>OZ018379.1:10000000-15000000 GCA_963969555.1 Polydrusus pterygomalis
CTCAATACACAATGAAACTTAAAAAAACAACCTTTTTTCCAAAAATGTTTATTCTTTAGGAATACCAGTTTAAGCTGTCTGTTGTTTTATAGGGACTAATTGATTTATACTGACATCTTGTTGCTACCATTAATTCAGTCAATAACAATTTTCATGCAAAAAATAGCTGAATAAGGGAAAAAGTCTAAATCTTAACATACCTTAGCGGTAAGTTTTAATGCTACTTGTTAATTAAATGTTGAATGAAAGGCGTATGGAAAGTGTTTAATAAATATGTGGCAATTTGGTTAATTGTTTTAGTGTAGGCAGAATGACTAAGATAATCCTGTACGCTATATAATCCGCATTTTTATATTCAATATGGTACGACAAAAACGAAATGGCGTATTATATCGTAGATTTGAGTATAGTATTTGCAGAATTATAACGTTGACTCTTACTGCCAAAAATAAACTACCTGATTAAACCCTATTGTATACGCCTCAACCTCTTCAAAGGGGATTAAATGGGACCAGGGTCATCATGAAAATGTACCTACACCATGATTTATTTTTATAATTTAAAAAAAAATTACTCGCCGGAAAACCACTAAAGACTAAAATTATTAAAAATCAGTTTGTATTTATATATGAATCAGGCATAGGTGTAAATTGAATCTGTACCTGGTCCGGCTCTGCTCGAAAAGGTTTTGAAATTTCGGATTTCATTATTTATTTTATGGTCAAAGTATGAGGGCTTATTATTGCAGTCAAAAGATCAACGGTATTGTTCTACAAATACTATACCTATTTTAACTTTCAATAATTCTGCATTCAACAACAAACTTACAAATAAGTGCAAAGGGCAGTAAAGGTAAGTGCTTCGGTCTCCCCGGACGTAATTTCTGTTATGCCGCTGAAGGAACGCTTCACTTGGATCCTTTTGCTTCTGATCTCCTTTCTGATTTATTTTCCTATAAGATAGTGGGGCTATATAAACTTTTTGTTAGTTACCGTTTGTTTCTGAGATCAAATTTATAAACTGTTCATTTATTTCAATATAAGTTTCATAATTTGTTTTGATTTATTTAGTAGAAAATAATTTTTAAAATAATGCTCGGCCATGCCAACAATCAACTTAAATTAAACAAAGAACTATTGATGCAGATAAGATCTACTGACAAACATATTATAAATTACTTGTAAAAAAATTGTAATGTCATTGAAACAGATACTCATTTAAGTAATAGTATTGCAGCCTTGGAAAAGGTAAATTTTTACTTATTTACTTTTAAATCTAAGATATTTGCCTTTTTTGTTAGTGGGCTTATTAAAATTTTTTGACATAGAGAGTTTTTCTTAAATAGTGATAGGCGTTGGAACAAAAAAAATACAGTATTGCCACATTTTTTTACCCCAATATATTTTTATCCATTTAGGTATACGTTTTGCTATATATTTTTTTAAATTTAATGGAGCTTTTCAGATAACAGAGTGAAATTTAAAATTAAAGAAGAATATAACCGAAAGAAAAGTTTGCTAATAGGATTAAACTGGAACTTTAAATTAGCTTTTAAAATAACACATCACATTTAGTTCGGATAAAGCCCGTAATTAAATACAAAGTTTTATTGGATTTTCTAAATCTTTTTGCAGGAAAGTTAGTTGAGCCTTGAACTTTTGACAGTTTAAAAATAAATTTGTTTTATAATTACATAAATACAAGATTGAGCTTGTAAAAGAAAAGAATACTTATAATAATTTTTTTATATACCTAAATGTTAATTTGTTATAAAATACCGTGCGAGCATAAATTATCTGCATCAAAGAGGGCTTGGATTAAAAAACGTAGGGCTTGGATCACAATGATATGGGGACGATATATCTAACCAAATCTAGGTTAAAATGTTGTCAAATTCATATTATGACATAATATACCAAACTAATGAGTAATAAAATAAGTAGACAAATACAAATTTATTTTTATGTCATACCAGTACATTATTGTGTTTTTATACCTTAGATACCATCTACATAATGGATTACTTTATGCCCCGCGGTGTTGCATTAAGTGTGCATCGTGTTTAATTTTTGTTTTTGACTTTGACACATTAAACATTTTAATAATGTCAAGGTAATGTCGCAGGTAAAAATAAAAAATTGGTAAATCAAAAAAAATTAAAAAAAATATTTATTATTCAAAACGAACTGGTATGGCATAAAATTTTGTATGCACCACGGGTACTAATAGATATATACCCTCGGGCGACTTACGAACCCTCGAGCCAGAGGCCCTCGGCTTTGTAAGACTTAGTACCCTTGATACATAAATAACTATTGTGGTTTACAGAATTAACAAAGTAAGAATATACAGAAAGAAAAAGAAAAATAATTACATAAATTGCTGAAATTGGCCACCGCCATGCTCCAAGCATAAATTCACACGTCTCTTCATATTTTCGAGTAATTCCTGCGTCTTTCAAATGCGGCTTGTATTTCTTGGAATACTTGCACTTTATAAGGAAATAAATGTAGCTGCTTCTTAAGAATAATAGTCCTGCATGTTCCATAAGATCTTCCCACCTCTTGGGACAGGCGTCTTATATAATTTAATTTGTTGGCGTATTTTGCATTATTTCACGAACGTTTGCAACAAGTTCTTCTGTTCTTACAGATGGTCTTCCTGCTCCTTTTTTGAGTTGTATAGAACCTGTTTCCCTAAATATAGCCACGGTTCTTTTCAGGCAATGATAAAAATCCCCAGCAATAAAAGCAACGTTAGGAAAATGTTCGTGAAAATCGTCCATGCACAAACCAGGATTGTATTGCCATTCACCATTTACTCTAACCCCGTTTCGAAAATACGCTTCAACAATGAATGTTTTGTGCTGTTCCGTAAAGCCCATTGTGTGAATTGTTCAAGAAATTGGAAAAATTAGCGATGAATCAAATTACTTGTAACGACTGTCAAAGATGGCGGAATAACTGATTGATTGCTAATTCAGGTACTTACTGACACCCAACAGGTATTAACCTCTACAGCTAAACATTACGTCCTTAGATGCAAGACCCTCTTTGATGCAAATAATTTTTTCTCGCACGGTACCACCACTATTTGGTAGGTAAATCACTTCAGTTTCGTGCATAGTAAGTAGTAAGGTTTATCCGTAAAACTAAATTAAATAAAAGAAAAACAATTTTCTCCCCATAATGATTATAAAATCTATCACGATTGGAATAAAATTAAAGTAGTTTAACCTTGATAACAACCAAGGAATAATTTTACTCATATAAATGTTATTGACAATATGGCGAAGTGCAATAGAAAAAAAACAAGGTGTAGTATTTACAATTCATAACTTATAATAACCCAGTTTACCTTTCAAGTTCATTTTAATTCTATGCCAATGTTAAAGTAATGATTTTTTGCAATTTTTTTTAGCAAGTGGTACTAGGTTGGAGACAAAATCGAATGGTAATAACTATCTGAATTTCTTTTAATTATTATCGTTTAGTTAGTAAAAACACCTACCAGACGCCAGGAATTTAAATCAATTTCTTGTTATATACAGAACATAATATAATTATTTTTGAAGTGGCGTGTTAGGTGTTTCATTCACAGCTAACGGGTGGCGCAATGCTTTTTGCCCACAGTCACAGGTTTCGATTGGCCAATCAAATCACGTGACTTTTAAGGGCGGCTATGGGGAAGACGCATTCCATTACGCCAACCGTTAACTAAAGTAGTATTCATATAAAAAGCTTACACGAATTAGAATAAAAGGAAACCTTAACCATATTTGCGTAAAACAGACTTATCGCATGTTAAAGATTATTAAAAATGCCAAGCATTGGCGTTGGGCGTTAGTTTAATAGAATAACAAAAATTATTTTTTTTTATTTTATAATATATCTTGACAGTTTTATAAAAATTACAAAACAACGTTTAACAAAAATAAATAAAATTTAATATTTGATCAGATATCCCTGTTTTTCTATTACTTAAGCCAGTCTATTCGGAATTGACTAAATTATATTTGATACAATATTTGGATCAAGCTCTTCCCAGTACACATGTATTATTTCCCATAAATCTTCTGAATTTTGTGGCCTAAAATTTCGATTATATATCTTTTTACGATATTCAAATATTTTCAATTGGATTTATATCGGGACTATAAGCGACCCAAGGAAGCACTTCCACATTATGGGTTTAAAACCAGCAGGTTACATCATTGGCAGTGTGGACTGGACAATTATCTTGTTGAAATATGAAAGTATTATTGGGATATTAATTTGTTCAGCAGATGGTAACAATATGTTTTCTAAAATGTTAATGTAATTTCCGGCATTAAATCTTCCCTCTACTCGCCAGCAACACCAGGTCCATGAACACTTATCCAGCCCCATACATTTCCATAGAAACGCCCATGTCTAGAAGTAAGGGGGTTAGTATATCGCTTTGGTATTGTTTGGACGGTACACACGAATTTGTTCGTTATAAGTCGACTGAAACATCTTTTCATCAGTAAAAATGGCCCTGACGCAGCTGGGAGACATTTTAGTTCAGATTCCTTGACTCTCCTGCTGGCGGTAGGTTGGGAGGCAGGAAATGCTGTATCACTAACATCATCCCTTGCAGTTGCAAATGGATTATTTCTTGAATATCCCAAAAAAGCAGCATCCTGTTCAGGGTTGAAACATTTGGGACGACTTGAACCAATTTTCCTCTTTAGGAATTCTTCTTGTTCTCAGCGTTGTTTAATTTTCAATATAGTTTTTTTATTTCTATTGTACAACTGCGCTACAGCACGGATTGACCATCCTTCTTCGATTCTTGATAGAATTTGAGTCTTTTCAACTTCAGACAACTGACGAGGCATTTTTATGTTCTTCTGCCAAAGTTTATCAAACGTTACTACCATGCAGTTTCAAAATTAATTACACCGACGCCAATGCTTTGCATTTTTGATAATCTATGACCTGTGATAACCTCCAATAAAGAATCATGTAGACAAGCCGGTTTTACGCAAATATGACAAAACTCACCTTTCATTCTAATTCTTGTACGCTTTTTTTATGAGTACAACTGTACAACCAGCAATGTCATTTTCATGCTAAGAAGTAACAATAATTAATACAAAACAATTTGCTCACAGTATTTGTCAACGTTCTGCCCGAAAACTAACCTCAAAATATTAAATTAATTAACTAACTGCAATAGAACATTTAAAGTCGATTATTTCAGAAACGGGTGCTTCAAGCTACACTTACTAGGTATACCTTTTTTGGACAACAAATACCAAAGGAATAAGGATTTTCAACTAAAAATTTAATATAGCAAAGCACAAAAAAGGTATGAAGCTTAAGATGCAGACGAAATGCCGATGGTGGCGCTTTCCGCAATGTACTTCGAAACTACGATCAGATCTCGATTTATCATCCTGAAAAACCTCTAAGTACCAATCTCAGTAAAAATCATGCTATTATAAAAAAAAATTTTACCAAAAATTTAAACATTTATAGTTTTTGTATTTTGTATTTTAGAAACAGTCAACTTTTGGACTAAGGTGAATTGGGCTCTATCCTTATATTTTAGTCTAAGAAATTTATGTGTGTACTATTCCATTCTAGTTTTATTATGTTTTAACAACCATCATACACCGAATACATAACTATTATAGGTGACTTTTATCGGTTATTGCAGAAGGACGTAAATAAATAATAATAAAGAGATTTATTACCTTCATTATTACTGATTGATTCTAGTAATGATCCCAATTATGTTTCAATATTCTCGGATTTTCGCAAATCCCTATTAAATAAAATAACGTGCGATTATCATCTATTGGTAAACAATTATTTCCTTCTGCAATTTCAAATGGCTAAGACAAAATGTGAAAGGAAAACACGATTCCTTCTTACAATAACAGAATCGATATACCTTTGAAGGCAAAACAAAAGAATGCTGGATTTACAAACTCTGTTTTCAGTGTTTTTCCCATCTTCTCATTGTCTTTGTCGCCATAAATCAAGGAATGTCATGAACGACCTGATTGGCTTGACAAACTTAAACAAATAAATTCTGTTTCTGTCGTTAATTCTTCCAAGTAAACTGTGATTCTTTTATTTGAGAAGGTTGCCTTGGACGTTTCTAATCAATGAGGTGGAAAAAATATCAAAGAAAAAACAAAAAACGGAAACACTAAACCATGTCTGAAATTATAAATTTGACTTTATTTAGTCCATAGAGTCTTACAATAAAATGTTACGTACACTGGGGGAAATGATCTAATACATGCTAAGACATATATTGTATTGATAGCTTATTTTTTAATAACCCAAACTAAATAAATTGCCAGTGTATCAAACCCGCTTTAGTGTAATATCAACTCCAGAGTTGCTAGAACAGTGTGTTTACTGGTAGTAATCAGTTCCATTAGCAGCACATCAGTCTTGTTAAATAATGAACTACTTTTAATACAACAATTTTATTAAGAAATAAAGTGTAAATCTTCTCAATGCGACGCATTTTGTTCCCAGCAATTAAAAAAGCAAAACAGCGCCCTCAAAAACGAATTGTATACGTTAGAACCTTTTATCCACAAGACGTTGGTGGAGGTTCGTAGCGATTGGCTTTCGCCGCGCATGCAAAATGCTTTGTGCAACTGCCGATAAACCATTTTCTTTTCTGTCGTAACATAACCACAGAAAATTTATCATTTATTATCTGACAGCATTGTCATTTTTTGAAATTTACTTCCTTAATTTTTCTGTCATAAAAACGACTAGTAAAATAGGTTTCTATTATCTTTTTCAACATAAAATGGACAGGTTACAGGTCCGAAGTTTGTAAGCCGCGTTAAGGTTGAATTCTCAACGTCATTCAATCTATTGCCAACCTATAACCTATTTCGCGTTGATTTTTTGAGTGTATTATTTTAATAACTAACATTTAAAGTAAATCAATATCGTCGGTACATTATTTAGGTAGTATCTGATATATTACAAAAATATCAATTTAATTCATTGCTAATTTTGGGAGAATTGTATAGTGAAAGAACAATGAGTGACAATGACATAATAATGTTAAAAAAAATCTTACACGATATTTTTCGCTATACAATTCTCCTAAAATAAGTTATAAAATTTCTTGATATTTATTAAATATGTCAATTATTACCTATAGAATATCAAGTCGATACTGATTTTCTTTAAATTTTGTATAAAAGCTAGAAAACATAAATAAATCTACGCAAAATAGGTTATAGGTTGGCAAGCATGTTGATACTCCCACCTTAAGTTAAGTGTTAAGTAGGTTTTCTAAATTGGTTAATATTTTTAAAATATCTTTTTCCTATAATGATGTATTTTTTGTCTATAGAATAACATTATTAATTTGTGATGTTTTGAATCTACTATTAACCAGGCTTTAAAACACGAGACCCTGTCCTACCTATTTCATGCTAATAAAGACCTTCAACCTAGCATTTTATTATTAAAAATCCATGTGAGAATATTATTTGTTTAGCGCAGCGACCTACTTCTATAAGTCACGCGTAAGCCCTACGCGTCACGTGTGAAGCTGATCATAATACTTTGTGTTTGCAATGAAAATATTAAAAAACATCTCTCTCTGACTCATTGCCGTAAAATTTAATTATTTTCTGCATTTCTCTGTTCTCCGTTACATTGTAAACGAACATTTAAAAATATCAAAATAGAAAATAAATATTTTTGAAATTATTTTAGATTTTGTGTTTTGTAATTTATTACAGTTCGTTTAATTAAAGTTTATTTTGTTTCAAATTTGTTTCCACTATACAATGAAAAGTCAACTGAAAATTGTGCAAAAACAAATTTACTTTACGAGTTTCAGTCGACTCAATTTTATTACTCTCTGTTTATCTATGAAGTATGACATACCTTTTATATGCGGGTATTTAAATTGTGGGTACTTTTTGAAACAAAAAAAATTTAATTAAAACCAGTTCTGATAAGACAACTTGTAAAGCTTACGCGTTGTATCGTTTTTGAGCGATATATCGAGACCATTTGAAGTCTGTCGATGTATCCATGTATTTTAATTGATGTATTAGGCCTTAGTTTTATTCGTAAAATAATTATTTTGCCTTTGCTTCTCAATCTTGATTATACCTGTGGTATCAGTCAGTTAAGGTGTGAGCTTAGAATAATTAGATTTGTGTTTTGTTTTGTAATTCTAATTCTATTAAAATATTTTTTTTTAAACCGACCAGAAAATATACACTGTCTGGACAATTTTTCGTCCAGAAAATAACGTTTTGTCGATCAAGACCGGAAAATGGAGGTGAGGGACCGGCGAAAGATTTTTCCGGTCCCTGTTTTTTCATTTTTCCAATCGCTCTTTGATAATAGAATCTACCTTGATTTCGTTACTATGATAACAACATTTCGATGTATTGTCGAGTGACAGTTCGTTGATTTTTAATTTGTTATTTATGTCAAACTTGTTTCGCGAATGCGCAAATTTAAAAATATGAATTCAGATTTTGAATTATCCGACACGGAAAATGAGATTCCAGAAGAAATTTTGGAAGCAGCAAGGAAAGCGACTTAAGATATATTGCCAGTAAAATTAAAAGCCCGTTACGAGAAGTCATATGACGCATTTAAAAATAATATAAAATAAAATAAAGAATTAAATGTATATCGAAGTGTCGGTCTTAAAAAAAATATTGTACGTCCCGCAACCGAAAATTTTTTCGATGCTTCGCAAACATCAATGTTTTTCCGCGATACATTTTCTGTAAACATCCCTAAACGGAAATGAATGAAACAACGTCGTCATGGCCTCATCTTTGGGGCGGATCTCTTACTGCTGCGTTGCCATACTGCATACTTTTTATAAGGTTTTAGAGAAAAAAAAATTAATCATATTTCTATACCTTCTTCTAGCAGCAGACCTTGCTGGTCCGTTATTTGCCGCAGATACTTTTCTTCCCCTTTATCGTCAAAATTGATATTCTCTAACAAATAATTCGTCTAAATAATAAATATTATTTAATAAATTATATACATAATTAATACGGCAAATTAGCCATAAAACATTTATACAACAAATAATATAATAATATGCCTTGTCCAATAATAATTAAAAGTTTTTGGATTTTAATATTTATGTCTCTCTGGCTAATTTTCCCACATTTGATATTGATGATTCACATGTTTTCTTAGTTTTACCTTTAATGAAAGATTTACTGGGTAATAATTAATGTAATTAAAATCTTGTGCATGTAAGCGTATATCAAAAATTTTCTTTCTTACAATAATAGTTGTCGTTATGCTGTTCAAGGTAAATATAGTGGGAGCAGTCTATGTAACGTTTATCACATACCTAAACAATTTATGTAGGTACTATCATTGTGCTGCAATAGCAGTGGGTTAAACTACATAATTCATGAAATATTTTTTTGTAAAAGAAGAATGACCATAGTACCTATAAGTTTCAGTAATAAACGACTTGATATTTCGTCATAAAAATAAAGTTCTTATTTTTTAACTAATTTAATTTTCTTGGATTGCAAATTTGTTTTTTATTTAACTTTCAAAATATTTTTATTCCAAACTGACTTTTACAGTAAAGTTCATTACATGGAAAGTGACAACATAATATAGAAATAATAACCATTAAAAAAAATTAAAGTTAATCCAATTTAATTCATTAATAAAATCAATTTAAAAAAAAATAGTATAAAAATAATTTAATTTAGTACTTAAATATATCTTTAATTGTTTTTTAAAAGTTGCCAATTTTTTAATTTTTCTGATATTTTTCGGAAGATTGTTATATTTTATTATTCCGTCATAACGACTTTTTTCCGAAATTACTTTTTACTGGTATAGTTTGATAATTTATACAACGTCTGGTTTTATGATCATGTAATGTCTTATTCTCTTGAAGGGTTACGTTTCATTTTTTTCTTTTAAAATAATAGAGTGAATTAGAATACAAATTATTAATTAATAAATGTTTTGAAGGTTTAAATACCCTTTCGGTCTATATAGATTAACAGTTGGTTCTAAATGTGGCAATTTGTGTATACATTTAATAACTTTATTTTGCAATTTTTGTAATGGTTTTAAGTTTGATAGACAAGCAGATCCCCATGCAAAAGCTAAGTATTGTAATTTTGAATATATTAATGAAAAAAATATATTTTTTAAGTAATTTAAAGGAATGAAATATCTAGCTCTGTACAAAACAGATACCAAAAGCATTTCCACTTTAAATTTTCGTCTAAAACTAATCCTAAAAATTTTGTCCTTATCAAATATTGAATATTTATATTATTAAATTTTAAGGACTTGATGATAGCATTTTTTTTATTTTTAGCTATAAACATAAAAGAAGATTTTGTAAAATTTAACATAAGTTTATTTGATTGAAGTATATTTATTTGTTTATTTTATTTGTTTATTTATTTAGAAAACGCCAAACAAGTTTAACGGTCTCATTTAGAATATTTCATCACTATATAATTAAATAAAACAAATCAAACCTTTGACCGTTATCATGCAAACTCACAGTTTTCAGACAAGTAAGACAAGTTTCCCCGATATAATAATTAATTTATCTATTATCGCAAACAAATAATGTTTTGAAAAAATTATAATTTCTCGGTAATTATCTCAATATGTAAAAGTAGTTTGCAATGCCTAATCATTAAATTGAAAACAATTCTTGTTTTGTACAGCTAATCCCTAACAAACCAAATTTATACAATAGTCATATTGAAACCCCAATTTAAAACGCTAAAACTAGAATACACAACTTTCCAAAAATCCCCTGAAGCTTTGTTACTAACTCTATAATTTGAGAGCTTTAGATTAAGTTTTGAATTATAAATGGAGTCATTTCGAGACCCAAATTTATAGGAAGCTCGGATTATCCGAGATTAATAATAATATCCTCCAAACTAATTATTATGGATTAGATATCTGCTCACTTCTATAATATATCTGTATCTCTGTCAGTTTACCTATAAATAGGGAATGCTGCTATACCAAACTGATTGCGATCCAACTATGAATCTTACAGCCAATGAGAGTGGTCCTTGTGAAATGGATCTCTATCAGGATTATTTTAAGATTATGGTGAACCCAAATCAATAAAACCCACTTTTTTTTTTCATTTTAGAAATACCTTTGTAGCAGTATAAATTTAATTTATGCTCCAAATAGGTATAAGTATTATTATAAGATTATTAGAGGGGCTGGTATGTTCTAAAAGTATCCCACATCGACACAAGATGGGGAGATACGCGCTACATCCTTTTCACTGTGTCTCCGTGTGAATAAGTATTCAAGTTGAACTTCCTTTCGTCGGATCCTAGCCTCACTGATGAGCGATAATATGACGAAACGCTTTTGGGGATGAATCTGAAGTAGGTGTGTTTACTGTGTTTCTATATTTTATTTAAGATCAAAAACTTTGCAATTTTAAATATTTCTAATTTCATGAACCTTTATTACGATGATGGCCAACGACTGCCTAACCTCGCCAAGTTGCTAGGATATTTTTAAAGCAAATAAAACGTTTATTATGCAAAACTATGTGCAGAAAGCGCTGTAGATAAACTGTCCCTGAAAATGTGTGATTTAATGATATAACACGATTTACATGGTTTGACCGAGTAAAAAACTATTTATAAGGATTTGTTTTTGCTGTCGGATACTTTAGCGATTTAGTTCGATACTTTACCAAATTGGTTAAATTACTATAACAAAAAAAAATGGAAAACAAGGTCTTGAATATAAAACGCCCAATAATTCTGTTCCACAAAGGTGTAATACCAGAAATGATTGGGCATGCAAAATGAATAATTAAATAAGTACCTACCTATTTTTTTTCTTTAGAAAGCGTTTGGATAAAAAAATGTCCTTCCTGGCAAACGAAAAATAAGATATAAGCGATGTTTTTAATTAAGTTGAAGAAATGGAATATTTGGGTACGCAACATTTTTTTGATTAACAAGCTGAACAAGCCTTTTAATGTGCAAAGCTTTTTTTGTCTCCCGATGTGGCATAACAAATACTGAAATGGGCCCTCCCCGCAAACGTTTTCAGAGGTCCCCCTCTCTATAACGAATGGAAATGATAATTCTTATTTTCATTAGAGGAAAGTCTGCTAATATGGGGTACTTTTTTTTTAAGACACTATAATAAAAAAACGAATTGAATTTTAGAAACTATTTCTAAATTTTACGTTTCCTTGGACGCTTTTTAAGCATTTAATAAGAAGAAACAGGTTTTAAAAAAAAAATGTTGAAGAAAATATACAGCATTAAAAAAAAGTTTACCTACCCCATATTAGGGGCATATATGGGGATTACAAATTTAATATGTAAAATTTAAAAATATGTATCTAAAACTCTTTTAGGTTGGTATAAAAACTATTTATTTTTAAAATGAGTCTACAAAAACTAAATCTTACAAAAAACGACATTCTAACCTAACCAAAAAATGATTTTCTAGCCTAACCAAAAAATGTTGGGTATTCTAACTAACCAAAAAAGTTACTCATCTAAGAAGCACAGAACAAATCTATTTACTAGCACAAAAGTCACAAATATACTGGCTTTTTTCACAACCAGAACACTCAACGTGTAAAAAACGAATTAAATTATTGAGAGGAGCGACTTTTTGCAAAAAATGTGGAATGTCTTAAAAGAACAAAACCATTTTCATAAACTACGCATAATTTTGTATAGAATTATAATAATAAAACTTTTAAAACTTACCTTTAAGTCTCCTTAATCGGGCAAAATCTATACCACTGAAAGAACTTTTAACACAGGACAAAATTATTATAACCTCAAACGTCAAAACCGAACATATGTTGCCGTCAAAAAAATAATGGTCGCTTTCTGGCAAGTCGTGCTTTAGTACGAAATACACACAATAGATGTCAGAACTAGTACTGGCTCAAAAGTGAACTACCCCATATTAGGTGCTACCCCCATATTATGAGACTTTCCTCTACTATTAGGTTCAGGTTTATGAATTTTTGAATTCGTTAATCGTGTTATAATTTAATTAGGCTTAAACCCACATTTTGTGTTAACAACCTATTATTAAAACAGCAAACAATTCAAATTTATTTTATAATCCTAGGTACACTGGTAGACATAGCATTGGTAATTATTAAATCATTATACGTAATATTTCCGCCAACATGATGCAAAATCAAAATTTTAAAATACCACTTATAATGTTGCTTACCATGTATAGTGGTAACGGGGGTAGCAGTGATCGAGCCTCATAGAATCCAAAAGACAAAAAACAGTAAAACATATCACATGGACACTCAACAAGTCTGCACAATCATTATGTCACTAAGTACTATACAAGGTATTATACAAAACGACCAGACCGTAGAGAATTTTTTTTGCAAAATCTTTTATAAGTTTGCCAGTATTTAATGTTTTAACAAACTCGTGTTCGATACTGATTAAGGTGGAATTATCAACGTCATTCAATCTATTGCCAACCTATAACCTATTTCGCGTTGATTTTTTGAGTTTATTATTTTAATAACTAACATTTAAAGAAAATCAATATCGTCGGTACATTAGTTAGGTAGTATCTGATATATTACATAAATATCAATTTATCTCATTGCTAATTTTGGGAGAATTGTATATTGAAACAACAATGACATAATAATGTTAAAAAAAATCTTACCCGATATTTTTCGCTCTACAATTCTCCTAAAATAATTTATAAAATTCCTTAATATTTATTTTATATGTCAATTTTATTATTACCCATAGAAAATGCAGTCGATATTGATTTCATTTAAATTTTGTGTAAAAGCTAGAAAAATAAATAAATCTACGCAAAATAGGTTATAGGTTGGCAAGCATGTTGATACTCCCACCTTAAGGATAAATGCGGAAGGCGTTGTTGTCCCATGGTGTTACGTAAATGGGTTTTTACTATTTGGACCGCGTTATGTAATTACGAATTAAGCGACATTTAACAGTTTCGAGATATTTAAATCAAAAGGTTTTTAATTTTGTTGAGTTGCCCCAAAGTCGTATCAAATACCTTAGAACCTTGTTTTTTTTAAGCAGGTCCGAAATGTAGTATATTATATACCAATGTTTTAAAATTGCGAATATTCCCCTATTTATGATCACTATATACCAAATGGTCGCTTAATTCGATATAACTATTAAAGTTAAGTATAGTTTTAAATCTTCTTAAAGAATTATCCGACATGTTTGACGCATAATTCTTTATAACAAAACTAAAAAAATAAAACCACACTGGTTTAGAAGAAAAATTATCGCGGATTAAGTTCAGCCAATTGGCGCTTAATTTCATATTACAGAAATAAATATAATAAAATTATATTTTGTAATATCGTTTTGGCGAATAATTCGTTATTACAAAACGTTAGTTATAGTATTAACTTTGACAAATATGAAATGTCACTTAATACAGGTGCCTGTAAAAAGGGTAAAATAGGAAATTTAAGTAAAAAAAAGTTTTTGTTACATATGTTTTAATGATTACTAAAAGATGGCACCGTTAACTCGTTTTTGAACTTTTGTCGCTTAATTCGTAATTACATAACGCGGTCCATTTTAAGTTTGGGAAAATATCGTTCCGCTGATGCCACACTAACTGGTAAAGTTAGAAATAACATCACTGTACTAGATACAAATTTGTTTAGGAAAGTCAATGGACAACCGCTTTCACGTATAATTCTTCTTCACTCACACGAAGTTAAATTCTCAGGATATAAAAAAAAATTAATTATGAAATGAAATACCTATGAAAAACAAAGCTGGCAAATTTTGAAGGGGCCGTCAATGTGGGCCTCCCCGTGGTGCGGGGTCTGCGGGAGGTGATTGTTACGTCACTGACATTCGTAACATGTAGAAACCCTTAATTGGATATTTTTATTGTAATGAATTTGTGAAGGAAGACGTTTAGTTGGTCTTTAGTTTTACAAATTAGTTTGGCTTATTGAATGGGGTTTCCTATGTTGCGCCATGCGCCGATAAATAATTCCGTGGTCCCGGGGAAGAAGGAGATAAGTTCATTTTTATAGTTTTTCAGTAGATTGAGTTAAAGTTCAGCTTAGTAGTGCCAATCAGGGGAAGGGTTTAGAAAATTGAAATTTTTGTACTAGAATTATTGCTACCTTGTATTTATTAATATCTAGAACAAAATTATGGTTTTGTGTTATTTGAGAAGTTAGATGCACTTATCCCTTTATGAACTAAAAAAAAATATACTTATCTTATTTGTAACATTTTATTTACTATTGCAAAAATAAAAATAGCCAGTCAAAACTAAAACTTTAATATTCTAATAAGAAATATAAATAATTAGGCGTAATAAATGAAGTTGAAAACTAATATTCTTCATCTGACGAAACCAAGTCAGGATGTGTCTCCTTAGCATCCTCTAGAGTCGGAAGGTTTTGGTAAAAATCTCAAAATATATTCGAAATATAAGGAAGAAATTGCATTAGGTTATCCTTTTTCTTCTTAGAAATTGGTATTTATTAATTTAAATTTACTAAGGAGTAAAAAGTACAACCTAGTTGGTACAATTAGGGATATGTATAAGTAAATAAAAATAAAGTTAGGGATTCAAGGGGGTTAGTATGTAAACTTATTTCTTTATGAACAATTTTTAATTACGGGTTTATATTTGTGCGAAAGGGAATAAGTTTACTTATTCCTTTAAGTACTTTGCGGGGCCAACTTAAAACATACCTCCAAAGGAACATAGCTTTATTACTCTTATTGACATGAATTAACTTATCTTATTTGGTACGAAGGTAGATGTTACTATTTATAACGTATACCCCATGATATCCCATTATGGCTAAATTTGGACTTATCTCCTTCTTCCCCGGGACCACGGAATTTAAAAAGCGGAAATACGACAATGACGAAAAATTCATATCGTGTTGTTTGTAAAATTGAAAAAATATTCAGATTTTGAATGTGGCCAAACGTAACCTACCGGATTAAAAATAATTTATTATGCAAACGTATTCACAGAAACTGCCCCATTTTAACCTGTCCATGTGAATGCATGCAATAATAAAATTTGCATAGTTTAACTTAACGAAGCAGACATCCACAAGAGAGTCTAATTAAAATTTTTATTTAGTCATGGCGGATATTCGAGCGTCCAACCCATTCGGCCACAAAATTTAGGTCGGTTATATTGGGCAAAAATTTCCACTAAAAGTTATCAATCTCTTGGTGCCTGGACGGTTGATTCGTCAGGCACAAAGGAAAGAAGGGTCGGTATATGTCGCTGTATCAGAAAGGAGTTTTCGGCTTTTAACAAACCAGGAACATTGCCGGTATTTTTCCCATATTGCCTTTGCATTGGTATTTTTTTGAAACCACGCCTAAATTCAGCAGTTCATATGATCGGCATTTTTCGAAGAAACAGTCCAATTTTACTAGACTAACTTTTAAATTCAACGGCTCAATGAAACTGTATTACCAAATGCAAATTCAGTTTATTTTCAACAAATATCACAATTTGTCCAAATTATTTTCTGTATATGATTTCCATGCTTTGGAATGTACACGTCCCTGAATATATTAAAATGGACCTTTGCCTATATTGTTTAAAATAATATTTTGGAATATATTAATAGTCTATTTAAAAGCACAGTATTAACTAAAGGTTATATTTTTGATATTTATTGTGTAATATATGTATTTGTTGTAAATGGTTTATTGTACACTTATAAATTTTGACATATTATTAAAAATACTTACCCGGTTGCTCATTTTCAACGCATTACTTTTAATTGAAAATGCCTGCCTATTGTAATGTAGAATTTTTAACTAAAATAAATTTAGTAATAGGAAGCCCCTTTATTTGCTAAAAAAATACAGAACTAGGGCTGGCTTTAGTTCCGCGTCTTCGTGAAATGTAGGTACATCTGTTCAGAGTAGAAACCGCCCTCAACTTTTTTTTTTCAGATGTTAAGGTATATATTGTGCGTTGGAAAGTGCATAAAAAAAGATATACGACCCACTATTATTTCGGTAATCTATAGAAAGCCAGAAAAAAAAACTAGTCATTTTAGCAACAATAATTGATACTACAATTTGGGTTTTGCCAGCGCAGACTGTTTAAAAAAAAGGAAACATGTTATTGATAAGGTTGTTTGTTTACTTGATGCTCTAATCCAATGATCTTCAAGTATTTTGTGCTATACTATAATTAACTTTATAGAAGGGTAATAAAGACTAGAAAAAAATGACCGCAGACCAGTAAAGTCCTCATCATATAGTATTTTATTTCATTAATAGCTTTATTCGAAATTTGACTTTGGCATCAAGTTCTGCTTTGATCGAGATTAAAATTAAGCAAAAAATAGTAGTCACGTAATTCGCATTATCGGTCAAATTTTAATTTTTTTCAAAAAATAATTCAAAACAGGGGTTATTTCTGAAAATATAGAAAAAAGTTATAAATAAAAGTTTTTTTAAATGTAATTTCTAGCCCACATGCAAAATTTCAGCTGCATAAGATAATTTTGATTTTTACCCACCACTAAAAT
Organism: Polydrusus pterygomalis; assembly: GCA_963969555.1. Lineage (NCBI taxonomy): Eukaryota > Metazoa > Arthropoda > Insecta > Coleoptera > Curculionidae > Polydrusus > Polydrusus pterygomalis. Next base: position 10,017,575 of record OZ018379.1, read on the forward strand.
TTATTTTCCACTTAATGAACACTTTACTGATGTCACTGTGTTCTTTTTTTGTCTTAATATTAAGGTGTATTACTTTCAGACACAAACTACGTTTTCAAAAATACTTATTTTATAAAGTTACCTTATACCTACAGGGTCAAAAACAAATGAACTTTGCATCACATGCGACCAAATTTTAATAGCCCAATTTTGATTTTGTAGAAAAACTCACATTAAATTTAATATGGCGCTACTTTAAAGAAAATGTATCTGGAATAAAGCATTGTCAAAACTAAGAAGTTTTATGTAGGTTGCGTTCAGTCTTATTTTGCAAAAGTGGTGCAATTTACAAAATATGGGTAAAACATCAAAATTATCTTATGCATCTAAAATTTTACATGTGGGCTAGAAACTGCATTTAAAAAAACTCTAATAACTTTTTTCGATACTTTCAGAAATAACCCTAATTTTGAATTATTTTTTGGAAAAAATTAAAATTTGACAGATAATGCGAGTCACGGGACTACTATTTTTTGCTTAATTTTCATCTCAATCGAAGCAGAACTGCATGCCAAAGTCAAGTTTCGAATAAAGTTATTAACAAAAAAAATACCTTATGATGCGTACTTTACTGGTCACACTGTATACAGGGTGATTCAAAAGTACTTTGACAAACTTCGGGAGGTAATTGCTGGCAATATTTTAACATGAAAAGTTCGTATAAACAGTGGTCCTTGGCGACTTCGTTACGGAGATACAGGGTGTTGAAATGTTAAAAGAAATAGTAATAGTTTTTAAATAACTCATTAACGAGTTATTTTTTTTTTATGAAATTTTGTGAATTAAATAAGCATCTAAGGACACTTATTTTCAAAGTACAACAAGTTCGTAAATTTAACCAGTGGCGTCGGTACAAAATGTTACTATAATATTTTTTGTGAAAAGTATGCTACACCACGGATTTATTTTATTTTAACTTTTTTCTTATAAATTCCCCCTTTATTTACAACAAAAAAGATCACGTGTGTTTTTTTGATACGAGGGACGGTTTAAGCGTAAATGATTATTTTATTTGAATATACACAAATATTAAAAAATGTGTTTTAAACTGATCAACCACTCAAATATTTATTAAAGTATTTTAACGAATACCTACATACATACTTACTAATAAACAAATATGTATATGCCTAAGGAAGGTATCTGAGGATGCCTAATTTCTAAGTATAACACGTTTTCAGTGGCATACATATTTATTTATTATTACCTATGTTATTTTTTAATATTTTGTGTTTTGACAAGGCGGCTTTGGAAATGCATTTTTTGTCGATAAATTAAAACATATTTGACAGTTAGTTACCACTGAAAATAACAACACTGAAGAAATAAAACTCAATGGTAACTAACTAACTAACTGTCAAATATGTTTTAATTTATCGACAAATGCATTTCCAAAGCCGCCTTGTCAAATACAAAATATTAAAAAATAACATACAAATAAATAAATATGTATGCCACTGAAAACGTGTTATAGGTACTTAGAAAATATGCATCCTCAGATGCCTTCCTTAGGTATATACATATTTGTTTATGAGTAAGTATGTATGTAGGTATTCGTTAAAATACTTTAATAAATATTTGAGTGGTTGTTTAGTTTAAAACACATTTTTTAATATTTGTGTATAGTCAAATAAAATAATCATTTACCCTTAAACCGTCCCTCGTATCAAAAAAACATACGTGATCTTTTTTGTTGTAAATGAAGGGGGGATTCATATGAAGGAAGTTAAAATAAAATAAGTCAGTGGCGTAGCATAGTTTTCACAAAAAATATGGTAGTAACATTTTGTACCGACGCCACTGGTTAAATTTACGAACGTGCTGTACTTTGAAAATAAGTGTCCTTAGATGCTTATTTAATTCACTAAATTTTATTAAAAAAAAATAACTTGTTAAGGAGTTATTTAAAAATTATTACTATTCCTTTTAACATTTCCACACCCTGTATCTCGGTAACGAAGTCGCCAAGGACCACTGTTTATTAGAACTTTTCATCTTAAAATATTGCCGGCAATTACCTCCCGAAGTTTGTCAAAGTACTTTTGAATCACCCTGTATATTAAATATAAACCATAAAAAATTTAAAAAATGAAGTTTTGTTTTCACGTATAATGGGTAATTGTTTATCAAATGCAAACATTACATTTTTCCTCATTATTTCCTATTTTATATTGCCCGGTCAAAAACCCCATTAACCATAATATTTACCACATAAATTCGGATTAAAATGGATATTTGCATGGATAATTTCGTTATTTTGGCCAGAACCACTTAATTGACCGCTGCTCTCGCGTTTTGTCATCATTAGCGCTCCTAATATAACTTTATTAACCTGTCAGTAACTACAGTGATTATTAGTACGTGGCCGTTTAATATTGTATCTAAATTTAAAAACATGGGACAGTTTCCTTCACCACCAACAGCCAACCATTATAGTTAGGACAAAGGTCATAAGGGCCACAGTTGTACCTGGAGCGACCTATATCTTGATATCTTAACTTTTGTTGTACCGTGCGAGCAAAAATTAGTTGCATCAAAGAGGGCTTGGATCAAAAACGTTTGGCTTGGTTTAGATCACAATGATATATGGGGACGATATATCTAACCAAATCTAGGTTAAAATTTTGTCAAATTCATATTATGACATGATAATATGCCAAACTAATGAGTAATAAAATAAGTAGACAAATAAAAATTTATTTTTGTTGTTTACAAAATTAACAAAGTAAGAATATACAGAAAGAAAAAGAAAAATAATCACATAAATTGCTGAAATTGGCCACCGCCATGCTCCAAACATAAATTCACACGTCTCTTCATATTTTCGAAAGTGTTGACCAGCATCTCTGGAGAAACCACATTCTTGGATAATCCTTACTTGTAATTATTGTTCTAAATTTGCAACTGGTGTTTTAAAAATAGTGTGTCTTATAAATCATATCTTTTCAATTAAATTTGGGTAAACCATTGAGAGTAATTCCTGAGTCTTTCAAAATCTGCGGCTTGTATTTCTTGGAATACTTGCACTTTATAAGAAAATAAATTTTGCTGCTTCTTAAGAATAGTCCTGCATGTTCCATAAGATCTTCCCACTTCTTGGGACAGGCGTCTTATACAATTTTTTGGCGCATTTTGCATTATTTCACGAACGTTTGCAACAAGTTCTTCTGTTCTGACAGATGGTCTTCCTGCTCCTTTTTTGTATTGTATAGAACATGTTTCCCTAAACACAGCCACGGTTCTTTTCAGGCAATGATAAAAATACCCAGCAATAAATGCAACGTTAGGAAAATTTTCGTGAAAATCGTCCATGCACAAACCCGTTTCGAAAATACGCTTCAACCATGAATGTTTTGTGCTGTTCCGTAAAGCCCATTGTGTGAATTGTTCAAGAAATTGAAAAAATTAGCGATGAATCAAATTACTTGTAACGACTGTTAAAGATGACGTAATAACTGATTGATTGTTAATTCAGGTAGTTACTGACACCCAACAGGGCTTTACGGCTAAGCATTACGTCCTTAGATGCAAGGCCCTCTTTAATGCAAATAATTTTTGCTCGCACGGTAGCTTCCATAGGGAGCCGACAAAATCAAGAAACACATTTTTAGCTCCTACCCCCATTTTTTTTTGTAAATATGTCAGAAAATGTTAACCTAACTTCCCGGGATTTTTCGTCCTCAACTGTACCATCCCTATACTTTATATAGAACTATTTAATCTCAAGCAAACAGATTAACAGAATTTATGAAATTAATAACAACACTTGGTTTTGACAGCCTGTTTATGAAAGAAATCTTAAATAAAACCCTTATTAATATTTCCCCTATATTCCCGAGAAAAAAAGTTAAATACTAAAAAAAAAATGTTAATAAGCCACGTTTTTCTTCGCTTCCAGCACACAAAAAAGTCATTTAAAAGATAAACTCTTAAGATACAAAAAATAAGTGTAACCATTCAAATGGAAGAGATAAAAATTTGCATAGTGTTATAATATTTTATTCAAATTTAGTAATTTCGGTGCCATAATGCAAGAAAACGGCGTAGTATAATATACAATAAAAGTTTAATGAGGACTTGCAACATTTTCAGCGACTGATGCGACACACTTGGTCCAATTTTGCAACAAAATACGTACATTGTTGTAAAATTGGTTATTCTTGTAACTCGGTACAAAAAAAAGTTTTCCCCCGAAAGAATTTCTTGTAATGCAGAAAAGTCAGCAACACATTAGCATGTAGAATATCTAGCAAGAACAGGAGGTGTGGCTAACAATATTAAAAAAATCGAAAAAAAATTTCGTAGACCATATTCGTTGATTCATACTACTGAAAGAACTGTAGGGGATAATTTATTTTAAGCTTTAAATAAATAAATGTTAGGTACCTAATAATTAATTTTAATTTGAGTTTATTTTGCTCGTCATTGTCAAACAAGGAAAATAAAAATATCAGTTTATTAAAAATCGAAATATCTTCTTTGGCATCAAGTTCTGCTTCGATCGAGATGAAAATTAAGCAAAAAAATAGTAGTCACGTGATTCGCATTATGTGTAAAATTTTATTTTTTTCCAAAAAATAATTCAAAAGTGGGGTTATTTCTGAAAATATCGAAAAAAGTTATTCGAAAAATTTTTTTTTAATGCAGTTTCTAGCCCACATGCAAAATTTCAACTGCAAAAGATAATTTTGATTTTTACCTATACCTATTTTGTAAATTGAGCCACTTTTGCAAAATAAGACTCAACGCAACCTACATAAAACTTTTCAGTTTTGACAAGGCTTTATTTCAGATACATTTTCTTTAAAGTTGTGCCATATTAAATGTGTGTTTTTCTACAAAATCAAAATTCGGTTATTAAAATTTGATCGCATGTGATGCAAACTTTATTTGTTTCTGACTCTGTATAAGGTAACTTTATAAAATTTTGAAAACGTAGTTTGTGTCAGACCCCATTTATGAATTATTTTTTGGAAAAAATTAAAATTTGTCAGATAATGCGAATCACGTGACTACTATTTTTTTGCTTAATTTTCATCTCGATCGAAGCAGAACTTGATGCCAAATTCAAATTTTGAATAAAGCTATTAATAAAAAAAAAATTATAGAGGGTGTCCGGAAATGATGAGCAAAAAATTTAGGGGATAATTCTAGACCGAAAATAAATGCAATCTCTTCCTATAACATTTTTCCGAAAATTGATTATTAAGGGAGTTACAGTTAAAATTTTATTTGCAGTTTTTTTGCAATACCTTTTCCACGGTCATAATATTTTGACGAAATCTCGTATATGAGGCTTTTTCGGGATGAGAAATACAATTTGTTGTTGCATGAAACAACTACTTTTGTTTCGATAAATCTAGCCGTTTTCGAGAAAAACACTGAAATAACATTGCTTGCATGTGATGGAGTACGAAATAATTTTAATTTATTTTCAACCTTAAACATAGGATAGCAAAGGAAGGAATATTCCATGGAGTTCGTCGCAATTTTTTAAGAAGAAGAAGAATTAATTTATGCATTGAATAGAAAGGACGTCACTTTGAACCTTTGACTTGAATGTTTAATTTATTGTTCTAGTAACTTATGTATTTTAATGAAATTTTCCCCTAAATTTTTTGCTCATCAGTTCCATACATCCTGTATATCTATTTCTATAGGCAAAATACGGCTTTATATAAACATCGTGTTATTAGACGAAAAATTCTTCTTATTCACATATAATAATATTGATAGAAATTAAGTAGTATTTTCGGTTAGTAATAGTAAAAAAAAGCACATACAAGACCGTCAAACTGTGGTTCGAAAGCCACGTAAAACTGTAGGTCACGTCTGGTTGACATAACCCAGACGTAAAATAGGATTGTAAAAAAGGGTTGCACTTGCCTACTTGCTTGGAGCCAAGCATCCACTCAAAATATTCATTCCATTCCATTAACTTTAAGAAACGTTACTTAATTAATACACCTCTTGCAAAAACTAAATTGTAACATAATATTATTATAGTTCAGTTGATTGCTCCCCTACACTACTTACTACAAACTACACTCGTAAGCTTAATGACACCACAAACAAGATAGCTGTTTCATGACACATAGAGTTATGTGATCATAAACCAACATGCTTCTCCGCTTTATCTACGACAAAACGTAAACAAAATGTTTGCAAATATAACTTTTACAACTTTAATTAGAAATAAAACTCCACACTCCACAAATTATTCATTTCAAACAGAATTGTCGGCAAAACAAAGTTGCTAGTGGTTTATAAACAGTATTCGGTAGGAATTGCTTTGTCGATTTAATACCAAAAAGTTTATGTTGTTGAGGTTGTTGCTGAAAGTTCTGTACCTACTTGACTATACAGTGGGTGACAAAGAAAATAGTAAATTTCCACCGCAAATTATTGTTAAAATAATGATTTTCCAATCCTTGTAAACTTTTGAGTTTGATTCTGCTCAACACGTGCGGTTTTACTTTGTTTGTGGTGGCTGGCTGCAACTAAATATACCAGTAGTATTTAGTTTAGCTACCACAAGTTTGATTCCACTCAGTGGGGTACTTCGGGGGGGGGGGGAGGGATATAGGGGATACATCCCTCTCCCATAGACTTTGCCAAGAATGCGAAGTTTACTATAAGTTTATAAATATATATGCAAAAAGTCTATTGCCGTAAATATAAAAAAAGTTATAATTGTTAATGTAGCTGCCACCTATAATTCATTTATAATGGGTTGCCCGCAAAAGAGAAAAAATTGGGATATACTACACGAAATTAATGATGTTACATAAGTTACATTCACCTTAAAAGTAAAATCAATTCCATTATAGATCCAGATTCAGAAAAGCCTGTTACCAGCCATTATCGAACTACCATCTATTTACCGTTTATAGATTTCTTCATAAACCAGCTAGAAGCTAGAAGAAAGATTTATAAATCATAAAGAATTTTTTTACGGATTTATGTGCTTATTCTCACCATCATTAGAAGGGGCGGCAGGCAAGGCAATTGATTTAGATAATAGTCAGTGTGATAAACTACTCGATTTATATTTACCTGATGTTCCAAAAATTATTACAAAATCCGAAATTAAAATGTGGCACGAACATTTAAACAAAATACCTCGAAATAAAAAACAAACGTCAGGCACTCGGTTGTTTGGAAGTTTGTAGTCAACTTGTCAACCCTGACGTTCACAAACTTCTAAAAAACTTTTTGTACATTGCCAGTATCCACTGCGATAACAGAGAGGACTTTTTCAACCTCAAAACGTGTAAAATCTTATTTAAGAAATACTACCGCTCAAGTGAGGAATGGAAACTGGTTTTATTTATATGCATTGTTAAACTCTTAATATAAGTTTCTTCTGTATGTAGGTTTATCAGCAAAATAAAGTTGGTTATAATATAAACAGTGATATCCTACAGAAAGTTGCATTATCCCTGGGTAAATGTTCATATCACTAAGGTTTGTTTGAATTGCGATTTTATTTGTACCTTAAAACTGGAATATTTTACGTGTTTGCTTCAGGTTTGGAATTTAGTAAACTGTTTTATATAAACAACCTACATGGCTGGTGCTTTTAAACCTAATAACGAAATTTACAAATTACGATTGGGCTGTAAAACTTGTAAAAAAATAGATTTTAGAAAGTACCAGTCAACCAAATCATTCTGGTATATAAATTATTTTCAACAAATTAAACAGCTACCTAAAGTATTAATCTCTCCCAAAATTAAATAAGTTGTATAGAAAAAAGAAGAGCACAAGTCTTTCTCCACAATTTTTATTAGAATAGTATTTTATTTTAAGCTAAATGAAAGCATCTACATGACTTTTACGGAAAACAATTTTTTCTTTTTTCTTTCCCTCTTATTTTGAAACTTTCACATGTCTCCGACATAGTTGAATTAAACTAAAGATTTTTCATCACTTACACTTAAAAATGATTTTTACAAAGTCTTCTAAAAATCCCTAATTTTTCTTTTTTCTCTTCATTTCCACCCAAGACAGTGCCTTTGCACTAGTCCTTGATTCTTCAGTATGCTGAAATCTTTTCTGTCTTCTGACTATTTAAATTTTTTCATTCCTCGTATGTACCATTGAAAGCTTCATTACGGCTTAGTCTCACTTGATATTTTCTCTACTGCTAACAACATCAGCATTATACCATTTACTTCGTTTTCCTGATGATGAGTGTTTCTACACTGGAAACATGTCGATAAGAACTATTATGAATTATTATCATAGGTTCGCCTATAGCTATTCTAATAAAAATTGTGGAGAAAGACTTTGTGCTTTTATTTTTTCTATTTAACTCCACTTTGAGTTTGGACTACTTCTTCAAAATTAAATAAGTTGTATTTGTACGAATAATATTATCGATATTATTTACAGCAACCAACAACCACAATAGGCCTCCATTTATTGTATTCCTTTACAACACTATCTTTACAATATTACATAGAAAAAGTTTGTGTTTAGCAATTTGCGCTGAGTTGGGATAAAACAAGTTTGTTTTTTCGACATTTCAATTTATCAAAAATATCTTCTCGGCCGAAAAATCCATTTTCAAGATGGAATTGTCCCCTTTAAAGTAATGAGTTTTTATCCGGTATGTTACCGAAGACGCTTGTCATTTATACGAATGACAATAGCAGGAAATGGTGGATTTTGCTTGCAGTAAAATGCTAACAAGGTGTATCCGATTTTATACACAATACACATCGTTTTTTATCATGGCCGAAATTATAAAATTTTAGCAGCACCACGATTTTTCAGAAAATTATTAAAGTAATAATAAAAACAAGCATAATAATAAAAAATCCACAGATCTTGCATCTTACGCAAGTATCATAGGCGTATTGAAAATACCTACCACATACAGTGGCGAGAAATAAACCATTATGTCACAGATTACTCCTATCTGTGAGTATGTAAAGTGTTGACACAATGGAGCCGCTATCACGCGTTATTATGACGGCATAGATGCTCCGATTTAGTTTGAAATAATAATTAAATTATTAGATATACTTAGAAATCTCTAAAATTGACATTAGACATATTGAAGAGAGCTCAAAACCACCTTTCCAAAAATAGAGACAATATTATTTCTTTAGCTATACACAGCCATTTACCTGCTGGTCCTTGTACTCTTTGTTCATGAAATGTCTAAATCTTAAGTCGGCTATGAAATGTTTTTGATTGGTATATCCATTCCTCCCCCCCCCCCGACTTTCTGTGTAATACGCCAAGACCGGCGCGCTATTTTGCTTTGTTTCAGCGACATTCACTGTTTATTTTTTTCGAATTTTTTTCAACTCTTTACCCCCAACTTACTTTGTAATATTTCAAGACCGCCGCGCTAATGTTCTTAGTTCCAGAAATATTCACTTTTGAGTTTTTTCTGCTTTTTTGAAATTTTCATTCCTGACTTTCTGTGTAATACGCCAACACCGCCGCGCTATTTCGCTTTGTTTCAGAGGCATTCACGGTTTAGTTTTTTTCCGCTTTTTTTAATTCTTTACCTCCAACTTCCTTTGTAATATTTTAAGACCACCGAGCTATTTTTCTTAGATCCGGGGATATCCACTTTGATTATGTGATACAATCTTGACTAATTATTCTTAATTAATTAATTGGTTTATTTTTTTTAATTCCTACAATTTATCAGAGCTCCCGATAAATAAGAATTACTCTAGCCGGTTCAACATTTGGCATAATGTAAATAAGGGATGAGAATTAAAATTAATAATTCAGTTTTCATATGTTTAATAAAAAACGTAAACCGTACAAGTACTGGCCGATTCAATACTAACTACTAACTGTTCTTTCTCCCGGCCATATTATCTTAATTTCAACAAACATAATAATAAATGCCGAAACCCAAAACAAAACAATATTAACACTCAGCAGATGATGTCATCGATCCTGTGCTGCTCTGGTGTTTAGACTTTCACCGCCGTGTTATTTATGTGCATGTCGCATGTCGAATGTCGTTCATTTTCCATTAAATGGATCCGTATATACGCACCCAGTAGTATTTTCAATACTAAAACCTTACCTGATATACACAAATAATTGAAAAGTCCAAAAATCATAGATAATTAAATGTAAATTCCTTTAGAGAATAACAGCCTAATAGCAACCATTCTAAAAGCAACTATTTCAATTGAATCAACTCCTCCAACTACTTTGGTGCCTATTATAACTATCTGAAATAAATACTACAACTGGAAACTAAACCTATAAAAGGGCTTCATATATTTAAGGGCTAATAAATTACCCTTAGTATCAAGGCTTTCAACTCCAATTATAATTTATCGGCTAACTTTGGAACAGCCATCAAAATTATCAATATTAAGTTACTTTACTAACGACATTAAGTTAGACCTTGGGTGAGTTGACAGGTGGCTTTAAGACCACAAATGTCCCTAAATGAATTAGTTTTGGGTAAACAATTTTAGTTTTGTCCATCGTTGATATGGAAAGTTAGTATCAAAATATAACAAGATTAAATAAGTTTGTTTTGGTAGAAATATATTTTATTTAATGTTATTTAAGTCCGACACCACTTTTTTGATAGTACATTTACATTATCATTAATCAACCCTTTCTTGCATCCACTGCTGGATGTAGGTCTCTCTCAATATCTTCCATGTATTCCGATCCTGCACCGCCTGCATCCAGTTTCCCTGAGAACGCTTTAAGTTATCGCTCCATCTCGTTGGAGGACCTCTATTTCGGTAGTCTCCTTGTCTTGGTCTTCATTCCAATATTCGCCTGGTCCATCTGTTGTCTGCCAGTCTGGCGACATGTCCTGCCTATTGCATTTACTATTTTTGTTTTTTGTCGTATCTGTCCAATTGTTGACAAATCATTTTTCTTGCAAACCTGATGAAATTGAAGAAATCGTCCATAATTCTCAAAGAGACCGCATAATAGTTATTCATGCCTTACTCGAATATTATTGTTTCATAATACCATAGTTACCAGACACTTTAAATGGTATAATATAATATCCTAGAGCATTAAGGAGGTTTCTAATGCCCTTGGGCATAAGAGAAATAAATAGGAAAAATCAAAGCAACAACTTTTTGTTAACGAAAAAACTTATTTATAACAGGTATTTAAATTAAATCAAATCAAAAAAAAAGCTCACATATTACAGGATTAATAACTTTAAGTTCAACCGCAAATATAATTCATGAGTATAACTTCGTTGCTGCCTTTGAAATTATCAATATTAAGTTGAAACTAACGACATTAAGTTAGACCTTGGGCAAGTTGACAAGTGGCTTCAGGACCGCAGATGCCCTTAAATGGATTAGTTCAAGCAGACAATCTTCGTATTATGGATACTCTATGTGGAAAGTTAGTATCTCGTCATTTCAGGATGTTGAACTTGAGAAAAGCAAGTTTGTTTTGGTGATATTTTAATTTACTAAGAATGTTTTGTCGACGACGGTTCAACTCTATTTGAAAAGGAACTTTGTCGCGCTAAAGAAAATAGTATATATTTTTCATTATACAAAAGTGTTTCTCTTGATATTCTTATTCTTGATACTCTGTAAAAGTTTGTAGAAATTTGTTTAATTTTATGGGGTCACTTTTACTGAGAGAAAAAGGCTAACGAAATAATATCAAGATATTTTTGTTTATAACTTATATAAATTTTTAGGTACATTTAGACTTTGTGCTCTTAACAAACGCGATATATAGATCCAAAGGTAGTGCAGATGTTCTGCTATCACAAATATTATCGATAATGTTTAATTAAGCAAGTACAAGGATGGTCACTGGATAGAGAAGACTCAAAAGTCGTTTATCGTGTAATACAACTTATTTAAGTTTATTATTTTTGTTTCAATATTTAATTTTAATATAAAGTAAAACAATATTAATAAATAAATAAACCCAGTCATTACTACCGTCCTTTTAAAAGGCACATTTAAATTTCGGGCTAGATTGGTTGCTGAGCATTTTTTTAATAGATAGCGACACTTGTTTTACTTTCAGAATACTGTATTAAGGTAAAAGTTAGCACGTGCTTTTGTGAGTTAAATTTAGCCTAACACTCGTTTTCTTATACTATAATTATTAGTTTGATTTAACATATTGCGACTTTAAAGAAAAAAATAGTTTCAGTAATATCTAGATCAGGATGTTAAACGTGGGTAAAACAAGTTTATGTTTTGTACATTTTAATTTATCAAGAGTATCTTCTCGGCCGCATCCAATTTAAAAAGAAGGTTAGACTAGAGTTGATTGTTTTTGTTTGTCCTAATTTCAAAGTTTCTTTCCCATGTTGTTAAAGCTTTTAGAATATGAGTTGTTGTGATATTTTACTTATTTTAATTTAAACTTGTGAGCGTAGCATATAAAATGCGTATATTGAATATATAATACAATATTTCCAATGAATTTTTCTTGTCTGTCATTTCTGTGGATTGAAAATGATATCTATGGTTATTGTTATTTGTTCCAAAATTCTAACCTTAATTTTTTGTAAAATGTGTCCAGCGTAAAATGGGTTTCTATCATCTTTCTTAAGATAAAATGGACAGGGTATAGTACTGACTATTCTACTGAATATATTAAATCAAAGGTCAGATTAATAAGCCCAATATACCGTGCGAGAAAAAATTATTCGCATCAAAGAGAGCCTTGCATCTAAGGACGTAATGCTTAGCCGTAGAACTTAATACCTGTTGAGTGTCAGTAACTACCTGATTTAAAAATCAATCAGTTATTCCGTCATCTTTGACAGTCGTTACAAGTAATTTGATTCATCGCTAATTTTTCCAATTTCTTGAACAATTCACACAATGGGCTTTACGGAACAGCACAAACAAAACATTCATGGTTGAAGTGTATTTTCGAAACGGGGTTAGAGTAATTTGTGAGTGGCAATACAATCCGGGTTTGTGCATGGACGATTTTCACGAACATTTTCCTAATGTTGTTTTTATTGCTGGGGATTTTTATCATTGCCTGAAAGGAACCGTGGCTGTGTTTAGGGAAACAGGAAACAGGTTCTATACAATACAAAAAAGGAGCAGGAAGACCATCTGTAAGAACAGAAGAACTTGTTGCAAATGTTCGTGAAATATTTTTATATTTCATATTTTGCTGGTCAACACTTTCGAAAATATGAAGAGACGTGTGGATTTATACTTGGAGCATGGCGGTGCCCAATTTTAGCAATTTATGTAATTATTTTTCTTTTTCTTTCTATATTCTTACTTTGTTAATTTTGTAAACAACAAAAATTAATTTGTATTTGTCTACTTATTTTATTACTCATTAGTTTGGCATATCATGTCATAATATGAATTTGACAAAATTTTAACCTAGATTTGGTTAGATATATCGTCCCCATATCATTGTGATCTAAACCAATCCCTACGTTTTTTAATCAAGCCCTCTTTGATGCAAATACTTTTTGCTCGCACGGTGCTAATGACTATGTTTCAAACAACTTTCTTCTCTAACAATGTTTTAAATTATTTCAGAAGCTTCAAGGAACACTACAAATGAATTGGTCCGATATTGTAGGTAAGTTAAAAGAATTCTTTAATAGCCCACCATCGCTTTTGCACCATTTACTAGCAACTATCTAAACCTATCGAGTTTATTGGAAATAATAAAGAACTTTTTGTACATTTGACATTTATACCATTATAACGATCGAAAAATTAAAAAAAAAAAATGCAGGCCATTCCAAAATACCTCTAAAGGACGGATGTGACGAAATGAAAGGAAAAATATTTTTCTTTATTAGAATGTAACCTTATAATTAAAATAATAGTATACAGCTTCTACCAATCAAATGGTTTTAAGTTTTAACATATTATAAGTGTAACATTGATTATTTAAAACCCATAGGATCTAGTTTTATTTGCAGTGAAAAAGGAGTTTACATTTTATGTAAGGTACGTCTAAAATTCCATGTATAGCTATTCAAAGTTACCTATATATGCAGGTTTCGACGAAAACAACTTCCCGTTTCTTATAAAAATGTCAAAGCAACATTTAAATATTTTATGTAAGTTTAAAAAACTTTTTCATGCATACCTACCTATAAAAGTTCCCTTTTGATGCAGATCGACAAAAATTTTAAATTCTTAGTAAATTTTGCCAGGCATATTCCTATAACTTGAATTTTATTCTTCAATAGAAATATTGGAATTCAAAAGGTTTTTTTGCAAGCTGAGGTTCACATACTTTGTGGTTTTTCATAATCATTTTTTTTAACAATGAACGATTAATCGTCCGCATCTATATTGCAACAATTAAATTAAAAAGTACCTATGCTACTGCTGGCAGGTCAGAAACAGACGAACAGTCAGCATTTTTTTTTAAACATCGCTTTCCAGTTTGAGGAGGCGATTTTAAATTAATTCTATTAATATTGAGGTTTTATGATAAAATAACAAATAGGAAGTTAATTTCAAAAAATAGTCCATGCTTAAAGTGGAGTTGAAAGTATGGGAAAGAAAGAAAAAACTCAAAGTCTTCCTCCATAAAGTTTAATAGAAGAAAAATTCTCTAGGGGTCTCTACTTGTTTCGAACGTAGAAACGTTCATCATCAGGAGACAGAAAATTTATTTAGTGCTGATGGTTCTAGCAAAAGAGAAAATGGTGTAGAACCTTATTGGAGCTTTTATGGAATTAAAAAATTGATGTGTAGAAGAGACATAATATGAAGAAAATTGATAAAGGTTAAACCATACTGAGTATGTGTGTATTTGGTTCGTTTAGACCCCCTTTAATAACTGTTTCACATACTCAGTATGGTTTAACCTTTACCAATTTTCTTCATATTATGTCTCTTCTACACATCAATTTTTTAATTCCATAAAAGCTCCAATAAGGTTCTACACCATTTTCTCTTTTGCTAAAACCATCAGCACTAAATAAATTTTCTGTCTCCTGATGATGAACGTTTCTACGTTCGAAACAGAGACCCCTAGAGAAGTTTTATTCTATTAAACTTTGTGGAGGAAGACTTTTAGTTTTTTCTTTCTTTCCCAAATAGGGAGTCGTTTTTATTAGTAATTAATATTTAAATTATTTAATATCATCAATATTAAGTTTGCTTTTGTGAAACTGTACATGTATAATGTATCATTCACTATTAATTCAATACTATCCATTGTATAAATATCTTGACCAATCTTTAGGTAAAATACATTCTTTTCACATATTTTATGATACTTCCTTATCTGTTAATAAACAAGATATTATTATTAAATTGTGCAAATTGTAACCTAAAAACCCTAAAAAAAACTCTACATTTTATTCAATTTTTTCTAAAAACGGTTAGGTATAAATTTACCTTGTTACCTTTTCAATTTTTCAATTTTCCTACTTCCTTTTGCAGCATAAATCACAGCATACAAGAGACACGTTAATGCTTGTAAAACCCAATTATTTTTGCGCGATATTTCGACGACACTTTTTAAGCACACTTTTAGCGACTTTTATAAGCTACCTACTTCAGTTAAAAATCGTTCAAAAAATAAAAGCCTTACTAAAGTTTTTAGGGTAGTATTTTAGAAACGGTTTGTAATTAAAAAAGACGAAATAAAGGCTAATTAAGCTAACTAAACCAAAACGTAACAAATTATAGGGTTGGGTGCTTTAAAAACTCTCGTCTCAGTTTTTAGCTGTCGTTTTTACTTTTAATAAATTATTTCTGACTTCAGCTCTTAAAGCCTCAAAGTTTTTAAGTTTATAATATTGGTATACTTGGGTTTGTTCACTAAATTAATTAAAAGATTTATTTATATTTTTCTTGTTAATAAAAGTTATTTTTTCCTTTACTCCCGACCAACTTTATAAGTTTACTACAGGGATAAATTTAAATAATTTAAATAACAATACAGGGTGTTTCATAATAAGATGCTGATCCTTAACGGTGTGAATCCTTAGGTGATTTTAAGAAGAAAAGTTCATATTAATATATATCCTTAACCCATCAACTTTCGAACTACAGGGCGTTAAAGTTTTAAGAAAAAAATCGTTTTTCTATCATAACTTTAAAAACTTTCTAGCTATTTTTAGGAATTTTTCACACATGCCCTCTAAGCATCAATAGCCATTTTTTGGTGTGGAAAAATTTTAAAAATTTTTAACCAATGGCGTCCTGAAAGGGTTTGCACTAGACATTTTGGAAAAATATTATGTACGCCACTGCTTTTTCTCAAGATAAAAATTATTTTTAAAATACTTATTCATTTTAGGCCAAATTTAATATCTTGCCTTTTTATCGTTCGACAAACAGTTTCCGACAAAAAAAATAAAAACATTAAATTCGCATTCACTATGTGCTTATGGTTTGTTTTGACGCTATAAGGAATACTCCAGGAATTTTTCAAAGGGTACGAGACTCAATGAAGAGAAGAGCTGAAGCATGCTTTCTTGCAAGTGGTGGCCACTTTCAATAGCTAATCTAAATTATTTTCGTTTTTGTTCACACGTTATTTAAAGTTAGCTGTTTTAATTTATTGTTAAAAAATAAACCATAGGCACATAGCGAATGCGCATTTACTGCTTTTTATTTTTTTTTGTCGGAAACTGTTTATCGGATGATAAAAAGGCAAGATATTAAATTTGGCCTAAAATGAATGAGTATTTTAAAAATAATTTTTATATTGAGAAAAAGAGTGGCGTACATAATATTTTTCCAAAATGTCTAGTGCAAACCCTTTCAAGACGCCACTGGTTAAAAAATTTTAAAATTTTTCTACACCAAAAAATGGCTATTGATGCTTAGAGGGCATGTGTGAAAAACTCCTAAAAATAGCTAGAAAGTTTTTAAAGTTATGATAGAAAAAAGATTTTTTTCTTAAAACTTTAACGCCCTGTAGTTCGAAAGTTGATAGGTTAAGGATATATATTAATATGAACTTTTCTTCTTAAAATCCCCTAAGGATTCACACCGTTAAGGATCAGCATCTTATTCTGAAACACCCTGTATATAAAAATAACAACAACTATTGTAGTTTAGTTTATTAAAAAAGCAGTTAAAATATTAAGTTCACTATACACATTTTATCCATGTTAATGTTTATCAAGCCAATGAGGTATATTTTAATGAAGAACAAAAAAATAAATTAGATGAGTAAATATTTTTTAACTGAAATTTAAATAAGGGTAGTTTTTTAAAAGTTTTAATATATTTATGTTTTAGTATGTTACTATTTATTTTAATCGTTTGTAAAAAGTTAGGTTGTCTAGCATCATGTTTGTGTACATCATTGGCATTTGTAAACGTTATGTTTGATTTTTTTTTGTTTTAATACTATCGAATTAGCTAAATCTCAAATATAAATAATATTATACTGAATAATTAAATTTACTAAAGCATGATAAACTTTAAAAAATCAATTTTTTTTAAGGAATATCCCAAATAATAGAGAAATGTAAGTTAAAATATGATCTATCTGTTTTATCCAGCTTAAATTTTGATTAATATATAAACCTAAATACTTTATGTTTTCTGTGTAGGTAGGTAATAATTCCCCATTAAATATTAGTGATCGCTTCTTGATATATGTATAGTATTTGTCTGGTAATGTACATAAAAGTACATTATTTATTTAAATGTTATGTTTATAAGACTCTAATCAGTCAAATAAGGTTTTTAAATATATTTTGATATATAATTGGATATCCGTAATATTTTTAACAGAATAAGCACCTGTTGTATCGTCGCCAAAAAGTTTACTTTGTCCATGTAATTTTAATCTTGAAATAGAATTGATGTAAAAAAACTTATATTGGTCCTAGAATAGAACACTGTGGTACTCCACAAATAATTTTTACCCAGGAAGCAACATGACGTCCTATTTTAACGCATCGTTTCATATTTTTAATATACCCAAAATAAAATTAACTTAAGGCTTTGTCACTGTTGGTCTGTTGGAGACTTAAAAAATATTTTTTAAGCTTTAAAATAAGACCCGCTAAAAGCACCTCCCTTTGTCAAACGAGCATCGAGAGCTTTGGAAATTTACTTCGTTAACTTATAGCGAGTTTATTTAGAAAAGTTCCATTCATAAAGAACCAATTAAAAATATGCACTTAAGGTAATGTTGTTTCGTGGTTATTATAAGAACCATATCTCTCTACGCTTGATCCTCATTGGTTAAACCGTCCACAAACGACTCTGGAGTGCCCCAAAATTTAAGTTGTATGCAAATTCCCATAAACAAGGAAGCAGCCACTTCTTTAGCCACAAATAATTGCTATTTTAGCTTGCAGGGAATGCACTGCTGCCATTAACTATTGACTATTCCAGTTTTAGGAATAGATTTATGAAATCGCGTATCGTAAATTTTGGTTTTTGTGGGTTGTATGAGGCTAAATGTTTAGTGTAAATTGGTATTTTGCATTCAAGTGTTTGACTTTATGATCGAATTTATTGCTGAATTGGTTTCAATTGTGCATGTATAAGTTACGAAATAAAATTTGAAATTTGTGGTGGATGTTTTGTAAAGCAGTATCTACGTGTCGATGTTTCTCCAGTTGCGTAGTTGATTTATCTTTAAAATGCCTTTATTCCAAACTAGGGCTGGGCGATATTGAAATTTCAATATCGAATATCGATATTTAAAAAAATATCGATATAGTCGATATATCGATAATATTGATAATATCGATATTTTATTTTTTAAATATCGATATATCGATATCGAATAAACGGAATATACAGAAGAATAAAAGGAGTAAAAAACAACAATTTGATATTTGCCATCAAAATCTCAACAATTTTATAATTAGTTGTTCCAAAGTTCATAATCGTTTAATTATCATAATTTTTTATTTTATATCTTTTCTGTAGTAAATACCTTTATGAAATTATAATCCAGTTCAATCTATATATGAAAATCCATATCACGAGGTCATAATATTGTATGGTTTCTTGTTCCTGCAGGATAACAATACATGCATTATCTCTTGTTGTTTTCATTGCTCGTTGCTGGTGGCTTATATAGACTAGTCATCATATGATAATAATTCTAATCATAAAGCTCGCGTCGGAACATTAATGGCGTCATCACCTTCTATAGGTCATGGCAACAACAACATAGGTCGTTAGTTTCCGCACTTCGAACAGTTTTACCGGTTTTTTTTTTATCCGAGCGACACTCCATTAAATTCGTCTGAACGGGACATATTTTGCTAGTTTCTAACTTAAAACTGACAAATGGTAATGCCAAACTAATTTGTTTAAAATGTTATTTAACCGACCAAATTTCGGAAACTAATTTCAAACAAATCGACTTTACAAAGTAACGAAGTCGCTTTTCGCAAAACTTTTTGGATTTAAAAGTTTTCCATTTGTAATAAAATACGTTCGCTTTAATGGAACTGCTTGTGAAGAAGGTCACGATGAAGTTAAGCTAAGAAATAGTTCGATTATTCTTTCTATGATTTATATCAGATATATTTGAAATCATTTTTATATTTTAAAAGACCTAACTCGGACTAAAAAAACAAGTAATATATAATATAAAAGTATCAAATTTCACTTGAATATCGTAATCGTAAAAATGTTAGTTTCGTATAGACGTTAAAGATATAACAATACAAGTTCCTGTGAGCACAAAAGAGTGAAGAGAGGGGAATCTAAAACTTATGCATCAAATCATCCAGGTAGCCAATTTGGACTATAAATAATACTTAAACTGATCAATCAGAGTAGAATACTAACATAATACTTCAAAGGGCCATCTTGAATTGTGGTAGGTTTCAATTGTTTGAGCATGCATTATTGTTATAGAGAAACAACATATTAAACATACATTGTTAGCCACGTATTTCTAGCAATATTGTTTGTTATTAGACAGAAAAACTCAGTAAAGCATAATGTGTATTTATTGTACAGGCTTTTAGCAGATTTTGAGTCAGTAGTTCATTACTGCATTTTAAAAAAGTGTTGAATAAATATTTATTAAAATGATTATACATTTTGTAACAGAATAATAAACTAGTTTAAGAATGCAATATGCGTTTAAAAGACTAAGTTGATCATCAATTTAAAATGTAACGTGACCAGCCTTTTAAGCCGAATAGATACTAATAAAATAAAGTGGTCTTATCTAGTGCTAAGTATAAATTCAAATTGTTATTAAAGCCTAGCCTAATTTGCTATTCGTTTTGGATAACGACTCTATTATAATTTCGACGTAGTATTCCGTGAATAATAACATAAGGGTGACATACTTTAATGATCAACTGACTGACATAGCTTGAACTTTAATTGTGCCTCCCAAATATGCAAACATCCATTGACTAACATTTTTTAAGACTTAAAGTGTTAGCCATCATTGCCTTGTTTTTTTTATTTTGATCTAATATTTTATTTGAGGGGGTAGGAGCTTTTATTAGTATTAGTTTTGTTGTACAATGTGGCATTTTTTTCTGTAATGTGCTGATATTAAAATATTAACCGACTTTTTTTAAATAAGTTTTCGATGCTATATTTTATTGGACGTTGGTACGTTACGTAGAGGAACAGCTTAGTAACGTAGAGGGAGATTACTCCTTTACGTCAGGATACTTAAGCTTTAACGATTTTATTGAATCAGAAAAAAAAGTACATGTAGGACATTTCAGTCTCATATTATATTAGAATAACCCTCATTTCAATTTAAAAGTGAAATTAGAAAAGCAAAAAGGTCTTTCCAATAAAGGATATTCGACGTTAATAAGGTTACAAATCATTTCAGACAGTTGATTTAATGGATATTTTTGCCTAAAAAAGATTTATCGATTAGGATAGCCGCTCATATAAAATATGTAAGGGTTGAAAAAAGGTTCGTTGTAGCCTGAATTAAAGCTTATTTAAATTTGTTTTTAAATATTTACAGCATAAATCATTTTATAAAGGCCTTTAGTTAATCAGGTTATTGAAAAGGCAAAAAAAACATTTCAATGTTTAATTTAAAAATCATTAAGGAACACAGTGTAACCATAACTATTATCATTTTCTGTTCCACCTATAGGACGTTTTAAAGTAAAAATTGAATATTTTGTTAGTAAATTCATCAATAATTATTAACTATCTATTATTATTAAAAATGTTTTTTCCTTTTTCAGATCTAACTTCATTAGAAAACACACCAGAATGATAGTTCACTAAAATATATCTACTATAAAGGAACAACCTTAAGATGGCCGGCAAAACAATTGTATTTTTATCCTGTCTGCTTTTAGGTGAGTATACGACCTTTAAAGAGTAGTGAAACTAAAAAAATTGGTTTAAACAATAAACAAACTTTTAAATTTTCATTAATAATTACGATTGATACATTCAAGATGCATGGTAATGGGCAGGGCCGTGAGTTCTTCCTTTTGGAGAACCGTCGATCCTAGCACCTGATTCCTGAGCCTTTTCAAGGCCTCGCAGGTAGCCAGAAAATGTAGCGGGGTGTCTACTTCTTCTAGGCAATCGGCGCAGATTGGGTTCTTCTTTAACGCCGATCAGGGCTAGATGCTTTCTCACCTTACAGTGACCTGTCATTACCCAATTAAGAGATTCAGTACACATCGTCTTCTGTTTAAAGTCCTAGCCTTAGTTGGGCAGGTTATGAAGTCCTTAGCTTATCTGCAGTCTTAAACCATTCGTCATTGAGCCCACTCGTTCAGTACAGACCCTACCTGTTGTTTAGTTATTCCTATGGCCGGCTCAGGTCCAAGTCTGGCAAGTATTTTTGCCATCTCGTTACTCTGAACCCCGGTGTCTAGAAACCCAGACCAAGTTGACCTCTTTCCTCCTCGAGAGTCCCTCCAAGGCATCTAAACATTCGCGCACCTTGTTGGTTAGTCCACACATGTTCCGGTATACCAGATCTCGAAGTTTCACCTCTTTGAGTATGTTTCAGACGTTCTTTAACTCGTACGGGAAGAGGTATTTTTGATTCTTCATCTATTATCTTTCTTAAGGTAAAATGGACATGGTATTAGTATTGGCTGATTTACTATTTCGCTATGCTATCGTGTAAACTGATTTGCAGGTATTTCAAATCCCTTTATCGAATAAGGTATATTAAAATTCGCCGAAAATATATAAATATAATTTATATACATTGAAGCGACGAAACAATAACCAGCAATTTATAATCCATTAAAATTATTCAACCGCAGTCCACACGTCAAACTTGATCAAAATGCACTGCTCAGTCAAACTCAAATTTATAGTTGTTGTTTGCAAATGCATTTACTCACTCCCGTTCATATTGGACGATGTTATGACTGATAAATATGGCAGAGTTAATTAGAATGTAAAGCTAAAATTGTGGGTTGCATAAATTATAACGAATTACTGCTGGATGAAATGGAGTTATATAGGAAAGAGCAGCAGCTAATAATAATTTATTGTTAAATGGAGTATGTGAGCTTCAATAAGTGTGGGGTCAGAAAATAACGGTCGGCAGTTGTATTTTTTGCTTTTAATGAGTTAGGGGCAATCTACCGCAGTAACATGGCCACGGGACATGCAATTCAGCATTTTTTACAACTCCTCTAGATATTTTATCAAAATTAGTCCCTACAAGAGATATATTGGAATTGTAGTTATAGATACCCTAACCTATCAGTATAATTAATACCGCATGCTCTAAGCTTCATAAATAACATTACCTTTTTCAACGGTATGTCTAATGTAAGTTCTTATGCGGGTATGGCATGTCATATCATGATATATTGAATACTCCTTATAATAAATTTTCGATTTAGTGGAAATAGTAATGATTTGCTGAGGTTTGTAAATAATTAGGTACCAATATACAGGGTGGAGCTTCGGCTGTCCGAACAAAAACTACGCACGGTGTTTTATAATATAGGTTTAAACTAGGTGGTTGGTTGGTTTAAGGCGGGGGTCGGGTTCTATGTGTGGCTTAAGCTTCTTACAGTGCAGCCTTCTGGCTTATTGTGCGCCCCAGTCTTGTTAGAAAAGGTTTGTTCCTTCTACGAGGTCCAGTAGTTTTCTTCCAAGTTTGTCATGCGGGAGGTTATCGCCGCGTCGAATATTTCCGAAGATTTTGAATCTTTTACGGTTTAGCGCTTCGCAGCTGTATATGATATGGGAGGCGGTTTCGTCCTCTTCACCGCAAAGTCTACATTCAATGGGTTCATTATAGACTCCCATCCGTTGAAGGTGTTTTCTTAAGTGACAGTGGCCTGTTAGTAGGCGGGTCATTTGTTTTAACTGGGTGCGCGTCAAGAGCATCATTCCAGCTGATAGCTTCCTTGAGGTGACAGACAAATTAGTTTATTCCCTGTAATAAATAAAAATAAATTTTCTGTCTCAAGTAAGGTATTCGATGTTGCATCTAACAATGCTTCAATGTTTTAGTGTATTTTTGAAATGTAAAACCTGTTATCTTCACCAAAATTAAATTGAAAATGTGATTGGTTGGTTTGTCAAACACCAAAGCTTTACGTGTTTTTGTTTATTTGTATTGGCAAAGTTTTTTTTTAATGAAATATGAAAATGTAATATTTTCGCACAACTCGAATAATATTTTTCCCCAAATTCCCTAAAATAAACAAAAACTGCTGATCCGTAACTTTTTCTTTTACTTTATATCATATAACTTTTTATTTATCAGGCTTTTGGTAATTTTTTTTTGCGGATGTAATAAAATGAATATTTCTGAATAAATAAAAATCGCAAACAAAAAGTTTCTGTAACGTGTACCACGACAACAGGATTTCCAAAGTTACAAAACAAGTATTAGGTATCACGTTTTTGGAATTACCCTCCCAAATTCATCAAAGTGTATAAAATAATAATAATATGCGTATACGATAAAAGTTTTTTTAACTGCATTCGGCTTTCTCCAACTTGTAAACGTTTTTTTTTAAAAAAGTTTAGCTAAAACTGCGGGAGAATTTTCTGGCATCTCCATAAGCCATCTGTTCAAGACATAGTTAAGGGGAATATAAAAAAACTGCTTTATAACAGCCTGTTGCTCACTTTTCACCGCTAGGGGGCAGACGTTTTTGCGGACTACACCAGTGTGGAATATCCCCAATACTGATCTTACTGTAAAGTTAAATTTTTGATTAGTTGTCAGCCAACAGCGTTTCTTGAAACCGACATTATGCACCACCATAGTACTGGGAAATTTTCAATAGATACAAATTGAGTCACTTTAAGCTTAAATAAATCCCAATAAAGTTGAACTTTGGATTCTTCTGTTAAACCGTGTTATTTTAAAGTAAAAAATGGTGTATATTTACACATAGTTTCATTGTGGAAGGAACCTTGTGGGTATTTGACGTCGTGTCGGCCTGTCAGGATAAAGGGAATGAGATGTTTAACTAGCTCTGTCGTCGGTGATAGTTACTAAGGCCTCCTTAAAAGGCTTTAATTGCCCATAAAATTAGGGGCAATAACAGACACGTAAGGATTAAGTAAATAAGCAGTTTGATATATTGATCTTGTCCAAATAAAGAAAATAGGCGTCTTAAAAGGCGAAGTAGTAAAATGAAGTACTTAGAAAGGCAGAAGCTATATCTGTTGAATGACATACCACTTGAAAGAACAATAGGTTTTGGGGCATGAGGTTTCCTGTCGCTAGTAATCCACGGCATAGAAGAACAAAGCTAAGACGATTATGTGTTTGTTAGGTAGCTTTTTATCTCTCAACAAGGAGTTTTTTAAAATAAAACATTCTTTAATTGCCGCATACAATCTACAATGCTCTGAAGCACAGAAAACATATAATACAACTACATACGCGTTACAAACAAATCTTTTTGATTGGTATATTCGTTCCCGTACAAAGAAAGTAGAAATGCATAAAATCGTATATCTTTGTGAACTGTCAAGAATCCAATACAAACCGTTTGTTTTCGCCGTAGCCGAGATTGATATTAAACCCATTACTTAAGAGCCAGTATACAGTTCCGACAGGACTTTTAAGTTACAACTATGGTAATTAAATTAGTTAATATAATATACATTTTGTGTATTTAATTTCGATTTATTTTTAATATTTACATCGACTTTGGCCAATTAACGTAATCCAAGGGACCCTTACGTAGATTGGAATTTGATTTGATTTGTTTATCAAGATGTTCATTTTGTACCAATCTTGGATTTTAAACTATGTTTAATTTTTATTTACCTCTTAGGTCGTATCTATGGAGGACTTGAGGTAGGAGGCCGCAATGCATTGGATTCGGTCCCAAATTAGAATCGGTAATTCAGCTTTACGAGTTGCCATAAGATGGCGCTCGTGTTCGAAGTGGGCTATCAAACAAATGGTTTCTTATGGACGCGATAACTATTTTTATTTAAATTAGTTCTTTAAGGAACAAATAAGGACTTTTATATGAATTTACACTTACTTTGTTATACTTATTAGTAAACTCGGCCTGTATAAAGTTCCAACGATGCTTGGTTTTTAAAATACAGGGTATTAAACATTCTAGCTACAGAGGTTTTTTTTAAAGTGAGCTTACCTTTGGAGCTAGAAAGAGACTTATTTGGCTTCGTTTCCTCTTTGAAGAAGATCCTGTCTTACACCCCGACACAAAGCAAACTCTACTTTTATAAATTGTACCATTATTCATTATAAATATGGAAATTAATTACAATACAACGTTATTTGTCTTGTCTTGCCTTCAAACGTTATTTGTTATTTCGAAAAAAAAATGTCAATTGTCAAAAGTAAAAGCACAGAAAAATAAAGGGTTTAAGTAAAAGTTAAAAACTATGGAGGATCTAGTTTTCCATATTAAAAACGAAGAAGAAGAAGACAACATCAGCCCACTTCGGACGCGAGAGCCATCTATCGGCCAATAGCGAACTAACCAAAAAACCGGGACAGAAATTGAAAATGCTGCCATTGTCGATCGGCCTCCTACCCTCTAGTTCTCCATAGTCGTATCATTGCATGTTGTGAGGCTTTGTTTAAAATTCACCAGTGACGTAGGGCTTTAATTTCAAAACTTTTTTTTATTCCTTAAAAATGTATAGTTCTTCTTAATGTTAACTTTCTATTCTACCCCTCCAGCGGTAAAAGCAACCCCGCAAAAATTATTGCTCTTTGCTTTTCTCTCCGTAGTTTGCTGGTCGGGACTTTAAATAATGATTTTTGTTTTATTTAAGGCAAACAGGAATATAAATCATTTTAATATGTGCAAGAAGGCGCTTGTGGTTTTGATTTTATTTGCATATCAAAGAAAAAGGTTTTTATTTTTTACTTTAACGGGTTTCACACTTTTGAGAGGCGCCGAGGTTACGGGTTTTCCTTCTAGCCCAATAACCGAACCAAAAATTAAATGTATCTTAATTATTATAAAACCGTTTTTAATTTTTGTTAAATTTTTTTTTCAAGTGTGTGTCAAGTAACCCTATTAATATTTATGGGAAAATATTTTAAACGTATTTTTCGAATGGCTCTTAAAGTTGAAGATGAATTATTCATAACTCCAACAAAGTTACTGGTAACGAAAAAATACTTTTTTCCTAATCTTATTAAAGGTAATGCCAACAGTCCTCGATATTTCCTTAAAAAACCTTATTTTCGAGATTTATAAAATCGAAAAATTGCCGACTTTCTTTTAACTTTGATAAATAATTGAGTTCGAGCAGATAGACTTTTAAATTCAGAGGGATAAATATTTTTTTATCGGCAAATTTCTTATAGAGGTGATAGAATTTAACTGGTTATAGTACGAGTTTAGTTGGCCACAGATGATATGACATAGATGCCTTATTCTGAATTCAAACTACCGAATCTTAATTTTAGATTTACATCAAAATTTTTGATACATTAAATATTTAGTTGGGTTTAATAATACTTCAAGGGGCTCCGTAATTTATTTTATTTTATGCAGAGTTCCTAAAATTCATTCTTTCCCAATTGTTTTTAATTGAATTTTAGAAAATCACTTGGTTATAATATGTAGAATAAATTGCATATATCCAAAAAATAACCTTTCAAGCAGAAAAAAACGAAAAAAAAAGAGGATTGTAAATTGCCTGGAACTTTTTAGGATCTTGTGCTGTAAAATGTTTGCAATGCCCTTACTGGAGTCAAATCAATAACATAATATAAAATTAAAAGAAGCCACCTTTTTAATAATATAAAATAATAATATTATGCAAGATAGTTATACTAATAGTAAATTATTTACGTCATAAGTAATTGAAGAGACTAATACAATTTTAATTACATAAAACACATTTACTTATCCCTTATCTTTAAACATCGTATATGGGTATTGGTATTATATCGCAGATGATATTGTAAAAATGAAACTTAAATTATAAATCGGTATTGCAATCTGCTTATCCAGTTGACATGTTTAATGTGTTGTCTGTCCTATTCTGTACTCGGGAGGCATACTATGTGCCATCAGCTCGATTTGTGGATATTTAGTAAAAACAATTAAGTTTAACATAATTTTGAGGCTAGTGTTGATTTATGAATGTATTATCTTACTTTCACTACACAAAGTACAGATATGCCCGAAATAAACAGTACTGAAACTAAGTTGGCGGTGTTTTTATGCGTGCGCTGTCACACTCAAGTTAGCTAATATAGACCTGTCAAGTAAACCTCAAACAAGTAATTAGTAGGGCCTAATTGTTAAAAATGGTGTTAAGTACAGAGAAGAAAGTGTTTCTGGTAGAGCATTATTTTCGCTCATACGGAATGGGCCGACATAATGGTGCAAGTTTGCTATACGTGTCTGATCAATTCACACAACGGTTTAATAAACGTTCTCCAAGTAATGCTGTAATTTTGAAGGTTATTGAAAAGTTCAGAAATACGGGTAGTGTATTGTGCCAACGAAAAGGAAACTCGGGGCGTCCCAGGACAGTTAACAACAACAATAACCATGAACGTGTTTTTGAGCAAATTTTACAAAATCCGAAAGCCAGCTAGGCAAGGACAGCGTAACAACTTGATTTAAAAAGAACTTCCTTTCAAAGAATCCTGAAGGAGCTGGGTGCATTTTCGTATGTGATTCAGGTACATCAACAACTACATCCTCGGGATTATCGCAGTAGAGTGGAATATTGCGCCAGAATTCTCGCGTTACAGTATGAAAATCCTGAATTTTTGAAAAATGTTTGGTTTTCAGACGAAGCACACTTTCACTTGTCAGGCTATGTGCATCGTCGCACAAATCGATTTCTGGGCTTTGCCAGACCCGATGAGGTTCAAGAGGTTCCTTTACATAGTGCAAAAGTGAGTGTCTGGTGTGCTGTGTCCGGACACGGAATCATTGGTCCGTACTTCATCGAAGAGAATGGTAGGCAAGTCACACTTAATCAACAGAGGTACAGACACATTTTAACACGATTTATCCCTGATCTACGTCAATTCTGTCGTGCACGTAACTTGGCATTTCGAAACCAATTTTTTCAGCAGGACGGGGCAACTTGCCATACTGCTGCCGCAAGACCTCACACCTCCAGACGCATACATTTGGGGCATGGCTAAAAATACCGTTTTCAAACAGGCACCACAAACCATCGATGAATTAAAAGATGCCGTTAGAGTCTTCTTCGCAGCTCTGAGACAACCCTTATTCAATAACATGACCAGTAACTTAGAACATCGTTATGAAGTCTGTCTTGAACGAGGAGGTGCACATTTAGAACATATAATAAAGTGTCAATAATATGTATTTTTAAAATATATAATACGATTACAAGTTCAGTACTGTTTATTTCGGGCAATACTGTATTACTTATTAAGTGCTTCTTTGTTTTTTTTAATTTTAATTATCATAATTTGTATATTTTGATGGACATAGTGTTCAATACCTGTAACAAATTATAAGCCATAATACTGTACTCGGGAGGCATACGACACTATGTCCAAGTTTTACCAAAAAATAGTATATTAAATGAAAATTATATGCATTTTGGTAAAAGGAAAAGTAATAATAGACAAAATAAATACTTATTGCCACCTAAATGCCGATAGTCAGCTGACGTTTAACATTATGTGTTATCCCCACCTACTATTGTATAGATCTAGTTAGAGGCATATAACACCAAGTGATTATAAAGTGTTCTAAATGTGTTGCTAAAGATATTACTAAAGATCCGAGGCATACAGATATTATTACCTTGGAGTCTTAGGCCTCTGAATAAAAATGCACATAGTGTTAAATGTCTACCCTGTTTTTCAGCTACCTTAACTAATTGAACTTGGTGTTGTATGCCCCACAAAATAGTTTAATTTTCTCAATAAAACTACATAGTTACCTAATTTTTGTAAAAATTGGACATAGGGTCGTATACCTCCCGAGTACAGTATTATTTTTTTATATTTGTCATAAAAAACCTACCCTGCCCCTGTGCTATACCTCACCCAGCCCCCAATTCGATCCACGGGTCCCGAAAATTTGTTATTTTTTAAATGAATAGTTTTTCTGTCAAATAGGTTTTATTAATACGCGTGTTGAATAAAAATTCAAAACTTTCGAGCCACGTTAACCGAGCTTTTTTTTTCTTATTTTCATAGGTTTGGTACTGTTTGAAAGAATAATTATTTTTTAAGTTTCTTTCTATCCGTTCTGTATGACACTTAAATTTTTCACTAGAGGAGAAATTTGAACCTTTTCACGGACTCAAATAATTACGAGAAAGTGGGATATGATAGCCTATAATAAACAGTATACCTAATGTTACTATAAAAATATATCCACTACCTATAATACCCGATAAAATAAATTATTTCATCGAGCTCCCGAAATCTTAAATTGACATATTTTTTCTGTTAAACACACAAAAAGAAATCCAACACGTTGCCAATAAAAAGCGGGTTAGTCTTTAAAGGACAAGAGTCCTGTAGGACATGGGACGATAAAACTTGATAGCAAAAATTGGAATGTAATTGATCTGCATGGTCGGACTGTGACCTTTATTCCCGACATTACAAACGTGGGTCAGTGATTTTTTCGGTTACCGGCCGGTTCAATTCAACTTCCGAAAGAAATTTCAAATATGATAAAGAAAATATTAGCAGCACTTATCGGTTTTTATATTTTGAAGGTACCGGGAAGTGCACTTATTTTATAAAAAAAAAATAAAAAAGTTCTAAAGCTAGCTATATCGATTCTATTATAAAATACCTTGCGAGCAAAAATTATTTGCATCAAAGAGGGCTTGGATTAAAAAACGTAGGACTTCGTTTAGATCACAATGATATTGGGACGAATATCTAACTCAATCTAGGTTAAAACTTTG
The DNA here is from genome assembly GCA_963969555.1 of Polydrusus pterygomalis. Lineage (NCBI taxonomy): Eukaryota > Metazoa > Arthropoda > Insecta > Coleoptera > Curculionidae > Polydrusus > Polydrusus pterygomalis. The sequence goes on from OZ018379.1 coordinate 10,047,853, forward strand.
TCAAATTTATATTATGACATGATATGCCAAACTAATGAGTAATAAAATAAGTAGACAAATACAAATTTATTTTTGTTGTTTACAAAATTAACAAAGTATACTTGCACTTTATAAGGAAATAAATTTAGCTGCTTCGTAAGAATAGTCCTGCATGTTCCATAAGATCTTTCCACTTCTTGGGACAGGCGTCTTATACAATTTGTTGGCGTATTTTGCATTATTTCACGAACGTTTGCAACAAGTTCTTCTATTCTTACAGATGGTCTGCCTGCTCCTTTTTTGTGTTGTATAGAACCTATTTTCCTAAATACAGCCACGGTTCTTTTCAGGCAATGATAAAAATCCTCAGCAATAAAAGCAACGTTATGCACAAACCCGGATTGTATTGCCACTCACAATTTACTCTAACCCCGTTTCGAAAATACGCTTCAACCATGAATGTCTTGTGCTGTTCCGTAAAGCCCATTGTGTGAATTGTTCAAGAAATTGAAAAAATTAGCGATAAATCAAATTACTTGTACCGACTGTCAAAGATGACGGAATGACTGATTGATTGTTAATTCAGGTAGTTACTGACATCCAACAGGTATTAACCTCTACTGCTAAGCATTACGTCTTTAGATGCAAGGCCTTTTTTGATGCAAATAATTTTTGCTCGCACGGTAAAAAAATTTTAAACAACAATCAGGCCTCGGTGACATAAATGACATTGGCAGATATTACTTACTCATAATTTTTGCCACTGTAATTAATGTCACAGCCAAAGTTGATTGGTTTGTAGGTAGGTATTTCATTTCGCTTACCCTAAAAATTTACTTTTAACATTTATATCATAAATAACTATTATTCAATCCGACATATCAGTTGCTTTAATATTGGCATATTTCTTAGCCTTACAATTCCCAATAAAGCTATTATTGCAGGGCATTTATTTTGTCCAGAGTATTTCTTTTTGGTGTAATAGCTACTACGGCCGTATAAAAATGCTTGTTTAATACAAGTTGTGTTATAAATATATTTGTGCAGTTAATAAAAATAAATTCCAAAAGCACATCCAATCGTCTTTTTAATGAAGCATTCCATTTTTTTTTCTGTGCAGAATTTCATAATCCAAATTAATGTTTCCTTCTCGATAAATTCGGCAAAAGGAAAATCCGATGAAAGCTGTCGACGAAAATATGCTGTTCAAGCACCGGATATGTTTCTGTAAAGTAAAATAAAACATTCGATGTACATTTTCAGGGGATTATTTATTTTGAAAAGTAAATGGCTTGGAATCGATGAATTTAAAGTCAGCAGTTTCGTCCTTTGATAATTTAACTTTGTATGTCAATGTATAAAAATAACTAATTTTGTTTGGCTTTTGCTAACTTACTGCGGGGCAAAAGCGTTATTTTATTGCGTATGTTGAGCATGTTTACAAAAAACGAACTCTCGAATTCTATTATTAGTACCGTGCGAGCAAAAATTATTTGCATCAAAGAGAGCCTTGCACCTAAGGACGTAATGCTTAGCCGTAGAGCTTAATACCTGTTGGGTGTCAGTAACTACCTGAATTAACAATCAATCAGTTATTGCGTCATCTTTGACAGTCATTACAAGTAATTCGATTCATCGCTAATTTTTCCAATTTCTTGAACAATAATTCACACAATGGGCTTTACGGAACAGCACAAAACATTCATGGTTGAAGCGTATTTTCGAAACGGGGTTAGAGTAAATGGTGAGTGACAATACAATTCGGGTTTGTGCATGGACAATTTTCACGAACATTTTCCTAACGTTGCTTTTATTGCTGGGAATTTTTATCATTGTCTGAAAAGAACCGTGGCTGTGTTTAGGAAAACAAGTTCTATACAATACAAAAAAGGAGCAGGAAGACCATCTGTAAGAACAGAAAAACTTGTTGCAAACGTTTCAAAAATAGGAAGAGACGTGTGAATTTATGCTTGGAGCATGGCGGTGGCCAATTTTACCAATTTATGTAATTATTTTTCTTTTTGAAGTGAAAACTTCTTTAGCACTCTAGTTTAGTACTTTTTGTGGGCACTGAATTAAACTGAGCCGTCACGCTCGGATGTGTAACGCTCGTCTGCGCCGAACAATTGTATTTGATATTATTAATTTTACCTTGTTGAAGTTTTCACTTCTGTCGTGTGGTCTTTAGCACACATAATTCTTTCTTTCTGTATATTTTTACTTTGTAAATTTTGTAAACAATTAAAATAAATTTGTATTTGTCTACTTATTTTATTACTCATTAGTTTGGCATATCATGTTATAATATGAATTTGACAAAAGTTTCACCTAGATTTGGTTAGATATATCGTCCCCATTTCATTGTGATCTAAACCAAGCCCTACGTTTTTTAATCCAAGCCCACTTTGATGCAAATAATTTTTGCTCGCACGGTAATATTTAACATTAAATTTTTGGAAGGTAGATGGCTGTCAAAAATGTTATTAATATAGTTACCGTCTCTAAAATGACAGTGATATTAAATTTAACTGCATATTTTGTGTGTTTTCCAATAATTAACCTAATCTATATTAAAATTTAGTCACACACATCATAATTCCTAATAAATTTGTCGGGGCATGCATATAATTTACATGAATTTACATAAACTTTAAAAAATAATAGAATTTCTTTTGAACGAGTTGATTTTAAAATTAAGAAAATGTATGAAAGATGACCCAACTTCGAAAAAAGCTCTAGATAAACCAATTCCGGACGCAGATGCATGTCTGCAATAACTCAGTAGTACGATAAACAGGGACCGAGCAAACATTTCCTGCAAAGTGATTTACCGAAAGCGCTAAAACTAATGAAATATTTAAAACTTAAAAATCTTTTAAGTCATTTGTTATAGTTTTATCGACACAACACTATTTTGCCTGTCTGTAGGCGGCATGTCTGTAGCCGGCATAATAAATGGTATGACCGAATTTACTTTCAGTTTTTGTCAACTACTAAGGGATTACTTTGTTGAATAGTTTATCGACTGAAATTTCAACACATTTCAAAATGTGTCTAATACACAGAAATTAAAGCAGTTTGTTGCTAATCTATAAAGTAAAATTAAAATAAACTTGTTTATTTTTATATCAACAAAATTAAAATATATCAAACTATCGGTTAGGCGTCACTTAATCGCACAAACGCATCGCAATGAACAAATAAATCTGAAAAAAAAACATTTGCGTTAGTGGTTGGTTTTTAGTAAACATGGAGAATATTAAAATTGACGATGACTCCCAAATTCATCAATTTCAAGCAATTTACTTTCCAAAGGAAATAATCCCATGAAAATGAACAACAAATATTTTATTTAACTCTGCAGCAACATATCCGGTACTTGCACAGCATTTCGTTGACAGCTTTTCCTCGGATTTTCCTTTTACCGGATTTGTCGACAAGGAAACATTAATTTGGATTATGAAATCTAACACAATAAGGAAAAACACCGAATGCTACATACAAAAGACGATTGTTTACGACCTTTTTTTGAATAATAAATTTTAAAATAAATATAAGAATTAGTTTTGGATGTATTATAATAATTCAACGAGTTTTTAATAATATTTTATAAAAAATTCTAGCTTTATACCGTGCGAGCAAAAATTATTTGTATCAAAGAGGGCCTTGCATCTAAGGACGTAATGCTTAGCCTTAGAGTTGGGTGTCAGTAACTAGCTGAATTAACAATTAATCAGTTATTCCGTCATCTTCGACAGTCGTAACAAGTAATTTGATTCATCGCTAATTTTTCCAATTTCTTGAACAATTCACATAATGGACTATACGGAACAGCACAAAATATTCATGGTTGAAGCGTATTTTCGAAAAGGGTTAGAGTAAATGGTGAGTGGCAATACCATCCGGGTTTGTGCATGGGCGATTTTCACGAACATTTTCCTAACGTTGCTTTTATTGCTGGGGATTTTTATCATCGCCTGCAAAGAACCGTTGCTGTGTTTAGGGAAACAGGTTCTATACAACACAAAAAAGGAACAGAAAGACCATCTGTAAGAACAGTAGAACTTGTTGCAAACGTTCGCGAAATAATGCAAAATACGCCAACAAATTGTATTAGACGCCTGTCCCAAGAAGTGGGAAGATCTTATGGAACATGCAGAACTATTCTTAAGAAGCAGCTAAATTTATTTCCTTATAAAGTGCAAGTATTCCAAGAAATACGAGCCGCAGATTTTGAAAGATACTCTTAATGGTTTACCCGGAATTTATTGGATTTCTTTCTCTATATTCTTACTTTGTTAATTTTGTAAACTAAATTTGTTTTTGTCTACAAACATTGGCTTTCATTTGTATGAACAGGGCAGGATATGTCTGCCAGAAATATTAATAAAAATGGACATTTTGGGTTATTTTTTTGAAACAAATTTTCTCTTGGAGCCAGCGACAATAAAATTTACATGCAGGCAGGTAGGAAGCGATAGACTGTAAAGGAAAAACTCTTTCACTGACGTTAATTTATTGTCGGCTTCTAATAACTGCACATGTGCACGTACCCAAATTTAAATGTCTCTTCTTAACCCCCAACCAATAAATCTTTTTAATATTTCAACCAGTGAAAATCCTAATTAATATAATAAAGCTGTCATTGTTATTTTAAAAATTGTTAAAAAAAATGTTTCCTAAAACTTTATAATTATTCTTGTTCTTAATTTGAAGAAATAGTCCATACTTAAAGTGGAGTTGAAAGTATGAAAAGGAAAAGAAAAAGTCTTCCTCCACAAATTTTAATAGAATAAAATTCTAGTTAGAAAGGTCTCTACATGTTTCGAACGTAGAAACGTTCATCATCAGGAGACAGAAATTTATTTTATGCTGATGTTGTTAGCAAAAGAGAAAATTAGAACCTTAATGGAGCTTTTATGGACGTAAAATTTTTTTGAAAAACATTTTAAATGTAGAAGAAACATGGCTTGAAAAAATTGACCATGGTTGAATACTGAGCATTCAAAAACGTTGTTAAAGTAGGCTTAAACCAACCAAACTAAATGGAGAAGAAGAGAAAAGAAAAAACCCGGGAAAAAAACTTTCTAAAAAGGTGTCGGAAGTTATTTAGTTTCAATTCTTGAAATTTATATCCAGCATAAGTAACACATTATGAGGATAGAAGTGCAGTAGCACAATAATGTTGTTAGGTAAACGTAAAGTTTTTGGGGTTTTGAGGATTAAACCTCAGTAACCCCGCGAACGGTTATTTTGAAACCAAAAGTCCATAAAAGCTCCATTAAGGTTCTAATTTTCTCTTTTGCTAACAGCATCAGCATAAAATAGATTTCTGTCTCCTGATGATGAACGTTTCTACGTTCGAAACATGTAGAGACCTTTCTAACTAGAATTTTATTCTATTAAATTTTGTGGAGGAAGACTTTGTGTTTTTCTTTCGTATTCATTCTTGTTCTTGTTGTTATTCTTGTTGTGGTAGATTTTCATTGGTTGTTAAAAGTGCTAAAAAGTCCCATTCACCACACGATAAATATTTTTCAACTTGATGACATACTGTGAATTGGGACCACCAAGCATCCTTTATTAAACACCCGAACATTTCTCAGATATTTAAATCTGGAAGTTACGAAACCAGAGACCAACAAATCTTATTGTTACAACTCTGTGTCAGTGAACTTTGTCACTTCAAATTATTAACGTTCCCCTCGTGGCTTAGAATTTAGAGTTACTGGTTAATTAATGTTTTCAAGTTTGGGGAGAAAGAACGTCCCCAAGTTCTGGACAAAAAATTAAGGGCCGGTTTGAAATCGGAATTTGTTTATTAAGGATGAAGTGAACTTAACTTATTTTTAGAAATTTTATAATTATTATAGGGACTTAAAATTTGATGTCATTCTAGATAAGTATGTGTTAACTTCCCATTATGACTGTAGTTCCCTAAAAACGATTTTTTTTTATCTCGCAAGAAAATCGAGTTCCTTTAACAATCATCAGAGAGATAAAGGTAAAGAATTTACTAATTGTCAAATTACAACAATTTTTTTCTTGTTTTAAAAACCTAATTTTGCTTTACACTTTACAGAAACCCTGACGTATTAACCGTAATTAAGTACGCAAATCGGTGGTTTCTTTAAGTGGAAAAACTTTGTAAAATACTTGAGCTTCAAGTTAAACCGTTTTTAAAGCTCACGAGAGTCATTTTTAAAGTTTTCTTTTTCTGAAGTGGCTCCCCAAACAATACGAGATAAATTTTATAAAAATAAAATTGTTTTTAAACAGCTGTTATCCTATTACAATTTACAATTTGTACAAGAAATAATGGGTTTAATTTATCCTCAGCCTGTTTAAAGAAACGAATTTGATAAAATTGTGATAATTTATTTCAATTGTAAAGATCCTTTTAATAACTGAGGTAGTTTAACAATAATTAATAATGTTAATCATTTATTCTCGGTTTTGGTCGCTTAAAATAAATTAATGCCTTTGTTCGCTTCGCAAAACTTATTTGTTTTTTCAGTAACATAATTTTTTTGCCAGACGAAATTTGTTCAACTTAACGTTTATTATCATTGATTTTACTTTGAACAAATTACAAGCAACTGCAATACATTCGGTGGATATAATAATATTATAGTTACAGAAAATTTGAATATAGAACACAAGTAAATAATTACATTAAACAACATTTAGAACCATACAAATTTACAAAAATATATCCAAAAAAATTATTAAAATTCAATAAACAAAAAGTAGTAACAAGGAACAGCATAATGTTGCCTTACATAGTTTAATTTATCAACAACTTTTCTGTAAATTATAGGATCATTAGCTTTGATATCGAAGGCAAGACAATAGAGTTCATGAAAATAAGACTTGCCGAGGGTTCAATACCACTCTGGGTTAAACCTGAAGTAGTTGCTTTAACGTCTACGATTCCATTATCTACTTTGATAAATTGCGTCCTCCCACTCAAAAAACAAGGAATCCGACGTACCAATATTTTATTAACGTTAAGGTCATCTATTCATTTCATTAACAAACCATGAGGTACAATATCAAATGCATTCTGGAAGCCTATCGCTATCACATCAAACTAACCCCTCTGATCGACAACTTTCACCACCCCCCGAGAAAACAGGGCTAAAGCTGTTTCACGTTTGGAGATTTTTTATTTAAAAAAAATGAGCGTTGCTTGCAACAAGTCTCTAATATATGTTTTCTTGCAAAAAGGCAGAACGACGTGAAAGTCCCCAGAGAGAAATTATTATGAAAATTTTAATTGCTATTTGCATAAAATTGAGGCGCCTTTTCTTTCTACCATTATCTTTTTATTTGAAAATAAATATACTCCCTCAGGTTACCCTGCTTTAAATAAAGGAAATTTAAATCAATTTGGTTACCCTTAAATATTAAATAGCACCTTGCTTTAGCTTCCTTTGTTGGTCTCGATGACACATATTGATATGTAATATTTAAATTGACTTTACTAAACATTGTCCTAATTGAGCACAATCCCAGAAAAGCCAGACAATCAGTAGGTATACCTTTAGTATTTTGATCGATTTATTTACTGCCCTGATTAGCCGAAACGCAGTATCTACAGAGAAACCGTAATAAAGAAAAATGGCTTTTTGTTTGGTTTTCTGTTTTTTTTGCAGCTGTAATAACTTGGACAATTTTAGCTGGAGTTTGTTTAATAAATTGTTTTGTTTTATAGGAAAATTCATGTTTTCCTTAAAAAAATTTGAAAATAACATAAGGTGTTATAATTATGCTGTTTGCTGCGTTTTTCCTAAGTAATACAGACAGCGGGGAATTAAGCTTGCTTAAGAAAAATGCAGTACTGTGTTTTTATTAAGCACCCTTGTATATTAATTTATGAAATGCCACTAAATAAAACACAACATTTATTTTACTTTGTATTAAACATTCATCATTAGAATAAACAAACTCGTATAACAATGTACTTTAAATATAAAACAATATTATTAACACAATAATAATATACCTCAAAATATGTTGTTGTTTGTATGTCAAAAGAAACGGGAAGGAGGGTGTGGTACGTGGCACTTTCTTCAGGTACCTGAAATTCAACAAAATATGGCGAAAAAATAAATATGTCCTTCCAGGTTTCGGTCCATTTGGTGTACACCTGGTATTGACGATTTTTTGAAAAATACGAATCTTTAGGTTTTTAGGTCTCGAAGAAAAAAATAGCATTTTTGGGTGCCACGCCCTTTTCTTTGGTTTTTAAGTAAAACACAACACAGAATCCTCAGGAAAATCGCAAAACAATAACAAACCTTAAGGCAATACCGCCTCAACCCTACAAAAATGGATGAAACTTTATACTATTACCAGGTTCTGGGAGGAGCTTAAGCCCCCGTAGCACCCTCCCCCTAGTTGCGCCACTGACCCGGTGTACATAAAATGTACTGGAACCATACTTTCATTTGAGAGGTTATGAAGTTATGATCCAAGGCAACAAAAGATTTCGCTAAAATAACAGACAAATCTAATATCATAGGTACCTACTTACCTGTCTATTATTATTATTTGTAGCCAATTCTAATATTAATTTTGTTCTTTTCGACATATTTAAACATCAGACCCACACATTACAAAACTAACATCCAGCCAGCACAAAAGTAAACAAACAATTGATCCGCTTCAACGCGTTTTAAGAGAAAGTTAACTGCTCGTGTGCTTAGTAAGAATGCAGTAACGTATGCATACTTAGGAAAAACGCCGTATTTACATGTAGGTGCGGCATTTTCCATGGGCAAGGTATAGATGCTGCATTCTTACTAAGCATGGAACCCTATTTTTGTTAGATACGACAAAAGACAGATATATTATATGAGTTCTGGTATTAGGTACGGCATTTTTATTAAGTTCTACGGATAGAAAACCAAATTTTAAGACATTACATGCCAATATCGCATTTTTGGAAATTTTTGTAGATACGGCGTTTCTGCTAAGCACGGCAGTATATACTGGTACAAATTACACTTTAAATAGTAATAATCATGCGATCATGCAAACTACTGTGCATTCTAATCGATCATGCGAGAACAAGTTGTTCAATATTGTTCAATAACATAAATTTAATCTAGCTAAGAACTTGACAGTAAATTAAATTCATCTAAAACAAAATAGAATTAATGTGGATGTGTTTAAATAACGACGATAGAGCAAGATAGATAGGATATTTTCTTTATCATAACAAGCTGAAACCAGGTTCTTAAAGACTTGCACAATGTTGAACTTCAATTTTGGAAATAACCTTTTTCCACTGCTGTTTGTGACCCTAAGTGATACATTCTTAAGGCAATCTAAATATTTGGAAAACAACCTTTAACGTTTTGAATTTATACATCCACCTATCCTGACTTTTTTATTAACGTCTTCACGTTTTTCTGGTAAAAAATGTTGAACTGAATCAGTTTATCATATTATTTATTAATCTTTTTATTACTAAGTGTTTTCAACTTATTAAGAACCCAAAACAGGTATCAATTAGTTTGTATACCTCATTCTTCTGCAGCAATGATGGTTCAAATTGCCCTATAATAGAATAGTAGATTCTGTAACGAGGTTGGAATGAAAATTCGATCCGAGCGTGAGGAACCACGAGTATCGAATTTTCATTCTAACCGAGTAGCAGACTATATTTTCTCCACGACCATCCAGTTTCATATCTGATTCATCCGATTTTTCACTCATTTTTTGACTTGCACTAAAATTTGTCTGAAAATAATTATTACAACGCGGCCATTTTTATCTGACACTGACAGTTTCGAAATTCATGGCAACCTATGTCGTTTATATCAATTACAGAATATTCATTCCGCATCTTGTTATGGAATGAAAATACACGCAAAATGCATAAGAAGCAAGTGTTTCAGAATAAATATTCCAACTCAAGAGCGAGCATTTTTACATTCTATTATCAAAAATGATTTTGGAATTATTGCATTCAGTAATGGTCGTGGAGAAAATAAATTCTGACCAGGAAATTTTTCTGATGGTGTCAGCTCAACAGCATGTTTCATTCATGATTTCAAAAATTGACGTAGAATCATTTTTCACCTCGACAGTAGTCGCGTGACCCTTTGTGGTACTGAGCTATTTTGTGGTGTGAGCTCATAGGCTGCAGGCTATGTAGCCTATGCTTAAAACTGGACCCGTGTAAGAAATCAATACTAAAAGACTTTTTTTTTAATTTTGTAGGGTTTTGTTGATTTGGTATGCATAGTAGTAATTCTATTTTTAATAGAAAAAAAAAATGTTTAGAGACAATTTAAAAATGCAATATGCTCTATTATTTAAAATTTTTAAAATGTATCTATAAAAACAATATTTCGAACGTGACATAAACAATACTGACTCTAATAAAGAGCTTTTGTCATCGTTAAAAAACTGCAAAACTGTTTCCGCAGAAAAAGGTACAACAAAAGGTTTCGTTTCAAAAAACAGATAACGAAATAAAAAAATATACGTTAAATGCAGCTATAAAAATTTTACACCGCGAATAAAAGTTGACTATTCGATTTAAAAGTAACCAATTAAATTTTAGTTTTAAACTGACTACTGATTTTAACACCGCCATAAACTTTATAGTTATATTAATTAACGGAATAGTTTTGGCGGGTGGTTAACAAATGTAGTTTTAATAGTTTAAATTTGATTCGATGATACGTTTAAATTGCCAAACTTTTCCAATATTGGATCATAAACTTTTCGCTTGTAATACTACAGGAGGTTAAATTAAATCCGGATATTTTTTCTCGCTCATGAATATCGTCTTTGACTCGGGATAATTTTAAACTTATGCTATTATAAACACAATTTTAAGTGTGAAACTTTCTATTATTCTACGTATACGATTTTTACTAATTATAGTTACACGTAAATACAATTTTAGGTCTTAGCATGGCATATTTTTTTCATTTTACGTAATTTGGGTTTACAATATTGGTAGAAAGTTTTTTTTTTTCAATTTTTCTGAAGTGCCACGAAAAGCACTGTGCTGCTATTTATAGTAATAAGTTAAAATTAAGAGCCATTCCAATTATACAGGGTGTTTCAGAACATGTGGGCAATCTCTCGGATTCATATAGATTAGGTGAAAATAATATGATAAGTTCATATAATATTTTTTCCTAAGAGCCCCCCTCGAGGAGATATATGCCTCTAAAGACCGGCCCTGAAAACTAGTTTTTTATTGATAGCCTTTGAATCGCCCTGTATATTTTGATTAAAATTTAGTATAATCTACACTATGGAAAGTTTTATTAAATAGGTTAACAATAAAATTTATAGTTCATTCTGTGGGCCAGGAACGGACTAGCTTGGGCATAAAAATCTTACATCTTTGACAGGTGTCATGCAATCGGGATTTTTATATTATTTTTGGATAGCTTACGTATTTTAACGCAAAATAGATACTCTTCGCAGATTTCGATAAGTTGAACCGTTTTCGAGAAAAGACAATAACGTTAATAATTATTATAACTATAATAATAGGAAAATGAACGGATTTTTACTTAATTAAAAAATTTATAACAAGGCTCAATGTGGGCTCCCTCTACTCTAACACACTCCCGGGCATGATGTACTGAAGACTGCTGCACCCTCCATAACACCCCTATTATAACGAAAAAACACGAAACAGATTCGAGTACGATTAAACCTTTTTAAAGTATGTTAACGGTCAAGTTGATTTTTCTCGAAAACGGTTCAACTTATCGAAATCTACGAAGAGTATCTATTTTGCGTTAAAATACGTAAGCTATCCAAAAATAATATAAAAATCCCGATTGCATGACACCTGTCAAAGATGTAAGATTTTTAATGCCCAAGCTAGTCCGTCCGCTGGCCCACAGAATGAACTGTACATTTTATTATTAACCTATTTATTAAAGCTTTCTATAGTGTAGATTATACTAAATTTTAATCAAATTATACAGGGCGATTCAAAGGCTATCAATAAAAAACTAGTTTTCAGGACCGGTCTTTAGGGGCATATATCTCCTCGGAAAAAATATTATATGAACTTATTATATTATTTTCACCTAATCTATATAAATCCGAGAGATTGCCCACATGTTCTGAAACACCCTGAATAGAAATTATATAATTATATAAAGAAATTAATTTGCTCCGTAGCTTCGATTAGCTTTCGCTAGCAATAACATTATATCGACTAGTTACACTGAAATACGATTTTAAGACTTTACATAGTATATTCCTTTAATATTACATTAATTTTGAATTACTACAAGAGGTAGAAAATTGCTTTTTTCAGTTTTTATTTCATTTTTTTATACATACATTTTATGGCTTGCTCAATCAGCAGCAGCAAATCGGTCATAGGTGGCTATGTTCATCATATTTTGACAGTACAAACTGTTAGTTAAAATTCGTGTTTTGTAGTAAACAGAATATTTTGCAGTCAAAAACAAACAATTAATTTTTTTATTTTTAAAATTAATCGTTTTGAAAATCATGCTGTATGCAATTTATGATAAAAATTGTCCGACGTTGTACTATGTCATATTTGGCCAAACTAATAGAAGATTCCGGTTTGCCATTTGAAGAACGAAACCATGTTTCGAATTGTTCAGGAATATTTGCTTTTAAATTATTCAAAATTGAAATTATTAAATGAAAAAATGGTAAATAAAATGGTGTCTTAATATTATATCTATTTTATCAGTATCTTGATTACTTATTTTTTGTCACCGATTTCCCAGAAAATTTTATTGTTTAGAAAAGTTGGTGTATGCCTTAAAACTATAAATGCATATTTCATATTTCACCTGCGGATAATAGTAAGGTAGTAAATGCATTTTTTTCGAAATTGCCTTAAGAATATAGTGCCTTAATTATTAGGAATACAGCAAAATTTTATATGGAAATGTTCTTGCAAATTAGTAAGTTAGTCCAAATACGAAATTTGAGTTAGGTGCCAGAATTTTTAATTTTTTTTTGTTAATCTCTATTTTCTCCTAAACGGTACACCTCGGGTCGATTTTTTGTTTACGCAATTTTAATATATTTATTTAATAACTTAAACGTGGGTTTATAATAAAAATGGATTAAGTAGTTGCAAACTTTTTAAAACTTTTCAATCTTACGAGTTGATTCAGATATTAGCGTGTTACACTCCTACTTAAACACATTTTAGCCAACTTATGTTCTAAACAAAATTATGATAGAATCCAACTCTATTCATATTACTGAAAATAATTAATAATTTATTTGTCTTTTTCACTCAGTACGCTGAAATCCGAAAACCTATTTTAAAGAAATGCATATAAAAAAAATTAAAAATTGACACACCCAACTCAAATTTCGTATTTGGACTAAGGCAATTTCGAAAAAATGGCATTTGCTCCCCTACTATTAGCCGCAGGTGAAATATGAAATATGCATTTATCGTTTAAAGGTATGCACTAACTTTTATAAAGAATTAAATTTTCTGAGAAATCGCTGATAAAAAACTTTCCCATATGTTACATACTTTTTTGGACACACTGTATATGTGTTGCCATCTTGACTTGGTAAAAAGTACTTGTGAAAAGCAATAAAAAATTTCTGTCTTACTCTTCAATCGGAGCGAACAACAAAGAATTGTTTTATTAGTAAATTGTTTTTAAAGAATTATTTATCTGCAAAGGCGCGTTTTATTTTCTATATTTTGATAACTCACGTTAACCTCATTTCGATCCTAAAAAATATTACCTGTCTAAGAAAAAACATTAAGTTTAGTCCTCCCTGAAACAACGCCTTTTAAAATGCATACCACGTCGCGGTTTTCGAGAAAGAAAAAGAGTAATGGTTTTAATAATCGTGAGAAATACGGGCCTCTAAAACGTACAAACTTAAGTATACTATACAGAGTAGGCCAACCATTTTCCTGGTGCCTAAAATCAATTAATCTTTTATATTATTGAATTACCTTAAGCCAGAATTTATAACTATCTTTTAGCTGCCTGCCTGGCATTTATATTAAAAGTGATAATTTTCCAATATAATTTATATAAAATATGGGTATAAATAAGCGCAAAAATTTGTAATAGGGTACATGTTATTCTGTTGAGTTTCTACAGTGAGGACCTAAAGTCCATCCCCCCCCCTAAAACTTCTAAACCGTTCGGTATATTTTAATGAAATTTTGAACGATAATATTTGAGCAAGTCTTGCACTTTTTGACATACCAATGACAGCTTTAAATGTCAAGATGACAGCTGGGTCCGCTTTTGGAATATTTTTTTAAATGTAACACCCTGTATATTTTTACATTTTTAAATTCCACATAAAATTATAATTATTTTTTATTAAATGCATTATTTATTATTATACTTCATAGTTTCCGAGATATTGACTCTCGAAAAGTGACATTTTTGAACTTTGACAGCTTATAACCTTCTAACAGTACGTCTTAGAGCAAAACGGCTAACATGTCCCTATCTTCAATTTTTATTATCTTCCCAAAAAAAAAACTTCCGGTTAAACCGGATGTAACTCGAAAGCAGGAAATATAGTTGTTCCGGTTTAACTGGAAGTTGATTTTTTTGGGAAGATAATAAAAATTGAAGATAGGGACATGTAAGCCGTTTGGCTCTAAGACGTACTGTTAGAAGGTTATAAGCTGTCAAAGTTCAAAAATGTCACTTTTCGAGAGTCAATATCTCGGAAACTATGAAGTATAGACTAATAATGCATTTAATAAAAAATAATTATAATTTTATGTGGAATTTAAAAATGTAAAAATATACAGGATGTTCCATTTAAAATAATATTCCAAAAGCGGATCCAGCTGTCATCTTGACATTTAAAGCTGTCATTGGTATGTCAAAAAGTGCAAGACTTGCTCAAATATTATCGTTCAAAATTTCATTAAAATATACCGAACGGTTAAGAAGTTAGAGGGGGGGGGGGGGACGGACTTTAGGTCCTCACTGTATAATAACACAGGCCTGCATTTTTAACACTTTGAAAGTTAATTTACAAATTTTAACTGTTTTCTAGTCTAGTAATTGGGTAGCGCTGATTCCAAATCTGCTTTCAGTTTTTTTATATCACGTAAGGTTATTTTTCAAACCGGTAGAATCCAAAAATATAGAAAAAACACGATTTATTTCATTTATAAGCTGGTTTTTTGATATATTAAGGAAAAAAATTCAAAAATATACAAAATATACACATATAGACTATTATAAATGGTTATTTATTCGTTACGCTTCTTCAAAATGTTTTCTGTCTCCTGATGATGAACGTTTCTACGTTCGAAACATGTAGAGACCTTTAAAGAATTTTATTCTATTAAATTTTGTGAAGGAAGACTTTCAGTTTTTTCTTTCTTTCCCTCTATAAGAATTGTTAAAAGAAATTTCCGAAAAGTGTACTCCTCTATAATACAGTATGGTTGTTTAAGTGTGCAACATATGGGAATTTTTTTTATTACCGATTTCTCTGAAAATTTTATTCTTGATAAAAATTGGTGCATGTTCGATGATCATATTGGGTGCACTTGAAATGGTTGCAAGTCAAACGGCGTACAGGGTACGCCAAAAAATATAAAACTTGTACAAGAATAAAGTACCCCTATTTCAGAAAATTCAGAAAAATGTTATTGAGAAAAGTTGTTTAGAATTAAAAGTTATGCATAGAATCAAAAACGTGACCTCCTAAAGTAAAAAAATGTATTTTCTTAAAAAACATAAATAATTTCCCAAAAACTTTTTTTTTATATTTTCAATGAATAAATAATGCCACCAAACTGTCATAATGTTTACTTTGAACCCTTATTTGTTTTTTTCCATAGGTATCTGCGATTATTTTAGTAGGATTTCATGTTTGTCGCTTAATTTGTACAGTTTTTGTTATAATCATTTAAAATAATAATTTTGCACTTTAAATTAGAGTTTTTTAATTAGCATATTATCATTTCTAATGTTTTATCTTGTTAAAAAGAATTTTTAGGATATTTTAAAGTTGTGTTTAATATCGTTGCAACAAACATGAAGTTTGTGATTCCTTAATAAATTAATAATTCAAGTAAATTTTACAAATATGTGAAATTAATTTGATTTTGAATAATTTTAAAATATATTTTTTTTTTAATTTTAGGAGGTCACGTTTCTGAATCTATACATAACTTTTAATTCTAAACAACTTTTGCTAACAACATTTTGCTGAATTTTCTGAAATAGGGGTACTTTATTCTTGTACAAGTTTTATATTTTTTGACCTACCCTGTACGTAATATGATTATCGAACATGCACCAACTTTTATCAAGAATTACATTTTCTGAGAAATCGGTAATAAAAAAAATGCCCATATGGTATATTTATATTTTTTCTGTTCCATTATTTTTTCGTGTGGAACACATTTTAGAGACACTGATGTAAACACACTAATAAACATTGGCTTAGGTACTATTTTTTTACTACTTCTTGAACTAGAAATACCTCACCGATTTCAACGATCCTAATTTTCCTGAAAGACGCAAAGTTTCCCGATTTAGCAGATTTTACTTCCCAAAGTCGAACAGACAAAAAATACGCCCCCTTATAATTTACTGCTTTAGGTATGACATAATATTTCAAAGCCACTGGAAGTAAAATAAGAAATTCGTATAACTCTGATTAGAAAATTAAAATACTAACAGGGTAAAACTTTCAGTAAATATAATTAAATTTTAATTTGTTAGCAAAGAAACAAAACAATTTATTTTCATTAGCTCACTGCTTCGTTTCTTGCTGTGTAATTTATTGTTGGGTACTTTTGCCACTGTTTTCAGTCAAAATCTGTATACCTTTCCGCTCCTAAAAGTAATTATTTTAAATAATTTAGGATGTTTTTATTTGTTTGAAAAATGATAGTAGGTAACATTATCAGTTTTTTTTTAATGGTAATGCCATAACTCCACCTTATAACTAAAACTAATTATGAATGAATGAATGACATACGAAACTGATCATTTTACAATACAAACTTCTCGTCATGGTCATGGTCGTTTATTGAGAACAACCCCAACAGAATATTTTTCGAAGAAGCAATAAATTTACACTCTGTTTCTCATGTAGCAGATTTTCCGATTTTCCTTTCATTTTGTTTAAATGCATATTGCGAGTACAACTTTTCCCCATTTAAAACGAACCATGCTAAATATCTGGTTCCACGTTAATTTAAAAAGAAACTCAATGTCAATCTTGTTACTTCAAGCCCCTAGGAGGGAGGGAGGGGGGGTAAGATCTAAATCTTAAATGGATACCCCTATTTTATATAATTTTTTTGGATTCTGCATAAAATTCTGAACATTTTTTAATAAAAGCATTATTAGTCTATACTAAACAGTTTCCGAGATATTGATTCTTGAAAAATGAGATTTTTGAAATTTGACAGCGTCTAGCTTTCTAACTGTACGTCTTAGAGTAAAACGGCTTACATGTCCCTATCTTCGATTTTTAATATCTTTCCAATAGTGTCAACTTCCGGTTAAACCGGAAGTACTATATTTCTTACAACCGGTTTAACCGGAAGTTGACACTATTGGAAAGACAATAAAAATCGAAGATAGGGACATGTAAGCCATTTGGTTCTAAGACGTATTGTTAGAAAGCTAGACGCTATCAAAGTTCAAAAATCTCATTTTTCAAGAGTCAATATCTCGGAAACTGTTTAGTGTAGACTAATAATGCTTTTTTTTTTAAATGTTCAGAATTTTATGCAGAATCCAAAAAAATTATATAAAATAGGGGTATCCATTTAAGATTTAGATCTTACCCCCCTCCCTCCTAGGGGCTTGAAGTAACAAGATTGACAATATACGCAAAAGATGTCTTCCTCGAAATAAAAATCGACGGGTCCGAGCGTACCAGATATTTAGCCTCTTTCGTTTTAAATGGGGAACCCTGTATATAAAATACCCCCATTTTTTATAATTTGAGGTAAAGAGGTGAGAAATAACGGTTGTACCACTCTCATAGCATATAACATTTTATTATTTCTCAAAAACAGAGTTATAAGTCTACAATTTAAAATTATTTTAAATTATATAGGGTGTCCCAGAGAGTCAAAGCATATCAAACATTTCCAGCTCCCTATAATTTTGCGTTTAAAAAATATTAAAAAGTTAAATATCTAGTTTAGAGGAGTTCAAGGAATTATATTTATCTTGTTTAAAGGTGGTAGACAATGAAGTAGTATCAAAATACTTACCTTATTGCAATTTCATTGTCTTTCTTTTGTTACTTAACACAACGTTTCGGTTAGTTAGTATCTCTAACCGTTTTCAAGTGTAAACTAAATTATAATTCTAAGGCTATTGTCTTAAATAGTATCCATCTGCAATGAAGCTTGATGATTCCGCCTAAGTGCGTATTGGATGTGGAGCTATTGATTTTGGACAAGAAGAGGATTTCAGATATTGGGAATATCTATGCTTGATTTACTAAATATTTCGGTATTTTGATTTATGAAAGCTGCTTCTTTGAATTTTCGTTTTCTCCAATGCTGTTCCGTGTTCAAAAGTTTGACTTCTGATCACTGTATATCATGTTGGTTGGTTCATACAATGACATGTTCCGCTATACCTGACCTTGAAATTTCACCTCTTTGAGTACGTTTCAGATGTTTTTTTAACTCGTACGGGAAGAGGTCTTTTGTTTCTCCAATGTACGATTCGCCACACTAGCAAGGGATTTATTACTTTTACTTTTGTAAGAAAGCTTCTAAGGGTATTTTCAGATTTTAAGGCTGTTTTGATTATAGTTTTTGGTTATCCTTCTAATCTTTTCCTCTTTCATAAGGTATTGTAAGAAATGCTTGCTCCTCTTTCCTTTTTGTATTAGTTGTTACCGATTTTTATGTTTTGAGATGGTATTAGTTACAAAGGTTTTAGGATAACTTTTCTGTTTTACATATTTTTTTGCCTATGCCTATGTCAATATTAAGGTCTTCCGGATTGTTGCAAACGTTAGATGCTCTGTGATAAAGAGTTTGAACTATGCCCTGTTTTATGGAGTTTGAATGATTCGATCCGTGATTAAGGTATTGCCCCGTGTGAGTGGGTTTCCTGTACACTGAAGTTTTTATTCCAATATCTGGAAGCTTCTTCTTATCCATAACCAACAGCTCAAACTTAATACTCTAATAAGCACGTAGGCGGAGTCATCAAGCTTCATTGCACATGGAAAGTATTTAAGACAGTAGCCCGATAATTATAATTTAGTTTACACTTGAAAACGGTTAGAGATAATAATTAACCGAAACGTTGTGTTAAGTAACAAAAGAAAGACAATGGAAGTCCGACAAGGTAATTTTTTTGATACATTTATCTTCATTCGGTATTTTGCATTCGACAGATAAAGAGCAATATATTTATATTTGGCACTTTTTTTTTCAAAAAATATCAATATATTTAAATTTCAAAATAAATAATATATTATCACACGCCTTATATTTTTATACGTTTCTAAATTGCTCCAATTTAATTATGATTAATTGGTCTAACATCATTATAGCAATAATTCACAAGTCAATATAATATTTTTTTCAATTTATAAATTACTTTTAAACCAAAAAGGGAAATTGAAAATAAATATAGCTTGTCCAACTTAATGATACCTTAATTGTCTCTTTTATTTATTGAATCTCAATAAGGATTTGAAATTACGTGTCTATATGAGGTAATACTGCAATAACCATTTAGGTGATTTTATATGGGGACAAAATATAGGAAATTTTATTATACTTATTAGATGCTTCCAAATATGTCAATGCTACACCAGTAGTAATAATATAATTGCCGTAACAAACGCAATTATTTAATCGTAAAAAATATATTGCGGTGTTTTTATTAAAGGACTATTTTAGGGTTATGTGTTGCACGCATGTCCTGAATTAATTCTTATTCAGTCACAGTTACTATTGTAAGACAGGAATGTGGTTAAATTGTGGTAATGAACGACATGTCCACGACGTTGCAAAGCTACTTTGAGGACGTTTTGTTTTGATCCTATGTCATTATTTTTAAAAGGATTATTACATTTGTTTGATTCTCTGTAATTTTTACTAGAATGAGCCTAAGTCACCAATCAACAGTTAGTAGGTACTGTCTTTAAACCATACCAATACCTACCTGCTTCATTTGCCCATATTTCAGGTGAACACTAACGACAAACCTGTTCTGTACAGGGTTATCCAACCAAGACTAGACAAGGCGATTTTTTGACTTTTCCTGTACTTTTATAAAAAAAACTGAAATAGCCATCTTAAGTCATTTTCTCCCGCGAATTCTATTATCTTCAGCAAAAAACAATTGAACATCAAACAAAAGTACTAGGGGTCACTTTAATATTTTTTTAAATGGGATGCCGTATTTTTAATGAGCTTATCCGATTTCTCATATAAATTTTGATCTAAAATGTTGGATTTTTAATTCAAAAACGCCTTTTTTCTTTAGTTTTAAATTCGGAAAATGTTCGTCTACCGTACGATTAATACCTGATAGATGGATACCCGTTTCACCTGTTCACCCTTTAACCTGCTTTAAAGCGTCCGTCAGTTAGACAAAATAATCAAGTGTCAAATTTCTATATATTTTTCACGAATTAATTACAAATTTATTTTGTTTGATTAAAGTTATTCACTTTAGTTTATAGTTTTTTCTAATATTTCATACTTTTTTTATACGTAAGCAATAATAGATTTGCAAAAACTACTAAATTTGTAATTAATTCGTGAAAAATATATAGAAATTTGACACTTGATTATTTTGTCTAACTGACGGACGCTTAAAGCAGGTTAAAGGGTGAACAGGTGAAACGGGTATCCATCTAACAGGTATTAATCGTACGGTAGACGAACATTTTCCGAATTTAAAACTGAAGAAAAAAGGCGTTTTTGAATTAAAAATCCAACATTTTAGATCAAAATTTATATGAGAAATCGGATAAGCTCATTAAAAATACGGCATCCCATTTAAAAAAATATGAAAGTGACCCCTAGTACTTTTGTTTGATGTTCAATTGTTTTTTGCTGAAGATATTCGAATTCGCGGGAGAAAATGACTTAAGATGGCTATTTCAGTTTTTTTTTATAAAAGTACAGGAAAAGTCAAAAAATCGCCTTGTCTAGTCTTGGTTGGATAACCCTGTACAATAAATATTTATTATTCGTGTTATTGTTGAATTGTGTAATATCTGTTAATATTACCATCCATGTTTGAATGGTAACTGTCTTCCTTACAACTTCTTAATCCATATCTAGTAATTAGTGGAAATTAAATTATTTCTGCTAATTTATATAGTTAACGATAAGTGTTTTTTTTAGGCAACATTGTATCCTGTTTGGATGGACCAGTATTTATCAACCAGGATATTGCAGCACAAGTAGCGACACCAGTGGCAAAAAATGAAAATCTTCAAACACAAACCGTTTATGGCTTTCTTGATTTTACTACGACAATAGGAAACACCGTTATGATATTTTCTCCTCAAAGTGCAGCCGCAGCAGTAACAGGTTCGTACCGAAGACAAATGAAGTGTTGTCAAAAAATTTAATTGAATATTGGCAACTTTTAGTTTCCTAATTAAACAATTAACATATTTTAGAAAAAACAAAAGATGTCTCCTCCAATACCATTATCGACACAAAACCACCAGAAGTTAAGAAAGAAATCGTTAACATTAAACCCTCCAAACCTCAAGCGGTATCGGAAAAGACCGAAGTTGCTCAAAAAATCCCTTCAGTAGTCCAAGTTAATCCAGATCCAATACATCCGGCGCCGAAAGTTTTTAGTAAAATTGAAGTTAAGTCTTCACCGGCTACAAAAGTTAACGTTATTGAAGGAAAATCCACACAAAAGCATAAACCTCCACCGATAATAGTAAGTAAAGTGGAGGTGATCGAGGAAACTAAGCCGACGGTAACACAAAGCGTAATCACTAAGGTGGAAGTTGTCACTAAAGCCACCACTAAACCGGTAAGTCTAGGGAATTATCGGCTACAAAGGAATTTTAACTTGCTTTTATCATTTTACGGCTGGTGTAACATAGTAAAATATGTTTACACAGTGGTTTAGCAAGAACGAAAGAAAGTTTCTTGTAGACTGAAGGTATTAATTTGATCTCAATAAATTAATTGATTTAAAGATTAAATTTCCAGGTTAGATATGATTTACTTTCTTTTGTAGTAAAACTGTAGTATCTAGTAGTATTGTTTTATAGTAAAGCAAGAATATGATCAGAAAATGATGTGAAGTTAGCAATTATCAAGCGATCCATGTTATGCAATCAAATCGAGATTTTAAAAAAAGCTGTGACTAATCAGGCTTTATTAAATCAAAAATCTAAAATGCTCCGTATTTTTATCTTGAGAAAGGCGACAGAAAAAACAATTAAACAAAAATTTACCATTTTGGTTAATCCACGATTTCTTTTACAGTTGTATTCATAAAAAAAGCGTTCACGAATTAGAATGAAACCTTAACCATATTTGCGTAAAACCGGCTTATCGCATGTTAAATGTTATTAAAAATGCAAAGCATTGGCGTTGGGCTTTAGTTCAATAGAATAACAAAAATATTTTTTTTTATAGTACCTATATCTTAACAGTTTTATAAAAATTATTACAATAGAAACAAAAAACGTTTAACAAGAATAAATAAAATCTAATATATGGTCATAGGTATATCCTTGTTTTTCTATTACTTGAGTCAGTCTATTCGGAATTAACTGAATTATATTATTTGATACAATATTTGGATCAAGCTCTTCCCAGCACGCAAGTATTATTTCCCATAAATCTTCTGAATTTTGTGGTCTAAAATTTCGATTATTTCGATTTCGGATATTTTTTTTACGATTATACCCCAAATATTTTCAATTGGATTGATATTGGGAGTATAAGCGACTCAAGGCAGCACTTCTACATTATGGGTTTAAAACCAGTGGGTTACAGTCAGCATTGACAGTGTGGACTGGGCAATTATCTTGTTGAAATATGAAAGTATTATTGGGATATATTTGCTCAGCAGGTAACAATATGTTTTCTAAAATGTTAATATAATTTTCGGCATTTAATCTTCCCTCTATTCGCAAACATCAGGTCCATGAACACTTATCCTGCCCCATACATTTACAGAGAAACGCCCATGTCTAGAAGTGATGGGGTTAGTATGTCGCTCCCCGTATTGATCGGACGGTACACACGAATTTGTCGAATAAGTCGACGGGAATGTCTTTTCATCGGTAGAAGTGACCCTGTTCCAAAATTGAGGATTGCGGTATATATAATTTAAAGCAAAAATAATATTTGATTGTCGCTGTTCTTCGGCAAGAAACATTTTTTCGCAGCTGGGCGACATTTTATTTCAGATTCCTTGACTCTCCTGCTGGCGGTAAGTTGAGAGGCCAGAAATGCTGTATTAATAACAGCATCCCTTGCAGTTGCAAATGGATTATTTCTTAAATATCCCAAAAAAGCAGCATCCTGTTCAGGATTGAAATATTTGGGACGACCTGAACCAATTTTCCTTTTTAGGGATTCTTCTTGTTCCCAGCGTAGCCTAATTTTTAATATTTTTTTATTTCTATTATACAACTGCGCTACAGCACGGATTGACCATTCTTCTTCGATTCTTGATACAATTTGAGCCTTTTCAACTTCAGACAACTGACGAGGCATTTTTATGTTCTTCGGTCAAAGTTTATCAAACGTTACCACCATGCAGTTTCAAAATTGATTACACCGACGCCAATGCTTTGCATTTTTGATAATCTGTGACGTGTGATAACCTCCAATACACAATTATTTAGACAGGCCGGTTTTACGCCGCCAATATGACAAAACTTACCTCCCATTCTAATTCTTGTGCGCTTTTTTATGAATACAACTGTACTTACCAGGTTACATTAAAGATATTAGATTTATCTCGAATCTTGTCAATTGCGATTCATTCAACCAAGGTGGTGAGTTTTTAAAAGGATCACATTTGTGCCCTAATTCGTCAAAAGTAATTTAAAATGATTCCATCTTGGACCTATTATTCTCCTAAGCAACTGCAAACAAACCATTTCCTGATCTGACGTAATATAGCCTCGGAAATTTTATTATTTATTATCAGGTTTGTAACTTTTTAAAATTTACTTTTAATCTTACTTTTTCTAATGTCATAAAACGACACGTAAAATGTACCTGGTGTAAAATGGGATTTTCTAATCTTTCTCCAGATAAAATAGACACGGTATGGAATAACCAAACTCCCCGAACAAATCCGTAAGCATTTTCTAGTAAAATGAAATAGCAAAACGATTCACTTTATTTATTTCATTTATTTTCAGGTTATCGCCAGCAAAGTCGAACTAATAACCGAAGAAAAACCAACTGAAACCGTAGTCCATAGCGTCGTTCAAGTGAAATCCGACGACGAACCTGCCGCGATTATAGGAAATAACATCGGCGAGCCAGAATACGATTTTCTTCACAGACAGCCTTCCGAGGTCGTAGAAGAGACGTATAAAGTAATAAACTTAAGACCGAGCTCTAAGTTTCATTTGAAACCTCGTGCCACGGCTGACGGAAAAACCAGACCGACTAAGAAAGCTGAAAAAGATCCTCATCCAACTGGATTGGTATCAAAAATGGAAGGTGGGAATCAATAACTAAAAGAAATATTATGATTAATTTACATCTGACACATACAGTGTGACCAGTAAAGTCCGCATCATATGGGATTTTTTTTTATTAATAGCTTTATTCGAAATTTGACTTTAAAAATTAAGCAAAAAAATAGTAGTCACGTGATTCGCATTACCTATCTGTAAAATTTTAATTTTTTTCAAAAATTAATTCAACACTGGGGTTATTTCTGAAAATATCGAAAAAAGTTATTAGAAAAAGTTTTTTTTAATGCAGTTTTTAGCCCACTCGCAAAGTTTCAGATGCATAAGATAATTTTGATTTTTACCCACCACTAAAATTTATTTTCCACTTAACGAACACTTTACTGATGACACTGTGTCTTAATATTAAGGTGTGTTACTCTCAGACACAAACTACGTTTTCAAAAATACTTATTTTATGCGACACACATGCATATGCACATGAGACCAAATTTTAATAGCCCAATTTTGATTTTGTAGAAAAGCACACATTTAATATGGCGCTACTTTAAAGAAAATGTATCTGAAATAAAGCCTTGTCAAAACTAAGAAGTTTTATGTAGGTTGCGTTGAGTCTTATGTTGCAAAAGTGGTGCAATTTACAAAATATTGGTAAAAAATCAAAATTAACTTATGCAGCTAAAATTTTGCATATGGGCTAGAATCTGCATTTAAAAAACATTTTTCCAATAATTTTTTTCGATATTTTCAAAAATAACCCCACCCCACTTTTGAATTTTTTTTATGGAAAAAATTAAAATTTGAGATAATGCGAATCAAGTGACTACTATTTTTGTGCTTAATTTTCATCTCGATCGAAGCAGAACTTGATGCCAAAGTCAAATTTCGAATAAAGTTATTAATAAAAAAAAATCCCATAGGATGCAGACTTTACTGGTCACATTGTATTATGTTAGATTTTAAATTTTCTGATATTTTGTTTTTTTCGCATGTAAAATAAACGCAATTCTCCGCTGTCCTTAAACTTCTCCGAAACCGTACATACTTCCATTTTATCAGAAAATAATTTAAGATTGTAAAAACTGAAACCGTTGAAAATTAAATTTTTTTTTCCTCCCAATTTTTGAACAATTATTAACATTTTTGCTATTACCACGAGGTTAAATGTTTTAATGAAGAAGTAAGAACATAATTCCTAAAGATATCCTATTTGTACTAGCAAAAATAATTGTGTATTCAGTTTCATGACCAACATGGTTGGAGGATTCGTTTATAAATATCTATAAACTGAAGTAGTTCTTATGTCCCAATTCAGAGAAATTCAGTTAACGGAGGGTAAAAAATGCATTTATTTTATATGCTGGAATAAATTCCCAAATTATTTGTTTAATTACATTGGTAAAACCTTACGACATAAAGTTCAAATTTAAAATAATATATTGCTAATATACAGGGTGTTCCGATGATCATGTTACAAAATTCTAGGGTAGATAAAACACACGAAAATAAGAAAAAAAGTTCATGTGAACATGGGTCCGGAAACGCTTCTTCAGGGAGCTAGGGCCCTTCGAAGATGACCTTCAAAAACTACTTTTCGTTTTATAGCTTCGGTACTACTGCAGCTATCGCAACCAATTTTGGGACATGAAATCTAGTTCGTAGGTTCATCAATTTGAGCCTTCCGGATTTTGTCACCTTTAACCAGGGGCGTACAAACCAAGGGGGTATTTGAGTAAATTTGACCCTACTCCTCTTAGGCTTTAATTTCTTACCATTTTTATATCTGATTATGATTCTCCAATGCCTTTTACATAAAAAAGGTACTCTTAGTAAAAATCGCTATCTGTCACAGTTTCCTCCGAAAATGGCTAAATCCAATCAATAATAAATTATTGGTCTTAAACCAATTATTACGTTGAAATATGAAAATGAGGTTCAGTACAGATAGTGAGCATTATAAGTTAGTCAAATCTTTTTCTTTAATGAAAATAAATTAGATTAGAGAGATTTATTGCCTTTTCGAAAAGTAGTTTTTGAAGGTCATCTTCGAAGGGCCCTAGCTCCCTGAAGAAGCGTTTCCGGACCCATGTTCACATGAACTTTTTTTCTTATTTTCGTGTGTTTTATCTACCCTAGAATTTTGTAACATGATCATCGGAACACCCTGTATACTGTTATTAAAACTTCTGAATTATAATTTAATAATAAAAGTGTAGCTTTATTGCAGTCTTGGAAGTTTCAGTCAATTCACATTGTAAATTAAAACGGTAATCAAAGTACGTCGGTACTAAAGTTTTATTTCATTCATAAAAATTTTATGGCAGCTTATTTAAAATTTGTTCGTGTTGCTCTATTATGTTAAACGTTTTACGTTTGTCACATACATTTTACGTGTTAAAACAAATTGACTTTTTAAAATTTTATACATATTATCAGTATTTTGTTCCTTTTAGTTTATCGGCTTAATACACTCCTGTACATACACTTACCTACAATTTTAACTTTACGGTGAGATCCTCAATGTGATTCAATATATTGCCAACCCAAAACCTATGTCTCGTGATTTTATATACAGGGTTGCGCAGAAGTCCGGAATAAAATTAATATAGCCTTAACCTGTAAGTTTTGGAGAAAATGCGCGGACATGTCTATTTAATTTATATATGCTTATATTTTGACGTTATTCGTTTGTTTTTTTTATAGACATTTGTCAAAGATATGACGACATCGATATTTTTTTTAAATAGACACATACAGCTTGTGATACATTATTTGAAAGCTAATATTTCGTACAGTATGCTCATAAATTTTGGCGCGATTCTAACAAGCTATTTCAAAATGGCGACTGTTAAAAGTTTTTAAAAAACCTCTATTTAAATAAGCGAAAATGATAAATCACTGATGTTTTTTTTACCATTCAAGGTAAGAAATCTTCATACGTGGCAAATGCTGGAAATGTCCTCCACCCTCTACTTGGCATGCTGTCAGACATTATCAAGACTTCCATACGATGTCTTTCCGACAAAACCATTTCTGTTTAGAAAATTGTAAAATAATACTTCGGAAATACCTAAATTAATTTTACAAGTTCACAATGTCACAAAATGTCAGAACGTGAAACAATGAAGATTTATTTTCTTACATTGAATAGTAAAAAAAATCAAAGATTTATAATTTTCGCTTATTTAGATAAAACTTTTAACAGTCGCAATTTTGAAATAGCTTGACAGAATCGCGCCAAAAGTTAAGAGCATAGGTACTGTACGAGATATAAGCTTTCAAATAATGTATTACAAGCTGTATGTTTATACAGTGTCCGCAAGAAAGTCCGCATCAAATGGGATTTTTTTTTATTATTAGGTATAGGTAAAAATTGAACAAGCAGTTAGTTTTTGCTTACCTAAAAACCAAAAACGACGTATACTGAAGCAGCTGCACGACTTGCGTTACCTGTCAAATTTGACATTTTTATAAAATAGGTTCAAAAATGCCCTTATTTATGAAAATATCGAAAAACTTTATTCGAGAAAGTTGTTTATATAGGCATTTTTATCCTCTGTACGAAATTTTGACAGTCTAATACAATTTTTATTTTTTGTCAGATTCTTGAAAATTTTGATCAACCCTCGTAGATTAACTATTATACATCGATGTAAAACCATTTGCCTTTACTTTATTTGTAATCTTAATGCAATTTTGTGTAAAATTTTTGTTTCCAATTATTTATTTTGCTTCAAAAACTGAAATTGTTATTGATCAGTATGTAATGTTTGATGCAGCAAAGTTTATCTAATTACATCAGTTTTGTCAAAACCGAGGTTTCTCATTTTTCTTAAGTTAGTAAACAGATGTACAAAAAGAAAATATTAGGAAGCTTTCGTTAAAATTTTACTTAATTATTATTCTTAAATTAAATTAATTATATTAAACTATATTTTTGTTGAATAAAATGTTTCGAGCGATTAATATTTATTCCATTTTTGATCCAATATTAATTAAGTAAAATTTCAACGAAAGCCTCCAAATATTTTCTTTTTGTGCATCTGTTTACTAACTTAAGAAAAATGAGAAACGTCGGTTTTGACAAAACTGATGTAATTAGATAAACTTTGCCTCAAACGTTACATACTGATCAATAACAATTTCAGTTTTTGAAGCAAAATAAATAATTGGAAACAAAAATTTTACACAAAATTGCATTAAGATTATAAATGAAGTAAAGGCAAATGGTTTTACATCGATGTATAAAAGTTAATCTACGAGGATTGATCAAAATTTTCAAGAATCTGGCAAAAAATAAAAATTGTATTAGACTGTCAAAATTTCGTTGAAAGGCTAAAAATGCCTAAATAAACAACTTTCTCGAATAAAGTTTTTCGATATTTTGATAAATAAGGGCATTTTTGAACCTATTTTATTAAAAATGTCAAATTTGACAAGTAACGCAATTCGTGCAGCTGCTTCAGTATACGTCATTTTTGGTTTTTAGGTAAGCAAAAACTAACTGCTTTTTTAATTTTTACCTATACATACCTACTAATAAAAAAAAATCCCATTTGATGCGGACTTTCTTGCGGACACTGTATTGAAAAAAAAATATTGATCTCGTCATATCTTTGACAAATATCTATAAAAAACACACAAATAACGTCAAAATGTAAGCATATATCTAAATTGACGTGTTCGAGTGTTTTCCCCAAAGGTTACAGGTTAAGGCTATATTTATTTTATTCCGGACTTTTGGGAAACCCTCTATAAAATCAATATGGTCTGCACATTATTTAGGTAATATCTGACATATTACAAAAATATTAAATTATTTCATTGCTAATTTTGGTAAAATTGTATGGTAAAAAAACAATTTCAACATAATGTTAAAAAAAATCTATACAATACAATTCTCCTTTTTTCTGAAAATTTAAATAACTTTGTAAAGGTTAATGTTAACAATAAAAAAACCAGCAGATCCATGTTGTTTCGCATGTACTGTATAATTTATTTTAATTGTATTTAAGCTCTTTAAGTTCCCTTTAATTATTAGGAATGGTAGTACACGACGGCATAATGACATCATACGAGACCAGCGTAATTGGAACATACATTAACGGCAAGTACGCCCAAGTATTGCAGAGCACTTCACATGTTTATAATCAACCAAAGGATAGCAATAATCAAGGAAAAGCTAAAATTGCACCAACGCAAACTTTGAGGATCTTGAAAACAGCCGCTCCATCGTTAAAAGTTAACAAGGTAAGTTTATTAAAGGATTTGTGTACTAAAATTAAGTTGTGGAGTTATTGAAAAAAGTTTCTAATACTAACCTGGTAAAAGACGTTTTTCTCTACCAGCATCTATTCTGAAACCCAATATTCCCAGGCGGTCACCCATCCAAATTATAGTAACGCCCGACGACTACTTACAGTGTCACCAGTAAAGTCCGCATCATATGGGATTTTTTTTTATTAATAGCTTTGTTTAAAATTTGACTTTGGCATCAAGTTCTGCTTCGATCGAGATGAAAATTAAGCAAAAAAATAGTGGTCATGTGATTTGCATTATCTGTCAAATTTTAATTTTTTCCAAAAAATAATTCAAAAGTATTTCAAAAAATATCAAAAAAAGTTATGAGAAAAGGTTTTTTTAAAAGCAGTTTCTAGCCCACATGCAAAATTTCAGAAAATGTATCTGAAATAAAGCCTTGTCAAAACTGAGAAGTTTTATGTAGGTTGCGTTGAGTCTTATTTTGCAAAAGTTGTGCAATTTACAAAATATGGGTAAATTTCAAAATTATCTTATGCAGCTGAAATTTTGCATGTGGGCTAGAAACTGCATTTAAAACAACTTTTTTCGATATTTTTACTTTTGAATTATTTTTTGAAAAAAATTAAAATTGGACAGATAATGCGAATCACGTGACTACTATTTTTTTGGTTAATTTTCATCTGGATCGAAGCAGAACTTGATGCCAAAGTCAAATTTCGAAAAAAATCCCATATGATGCGGACTTTACTGGTGACACTGTATATTATACACGGTTCCAGCACCTTGCATATTTTATCTTATTTATATGTTCGAAAAGCCATGAAATCTTTATAAATTAATGATAGATATTTGCACATAAATTTTTTTATAATAATAATTATTAATAGCTTCTGTAAAAATATTTGTGTTATAATTAATAATAATATTAATAATAATATTAATAATAAGGTAATTTAAAATTTAATAATATAATAATTATGTTTATGTTGTCTTCTATAATCTTATTCTTCAATCCCCTGAAGCTGAGCTTGTTAAATGTGTTGGTACCTAGTGGAAATAAATATTAACTACTATTTAGACGGCTAATAGCTCTCACGTTCTAATTCCCTCGTCGCTCTGCTCGTCGCGATTTATTAAATTAAAATATTTTACTGCCAGAAGTTTTACATGTATTTAAATATTTTTTTAAAGTTTTAGATCCTTTTTATACTATATAATTTAGTCCTAAAATGACTCAATTGTTTTTTATATTACTTTACCTTAAATTATACGGCTCGCAAGTCAACCAGACAGGGATTCAAGGCGAGTTGTCTGTGGTATAATACGCGATATGCGTGATCGTATCTGTTTCGTTTTTCTTTTAATAGAAAAACAAGGATTATACAGGTACTACTTCAAAAAGGTCCTAATAAATCATGGCGAAAAGCAGATATCTCAAAATTTGTCCAGGGAAACATCAATCTCTAACCAGAGAATTGTAAACTCCAAAAAATATTAGTTTTCAACATTTTATAACAAATTATTAACGAATATAATGAATAATATAATAATACAGTATATTATACTGAGAACACACCTGTGCTTTATTATATTTTTTATCTGTTTTGTCACGTATTTTTTTATTGTTTTAATTAATTAAAATGATTAACCAAAACAACAAGACGTTCCAGCGACGGCAGCTGTTCATCGGTGAGCACTAGGTGTTAGGTTAGGAATGTGTGTCACTTTTCTAAAAAGGGCGCCACCTAGCTTTTAAATTATGTCATTATGTCATGTTATGCTTTATTCAAGAGTAAGAGGTCCAAACTAGGAAACGACCTCTTAGAGAAATGAATGGAAATTAACAAAAAGACAAATTTAAAAAAAAAATCAATTAAAAAGATGCAGTTTTAATTAAAAACCAAAAGTCTAAATAGTTACAGCAGTTTCAGGCTGTTGCCTTTAAAAGTAAAAATCATAAATAACTTAAATGAATAAGATCACTTACTTATAGTTCATAATAAGAACACGCAAAAAAATATTAACAATTTCTGACTTCCAAAAAAAATCACCATTGGGTGTTTTTCCCTAAATATATCTACCCCTATGAACGTAAATCATGATTCCGTGTATTGATTGATCAACCAACGCAAAGATAATATACATAATTTAAAAAAAAAAACGCAGCACACGAATAACCTGGTAAAAATGAATTATCAGAAACGTTTTACAAACACATTAATGCGTGAATGATATTGTTTTTAATAAAAAAAATTAATAACTCTAAATTGAGAGAATAGGTAGGTAATTTATAGTCTATTCTTTTTAAAGGAGATAATAAGGTAAGTCAGTTAGCAATATTAATAATATAAATAAATGGAAAGGACTGGCCTGTATTCTAGCTTCTTGTAGAAGGCACGAACAGCGTAGCGTCCAGGGGTTGAATACGAATTAGCATCACCATGGATTCATCCAGACGAACAAGCATCCAATTTTTGTGCAGTGAAGAACTTATCTTCCAAAACAATGACCAATTAGTCATGGCGTATTGAAGATCTAAAGGTAACATCGAAGGAGGCACGCATTATGAGGTAACCAAGAAATTATCCTTGATGTGATAGAGGAACTGTTTGAGATATCCTCAAAAGTTTCTGAGGTAGGCTTAAAACTCTCAAAAATGGCATTTGAGAGTTTCTGGTCCAAGTTGGCCTTTCTGGACAAAAATATCGGTTCTAAAGGATAATAAGGGTAGCTCTGATCTAGTGGGCTGAAAAACTCATGTTATCCATTTCACAATTGGTGAATTCACAATACGTAGCTCCGCTACGCGAGCCGCAGAGAAAAAGTGACTGTCCGTCCTGCGCCCTTATCAAGCATCCGAATCAAGACATCACACAACCTAGAGACCCCTGGGACCTCAATTTACCTGAATTAGAAGGAGATGGAAGAGTCGAGACACGTGCGTCGACGAGTACTCAATCTCGGTACCATCGGAAAAATAACGTGGCCCATACGAGTGTTTGTTGGGTTTTCTAACTTCAATTTATGCATAAAACATAAAGGTGGTACTGGGTAGTTTATATTATGGTGAATGCGCTAGATTACATTAAATTGAAATTTTTAAATAAATTATAAAACGGGAACGCTACACTGCCCCTCTCCTAAAAAAAAAATAGTCTGCGAACGTGGACTATTTTTTAAATAGTTAAGTAGATTTCTTACTTAATAACTTACGCGTATTACACGTCCATACGGAGGTCATCATAGATAGGTCACAATTCGAGAATAGGTCAATATTAGGAAGGTCACGTTAGGAAGAGTCTAAAAAAACGATGTCACCGTTCGACAACCTGATACTAGTCTAAACTAAAAATAATCTTAGAACTAAATATATTACAGAAGAATTGATGATAAAGAGAAAGAAATAGAGATAGATAAAGAAAGAGACAGAGATAGAGGAAAGGAAGTAGATGGAACAGAACTTACAAGAATTTCCAGTTGCTTGTAAGGACCTTAAAGAGTTAGAAATAAGTGGGCAGGGAAGGTCAACTCTGCTGGGACACTTACGCCGTATTAAACAAGCCTGGGTAACCATTCAAGGTAAATCCCCCGAAGAAAGGAAAGAAAACTGCCTACTGGCATACTTGTACAATTGGAATGCTCCTGTAGGTAAAAATACCTACCTCTGAATCTAAAGCTAGATGATTCAGGACAGCTGATTTGCGATACTTATTTGGGACATAAGAATCCTCGTTATCAACTGTGCAGCACCAGACATCCAATCAGGTAGCCAATAGAAACAAGAAGAGTAAGGAAAGGTAAGACAAGGTTAAAAAGAAAGTTATCTATAAATTATACACCCTATAAGAGGTGAGCATAATCATTATAAAAAAATTACAGGGTAACAGCAAAACTGTTGAGGTTAAGAGAACTATTTACACACGGACTCTTTTCTTATCAAAGAAAAATAAAAAGGTGAAGAAATCACTGAGGTAATATAAAGAAGACAGGACTCCTGTCAACATCATCATTTTTAATCATGACAGAGGTAAAACTTGCTTAAATAGAAAGCAAAGGTAAGGTAACGAAATATATATACAATTTCAGTACAAGAAAAGGCTCTATTTTAGATAAAAAGGTAAGATAAGGTAACTTAAGTAAGATAAATATTTAGGAAGATGAAGCAACACTTTCATCAACGAGAGATTCAGAAGAACCAAGGTAAGGCTTTAAATCTTTTACATGCCATTTTCCGGCTTTTGACCCATCCAGATTTTTTAAATCATAGACTAAGGAGGAGAGTTTTTTATGTACAATGGACAAAATATTTTTAGGGCTAAGTTTAGCTGAGAATTTATTTGGAGCACTAGACAAAACTTTATTTGGACGCCATACCTTATCGCCAATATGAAAACTAACGTCCCTTTTCCGGAGGTTGTAGGCTTTAGCATTTCTTTCATAAGCATGGTGAAGTTTTTGACGTATCTCCTGGAATATGCCACGATATTCAGTTAAAGTTTCTGCATAGGAATTTCTATCACCAGGTAAAATCTCAACCGATTCATCAGAAGGAACCTGATTATAGAAGTCTCCTGATAGAGGAACATGCCTACCAAAATTCAAATATGCCGGAGGAAACCCAGTCACCTCATGTACAGCCGTATTTATACCTTGTCGAATCTCAGAAATATGCACATCCCAATCGTCGTGCTTGTCAATATAACAACGAATAGCCGTCGTTATTGTTTTATTCGTCCTCTCTACAAAATTACATTGAGGCGAATAATAGGGGGTATACCAATGTTTAACCTTGTATTTTGCAAGAAGGTTTTTAAAATTATGACCAACAAAATTACTAGCATTGTCACAGATAATAAATTGGGGAACCCCATAGATAAGAAAAACATCATTTTCCAAGTGACGGACAATGATAGGAGATTTCGAATCTCTAAGAGGAAAAATAAGAGTATATTTAGAAAACCAGTCTGAAATTACTAATAACCACTTATGACCTTTTTTACTTCTTGGAAATGGGCCAATAAGATCCAGAGACAGAATTTGAAATGGACGGTCAACAACTTTTTCCTTTCCCATTGTACCAATTCTTGCTTTATTGGAATGTTTTTGTGCACCACATACTCGACATCTACGAACAAACCTAAGAACATCAGCCCTCATGTGAGGCCAATAATAATTTTCTTGTGCTCTAAATAGTGTTTTTCGAAAACCAAAGTGTGCACAAGTAGGAGGAGTATGACAAGATTCAAGAATTTTTGTCCTCTGCGATTTCGGAACTAATATTTTCCATTCAATAGGATTAAACACATATGTTGAATGACAAGGAATAAACTTGTAAACAGTATTATTTTCAACCTTCCATTGTGGATATTTGTCAGGAAAAGAGATTATTTTTTCTCGTAACGAAGAATACCAAGGTTCAATAGAATTTAAATCAATAGTCATAGCAGACACCTTGTTTTGAGGTAAGAAACCGGGAGAATCATTGGTTTCTAAGTCTGTAGGTAAGGTAGAATATGGGATTCGACTTAATGCATCCGGAACAACATTTAATGCTCCTTTTCTATGCTGCAAATCGAAAGAATATTGTCTCAGTTTAAGTATCCAACGTGAAAGACGACCTGATGGATTTTTTAAATTATTTAACCATAACAAGCTGTAATGATCGGTGATGACCGTAAAACAAGTACCTTCTATCCATGGACGGAACTTTTCAATACTAAATATAACGGCTAAGCACTCTCTTTCGGTAACAGAATAATTTTTCTCTGCTCTTGATAATGCTCGGCTCGCATAAGCTATCACCTTCTCTTCGCCATCAATCACTTGAGTAAGAACACCTCCTAAACCGACGTCAGAAGCATCACATTGCACAGTGAAGGTTTGAGAGAAATCAGGTTGACACAAGATAGGTGCTGAAACTAACTTTTGCTTGATGTTAACAAAGGCAGCTTCTGCTTCGTCATTCCATGACACAGTCTGTCTTTTCTTCTTGCCTCTCAGCAATGCATTAAGGGGGGAAACAAGGGAAGAAAAATTTTCAATAAAACGCCTATACCAAGAACACATTCCTAAAAAGCGTTTAATTTCTGTGGAGGTACTAGGACGAGGATAGTTAACAACAGCATCGACTTTCGAAGGATCTGTAGTTAAAGAATTATTACCTACTATAAAACCAAGGAATTTAAGAGAAGTTCTAAAAAAATTACATTTATCCAAATTAATAGTCAGACCAGCATCTTTTAAAATATTTTTCACGGTAGTGAGAAGTTCAATATGATGATCATAGTCCGGAGAACATATTAAAATGTCATCAAGGTAAGAGAAAATATGAGGTTCATATTTAGGACCAAAGAGGGCATCCACTAATTTTTGTTGCGTCTGCGCAGAATTGCATAAGCCGAAAGGCATAACAGTAAACTGAAAATGGCCCCTACCAATAACAGAAAATGCTGTTTTCTCCTTAGATGAAGGATCTAGAGGAATTTGCCAGAAAGCCTTCCTTAAATCAACGGACGATATGAATTTTGCATTTCTAAGATTATTAAGTATTCGATCGATATTTTGCAAGGGATATGAATCATGCTTGGTATGTCTATTAATAAAACGCCCATCGAAGCAAAAGCGATACTCTCCATTGGATTTTTTAACTAATAAAGTGGGACTACTCCAAGGACTTTGAGATTCTTCAATAACTCCAAGTTTTAACATCGAATCTAATTCCTTGTTTAAAATCTCTTGTAAATAAGGCGAAGTCAGATAAGGCTTTACTTTAAAAGGTTTAGTGTCCCCTGTGTCTATAGTTAATTTAATTTTGTCGGTTCGACCCAATCGATCTTTACTGTCTATTTCTTTAAATGAGTCTATAACTTCCTGCGCTTTGTTTTTTTGTTCAGGCGCTATTTCCTCTAAAGAAAAAAGTTTCGAAATGGAAAAATCAAAATCATTAAATTTTTTACTTGGGGTTGAAATGATTGCCTTATTTGTTCTTACAAACCAACTATTATTTTTAAAATCAATTACCAAATTAAATTTTCGAGCAAAGTCACTACCAAAAATAAAGGAATGAGTAATAGAAGGAACAATCAAAACTTTAATAATCTGGCAAGAGTCTTCAATAAAAATCGGCAAGTCGGCAACACCGCTTATTTTTTGAGATGTGCCATCGGCTGTAAAAATAGTTTTATCTGACACCGGACTAATTTTTATTTTAAAATGTTTTATTATTTTCAAGCCTTCAGCTCCTACTATAGAGGAATTAGCCCCCGAATCAAATAACACACTAATATAACGATCAAATAATTTAACTGACAGATAAGGTCGGTTATCAAACTTCTTATTCAAAAACAAAGGCAAAACTTCAGAATTTTTTCTGTCATTTTCCTTATAAAACTTAGAGACGAAATTAATCCAAGAAATCCAATTTAATTTATCAAAGAAGGGATGATTTAGTGTGGTCCATTTATTAGGAATATCAATGCCTCGACCACTACTTGGCATTGAAGATTTTAGTTTTTTGAGCATTTTGGACAAGAAGAAACCTTAACATTTGGCTCACCACATTTGTAACAAAAAATCTTCCTTTTCTGTCTACAAACATTATAGGTATGATTTGGCAAGCGACAATTAAAACAAATTACATTTTTATTTTTATCAACTACCTTTTCTGTTTCTTCAACGACATTAACGCAATTTTCTTTTACAGTAGTTGAAGATTGCGTTGCTCTAGAAGCGGGTTTATTATACTGATGATTTTTTTCTTTATTGAAATTAGATCTAGAAAAATTAGGGTTTGCTAAATAAGAAACTTGTTGCACCGGTTTACGAGAGGTAATATAAGTAGCTTCTTCAAGCTTTTTACATAAAGCTGTTAACGCGGCTATAGTATCAGTTGGTTGTAACGCAAGTTGGTTAACATATTCAGGTAAGAGATTTTTTCGAATATATTTAAGTTTTGTGACCTCCGCCGTATATGTAGATAAACGTTTAAAAAGATTTTCTAATTGAGCAATGTAAATTACAACAGATTCATTTTTTCTTTGTTTTCTCTGCCTTATTGCCTCCCATACTTCATCGTCAGCGAATGGTGATAAAAAATCTTTTTTTAATTGCTGAATGAGCTCATTCCAGTTAGTAATAGTCGACTTAATACTTCGGTACCAAACGAAAGCGTCACCGATAAAAAATTCTACGGCTGAATTAAATAATTGTTCATCAGTAACCTCACGCGCATGTGCTAGATCAGTAACCCTTTCTATAAAATAAAACACTCTTTTTGAGTCACCATTAAATTTAACACCCCAATCTGAAATAGGCTGCTTATTAGCTGAGCAAGTAATAACTGGATTCAAGTTAACTACCGGAGAAGATGGTTGAGGAAAGAAATTTGTATTATTAGCTTGAGCTGATGGCTCAGGAATAAGTTTATCGTCTAAATCTGCTTCTAACTTAATGCATGATGCATAGGATTCATTTTGAAATTTGACAAACTCATCTTTATCTTCAACAGGAATTTTAATTCGCCTAACCCGACCTATAAGGTGATTTATTCTCGACTTAATACGTAAGAACCCTGAATCAGTAATAGCTCCTTCAAAATCAGAAATATTATCGGAAATAGAAAGAATGCTGCGATTAATATCAGTTTCCTCTTTTGTAAAATTATAATCATAGTCTTCCATTACAATTTGACTACCTAGACGACCACTGGCCACCTCTTTTTTTAAAAGTTTTCCCAATATTTTTCTCTTTTCGCCCACATTGCGGTTAGAAATGATTGAGCGTATAGCTAACTCATAGTCAAGCTCATAGTCTAAAAGGTGGTTGCAATGAAAAGTAAGATCCATCTTGTAAATTATTTGTTTTTAAACTTAAAAAAAAAAAAAATTTTTTAAGTAAAATTTAATTATCAAAAACTACTTTTTATTTTATAAAAATATCTTAAATAAAAACCGCAATTAAATTTGAATCTTAATTAATTATTTATTATTTTTAAAGTTAAATATTTTTTATGATTTGAACTGACCCCGTATAAAATTATGCAATAACTGCAAGCTGCAATGTAGATACTATTAAAAGGATGGTTTAAAAAACTGCATTAGTCGTAAATAAAGATAAATAAACCTATTGTGGTCGTATCCTGGTAAGGAACAAAAACTTGTCTATATTTATATTAATAAACGATAAACACACTGAATAAAATAATTTAAAATGCCTGCATTCGGGACAAAAAAAATTGTAGTTGTTTCCAGTTGTAAAATTAACAATGATAAATTCGACTGACAAACCTGTTTTATTCTCCTAAACAAGTCTGAAAAATATCCTATTACTTTCTTTATAATAGCTGTATCACAAATAAATCGGTATGGCATTAGACAGAGAAAACGGATTAGCTCAAAAACACTAATTCAAAAAAATCACTTGTTATACCTTTTATATGGCATAAACAATAGTAGGCAACATGGTATTAGTTATTGTTAGTAAGGGAACTTCTTTTTAGTCTTAAAAAAAAATATAACTAAGGATCTTAGATAGAGAAAAACTGCTAGTATTTTTATCTAATATTCAAAAAACTTAAGACAAGAAAAAAAATTATTAGAAAAGGCGAAACACATTCAGGCCCCACGCACTTGGGCGTCAAACTTATTGTCACGTATTTTTTTATTGTTTTAATTAATTAAAATGATTAACCAAAACAACAAGACGTTCCAGCGACGGCAGCTGTTCATCGGTGAGCACTAGGTGTTAGGTTAGGAATGTGTGTCACTTTTCTAAAAAGGGCGCCACCTAGCTTTTAAATTATGTCATTATGTCATGTTATGCTTTATTCAAGAGTAAGAGGTCCAAACTAGGAAACGACCTCTTAGAGAAATGAATGGAAATTAACAAAAAGACAAATTTAAAAAAAAAATCAATTAAAAAGATGCAGTTTTAATTAAAAACCAAAAGTCTAAATAGTTACAGCAGTTTCAGGCTGTTGCCTTTAAAAGTAAAAATCATAAATAACTTAAATGAATAAGATCACTTACTTATAGTTCATAATAAGAACACGCAAAAAAATATTAACAATTTCTGACTTCCAAAAAAAATCACCATTGGGTGTTTTTCCCTAAATATATCTACCCCTATGAACGTAAATCATGATTCCGTGTATTGATTGATCAACCAACGCAAAGATAATATACATAATTTAAAAAAAAAAACGCAGCACACGAATAACCTGGTAAAAATGAATTATCAGAAACGTTTTACAAACACATTAATGCGTGAATGATATTGTTTTTAATAAAAAAAATTAATAACTCTAAATTGAGAGAATAGGTAGGTAATTTATAGTCTATTCTTTTTAAAGGAGATAATAAGGTAAGTCAGTTAGCAATATTAATAATATAAATAAATGGAAAGGACTGGCCTGTATTCTAGCTTCTTGTAGAAGGCACGAACAGCGTAGCGTCCAGGGGTTGAATACGAATTAGCATCACCATGGATTCATCCAGACGAACAAGCATCCAATTTTTGTGCAGTGAAGAACTTATCTTCCAAAACAATGACCAATTAGTCATGGCGTATTGAAGATCTAAAGGTAACATCGAAGGAGGCACGCATTATGAGGTAACCAAGAAATTATCCTTGATGTGATAGAGGAACTGTTTGAGATATCCTCAAAAGTTTCTGAGGTAGGCTTAAAACTCTCAAAAATGGCATTTGAGAGTTTCTGGTCCAAGTTGGCCTTTCTGGACAAAAATATCGGTTCTAAAGGATAATAAGGGTAGCTCTGATCTAGTGGGCTGAAAAACTCATGTTATCCATTTCACAATTGGTGAATTCACAATACGTAGCTCCGCTACGCGAGCCGCAGAGAAAAAGTGACTGTCCGTCCTGCGCCCTTATCAAGCATCCGAATCAAGACATCACACAACCTAGAGACCCCTGGGACCTCAATTTACCTGAATTAGAAGGAGATGGAAGAGTCGAGACACGTGCGTCGACGAGTACTCAATCTCGGTACCATCGGAAAAATAACGTGGCCCATACGAGTGTTTGTTGGGTTTTCTAACTTCAATTTATGCATAAAACATAAAGGTGGTACTGGGTAGTTTATATTATGGTGAATGCGCTAGATTACATTAAATTGAAATTTTTAAATAAATTATAAAACGGGAACGCTACAGTTTTTGCGAAAGAATTTCTTCAAAATATAAAAAATGCGATTTTTTTTTTTTATTTATTTATTTTACGTCGGCCTTTTTCCGCAACGAGGCCAATCACCGACGCCAGGGAATTTGTCACACACTATCTGGTAATTTTGCCGAATCCCTCTTTGTCGAGGGTAGGGTTCTTTAACGTGCCAACATCCATGACACGGGGCCCACAGTTTAACGTCTCTTCCGAAAGACGGCGCCACCTCTTAAACCAAATTCCAAATTTAACATCGACGTTGTCGGCACCGGGAATGGAACTCGGGCCTACGATCTGTAAGGCTGCTGCGCTAACCACTAGACCACAACGTCGACGAAAAAAAAATGAAAAAATGCTATAATTTACCTGGTTTTAAGTAGATTGTTTTCATTATTAAGCCTGGTTGACGTCAATTATCTAACTTTTTATAAAAGTATTTAAAAAAATCGCCTTTTATTTGAACAACATAATATTAGCATGCTTCCAAGTTAGTCGGTCCACACAATGTATTTATTTTCCATTAAAGGTAATAGCTCTTATCCAGAATTAAATATTTATCCTATTTACAGAACCGACAACACCTGGATCCGACACCGGTAACCTCCATTAACGAGGACGTATCCATTGCGGCTGCTGATGCTTTTAACGCTCAAAACTCGATAAAAACCACAAGGAAACCGGCTAAGAGGTTCAAGAACCGGCAAAAGGAGGTCGAACCGGCTGAACAAAAGAATGAAAAAGAAGTGGTAACTAGTCAAGCTACTTTCAAAAAATCGACGAAAAATAGGACTTCGTCGTCGAGAAATTCTAAGTGAGTAGCGTTAGTCTTTATTATTGTTTGTCCCTTTTCCTAATGACGCCTCCTTTCTTTTAATTTCTTTTATTCTTTTCTGGCTAATGCATCTTTTGATACATAAACGTTTAGACACTGGTTCTGTTTGCAATCCTGCTGT
The DNA here is from genome assembly GCA_963969555.1 of Polydrusus pterygomalis. Lineage (NCBI taxonomy): Eukaryota > Metazoa > Arthropoda > Insecta > Coleoptera > Curculionidae > Polydrusus > Polydrusus pterygomalis. Next base: position 10,089,864 of record OZ018379.1, read on the forward strand.
GTTTGTACTTGACAAAAATGTATTTGTCGCTCCAAAGAAGTTTACTTTTTGTTCGGCGTGGTTTGCAAACGTTATTACTTTATTTACATGGAGGGACCAACAAATATGTTAAAAACCGATATTGTTAGGTTTTATATACCGTGCGAGCAAAAATTGTTTGCATCAAAGAGGGCTTGGATTAAAAAACGTAGGGCTTGGTTTAGATCACAATGATATGGGGACGATATATCTAAATCTAGGTTAAAACTTTGTCAAATTCATATTATGACATGATATGCAAAACTAATGAGTAATAAAATAAGTAGACAAATACAAATTTATTTTTGTTGTTTACAAAATTAACAAAGTAAGAATATGCAGAAAGAAAAAGAAAAATAATTACATAAATTGCTGAAATTGGCCATTCATCTTCCCACTTTTTGGGACAGGCGTCTTATACAATTTGTTGGCGTATTTTGCATTATTTCACGAACTTTTGCAACTAGTTCTTCTGTTCTTTCAGATGGTCTTCCTATTCCTTTTTTGTGTTGTATAGAATATGTTTCCCTAAACACAGCCACGGTTCTTTTCAGGCAATGATAAAAATCCCCAACAATAAAAGCAACGTTAGGAAAATGTTCGTGAAAATCGTCCATGCACAAACCCGGATTTTATATTGACACTCACCATTTACTCTAAACCCGTTTCGAAAATACGCTTCAACCATGAATGTGTTGTGCTGTTCCGTAAAGCCCATTGTGTGAATTGTTCAAGAAATTGGAAAAATTAGCGATGAATCAAATTACTTGTAACGACTGTCAAAGATGACGGAATAACTGATTGATTGTTAATTCAGGTAGTTACTGACATCCAACAGGTATTAAGCTCTACGGCTAAGCATTACGTCCTTAGATGCAAGGTCCTCTTTGATGCAACTAATTTTTGGTGGCATGGATACCATTAGTTCGCCCACGCTGCTCTGTCACAAAATGTATTATCGACATTTCTACAAAACATTGTAATATATAAAATTACTTTCAAAAAATTCTCTATCGTAGAGTACAAAATATGATATAAATAATTCTTTTTAAACTGTTGTTAACTTTAACTAGACCATTGAATAGTACATAAATTAGTTCGTAAAAAGACATCATTTTTATTATTTTAAAGCTTTCCGCTAGCTAATCAGAACTTAAAATTTCTTCGGTTTTGGTGAAAGTTTTAAAAACAGTTTGGGTTGTAACTCTTAACTTATTAATTTACCTTTAATTTAGAGGATTACGAGTTAGGAGGTCCAAGTAAATAAATACAATGAATTTTCCCCTAAAGCGGAATAATTTCGTTTCTACGTTTTGAATTTCTAAATTTTTAAATTATTTACTAGAAAAAATGAGCGCTATATTTTCGAAAAAAAAATCGTTGTTAATTGATTGATAAAGGAAATCAAAAATTTAGCGATAGTTTGTTTCTAAGACTAATTTATTTATTTATCGTCGATAATAAAAGTGAGGGAAGCTTTTAAATGTTTTTTTTTAATTCCTGCATCTTCCATATTCTTTGTCCAAATTTAATCAACATAATATTTATTTTAAAGATAATTTACACTTATTAGAAATTCGATTGTGATAGAAATAACATAACGCCATGCCATACAAATATTATTATATAAACCTTAATATCGCGTAAAAACTATAAAAAGACACAATTGGACCACTGCCATTAAGTGAATATTTAAAAGTGGTAGGTAGTTTACATTTCGACACTGAAGAAGTAGTGAAGGTGGTGAAATTAAATTTGAATTAATTAACAAAAATTCAAATAGAACCTCTTGGCTTCTGTTCCTCTCAATTATTGATGTTTTTGATTCTGAATAACAAATATTTACATTGAAACTAATTTATAGTGTTAAACTCTAACCTGAAAGCAAGTTATAGAAATATTTACCTAGTAGTATAATAGATTAAAAAGCAAGTAGTATTATGTTTAATTTTTTTTTCATTAACAATTGAAAATTGTAGGTTTTTCATTTTATTTAAATAAACAAAATAGATTGTTCCGCTGATCGCTTAAATATGTTGCAATTTCTGACCAGGATTCTTTATAAAAAAAAAACGATTTTTCAATATTTTTCATCGTTACTAGGCAACGAAAATAGTTGCGAGGAAATATTCGTTTGTGTGCTTAAAGGAATATCTATTTGTGTATTTAAGAGCGCAAATTTATATATTGTCGCTTTGAGCGATATTTTTAAATTTAATTGGCCTTATTTTGCTCAAAATAAAGCAATCGTAAGGTTTTTCTCACTTTTAAACTATCAGCGGAAAAATATAATGCGTGTGTACAAGATACACGATCTACCAATAATTGTTGTCCATTATCTCTATTTATACTTACTTTTTCTATCACTTGCATTTCTTCCTACCTATATATTTCTTGGTTCTTTGTTTTCTCTTCCTTATCTCCCCATTCTTTGCTCGTTTGTATGTCTTACAAATATCTATTGGCATGTTTGTACCCACATGCATGGCAGCACAAGTAAAATGCACTAACACCTGTACATAAATACAGACAACACTCTTCGTCTTCACAAAGACGTTCGAAATCTGGTCGGGAAGGTAGAAAATCAAAATCTTCCAAAACTACTACAACACATCCATCTGCATACAGCGAAGAACCGACGCCAGCACCATCTGTAAAGCGATTTAGCGGAGCTAGAAAAAAATCGAATGCTAGGGCTTCCATTGTAACTAGCGAAGACAAGAATAACGCAGGTTTCAGTAGAAGGGGATACAAACCGAGGGTTCAGGCGTCTACCGTTGAGCTGAATTCCGCGTCAACCAGCCTATACAAGTTTAAGTTAAACAGGTAAGTTTTTAAAACTGAAGTATTTTAGTTTCACTGGAAAATTGAAATTATCTCTTGCTTCTTTATTCGATTAAAAGGTGAAAACATTACCAATTAAATTCTATAGCAAAACTCTTATTTTATTGTTTGTTTGAAGGTGGTAGTAATATTAAAAAAATTACCTTGTCGGACTTCCATTGTGTTTATTTTGTTACTTAACACAGCGTTAATCACGGATCGAATAATTCAAACTCCATAAAACAGGGCATAATTCAAACTCTTTATCACGTTTGCAACAATCCGGAAGACTTTAATATTGAAATTTTAAACATCAAAAAGATTTAAAACAAAATCGTTACCCTGAAACCTTTGTAACTAATACCATCTCAAAACTTAAAAATCGCGAAGTAAAAACGAATACAGAAAAGAAAGAGGAGCAAGCATTTCTTACAATACCATATGTCAAGGGGATTTCTGAAAAGATTAGAAGAATAACCAAAAACTATAATATCAAAACAGCCTTCAAATCCGGAAATACGCTTAGAAGCTTTCTTACAAAAGTAAAACCCCCCAGTAATGAAAACATAAAAAACTGTATCTATCAAATCCCTTGCGAGTGTGGCGAGTCGTACATTGGAGAAACTAAAAGACCTCTTCCCGTAAGAGTTAAAGAACGTCTGAAACATACTCAAAGAGGTGAAACTTCGAGATCAGGTAAAGCGGAACATATATGAACCAACCAACATAATATACAGTGGTCAGAAGCCAAGGTTTTGGACACGGAACAGCACTGGAGAAAACGAAAATTCAAGAAAGCAGCTTTCATAAATCAAAATACACATATATTTAGTTAACCAAGTATAGATATTCCCTATATTTGGAAGCCTCTTCTTGTCCAAAACCAACAGCTTAAACTTCATACTCCAATAAGCACGTAGGCGGAGTCATCAAGCTTCATTGCACATAGACAGTATTTAAGACAGTAGCCTTAGAATTATAATTTAGTTGACACTTGAAAACGGTTAGAGATACTAACTAATCGAAACGTTGTGTTAAGTAACAAAATAAAGATAATGGAAGTCCGACAAGGTATTTTTTTTCTTATTTTATTATTCTTAATACCAATCCAGACAAAAAGAGCTGAGAAAAACATTTATTTTGTTACCAGTTTGGATCACACCCCTTTTTTCCCCAAAAATAGTCATCATTTTGTGTTTGATATAAAAATGAACAAAATTGTTTGTTCTTTTATGCCTTTTACGAACAAAACGCCAAACCGCTCTTTATAAATCTGTACCTAACAAAACCGCACTGCCCTAAATATGTCCCTCTATTTTCCGATTTATCCAACACGTTAAGCCTCTAAGGCTATTGATTAATATTCAGCAAAGCAACAGCGAATTGATGTGGCATTCAACGGAATGATTTCGCCCTGAGCCTATTTAAAGCTACGATATATGTCCTCCTGACTGTACATTTCAATAAGGCAAATTAAAATCGTTTGGCTACATGTTATTTAAACATGTATATTAAGATCAAATAGCTGCCAAGTTTAATGAATCGCGTGTGTTAAAGGGTTATTTGTACGACATTAATCTGCAATTATCTTTATTTATAACTGCTTTTGTAACAGGATCTGCTAAACGGACGAGAATAATTCTATTATAACCTCTAAAAGCCCTCTGACCATAACATAGATAAGCGACAATAAAACTTAACATAAAAAGAAAACTGTTTCAGAACCCTTAAAAGCCTTGTGCTGTCGGACATCGGCAGGAACATTAATCTTAAATCGCAGAGATTGAATAAAATAAATATGTCAGCGTACTTTGAAGAAGGGCAATAGAAATACCTGGTAATAAACATACACCTCAAGAATATACTAGATTTTAACCGCTGTTTTTTATCAGTAATTAGAGGCTAAACTAGCTCCTTCCCATAGAAGAAATAATATATCGAGTGGAATATAGAACATACCAGTGGAAAAAGGCTTTCAGAACTAGGATGATATTTGTGTATTCCTTTTCTTTTAAATCCCTCTTTGGTACTACTCTACCCTACAATTGATGACCCAAAATAATTTTCTTCATAAAAAGATTAAGAATCCTGACATATAAAATCAAAAGTAGCTGTAGAAAGTTCTGATATGCCATTTGAATAAAATCAGCAGTTGTTGCAGTTGAAAGTTTTAAAAAATTTAAAATTTTAAAATCAGTAAAGTGTGTATCATACTCCATCAATTTATACTCGCCTTACAAAGCACGGCATATCATATCTCTACAAATACAGGGTCACTAGTAAAGTCCGCATCATATGGGATTTTTTTTTTATTAAAAGCTTTATTCAAAATTTGACGTTTGTATCAAGTTCTGCTTCGATGAAGGTGAAAATTAAGCAAGAATATAGTAGTCACGTAATTCGCATTATCTGTCAAATTTTAATTTTTTCCAAAAAATAATTCAAAAGTTGGGTTATTTATAAAAGTATCGAAAAAAGTTATTGGAAAAAGTTTTTTTAAATGCAGTTTCTAGCCCACATCCAAAATTTCAGCTGCATAAGATAATTTTGATTTTTTACCCATATTTTGTAAATTGCACCACTTTTGCAAAATAAGACTTAACGCAACCTACATAAAACTTCTAAGTTTTGACAATGCTTTATTTCAGATACATTTTCTTTAAAGTAGCGCCATATGAAGTTACCTTATACAGGGTCAAAAACAGATAACCTTTGCATCACATGCGACCAAATTTTAATAGCCCAATTATTTTGATTTTGTAGAAAAACACACAATTAATATGGCGCTACTTTAAAGAAAATGTATCTGAAATAAAGCATTTGTCAAAACTGAGAAGTTTTATGTAGGTTGCGTTAAGTCTTATTTTGCTAAAGTGGTGCAATTTACAAAATATGGGTAAAAAATCAAAATTATCTTATGCAGCTGAAATTTTGCATGTGGGCTAGAAACTGCATTTAAAAAAACTTTTTCTAATAACTTTTTTCGATTCTTTCAGAAATAACCCCACTTTTAAATTATTTTTTGAAAATAATTAAAATTTGACAGATAATGCGAATCACGTGACCACTATTTTTTTGCTTAATTTTCATCTTCATCGAAGCAGAACTTGATGCCAAAGTCAAATTTTGAATAAAGCTATTAATAAAAAAAAATCCCATATGATGCCGACTTTACTGGTGACACTATATATTATGTTTAATCTGGTAATTCTTTTCTATTAGAACATATTTTATCTGTTCTGCTATTTTCTATTGCCCAGATCTTCAAGAGCATTTATAACTATAAGTTATTTCTTTCTAGATCTATATAAACAATTTTCGCGATTACCTATATTTGGTTTAGATAATGCCGTATTTAATTATTATTAAAATATGTACCTATATATCAAGTTAGGTGTACATTTACCTATGTTTTGTTAAAATGTCGATGTCAACATTAATTTGCATATTATCCAAACCTAAGTCTCATCTAGGGTTTCTATTGCTATAGTATACGTTCCGCGCAAGCAAATGCAAACACAATCTGTGTACTCTACTAAAACAGACATATTTATTGCAGATCGCCCGGCAGATGGCAATACAAAACAACATCCAAGCCTCGAGTAACAATCCGGAAACAAAACGAGGACGACGATATTACGAACAATAACGAAGCATTGGAAACGACTTCGTCTAGTAAACCCGATATAGCACAGCAAAACAAGGTATCCATTTTACACTAGGCATGCTTGCTTCGGAAACATTAAAATTCAGGCATTCGAGGGCACCAATGCTGATATATGATAAATAGGTCTCGCAAGCGATCCTTTATTTTTTGTCGGGTTTCGTGCACACTTTTAGTTTCTGTTGAAAACAATGATTTTTACACCCAAAAGAAGATCGTCTGCCTGACATGCAGATTACCTAAAAGTCTTCAAGAATATACGAGGTCCTATGGACTGTCTGGATATTCAGGAGGATCTCAGGAGTCTGGTTGAGTACTGCGATCGGAACAGTCTGTTTTTAAATATAAAGAAATGTTTTTCCATAACATTTATCAGAAATATTAACATAATTATATACGTATATAACATTAATGACTCTGTTTTAGACAGTGTCGATCAAATAAAAGACTGGAAGAAGGGTGTAATATTGGATTCCAAGTGGTCATTTTGTGGACACTTTGATAAAATAATCAACGAAGCTTTGATATCTCTGTACCTTGCATTTGTTTATAGTAGGCTGTCATTTGCCTCGGTTATATGGAATCCTTTATATCTTACACCCACCAGACGTCTTGAAGCAGTCCAAAAAAAAATTCTTAAATCTGTTGCCTTTAAGGCTAACTGTACTGTCGAGATCGTAGTAAGGACCTATAAATTGCTCTACCTTTCTGATAGAAGGCATGTCACGGACCTTTTTTTCTTGTTTAAGTTAACTAATGCTCTTATTGATGTACCTCTATTGTTACAACAAATTAATTTTAACGTTTCTGCAAGGGATCTAAGAAGATTTCATTTATTTAATTTGCCTTATCAGAGAACTAATTTAGGCCTGAACACCCCTCTGACCAGACTACAAAGAACCTATAACCAACACTGTGAGAACATCGATTTGTTTAATCTAAATTTATGCCAATTTAAATTAAGAGTAAGAAGATATTTCTATCAAAAGATTCTTGTGTAGAATATTTACATAGAAAAGTGCGTACTGCAGTATTCCATTTAATATTTTAGTCTAACTTAGTTTTAGATAGTTTTAGTTTGGGTTTTACCTCATATGTAATATTAGCAAACAGTGGATGCTGTTTTTGGAACCTACGCAGTTCTGTTAGCATCCTAAACCCATATAAATAAATAAATAAACATAAAGGTTGTATAACCTTTTTTGTAATTTTTCTCTGACCGATAGCAAGCAAAATTTTCAGAACCTACTTATTCATTTTCTTACCTTCGGACCTTAAATATTAACCTTTGAAAAGAACATGATATCAACGGCGACTTATTTTCTTACAATCTGTTTCAGTATTTCGAAAATACCACTTTACTTTTAATTCTAATATTATTGGTCTATAGGATGTAGTTACACCCCAAGCAAGATCGGATGACGTCGATAGCCTGGAAGGGTCCGAATCAATTGCTACAATTATCGACGACGATAGCGCCACGGAAAATAAAGTGGATGTTCCGATGCTGCCGTTGGAAACCCTTAAGGTGGAGATCTCGACCCCGCCGGATTTCAAGGATGTGTATTATGAAATTGCTACTATCAAATCACCTTATACGTTCCAGGTAATATCAAATTTACTTTTACTTTAATACCTTCTTGAAATGAGCGACCGTAAAAACCTTGTAAAATAAATAGGGCATCTAACGACAGCATAAGAACTGTTTTGGTTGGGATCACGGTAATTAACAGAAAAAATTGGTTTAGTATAGCAGGACTTGCATTGACAAATTTCATTGTTAAAATATTAATTTTTTTTTTGTCTGTTTGTTCTTGATTTTCAATAGATAGTTGGCTAGGTAGGTAGCTGACTCCTGGTACTGTCGCAAAAGTATTATGAGGACCAATGTAATACCACACGTGTTCCGAAGAACCCATACGCATCAGATCCCCGATGGACGTACAATGCAGAAGAATCTTGGCAACTAATTCAAACTAACCGCTACTATTAATAAACGTAGTGCGTCGACCTAGTTGAAAGTTGCTTACTGCCTCCATATTTTCGGAGCATGGTTAGCCCAAAGCATTCCTCTTGCAAGGCTAGGACAAGAAAGGCTGAACTTTCCTCATTTCTGCAATTCGGTGTCAACCGAAAACGCAATGTCCGGTACCTACGACGGCAGTGATGATTCTAAGGTCTTTCCGACTATGTTGTAATAACGCGGCGGTTTTCCAGTTATGAAATAGGGATCACAATTGCTTACAGATGCCGCAGGCCATTAGCTCTGGCTATCCTATCTGCAAGTTAATTGGCTATAGGATCTAACTCCTCTTTGATCGATTCCACAGGACTAGCCACAGTATTCGTTGCAAGATCCGGCAGGTAGTTTACTAGCTTACATGTGACATATTATTATATCGTCTGAAAAGATCAAAATCAATTCCTACAATTATTAATACCAAATTTATCCTCTAAAAATAAATCAGATCAAGGTAATAAACGTTAAATCTCGACCCCGTTGGATTTCAGGGAAATATGAAATTGTTATGATCAAAAATATCAAATTTCAGTATACGTTCAAGGTGATATAAAATTTTATGTTTCTTTAACGGCAGTTTAAAATGGACCAAAATATGAATTTTGTGCAATAAAATGTCCGAGAAACTGTAAGTCCGACTTCGCACGATCGAAAATAATGCCGATGTGCCGACCCGTTTAAAAATATCACTGGTAAAATTGTCAAAGTGGCATTTTTTTAATGAACTTATATACAGTGTGACTAGTAAAGTCCGCATCATATAGGATTTATTTTTATTAATAGCTTTATTTGAAATTTGACTTTGGCCTTATGCTCTGCTTCGATCAAGATGAAAATTAGGCAAAAAAATAGTAGTCACGTGATTCGCATTATCTGTCAAATTCAAATTTTTTCCAAAAAATAATTCAACAGTGGGGTTATTTCTAAAAATATCGAAAAAATTATTAGAAAAGGTTTTTTTAAATGCAGTTTTTAGCCCACATGCAAAATTTCAGCTGCATAAGATAATTTTGATTTTTTACCCACCATTAAAATTTATTTTCCACTTAATGAACACTTTACTGATGACACTGTGTCCTTTTTTGTCTAAATATTAAGGTGTATTATTTTCAGACACAAACTACGCTTTAAAAAATACTTATTTTATGAAGTTATAATATACAGGGTCCAAAACAATTAAACTTTGCATCACATGCGACCAAATTTTAATAGCCCAATTTTGATTTTGTATAAAAACACACATTTAATATGGCTCTTCTTTAAAGAAAATGTATCTGAAATAAAGCCTTGTCAAAACTAAGAAGTTTTGTGTAGGTTGCGTTGAGTCTTATTTTGCAAAAGTGGTGCAATTTACAAAATATAGGTAAAAAATCAAAATTATCTTATGCAGCTGAAATTTTGCGTGTGGGCTAGAAACTGCATTTAAAAAACCTTTTTCCAATACCTTTTTTCGATAATTTCAGAAATAACCCCACTTTTGGATTATTTTTTGGAAAAAATTAAAATTTGACAGATAATGCGAATCATGTGACTACTATTTTTTTGCTTAATATTCATCTCGATCGAAGCAGAACCTGATATCAAAGTCAATTTTTGAATAAAGCTATTAATAAAAAAATCCCATATGGTGCAGACTTTACTTTATTAAATAGTTTGCAGGTGAGTTTGATTTATTGATTTCTTATCTTAATTTATTATTTTTATACAAATTTTAAACCCTCTTTTTTATCCAACAAACCCAAACATTGTTAAAACTTTAATCTAAATATGTAGAGCAGATCTGTCTCTCTATAGTCACGTATCTTTGTCCCTATAGACATATATACACGAGGTAATTGTTTTCGTGTTAATTTCAAATAATACCATGTTTGGATAAATGTTTTTCATAACTCCATATTTACATAAGCTATAGGATATTTTACATAGTACAATATTGAGGATCGTGGAGCTTGCTAAAGCTATTTTAGAGCAACGATTTTAAAAAAATTCTTTAAGGTCCTTTAACTTAAGCCCAATAAAATATTTAGATCTTATAGTTTTCCAGACTTCGTATTGTCTGTCTTGTCAATATTCATTTTGCATTTCTAGACGAAATGAAAACCAACTTTAAGAAAAATATGTTCATTAAACATACAAATAGGTTTTCCTCATTACCCAATTCGCACGTCGTACGAGTGTGCGTTCTAATATAGGTAATATAGTATATACGCTAAATAATTTTAAACTACTAAATATTCTAAAACATTCCGCAAACACCGTCATTCCAGGCGATATTACACAGGTTATTAAGTCAGTCATGCAGTTTTAATGACTAAGAATGTGAATCCTTGCGACATTCATTTTACATCACCAAGATTGAATATATATACCCTTTCCAGAATTAACAACCGTATTACAGCCACCCTTTTTGCTTAGAAACTAGGGTTTAACATGTATTTTACAGGCGGAGGTTTAAAATTAAATTAGACTAAAAATAAATAGGTATTTAAGAATTAACAATTTTATAAAGAATATTAAGCCAACAATAATATTCTAAACTCTAATATTAACACTAACCCTCAACGAGGCAAAAATGCACTAGTGTCTCAATTGCGGTTTTTATTTAAAATTTAAGCTTAGGGTGGGAGTATCAACATGCTAGCCAACCTATAACCTATTTCGCGTCGATTTATTTATTTTTTCTAACTTTTACACAAAATTTAAATAAAATCAATATGGTCTTCATATTCTATAGGTAATAATTAACATGTTAAATAAATATCAAGGAAAAGTTATTTAAGGAGAATTGTATATCGAAAAATATCGGTTAAGATTTTTTTTAACATTATTATGTCATTGTTCTTATACTATACAATTCTTCCCTCCCAAAATAAGCAATGACATAAATTGATATTTTTGTAATATATCAGATATATTATCTAAATAATGTGCAGACGATATTGATTTTATTTAAATGTTAGTCAATAAAATAATAAACTAAGAAAAACAAGGCAAAATAGGTTATAGGTTGGCAATAAATTAAATGACTGACGTTGATAATTCCACCTTGAGGTGGGAGTATCAACATGCTTGCCAACCTATAACCTATTTCGCGTATATTTATTTAATTTTTCTAGCTTTTCCACAAAATTTAAATAAAATCATTATTGTCTTCATATTTTATAGGTAATAATTGACATATTAAATAAATATCAAGGAATTTCATTAAATATTTTAGGAGAATTGTATAGCGAAAAATATCGGGTAAGATTTTTTAACCTTATTATGTCATTGTTCTTTCACTATACAATTATCCCAAAAGTAGCAATAAAATGAATAGATATTTTTGTTATATGTCAGATATTACCTAAATATTGTACCGACGATATTGATTTTATTTAAATGTTTGTTAATCTAATAATAAACTAAAAAGAGCAACGCGAAATGGGTTATAGGTTGGTATTGGATTAAATGATGTTGAGAATACCACCTTAAGTATGACAAATTTTTTACTTATACAGTATGACTAGTAAAGTCCGCATCATATGGGGTTTTCATTTTTATTAATAGCTTTATTCGAAATTTGACTTTAGCATCAAGTTCTGCTTCGATCGAGATGAAAATTAAACAAAAAAATAGTAGGCACGTGATTCGCATTATCTGTCAAATTTTAATTTTTTCCAAAAAATATTTCATTTATTTATTTCTGAAAATATCGGAAAAAGTTATTAGAAAACTTTTTTTAATGCAGTTTCTAGCCCACATGCAAAATTTTAGCTGCATAAGATAATTTTGATTTTTTACCCACCACTAAAATTTATTTTCCACTTAATGAACACTTTACTGATGACACTGTGTTCTTTTTTGTCTTAATATTAAGGTGTATTATTTTCAGATACAAACTACATTTTCAAAAATACTTATTTTACGAAGTTGCCTTATACAGGGTCAAAAACAGATAAACTTTGCATCACATGCGACCAAATTTTATTGGCCCAATTATGATTTTGTAGAAAAGCACACATTTAATATGGCGCTACTTTCAAGAAAATGTTTCTGATATAAAGCATCGTTAAAACTAAGAAATTTTATGTAGGTTGCGTTGAGTCTTATTTTGCAAAAGTGGTGCAATTTACAAATTATGGTTAAAAAATCAAAATTATCTTCTGCAGCTGAAATATTGCATGTGGGCTAGAAACTGCATTTAAAAAAAACTTTTTCTAATCTTCCATACTTTCAGAAATAACCCCACTTTTGAATTATTTTTTGGAAAAAATTAAAATTTGACACATAATGCGAATCACGTGACTACTATTTATTTGCTTAATTTTTATCTCGATCGAAGCAGAACTTGATGCCAAAGTCAAATTTCGAATAAAGTTATTAGTTAAAAAAATTCCATATGATGCGGACTTTACTGGTCACACTGTATGTACCGATGCTTATTAAAAGAAATACTGGATGTTCTGAAACTTTTCAATAAATCTACTATCAAGAACAGTTAAAGCGATGAATCCCGGATGAACCCTTTTTACCTGCAATAAAATGATGATGTTCATTATTGATGTCCTTGCTTATTGACACCCTGTATTTTATCCATTCGTTATTTTATCAGCCTAGTTGGAGCCAAATAGGGGGAACCGACTATATTAGGCAATTTCGAGACATCAATTTCATGGCTGAAACCGCTGCCAAAATTGAAATTTTAAAATCACTCGTAGTTTTATCTCGAAATTGCCATAATCAAGAAGCCCTTTCCATGTCCCAGGTAATGCAATAAAATAGCTATATAGAGTGGGAAGGGTAGATACTGCAAATATATTGCTCTATTAAAACCTCGCAGAGGATTTAATTTGATTTGAAATTTTTATGGTTTTATATTACATGACAAGTGAAATGATATTACGAATTTATGAAAGAAATGCATAATATAATAACCATTGCTGTTTTAAATGTATTCTCATGATCAAGAGTAAACTTATTTAAAACTCATAAGTTTAAAATAAAATGGAAGGGTCATTGACAATCTATTTTTAAGTTAGTAGGTGAAGAAAAGTCCTTTCTACTTTCTTTAATGTACCAGCGTGAGTTCAATAATGCCAGTAAACTTTTTTTTGGAAAAATGCTTAGACACGGTTATTAACATATTAAGTTGTAATAGTATACAGTATGAAGAGTAAAGTCCGCATCATATGGGATTTTTTTTTATTAATAGCTTTATTCGAAATTTGACTTTGGCATCAAGTTCTGCTTCGATCGAGATGAAAATGAAGCAAAAAAAATAGTAGTCACGTGATTCGCATTATCTGTCAAATTTAAATTTTTTTCCAAAAATAATTCAAAAGTGATGTTATTTCTGAAAATATCGAGAAAAGTTATTAGAAAAAGCCCACATGCAAAATTTCAGCTGCATAAGATAATTTGAAGTTTTTACCAACCACTGAAATTTATTTTCCACTTAATGAACACTTTACTGATGACACTGTGTTATTTTTTGTCTTAATATTAACGTGTATTACTTTCGAACACAAACTACGTTTTCAAAAATACTTATTTTATGAAGTTACCTTATACAGGGTCAAAAACAAATAAACTTTGCATCACATGCGACCAATTTTAATAGCCCAATTTTGATTTTGGAGAAAAACACACATTTTTTATGGCGCTACTTTAAAGAAAATGAAGTTGAAATAAAGCTTTGTCAAAACTAAGAAGTTTTATGTAGGTTGCGTTGTGTCTAATTTTGCAAAAGTGGTGCAATTTACAAAATATAGATAAAAAATCAAAATTATCTTATGCAGCTGAAATTTTGCATGTGGGCTAGAAACTGCATTTAAAAAAACTTTTTCTAATAACTTTTTTCGATACTTTCAGATATAACCCCACTAATGAACTATTTTTTGGAAAAAAATAAAATTTGACAGATAATGCGAATCACGTGACTACTATTTTTTTGCTTAATTTTCATCTCGGTCGAAGCAGAACTTAATGCCAAAGTCAAATTTCGATTAAAGTTATTAAAAAAAAATTTCATATGATGCGGACTTTACTGGCCACACTGTATGTAAACACCATCTATTTTTCTTCAACAAATGCTCAAAATTTTGTTCATTCTTTATTTGGCAAGATCCTAAACGCAATAAAACTCGTTTCGAACAGTTCTAATTAATTTGTGAGAAATAAACCTACACTAATGTCTTATTCGTGCTTTCAACTCCTCAATACTTGATATTATACCTGCATCTTATTTACCTTGAAGATGGCTTGAAACAGCTGAAACGCGTGGGCAATTTTAAGTAATATATTATACATTCAAGAAGGTAGATAGAACTTTTCTTTACCTACTAACGTAAAAATTGCTTTACAAAAAAGTTGATACAAACAGTTTCAGGTAGGTAACAACTTTTTCCGAAAAGTAAATAAACAAGTATTTAACATTTAGAGTGATCTTGAATTGACTATATATTTTCTAATTTCTTTAAATTAAAAAAACATCTCCTAGCAATTTTTTTATAAAGTAATCATCAACGATATATTTTCCTAACAATGGAGTTTCACACCAAGGTAATTCTTGAAATTTGAAGCGTGTTTTTGTTACAGGTTGGCAGCGTGAAAAACACCCGATACATTACCGTCACATCAACATTCGAGAAACATCTCGAAAATATCGAACCCACCCACACGCTCGCCGCAACGGAGCCCTTAACCGAAAATATTCTTGCCACGACAAGCAATTACGCCAAAGATAACAACTTGGACTCGAGCATCGCGACGCTGCCGCCAATTTATCTCGCATCAGACGTCGCAACGCCTCCCCTTGAAACACTTACCGAAACATTCAGCACGACTCAGACAGTGCTAAAGACACACATTTTGCCTGTTATTCGCAGTGTCAATGACACAACTAGTTCTACTTTAGTGCAGACGTACATAATAACTCGCTTAGTTACGGCAACTAAAACCCTTCCGCCCATGGAGGCGTATCATTTTAATCCCAGCAAGACGCTTAATGAGTTTAACAGTCGTCTTGACGAAGCCGGCTCCGAACTGCATCTCGAACTGGAATTCGGAGATAGTAACGAGCAGGAAGAAGATGGATTACCGAGGAAAATTCTCCCAGCGGATTTGGATTTGGCGAATATTGGCACTGATTTTAGACTTCCCGAAACCGACAAGGCAAAAATCGAACAGGAATTGAAAAATAGGAAAGTGCAACAGCAAAAGCATCAGTCGTCCAACGATATTCAACAACAAAACTTAAGCCAGGATCAACTGCAACAATTGGCACTGTTGAGACTTCTTAACCCGGGAGCAGCTCAGGGTCAGGTGATAACCACATCGAGACCGATAATTAAACTGGAAACCATTTACGAAACGCATGTCCTGCCAGTGACTCAAGGGCACAATACCATCCTTAGCACCATCTCTAAGGTCAAAGGCACTTTAACGAAGACAGACTACGAGTTCGGAACTAGTACGATAACTCCGTCATTCCCACAAGCCATCCCACAAATTCAACAAATTCAACAAATTCCGCAAATACCTCAAATTCCCCAACTTCCCCCAATAAACCCGCTGTTTCCCCAACCTCAACCTCAATTTACAGTTACATCATCTGCGGTGACTCACAATACGGTTGTGACACAAACAAACAGCAAGATATTAAAGCTGACGTTTGGAGCACGGACAGCTTTAACGACTGTATTCTCCACAACACTTATTCCTACAGTCGTAACGAGTTATATGACTGCCTCAGTACCTTTTGTCGCCCAAACAGCAGCTTTTCCAGGATACTTTCCTGCTCCTTACCCTGCATATCCTTATGTAGGTTAAAGTGATAAATATTGTGCCCCTTTAAATAACATTTAAAATTTATACGCTTTCTCCGTGTGAGATTTGTGTTGAAATATATAAACTTGCATATTTTTTAGAACTTATGCCTTTATTCTTGTCTTTTTAAGATAAAAGATAAGGGGTTGTGAAAAAACTAGTGACGTTAAACCTCTAACAAAGTGATTATCGTAAACGTTATTATCTGACTTTTACGCAAGTTAAATACTTTATTTATTTTACTAGAATATTATCACAATGTGATGAAGTAATATTTTAGTGGTGCTTAAAAAGAAATTTTTTAATATTAAAAATTAATTGATGATTAGTTGTAAAAAATACTCTATATGTTATGTACCTATATAAAGACCTTTTAAACATTTTGTAAATATTCATTCATCCAGCTAAATCGCATTCGGCTTGTATCGATTATTATAGATTAGAAGATTTTTACTTGTATAGAAATAATATAAAAGTATCTCAGGATTAAAAAACATTAAATCGAACGGAATTGTCTTGTGATCGAGGTATTTTATCTGTAAGCCTAATTTCTTATGATAAAATATTCATGGTTAAAGAGATAGAGGGTGATCCAAATAAAAATTAATTTTAGAAAATTGGCCCAGATTTGAAAATAGTTAAGATGATAAGAATCAAATTTGGTTCCGTTATGTTTTTGAAAACAAAGAAGACAGTTTACTAAATAGTTTTAGGACCGATAGAGGACGCTAGTTGTACAATTTGAGTTTGGTAAATTCTTGCACATAATTTTTGCCTCTTACATTTCTAACCGCTTCACCTAAAATTATGAAAGAGGGGTTTTCGTACGTAAAAAGTTGTACTTTACTAATTTCGATATTTCAATTAGTTTTTGAGATACTTGCGTTTAATTGGTAGATAACAATATAAACGTTTAAATAAACACATTTCTTAACGAAACATACGTTATTGTAAATTAACCATGAATATTTTATCATAAGAGCTATTTTCAAGTCTACTATCTAATGTTGCTGTATGGCAGGTTAGTTATGGGACATCCTGTATATTGAGTAACAAGGACATTTTTTAGAAATGTTATTAGTCTTTTTCGATTGCAAAAGATGCATGATATTGCTAAAAACAATAATTGCTTTAAAAAAGATTCTATCCATTTTTTACAGCTTCATCATTTTTCATTTTCCAGTGTTAGGACTAGATTAGATTTTTACCACAATTTGAACTGACTTTTTTTATTATACAAGTAGGTTAGAAGGATGCAATAGTATAATTTAATGTAACTTGTTCCATCCGTATTTGATTCAAATAAACAGTATTTTCACTTTTATTTTTATTAGTACATTTAAACATTGTTTTTTAAATAAATGCTACAGTAAATATTACTGTCAGTACCTACAGCGAAGTTTTATAAGGCTCTCATGGTATTTGTGATAAAAATTAAATCACAATTTTAGTACCGTCAAATGGGGTGAAATTGTTAGCTTTTTTGATTAATATGTAAATTACCAGAAAAGTACACCTAGTTTTGCGCCAAAAAAAATATAATGTATTTGCACTATGCCAAATAAAGACCTCCAGGCTTAAAACAAACTTCAAAAATTGTTTTTTTTGCTAGAAAATAAATAATAACCTCATTATCAAAGTTATGCTCAAATTGGGGTGACTTTGATAGGCACTGTTTTTTTGCATTAAAACAAATGCTTTGGATCTAAGAGTTATCAATGTAACACTTTTTCCCTCACTCTTAATATATTTTTTTATCAATTTTATGTGCGCTTGGGGTGACTTTGAAAGTCCGCATAAATTTACAGGGATTATCAAAGTCACCCCTTATCACTCAGCATAAGAATTAAATTTTAATAAACTATCCTCGCAAAAGTGAAAATTAGACTTTAGTTATGATGTCAAAAGAAAACTTTATTTCATATATAAATTACAGAACTTAAATTAACACATTGTAAAACAAATTTAACGTTCAAAAACATCAAGATGCATATTTATAAATTACTATCAATCTCACGAAAGTGTTATCAAAGTGACCCCGCATGCTATATCAACTAATAGTTTTCAACCAAGCATATTTGGCGCCGAATTTTACATGAAATGAGGTTAAGTAGAAACCACCTCATCGTAAATAACCGATTTTTTAATAAAATTGCTAAAAACTGATGAAATAACTTATAATTTTAGACAGTGTCAATTTAACGCTAATTTGCAGTATTAATATAGAATATTTACAAAAATATTATAACAAACACTTACCGGCATGCTAACAGGACACAACAATGGCGAAACTTCACCCTTTCGACTGAGCATGGCGCGGATGTCCGCGGATTATAATTGCGGGATATTCAAATTTATTTAACAAAATATTACCTGTTATCAAAGTCTCCCCATAAAATCAATTTCACCCCATTTGACGGTACCGCTTATTTGGTAAATACCTAAATTGAGTTATTCTAACCAGATAGAATTTTGAATGATAAAACATTGGTACTGGTATATTTTGATAACGACAAGAATTTGTTTGCTAGGATTCGTTAATCCGAAATCCAAAGCAATTATGACATGTGAAAAGTGCAATATTTCTTACCCATTTTGTTAATGTAAATATTATATTTTAGAATACCCACCTCCGTCTATTATTTTTAATTTTTGTGAGAAAATGAAAATATTAAATATATTATAAAAGTAATCATGTTTTGTATTTAATTTTTATTATTATACTAGCAGATTTCCACCTACCGTAATATGGCATAACGCAAATAGATAATTTGAAGTTTGTTATTATTAAAAAATATTTTACCTCGTTGCTACCGCTTGTTTTTAACTGCAGTTTGCGCAACTTTCGCTCTTCGTTACTTCTGAATTTAAGTTTATAAATCATCTAAACTGCATCCAACGCGGAAGGGAAACCTTAATTTTACATTTACAAACTTTTGTTCAAAAAGTTACTTTTATAAAATATGGGGCGACCACCGTAACTTACCTTTATTTTCATTATTTTTTTTAAAGTAGAAAATTTATAAAAAGTATTTATTATATTGTTAATATAATTAGATTTACCTACTCTTTATATGGTTAGTAAACTTAAAAACATTTTAGTTGTTGAATAATAACATTTTGATACCTATAATAATTTAAAATTGATTCGTAAGTATTTTCAGACTTATTTTATAAAGTTCTACGTGAAGGCGCCCCCGAAAAACAACTTTAAGACCCAATTTATTGAAGTAAAAAGTTTCTTTTAAAAATTTTAATAAAAAATTTTCGACATCTTATCCTTAATCCGACTTTATCAGTTAAAAAATATTTTATGACGCCTACAACAGAAACTTTATTATTAGGCTTTTAAGGAGAATTTATGAAAAAATTAAAAACTGTAAGTTCTGGATCGCTCAACATAATTCTACTACAATTATACTTACATCTTCCAAGTTAAATAACATTAAATATTTTTAATAATGTACTACGAGACGGACTTGGTCGAAACGATAGCTACAACCTATCGTAATAAAATGGTAGATGTGGTAGAAAATAAATTCCAATTACTCTGGCTAACATTACTTTGCTTTATATACAATTTTCGTATTATTCCGTTAATTACCTACTAGGTAGCGTTGCCTCTAGCGTAAGTCCGTGTGTTGTCCTGCAACAAACACACAAAGACTTTATTACTTATTAAAAATCCAATTTAGTTTTTACGATTAGCGTTAGTTTTTGCTGTATTTCGAGATTAACTGTTTAAAAATACCAAATAGATTACGAAAAAGCTCATCGATGTTAAAAACATTAACTCCAACAATGCGTATTACGATTGCAGTTTTTAGCCAGTTATAAGCAATCCAATTATCATATTTATTATATTTTCTGACACAAATCCTTTTTCAGGGTTTTTAAGGTAAAAACTGCCAATTCACTGTTTTCACTTTTTAATCTGTACAAATCAATTTCCCATATTTTGTAGGAGTGCGTCTACAATAATATATCTAAAATTATAATCTTAATTAATTCGGGAAGGGGAGCTGCGTTGCAGCGTATAATGTAGTCTATATTACACGCCTTCGGCTCGTGTTTTAGGAATCGGAGTGTAATATAGCCATTATACGCGAGTCAGATACTATACTTTATCTACGACTATTCAGTATTCAAAAAATTAGAAAATTAATTCTGAGCAACAAATTTTATTACAATAGGATATTTTTACATAACAAGGTAATATTATTAATGATATTTCTTAACTAAAAAATACAATTCAACAATGTTAACAATAATTAAACAAAATACAATTACTTATTTCTAATTTTTTATGAAGTTGATTGTAACAATCATTAGAGCAATTATGAAAATGAATGGGAGCAGGAATATTACTTATATTCATATCGTTTTTATTAGCAATGGAAAAAGTTTCGGAGCTAACATTATTTACAGTGGTAGATGTAGATGGGCATTAATTTGAGTTTATTTTATTTTAAAATTTTATTAGCAGCGTCTATTTTAGTTTTTTTTGAATCAGCAATATAACCTTTAGCTACGGAGGCCGATTTCCAACCTCCATGACGTTTTAGGGCTGTCATAGTTGCTCCTCTCAGGGACCGCGGATTATAAAATCTCATAATCTACGGTTGTAGATTATGAGTAACTATGGTAATATGAACCACATTCTATAATATGTACTAACAAACACATTATGCTTCTATTATTAAATAGTCGTAGATAAAAACTTTTTTTCTACAGTCCTAGACTTTTACAAAACAGACAGCATTATTGACAAGGGTGATAATTTCTCTTTAAATCATCTTTTTTTCTTGGCATTTTTCAAGAAGCACTTACGTTATAACGATGCGTGTGTACAGCAAACAAGGTCGATAAAATGGGGAGCTACAAATCACAAAAGGACTTAATACCTTTTTATTATTATATATATCAGTGACTGGTGAAGCTCAAGTAAACACGAAAAAATACACATTGTGGTTGAGAAAATTGTTTTATATAAAAGATAGACCATCGTATTTGTACAATGAAAATTTTTACTGCTTATTTTACACCTTTAAATCATAAATAATTTAATTAAATGGTTTCACATAAAAACATAGTAATTTACAATATTTAATATACCTCTGATTTTAATTCACAGTCTTAAAAATATACTAATAACATGTGTTCTAACTAATTTTACAATACTAACAATACCAGTAAGCAGTTTGGAACCCATCCATCTTCCGATCCAGCATGAATTATTGTAATCCTTTTTTGTTTATTTGAAAGTGTTCTCGTCTGACACTTTGAACTAAAATGGACCGATCCTTTGGACACTATTCAAAGCACCTTGCTTGATAAATCCTTTATTTATTAATGATTTATATACATTCTTAACAATTTATTTGCATCCCATTGTAAGCGATTTCGTTTTCTTCTACTAGATGCAGAGCGATAATTTTCTTTTTTATTATTCACTTCAACAAATTTCTCAAACTCACAATACACAGGCTCAATATAATATATCCTAATTGCACCAGATCCGGCCCTGGGCTCAGTTAACAAGGATGCCTAACCTAAATAATAATTGCAAACCCCATAATCTTATCAAATGCGGTTTAGACCTACCTGCTCTCAATAACAAGAACAACATTTATATAAAATAATGGAAAAATAAGTGACATTACTTAAATTGTAAATATGCCATCCTGTAGACCTTTCAGATATACAACAATGAGGTTTTATTAAAATAAATTACAGATAGCAAAAGCCAAGAACACATATTTTAAGATGTACTTTACTCTCTTTATCTTTAAGCTTGTTGACACTATAACGTTTTTTAAACTATATTTTCTGTGGGTAAATATACTGTTTTAATTTGAAAATAATCAATGAAAAAATATCTGCATATACCTGTTACTAGTTCTAACAGGTACACATATCAAACAAGTGCCCGCTTACAAATGCTACTTATTATGGCTTAAGAAAACACCTGGCGAAACCTGTTGGACGCTAACACAGGAACAAAAAGATTGCAGATTGCATAAAAAAGGCTTATGTCATTTATCTAACACTCCTTGCCTCTAACCAACCAACCAGGGTTGTTGTAACGAAAATTTAAAATAACTAACTTAAGAATTTATTTACACGAAGTTAATTCGAAAAAGCTGTTTCATAAACAAAACAGATGGCAACAGTAAACTCCCATCCGTGCCTCTATATTAGAAGTAATCCGGCCTTATCTTTTTGACCATAATTAAGAGGAATTTTATAGCCGTTTTCAGAAAAACCAGCGTAATTTTATTTGCCGGGCCTAACCGTATATTGGATCTATATAACTCACTTTGTCTAATCCAAACACAGCCGTTGTTGTACTTGGTTATCTCAAACCGCCAGTTTATTTTCTTTATCGCTTTTCCCGGCTGCTGTTTCCAGGATTTCAGCCTACTTTTTGTATTTCCCAAAGTTCTTAAGCTTTCACAGCTTAAATGTCCGGTTTCTCGCTACTGAAACTCACTAGGTTTATTTCCTTTTTTAAGTAAGTGTGACAAGTGCCAGAAAAGATAATATAACGTCTGGAAATTTAAAGGATATTAAATCTCATAAGAAATAAAATCTAATAGACGATTATAATTTTCTTCACAATGACATAAATGCTAATAAAGAGTAGGTACTTAATTAAAGTTTGTTTATTTCCAAGGTAGACCGATGTAAATGTTAACAGCAGCCAGGGTCGCCGGTAGGGAGGGTCAGGGGGGGGTCCGTTGACCCCCCCTGGCTGGATAATACTATACTATTTATCAAATGAATCTGACGAATACTATAAAGTTTCCCCTTTTATCCCCTATATGGACTCTAGTATACAGTCCATTTCGATCAGATTCTCTGGCGACGCCAGCACCCCATTTTTATTCTCAAAAATTCATCCCAGAAAAATAGGTACAGAACTGTTACTTAGAAAGGATGAAATTTCCCAGAAATATAATCTTGAAAACTTTGCAGAAGAAATTGAAACGTGTGTGGAACTTTGGAAAAATGGAAAACAAAAACAATTGAAGAGAACCTAGAATTTCAAGATATTCTAAGCCACGACGTATATTTCTTCCCGTCAATTAAAAAGGCGATTAATATATTTTTAGCATTACCTCCAACCAGCGTCACCATTGAAAGATCGATCGATCGAAATTTAATTTGCGTTATTTTTTGTTGTGTTTTCATTTTAATTTTGGGTAATTTCTTGGCAAAATTAGGGCGTGGCACCCAAAAATTTTCGCCTGCTGCGCTTTTCATTCTTTTGTGACACATTCATCTTGACCCCCCTATATTTTTTTCTGGCGGCGGCCCCTGACAGCAGCGTAAATCTGTTTCATTGTTTATATCCAGTCTATCTTGGAAATAAATAGGCTATATTATGTATAAGGTAAAGGAATTTGGGGGATAGGTGTTTCATTTCACTGGAACGAGCAGCGTAGTTTCAGAATTCGATGTGTAGCTGGGAAAACATGCATGTTAATCATTCTACAATGGGATGGGACGATGGGACTCATAAATTACTGACTACGAAATGTCCTAATAACTTTATACTCCTCAGACAAAGGTGAAAAAAGAAATATTAAAATACCGAAACATTAATTAAATTATTTACAGAAAAAAAATTTCATTTAATTATATTTCTTAAGTTGATTTGTCACAACCACATACCGATCAATTGCGGGCAATCTGAGAGTACTCTGTACAGCAAAATATTTCATTTAAAATCATATCCTTTTAAACTAATTGCGCTACTATTTTAGAAACTGGCGACATGTGCACGTGTTAATACAATTTGTTTCAGCCATTCAATTGAATAAGGTTGAAATTAAATACACATGACGCAAATGTCGGATTTAATGAAGCAGTTCTTTTTTTTAATTGGCCTCACTTGTGTCTGACGGTTTTGTTCGTTTAAAATATGCAGATTTTGACGTTCATGTTCAAATAAGGCACTGGCTGGAAACGCATTTGTATAAAACAGATTTTTTATGGCTGGCATCCTTTTAAAATATTTATTTGCGGCTTGTCTAACATAAAAAAAACTGTTTAGTTTTTCAGTTAGAATTTGGATTATACCTAAATGTGAAAAACTAAATATTTAAAAGGCTCTGGGTTCTTTAAGTAGACTGTAGAGTATACACATGATCTAATAAACGCAAAATGTTAAATTATATTTACTGATTAATAGACAAAGACTTAGCAAATATCCCTATAATTCCTGTGTAGCCCCAACAAAGGATATGATTAATAATATATCCCCGCGACACCACAGAGACATGGCAGGGTGTCGGCAGGACAATGCTCGCCTGCCTTACACCTGCATAATATGTTTGACATTACAGAAGATTTTCTTGTACCTACAGGCGCCTTGTAATGGACGTATATGTCTGAGATCGGACTAATCCATGGAGCTTATTGTGCCTTTGTGGACCTTAATAATGATTTATGGATATAAGATATTCTATTGATGCTTGAATAACATTGTTCACTCCATCAAAATAGTTGTAAAATAATCGACCTATTTTGAGATCGCGCCAGAGGTCTGTCATAAGACGTTATACACGATTTTTCGGACACCCTATACAGTGTTATTATTAAAAATCGGTCGAACCCGTCATGCATTTTTTAGAAAAAATATATTTTATAGGATGGATTATAAAAGTGCTACACACAACTTTAATTCTATTAATGAAACATATTATATATTTTACATTTTACCTTCATTGATTATGAAATATTAACACTTTAACGCTGATATTCACCATTAATATGTTTCTCGGCTTATCAACGTTCTGAACTCAATACACCGTCTTTAAGCTATTGACAATAGCCATTTGCTATTTAAGTTTGGGATGTCAAAAAATGTCAGTGAATGTTAATCAAATTTGAATTTTGCTCTGCTGATTACATCCAAAATGTGACTCGCTTAATATGGACGCATAGAAATTTTGATTATGTTGATTTGTGGAGATAAAACTAGAAGTCATATTCCGTGATGTTTAATGAAAAATACCCAAATTGCCCGCCTAGCCAAGCAACAGTGTCTAGGGTAGCATCTAAGTGGAGAACCTACCGTATTGTTAAATATGGTGTTAAAAGTGGTCGTTTTGGTATATCTGAGGAGAAAAAAAAATAAACATATTATTATCACTATAGAAAAAAACAACTAGAACCGGACTACGATACTAACCAAACCACCTTATCCAAATTTTCAACTTGAAGAAATAGTCCATACTTTAAGTGGAGTGTATATTTGAAAGGAGAGAACAAAGACACTTTAAGTCTTCCTCCACTGGTATATTAAAATAAAGTTTTAATAAAGGGTAAATTCTCTACATGTTTCGAATGTATATACATTCATCGTCAGGAGAATAGAATAAGGAATATAAGAAATACAATAGGTGCGAACAGTCCAAACGGAGCTACAAGATGATGGAAAGGTAGAGTTGGGTATTTGGAGAAACTTCAAACATAATGATAGACCTAACGAGAGGCTCTTCGTCACATAAAAGCAGAAACCAAGTCAGAAAGTTATCACAACAGTAAGTTATGTGTCAATATAGAAGTATTTGTAATCAAGAGAAAAATAAGGTGATTGTTGTGAAGGAGGAACAGAAAGAATTGAGTAAAATGAACGGTCGATTCAAATGACTAATTAAAGGGACTAATAAAGAATATGCTGATAAAAAAAACAACTCAGGACATTCATAGGATATATGTGAAGAATCAACCTATTAAAAGAGTAAGAGAATACAAATACATAACAATTAATGAAAACAATGACAGCTCCCAAGAAATACGAATCAGAATCGAACAAGCCAGAAACACATTTACAAGAATGAAGGCTGATAATAAGGAGGCTAAGAGTCATTTGAGATGTGTATATACCGGAGAATACTGAGAATTGCATAGGTGGAGAGAGTAACCAACGTTGAAATAATAAGGCGTATGCACAAAGAGAAAAAAGTAATTCCAACAATTAAGAGAAGAAAACTACTGTATATGGGACATGTCATGAGGGGAGAAAAATAAAAAAAAATGTTGCAAATCATTATGCAGGGAAAAATCCAAGGAAAAAGATTTATAGGAAGGAGACGAAACTCATGGCTGAAAAATCTTAGGGACTGGTTTGGATGTAATAACAATGAATTATTTAGAGCTGCGGTCTCAAAAATAAAAATCGTCTTGATGATTGCCAACCTTCGCAGCGAAGAGAAGAGAAGAAGAATAAAGAACTAATTTTGTGTGAGGTCACATATTAGTTAAACAGCACCGTAAGTGTAAGGAGAGAAAATTATATATAAAATTTGAAAAGCAGTAGATGTTATCACATTTTTTTTTGTGTCATGTAGACATCTTTTGTTTAAGAGTAAAAGTAATAATAGTTTTAAATCTTGGCTCTCAACATTCCTTAATTAGAAATTAAAATTTTAAATGTGAACTGGAGCTGACAGTTTTGTCTGTCTTTTCAGAATGTATTTCAAAAAAAATAATTTGACGGGTCCAAGCAATTCCCGATGATTAAGAGATTAAGTAGGCTGTATTCTATATAAAAAGGTGATTCGTTTGTTTCTTTGCCATAACGCTGTATAGAGTGTCTGTTACAACGTTTGATGACAGACCTCATCATAACCTCACGTACCTGGCAAAGGATTACATCAATGACTTCTACGATTTTTATTCGATATCATGATCATTAAAAGCGAGACATCAAAAATGAAAATACTAAAAAACTCAATTTGTAACAAAAATTTTATGGCAAAGAAAAAAAGGCTAATATATCAATGTTCGTAGAAATCCGTTTGCAGAAACGACACTGTAAAACCTTTAAAAATCGGATAAAATCCGAGAAAAGGCGATTCATTTATAAACCTTATAAATCACGGTTGTCCCGTGAGACTGAATTAAGGACGTCAACTATTGTTGTGTATTTTCGTTTTATATAAATATGACATTTTCCTGATACAGGAAAAAGGGAGCTTGAGACATGGAAAGAGATATGATATTTTTTGTTCAAGTTTTTTTGGTTCAAATAAATTCTGTTTTTAATTTTGCTCATGTCACTTTTTCCCGATAAGTTCACTTACAATGTCCTGTTTTATTATGACATTTAAAAAGTAATGACGTTTTATTTTGCGTATGATAAATAAATATTTTTAAAACCAGTCGTATTGATACAAAAAGGCAATTTCAAATTTTACCGGCAACAATGGAACAATGGACCAGAGATTTCGGTAACAGTTACTTACGTTGTAAGGTGGGAAAGCATTATTTGTTATTCTAGATTGTCTTTGGAAACACAAATCAAAAAAATTATATAAACCCACATATTTAATAGAAAAATTGTTTTTATAGTGTATTCCATTGTAAGTATTTGTTTTTCGATAAAATCCATCCCTGAAATGTAGGATTGAAATTCGATCTACAGTGTCACCAGTAAAGTCCGCATCATATGGGATTTTTTTTTATTAATAACTTTATTCGAAATTTGACTTTGGCATCAAGTTCTGCTTCAATCGAGATGAAAATTAAGCAAAAAAATAGTAGTCACGTGATTCGCATTATCTGTCAAATTTTAATTTTATCCAGAAAATAGTTTAAAAGTGGGGTTATTTCTGAAAATATCGAAAAAAGTTATTAGAAAAAGTTTTTTAAATGCAGTTTCTAGCCCACATGCAAAATTTCAGCTGCATAAGATAATTTTGATTTTTTACCTATATTTTGTAAATTGCACCACTTTTGCAAAATAAAACTCAACGCAACCTACATAAAACTTCCCAGTTTTGACAAGGGTTTATTTCAGATACATTTTCTTTAAAGTCGCGCCATATTAAATGTGTGTTTTTCTACAAAATCAAAATTGGGCTATTAAAATTTGGTCGCATGTGATGCAAAGTTTATTTGTTTTTGACCCTGTATAAGGTAACTTCATAAAGTAAGTATTTTTGAAAACGTAGTTTGTGTCTGAAAGTAATACACCTTAATATTAAGACAATCAAGAACACAGTGTCTTTAGCATGCAAAGTGTTTTTTAGGTGGAAAATAAATTTTAGTAGTTTATCTATTTTCAACGATTTAATTTAAAACCCCTATATTATAATTTATTATTAAGCTATGTTATAATAACGTTAACGTGTATTACTTTCAGACATAAACTACGTTTTCAAAAATACTTATTTTATGAAGTTACCTTATACAGGGTCAAAATCAAATAAACTTTGCATCACCTGCGACCAAATTTTAATAGCCCAATTTTGATTTTGTAGAAAAACACACATTATTTATTATGGCGCTACTTTAAAGAAAATGTATCTGAAATAAAGCATTGTCAAAACTAAGAAGTTTTATCTAGGTTGCGTTGAGTCTTATTTTGCAAAAGTGGTGCAATTTACAAAATATGGGTAAAAAATCAAAATTACCTTGTACAGCTGAAATTTTGCATGTAGGCTAGAAACTGCATTTAAAAAATCTTTTTCGATATTTTCATAAATAACCCCACTGGTGAATTATTTTTTGGAAAAATTTAAATTTGACAGATAATGCGAATCACGTGACTACTATTTTTTTGCTTAATTTTCATCTCGATCGAAGCAGAACTTGATGCCAAAGTCAAATTTTGAATAAAGCTATTAATAAAAAAATCCCATATGATACGGACTTTACTGGTGACACTGAATACAAGTAATAATAATAAATCTCCTAAGTTGAACTCATATCGGACAGTTATCTTGACAAAGTCCTTAATTCTCTGAACTCCAACCGATTCACATCAAAGAGTTCACGACCTAAAAGAACTAGCGGCCAGGAACAACACGGTCGAACTCCTGTAGGTTCCTGGAAACTCAAGGATAAAAGGCAATGAAAACCCAGATGAACTAGCGAGTTTAGGATCTGCGGCAAGGACGGTTCTACGGGGGGGCCTGGGACCCCCCAACATTTCTGAAAAAAAGTTTAAAATATCTCGAGAGAAATACAATGAAGCGAAGGCTACCAAAAATTGTGGCTGTGCCAATGTGGTGCTCCCCCAATATTTTGGCTCTAGAACCGCCCCTGATCTGCGGAATCTGCTCAAAAGCAGTGGCACCGGCCATTGTCAGTTCAGTCACACCTTCAACGAAAATAATAATTTACAATGGATCCATTGAATGCAAACTTTGCGGCGAAGAGGACGAAACCGCCCTTCATATTATATAATATAGCTGCAAAGCATTAATCTGCAAAATATTCAAAACATTTGGGATAACCTTATAAAAATCTATTGGACTTTATAGAAGGTTTGTGACTGGGGTTACAATAAGCCATTGGGAGGCAGTGTAAGATGCTTGGACCATACACCCGACCCCCACTTTTAACCAACCAACCAACCAATCGATCAACCAACCAATCAATCAAATAACCAAACGAATTATCAAATTTTCATATAGGTACATTTTCAACAATTAATATCAAAGTTTAACTGGATGCTTTTATAAAAATGGATTGTTACAAATTACAAAATAAATGGAGAAAGTCCAATTAAAACGCCATTAACTTCAAAGAGAGCAAATTAAACAACAAACAAAATAAATGCGCTTTCATTGCAGATTATATAGAATTCAAGTATTTATTTATGTGACACAGGTATTTTTATTTTTAAATAATTTCGTGTTAAAATGAAATCGCCATGGCTGCAAAAATGAATTATTTCAAATAAAGTGGGTTTATTTAAACTAATTTAAATATACCTAGTAACTAGATACATTTTAGAATATAGGAAAATGGCGGCACAGGTTCAAAATATATTTTTGACCAATAGAAATTAGGAATCAGGCATACTCGCGTAAAGTCAAATTAATGTAAGAACTCGCCGCTTCACCTGTCATTAATGGCACCCTGTTGAAGTCTGGTATATTTTACGTTAAGCGGTTGGCTACAGAAACAGAACCGGGTAAGTTCTTTTACCTTCGCATTCGCCATCTGTTAAATTTTGTAAGAGAGTCTTATTACTTTGTAAAGATATACCACCGTAGATACTAAGTTTATTATTTATAAAATATTGACAGACCCGTACCTACCAAAATAAGTATGTAAAAACATTATAAAATTAAGGGAAAAGAAGAAAACAATATTTATTTCTTTAAGTATTTATTTAAAAAAAGCCAAAATAGGTATTTATGTATTTATTATACAAGGAAAAAGTGATATATTTTATCGTCAACCGTCAGTAAAGCCGTACATTATCAGAGTGATTTCCTGAAGTAAACGATCACTTTATTTTATTGTAAAATAATAGTTATTTACAATATATATGTGTTGTAAAGATTCATATTACAACACGAGATGTTAAAGTTGTCAAACGAGGCGTCAGCCGAGTTTATTAAAACATCGAGCGTAGTAATATGAATTTACAACAAGAATATTGTACAAAATTTTATCTACTTTCATCTATGAATAAAAATATTTAGCAAAAGGCATTTTTTAAAATAAAAATGCACCTGTAAAAATGTACCTGCTATTACATCTATAACAGCACTAGTGCTGTTATAGATGCCCTTACAAAACGATTTACAGAACTGTAAAATTCATATTACTATATGAAAGTAGATAAAATACTTTACCTGCCGCAAATGCGGCAGATAAATACATTTACCCTCCGCAAATTAGTGACTTTGACATTTATTAATCAAAAATCGTCGGTCACTGTCACGCCTTTTCCTATTACAGCTCGATAATAGTTTTCTCGCGATTTATTGCAATGAGTTATACCTTAATTTTTTATATTATAAATTCTGAACGGTTGGCGATAAAATTTTGTATGCACCACGTCAGTAAAGTGTCTTTATCGACTTGCCTGTTATTCGCCTCGCTCGCTCATCTCATAATTTCAGACTCGTCCGATAAAGAATGACTTTACTGCCTTGGTACATAAATAACTATTATGCGAGGTGTACCCTTTGTCTAACAAGACCGGGGCGCTAAATAAGCTAGAGAGGCTACAGTGCAAAAAGCTTGGACCACATACCCGTCCCCGCCTTTAACCAACCAACCAATATACAGGGTGTTCTATTAAAAAAAGTAACATTATTTCTCTACGACTTTTTGGCTTATCCTGGATATTTTCCATATTATATTAGCGACCCTGTAAAATATAGCATGAAATTAATTACACTCTCGGAAGAAACTATAATGCAGTGGCGAAAAATGTTAAGAAAATAATTTAAAACGCCAAAATTCTACAATTTATTACATCAGAAACAATTTTCCAACCATCGGCATATTAGAGTGATACCAAATTAATACGATATAAAACCAGAAACAATAGAAAAATACCGAAAAGCGATGATACCTACTAAAAGTTTTGGTTCATTAAAAAATAAAGGAAGAAAAAAGTAAAAAATTTCCTCGCAGGCTCATTGCTACTTCTATTTTCACGGGTTTTAGACAGATTATACAATCGATTTTTAAGCTTTTCTAAGTAGGAGAACAAGGCGCAAGACGAAGATGCTAAGCATTTATATCAACAAAAATGAAACCACTTTATCAAAAAGTAAAGTTTATTCTAAAAATTCTTTGGATTCCATCCATAACTCTTTTAATATAAAAATGTTTGGCTTAACCTACACCAAAATATTAAAAACTATACTTATTTAAAAACAAACAAAACAAACAATTATCCCATTTTGCCCGGGGTACCTACTTCGTTTATGCTGGCTTAAAAATTGTAGGACTGACATATTTGACAGGCAGTCCATCCTTCCGTGGACTCCGAGTATGTCACGCAATATAAACATTCCGTGCTTTCATATTATTATCTTTGGACCACTCTCCTCTCGTTTTTTTTTATATTTGCGAACCATTTCTGAAAGAAAAAGAATTAATTTAATTCTTTATGCATTAATTAAGACATAAATTTTTTAGTAGGATTTTTAACAAAAAAATATTATTTAGGGCAAGATGCGGTACGCGACAAATATAACCACATGCCCCCCAAGACACAAAAAAAGTTTTACTTAGGTAGGTACCTTTACAGTCGACTTTAATAAATTCATGTTTTTGCCAAAAAATGCCTTTATACTCGTACACTCCAGGAAAAATAACGTATTTTGCTTTAACTTGATGTATGCTTTTTGACATACTCCAGCCAGACTTTGAACGCCTGTTCTGCGACGACTGAGCGAGTCCAAGGTTGTGCAAATTAAATAGAGCCGTCCTCATACGTCAGTGTTGGCAGTCACTGGGGTACCCCATCTTACCCCATGGTCCCGTCTTGCCCCCTGATTCCCTACCTATTTCAGGTAGAAAAAGTGTAGTCTATCAGACATGTAAATCTTTTTGATCGCCGCTTGCGGGCATAAAATGGAGAAGAAAATGCATAAAAATTGTATATCTTCGTACAGTGTCAAGAATCGAATGCAAACACAGCTGTTTTTGCCGCAACACTAACACGGGGAGAGATCTTACGCGGTGTTTAATTTATAACATCGCCGCCCCTCTAGCGGCGAGGGCGACAGAGTTAAAATTATTGCTCTTTGCTTTTCTTTCGAAGTTTGCTGGCTGGAACTTTGAATAATGATTTTTGTTTTATTTGGGACAAAAAATGAGTATAAATTGTTTTGGTGGTGTATGTAAAACAGTCTCTGCGGGTGTAATTTGTTTGTTCTTGTTGCTTTTTTAAATGATAAGGGCGCGGTACGGTTTAAATTATTTCTTGTTGCTGTATAGAATAAAGATATTTGTGAATTTCTTTAAATTCGTTTGCTATAGACTATAAAAGGTAAAATAAGTACTAAAGGAAGAGACCTACTAACTGTATTCATTCACGTCCCTCTAGTGGTAAGGGCAACAAATAAAAATTTAAAACTTGGTACCTACTTATAATTACACTGCTCAGAAAATTAAAGGAAAACTTTTGGATAACCCTGTAACTTTTTGCTTGCTGTTATTAACAAATCAAAATTAAATTTTCATAATTGATTTGCATTTTGTTTTAGTGATTTGTTAAAAAATAAACGTGTTTATGTTTATTTATTCGAGATAAGTTTAATGTTCCACAGCAAGTAGAAAAAATAAAGTGATTATGAAAATATTCACATTTAGGTTTTATGTTGCGGCAGGCTTAGAGAGCTTCACCGGGCAACCGCATGACAGTTTGTAGTTAAAACCAAGAAGGCCGGTACGAAAACCTGTTTTAACTCGACATCATAAAACTATGCGATAAAACTTTGCTATAGTGATCATTGGGGATGGCAACTTCGACAATGGAGACCAGTACTTTTTACAGACAAGTCAAGATTTCGTCTCACTCGTTGTGACGGCCAGATGCGTGTGTACAGACGTCCCAATGAACGATACTCCGCTGCTGCTATATAAGAAGTATGCAGATTTGGAGAGGGTTCGATAATGGTCTGGGGAGGAATAAATTTGGAGCAAAAACCGATCTTGTAGTGATACTAGGAAGTCTTACAGCTGCAAGATATATTAATATCATTCTGGCCCTGATTTTCTTTTCATGCAGGATAATGCAAGGCCTCATACTGCTGCGATTACTATAGATTTTCTTAACAAGCATAAAATTCGTAAAATGGATTGGCCGGCTATAAGCTCTGACCTTAATCCAATTGAACAATTATGGGATATATTGAACAGACGTATTTGACGTCGTCCAAATCCACCACAAACCCTTCAGGAACTAACAGAAGCCCTAGTCGAAGAGTGGGACAATATACCACAGGAATACATTCGAAGGCTCGTGAGAAGTATGCCAAGAAGTAATTCGTGCTGCTGGAGGACACATGCGATACACATTGGTTTTCAGATAGCGGAACATTGCCATTAAAAAATATTTTCTTTTCATTTTGTTATTCGCACTTTTTTTTTAAATTGTTAATCTTAGTTTACGAATAAAGGATTGGTGGAAAGTTCTAATTATCGATTTATTAGAAGAAAATATGTGTCTTTCAGAATATAAATGTTCATCTGTATATAACTATTACTTAATAAGTTACAGCGTTATCCAAAAATTTTCCTTTAATTTTTTTGAGCAGTGTATTATAATAAAAAATTTAGGGTTGCTATTTAAAAAACTTGTCGATATCGTTATATCTCTACTTTGGGACACACTGTATCAATTTTTTTTTATAAAAAAGCCACACGTTTTAATGTTAATACCATAGACAATTTACCTTTAGATAAGCAAACAATAATCACGAAAGTGGCACTTTTATGGCCTCGCGCATGTAAACAAAGATGGACACGATTAGCCATGCGCACTGCAACATTATCGTTTGACGAATGGGAAAATAGACAGGTCTGGGCTTTAAAATTTAAATTCTTGCCAAAAAATTGGAATTTCTTCTCAATTTTTGATCAAGTTGGGAAAAAAGGTAGTGATTTCTGGCATTTTTAGTAGTAGCAAACATATCAGATTTTAAGCATAGCAATTGTTTTTAAGGTTTTGTTTTTAAAATTTTTTTAAAAATGATTCGTCGTCGTGTTTTTAGTTCGAAAAGGAAGAGAACAAGAACAGGATAATTAAATTAGTCTTATAAAATCGAATATAAAAACAAACAAAACTAGCAAAATAACCAATCTACGGTGTTATCGCGTACCTAACCTCAAGTCAAATATAGTCGGTATATAACTTGTATTGATTTTTACAATTTGGTAAAAACTTGTTTTGTTCAAGAATTTGAAAAGGTGTTTGCTCGAGAACTTGACTCATGGAATACTTTCACCCTTGGATTAATATAAAAATACCTAGGTATTTACCTACTTTTTCTTTGCATGCATCGGGATAATCTGTCTTGGTGTGTGTTTCTTATTATTTTCATACCTTATTTTTGTAGCCTAGGCCTAGTTAGATGTGTTTAAATTGCTCATAATAAAATAAGGTTTTATATCAAGATACATCACTACTCCATACTTACTAAAAATATGAAATACCCGATATTTTACCCCTATTTCGGCATAACAAAATAATACAACGGCTGTTACTGTCATTGTTTATATTCCAATTGGAGTCACTAAAAGCACAAACACAATTCACTAAACTACACAAAAACTAGAAATCCGTAAATATTAAACACCCACAATCCACGACAGCTAAGAAAACTACAAGGAATCTACAGACAAACCTTAAAATACAACAACAAAAATGGCGGCCGAGCCGGCTCTGCAACCTTGAGTATCTTGAGCATGTTGATTATTGTCGATAAAGTAGGCAGGCCGATAACACGAGGTTTGTGCGCATGCACGAAGATGTCTAGAAGGAAGGCAGCTGACTAGCGAGTCATGCGCTCGGACGTATTTTTTCACCCATAAAACGCAACTTTTGTTTGCGCAGGAGATAATCTGTACGTATCTAAAGGTAAATTGTCTATGGTTAATACCCGTATCTAAGCTTTTTTCCAAAAATAAAAACTGTACATACTGCGTCTACTCGCACTGCAATGGTGTAATAAAAAAAGTTTTTCAGTTCATCAAGCTTTTTAAGGTAAACAAAATGGAAAAATTATATATTACCAGGATATACCTGGCAAGAATCAGACACAAAGACAGCTGTTTCCACCACGACACTACACTGGTTAAGCTCTAAGGCGGCGTTTAATTTATAACCCCATCATTGCCACTCTTCAAGGAGAAAGAGCGAGTCTGTAGAATTATTACTCTCTACTGCTTTCTGCATTCTTTGTCGCCTGGGACGGAAATAATATCTCCGGGGTTGTAAGTAAAAAAAGAAATAAATTATTTGACTGTATACCTACGTCATTACCTACATTGGGTTTATAATTTAATTTATTATTAAATAAAAAAAATAATACAGTAGGTACCCGTTATATTAAATTCATGACCTACTCTGTACGTAATACTTACGATGTAGAGATGTAACCCAGTATAGCCCTCCCCTATTAGAGGGTTAATAACATTGTTAAATAGGTGAATTAAATGCAAATACTTCACCCATCTTAGTCATGTTCTAGTGCACCTTGTATAAATAGTGCTGTAGTTGCTTATTTAGTATTCTCTTAAAGACAGGAGATACTTACCGAAACTCTTCTATCATTAAAGAAACATCATTTTCCTATGACCACCTATGAAAATAAGAAATAAAGCACGCCTAACTTGGCTAGAAAGTCCTTTATATCACACGCGTGTTGAAATATTTTCTTTCAATACGTGTGTTGAAATATAAAACAGCTGATGGCCGACGAATTTATACTAAACTATTTAAAAAAATAACACTTACGGGACCTGTGGAGCGAATTGGGGTGCTGGGTGGGGTAAAGTACACTAGGGCATTACTGCAATTATAAAAAATCCTTTTTTTCGTTATTTTTGGAAACCTAAGAATATTTATGATAAAAATAATAATATATTAAAAAGGGGAAATATGTCAGGCAACCCATCAAACCTGTTAAGATTGTCAACTGAGTTGAACCACAGAAGAAAAATGGGCAGATATAGAGCAGAAATAGAATACCCTAGGAAATACCGATTTATAATTTTACAATTATCTCGGATAAAAATATCCATACAATGTTTAAGTATATGGGACAAGTGAATATGCTTTAAGAAAGTAAATTTCTTTTAGCAATATTCAAAACAAATCGAATATAGATAGAACATTTATAATTAACAAGCTATTGATATTTAACTCCATCTCTACCTTTCTATAATGTTGAGGTTATGTTTTAGTTTTGTGTTTTGTTGTTTTTGTATGTATATTTAGGTAGGTATATTATTATTGTTTTATTAAAAGAATGCAAGCAGCTAAAATATCAGAAACGGAATTTATTCACTGTACATAGATAGTAGGTAAGATGTGCGTAAGCAAATAGAAGAAAAAGTTATTCTTTTTATTTAAATCTAATTAAGTTAAAAAGTGTAAGTGGACATTGTTTTTATTCTTTCAACTCTAGTGTTGAAAAAATTTGTGTAACACAATGGTGATACCTGCAAACTATTAAAAACAAATCAAACTCTTTTTGATTATTTTGTATGGTCGTAGGAAAAATTGTGTACATTACTCGTGTGAAAGTGATTTTCTCACACGGAGAATTTCCGCACTCGGTTATCGCCTCGTGATAAATACCTCCTCGTTTGAGAAGTACTACTTTCAACACTTGTTATGTTATATACTATTTCTTAACCTTTGAACAGACAAATACAATAATAATTGACATCTGTACAATATCAAGCATGTAAGGGAAAAATATGTTAGAAATAAGAACGTCAAGTTAGTACGAGAATTGTCTCGTTTTCTACTAAATATTAAATGTGAATTAATAAAACAAATTTTTTTATTATTTTTTTAGGTAGCTAACTAAAATATATCCAAATCGCTACCACTTCTTCCTCTTTAATGCTATTTTGGTTTTTTTTCTGTCCAATATTATTTACAAGCTCATAAATTTTTCTTCACATGTACTCTAAAAGGAAAACTTTGACAGAAGTTTGTGAAATTGGAGAATTTATAAATCATAAAAAAACCAAACTTTTTCATGAAATAACTTGGTGGGGAACTGAAACATTTAATAAATAACTTTATTACAATATAACAATTCTGGCCCGAGAAAGTTTTTTGTATTTATTAATAATATAACAACAGTTCGAGGAAAGAACTGGGACGAAACAAGTTAAATAAAATATAAGTTCCTTAATCTTAAATTAAATAAGCCAGTGATAAGAAAACATGACAAAAATTTCCCAAAGTCTATGTCGTGCAAGATTGCCAATGACGGATTTTATTTAATTCTAATCTCCTTCCTCCAAAACTAAATTATCCAATATTAAACTAATAATCTATTTAATAATAATAGTTGCCTAGTTGGGTAATTAGGTAAGAGCTGGAATAAATTCTCAAGAGACTTTGAAACCACAGATGTCCTTAAGTAGATTAGTTTGAGTATACAATCCTTGTATTATGAATCCGTAATATATGGCAAAGTTTGCGTAAAGTAATTTAAGCCGAATCCTAGCAAAACAAGGTTATATTCTCGACATTTCTATTTATTAAGATTATTTTGCAGACCCCAGAATTTAATTTGGAAATAGAATCGGCGGAACTAAAGTAGATATTATAGTCGTTTGGTAATCATATACATTAGTTTTTAGTTAATTTATTTGTTTTGTTGCCAACTAATAAGATTATCTCCAGAATTATTAGGCTGGCAGAACTTTTATTCAGGTTCTAAAATAAATCATATCAAATTCTAGATGATTTTATAAATTACTGATCTCGTGAATGGATGTGATTTTTGTGGAGGAATATGATCAACCGAAAGTTCTCTGACGGGATGAAGTCGTTTTAGCAAATAGAAAGATTTTATACTATCCGTTAAAAAATTTAAAATAATGTTACCGCTATATTACCTTCCAGTCTGCACCATTCGATTTTCTCTACTTCCGCCATGTTTAATTTTTCAATCTCAATTAAAGCTTTCTTACCGACAACTTCAGTAAACGCCAAATGCGAGAAAGCTATCAACCAGATACTGTACAAACAACGGATATCTTTCCTTTGAATAAAATAAGACTTTTGCTGTAGACTAACTGAATTATTTATTTAGAAAAGTAAACGCTTGTCGCCGATGAAATTCCGAATAACCCACCCGTTTTATCGAGTTGCATACATCACATCACATCACTTTTTAGAATGTTCTTTGTTTTATTAAAGTAAAACCTGTATGTATTCAGAATGTGACATAAATTATTAAACTTTATAATATATAATATTTTATTTTTATTTTATCACCATTAAGTACCCCATTGTATTTTGACAGTTTTTTTTCCTTGGGATAGTAAAAACCAGGTAGCTACATCATCGACAAGTCTATATTTAAAAACAGTGAGCTACATTTCATTTTTATATCCTTGGTTGACTTTTTTTTTATTGACAAAAATGAGTGTATTGTATATTAAATGTTAAAAAAATATTTCAAAAGGAACCATCTAACATGTTGTCAATAAAAAAGATTCGTCGACAAGGGAGTCTAAATCCAAAGGGCAAGGCAAGATTGGACCTAATCGTTAGATTGGAAAGTAATTGATCTGCATTGTCAGGCCACGAACTTTATCCTCAACATTACACACATGGGTCATTCTGAAGGAAAGGGATTGAATCGGCACTGATGCCTTAATAGACAGCCTAGTACAGCAGCATTCTCGTATCGTAAACGGAAGGTCCCTTTTAGCTGAAGCTATTTATTGAAATGGTGGGTAAGGTGCGGATTTGTTAAGCAATCTGTAAATGGAACGAATAAGTCAAAAGAAACATGTTTTATGTAGCTAATAGTTAATAATTTTTTATGTAAACAGAATATTAATTCAGACGGAGACACTAAGACTTTGATACCGTGCGAGCAAAAATTTTTTGCATCAAAGAGAGCTTGGATTAAAAACGTAGAGCTTGGTTTAGATCACAATGATATGGGGACGATATATCTAACCAAATCTAGGTTAAAATTTTGTCAAATTCATATTATGACATGATATGCCAAACTAATGAGTATTAAAATAAGTAGAAAAATAGAAATTTATTTTTGTTGTTTACAAAATTAACAAAATAAGAATATACAGAAAGAAAAAGAAAAATAATTAAATAAATTGCTAAAATTGGCCACCGCCATGCTCCAAGCATAAATTGACACGTCTCGTCATATTTTCATTTAATTTTTTTTATATTTTATATTTCTTGGAATACTTGCACTTTGTAAGGAAATAAATTTAGCTTCCCAAGAATAGTCCTGCATGTTCCATAAGATCTTCGCACTTCTTGGGACAGGCGTCTTATACAATTATTTGTTGGCGTATTTTGCATTATTTCACGAACGTTTGCAACAAGTTCTTCTGTTCTTACAGATGGTCTTCCTACTCCTTTTTTGTGTTGTATAGAACCTGTTTCCCTAAACACAGCCACGGTTCTTTTTAGGCAATGATAAAAATCCCCAGCAATAAAAGCAACGTTAGGAAAATGTTCGTGAAAATCGTCCATGCACAAACCCGGATTGTATTGCCACTCACCATTTACTCTAACCCCGTTTCGAAAATACGCTTCAACCATGAATGTTTTGTGCTGTTCCGTAAAGCCCATTGTGTGAATTGTTCAAGAAATTGGAAAAATTAGCGATGAATCAAATTACTTGTACCGACTGTCAAAGGTGACGGAATAACTGATTGGTTGTTAATGTTAATTCAAGTAGTTACTGACACCCAACAGGTATTCAGCTCTACGGCAAAGCATTACGTCCTTAGATGCAAGGCAAATAATTTGCTCGCACGGTATATATGGAATAACATCTGATACCTGAACTGACATTTATAAGGAGACGACAGACGATGTAGTGTTATTTATTTTGAAGAAAATTCTATTTACTAAATTTAAGTTTTTTTGCCGCTCAATTTAGTTTCGACCTTTTTTCAACAGATGACCCAGATGGCTTTGGGATTTTATCGGTAGCTGCCCGATTAAATTCAGCTGAACTTTTAGAAAAAGAGTAGGATTTCGTTAGATAAAATAGGGCATGTAGGTTTCGATACTTCGTTGCCCTTTTCGTCTGTTAGAAGATAAAATTGTCGATTAGGTAAGCTCTAACGGGTTTGAGATTTAATTTTCTTTCTCATTGACTGTGGTAAATTGCAATTTTGTTGACGGATTGTGAAAAACTGATTAGAGCTTGATTGGTAAGCCCACGTAATCTGGTAACAATTATAGCGAGAAGCCACAACTTTTACAAAATACTGTTAATAAATGTAATAATCTCATATTGCTATACGTATTTGCTCAGTAATGGACCGTTTATTATACGTATTGTGCTAGTAGCTCTATTTTGCTATAATTTCTGATATTGAAATTGGAATAATAAGTAATTAATATAATTCTGTATTTGAATTACTGAAAAATGCATACTATTATATACTTTTGAGCTAGGTTCACAATATGTATTATTAGAATACGATTCTTACCACAAATAATGAAATTAATTTTGATACCTATTGATAATTTATTATTAATATTAATTACACATAATAGACTATCAGAAATTGTCAAGCTAAAAGGTTCGTTAGCTTTTTTAATTATGGAGTCAATAATTATTGATATGAACAACAAAAATAACAAGATAAAACATTAGTAACGATAATATGCTAATTAAAAAACTATCATTTAAAGTGCAAAATTTTTATTTTAAATGTTTATTAAAAAACTTTATTCCTGTACAAGTTTTATATTTTTTGGCCTACCCTGTACGCCGTTTGACTTGCAACCATTCCAAGTGCACCTAATTTGATTATCGAACATGTACCAACTTTTATCAAGAATAAACTTTTCTGAGAAATCGGTAATAAAAAAAATGCCCATATGTTACACACGTTAACAACCACACTGTATTATATTCCTTTCCGTAAATTTACAATAAACATGGAATATTTCGTCCATAACGAAGAACTTTTGTATTCAGAAAGCTCACTGTTGAAATATGTTAAAATGGTATCTTCAGTTGTGATTTTTTTCTGTTCACGCAATTTTTCGTTCACAGGCTTCAAATTAAGGCTATAAAATTGTATTTACATATTTCGTTGCAGTTTCCATACCGCCGCTTCTACATCAATTTACACCGATTTACATCAGCCTAGTTGATCGCTAATTTTATAGCTAAACTCTATTTTAAATAGCATTTTGCAGAGTTAATATACATTCAGTATGTACAAAACAGAAGCTACAATAATTTTGTGCATTCACTAACGACTGTGCAAACATGTATAAACCAAAATTTATTACGTACAATTCATTAAAATCGTGTAACGATACATTGCCCGTCAAATTTTATCAAAAGCAATGGCCCGGTCGGACCAGAAATTATAGTTGTTAGTTGACAAATGCAATCATACAGTTTTAGTCATTTTGGGAGCTGTTATTAC
Organism: Polydrusus pterygomalis; assembly: GCA_963969555.1. Lineage (NCBI taxonomy): Eukaryota > Metazoa > Arthropoda > Insecta > Coleoptera > Curculionidae > Polydrusus > Polydrusus pterygomalis. The sequence continues at coordinate 10,132,103 of OZ018379.1, forward strand.
TGATAAATATGGCTAAGTTAATAACCGTTTGTATTTAAATTGTCGATTGCATAAATTATCGGTAATTATTATTGTTCCGGAAATAATATTAGAGATTGATCAAAACTAAAGGACTACAAACTGTCCGCAATCTAATAGAAAAATGTACTGAATATAACGTGCCTCTACATTTGGCGTTCGTAGACTACGAGAAGGCTTTCGACTCGGTCGAAACATGGGCTGTTCTGAGAGCAATGAATGATGCAAGCATAGACACAAGATACTCCAACCTTATAAAACACATATATGAGAACGCTACTCTACAAATTCTCATTGATGAAGATACATTAACAGATAAGATTAAGGGGTCCGACAGGGCACAATATCTCCGAAGCTATTTACACTAGCATTAGAGAAAGCCTTTAAAAACCTATCTCGGGAAAATAAAGGCATCAACGTAGACGGAACTCGTCTAAGCCAACTTCATTTTGCCGATGATGTTGTTATCGTCAGTAGTGACATAGAGGAACTAAGAGCTATGCTGGAAGAACTGAAACAGACATCAAAGCTAATCGGACTTAGAATGAATCTACAAAAGACAAAAGTAATGACCGATGAAGACATGGGTATAACTATTGACGGCAACAAAATCGAACAAGTAGAGGAATATATATATATATATATATATCTGGGCCATACCATCAAACTGGGAAAACAAAACCAAACTGCAGAGATCTCAAGAAGAACAAGACTAACCTGGGCGGCGTTTGGTAGGCTTTGCTATGTTCAGAAATCTCATATCATCCCAATTAACTTTAAAAGAAAAGTATATGATTTCTGCATCTTGCCGGTAGCAACATATGGACTAGAGACTATTTCTTTAACAAAAAATAGCGCAGGAACACTGAGAATAGCCCAGAGAGCGATGGAGCGCGCCATGTTGGGATGTAGCCTGAGAGATCACCTGAGGAATGATGAGATCCGAAGAAGAACAGGGGTTACGGACGTTCTCAGAAGAGTAGCGGAACTCAAATGGAGATGGGCGGGCCATGTTGCCAGGCAGGACCCATCCAAATGGACAAATAGAATAATACAGTGGTAACCAAGAACCATAAAAAGAAAAACGGGAAGACTCAAAAGCGTTGGCGAGATTACATCCAGAAGACAGCAGGGAGAAATTGGATTCAAACAGCTCAAAACAGAAAAACATGAAAATTACTGAAAGAGGAGTGGATGAACACAGGCTAAGGAAGAAGATGAAAGGACTACACTGAGGTAAATGATCTAATATAACAGGTTTGCTAAGACAGTTTGTATTGATGGCTTATTTTGTATTAACCTATATTAAATCAATTGCTAGTGTATCAAACCCTCTTTAGTGTTACATCAATTCCAGATTTACAAGAACAATGTTTTTATTGGTAGTAATCAGTTCCATTAGCAGCACAGTCTTGTTAAATAATGAACAACTTTTAATACAGCAATTTTATTAAGAAATAAATTGTAACTTCTCAATGCGACGCCTTTGGTTCCCATAATCATATGCAATGTTAAACGACAAGAACAAGATCACACTAGAAGCTATTTTGAGAACTACGGTTCTGATTTTTAGTGGTAAGTATATGCTTTATTAACCGTAGCAAGCAAATATTATTATGATGAATGTCTAACAATGTCTAGTATTCTAACTGCGGAAGTTTATAAATAATAAAAAATGTGAAATCCAGCCCTGAACAATGTTTAAGTTGTGTAAATACAATGAAATGGCATATGACAACAACGGACATTACATACTTTGGTGATAAATACTATATTATAAATTCTTAAGTTTTAGTTAAACAATTTAAAATGCAAATTAAGTTAAGGAATTTGCTTAAAATGGGTGAAATGTCAACGGTCTAAACACGAAAGTAATTCTATAATCCACAAAGGGCTCTAAAGCAGTAATCCATCTTCTGAAAAATTTAAATACATTTAAAAGTTAAATCTAAAACAGCAGTGCACTGGTTATAATAAATGTATCCAATTTAAAATCACAAATTTGTTTTTTGATATAAAAAAACAGCGAGGAAATATTAACATTAATGGTATTTCGGACATCTGCGATTTAATTTAAATTTGAACATGTCATGTGTGCATGTGACTTTTTACAGTTGGAATTAATTTTTTTTTTTATTTCGGTGATTTTTTAAAATCTGGTGTATGTACATACTATATGTAACTTAAAGGATTTGCCTGTATTTTTGGCGAAAAATAAAATAAAATAAATCATTTTGATATAGCATTCGCCACATTTTTTAATAGTAGATGAAGGAAGGAGAATTCCAGACCATTAAGGCAATTTTTTACGTGTCTCCATAAGGAAATTTAAGATTCGAATTTGCAAAAAGTGTCCCATTTTAAGGCGTGGAACTTTTTCTACCAGCGGTTCAAAGCCGTTCATTAGTTGTTCAAAGCCGTTCATTTGTTTTTCAAAGCCGTTCATTAGTAGCTGTTCATTAGTCATTCAAAGCTGTTTAAAAGCTGTTCAAAACTGTTCAAAAGCTGTTCAAAGCTGTTTAAAAGCTGTTCATTAATTGTTTATAGTCGTCCTAGAGCGACAATATTGAACAGCTTTGAACAGCATTTGAACAGCTTTTAAACAGCTTTAAACAGCTTTTGAACAGCTTTGAACAGCTTTTAAAGAGCTTTGAACGAATAATGAACGACTTTGAACCGCTGATAGAAAAAGTTCCACGCCATAAAATGGGAAACTTGTTGCAAATTCTAATCTTAAATTTTCTTATGGGGATTTACATGTAAAAAAGTGCCTTAAATTCTCCTTCCTTCATGTACTTCTAATAATTATTCAATATGCATATACATAATAATTTGCTTTAGTTAAATATAAAAGCTTGCAAGTCCAGCACCTTAATCATTAGTTTGAATTATTTTACCATCGCCTTATAAGGTTTAGGGACAGGGATGTATTGTCCAATCGAGCGAGCGACTAGCCTGAGCACCGTTTACATTATAAATAAATTAGATCTTAAAAAATCACAGAAAATTAACGCTTCTAGGCGTCGATAATTATGATATTATGTGTAAATTATCTTGATATTGTGCCCTACATTGTTCAAAGAGCAAAAAATAGAGTGTATTTTGTCCTTTCATTTTTCGGGAGAAGTTTCATGCATGAGCCCATACCGTATATAAGCATTCAACCGATACTCTATTAGCTTTTAGATACTAATACTATTTTTATGGCCTATTTTAGAACTTTACTTTGAACAACAACAACTATGACATCATTGATACTAAATTTGTGGGTAAAGATATATAAAAATTTAACCTATTAGGAATAACTTTATTTCTACTATTTCAACAAAATAATAGAAATGAAATACACTGTGGTGGGCTAATAACATTAAAAGCCTTGCCACATTCATTTTCATTTATTATTACAGTAAAAATTTAGGATTATTTCAATTCCCTTAACGGTAATTTATTTTCATTATATATGACATTTTATATTAAACTGCAAATAAAACAACAGCACAGGTAGGAAAGGTTATATTTATTTGTTACATATATTGTAGCTGAGGAACAATTTTTGTTGTTTGTGACATAAGCGAAAGTAATAGTTGGAACAACATGGAAATTTGATAGGCTACGCAACAGGTGAGAGCAACAGTTGTTAAATAAATAAAATATTTTAAAATTTTTCTAGATTTGAACTTTGGTTCCTTTTTTTTTGTAATTGATATTTTTATTCTTCTCAATTTACTTAAATAAATAAATTTATACAACATACGTTTTAAATTCCTTTGCACACACTATACAAATACATACCGAATGCCTTTATCTCAGTTTGTTTTAGATATTGTAGATGCTCAACACCACCCTGTATTTACCGAGCTAGTGTTAATTTAATTGATTCTCAAACGAACTTCCACAAAAGAATTTTTATTTTATTACAACTCAAAACTTTTAAATTCAAAAAGTTTAACGAAAGCCGATTTGTAAGTTTGCGAAGTCGATTAGATCAGAATAAGATTTAAAAATTTCGGTTAAAAATTATTTTAAAGAAATTGGTTTTTGTCAATGTCAAAAAGTTTTGAACTACTAATACCCGGTTTTATCGACTCGAGTAACCATCTTTACCCAGAAAATATTATTAATTAATTTTACTATCAACTTGAGATGTTTAGCACAAACAGTTTACTAAACCAAAGGCATAAATGACTATTGAAACTTTAAACACGTATTTACTTTTTCTTATGTATACCTCTGATATACTTACCTAGATCTTTAAAGCACTGTAAAGTGCAAGCATTTGCTGACGATACACAAATATATTGCTGTTTTGATGCTGAGGATTAAGCCGAAGTTGAGAACAAGATTTGCAAATATTGAGTGAGCTCTGTCGAAGGCACAATTTAAATCCTACTAATGCTAATTTTTGGTAGTAAGAATAAGGTCAATGGTTTAAAAAACATTTTAAATGTATCCGTTAATGGAACAAAATTAAATATTGTGGATAGTACTAAAAACTTGGGTTTATTACTTGACGCGGAACTAAGGTTTACCGAGCATTTAAGAAAAATATTTCAGAAAGTTTATCTTTGTTTAAAATTACTAAGTATACAGTAATAGACATAAATTCTAAATTTTAAATTAAGAAAAGATTTGTGTAAATCTCTTGTTTTGTCCAATTTTAATTATTGTTATTATGATTTTGTCTACGGATTCTACTTGGATGTTGAAAGTAGATCTCGGATACAGAAAGTGCAGAATGCTTGGCTTCGTTTTGTGTATGGTATAAGAAAGTACGATCATATTTCCCAATAGTATAGGACAATTGACTGGCTGAGGATGGATCAACGAAGGATGCTTAATTTTTGCACATTCTTGGTAAAAATTATTAATAATCCTGACTCCCCTATTTCGATTTGAGAGCGTCTGATTTTTCGTCATGATATTCATGATAGACGGGTTAGAGACAGAAGTCAATACATGCCTCATCATCGGTGCGCCATGTTTCAACGATCATTTTCTTATAATGCAGTGAAATATTATAATTCGATTTCCACTGAGATGTTGCCTTTAAATGTAAATTCGTTTAAAATAAAATAGAGAAAATATCTTTTAAATGTGCAGAATATTTAACATTTTAATGTAAATTATACTTATGTATTTTATTTATTTAATTATTTGCTTTAAGTTGTTTACATTTCTTATTAATTTTATAATTGCCTATTTCATTGCATATGTTAAACTTAATTGAAATTAAAAATATTTATTTAATGATGACAATTAAATTTTACTTATTTATCTTTGACTGGTTTAGTAGAGTAGCTACTACATCTAGAGTGCGCCAGGATTTAACATTCATTTCCTGATTTATTAATTGTAAATTTTATATTATATTGAAATAAAAGACGTTTATCATTCCTTCTTTATTATTATTTTCCTTTTTAAAATATGAAAATACAATTTCATTAAACAAATAGCTCCACACACAATAAAGTTTTATTAAAGCTCATACTCAAAATACATTTAAAACTACTAAGGTAAGTACTGTATAAAATATACCTAGGACTCAAAAAAAGAGCTGGTAATAGAATTATTTTACGAAAGTTCCCTGAAAGAGCTTTTTCATAATAAGAAACATGCAAGGTATTTTCTAAAGCTAATAACTAACTTCAGGTTATCCAAAGCGAAAAGGCCAATTTACTTTTGATATTTTTCTTCGTTTCTAAATAAACGAGCGGTATTTAATTTGTTACTTTTTCCGTGTCTCTACTTCCGTTAAATGTATAAATCAAAACATGAGAGCGTGGAGTTCAAAGCCTGTATAATCCAATTACTTTTGCACGATATTTTGTCGTCAATTTTTAAGCTTGCAATTTATAAGTAATTATTTACCGACATTTTTTTATCAATTTACCTTTATATCACGGTAATAATTTTTGCAAAATTAGTGCAAATTGTGCGAAAATGGCAAGAACATTGGGCTTTGGTACCCACTAAATAAACAAAAATAGCATAGACATTCTTTGAGAATTTTAGTATTGAAAATACTACTGGGTGCGTATATACGGGTCTATTTCATAAAAAATGAACGCGACATGCGACATGCACATAAATAACACGGCGGTGAAGTCTAAATAAACATCCGAGCAGCACAGGATCGATGACATCATCTGCTGAGTATTAATATTGTTTTGTTTTGGGTTTCGGCATTTATTATTATATTTGTTGATATTAAGATAATATGGCCGGGAGAGAGAACTGTTAGTAGATAGTTATTAATGATACTAGTTCGATGAATACTATAATGAAACATATGCAACGTTAAACCACGAGGCGTCAGCCGAGTGGTTTAATTGCACAAGTTTCATTAACAAAGTTCATATCGAACGTGTATCATTCAAAATTTAATTTACGACAGTGCAAATAGATTTTATTCGTCTAAATTTCATTGATATCACATAACGTTTTCGTAATTTTTAAAATTTTCAGGTGTCCATATTAGTCGATATCATGGTAACCGCATTTTTGATTGTTTCAATTTCGATAAAATTGGAAAAAAATAAACAGTGAATGTCGCTGAAACAAAGCGAAATAGCGCGACGGTCTTGGCGTAGTACACAGAAAGTCGTGGGAGAATGCATATACCAATCCAAAACATTTCATAGTCGACTTAACAATTAGACATTTCATGAACAAAGAGTACAAGGACCAGCAGGTAAATGGCTGTGTATAGCTAAAGAAATAATTTTGTCGCTATTTTTGAAAAGGTGGTTTTGAGCTCTCTTCAATATGTACTAATATACAGATTATCCTATATTTTTTATTTTAACAAAACAGTAAAATTTACACATTTCAAAGTATAATTTACACATTTCTAAGTATAATAATTTAATTATTATTTCAAACTAAATCGGAGCATCCATGTCGTCATTATAACGCGTGATAGCGGCACGTTACATACTCACAGATAGGAGTAATCTGTGCTGTGACAAAATGGTTTCCTTCTCGCCACTGTATGTGGTAGGTATTTTCAATACGCCTATGATACTTGCGTAAGATGCAAGATCTGTGAATTTTTTATACCAAGGGGTGGGAAGGGGGTTTGTGCCTTAAGTTTATAGGTAAACAGAATTTTGATAAAGACACTGATCAGCCTTTAATATAGAATACCAAAATCAAGAATCGCTCGGATCCGTCAATTAAATTTTTTTAATCTGACGTATTTAGCATTATCATTTAGATGCCATTATGACCTTCATAATAGCACTCAGTGCCATTATGAATTCATAATAACATCCAAATGTTAAGATACAAAAACATAAAGAAAGTCGGTGCAAACTATTTATTTGTTATTTTTACTTAGAAAAACGGATTGCATTTATTTATTGTGAACATCCGAAGGGACACTTTCGGATTCAAAATCTCCCATATTTAAATTATTTTTGGCCAACATTTTGCATACAATAGAAAATTAGACGGCAATAATGACGTTGTCAAAATCGAATTGAAACAATCAAAAATGCGGTTACTATGATCTTCTGACTCGTGACATGACAGCCCCCGTCATACTCTTCAAAATTTCGCTGGTGGTTATTGTTATTATTGCATATAATAATATGTTCATGCTTACGTATTTGGTCATTTAATCGCTCATATTTCAGTCATTTTTAATTAGAAACGTAACAAGTATGGTAGGGTTAAATTTGTCTTGAAACAAGCTTTTCGAAAAACTAACAATATACAGGGTGTTCCATTTAAAAAAATTGACTTGGCATCAATATTACTATTTTTAAAACACCCTGTATATCTAAAATAACCCTTTCTATATGCTCCCTTACAAGCCCTCAATTTTTGTTCCTGAACTTTTTTTTCTATTTGGTTCCATTTCCGAGCAATATGCTGGGAAAATCGTCGTGGGACACCCTGTATATAGGGTATGATTCATGAAAAATATCTAGAATTGATTGCAGAATGTAAAAATATACAATATTATGTTTCATTAAGAACAACGTACCATTCTTATGATCAAACCTGTATAATACCTTTTTTTTAATGCATTTCAAAAAAATTAATTTTACGGGAGCGATTCTTTATTAAGTGGGCGGTATTCTATATAAAAGGGTGATCCGTTCCTTTATCATAAGTATGTCTTGTTTCCTTTACAAGGGTTAACAAATAGATTGCAACCAAGAAGGATCATTATTATTACTAAGTTTTTGGCGCCCAGAGTAATTATTAGTTTACTAATTTTCATAAATTTATATAATATTTAATAAAGCTTGAAACGGGATAAAATATTTATTATTTGTTTTTGTGTTTTAATAGATCAAAAAATAAACATAATAATATTGCAAAAGGGTAGTTACACGGAAAACAAGCTTAAATTTTGCTTTAATTAATTTTCATATTTTGTTCTGTGAAACAGAGCGGAATACCGAGCTAAGCAAGCTTTTGTGTGGTACTTTATGATATAAAGCAGGTTTCTTTCAAAAGACTAAAGTGGGTAAATAAAGTTGTAATTAAAAGCAAAATAACGGCAAATATTTAAGGCAGTTTAGCTAAACGTAGCTTTGCATAGAGATTTATGTAGGACAAAAGATTTTATGAGCAGGTATTCCCTTGTTAATTTTCGTAAAAAAAAATATTTTTATATACTTATATCTAGATAATTTAGATAATTAAAGAAATGTTGACGTCATGCAAAAGAGAGGGTTTTACATTCCGCTGTCACCGCTTTTTTTTTGGTGCATACATACCTCGATACATACGCACATAAATGCAAAAAAAATATGAATTTTTATATTTTATTATCGCTTTAAAAATATATATACCGTGCGAGCAAAAATTATTTGCATCAAAGAGGGCCTTGCATCTAAGGACGTAATGCTTAGCCGTAGAGCTTAATACCTGTTGGGTGTCAGTAACTACCTAAATTAACAATCAATCACTTATTCCGTCATCTTTGACAGTCGTTACAAGTAATTTGATTCATCACTTATTTTTCCAATTTCTTGAACAATTCACACAATGGGCTTTACGGAACAGCACAAAACATTTATGGTTGAAGCGTATTTTCCTAACGTTGCTTTTATTGCTGAGGATTTTTATCATTGCCTTAAAAGAACCGTGGCTGTGTTTAGGGAAACAGGTTCTATACAACAAAAAAAGGGACAGGAAGACCATCTGTAAGAACAGAAGAACTTGTTGCAAACGTTCGTGAAATAATGTAAAATACGCCAACAAATTGTATCAGACGCCTGTCCCAAGAAGTGGGAGATCTTATGGAACATGCACGCAGGATTCTTAAGAAGCAGCTAAATTTATTTCCTCATAAAGTGTAAGTGTTCCAAGAAATAGAAGCAGCAAATTTTAAAAGACTCAGCAATTACTCTCAATGGTTTACCCAAAATTTATTGGAAAGAAATGATTTATTAGACCTGACATTTTTTCGGGTGAAGCCTGGGTTTCACCTCTCCAGTTATGTGAATTCTCAGAATACAGCATGTGGAGTAGTGAAAATCCCCATTTTTTTGTAGAGTCCACATTGCACCATCAAAAAATTGGTGTCTGGTTAGCTGTTTCCCGAAGAAGTGTTGGTCCAATTTTTTTCCATGACACAGTTACAGTAAAGCGATATAGAGACAATATTTTGAATCCATTTGTGGGGAAATTACTTGACGAAAACTTCGTTTTGGATAATTTCAACAAGACGGTGCAACCGCCCATACAGCCGCCGAAACTATTAACTGCTTACGCAATTTTTTCGACGACAGATTGATCAGTTTTCGATTAGACATTGAATTCCCACCTAGATCACCTTGTTTAACGGGTATGAATTACTTCGTTTTTTCTCATTTAAAGAACACTATTTTTAAAACGCCAGTTGCAAATTTAGAACAATAATTATAAGAAAGGATTATCCTAAAATGTGGTAACATAGCTCCAGAGATGCTGGTCAATACTTTTGGAAATATGAAGAGACGTGTGAATTTATGCTTGGAGCATGGCGGTGACCAATTTTAGCAATTTATGTTATTATTTTTCTTTTACTTTCTGTATATTCTTACTTTGTTAATTTTGTAAACAACAAAAATAAATTTGTATTTGTCTACTTATTTTATTACTCATTAGTTTGGCATATCATGTCATAATATGAATTTGACAACATTTTAACCTAGATTTGGTCAGATATATCGTCCCCATATCATTGTAATCTAAACCAAGCCCTACGTTTTTTAATCCAAGCCCTCTTTGATGCAAATAATTTTTGCTCGCACGGTAGTAAGAGATAATATTTTAACTTTATTATATATTTTTACCAAATAAAATAAAAAACAAAAAGTAAATTACGTCTAGTTGCTTACACAATGGGATTTTAGTGTACTTATAAAAACAAAAGAATAGTCGTGACAAATATTGATGCAAGTATCAAACGAATTTATCGTAATTGGGAGAATATGCCTTTAAGACTAGAAAATTATTAATTCGTTTTAACCCATAAATTTTAAAAGGATTTTAACCCTTTATTCCATATAACAAGTTTTTTATAAATATTTAACCTCAATGCACTGTTAAAATCTTCATTCTCTTGTACCCCATTAGAGATACAGCTTTAGCCCAGAAAATTTCTTAAGAAACTTTTTTCATTATTTTAATTACTCCTTTATTTTCCCAGTATACTTTTTAAAAGTCGCTTCCTTTAAAATTATAAAAGCTGCACGAAGAAAGTAATTTCAGAATAAAAATTTTGAATAAATTTTAAAATGTTTATTAATTAGGTGTTTTAAGGGAATGAAATATATAATTAGGTACTTTAAATAAGCTAAAACTCGCTTGGCCCTCGGAAATGTTATACCATTTAGAAAATGTATTGCTAAAGAAATTAAGAATATAAACATTATTACATATATTATATTTTTTCTCGTGGATAATCGTCTAAACACTAGCACCCTGTGAGGCAGAGGCATTCAACCCTGATGGGGCTGCCTACCAACTAAACTCCCCGTGTTCCTGCGGTTTCCTCACCATCGGCGTATAAACCTTCAGACCACTCGCTTAGTATTTCCGCTCTGCACTCCTAGGGCGTGCTTTGCTTGCTAAATAATGAAATTTATAGGTAAATTACTGATATTTGATTTATGACATTTATTATTTTTAAATGTTTTAAATTTGCGATTCATTTTTTGTATAGTTGCGTTGCGTAAAATACTTGTTCGCAGATTTCCTAGATCAAACTAAACCACTATAAAATAATAGTGGTAAATGGCATATCTAATTATTATTACAAAAAGTTCATTGCTGCACCTATTACAGCTGAACAAGAAGCAATCGTGGAAAATATTCGCAATTAAATGGGCATTTATTTAACTGGTATTATTAGGTAAAGTAGAGAGTGAAAAATATGGATGCAATTAAAACGGTATAAGGACCGAAAATCTTTAGCAATTAGGCGGAATCTAGCTGAATTTTCTGCTGGTTGTTAATTAATTAAAAATGCTTTTACATTTTTATATCCCTCAAGTTGATGATTATTATTATGATAATTGAAAAGCAGACTGCTTCTTCTACTATGAATATTTGTTAGATATAAATTAATTTAAAAAGTTATGAATGCATATACAGGGTGTTTCATTAAGAGTGGCCACCGGCCATATCTCGGAAACTACTAAACATAGAAACTTGAGAAGAAAAAATATAAATAAAGCGGTCATGAGAAAATTCTGGAAATTATTTTTAAGTTTCTCATTTCGCCGCAAGAGGGCACAATAATTGAAAATTATTTTTTTAAATTCTAAATTTCTCCGAAAATTCCCATATTAAGGTATAACTTTGATTACATCATTAGGTTAGGTTAGGTCAGAGTGGCAGACCTCTGGCATTGACCAAACAGTCACACGTAGTTTTTAAATATATATAATATGTCGTAGTCTTATAGTGAAATTCGTCTTTTCATAAAGAATCTAGTCATATCATGAAGCGTCGGCATATTGTGTAAAAACATGAAGCTACACAATATGCCTAGGCTTTTCAAGAAGAGCCCATCACATTTCGACGAAATTGTGTATACTACAACCTGCCTAACTTTAAATATGGCGGTTTCGTGAAATTTCCACAAAGGCAAGGCATATTGTGTTTAAGTGAACTTTGCGAACTTGTAATTGAGACATTGCTTTACATAGAGTGTACCAGTTTCAATATAGGGGTAGATATGAGTATCTAGATGTTCTAACAAAAAAATTGACTTCAATAAGAAGAATAACATCAAACATTTGTTTCTATTTATTAACATTGGGACCACTTTTGTGACATCGAGAATTACACTGCAATTTTGCTTTACAGCATTGACATAGGAGGCAATAACTAAAGGTATATTGGCAACCGGTTTGTTCGTTGTTACCCAGAGCATTTTTTTTTAATTCAATTTTTTCAGCTAATATTATTTTATAAAAATAAAATTTAAATTAAATTTAAAAAATGCTCTGGGTAACAACGAACAAACCAGTTGCCAATATACCTTTTAGACGGAATTTATTCCTCTTGTTATCGCCTCCTCTTGACATCTCGTACTTCACAAAGTGCCGCTCTTTAAATTTAGCCAGGTTATATGCCGAAGTTCTACGGGCTCTTCTTGAAAAGCCTAGGCAGATTGTGTAACTTCATGATGCCGACGCTTCATGATATGACTAGATTCTTCATGAAAAGACGGATTTCACCATAACACTATGACATACATATATTTCTCATTAATCACATATTATGTACTACTTTTTCCATGGTAGAAAGAGAGTACCAGTCTTCTAATGGTTGCTGCATAAATATTAACCAACTATTTGTTCAAAGAAAGATAATAAGTATCTGATACGCAAAGCGGAGGTAAAAAAGGGTTATTGCTTTCTGTCCATTATGTTATGGCATATCTTTAAAGCCGAATACATAGCATTTTTCTCGTGATAAAGGAATTTAACAAACCACAATAGTAGATTTTGCTTTGAGTGAACTTTATGGCTAACCATTTCCCACATATAACGGAAAATTTCATCATTGCGAGGGAGTCTTTAATAAACAATGGGAAACCGTGAATCCCTAACAATGCGAATGTCACGAAAACAATACATGCGTTATCATTTATTCATTGCTACAAAGGATCGCTTTCAGTTTTATTGTGTTCTAGACTAGTAAAAAGGCCTTAAAAAAGATTATTGTTGAGTGATATAAATCCCTTTTGTTCCTTTGTGTATGAACGTTAGCCATGAGAGAAATTGCGAAACATTATTTTGATTAGAAAATTTTGGCTTTATATTTCGATTAATTCTGAGCTATTGCGACGTATTTAAATATCTCTAGAATTGTTAAAGTTTGTTCGGAATTACTCAGGACTGCTTTTTGATGTGGAGGGGGGGGGGGGGAGTGTGGGGGGAGAAGGATACATCGTTGACCAGAGGAGTAGTTGCTTTGAGTCTTCGTAGGCCTTGACAAAATAAAAGCTTCGTAATTTTTCAAAAAAAAATAACTAAGCCCATTTTCAACTATACAAGGTCTAAAGTTCATTATGGCTTAAATCTATGTAGATCTGGAAGGTGTAAAATTCTAATACAAGTCCTGAGGTAATTCGTGGTCTTTCTAGGAAAAGTAGTTATGGATAGAAGTTTATTGGCCTTTAATAAATGGGGAGCATAGTTGCCACCAGGTAAAAAGTAATATTTTTTTAAACGTCCACAAAATTGGTAATAAAAAAATTAAATAAAAAAAGTTTTATTGTACCTCCTTGTTTTTAAAGAAAAAGTCGTTTTATCTTAAAGTAATTTTCCACCCCAAGACGAAATTTCTAAAGTGGAAAAAGTTTGTAAAATACTTTTGTTTGAAGTTGGACCGTTTTCATAGCTCGGGAGAACCATTTTAAAAAGTTTACTTCTAATGAAGTGGTAGCCATAACAATAACAGGCAAAGGGTGTAAAAATAAAATTATATTTATTTAAATTATTTAACTCGGTGCACCCCGAAGAAAAGTTAATTTATTTTTATGGAAACAAAGTATTACGCTAATGCTTCTTCTCTTAAAAAGGATTTGCCTCCATGCGCTATTATGGTTAAAGAGGAAATGTATTTAATATTATTCAGTACACAGATATGGAAATTCGTAGTCTGCCCATATCCTAACAATATGTTAGAAAAGAAATAATAATAATAATAATAACAATAATAAAAATAAATCTATCATGAACATCAGATGCCCTAGCAAGTTTGTTAAAAAAATAACTGGGTTTCTAAGTTTTTACATGCATGATTTAGAGGTACATATTTCAACATTATTAATTTTTATATTGAGGCGATCGGAAAGTAGATCAGAGTAGATCAGAGTTTTTACCGAATATAATTAATTGAGTCTTAGTTTAATTTAAAAGTAAGTTATGAGCGATAGATAAGTTGTAAATTGTATCTAGGTTAGGTTAGGTTAGGTTAGAGTGGCAGACTTCTAGCACTGTCTAAACAGTCTCACGTAGTCCTATAAGGATCGTAGTGGTACCCCACGTGTTCTGTATCAATTGAAGACCTTGGCGTGAAAAGGGTACAAGCCACAAAAATTTATAAACGATTATTTCCCTCATTATCAAATAGACCAATCAGACACCATAATTTTTCGAATAAATTTTGTTTAGATAACTGATTAAATCCCAAGATCTGTTTAACCGCGGTTAAACTTTCGTCCTCCATATTGGTTTTTGTTTTATCGTTTATCACTAATTCTTACAATTCTCGGCAATAGTTTATAAAGAAACATTAATTTCTTAGTCGTCTGAATAACCTAATATTGGTTTTTATCAGTAAATACGCCATTTTCGACAGAATTTTTATACAAATATTTTGATATAAGGCGATGAAAATATGTCAGAATTTGTAATATTTACATACACACTTTGCTAAGCAAGCTTTTTCAATGCATTTATGGGATGCGTAACATAAATTATTCGGGAAATAATGTAGCCGTATACCACTCGACCTATAAATTTAATCGAACTATGCAACATATTTTAATCGATTAAATTTATAGGTCTTGTGATATAATATATGAATATTTTTATTCCAAATAATTCAGAAATAAAGGTACTAGCCACATACAACTTATTTTAGCAATTTTCCAACATATAGCGCTGATGCGATAAAATGACGTTTTCACAATTTCTGTTTTGCGGTTCAAGTTTTCAGAAAAAGGTTGCAAGCCACCATTATGAGTGACACACGTGCTGGATTTTCTCGTGCTTTTAGTAAGTTTTGAAGAGTGGGACTCAGATGATAGTATAAAGGACAAAGACTATATTGAAAGTGAAAGTGAGGGTAGTTCATCATCCTGTGAAAAGCCACAGGTACGTATTTAAGGTTATGTGGCATACATCCTTTTATTGAAATTTTTGGAGATGTAATTGTGCAAACCATGTGGCTTATTCCGTGGCATATATCCTTTTTTTGAAATTTTAATGAACCCGTTTTTGCCTTTTGTGGCATGATATTATTATTTTTTTTCTATCGTAGGTATGTAGCTTTACGGCAGAATTTTCTTTCTACTTTGCATTTTCTCTAATTTGTAGGGTTATTTGGAAATTGGTGACAAAAATTTGGTGCGTCAAGAAATTGAGGAACCGACAATCGAACACATGGATAAAGATTGTCCGTTAAGTGATAATTAACTTTTTTTTTTAATCCTTGCGTTATTTCAGATTACCGTATATTTTTTCATGTAAAAGGATACAAGCCACATTTTTTTGGCAAATAAATGTATAAAAAAAGACAGTAGGCTGTTTCTATTTTATTTTTTTCTACGCAATACTAGGTAAGCAATTTTATCTTTTACACTTAAAATCAGATAAATTGTATTAAAATTGGATACAGTCTGGATTTGAAATGAATTTTAAACTCTAATTTCTTAAAAGCTCGTAAATGTGGCATACATCCTTTTCACGCCAAGGTCTTCAATTGTATCTAGATCCTGAATAATATGGGTTTGTTTGAGCTGTCTTCTAAACTTAAACACTTATATCATTGAAAATTATTAGCAAATTGGTGAGAATTAGAATGGTACAGGAAAGAAGGGTGATGGAACCTGACATACTGAAGTAAATTTTTTTATAAAACAGCTTATTTAAATCTAACTTTCTACATTTATATTTACTCAAATTTTGTTCCTAAATAAAAAAAAAACATAATTTTATATTTTATATTGTGACTGTCTTCAGGCAAGGATACTTTTTGTGTATTGTTCCTAAAACAGCTATTCTATTAAGAATATTAAATGAGCGCTCCATTCAAAAATATAAGTCTGTAGAGACCCCAATTCGCGCCCTACAAAAATTATTGTACTCGAGCTTTCATTTTAATTAACTTGGAGCCCGGAACAAAATAAGATATTTCAAAACAAATTGAAAAAATATTTCAAATTGAAAAGTTTTCGAGATTAACTGAATCGTTTTAAAGGAACTAATTAAAATTAAAATTTATTTACAAGACTGAAAAGAAAAGCGCTTATTTATAGAAAATGATTGTTGGACCTCAGGTTGTCAGATGTTGAGGTGTTTTAACAGAACAACTTCAATATATTGATTTTACTAAGGCAGAACGTCACCATTGTTTTAAAAGTATTTAATTAAAACCAAATTCATGTTAATAGATATATACCCAGTGTCCAATTTCAACGATGTATCGCACCTAGTATTAACACGTTTCGCACTTAAAAAGTCATCATCAATAAGAATAAGTACAAATGTATGTTGTATAAATATTCCTTTGTTTTCAAAACCAACTAGAAATGAGTTGCCTCTGGAAAACAATACATTTTTGAAGAAGTAGTCCATACTTAAAGTGGAGTCAAATGTATAGAAAAAAGAAAAGCACAAAGTCTTTCTCCACAATTTTTTATTAGAATAACTAGGCAAACCTAGAATAATTCATAATAATTCAAATCGACATGTTTCGAGTGTAGAAACACTCATTATCAGGAAAACAAAGTAGATGGTACAATGCCGATGTTGTTAGCAATAAAGAAAATATTAAGTGGGATTGAGTCGTAATGGAGCTTTCAATGGTGTACAAGAGGTGTAAAAATTGAATAGTCAGAAGACCGACAAGATTTCAGCATGCTAGAAAGTCAAGGGCTACTGCAAAGGCCCTGTCTTGGGCAGAAAATTGAAGAGAGCAAAAGAAAAATTAGGGAGTTTTAACAGACTTTGTGAAAATCATTTATTAAGTAGTGAAAAATCTTAAGTTTCATTCAACTTTGTCAGAGACATGTAAAAGTATTGAAATAAGAGGGAAAGAAAAAGAAAAATTGTTTTTCATAAAAGTCAAAGCATCATTTAGCTTGAAGTAAAATGTTGTTGGGGTAATAAAATTTTATTAAATACACGAGTTTTAAAACCAAATAATAATAATAATAATAATAATAATAATAATAATAATAATAATAATAATAATAATAATAATAATAATAATAATAATAATAATAATAATAATAATAATAATAATAATAATAATAATATTAATAATAATAATAATATTAATAATAATAATAATAATAATAATAATAATAATAATAATAATAATAATAATAGTAATAATAATAAACTTTATTTTTCATATTGTGTTAATACATCATAAAAAATAACATAACCAACACAAAAGAAATGGCGTCAAAAATATCTTCATAAGGATTCGAAACTACTCCACCATCTCTGTTTCTTCTACTGTCTAAGAGATCCCTGAAGAGTACATTCTTATCTGGGAGGTCCTGTATAATCATAGATACGTAATTTGGAAAAACCAGAAGGACGCAAAAATCCCAAATTACGTTGTTAAAATTTAAATTGTTATTTACATAAATCATCTTTCTGGCATTATCTCTGAATTTTTAAGAAAACGATAACCTACTGCCTAAAAATATAAAAAATATATTTATGTATTTCGGTCGTTTTTTTTAAATTTGTGTTCCAAAATTCCCTTGAACTTTCTTTTGCATCAAAGAGGGCTTGGATTAAAAAACGTAAGGCTTGGTTTTAGATCAAAATGATATGGAGACGATAATATATCTAACCAAATCTAGGTTAAAATTTTGTCAAATTCATATTATGACATGATATGCCAAACTAATGAGTAATAATATAAGTAGACAAATACAAATTTAATTTCGTTGTTTACAAAATTAACAAAGTAAGAATATACAGAAAGAAAAAGAAAAATAATTACATGTATTCTGAGAATTCACATAACCGGAGAGGTGGAACCAGGCTTCATCCGAAAAAATGTCAGGTTTAATAAATCATTTCTTTCCAATAAATTTTGGGTAAACCATTGAGAGTAATTCATGCGTCTTCCAAAATCTGCGGCTTGTATTTCTTGGAATACTTGCACTTTATAAGGAAATAAATTTAGCTGCTTCTTAAGAATAGTCCTGCATGTTCCATAAGATCTTTCCACTTCTTGGGACAGGCGTCTTATACAATTTGTTGGCGTATTTTGCATTATTTTACGAACGTTTGCAACAAGTTCTTTTGTTCTTAAAGATGGTCTTTCTGCTCCTTTTTTGTGTTGTATAGAACCTGTTTCCCTAAACACAGCCACGGTTCTTTTCAGGCAATGATAAAAATCCCCAGCAATAAAGCAACGTTAGGAAAATGTTCGTGAAAATCGTCCATGCACAAACCCGGATTGTATTGCCACTCACCATTTACCCTAACTCGTTTCCTCGTTCTAAAACGTTTCGAAAACACGCTTCAACCATGAATGTTTTGTGCTGTTCCGTAAAGCCCATTGTGTGAATGGTTTAAGAAATTGGAAAAATTAGCGATGAATCAAATTACTTGTAACGACTGTCAAAGATGACGGAATAACTGATTGATTATTAATTCAGGTAGTTAATGACACCCAACAGGTATTAAGCTCTACGGCTAAGCATTACGTCCTTAGATGCAAGGCCCTCTTTGATGCAAAT
Organism: Polydrusus pterygomalis; assembly: GCA_963969555.1. NCBI lineage: Eukaryota > Metazoa > Arthropoda > Insecta > Coleoptera > Curculionidae > Polydrusus > Polydrusus pterygomalis. The sequence goes on from OZ018379.1 coordinate 10,151,073, forward strand.
AATTTTTACTCGCACAGTATAAACAAAAGAACCCAGTCGAAGAAAAGCTTTATTATCAAATTAATTTAATCGAGCCTGAAATAAACTAAATATTGTGATATTGTAAAAATATATAAATACTTATAATTAAATTGTCATTGTCTTATTTTAAGAACATTTTAATAAAATGTTTATTATTGTTTTATTTAAAGATGTCTTGATTTTCAAAACAAATATTGCAATTGCTTAATATTTTGAGGTTACTTGCACATTGAGCCCAATACCGAAGCTATTGTTAACGTGTATCGTGTAAACAACTGCTCTTATCATGGCCATCTTGGATTTCGTTCGTAAATTTTTACAGTAAAAACAATATGATCAATAATGTTTTTACATTTTTCTGAAAAGAAAAATTTCAATCTAAAGTAGTTTTCAAATAAATCTTTCGTTACAACTGCAGTAGAAAGATTACCGTAATCTGTAATTCCAAAGTTGGGAAACAAATGCTTGAAGTTCGACCCCGGCTGACCCTCGGAAAGAGACATATTTTATTTCGCGGAATAGATGTCTTTAAAATATGGTTTGCAATTTTATGAAAAGGATGTTGAAAATGATGATGACAGCCGTAAAAGTTTAAAATAAATTTAAACGATTTTATTACCATTAGCGTATATTTGATAATAATGTTATAGTAAGTTTTGAATGCTGACATCTATTGTACATGTCAATACATATCGCTGACCTTAAAATTTCATTGCCCTCAAACTTTTTCGCATTGGTAAAAGTATTTTTCACCCTAAATGGTATCGACTTATTTACTGCAATAAAACTACCGGTTTAATCCCATTGTTATACACAATCAATAATCAAATACACTACAGGGTAGGACTTTAGATATTTAATTTAACTTGAACCGTTCCTAAGAAACACAAAGACTGAAAGATGTTATCGCAAGCACAAGATAGTTAAATATTACCTGCTATAATTACAAATTATAATCCGACCCTGACCGGCAGTTTATTTGCATTTTTATGGCCGAGCTCTTGCAAAACGTCCCAGGTAGTTAAACGGAGTCAACCATTTATTGTGAAAAATACTTTACTATATAATATTATTACTATATTAAAAAGTGAATATTGTGGCATTTCGGACAAATGTGTAACTGTTTTTTATATTGGAATACACAGGGATCCAAGTTCAATGGATACCCTGGGGCGGGTAGACCACGACGGCCGTTTCGGCGTTTATTACTATATGTATTATACAGGGTTGGGCAAATGTTCCGGAACGGCTTAATTACAGGCGAACGAAAAGTGATATCGGATCCGGGTTTTGGGCAATCTATAGGACTAAAATTTTACTATTTGAGTATTATACCATAAGTCAGTAATGTCACCAACTGTCAAGTGTTGACGTTATTTATTTATTTTTCAAATGGAACACCCTGTATATTTTTACATTTTTAAATTCAACATAAAATTATAATTATTTTGTATTAAATGCACTATTAGTCTATACTTCATAGTTTCCAAGATATTGACTCTCGAAAAGTGACATTTTTGAACTTTGACAGCTTATAACTACTAACTTTAACAGTACGTCTTAGAGCAAAACGGCTTACATGTCCCTATCTTCAATTTTTATTATCTTCTCAAAAAAAATCAACTTCCAGTTAAACCGGAACAACTATATTTCCTGTTTTTGAGTTATATCCGGTTTAACCGGAAGTTGATTTTTTTTGAAAAAAAGATAATAAAAATTGAAGATAGGGACATGTAAGCCGTTTTGCTCTAAGACTTACTGTTGGAAAGTTATAAGCTGTCAAAGTTCAAAAATGTCACTTTTCGAGAGTCAATATCTCGGAAACTATGAAGTATTGACTAATAGTGCATTTAATAAAAAATAATTATAATTTTATGTGGAATATAAAAATGTAAAAATATACAGGGTGTTTCATTAAAAAAAAAAATAACGTCAACACTTGACAGTTGGTGACATTACTGACATATGGTATAATAGTCGAATAGTAAAATTTTAGCCCTATAGATTGCCCAAAACCCGGATCCGATATCACTTTTCGTTCGCCTGTAAGTAAGCCGTTCCGGAACATTTGCCCAACCCTGTATATTATTTATATAGGTTTCCAGTTAGACCTAACTAATCGCCCAGGCGAAATTGAGTGGTTGTACTTTTGCGATGTGATTTACAAAATAAGTTTTAAGGTTTTTTAATGAAAATAATTTCAAATAGGTAACTTTGTGACATTTCAGTTGGCAACTAATTTATTGGCACATTGAGAAATTAGAGTCAGTTTAAATCCATCCTTATCCATTAAATTTCAGAGTTAATTGAAAATTTTTATTACCCACAACATATTAAAATATTATTATTGGATTCGTAAAATATTTAGTACTGACCCTTTAGAATATTATGTTGTTTTCTTGAATGTTATAAAGTCTAAATGGTCCACTAATCTTTTGTAGTAAAGGTACCGAGCTGTTACTTTTTTATATTTATGGGCTGTTAAGCTTTATTGGAAATAATGTTGACGCGGTTTCCGTAATAATTTTCTTTATAATCAAAATGTCTTTTGTGTTAAATCAATATAAGTAGCAGCCCTAGAGTTAAGTGTGTTTACTATTTGCACAGAATTTATTAAATATATTTTATCTATTACACATTGTTTAGACTATTAGACTCTAACATTATACGTTCACAGTGTTGCTTCTGTGTAAATAGTTGCTAAGAAACTGTGTTTACACATTTAAAAAATATAGGGAAAAACATAGTTACAACTGATCTAAGGAAATGCAACATTTTAGTTTTTTCAAAATACATTGTCACCAGTAAAGTTCGCATCATATGGGATTTTTTTTTATTATTAGCTTTATTCAAAATTCGACTTTGGCATCAAGTTTTGCTTCGATCGAGATGAAAATTAAGCAAAAAAATAGTAGTCACGTGATTCGCATTATCGGTTAAATTTTAATTTTTTCCAAAAAATAATTCAAAAGTTGGGTTATTTCTGAAAATATCAAAAAAAGTTGTCAGAAAAAGTTTTTTTTAATTCAGTTTCTAGCCGACATGCAAAATTTTTGCTGCATAAAATAATTTTGATTTTTTACCTATATTTTGTAAATTGCACCACTTTTGCATACTAAGACTCAACGCAACCTACATAAAACTTCTTAGTTTTGACAAGGCTTTATTTCAGATACATTTTCTTTAAAGTAGGGCCATATTAAATGTGTGTTTTTCTACAAAATCAAAATTGGGCTAATAAAATTTGGTCGCATGTGAGGCAAAGTTTATTTGTTTTTGACCCTGTATAAGGTAACTTCATAAAATAAGTATTTTTGAAAACGTAGTTTGTGTCATAAAGTAATACACCTTAATATTAAGACAAAAAAGAACACAGTGTCTTAAGTAAAGTGTTTTTTAAGAGGAAAATAAATTTTATTTCAACAACGTAAATTTTATCTATTTTCAACGATTTAATTTAAAACCCCTATAATATTATAATTTATTATTAAGCTATGTCATAATAACGGTAACGTGTATTACTTTCAGACACAAACTACGTTTTCAAAAATACTTATTTTATGAAATAACCTTATACAGGGTCAAAAACAAATAAACTTTGCATCACATGCGACCAAATTAATAGCCCAATTTTGATTTTGTAGAAAAACACACATTTAATATGGCGCTTCTTTAAAGAAAATGTATCTGAAATAAAGCCTTATCAAAACTGAGAAGTTTTGTGTAGGTTGCGTTGAGTCTTATTTTGCAAAAGTGGTGCAATTTACAAAATATGGGTAAAAAATCAAAATTATCCTACGAAGCTAAAATTTTGGACGTGGGCTAGAAAATGCATTTAAAAAAACTTTTTCTAATAACTTTTTTCGATATTTTCAGAAATAACCCCACTTTTGAATTATTTTTTGGAAATAATTAAAATTTGACAGATAATGAGAATCACGTGACTACTATTTTTTGCTTAATTTTCATCTTCATTGAAGCAGAACTTGATGCCAAAGTCAAATTTTAAATAAAGCTATTAATAAAAAAAAATCCGATATGATGCGGACTTAACTGGTGACAGTATGTCAAAAACCAAAAGGACCAAAAGCTAGCACCAATAAACTGCCAACATAATTGCATACAACTCTTCCCATTTAACTGTGTTTCTATCTCATAGTTTCCGGGATCGCAATACTGTCAGCACCAATTTTGGGCACCCTGTATAGTAAATTTTTTTTTTTGTTTGTTCGAAGGGTTGGATCAATTTCCCTTGTCACAAAAAAAATTACATTTTTAAAATTCACATTATAATGACAGTAAAGGAAATTTCATTCAGCTTGTATATTTATTAGACAAGTGGAATAATTATACATTATACAAATTACGTTTATTTTAGTAGTATTAGATAATTAGGTCGTTATACAAATCTACTAATAATTTATAAATAACTATATAAAGTCCTTTTGCAGATGTAACCCGTGATATTATGGACTTCTAATATTAAATTATTTCCGGCAAAAACAAACGGCCAAAATGAAACTTTAGGTAACCCTTGTGGAAAGTTGCCCAGAAATATTTCATCTAGGAAAACCAAATGACAAATGAGTTGCAAAGGCGCCAAGAGCCCGGGGTTCACGTGGAGCAGTGGTGTGGTTGTAATTGTAATATTTATTAATTAGTTTACTGGTTAATTTTATAACTGCTAGATACTGAAAATCAAGTCAAATCAAATTTTTACAAGAAATTTTATGCTAGCATCATATTCCATTAGATGTGCTTTAGGATTGGTTTTTTAACTACACCCTTCCATTGGATGTATATTTCTGCACAAGAACCGCTCAGTACAATTTATTGCATGTCAGTATGTCCTAAATAATAATACCATATGAGTACAACATAATATAAATTGCAAAAAGGTAAGTCATATAGCAGATAATTGTGAGACCTAAAAATATATAACAATATGTAAATCATACTACGAAGAATAATGAATTAGGAAATTATACCAACCATAAAATGGATAATTCTGGTGTAACGTAGATCACCGGAGGTTGAAACCCCAAGATGCTGTATCAGACATTACACAGCCGGGTAGTAATATAAAATTAGTTTTTTTTTAATGTTTTTTATTTAAAAAAAATTCCTACTACGCTACTGTTTGTCGGCAAGGTAAGAGTAATGGTTTTAATAATCGGAAGAACAATGCGTTTGTATAACGGGCGGGTATAGAAACGGCCTTTTAGCCTCTTGTCGAACATTTTCCTGGTGTCAAAGGTGAATTACTCTTATAAATTAGGTGATTATCTCCCGCCAAGATTCCTTTAATCTTTCCCTTTTATTTTATGAAGAAAAGCATTTCGGGTTATCATCGTGTCGAAAGCGATAATTTAATTTAAATTTAATTAAAATTGTTTTTCTAAAAACATTATTAAAATTAGCCTTTTTAAGGTTTATTCTCAGTTGAAATAAATTTAGTTCGAGAATGTGCACTTAATCACCGAACTTATTATGTTTTAACATTCTGAAATTGACATCGTGTTTGGCTGGTTTTCGTTGTGGTACGCTTTTCACACAAATTTTAGCCTTGTAATAAGCCGCTTATTAAAGTTTTTAAAAGTACTACATCATCTGGTTAAGCAAATGTTTAAAAGTTGGACCCTTTGCACAAAAAACAAAACCTTTGACAAGGGTTGTCGCATTTTAAAGTTGCAGGCGTTTGCTTCTACGCCTTTTATTAAAATAAAGGACTTTAAAAACTGACTAAATAGGTTGTGGTATTTTTATTTATATCGTGTGAAAATACTTTGAAATAAAACCAAATCAAATCGCTTATTTTCCAAAAGACAATTTACAATTGTAGGGGAATAGTCATGGTATATATTCAATTTAAATTTAAAAACTTAAGTAACTATTTAAAAATAAACAACAATAAACAAAATATTTAAGTACGCAATATACAGGGAGGAAAAATTACCAGAACGGTCGATTATTTCGAAATATACAGGGGCTATCAAAAAACGTCTTATATAAAAAATGTAGGGCTGTTAAAAATCTACATATCGGTGATAAATTGAAATATCCAGGGTCGCCCACAAAGTTGTGGAGAATGATAGTTATATTTTTTTAAATGGAACACCCTGTATATTTTTACATTTTTAAATTCCACATAAAATTATAATTAGTTTTTATTTAATGCACTATTAGTCTATACTTCATAGTTTCCGAGATATTGTTTCTCGAAAAGTTACATTTTTGAACTTTGACAGCTTATAACTTTCTAACAGTACGTCTTAGAGCAAAACGGCTTACATATCCCTATTTTCAATTTTTATTATCTTCCCAAAAAATCAACTTCCAGGTAAACCGGAACAACTACATTTCCTGCTTTCGAGTTACATCTGGTTTAACCGGAAGATGATTTTTTTGGGAAGATAATAAAAATTGAAGATAGGGACATGTAAGCCGTTTTGGTTTTATAATTTATTTTCTAAATAACCCATGCATATGAAAAATATTTGCGTTATATTTTGGTTTTCTATTCTCAGTATTCAGGGCACAGAAAAAAAATCTAAAATATTTACGAATTGACGAATCTCGTCTTTATATTGTCTCTATATTTTCGTTACCACTCAATTTCTTCGAATGAAATATGCCATAGCCAACGTTACACAATGGTTATTTAGGGTTAAGAATAATTTTTCTATTATCTGGATAAATCATTTCGATTTGTGTGAAATAAAAAATTGGTTACCATTAGTGACGTGTATACGAAAAGACTTATTATGGTGTTTCAGGAATATAAAAATAACAGTTAATCTCCTATTGTGTTATCCTTGTTCATATCAATAGTTTTAGATCAAATCAAATTAAAATTGTGAAAGTATCGGATGCCTTGTTGTTTTATGTTACCAGTCTGACCAGACTTTTATAGTTATAATTTGAACCTTGTAGATTCTGTCCACAAAACTGTATAGTTATGTTATTTATTATTTTATAGAGAAAAAAATATCGGTAACTAATCAACGATAAATATGATATAACATTTATAAGATAAAAACAATTATCTAAGAGGCTTTAAAAACCTCCTCACGTCGTAAACAGCCAAACAATGTGTTAAGGCCAAAAGGGATAGGTGAAATTTGTGTAATTATCACCTTTCTGGGGCAGGCACCCTTTTAGTTAATTACTTAATTAAATTTACTAAGAAATGGCGACTACTTAGCTTATTACGTTTGAATAAGATCACTTAGGTTTGTTCTGGTATCTTTTCTTTTAAGCAAGTAGGTACCTAGTGTAAAAGTATCAGTAGGTATAAAAAGTAATTCAAGCGCATACTAATGGTCAATTATATTTCTGTAGAACGTTCACGGAAGGTACACAAAGAATACAATAAATATTTAAGATATTTTAAAGAATTATAAGCTTTTGCAGTGTCCAGCGTCGACAGTAAATCACGCCTTGATAGTCCTTGCCGTGTACTAGTTTAATTTGAACTTTAGTTTCCTTTCTTAAATACACGCATGACATCACAAGAACATCAGAAATACTGCTGACACTATTGGCTGATGATAAAGCCATGGCAGTAAAACACAAAAATATCAACCTAATCTGCAGAAAATTGCAGGAAGAAATTGACAGAAAAGTACAATGGTGCAATAACTGGAAAATAAAAATAAATGGGCAAAAGCGCCAAGTAATTTTATTCCAAAAAAAAGATTGATACCTCCCATGAACATCACCATCGACGGCGATGAGACGTATGGACCAACCAATACAGTGTTCAGAAGCCAATGGTTTAGACACGGAACAGCACTGGCGAAAACAAAAACTCAAATAAGCAACTTTTATGAATCAAAATGCCCATATATTTCTGTACCTCAGAAGCAAACTATGTTAAGTCACACATTTGCGATTTTTACTTTTTAATGTTAAGTCAATCAGTTTCTCTTTCTATTGATATTTTTATTTTTTCATTATCTCAACTCGTTTAAAAGTTAACACTTCTAAAACTATATTAAGTTATAACACAAAAAAAGGCTAACTAGGTTAAGTCACGTTAATACAGTCTGGCTTTGCAAGTTGGCAACGATGCGATATGTTAAGTCACGGAACGGATTATTTTCAGTATGTATTTTTGGTTCAAATTGACTTAACATTTTTTGAGCTATGCTATAAATTAAGAAACAAAATGACTTGATATATTAACTCTCATTGTAACAAAAACAAAAAAAACTTTAACAAGCTCTCCTGAAAAATCAAAATTTTTGACTTAACATACTTTGCTTCTTAGGTACAGATTTAGTTAACCAAGCATAGATAAGATAAGCAAGTAGGCGGAGACATCAGGCTTCATTGCACATGGATAGATAGTACACTTATACACTTGAAAACGGTTAGAGATAATAGCTAACCGAAACGTTGTGTTAAGTAACAAAATAAACAATAGAAATCCGACAAGGTAATTTTTTTGATAATACGCTTACATTGACTAAGTTGTTTTTCGACAAAATCACGTTTTTAAAAGTAATTAACATTTTACCGAAATTTAGCGAAAGATTTAAGAAAACCCGACAAGCGTTAACTTCTCGTTTATGTCAGCCATCCCTTTTTGTCATGGTCTAATTATTTTATACGAACAGCAAATGCTTGTATCTTTTAACACACGCTTTAATCCAACTTGTCGAAGTGTAAATTTGGGACACATATCATACATTCTTACGCTATAATGGTTTTAGTGAATGCCACATAAATTATAAGCGGAACTACAGAATATTAATCAATAGCCTTAGAGGTTTAACGTCTGGATGAACTGAGCTATACACTGACCACAATGGATCAATGGCGATAAGGATATTCAAAATTTTGTAAACCATATCAAAACATGTTAAGCGTAAAGCAATATTTATTTCATAGTGGGTTCATGATGCCAACCATTGAATATCAAACTATAAGAATAGCGGATCTTCTAGAAAATTTGACAACACTGTTTTAGTTGGCCGCCATTGTGGAGTTGATCGTAAATGCAGCGCCTCGGCAACAGATGTCTCAAATTCACTGATGTGATGTCGTGGTGTTGCCGCATTTCGGATTTTATTGGAATTTTTAAGGATTTAAGCATTTTTAACAGACAATAAAATAGGCGGTTCTCAATTCCAGCCGAATGTATGTTTTTGATAATAATATGTACGCTGATTACTCCGGGGTAATTGGACCGATTTTTATAATGATTTTACCGTTGCATTAGGCGTTAAATGTTATATAAAAAAAATAGATAAAAAGCGACTACCAGTATAACTAAAATAGGTTTTATTTCGTCGAAAAATAGCAAAATACGTAATACACTAATAGACACAAACTGGATGTTTCTTAAGTAAGAAAGTAAAACCTACTTATTTTGACCATTTTGAAAAGTAGTAATAATTGCAAATAAAAACCAAGTTATACAAACCGCACATCATTCAAAAATACGGACATTTTTAGGTCAAGACTATACTATAGGTAGGAAAATACATGTAAGCTACTTAAATCCAGGATAGGTTACGGTACTTATGTAAAATCAAGTTTTACGATAAGCTATAAAAATAAATTTAAAACCTTAACGACTTAGGGTCCAATTAAAAGTTATGTTTGTGCAAACAGACAGGCGGCAACAATGTTTTAACTTAGCAGTGAAAGGGCTTGTCGTTAGTGGCTGCATCAACACGCTTTATTGTTGGTGTTTCATTGTGCCATCTATGAATTTAACATAGCAGATTTGGGAAATCTGCTTATATGGCCTTCTTATAGTTTGATATTCAATGTGGCAACTAAACGAAAACTAAGGTATGTAAGTGATATATTCAGTTTTAAATTACTTTTAAGGATCACGGACTTATATAGTTGTCCAAAAATAGAAGTTACATAACTCCGAAATCGTTTTTTTTCAAAACAGGCCTTGTTCTTGACATATCACTTTGACAATACGACAACCTAACTTAATGTTTCTCTTATAATATTATGTAACAATTCGATAAATATATCATGCTTGTGCATGCAAGTCAATTTCATAAATAAATCAGTTAATGTTATTTAGTATTCAATGTCCTTTTTCCAAATTATATCTTTCTGTATTCTTTGTTTCACTTTCCAAATCCCAAAGTATTTTTTTTATTAGCTTCTTCGCCATCGAAAAGCCGTTTTCAAATCATTTCAGTTATTTTTATGGCACATAAAGTTTATACCAACAAAGACGTCTACGCCTTTTCTTCGAGAATCTTAAAGCAAAATCAATATCAAATTATAGTCTGCGATTTATAAAACTGGAAAAACAAATAGCTGAAGCTAAACCCTAGGTTGCCCCTGTCCGAACGTTGGCTGGGACATTTTTCATCCAGAGAAAATGTGTGACAAATAAAATTGAGTGGCCACGAAAATATAAAGACGCTATAAAAATGAGATTCGGCCATTCATGAATGTTTTTGACTTCTGGTTTTTTTTCGCTATCAATTGCACGAAAAAACATTTTATATATTCAATTCAGGTGCTTTATTTGAAAGCAACGCTTTCCAGAAATCGTAAATAAAAATTTCATTATAATCCAAGTAATCTTCTAAGAAATTCGTGCCTATATTGATATTAAAAATACTAGATTTGAATTAGAAGCAATTAAGGGAAGGAAAAGCACAAGTCCTTGGGACTTAGCTCATGTTTCATTTATTTACCTATTTATATATGTTGTAATAATGAATATAATGATGTTGTAAATAAATATTATTATTCTAAATATAGCCGCGATGGCAAATTTCGACATCAATTTATTTCATTTCAGTGAAAACATATTAAATTTCAATTGGAAATCTTGAGTTAAGTGAGTCGGAATTTTAACGCTTTCTCTATCTTCAGTCTTTATTCCACACGTACAAATGTTGATGTAAACAAAATATGCTATTTATGAATGAATGGCGTGATCTATTCCAATGATCTGGTACTTAGAAATGAAATAATAACATATGAAAATTTGTTTTATAGAATTGGAATTACAAAACAAGTCACAAATCTAATTATTCTAAGATCGTACACCTTAACTGAAACCAATGGTAATAGGTGTAATAAAGATCAAGAGGCAACGGCAAAATAAATATTTTACGAATAGAATTAAGGAAGTGTCAACTATTCGAGAATTCGGAAAATAATAATTCTGCAGTTAATAATAATAATAATTATAATAAGTTTATTTAAAAATTTAATAATATAATAAATATGTTTATGTTGTCTTCTATAAACTTATTCTTCAATCCCCTGAAGCTAAGCTTGTTAGGGGCAAATCTTATTTTTTTGTTTTAGTTTGTAAAATCATAAATCATAAATATGCATATTAAAAATCAACTTTTAAAGTAAAAATGTTAATTTCTAGTATAAACGCAGATTTTTTGAAGAAATATATTACTTATAATAAAATTAATAATTTATAATTTTTAAGTAAAAAATATTACTTATATAATTTTATTATACCTATATTATTTATTTAGAACAATATTAATTAATTAAAGCATTTCTAAAAATATTTTTAAATTGTCTGTTTTTAATATCCATGTTTTAATTTCGAATATAAATTTTTTTATTGAAATCAATTTTATAATTTTTGGTGGTAAATAATCGTTTAAATAAAAACATAAATATTTCAAATTTTTTTGTCCTATGGATTTATTTATTTTAGGTTTTACGGTTATTTCATTTTTATGACGTGTATTATGATTATGGTTTTTAAATAATTGTATAATGCTTTTATTTTTAAATATATACCTATATTAGGATGTTATAAATGTAAAGTTGTCTTATGTTCAACTTTGTTGTTTCTGAATATAATTCTTTTAAAGGATAAAGATAATCTTTATTGAATATAATTTTTGGAAACCTTTTTTCTAATATTTCTAATTTTTTAACTAAAGTTCTATTTATTCCTCGCCAACCTAAAATTCCGTAATTTAAATGAGTTTTAACTAACGCGTAATATAACTAACCATATTTCCATATGTACATTTAAAATTTTTTTAATGTTTTTAAAATTCGGTAGTAAACTTCTTAATTTTTAATTAAGAATTCTAAGTAAAAATTCCAATTTAATTTACTCTCAAAAATAATTCCTAATTATTTTATTTTATTAGCTTTAAAAATTTGAATGTCTTCATTTATTTGAATACTATTCTCATTTGGTGGTAGGTTATTTAGGTTTAAAGTAAAAGGAATATAATTTGTTTTATTAAAATTAATTGTTAATAAATTTTTATCAAACCAATTTTTTATAATTTTAAAATCTTTTTTAATTTTATTATTTATGTTGTCCCAATTTGTATCGGTATAAAAAATTGTAGTATTATCTGCAAAACTATAAATTTGTCCATCGCAATAATTAATCCAGTTACTTTTCATAGGTGAGTAAATAGAAAGTTGGGTTACTTGTAGGTTAGGTTTAAACTATTATAGAAAGGTCACATTCAAAGGTAAATTCACCTTAATCTCTACTCCCTGCCCCACCTCTAAAAACTATGTTGTCAACACATTTTACGTTTATTAATGATATGTGCCATCTATAGGTGCCAAATCATTCGTCTATTCTATAAGAGGTCTTTGCTTATACCCCATTATTTACCTTATATCTAACAAGCATATTAATCCCTTTATAGTTAGTAATCTCATTGAATATGAATATGTCATCAGAGCTACAATATGTTACATCGACTGCATCAAGCACAGAGTTAGTGAGCCGGAGAATAAGATCATGTTGTTCCACCCCAAGTTAGATCGGATAATGTCGATAGGCTCAAAGGGTCGGAGTCAATTGCCACAATTATCGATAAACGAAAGTCCTACTGAAATAAACTGAATGTCCCAAAGTTATCTCTGGAAACTATTAAAGTTCCAACCCAGAGGGATTCGTATTTTCGGGATAATAATATATTGTTGAGATGTTCCGATTAAAGTGGATTTAACGAAACTAATTATAACGATTGGTAAGAAATATTTATAAAGATAGAGCTTTTACTGACATTTGGGATATATTGTTTACGGGTGTGGGTGAAAAACAATGTTCATAAAAATACGATAACAAGTAGTTGTATAAAATTGAAACAGTATATTATTATACAGTTCCAGGAAATAAAAATTTCACTACCTTATTTTAATAAAGCCATATACCTTTCTTACCCGCTTAAAAACAGCTATTTTATAGGATTACCTGGGTTTCAGAGGGGTGACTTGATTATGGTAATTTCGAGATACATGGAAAAGGGGACCTGAAATTTTAATTTTAATAGTGCCGAGGGCAAATCATTTATGTTCGCGGATTTCATGGTGGTGAAGATATGATGTGAAATTCTGTCGGGGCTTGTCAGGATTTTAAGTAAGGTTTATTTTTTTAAATAACTTGCTTGTTTTAAAAATACATTTTTTTGTTACACTAATTATAATTTCTAATGACACGGTTTTGTTGGCTGATAGCTTGGAAGGGCTACAAGAACTTACCAACAGCGTTACGCATACAAGCGAACAATACGGGTTGGAACTGAATATTAAGAAGACTAAATACATGGCTATAAGTAAGTTCCGTAATCAATGCGGTCAGCGGTGAGCTGTATTGTAAAAGCGAAGCTATCGAGAGAGTGGGCAGTTTCATTTACCTTGGTTGTCAATGAATCGTGGGACCACTCCAAAGAAATAAAGTGTAGAATATAAAAGGCCACAACAATGTTCACACAAATAAAGCATTTTCTCTGCTGTCGAGATCTCAGCAGGACGCTCAGGAAGAGAATGATAAAATGCTATGTTTTCTCAGTATTGTTGTATGGTGTCGAGGCTTGGACATTGTCCGAAGCAACAGAAAAAAGGATCAAGGGTTTTGAACTATGGATTTTTCGAAGACTCCTAATAATTTCCTTGGTTGATCAAGTCACCAACGAAGAGGTCCGAAGAAGAATAAACTGCCAACTAACTCTTATGGATACCATAAAACAACGCAAACTTGATTAATTGGGCCATGTCATGAGAAACCCTGTCAAATATCGTCTACTTCAATTGTTCCTGCAAGGTAAAGTGAAAGGAAGAAGGTGACCAGGTAGAAGGAGAATTTTTTGGATCGCTAACTTACGAAAGTGGTTTGGCGTGACTTCCATTGAACTATTTCGCGCCGCAGCCAACAAAGCGCGAATAGTCATGATGATAGCCAACATCCGGAAGGGATAAGGCCGACGAAGAAGAAGAAGAATTATAATTACATTTTTTATATAGGTAGCAAGTAGAACAGTTATAATATATTTAATTTAATAATCTGACAGATGCCTATTAGGTGGCATCTGAGTTTAAATAGATAGGCGTAATATCATCTGGTACCTACTCCACAAAAAACCGGAAATCATTCGTAAAGTCGTAATTTCTTTCGCTGGATTCAAGTTGTACCCACAAAAAATGATTCTGATAAAATAAAAGTAAAATATTTTTCAACCTTCATTGGTTGGTTGGAAATAGTATTACATATTTATTTCCTATGATGAATCCTTATTAAACTTTCGCCCAATCGACGATATCCGGCAAAAATTATTTTCAAAAAGTTTTCTAGTTGTAAAAAAAAAGTTAAAGCTTCAGTCCAATTATACGGGACCAGACATAACGTCATAAGTTTTCTTGTAAAATTCTTTTGACGTCGAAAATTTTATCAGAATAAGTGGCAATTAGTTGAGGTTTGGTTGATGCGAAATTGATATTACTTTCGTCTAGACGGAGTTACCGATTTACTGTATCAAGGTTATTTTTTATATTAGAAAGAGGAAATAGTGGTGAATAGCCGCCCCCCCCCCTTAAACCCCCTCCTTCTGGTTGCTCTAAGGTTTTCTATAATATATATTGGGTCTGAAAGCGGGGATTGGATAAATATACAGTGTCACCAGTAAAGTCCGCATCATATGGGATTTTTTTTATTAATAGCTCTATTAAAAATTTGGCATCAAGTTCTGCTTCGATCCAGATGAAAATTAAGCAAAAAAATAGTAGTCACGTGATTCGCATTATCTGTCAAATTTTAATTTTTTCAAAAAAATAATTCAAAAGTGGGGTTATTTCTGAAAATATCGAAAAAAGTTATTAGAAAAAGTTTTTTTATATGCAGTTTCTAGCCCACATGCAAAATTTCAGCTGGATAAGATAATTTTGATTTTTTAAATATATTTTGTAAATTGCACCACTTTTGCAAAATAAGTCTCAACGCAACCTACATAAAACTTCTTAGTTTTGACAATGCTTTATTTCAGATACATTTCCTTTAAAGTAACGCCATATTAAATGTGTGTTTTTCTACAAAATCAAAATTGAGCTATTAAAATTTGGTCGCATGTGATGCAAAGTTCATTTGTTTTTAACCCTGTATAAGGTAACTTCAGAAAATAGGTATTTTTGAAAACGTAGTTTGTGTCTGAAAGTAAAAAAATAAAAAATAAAATAAAGGGGTTTTAAATTAAATCGTTGTAAATAGATAAACTTCACGTTAAGTTAAACTAAAATTTTATTTTCCACTTTACCACAATTTACTGATCACACTGTGTTCTTTTTTGTCTTAATATTAAGGTGTATTACTTTCAGACACAAACTACGTTTTCAAAAATACTTATTTTATGAAGTTACCTTATACAGGGTCCAAAACAAATAAACTTTGCATCACATGCGACCAAATTTTAATAGCCCAATTTTGATTTTGTAGAAAAAACACATTTAATATAACGCTACTTTAAAGAAAACGCGTCTGAAATAAAGCATTCTCAAAACTAAGAAGTTTTATGTAGGTTGCGTTGAGTCTTATTTTGCAAAAGTGGTGCAATTTACAAAATATAGGTAAAAAATCAAAATTATCTTATGCGGCTGAAATTTTGCATGTGGGCTAGAAACGGCATTTAACGGCTTATAACTTTTTTCGATATTTTCAGAAATAACCCTACTTTTGAATTATTTTTTGGAAAAAATTAAAATTTGACAGATAATGCGAATCACGTGACTACTATTTTTTTGCTTAATTTTCATCTCGATCGAAGCAGAACTTGATGCTAAAGTCAAATTTTGAATAAAGCTATTAATAAAAAAAAAACCAATATGATGCGGACTTTACTGGTGACACTGTATATATTTTTGAATAAGTCCGACCATATTTAATCTCTTATAACCTAAGGAGTTAGAGTTATAAAAAAATTCCCGTTATATTTTAGTTTTTTTTATTGGATATAATATAACTAATGTTACCATGGGAAACCTTGTAAAAACTTTGTGATATTTCCTTTAGTCCGTATTCAAGATTTTTTCAGTTAATATCCATCAGAATTACGCTTCAAAAGAGCAATAAATTGAATATTTGTACTGATATAAATATTTGTTGTAATCGACAACATGCTCCGTATCATCGAGCAAGGGCTCCATCCGTGCATTATATTATTAACGTTCTATATATTACACTAACTTTTTTACCGATTATAACGTATTTCATATCAACTTTATTTTTTCAGGAAGAAGGGTAGCAATTGCAATTTCAGCCAGTTCTTCTATGTCTGGAGGTAAATAATTTTTTAATTATTCATTATTTTTAAACTTTAACAAAAATTATTACAATACTTAATATAAACAACTTATAAACAATATGTTTAAAAACTAGACTAGTCATAGCACCACACCAGAGTCTACTTGAACACCAGTTAAAAGTAATTACTACCGGAAAGGTTCTAAACGTAATAGAAATTAATTTTATACTTTTTAAAATAATTTACGTTAGAAGATCTGCTATACAGCCCCGTCAGATACTGTTTACAGCTAGTACCATAATGATCGTTATTATGATCATTCTTACATAAGTAACTATTCCGCAACAAGCTATTACTCTTGAAATATCATATAGGGCTGCAGAATCGTAACATTCCCTACAATTTATATTGAACGAGATTGTGTAATTCCGACACTTACAAAAGCATTAAGGCCAAAGCAAAGTGCCGAAGATACACATTTAACGCGTTATTCTTAGTGGCAGTGACACCATTACTTTTTGATTGTTCTCAATATACTAACTTTATTTATTGTAAAGTAGTCTGTAAGTTTAGTTCCAAATATACAGCCCGTCGTACAAAAATATTGCTTAGATTAATGACAATAGGGAGCAGTATGGATAACATCTATAGTGAAATAGTGAACGTATCTGGATGAAAAAGAAGAACTATAAAACTACTCAATAAAAGATAGACGATTCTTTGACCACTTTAAATCACAACATGATCCTTTTCACCGTCATCAAACGGTGGTCATGGATGAAAAAAAGTTATATGGATCAGCTCGGGATTTTCCAGTTTAATAACCAATGTATGTATTGCAATATTACCTAGTACAAGAACACTTTGTACTTTTATCAACTTCCAAGTACTAATTTGAATTTTATAATCTTCCATATCCAATTTGAAAAACCTAAATCTTCACACTGAGAAAAAGCCTTCTATTCGCTAGAAGAATTCACATACTTTCTATACAACTCTTTAATACTATATGTGACAGCAACGTGCTTTTCTACTGTAAGGCAACGAAAACTGCTAGACCGTTCTGTAGTGATAATATCACGGTAATTTAGCCAATAAGAAATAGGAGTTATTGCTACCACATAATGGTTTATATCCATTATTGCTCTAAATACGCGCAGTAATTATCAAGTTCTATTGGGGGTGTAATCTAATTTTATACACTGTATTAGTTCCGACTGGCAGTTGTAATGAAACTTGACATTAATCCTAATAATATTTGCTTGCTGTGGTTAATAAAGCATATACTTACCATTAAAACTCAGTACTGTAATTCTCCAAAATTAAAATAGCTTCTAGTGTGATATTGTTCTTGTCGTATAACATTGCATAATATAATTATCTATTATGCAACATGGTTTCCTGAGATGGTAAAATTCATCCGTAGATTTTAGTCCAATACTAATAATGGGTTGGTACAAAATGCGTCGCATTGAGAAGATACAATTTACGTCTTAACAAAATTGTTGTATTGGATCCAGTGCAGAATGCGTTTTTTGCTTTGCTGAGCATTTCACCAAGAACGCAAAAGTGACAAGAAAACAAATTTTCCCTATTATTTCTAAAATAAGGTCCGTATCTAAACAAACATGCCATCTTTGAATGATAAAAAAAAGTTATTTACTTAAAATTGATACAAAATTTGACCTTTTTATTTAAAATAGTTAATAATTGAAATTTTGTTTGCTCTCTATACATTTTTGCAATTTGTAAACTTCTCAGGGTAACAGTTAAAAGATAAGAAATGGTTGATCTAGGTATATACACTACATACAACTACATTATCTCAAAATATTCTATACAAGGCTTGCGTCTAATGCTCTTAACATTAATAACACGAGTATACCTGTTGTGACCTTTCTAAGATAACATAAAGGAAAATGTATTTGTGCGCCTTCTATATTTTAATTTATTACGTGCTTTCTCTGCCTCTATCTAAATTTATGGAGAGCTTGTGCTTAAACATAGACACATACACAGCCTTAGGGCATGCAAACTTTTTTATACTTGGTCTCTTGTAGTATTAATGTTCTTGAAAAACCGAGATACTAGAAAAATATTTTCTAAAGACAATTACAATGAAAGTGGCAAAGTTAACAATACCGCGAAAATATAGGTACCTATACTCATAATAAATTGAAATATTTTATTGTGACAATATAACCATTGTTTTTTTTTTTATCTTCATTTGCTTCCAGAAGGGCCATTAAAATATTAAAATCTTTCATACCCATGTCACAATTATGCAAAAACCCGTTCACGGAAAACGTAAAAAGGAAAACCCCTCCGGAAAAGTTTTGTTTAATGACTTTAACGAAGGTTGTTCGTTGTTCGTATTTTCTTTGCAGGATTCGGTCGTATTTTCCAGCTGTAGATTTATTTTAATTACGACTTAACGAGAAAAACTTGGGCCAATACAAAGAACTCTAGTTCCATGGTAGGTGTGACTCGAATATTTAATTGGCCATAAACTTTTGGCGTTGAGCCGAAATCGGCGGAAAAATGTTTGCATTGTTCTCTAATTGTTTTAAATATGGGTCTATTTTTGGGAAAGGTTATAGTCTAAAACTTTGCGTGCGCAGAATTCTTTGTCATGAATTTTTGTTAATTTAACTAATGCGATGATCATACATAGAAAAATATTTAAATATAGAATGGCACACAAAGAATAAATAGGAATGAATAGAAAGACGATATAAATATTACACATTATAATATACGATCTACGACAAGTTAAATAGTATAATATGATATTAGGATAATAAAGTATCTCATTGTCCGAATAGCATATATTATTTTTTCTTCAAACGTGCATCATATTATCCGAGATAAAACAATAAAAGAAAACGAATTTTTTAATAAATTAATAGATAACAAGATTGAATTTTTAACTTATTTCACTGTATATTTCTTTTTTGGTATCGATACGTGCTTGTTTGGTATCTATGAAAACAAATATTTCAAATTCGGTGTCGCGTCAGTTGAGACCGAATAAATCTATAGAAAATGAGTTTGGAAGTGCCTGATGGTAGTGGAGGCAGCTAGAATAACTATTCAAAACTTGCTGCTGACGAAATCTGGTGCAGTATATGAAGCTTTGTCAAGTTCAAAAAATGGTGCACTAGAAAAAAAGTAATGCAATAGTCTGAGAACGTTTTATTGGCATATTTTACAGAAATGGCACTGAAAATTCAGAGTTCTAGTTTGTGGCCTCATTATTCAATGATAAGGTCCGTGTTAATTAAAAAAAATGTATAGTACAAGAATGTACTCATATGCCTAGGAGTATAAGTACTTAATATTATACTCCTATTCATATAAATGACATTCAATGTCATTGAGAAACGTTACATAAGTTATCCCTTATATGACGTTTGAAGAAAAATTATATAATACACTAAAAACCAAAAAAAGAAATACCAGTTTTGTCTAATTGTATCGCTACTGCCGCGCCGCTTTCAAAAATTGAAATTGAAGCAAAAACGAATCCAATTTTCATTCCAGTCATAAAACCAACTTTTATTTTTCGCCACAAGGGCAAATTATTAACACAAGCCATCAAAGTAACCTATTTGAAATGAGTTTATTGGATACGAGTTTAATACCTGCGGGATAGACATTAATCCTGTGCAGATCATCGGGCGGTTTAATTGCATGTCGGGAACGATATCCATAAAAACTCATTGAAAAATGGGGAAATTCTTTCTTTGGTAAGCCAGCTTTGCGGCGATGGAATTATTTTTTTTTGAATAATGGAAATCGACAGGAGTTGTTTAAAAAAATATATGTTTGACCTACCAGTAATATAAACTGGAAAAACCGTATTCACTAAGGCCTTTTGCACACACTTACCGCGACCGTCCTAAGGCCCCGTTTTTGCGATCTACCGCGTTCGTGTTATCCTTGCACACATGCACGGTTTTCGTCAGTTTGATTCTATTTTGATTCGAATATGAATCATAGACGTGCTGTGGCGATTTTAATGTCTTACATGCATATCAAAAAACGAAGAAAGGCACGAAACAGAATTTTGTGGGTTCATTCCATCAATATGGGAAGGAAACAATTCGGTGCATTCTTTATACTATTTGGTCAGTTGAGGGAAGACGAAAAAAAAACTTTGCAACTATTTTATGATTCCATATTCAGCTTTGATGACCTACACGAACGATTAAAAAAATCGCTTCAACGTCAAGATACATTTATAAGAGAGTGCATACAGCCTATGGAAATGTTGGCTATTACAGTCAAAATCAGGATTGACCTCCAAACATATTTCATTCCAGGCAATTCTTGTGCAGTTTCTGTCCTTATATATAGAACTTGTTTTGTCCCAAATACCCGGCCTTGCTTCCACCAAAGATATAAGCATACCCATATCTATATCTAGTGCCATTGCG
This sequence comes from Polydrusus pterygomalis, assembly GCA_963969555.1. Taxonomy (NCBI): domain Eukaryota; kingdom Metazoa; phylum Arthropoda; class Insecta; order Coleoptera; family Curculionidae; genus Polydrusus; species Polydrusus pterygomalis. The sequence continues at coordinate 10,172,044 of OZ018379.1, forward strand.
AAAAATATGATTATGATAAAATATAATACTAAATAAAATAATGTTCCCGCCAATGAACCAAGAAAATATCGTAAGCGCGGTACATGTGCAAGCATCAATTAAATCTTAAACTCTACTGGGCATGTCTCTCCGTCAACATGGTAACGGTCGCCGTGAATTATAGTGGGGGTTACGGTGACATCGCGGTGGAACGGAACCGTGTACATGGTGCCGGTGCGTAGTGATGTTAAAGAGCAGGTAAATTGCTGTAAACAGGTTCGAACAGTTCGGTTCTCACTCGGGAACCTGTTCCGTAAACCTGTTCACCTGTTCTTTTCATCATAAATAAATTATTGTCACTCGTCACTCACTGACTTCATAAAAAAAAGTAAAAAAGTGGAAGGTCGGGAAAGTAGTAAAAAAAGGTCGCCACTTTCGAGTTCCGTAAACTAACAACACAGAAAGAACACCGCTGCCTTCCTGTTTCCTTCAAAAGAAGAGACCAAAACAAAGAACACCCTGTTCTTTTTATGAAAGATGGCTTGCGGGTCGTCGTTTGAGAATAAAAAGAACAGGCTGTTCTTTGTTTGTTGTTTCTTTGGAGCAGAACAGGGAACAGAGAACAGTGAACAGTGAACAGTGAACAGGGAACAGGTAACAGGGAACAGGGAACAGGTAACAGGGAACAGGGAACAGGGAACAGGGAACAGGGAACAGGGAACAGGGAACAGGGAACAGGGAACAGGGAACAGGGAACGGGGAACAGGGAACAGGGAACAGGGAACAGGGAACAGGGAACAGAAAACATACACACAGAGCATATACGCGGACGCAGCGGTGTTCTGTGTTCCTGTGTTGTTTACAAAAGTGGCGACAAAGCGGGTGCGTGTGAAAGGTCAGATATGCTGCCTAATCCCTTAAGGTCGGGACACACCTATCATGCACCCTTACGATCCGACTCCGATCATACAGTCGGACGAGTGCCTGGACCTCTGTTCTCCAATTTAAGAGAAGTGAATGCTCTCTCGCGAGAAGGGACAATTCACATCATATCCTCACATCGTTTGGTATCGTTCTCTCACTGTAAAAATTCCGTATTCTCCAGCATTCCGAGGCATATGATGTGAATTGTCTCTTCTCGCGAGAGAGCATTCACTTCTCTTAAATTGGAGAATAGAGGTCCAGGCACTCGTCCGACTGTATGATCGGAGTCGGATCGGACGGGCGCATGATAGGTGTGTCCCGACCTTAAACCGTATAAACGGTGCTGTTAGGACGGTCGCCGTCGCCGTGAGTATGTACAAAAGGCCTAAGGGGTTTAAATTCAAACCCGTCTTAAATTGACAGTTCTCGGACTTCTAGGTTTGAAATGACAAGTGTCAGAATAAGTCAACTAAGTATTGTTTCGTAAATATTTTTTTGGTTTCTCTTTAAATTCTTAAAGAAAATAGATTTTGATAGATACTGTTCCTTTAGTAGGGAAGGCGCAGACATATCTGCCGAACTAGCAGAGAATACTGTGGCTAGACCACTGAGAACAGTCAAAGAGAAGATATATCGAATAGCTAAATAACTTGCTCTAAGCAGATGGACAGAGCTAACAACGTGCATCTTCTGCCTAGCATCTTTAAGCAATAGTGGCCCCTATTTGATAACAGGAAAACCGCAACATTATTACACCACAGTCAGAAAGACTTAAGAAATATCTTTGCCGTAGTCACCAGCCATTGCCTTTACGGCAAACACGTCACACAGCTAATTACTTCTGCGGAAGTTGCAGATATGAAGAAGAGTAGAATATTATTCAGCATTTCTTGGTGAATGCCCTGATCTTGCAAGAAGAAGGTTCAATACCTTGAGCGAAATATTCCTTAATCACAACGGCCCTTATAGCACTACGTGAGACTGTTTCGACAGTGCCAGAATTTTTTTTTATGAGAATATTCTAAAGACTATAACCCCCTGCGGGATATTAGCAGAGGAGTGTACGATTCAACCCCCTGAAGTGGAGCCGCCTACCGACTAAACTAACCGTGTTCCTGCGGTTTCCGCGCCAGAGGCGTATAAACTTTCAGACCACTCGGTTTGGTATTTCAGCACCGCACGCCTAATGCGTGCTTTGCGTCATACTCGCCAACGCTTTGGGTTCTCGGTGTACTTAAGCTGTCTTTGTCCTCTAACTACTCTAACTAAATAGTAAGATTACTGTATCCTAGTGTTTGTGTTGGTGATGTTTGTGCTCAGATTACTGAGCAGTAGCAAGCTACTGCTTGCTGTGTTGATATTTGTGTTTGTGATGTTTGTGCCCACGCATTTACGCAATGGTGCCCCCGTTATTGCAGAGAGAAAAACCAACAGCGCTGGTCTGAGTAGTAGTAAGCTTTTGTGTTGTGATTTGTGACTAGCTAAGAACTTACTTATGTTGGTGTAGGTATATGGATTGGTGCAGTGTTGTGTGTAGTAAGTTCTTGTGTCGTAGGAAAATTGTTTTGGTAGACATTTTTTTATTTTTGTTTACTAACTACGTGGTCACTCGAATACTACGCGAACTACATTTACTACCATTTTCTTTCTTCTTTCTTCTTGCTTCTTTCTTCTTACCTTCTTACAATTTTCTTTTACCTCAGCTATTATAATAGCTGGTTTTTCGGACGCTTATAATATACCCTCATTCTTTCTGCATCTTCTATAGGATTATAATCCACTAATCCTTTTAGTAACCTAACCTAGCAGCTACCAAAACTATTTATATCCAACAGCCCAATTATTCACAATAATAAGGAATTGGAATTAAATTAAAACTCAAGCCCAAAATCAATCAATTAAAAAAACATATTGGTACAAGTTAACATTGATCAAACCTAATAGCGTTAGATCTAATAGGTAATTTCAGTTATTGCTTCGACAGAGCAACACAGACCTTTCTATATTCCGGCTTTACAAGTACTCCATGGAAATAAGCAATTTCGAACAAGTTTATTAGTATTCTTAATGAAGTAAAGTTTGCCATGTGGATATAGGTTGCATGTGCCAACTATTTTCTTGAATGCTCTGACAAGTTTCAAGAATTAAATTTTCTCCTTAATTAAACTTTGTAACTGAAGGGTTGCAATTGAGTAAGCACGTGACACATACATAAGTATAGGTAGGTGTAATTACATTTTCTTTTCTGGAAAGTAACTTAGCTCTTGTAGTTGTAATTATTGCACTATTTATTGGTTGCAACAATTAATTGAGGTTAATTTATTAGAAATTAATTTTTTGAAAAAGCCATAATAGGTGTAAACAACTAAGTCATAATGTTTTTAGTAGTCTGTATTTATCTAATCTAAACTCCAAGTCTGTACTTAAGAATCGGTTTCTTTTAAAGTAGCTGAAATACATTTCTCAGCTTTATACAGCAGTATGCAAACAAAAGTGTCGAATTTAAATCTATCGGGTAAAAAATGAGTAATTAGAGTTCTGAGAATTTTCCTTCTTAAACTCACCGACTTTGTTATCGCCGCTTTTGTTTAACCGACAATAAAATTAAATCTATTGATTGAAAAAGTTTCCCGTCAATTCAGACTGAATAAATTTTAAATGAGCACAAGAGATTTCAATCTTTATTGTTTAAATTTGTTTTTCTCGAAAATCAGCAATTTGTTCTAAATTGCCGATTCTTTAATAGGATAGCTGGAGTTATTTGATCTTTTTTTTTGTTTTAACGATATAATAAGAGATTATGATGCTTCAATTTATTTGATAAAAGACGGCTACTATTTCGAAATATTTCTTAAAACTGAAATCCATCTACATTAATTTAACAACAACTTAACTTAAGGTCTTTTATGCTACACTGAGAAAAATTCTTCTATCCCTTATAAGAATTCACATACTCTATATACACTGTTTAGTACTATTTGTGAAAGCAAACGCTTTCCTACTGTAAGACAACGAAAATTGCTAGACCGTTGTGTAGTGATAATATCGCGGTAATTTAACCAATAAGAATTAGGACTTAATGCTTCCATAGAATGGTTTATAGCCATTATTGCTTTGAATACTTCCAGTAATTATTAAGTTCTATTGGGGGGTGTAATCTGTTTTTATATACTCTATTAGTTCCGACTGGCAGTTGTAATGAAACTTAACGTTAATCCTAATAATATTTGCTTGCTACGGTTAATAAAGCATATACTTACCAATAAAAATCAGTACTGTGGTTCTCAAAAATTTAAATAGCTTATGATTATCTATTATGCAACATGGTTTACTGAGATGATGAAATTCGTCCATAGATTATAGATAGGTTCTGCAAAATTAGAATATTCTATTGCTTTTTCTGACACACAAAATTAAAAAAAACTTATATACAAAGTAAAAATGAATTAATTGAAACAGGTATTGGTACGATAAATGAAATTCAAATTCAGATAGGACAGCTAGAAGACTCCGAAGAACGATGTAATCTGCGCAACAAATACATTAAAACTAATAATACGAACGCCCACCAACGTAGATTAGAGATTCTAACGGATACAATTCGTTTTTGGGACGCTGTTTTGCTGTCTTAATTGTAGAGAAAGCGCTCTACTGGGAAAAAAATGCGTCGCATTGAGAAGATACAATTTATTTCTTAACAAAATTGCTGTATTAAAATTAGTTCATTATTTAACCAGACTGTGCTGCACACGGAACTGATTACTACCAATAAACACACTGTTCTAGCAAATCTGGAATTGATATAACACTAAAGCAGGTTTGGAACACTAGCAATTTATTTGATATGGGTTAATACAAAATAAGCTATCAATACAAACTATGTCTTAGCAAATCTCTTAGATCATTTTCCTCAGTGTATCTACAACATCTCGTTGATGTATACAATATATTTTTTTTAAACGATTTAATAATTTTCTGTACTTAGTACCTATAAATAGTAGATACTGTGAATTCTATTTTCGGGTCTCTAGATACATTTTATTGAATTTTAAGTAGTAATTTTTATAAATGAAAATACACTTGCTCATCTAATATTATTTTCTAGGTACAAGATATCAAACACAGGTGAATCAGTAATATTATTTACTCAGTGATAAATGACTGATAACATAAAATTATCTTATCTTTCAGTTCGACTTCTATTGTTTAACAATTAACAGGCTATTCTAGTGGCGCCCAGAATGTGATAGGTGGTATGGATTTATAAGTACAAATGGGAAAATTCTAAGGACTTTTTTTGGTTATTATCGAAGGGTTTGGTAGTTTATGAAATAAGGCTGTTGATTTCAAAATAGGTGTGATCTCGCGGCAATTCGACATACTTTAGTTGGTTTATAATTTCCAATCTTAAGGTGCGGTCTCGGTGTTATTATACGTTTGAACGGCCATATTGGACTAGTTGGTGTGTTTTTAGTAAAAATTACAATTAAAAATGGCCGGGAAAGGTGATGGAGAGGGCGAGGGAAATATCCTGAAGCTGGAAAACCAAATTGCAGTAATTAAATATATAATGTTATTTTTTAACGTTTTAGCATGGGTAAGTACTATTATAACGCATAAGAATAGATTATAAATTATTTGATTGTTTCCACCGTTTCCCCTTTAAATCATGAAATAGTAATAAAAAAATGGAAAGCCTTAGTTTATGTTTTACAACGGTTAAGTAATTGTGTATCCAATAATTTATTTGAAAGGTTTGAACCAGTGGCGGCTCGTTGGGTAATATTATACATGTAATGCATAGGAAAAAACCCGCCGGAGGGTGCCACGCCCCAAAAACCTTTTTTGGACATCTTACCGTTATTGCAGTACATCTGCAATAAAATTAATTTACCAAAATAAATACCGTGTAATTTTGTGGGGCGCATTGCATTGCACAAATCCAATCATTTCGAGAATACTTCAATATCTATACAGGGTTGCCCAGAAGTCCGGAATAAAATTAATATAGCCTTAACCTGTACCTTTTGGGAAAAACGCTCGGACACGTCAATTTAGTTATATATATTATGCTCACATTTTGACGTTATTCACTTGTTTTTGTATAGACATTTGTAAACGATATGACGACATCGATCTTTTTTTCAAATAGAAACATACAGCTTTTGATACATCATTTGAAAGCTAATATCTCGTACAGTATGCTCATAAATTTTGACGCGATTCTGTCAAGCTATTTCAAAATGGCGACTGTTAAAAGTTTTTAAAAAATCTCTATTTAAATAAGCGGAAATGATAAATCATCGATGTTTTTTTTTTCCTTGCAAGGTAAGAAATCTTCATTGTTTCACGTTCTGACATTTTGTGACTTAACAATAGTTATGGTTTATTTGTTATTTATTTTGTCAAAAAAAATTTAACAAAGCAAAACAAAACACAACAAAAAGGTGGTTTAACGTGGCAGATGCTGGAAATGTCCTCCATCCTCTACTTGGCATGCTCCCAGACGATGGTAAAATCCGTCGACGGAATTCCGAATCACTTTAGCCGGTCTGTTATGTGTCTCCAATCTAATTTTGTATTTCAAATCTTTAATTTTATTTGGCCTATTTTGGTAAATGTTTTCTTTCGCTGCCATGGCGGACACCGGTGTCTGATCAGCTATGATTTTACCACGCCACGTCAGACACCCGTGTCCGCTACAGTTATTCAACGACACTGCCCAGCGGACACACTTTTCTATAAAAGTTTTCATATGAGGGTCTGTATTGGCGCTGCGGCATAGTCCACTTATCTTGGTTTTTTGATTGGACACTGTAAATGGATTTTATAACACGTGTCTGCTATTGTGTCCGCTATGGCGAGCAGACTTAATTTTTTAAATTAATTTCCATACACGCCAGGGCAGACACCCAATATTTCAAAAAGAAAATTTAAAGCGCGTTTTGTATTTATTTATTTTCTTTTAAGAAAGGTAATCAAAATGTTAACACATTATATCAGGTGTTGTAAACAGATATAAAGAAATCACTCCCTGGTTCTTCATTGGTCACAAAATACATAATTCTTCGGGTTCTGTTATTCATTTTGCACAAAAATAGAATGTAATAAAATAAATCACGTAAATCGGCCTAAATTTGCAACGGAGAACTAACAGTAGACACAACGTTATCTTACTTCCAACTGAAGTCTCCTTACACTCCTTACAGTAGGGCTATAGCTCTATACGATGGGCGGATTTGATGTGTCCGCTATCTACGTCGTGTCCGCTAAGGTGTCCGCTGTGGCGTAACCATGTAAGAAAAATGTCTTCTCAGAGTGTCTTCTGTGGCGCGTTATGGGAAAATGGTTTCACCACGCCACGTCAGACACCGGTGTCTGTTTAGGTTTTATTAAAAAAAAAACACGCAAAAAACACAGCAAAAAAAACTGCTATACCCAATAGTCTTAGAATTACCGTATCTTATAGGATTCATCCTTGGCCTGGGAGGCCATTTTTACTAATTTGGCTTGGCAGCGAATGTGTTAAATATCCCCAAAGAAAATAGTCTAGGGTCATTAAGTCTGGGAAGCTCGGTGGCCTTTCAATTGTACCACGTCGCCCAATCTAGCGACCTGGAAATATCTCATCTGAATATTTTATCACATTGACACCAAAATGCGGGGCAGCACCAGCTTGCCGAAACCAAGATGTTTCATTAGGTATATCTGGATCTACTTCGTTGGGAAAAATTACAGCTAGAGCAGACATCAACTTGAAGGTTAAGAAATCCAGATACCGTTTAGTTATAAAGTTTCCTTCAAAAAAGAATAGCCCCAGCACTCGGTTATTAATGATACCTGCCCATACATTTACGAACAAACCCAAACAAACAAACCATAAATATTGTTAAGTCACAAAATGTCAGAACGTGAAACAATGAAGATGTCTTACCTTAAAAGGTAAAAAAAAAACATCAATGATTTATCATTTCCGCTTATTTAAATAGAGATTTTTAAAAAGTTTTAACAGTCGCCATTTTGAAATAGCTTAACAGAATCGAGCCAAAATTTATGAGGATACTGTACGAGATATTAGCTTTCAAATGATGTATCACAAGCTGTATGTTTCTATTAAAAAAAAAAATATCGATGTCGTCATATCTGTGACAAATGTCTATAAAAAAACAAACGAATAACGTCAAAATGTGAGCATATATAAAACTAAATTGACGTGTCCGAGCGTTTTTCCCAAAAGTTAGAGGTTAAGGCTATATATTAATTTTATTCCGGACTTGTGAGCAACCGATGGCCTATCATCACTCTCGGCGGGATATTGCATGTTTTAATTTTACTTATTTTTATTTTAAGGAATTTATAATTATTTACTGAAAAGTATAAAAGTACTAGTCAAGTTTCTTAAAAATTTTGGTGGTTCTGCAACTCTGCAGCTCCTATGTAGCAGCCGCCCCTGGTTTGAACCATCGTTCCACTGACGATGACTTTAATATAAATTATTTCTCTATAAATTGGGCCATTACGAAATAAAACGCTGAATATTTAATTTTATTTGTTTTATATTCTGTTTATATACGCGCTAACAGAATTTTCCATATTGTTTGTATTTGCCTTCAAAAATACGAATTTGTTAAACATAGGTGGCAATTACTTTTATTTATAACATATAAATGAGGTCTAAATAAATTTTTGTAAAGGGCGATGGCTACGTTTTTATATATGTATCAGATTTGTTTATGCCTATTTATTGTGAGTTTATTAGAAATAATTTAAAAAATTCTGTTTACGGCGGTTATTTATACGCAAACTATGTTTCACATGACACCAGGGTCCTAATTCTCGAGCGTAAGAGAACGTGAACGATCACATCACGCAAAGGAGCATTCCCTTCCGCGGCAGTTCTCCTATGAACATAAGTTAGTAAAATTTGGTATTCTCGAACGCAGACGATATGTTCCGTGGTCATAAGACAGTGTTGCCAACCATTTTCAAGGCAAGGGCCGCCACTTTTTACGAAAATATTAAAGAAATCTAAAGGTAAATTGAGGTGGAGATTGTTAGTGCGGGTTTTTCTTTATTGTGAAAGGTAAGATTATAAAACTTGTCAATGTCAAATATTATTACGACGTAAATATAATACTGGGGTTAGAATTGCATGGGATGGGTCGTTCCCACCAAAAATAGTAGGAGAAGCGCGTTCTCCCGTAAATCGATGATGTGAATGGTCCCATGTAATCAAGAATACCGTTTCATGCGTTGCGTGAGAACTCCGCTCTCATTTCTCCTGAGAACAGTGTTCCCCAGTTTCAAGAATTAGGACCCTGATAAGACGCCGTTGTATAATGGATTCTGGCAATTCTCTATTTCTTTTCCACTGAGTTCAACTGCAACTGTTAATAGTTCTCAGCATGATACATTACTAAAGAATCATGCTTCTCAGGTTCGCAAGAGAGCTTCATATCTGGGAGCTTTAAGAATTCTACTGTAACAGCAGGCATTTTACCGCTGCCATTCATACCAACTAGATTTCTAGAACATTTATTATTTATATATTTAATAAAGATTCGAAAGTTCAAGGAAAACAACAGTTAATGTCCGGGGAACCTTCGTTTTTGTATATCTGGAATGTTTACCAGATCAGTTTAGAAGGAGTGAATTAGTGAATACTTATTTTTGTTGTAGTATTTTGTGCTGTTTACACCGTGACTTTATAGTAAGAAGTATAATTTTTGTTATAATATACCCATAATAAAGTGACCATTGGAATGCCGCATCAAGTAAACAAACAACCCTTATCTATTAATAACATATTTCCTTAATCAGTGTACGCTGGCAAAACCCAGTTTTTTTTTCTGGCCATAACTACTCAAGAATTGAATTGTGTTAATAATAAGAATACGAAAAGCTTGATTTATATTTTGCTGTCAAATTAACAGAACCTTTAAATACCGTGCGAGCAAAAAGTATTTGCATCAAAGAGGGCTTGGATTAAAAAACGTAGGGCTTGGTTTAGATCACAATAATATGGGGACGATATATCTAACTAAATCTAGGTTAAAATTTTATCAAATTTATATTATGACATGATATGCCAAACTAATAAGTAATAAAATAAGTAGACAAATACAAATTTATTTTTGTTGTTTACAAAATTAGCAAAGTAAGAATATACAGAAAGAAAAAGAAAAATAATTACATAAATTGCTGAAATTGGCCACCGCCATGCTCCAAGCATAAATTCACACGTCTCTTCATATAGTTAGATAATATTCTTGGATAATCCATTCTTTTAATTGTTCTAAATTTTATTTAAAAAAGCTTGGGACAAGCATCTTATACAATTTGTTGGCGTATTTTGCATTATTTCACGAACGTTTGCAACAAGTTCTTCTGTTCTTACAGATGGTCTTCCTGCTTCTTTTTTGTATTGTATAGAACCTGTTTTCCTAAACACAGCCACGGTTTTTTTCAGGCAATGATAAAAATCCCCAGCAACAAAAGCAACGTTAGGAAAATGTTCGTGAAAATCGTCCATGTATAAACTCGAATTGTATTGCCACTCACCATTAATTTACTCTAACCCCGTTTCGAAAATACGCTTTAACCATGAATATTTTGTGCTGTTCCGTAAAGCCCATTGTGTGAATTGTTCAAGAAATTGGAAAAATTAGCGATGAATCAAATTATTTGTAACGACTGTTAAAAATGACGGAATAACTTATTGATTGTTAATTCAGATAGTTACTGACACCCAACAGGTATTAAGCTCTACGGCTAAGCATTACGTCCTTAGATGCAAGACCCTCTTTGATGCAAATAATTTTTGCTCGCAAGGTACAATAATTATGCTTATTTGTATTGTCAAAAAGGACAATAACAGTATGTATGTTTGTGCGATCAAAATATACCAATCAAAATGGATAATCAGGTATTTATTGACGTACCAAAGTTGCCAAGCAAACAATAAGCAGATGCAATGATATAACAAAGCAATATAAATGCCTACTTCATATAACCGTATAGAGATAATACCCTAGGGAAATAATTTGTAATAATTTCCTGTGTTTATTAGCTAACCAAATTTATCAACATTTGACAAGAGCAAATTGTATGTTGGTATGTTTTCTTTGTGGCTAATTCAAAATACTCATGTATAACCTTACGGGTTTCGTAAATGGATTTATAAAAATACCAATTAATCCGTTTAGAATCAATTAATACCGGACATTGATTTTTTTTTTGAAAGCCAACAGGGACAATTTTTTTGGGTAGACATTGTACATATTTACCGTATTTGCTTGAAAGTAGACGAAGAAAGTGGCCCCTTTGTACACCTTCTCTTTAATAAGAGTGAAAAATGTTTTGCTGCTACGCTTATGAAAAATGTTTAAAAGGAAAACATCAACAGCTAAATTTGATGTCTAATAAATTATACTCATTTTACATAAACATACTTTCCTTCTATTCTTGTCATATAAGAATAATATCTTGTCTCGCATAGTCATGTAATATAAGTATTGTATACTAAGTTTCCTGAAAGCAAGGAGAAAAATAATATTTGTTAAAGATATATATATAACATATCCATTGTATGTGTGAGACATAGTTATTTAACGAGATGGAGAGAAATACTTTTAAATTTGAAGTAATAAAAATGTGTATAATTTCAAATAAAACTCTAAATAGTTGTGAGTACCTTTTTAAAAATAGGTACGAAAAGATTTAACACAGACGCATTTAAGGATTCGAAAGTTGACATTTTAAAATTTTAGTGGAATATACAATTTTGGAAAAAGTAACTTTATGGTTTAGTTGCCCGGGAACACAGGCATTCTAAAGGGTTGATTGACCGCATTATGTACAACCAAAATGAATAATCCTAGGTTTAGGCTACAATAGAATGTTGCAGAATAGATTTTTTACTCGATCACCAGCGGTATTTTCGAAATGGGATAAGATAAGAGAGAAATGTATTTTTGTTATTTCGCTGATCTACCTATTCAATTATGTTTATGCTATTAAGATGATAAGCAAACGAATACCCTGTCAAAGGGTTATATTATTTTTTTGTTCTACGCTTTAGAGGGCGTCAAAATATCCTAATGGACGACACTGTGAGACAGCCTGTACATAGAAGTTTCGTTTTATGTTATTCATAGTTTTATTTGTTTTCTATTGCACAATAAATATATGCGCTTGTTTTGAAGTAACATTTTTTTGTATTATTGTATTAATTTCTAAAAAACCGTTTGGTCATGTGCCACCCCCCTCCCCCTTAGTGAAGATTTGGATCCGCCACTGGTGGATATTTTATCATGAGAAATTTAGCATACAATATTATCCATTTTCAAGTCTACTGACAACCTTATTTCAAGCAGAGGTTCATGCAATTGAAATGTGTGCAAGACTGCTGATAGATTCACGGTATGCACATAGGCCAATCAAGATATTCTCTGACAGTCAAGCTGCATTAAACGCTCTTGAATCGAGATGATGTACCTCAAAAACGGTATGGAGCTGTGACGAAACACTATCCGAACTAAGTTTAAATAACAAAATAACCCTAATATGGATACCGGGACACATGGGTCTAGAGAGTAATGAGGCTGCCGACAAGCTCGCTAAGAGAGGGGCAGCACTAAAATTCACAGGACCCGCGCCGGTAATACGGTATCTTTCATGCTACGGCCAGGAAAACAATACTGGCTGAAGCAAAAAGCAAATGGGAAAGACACCGGTTAAATCTACCAGGTCTTACACACTCAAAAGCATTTATAAACATCCATATAAACCAACAACTAACTGACAAACTACTACTGCTCAACAGGTCATGCCTTAAAGTACTGGTGGGATTGTAGACTGGCCACTGCAAATTGCGACATCATATGCATAAAATTGGAATAACCCCAACTGATGAATGCCGGCTTTGCATGGAAGATGCAGAAACAGCAGAACACGTACTGTGCGCTTGCCCCGCAGCAGGAAGAATCAGATTCACCCTATTCGGCGAGGTGACTCTGCTGCCGGATGACATAAAAAATGTCTCTCCCAGTACCATCGTTAACTTCATTAAAAAGTTAGACTTATTGGGGGAAATAGAAACAAGGTGTTAGCCACAATAGGTCGCATGGTCGCAGTGCAGCTATAACCCACTTACTTTTAACCTAAGTTTATTACCTTCTGATGCTGTACGGTTCCTTAGTTATGGGACACCCTATATTTGAATTGGTATTTATTTTAATTAGAAAACTAAAAATAAACATTCCTTATTTTAACTCATTATCTACATCGAAAAATGGAAGTGAAAACATTAAGATAAGACATTGTTCCTTATCTTATCATACCATAAAAGGTAGTTTTTAGGTTACATTCGCTATAAACGAAAATATCAAGCCCAGAAAAGTTTTTCGCCAAACAAACCGACCAAAAAGTTATGTATTTTCAGCCGGAAAATGGGTTGTAGTTTATATGTCGAGTAAATCATAACGGATGGTTATATCGAAGTTTTCTCATTCAGTTTTCAGATATAACTTTAATCCTGTTTCGGGATATTTTTTGATGTCAGTGGAATATTTTAATTTATGGTATGATGGATCTGGAAAAATATTTTAACTTTTGTCGTATGTATTAGAGACAGGGTGTGATTTCTATATGAGTACACAATCATAAGGAGCAATATCTTATGCCAATGAGTAAGTTCACAAAGTACTAACAACGTTGAAACCGCCAGGTACTTTGCGAGTGCTTCGAGAACAGTCCAGCTTCACGAGCCGGACTATTTGCCGTATCTATGATATCTAGCTGACTTATTTTTATTTAGAAATGTAAAAATTATGTCTGTTATTATATTATGATAAATTTTAAGTTAATGTAAGCCTTAAGCTTTCTGGTTAAATTTACCTATTTACAGGCCTTTTTATGATTTCGACTATTATTTTACAAAAAGTCATAAACGTATTTTTACACAAAGCTACGACCCATTTTATAGCTTACCATCCAGGCATCAAATTAGGTCAGAAAACGGTTTTGGCAACAGTACTAGTAGGTCAATATTGATTTAACAGGCGTTTGCGAACTTATTTCATGGCGGCGACTGCAGAAGTGTAAGTGATAACCATGTCCTCAAAATAAAAAAATATACAACAGAGAAGTTTTATGTAGTAGTAGTAGTAGTAGTAGAGTATATTTCAGATGTTCTTTAACTCGTACGGGAAGAGGTCTTTTTGTTTCTCCAATGTACGATTCGCCACACTCGCAAGGGATTTGATAGATACAATTTTTTGTGTTTTCATTACGAGGGGTTTTACTTTTGTAATAAAGCGTATTTCCGGATTTGAAGGCTGTTTTGATATTATGGTTTTTGATGATCTTTCTAATCTTTTCAAAAATCCCCTTGACATAAGGTATTGTAAGAAATGCTTGCTCCTCTTTCGTTCCTGTATTAGTTTTTACTTCGCGATTTTTAAGTTTTGAGATGGTATTAGTTACAAAGGTTTCAGGTTAACCATTCTGTTTTAAATCTTTTTTGATGTTTGAAATTTCAATTAAGTTCTTCCGGATTGTTGCAAACATTAGATGCTCTGTGATAAATAGTTTGAATTATGCCCTGTTTTAGGGAGTGTGAGTGGGTTTCCTGTACAATGAAGTTTTTATGTTTTCAGCACTTCGTTTGACGAGAACATCGAGAAAGGGTAGAGTGGAATGTTTTTCTGATTCCATGATAAATTTAATGGATTGTCTTTAATAATTTATTTATTTATTTATTTATTTAATACAAACAGTACATCACAGAGAATACCTCCAAATAGTACAATAACACAAATACATATACATCAATAATAAAGTTCATTATTAACGTAATTTTTAAACCTTGTAAAGTTCCGATGTCTAAAAATGTCAACGTTCTTAAAATTAATATTATAATTATTCATAAGTCTATAAGAAAAACGTTGAGTTCCGTAATAGGTCTGGTTATAAAATGAATAAAATAGTTGTCTTGAACGAGTTGCTCTACTTGGGAGCCTGAAAGTAATTAAAGGCAATAAGTGATCACAATTGACGATACCATTAACTATTTTGTAAAGAAAAAACAACAACGCTTTTTCTCGACGTTTTTCCAGACTGTCTATTTCTACTAATTGAATTCGGGTTAAATATGGCAAATCCTTATATGGAAACCTTAGCTTATAGAGTACATATTTAGCAAATTTGTTTTGTATTCGTTCCAGACGCTGTATATGACAGTAATAGATAGGAGACCATATTCCAAAATACTGCGCACTAAGCAATTGAATACACTTTTAATTGCTGCTGTATCATTTATGTCAGAGCAGGTACGACGTAAAAAGCCCAACATTCTAGAGACCTTCAGAATTATGTTGTCTATGTGCTTGTTAAAGCTCAGATCACAACTGAAAACAACGCCCAAATCGTTGAAACTATCCACATTATTAAGTAAAATGCTACCGATTGAATATTGATAATTAATTGGACTAGTAGATTTGCTAAATTTCAGAACTTTACATTTACCAACGTTAATTTCTAAACCGTTCGCATTACACCAATCGACTAGATTGGTAAGGTCTTGTTGTATATGTAGACAGTCACTTATACATTTTACGACGCAAAACATTTTTAGATCATCCGCGTACATAAGACATTTACACTTTTTAAAAACAGAAACGACTATATTTATAAAAATCAGAAATAAAACAGGCCCCAAATGAGAGCCCTGAGGCACACCAGATACCACGTTTATTTCCCGAGCGATTGCACTTCCGATCCTGATAAACTGCTTCCGATCAGACAGATACGACCCAATCCATTTAAGGTAGGAACCACTCACGCCCATTTTATAAAGTTTTCCGATTAGTAATCCGATATGTAAAGGTATTATCTGCTCGAGCATCTGCTGCTTTTTTTCCATCACTATTTTTGTATTGTATACCTCAACTTCCCCTCCCTCCTGAAGACCAAAACCTAAATACGTCCCTGAAGCAAGAGTACCTAATAATATTCAATAGTCTAAAATTACCGAGTGCAAACTGGAACACAAGCGCAACAAAATAAAAGCGTTAATTTTGACCTGACCCAAAAACGACCTAGTTTGACTGGATAAGGAATTTATCGCGTTTAATTAAAAACATTTGCAAGGGACATGGACAATTTAATTAAAATTAAATACTAATTTGGTTTAGATCGTGGTGGGTAACAAATTTTATTTATTTGTAGCTTATGCTCAGAGTTAATGGATTTTACTCGGGGAATAATATGAAATTTATAATTACAGATGGTTATTAACTGGCTAGTAATGTAGGTATTACCCCAAATTTTAAAAACTTATATTATAACCTTAAAAATTAATATTGTCTTTAAAATCCAACTCGATATTTGCAAAAAAAATAAGCATAATACAATTATTAATTAAATGACTATAATTTGGTTGGTTTTATCCATAGCCGTCTCGATTTGAAAAAAGTGATTAAAACAGCATAATAGCTGCTAATATATAAAAATGCGCGAATGGCAAAAGACGCAAAAAGAAAGCAGCTCCAAAGTTGTCAGGAAAAGACGAAAGTAAGTTCAAAAGCAATATCTACCAAAGATTTACTAATAATAATGCAAAGCCACAATGAAGAAAACCCCGATGAAGCACAAAAAAAGTTTTTCCACCCCTGCTCATTGGAACTAGCTTGGAGAGGCAATGAGGCCATAAATTGCAAAATTCAATATTTTCAAAAGGAGTTTGATACCATGGGATAATTTACCGGACGAATTAAATATAACAGCATATTTTAAAAGACAGCTCAAGGTGGGTCAAAAGGATTAGCAAACAGCAAATGGTTGGTAAGAAATCCATCAAACAACGACTTATGCTCTGTAAGATTATTTTTAAAATTATTGAAAAAAAGTGGACCAAACATTTCCACAGATAGACTATTTCTCTCCGTTCATCCAAACTGGCAGAAGGGATGTTGGTGCAAAAATGCTCCACTAGGAATAAATACCAAGTGGACCAAAACTCCATCGGAAATAATTGGAATAGATACGAAGAAGCATTAAATAACAAATCATTCTCATCGATCTTCCGCTGTGTCTGCCCTATTTAAACAAGGTGTTGAGAAACAAGAGTTGATTAAGTTAACACTCAAATGCAAATTCCCTGAAACCATACCTGCAGCTAGATCCTAGTCATCATCTGAAGCTCATCGAAAATCTCAGAACAACAAATAAAGCATGCGGACGTTCGACTTCTCAAATGCAAGTCAATCATACCCAAAACCATGCTTGGATAGAATAGAATGGACAAACTATTACTTATAACAACGGTACGTTTAATATAAGTAATAAATTATTAAACTTTCTAGTTTGCTTAATAAACAGTGTATTTTTATCGTTTTATCGTGAAATAGTCTTGTCGAATATCATTCGAGAGAAAATTTTGCATGGGCAAAATGATGTATGATATTTTATACGATAAGACACCAAGACGTTGGCATCCGTTTGTTTAAAAAGAAGTCAGGAGAATGTTAGTAAGTGAAAAATATATTACTCTGATTCAGAGTATTTTAATGTTTCACTTAAATACTACTTTTGTTTATATGCCTAGCATAAATAATTGTCTATATACATATAATATATGTTCATTAATTTGCTTTATCAATAAGAATTTCTTCTTTGATAATAAAGCTATGTTTGAGTTGAGTTGAGTTTGTTAATTTTATATTTTGCACTAGTTTTAGGATAGAATGTTTGTTGGTCAAATCATGACAAGACGTCATAACATCAAATAATCATGAATGATGAATGAGTTTTGGACTTCCATTGTCTTTATTTGTTTTAAGTCACAACGTTTCAACTGGAGATACTTACCAGTTGAAACGTTGTGATTTAAAACAAATAAAGACAATGGAAGTCCAAAACTTATTCATCATTCAAGAAACATCATTGTCTCCAACCTTCAAACAGTCATCAAATAATCAATTACCATTTTGCTTTACTTCTCGGCTATACAATTGGTTTAAATTGTTACTAGCCTAGTAGTAGAAGACCTACGTACTTTTTTACCTGCTGTTTTTAATGAACAGGTCTGTATTCTGTTTCACTTACTCCTTTCTAAATCCCAGACCTCTTGGTTTTATTATTTCATCGATCGATGGAAATATCCTTTCTGTCTTTGGTCCCCGAAAGGGGCTTTATTTCACATTTTTAAGTTTAATAGTACATTAAAGTACACATTTCATAAGAAGCGGTTTTAGCGCACGCGTCTATTTTAAAAAACGAGCCACAAAGTGGCGAGTTTTTTTATTGACACGTGCGCTAAAACGCCTTATGAAACATGTGCTTTATACATTTTTTTCTATTTCACCTTTTATAATCAAGAAAAATACATTTTAAATAGAAAATAAATCCTTCAAATTTTGTAAATTTTTATGTCTAAATTTTATGTTGGTAATACTATTTTTTATCATACTAGCCTCTGGACAACAAAAATTATTTTGCAAACTGCCATTTTTTGATTTATTGACCCATTTTCACCACGAGATTCTAAAGTTATTTTAGCGATATGAGATTTGAAATTGGACGGAATAAGTTGTGTGATCCTTGTACATTCGGTACATATACAGAGCGTTCGAAAATTCGGGCGATTTTGCTACTTTTTTTCGAATTTCAAAAGACGCGATTTTACGTCACGGCATTGCAATTTAGTATAGGGAAGATGGAAAATTCAAATAAAGTTGAAGTTAAAATCGACATTGGAAGGTTAGTGATTGAATTTTAGATAGGATTTGGCAGAAAATAATAGCTTGAAGCATCTACAAAAGATTGATTTATAGATTTATGCAACCAACATACATGACTGTTATCCATACAGAATAAAAAAGTAAGTTATCAAGCTATTTTTCCTCTGCGAAAAATGGGTTTTCACGTAAATCACAAAGGCCGCGCAAGTCAATGAAATAAAACATTTAAATGTTACCAACATCAAATAAAGAAAAAACGCGTATCGTACTGAGCTTATTATGAACGTGAAATAGAAAAAGGAATTTTGTGTATATATTTTTTTTAAAATTGTTTTTTACTGTTTTCGTGGCATGATAAAAGGAACATTTAACTATTAATTATACTGTTTTATTTAAATTAAATTTCGACTTGTGTTGAACGAATTAAAGCGTCGAAATGAAACAGTAAAAATTTCAATTAAAAGGCAAAAATGCCTTGCCGTGTCTTGAGTAAACGTTTTCAAAGCATTTAATTACAATTACTGTTTGAATTAAACTCGTGGCAGAATTGTTAATGAACAGGTGGTATGTTTTTAATTGTCTTGAAATAATTTATTTGTATTTGGATGAATTTCGTTTGGAGTAAAGGCGAATAACCCGAAACGATGGTCGAGTATAGCGTTTCTTTTAGATTATTTTAAAATCTAAAGCGACCCAACCAAACTCAAACAAACGTTCTCAAAATATTAGCCGTGAAATCGATTTTACATGTCTCAATTCTACTCTTAAAAGCTAATCTAGGTAACGGGTGAATGAAATTTAAGTATGTCAAGTTCTAAAGTTTTTTATTTTAAGAAAAACATTGGTATGCAAATTATGCACAGATTACTGTGGAAATTATCACATCTCTTATACTTCCTGTTATTTCTTCAACCAACGCCACAGATCCAGTCAAAAATTGGCAAAACTAATCGAAATCCATGATTATGTGTGGAAATTCTGTGTGGAAAGGTTGTTGTGTCTACCAGTTGAAGTGCATTTTGTATTGGAGTTTATTCTAGTAGATGGCGATACCGAGTATTCATTACCGCCTCGCATTTACAAAGCAAGTTTAAATGCGTGGTGGTTTTCTGTGGGGTTGCATTGGGTTTTGGTTTCCCGGAGATGCCTAGCAAGGACAAAACGGCCGTTGTTGTCTACCTGCCCCCAGGATATTTATTATGCTTGTATTTCTGTATATTCCAATCCAAAATACAGTAGTACTTTTTAATGAAACCATATAAAGCAACACACAAAATTTTAAAATACAAAGAGCCGTATGTCTTTGTCTTGGAGTACAAATAAATATAAAAAAATCTACTTCGAAAAGTTTGCCCGAAACAAAAGTTCCGACATTCAAAAATAAAAAAGATAAAATACCCATCCTGTCTTATTATATTTGTTCAAGTTTGTTTTCCAAGACTGATAGCAAGGTAATATATTTTTTTGTAGTAAACAAAAGTTACATGTTGACAGCCATTATTTTAAACAGAAGAAGGTACGCTCCTGTAGTTTAGAACTTTATCAAAAAATTCCCGCTTCCACAGTGGCAGAACACCCGGTCCAAATCGAGATATACTTTTTTTAGTATACAGGGTATTTGGGGAGGAAAGGGCAATATTTTGGGAATGTGTTCAGAGGGTGAAAATAAGAGACATAAACCCATTTTAGTTCGATTCTCAATCAATCGGTTCTGATTTATTTTATATTGAAATAATGAAGAAGGCTTTAGTTTTAAACGTCCAATACATTTTGATTGATAGTTTTGATATTCATAGTAGTTATCAGGTAGCTTCATTTTGAGCGTATCGACTTGAACCAAGATTTTTATACTTAGAATGCCCCACACGCTCAGTCACAGGGAGTATCCCGACATGATATTCATGTATGGTTACTGTATCGGTAGTTACAGCTGTAGCGCGCAGTTCATGAATATCGACGTCGTTTTCCAAATCGAAGAGTTCCTAATAGAAGAGTTTTTCAAAAAGTATTTGCAAGTGCTCAGGAAACTGGAATGTTTCCAAGCGTGAGAATTGTTTCTGAAAGAGTGCAGGGTCCAGATGTGGAAAATGAAGAAAATGTTCTGGATATTGTCGCAGAGAGGTATAAGTACGAGACGGGTTGCAAATGAACTTCATATACCATCACATCTAGCCGTGTGGGAGTCACTTGGAAAAAACGATTTAAAACCTTTTCAGATTCAACCCGTTCAACATCTTCTAGATGGTAATCCTGCTTCAAGGGTACAATTTTGTGAATGGATCCATCAAAATCGAAGTCTGAACAAATACATTTTATTGAAAGGAAAGAAAAACACAAAGTCATCCTCCACAAAGTTTAATAGAAAAATTATTAAATCATGGGTCTCTACATGTTTCGAACGTGGAAACGTTCATCCTCAGGAGACAGAAAATTTTTTTATTTTGTGCTGTTGTTGTTAGCAAAAGAGAAACTTGAAAATAGAACCCTAATTGAGGAAGGTGTCGAAGATTATTTAAAATTAAATAATCTTCGACACCTTCCTGACAAGGTTTTCCCCCTTTTTTTTTCCCAATGTAACTTGGTTTGTTTACGCCCACTTTTATAATGTTTTAAATACTCAGTATGGTTTTACCATCACCAATTTTCTTCATATCGTGTTTCTTCTAAACTTCAATTTTTGAGTCCATAAAAGCTCAATTAGAGTTCTATTTTTAAGTTTCTCTTTTGCTAACAACAACAGCACAAAACAAAAAAAATTTCTGTCTCCTGAGGATGAACGTTTCTACGTTCGAAACATGTAGAGACCTATGATTTAATAATTTTTCTATTAAACTTTGTGGAGGATGACTTTGTGTTTTTCTTTCCTTTCAATACTTTCAACTCCACTTTAAGTATGGATTGTTTCTTCAAATTAAATACATTTTATTTAGCGATGAAGCTCAGTTTACTTATGATGGAATTAATAATTGCCACAATGAACATCGGTGGTCAGATGAAAACCCTCATGCTACATTTGAACAAAACTTTCAACATCGATTCAGTAATAATGTCTGATGTGAAACGCTCAACGACCAGTTGTTTGGTTCATTGGAAATGGATAGGCGTCTTACTAGAGAAGGATATTTACGGTTTTTGGAAGACCATTTGATACACAATTTGGATGATGTTCCGTTAAATGTTCGACAACGAATGTACTTCCAACATGATGGAGCCCCACCTCACTTTAGTCTCCGTGTGCGAAATTTATTGAATTCGTATTTCTAGTCTAGGCACGTCTTAAGTTTGTTATTAGACCTTGGTTAAGTTAAAGAGTTGGTGGCTTGTCGTAGTCTATATATGTACAGGCGCTCAAGACGTGGTACGACGTGAAACTACAAGTGGTCGATATAATGCGTTTGGTAACAGGTCAGTGGCGGCATAATGTAAACGCACCTGAAATGACGAGTCGACACTGTTGTAGTTTAGTTTAGAACTTTATCAAAATGTTCCTCTTGACGCAAGAAACAGGGAACAAGGACAGGATTGTCATATGTCGGCCGAGGCACACTCGATTTATCTTTCGTATATTTTACCCCTGAGAATGAAATCGCGACGCTATACGTTTCCGTCGCATATTACATCATTTGAAAAAAGAAATAAGCTGCTATTTGAAAATGCCGCATACAACCACTTTGAATAACAGATAGTTCTTGATGGCTGTGCGACTAAAAAAACATGTTCTTTTTATTGATATATGTAAATAGACAACTGTATTTTTGAATGTCTTACATTTGTTTCTTAAATTGATTTATTACATTTTATTATTCTCAATGCCGTATCTGTTACCAAAATGGTGTAAATTTACTTTTTTTTAAGACCGACCAGAAAATATACACTTTCTGGACAATTTTTCGTCCAGAAACTAACGTTTTGTCGATCAAGACCAGAAAATGGAGATGAGGGTCCGGCAATAGTAATTTACGTTACAAGACCGGAAAGTAGTGTTTTTCAGGTCGAGACAAGCATTTCCAGGGCGAGCCATAGGCGAGTCCTGGAAGCTTGGAGAGACCTGGAAAACACTAATTTTCGGTTGCGTGACGTACAATATATTTTTTAAAACCGACACTTCGATATATTTTATAATCTACGCGAAACAAATTTGACATAAAGAATAAAATTAAAAATCAACGAACTGTCACTCGACAATACATCGAAATGTTGTCATAATAACGAAATCAAGGTATCTTGTATTATCAAAGAGCGATTGGAAAAACAAAAAACAGGGTGACAGTGACATTAGAGACCGGAAAAACGTTATTTTCTAGACGAAAAATTGTCCAGAAAGTGTAAATTTTCTGGTCGGTTTTAAAAAAATGATTTTTTCGGTTCCTGTTTTTCATTTGTCCAATCGGTCTTTGATAATACAATTTACCTTGATTTCGTTACTATGATAACAACATTTCGATGTATTGTCGAGTGACAGTTCGTTGATTTTTGATTTGTTGTTTATGTCAAACTTGTTTCGCGAGTGCGCAAATTTAAGAATATGAATTAAGATTTTGAATTTATTCGACACGGCAAATGAGATTCCAGAAGAAATTTTGGAAGCAGCAAGGAAAGCGACTTACGATATATTGCCAGTAAAATCAAAAGCCCGTTACGAGAAGTCATACGATACATTTAAAAATTGGTTTCAAAAAAAAAAAGTGAAAAATGTAAAAGAAGAAGTCCTTTCGGCATATTTTGCTGAAAAGTCCCAAAGACTGGCTTCTTCAACATTATGGAGCTTTATTATTTTATCTGGTTTTAGTATTATTAAGCACTTTGTTATATAAAATAAAATAAAATAAAATAAAGAATTAAATGTATATCGAAGTGTTGGTCTTAAGAAAATATTGGACGTCACGCAACCGAAAATTAGTGTTTTGCAGGTCTTTCCAAGCTTCCAGGAATTCCTGGAAAAGCTTGTCTCGACCTGCAAAACACTACTTTCCGGTCTTGTAACGTAAATTACTATTACGGCATTACTGGCTCACTCTGTTATTTTTATCGGCGAATTCCTGCATTACTAACGTCAGTTACCTTTACATTCGGTATCAACCATTTTATCATTATAAGTAAATATTGATGATTAAAAATTAGTAAAATATTAATATGTAGTAAAACTGTGTATATGACAAAGAAAGATAAAAGTTCATTAAATTCTTTGTAAAGGTCATAAATATATTACAAAAACATGAACAAATATGATACATTAGTCATTTAGGAAAGTAGGTTGGCGACTAATCCTAACATAATTTTCATTTCCTCGCAGATAAAGTATTGTACCTTTAAGTTGTTGCAGAAAAAGTCCAAGTAATTGTACGATATTATGGAAAATTTCTGCACTGTGCACTGGCGCGGTTTGAAAGCCGTTTCTCGCAAAATACAATGAATTTATGAGGGGTATAGATTCAAAATGTACAATCCCCATTATACCTAAATTATCAGTGGACGAAAAAAACTTATAATTCATTAAATTACAAACAATTACGATTAGGCTTGCCAGAAGTACCCCTTTCGGGGGTACAATACCCCTTTTTGTAATTATATTTTTTAAAGTACCCCTTTTTGAAAAACCTAAAAGGGGTACCGAAAATACCCCATTTTAGGCCGCTCGAACATTTTTATCAAGAGCAAAATTATTATTATATTTTTTATTTATATTACAATAAATAGTTATATAATTTACCATATTAAAGTCAGTTTTTAAATCCACATATTGTTTTACTTTTGCTTTAATATTTTTATTGTTTCTTCCAATTAAAGTTGAATTTTTTTTAAAGCATTTTTTTGGTTTGTTACACTGTTTTTGTGGTTTTCTTGAGGATTGTGTGTTGTGTATTTTATTTTCCCAATTAAAAATCAAGCACAAACATTGAAAAAAGGGCGTGGCAGCCAAAAAATTTTCGCCTGCGGCGCTATTTTCTCCTTTAATTACCCCCCCCCCCATAACTAAGCGCTGTATACACGCCTGCCTGCATGTAGATAAGTAGGTACTCCTTTTTCCAAATTTATATCTGCCTAGCCTAATTACGATAGTTTTTCTTTTTTATTGTATTTATGGCATATCTTAGACTAAAAAACCAATTTTTTCCTTAACATTTAAAAAAAATATCAACGTTATTTGGAAAAAGGAGATGAAGATTGTACATTTTGGAAATAACAATTGGAGTTTGTCCATTTTGAAAATAGCAAATATGAAGTTTGCCCATTTTGAAAATAATTTAAGGATCATTTTTCGCAAAATTTTTAATCTTATAAACAATATAATAAAATACAAAAAAATAGTAAACAGCCCACAACCACTGTTTAATGCTTCACGCATCAAATGCAACTAACTTAAAAAAGTAAACTCAGAATGGCTTTGGCGCGAATTATTATCAACAAGTCTGTGCAGGATTTTGCACGCTTTGAAATAATTCGAAACTAACAGCAAAATAACCCATTCAAGTTTGTACAATTTGATTTTTAAAATTGAACAGGAGATTGTACGGTTTGAAATTTAAATGACACACAACATTGAGAATCGTTTTTTGCTAATTACGAAAAATCCGAAATTTTAATTGCTATAAAGAGAAGATCTATATTATACAGGGTGATTCAAAAGTAAGCGGCATCCTTTCGGGGGCGTAATCCATGCATAAAAATAAGGCAAAAAGTTTCTATTAACATGGGTCCGAAAATGCTTCCTAAGGGAGCTACGCCTCTTTGGATAGGACACCTTAAAGACGGTTTTTCTCTAGTACTTTATAACCCTTTATAATTACATTTTGAAAATTGGTGTACTATATGAACAGTTGATGGTGAATAAGATTCTAAATTCAAAATGTTAAAATTTTATTCAGTGGCGTCACATACGGGGGAGGGTAAAGGTTAAAACATCCCTATTTATTTTTCTCTTTAGGTTATTACGATTTTGCTTAGAAATTATAAAATTCTAGAGTTTTTTACGTAAAAAAGGTACTCTTAGTTTAATTCGATAGAGTGTACGTACCGTTTACTAGCAAATCGACTTTGAACTAAGAGTACCTTTTTTACGTAAAAAAACTCAAGAATTTTATAATTTTTAAGCCAAATCGTAATAACCTAAAGAGAAAAATAAATAGGTATGTTTTAACCTTTACCCTCCCCCGTATGTGACGCCACTGAATAAAATTTAAAATTTTGAATTTAGAATCTTATTCACCATATCATATATATCATATAGTACACCAATTTTCAAAATGTAATTGTAAAGGGTTATAAAGTACTAGAGAAAAAATCGTCTTTAAGGTGTCCTATTCAAAGGGGCGTAGCTCCCTTAGGAAGCATTTTCGGACCCATGTTAATAGAAACTTTTTGCCTTATTTTTATGCACGGATTACGCCTCCGAAATGATGCCGCTTACTTTTGAATCACCCTGTATGTAATGGAACATAATATAGTGTCCGCGAAAATAATTAAAAAGCGAATATTGTGGCATATCGGACAAGTGTGTAACTGTTTTTTATATTGGAAGACACAGAGATTCAAGCACAATGGATACCCTAGGGCAAGTAGGCCACAAAGGCCGTTTCGTCCTTGTTATAACTCTTTGGGCAGCCATAGCCCAAGCAATCCCAACAACGGCGTTAAGATGTTTTAAATGCCTTTTGCAAAATCAAAGCGGCCATCAATACACCGTAGCGCCATCCCAGCGGAATTAACTCCAATATAAAAGGCAGTCACACTGGTAATAATCGAAAGGTAGACAACTAAATAAACCACGAAGTGCATCGCAATCCAGTATAGGGAACGCTATTTGCGTTTTCACCGGAATATCTGCAATCCGTTTAAGAAAAGCCATAAAAATGTTTAGAAGATAATATAGTGTCCGCGAAGATAATTAAAAAGCGAATATTGTGGCATATCGGACAAGTGTTTAACTGTTTTTTATATTAGAATACACAGGGATCCAAGCACAATGGATAGCCTGGGTCGGGTAGACCACGCCCACGGGTATTATTCGCTTTTTAATTATATCTAATTACAAGCGTATTTTTCTTATTCCAAATTAAATTACAAAGGTACAGGTAAATTATCTTACGAGCATGATAATAAGGATGCAAGCTAGTTTCCTTGAGAGCATCGTAAATAACGTTGAACGATCTCCGTCTAAGTAGAGCGCAAAGCCAAGATCCCAATTTGCATGGGTATGACGTAATTTGCTTGGCTTTAAATTAAAAATAGGGGCCCTTAAAGTAATTTTAACCAAATTGAATATCGCGCTGAAAACACCTGAAATATTATTATTTTTTAGTAGATAATTATTGTGTCCGCGAAAACAATTAAAAGCAATAAAGTAGTGGCATATCAAATAAGTGTGCAACTGTTTGCTGTATTGGAATACACAACATAATGGATACTCGTCGTAGTTGTCAAAACTTAATACTCTTCCTGGATACAGTGGATAGATTTTCTGGTCATAATTTACTAAGACATTATCTGAAATTTTATAATTATTATCCAAAGATAAATCACTATCAAATTCCTGATTTGCTGTAACAGGTTTGTTATTTACTTTCTGCCTATCTTTTGATTTTTGCGCAGTCTTAGTCGGTCTTTCTTTGTTTTTATTATTTATTTTTCTATTTTTTTCTTCAATACTACTTTTAGCTTCTTTCTAGCCCTTACTTCCTTTCTTTCCTCAATCATCATTTTAATTTTCTTTTTTTAAATAATATTCTTTCTATTTGGCTGAAGTTATAGCAAAAGGAATGAGCTCGTTTTTTTTCTTATTGCACAGCTTTTTCCAGTTGTTCTTTACTATATTTAAATCTTTGGAACTTCACGTTTTGCTCCATATCTGAAAAAAATATTCAAAAATCTAAACAAAATAAATAATTATGTTATTGAATAAAGAAACCAGCTCGACCCAGTAAATAGCCTATGCGAAAAGCTAGTTCCTTAATGGTTATGTAACGCTTAAGTTAATCCAGTAAATAAACCCAATAAAAACTAAGTTTCTTTACTGGGTGTACAGCATAATTTGACAAAAAAATTGACGCAAACGTTCTAAGGTCAGTCAGATAATATTATGATTGAAAATGTTAAGAATATGACTTATTACTCCAAATCCAGTAAAAGAACAATTTGTTCCTTCACTGGATTTCCATACTTTTCAATATTCAGTGGAGAAACACCTGCAAAATAATACAAATTTTAGCTAATGAGGTATTTTTCAATACATAAACATATAGTTTAAAGTGTTTTCAACAATAAAAAGCTAATATTTATTTTCTAAAGATGCAGATGGCTATAATATAAGTTCCATAAGTAGTTAAATTAGTGTTAGCACCTACTTTAATTTTTCTGACAAATAGGTATACGCACTGCCTTCACGAGGTCAACAATAGAACCTTTCATTATTGCCAACTGGTAATTTAGTAGAAAATATATTATACCTATTTATTTGAAATTAAGGTTTTTGGTCTGAAATGTTTAATAACTCCAAAATAATGCACATTCGTTCCTATACTGGGGGCTGTTCCTCTACTGGGGCAATTACCCTACTCCCAAAATTACGAACAGTATTCAGGACTGTTGTTTTCCTTGGAATGGGTTTGTCAGGAAACATTGCAGAGAACATTTCGGATCCTCTCCGAGAACTATTTTCCATGTACTTCCATTTAGTCATTGTTACTTTCTCTTGAATGATGTAACACAAATTAAAACTAATAAAGAAGTAAATCGCATTTGACATGATCATAACTTTTAATTGGGTTATTGAAAAATAATAAAATTTGGTGTGCGAGTTTACAATACAAAGATCTTTAGAAAAGTATTATACAATTTTGAGGTAGAAATAATAGATAGGTATAAAATATTTGAAGGTAGCAAAATTTCCATTGCCAATCTGACGGTTCACCACCGGAATAGATAATAATATGTTTATCAAATTTATTTGGAAATATTATTTTATATACGAAAATTAAATTGTCTTGTATGGAAAATAGGGGTGGAGCTTTATATAGACACCAAACAGCAGTCGCACAAAATATTTGCTAATTTTAGCGTGCTTAGTGCTTTTTAAGCGATTAAACCGTAAATGAGATTTTCGTAACCAGGGGGAAATTAATGAAAAGGCACACTGGTTCGAATTAAAATTTCATTACCAACTACAGATATTGCATAAATAAATTTTACGAGAACTGATGGGTACAGAAGGATAATTTAATAAAAATTATGGGCCAGATAATTATATTTATTCAGTAAAAATAAAACTTAATTTAATCGGATTAAATACAAATACTATAAACAATATAAGAAACTAAATAATAAATATTGTTTGAAAAAACTAAAAAACACGCTTTAATAATTAATCAAACTAAATAGCGGAAAATAAATATAGTTTAAAAAATAATTCTTGAAATTCCTAATATAGGCAGAAAATAATAATGAACGATAAACGTATTAATGTGAAAAAAGCGTGGGGTGCTCGATATACGAAAAATATAGCACAAAGCGCCCCACGCTTTTTTTTCACTATAATACTAATAAATGTTTATCGTTCATTATTATTTTCTGCCTATATTAAGAATTTCAAGAATTATTATTTTAAACTATATTATTTATTTTCCGCTTTTTAGTTTGATTAATTGTTATTAAAGCGTGTTTTTTAGTTTTTTGAAACTATATTTATTTTTCAATTTTTAGTTTGAGTTATTGTTAAGGGAAAAAAAATTTTCGAGTAGATTGAGCCAGATTAGTAGAATCTTGTATTGTCAGCGGTTCTTGATAAATCTATAAAATTTTAATTAAATCTGACCGTTTAAAGTGGGTCAAAACAAGTCGGTTACAAACAAACATATATACAAATCCGAACAAACGACAAAAATTTTCAAAATTTCTGACAAAAATTTTCAAAATTTTAAAAAAATTTGTAAACATTTTAGTTTGACAGGTAGTATTTTTTTAAAATTATTCTTAGCGACAATATCTATACGACCCCACGTTTGTTTCATTACTATCGGTTATTGTAATAATTCTTACATATTGATAGGTGTCAAATTTTGACAAGAGAATTTTTGCGTATTTTTTTCAACTTTCCACCGTCAATATACATAATATGACCTTATAGTTTTTTTATTAATATAATTTTTTTTAAACGATTTGACAAATTGACAGCTGTCAAATTTTCACAGGTGAATTTTTTGCTTATTTTTTCCGAAGTCTCCGCATCGAATACTATACGACTCCATAATTTGTTTCATCAAAATCGCTTCTTCATTTTATACTTGACAACTGTCAAAATTTGACACGAGAATTTTTTGCGTGTAGATTATTGTATTGTCAACGTTTCTTGATAAGTCTACAAAATTTAAATCAAATCTGACCGTTTAAAGTGGGTTAAAATCGGGTTCAAAGAAGTCGATTACGGACAAACAAATAAACAAACATACAGGTGAAGGTAATAAAAGCGTGTTAAAACAAAAAGAAATAAAACGCTTTACGTCTTTAAGGACCTTTAAAGACTTTTTTCTGGTTATAAGTTTATTTAAATTAGTTTTATCTGCAGGTTCATTACCAGGCAAACACAGTCACAAGAAGTGAGTGTGCACATCCAGGAATGATGATTAAAAACATTTTAGAAAATTATCGATGCAATGCATGTCTGGTAGTACACAAAGCCCACCATTATCCTTATACATGTAACATTATTAGACCTTTTCAAATTTAAGTCAAGCGTGCAGCCAACAGCTTAATTTGAATGGATAAAGTTTACTGCTTAAAATTAAAACTTGGTTCAGCCTAACCTTTAACTTTCATAAAGGAAATTGTACGGTTCAAATAACGAAACTTTGGCAATTTTGTAAGTAATAAAAAGTAGGTATGGTTTTAAACCTTTAAAAGCCAGGAGTAAACATAGATAAGCGCGTTATTTTTCTAATAATCTACAAAGATTGGTGGCCAAATAAAAAAAATCACTTGTTGTACCGTAAGAATATTATGATGTAGGTGATAAAACAAAATATCCTCTCACCGCTTACCCCATTATCTATAAATCCTATAATAAATTTTACCTAAAAGAAACGAAACCTATTTAATTGAAGGTAAATTTAAGGTTTGTTTCCTACACTTAAAAATTGATAACCTTTAATTAATTGCTTCTTAAATTTAATAAACAGTTCCGTGCTTAGAAATTTAAATTAGGACTTATATCGATTTCGGTCGTTTATATTTAGAAACAAAAACCCTGTTTTATATTAATTTATTAAATCTTCATAGGGGTAATCATATTATCTAAATTTTTAATATAGGGAAGAAGGATTTTTAATACCCCCAAAATATTTTATTTTTGGAAAAATGTAATAAACTAATGGATGTTTCACATATGACATTAAAACCTGATGTGATAGGCCTAAATATTATATTATAAACTTTACTATCTACTATCTCTATCTGTAACCTATTGTGAAAATTTTGTACATAATATTTTCTTTGATAATCGTAACGTTCAAAAGCTTTTGTTGGTGTTTTTTGTGAAAAAAAAATCAGCTGTTATTTTGCGTTTTCATATCTGGCAATGCAACTGTACAGACAACTTTGTGCACAAAGAAAATGCACTCTGTTTTAAATATTAAAGAAAATATCTTGTGGGTATTATTTCGCGTTCTCTGATGCGGAAAGAACGTTAGTTTATTATCAAAGGTCTTTTTGAGTGAGCTTCGTCTGATGGGATGATAGGCTCCTGTTTGACTGAAGCGTTCATTTTTTACTTAATTTTTTCTGTAAAAGTAAAAACAATATTGTTTTCGTAACAAATAGCAACTTTTGCAACGAGCTTGCAATTTTAATATATCAGTAACGCACTAGTTTGCCGCTGGATGGAGTGATGAAACTATTGCAATGTTGTCTACGTAGTTCCTACTTGCAGGTAAAATATATGTTCCATGCCAAAGATGACGATCTTCCAATGGGTTTATCTCTCTCTACGGTGGTGGCTAACCTGTACCTACATAGAATGGTTTGAGTCACACACTATTAACACTGCCAAGATTAAACCTAAACTTTGGCTTAGATATGTTGATGATACCTTTATTACCTGGACAGACAGCAACGAAGAGCTGCTACAGGTTTTGGAACATAATAATATAAGACAATCCATTAAATTAACCAACGAAACAGGAAAACATTCCACTCTACTTTTTCTCGATGTTCTCATCAAACGAAACATAAAAACTTCAGTGTACAGGAAACCCACTCACACGGGGCAATACCTTATTCATGGATCGAATCATTCAAAATCCATAAAACAGGGCATAATTCAAACTTTTTATCACAGAGCATCTAACGTTTGCAATATCCGGAAGATCTTAATATTGAAATTTCAAACATCAAAAAAAATTTAAAACAGAATGGTTACCCATCTCCATCCAAACCATCTCAAAACTTTAAAATCGCCAAGTAAAAACTACTACAGAAACGAAAAAAGGCGCAAGCATTTCTTACAATACCTTATGTCAAGGGGATTTCTGAAGAGATTAGAAGGATAACCAAAAACTATAATATCAAAACAGCCTTCAAATCCGGAAATACGCTTAGAAGCTTTTTTACAAAAGTAATACCCCCCATAATGAAAACACAAAAAATTGTATCTATTAAATCCCGTGCTAGTGTGGCAAATCGTACATCGGAAAAACAAAAAGACCTCTTCCCGTACGAGTTAAAGAACATCTGAAACATACTCAAAAAGGTGAAACTTCGAGATCAGGTATAGCGGAACATGTATTGACCAACAAACATAATATACAGTGGTCAGAAGCCAAGGTTTTGGACACGGAACAGCACTGGAGAAACGAAAATTTAAAGAAGCAGATTTCATAAATCAAAATACCCATATATTTAGTAAACCAAGTATAGATATCCCCAATATCTGGAAGTCTCTTCTTGTCCGAAACCAACAGCTCAAACTTCACACTTCAACAAGCACGTAGGCGGAGTCATCAAGCTTCATTGGACATGGATAGTATTTAAGACAGTAGCCTTAGAATTATAATTTAGTTTACATTTGAAAACGGGTAAAGTTACTAACTAACCGAAACGTTGTGTTAAGTAACAAAATAAAGACAATGGAAGTCCGACAAGGTAATTTTTTCGATATCAGTAATAACTTACCATATTAAGAATTATATTAAATATTTAAATAAACGAAATTATAAAGGAATTTTCACCAAAACATAAAAAAAAAACATTTCCTAAAAACAAAGTAAATATAATTACCGATTGAATTAAATCCTACTCCAGTTTAATTAGAAAATGTTCGGCAACTAAATAATTTATTAATCCTAAAACGTATAGGTATCTCTTACAGATGAAAAGCTTCAGGCTTTAAAGGATTTACTATGTTAACTTGCTTTACCTCTTCAGCCTAAGGATATAAACAGAATAGGTACGTGCTGAAATTGTATGCTTGAATAATATTTCTGGCGCCTAATATTGTCTCGTGTTTAAGGCCTAAAGGAAATATTTAGTTGAAAGGATAAAAATTATCTCGCTTCTTTAAATAAAATGTTAAGTTCTTAGACCTTCTTCTATCGCAACTATTTATTTCGTCTAGAAAAGAGCTTAGCAGCTTCTTTTAGAATTCGATTGCTTTGCTATAAACTTTTTCTAGAGTTGTTTAACAATTTTAGTCGATATATTTATCAAATCATTTTAATCCATAAAATTTGGGAATTCAGGTTTTATATGAAGTAAAAATAAAAGCTGGAAGCACTTAGCATTTAATTGTGCTTATAAAAGTCCGGTGGGCAATATAGCATGTACTATAGATAGTTTCAATATTTTTTTGTTTTAAATTGCTTCATTTACTTTTATCCATCAGTTGGAAAATAAGTGTCTGCGTCTAACCAAGATATGGCCGAATAATTGCTCGAATTAAAAAACTTCCCAAACCCCTAATGAGAAAAGCGTGTCTTTTTCGTTATCCCAAATTATTTATTAATCCAAAGCTTCACTGTTCGTAGCAGAATACTTTAAAGTTTAAAAGACTAGCCATGTTTTTTGAACTTTATTTCGACTGATGATTTAAAAAGTACGATTAAAGTATAGTTAATTCAAGGTAGATGCCTTACTGCCTTACATAAATAAATATAGTTTGAAAAAACTTAAAAAAAAACGCTTTAATAATTATTCGAACTAAAAAGCGGAAATTAAATATAGTTTAAAATAATTCTTGAAATTCTTAATATAGGCAGAAAATAATAATGAACGATAAACATTAGTATTATTGTGAAAAAAGCATGGGACGCTTTGTCCTATATTTTTCGTATATCGAACACACCACGCATTTTTCACAATAATACTAATTTTTATCATTCATTATTATTGTCTGCCTATATTAAGAATTTCAAGAATTATTTTAAACTATATTTATTTTCCGCTTTTTAGTTTGATTAATTATTAAAGCGTGTTTTTTATTTTTTCATTTTTTAGTTTGAGTTATTGTTAAGAAAAAATTTTTTTTAAGTAGATTGGGCTAGATTAGTAGATTATTGTATTGTCAACGGTTCTTGATAAGTCTACAAAATTTAAATTAAATCTGACCGTTTAAAGTGGGTCAATATCGGGTTCAAAGAACTCGGTTACAAACAAACATACATACAAACCCGAACAAACCCGATAGTCTATGCCGAATTATAAGAAAAGAACGATATTTGGAAATTCGTTAAAAATATTAATTTTCCGACATTTTCCATACATATTTTAAATTTTTTAATAATTCTGACATATTGACAGGTGTCAAATTTTGACAAGAGAATTTTTTGCGTATTTTTTTCAACTTTCCACCGTCAATTTACATACGACCTTATCGTTTTTTCATTAATATAATTTTTTTTAAACGATTTGACATATTGACAACTGTCAAATTTTGACAGGAGAATTTTTTGCTTATTTTCCCGAAGTCTCCGCATCGAATACTATACGACCGCATAATTGGTTTTGTCAAAATCGCATCTACGTTTTATAACTGACAGCTGTCAAAATTTGACAGGAGAATTTTTTGCGTATAGATTATTGTATTGTCAGTGGTTCTTGATAAGTCTACAAAATTTAAATTAAATGTGACCGTTTAAAGTGGGTCAAAATCAGGTTCAAAGAAGTCGTTTACAAACAAACATACAAACATACAGGTGAAGCTAATAAATGCTTGTTAAAAATATCTTTAAAAAAAAGGCTATTAGTTTCAAAAGCATTTATTTTTTATTTCTATTTTGGGTTCATATTACAGCTTACTTTGTGCAACTTGGTGTGTCTTTTTGATACTGTAGTGATAAACTCCAAGTAACAGTGGCATTTTATGATTATGACAGAGTAAATAATAGATGCCGGCAATAAAGACAACTCTAGTATTAGTAGGTCTCACGTTATGTGTTTGTGTATTAAATAAACAAAAAATCCCATCCTCTTGCTTGCATTTACCTAAATTCCATTTAATTTTATTGTGCCGTAGAGTGCACAGTGAGTTTTTATGTGTCAGATGCGCTGCATTACATTAAAAGTCATCAGTAGGTTTAAGCTTGGCAGTACTATACATCATATTAAGGGGAGTGTACTTTCAAGATTAAAAAACCGGATCATAATTAAATATATTTAAAAAACAAACCTATTTCGACGACTTCAATTTAAATCACATGAAATAAAGGACCGTGTGAACTTCGTCGTCTCTCCTCCTCTTAAATAGTTTATTAATCCAAAAAGGTGTCTTTTTCTGACGGCTCCCCAATTTAAGGGATTTACTATGTTAAGTCCCTTTACCTCCAGGGCCTAAAGATATAAACAGACTACGTGCTAAAGTTGTACGCCCGAATAACAATTCTTGCGCCTAATAATACCGCGTACTTCACCCTTACAGGGAATAATTAAGGGAATTAAATGATACTATTAAGAAAGGATAGAAAAGATTAAAATTTATTTAAGGGAATTCGGGAGAAAGGAGGAAGTATATAACGAGGTCTATTTTATTTGGAGTTTAAAAATAATTAGGGTAGATTAACCAGTCTTGTTTTTTCGGTAAGTTTAACTTGAAATATGAAGAAAAATTCAATTACTGACAATGAAAATTCAATGGAATTGTGTCAACTTTGATTTCATTGTTAATGACCGATTTAAACTATAAAAATTACATGTTAAAAACTATCTGGAATAAGAATATATGGAGCTTACAAACTAATTTATAAAGTTTTGCATCTTTTTCTTATCTCCACAGTTATATGAACAGTTGGTAACCTTTTTATACGAACAATATTTTTGTATTTCTATGACACAACATTCTGTTGCACGTGTGCAACATCCTGTATATATAGCAGAAATTTCAAACAAAACTTTACCCTAACTTTGCCAAAGACAGTGATCTGGTAATAACGGAAAACGTGCAATGCAACATCCATAGTTGTTCCTCTACAGAACAGAATTGTTTGCAATTTAATCTTATCGCAATCAGTTGGATGTTCTCTCGCTGTGCCGGAACAGCAGCAATTTCTCCTTGTCGATGACCAAACTGAACCAACAAATATATGCAATTGATGCCAGAGGGCTTCGGTGAAGTTGATAAAGCTGGAAACTATAATAAAAAGTTTTTACTGAAAATAATGCTAGAAGGTTGGTTTAGCGAACTTGTTAAGCCCTTTACATTTCTATATTATAATTTTTGAGCATGCACAGCGTATATTTTCGAATTGACTAGACGACTAGAATTAGCCAGGTTAGAACCTATCTTTAGAAAAGCTGATGATATAAACTCTGTACCTGGCTCATACGAATTTTTGAAAAACATTTTGAATTTATTAGGAAGACTAATATAAATAGTTATTTTAAGGCCTTGGTATTCTTAGTGCTTCTTGGTAAGGCTTTAGAAAGGGTCGTTCGTTCTACTGATCGGGCAGTTGAACAGATTGTGCATGACAGTCGCGGGTCTTGAGAAGAAGGAACATGATCAATATGATTCTGTGCGACCTAAGCAAGGCCTTCGACTGTGTCTCGCACAAGCACCTGGTTGAGAAAATATATCGATACGGAATCAGGGACGATGCTTCGAGCCTGCTAAAATCATATCCATCTGTGAGGTGACAGTGTGTTTCTCTTGATGCTATGTCGGATTGTAGATTGATGAAGAATGGAATGCCCCAGGAATCCGTTTTTGGGCCTCTTAGTCATATTTATAAATGACCTGTTTTCATTTCTTTCGTTCGGTTGATTTTGTTTTGTTCAATTCTTGTTTGATAAAACTGTTTAATTATAAAGTTTCTTTATATGTTCTTATACAATTATTATGTTTTAATATATATTTTAATTTAGTTAAATGCATCCTTCAAGAAAGGCTTTATATATTTTATATGACTTTCTTGAATTTACAATATATAAAAATGTGGGGAAGTAAATAATATGCCTGTCTATGGTTTTATATAGTATTTTATATGGTAGTTATATTTATAACCTATACCTAATAGACCATTTTTTAATTAAAATTTGTACTAGTTTTTAAAATCCCAACAATGAATAAAGAACTGACGATTTTTTTTTATAAATTAATTTTTTACGTAATGTTCTTACACTTTATGATAACGATTATTTAAAGAATTACAAACCTCGGTCATATTGCAACCGTGTTTTTAAACCATCAATTTTGATATAGCTTTTTATTATATTGATTAAAGTCTCTTACCTTGTGGTCCTACCCCATTAATAATTAATTTACTTTGCTTTGTATAGCGCTTTGAATATGAAAATATATTGCATATTGCACCTTTGTTGTCGAACATAAAGGTGTCCCAACTAGGAAAGACAATTCGTGTTTGATCCAACCTTTTCGCCTGTTGTTTGATGTTCGTTGTTCAAAACACTTTTCATTAAGGTTGTGCTGGCCAGCCAGCACTGAATTTGTTTCAGTCACTTGTTAATCGAAATCGGTGCTTTGTTTTTAGAAATATAGAGTTTCATAAACGAAAATATAGAGTTTCAATACATGTAAAGTGAATGAAAGTAAACCGATATTCCGAAAATTTTAAATAGTTTTTATAAAGTTACATTATTTTGTACCATTTTTTTCTATTTATTACAGGATGTTAAGATATTTTGCTGCTGGTATATCTACACCAGAGGGTTCTTGGCAGAGCAAAGGTCTATCGTTTTTAAAGACCGTGATTCTCATAACTTTTCATTGGTCCATGATCAATGGATCTGTTTGAAAAATAGGAAAATTGATATTTTTGTCCCCTCTCTTGTACCTATTCGTTAAAGTCTCCAAAAAAAATTTATTATAAGTATCAACTATTTGACATCTTCTAGAAATTTGACTTTATGAGCTTAACAATTAGGAGCTGCAAGATTACTACTAAAATTTTAAAATAAAAATATTTACATTATTAAAGATTTACTTTTAAAAGCTATCGAATCCAAATTGAATCCTATTATCCCCATCAGATTAATACTTTAATTTTTACTATATATTATCTCTGCTTCATATAGAGCATGAAAACAATTAATATGCACTATTGATTCGTTGCACTCGCGATATGACAATACGGTCCAGTCAGGACCCAATTATTCTCGATATCCACCGGGCGGTTTTACACAATAATTTGGCTTAATGCCGTTTTAATTTCAACAGACCAGGTTATCTCGACAGGTAATTGAAAAATCGAAAACATCCGTTTTAGACCAACTGTTATGAACACTGAAATATCACACTGTTGATAAATGAGTAAGCTTATAACATGAAAACCATATAATGGAGATAGCCCTTATATGCTTTAACATTTGTATGAATGTGAAATTGAAAAATGTATTCGACTAGGAAGTAGAAAATAAGCTGTAATAAAGTTAATTGGGCAAGACGACAATAGAAAATAAAGAGTAAAAAAAAATTTCTACTTTGTTCGAAACTTTTGTTTGAGCTTATATTAAACTTGAGCTGAAACTCTGTTTGTATCTATATGTCATTGTTTCATAATTAAATTCTAAAATACGGAACCAAATAAATTAACAAAGCAGCGGATCAATTTATTTGGATAAACAGAATTAATTTCTGTTATTCCCCCAAATCCAAGATTATATCCACTCCGTCAATCTGAATATGAGGGAATTGTTTTGGTGGAAGGGAATGAGTTGGGATAATATACTTGTTCGTTGAAGGACGCATATAACAAAGACAATAATATAGGGGGTGACAAGCTGAAACAACATAGTCATTACAGTTAAGCGGAAAGGATATAGTAATAGACAACGTCCTTCAATGTACAAAAATATTCCTAATAATAATACTCTTATATCAGTGTTTGTTTAAAGGTAGTACACAATAAAGTAATATTAAACAAATTACCTTGTCCGACTTCCATTGTCTTTATTTTGTTACTTAATACAACGGTTTGGTTAGTTAGTATCTCTAACTGTTTTCCGAAAGACCTTAATATTGAAATTTCAAACATCAAAAAAGATTTCAAAGAGAATGGTTACCCTGAACCCTTTGTAACTAATACCATCTCAAAACTTAAAAATCGCGAAGTAAAAACTAATACAGAAACGAAAGAGGAGCAAGCGTTTCTTACAATACCTAATATCAAGGCGATTTCTGAAAAGATTAGAAGGATAGCCAAAAACTATAATATCAAAACAGCCTTCAAATCCGGAAATACGTTTAGAAGCTTTCTTACAAAAGTAAAACCCCCCGTAATGAAAACACAAAAAATTGTATGTATCAAATCCTTTACGAGTGTGACGAATCGTACATTGGAGAAACAAAAAGACCTCTTCCGGTACGGTACGGTACATCTGAAATATACTCAAAGAGGTGAAACTTCGAGATCAGGTATAGCGGAACATGTATGGACCAATCAACATAATATACAGTGATCAGAAGCCAAGGTTTTGGACACGAAACAGCACTGGAGAAAACAAAATTTAAAAAAGCAGCTTTCATGAATCAAAATACCCATATATTTAGTAAACCAAGTATATACATCCCAAATATCTGGATGCCTCTTCTTGTCCAAAACCAACAGCTCAAACTTTACACTTCAATAAGCACGTAGGCGGAGTCATCAAGCTTCATTGCACAGGAATAGTATTTAAGACAGTAGCCTTAGAATTATAATTTAGGTTACACTAAACTTGTAAACGGTTAGAGATACTAACTAACCGAAACATTATGTTAAGTAACAAAATTAAACAATGGAAGTCCAACAAAGTAATTTTTTTGACTCTTGTATCAGCTATTATTTACTTTTACTAGTTTTTTATGTAGGTTACAAGGTAACTCTAAATTGGAGAGTTTTAACCCTATATAATTAGATTATATAAATCATATGGCTTGTTGTCACTGCGTGAAAAACTGTCCAGGTTTTACACAACGTCGTCTTTTCGGCAACAGTTCGTACAAAAATTGCATTAAAAAATGTTACTGTCCTATTTGGCATTTTTCAATATTCGATCAGCTGAACTTCCAAGTATTTCCCGAATATGTAAACATAGTAGGTTGGAGAAAGGGATGAAATTATTATATACTTAATAGGAAATACATAATAGTCGTCAAAAGGGTAACACCCTTGAAAGAACATAGTTGTCACATTCGAAAGGGGAAGAACATAATGGTGGAAAATAGCCCATTTAACCGATGGACCAAGGCTTAGATTAATAAAAATGCTGTGTTCGACGAGGTGCTTTCGATTTCTATTAGGTGCGTGAGTAAATCGGCACTTACGGATACGCTAACAACTTTTCGTAGGTTCTTGAATTTTAGAGAATGTATTTGAAATAAAAATAAAATTTTATCTACCATCAATGTTTTCGTCTCTCAATTAAAATACGTTCCAATTTACACTATCACATACATCTCAAGCTAAATTTATTGTCAATACTGAAAAACAAATCAGAAGACCAAGGCTCCCCTGACGGCAAACCTTACGGTGATTCCGGGGCAGTCTCTGCGAGAAGGAGGGAGGTTTTAGTGCGTAAACAGGCTGGCATCCTGGACTCGCACACTATAGGTGAACGGAGGAACAAGTAACCGGTGCCCATAAAGAGTTTCCTCGCTGGCAAAAAAAAATATTGTCAACAAATTAGGAAACCAAAAGTCGTCGCCTCTTCCTTATTTATTTTATAAACTAAAAGGGGACATATTATGTTTTGCCCTTATATGGACATCATAAGACCTAAAAGTTGATAACAGAATCAGGTCTCTTTGAATTTAAATAAAACAAGAAATAATATGAATTCAAATCTTACGTATGAGGCGCAAAATCTATATGGAATTTAATGCATGTACTTCAAATTTTAGTCTGGATCCCATTGACGTACACATGTTAGCCTATCGCTAACTTTGAGAAAAAGTTAGCAGTTGCAGCAAATTAAAATAGCACCATAAGAGACGTTATTTTGCAGAATATAACCAACTGAAACAGGATATTGATTATCTTAAACTAAATGTATGCGATGAAGTTAAAGCAGAATACATTTAAAAAAATTATCAAAACAAAATCGTCTTATACCGTGCGAGCAAAAATTATTTGCATCAAAGAGAGCCTTGCATCTGAGGACGTATTGCTTAGCCGTAGACGTTAATACCTGTTGGGTGTCAGTAACTACCTAAATTAACAATCAATCAGTTATTCCGTCATCTTTGACAGTCGTTACAAGTAATTTGATTCATCGCTAATTTTTTCAATTTCTTGAACAATTCACACAATGGGCTTTACGGAACAGCACAAAACATTCATAGTTAAAGCGTATTTTCGAAACGGGGTTAGAGTAAATGGTGCGTGGCAATACAATCCGGGTTTGTGCATGGACGATTTTTACGAACATTTTCCTAACGTTGCTTTTACTGCTGGGGATTTTTATCATTACCTGAAAAGAACCATGGCTGTGTTTAGGGAAACACGTTCAATACAACGCAAAAAAGGAGCAGGAAGACCATCTGTAAGAACAGAAGAACTTGTTGCAAACAATCGTGAAATAATGCAAAATACGCCAACAAATTGTATACGGCGGCTGTCCCAAGAAGTGGGAAGATCTTATGGAACATGCAGGACTATTCTTAAGAAGCAGCTAAATTTATTTCCTTATAAAGTGCCAGTATTCCATAAAATACAAGCCGCAGATTTTGAAAGTCGCAGGAATTACTCTCAATGGTTTACCAAAAATTTATTGGATAGAAATGATTTAATAGACCTGACATATTTTTCGGATGAAGCCTGGTTCCACCTCTCCGGTTATGTGAATTCTCAGAATACACGCATGTGAAGTAGTGAAAATTCCAATTTTTTTGTAGAGTCCACATTGCACCCTCAAAAAATTGATGTCTGGTTAGCTGTTTCCCGAACAAGAATTGTTGGTCCTATTTTTTTTCATGACACAGTTACAGCACAGCGGTATAGAGACAATATTTTGAATCCATTTGTGGAGCAATTACTTGACGACGAACTACGTTTTGGATATTTTTAACAGGACGGTGAAACCGTCCATACAGCCGCCGAAACTATTAACCACTTACACAATTTTTTCGACGACAGATTGATCAGTTTTCGATCAGACATTGAATTCTCACCTAAATCACCTTGTTTAACGGTTATGGATTACTTCGTCTTTCCTCATTTAAAAAACACTACTTTTAAAACACCAGTTGCAAATTTAGAACAACTCATTAGTTTGGCATATCATGTTATAATTTGAATTTGACAAAATTTTAACCTAGATTTGGTTAGATATATCATCCCCTTATCATTGTGATCTAAACCAAGCCCTAAGTTTTTTAATCCAAGCCCTCTTTGATGCACACGGTGGTTCATTGTTAGAAGAAAAACTTTTCTGGTGCTTTCCGCATGTAGAAAATTATCCAAAAGAAAATCCCTTCAATG
Source organism: Polydrusus pterygomalis (assembly GCA_963969555.1). NCBI lineage: Eukaryota > Metazoa > Arthropoda > Insecta > Coleoptera > Curculionidae > Polydrusus > Polydrusus pterygomalis. Next base: position 10,214,582 of record OZ018379.1, read on the forward strand.
TAATCGTACATGCACGTCTTTCTTTGCCTAGATTTCTTACGTTCTAGTCAAATACAATTTCAAAAAGCACAGGCCTACATATGTAATTTCAGCGTTATCCTCTAAATCAATACTTTTATCAGAGAGGGAAAAAGATGGAGATAGAAGGGTAATTGATGTTTCCGATTTTCCGTCCGTCAATCTCGCTAACATATTTATAACAGTTGGCATGGACCGGATGTTGTTTCAGATTTTTCGACAACATGTCGTGTTATATCGTTTCGTGTTGTAATTAAAAGGCCATCGGGATGCGCGGCTTGCTGATGATTCGTAATGGCTGAACTGCACTGCCTTTTAGTTGCAATTTATATCAGTTTTGACGTCATTTAATTTGTGACTTTTTAAATAAAATACGCCTGGATTTGCAGTAAATTTTCCCACCAGCCGAAAACATTAGATCATATTTTGATAAAAAATACTTCGTTATGTAAAAGAAGACACAGCACGAAATGTCTAAAATTAAATTTAAGAAGCACCTTCATTTGGGCCACAACGAAAGAAAAACCAAGATGACAATTAACAATAATTTTGAAGAAGTAGTCCATACTCAAAGTGGAGTTAAATCATATAGAAAAAAGAAAACCTTTAAAAGCTTACTCAAAGATCCTTCAATTTGACCGCCAAAACACTTGTCATTTGTTCCCCCTTTTACAATGTCAAGTTCAAGTTCATTTCCCATCTGATACGTGCTGGTTGCAGTGGAACTTCTCCAACAAAGAGGTTCTAGTAAAACAAAAAACTTTTTAAAAATTATTTTTTTAAACATTAATTTTGCAAAAATGTGTATGTTTTGACGCCTGCGGGGGTAACTGGGCCGTAAAAAGCCTGGTACCCCAACAGTATTTTACTTTAAGCCAAATGGTAAGCTAATCTACCCAATTTTATTAAATTTCATTTGCTACATTCCCCTTTCTATTTTATACAGATGCTTCGACTTTTATGAAAAACAATTTTTTTTCTTTTTCTCTTTATCTCACATCAATACTTTCACATGTCTCTTACAAAGCTGAATAAAACTCTAGATTTTTCACTACTTAATAATGATTTTCACAAATAAATTTTTTAAAACTCCCTAATTTTTCTTTTACTCTCATAACTTTTCTGCCCAGGACAGTGCCTTTGCACTTACCCTTGACTTTTCAGTATGCTGAAGTCTTGATTGTGGGTCTTTTGACTATTGAATTTAACGCCTCTTGTACACCATTAAAATCTCCATTACGGCTCAATCCCACTATTATTTTCTTTATTGCTAAAAACATCAGCATTTTACCTTTCACTTTTTTTTCCTGATGATGAGTGTTTCTACACTTGAAACATGTAAACATTGTAAAGAAAGACTTTGTGTTTTTCTTTTTTCTAAATTAACAATAACATTTCTGCAAACTTCATTTGCTGTTTATTTGTACAGGTGCAATCAAAACCAGATTTTTAAATGATCGTTTTATTTTTATCGCCAAAATTATGGAAAATATATCAAATGGAAAAAGCTTAAAGCACCTCCTTAACTTTCTTTGTCGGAATTGTTTTGTTTAAGTTATTCTCATTTCAGCAAGCTACAGAAAACTTGATAATACAAAGAGACTCTTAATAATTCAGATCCTTTCTAAACATCTTTGGAATAAATTAGAATGTATTTAAACTTTTGAGAAGCACATTATAAAAGACCAATACGACAATTTGTTTAAGAAGACTCCGAGGTGAGTTACAATTTTATCAGATTAAAGAAGAAGTGTTTGTTGGAATAATTAAATTGGTTATTATGCTCAGTTCAATACGCTGACCCAGAAGTTAGAAGAATAGACTTTTTAATAAGTAGGCACCGTGCGAGCAAAAATTATTTGCATTAAAGAGGGCTTGGATTAAAAAACGTGGGGCTTGGTTTAGATCACAATAATATGGGGACAATATATCTAACCAAATCTAGGTTAAAATTTTGTCAAATTCATATTATGACATGATATGCCAAAGTAATGAGTAATAAAATTAGTAGACAAATACAAATTTATTTTTGGAATACTTGCACTTTATACGGAAATAAATTTAGCTGCTTCTTAAGAATAGTCCTGCATATTCCATAAGCTCTTCCCACTTCTTGGGACAGGCGTCTTATACAATTTGTTGGCGTATTTTGCATTATTTCACGAACGTTTGCAACAAGTTCTTCTGTTCTTACATATGGTATTCCTGCTCCTTTTTTGTGTTGTATAGAATCGGTTTCCCTAAACACAGCCTTGGTTCTTTTCAGGCAATGATAAAAATCCCCAGCAATAAAAGCAACGTTAGGAAAATGTTCGTGAAAATCGTCCATGCACAAACCCGGATTGTATTGCCACTCACCATTTACTCTAACCCCGTTTCGAAAATACGCTTCAACTATGAATGTTTTGTGCTGTTACGTAAAGCCCATTGTGTGAATTGTTCAAGAAATGAAAAAATTAGCGATAAATCAAATTACTTGTAACGACTGACAAAAATGACGGAATAACTGATAAATTGTTAATTCAGGTAGTTACTGACACCCAACAGGTATCAACCTCTACGGCTAAGCATTACGTCCTTAGATGCAAGGCTCTCTTTGATGCAAATAATTTTGGCTCACACGGTATCATAGACACAAGTTAGTTATTTTATTAAAAATATTATGCTAATCAGGGACTTGGATTGTGAGTAAATAAACCTGCCAATGTCACTAATGTCACCGTCAAAGTTGCTGGTTAGTTAATTATTATTAAAAACCTTTGTGCAACCCAACATAAACCAAATAATTGGGTTGTCAATACAAACTGGCTGTGACGAATAATTATTCTGAAATGTTAAGCTATTTAAACCATTGTCCCGGCATTTGGTTTACTGATAATTGGCAGTTTGATATAAATGGTAATGGATCGAGGACTACATTATCCTAAAACGAAGCAATTTGCATTAATCTTTTTTCTGGAGATTTTGCAAGTAAATTACAAAAAATAACAATTTTATTTCAGTCTACCTGTATTTTTGAATTTTAAGCGGGCATTCGAAATAATTGACAGGGCTAGATTATTGAGTAAATTGTATGGTATTCGCGGACACGTTTTTTAAAAATTATTTAAGTAACAGGTTACAAAAACAAAAATATCAAAAACATATTCAAATAAAAAAAAAATAATATAGGAGTTCCTCAAGGAAGTATACTAGGTCCAATATTATTTATTTTATACATCAACGATATGCCTTTAGTTTTAAAAATGTGTAAGTTACAAATGTTTGCTGATTGCACCTTAATTTACATTAATGTTTTAAATATTTTTGATGGTTTAAATACTCTAAATTCTGAGATAAATATATTATTAAATTGGCTAAAGGTAAATAAATTAAAATCAAATATTTCAAAAACTAAATGTATGGTTATGGGTAATAATTTTAATTGTCAAAATATAAATGTTGTAATTGATGGTGAAAAATTGGAATTAGTAAACAGTTTTAAATATTTAGGGATAATCATCGATTCAAAATTAAAATTTTTTAATTATTTTGAAAGTATTATATCGAAGATTACCGGAAAAGTAGGTTATTTTAAAAGAATCAGTTCTAATTTAAGTTTGTTTTCTAAAAAAACCGTGTTTAATGCTATTATATTACCACATTTTCTTTATTGTTCTTCCATTTTATATTGTGCTAGTGAGGAAATATTTGATAAATTACAAATTTTACAAAATAATTCATATATTTTAAATTGTGACAAATATACAAAAATGTATTTTATGTTGAAAAATTTAGATTGGTTGAATGTCAGAAATTTAATTTTTTATTTAGTATATGTATCTTTATACATAAAATTAAAAATAATTTATTGCCTGATTGTTTAAAAATATTTTGTTCTTTTAATTATGACCATCATAATTATAAAACAAGAACTAATCAAAATTTTTATGTGCATAGAGTGTCTAAAATATTAGCTTATAAATGTATTTTTTATAAAGGTTTGATAGAATATAATAATTTGGAAAATTCTATTAAATCTCAAAATTCATTAAAACTATTTAAAAAAACTTTAAAATAACATTTAATTAAAAAACAAAATGACACTTAATATTTGAAACAATTTGCAAAATGTTTACCTTTTCTGTCTGTTTTTGTTAAAAGAAGGTTGCGTATTAAAATTTAAAATAAATCTATAAAAATTTGTTAAAAAAAAATGTATTAAAAAATATTTAATTGTAGCTTTTTGCTAAATAAAACATGTTACTACTACTACTACTACTACTGCTACTACCTATTGACTAATTTAGTACTAATTTTACGTTCTTTGTGGAACTGATTGTAGAAACAATTACCTGTTATTGGGAAATAACAGCTTTGGTATTTACTTTTGAGAACTATTAATTGCAGGAAACTAAACAGAGTTATTGTACGAGGCATTGAAAACATTTAATACTGATATATTTTTTAAATAAGCAAAATGGTAAGTGTCGGCGAGGCTTTATTTTTCTAAATATTCCCTCTAATCGTTTACTGGCCTATGTTTCGATTCCTAAAATACCCCATAACCATTTTGAGTGCATCGCACGCGATGAGTTGGCTCATCCCCAATATCCCATCCTATTAGCTATCTCTCCCCATCTCCATAAACCCTAATACATTTCTGACATTCGCCTTTTCCTGTTCCATTTGGAAAATGCCTAGTGGTGTAAGGGGCTACTTCGGTGGGTCAAAGCTGGGAAAATAAACATAAAAAGTTAAAACGTATTCGTGAGGAGAATGCGTATAACGGAACGAACAGAATATTTTTTCGATGAATAGTAAACCAATATCTTTATTAAGTTTACAAGGCAGTTTCGACATTTTGTTTTGGAAAAAATTAAAGAATGTTGAACGAACGCAGCAAAAAATTTACACTTTATTTAGACACTACACTTTTAGACCAGGATCGATAATTTTTGAAACCAAAAAAAATAATAGTAGGATAAAACCCATTGGAAAAGGAAGAGAATATAACAAAAATGAAAGAAAAAATAATTTACGGGCTATCCGAGGTCGGGAAGTGGAAGGGGGTGAGTTTTTAAGGGTAGAAAACGATTTATCTCGATTTCCGGCAAAACCACAAGTCCTATGGAAAAACGTTAAATAGCAAAGTTGTAGGCAATAAAAAGATCTACAACTTTTATACTTATACTTTTTTTACATAACCTCAAAATTTATGTGAAAAATTCAAATAACCAAGTTTTTGGTTTTTTATTTTTTATCTTTTACAAAAAAAAATTTTTTTCACGAAATTTGGTGGAAACTTACCTTTTTATGTCCCAAACACACTGTAATTTTTTTGATTTAAAATATTTATTTTTCACCTCATTTTGACTTAATATCGAAAAAGCATCCTAATTTTCAATCGAAAATTTTCACGTCAAAATATCTGCTTTTTTAAAAAAGTCGGTGGGCATTTTGTTCCTTGAAATCTCTACTTTCTGATGGTGTAAAAAAATATACATTACTATGGTAAATGTTCTCAAAAATGCAAAGAAACAAACGTCTCATTAAATAATTAACTTTATTAACTTATTTGGTTGTTAATTATAGTAGTATATTTCGACTTGCAATTTTTTGCTTATCAATGTAACATGGAATCTTACGTTTTTCGAGTAATTAAAAGTTAAATTTTATTAAATAGCTCAAAATTGTACATAATGATTTAAAAAAAAATTTCGAATTCGAGTTTTTTCGTTTCTTTGCATTTTTTGAGAACATTTACCATAGTAATTTATATTTTTTTTAAACCATCAGAAAGTAGAGATTTCAACGAACAAAAAGCTCACCGACTTTTTTAAAAAAGCAGATATTTTGACGTGAGAATTTTCGATTGAAAATTAGGGTGCTTTTTCTATATTAAGTCAAAATAAGGTGAAAAAATAAATATTTTAAATCAAAAAAATTCCAGTGTGGACATAAAAAGGTAAGTTTCACCAAATTTCGTTAAAAAAATTTTTTTGTAAAAGAAAAATATAAAACCAAAAACTGGGTTATTTGAATTTTTCACATAAATTTTAAGGTTATGTGAAAAACGTGTAAATACAAAAGTTGTAGATGTTTTTATTACCTACAACTTTGCTATTTAACGTTTTTCCATAAAACTTGTAGTTTTGCCGGAAATTGAGATAAATCGTTTTCTACCCTTAAAAACTCACCCCTTTCCACTTCCCGACCTCGGATCGCCTGTAAATTATTTTTCGTTTCATTTTTGTTATATTCTCTTTCTTTTCCAATGGGTTTCATCCTACTATTATTTTCTTTCACGTTTTACCATTTTCAAAGGCTTCAGCCCTGGTCAATTTATGGTCAGCTGCATCTTACTTTTTGGTCTCTCTTTATAGCGTATTGTTACTATGCTTTTTAATCTTTGTTTTGAGTGGTCTTAGTATGTCACCAATATAAAATTGCCCGAGGATCCGGTAGACAGCATTCATCACATGTATGCTTCAGTGCACCTGGCTGATATAAATGCTGTAATGTGTTACTTTGCTTATTTAGTATTTACCTTAAGACGATTGGAAATACTTATCAGTTGACACGTTGTGATTTCAAACAAATAAAAGCGATGCCAATCCTAAACTCTTCTATCATTCAGTTTTCTTATTATCAGATTTATTTATTTCTATTTACATTTAGGTTCGGAATCTCGTATATTTTTACCTTTATTTATGCCAAAAATAAATTTCCACGAACAATCGACAAAAGGAAAGCTCTGACTGAACAACTGCAATCTAAACTACATTTTATTTGGAAAAGAACGAAAGGACGTTAACGGAATTCTCGTGCTTATTTTTCGAATGCTGCTAATAGAAAGTAAACAATAATGTAAACGTAATGCCCTTTTTAAGGAAGGATTGGATTAATTATTGTTTTTATTTAATTAACGTAAACATATTGTGGGTAAAAAACACATTAAAACATAAATAAAATTATTATCTCTATACTACTGCAGTATTTGCGTTAGAAATGCTTTCTAAGTAAATCCATTTAGTCTAAACAAATCTATTTATCGTTGTGTGTAGAGACGATTCAATTACGGACTACTGGCTACTTTTCAGCTGTTCATTGCTTTTAGTATTTTATTTGTGCATACGTAGAATGCAAACTAGATTGGACAATTCAGGAGAAACGTTAGGAATAGCTTGAAATTTTTAAAAGATAAGTAAAACAAACCAAAGCTTAATATTATTTTTCAATTATTAACATATTTTAATATGAAGAATTACAATGTTAAGTAAGTAGTCAGTTTATTTCTCATTGAAACCACTCATGGTTAAATATGTGGCACAATTATAATAAATCATTACCCAAAAATGCTAATAATTCAATAGTATGCTGAGGCAGCAAAAACCACCATAACATAAATATCTATGTCCGGTAAGTGATTTGTTACAGTACAAATTTAGATATTATGTAGGAAATAGTAGAAATATGTTGAAGGGCAAGTTCTATATTGCCTTAATTTATGCTTAGACAAGAGGATTCAGAAATTCTTTTTAGTACCTAATTATTTTATCATGCTTCAGTACTAAATAACTAATAATTGTGTTATACAGGGTGTTTGGGAAGGAGAGGGCAATATTTTGGGAATGTGTTCGGAGGGTAAAAATGAGAGAAATAAACCTATATGTTTTAGTTCGATTCTCAACCATTTCTGAAATAATAGGGTCTAAAGGTTTTGTAAGTTAATTTTTATTTTAAAAGCGAATAATTGCAGGTACTGCAGTACAAACTAACTTAAAGAATATTTTCAAAAACCCCTCCACCACCTTCAATACATTTTTCGGCACGTTTGTTAATCGCTCGGGTAGCACGTTCGATTGAGTGGGGATTGTTTTTTATAAAAGCTGCACCAGTGAAAATTCGATCGCGGAGTGCTTCTCTCGTTTCCACTCGTGTTTCATATACTAACGATTTCATCCATCCCCAAAGGCAATAATCAAGCGGGTTTAAGTCTGGTGACCTCGGTGGCCAAACTTGCGGATCACCTCTGCCAATCTAGCGATTAGGAAAACGATAGTTCAAGAAATTTCGCACACGGAGACTAAAATGATGTGGGGCTCCCCGGCTCCATCATGTTGGAAGTACATAGAAGATGTTTAACGGGTTGAACGTGAAAAGGTTTTAAACCGTTTTTTCTAAGTGACTCCCATACGGCTAGATGTGATGGTATATGAAGTTCATTTGCAACCCGTCTCGTACTTATACCTGAGTTCTCTGCGACAATATCCAGAACATTTTCTTCATTTTCCACATCTAGACCCTGCACTCTTTCAGAAACAATTCTCACGCTTGGAACTATTCCAGTTTCCTGAGTACTTGCTAATACTTTTTGAAAAAATCTTCTACTATTAAGAACTCTTCGATTTAGAAACCAACGTCGATACCTAGGTATTTATTAACTGTGCCTCGCACTACCGTTACAGTAACCATACACGAATATCATGTCGGCATACTCCCTGTGATTGAATGTGTGGGGCATTGTAAGTATGAAAATCTTGGTTCAAGTCGATACGCTCATAATGAAGCTAACTGACAACTACCATGCATGTAAAAACTATTAATCAAAATGTATCGGACGTATAAAACTGAAGACTCCTTCATTATTTCAATAAAAAAAAATCAGAACCGATTATTTCAGAAATGGTTGAGAATCAAACCAAAATATATGGGTTTATATCTCTTATTTTTACCCTCTGAACACATTCCCAAGATATTGCCCTTTCCTCCTCAAACACCCTGTATAATTAAATATATCAATAATTATACTCACCTATATTAATTGGGTCCTTTTTATTCCTATTTCTTTCTCCATTTACTTTTCTCCCGATAACTGCTGACTCTGAATGATGTCGTGACCCGACCATACGCTCAAATCGCTGTCGCGATAGTTCAGACCATTTACTTTCGATGGCTTCACTCTATTACTGCCCCGCAGTAATTACTGTTGTAACGACGAAATTTAGGTTACAAGAGGTCCATTTTGTGCTCTTTCTATTGAAAAGAATTCTTCTTGGACAGGGCAATTGGATACTTAAGCACTATTGTTGTTGGTGCGATAGTCGAGTGGTTACTTTAATACTTGAATAAAACTCCTAGGATGATTAAAATAGTAAAATTATTTTTTTTAGAATTTTGCTCATTTATTATTGTTTTAAAGTGTTATTATTAGGATGTTCAGACTAAATTTTAGCCTCTTTCTAGTCATTAATCATTTTACAAATACATATTTAATTAATTAAACTTAACTAAGAAATTACTAAAGTTAGTATGAATTAAATAAGCGTTTTATAATATCCCCTTTGAAGGTTTCATTAAATCCGAGTTAAATATTTTCCGTCGATGAAACTACACACCTCGCTTGGCAACTCGTAGAACTACTGTTACAAAGAAAAGTAACAATTACAGGCGCAGATTTTATGGATAGTTTAAATATTAAAGACGAGATAAATGTAATTTAAAATTTAGTTATTTGCAAAGCGCTTGCTAAAATGAAATATGCATATTTGCATTTGAGTTTTAGTACGGTAAAAATAAGCAAACCTAAGGTCAAAATGAACGCCGGACAAGTGCGAGTCGTGCGAATTAAACAGAGTTATAATAAATCAATGAATCAGCCTTTGATATAGAATACCAGTCACTTCATCAAGAATCGCTCGGACCCGTCAACCTAATTTTTTTGAAATGCATTTTTTTTTTTAGAAGAAAGATATTATACATTTATATTATACCTTATTTTCAACAATGCCCGCCCAGATATTAACCTTTTCATTATACTGGGTGTGATTTTTCATGAACCAGTGCAGATTTTCCTGTGCCCAGTATAACATCTGTATGCTCGGTCCGTGGTTATATTAGGTTAGGTTAGAGTAGCAGACCTCTGACATTATCCAAACAGTCACACGTAGTCCTATAATGACCGTTGTGGTACCACACATGTTCCGCGGAACCTATCCGCATCAGCTTCCTGATGGTTAACGCGACGTAGATCGTAAAAGAATCTTGACAGCCTATTCAAACTAGCCACTGCTGTTAATAAACTTAGTATGCTCGGCCCATTAACCAAACGCAGTATATATTATGTAGTTTTGTATATTCCATTTAAAGAAAACGCATCTTTATCTGAAAACCCAATTCTTCGGACACTTCGTGCTTGATTATCTCTAACTCAATTATTATTTAAAAAAATTGCTTTCGCCAGGATCATGATCCAATAACTCTTGTACAATTACTGGTTTGTAGAAATTAAACTTATCTTCTTTTATTGACACGGTGGTTTGACGAGTATCGTAGCCACGCCCAACATGTGTACTCGAGCTGTGAGGATCTTCCTGTAGTAATAATAACCTATCCTTAACAGTATGGGAAGTTCCTCACTTAATTATTACCCTAGACACTGTCGACTAACTAATAATAATTTATTAACCATATATATGTTTTAATCTTTTCAGGTGGTAGGTGCAGCCGTATTTGCGCTGTGTCTCTGGCTTAGGTTCGAACCCGGCATTCAAGAGTGGCTTTCCTTACTTAACGCATCCGATTTCTATATTGGAATTTACATCCTTATCATAAGTGCCCTAGTTATCATGGTGGTGGCCTTTATCGGATGTCTGAGTGCTCTACAAGAAAATTCATTTGTATTGCTTGTGGTAAGTAAATCAGTCTGTCCTATATTCAATAAAAAAATGTTTGATTAAAAGATTGAATAGCGGAACGATTGTGGTGTGGTGTGGTGTAGACCACCACATTCTACTCCACAAATTGGAGATGATGGGGATAAGAGGGAACGTTCTTAAACTATTTAAATCATACCTTTCTAATAGATTTCAAAAGGATTGTCTAAATTCAATTGCTAGTTCCTACAAGAGAGTTGAATGTGGTGTCCCGCAAGGTACAGTGCTAGGCCCGATTTTGTTCTTAATTTATATTAATAGTCTGGCGAGTGCGATGCCCAATATTAAAACTGTATGCTTTGCCGATGATACTGTTCTTCTGGTTAAAGGGGTGTCTTGGCATGAAGCATTTGAAAAGGCAGAAAGGGCTGCTAGTCTTATTAAAGCCTGGATGGATCGTAACTGTTTAATATTGAATATAAAGAAAACTAACTTTATTTGCTTTGCAATGAATTCAGTTGGTCTACCAATTAAAAATGAGATTACGATCCATTCTGCTAATCGTGATTTGTCAAGGGATTGTGTTTGTTCTGGTAAAATTAAGTCAGTAGAACCCATAAAATATTTGGGTGTATATTTTGATTCATTTTTAAAATGGTCAGAACATTGTGAATATGTAAAGAATAAATTAAGGGAACTGATATATAAATTTTACGAATTACGTAATATCTTAGTCAAAAATGTTCTAATTAATGTTTATAGGTCACTAGCAGAATCATGTCTTAATTATGGAATTATCTGTTGGGGATCTGCTAATAAAAGTGTATTAAACAATATCGTTGTTGCACAAAAATATATTTTAAAAATTATTTTATTTAAATCAAGACGTTTTTCTTCTGATCTTTTATTTGAACAGTCTGGCGTCTTTTCAATTACTCAGTTATATATTAAGAATTTGCTTAGATTTTCTCTCACTAGAAATAAATTTCACAACTACATAACGCATAACATCATGACTAGAGCTAATGTTAATCACAATTTGATTCTACCCAATACACATTTTAAGGCCACGCAAAGATCAATATCCTATGTGGCTCCGAAGATCTTAAATATATTACCAGTGCAATTTAAAATCAAAAAAATTCCAAACATAAAAAAAGATCTAAATAAATGGTTTATAAATAATACCCAAATAATCAAAGGTATTGTTAGATTTTTATAAAATTATGATATTTAGTATTAGTATCACCAAGTAACTAAACTTGTGCATAGTTACGCATTGTCTACTTTGAAATTTAATTTAATTTTTGAATGTTAAACTATTTTGTGTTGTATGCCCACACAGACTTATATGGTCCATAGTGTATACTTATTATGCATATTATATTTCTTGAATGTACACTGTTGTTGTAATAAATAAATAAATAAATATAATATTGATGTAAAATTAATAAGGGATTCAATATTTGTTAGGTAGTTAAATTTACATGGGGTCTCCTATGGTCAGTAGTTGCAATAACTACAAAAGTCGTACTTTCCAATATCAATAATATAATATAATATATAATAAAATATACTAGTTGAATAATACAACAGAAGTTTCTTTTGTTTACTGCTAGTAAAGGTAAAAATTTATAGAACAATTTTGTTCTCTATAATCCTGAGCAGGTTTAATGAAAGCTCATTTATTATTCGTAGAAGTGTTATTGTTCTTGGTATTACGACTTACTGGAGCTTCTTCAGAACCTAATATTATTTTCAATATAGGATAAGTTTCAAAGCCTGTTTGAGATATTAAATACGGCGCCTGGCGCTGTTTGTAATATTACCTTTTTGGTTTTTGCGGTTTTTCAAGAAACCTTTGATTACGGTGTTAATATTTAAGGATTTTAAAAATTAGTAAAATGGTGGGTTATTATATTAAACTTATTATAGAAGATAGCGACATAAAACCTTTTCTATAGAATTTTTGCAATTTTTTTAACAGGGAATGCCTATATTTAATAAACCATAGAATAACACTGTCATTATACTATTGCAATAAGGACCCAACAAAAAATCCTGTGTTTCACCTTTGGAAATATAGAAGGGTTTATAATTTCTGGCATTAAAAGTTAATCCATATATTATGCGGACGAATTAGAGACTTTGTTTTAAATTTATTAAGACAGACAAACAGGATTTTTCTTTTTCTCTATTTTTCTTGAACCCTTTTTAACCTCGATTTAACTCTGTTTGATTTGGTTAGTGTCAGGGAATCACAAAGCCACAAGGGTTGGATTAAGTCCTTTCACAGCAAGAATTGCAGTGAAAACAACGTGGACTGTAAAAGGGGGATTGACCTCATGCCTGAGATATCCCATGTTTAAAAAAATCCAATTTAAACATTTAAATCCCTGTACGGGAATATATAAGAGTTATACCTGTCGCGATAATAAACGCTTTGCTTTGCGAATACCTATAATTTCGTTAACTTATCAAACGCTACATCTTAGAAAATGCATGGCAAGAGGGTGTGTCCAACAGCATTACACAACGGTTTAATTATATAAAACGAAGTTAAACTAACAATGTAATTACACTGTCGGCTCGAACGTAAAGTGGAGTTTTGTTTCACCCTTGCTTGTACGATCGATATCACCGTTATTAAGTTTTTGGGTTGGTTTGAATATTTGCTTTTATTGAGCATATATAACTCCTGAATTTATTCGGGTTTGTTTGATAGCATACCTATTTATTCTCGCTTTATTAAAAATTACTGGACGACCTGAAACTGTATTGAAAATGTTTATCTTTGAGTTTGTTAATAACAAGAAAGTCAAACAGAAATTACTTTAATATCATTCAATAATAATAATATCTTGAAATACATTCAATTGGTTTTGCCTTTTTTTTAGTAAAGATTATAAAGATGCAAGGTGCGACATTCATCGTTCCATGCTTAAAAATATACTTTGCGGTGTGCATCTGTACGCCACTTGAAAGTGTAGAGTTTTGCACTTCTACATTAAACATTATAATTTATTATTAAAGAATAACACAGAAAATTAATAAAAAACAAAACATAATTTATTGAAAGGAAAGGGTTTCTTACATAATATCATATAAATAATATAATGACTTTGCTAATCATATAATAGGGAAAACTAAAACAAGAGTACCCCAGCCGATATTTTCTATTCTTTTGCGAAATTGTTCTGGAATTTTTTGAAAATTTATCAGATACACACCCATCAGGTAGTAATTGAGGATAACTAGAAGCGTAGAAGTAAAACGTTTGGATTTTAGAAAAACATTCCAAAATTTCTCGCTCTGGGGTACGTTTGTACCCCGCTTGATACCAGAAAGGTTAAGAACATTTATTTTATCTACCATAATTAGTAAAGCTATGACAAATCTTTTTTAAGTTACTCATAATTTCTGAAGATATGATAATCCATTTTCATGTACATGGTGTACAACACGCTAAGACATAAGCTAGCCTAATTTACCTTTGTACAAAAATTAATAGTTTCCAAGATGCAGGGTTTCAAAGTTATTATTTTTTTAAACTTGTTTATAAATATTTATTTTAATAACAGCAAAATTTGCACAAAATTGAAACATGAGAAATCAAAATCTGTTCACAGTTTCGATGTACATTGGAAAGAGCGCTACCAATAGCACTTCGCCTACATCTTAAGGTTAATATTTTTTGCACCTGAGTACCCTTCTAGTAAAAAATTCTAATTTCTTGGCGTCTTTTGTCTAATAAAGGTATATAGTCGGTATCTCTTCAAGGAACAATTTCAGAGATAATGGATTAAAATGTTTTTTCTAATTTTGACATATAAAGTGACACTTTTTAAAACTGATTGACATTATGAAACGTCTTACTTTTTGTAACTAGTTGCATAAAGTAAAATTTTATGCAATTGGTGACGAAAAATGTATTTCAAAATTAGTGACAAAAAGAATTATTCTATTTATTAAACTGTTATAATACAAGTTAAAAACATAAATTATAAATTAATTAATTATTATAAATATTGATAACACAATTATTGCAATTATTCAAATTAATTCCCGACGACATATTTTTTTCATTGCTCGAACTTGCTGTTATTTGGGAAGCGACGCACATTGCATTAGATGTTTCATCAAATATTTCTTGCGCTATAAGTTTTTTATTATTCATGAAATTTTCAACATATCCCTCCGCAACAGAACTAGATTTCCAACCTCCGTGCCTCTTTAATTGTAAAAGATCAGCGCCACTGTCTGCTAGGAAAGTGGCAGAGCTTCTTCTGAAGCAGCGGCCAGTATATAGAACAGGATTTGAAAGACCAAGAAATTGTGCAATAACTTTTGGCAGACTGCTAAATGTGTTAATTCCCACAGGATTTCTGGTACATTTTCCATTCGCATATTTTACAAAAAATCTGTTGTGTTTAAGAATCTGGGGACGCAACTTAATATATTTTCTTAATATTTCAACAAGATTCGTATTTTCAATGTCTCCAGTGGTAATTG
The DNA here is from genome assembly GCA_963969555.1 of Polydrusus pterygomalis. Taxonomy (NCBI): domain Eukaryota; kingdom Metazoa; phylum Arthropoda; class Insecta; order Coleoptera; family Curculionidae; genus Polydrusus; species Polydrusus pterygomalis. The sequence continues at coordinate 10,229,749 of OZ018379.1, forward strand.
CACACTGCCGTATAACTTTTGTTTTTGAAAGTTCAGAACTTAACATTGAGTAAAGTGTCCATAATGTGGAAACTTTTAGATCTTTCTTACCCTCGAAATATGCAAGTAAAACTTTCTCATTAACATGTTTAATTTTCTTCTCATCACACCACGTAACAAATTTTTCGTATGCCAAATCATAAACTGCCTTTGACTTTTTGGGAATTACTGATAATAGAGCATTACCTGCTGCCTCTTCAATATCGCTTGGTAGCCCTTCAGAACTTGAATGACTCATTTAAAAAAAATAAAACTAAAAATATATCAATCTCGCTAAAAACCTTCCGTCTAGACTTTTTTACAAAATGTCAAACTGACAACTAACATGAAGTAACAGCAACAATAGCTATTTATGCCATCAGTTATATGTCAAAATTAGAAAAACTAAATTTATGTTTTCCAAATTTTTATCAATTATATTAAATTTTATTTTTTTATTACTTTCTTCAAAATTAGAAAAAATCTTGTATGCAATACGTTACGAAATGAAATTTTGTGTAACTTGTGAGTTTTTGCGAAACTCACTTCGTTCGTTCCGCAAAAATCTCACGCGTTACACAAAATTAGGCATTTCGTAACTGATGGCATAAATAGCTATTATAGCGTACTTAAACTAATAAAACTTTGATATAATGTAAAAAAAGCTTCATCTTACAAACTAATCCCTTATACCTAGTGCTGTTAAGGATTTTAGAATGACGCTTTGGATTGTAGCAAATCGCTTAAAACGACATGTGCTTTCGATATTCATTGACAAAGGATCTACCTCGTATAAAATTAACCAGAATCGCTGATTTACTGAAAACAAATTTAAGATATGTTCGTTCAACCTAATTAATATTGAACCAAAGCCCTTTTATCCCTTTGTCATGATTACAGATATTAAAGGTGATTATGTTTGGCAAACATGGGTAAAGGAAATTTTCGAAAACCCTTTAGGATTTGGTTGGATTTGTAGGGCTTAAGAATATTTGAATTAAGGTTGTACTATACACTAAAAGACAAATAAAAGGGGGGTCATTTTGGGGTTGAAATTTTAAATTTTTACTCATATTAAGATGTAACCTAGGTGAGTATAAATGGGACAAAAGATAACAGCATTATTATATCCAAAGGATACTTGAATATTTGTCAAATAGAAAATTCTTTTAGAGTAGTTACTTGACCCGTTTGTTCAGCCACATAACGTCAACAAATACACACATGAGATATTTTTATTATATCAGTAATATCAGTTTTATACTAATGATATTTTTCCACCACAAACAGTCAAAATATTTTTCACCCCAAATTGATTTTAAGATATCCGAAATATCGGTTATAGGTAATATAAAAAAATGATCAATAACCTGTCACAATTTTTTTGATAAGGGTAAAAGGCTGATCCCCGTATAAAGTTAAAAAAGAAAACAATGATTTACAGAGTTTCGTCAAACTTTAAGGCGAATATAACGAATTTTGCTTTTCGCACGCAGGGGCGTGCCATAAAAAAAATTATATCTTTAAAGAAATGTTAAAAAGTTTCACAGGATAGTAAGTTAAATGTATAAAGAACTGTAAATTAGAACAGTGTTCTTATCTATGTTTAGAAGATAATATAGTGTCCGCGAAAATAATTAAAAAATTAAAATTTTGTTGCATATCGGACAAGTTTAGTGTGTAACGGTTTTTTATATTGGAATACACAGCTTTGATTTTGCAAAGAGGCTTTTAATACATTTTACCGCCGTTGTGAAATTGCTTGGGTTCTGGCTGCCTGTAGACTCCTAACAAGGACGAAACGTCCGTCGTGGTCTACCCGCCCTAGGGTATCCATTGTGCTTGGATCCCTGTGTATTCCAATATAAAAAAACCGTTACACAGTTGTCCAATATGCCACAAAATGCACTTTTTAATTATTTTCGCGGACACTATATTATCTTCTAAACATTTTTATGGCTTTACTTAAATGGATTGCGCGCATTCTAGTGGATGCCAGCGTTGATCTGCTTCTTGTCTGCAAAAACGGCAGATGCTCCGGTGAAAACGCAAAGAGCGTTCCCTATACTGGATTGTGATGCACTTCGTGGTTTATTTGGTTGTCTACCTTTCGATATTACCAGTGTGACTGCTTTTATATTGGCGTTAATTCCACTGGGATGGCGCTACGGTGTATTGATGGTTGCTTTGATTTTGCAAAGAGGCTTTTAATACATTTTACCACCGTTGTGGAATTGCTTGGGTTATTGCTCCCCGTAGAATCCTAACAAGGACGAAACGGCCGTCGTGGTCTACCCGCCCCAGGGTATCAATTGTGCTTGGATCCCTGTATATTCCAATATAAAAAACAGTTACACACTTGTCCGATATGCCACAAAATTCTGTTTTTAACTTTGATCGACCAATTTTTTTTATTATTTGGTATGTCCTACTCAATTTTGTGTGCCTGAGCCCTAGGCGAAGTCCACAAGCCGAATGAGATTAAAAAGTTATTTTTTAACGAGTTCTATACGATACGTTTACTGCAATGGCAGAACAATATTGTAACGTCAGCAGAAAGTCTCAAATGTCTTGTTGCAAGCATTTGTTGCTATAGGTAAATATTTTGCAAACATGCCAGTCGTGTGCAAAACGATTGCCAATGTAAAAAACATATTTTTTTGGCGGAAAGGAAAATAAATACTATTATAGTACTGTTAGTTATGTAGTACTTTTCAAGCATCTTTAAGAATTAAAAAATACATTTATATTAAAATTTTTAAAAAGTTTATAAAAACCTCTGCCTGACTATAATTCTTATAGCACGCCCCTGCTCGCATGGAATATGAAAACAACCGAACGCCAGATTTTTCCATACCTTTGAAAGGGCCATAAATACTTAGGTTGGTCAGATTTATGGCTAGAAATGTAAATTTCTGATATTCGGTAAAATTATTACAACACCCATTCAAAATCTTATTTGCTTCTTTCGAATAAATATTTTTTTCAGGTAACCTGTATTGGGTTTTCGATAATTTGTCTGTGAAAGACACTTACAAATAATTATTTCCAAAATTTAAATAATTTATATTTGCTTTATAACTTTAATGTGGTAGTGGGTATATCTAGCAAACGTAAAGTCTACTAGTAGTAGTAATACTTGAGGGTGAGTGTGAATGTTTTTATTTTTTTTTTAACAAAAACACATGTTACCATAACGATCAATATGAAGCGGGTAGTTGACTGTTTGACCAATTTCAGTGGTTCCATTTTCCTATCGTTTCTTATTTGATTAAAAGGTCATTACTGCCCGAGAAATAAACCGATTTTTTCACCGCCATCAAATTTCTGCTAATTGGGAAATATAATTGACTTATCTTTATATAGTGGGAAATGATGAAATAGAAATTACATATATTGCAAATTATTTGATAAAAATATGTCCTTTTCCTGAAGTAACAAGCAGTAAATAAATTTTATTCTTACCTAAACTCTCCTCTATATTTAAAATCGTATATAAATATTTCATTTTATTTAACAGGCCTTTATGGGCCTTTAATAAGACATATATTTAAACTGTTTGTAATTTACATTATTTATAAGGTATACTGCCATCGATTTTCCACATAAAACATTGTCGATCACATAAAATATTTATAATTTGATAACACTTAATAGGTTTAAAGCAAAATATAGCTTAAAACCAGAAAACAAACAAAAATTTCCCAACCTAATAATGATGCAATATTATGGTAAATTAATATCTTAATTATTTATATACATAGATACAGGTCATTTTCCTTAACTTTGGCCAACGCAATTCTAATAATGAGCTTCCACCAGTGCATTTTTTATATTACAATGGCTTGTTAAAATAGGCTAAACCTACCAATTAGCATTCATGAAGTCGAGAGCTCATGTAAAAAAATGCATGCCTTGGATTAAGGAAGAGACCCAAACCGCGTCGTCTTCTACTCCCACTTCCACTAAATAAGGGTAAATCGTTGCTATAAGGAATAAAATTAAATGGTCCTAAAATAGAGCCTCGTGGAACTACGAAATCAACGTTACACACATATTTTAATATATTTTATGTGCAATCCAACCAATCAAGAAAATTACTTGGTATTTCTATAAAACTACTAATTTATTGCAAGAAAATTCGTCAACTGACATGTACTTAAGCCTAATTACTCGCAGTGGAGGCACATCTAACAGGTCTACTGAAAAGGGCTTTTGCGTCATTTAACGAAGGGCTAATGCGAAATCTTCCTGATGCAAAGGACTAGTTTAGGACAAAGTGAGGCATGTCAGGCAAGATGGTTATTTGCCTTTTTGTTCTGTACCCGAAATAATTAGTTTATCTTCAGCTTAAACAACCCATTTACCTAATTGACGATGTTATAAATTTCTTAAAAATATTATAAATTCATGTATATAATAGGTCTTCCAATTATTGCGATACTTTGAAAATATTGATGCAATAAGCTTATACAGGGTGTCCGGGAAAATCTTCCGAATATGAGAAAAACACGTAAAAAGAATACTACAAGTTCATATAAACTTCTTTCGTATCGGCCTCCTCTTCGGAGATATGGGCTCTCAAAGAGCTCCCATGGAATTAAGTTTTTGACACATAATTATTAAACAAACAGGTACCTATATTTCAATTTTTTTTTCATATGGTCTATACCAGGTAAGACCCTTCAAATTACTATCCCAGAAAGTGTTGCGAATTACTCATAGCTGCAGAGACTAGCTGTGACACTAATGTGCCCATTTTTTTTACGCCCTGTATAATAAAAACTTTGGACAACGTTTTTTACATACCTTTAACTATTGACTAAAAATTAAGTACTCTTCATTCATATAGCTAATCCTATCATTTTATTGCGATCATGTATTAATATTAAGCAGTTAAAAGTGAACATTTTTTATAATTTTCTGGAACAAAGATGTATCTTTTATTGAAATACGCTAAATATACATGAATGAAAAATGACGTTTTTTCGAAAACGGTTAGGATTAGCCACATGAATGAAGTACCTAATTTTTAGTCAATAGTTAAAGGTATGTAAAAAACGTTGTCGAAAGTTTTTATCATACAGGGCGTAAAAAATGGGCACATTAGTGTCACAGCTAGTCCGTCCCTGCAGCTGTGAGTAATTCGCAACACTTTCTGGGATAGTAATTTGAAGGGTCTTACCTGGTATAGATCATATGAAAAAAAAATTGAAATATACCTGTTGGTTTAATAATTATGTGTCAAAAACCTAATTCCATGAGAGCTCTTTGGGAGCCCATATCTCCGAAGAGGAGGCTGATACGAAAGAAGTTTATATTAACTTGTAGTATTCTTTTCACGTGTTTTTTTCATATCCGGGAGATTTCCCACATTTTCCCGGAAACCCTGTATACATTTATACAGAATATAGCTTGTATCTACAAGGAGCACTTATTTATTTAAATAAAATTATCAATTTTTTTAATTTCTCATACAAAATTTAGTCGTTTAAAATCATATTTTTCTCAATACTATGGGAAACATATTTCCACTAAATATAGGTCCCGTTTGCATTTGACAATACCCTATAAATGTGCCTCAAAGATGGATGTGCCTTTATCCCATCTATCATTTTGATCTGTCTGTTTTTGATTGAAATATTCGGATAACGCCTAAGGCAGGGCATTTTTTGCAATTCTTATTTGTTTGTTGTCATAAAATATTGAGTTTTTTAAACGATAATTTCAGAAAATTATTTTTTAATAAATTAGTTTAGCTGTATGTAGTTAATTTATTTAGACTAGAATAATTCATTTTTACTACAACCACTAGTACTACTTCTACTATTACTACGAAGCACTAGATTAAAGTATTTTTGAAAAAGAAAGAAAAACACAAAGTCTTCCTCCACAAAGTTTAATAGAATAAAAAATTCTTAGTTTAAAGGTATCTACATGTTTCGAACGTAGAAACGTTCATCATCAGGAGACAGAAAACTGTATTTTATGCTGATGGTGTTAGCAAAATTTAAATAATCTTTTTTTTAATTTTAAAATTTAAATATTCTTCGACACCTTCTTAGAAAGGTTTTTTCTTCCCCATTTTATTTGGTTGGTTTGGACCCCCTTTGGTAACGTTTTCAAGTGCTCAGTATGGTTTGGCCATTGTCAATTTTCTTCATTTCATGTTTCTTCTACACTTCAATTTTTTGAGTCCATAAAGACTCCATTAGGGTTCTAGTTTTCTCTTTTGCTAACACCACCAGCATAAATAGTATATTAAAGTACACGTTTCATAAGAATATGCAATAAAATCGGTATTCACCTGATAAAATCAGTACCTTACTGGGGGTCGACAAAATTAACCAACTTAGTATTTTAGCGACAATTTTTTGGCATTTTAAAAAAACTTCTTGAAAATCTCCGAGAAAATAAGGAAAATGAGGTCTTAACTTCTACTTTTACTTCGAGTGCAAGTCAGATCCAGGTGTAAACTCATTCTGCTATAGTTAAAAAAAATAAAGCGCAGATCATCAACCATCAACAACAATATTTGAAATTTTTTTATAAATAAATAGTTTTGTTTACGTTTTTTTTTACTAGATTTGTTAAAATTTGAAAGATCCGTTTCCATTTATTCTCACTATCGTAAAAGAGTCATGTCTAATACAATGAGAAAAAACATTGAGTCTGCAAAATTAATGTTCTCTTAATTTATTCAATTTTATGAGCGAAATTGCCAAAAGCAACAAACTTTCATACCAATCAATAATTTTGCTGAAAAAATGCTTTTTCTTGTTATATTATGACAATTATTATTAATAAATGCAATCTAATCATACAGACACATGAACAATGTAAATTTATCAGCGTTCCTTAAATTCTAATAAATTGTTACTAAAGTTTAAAGTATACACTATGTACTAGAACTGTTTTAATAGAAGTATCACTAAACTAAATCAAACGTTTATACTGTTTTGTCTGGAAGCTCCGGAACGTTTTGACGATCAAGTATTGATGAAACCGTTTGATAAAATATTCATTAATTTAATAACTTAATCAATCAATAGTAGTAAAAAGTGTTCTATTATTCGCAAAAGTTTCAAGATACAAATTTTTAAAGAAACTTTATTAAACGGATTTAATTATATTCCATTTGTTCGTCTTACTTTTTCATTAAACTAGGAATGGCATTTTAGTAATTACTACTTAGTTCCAACGTTCTAATGAAGTAAGAGTCCTTATTAAATTTAAAGTTAATCGATTAATAAAGAAATAAGAATTAATTGATAAAAACTTTTTTACTAAATAATTATGTATAAGACTTTGTTAGCTAATTTTTTATGTATCTACCGTATTATTGAAGAAAGTATTTTTGATATTAAATTAACGAAAAAGTTTTAAAAAATTAGGTTACTACTAAGTCTAAAGAACCTGCACTTAGTTAAGCCTAATTAGCATAAATAAAAGCCAATTGAAGAAATTAATAGGAGCGTGTGTAATTTTAATTTAATGTATTTTTTTAATTTAAAACTATATAATCGTATACACGATTATATTATAATAACATATTTAAAAGCTTATAATAAAACAGGCTTGCATTAACTGATAATAAGGTGTATTATTCTAGCTGGCGCTAAGCTAGATTAAATGTTGTAGTATATTTAACGGCATTAACACATTTTGCTATGTACAATTTTAGCTGAGCATTGCAATTTATATCAACATTAAGTTAAAATAATTTAATTATAATACATGGTAAAGCTTAAGACTTTTATACGGTACTCAAACTGTAAGATAGCAATATACTAAAATCAGCACACAATATGATCATTTTATACCATATTTTGTAATACTTGAACCTTTTTTCGAAAAACAGACAAGTTTGGTAGTTCAATTTTTTTATCACAGCAACTTCAGGCTCACTCAGGCGAATATTGTGTTACAGGAAATTGTAATACAGTAATGTGATTTACATAAACATTACAAATGGATGTTTGAAACTTAATTAGGGTACATACATCAGGTTTTGTTCCTCATCTTAATTATAAATTGTTTCTTTCAAGTACTTCCTCTTATAACACTCAAAAATAAATCTTATATTGGAACAAAAAAAGACAAATAAATTATATCGTTCCTTCGAGAATAAATATCAACTTTTTTACTAAAAAACTTTTTGGATCAAATTTATTATATATAACTTAGAAGCAAGGATGCTTTTAGTCTATATGTTCATAATAAGAGGCCTTTCTTTTAAATTATTCATAAGCCTTAAAAGCTACCAGGGTTACTTTTTGTTGGATATGCTGATGTAAGGCATTTATAAGCATTTTATTTTAGTAATAAATAACTTCCTTGATACACCAAACAAAGTATATTCGTAAAATATTTATTAAATAAATATTTACGAACTTTTATCATTTAAAAACTATTTTTCTAAAAAAAACAGGTAACCATATTCTAACCAGGGTGGATATTTATATCCGTATAGTTAATTATTAGAATGGACTATTGATCCATATAGAAGATTGTAAATAAAACAGACATTATACATGTAGGAGAAGAATAATTGTTTTTAAAGATGACGTATTTTACTGCTGCAGTTTTTTTCCTGCTAAATATAAATCGAACTCTAAGTACCAAATTGGGAAAATTATCGAAAGGCAATCCTGGTATTTATTTTTCATGCAGTTGTCTGCTGTTCAAATTTAAGGAACTTTTATCAGGAATCATCTGGTATAAATAAATTTTTACTTTAAGAAATAAATGCTACAATGTAAATATATTCAAAATACGTATTTCATAACCAAGTCTGCTTGTACAAAATTATTTATTACCCAAATAAACTCCGTATAAGAAAGGTTACCCAGGTAGCTTTTAAAGGGAATGAATAATTTAACTCGCGGACCCTAAACTTAACCATAAATGCTAAAAGCATTACTTCTAAATTTACCTGGTTTGAAATAAGAGCAAAACTTCTAAAGATCAGAATTTGTTAAGTGTTTTAGAATAATGTGATTCTATTAAAATATATTATACCTACACTGTTGGAATAAAATGTCGGGAGCAGGGTACTAAAATAATTTAGTGAACTAAACGGTTACTAATTGGATAACCAAATCAGTATTTAAAAAAAAAACAATTACATGCCCGACAACTTCACCCTTCACAAACAGGTATTCTTTTACGTTAGCTTTACATAACTTTAGGTTATCCTCTCTGCTCCTTTTCTACCCATAGTTTCTTATGTTTTATATAATTTTTCCATAAACACCATTAAGACAATATTTAAAAAAGGTTAATCATATCTTGACTAATTATGAGTACACATAAAGAGGCTTATCATAAATTGACCAATACTTTTTCATTTTAATTAACATTTTTTTTTACGTCCCTTCTTGTTAAATCTGGTTCTGTTTTTAATATACTATAGTACCTTGAGAGTATATTTACTAACTTGAAATAAACTATTAGATTTTCTATTTTTTTTATTAATCTAAGTGTTATTTGTTTAATGCTTAACCAATAGATTTCATGACTTATAAGGTAATTAAAGGTAGGATTTCAACGCTTGCACGGTTTTTATTAATTAAATCAGTGCCAACGTTTCGGTGCAGTCCACACTATCATCAGGGCTAAAGCAACAAGAAACCCAGGACTAATGTAAAGTTAAAAAATTATAAATACAAATGATTTCAAGCACAAATGAACACTTTTATGAAAAAACAAAAATAAGCAAAGCACACAAAACTCTCACGATAACTGGTTATTATTATAATAATTTAAGCACCTGTAGCTTTATTTTATTAACAGCAGAAAAGTAACATTTTTGTAAAATTTATTTTTATACTTCAATAAATAAATGTACCAAGATTAATCTTCCTTAAACAATAAATAAAAGCTGCCTCTAGGCACTTTCTCATTAGAAGATTTGGTTTAAAAAAAGTTTTAACAAATTTCTATTTACATAGCTCAAAGTCCTGCGGTTTTTACTAAACTCCGCAGTAAATGAAAATATGCCCTTAGGGATACCTATTAAGAACATAACTTAAAATATTAAAATTATTTTTAAAGGTAAAATGTCAGTGGCGTGTATTTGCGTATATTCGAGAAGCTTAACAATTAAACAAAATACTGTTTTACTAGTTTTATTTTATTATTATAGCTTGTATAATAAATATGAAATGAATAAAGAACATAATATTGAAAATGTATTAAAAATTATTGTGATTTATTATGTGTAAAATTTTTTTCCTGTGATTCTAGTATAATCTCTCTATTTCCTCATTTTAACTTCAACTTAATCCTTTTTACAGTTTATAGCGACACAAGCATTTTGCTTTGTGATTCTTCTTGCTGGCTCGGCGGTCCTTTTAGACAACAGTGCCCGGGAATCCCACTTCCAGCCAAGGGTACGTGAAAGTATGCGACAACTCATCATGAATCAACAAAACGACGTTTCCAAGAATACCCTTTCAATGATTCAGGAAGGTGTAAGTATGATGCATTTTATTACTTTTGGAAAACAACAAACTGATATTTCTGTATCTTAATCAATTTCAGCAGTAGCTAATAGTAAATATACATTGCCTATCTTGCCGACACCTGTTTGTTTTTACTCTTTTCAATAAAATGTCTATTACGTGCACCAAAAACCCCTGTTTTTTACTCTACTAGACAGGTGGCGTTACCACCCATCATTATTAATTTTTATCTGTTTTGTCCCGACACAGCTTGAACTAAAACTTACCATATACAGGTGTTTTTTTTTAATTTAAAATTGCTGCCAAAATTATACGGTGCGATAAAATTTCATTTTCTACACTAAAACCGGTGCAGAAAAACGTGTTTTCGTTACTCATTTAGAAGAAAGGTTTTAAATTTTCAAAATATTTACAAAGTGATATACGTACTTATGATCTTCTATGTCGAAAAAATATATATATCTGCCAAAATAAGCCTATTTTTGCAACAGATTGGATGCTGTGGAGCTGACGGCCCAGAAGATTACCTGAATTTACGGGTGCCGCTGCCAACCGAATGCAGAGACACAGTTACTGGTAACCCTTTCTTCCATGGATGTGTCGACGAGCTCACTTGGTTCTTTGAAGTCAAATGTTCCTGGATTGCTGCTTTGGCCATGATTGTTGGCTTTATCAACGTAAGTATCATTTCTTTTTATATGTCAATTGGTCTTTTTGGAATTTTCAATCGTCGATTTTTGGTTATCGATTTTTTTTTGCGTACGCTTAAACCATTTTATTCAGTCTATGGATTAAATTTAACCCTTTAACTCCCAGACGCAACAAAAAAAATGTAGCCCTTTAACTACATGCGAGTACCGGCAGAATTGCCTGCGGTTAAAATTAAACCAATGCTATTTTAATCTACTTTTGCCAAAGGTACGTCTATATCCCACTCATGACTACTTGCACAACACAATAAATCCGTTCCATCTGCACGCACTAGTGTAAACTAAGCATAATAATATTGATAGTCGCTGCGTTTAGATGTTAAAACTTTTCTTGTGCCTATTGAGACTGGTATTTTAATGTATTTTTAATGATTTTGATCTCGGCTTTTTATATGAAAAAATATAATTATAATTTTTTCGAGGTTTTCCCGACAATTATGACAGTACATTGATTCTAAAACTAAGTACAACAAAAATATTCAATTTCATAAGGAATGGTGTTATGGGATTTCAGGAGGGTACGGTATTCTAGTACTCTCATGTACCTGTGGTAGTTAAAGGGTTAATACCATTGTTATCCCCTAATAACATTTCTTTTATAGTATAAAAAAGGTTATAGTAGCTGTGAAACTGCATTCTATTTTGTTAATTATTATTTCGATATTAAGAAAATTGTTCCCAAAATATAAGAAAACATTTGCCTAAGTTTCATTTCACGAAAGTTTCACCCTGTTTCTAATGGTAGAGTTAAGAAGCGGCATTTCATCACGCTAAAGATAACTATGGTAATAAACAAACACGCAATTCAGCTATTAATATTCTAGATGAACACTGATATGTCACTTAACTGTGTTGTAACTGGTTATATCGCAGTTATCATTACCGAAAGCTATTTAGTTTATTTTTTTCTAAAATTATCTAGAGTTTTTTTTTTGCTTTATAAAATAGCTTAATGGAGAATAGTATATTAACGTACACGTTTTATAAAGCATCATCTTATAGCACGCGTCCATGTTAAAAAACGAGCAGCTTGCGGCGAGTTTTATAACGGGACAAGTGCTTAAAACTGCTTTATATAACACGTACGTTATACTATTTTTTCTAATTTGTAGTTTTTTCAATAAAAAACGCATATTTAAAAAGAAAATAAATCCTTAAAATTTTGTAAATTTTTATGTCTAAATTTTATGTTGGTTATACTATTTTTTATCATAGTAGCCTCTGGACAACAAAAATTATTTTGCGAACTGTCATTTTTTGATTTATTGACCCATTTTCAACACGAGATTCTAAAATTATTTTAGCGATATGAGATTTGAAATTGGACGGAATACGTTGTGTGATCCTTGTACATTCGGTACATATACAGAGCGTTCGGAAATTCTGGCGATTTTGCTACATTTTTCAAATTTCAAAAGACGTGATTTTACGTCACGGCATTGTAATTTAGTATAGGGAAGAGTCCGGTCGTAGTTCAGTGGTAGATATACCGCTTACGGCCGTGGCGATCCGGGTTCGATTCCCGAAGTGGGCATACGCATAATAAAAAAGTATGACCGAATTTTAGTTGGTTGGTGTAAGATCGTCTTTCGGAGGAGACGTAAAGCTGTCGGTCCCGGCCATCTCTGGTCGTTAAGTCACGCTAGAGGCGCTTGCGCGACCTGAAAACTCTAGCACCAGACTTGAGCACCACAAGTTACACGAACTGAACTGAACTGAACTGAAGTATAGGGAAGATGGAAAATTCAAATAAAGTTGAAGTTAAAATCGACATTGGAAGGTTAGTAGAATGAATTTTGGATAGGATTTGGCAGAAAATGATAGCTTGAAGCATCTACAAAAGATTGATTTATAGATTTATGCACCCAACATACATGACTGTTATCCACACAGAATAAAAAAGTAGGTTATCAAGCTATTTTTCCTCTGCGAAAAATGGGTTTTCTCGTAAATCACAAAAGGCCGCGCAAGCCAATGAAATAAAATATTTAAATGTTACCAACATCAAATAAAGAAAAAACGCGTATCGAAATAGCTTCATTACGATACGCAAATGCGTATCGTAATAGATTTGTTATGATACAAAATTAGAAAAATTTTTTTAATGTTTGGCTAAATAATAGAACAACAAAAAAATTAACTGGTCAGTATTTCCATGTATTTTGTTTGCAACCGGTAGACCTATTAAAGCGTAATGAGTTAGTGCTCATTTCAAGTCGATGGTCTTAATTTGTAAAGTTCCAACTCAATAAATCAAAAGATCCAATTACTTTACTTATTAATTAGTCGCTTAAAATTTCATTAGCCTTCCCCAATTCCCAACTAATTTCTAAAGTCATGAAGTGGAAATAATTTTAATTTTGCAAATATACATAGAAACTTATCAAGTTAAATATTCCAACAAACTTAGAAACTTAGGTGAACTTGTTTTTTATCAGTGTGGAAATAACTTCTTCGAAACTCTATGGACATTACTAGATATTTATTAAGGTGTCCAAAAACTTTCTAAACATTTTGGGGTTACTTTAACCCACAACATGCATGTGTAACTGTAGGAGATCGATGGTTTCAAGTCATTTCATTGGATTTTTTTTTAAATATAGTATTTTTGTGTTCTTTATTGTGGCTTTGCCTGAAAGAAAATTATACGGGAGTATCAATGCCTGTACTGTATTGGCAATGTATACATTTTTAATGGTTTTTAAAGGATTAATGGCTTGCCCTTTTTTACAGAAAACACGATTTTCGTTTTTAAGTTAAATACAAAATACAAGGTCAGCTATTCAAATCAAAGAAAATGCATTGCCTGTACCCACTGTGAAAGATTATTCGGAAATAAAAAGCTATAGCATAAAAGTATTCATAAATTAAACAAGATTTTATTTTCTACATAATATAACCTTTATCTAAAAGACCTATCTTTCATACATACAAGTGTATATCAATTCTAATATTGTTTCAAAAATAAATGGGGAACCATTTACTTCTACGTATTGTTTACCATCTTACATTTGGTGGACAATATTGGTGAAAGACTTTTTGTCCTGATTGCATAAATAATAATTTTAATTTTTAAAAGACAATATAATTAGTGTCCGTAAAAATAATTAAAAGAGAATATTGTGGCATATCGGACAAGTGTGTAACTGTTTTTTTATATTGGAATACACAGGGATCCAAGTTCAATGGATACCCTGGGGCGGGTAGACCACGACGGCCGTTTCGTCCTTGTTAGGAATCTACGGGCAGCCGTAACCCAAGCAATTTCAAGAACGACGGCAAAATGTACTAAAAGCCACTTTGCAAAATCAAAGAGGCCATCAATACACCGTAGCGCAATCCCAGCGGAATTAACTCCAATATAAAAGGCAGTCACACTGGTAATAGTCGAAAGGTAGAAAACTAAATAAACCACGAAGTGCATCACAATCCAGTATTGGGAACGTTATTTGCGTTTTTACCGATAACATCTGCCATTTTAATTATTTTCGCGGACACTATACAGTGTCCGCAAGAAAGTCCGCATCAAATGGGATTTTTTTTTATTATTAGGTATAGGTAAAAATTGAAAAAGCAGTTAGTTTTTGCTTACCTAAAAACCAAAAATGACATATACTGAAGCAGCTGCACGACTTGCGTTACCTGTCAAATTTGACATTTTTAATAATATAGGTTCAAAAATGCCCTTATTTATCAAAAAATCGAAAAATTTTATTCGAGAAAGTTGTTTATTCAGGCATTTTTAGCCTTTGTACGAAATTTTGACAGTCTAATTTTTAATTTTTAATAATTAAGTAAAATTTCAACGAAAGCTTCCTAATATTTTTTTTTGTACATCTGTTTACTAACTTAAGAAAAATGAAAAACGTCGGTTTTGACAAAACTGATGTAATTAGATAAACTTTGCATCAAACATTACATACTGATCAATAACAATTTCAGTTTTTGAAGCAAAATAAATATTTGGAAACAAACATTTTACACAAAATTGCATTAAGATTACAAATAAAGTAAGACAAATGGTTTTACATCGATGTATAAAAGTTAATCTACGAGGGTTGATCAAAATTTTCAAGAATCCGGCAAAAAATAAATATGGTACTAGACTGTCAAAATTTCGGCTAAAAATGCCTAAATAAACAACTTTCTCGAATAAAGTTTTTCGATATTTTTTTATAAATAAGGGCATTTTTGAATATATTTTATTAAAATTGTCAAATTTGACAGGTAACGCAAGTCGTGCAGCTGCTTCAGTATACGTCATTTTTGGTTTTTAGGTAAGCAAAAACTAACTGCTTTTTCAATTTTTACCTATACCTAATAATAAAAAAAAATCCCATTTGATGCGGACTTTCTTGCGGACACTGTATTATCTTCTAAACATTTTTAGGGTTCAAAACTTAAACGGATTGCGCGCATTCTAGTGGGTGCCGGCGCTGATCTGTTTTCTGGTCTGCAAAAGACAGATGTTTTCAATCTTCAATTTTAGCCGGAGCTGCTCCACCTACACTCCCTGTTTTAAACCACCTATCCATAATATAATTAATGTTTTTAAATGTTTGTTAGATTTTAACTAGAACTTTTCACACAATAATTTAAGCGCATCAAAACAAAATAACCGTCGCGTGCGATGTTCAATCAAATTGCTATTGACAGCGCCGCGACCTTCGGCATATTTGGTTGGTCGCGTCGTCGTCGATTGACTGGGTTTACGTAGTAGTAGTAATAAAGTATGTTTCCGCCATTACCGTTTTTTCTTTCGCAAGCCCCTAGGGGTTCGCGAACCACCGGTTGGGAACCGCTGATTTAGTGGAACAAACTTGATTGAACTTCGTTTAGATATACATGTTGGTTAATTTGAATTATTTCAAGTTCGCAGACTTCTGAAATTAGTTAATATTTCGAGGTAACTAATTGAATTTCAGCAAACTTATTAATAACTTAGTTATGTGAACTTCGGATTTATAAAACGCCTACCTGGGCCCTGTATAATTAATAAGCCATCCTTTTCACTCCGGCAAGTTTTACATTTAATTTTTATTTTAATTTATATTTAAATTTGGAAATGTTTGTTCCTACTTCAAAGCAATTTTTTTTCGTCATTTCTGACCTTTTACAACAAAACTTTTTAATTTGAAAGTAATTATTTGGATTTTCATTAATATTCTGAGCGGAAACTGATCTTGGTGTGAAAATTTATAAATTTATTTTTGGCAAAACACCAAGGAGATCATTTTTAGTAATGACGGTAGGAGTTATAATTATTATTAAAATGGCATTAATATTAAGTCACACATTGTAGAATGTAAAAAGTAAAAATATGCAATAAGTTTTATTAAAAAATAAATTTAATTTGCGTAGCATTTTTTGGTATTCTACAGTGTGACCAGTAAAGTCCGCACCATATGGTATTTTTTTTTATTAATATCTTTATTCGAAATTTGACTTTGGCATCAAGTTCTGCTCCGATCGAGATGAAAAATTAAGCAAAAAAATAGTAGTCGCGTGATTCGCATTATCTGTCAAATTATAATTTTTTTCCAAAAAATAATTCAAAAGTATTTCTGAAAATATCGAAAAAATTTATTAGAAAAAGTTTTTTTTAATGCAGTTTCTAGCCCACATGCAATGCATTTCAGCTGCATAAGATAATTTAGATTTTTTATCCACTGCTAAAATTTATTTTTTACTTAACGAACACTTTATTGATGACACTGTGTTCTTTTTTTGTCTTAATATTAAGATGTAATACTTTTAGACAAAAACTACGTTTTCAAAAGTACTTATTTTATTAAGTTACCTTATACAGGGTCAAAAACAAATAAACTGTGCATCACATGCGACAAAATTTTAATA
The DNA here is from genome assembly GCA_963969555.1 of Polydrusus pterygomalis. Classification (NCBI taxonomy): domain Eukaryota; kingdom Metazoa; phylum Arthropoda; class Insecta; order Coleoptera; family Curculionidae; genus Polydrusus; species Polydrusus pterygomalis. Next base: position 10,246,799 of record OZ018379.1, read on the forward strand.
GCTCAATTTTGATTTTGTAGAAAAACACACATTTAATACTTTTAAAAAAATGTATCTGAAAAAAAGCATTGTCAAAACTAAGAAGTTTTATGTAGGTTGTGTTGAGTCTTATTTTGCAAAAAAGGTGCAATTTACAAAATATGGGTAAAAATCAAAATTATTTTATGCAGCTAAAATTATGCATGTGGGCTAGAAACTGATGCATTTAAAAAAACTTTTTTTAATAACTTTTTTCGATACATTCAGAAATAACCCCACTTTTGAATTATTTTTTGGAAAAAAGTAAAATTTGACCGATATTGCGAATCACGTGACCACTATTTTTTTGCTTAATTTTTCATCTCGATCGAAGCAGAACTTGATGAGAAAAATCAAATTTCGAATAAAGTTATTATTAATAAAAAAAAATCCCATATGATGCGGACTTTACTGGTCACACTGTATTTAAAAGGTTGTTCCATTTTTTATCATAACGCTGTATACTGTACATTAGTGTACATGCATCATGCATAGTATATAAAACTGTGCTACCGCTACAGCAGCTACACCCTCTATACTTATTTGGAGTTCTATCGACCATTTATCCACACGACATTATCAAGTATTGAAAAACAGATTCTTTTACAGCATAACAAAAACTATTTTTAGTGTTAAAAATAATAACAATACAAGTGACATATCACTGGTCACAAATGTAATAGCTTTATTGCGTGTCTATGATTACGCTTATCTATGGCGTGATGACTGTTATTTCCTAATTTTAGATTTACAAGTTGAGTAGGGACCCGTAATAAATAGAAATGTTAAAATCCTTAAAAATATATATGTAAATTATTTTATTTTAATATATTAAAATAATTTTATTAAGTTGTATATATTTCATTTCATTTAAAAGGAAAATTCATATATCCTAGTCCCAGACGTAATATTTTAAGGGAGAGAAAAGAGGGAGGGTTTTTATTGGCATATTATTCATATTCACAAACACAAAAAGGTCTGATAAATTTGAAAATGAAAATATAAGAAAAATAAATGTGTCGGACAATTTTTTGTTAATATTTTTATAACCCCGTCCAAAACAGTTTCCAATTGTACCCGATAATATTTCATTTCTTAACAAGAGCATTCTTCTTGCAGATCCTCAACGTGGTGTTTTCCATAGTTCTAATACAGGCATTGAAGAAAGAAGAGGAGCAAGCAGATACTTATAGAAAATAAGTTAGTTGTATTACATTAGTGTTAGTAACGTATATTTCCTGTTTAAAACCTGTAAGGTGAAATTTGAGAATTTCTGAAGTAGTAGTTGGTATTTTTCAGTTTCTAGCCCACATGCAATGCATTTCAGCTGCATAAGATAATTTAGATTTTTTATCCACTGCTAAAATTTATTTTTTACTTAACGAACACTTTATTGATGACACTGTGTTCTTTTTTTGTCTTAATATTAAGATGTAATACTTTTAGACAAAAACTACGTTTTCAAAAGTACTTATTTTATTAAGTTACCTTATACAGGGTCAAAAACAAATAAACTGTGCATCACATGCGACAAAATTTTAATAGCTCAATTTTGATTTTGTAGAAAAACACACATTTAATACTTTTAAAAAAATGTATCTGAAAAAAAGCATTGTCAAAACTAAGAAGTTTTATGTAGGTTGTGTTGAGTCTTATTTTGCAAAAAAGGTGCAATTTACAAAATATGGGTAAAAATCAAAATTATTTTATGCAGCTAAAATTATGCATGTGGGCTAGAAACTGATGCATTTAAAAAAACTTTTTTTAATAACTTTTTTCGATACATTCAGAAATAACCCCACTTTTGAATTATTTTTTGGAAAAAAGTAAAATTTGACCGATATTGCGAATCACGTGACCACTATTTTTTTGCTTAATTTTTCATCTCGATCGAAGCAGAACTTGATGAGAAAAATCAAATTTCGAATAAAGTTATTATTAATAAAAAAAAATCCCATATGATGCGGACTTTACTGGTCACACTGTATTTAAAAGGTTGTTCCATTTTTTATCATAACGCTGTATACTGTACATTAGTGTACATGCATCATGCATAGTATATAAAACTGTGCTACCGCTACAGCAGCTACACCCTCTATACTTATTTGGAGTTCTATCGACCATTTATCCACACGATATTATCAAGTATTGAAAAACAGATTCTTTTACAGCATAACAAAAACTATTTTTAGTGTTAAAAATAATAACAATACAAGTGACATATCACTGGTCACAAATGTAATAGCTTTATTGCGTGTCTATGATTACGCTTATCTATGGCGTGATGACTGTTATTTCCTAATTTTAGATTTACAAGTTGAGTAGGGACCCGTAATAAATAGAAATGTTAAAATCCTTAAAAATATATATGTAAATTATTTTATTTTAATATATTAAAATAATTTTATTAAGTTGTATATATTTCATTTCATTTAAAAGGAAAATTCATATATCCTAGTCCCAGACGTAATATTTTAAGGGAGAGAAAAGAGGGAGGGTTTTTATTGGCATATTATTCATATTCACAAACACAAAAAGGTCTGATAAATTTGAAAATGAAAATATAAGAAAAATAAATGTGTCGGACAATTTTTTGTTAATATTTTTATAACCCCGTCCAAAACAGTTTCCAATTGTACCCGATAATATTTCATTTCTTAACAAGAGCATTCTTCTTGCAGATCCTCAACGTGGTGTTTTCCATAGTTCTAATACAGGCATTGAAGAAAGAAGAGGAGCAAGCAGATACTTATAGAAAATAAGTTAGTTGTATTACATTAGTGTTAGTAACGTATATTTCCTGTTTAAAACCTGTAAGGTGAAATTTGAGAATTTCTGAAGTAGTAGTTGGTATTTTTCAAATTAGGTTTGATACTAAGCAGTATGATTTTCTTAGGTAATCCACCACAACCAAACAAATATTAAAGAAGAATAATATAATATAATTTTTCTTACGCTGACCGTTCATTAAAATATTTCAGAGACGCAAAAATCAATGACTGTTTGATATTTGGAGGATTTTAAACAACCGTAAATAAGTTTAAATCTGTTCTAGTTAGGTATAGGGACATGCTAAGTGGAAATATATTAAATTTGCTTACCCGTTTATTGAATAAACAAGCAACGTAGCATAGTATTTAAAAAATATTAAGAATTTTTAAATTTTTGATCAAAAAACAGTTAATTTTTTACTTCCCTGTATCATAAAATCCATTTTCCGTCAATTTATTATCAAACTGTTAAATAGTATTAAAGGTCATAATTTGAGAAAAAGATAGAGTAGGATAGAAACACGTTTCATAAAAGTTATTGGAAATGAAAAACAGGAACACAAAAACAGTGGCGTAGCCAGCCTTGCGGGGCGGGAGGGGCGAACATATATGGGGGCGCTTTATGATTTTTTAGAACCACTATTATTATAATTATTAAAAATATGGTGTTTGTTTTTCAAAATACATATAATATAATACCAAAGTATTTTCAATTTCAATAAATGTTACAGGGTGTAATTAAAGTATATTTTTATTTTGCATACGGGCACCAAGCGGCAAGGGGCGAAATGCAAGGGGGCGGGAGGGGGGCAGGCGCTCCCCCTGGCCCCCACCTGGCTACGCCACTGCACAAAAATTATATTATACTGGGTGCTCCCATTAAATTATATATATGATCGCTGTTATTTAATTTTCTAGAGAGGGTCTCCGAAAACACAATTTCCAAATTTGCAGGAATAGACGATCATCATGAGACACCCTGTATAGAAGTAATTACTTTAGGCAATTTCTGTCAATACCAACATAATTCTTAAACTACTATCAACATGTAATTAAAAAGGGCTGTACGACTTAAGGTGGGAGTATCAACATGCTTGCCAACCTATAACCTATTTCGCGTAGATTTATTTATGTTTTCTAGCTTTTATACAAAATTTAAAGAAAATCAGTATCGACTTGATGTTCTATAGGTAATAATTGACATATTTAATAAATATCAAGGAATTTCATAACTTATTTTAGGAGAATTGTATAGCGAAAAATATCGGGTAAGATTTTTTTTAACATTATTATGTCATTGTCACTTATTGTTCTTTCAATATACAATTCTCCCAAAATTAGCAATGAAATAAATTGATATTTTTGTAATATATCAGATACTACCTAAATAATGTACAGACGATATTGAGTTTCTTTAAATGTTAGTTATTAAAATAATAAACTCAAAAAATCAACGCGAAATAGGTTATAGGTTGGCAATAGATTGAATGACGTTGAGAATTCAACCTTAAAACCAATATTTAAAAAAAAAATTTCAACACCATGACATCATTTTTATGCTACGAAGCTTACCATCTTCCTGGTTTTAATATACCTATTCTATTTTCTGTATATTTTTAAATAGTTTATATTTAGTTTAAATATACGTTATTTATTGTTTACATTATAATATTAAGAAACAAAATAAAATCGTTATTTTTTCACAAGGCTATACTTGCCATTTGCTTGGTGCCATTTTTTTATTTCACTAAAATGATTCCTGGAGATATAGAACAAGATAATATGTACAAAGAACAAATTTTACAATATATAAATTAAAGTAGTTTATAAGTTGAATATCTTTTTTTATTGTAATTAGTTTAATAGTTTGATAAGTATAATAAATAAGTTAAAACGTATTAAAAAGTATTAATTATTAGCCCTGTTTTCTGACATATAGACACAAAGAAATTTAAATACCTAACTATTATAGGGATCCATCGAGAAATTAATGAAAAATAGTGAAGCAAAGAACGAAATTTTGTAAAATTTCGCCATATTTCTTTTTCTGCCTTATTAATTTATCAATCCAACCTTTTGGGGGACGGTGTAAACGATTGAGCACTTTGCCAGCAACCCGAAGGTCGTAGGTTCGAATTAAACCGGGCCAGGCATTTACAAAAGAAGATTCATCGGTTTTTTTTCCGAGGAGAATCTTCTAAATACTGGCACCCTGTAAGGCAGAGAAGTGTCGGATTCAACCCTGATAGGGCTGCCTACCGACTAAACTCCCCGCGTTCCTGCGGTTTCCGCGCCTTAGGCGTATAAATCTTCAGACCACTCGCTTAGTATTTCCGCCCTGCGCTTTGCTTCGTACTTCACCTATGACTAGGTACCGGTGTACCTAGGTTTCGGTTGTGCCGTATTACTCCCTTATTTATTTGCAGCCTACTGTGAAGGTGTTTGTGTAGGTGTAAGGCTTTTGGTGCAGTGTACGTGGTTCATCGTAAACCAACCACTAACACAAAAATCGACAATTTTCAAAGCACTGAACTTTTAAAAAGTGTATTTTAACATTTACCATCGTTTAATAAAATAATTATGCACGGCCAACTAAACTAAATATCTCGTTGACAAGTTTATGGTTGTCTTAAAAGCCAGTTTCAGCTGCAGTTGCATCAAGAATTTAATTTGGTTATCGGCTGCAAGGAATTCTTGTTATTTTAGCTTTCCTGAAGATAATTTAGCAGTTTATGTTGGACAAGGGCAGGAATAAAATAGCTGACAATCCCGTGAAATAGTCGTCTACCACAGGAGCTGTCCCGCAGTTATTTTACACAAGAATTTTTATGAATTTCTTATGTTACTCAGTTTATTTAACCTAACTATCTGATTAATTAAACTGCATGATGTTTAATCAGTTAAAATTATTGTTCGACACCGGAAAATATGTTCAAGAGAGATAGACGAGGGATAGCAATTAATTAGCTGCTGCACTATAATAACACTGTGTAACTGTTACCCACTTTATGAAGAAATTTACGAAAAACTTCACAGGTTTAAAGATCGCTTAACAAAATTGAAAGCATAATTTACACAATTTTTTTTTCACAATAATCATCATTCAGTAATTTGCACGATAAACAAAATAACTTATTATTTTTCTAAGAAACGTTTATTAGGTGAAAAAGAGAAGCTACCCCAAAAATTGATGATCGAAAAATTATCAGGAAAAATCGACCATGCATAGCTGATTTGAGGGTCGTAATTTCCATATAAATGCTGACACAGTACACAAAACTTTTTAATGGTGTTTTTTTCCTCTCCTGTTTAATCGCGTAGAAATTCTTTCGTTATAAAAAAAACTTTATAAGTGTAAAAATGCTAAAACTTTTCAAAGAAGGGCTATTTATTAGAAGCGACATTTTCTTACGTAGCCCATTAAACACCGAAGAGAATTTATAGGACACCAATTTCAGATAAGATAACAGAGTTGTTATAGAAATCTGCTTAACAATAGTTTATTCAATTTTGATTTTAGAAGAAGGCTGGTGCCAATATATACCCCCCGCAGACCTTGCATGTAGGGAAGCACAGCTACTTTAGAGACCCAAAACACCAATTTTTATACTAGAGGTAAGAAAATTGGAGATGGAGGATGGACTAATAAATTATTTGCGAAAAATGTCTATTTTTATACCTATCGTTTATTTATTTCTAAGATAGGCAGATGTAAATATTAAGATAACGTGTCATAGTCAATATTAACCTTGTTTATCTCACAAAAAATGTCTTATTCTTACGTCTTATTCTTGTGTCTTCTTAGTTTTGATTTGCACAAAAACACCACTGCTTAGCATCAATATTTATAAGATTAATTATAGTGTATGCGAAAATAATTAAAAAGTGAATATTGTGGCATATCGGACAAGTGTGTAACTGTTTTTTTATATTGGAATACACAGGGATCCAAGCACAATGGATACCTTGGGGCGAGTAGACCACGACGGCCGTTTCTTCCTTGTTAGGACTCTACAGGTAGCCATAACACAAGCAATTCCAAGAATGACGGAAAAATGTACTAAAAGCCTCTTTGCAAAATCAACGCGGCCATCAATATACCGTAGCGCCATCCCAGCGGAATTAACTGCAATATAAAAGGCAGTCACACTGGTAATATCGAAAGGTAAACAACTAACTAACTTTGCAAAGAGGCTTTTAAAACATCTTACCGCTGTTGTTGGGATTGCTTGGGTTATGGCTGCCCGTAGAGTCCTAACAAGGACAATTAATACAGCCGTCGGGGTGTACACGCCCCAGGGTATCCATTGAGCTTGGATCACTGTGTATTCCAATATAAAAAAAACAGTTACACACTTGTCCGATATACTACAATATTCACTTTTTAATCAATAATTATATTACTCCTAGATTTCATAAAGTAAAGGATACTCACCTACACCAACATGGAAGATCAAACTACGAAACGGCATGTAATAAAAGAAAATGAGCAAATTAGGATATGGTTCAAAAAATACCGGTGAGGACGCCGAACTGACACCGTAACACGAGAAGGCCATTACAAACAACCTAAAGAAATATAATGGCAAATAATGTTCGTTTTATTTTTTTGTCGTCAGAGTGAGATTGATAAAAGCGGTTCTTTTAATGAGGTTGTTTCGGATTCTTTATTTCTAGGCGCAAAAATATTAGTTTCAGACAGATAATAATTTGTACTTTTGCATTAAATTTATATTTCAATAACTACTAGTAATGTTCCCGATTCCTTGGTCATACAAAAACATTAAAAACATATGGGCATTTCTCTACTAAATGGAAAATCGATGTCCCAGACAATTTTTATGCATTGAGAGTTATTATTACCGAGTTTGGTATACCAAAAACGTTAGTATGATTACTATTCTTGACTATCCAGAGGAAAATATTTGATATAATTTTAAAATATTAATTTAAATGCTCTTCAAGCATTTCAAAACACAGTGTGTCCCATTTTCAGAATGGCAAGTTGTGCAACAATTATTTAATTTCGGGATAAAAAAAACCTTACATTTGAAATCAGGAAATTTAAATAGATATAAATAAACTGTGTAAATAACATAGAACCATAACATTAAATACATTTGCATTACAAAAAATAACGAATCGAATGTTGTCCTAATATTATTAGAACAGTCCCCTGTTATAATTTGAAATTCGCGCCAAAATTATATGTCATAAAGTAGGTGTCGTATATTGGGCGGAACAGTTCGTTCGAATGTTCATACAAGCCGGCAGCACAATTTTATTCAGCCTTGAGATTGCGTTTGTTGCAGTGCCACGCATCTGGGCCGCTTGCCTGAACAGTCCACTGGTAAGTTACTTTTCTATTGTTTTAAGGAATTAAATTAAAATAATTTTATAAAATAATTACCAAGTTAGTAGGTACCTAAGTATTTGTGACTTATAAATCTCGAAATATTTTGAATGATTTTAAACTGGATAACGTTTTTTTGCAATTTCACAGTCCCCTGGGTACAGTCCCCTGTCAGTTTATAACACAGGGGACTGTCTGTCGGAGTTCTACTTACTCAGTTTTTAATTTGAAGGATAAAAATAGTATGGACATCGATGCATAGGCGATTTTCCTATTAGTAGAGAAATACCCAAATGCCAAAATAAAATGTATCTAAATTTAACGACAACCAAAACGTCATGTAAAGTCGAATCTCTCTTGCTTTATCCGAAATCCACTGATCTTATTTTTCTCTTGAGAGACGCTCTTTTTGTATCTTTAATGTGAAAAATAAGGGACTGTCACTACCGATATTGCGTCTCCAAAAAGTTTTGGCATTTTTACGAGCTTAATGAACTTGTAATGCGACAAGATATGCGATAGAAAAGAAGTTCCAGAAACTGGTAAGAGCTGTTAACATAATATTATTGTTAATATATTTTGATTAAATTGACGGTTGGGTGGTGCAAATTTGCTACCCTCAAATATCGGTTCCCCTGTTAATTTTACATCAAAATTGTATTAGACTTTCTTGAAGGCCCTTGTATGATCGACTCGCACACCAAATTTTATTATTGTCTATTAAGACAATTAAAAGGTATTTAGAAAAACCTCTTCATAATTTTTTTAAAAATTAAATACGGTTCTTATACAGGGTGTTTCATTTAGGGTGGCCACCGGCCATATCTCGGAAACTACTAGGCATAGAAATTTGGAAAAAAAATATGATTAAAGCGGTCATGAGAAAATTCTGGAAATTACTTTTAAAGGGGGCAGAATTAAAACTTTTTTTTTTAATTCTAAATTTCTCCGAAAATTCCCATATTAAGGTGAGTCTGATTACATCATCGAAAAGCTTAGACAATTCTGCATCATTTTGGTTTAAGGCTCATTGGCGTACCGACCTTGATAAGAGTGGGGGAAGCTAAAGAATGTGTAAACATTAAAATCGCTGTAACTTCTAAACGACTTATCCCATTTTACTAAATTTAAGCTTGTTTGGAAGGGAAAGGTACCCTTCAATTGTCCCATCTAATGATACACGATAGTTTCTAATAAAATTGCTAGGGGGCGCAATTTGTATTAAAACTTATTGTTTTGGCAATAACTCTGAAACGAACAAAGATATCGAACTGCGGTCTTCACATCTTTTCTTGCAAATTTCATATACTTTTCGATTATGATGTCATAGTTATACCGTATGATTTGAATTTTCGGGATAAAATCGAAAAAACTGTCATTATTACAAATTGCGCCCTCTAGCAATTTTATTAAACACTATCGTGTACTGTCGGATACGGCGATTGAAGATACTTACCTTTCCCTTCCAAACAAGCTTAAATTTAGTAAAATCGGATAAGTCGTTTAGAAGTTACAGCGATTTTAATGTTTACACATTCAATAGCTTCCCCCACTCTTATTAAGGTCGGTACGCCAACGAGCCTTAAACCAAAATGATGCAAACTTGTCTAAGCTTTTCAATGATGTAATCAGAGTCATACCTTAATATGGGAATTTTCGGAGAAATTTAGAATTAAAAAAAAATTTAATTGTGCCCCCTTGCGGCGAAATGAGGAACTTGAAAGTAATTTCCAGAATTTTCTCATGACCGCTTTAATCATAATTTTTTTTCAAGTTTCTATGCCTAGTAGTTTCTGCTACTATACTAACTAAACGAAACGTTGTGTTACGTAACAAAATAAAGACAATGGAAGTCCGACAAGGTAATTCTTTTGATATAAAGTTATCCTGATATACAGAAATTTTATTGCATATCCCTGAAATTCCAACTTTTTTACTTTTTAAAACCAACTTATTTTCAACCATTATTTAAACTACGCGGCGGAACCTAATATTTACTAAATATTAATATCACAGTTGTTACTTATTTAAAGTTTCTACAGCATTTGCTATAACTTTATGCGTTAATTTCTTTGAGTAAGAGACAAGTTTTAAATATATTCTAATTAATTCCCCAGATGTTCGTATCAACTTGAAAGTTTTATTTTGAAATATAGTGAAACTTATTTTCATAACAAAACCATTTGGAAAAAAAGTTTGGTAGAGTTTGTAGGAAATACTTAATTTTAAAAAAATAGCAGTAGATATTATAGAAATGTAAGTAGGCATCACAAAAATAATTGCCTAAATTTGATAAAAGAATTTTTTCTATTTTTTTATATTTTCCGAGTTGTATATAACAACATATTCGATTGCTGCCTTACAACTTTTTTTTGTCTAATCGTATAAAAAAATAATTGATTGAACTTTTTGTCTCAAACCTAATGGATGTTTTTATTTGGTGCGAGACAAAAACAGAGGTCGCTATCTTCGCGATGGTATCGTATTGTTTCGGTCGTGTTTTTTATATATATTATGCCATTAGCTAATCCATCATGAAATGCTATTCATTGGGGTTTTTAGGATTTTTTAAAATAAATAAGTGTTGTATGTTGTTGAGAAATAAAAGCATTTTTTTAAGTTAAGTGAAAGTAAAAAAAAAACGTTTCTTAGCTCTACTTTAATAATAAAAGCTTTAGATTATATTATGTTATTTAATGGTAAGCATCACGCCTTCTCTAGCAGTTATTTTAAATTTTGACAGTAGAATAGCAATAAATAGGTAGGTATACGTATACCTACTAATTAATTAATTTTTACGCAAAACCTATTGGATAAAAATCTATTATCAGGATCTGCGGCGCAATAAATACGTAATAACATGTTTTTATGGCTACGAAAACCATAATTATCCGATATTATTTATGTATAAACCTAATGAGATTGCATAAATTTTGTTGTATATCTTAACATAGTATAAAACAAAGCCGCTATCGCCAGTCCTGTCCCTATATGTGCTTAAATCTTTAAAACTACGCAACGGATTTTAAAGCGGTTTTTTCTAATAGATAGAGTGATTCAAGAGGAAGGTTTTTATCTATAATACATGCATAATATTATAGAGAAACACTGATAAATTAGAGTAGGGAGAACGAACGACCCAACCTAACCGGTCCCCGGCCCGTTCAACGATCGATCCGAAGCCGGAATAGACGAAGACAGACTATGTTTTATGCATGGATGTGAATTGTGGATGGGCCGGCAAACGGTTGAGTTTGAGGTTTGTTCGTCTTATTATCTCACGTCGTATAATGCCGGGCTGCAACGCAGGCCGGGTACACGCTAGGTTATTATAAAACTATCTCGGTTTTAAGAAGTTACAGAATATATACACTGATAAAATTAATTATTTGAATTAAAAAAATTTGGCATTCACTCAAATAAATATTTGTTTCCTATTAGCGAAACAATTATGTATTTGAATTGTACCTAGAAATTATTTAAAGTTTTACTATTATTCGATTTGGTACAAATAATTTTTTATTTAGAAGTAATCACTTTTTACAAAATTTTAGCTAATATTTATTTTATTCAAATTTCCCCTAACTTAAATGAAATGCGTTAATGATTTGAAATTAATAATTTTAAAGTTAAATTAAATAAATATTTATTTCAATGAAATTTGTACATGTTTTATTAAAGTATTTATTTGTTTACTTTTGTTCAATATGTATTTGCCGTCACAACAACTTTTTTCATTGAAATACATATTTGTTTGATTTTTGTTAAGTATTTATTTGCGATCACAGTCGTTTATTTCCTTTCAACAATTTAAGTTATTTGTTTTAAATACATCGTTGATTTCACTGAAACATATCCTTGATTTTATTGAAATAAATCCCTCTACCCCTATGGTATCCAATAAACAAAAAAAAACTAAAGTTCTAATTTCAAACAACTAAATTTTAAAATAATATCGTGGCATGTTTGTATTTTATTGTTTTAGCATCGCAATGACTTATACTAATTGGTTTTAATGCATTTATTACATAGTTAGAATAAAATATCAGAACAGAAAATCTAAATAAAATGGCTGAGCAACATCCGTCATAAAACTAGTAAAATATACGAATTTAAAAAAATACACAATACTTATTGATGATCAAAGAAATAAAATCATAATAATACAACCTTGCAAACCAAAAATTTAAGAATACTCGCTAGTTTTCGCTGTCAACTGGGGTTTATATTCCAGTCAATAACTAGAGAACCACTTTAAATTATAACAAAAACTAAAGAGAATTTAAAAGTTAAGGGATGCGGGCAAAATACTCTTGTTTTTTTGAATAAGGCCAAAATGGCAATATCAAGACATTTTAAAAACTACAGTTTTATGGCCAACATTACAACTAAATAATTTTTTTGAAATTTCTTTTTTGAGAAAAGCAAAACTAGATCATTTTGCAAGGATCATTTATGTTTTCATTTTCTTTCGAAACTAATTAATCTGGTATTTTACGATAACTTCTCAGTTGATTGGAATAACGTGGGTACGTGTTTTCACGATAAAAACGCAGTTTTAACGGCTCGATGGAGAGCTCTTAAGCGTTAGTTTAAAAATTTAAAAAAAACTATTTAATTAGACAAATACGTTAAGTAATTTTTCTTAAAAGTATTTTGTGTTTATAAAAAAATACCTAGGTTTAATAAGTATTATTGAGTCGTATCATGGAATAACTAAAATATCCAAATCGTTTCCTACCTTGGAGTGGGCGATACCCCATTTGAGTAAGATACACATCAATGGCATGGTATTTGGCATTGCATCTTTCATATTGAAGTATATTAAAGAAAGTTTATACACAAACACTGAAATTATCACACAACAAACACATAAGGCAGTATCAATATACAACGCTAACTTTTTGATAGGTATTTTAATTCACTGCTGGTTTTCATTTCTAAGATGCAACGAGGTGTGCTGTGTAGCTATCTGGAAAAATGGCGACGAAAGACAAAACTTAAGGTCGACCAGGACAACAGGTCCAAACGACGCATCATGCCATTTGTGCGACCAATCATATTATTCAATGCGGGTGACGTATTCCGATAACCGGGGTAGCTTTAAATAATTAAGGATTTGATTTTAATACCTAATTATTAAAGTTAAATAACCAAGTTGTTGAAATACTTCGTTTTATAATGATTTAATTTATGGTTAACGGTATTTAGTTCCTAATACGGGATTATTTCGCGTAAATATTAAATTATTTGAATTTTGTACTTTTGTAGTTTCTTGCTTAGATATTTATTTTAAAGCTTGCGTTGTTTGACCTAAATCCGCCAACAGTCAAATCATTTTATAAATAAAAACAAATACTCTGACATATTTTAATTAAATAAAACTGAGTTAATTCAAATCATATTTATTTGTCACCAATACTTCCTCGGCAAATAAATCAGTTTATTTGTTTAAAGGAAAACAGTTTTATCAGTGTAGCTTTGCGTAGCTATATATTCTGTGCTAGTATGAATTTTGAATAATGTTTTATGTTTTAAACAAATGCCACTGTAATAGTATGCTGTATATTATCATATCATAATCAACATATTATTTAACTGCTCTACCTATCGCACCTAATCTAACATTTTAACACAAAATTTTAAGGTAAAACAATATTGAATATAGAAGTTCTATTTTATATGGTCTCAAATTGCACATAAATTCTGCAAATAACCCAGAGCCGAGTTTTAGAAACTGTGGTCTTATTAAAATTCTTCCTCGCCAACTTAAAATAACTGTCGCATCATCTTTTAAAAATAGAATACTTAATTTTAAAGCCATGCCGTAACCCATAACGTGAAAGTTTGGTCTTCGTATTATGCAAGGCATAAAGCTCTCGGCCAAGAAGCAGAGAATCGATTTCTATTCATATACATATTTATATGATGCTATCTTTTTGTTTTGGTAGTGTATTTTCAAAGGGTATAAAATTAAATTTTTTGTTGGCACACTTATTTAAAATGAAAATATTATTGGGAAGTAGACAGTAAATCATTTTTGTATCTTATATTTATACAACAATATTAAAATTTATTATTTTGGTAAAGATATTTTACCTTTATTAAAATTTCCAGAACCTTCTAAGGAATATTGTTTTTTTTAAGACCGACCAGAAAATATACACTTTCTGGACAATTTTTCATCTAGAAAATAACGTTTTGTCGCAAAGGAGCAAGGAAAGCGACTTAAGATATATTGCCAGTAAAATCAAAAGCCCGTTACAAGAAGTCATACGATACATTTAAAAATAATATAAAATAAAATAAAATAAAGAATTAAATGTAAATCGAAGTGTCTGTAAAAAAAAAAATATTGTACTTCACGCAACCGAAAATTAGTGTTTTGCAGGTCCCTCCAAGCTTCCAGGACTCGCCTACGGCTCGCCCTGAAACTAAAAAACACTACTTTCCGGTCTTGTATCGTAAATTACTATTTCTGTATATACGCAGAGCCTTATAGGTACTGTACAAAATGGACATTTACGACACGTTTCCAAAGTTAACTAACCAAATCAATTGAGGATATTTCTTTCTGAAAAATAGAAATTTTAAATTGAGATTTAAATTGGGGAATTATGGACCATACGTAAGTCCCAAATCGTTTTCTGAGATATATGCTTAGAAACTTTCCTTTGTAGATTTTTTCGATCGAGCAAATCTTTAGCGAAAAGGAAGTCGAAAATAAGCTATTTTTAAAAGCCGGGTTGTAAAAAGTATCCGATAAAGAGCAATGTTAAGGCCTAAAAAATCAGGGAAAATACAAATTTTTGGTACCAATTATTGTTAACGACTCCTCGTCCCAAACTCTACTGAACAGTTACCAGTTCTTTTTCTGTATTGTATTTCAGTTTATAATAGTAATAATATAGCGTTTACGCACATCATGCAATTTATCATTTTCCTCGTTCATTTTCTATCTAATGCAGAATCGAAAAGTTTTTATTTTACCTTAATAGTAAATTTTATGGTTTTAATAACCGTATGCGGTATTTTTCTCTAGCTTTAGACTTTTAAATTCCTTAATAATCATTTATTGAGCATCAAAAATATGAAAAAAAGATAATTAATTTCAGATATCAGAGCCATAACCACCAATAATATTTAAACCGAAATCGGATTGGTCGTTGAGCTCAATTCGACACATTTTTTTTTGCTAATATTATTTACGATAATTTAAATATATTTTTTATTATTTTACATTTGCTGCTCGACCGAATTTTTTTTATTAAAATACATTAATGCGATCCAAGTTTAGATTAAAATAAACATTCCTGCATGAATAGATGCTCATTAGGTAATAATTTGTGTATTGATCAAGAGTTGAAAATTGGAAAACAAAATTTGTTCAACGCTTTAATTATTTTGAACCTGAATTATTTACTTAAGCATAGCAGAAATTAATGGCTATATAAATTAATTAGGGAGTTTTAGTACACTGAGAAAAAGCTTTATATTTCTTATAAGATTCACATACCCTTGATACAAGTTTTTAATACTATATGTAGCAGCATCCTACTGTCCTACTGTAAGACAACGAAAATTCCTAGACCCTTGTATATTGATAATATTAGGGGAGACCGGGGCAGTTTGTAACACGGGGTAAGTTGTAACACACCAAATATTTTTCTAATTTAAAAGCTGGCAACCCTGTACCCTATGTAGGCTTCTGAAGAACACTGTGAAGCTCAGTTATGTCTAGACAGTCGAGCAATAGACATTGTAGTTAAGGTTATTTCCGATATGGTTTATATTGTGGCACGTAAAGTAAAAATCGATATCATAATTTTGTTTCAAAATAAATGTTACAATAAGCTGCCTGCTGAGTTTTTTTTGTCATAAATGAATCATTGCAGTCTAGGTTATTATATTGGCAAGGCTATGCATGATTATATATTTACTTTTTTTCTGCAAAGAATATTAAAGTACACGTTTCATAAGAAGCGGTTTTAGCGCACGCGTCTATTTTAAAAAACGAGCCACAGGCGAGTTTTTTTATTGACACGTGCGCTAAAACGCCTTATGAAACATGTGCTTTATAAATTTTTTTCTATTTCACCTTTTATAATCAAGAAAAATACATTTTAAAAAGAAAATAAATCCTTCAAATTTTGTAAATTGTTATGTCTAAATTTTATGTTGGTAATACTATTTTTATCATAGTAGCCTCGGGACAACAAAAATTATTTTGCGAACTGTAATTTTTTGATTTATTGACCCATTTTCACCACGAGATTCTAAAGTTATTTTAGCGATATGAGATTTGAAATTGGACGGAATACATTGTGTAATCCTTGTACATTCGGTACATATACAGAGCGTTCGGAAATTCGGGCGATTTTGCTACTTTTTTTCGAATTTCAAAAGGCGTGATTTTACGTCACGGCATTGCAATTTAGTATAGGGAAAATGGAAAATTCAAATAAAGTTGAAGTTAAAATCGACATTGAAAGGTTAATAGATTGAATTTTGGATAGGATTTGGCAGAAAATGATAGCTTGAAGCATCTACAAAAGATTGATTTATAGATTTATGCAACCAACATACATGACTGTTATCCACACAGAATAAAAAAGTAGGTTATCAAGCTATTTTTCCTCTGCGAAAAATGTTTTTTTTTGTAAATCACAAAGGCCGCGCAAGTCAATAAAATAAAACATTTAAATGTTACCAACATCAAATAAAGAAAAAACGCGTATCGAAATAGCTTCATTACGATACGCAAATGCATATCGTACTGAGCTTATTATGAACGTGAAATAGAAAAAATACTTAAAACCACTTTGCTCCGTACTAAATTTTTGTTAATATATCATGTTTTTAAGAGTAATAATTTTTTATTTATTTCCGGTAAAAATGTTAAATAATTTACTTCCGCTACGTGTTTCACCCTTTACAATTAAAGCCTTAAGCCACGTTTGTTTTATTTTGCTTTAGCTTTATATCGAATATACGTATTTTCTGTCGTTCGCGATGTAATTTATTTTTCCCCTTTGGATACTTCCGTTTATCGGCTTGTTACGATGTTAGCAAACAGTATTAACAAACTTTATATATCTGTGTTATCAGATTACCAGTTACAAAATATCCTGTGGGAAATCAATGCAGTGCATTACAGGTTGTTTTAATTGAGTAGCTATACTACTGAAAATTTAATTTCTTTGTTATTCTTTCCGTGAAACTAAACATTAAATTAGCTTTTGGCTATATTATTATTTGGATGCTATTATAAAAAAACCGTTAGTAACTTTTTTTGTCCCCTGTCGTCCTTAAACACCTTTTTCCTAGGGGATGTTGTACCTGGAGTTCTAATGACAATCCTTTAATGATATAATAATGCAGGAAATAATTGCTTTACTAGCCAGTATACTAAGGAACATGATCTAATACAACATATTTGCTAAGACATACAGTGTCATCAGTAAAGTACGCATCATATGGGATTTTTTTTTATTAATAGTTTTATTCAAAATTTGACTTTGGCATCAAGTTCTGCTTCGATCAAGATGAAAATAAGCAAAAAAATATTAATCACGCATTATCTGTTAAATTTTAATTTAAAAAAAAAAAATAATTTAGAAGTAGGGTTATTTCTGAAAATATGGAAAAAAGTTATTAGAAAAAGTTTTTCTAAATGCAGTTTGTAGCCCACATGCAAAATTTCAACTGCATAAGATAAGTTTGATTTTTTACCTATATTTTGTAAATTGCACCACTCAACGCAACCTACATAAAACTTCTTAGTTTTGATGATGCTTTATTTCAGATACGTTTTCTTTAAAGTAGCGCCATATTAAATGTGTGTTTTTCTACAAAATCAAAATTGGGCTACTAAAATTTGGTCGCATGGGATGCAACGTTTATTTGTTTTGGACCCTGTATAAGGTAACTTCATAAAATAAGTATTTTTGAAAACGTAGTTTGTGGCTGAAAGTAATACACCTTAATATTAAGACAAAAAAGAACACAATGCCATCAGTAAAGTGTTTATTAAGTGGAAAATAAATTTTAGTTTAACTTAACGTGGCTTATCTATTTTCAACAATTTAATTTAAAACCCCTTTATTTTATTTTTTATTTTTTTTACCTTCAGGTCCAAACTACGTTTTTAAAAATACTTATTTTATGAAGTTACCTTATACAGTCAAAAACAAATAAACTTTGCATCACATGGGAGCAAATTTTAATAGCCTAATTTTGATTTTGTAGAAAACACACATTTAATATCGCGCTACTTTAAAGAAAATGTATCTGAAATAAAGCATTGTCAAAACTAAGAAGTTTTATGTAGGTTGCGTTGAGTTTTATTTTGCAAAAGTGGTGCAATTTACAAAATATAGGTAAAAAATCAAAATTATCTTATGCAGCTGAAATTTTGCATGTGGGCTAGAAACTGCATTTTAAAAAACTTTTTCTAATAACTTTTTTCGATATTTTCAGAAATAACCCCATCTTTGAATTATTTTTAAATTAAAATTTGACAGATAATGCGAACCACGTGACTACTATTTCTTTGCTTAATTTTCATCTCGATCGAAGCAGAACTTGATGCCAAAGTCAAATTTTGAATAAAGCTATTAATAAAAAAAAATCAATGCGACGCATTTTGTTTCCAGTAAAGCGCTTTCTCTACAATTTAGAAAGTAGAACAGCAACCAAAAAACGAATTGTATACTTTAAAACCTATAATCCATAAGACGTTGGTGGGGGTTCGTAGCGATCGGCAAACGCCGCGCGCCCCTGTAGATTCATGAGAAGCCTTTGTATCCGCTAAAGGTAACTGTATGGTGTAGTTTATGGTATGGTGGCATCATCTGATCATTTTTTTCCCAAAATGAGGCAGGAGATGCAGTTACAGTGAATGGTGAACGATATCGACAAATGTTAAGAAATTTTTTGTGGCCAAATTTAGACGCACTTGATTTGGAGGATATGTGGTTCCAGCAAGACGGTGCCACATGTCACACTGCTCAAGAAACTATCAATATACTGCAAGAAAAGTTTGACGAAAGGATAATTTCAAGGAATGCTACTGTTCAGTGGCCTCCAAGAAGCTGTGATTTAACTCCTTTAGATTACTTCTTGTGGGGCTATTTGAAATCTAAGGTTTATGAAAACAGACCACAAACACTTGATGCATTAAGGTTGAACATTGAACCCTGCATTCGTCAGATCACGCCCGATTTATTGCATAAAGTCATCGAAAATTGGGTTCGTCGAATTCGCTCGTGTACACGAAGTCGCGGAGGACATTTAAACGATGTGTTATTCAAAACATAAATATTATCGACTATACTTTAAGATAATATAAAACGTTTTGTTGTATCTGAAATTATTTTAATTTTATTTCATTTTGAAATCATATCGTTCTTATTGGAAAACCCTTTAGTATTAAATGGTCGTATAAAGAGTATGTGAATAATTCTTATAATGAATAGAAGGCTTTTTTCTCAGTGTAGCAAGGGACGATATTTAAATTAAAAGCAAGATAGAGAACAATCTAATATACAAATTTATGCGAAAGAATCATTTCAAGTGCAGTCTCGTTCAGAAAAAAATAGGGAAAATCCACGGAGAAAATCCCTAAAACGACAAAACGTGATTGAAGAGCATCCATCGGCATAAAGCATTCATGGGATTGAACAGTTGAGCAGACGGCGCGCTGTTTAGCCGAAATTAGATTTAGTAACGCGGGAAAGCTGATGCATCGGCAGGAAACAGGAATAGTATGGTAGAATATATTTGTTGGTTAGATTTTCGTTGGAAGAGGGTGTGTTAATTTTTGAAGGTTCTTTGAGTTATTTCAATAGAGATTTAAGTTTCATATTTACTATAGCATATTATATTTTCCAGTTTTTACCGATCCTGACAGTGTCTCTAAGGTAGAGGCAACCAACCAGTGGAGGTCAGGGTCATAATTAAGAGGGTTTTCGTTCCTGTAAAAAAGAATTAGTTTATGCATTCTTAGGTTTTTTATTTTAAACCTCTTCTTGGCAAAATTAGAGTGATTTATATTATAAACTAGCTATACCCCGCGCGCGTTGCTACGCTACTTACTAAAATAAATTTGAAGGAAAGACATTAGACGAATATCCGACATCCCGGCATCCCAACATCCGTTGCGCCACTTTTTTTTTTATGCCGAAACCTTCCTCGGCTTGCACACAACAACTC
The DNA here is from genome assembly GCA_963969555.1 of Polydrusus pterygomalis. Classification (NCBI taxonomy): domain Eukaryota; kingdom Metazoa; phylum Arthropoda; class Insecta; order Coleoptera; family Curculionidae; genus Polydrusus; species Polydrusus pterygomalis. Next base: position 10,267,154 of record OZ018379.1, read on the forward strand.
ACCAAATCCCGGCATCCCGGCATGCGTTGCGCCACTTTTTTTTATGCCAAAATTTTCCTCGGCCTGCACATAACTCACCAAATTTTCATCGTAATCGGATAAATGGTATAGGAACGCATACCAGATATACAGACAGACAAACATTAATTTTTATATATATTGATTGTACAACCAAATAACTACCATGCGAGCAAAAATAATTTGCTTTAAAGTGGGCATTCCATCTAAGGACGTAATGCTTTTCAGTAGAGCCTAATACCTGTTGGGTGTCAGTAACTACCTGAATTAATAATCAATCAGTTCCGTCATCTTGGACAATCGTTACAAGTAACTTGATTCATCGCTAATTTTTTCAATTTCTTGAACAATTCACAAAATAGGCTTTACGAAACAGCACAAAACATTCATAGTTTGTGCATGGACGATTTTTACGATCCTTTTTCTAACATTGCTTTTATTGCTGGGGATTTTTATCATTGCCTGAAAAGAACCGTAACTGTGTTTAGGGAAACAGGTTCTATACAACATCTGTAAGGTCAGAAGAACTTATTGCAAACGTTCGTGAAATAATGCAAAATACGCCAACAAATTGTATAAGACGCCTGTCCCAAAAAGTGGAAAGATCTTATGGAACATGCAGGACCCACATTGCACCCTCAAAAAATTGGTGCCGCCCATACAGCCGCCGAAACTATTAACTACTTACCCAATTTTTTCGACGACAGATTGATCAGTTTTCGATCAGACATTGAATTCCCACCTAGATCACCTTGTTTAACGGTTATGGATTTCTTCGTTTTTCCTCATTTAAAGAAAACTATTTTTAAAACACTAGTTGCAAATTTAGAACAATTACAAGAAACGATTATCCAAGAATGTGGTAACATTTCGCCAGAGATGCTGGTCAACACTTTCGAAAATATGAAGAGACGTGTGAATTTATGCTGGGAGCATGGCGGTGGCCAATTTCAGCAATTTATGTAATTATTTTTCTTTTTCTTTCTGTATATTCTTACTTTGTTAATTTGGTAAACAGCAAAAATAAATTTGTATTTGTCTACTTATTTTATTACTCATTAATTTGGCATATCATGTCATAATATGAATTTGACAAAATTTTAACCTATAGATTTGGTTAGATATATCGTTCCCATATCATTGTGATCTAAACCAAGCCCTACGTTTTTTAATCCAAGCCCTCTTTGATGCAAATAATTTTTGCTCGTACGGTACAAACTAACTAACACAACGTGTATATTTATAGATGGATATAAAAATATAAAAAATTGGCAATAAATCAAATCAGGGCCAGTGAAAAAAGCGTTGACACAGTAAAATGTTCACTTGAGAAATGCCCGACAGTTGAAACAAAACCGAAAAATATTTTTTTTGTATTAGGTTAGGGCTAAAATTTTTTCTAAAACACAAATTTTGTGACCTTAATGTAAATGGTATCTACACCCACCTACTGAACAGATTTCCATTATTAGTTATTTGATTGTTTGACTTTAAAGCGTGGAAACGACGAGGACACAACAAAATTAATCGACTGCCACCGAACACATCGGTCAGGGTTTCCCCTATTTCCTCCCGTCATTCACTTCTGGTTTTATCTTGGAAACGGCTGCGACTGACTGATTATTATGGTTTCGCTAATCGGCTCTCACATTGTTGTAAATGGACAAATTTATCCAGCTGCAGCAAATCTAATCCGACACATGCGGTATTTCACTGGTGTTTAGAGGTTATCAATAATATAAAACTAATTTGTTTTTTTGAGTGTTAAAAAATAAATTTAAACCGAATCAGATAACGTTGAAACACATTTTAATTTTAATTTAGATGAGTTTCTATAGAACAATCATCATCAATAATCAACAGACTAATCATCGCGTTTTCTTAAATTATCGAAAAATCCAATTCCGTTTACTTATTCATTTTAAAACTATCTCACGACCCTTAAAGTAGTTTCTATCCAATTGAAGTTCCGTGCACGTCATGGGCCAGCACATCTCCAATAACCCCGGCTATCAGCTATCGTTCCCCATCTCCATAAACTCCAATACATTTCTGACATTCGGCTCATCCGGTCTCATTTGGGAATGCCCGGTAGTCGACAGGGCCGGTGCTGTAGTAATGGCTTAGGTGGAATTGGACCAATAAACATAGAAAGTTGAGAAGCGTCCGTGAGGGGAATATGTAGGGGAGATAGGGTATATTAGTTAGAATTTTTTTCTATGGCACATTATGAGAAAAATGTATCTAATAATATCTCGGAATCAAGAAAATGTTTTGTACATTTTTGCAGCCTATACATTTTGGCAGACTTATTTATTTCGCTTGCTCAAGCTCCATACTATGTAGTGTTTGTTTGAAGGTGGTAGACAATTAAGTAATATCAAAAAAATTATTACCTTGTCAGACTTCCATTGTCTTTATTTTGTCACTTAACACAACGTTTCGGTTAGTTAGTATCTCTAACCGTTTTCAAGTGTAAACTAAGTTATTGGCTACTGTCTTAAATACTATCCATGTGCAATGAAGCTTGATGACTCCGCCTACGTGCTTATTGAAATGTGAAGTTTGAGCTGTTGGTTTTCGACAAGAAGATCCAGTGCTGTTCCGTGTCAAAAACCTTGGCTTCTGACCACTGTATATTATGCTGGTTGATCCATACATGTTCCGCTATACTTGATCTCGAAGTTTCACCTCTTTGAGTATGTTTCAGATGTTCTTTAACTCGTACGAGAAGAGGTCTTTTTGTTTCCCCAATGTACGATTGGCCACACTCGCAAGGGATTTGATAGATACAATTTTTTGTGTTTTCATTACGAGGGTGTTTTACTTTTGTAAGAAAGCTTTTACAACAACTTCTACAAGAATCACACGACACATTTCTCAGTTTCGATGTAGAAAGCTTAAACACCAACGTCAATGACAATGGAAGTTCGACACGGAAATATTTTTTTTGATACTACTTAGTGTTGCATGCAATATACAACGGCATTCTCACAGGCTACTCTGATATTATTTGGCTGTTCTTTCGGCCTATTGTCGACAAGTGAGCTACATTTAAACCTAGTGAAGGATTTAGTACGGACAGTGGCCCACGGCATATCTGGTACCGATCCGGATGGATTGGGAGACGCCCAGAATCAAAGGAATCGGTAATACGGACGGTGTTCCTTGTAATGAGACTTCTGATACTGATCCCGATGAATTTAGGGAGCTCTGAGGCAACAACCTTCAAGTCACACCTGGGAGATGTAATAGGCTATCCCCGTGCAAGTTTATAGTGGACATGAGATGATACAACAAGACCTTAAAAATTGTATGGTTCGGAACCAACGTAAAACCGTAGGTTCATTATCCAACGTATAATGGGGTTGGAAAAAAGGTCTCACTTGCTTACTTGGTTGGTACCAAGCCTCCACTCAACGACTACTTGTAAATTTTGCCCAATGCATCCCATATAATCCCTACGAGCATTTTTAAACCTTATAAATACAATTTAAAGTTTCTTTGAGAAAAATGGACGACTTTTTTTAATTAAAAAACTGATTTGTAGAATTGTTTAGCAGCCTGACTCTATGGTCACTAGTTTCCCCTATCTGTAACTTAAAATAAATATGTTTTTATTATGCCAAAGTTAAAAAGTAGTATTTTTTCAACTATGTAACTTTAACCCTAATAAAACCTATACGTGTAACTTTTAATAAAACTTTAGTCGTAACTAATGGACGGGAAGATGTCTATTTTTTCACGTCCCATTGGGATCTGTAGATTTTTCTCTTTTTTATATAATAGCTTTGAAACTTTGTTTTAAGTATTATTAAAGTTTCACTATAATTTATAAGAAACCGTTCATATAACTTTTAAATTTCATTCGTTTCCTTTGGAAAAAACTATATTACCAAACGTAACTCATAACGAGGTACAAGCATAACATTTCTTCTTCGGGAAACAGCTAACCAGACACCAATTTTTTGAGGATGCAATGTGGACTCTACAAAAAAATGGGGATTTTCACTACTCCACCTGCGTGTATTCTGAGAATTCACATAACCGGAGAGGTGGAACCAGGCTTCATCCGAAAAAAATGTCAGGTCTAATAAATCATTTCTTTCAATACATTTTGGGTAAACCATTGAGAGTAATTCCTGCGTCTTTCAAAATCTGCGGCTTGTATTTCTTGTAATACTTGCACTTTATAAGGAAATAAATTTAGCCGCTTCTCAAGAATAGTCCTGTATGTTCCATAAGATCTCCCCACTTCTTGGGACATGCCTCTTATACAATTTGCTGGCGTATTTTGCATTATTTCACGAACGTTTGCAACAAGTTCTTCTGTTCTTACAGATGGCCTTCCTGCTCCTTTTTTATGTTGTATAGAACCTGTTTCCCTAAACACAGCCACGGTTCTTTTCAGGCAATGATAAAAATCCCCAGCAATAAAAGCAACGTTAGGAAAATGTTCGTGAAAATCATCCATGCACAAACCCGGATTGTATTGCCACTCACCATTTACTCTAACCCCCGTTTCGAAAATACGCTTCAACCATGATTATTTTATGCTGTTCCGTAAAGCCCATTGTGTGAATTGTTCAAGAAATTGAAAAAATTAGCGATGAATCAAATTACTTGTAACGACTGTCAAAGATGACGGAATAACTGATTGATTGTTAATTCAGGTAGTTACTGACACCCAACAGGTATTAAGCTCTACGGCTAAGCACTACGTCTTTAGATGCAAGGCCCTCTTTGGTGCAAATAATTTTTGCTCGCACGGTACAAGCACCACTTTTATTTTAAGTATAATCCTGTTCTTGTTCCGTAAATTCCATTTACATTACAGTAGGATTTTTTTTCTAAATTGGATAAGCCTTATTGTAAACCCTGCATTAATTAACCGTGACAGAAAGAAATGTATATCAAAACTAATATTTCAAAAGCAAACATTTCAATTATCTTTCTAATCTATTATATAAACTGGTTAAGTTAAAATAATTATGGTTTTTAGTTTCACAAAAATGTCATAACATCAAATGTTTACTTTAATAGAAAGCCCTCAGATGCTTTAAATAAACATTTCCATTTCCACGCGGTTTCGTAATTCGGTATCGCATTTATTTTGTCACTATATCTAAGTTTACGTAATCCCAAAACCATTAACAAATCCAGCAAATTGTCAATTACAACTAAACCAAATGCTGAAGCAGATTTACGATTTCAATCGTTTTGTTAATTGAGTAATTATCGTTTAGACACTTCGTTATTATCAATCAGTATCAACGGTAAATTTTATTTGAAACGGCAACATCAACCATCATTTCACGTTAAAGAAATTGAAATTCTCAAAAATATTTATTTATTTGAGATTTTTCCTGTTTTATCCAAAGCTTTCTGACATTTTGACCGCACTACTCATTTACGCCCATTGTCAGGCCAAGGCGCTCCATGGTCCGAGCTTTATTACAGCCTCTACACTGCATTGCCATTACTTTTATCATGGGTCTTAATTATTGAGAACACAATTATTGTGTTTTGGCTATTTTATTATCTCGTTTTAAATATTGATAGAAATCAAGCATTTGGACAAAAAACATTTATTTCCCAAAATCCCAGATCAATTAGTTTTGAATATTATTATCACTATCTGCTTACATGTTCATGTAAATTACCTTTACTGTATAAAACAAGCATTACTATTTTGTTCTTTTTATGCAAATCGAATTTTTCTCTTTTTGTTATTTTTGGGGCCAACTAATGATGTGATTGGTACACATACTTGGTACTATTGTAACGATAATTCAATCAATTGACTTTCCATTACTCTAGCTTCATTACTGCCCCCAAAGCAATTACTATTACAAGGGTCGAATTGAGATAACAAAGGGCTTATTTTCTGCTTATTCAATCAAATTAGAGATCTCGGTTCAGCATAAATTTAGTATCTTAGAAAATTATACTTGGAATTTCAGAAACTATACCAAGAGTTAAAAGCTTAGTTAAATAATTGTAGCCATGGTACATCTACGTGAACACTTTTATGTGGTATGTCCATATTTAAAACCCAGTTTAAACTGTATGTTTCAGGGCTGAAGACTCCTCGACGGATGCATTTTAACGAAGCCTGCGTACATCTGGTAGATACCTGTATGACATGTCGTAGAACAGTATTACCGAGAAAATTCAGCTTCGGTGTATCAGTCGGTGACCAACACTTAAAAAAAAAGGAGAGTTAATCTATAAATGAATTCATTCTTCTTCACTAAGTAAAAATGATAAATAACATCTGATGTTAGTTGGTTGGTTGGTTGGTTAGTTCGTTAAAGGCGGGGGTCGGGTTCGACGTGTGGCCCAAGCTTCTTACACTACAGCCTTCTGGCTTATTGTGCGCCCCAGTCTTGTTAGAAGAGGTTTGTTCCTTCTACGAGGTCCAGTAGTTTTCTTCCAAGTTTGTCATGCGGGAGGTTATCGCCGCGTCGAATGTTTCCGAAGATTTTGAATCTTTTACGGTTTAGCGCTTCGCAGCTGTATATGATATGGGAGGCGGTTTCGTCCTCTTCACCGCAAAGTCTACATTCAATGGGTCCATTATAGACTCCCATTCGTTGAAGGTGTTTTCTTAAGTGACATCTGATGTTTGCTGAATAGTATTTTTGCTTTCTAAATCTCCATTTTAAAAAAAAAAATTTTTTGAGGTTTTTCCTTCTTATTATTAAGACTTTGAGCTAAACAAATATTCATAATCAAAAGGTCTATCATATCCTGATGGGTGAAATATGTTTAACAGGTTATGAAAAAATTAGTTAAAATCAGGTATAAAATAAATTTTTAAAATATTGCTTTAATATAACTTTATCGAAGAAGTGAAATAAATTGTCTTATAAGTAATATTGAAGGAGAGATACTGTTAGAAGTATCTATATTTATTAAATTTTATCTCATTTCGAATTCGCTTATTACTTTTTCTACTTCAGAAACTTAATAAATATTTGAGAGGATCAAAAAAAAACTTTTGAAATCTGCACATTAAAGCTCCTTATCTGTCTTTAAATATTAAATTTTTTAAAAGCTTGAAGTGTAAAATAATGTAGTATAAAGTGGTAATAAGCAAAATATTGAATTTTTATATAGCGTTGTTTTGGTTAAAGTAATTATTCTATTAATACAATGGTTGGGGTAGGTAGTAGGTACACAGGAAAATTGCTAATTAATACAATAATTGGTGTCTTATATCGACAAACTATAGTTCTATGTCATTGTCATAAATCTCTAAACGTGTAATTATATTGAACATTAGATAGTAATAAACCGAATGGTATTTTAATTTAACCCGCCATTTTGCTGACATTTGTTAGAACATATTGAATAACATAATGGGGTGCGCATTACCATATTTTACTTTTATTACATCGCCGCCATATTATTAATGTTCAATCGGGTAATAAATAATTAAAAGTGGATTTAGTATTATTATACAATGCCAATACACTACAGAGATTATAGCTAACTATAGTTCCGATTAATTTAATTATAATTTATTGTTTCACAAAATTTTCACGCCCTTTTTATTTACTTAGGAGGTTAAAAATTCTGTCAATTCACATTGTAGAACTTTTATTAGGATAAGTGTAATCAGTTTAACAAATAAAACAATCCTTGAATGAACAGTTGAACAGAACCGTTTTGATTTTGCATTGTCTTTATTTGTTTATCTACAACCATTTAATAATAGGTGCATAATACTTTTGATAATAAGAGCATTATGTAATCCATAATACAACAAGTGTAATTATCATAAAACAACAAGTGTAATTATTATATTTCCCATATGAACTCAACTTTTTTTCAGGCACTGAATAAATGAAAGATTTTAGATAAAGTATAGTATTTGACTCGCGTCTAAGGAACCATAATACACTCGGATGATTTACAACACTCGCCTTTGGCTCGTGCCGTAAACTTTATCCTTGTTTTATTATGGCCTACATTATACGCTCGTTAAATAATATACTATTATTCAATTTTAGGTTAAAAAATTGTTTACTTTTAATTTTTTTTTTGGATTTTTTTAAAAATAAACATATTTTTTAGAGCCCAATATGTTTCTTGATCTAATTTTACTATAATGAATTAAGAAATATTGCATACCAGAATGCATATTTGGTAAAAAAATGCAATAAACTGCATATTTTAAAGGCAAACAAGGCATATAATATATGCACTTATTTTGGCTGAATTAGACATATTATAACCATTTACTAATAAAAACGGTCTAGTTGTATGATAATACAAAGTTTTTTGTACCCTCGTGTACCTAGTATATACGGGAAATATTTTCGTATAATATTAGTCACTGATGTAATAATCTTAAGTTTCTCCAGCGATTATAACAACAACAAGAGTGCTTAAGAATCCAATTGTCGTGTTCGAGAAGAGAAATATTCGACAGAACGAGCGGAAAATGGACTCACTGTAATCTAAGTTCGGCCGTTACGGCTGTAATTACTGGGGGTAGTAATAAAGTGGCGGAATCGAAAGTAAATGGGCGGAAATACTGCACACATAAAAAGCGAGAAGATCCAAATCAAAGTGTCGCCGACAAATATTTTTATTATAAGATGAGCAATATCATAACCATATAACATACAAAAGTAAGTTGAAAGAACTAATTTGCCAATATGGGTATAAAATAGATACAATCATAAACTGTGTGTCCAAAGGATCAATACATCTCTTATTTGTCTTTTTTTTTAACATAACTGTAGTTTTAAAACTGGTTGATCATTTTTTTTTAAATTGCCGATTTTTAATTTTTTTGTTGATGGCAATCCAAGCTTCCCTTGAACATGGATAATCAAAGTTCCTTAATATTATACAGAGTGATAGAAACCTTTCAAAATCAAGTTTGTGGTTGTTTGAACAGCACCAATGAAACCTGTAAATTTTATTACGCAGCCTTTTATTTTTTCCCATAAATTTGTCTGTTTAAAACAAATAACAACATATTTCAACCAGAAGACACTTTATTTATTAAAATAAGTAGACAACTTTCTAAAATAGTAACGCCTAAAACACGGCCATAATGTTCCTTTGTATGATATACCACTTTTCATAAAATCTGATCCAGATTACAAAGCACATAAAGCTGTTTACTTAGGGTGAAATATTATAGAAGTTTTATATTTTCCTGTTTTAAAATATAACAGCAAATAAAAATCTAGCATATTATTATTTATTTTTTGAAAGTAGTATCTCTCAGTGGAGTAAGTATGTAACAAAGAAGTAAATCATACAGTCTGTTACACTTACAACCCTTTTTTTTCATGGGAGAAAAAAAAATAATTACATTGGCTAAAATAAAAACGTAGTAGGTTTTAATAAATGCTTACTATAATAATTATTTTTAATTTTTCTTTTAAATTCATTTAAGTTAATTTAAAAATCGAGTAGTATTTTCTCCCTTCTAAATTTCTTACTTTTGACCAATATCTCTTTCCCGCAATATAAAAAAGAATATCCTCTGAAGATGAAGGACTTTGCCTTTAAAAAATTTTTTTGGGACTAGCTTAACATCAAAGCTTAATAAAACTAGTTGAGTAGATGGTGTGTATTACTTCTTTGTTATATTATTATTTATTAAAAGCGCATAATTATAGCATATCGGACAAGTGTGCAATCTCAGTGTGCTCAGACGAGCCTAAACCCAAGAAACGGAGCTTAATATGTTTTAAATTTACGGTCTTCCAACATATTAACTTATTTTCAATGGGAGTAATCTTAAATATAGAAAAAAGATTTTCGAAAGTCCAAGAAAGCCTACAATATATGGTTTTTGATTTAGATACAAAACTATCTCGTATCTGCCACTGGCAAAAGCTAAGACTGCAATTTATTTACCACACTATAGCATATACATATTTTTGCTTAAAGCCATTTTCAACTTCAATTATATAGTTCTTGCTTTTAACGCTTTGTGTTTCGTTTCTCTGAGGCATTTATAATTAAAATTGTATTTTAGAAATAGGGTTAGTTAAACATTGCAATGTTATATGATTTACGAAAACAAGCTTTGTGGAATTAAATAATTTTAAGCGCATTTGTAGCTTTTCGAAATAGTTTTGTTGTGCGAAACGTTTTAAAATTTAATTTTTTATCTATACTATTTAAAAAAATTGTAAATGGATGTGTGTATGTGACTGGAATGAATGACTGACTGATTTATCAACGCCCAGCCTAAACGTCTAGACCTAGAACCATGAAATTTGGACAATGTCTCCTCCTTTTAACGTAGGCATCCACTAAGGATGGATTTTTTTAAAATCAACCCCTATAGGGGTAAAAACGCGGGTTGCAAGGAATTTATGGTACACGTTGCTTCGTTTCGATAACGAATTTATATCAATTAAATTGCGCGAGCACGGGAACCAGCTAGTACTCAATAAATAAAGAACCACAAAAAAAATTTGTTATAGTTTAGAAGATGATATAATGTCCGCGAAAATAATTAAAAAAAAAAAAAAATATTGTGGCATATCGGACAAGTGTGTAACTATTTTTTATATTGGAATACACAGGGATCCAAACACAATGGATACCCTGGGGGCGGGTAGACCACGACGGCCGTTTCGTCGTTAGAACTCGACGGGCAGCCATAACCCAGGCAATTCCAAGAACGACGGAAAAATGTACTAAAAGCCTCCTTGCAAAATCAAGGCGGCCATCAATACACCGTTGCGCCATCCTAGCGTAATTAACTCCAATATAAAAGGCAGTCACATTATAATATCGAAAGGTAGACAACTAAATAAACCACGAAGTGCATCACAATCTAGTATAAGGAACGCTATTCGCCATTTTGCAGACCAGAAAACAAATCAACGCTGGCGCGTTCTTGAAATTGCTTGGGTTATGGCTGCCCCTAGGGAGAAGGACGAAACGGCCGTCGGGGTCTACCCGCCCCAGGGTATCCATTAAACTTGGGTCGCTGTGTATTCCAATATACAAAATAGTTGCACGCTTGTCCGATATGCCCTAATATTTTATTTTTCTTTTAATTTGTTATAGTGTTAAAAAACCTACCTTTATTTTAAAATGCTTATTATGTACTTTTAAAATTCCTTTACAAAATTGTAGCTTTAGAGTTTTCCTAAAACAGCAGATTTATGAGCACCCAGTCATTTACTATCTGCTCATAAAAATTTTATGACAAAACGATTTAACTACACTCAGTTCTAAGGGTACGGTTACTTCGTATAGAAGTTAAAGATTAAATTTGTGAATTTTTATACATAATATATAGAGTTTTTGTTAAAATAACAAAGTTGTTTTATAGCTGTAGCTAATTAGTTTATGTTAATATCAAATTAGATGCTAAAAAATTAATTAAATTAAAGAATATTTAATGAGAAAAATGCATGGAAAAAGTTTGATTTTTACAAGCGACCGTAAGTAGGTTCTAATATCTATTCGGTTGGTCGGGAGTCCTTATTTTAAAATGTAACGGTAAACATCTAAAATAAAAGGCACCCTGGGTCTCATAGAGTTATTTTTTTTTTTTTTTTTTTTTTTTGGTCAACAGGGATACAAACAGGAATAATCCCAAAAAAGTACCCTCAAAATTACATAAATCTACCTATTCGAAAGGAATACAACTATTAAACAAATATCTTACATAAATCGCAATACTGTATTAAACGCATAATATTTGCCTAATATAAAGAAAAAAAAATATCTTAACATAAAAAAAAATATAACATAAATTCTGTTAAGTAATGTTTTTCAATAGTCTCTTAATGGTTGCTGGTAATTGTGAAAATATATCTATTACTTCACTATAAAGGTTAACACATTTGATTATTCTACATAATGGTGAGTTTTGTGAACAATTGGTGTTCCTGAATGGAACATAGAAAATTTCGTTTGATCGTAGGTTGACTTGAGGTATGTTAAGACGAATCAAAGATAGTATATCGGGGTTATGTATGATATTATTTATGATTTTGTACAAAAAAAGTATATCAGATATACTTCTTCTAACTGTCAAGGGAGTAATTTGAAATTGTCGTTGAGCAATAGCAATGTCGTTCAGGTGGGCTTTAAACGAGATGAATTTTAAAAACTTATTTTGAATGTGATCTAAACGTTTAATATAAACAGAGTATCTCGGACTCCAAATCACACTACAAAAATTTAACTTACTCAAAACAAAAGAGTTGTATAGGCATATGATTGCTTTAATATTAGAAAAAGAAGCGCACTTGCGCATGATGTATCCCAACATTCTGGAAGCACTGTTTACAACCGTGTCGATGTGTAGATCAAATATCGGCTTTGAATCTATCAGAATTCCCAGGTCTCGCACGCGATCAACCCTCGTAAGTATGGTTGTGCCAATTCTATAGTCAAAAACATATTCATTTCTGTTGCGGGAAAAAGTGATAGATAAGCATTTACTTAAATTAACAAAAAGATTATTTTCGTCGCAAAACCTCACCAATCTGTCAAGATCCCTCTGAATACATAGCGAGTCAAAATTATTTTCTACTTTTTTAAAAACCTTTAGATCGTCCGCATAGATCAAAAATTGACAGTGATGAAAACAGGCTCCTATCGGATTAATATAACTAATGAAAAATAGAGGCCCCAAATGCGAGCTCTGGGGTATTCCTGAGGATGGTATAAAAGAGTCGGATTGAAAGCCCTGAATGTGAACGTACTGATTCCTATCCTTTAAGTAAGACTCGACCCAGCTCAGGAGGGCACCCGCAACACCAACCTCAGCAAGACGCTTGAGTAGAATGTTATGACTAATTTTGTCGAAAGCCTTGCTAAAGTCAGTGTAGATGGCATCCACCTGAATCCGGTTGTCAATGTGATTATGTAGGTACTCAGTAAAGGCGAACAGGTTAGTTTCAAGTGACCTACCGCGATAGAACCCGTGTTGTTCTGATCCTATAATGTTCTTAGTGAGATTAAAAAAGTATTCGTACACAAGTTTTTCAAAAAGCTTTGCAACTGCCGACAATTTGCTTATTGGTCGATAATTTTTCACGTCATTCTTTTGTCCCCCTTTGAATATTGGGATAAGCATGGCAGATTTCCAGCTGTTCGGGAATCTGCCAGTATTTAATGAAATGTTATAAAGTAGCGTGAGTGGTTCACAGATAGTTAAAGCTGTTTTTTTGAGAAAGAGTGGTGGTATATTATCAGGTCCTGAGCCCTTTCTTGAATCAAGCTTTAGAAGTTCGCGTGATACCTCAAATGAACGAAATACAATACAATGTAAATGAGAAACATTATTTATTGAATGCTCAACGGGAGGGTGGGCAAATACATGTCTCTCCGGCTCAAAGACACTAGCGAAATAAGACCCAAAGAGATCACTAATATCCTTCCCGTTTTTAGCGACCCTGTCCTCCCAACACATTTCGTCAGGAATTTTACTCACACAGTGTTTTTTTATGGACGCGTAATTCCAAAATCTTCCGGGATTGCCAGGCAGATCATTCTCGACCGACCTCATATAATTTTTAAAGTCCATGTCAATAAGATTTTTAGATCTGGCTCTAAGAATTTTAAATAAGTTGTAGTCATTCGAGTTCTTATACATTCGCCACCTTTTATGTATTTTGTTTTTTTCTTTAATTAATCTTATTGTATTGGGTCTATAGTAAACAGGAAAATATTTATTTTTGGAGTAGGTTGGGACATGCTTATGTATAATATTATTCATTTTTGAGTAAAAACTATCAACACAGCTATCAAGTGTTCTATTTCTAAACGTAGAGTGCCAATCTATGCTCGAAATTTCCCGATTTAATAGGTCATAATTTCCTTTTTTAAAATTAAAGTAAGTGTTGGTATTAAATTTTAACCCTTTATATAATGCAACGTCATATAAAAATTCGATACAAGGGTGGTGGGCATCCTCAGGCACGAGGGCATCCGAGCAGTGAGTGACATTTGATAAATTATCCTTACTTGAAAAAATTAAGTCAAGAAGTTTATCGTTAGTATTAAACACAGTGTTGAATTGCATACAATTATGACATGTAAGATTAAGAATCAAAGACGAATATTTCTGTTCAAAGTGGTATGGATCTAAAAATCTATTTTCACCTACTTGAAGCCATTCAGTAGTTGACAGGTTAAAGTCTCCACAAATCAACATACTTTACATTTTAGAGCACTATACCCTGGATGGCGTCTCGAAGCCCTGGTGCCCGGCGTACCCTTGAACGAGTCGAACCAAATGTGTTTTAGAAAGTCAATGGTTCGGATAGTTTTTTCACTATGTGCACTGAAGTAAAACTGAGATGGGTGCAGTAGTTCGTTTGATTCCAGCGCGGTATATTCTGAGACTACATCTACTTAACAAACATTTCCAGATATTTTCTGTATCTAATGATGTCTTACTAAAATAAACTGGGTTCTGGTGAATAGCAGCTTCCTCCTTGAACTTCCTCTTCCCGCAGTGTTTTTTTTTTATGCAGGATTTCAGCTTCTGACTGACTTATTGATGGCCATGTATACAGGCATGGTCGGTCAGCTACATGTAACTTTTCGGTCTCTCCTTTTAGTTTTTGATCACAAGACATGATGGTCAATGGTCATGTATCCAGGCATGGTCACCTGACTTTTCCGGTCTTTTCTTTTAGCGTATTGTTTCTGTGCTCTTGTTCCGAGTGGTCTTAGTGTCTAACCAATATAAGATAGCTTTCGCTACGGATCCGATTCAAGGATATAACAACAGTACGCCATCTGAAGAAGAAAAAAACAACAAGCGAAAAAGACAGGAAAAACTGTATCTACCGGATCCTCTGCGAATGCGGACAACCTTATATTGGTGATACCTTAAGCCACTCAAAACAAGGATTAAAGAGCACATAAACAATACGCTAAAAGAATGGACCAAAAAGTCAGGTGACCATGCCTGGACACATGACCACCATGTCATGTGATCAGAAGCTGATATCTTGCATAAAGTACCATAGTGGAGGAAGTTCAAGGAAGCTGCTGCTATATATACACAAGAACCCAGGTTGTTTTCGTAAGCATTATTACATATATAAGAAATATCTGGACGCCTTTGTTACGTAGATATAATCTTAGAATAATACCGCGCACAAATTAAACGCGTAGCAGCACCCATCTCATTTATACTTCAGTGTAAATAGGGTTGTAGTTACTGTGCTTATTTTGTATTCACCTGAAGACGACTGGAGATACATACCAGTTGAAACGCTGTAATTTAAAACAAATAAAGACAATACAAGTCCAAAATCCATTTATCAATTTATTTATCATATCAGTTAACGATATTAAACTAATGAAGCGTTATTTGATTACGCTCTTTGATTTACTAAAACATGTAATTTACTAATTGTATTTATATGAATATTTTAGGTAGGATATTATAGTCCCAAAAGCAGCAAAAACTTGATATTTCGTTTAAAGCCCGCCTGGGAGCCATAAATAAAATACAAACGACTAAAATTAGCATAAAATAATATACTGATAAAACCTCATTTTCTAGCCCTTAGAGCATGAAAAAATTCCATATCGGACTTCCTCATAAAACGGCCAGTCAACCGACGCCGACGTCGGAGCCCTGCTATCGTAATTATTATTTCTTGTTTCTATCTAAGCAGTATAAAACTTTTCTGTTTTTAGTCGTTATTTAAGATAAACCTTCCAAAAGCAATTTAGTTGACTTAGTACTGATAGTAAGGTTATGGCAGCTCATTTATAATTGAGGCAGAAGTGTATACCTTTTGTTGGTAAATAATATTTTTATCCACGACTTTATCGTGGATGTAATCGACTTAAAATTCCAGTCAAAATATACAATTATTGCCGTTTATACATATATGAAGTAAAAACGGATATCTTTGTGTTTTACTAAAGAGTCTTGCATTCTTAATACACTAAAACTAGCCTAGATATATTTAAATCAGACCTATTGGGTAGTTATGAGTACACTGAGAAAAAAGCATTCTATTCCTTATATGAATTCACATACTCTTTATACAACTGTTTAATACTATATGTGACAGCAACGCGTTTTCCTACTGTAAGACAACGAAAATTGCTAGACCGTTGTGTAGTGATAATATCACGGTAATTTAGCCAATAGGAAATAGGAGTTAATGCTACCATAGAATGGTTTATAGCCATTATTGCTCTGAATACTCACAGCAATTATTATCAAGTTCTCTTGGGGGTGCAATCTGGTTTTATATACTGTATTAGTCCCGACTGGCAGTTGTAATGAAACTTGACATTAATCATAATAATATTTGCTTGCTACCGTTAATAAAACATATACTTACCAATAAAAATCAGTACTGTATTTCTCAAAAATTTTAATAGCTTCTAGTGTAATACTATTCTTGTCGTTTAACATTGCATAATATGATTATCTATTATGCAACATGGTTTATGGTGAAATTCGTCCATAGATTATATAAAGTCTAATACTAATGCTGGATTGTGCGAAATAAGAATCTTCTATTCTTTATACAGGGTGGTCCTTAAGTACATCAAGAAAATCTAGGATATGATTCCTGGCATCAATTTAAGTTGAAAAGTTCATATGGACTTATGCCCTAAAATGCTTACCCTCTAACAGGGTGTTAAAATATTTTCCATTTTCCTTTGAAGCTACCATTTTTTTCAAAAACATAGTAGAAACAACTTTTGTTCCGCTTATATCAGTAATGCATAAAAATGCATCAGAGTTTAAAAAAAACAGTGGCGTATCACATATTTTCACAAAAAAAATATTGATGGTATCTTCATGCACGCCACTGGTGGAAGTAGGCAAACCCTTTTTTAACCAAAAAGTGCAGTTTAATACGAAATCAATCGACATCAATTTTCAATACCGTATCTTCAAGGAGTTTCGAAATTTTAAAAAAACAATTATTTTTTAAGAATATTTTAACACCCTGTATCTTAGAGGGTAAGCATTTTAGGGTATAAGTCCATATGAACTTTTCAACTTAAATTGATGCCAGGAATCATATCCTAGATTTTCTTGATGTACTTAAGGACCACCCTGTATATCTGATATGCAAAGTTAAAAATTACATTAAATACAAAATAAAATTAAATTAATTGAAACAGGTATTGGTACGATCAATAAAGTTCAAATTCAGACAGGACAGCTAAAAGACTCCGGACGATATGGCCGGCGCAACAAATGCGTAAAAACTAATACTACTGCGCGCGGCAATTGCCGATCGCTATGAAACCCCACCAACGTCTTGTGGATTATAGTTTCTAACGAATACAATTCGTTGTTGGGGACGCTGTATCAAAAGTAATTCATTATTCAACAAGACTGCTGCTAACGAAACTGATTACTACCAATAAAAACACTGTTCTATAGGAAATCTGGAATTGATATAGCACTAAAGCGGGTTTGATACACTAGCAATTTATTTAATATGGGTTAATAAAAAGTAAGCTATCAATACAATTTATGTCTTAGCAAACCTGTTGTATTAGATCATTTTCCTCAGTGTATATAATCCGTTTACATTTGTTTCTGTTTTTAATACAAGTTTTAGTACAAAAATATCAATCCCGCAACATAACAAGTTATATTTCACATACAATTTTTTGTAATCCCTTATTTATCGTTCACCGACCAAAAAGCTAGCTGTGGTATCTATTTCTGCTTTGATTTATTACTTTGCTCCTACTGAATTTACATAGACTGTGACGTAGCATGCATCACACTGTCCCACTAGACCAAGATAAATAATTTAGTTAAATGGAATCCTGGATAATAATTGTCTACCCAATATTGGAACGTTAGAATGTATTGAAGCTAAAATTATCCAAAAATAAATCTTAAGAAAACCTAAGAGAAAGAAAAAGATAAAAATATCGGCTAATTTTTTAGATAAGATATTTTTTAATGTTACCATCGCTGAGGATCACAACAAAGGATATATGTATATTTCATAACAAGAAGCCAAGGAAGTAAACTGAAAAAAAAAACCTTCCATTCCTTATAAGAATTTACATACTTTTTATACAACTGTTTAATACTATATGTGACAGCAACGCGCTTTCCTACTGTAAGAAAACGAAAATTGCTAGACCGTTGTGTAGTGATAATATCGCGGTAATTTAGCCAATAGGAAATAGGAGTTAATGCTACCATAAAATGGTTTATAGCCATTATTGCTCTGAATACTCACAGTAATTATCAAGTTCTATTGGGGGGTGTAATCTGGTTTTATGTACTGTATTAGTTTCGACTGGCAGTTGTCATGAAACTTGACATTAATCGTTAATAATATTTGCTTGCAACGGTTAATATATTATGAAATATAAATCTTAATAAACATAAATACAGACATAATAATAACAACATTGTATTTTCTAAAAAGACAGGAAAGAGCAAACAAAGAACGAGAGATAATTTTTCCTACAACGTAGCTACATTTTTTAAAAACAATAAATCTTTTACAAGTGCATCGCAATTCGGTTTAAATTATTGCATTTTAGCCGGTTATAAATAGGATTAATAAATAATCGGGTTAAATAAATTGTAGTTGGCAAAATTCGGATTTATGAAAAGAACTTCCACAACAGAGGATTTATTAAATTTTGTTCTGGGCACGCACACGTTTTATAAATTATGATTAATTTTAAATAAATTAAACTTGTTACCCTACAATTGAAAAAATTGCCAATTAAAAATATTTCAAGAAATGAAATTAAAAAAATAACAATTTTCCTTTTTATTGCTTTTATTTTATTGTGTCGTACATAATAATACCCTAATTTTTTTGGTCATTTAATATACAGTGTCACCAGTAAAGTCCGCATCATATGGGATTTTTTTTTATTATTAGCTTTATTTGAAATTTGACTTGAGATGAAAATTAAGCAAAAAAATAGTAGTCACGTGATTCGCATTATCTGTCAAATTTTAATTTTTTCCAAAAAATAATTCAAAAGTGGGGTTATTGCTGAAAATATCGAAAAAGTTATTAGAAAAAGTTTTTTTAAATGCAGTTTCTAGCACACATGCAAAATTTCAGCTGCATAAGATAATTTTGATTTTTTACCTATATTGTAAATTGCACCACTTTTGCAAAATAAAACTCAACGCAACCTACATAAAACTAGTTAGTTTTGACAATGCTTTATTTTAGATACAATTTCTTTAAAGTAGCGCCATATTAAATGTGTGTTTTTCTACAAAATCCAAATTGGGCTATTAAAATTGGGTCGCATGTGATGCAAAGTTTATTTGTTTTTGACCCTGTATAAGGTAGCTTCATAAAATAAGTATTTTTGAAAACTTAGATTGTGCCTGAAAGTAAAAAAATAAAAAATAAAGTAAAGGGGTTAAATTAAATTAATTAATTAAATCGCTGAAAATAGATAAACTTTACGTTAAGTTCAACAAAAAATTATTTTCCACTTAATGAACACTTTACTGATGACACTGTGTTCTTTTTTGTCCTAATATTAAGGTGTATTACTTTTAGACACAAACTATGTTTTCAAAAATACTTATTTTATGAAGTTACCTTATACAGGGTCAAAAACAAATAAACTTTGCATCACATGCGACCAAATTTTAATAGCCCAATTTTGTTTTTGTAGAAAAACACACATTTAATATGGCGCAACTTTAAAGAAAATGTATCTGAAATAAAGCATTGTCAAATCTAACTAGCTTTATGTAGGTTGCGTTGAGTTTTATTTTGCAAAAGTGGTGCAATTTACAAAATATAGGCAAAAAATCAAAATTATCTTATGCAGCTGAAATTTTTGCATGTGTGCTAGAAACTGCATTTAAAAAAACTTTTTCTAATAACTTCTTTCGATATTTTCAGAAATAACTCCACTTTTGAATTATTTTTTGAAAAAAATTAAAATTTGACAAATAATGCGAGGCACGTGACTACTATTTTTTTTGCTTAATTTTCATCTCGATCGAAGCAGAACTTGATGCCAAAGTCAAATTTCAAATAAAGCTATTAATAAAAAAAAAATCCCATATGATGCGGACTTTACTGGTGACACTGTATTTTGTTAAAATGTCTCTAGACTTCTTATTTATTATAAATTTGAAAAAGTACCTTAGGAAACGTCATTTTGCAGACGATAAAAATTGCTGGTGGATATTTATGCCTCCTTAAAAGAACATCAGCATTTTTTTTAATGGCACAATTCTGACGAAGTATTTATTGTATTGTTAGGTAGGAGACTATTCTGTTGCCTCACGTCAAAATTAAGTAAGAAGTAATTTTACTCAATGCCATTAAAATTATATACAAACAGTTTTGTTATTCTAATAAATAATATACCGTCCATCACACTTTAATTTTAACTTCAATAACAGTGATATTAACAAGTTCCAGCTATTCACACAATAAAATAACAAATAATTTAACGTGAATAATTGTTTCCGGAATGATTTATCATTAAAATGCCTTTTTACAACAATTTTAACGTTAAATATATTTTTAGGTTAAATCGCATTATAACTGTATACAATTTTATGTAGGTGGCGGAAAATTTCGTATTACGAAATAGAATAACTTGGCTTTCGGATACTCTCTATACTATTTTTCATGTATAACCATCTAATCATTGATATTTTTTTTAATACTGTTAAGCATGATGAAACTAATAAAAAATAAATATTCTATTATTAACATTTGACATTACATTATAATTATTGCAAGTGGTTTCATTTAGGTATGTACATGACAAATAACTAATGCAGTGTTTAAGGACACAGTTCTTAAGGTCAATCATGTGTAAATTACCTTTAAATGTCTTGAATGCAGGAGTAACCTCCGGAACCTTGCAATTATTAAAAAAAATAATTAGCATTTAATTTTAAAAGGGCTGTTTAGGGAGGCATTGACGAATAGTTTGTCGGTGTTTTTTTTAATAAATGCACAGAAACTTTAAGAAAAGCAGTTTTTTTGAAACCACTAAAATTGCCAAAGTTTAAAGACCTATAGAAAGTAAACACGTCGATTTTCAGAACTGAAGTTAAAACCACAATTTTTACTGAGAACACGATATTTTTTAGTGTATTTAGATGCCACTTTTTCTTACAATTCAAGAAAATATGTGTTTGTTTTAACAGGAAAGGTACCGTAATTGCACAAAACACGAAAGTAAACAAAACTATGACCGGCTGACTAACATCTTCCTTGCTCTACCAGCTCTAGAATATGTCTGTCTTTTTTCTTCATATGTCAAAAGCATAAAAGTAACTACTCTGGATCAACACAGCACGACGATATAAAATTGCCTCGTTAATTCCACCTTAAAAGTGTTGATATCAGCATTATTGGTTATAAAAGGTTATTAATAAAAAAAATTTATGGGTATTCATAGGCATATTATAGAAAATAAGTTTTTGAAGGTGTTGACGCAAACAAGCAATATCTATAAACATTATACATAAATAATAAAAATGGATAAATAATAATCGACAAAATTGTGACTTGCAAACATGGCTTTTGACAACAAATAATTATTAAACGAATTGTATGCAGTGTCAGGCTCCAAACACCTAAATGATCTATGACTGACGGGATAAATATGACACGCACTAATAATTATTATCATTGAATGGGATATTTCATGTGATAGAATTAAATAGTTGGCAGTTAGTCGATTATTCTTTAACAGGTATTAAAACATTGAATAGGGCTTTGAATTAATAAACGTTTATTACAAAAGTGATGTTGATGGGGTGAAATTTTCAATTAATTTTAGCACATGTAGCTTTAATAATTTATAAAGTCTTGTTGGGTAAATTTGATGAGGTGTATGAGTAAAGATTTTAATGAATTTGAGGGCTTAATATAACATAATATCTATTATAGATATAATCTTACATAGGTATTTATATAAATGTGTAAGTGAACTTGGAAATGTTGGGTTACGCAGCAAATTGGTCCAATTTTCAAAAATATTTTTTTCCATCCTCAGAGAAGCTACAATACAGAAGCATATTATAGAAGTGTTACTTACAACCTTGTTGAGGTTGTTCATGCAGATTTTTATTATATAAATTGACATGGTGTAAATACTCTTGGACGGGGCAACCAGTATTTGTCTAAATCTGCACGGATGGAACGCCTTGAGGGTGAGGGTGGGGGGGGGGAAGGGCTTTAGAGGCTTTTGTACCTTATCCCGGAAAGGATGAGTGTGCCGTTTGTCCCTCTGGTCGCTGGTTTGGTTGAAATAATACACCCGCAGTTTCGATAAACACTTATATTGACTTTTGTGACGGTATATTGATTTATAAAATATAGGAAATAACTAGGACTTCACCATGTGTAACTATATGATGAAGACTGGCAACCTTGTGCCTCGAGGACGAGCTTTCAAGAGCTGCGAAACCGCCCGTGCTACCCTTAAAATCCCCTGGACGTGACTGACACTGACACTCACACAGGTGCCTGACTGGTAAAATCAGGTGTGTCAAATATATTTACCTTACAAAACTGAACATGCCGCCCCCTTGAAAGCTTGTCTTTCAAACTAACTAATTCTAACCTAACTGAACTAAAACCTAAATATCTCATTAATCCAGGTATAACTTAACACCCTAGTCATTTTCAACTGCCTTTTCAATAGGTAGTAAACATAGTCGAGATATAGCTCTCTTAAAAATACCACTTGAAGTCTTAACCGATACTACTCTACATTTGTGATCACTACCCGGATGTAAGCTCACAACCCGTCCTAACTGCCATTTCATCGGAGGCAGGTTTTCGTCCTTTAATATAACCATATCCCCGAGTTGTATATTGTCCACCTTATTACGCCACTTAGGTCTCTGCTGAAGTTGGCCAAGATACTCCATAGACCATCGCTTCCAGAACCCTTGTACTAAATGTGTCAACAATTGATATCGCTGTAGCCGCGATTGATTATGTTGGGTTAAATCTTCCTGAGGTAGGGCGCTAGGTGAAGTACCAATAAGAAAATGTCCTGGCGTTAAAACCTCAAGATCATCGGGTAACTCTGACATGGGCGTAAGTGGTCGAGAATTTAAACAAGATTCCACCTGGGTCACAATCGTATAAAGCTCCTCAAAAGTAAGTCGTTGGTCTCCTATAACCCTTTTTAAATGGTATTTTGCTGATTTTACAGCTGATTCCCATAGTCCCCCAAAGTGTGGCGAACGAGGTGGGATAAAATGCCACTTTATTAAAGATTGTGAAAAATGTTCCGAAAACTTATATTGATTTTTTTTATTTTGTAAAAATTTGTATACATTTTGTAATTCGTTATTAGCCCCCGTAAAGTTTGTGGCATTATCGGAATATATATTCGTACATAACCCCCTTCGAGCAACAAATCTTTTAAAACAGTTCAAAAACGCTTCGGTTGTAAGATCTGCTACCACCTCCAAATGGACGGCCCGCGTTACGAAACACACAAATACACACAAATATGCCTTAATAATAACATGACCTCTAGTCTTACTAACCTTAATATTAAATGGCCCAGCATAGTCCACACCGCAGTTCGCAAATGGCCTGCTTGGAGTTATTCGCGCACTCGGTAAATCCCCCATAATTTGTTGTAAGGTTCGAGGTTTCATTCGAAAACATACTAAACATCCCCTTAAAACACTTCTTATAGTTTGGCGGCCCGATATGAGCCAATACCTAAGACGAATTTGTGCTAATAAAGCCTGTGGCCCGGCATGTAGATGCTTATAATGTTCATGTAGAATTATCAACTTGGTCCCAGCATTTTTACTTGGCAGAATGACCGGAAATTTTTGATCAAATCTTAAATCTGCCTTAGACAACCTTCCCCCCACCCTTAGCAATCCCTCCGAATCCAAAAAAGGGTTAAGTGCAATTAATTTACTAGCCTTGTCAAGTTGCCTTTCATTAGTTATCGAATGTATTTCACATCCAAATTCTTTAAGTTGGACTAATTTTATTATCCTCATCCATGCCTTATCTAGTTCTTCGACAGTTAAAGATCCCCTTTCCCGTAATTCTTGTGAAACCTTGCTATTAGAAGAAAAACGAAAGCAATAAGCAATTGATCGAAGAAGCCTTGAAAAATTAGAAAACCTAGCAAAAATTTCTGACGAATGATTTAACAAAAGCACCTGTCGAACAGCTCTTTGTTCCGGGACATTAACCTCTACATTTTTGTTATCAGGCCAATGTACCTTATTCCTGGATAACCAACCCGGTCCCTTCCACCATATCGTACTCATTTGTAATTTCTCACAATCTGTACCCCGAGACAACAAGTCAGCTGGATTATCCTCCGAAGAAACATGACTCCATGAGTGACCTTGGGTAAGTAATTGAATTTCCGCAGTTCGGTTTGCCACGAACGTCGTCCAGTTTGAGGGTTCCCCGGCCAACCAGCACAAAACAATGGATGAATCAGACCAAAATCGAACCTCCGATGGTTTCAAATCAGTGGACTGTAACACTAACTTAGTTAACTTTGCTAAAAGCAAAGCTCCGCATAGCTCTAGCCTCGGAAGTGACACAATTTTAAGAGGGGCAACTCTGGACCTTGAACACAGCAAACTAACCTTGCAATTTCCTTCTTGATCGACCGACCTAATAAAAATGCAAGCCCCATAAGCTCTTTCCGAGGCATCACAGAACCCATGTACTTGTATATCCTTGGGATTTTTACAAATTGCATGCCTTTCTATTTTAAGTAACTCAACATTTTTTAAATCAGACTGCAACCCCAACCATCGTTGCAAAATCTCCTGTGAGATATACTCATCCCATCCTATCTTTTCTTTCCAAAGAATCTGCAAAATAAGTTTGGCCCTGATAATAAGAGGAGAGACTAACCCTAAGGGATCGAACAACTGGGCGATCAATGACAAAATTTGTCTTTTCGTAAGCCGCTGATCATCGATACTACTTTCCATTGGACAATCATAATGTATTGTATCCGATGTTGTGTTCCAACGTAAACCTAGCGTTTTCGATGTATTACCTTCGCCTGAAATATAGTGTTCAATATTTTGTGTCCTCTCATTATCATTATTGAAAACTTCAGGTTTGTTTGACCCCCATTTCGTTAAAACAAATCCCCCTGCCTCAAGTAATCGACTAACCTCTACCTTCAACCTCATAGCCTCATCAATAGTCTCCGCCCCTGTCAGCAAATCATCCATATAAAAATCCTTTAAAATTACCTTTTCCGCATTGGATTTGTTCGAGACAGCAAGCTGTTGCATACTTTTAACGGCGAGATAGCCTGAACAAGCCATTCCATAGGTTACAGTATTTAGTCTATAATGGTCAATGAGATCATCCGTACTAAATCTCCACAAAATTCGCTGAAAATCTCTATCTTCCTCGGCCACCAAGACTTGCCGATACATTTTCTCCACATCGGCAGTGATTACCACGGCGTATTTCCTTAATCGCAATAAAATCGAAAATATGTCCTCCTGCAATTTGGGTCCCACCATTAAAGTATTATTTAAGGACACACCAGTAGTGGTGGCTGCACTGGCGTCAAATACCACCCGAAGCTTGGTGGTCAATGACGTTTTCTTAAGAACGGCATGATGCGGCAAATAATAAACTCCTGAACGTCGAGTACCTAAAATCTGATTTTCATCGACCTTAATTTTTGACATATGCCCTAGATCGATATATTTCCTAATAAAATCGTGATACGAATCCCTTAATTCCTCATCCTTATTTAATTTTCTTTCCATAGAACTGTACCTTTTTACAGCGACGCCAAACGAATCACCTAACTGTGGCGCCCCCTTACGAATTGGTAATTTAACTATAAACCTTCCATCTTCATTCCTCTCAGTTGTGTCTGCAAAGAAATTTTCACATTCTTCCTCTTCCCTTGTTAAAAACCTTTCCTTACCCACCTCTTCCAATATCCAAAATTTTTCCAATTGATCTTGAACTGAAAGAGTCGATACAAAATTGCAGTTTTGTTCCCTATTAAACTCAAATCCTGAACCTACTGGACCTGCAACCACATATCCCAATTTAGTGCCCTGAATGATAGGCTTATGTTCACCTAAGCTAATCTTGCCCCCTTCTAGAATATCCCAAAATACTGAAGCACCAAGTAAAATGTCAATCTTTCCTGGATTTCCAAAAGATGCATCAGCCAAAATTATGTTTTCTGGAATTTTAAAACCACCTACCTTAATAGTTCTAGAAGGAATGTTATTCGAGATTGTATCGATTAACAAAAATGATGTGTTTACCTCATAATCCGAGCAAGCTGAATAAATCCTTGTATTCAATGAATGAGTAATGTTAGTGACGCCCGGACCTATACCTAAAATGGAAATGTTAATATTTTTTAAAGGAATACCCAACTTATTTCCAAATTCCCTGGTCATAAATGAGGATTGAGATCCACAATCCAACAATGCCCTGCAATCATGTAAGTTGCCCTTATTATCCTGAACCTTGACAATAGCAGTACATAAAAGTACCTCTGAAACTTGTTCCCCACCTTGTGCCCGATACGCACTAGTACTGCTATGCCCATTAAAATTCGAATTATTGTTACCTCCTCCATTAAACCTATTTTGATCATGACCTTCCGATTTTCCTTGTTGATTTAAGAGTCCCCCGCTAGTATGAGACTGATCCACATGTAATAAAGAATGATGTTTTCCCTTGCAAAGTCTGCAACCGTTAAACGTACAAGATTGCACCCTATGCCCATGCCGCAGGCAATTCCAGCACAAATTTGATCTTGTAACAAACTCTCTCTTTTTTTTCAAAGTCATATCCAAAAATGTTTTGCATTTTTGTATATAATGATCCATCGATTTGCAAACTAAACAATGTGGTTTTTCAAAGGCACCGTATGCCTTTAGTGGATGCCTATGACCTTGGATTGGCTTTGCCTTGCTACTATTTTCACTGATATTATAAGTTGTTTCTAAAACAGTACATTTTTTTGCTAAAAACTTTAAAAATTCCTCAATAGTAGCAAAGGTATCCACCAAACTCTCCCTTTGCCACTCCTTCCTGGTCACAGGATCTAGTTTCATTTCAAAAATATAAATTAATAAGGCATCCCAATGTTCAACACCTAAACCTAAAACCTTTAGCGCTCTTAAATCCTTTCGGATTTCGTCGACAAACTTTCTCAATTCTGCTTGAGATTCCTTAATCATAGAAGGAAAGGTATACATTGATTCAATGTGACTCAAGGCTATTAATTTTTTATTTTCAAAACGCTCTTTTAATAGAATCCAAGCTTCTTTATAATTTGCCGAAGAAACCTCCAAGGAGTGAATAATATCTGATGCGCTACCCTTAAGAGCACCTTTTAAATAATAAAATTTTTGAATGTCCGATAAATTTGTGTTCGAATCTACAAGTGTCATAAATGTATCATAAAACTCCAACCATTGCTTATAGGACCCATAAAAACTGGGAATTTCCATAGCTGGAAGTTTTACCTCCGTTTTTGAAATATTTATCTGCCCATGCGCCGGCCCTCCGCCTAGAGATGGTGGCAAAGGATTAATCAACTCATTTAAACGCCCCACTACATCAAAAAATGAAGAATAAAATGATTCCCTTTCATTTAATTGCTCATCAGAGCTATCCTGTTCCTCAATGTGATCCTGAACTTCTTCAAATTCATGCCACCAATCGTTCGTCTTTGCAAGACGTATGGGAACCTCGACCCTTTTTGCAACATCAAAAGATTGTATAAATTTATCTTGTCGCGTTAAATTTGCTTTAAGAACCCCTCTTTTACGTTTTAACGCAGCTAGATCAGTCATTTTGACAGTATAATAATATTTAAAGCAATGCAACCCAAAATAAGCCTAAGCTAACCCTAAAATTTGCATTGACCTTATACCCAAGTTTTGCCAAAAACTAATTTAATATTAAAAACCCAGGTGCAATCCTCACAAATAATATTTCAAACTTGTAACCGCAAAAATAAAATACCTATTATATGGTACTCACCCTACAATTGCGCCGCACCTACCTCCAAATTACCTTAACCCAAATACCTAAAACTCCGTTGAGCCAGCCAGTGAATTCACAATATCGCCAATGTCCTTATAGCACCTTTGCTTGTACTTGCAATCTAGAATTTTCCATCCACGTAGATATACCGTCACCAAAATGTCTCCTTCCTTAAACTGGGGTTGTCCTTTCTTCAAGAGCCTTCTTGAATCCGGCTCGAAGGACCAAAATGTGCCGTTTGTCCCTCTGGTCGCTGGTTTGGTTGAAATAATACACCCGCAGTTTCGATAAACACTTATATTGACTTTTGTGACGGTATATTGATTTATAAAATATAGGAAATAACTAGGACTTCACCATGTGTAACTATATGATGAAGACTGGCAACCTTGTGCCTCGAGGACGAGCTTTCAAGAGCTGCGAAACCGCCCGTGCTACCCTTAAAATCCCCTGGACGTGACTGACACTGACACTCACACAGGTGCCTGACTGGTAAAATCAGGTGTGTCAAATATATTTACCTTACAAAACTGAACAATGAGCTTATGACGATACTTCACCCTTTACTTTCTATAACAAAAAAAAAATAGGTTACCGCGTCTTAAAATACCCTAATCGTTAATGAATCGAATGCGATTGAAATTTATGGAAGATATATTTACATTGATCTTATTCTTCCATATATTTCTATACTAAAACCAGACCAGATTTATAAATTAACCAATAACTTATTGTTACCAAATCCCGTTGCGTAAAATTGACGGGATACTAAACTGCTTTTAAATATTCGTGATAATTTTTTTGTTATCTACTGAGTTGCATCAACAATTTATAAATTGATTATCGATTACTTATTGAAAGCTTCTTTTCTTATCTATATCTATAATATTATAAATAACTATGACAATCAAACATTTAGATAAAAATATAAGTTTTCCACATAAAGATTTTTTTTGCCATTTCATAGAATATAATATAGAATCAATAAACCGCTTACGACAGTTTTTAATCTTATTCTATTAGTGTCACGATTAATTCCCCTTATTACAGAAACTCGAAGGCATGGTCGTGTTAAATTAATCAATTCCCCAGAAACGGTTTAATGGAAAATTACTATCTTAAACACAATCCGCGCACTTAAGCGTTTAAGTGTTTCGATATATATGTATATAAATAAGTTTCAATGGGATTAGAGCACATGTGGGAAATCAACAGAAATAATATGTTCCGTTTTGATACGTATTTGAGGGTGCTTTTAATGGTTCAATAGTAGAAATTGTCGGATTTAATAATACGTTTTCGTTTAAAAATTTAACTTCCAACACAAAAAAGGAAGTGTTGTAAATGGACCAGGGCTGAAGCCTTTGAAAATGGTAAAAAGTGAAAAAAAATAATAGTAGGATAATTGGAAAAGGAAGAGAGTATAACAAAAATGAAAGGAAAAATAAATTACGGGCGATCCGAGGTCGGGAAGGGGGGAGTTTTTAAGTGTAGAAAACGATTTATCTCGATTTCCGACAAAACTACAAGTCCTATGGAAAAACGTTAAATAGCAAAGTTGTAGATAATAAAAAGATTTACAACTTTTATATTTACACTTTTTTCACATAACCTCAAAATTTATGTGAAAAATTCAAATAACCAAGTTTTTGGTTATTTATTTTTATCTTTTACAAAAAATTTTTTTTATACACGAAACTTGGTGAAAACTTTCCTTTTTATGTCCCAAACACACTGTAATTTTTTTGATTTAAAATATTTATTTTTTAACCTTATTTTGACTTAATATCGAAAAAGAAACCTAATTTTCAATCAAAAATTCTCACGTCAAAATATCTGCTTTTTTAAAAAAGTCGGTGGGCTTTTTGTTCGTTGAAATCTCTAATTTCTGATGGTGTAAAAAAATATATACATTACTATGATAAATGTTCTCAATTCAATTCAATTCCCCTTTAAATCCTACCTAATTATATGTAGATCAACTGTTTACCCATGTTCTTTGCGATCTTTATGTTTTATAGATTTGTAATTTTTTTTCTTATCAATGTAACATGTACTGTTTTTCGAGTAGTTAAAGTATAAATTTTAATAAATAGCTCAAAATTATACATAATGATTAAAACAAAAAAAACTCGGATTCGAGTTTTTTTGTATTTTTTGAGAACATTTACCATAGTAATGTATATTTTTTTACACCATCTGAAAGTAGAGATTTCAACGAACAAAAAGCCCACCGACTTTTTTAAAAAAGCAGATATTTTGACGTGAGAATATTCGATTGAAAATTAGGATGCTTTTTCGATATTAAGTCAAAATAAGGTTAAAAACTAAATATTTCAAATTAAAAAAATTACAGTGTGTTTGGGACATAAAAAGGAAAGTTTTCACCAAATTTCGTGTATAAAAAAAAATTTATGTAAAAAATATAAATAAAAAACCAAAAACTTGGTTATTTAAATTTTTCACATAAATTTTGAGGTTATGTGAAAAAAGTGCAAATACAAAAGTTGTAAATCTTTTTATTACCTACAACTTTGCTACTTAACGTTTTTCTATAGGACTTGTAGTTTTGCCGGAAATCGAGATAAATCGTTTTCTACCCTTAAAAACTTACCCCACCCCCCTTCTCGACCTTGGATCGCCCGTAATTTATTTTTCCTTTCATTTTTGTTATATTCACTTCCTTTTTCAATGGGTTTCATCCTACTATTATTTTTTTTGGTTTCAAAAATTATCGACCCGGGTCTAATATAATTTGGTATCATTTCGAACTGCCCGACGTTCTAAACAACTTCACTACAGTAAAACAAATGAAAACTTGCGGGTAAAATAAAACTGTTTGGTTTAGTAACTATTTGCAACACCACGCCTCGCTGACAACCCGTCCGGTTTGAACAGTAGCAGTGCCTAATTCTGTTGATAAAAACACGTAAACTTTTGGTTTTGTAAAGGCTGAAAACAACGGTAAATAGTCATTTATCGCTAACATGATTTACGTGCCTCCTAGCCTGTAAATTATTTTACCTTTGACAGTTTAGCGAAATTTTGTATTGTGGTATCTATGCGGTGCTAACTTAAAGACATTAATAATTTTGGGTTGTGCTCTCCTGTCAGTTTATGTTCAAATATGCGTTGACTAGGGGGCAAAACAAGGTTAGGTGTTTATCGTCGCTTATATATTAATGGAACGGTAAGTTTTCTAGGATTATGTACGGATATACTAGGAATGAAACAATTTCGGCCTACACTGTTTTCGTTCGGCAATAAACAATGAAATTGCTGAAACTTTACTCATTCTATAGGCAGTGCCGGTTTTAAAACTACCAGCGCCCTGGGCGAGATTTCTACGGCGCCCCTCAACTGCAATTCAAACCCATACGAAAAAAGGGAAAGGATATAATAAAATAACCATTTATTATTAAAATAAATAATTATTTATTATAAAAAATAACCGTTTATTAGAAAAAAACTAATAAAATTTTACTTTTCTGGCCCTTCTATGAGCGAACTCTTTTATGAGGTTATCAAAGTCGATGTTTTCAGCAATTTCGTTTTCAATTGACAAAGTTGCTAAGTTTGTCAATCTAGATTGAGATATTGCTGATCGAAGATAGGTTTTTATCAGCTTCATCTTTGAAAAACTCCTCTCCCCACTAGCAACCGTTACAGGTATAGTCAATAATATTCGCAATGGCAATGCTATCCATACATTTGAATACAGTTCTTGTAAGTTGCGATCAACATAGGAGTAACCACATGTGATTCTGTAATATGAATACGTTTATTTAACATTTTATAAGAAAAACCCAGCTTAATAATTATTTTTCTTAATGTAGAAATGGATTTATAAGAAAAATTGATTTGTCGGCGCCCTGGCCGATTGCCCAACTAGGCCCTACCCTAATGCCGCTCCTGTCTATAGGTTCATGTACCATTGTCAAAACTGTATTGATATTGTATCGAAGTCACCTGGCGAAGACAAAACCAACAAGCTAAAAAGACAGGAAAAACTGCGTCTATCGAATCCCCTGCAAGTGTGTCTCGTGCAGCTGACCATGACTGGACACATGGCCATTATATCATGTGGTCAGAAGATCCTGATGCATAAAGAACCAGACTGAAGGAAGTTCAAGGAAGCTACTGCTATAGAGATGTAATTTTAGAATAATACATCGCATGAATTAAACGCATGACTGCACCAAT
Organism: Polydrusus pterygomalis; assembly: GCA_963969555.1. Lineage (NCBI taxonomy): Eukaryota > Metazoa > Arthropoda > Insecta > Coleoptera > Curculionidae > Polydrusus > Polydrusus pterygomalis. The sequence goes on from OZ018379.1 coordinate 10,299,352, forward strand.
CTCAGACATGCTTCATATACTTAGCTAGTATAAATAGAGCTGTAGTTTCTTGCTTATTTAGTATTCACCTGTGGACGACTGGATATACTTACCAGTTCAAACGTTGTAATGTGAAGCAAATAGATGCTGTGCAAGTCCAAAATTCTTCTGTTAATTAAGAAACGTCAATGTTTCCAACCTTTAAACAGACAATAACTGCACCTGTTGTATTATGCATATCTTAATGTTCCTATTATCAGAAGTATTAAGCGCCTATTTTTAAATGGTTGTATATAAAGATTTTTAACTTGGTTGAATTTGAGCAAGTCTCACTGTGAGCTACTTTTCGAAATTTTTTTCTTTCTGGGTAGGTACCCAGGGTGTAATTACAGAGAAAATTACATAAATTTATTTTCAACCAATTAGACGGCTGGTTTTGTTTACGTTGCTTATAGCAACGTGAGATTATCGCGGTACGTTTGTTAGTTCCTATTAACTTAATGAAATTAATAAATGAAAATTTTTCTGTCACAAATGAAGTGCTTTATATCTATTGGTAAAAGTCACTCAGAATAAAATCAAAATACATTTTGTTGCGAACTTATAATTTTTATTGATACTAATCAATTTGCTTTACATAATAATATCAAACACCGGGGCTAAAAGAGACACATCAAAATAACAAAACATTAATAATTATTATCACAATACTGAAAACAATATGAGTTTCTGATCTTAATATAGCTCAATAAATACTTTTACTAAATACCGGTTTATATTATGCTGTCTCTTTTTCCCCTATCTTGTGAATATTATAGATATCTACCTACATTTTGCAAAGAATTCGTTAGATATTTATGGCTTAAATGAAACATCTTCCTTGAATTTTAGTAACATGAAATAATTGAAGTCAAATTAAGAGAATCTTAAGCAGTCCAGTTTAATTTAAGTTTTGCTACTAAAATTTACCGAAAATATATTTTCTGCAAATATTCTTCATGACAGGGCCATTTTTTTCGTTTTATAATAATTATATCGAGTCTCTATTATACCCAAAAAATATGTTCGTAAGATTTAAGTAGTATAAAACAAACATTTTTTCGACAAAAATAATGTATTCTATTAGCTATCAACAAATCTGTATTACTACAGTGAGCGGAAGGCTGTATTTTTACAATGTTTTGTTTGCTAGATGTCTATATTTTACAAGGAATTCGTTAGATATTTTATCTGTTAACAGGCACAGAGCCTACATGGTAGTTTTAGTTTCCTACTGGAATTTCTAAAGAAAAATGTCATGCTGTAATTTTTTATATTATTTTGGTGTGAAATTTTCTTACGTTCCACGTGTCACGTTCCTGAATTAATAACCGGAAATATCTCCTCGAGCATAAATTTTCTCGGAAATATTTTCGGTAGTAATTCGAGTACTTATAACATACAGGACCGACTTAAGAATTCAAATATTAAAACTCTTGATTTGAGAATAGCGAAAAAGCTCATTATAATTTAGGGGTCAAATTTTACCCGTTTTTCCGCTTTACCTCAATCTACGGTAAATCCCTAACCCGTTCTAAAGATAGAATAATGCGTGTTGACTCGCCGTTAACACAAGAAGCCCGAAACTAGGGTTAGGCCGTTATTAATGTCCAAATTATTTACGCGGTTTACTTCACATAAACAATTTTATCTAAAAGCCCGGCCTTGCTAACGAATTAATCATACACGCCTGCGTAGCCCACCAAAAAAGCTGCTTTATTCTGGCAAGATTTCGCTTCGTTTTTGTTGATGCCATTAGATGGCTGAGGAACTTATTTGCTTTATAATTAAATACAACAACATAGATGCTCTAAATTTCTCAAAGGAGAAAAGGATGGAAATTATTTTGGGAGACTGCAAAATGTGAAGTAGGTAAACGTAATTTAAAAAATCAAACACCAAATTTATGTAAAGCTCACCTATTGAGCCTAATGAATAAAAATTGCAATTAATTGAAGCAATTACTTTTTAGTAAAAGCAATTGCTTGACTAGCAAATGCTATAAGTTAAAGCAATTGCTTGACTAGCAAATGATATAAGTTAAAGCAATTGCTAGATCTGGATATGAATAAAATTTTGAAGCGATTGCTGTTTTTCTTACACCTCTGTAGCAAATGCTTATTCAACACAAGTTCAGACGTGGCTTATCCACTTGTTCAAATTATAGATTTCATGTTCAGTTTGGTGCCTAATTTGCAAAAGAGTGGACGTAAATACAACAACGTTGGTCTATTTATTTAGTACAATAGTAATATGTTACGTTTTTGTGGAAAATAGGAAACTTATATTATTTGTGACATGGTAGATTTCAGTGAAAATGAGGAAAGGATAGTAGTGAGGAAATGAAGAAATTAAAGACAAGCAATTGATATTCGTTCACAAATTGAAGGAACATAAATAAATCTCTCTGACCACAACCGTTTAGCTTCCACACCAGCTTCGGCACTGTGCAAAGTGATTATGTCAAAAATTTAGATATTTCTAATGTTTTAGGTGATTTCAAAATCAAAAGCCTTAAGACTCGTCGAATAGCTTTATAGTTATATAAAAACATTTTTTAAATTATTGATTGAAGTTGTGTAAGGTCAGAATATTAAAATATTTTTAGTTTTGTGTTTATTTTTGATTGTTTAGTACTTGTTTTTATTATAAAAGGATTTATTTTTTGTTTTATTAAAATTAAAATAGTTTAACTGTGTTAAATCACAGAATATATAGCTAGCTATATATTCTGTGGTTAAATGAAAAAAAACGTAATATAATAATATAATCACATAGTATAAAACAAAGTCGCTGTCGCCCGTCTGTCCCTATATGTGCTTAAACCTTTAAAACTACGCAACGGATTTTGAAGCAGTTTTTTTTAATAAATAGAGTGATTCAAGAGGAAGGTTTTAATTTATAATATATGCATAATATTGTAGAGAAACACTGATAAATTTATAGGTTTGTTCCAGTTTGTATTTATAAATCTTGACGTGATGGTGAACTCGCCTTATTATCTCAGAGAAAGCGACGTCGTATAATGCCGGGCTGCAACGCAGGCCGGGTACACGCTATTATAATAATATATCACAAAAAGCATACAATGCATTTTTTTACCCGATGTTGAAATCTTATGTTTTTTTAGCTGAAATTTAAAACACGTCTTAGTTTGGAAAAATATACTTCTATTGTCACTCACCAATAATTTAATAAAAGGCTTTAATGGTGCTTAATCCATGCCTTATTTTTTTGTCAATGTTTAACTGAATCTGGATTTAAAAAAAAACAATATGACAAAATGTGTATTTAAAAATATAGGCGCCCCAAAAGGACTTCGCCCCCCCCCCCCCCGCCTCAAAATCCTGGCTACGCCACTGGATACAATATATACAATAACTATTGTAGCATAGCAAGGCGAAGTTTAGCAGAGACCATGGGAATTTGCTATTCTTACACTTAACCTTAAGCATAAGCATAAGCCATTAAAAGAACTAAGACATGGGACGAAGCTTGTGAAGAGAAACCAGTTTTCTCATTTTAACATATTATTATTAAAAGAGCTGAAACTGGAACCAGAAGATTGGTGACATCCTATAGAGGTGATTGACTTTTGACAATTTCATAGTAGTACTTTGCAATCTGAATCTGCATTTTAAAATCTAACTGTGTTAGATGAAATGCAACCTTATTGTATAAGGATTTTTCAGGTGGTTAGAAAAATGTTTTCTCCACGACCATTACTGAATGCAATAATTCCAAAATCATTTTTGATACCTAATAGAATGTAAAAATTCTCGCTCTTGAGTTGGAATATTTATTCTGAAACACTTGCTTCTTATGCGTTTTGCTTGTATTTTCATTCCATAACAAGATACGGAATGAATATTCTGTAATTGATATAAACGACATAGGTTGCCATGAATTTTGAAACTGTCAGTGTCAGATAAAAATGGCCGCGTTGTAATAATTATTTCAGACAAAGTGCAAGTCAAAAAATGAGTGAAAAATCGGATGAATCAGATATGGAACTAGATGGTCGTGGAGAAAATATAGTCTGCTTCGGAATCTTCCACTCGAATCGAATTTTCATTCCAACCTCATTACAGAATCTACTATTCTCGCATAATATACGAAGAAAGACAATAAGGAAAAATAAAAAAAATAAAAAATTAATGATTACAAAAAATTAAGTTCATTTTTAGATATTACCACAGAATACATAGCTACGCAGCCGAATAGCAATATAATTTATGGTAATACTTATATAAGAGGCACTCGTAGCTGCCGATTAGCGATATTATGCATTGCACTTTAAACCTGCAGACTGTGGGCTACACTACGCTACTGCTACATATACTGTAAAATATGCAATGTGCGTTGTTTTTGTTAAAATATGATGTTCGTCGAGAAGCTTGTGGTATTCTTTGTTAAATTACGTAAATACAATTACGCGTCCGCATCCGAAACAACATGATATTTTAAGGCAAAAATCAATTTTTAATGGCGTTTATAACATTATGTAATAACCCCTATTTTGCGCCTCTTTTTATAAGCTATTTCAACATTTGCATAAAATTTAGTTCTAACTTCTGTTAGACACGCAGATGAAAATACTTTCTTTGTACTATTTATTATCAAGTGTGCGTGCGCTAATTTTAATCTTGACAAACGGCCTACCTTAATAATAAATAAGCCCTGTGCATTTTTAAGTAGGCCATGGCTTATGACTATTTCTGCTGGCATTTTTTCCGTGTATTTTATACTGAAACTCGCATGACAAACTTGGTATTTTATTGCATGCTTTAGAATAATTTTAGCATATGGAAAAGTTTTTTTATACCCATTTGATTAGCTTGATAAATTCTTGGTTTACCACAGAAAAATTTAATTATATAAATACCAAAAACCTCTTATACATAGACCAGACTGTTTAAATTTTAAAGCAATCAAAGATTCCAGTGTTTACAATTGGACGGCGTTTTGCAGAAAGCTACCAACCCTCAATAGTGACAAACTGAGATAATCAACTCTAAAGTTTTTATTAATGTAATAAAGCTGTAGGATATTTAACTACTACTTTGTTAACTTATTATCATTCTAGTTATGTCGTTTGATATTTAATGTATGTTTAAATATTTTAAATATAAAATATAGGTAAAAATGGCGACTTTTTGTGGGTTGGTATGTTTTTGCATTTTGGAAAGCGGGAAATTATTACCAATAACTTTGGCATTCAAACAAAAGTTGTGTTATGAAAAATTATTTTTATTTACCAAAATACCTAGTGTACTTTTAGACACTTTTACACTGTATTAAAATTTTTTTTTGAACTATCTGGATCCCTACTAGTCACACCACTATTTTAAAAACAAAACATAAACTAGGTTAGGTTATTGTAATTGAAGGATCCGATATTTGCAGAAAGCTACCAACCCACTTGGATGCATCTGGCGCTATATTAAAATAATACCAAGTGGGTTGGCAGGTTTCTGCCAATTTAAAGTTTGAACAAAATAAATATGTGGGTTAGCATTTTATAGTTTTATAGGTTATATAATTAGTTGAGGCTTGGAAGGTTTTTACAGAATGCAGAACGACTATTTTATTACACAAATCCGCACTCAAACCAATTTCCGTTATATTGAGGGTTGGTAGCTTTCTGCAAAACGCCGTCCAATTTATCTGGTTAATATGGTCATCTACGCTTAACACATGCATCAAAAAAATACCTGTTGCCAAACTTACTGTTTCACAAGTTAAATTGCAAATATGTTACAAAAGTTAGTATCATGTAAATGACATCCGAGATTCTCTATAATGACATAGTATGTCATTATTAAAGGGCGGATTATATGCACTTAAATTTAGCCAAAATATGCGCATATATGCCTTGTTTGCCTTTAAAATAAGCAGTTATTTGCATTTTTTACCAAATATGCATACTATGCAATATTTCCTAATTTGTTATAGTAAAATGACGTAAAGAAACACATTGAGTTCTAAAAAATATGTTTATTTTTAAAATAATGCAAAAAAATAAAAGAAAAATAAAAGTAAAAATTTTTTTAATCTAAAATTGTATAAATTATTACTAAATCTTTTTTAAATGTTCAAGTAAAAAGGATTGTCTTTTATTAGTAAAAATACGCTTCCTTCAACATCTACTGATGTAATCGGACAATACTGCAACTTAGGTAGGTAAATATAATGCCAAGATACAAATTCGTTGGATGGTTTACCCTAATAAATGCTTTTTACTGCAGTTAAGTATTTAAATCCTTCATTCTTTTTTATTGTTACATCTAATTTATGCCTTACTCGACCTCCTAGTTTACCAGCAATGTTGTTACAGTTAGCGAAAAGTTTCAACAATAATAATTCAATCTCTAAAACATAATTTTCTACTATCCAACGAGGATATTAGGTCCGGTATAAAATCGAATAAATACAGTTTGTTAAACAGGTAATAATAAAGCATTATTAAGTGACGATAAACAACCCCTAACAATATACCTGCAAACCCTGGAAACTCCTAATAAATACCATGTGTATAACCAATATGTAAATAGAATTATTATAATATTCTGATTGGAAAATCCCTGAAATAAGTACCGAACTGGACATTAAACCTTTAACGTTTTAAATTTTTTGATATAGCCGAAAACATAAAAATATGCTCTTAAAATATTAATTTATGAAAAATATGCATTTTATTATAAGATTGTCCAAATATACAAAAAATGCATAATTACAATGTGTCCAAGAAAGTTTGCAACATGTGGGAAAGTTTTTTAACACCAATTTCTTAGAAAATTTTATTCTTTATAAAAGTTGGTGCATGCCTTAAAACTATAAATTCATATTTTATATTTCACCTGCGGCTAATAGTAAAGTAGTGAATGCCATTTTTTCGAAATTGCCTTAAGAGTAAAGTACCTTAATTATTAGAAATACAGCAAAATTTTATATGGAAATGTTCTTGCAAATTAGTAAATTAGTCCAAATACGAAATTTGAGTTAGGTATCACAATTTTTAATTTTTTTTGGTTAATCTCTATTTTCCCCTAAACGGTACACCTCTGGTCGATTTTTTGTTTACGCAATTTTAATATATTTATTTAATAACTTAAACGTGGGTTTATAATAAAAATGGATTAAGTAGTTGCAAACTTTGTAAAACCTTTCAATGTTACGAGTTGGCTCAGATATTAGCGTGTTGCACGCCTACTTAAACACATTTTAGCCAACTTATGTTCTAAACAAAATTATGATAGAATTCAACTGTATTCATATTACTGGAAATAATTAATAATTTATTTGCCATTTTAACCCAGTACGCTGGAGTCCAAAAACCTATTTTAAAGAAATGCATATAAAAAAAATTAAAAATTGACACACCAAACTCAAGTTTCGTACTTGGACTAAGTTTTTAATTTACAAAAACATTTCCATATAAAATTTTGCTGTAGTTCTAACAATTAAGGTATATATCATTGCATATATCCTGCCCTTTATTCATTATAGACCAAAAAATTAAAATATTATATTTTTTTCAGAAATAATTGCAAATAAAGAAGATCTGCCGGACAAAGTTGAAGTGAAGGGTGACATGACGGTGGTAATATAGACTGGTTTAAAAATATCTTAAGATATTTAAGGTCCCTAATCGCCCAATACTTAGAAAGATATGATAACACATGGTGAGAAAATCTACAATTATAGCTGCAACGTCGCCTTTCTTTTTCACGCTTCGGCAATTTTTATGTAGCAACTGAAAGCGCTCTAGAAAGCGTAGTATTTGTGTTTTGCGACAGTATGGTTAGTGGTTGGAATACCCGGAATATTTACTGCTAATGCTTTTTTCAAAGGCTTTTTTAATCATCACTTAAGTAATATTTTAATAAAAACTTTTTTAATTAATACTTATTCATTGTATTAAAATCCTTGGCACACCCTACGCCACTGGTGCTAGCTGATCGCTCGGAAACCTTGAGACATTGCACCACCACGGGGAGTCGGAATTTTAACGCTCTCTTTGTCTTTGTTTCACACATACGAATGTTTGATGTAAACAAACACACTATTTATGAATGAATGGTTTGATTTATTCTATAAGATAATATTTATTTTAAAATATAACACATTTTTTAGAAAATTTTCACGGAAGAACCCTATTTAACGATTTCCGTCGACTCCATCTAAATTTCTTAGCCCCGTTAGCCGGATTAATTTCAGCCGATTTAGCACAAACTTAATTTCTATAAATTAAAAAAGGCAACAACAGCAACGCCGGCATTTGCAGAAATACATTCTCTTTACCGTAAATATTAGAAATAATTAGGAGAATTTATTGGAGTTCTTAGGGCTAAGTCCTTTTTTATTTACTTTACGCAGAAGATTTGTTGAAAGCATTAGGTTTGTAAATGAGAAAAATAAATAGGCTGTCTGGTGTTTGTAACGCGCATTACAAACGAGCATTATTTCTGCTCTTAGCGGTGTTGCACTTTTTTTATACACTGCGCGACATATTTAACGCATAACGAAAAAATTGCCTCAATTTTGATGTTATATATTTTCCAAATTTGTGGTTCATTTTTAATGATTTTTTTTTTAATTGTAGGTTTTTTCCTTAAGCATATCACTGCCTTTGTTGTTTTACTTGAAAAAGTAACTTTGGTATTATACCGGGTGTTATAAAACTGTTATGTTTTTTTTACGTAAATTCAAAACACCCTGTGGGATTTACTAGCCATTGCAAGTTATCGCAATTCCAGCCAAATTAAAGTCCCATGTTTTCTTTACATTTTCTTTTTTGATTCATTGGTTTATCTCGGCTTTTTTATGAAATATTCAATTTTTAGTTCAAAAAAACAAATTATAAAGTAAATAAAGAATCAATATCTGGTATTAATTTACTGAATCCACAAAACAGGGCAAAAAAAATACAAGGAAAAAAATTGTAAATTTCTAAATGTATTAAAAAAAATTAAATATGACTAATTAGTAGCGAGTATTGCCTCTCCTTGCTCTAATGAATGCTCGCATCTTCTTGGCATACTTAAAATCAGATTTCTGACTTCATCTTGATTATTCTGATTCCATATTTTCATAAGCCTCAATGACAGATCATTTAAGTTTCTAGGAGGAGAAAGCAAGGCTCTAAGATTCGTCGGCAATAATACTCGCTACTAATGATTCATATTTAATTTTTTTGAATACCTTTAGAAATTGCAATTTTCTTTCCTGTATTTTTTTTTGAACTGTTTTGTGGATTCAGTAAATTAATACCAGATATTGATTCTTTATTTACTTTATAATTTGATTTTTCTTGTTGTTGCATTAATCAAAGCATTTCGTTTATTTTGTATTTTTTAACTAAACATTTTTTTATGAAAATTACTTTGAGCTAAAAATTGAACATTTCATAAAAAAACAGAGATAAACCAATGAATCAAAAAAGAAAATATAAAGGAAACATGGAACTTTAATTTAGCTGGAATTGCGATAACTTGCAATGGCTAGTAAATCCCACAGGGTGTTTTGAATTTCCGTATAAAAAAACATAACAGTTTTATAACACCCGGTATAATACCAAAGTTACTTTTTCAAGTAAAACAACAAAGGCAGTGATATGCTTAAGGAAAAAACCTACAATTAAAAAAAAAAATCATTAAAAACGAACCACAAATTTGGAAAATATATGACATCAAATTTGAGGCAACTTTTTCGTTATGCGTTAAATATGTCGCGCAGTGTATTATTGAGTCGTATTATGTTTATACCGTGCGAGCAAAAATTATTTGCATCAAAGAGGGCCTTGCATCTAAGGACGTAATGCTTAGCCGTAGAGCTTAATACCTGTTTGGAGTCAGTAATTACCTGAATAAAATTAACAATCAATCAGTTATTCCGTCATCTTTGACAGTCGTTACAGGTAATTTGATTCATCGCTAATTTTTCCAATTTCTTAAACAATTCACACTTACTTTACGGAACAGCACAAAACATTTATGGTTGAAGCGTATTTTCGAAACGGGGTTAGAATAAATGGTGAGTGGCAATACAATCCGGGTTTGTGCATGGACGATTTTCACGAACATTTTCCTAACGTTGCTTTTATTGCTGGGGATTTTTATCATTGCCTGAAAAGAACCGTTGCTGTGTTTAGGGAAACAGGTTCTATACAACACAAAAATGAAACGGGAATACCATCTGTAAGAGCAGAAGAACTTGTTGCAAACGTTCATGAAATAATGCAAAATACGCCAACAAATTAAGACGCCTGTCCCAAGAAGTGGGAAGATCTTATGGAACATGGAGGACTATTCTTAAGAAGCAGCTAAATTTATTTCCTTATAAAGTGCAAGTATTCCAAGAAATACAAGCCGCAGATTTTGAAAGACGCAGGAATTACCCTCAATGGTTTACCCAAAATTTATTGAAAAGAACTGATTTATTAGACCTGACATTTTTTTCGGATGAAGCCTAGTTCCACCTCTCCGGTTATGTGAATTCTCAGAATACATGTAGTTATTTTTCTTTTTCTTTCTGTATATTCTTATTCTGTTAATTTTGTAAACAAAAAAAAGAAATTTGTATTTGTCTACTTATTTTGTTACTCATTAATTTGGCATATCATGTCATAATATGAATTTGACAAAATTTTAACCTAGATTTGGTTAGATATATCGTCCCCATATCATTGTGATCTAAACCAAGCCCTACGTTTTTTAATCCAAGCCCTCTTTGATGCAAATAATCTTTGATAACACGGTATCAATTGGATGCATGTGTTTATATAAACTGCAGAATAATATCAGTTAATAAAAATGTATCCAATACGGTCAATTTAAACAAGACGATATCATTTATGGGATATATTGAGAATATACTTCTGTATTTTAGGTTAAAAAAATATTTTTAGTTTTAGAGGCGTTAAAAAAGAAAACTATCACAAAATGTATGCATTTTATTGTTCCCCAGCTATAAAAATAAATATATTAGAATGCAATTTACATTTCAAACCACAAAACTGCTAATAAATCCTGAGAAATCCCTCGAGAGTTGTTATATCTTTATCGTTATAATTGCCTGGCAATCCAGAGAAAATGAGAAATTATTTTTCAGTTATCTTTCTTCCACCTTTCCGAGAGTAATATTCCGGTTTTAAAATTAAATTAATTTTTCAGCGTCCATCCAGAAAAGAAGTTTTATCGCTTTTACTTTTAGTTTAGAAAGTGACACTTTGGCGAACTTAGTTTGGTTTACTGATACTGTAATTATACTGTCGATTAAATAATAAATTTCGCTTCGTTTACTTAGTTACTTCAATAAAATTATTCCTACTACTGTAGCCTTATAAGCATATATTTCTCAAAATGTCCGACTATTTTAATTTAGATTCCGTGTCAACGTATTCCTGTAAATACTTTTTAAAAATAAATTTTCTTAAAATGATTGGTTTAATCGAAAATATGTCGAGCGTTTTCGAAACACACAACAACTTTTTCCCTAAACAAAGCACATATTTACTTACTTAGATTTACTCCCCAAGGAAAAACAGAATTTGGTTTGCTGGATCCTGGTTTTATATTTTTAAAGCAAACTACATTGTTATTTTAATATTTATATATTACTTTTGGAAGAAAGTGTACCATAAACCTGTATGTGAAAATATTCACTGGGATTTTGAGTAAATACAAGTAAAAATCCAAAATATTTTCTTCCTGTATTGTCAGAGAAATTAACGCTTTATTTACTAAAGTATCCCACAGACTTGACTGCGTTGCTCGACGAACAAAATGGCGAACACGAGACTGCAGTTTTTTTCTCCAGTTCAACAAAAAACGATGTAATAATAAAGACAATATGTGCAGTGGTGGCGACATTAGCCATAAAATCAAAAAATAAAAGGACAAATTGGCTTTTGAAGAGAAACCAGTTTTCCCATATGAAACTATTAAACGAGCTGAAACTGGACCTGAGATATTGGTTTATGTATAAATGGATTACTAAAACTCTTATTATCAAACAAAACACGCAGTTAAGACAAATTTTTACACCACATGACCGAATTGTAGCAACGTTAAGATTTCCTTGCTACAGGCAGAAGTTACGAAGATTTAAAATTTTCTATTATCCACCTCAAGCTTTGGGTAAAAGTAGACTTACACACCTTTGACATTAAAAATGTCTGGTTTTAGACTATGTGAGTATTTGGGCAGTATGAAAGGTTTGCCACTCTAACCTTATCTAACTTACCCAACTTTATGCTTTCTATCCACGGAACATATATTTTTCAAATATAGTTGCAAGTAGGGCTGGACAAACATTCGATATATCGATATTTTTATCGATATATCGATATATCGAATAACGATATTTAAAAATAAACAATCGATATATCGATATTTATCGATATTATCGATATTATCGATATTATCGATATATCGACATTCGATTGGAATTTCAATATCGTCCAGCCCTATTTATAACACATTTAAAGACAAATATTTAATTCAATATTTTTTCTTCATGTTTTTATAATTATAGAGGTTCCCCTTGAAATGAAGGTACGGAGTTTTACAGGGCACATAAGAAAATAATGATATATTTATAATATAATATTTTTATGTTTTATCGATAATAATATATTATCGATATATCGAATAACGATATTTAAAAAATATTTATAAATAATTATCGATATATCGACTATATAGTTATTTTTTCAATATCGTTATTCGATATTGGAATTTCAATATCGCCCAGCCCTAGTTGCAAGCATTGGGCTGCCACTGGATTGCTAAAGGTACAGACGTTGTTAGTCTTTTATTATATTATTTTTAATTTAGGATTTTCATGGGGAAAAATAATTCCTAAAAAAGTCCAATTAGAAGATGCTTTTATTTATTTAAATAAAAAGATATAAAAAGTCACAACGTTAAAATCAATAAAATACAGCGACACAAATCGGTCTTTTGACAATACAAATGGCTTTAATAACCCGTTCAGTTACATTCGGAAATACGTATAATTTCAGATATATGCGTCTCTTTTAAAAGCGTATGTTTTTTGCAGAAACAAATAAATCAAATTTGGAAAAAGTGTCAGGCCTTAGGCTTCATCGCTACATTTCGATCAAAAGCAGACAGATCAAAATGATCGATGGGATAAAGGCCCATCCATCTTTTGAGCACATTTATACAATATTGTCAGACGCACACTATACTGGGTCCAGTTTCAGATACAATAGGTAATGTCATATTTTAAGCAGACAAAGTAAAAATGAATAGAAAAATATTTTTTTTCTAATTTGGTATCATAACAAGTCTATTAGGATACGCATTTGCGTATCGTAATGAAGCTATTTCGATACGCGTTTTTTTCTTTATTTGATGTTGGTAACATTTAAATGTTTTATTTCATTGACTTGCGCGGCCTTTGTGATTTACGAGAAAACCCATTTTTCGCAGAGGAAAAATAGCTTGATAACCTACTTTTTTATTCTGTGTGGATAACAGTCATGTATGTTGGTTGCATAAATCTATAAATCAATCTTTTGTAGATGTTTCAAGCAATCATTTTCTGCCAAATCCTGTCCAAAATTCAATCTACTAACCTACCAATGTCGATTTTAACTTCAACTTTATTTGAATTTTCCATCTTCCCTATACTAAATTGCAATGCCGTGACGTAAAATCACGTCTTTTGAAATTCGAAAAAAAGTAGCAAAATCGCCTGAATTTCCGAACGCTCTGTATAATTATGTACCGAATGTACAAGGATCACACAACGTATTCCGTCCAATTTCAAATCTCATATCGCTAAAATAACTTTAGATTCTCGTGGTGAAAATGGGTCAATAAATCAAAAAACGACAGTTCGCAAAATAATTTTTGTTGTCCAGAGGCTACTATGATAAAAAATAGTATTACCAACATAAAATTTAGACATAAAAATTTACAAAATTTGAAGGATTTATTTGCTTTTTAAATATGTATTTTTTATTGAAAAAAACTACAAATTAGATAAAATAGTATAACGTACGTGTTATATAAAGCAGTTTTAAGCACTTGTATAAAACTCGCCGCAAGCGGCTCGTTTTTTAACATGAACGCGTGCTTTAAAATGATGCTTTATAAAACGTGTACGTTAATATACTATTTTCAAACTTAATTTTGAAATAAAATCAGCTTCAAACTTTTTTTGTCTGAAAATATTGTGTCTCAAACATAGTAGGTTTGCATTTTTCTTATATCACGTAAGAAGCACAAATAATCGAACCAATATTTATTCCATGTCCTAATTGTTAACTCTCTTTGTCTGTTTCTTCCTATGATATCCCAAGTCTATTGTAGATTGGATAATTTCGCTTATTACCATCTCGGAAACATAGTCCTGTTTAATTAATCAATTCCCAAGATACCATTTAATTGGAAATTGCTAACTCAAACTTAAACCAAACTTACTTAAGCGATTGAAAGCTGCGATGTATGTCTATATCTATGGATAAGTTTAGATTAATTTAGGTATTAGTCTTGGAGTATACTCTATTTTTAAAATGAAATTATTACAAAATTAATAAAAAAAAAAAAATTATGATATGAACTTATATTGATACATATTATTATATTATCTCATTAAAACAAGCTGTTTAAATTTCCTTCTGTTTCTCCATACCAGCTGAATGTATACAGGGTGTTCGGAAAATGCGTTAGGAAATTTTAAGGGGTGATTTTACATGCAAAAATAATGCTAGTAGATCATTTGGCAAAATATTTTCCGAACACCCTGTATAATAAAAAAGTTTACGCAAAGTAGAGATAAATACCGTAGAGGTATATTTTACAATGTAATTTATGTTAAGATCATAAAAAGGTACTTAACATCTGTTTTAGACTGTGAATATTGTATATGATACTTTGCTTTTAGATTAACATAATCATCAGGTGAAAACAAATATTTGAAATTTTTTGGACATAATATCTAAAAGTGTGACTTTCATTTCTTATTGGTTCACAATTTATCAAGGTGAGACCCGCCAGTATTTTTATTTAAAAAATTTTAAAATTATTAATCTACTATTGAGTAGGTACATTTTTTTACTATTTAATTCTTTAATTAAAATAATGTCTGCCTATTTAATATAGGAAAACTGATAAAAATCTATTGAAAGGTGACCACTAAGACAGTCAAACGATAATATATTGTAGAGATTCAAAAAAAAAAATAGAATCCTTGATTCTATGAAAGTCCATAAATATTTTCGTAAAGCTTTCATTAACGAAAAATAACGAATCACTATTCCTAAAATAGCTCTAGTAGATAAAATATAACTAACTCTCTCACTCTTTATATACATTTGTTCATTGGGTGTTTTCTCGTATCCTATTTTAGCAATTCTTTTTAATACAGAAAACGTAAAGAAAATTCCTGTTTAATTTCAATTTTCCTAACAAAGCAGCTGTAATGGCGTGTATAAGTCATAATAATAGTAATTAAAACTTATAGTTATTACGAGATACCGGAAGGTTTTTCACTAAGATCTTGCTCCAGATAACGCTGTGGATTGTGGCAGTAACTAATCTTGTTTAGTATAATTCAGGAACTTTGAAACGAACTTTGGGGTACTTTGGTTGGTAAGAGAACCATTAAATTCGTAAAATATATATATTATAATTGTATAACTGCTATTCACAGTAATTAAGGATTATCAACATGTTTGCCAACGTATAACCGCATAATCGCATAGATTTGTTTATTTTTTCTAGCTTTTTCACATAACTTAAATAAAATCAATATCGACTGCATATTCTATACTATACTATCTGAAAGTCAACTTGGAAATGGACGTGTGTTTTCTCATTATTTTTTTAACGGTTAGTAATTAAATAAATGATAAATTATTATCTGTAAGCTTTCATCTGTTGATGATTATGACATGACTTAAAATAAAAATAATTCCCGAGGTCTATCGTAGATATATTGGGTAACTTGTATGAATAGAGATAAAATTTCTTCTATGATAACACAATGAATCAATATCTTTTATTATTTAAATTTTTTAGTCACATTTTTACTTGATATTTAGCAAAATAACATAAAAAAATAACTAAAAAGCGAATATTGGCATATCGGTTATAAGTTTTTTATATTGAAATACACAGGTATCCATTGGGCTTGGATCTCTGTGTATTCCAATATAAAAAAACAGTTACACACTTGTCCGATATGCCACAATATTCGCGTTTTAATTATTTCCGCGTAACTATTTATAACAAGGGCTAGCAAAAATACGATGGTTAAACGTAAAGTAGTCGATATGTAGGCCTCCCAGCACACATGACCGACCTGTCAATGTCAGGTGTTCTGAAACGATCAACAGATTAACATAGTTAACTAAAAAAAAAACGGTAACATTACTTTTATCCACAGGTCGCTTCAATGTGCGTTGTGAAAAAGGCTTAGTTAAGATAGGCTGCCTTAAGGGCACTATAATAAAAAAGATAAATAATGGCCGCAGCTTTTAGTCACAAATTAGATGCAAAGCTTAACAGGGAAAACAAATACCTAAAACAATGTAAGAAGAAATTATTCTTCTAAAAAAGTTTAAGTAGATTTCCGCGGCAAAAAACACATTATCGCGCTGATGTGATCCGGGGAATTGTCTCAGGACAAAGTGCCTGCTATTTCCTGAACAATACATTTTCAGGAAATAGCGGTGGGCGGATTTTGAACCTTAGAAATTTGGGTTAAAACTTAACGGATTTGCTGATCCGTATTTTTTTATGCTATAGGGAAAAATCCTTTTTATTTAAGTGTAACTGAAAAATAATATAAACAGCAATAATGTTATCTCACTATAATATTCAGTAACTTTATGACAATAATTGTTGTTTCACCTTTAAAATTTTGTATTTTTTGTTGTAAAATTACAAAATTTTGAAAAAAAACAGAAAAAATTCAGTTTATTATATTATATTTATACAGTGTCACCAGTAAAGTCCGCATCATAAGGGATTTTTTTTTATTAACAGCTTTATTCTAAATTTGACTTTGGTATCAAGTTCTGCTTCGATCGAGATGAAAATTAAGCAAAAAAATAGTAGTTACGTGATTCACATTATCTGTCAAATTTTAATATTTTCCAAAAAATAATTCAAAAGCGGGGTTATTTCTAAAAAGATCGAAAAAAGTTATTGGAAAAAGTTATTTTAAATGCAGTTTCTAGTCCACATGCAAAATTTCAGCTGCATAAGATAATTTTGAATTTTTGCCCACTTTTGCAAAATAAGACTCAACGCAACCTACATAAAGCTTCTTAGTTTTGACAATGATTTATTTCAGATACATTTTCTTTAAAGTAGCGCCATATTAAATGTGTGTTTTTCTACAAATTAAAATTGGGCTATTAAAATTTGGTCGCATGTAATGCAAAGTTTATATGTTTTTGACCCTGTATAAGGTAACTTCATAAAATAAGTATTTTTGAAAACTTAGTTTGTGTCTGAAAGTAATACACGTTAACGTTGTTATGACATAGGTTAGTAATAAATTATAATATGGGGTTTTAAATTAAATCGTTGAAAATAGATAAACTTTACGTTGTTAAACTAAAATTTATTTTTCACTTAAAAACACCTTACTGAAGACACTGTGTTCTTTTTTGTCTTAATATTAAGGTGTATTACTTTCAAACACAATCTACCTTTTTTAAAAATACTTATTTTATGAAGTTACCTTATACAGGTTCAAAAACAAATAAACTTTGCATCACATGCGACCAAGTTTTAATAGCCCAATTTTGATTTGTATAAAAACACACATTTAATAAGGCGCTACTTTAAAGAAAATGTATCTGACATAAAGCATTGTCAAAACTAAGAAAATTTTTGTAGGTGGCGTTGAGTCTTATTTTGCAAAAGTGGTGCAATTTACAAAATATAGGTAAAAAATCAAAATTATCTTATGCAGCTGAAATTTTGCATGTAGGCTAGAAACTGCATTTAAAATAACTTTTTCCAATAATTTTTTCGATATTTTCAAATTATTTTTTGGAAAAAATTAGAATTTGGCAGATAATGCGAATCACGTGACTACTCTTTTTTTGCTTAATTTTTATCTCGATAGAAGCAGAACTTGATGCTAAAGTCAAATTTTGAATAAAGCTATTAATAAAAAAAAAATCCCATATGATGCGGACTTTACTGGTGACACTGTATACAAATATTGCTAAAACCAAAAATTAAAATATTGTTGGCCATATATAATCCATTTTTTTTCCCAACGCAACTCTTGCAAATACAGGGTATCTTTTAACTAAGGGACATACAGCAATAGGAGATGGTAGATAAAAATAGTCCATTTATGTTTCTGTTGATAAACGCAAAGTAACATTTAAACGCAAATATCTCAAAAACTAATTGAAATATCGAGGTTAATGTATTAAGTACAACTTTTTTACGTATAAAAGACCTCTCTTTTATAATTTGAGGTTAAGCGATCAGAAATGCGAGAGACAAGCATTTACCAAACTTTTATTTTGTAAGTGTAGCATCCTCTAGAGTAGAGGGTATCTTTCATATTTCCAATTTTACTATTCTCTGTGGCTGAATGGACTTTTAGTTATGGAATACCCTGTATATACTATACATACTACCTTAGAAAGTACACTTCTATCAAAAATTTGAAAAAACATAAATACAACCATGTCTGGCTTTATTTTTTAAGATCACCGGCACGTGGCCTATTTCAAATGAAAATTATTAATATTTATATCCCGTTCCGATTCACACTTCTCCGTTTATGGTCTATTTTAACAAGTTTTTTAAGTCGATCAATTCACATGATATCACGAAGCAATGGCCATGTTTAAGGTGGAATATCAACGTCATTCAATCTATTGCCAACCTATAACCTATTTCGTGTTGATTTTTTGAGTTTATTATTTTAATAAGTACCATTTAAAGAAAATCAATATGGTCGGTACATTATTTAGGTAAAATCTGATATATTACAAAAATATCATTTTATTTCATTGCTTATTTTGGGAGAATTGTATATTGAAACAATAATGATATAATAATGTTAAAAAAAATCTTACCCGATATTTTTCGCTCTACAATTCTTCTAAAATAATTTATAAAATTCCTTAATATTTATTTAATATATCAATTATTACCCATAGAATATGCAGTCGATATTGATTTTATTTAAATTTTGTGTATAAGCTAGAAAAATAAATAAATCTAAACAAAATAGGTTATAGGTTGGCAAGCATGTTAATACTCCACCTTAATAGATGTTTGTGAAGATCGGATCAATCAAATTTAAACTTTTCTTTGATCTACTGAAAAACGCCTAAAATATACTTTTAAAGTTCCTCGAATATAAATTATTCATGTAAATTGCTTTTAAACAAGACACAAAAAAGCTTTTTTTCTTCGTTTAAATATTTTTAATTTTTTGCCTTCACTGGTATATAAAAGCGGAACTTCCCGGAGTCTTATCTAACTCAGTGATTATATGAATAATTTTTAAATGTTTAGAAAGGAAAATGAAGGTAAATAAATTCCTTTAAAAAGCATGCCTTTGGTAAATGGACTTTAAATGTCTTTAGTGAGTTTGTGTTTACTTTTAAATAAAATATTTTTTCTCGAATAATAAAAATAATTTGTCTCTTATATTCAAAAATAACTAATTAGAGGCATGGGTGACGTGTATCTGTAGTGTTATGGATACTACTTATTAAATTTAATTAAGTGACTTCTTCGGTGTCACAGAGAAACAGTTACATGCTTCCTATAGTGACGGTAACAAAATTAGATCTCTTCAATTTATTTTAATGTCATTAGCTGCTGACGCTACACCACACAGAACACTGTTTATTTGCCCCTACCCTATCATTTCTCTAGTAAAGCGTTTCTGCGAACTATCATTCCTCTATTGCAGTTTTGCACTGTACTATGGAGAACTAGAGGGTAGGAGGCCGATCGCAATGCATTGGATTCGGTTCCAAATTAGCATAGGTAATTCAGCTTTACGAGTCGCCGTAAGATGGCGCTCGTGTTCGAAGTGGCCGGGCTGCATATACAGTAACAGCACGCGGGCTAGAAAATCCGACTTTCCGAAGTCCTAGCTAGTAACGACACTCGCGCTAGCAGCAGTTACAGTAGGTAATAGCACGCGAGGTATAAAAAGGTATATCGGCAATCGGTTTGTTCGTTGTTAGCAGAGCATTTTTTTTTTAAATCCAATTCATTTCATAATATTTCATAAAATATTAATTAAATTAAAAAAAAATGCTCTGCTAACAACGAACAACCCGATTGCCGATATACCTTTTTATACCTCGCGTGCTATTACTGTAACTGCTGCTAGCGCGAGTGTCGTTACTAGCCACCACTTGAGGAAGTCAGTTTTTCTATAGCCTGCGTGCTGTTACGCATTCTGCTGTCTAGCACACGTGCCATTACTGATTATGATTTCGGCGACCCGAGCTTAAACGGAGTTTCTAGCCCGCGTGCTGTTACTGTATATGCGGCCGGGCTATCCAATAAATGGTTTCTTATGAACCCGATAACTATTTTTATTTAAATTAGTTCTTTAAGGAACAAATAAGTACTTTTATATGAATTTACACTTACTTTGTTATACTTATTAGTAAACTCGGCCTGTATAAAGTTCCAACGATGCTTGGTTTTTAAAATACAGGGTATTTATAGTTTATAAACCAATTTTAATTTACCTTTGGAGCTAGAAAGAGACTTATTTGGCTGCGTTTCCTCTCTGAAGAAGATCCTGTCTTACACCCCGACACAAAGCAAACTCTACTTTTATAAATTGTACCATTACTCATTATAAATATGGAAATCAATTGCAATACAACGTTATTTGTCTTGTCTCGTCTTCAAACCTTTAAACGTTATTTGTTATTTCGAAAAATAAAATGTCAATTGTCAAAAGTAAAAGTCAAAAACGAAGAAGAAGACGACACCAGCCCACTTGCGAAGCGAGAGCATCTATCGGCCAACTAGCGAACTAACCAAAAAACCGGGACAGACATTGAAAATGCTGCCATAGTCGATTGGCATCCTACCCTCTTGTTCTCCATACACTATACCTCCCAAAACTGTCTTGACACTGACAGTTTGGTTTAGTTAACGTACGCCACGTGTAGGAGAACGCGAAATTTTCTGCTATTCACCCGGTCAGGTCTGTTTTTATTATTTTTTTCTATTTAATAATGCATTTTCAACAAGTTGTTCAATTATTTTTTAAAATAATTTTTATAATTTCAGTCTATTTAAAATATTGTGGGAAGTGGTTTGTTGTGAAATATTAAAAATTTTAATGTTTGAATAGTCGACTACATTGATTTATTACTATTGGTTTATTTGCCAGGGTGTACATTTTGTTCCTATCTTGGATTTTTGAGGCAAGTTTAATTTACTTTTTCTAATTTTGACATATAAAGTGACACTTTTTAAAACTGATTGACATTATGAAACGTCTTACTTTTTGTAACTAGTTGCATAAAGTAAAATTTTATGCAATTGGTGACGAAAAATGTATTTCAAAATTAGTGACAAAAAGAATTATTCTATTTATTAACCTGTAATAATACAAGTTAAAAACATAAATTATAAATTAATTAATTATTATAAATATTGATAACACAATTATTGCAATTATTCAAATTAATTCCCGACGACATATTTTTTTCATTGCTCGAACTTGCTGTTATTTGGGAAGCGACGCACATTGCATTAGATGTTTCACCAAATATTTCTTGCGCTATAAGTTTTTTATTATTCATGGAATTTTCAACATATCCCTCCGCAACAGAACTAGATTTCCAACCTCCGTGCCTCTTTGATTTTAAAAGATCAGCGCCACTGTCTGCTAGGAAAGTGGCAGAGCTTCTTCTGAAGCAGTGGCCAGTATATAGAACAGGATTTGAAAGACCAAGAAATTGTGCAATAACTTTTGGCAGACTGCTAAATGTGTTAATTCCCACAGGATTTCTGGTACATTTTCCATTCGCATATTTTACAAAAAATCTGTGTTTAAGAATCTGGGGACGCAACTTAATATATTTTCTTAATATTTCAACAAGATTCGTATTTTCAATGTCTCCAGTGGTAATTGCACACTGCCGTATAACTTTTGTTTTTGAAGGTGGGATATCAACACGAAAATGGCTTCCTTCGTCTATAACATTTTCAACTGGAAGAAAAGTTAATTCTGCTTTTCTGCATGCTCCTGCCATTCCAATTATCATTGCAACCTTAGCCATTAAGTATTCTTTGTCATCAGCTTCCAATAAAATTTGGCAAAATCTTTTTTAATAAAAACTTTTGACTTTTTAGCACTGTACCCGTCCGCTTGCCTTTTAATATATGCTACCAAATTTGTATATTTTTTAATATCAATATTCCTTTTCAGATTTAGTTCAGACCTTAACATTGAGTAAAGTGTCCATAATGTGGAAACTTTTAGATCTTTCTTACCCTCGAAATATGCAAGTAAAACTTTCTCATTAACATGTTTAATTTTCTTCTCATCACACCACGTAACAAATTTTTCGTATGCCAAATCATAAACTGCCTTTGACTTTTTGGGAATTACTGATAATAGAGCATTACCTGCTGCCTCTTCAATATCGCTTGGTAGCTCTTCAGAACTTGAATGACTCATTTTTTAAAAATAAAACTAAAAATATATCAATCTCGCTAAAAACCTTCCGTCTAGACTTTTTTACAAAATGTCAAACGACAACTAACATGAAGTAACAGCAACAATAGCTATTTATGCCATCAGTTATATGTCAAAATTAGAAAAACTAAATTTATGTTTTCCAAATTTTTATCAATTATATTAAATTTTATTTTTTTATTACTTTCTTCAAAATTAGAAAAAATCTTGTATGCAATACGTTACGAAGTGAAATTTTGTGTAACTTGTGAGTTTTTGCGAAACTCACTTCGTTCGTTCCGCAAAAATCTCACGCGTTACACAAAATTAGGCATTTCGTAACTGATGGCATAAATAGCTAATTTACCTCTCTTTGTCATTTTATGCCATGCGGCTCTATTTACAAATCCATCCGTGGCGGCGTGACATACTAGAAAAATAAATTGGTTAGTTTTCTCGCTTTTGATAGCAAGGCGTGATTTAAAAATATTTTTCAACGATGCGTTTTGATATCAGTATTTACGAGTTAAAATATAATAAGACAGTTGCATAAGACCCTGCATAAATATATATTTAATAATTAATTCAGTATAAGTCTTCTAGTATACAATATACCCCTTAAAAAGTGCATTATGTTATTAAATTTGTAAAAAGAAATAAGAAAAATTAGCACTTTGCCTACATCTTACTCTGTCTCCAATTAGGCCTTTGTATTAAAGGATTCCGTGCCTGAAATGGACCACATCACTCTTGGCCCACATTTATTGTCAAATAAGGATTAAGCCCTACTATCCTGGCCCTTCGTGAATTCTCTCTGATGGCATACAATTAAGCCCAAGTAAATGTTATTATCATTCCTCTATCGCAAGTAACGATCTTTTAATTAGAGTAATTAAGTTGAGTTTAATGTTTTTTGTTTAGGCCGTGAATCCCGTGATAAAATCTTATCACAAAATAAAAATAAAATTAATTTTAGCTTTAATACGAAACGACGCGACAGATTAATGTACAGGATGGTTCTTAAGGTGTCAAAATTATAAAGAAAAAATAGAATTGTTAAAACAAACCTGAGGGTCATTGTTTCATTCAGAACAAACAGTAGTGACGCAATCGCCATATCGTTTTCTTATCAATATTTCATTTATTTTTCGATTTCTCCATAAAGATGTCAAATATTCGTTTTCGGATAGCCACTACCTACATTTTTAAGTTAAAAAATTTTATTTAAATATAATTAAACGCAAAATACGAACTTTGGTAAAATTTCCTAATATTTATTTTTCTGACTTTTTTTCATTAATAAAATTAGTAATTTTTAACGAAAAACTGTAGGTAGAGTTAACTTTTTCTTAAAATCAAGCGTTTGGACAGAAGACAACGATATGCGGTACTTATTTAAATGTTTCTTGCCATCTAGCCTTTAAATGCGATTATCTCAAAAACTAATTGAAATATCGAGATTAATGAAGTTTAACTTTTTTACATATAAAAGATCCCTATTTCCTAATTTAAGTTAAAGCAGTCAGAAACGTTAGGGACAAAAATATATGCGAGAAATTATTAAACTCATATTGTGTAGCTAGCGTTCTCCAGGAGTTATCTTAACACTCATTATGGAATCCTCCTTCTTGCCCTCAAAAACATAACTACACCAAATTTGATTCATATCCGCTTAACATCCAATCATGGCCAATTTTATAAAGTAAATATTTATTTGGATCACTCTGTATCTCTTTAATCGTATAAGAAATGAAATGAAATTACATATTTTCAAGTCCATTATCTCCTATTGCTGTATAGCCCCTTAGTTACGGGACACTCTATATACATAATATATCCATATAAATAATAAACTATAAAAGTCTCAATACAGGGTGTAACAAATTCGTTTATCACTACAGGGATCTCGTAAACCGTAAGAGATACGAAAATGGTTAAATGGGGGCAAAGTTGCACAATTTGATGCCTAATCATAATCCAAAAAGAAATTATTTAGATTCCGAGTACTTCCGGAGATATTCGAAAGAAACCGAAAAACTGTCAATAATATTTTTTTGTTTTGCGCCCTTAATGTAGGAGATAAAAGAAAACCAATCACACCTTTTCAGGGCCACTTTTAATCCTTTCTTAGAATATGTAATTAGTTTTGCCATACAACGTTTCATTTTCCTGAAACCATCATTAATTTCACTATTTTAAATACGGACCTGGATTTTTTCCGTTTTTCAATAAAATACCTAGGACATCTTTATTCAAAGCCTAGGCTAAATATTAGTTTTAAAAAATAATTAAGCTTTTATTAAAAATTTTCTAATCCGACCTTGTGTTACACAATACCATTTCGTTTTAAAAACGACATCTTCTTTGTGAAATAATTTAAACTAGCTTCTTAAAAAGAATAACAAAATTTAAAATCTCCATTAACATAATATTCAAAAGAATACCTTAAAAATGTTTTACATCACAGATACTAGGTATTTATAAGCATCAAAATAAACATTTTAAAA
This sequence comes from Polydrusus pterygomalis, assembly GCA_963969555.1. Lineage (NCBI taxonomy): Eukaryota > Metazoa > Arthropoda > Insecta > Coleoptera > Curculionidae > Polydrusus > Polydrusus pterygomalis. The sequence continues at coordinate 10,324,560 of OZ018379.1, forward strand.
AATCGAACGGATCTTACTTTCTATTTACTAACATTGGTAACTGATTAATTAATCGGTGTCGCTGTCCAAGGAAACATTTTTGAACACGTAATTATTAATAATTAATTTTTATATGGCAACTTCTTTTATTTAGGAGTATTTTTTTTATTTTGCTAATATTGCTTATAATGTTTTTCGTAAAGTTTTAATTCATTTTAGTAATATTATAAAATATTGTTAATTAAATAAAATCTAATATCATTAGCAAGAATTTGTATTACGATTATTGTCAAATTTACGAATTTTATAGTATTCTTTTAAGGAGCCAGTTTAAATTGTTACACAAAAGATGACGTGGGCAATAAAATGAATGGGTATTGTGTAACACAGGGTCGGATTAGAAAAATCTTAATAAAAACTACATAAGAGCGTTAATTCTTTTTTTAAATTAATATTTAGCCTAGGCTTTGAATAAAGATGTCCTAGGTCTTTTATTGAAAAATGGAAAACATCCAGGTCCGTATTTAAAATAGTGAAATTAATGATGGTTTCAGGAAAATGAAACGTTGTATGGCAAAACTAATTACATATTCTAAGAAAGGATTAGAGTGGCCCTGAAAAGGTGTGATTGGTTTTCTTTTATCTCCTACATTAAGGGCGCAAAACAAAAAAAAATCTTTTTGACAGTTTTTCGGTTTCTTTCGAATATATCCGGAAGTACTCGGAATCTAAATAATTTATTTTTGAATTATGATTAGGCATTAAATTGTGCAACTTTGCCCCCATTTAACCATCTTCGTATCTCTTACGGTTTACGAGATCCCTGTAGTGATAAACGAATTTGTTACACCCTGTATATAGAGTATGTTTCCTTAAAAAATTAATGTTGATACATTACATTTAACATTTGTATGACCCACCTTGAATAATATTTTTTTCTAAAGAAAGGCACTTCAAAAAAATTAAATTGACGGGTCCGAGCGGTTCTTAAATAAGTGGGCGGTATTCTATATCCTGATCCCTTTCTTTATCATAATGCTGTACAATATGTTAAGCATTGACAAGGTTATAAAATCCACACAATTTTAGGTAATTAAAGCAATTTTGACTAGACAATACATGTGTGATTCCTATTAGTTTCTTTCGTTCTTTTTGTAGTTTCAAGTCTATGAATTGGGTAAACATTTAATTTATTATTAACCTCTTCTCCAATATCCCCAAACCAAATACAATTAGCCATATCAACATACCTTTGAATTGGGTTCAACGATCGAGTATCGCCCACTCCTTTGTTATAAATTTCATTAGAGATTTGTTGTTCGTTGATTCCCATTATTACCGGACCAAAACTAAGACCTTTTACCCTTAACAAATTTTGGACACTAAAGGTGATTGTGTGAAGCAAATAGGCTTACAAGAAATTTCCAAAGCCCGCCAGGATTTTCCTGGATTTGTAAGGGTCACGGGCACCGGAGGGATGTGGTCTTGTCTTATCCTATTATAAAGCAATTTTTGTTGGGGGTCCCTAAATAATTCTTTAAGGGTCGAAATTAATTGCTTTTAGATAAAGGGAAGTGCGTTCTAGAACAATTCGTTGTGCTATTTGGGCATAAAAAGAAACTAAGAAAGAAAAACGTAAATAAATTCTAATTTAATAAACAAGTTTAAGTAAAAGGTTTTTAAATTATTTAGTGGGGAGTAATAGTAACTGTATTTTATATTAGAATATACAGGAATCCCAACATGTTGGATACCATGGAGCAGGTAGATAACAACGGCCGATTCGTCCTTATTAGGACTCTACAGGAAGCCATAACCCAAAGCAACTCCACAGAAAACACAACACGCAAAGGTCTTGCGGCCATGAATAACGTGTGTGACGTGTAATTATTGCACTTCGTGGTTTTATTTAGTTACACCATTCAATTTTATTACCAGTGGAACTGTCTGTATTGTGATTGATTCTGCTAATATGGCGTTACGGTGTATTCATGGCCGCTATTGCAAGGTGACTTTTAATGCGTTGTGATGTTTTCCGTAAAGTTGCTTTGGGTTATAGCTTATGTCTACCTGCCCCATTATGCTTGGATCCCTGTGTATTATAATACAAAATAAAGTTGCACACTTGCCCTGTATGCCCCTACCTTTTAATTTAAATTATCATTTAGTTGATACTTGAAAACGGTTAAAGATACTAACTAACCGAGATGTTGTGTTAAGTAACAAAATAAAGACAATGGAAGTCCGACAAAGTAATTCTTTTGACAATACTGCATTGTCTAGCACCTTCAACAACAAAAAAACAAAGCTGTGTAACTTTTTCACAATGCTTTAGCTTAAGATTTAATTATTTTAATTCGGAAAACGAACGCGGGGTAAAAATATTTGTATGCATGCGTGATGACTTAATTAAATTCCTTTATAAAAGCGGCACTAAAAATAAAACGAAATGGAATAAATTTCCATAAAGGTGCGTCCTAAGTCCACACCCTAAATTTCGTTGGTTGTTAAATTATTCATAGTGCTTTAATGAATAAGTTTGCTTAGTTTTCCAAAGTACACAAACAAGTGAAAACATAGACATTTTACTAGTTATAACCAATAATTTGAGTCATTGGGTTTTAATATCATAGGTCGTAGACGCAAGGCGGATACAAAGGTTATTTAACGAAGGTATACTTTTTTCCACAACTCGCGGACAATTTGCGGTGTTCAGCAATAGCCATAAATTATTGACTTGTGTCTAATATGATATCGTAAAGAACTACTGTTAGGCCCTTTGGGATTTACTTAACTAGAATCACCTTTGCTTTCATTGATGCGCCCAAGTCTCGTTGTCTATCACGATTGGAAAATATCAGTGTCTGCAAAAATATTTAGTTTCATGAAAATAAAGCAAAACAATTTATATACCGTGCGAGCAAAAATTATTTGCATCAAAGAGGGATTAAAAAACGTAAAAGAAATGGGGATTTTCACTATTCCACATGCGTGTATTCTGAGAATTTACATAACGGGAGAGGTGGAACCAGGCTTCATCCGAAAAAAATGTCAGGTCTAATAAATCATTTCTTTCCAAAAAATTTTTGGTAAACCATTGAGAATAATTCCTGCGTCATTCAAAATCTGCGACTTGTATTTCTTGGAATACTAGCATTTTATAAGGAAATAAATTTAGCTGCTTCTTAAGAATAGTAATGCATGTTCCATAAGATCTTCCCACTTCTTGGGACAGGACTCTTATACAATTTGTTGGCGTATTTTGCATTATTTCACGAACGCTTGCAACAAGTTCTTCTGTTAGATGATCTTCCTGATTTTTTAAGTTGTATAGAGCCTGTTTCCCTAAACATAGCCACGGTTCTTTTCAGGCAATGATAAAAATCCCCAGCAATAAAAGCAACGTTAGGAAAATGTTCGTGAAAATTGTCCATGCACAAAAGTTGGATTGTATTGCCACTCACCATTTACTCTAACCTCGCTTCGAAAATACGCTTTAACCATGAATGTTTTGTGCTGTTCCGTAAAGCCCATTGTGTGAATTGTTCAAGAAATTGGAAAAATTAGCGATGAATCAAATTACTTGTAACGACTGTCAAAGATGACGGAATAACTGATTGATTGTTAATTCAGATAGTTACTGACACCCAACAGGTATTAAGCTCTACGGCTGAGCATTACGTCCTTAGATGCAAGGCTCTCTTTGATGCAAATAATTTTTGCTCGCACGGTATCAGCATAAAATACCCTTTAGTAAAACATATTTGCCACAGTTTTTTCTTTTACCAATGCTGTACCTGATATATTTTTGATACTTAATCTACAGTTTTGATTTTTAGGTAAAGCATTATGTAGCCCTAAAAATGTGCTTTCTAAGGTATTACATTTTAATTTGATACAAAATATTTTATGAATTTGGTGACCAAAATATTTTGGCCAAATAAATATTTCAAATATTTGGGATTATAAAAGGATTCCTTCTCCCTCTGCACATATTAAAACGTTAGATATTTCAAGAAACATTTTAGAAATATGAATATGAAAGATAAACATCAAGAGGTAGGTAATACATGATAAAACAGATGTAGCAGGTATATAATAATTATATAAGTAATAGTGGCTTTTATGTAAGATATTCTGATATTGTGCATATTAACGTAGAAAAATTGGAAGTAAAAAATCGCTTGTGTCCAATCCCCTTAAAGTATGGCCAACCATCCATTTTTCCATTCTGAGTTAAAACCCTTAATTGTTACACACTGATCGGGGCAAGGAATTTTTAATTTTTTTTTATAAGAAATTTTGAAATGTCAATGATTTAAAAATAGTAAGTGATAGTAAAATAAACGTTATTGCAACATATACGTCGTTTAGCATACATAAAGTAAGTCAAAGCCGTAAAGTTGTAATAAAGTTCAACGATGCAAATTAAATTAACTCAGAGCAAACTTTTCACTATCCTTAACATTTTTCAGCACTTTAAGATACATGGCATAGTTAAATAATTGATCTGAAAATCGTTTTACCAAAATCCATTATGTATTCTTGAATATAAATATTCTTCCGTGAAAAATATAACATTCTCGAACCGCTGAGACGGTATATATTTCCATATATAAATTGGGTCAACCATAAATTTAAAATTATCCGAGGAATTTTGTAAAAATTGCTGAGCTCGAATATAAAATACTTTAAATGATGCGGACACTTGAGAGCTTTAAATTTAACTTGGGGCATGTAATAAGTTTTCTTAGACCGTAAAGCTTCTTTATTCTTTAAAATTATAATTTTTTTATTGAATCGGTATATAAAGGGTTTTTGTGGATCGTTTTCACACCAAAAACGGCTTGTTGCTTGTTAACGTATCCACTTAACCAAAAATGAGCTTCATCTGAAAAGATAATTTTTTTGGCAAAATTAGGATCCCTTTCAAGTTGTTCTAAACTCCAAGCAGAAAATTCTCTGCGCCGACGATGGTCCAGTGGCTTAAGTTCTTGGGTCAAAACAAACTTATACGGGTGTAAATTCAAGGCTTTCTTTCAAAATACGCCAAGTTGTCGTTTTTTTAATCCTTAACTCTTGAGCACGACGAGAAATTGATAAATTTGGATCCACTGCAACACTAGCTCTTACAGCAGCAATATTCTCAACAGTTCTTGCGTTTTGATGTCTTCTTGGTGTTTTTACACCGTGAAGAGTAAAATTATCTTCAAATTTCTCAACGATGCGACACATGGCAAGCAAATGAGGACGATTATTTACACCAAAGTTTTCGCGAAGTGCGCGAAAGATCGTCTATTTTCGTAAAATTTTTGGATAATAACCAAACGTTCTTGAAGCGCGTATGTAGCCATAATAAATTGTTATAGTTTACTGACAATAACTGACAACTGGTGACAGACTTTATTACCATGGTTACCATATCGTTTCAAAATCATATCGTTCTTATTGGAAAACCCTTTAGTTTTCACTTATTTGCAGTTTCTTCGGAATTTCAACTCTAACATTAAAAATGTACCGGTGGCGTTCAGGTCCACTACGGCATGTTCTCGAAAGTAAGCGCTTTGCAAAAAAATAAACAATCGATAGTGCGGAGAGTATCCCGTGGAGAGGCAAGAACTTGAAGAGTGACCCTAATAGGTGACGTTATTTAGATGTAAAATGGGGTCGGCAAATAGGGTTGCCCTCAATTATTTGCTTAGCGTAAGCTTCTCCACCGGTTGTAAAACCATTAAATAGATAGTGTTATAAAAATCTTATTAATATGCCTGATATAAATTAATGACAGAAAGATATATTGAAATATCTTTCTACAATAAACGAGACAATTCACCATTTTATTTTTGAAATATCCCGCTACTGGCAAATTTGTAACCTTTGCATAATATAAAATAGCAAGTAAATGCTTGATAGATAAGTTAAAATTAATCCATCACAAACTACTTTTTTCCCGCAATCGACATGTATACATGCAAGACATCAAACTAAACGAAGGCGACGATTCGAAGGCAGGGCCTGCTCTAGGGGGGGGGGGGGGGCAACCTGGGCCCCTGCCCAGGGCGGCAAGTTGGGAGAGCGGCATGAAAAATCTAAAAACCACAGGGGCCATAAATCCCCGTTTTGCCTAAGTACGTTCCCATGTATATTTGAAGTTTGAACCATTCCAATTCCCAGTTAACAAAATTAATTTCTTTTGTTTTGCCGTCATATTTTCTAAGCAGTGACAATTTCAACAGACTTTTTAATATTTTGTCAATCATTGTAGCGCGTAGGAATTCAAGTCGCACGTGCGTTAAAGTAGGCGGGGTTTCTGCTGTCTCTCTATACATCTTGTAATAGTAGGTGTGGTGGGGGAAAGTGCGATTCTAATAGGAAAACTCGCACAATTTAAATGTGCGCCGTTGAGTTCATTGCTGTATGAATCTATTATTTGGAATTTTCCTTGATATTTTTGTTATTATTTTGGGGCAGTAAAGACTTATTTTAATAAAAATAATCAGTTTTAATGCCAAAACGACTATGAATGTGGAATATTTGAAAAACAATTTTAGCTCATTAAGTATTGAGCCAAAAATTGAAATTAAAATTGAGGGAGACCTAAACCCGAAATTAACTTGACACAGATCACAAAGTGTAGATATAGGGACTTTCTTGTTATTGATAAGTTTGCTGCAAATAAAAACAGAAGATTGGACTTTACTTTTAAACAATGTGGGTCCTAATGAAACATCAATTGGCCTTTTTTATTTTTTTTATCTTATTTCATTTTCAATAAAATAAGTAGGTACCTAATCATAAATTTTAAAAATATTTACTAAAAATTATTGGCCAAATTTGGGCGTGGTCTTAAAAAAATTTCGCCCGCGGCGCATTTCACCTGTAGCGAGCTTTTAGTGCACCCCCAAGTTAACAATTCACGAACTACCACTGGAATAAGGCGGCAATTTTTTATTTTGCCCAGGGCGGCGTTATTGCTAAAGCGGGCCCTGTTCGAAGGAATAAATATCTGTTTTTAACTGCTTTCAGTCCTTTATTTGAAGAACATATTTTCTATAGAAATACTCGGTGTTTTTGTTACAAAACCATTGTGGTTTCAAAGCATATTTTTTACTTAAATTACTTACAACACATTAGAATCGCAATTTAAACTACTTTTCAATGGAAGTTAGACCCAGCGACTGCAAAACTATTACTATCACTAAGTGATCTACAGGTGCCTAGATGTGTTGCCTTAATATAGTAGAAATATTTGACCTCTGTAATACGTGTAAAAGTTTCAACAACCGTACCGAATTGGTATTGAACTTAACGGTTCCCTAATTCTTTTCATTTAAGATAAAATTTTAAATTATCTTACACAGGCCTACGTTAATATGAAAAATCCATTGATCGCTGTTACATAAGTGTTTACACATTAATTAAATCAGTGTCTCCATACAAAATATAACCTAACGGAACCATCATTAACAATACAACCCATTAACCAACCTCCATCAAAGTTCAAATTAATGTCAAAATGATTTGGGGCATGTTTACCTCTAAAAGACGAATATTAATGTTTTACTTTAAACATATTATTTAGTTTAATATTTGACTAAGTATTACTATTGTTTTAAAGAACTGATTATACAGGGTGTTCATTTGAAAACTTCCCTCCTCGATTTTCCTGCTTTAAAATGAAAATGTGGAAAGTCGCTCGGACCCGTCGATTTTTATTTCGAGGGGGACATCTTTTGCGTATATTGTCAATCTTGTTACTTCAAGCCCCTAGGAGGGAGGGGGGGTAAGATCTAAATCTTAAATGGATGCCCCTATTTTATATATTTTTTTTGGATTCTGCATAAAATTCTGAACATTTCTTAATAAAAGCATTATTAGTATATACTTAACAGTTTCCGAGATATTTACTCTTGAAAAATGACATTTTTGAATTTTGACAGCGTCTAGCTTTCTAACTGTACGTCTTAGAGCAAAACGGCTTACATGTCCCTATATTCGATTTTTATTATCTTTCCAATAGTGTCAACTTTCGGTTAAACCGAATGTAAGAAATATAGTACTTCCGGTTTAACCGGAAGTTGACACTATTGGAAGGATAATAAAAATCGAAGATAGGGACATGTAAGCCATTTTGCTCTAAGACGTACAGTTAGAAAGCTAGACGATGTCAAAATTCAAAAATATAATTTTTCAAGAGTCAATATCTCGGAAACTGTTAAGTATAGACTAATAATGCTTTTATTAAAAAATGTTCAGAATTTTATGCAGAATTTCCTCCCTCCTAGGGGCTTGAAGTAACTAGATTGACAATATACGCAAAAGATGTCCCCCTCGAAATAAAAATCGACGGGTCCGAGCGATTTTCCACATTTTCATTTTAAAGCAGGAAAATAGAGGTGGGAAGTTTTCAAATGAATACCCTGTATGTACACTGTGATATACAATTGTACAATTTTCAATGTACAAGCGATGTCCACCTTGAATTTTTTTTATTCCAATTTTTAAATATTGTTTATTGCGAAAAGAGTTTATATCTTTAAAGTAAATTATCATCCATAACAACCAGAAAATCTTTAAAAGAAATATAGGAAGAGTCGAGTTAGTTTGCTTAATTAAGCTACAGTAATATGCAGTGTTGCGCACGCAATACACACTCGGTAAAACTACAATTACAAAGCAACTCGCTACGGATCAACCATGGAGCTCTCCGGCTCTACCGGCATTAGGAATGTTCTTTTTCGTGACCTGGGTCTCAGCAGATCATTTATTTGAATGGCCCGTTCATCATGACCCGTTCATATGAGCGACTCGTAGCTCGCACATGTGAACAATTCGTTCATGAACGACTAATCCCTGATCGGTATCGTTTGTATATGCTTAACGGCAGCTTGTCGAGAGTGAACTTCCCAAATTCAGTAGGAACAATGACCCATGTTTGATTCGGAACAAACCCGATGGAATGAAGGTATTCTGATGGCAACGTTCTTGGAAGTAGGACTAAGTAGAAGTTAGAGGTCGTTTTTGTCTAGGGCCGTGGTTGACAAGAATTGAATAGGTATATGTCAGTAAAACTATGGTTTGGAACTCACGTAAAATTGGAGTTTTCGTCTTGCTGATATTACCCAAATGAGGTTGGCAAGAAGGGCTACAGTTTACAGACTTGCCTGGCGTTAAGCTTCCCCTTTTAGCTCAGAAATACCCAAGAAAAAATTTAATTTGGTCATCATATTTTTATTTGCTTTCCATGTTTTTCCCATCCCCATATGCTATTTTAGAAATAACAATGATCATATTTTTCAAACCAACTACATAGTCGCTGAGCAAACAAGAAAATTCATTTCAAGATCGCGGCGAGCTAATAAGGTTTTCTATTGCCGCAATAATTTACCGAAGTATCAAAAATTCACATTTCTCGCCATAAATATGGCCGACCTTAGTATTTATGGCGGTTTTAAAGGTATGGGAAAACCAGGCAATTCCATGTTTTCACGTTTTATGTGGTAAACCGAATTGGTTTGCTACGTTTTATTCCTTGGCGTTAACGGTATAAATATTTAATGGAACTTTTAAAAAATCGATATAATTGCTCTTAAAATCCCTAAAATATTAAAGATGCAAAGAGTTTTCTCCTATTAAGAGCAAATACTAGTGAAGCATTCGCCTTTTCGTTTTTGATCAATATTTTCTTACATCACCTGTCATTAATGGCACCCTGTTGAAGTTTGGTATATTTTACGTAAAGCAGTTGGCTACAGAAACAGAACCGGACTACGTTCTTTTACCTACGCCTGAGCCATCTGTTAAATTTTGTGAGGGAATCTTAATGTTTTGAAAATATATAGCGTAGATACTAATTTTATTATTTATAAAATAAAATATTGACAGGCCCGTACCTACTAAAATAAGTATGTGAAAACATTAAAGAAAAAGAAAACAACATTCATTCCTATTAGTATTTTTTTACAAAAAGCAAAAATAGCTATTTATGTGTTTATTATATGAAAAAGTAATACATTTTTTGCGATGTGTAAGCTTTCTGGTGCACGTCTAATTAAAACACCATATTGGAAACCCTTTTCGTATTGGTACTTTGGTGAAATTTTATATATTATCTTGAACCGTTTACGAAACATTAACACTAAAATGGTGGTATGCACCATTGATATGTTTCTCGAATTAGCAACGGTCTGAACTCAAATTAGAATCTTTAAGGCATTAACAATGACAATTTGCTATTTAAGTTTGAGACCTCAAAAAATGTCAGTGAATGTTAATCAAATTTGAGTTTTGCTCAGCTGATATTACATGATATTACATTCAACGTTGAAGATGAACGCATAGAAATATTGATTACGTTGGGTTGTGTAGATAAAAGTAGAAGTCATGGGGAAGTTCGTGATGTAATAAAAAATACCCGAATCGTCCTCCTATTGGCCAATCGACAGTATCTAGGATAGCAATTAAGTGGAGAACTTCCCGTACACAATTGGGCGTGACTACGGAACTCACCAAAACATCGTATTAAATTTTTTAAATAGAAGTTTCATCCCTACAAACCAGTAATTGCACAAAAGTTAATGGACGATGATCCTGATAGGCAAGAGCAATTTTGTCAAATAATAATTCAGCTAACAGGTAATCACACACACACACACAATTGTCGTAAAAATTTGTTCTTTAGATAAAGCTACATTTTCATAAAATGATCAAGTTATTGGACAAAGCTACAGATACACTGGGCACAGGAAAATCCTCACTGGTTTATAACAAATCGCACCCAGAATAATAAACGATTTTTCACTGGAGAAACATATCTAACTTTTCATCAGCTTTAGCCTATTTATTTCCAGATTTCCCTGCATTATGCAGCTTATTTAGGGAGGTCCTTCAATTTTTCGTGGCGGTGGATAGGTAGACGTGGGTTAATAGGGTCGCCATCCAGATCGCCAGATCTTAATCCAGTAGCACTTTTATGATCCACACCGTATAATATCTTTTTCTAAAAAAAAGTCCATTTCAAAATAGTAATTTACGTTACAAGACAGGAAAGTTGTGTTTTTCAGGTCGAGACAAGCCTACGGCTCGCCCTGGAAGCATGGAGAGTGGAGAGACCTGCAAAACACTAGTTTTCGTTTGCGTGACGTATAATATTTTTTTTAAGGCCGACACTTCGATATACATTTAATTCTTTATTTTATTTTATATTATTTTTAAATGCGTCGTATGACTTCTCGTAACTGGCTTTTGATTTTACTGGCAATATATCGTAAGTCGCTTTCCTTGCTGCTTCCGAAATTTCTTCTGGAATCTCATTTTCCGTGTCGGCTAATTCAAAATCTGAATTCATATTTTAAAATTTGCGTACACGCGAAACAAGTTTGACATAAACAACAAATTAAAAATCAACGAACTGTCACTCAACAATACATTGAAATGTAGTTATCATAGTAACGAAATCAGGGTAGATTGTATTATCAAAGAGCGTTTGAAAAAACTTTTTTTTAAAACCGACCAAAAAATTTACACTTTCTGGACAATTTTTCGTCTAGAAAATAACATTTTTCCGATCGCAAGACCGGAAAAGTGACATTAGAGACCGGAAAAATCTTTTCCGGACTCTAATTTCACTTTTCCTGTCTCTAATGCCACTGTCACCCTGTTTTTTGTTTTTCCAATCGCTCTTTGATAATACAAGATACCTTGATTTCGTTATTATGACAACAACATTTCGATGTATTGTCGAGTGACAGTTCGTTGATTTTTAATTTTGTTCTTTATGTCAAACTTGTTTCGCGTAGATTATAAAATATATCGAAGTGTCGGTCTTAAAAAAAATATTGTACGTCACGCAACCAAAAATTAGTGTTTTCCAGGTCTCTCCAAGCTTCCAGGACTCGCCTATGGCACGCCCTGGAAATGCTTGTCTCGACCTGAAAAACACTACTTTCCGGTCTTGTAACGTAAATTACTATTGCCGGTCCCTCACGTCCATTTTCCGGGCTTGATCGACAAAACGTTATTTCCTGGACGAAAAATTGTCCAGAAAGTGTATATTTTCTGGTCGGTCTTAAAAAAAATTAATATGACAGATCCGAGCGATTCTTGATGAAGTGGGCGGTATTCCATATCAATGGCTGATCTGTTTCCTTATCTTAGCCCTGTATAAAATAGCATTAATGGGATACAATAATAATTGTTGTCTTTAAAAAAAAATAGGTCATATACAAACTCAAATAAAAACGAATAACGATTTCAGTAGGTAGCTAATTTTAATTATTTTATTAGTAAAACCAATATAGGTATGAAGTACAGTGGGAGTAAAAAAAATGGTACACGTGCAACATTGTATGCTTGAGCGATTTAGAAGCCTTTAAGTAGCATTTTTCAAAAATTAAATTAGTTGTGTTTTATCGCCTTTAAATGAGCATCATTTCAAGGCATAAAAACCAATGATGGTAAAACCTAGACGACATAGGGTGCAAATGTTACGTCAGTTATTTTTCTCTTTTTTTTTAATATACGAAATAAACTAAAGAAATATGTTTGATGGATACCCTAAAATTGATTTAAGGGTGTATATTTAACAAAGTGTCAGGCGCTCTTGATATGGGTTCAAAAGGTCCTTTTATCCAGATAAATTAAAAAGAAAATAATATTTTATAAAGGTCGAGCCAAATAGAAGCACCCACTTTTTCTATTTTCAGCATGGAAAAAAGAAAAAAGGTAAATTTTCATTTAATAATAATTATTTTTCATTTCCAAATATGTTATAAACTAGAGAATACTTTTAACTTTCCTAAAATATTTTTTTTTAATTAGTAATAGTTATTTACACTACAAGGAAGGACGTGGTTTGCTCCCTACCGACAACGAGGGCTGGCAAAAAGTAGGAGTCTGGTCAACGAGTACTATCTCCCGAGTTGTGTATTATATTTTTTCTACTCCCGTTCTTCTAAATAAAAAAAAATTTCCGTTTCTTTTAAATGTATAATTCAGAAAATCCAAGTTAGATATCGTGTACGCATGAAAGATTTAAATAAGCAAATTTTCATTGACAGGATTGGTAGCTATGGAATTACGTTATTTGTTTAAACATTTTGTCAGTGTCAGAAAAATAGTATAATGGATGTCAATGCAGTCGCAGAGGCAGCTTGCGCAGCTCTATTGCCTAAAAAGTCGGAAATACGAAAATGCCTAGAATTTCAAAATTTGTATTTTTTAAATAATTATTGCAGTGTATTTTTTATTTATTTACTGTATGCTATTTACTTATTTCCTTAGTAAGTATTTACTTACCTCGCCAGGAAAATAAGACTTAATGACCTCCCCGAAATCAGCGTCATAAAGTCCTTACCAAGTAGGAAATAGAAAAATTAAATTTACTAACGTATTTAGTCACCAAAATAAAATGTCTTAAATTTTTCCTTTTTTTCCTATAAATAAACACCAGAAACAAAAAAAAATGTATATATATAGTTGGTATCCCTGAGTTGATTTAAGAGTATTTTTAATAAAGTGTCAGAACTCTTGATAAGGGTTCAGAAGGTCTTTTTGTCCAGATAAATTAAAAAAGAAAATAATATTTGGAAAAGGTTGCGTCAATCTTAAATATGAGCTCAAGCTATTCTATTTTTTGCATAAAATAAAAGAAAAAACGTCGGATTTACTTTGCTTTTAAATTTCATGAGATTTGTGACAGATAAAATTAGTTTAATTTAAAAAATATGAGTTTTGGTTCTTTAAATTTTATGTTAATTAAATGTTATTTTTGGTATAAGCTCCATTAGTGACTTTATCGAATGTTAAAACGCGGTAATTGATTGGCGAATAAGTTAATCAAACAAGTGCTGATTTAGTAGGCCCTCATTCAAGATTTATTCGCTGATTCCAATTAATATCCAACCACATTCAAGACCCTATCCCTTTATCATAATTAGGGACATTTAAGGTGATTATATTAGGCAAATGTACGTGTAAATTTTCGGAAACCCTTTAGGATTTAGTTGGATTTACCAGGACGCAAAGTCCAGGGAGATGCGGTATTGTCTAATCTAATAATTAAACTATTTTTGTTCGGGTTCCATAAATAATTCTCGCAGCCAAAAATATTAAAATATAACTATACTAACCTATTCATTTGGTACAGTTTATTGCATATTACACATGCATGCACCATCATTGTTTTTTACTGAACAAAATTGTTCACAAAATTTACAAAAGAAACACAAAATCACCCAAAATAGCAAATAAATAACTTAGATTGAGTTGGACTAATACAGAAATGTTGAAGCAACTATACCTGCCGTCAACTCCATTCTTGAGAATTTCAAATAGTAAGCGATACTATGTATGTGGCCAGAGTGCTGGATATCAGAACTGAAATAATTTTAAAAATTGTTTTCTGGACGTTTTGCAAAGTAGTTAGTATGTCAATCTGCCCATCACGCAATAAAATGGAAAGAATAGGTAAAAAATAGAAATGATGAAAGATCGAATAATAGTAATTTATGTTAGAAGACCGGAAAGTAATGTTTTTTAGGTCGAGACAAGCATTTCCAGGGCGAGCCGTAGGCGAGTCCTGGAAGCTTGGAGAGACCTGCAAAACACTAATTTTCGGTTGCGTGATTAACAATACTAAAACCAGATAAAATAATAAAGCTCCATAATGTTGAAAAAGCCAGTTTTTGGGACTTTTCAGCAAAATATGCCAAAAGGACTTTTTCTTTTACATTTTTCACTTTTTTTTCTCGACACCAATTTTTAAATGCGTCGTATGACTTCTCGTAAAGGGCTTTTGATTTTACTAGCAATAACTATATCGTACGTCGCTTTCCTTGCTGCTTCCAAAATATCTTCTGAAATCTCATTTTCCGTGTCGGATAATTCAAAATCTTAATTCATATTTTTAAATTTGCGCACTCGCGAAACAAGTTTAAAATAAACAACAAATTAAAAATCAACGAACTGTCACTTGACAATACATCGAAATATTGTTATCATAGTAACGAAATCAAGGTAAATTGTATTATCAAAGAGCGATTGGAAAAATGAAAAAACAGGGACCGGAAAAATCTTTTGCCGGTCGCTCACGTCCATTTTCCGGTCTTGATCGACGAAACGTTATTTACTGGATGAAAAATTGTCCAGAAAGTTTATATTTTCTGGTCGGTCTTAAAAAAAATATAAACAATTGTGTCTCTACTTTAAAAAATCTTTGGCTTGTGTGGAGAAATACAACAAAACAAAGTTCAGTTACGGATGACCATCTGCATGATACAGTTAGGTTTTCCTTTAAATTTTAAAATCGAGCACAGATCAATCGACTGTAAAAATAAAGACATTTAATGTAATTAATTGCAAGAGTTTCTAGAAGTTTTTGTGAGGTTTCAAAAGGTCATCGTTTCTTAAATGCGACTACAAGAAACATTTTATTTCATCAGTTGACGGTAGAAATGGCCGCAGTCGTGGAAAACTCCAGTCGAAAGTTAGTTTTTGATTGCATGTCGCTTTTCATTGTTTTCACGATAAAAATATGAAAAGTGTGTTTAAACTTTATAAAAACTTTACTAAATAGGTTTTAATTGTTATTGTGTGGTGATATTAAATAATGTTACTTTGGGGGGTATAATAGGTATGCTGTTAAAAAATAAATTATAGATTATAGGAATTTGATATTACTTAATCAAGGATCTATGAAACCCCTCAATTTTTTTTTTGAAATGCATTTTTTTTTGAAAAAAGATATTATTATTCAGTGTGGATCACTTATTTTGTTAATAAAATAAATATTTTTACATTTTTACATTCTACAATCAATTCTACACATTGTTCATAATTCATAAATATACCTATACCTATCTTCAACCTTTTTACGAACTAGTAACTTTTAAAACAAAATAGATAAACGACAAAGTATAAAAGGAAACTATTTTATAAGATGTTGAAAATGCCTCCACCAAGCTGTTTTGCAGTTAAAATTCCTCGTGTACATTTTGTACTACTTGTGAAGAAATTTCTCGCATTACTCGTCGAATGGACTCCTTAAACATATCTATCGAGTTGGGTTTAGATTTATAAACTAAATTTTTGACGTTCACTGAAGTGTTAATATTTCATAAACGATTAAAGATAGGTATAGGGGCATGATTTATGAAAAATGTCTAGAATTGATTGTAGAATGTAAAAATATACAATATGTTTCATTAAAGTAATTAAAGTAAATACACGTAGCATTTCTATAATCCATCGAGTATTTCTAAAAAAATCCATTGCTTCAGAACTAATAAACTGACTTCAGTCTAAAGGTACCGTGCGAGCAAAAATTATTTGCATCAAAGAGGGCCTTGCATCTAACGACGTAATACTTAGCCGTAGAGCTTAATACCTGTTGGGTGTCAGTAACTACCTGAATTAACAATCAATCAGTTATTCCGTCATCTTTGACAGTCGTTACAAGTAATTTGATTCATCGCTAATTTTTCCAATTTCTTGAACAATTCACACAATGGGCTTTACGGAACAGTACAAAACATTCATGGTTGAAGCATGTTTTTGAAACTAGATTAGAGTAAATGGTGAGTGGCAATACAATCCGGGTTTATTCATGGACGATTTTCACGAACATTTTCCTAACGTTGCTTTTATTGCTGGGGATTTTTATCATTGTCTGAAAAGAACCGTGGCTGTGTTTAGGGAAACAGGTTCTATATAACACAAAAAAGGAGCAGGAAGACCATCTGTAAGAGCAGAAGAACTTGTTGCAAACATTCGTGAAATAATGCAAAATACGCTAACAAATTGTATAAGACGCCTGTCCCAAGAAGTGGGAAGATCTTATGGAACATGCAGGACTATTGTAATGTAATTAGTTTTCTTTTTCTTTCTGTATATTCTTACTTTGTTAATTTGTTAATTTTGTAAACAACAAAAATAAATTTGTATTTGTCTACTTATTTTATTACTCATTAGTTTGGCATATCATGTCATAATATGAATTTGACAAAATTTTAACCTATATTTGATTAGATATATCGTCCCCATATCATTGTGATCTAAACCAAGTCCTACGTTTTTTAATCAAAGCCCTCTTTGATGCAAATAATTTTTGCTCGCACGGTAATAATGGAATCACAACCTTCTCTCTCTAAAAAATCGCAACAACCGGCACCGATGTATTTGCTTTTTCCTGTCATCCAGTACAAATTGGGTCTTTTTCATTAATAATTAGTTCAATATGCTTCTTGCAATCTGCCTGTCAAAATACCTAATAATCAATGTAGGACATGGTGCCTGCAGTGGCCACTACAACCTGAACTAGTCCACTTTCTTTATAAAATCGTTAGCCTGTCTATTATAAATCCATGAGTTTCACAAAACACTACGAAGACTACTACTTAAGTGCAGACTCTAGCTTGTTGTCAGCGATCAACTGTATTTTCACTCAAAGACATGCAAAGAAACATAATTTCATGAAAATCCCCTCATTAGGTTCTCAGTTTTGCTAGATAGGGTGCTTTGTTCAACCCTTAATATTGATCACAAAAAAAAATACGGTCTAAACAAAATTTAGCTGCCTGCTACTGTTATATTATACTATTATACCTATACCTATCCCTTTCCCGTTTGCCTAACAGGAAGCTTTCTTTTCCAAAGAAAATATAAATCTTTCATCAAAAATATAACAGTATAAGCTTTCGTAAGGCTTATCCCTATATGAACTTTACTCTCTGTATTTCCCAGGGATTTTAGGCAAAACAAACAACTTTTCCGGTATATCAGGCTTCGACAGAAACCCAAAGACTGTATAAATATTGATTCTCAAGAACGCTAATACCAAAATAAAATAGCAAAACCATTTTTGTCATATTGATTCGATAGTTTTCTTCGCGATATAATTTTGAAAATTGATGTGTGTTTTTTACGAAAAGTATATTTTCTTAAACAAAAACCAGTGTCGTATTTAGGATTGGTCCCCCTCCGAAACACACGAACAAACGAAGGACGAAAGTATGGGTGATTTTAAAATTTTATTTTTTACCAATCGTTTTATAATAAATAATTATTTTTATTAATTGAGTTAATTTAAATAAAGTTTATTAAAATAAAAGAAAGCTGTGAATGAAAGAAAATTTAAAAGATAAAAAGTATTGTTTAATTATCAGAAAAGATAACATTCCTAATTATTACGAAATACTTAAACCTGCTTGAACCCTCCCCAATAGCAGACAAAAAAACCATCGACTGTAAAAAGAGGACATTTGACGAAATTAATTAAAAGAGTTTTTAAAAAGTTTCACCAACATCAAAAGGCTTTCGTCTCTGTTATGCGCGCGGTGGAAAAGTTTTAGCCCATCAATTGAAGATAGAAAATACCGCCCTAGCGAAAAAAACGGGCCAAAAGTAAAACTTTTGATTGCATGTCGCTTTTCATTGTTTTCTCGATAAAAACCACGAAAAATGTGTTGAAATTTGACAAAAACTTTAACAATGGGTCTTTAAATTGCTATACCTCACGACTTTTGTTTTAGACAATTAATCACCATTCTCTGTTAAATCTCGAATTTAGTTCGAATAGAATTAATGACACACAGCGTTGCCAAAGCTCCAAATAAGTAATTAGTATTATTTTTAGTTAACAAAAAATCCTTACCTTTTAAGGTAAGTAAAAACTGAAATTCACAAAATATTACCAGCTGATAGAATACACGGAAAGAAAACAATCCTACAAACATTTATTTCCTATTTTGTATATCTTGTAACAACTGGGTTCTCCAAGCGGTTACCCATCCAAGTACTAACTTTACCCGTTGCATGATTGGTGTGACCAAAGAAACCGGATTCACTATTTACCATTTTTAGTAGTTGTTTTAGTTTTTCACTTCACTACAATTTAGTTTAGGTTTGGTAATAACATTATGTAGTATTTGTTTATTAGTTTTCAAATTCAAAGAATTAGTCCACTTTGTACCGAGACCTAATTTTATAATCCAAAAATCAAATTGCCAATTTTTGCAAAATTTCCCAAAACATACACTTTCTAACAGTACTATGCATACATTGTACAAATTTTCTGTAATATAGCCTAAAATTATAGACAGTTATAGTTACTCCAGAGCTATTTCCATTTTTCCAACCCCCTGGTGGATTTTGAAAAAAGAAATTCAACAACGTCAACCCAAACAACGTCATTATAATACTTTTTTTGTGTTGTTGCTGAGGAAGAACTAGGTTAGGTTAGGTTAGAGTGGCAGACCTCTGGCATTGTCCAAACAGTTACACGTAGTCCTATAAGAACCGTTGTGGTACCACACATGTTCCGCGGAACCTATCCGCATCAGCTTCCTGATAGTTAACGCGACGTAGATCGTAGAAGAATCTTGACAGCTCATTCAAATCAGCCGCTGCTGTTAATAAACTTGGTGAGTCGACCCAGTTGCAGGCTGCTCACTTCCTCCAGTTTGAACCTTCTTGTCGCGAGGCCGGGGCATTCACACAAAAAATGCTGAATACTTTCCTCCTCTTCTTCATCTCTGCAACTTCTACAGAAGTCTTTGGTTGGTATTTGCATACATTCCACGTGTCTACCGAACAGGCAATGTCTGGTGACTACGGCAGTGATGTTTCTTAGGTTCTTCCGACTGTGCTGTAATAGTGCTGCGATTCTCCTGCCGTCAAGTAGGGGCCACAGTTGCCTGGAGATGCTACAAGTTGCCAGCCCTGTCCATCTACTTTGCGCAAGTTGTTTAACTATCCGATCTCCTCTTTGACTGATCCCAGTGGTCTAGCCACAGTATTCTCTGCTAGTTTGACAGACATGCTTGCGCATCAGCAGTCTCGTTGCCATATATATTGCTGTGTCCAGGAACCTAACACAAGGTGATTAGATGTTAAGCAACAAGTATGAAGAGATTTTTGCGACAGCGCCTTACTAATTTTGACTTAGTACTACTGGAGCAAATTGCCTTTATGACTGCTTGACTGTCTATATAAATAGCTATAGACGCAGCTCCTCTCAAGCCAGGGTGATAACGCATAGTATTGACTGAAGTGGAAGAGCTAAGAATATTCCATTTTGATGTACAATGTACATCCATTCGTCGCCACAATATATTTGCTACTTCACCGTCTTTGTATCTTTTACATTTACTGTGATCCCAATAGTAAACAACGAATGTATTGTCAAAAATATATTCATGACCCTTGTCGCCTTGACACTGTACTCACATAAAACTATTTTTAAATAATAGGAGGCTTTTATAAAATGCAAACAATTTCAAAATTAGAATCTTATTCCACAGACGTGAAAAGGAATATATAAGGCTTATTTGTATGACCTTTTTCTTTTTCCCTTCGTTTTCCTTCTAGCTAAAGTTACCCTATTTTCTTATGTATAAATTTTAATATGAAACTCTTTTATCAGCTTAAAAAGTAAGACGTGGGTGTATAATATATCCTCGCTTGCAAAAAAAATATAAAGAGCCTCACAAATCAATATTTAGGGAGTATTATTAGACGGGATATTATTTTGTAAAAGATAATATGATGTTAACAAAAACTTGAATAAAGTGTACCTACCAAAAAAAACAATTTCGGGTCCGGTCGACTTTATGGACAGTGGAATTGCCAAAAAAAATGTCTTTCATTAGAATGTAGGACACTCTTACAATAGTATATTTCACGAAAAAAATTTGCGGAATATCCAGTATTTTTGTCAAAAAAAAATTTTTAAAGTGCACTGAAAACGAAGGTTTTAAAGACTCCAACCGTAAAAACTTGTTGGTTTCGGGCTTGTTAATTGACTGACAGCAACGTTGCCGCATTGTAAGAAAATAATTTAAAGTCAGGAAATACACTGATCCTGAAACTGCATTTCTTATATTTGTGCACTAAAAAAAAATTGTCGTGTTGAACAAGTGCTAACCCGCCCCGATACACCGTTTGGAGCCGAACTGAGGATTTAGTAATGTCCTCCTAGGACTCGTCAGGAACTCGTTGGTTTCGGACTTGTTAATTGACAGAAAATTAAAGTTTTCTACATAATTTAGGAATATTTTTCCACAATTTGTAATATTATATTACGCATTCTTTGCTGAGCTGTAACCCCAAACACTTGCCGCCACATAAACAAGTCGATGTATTCTGGCAAAAACGGAGAGGCAACGTCGCAATATAAATTTTCAACATCCATAAGCTGACAGCTGTCAAATTGAATAGTTTTCCATCATGGCTACATATGAATATCATAACAAATAATAGTAGATTCTGTAACAAGGTTGGAATGAAAATTCGATCCGAGTGGAAGATTCCGAACGCGAGCGTAAGGAACCACGAGTATCGAATTTTCATTCTAACCGAGTAGCAGACTATATTTTCTCCACGACCATCCAGTTCCATATCTGATTCATCCGATTTTTCACTCATTTTTTGACTTGCACTAAAATTTGTCTGAAAATAATTATTACAACGCGGCCATTTTTATCTGACACTGACAGTTTCGAAATTCATGGCAACCTATGTCGTTTATATCAATTACAGAATATTCATTTCGTATCTTGTTATGGAATGAAAATACACGCAAAACGCATAAGAAGCAAGTGTTTCAGAATAAATATTCCAACTCAAGAGCGAGAATTTTTACATTCTATTATCAAAAATGATTTTAGAATTATTGCATTCAGTAATGATCGTGGAGAAAGATTTTTACCTGTTTTAGTGTATTATTATGAATTTCAATGAATTAAATTCGGTTATTTGTAATTATCCGCATTTTTTTAAGTGAAAAAAAAGGTAAAACTTTTTTTTTGTTGTATCTTCAAGGAAAAATCGACAAATGTATTGTCCCTTAAGTCGACCTTACCCACAATTTCAATTAAATTGAAATACAACTAGCTAAAATCCTATAAAATTTATATAAATTTCTAAACTTTGCCATTATTAATAACAGCAAAGGCTTCAAAATTTGCAAGAACTTTTGTTAAATTATTTGTGAAGCTTTCTTGTTTAAAAAAGCTGCATTCAAGTTCTTTAAGATTTGGACGTGACAGTAAACGAAAATTTTAAATAACCCTCTTTAGACATTTTACAAAAACAGAAGTAAAGTTTTGTACGGTAAATTGAAAACTTTGATAAACTGAAAATTTTAAAGTTTTGTAGTTTTTAAATTGAAGCAGTTTTATAATTTCGTATTAATTCAACCATAAAATGAAAGAAAAATATTTTTTCTATTTCACGTTCATAATAAGCTCAGTACGATAAGCATTTGCGTATCGTAATGAAGCTATTTCGATACGCGTTTTTTCTTTATTTGATGTTGGTAACATTTAAATGTTTTACTTCATTGACTTGCGCGGCCTTTCTGATTTACGAGAAAACCCATTTTTCGCAGAGAAAAAATAGCTTAATAACCTACTTTTATATTCTGTGTGGATAACAGTCATGTATGTTGGTTGCATAAATCTATAAATTAATCTTTTGTAGAAGCTTCAAGCTATCATTTTCTGCCAAATCCTATCCAAAATTCAATCTACTAACCTTCCAATGTCGATTTTAACTTTAACTTTTTTTGAATTTTCCATCTTCCCTATACTAAATTGCAATGCAGTGACGTAAAATCACGTTTTTTGAAATTCGAAAAAAAGTTGCAAAATCGCCCGAATTTCCGAACGCTCTGTATATGTACCGAATGTACAAGGATTACACAACGTATTCCGTCCAATTTCAAATCTCATATCGCTAAAATAACTTTAGAATCTCGTGGTAAAAATGGGTCAATAAATCAAAAAATTACAGTTCCCAAAATAATATTTGTGTCCAGATACTACTATGATAAAAAATAGTATTACCAACATAAAATTTAGACATAAAAATTTACAAAATTGAAAGGATTTATTTTCTTTTTAAATATTTTTTTTTTATTGAAAAAACTACAAATTAGAAAAAATAGTATAACGTACGTGTTATATAAAGCAGTTTTTTAAGCACTTGTCCCGTTATAAAACTCGCCGCAAGCGGCTCGTTTTTTAACATGGACGCGTGCTATAAAATGATGCTTTATAAAACGTGTACGTTAATATACTATTAAAATTGATAATGTTGTCTGTTTTATGGTCTAAATTACAATAGACATTCAACTTTTTGTTTTAGATGAAGGTATATTTATTTAAATAAACTCTACTGGCTATACTAATGATACACAAATATTCATTAGTAGTTTATCAGTTATAATGATATAAAATTGATTGTCGATAATGTTATTTTCCTTCTTTTATTAAAATATAAAATAAAGTTTCAAATAATAGGTACCTTTAATCAATATTTTTGACATTATGTATGCATCATTGCATGCAATATGATCATTAATGAAATGTCAAGTTCTTTTTCAAGCTAAATAAGAAAACGTATAAAAACCATTGTTCAAGTTCCTTACATAAACTACCTATTTAATCATTGCAAACGAGTTAATTATTTTAAAGAATTTAAATTCCAATATTAATAGCGTCATTTCAAGAAAATGCTTTGCAACCCTTTGATCTTCCTTTTTGTATTGTTTAATATTATTATTTTATACTTATAGATTATATACATACAAGTTTTTATTATTAAAAAAGTAAAAGGGCATGGCAAAATCTAAAGAGAGTTCACACACACACACACACACATACGTGTCCACATATTTACGGTGGCATCCAAACTATAAACCCAATTGTGGTCACATGAGAATACTGGCAACAGCCGGTCTGTAAAAAAAAGCAGCAACACTGTCCACTGACTTGCGTCATAATACACTCCATTTTAGCCGAGATATGAACCAATGATTATCCTCAATAGTGGCATCGATGCCACAAGAAATCGGAAGTGTATATTTGATGCTACAATAAATAGAACCCTTGAGTGTGTATATGCGTGATGCCACAACAAATCGGAAGTGTAAATTTGATGCCACAATAAATATAACCCTTGAGTATGTGTATGCGTGATGCCACAACAAATTGGAAGTGTAAATTTGATGCCACAACAAATATAACCCTTAAATATGTGTATACGTGATGCCATAACAAATTAGAAGTGTAAATTTGATGCCACAATAAATATTACCCTTGAGTATGTGTATGCGTGATGCCACAACAAATTGGAAGTATGTATTTGATGTCACAATAAATATAGGAAACTCTTGAGTGTGTATAATATACGTGATGCCACAACAAATCGGAGGTGTAAATTTGATGCCACAATAAATATAACCCTTGAGTGTGTGTGTGGGTGATGCCATAACAAATCGGAAGTGTATATTTGATGTCACAATAAATATAACCCTTGAGGGTGTGTGTGGCAAATAAGGTGAATAACGCATAGTATATTTAGTTGAAGTTTTTAAATATATACAGGTATTTTTATCTTTTATTTATTCGAAAGGAGGAAGACTTAAAGTGTCTTATTTCTCTCCTTTCAAATATACACTCCACTTAAAGTATGGACAATTCAGTTTTATTTGTTGGCTAAAACCCCTAAGCAAGTATTTGTTTAAAGCGAAGCGTCGGCAAAGTAAGAATAAAATAAGAAATGCAATATTGTATCTTTATCTCCATCTCTTACCATTCTAGCCATAGCCCTAGTTACTGAATTGTTAAACATAATAAGTATGTAGTAGTCGTATCCAGTAAGCACTAAGAATTAATAGACTGCTAGGTTGACCTATAATAATAATAATAATAATAATAATAATAATAATAATAATAACAAATTTTTATTAGTTCATTGACCTATTTAATTACATTTCAAATTTTAAATTTTTCCTGCTCTCCTGATAGATAGGTAATTACAATCTAGAAAGACTATTTTATTACACTTTTTTACATAAAATTTGATTTTTTAATTTTTTTACAAATAGTTTTAAATTACACCTTTTAATTTCATTTCCTAACTTGTTATATTCTATAGCACCACTAAAAAATATTGATTTTTGAGTCGATTTCAAATTTGTATGATCCAAAATAAAGTTATTTTTTCCTCTTGTTTCATGAATATGAACTTCATTAAATTTTGTTAAGAAATTTTCATAATATGGTGCTGTTATATTTAAATTTATTTTATGAATAAAAATCAAAATACGAAATAATAAAAAAATTTCTATATTCATCCATTGTAAACAATTTAGCATTTCCGTTATTTTAGTGTATTTATTACATCCCAATATTATTCTCATTGCTCTATTTTGTGAAATCTGTAATCTGTTTTTATCTTGTTGTGAACATATATATAAAATTGAACTACAAAAAACAAAATGAAGTAAAATAATACAATTGAAAATCATTTTTTTACTATAAATGCTTAAGTAGGTATCCGCTTAATCTATTTAGTACTCCTATTTTTTTTCAAAATTTTTTTACAAATATAATCCATATGTTCATGAAATTTTAAATTTTTGTCGATAATAACTCCTAAATATTTAACTTTAGTAACAATTTCAATAGCTTCGTTATTTATTTTAAAAGAAAGATTTTGTTTTTGAAACTCATAATACTGTTTATCAGACCTTAGTAACAAACATAGAGGATGGTTTAACGCACCAATTTTAATAATTTAAAATTATTAGTGATATAAAGAGAAGCAATGCAATTTTAAATTTGTGTTATGTCAAGTTGATAAATTAAACCATTCTTAAAAGGTTCAATGATGGCAATGTAAAAAGAATTGTGTATTTCTAGTGCTTAGTGCACCGGCGTATCCAGCTCATGCGTCTGGGGGGGGGTAATGGATCGGCTAGGACCAGGCACGTAGCCAGGATTTCTTTTGAGGGGGGGGGCTAATGGGATCGCGCCGAAGGCGCAAAAAAAAAGCGCCGCAGGCGAAAATTTTTTGGGTGCCACGCCCTTTTTTAAATCATGGTGCTTGGTTTTCAAGTGGGAAAAATAATAAACACAACACAAAATCCTCAAGAAAATCTCAAAAACAAACCTGGTAATAATTGAGGTGAAGAAAATGTAATAGTGTAGGAAATGTTTAATGTATTGCCTATGTTGCCGAAATCAGAGCTCGAGTTTCGGAGGGGGTTCAGGCCCCCTGGACCCTCCCCCCTAGCTACGTGCCTGGCTAGGATACTAGATAATAGCAGCTTTAAGGAGTAAGGACAAAAATTAAACAACGCTTAAGTAATCTTGGGGGTGGGGTAATTACCCCCATTACCCCCCCCCCTTGTATACGCCGGTGGCTTAGTGGGCCCTTAATACTGCACAGTTGGTTTTAAATTAAATAATGAAAAGTTTTTTGTCTTAATTATCAAGCCGATTATAAAAAAAATCTAGATCGTTACTTTTAGTACCCATTATTTAAAAAAAAATTATAAATGGTAAATATATATTTTTTTTGGAATTTTAATTGAAGGAACTTTAAATTTTGGATAATTCTTCAAAAACTTTTTAGCTTTTATAATAATAATAATAATAATAATCAGACGTTTATTAGTCCACTTGGTATTACAAAAGTTGATATATATATATATATATATAACAAAAGAAAAACAGATAAAAAATAACAGTTATATCACAACTTTAGATAAATTAAGGACTAATAGGCCGTTGTTTCAGCTTTCCCAACAGGTTGTCGGGGGGCTGTTGCGGCCTATCGGGGGGCTGTTGCGGCCTTATGAGGTGTACGTTTTATTAAGGGCAATCTATCAACTATATTATATGTCCTGAGGGTGTAAATATTAAGTACATCTGTTTTAAAAAGGAAATTAAAATTCGTATCATCAATCTTTGCGGCTACTAGTTGCCCAACTTTATAAATAAGAAAAAAAAAATTTTTTCGAAACCCCATTTAAAAATTGTAAGACTCTTCAAAGTTTTCTATGAATCCATAATTTTTCTAGGGGTTTGTTCAGTAGTTGCCGCAGAAATTGACGATGGCCGAATTTTAAATTTTATTTTAGAACAGAAACTAATTTTTTATGCCCCGAGCCAATGTTGGTGATAAATTGCCCTTAAGGCGGTTTGCCTGCTATACCAAACCCTACAATAACGGTAAGCTGGGCATTAATGATGATCCCGGTACTACTATGCCCGATAACTTTAACGCCAGAAACAAGCCGCTTACGTAACGGCCTTATTTAAATGCATACAAAAGACCTTACTTGGAAAATTAATTTTATAATTTTGGCACCTTTTTCTTTATATTTTTTAGCCGCACTTAAACCCCTTTAAGAAAAATTCTTTACTATGTTTTAAAATAGGTTTTAAACGAAATAGATTATAGTCATCCAAATTTTAATTTCCGGCGCCTTAATAGACCTTATGTAATATTAATTTTCAAATAAAGACTCAAATTTATCTAGTGATATTTTTTCCAAAAAATTAATTTTGTGTCGGGAAAATAAGCATACAACGTTTGATGGTAGACTTCGGGGCACAAAATATATCGATTAAAGTCAACTTGTTTGTATCCGAAACTCCTTAGTTTAGCCGCTGGAGGCGTTAAAAGCTCACGAAAAATGTTGTTTTCCTTAATAAACCTGCTATTGGATTGGCATAATTTTTTGTAAGTATTGACTTTATATTTACTGTGGCATCTTGTGTGTGAATAGGCCTGCACTATGTCGTCCGTTCTACTTGTGACACCTTACACTCGGATACGACAACAATCTATATAATAAAGCGAATTAATGTAGATATACTTTAAATCCTCGTTTCGTTCGGGTTTGTTCAGTGGTAAATTAAATGATTTTAAAAACATGGAAATGTCATATAACCATTTACATCCGTCCATATTTTTTATACGATAAACATAAAAAGTCAACCCAGACATCTGCTTCGACCAACGGACTAGGTATATTT
The DNA here is from genome assembly GCA_963969555.1 of Polydrusus pterygomalis. Classification (NCBI taxonomy): domain Eukaryota; kingdom Metazoa; phylum Arthropoda; class Insecta; order Coleoptera; family Curculionidae; genus Polydrusus; species Polydrusus pterygomalis. The sequence continues at coordinate 10,352,366 of OZ018379.1, forward strand.
AGAAGCTATTTGCCTCTTGTAAAATTTTCGCTTAACGGCCTGACATCGCTTTCGGGGATTTCCTACACGTGGCTTGCATTAATAGCATTTACTAAAAACCCTCCTAAGCTATAGAACTTACTGCATATAAACTAAGTTAAAACAAGTAAAATGTTGGTATTACTGACTGAATAGCTAAATAAGCTAACGGTTTGTATGAAGGTTGTAGACAACGATGTATCTTGAGTAATAGATGTGTTTTGGACTTCCATTGCCTTAAGTTTTTCATATCACATCGTTTCAACTGGTAAGTACCTCCAGTCATCTTCAGGTGAATGTGATATGAAAAACTAAAGGCAATGGAAGTCCAAAACACATCTATTACTCAAGCTAAAGGTTAAAACGTTACTTATCTTGTAATAGATTTTTAATTTAGGGCTTTCATTGGAAGGAAATACTTTTTAATGGATGCCAATTTATACCAGCACGTTAATGTATATTTCAAAAATTAAAGTTAAATCTGAAAATCCGTTACATTAGAATCACAGTTTAAGGATGCGTATGTCAATATCTTTAAATTAAAGTAAATTGTATGTCCCAATTTGGAAAAAATGTAGGGACAGCGGGAGGCAAAAAGAAGGTTTATTTTACACGAGGTGATGTTCAACATTTACCTCTTGCTTTATTGCAGTCATTTACGCAGTAAAATTGCAACTGAAAAAAAGTTTTTAAATATAGTTAGCTATTCAATTAAAGCGCCTGTGCTGTCAATACAATCAACGATGAGTATAAGAAAACTACCGGATGTGTAACGTCATTTTTATTTCTAATTTTTAAAGGGCATTATACAGAAATGTGCCTTTTTAGTGGAAAATCATACACATATAGCATGCCGCGTCTAAAGATAGCAGTAAGTACCTAAATTGGCTTTATTGAGCCTAGCAGTTTCTCATCAACCGTTATACAAGTGTTGTTCAGGCACCCAGTATAAAATCCCTTTGATGATAAACTTTTCCAACACTCTGTATAGTATACAGGATGGCGCATCGAAAACGAAACAGAGACATAGACTGGCAGCTCAGTTCTTTTTTGGAAAAACGATCAGACTCGTCGAGTTTGTTTGAGAGACACAAAATTGGCAAAAAATCACGTTAACATGTGCACTGTGCAGCCCCCTGAGCGGGGGTGGCACCACCCCTAAAATCTTAAATGGAAAGGGGGGTTGAGTGATACCTTATTATTAAGGTCTTTTAATTCCCTTTATAAAGATGTAAAATTCATGTACTTCAGTTCAGTAGTTTTGGAAATTTATTGATTTAAAGGTTAAATAAAACTTTAATACATCATTATTGGAGATCAATACATTTGGCAGCAAAGTAGTTTAAAAATAAAGAATGAACTGCCAAGTAAATTTTGGAAATTACCACCATGACTGTCCATGCAGTAATAAAGATTTTGCTCAAAACTAACTAATTTGAAGGCACTCATTCACAATTCTTTGTCGCAAATGTTCTTACGATGTTGGCTGAGTAGCATAGATTTTGCTTTTTAAGTGACCCCACAGAAAGAAATCCAAAGGTGATAAATCTGGCGATCTTGGGGGCCATTCAGTGGCACCTCTTCTACCAATCCATCGATCTGGAAACGTCTAATCTAAAAATTGTCAAACACGTAATACGTAATGTGGTGTGGCACCATCCTGAATCCGTTGGATACTACGTCGACTAACACCACATACAGTATCCAATTTGCGGGTACTTAACGTAGGATCTACATTAACTTGCCCTAAAACCTCCACTTCTATTGCTTCGTTCCTTATGGGATTTTCAATGTTGCGTTTTTTATTGGCGACTGAGCCAGTTTCCCGAAATTTAGTTACAAGCTCTAGAACATATTTCCGATGCACGTTACTGTTCTTATGTCGCTCATTAAATATTTGTGCTGTTCTATTAACACACTAATTATTTCCGAAAAATATTTCGATAATTTCAACCCTTTCTGCCGTGGAATATACCATGGTTAATTTATGTATAAAGCGTTAAAAGGTATTTTAACAACAAAGTTTGGTCGAATCAATCGCAAACTATGTACTAAGTTCCTATTAAAAAAAAGTACGAGACATTCCATTCTTATCTTTCTTGAAGAAACAACTTTTTTTGCCACAAAAAACGCTCCAATCGCTATTTTCAACACCAAAATGATAAACAAACCATGGGCGTAGTGAAGAAAAGCATTTACTATTAGGTAAATGATGTTACTTAAATTTCTTCTGAAAGTAGTACAAACTAATCCGATGTACCTATTAAAGTCTACTCTAAGCTTTAAATCAATAAATCTACAAAACTATTGAACTGAAGTGCATGCATTTTACATCGTCGACCCCCCTTTCCATTAATTTTCAGTTACTTAACTTGCTATTCCTTCCTCGTTATGATGCACTGGCTACTGAACGCTGAACTCTTATTTGCGCGTTGTATTGAATAATATAAAATGGTTCAAGTGTGTATTGTAGAAGGCGCCACCGTACGGCGGATACCACAATTTAGGTTAAAGTAAGATGTGAACTGGCATAAATAGTGGCACATCATACACAATTGGCGGGAACGGTTTTAAATAAGCTAGTGCCAATTGGTCCTTACCGAATGGAGAAAGAGCCTACAAAAACGCGGGAAATATATCCAAATTTAAATTTCATTTACCGTAGGTCGTTATATTACATATTTTGCTGTCGTATCCGGGTGTAGGGTGTCACAAGTAGAACGGGCGACATAGTGCAGGCCTATTCACACACAAGATGCCACAGTAAATGCAATACATACACACACACACACACACATACGTGTCCACATATTTACGGTGGCATCCAAACTATAAACCCAATTGTGGTCACATGAGAATACTGGCAACAGCCGGTCTGTAAAAAAAAGCAGCAACACTGTCCACTGACTTGCGTCATAATACACTCCATTTTAGCCGAGATATGAACCATTGATTATCCTCAATAGTGGCATCGATGCCACAAGAAATCGGAAGTGTATATTTGATGCTACAATAAATAGAACCCTTGAGTGTGTATATGCGTGATGCCACAACAAATCGGAAGTGTAAATTTGATGTCACAATAAATATAACCCTTGAGTATGTGTATGCGTGATGCCACAACAAATCAGAAGTGTAAATTTGATGCCACAATAAATATAACCCTTAAGTATGTGTATGCGTGATGCCACAACAAATTGGAAGTGTGTATTTGATGTCACAATAAATATAGGTAACCCTTGAGTGTGTATATGCGTGATGCCACAACAAATCGGAAGTGTAAATTTGATGCCACAACAAATATAACCCTTAAATATGTGTATGCGTGATGCCATAACAAATCAGAAGTGTAAATTTGATGCCACAATAAATATCACCCTTGAGTATGTGTATGCGTGATGCCACAACAAATTGGAAGTGTAAATTTGATGCCACAATAAATATAACCCTTGAGTATGTGTATGCGTGATGCCACAACAAATCAGAAGTGTAAATTTGATGCCACAATAAATATAACCCTTGAGTGTGTGTGTGGGTGATGCCATAACAAATCGGAAGTGTATATTTGATGTCACAATAAATATAACCCTTGAGGGTGTGTGTGGCAAATAAGGTGCATAACGCATAGTATATTTAGTTGAAGTTTTTAAATATATACAGGTATTTTTATCTTTTATTTATTCGAAAGGAGGAAGACTTAAAGTGTCTTATTTCTCTCCTTTCAAATATACACTTCACTTAAAGTATGGACAATTCAGTTTTATTTATTGGCTAAAACCCCTAAGCAAGCATTTGTTTAAAGCGAAGCGTCGGCAAAGTAAGAATAAAATAAGAAATGCAATATTGTATCTTTATCTCCATATCTTACCATTCTAACCATAGCCCTAGTTACTTAATTGTTAAACATAATAAGTATGTAGTAGGCGTATCCAGTAAGCACTAAGAATTAATAGACTGCTAGGTTGACCTATAATAATAATAATAATAATAATAACAAATTTTTATTAGTTCATTGACCTATTTAATTACATTTCAAATTTTAAATTTTTTCTGCTCTCCTGATAGATAGGTAATTACAATCTAGAAAGACTATTTTATTACACTTTTTTAAATAAAATTTAATTTTTTTTACAAATAGTTTTAAATTACACCTTTTAATTTCATTTCCTAACTTGTTATATTCTATAGAACCACTAAAAAATATTGATTTTTGAGTCGATTTCAAATTTGTATGATCCAAAATAAAGTTATTTTTTCCTCTTGTTTCATGAATATGAACTTCATTAAATTTTGTTAAGAAATTTTCATAATATGGTGCTGTTATATTTAAATTTTTTTTATGAATAAAAATCAAAATACGAAATAATAAAAAGTTTTCTATATTCATCCATTGTAAACAATTTAGCATTTCCGTTATTTTAGTGTATTTATTGCATCCCAATATTATGCTCATTGCTCTATTTTGTTAAATCTGTAATCTGTTTTTATCTTGTTGTGAACATATATATAAAATTGAACTACAAAAAACAAAATGAGGTAAAATAATACAATTGAAAATCATTTTTTTACTATAAATACTTAAGTATCCGCTTAATCTATTTAGTACTCCTATTTTTTTTTTTAATTTTTTTACAAATATAATCCATATGTTCATGAAATTTAAAATTTTTGTCGATAATAACTCCTAAATATTTAACTTTAGTAACAATTTCAATAGCTTCGTTATTTATTTTAAAAGAAAGATTTTGATTTTGAAACTCATAATACTGTTTATCAGACCTTAGTAACAAACATAGAGGATGGTTTACCGCACTAATTTTAATAATTTAAAATAATTAGTGATATAAAGAGAAGCAATGCAATTTTAAATTTGTGTTATGTCAAGTTGATAAATTAAACCATTCTTAAAAGGTTCAATGATGGCAATGTAAAAAGAATTGTGTATTTCTAGTGCTTAGTGGGCCCTTAATACTGCACAGTTGGTTTTAAATTAAATAATGAAAAGTTTTTTGTCTTAATTATCAAGCCGATTATAAAAAAAAACTAGATCGTTACTTTTAGTACCCATTATTTAAAAAAAAAATTACAAATGGTAAATATATATATATATTTTTTGGAATTTTAATTGAAGGAACTTTAAATTTTGGATAATTCTTCAAAAACTTTTTAGCTTTTATGAGGTGTACGTTTTATTAAGGGCAATCGATCAACTATATTATATGTCCTGAGGGTGTAAAAATTAAGTACTTCTGTTTTAAAAAGGAAATTAAAATTCGTATCATCAATCTTTGCGGCTACTAGTTGCCCAACTTTATAGATAAGAAAAAAAATTTCGTAACCCCATTTAAAAATTGTAAGACTCTTCAAAGTTTTCTATGAATCCATAATTTTTCTAGGGGTTTGTTCAGTAGTTGCCGTAGAAATTGACGATGGCCGAATTTTAAATTTTTATTTTAGAACAGAAACTAATTTTTTATGCCCCGAGCCAATGTTGGTGATAAATTGCCCTTAAGGGGGTTTGCCATGAACCTGAAGCTAGCGGCCAGCGGCCAACGGCCGAATAAATAAATATTTCGCGCGGAGTGTACCACATAGGCAGTGTATGCTTTCCCTGATTATAAATATGTATATCTTTTATTTATAATATAATTGTGGCAAAATTAGAAAAACTATTATAGTCTATAAGAGGTGGAGTGTGCGCAATTTAATAGGCGTTATTATTACCAAAAAAATAAACTACAAGGTAGATTCAAAAATGAGGGAAAAAACTATTTCTGTAAAAATGGCATTTCACAATAAAACTTCGTGGAGGGCTTTATTATATTACAAACTACAACATACTTAAAGAATTTTTCCCTAAATAGCCTCTACGGGGTTCATTCAGAAATTTAAAATAAACATGTTTTTACAAAAACCGTAGTTTTAACTAGTTCACGTTGAAACTTCGTAGAGGGCTTTATTATATTACAAACTACAACATACTTGAAGGATTTTTTCAGAAATAGCCTTTACGGGGTTCATTCAGAAAATTAAAATAAACATTTTTTTACAAAAACCGTAGTTTTAACTAGTTCACGTTGAAACTTCGTGGAGTGCTTTATTATATTACAAACCACAACATACTTGAAGGATTTTTCCCTAAATAGCCTCTACGGGGTTCATTCAGAAAATTAAAATAAACATTTTTTTACAAAAACCGTAGTTTTAACTAGTTCACGTTAAAACTTCGTGGGGGGCTTTATTATATTACAAACTACAACATACTTGAAGGATTTTTCCCTAAATAGCCTCTACGGGGTTCATTCAGAAAATTAAAATAAAAATTTTTTTACAAAAACCGTAGTTTTAACTAGTTCACGTTGAAACTTCGTGGAGTGCTTTATTATATTACAAACCACAACATACTTGAAGGATTTTTCCCTAAATAGCCTCTACGGGGTTCATTCAGAAAATTAAAATAAACATTTTTTTACAAAAACCGTAGTTTTAACTAGTTCACGTTGAAACTTCGTGGAGTGCTTTATTATATTACAAACCACAACATACTTGAAGGATTTTTCCCTAAATAGCCTCTACGGGGTTCATTCAGAAAATTAAAATAAAATTTTTTTTACAAAAACCGTAGTTTTAACTAGTTCACGTTGAAACTTCGTAGAGGGCTTTATTATATTACAAACCACAACATACTTAAAGGATTTTTCCCTAAATAGCCTCTACGGGGTTCATTCAGAAAATTAAAATTAACATTTTTTTACAAAAACCGTAGTTTTAACTAGTTCACGTTAAAACTTCGTGGAGTGCTTTATTATATTACAAACCACAACATACTTGAAGGATTTTTTCAGAAATAGCCTTTACGGGGTTCATTCAGAAAATTAAAATAAACATTTTTTTACAAAAACCGTAGTTTTAACTAGTTCACGTTAAAACTTCGTGGGGGGCTTTATTATATTACAAACTACAACATACTTGAAGGATTTTTCCCTAAATAGCCTCTACGGGGTTCATTCAGAAAATTAAAATTAACATTTTTTTACAAAAACCGTAGTTTTAACTAGTTCACGTTAAAACTTCGTGGAGTGCTTTATTATATTACAAACCACAACATACTTGAAGGATTTTTTCAGAAATAGCCTTTACGGGGTTCATTCAGAAAATTAAAATAAACATTTTTTTACAAAAACCGTAGTTTTAACTAGTTCACGTTAAAACTTCGTGGGGGGCTTTATTATATTACAAACCACAACATACTTGAAGGATTTTTCCCTAAATAGCCTCTACGGGGTTCATTCAGAAAATTAAAATAAACATTTTTTTACAAAAACCGTAGTTTTAACTAGTTCACGTTAAAACTTCGTGGGGGGCTTTATTATATTACAAACTACAACATACTTGAAGGATTTTTCCCTAAATAGCCTCTACGGGGTTCATTCAGAAAATTAAAATAAAAATTTTTTTACAAAAACCGTAGTTTTAACTAGTTCACGTTGAAACTTCGTGGAGTGCTTTATTATATTACAAACCACAACATACTTGAAGGATTTTTCCCTAAATAGCCTCTACGGGGTTCATTCAGAAAATTAAAATAAACATTTTTTTACAAAAACCGTAGTTTTAACTAGTTCACGTTGAAACTTCGTGGAGTGCTTTATTATATTACAAACCACAACATACTTGAAGGATTTTTCCCTAAATAGCCTCTACGGGGTTCATTCAGAAAATTAAAATAAACATTTTTTTACAAAAACCGTAGTTTTAACTAGTTCACGTTAAAACTTCGTGGGGGGCTTTATTATATTACAAACTACAACATACTTGAAGGATTTTTCCCTAAATAGCCTCTACGGGGTTCATTCAGAAATTTAAAATAAACATGTTTTTACAAAAACCGTAGTTTTAACTAGTTCACGTTGAAACTTCGTAGAGGGCTTTATTATATTACAAACCACAATATACTTAAAGGATTTTTCCCTAAATAGCCTCTACGGGGTTCATTCAGAAAATTAAAATAAACATTTTTTTACAAAAACCGTAGTTTTAACTAGTTCACGTTAAAACTTCGTGGGGGGCTTTATTATATTACAAACTACAACATACTTGAAGGATTTTTCACGATTACATTTTTTAGTAGCTTTGCCACGATTTCGATTAATGAAATTTCGACATTTAATGAAATTCTTATTTTCGTAAAAATTATCTTACAAAAACAAAACTTTTGAATGAATCCCGTAAAGGCAATTTTTTCAGATATGTTGTGGTTTGTAATTAAATAAAGCCCTCCACGAAGTTTTAACGTGAACTAGTTAAAACTACGGTTTTTGTAAAAAAATGTTAATTTTAATTTTCTGAATGAACCCCGTAGAGGCTATTTAGGGAAAAATCCTTTAAGTATGTTGTGGTTTGTAATATAATAAAGCCCTCTACGAAGTTTCAACGTGAACTAGTTAAAACTACGGTTTTTGTAAAAAAATGTTTATTTTAATTTTCTGAATGAACCCCGTAGAGGCTATTTAGGGAAAAATCCTTCAAGTATGTTGTGGTTTGTAATATAATAAAGCACTCCACGAAGTTTCAACGTGAACTAGTTAAAACTACGGTTTTTGTAAAAAAATGTTTATTTTAATTTTCTGAATGAACCCCGTAAAGGCTATTTCTGAAAAAATCCTTCAAGTATGTTGTAGTTTGTAATATAATAAAGCCCTCTACGAAGTTTCAACGTGAACTAGTTAAAACTACGGTTTTTGTAAAAACATGTTTATTTTAAATTTCTGAATGAACCCCGTAGAGGCTATTTAGGGAAAAATTCTTTAAGTATGTTGTAGTTTGTAATATAATAAAGCCCTCCACGAAGTTTTATTGTGAAATGCCATTTTTACAGAAATAGTTTTTTCCCTCATTTTTGAATCTACCTTGTAGTTTATTTTTTTGGTAATAATAACGCCTATTAAATTGCGCACACTCCACCTCTTATAGACTATAATAGTTTTTCTAATTTTGCCACAATTATATTATAAATAAAAGATATACATATTTATAATCAGGGAAAGCATACACTGCCTATGTGGTACACTCCGCGCGAAATATTTATTTATTCGGCCGTTGGCCGCTGGCCGCTACACACCACAACATACTTGAAGGATTTTTCCCTAAATAGCCTCTACGGGGTTCATTCAGAAAATTAAAATAAACATTTTTTTACAAAAACCGTAGTTTTAACTAGTTCACGTTAAAACTTCGTGGGGGGCTTTATTATATTACAAACTACAACATACTTGAAGGATTTTTCCCTAAATAGCCTCTACGGGGTTCATTCAGAAAATTAAAATAAACATTTTTTTACAAAAACCGTAGTTTTAACTAGTTCACGTTAAAACTTCGTGGGGGGCTTTATTATATTACAAACTACAACATACTTAAAGGATTTTTCCCTAAATAGCCTCTACGGGGTTCATTCAGAAAATTAAAATAAACATTTTTTTACAAAAACCGTAGTTTTAACTAGTTCACGTTAAAACTTCGTGGAGGGCTTTATTATATTACAAACTACAACATACTTGAAGGATTTTTTCAGAAATAGCCTTTACGGGGTTCATTCAGAAAATTAAAATAAACATTTTTTTACAAAAACCGTAGTTTTAACTAGTTCACAATAAAACTTCGTGGAGGGCTTTATTATATTACAAACTACAACATACTTAAAGAATTTTTCCCTAAATAGCCTCTACGGGGTTCATTCAGAAATTTAAAATAAACATGTTTTTACAAAAACCGTAGTTTTAACTAGTTCACGTTGAAACTTCGTAGAGGGCTTTATTATATTACAAACTACAACATACTTGAAGGATTTTTTCAGAAATAGCCTTTACGGGGTTCATTCAGAAAATTAAAATAAACATTTTTTTACAAAAACCGTAGTTTTAACTAGTTCACGTTGAAACTTCGTGGAGTGCTTTATTATATTACAAACCACAACATACTTGAAGGATTTTTCCCTAAATAGCCTCTACGGGGTTCATTCAGAAAATTAAAATAAACATTTTTTTACAAAAACCGTAGTTTTAACTAGTTCACGTTAAAACTTCGTGGGGGGCTTTATTATATTACAAACTACAACATACTTGAAGGATTTTTCCCTAAATAGCCTCTACGGGGTTCATTCAGAAAATTAAAATAAACATTTTTTTACAAAAACCGTAGTTTTAACTAGTTCACGTTGAAACTTCGTGGAGTGCTTTATTATATTACAAACCACAACATACTTGAAGGATTTTTCCCTAAATAGCCTCTACGGGGTTCATTCAGAAAATTAAAATAAAAATTTTTTTACAAAAACCGTAGTTTTAACTAGTTCACGTTGAAACTTCGTGGAGTGCTTTATTATATTACAAACCACAACATACTTGAAGGATTTTTCCCTAAATAGCCTCTACGGGGTTCATTCAGAAAATTAAAATAAACATTTTTTTACAAAAACCGTAGTTTTAACTAGTTCACGTTGAAACTTCGTGGAGTGCTTTATTATATTACAAACCACAACATACTTGAAGGATTTTTCCCTAAATAGCCTCTACGGGGTTCATTCAGAAAATTAAAATAAAAATTTTTTTACAAAAACCGTAGTTTTAACTAGTTCACGTTGAAACTTCGTAGAGGGCTTTATTATATTACAAACCACAACATACTTAAAGGATTTTTCCCTAAATAGCCTCTACGGGGTTCATTCAGAAAATTAAAATTAACATTTTTTTACAAAAACCGTAGTTTTAACTAGTTCACGTTAAAACTTCGTGGAGTGCTTTATTATATTACAAACCACAACATACTTGAAGGATTTTTTCAGAAATAGCCTTTACGGGGTTCATTCAGAAAATTAAAATAAACATTTTTTTACAAAAACCGTAGTTTTAACTAGTTCACGTTAAAACTTCGTGGGGGGCTTTATTATATTACAAACTACAACATACTTGAAGGATTTTTCCCTAAATAGCCTCTACGGGGTTCATTCAGAAAATTAAAATTAACATTTTTTTACAAAAACCGTAGTTTTAACTAGTTCACGTTAAAACTTCGTGGAGTGCTTTATTATATTACAAACCACAACATACTTGAAGGATTTTTTCAGAAATAGCCTTTACGGGGTTCATTCAGAAAATTAAAATAAACATTTTTTTACAAAAACCGTAGTTTTAACTAGTTCACGTTGAAACTTCGTGGAGTGCTTTATTATATTACAAACCACAACATACTTGAAGGATTTTTCCCTAAATAGCCTCTACGGGGTTCATTCAGAAAATTAAAATAAACATTTTTTTACAAAAACCGTAGTTTTAACTAGTTCACGTTAAAACTTCGTGGGGGGCTTTATTATATTACAAACTACAACATACTTGAAGGATTTTTCCCTAAATAGCCTCTACGGGGTTCATTCAGAAATTTAAAATAAACATGTTTTTACAAAAACCGTAGTTTTAACTAGTTCACGTTGAAACTTCGTAGAGGGCTTTATTATATTACAAACCACAATATACCTAAAGGATTTTTCCCTAAATAGCCTCTACGGGGTTCATTCAGAAAATTAAAATAAACATTTTTTTACAAAAACCGTAGTTTTAACTAGTTCACGTTAAAACTTCGTGGGGGGCTTTATTATATTACAAACTACAACATACTTGAAGGATTTTTCACGATTACATTTTTTAGTAGCTTTGCCACGATTTCGATTAATGAAATTTCGACATTTAATGAAATTCTTATTTTCGTAAAAATTATCTTACAAAAACAAAACTTTTGAATGAATCCCGTAAAGGCAATTTTTTCAGATATGTTGTGGTTTGTAATTAAATAAAGCCCTCCACGAAGTTTTAACGTGAACTAGTTAAAACTACGGTTTTTGTAAAAAAATGTTAATTTTAATTTTCTGAATGAACCCCGTAGAGGCTATTTAGGGAAAAATCCTTTAAGTATGTTGTGGTTTGTAATATAATAAAGCCCTCTACGAAGTTTCAACGTGAACTAGTTAAAACTACGGTTTTTGTAAAAAAAATTTTATTTTAATTTTCTGAATGAACCCCGTAGAGGCTATTTAGGGAAAAATCCTTCAAGTATGTTGTGGTTTGTAATATAATAAAGCACTCCACGAAGTTTCAACGTGAACTAGTTAAAACTACGGTTTTTGTAAAAAAATGTTTATTTTAATTTTCTGAATGAACCCCGTAGAGGCTATTTAGGGAAAAATCCTTCAAGTATGTTGTGGTTTGTAATATAATAAAGCACTCCACGAAGTTTCAACGTGAACTAGTTAAAACTACGGTTTTTGTAAAAAAATTTTTATTTTAATTTTCTGAATGAACCCCGTAGAGGCTATTTAGGGAAAAATCCTTCAAGTATGTTGTAGTTTGTAATATAATAAAGCCCCCCACGAAGTTTTAACGTGAACTAGTTAAAACTACGGTTTTTGTAAAAAAATGTTTATTTTAATTTTCTGAATGAACCCCGTAGAGGCTATTTAGGGAAAAATCCTTCAAGTATGTTGTGGTTTGTAATATAATAAAGCACTCCACGAAGTTTCAACGTGAACTAGTTAAAACTACGGTTTTTGTAAAAAAATGTTTATTTTAATTTTCTGAATGAACCCCGTAAAGGCTATTTCTGAAAAAATCCTTCAAGTATGTTGTAGTTTGTAATATAATAAAGCCCTCTACGAAGTTTCAACGTGAACTAGTTAAAACTACGGTTTTTGTAAAAACATGTTTATTTTAAATTTCTGAATGAACCCCGTAGAGGCTATTTAGGGAAAAATTCTTTAAGTATGTTGTAGTTTGTAATATAATAAAGCCCTCCACGAAGTTTTATTGTGAAATGCCATTTTTACAGAAATAGTTTTTTCCCTCATTTTTGAATCTACCTTGTAGTTTATTTTTTTGGTAATAATAACGCCTATTAAATTGCGCACACTCCACCTCTTATAGACTATAATAGTTTTTCTAATTTTGCCACAATTATATTATAAATAAAAGATATACATATTTATAATCAGGGAAAGCATACACTGCCTATGTGGTACACTCCGCGCGAAATATTTATTTATTCGGCCGTTGGCCGCTGGCCGCTAGCTTCAGGTTCATGGTTTGCCTGCTATACCAAACCCTACAATAACGGTAAGCTGGGCGTTAATGATGATCCCGGTACTACTATGCCGGATAACTTTAACGCCAGAAACAAGCCGCTTACGTAACGGCCTTATTTAAATGCATACAAAGACCTTATTTGGAAAATTAATTTTAGAATTTTGGCACCTTTTTCTTTATATTTTTTAGTCGCACTTAAACCCCATTAAAAAAAATTCTTTACTGTGTTTTAAAATAGGTTTCAAACGAAATAGATTATAGTCATCCAAATTTTAATTTCCGGCGCCCTAATAGACCTTATGTAATATTAATTTTCAAATAAAGACTCAAATTTATCTAGTGATATATTTTCCAAAAAATTAATTTTGTGTCGGGAAAATAAGCATACAACGTTTGATGGCAGACTTCGGGGCACAAAATATATCGATTAAAGTCAACTTGTTTGTATCCGAAACTCCTTAGTTTAGCCGCTGGAGGCGTTAAAAGCTCACGAAAAATTTTGTTTTCCTTATTAAACCTGGTATTGGATTGTCATAATTTTTTGCAAGTATTGACTTTACATTTACTGTGGCATCTTGTGTGTGAATAGGCCTGCACTATGTCGTCCGTTCTACTTGTGACACCTTATACTCGGATACGACAACAATCTATATAATATAGCGAATTAATGTAGATATACTTTAAATCCTCGTTTCGTTCGGGTTTGTTCAGTGGTAAATTAAATGGTTTTAAAAACATGGAAATGTCATATAACCATTTACATCCGTCCATATTTTTTATACGATAAACATAAAAAGTCAACCCAGACATCTGCTTCGACCAACGGACTAGGTATATCTAGAAGCTATTTGCCTCTTGTAAAATTTTCGCTTAACGGCCTGACATCACTTTCGGGGATTTCCTACACGTGGCTTGCATTAATTGCCTTAAGTTTTTCATATCACAACGTTTCAACTGGTAAGTACCTCCAGTCGTCTTCAGGTGAATGTGATATGAAAAACTAAAGGCAATGGAAGTCCAAAACACATCTATTACTCAAGCTAAAGGTTAAAACGTTACTTATCTTATAATAGATTTTTAATTTAGGGCTTTCATTGGAAGGAAATACTTTTTAATGGATGCCAACTTATACCAGCACGTTCATGTATATTTCAAAAATGAAAGTTAAATCTGAAAATCCGTTACATTAGAATCACAGTTTAAGGATGCGTCTGTCAATATCTTTAAATTAAAGTAAATTGTATGTCCCAATTTGGAAAAAATATAGGGACAGCGGGAGGCAAAAAGAAGGTTTATTTTACACGAGGTGATGTTCAACATTTACCTCTTGCTTTATTGCAGTCATTTACGCAGTAAAATTGCAACTGAAAAAAAAGTTTTTAAATATAGTTAGCTATTCAATAAAAGCGCCTGTGCTGTCAATACAATCAACGATGAGTATAAGAAAACTACCGGATGTGTAACGTCATTTTTATTTCTAATTTTTAAAGGGCATTATACAAAAATGTGCCTTTTTAGTGGAAAATCATACATATATAGCATGCCGCGTCTAAAGATAGCAGTAAGTACCTAAATTGGCTTTATTGAGCCCAGCAGTTTCTCATCAACCGTTATACAAGTGTTGTTCAGGCACCCAGTATAAAATCCCTTTGATGATAAACTTTCCCAACACTCTGTATAGTATACAGGATGGCGCATCGAAAACGAAACAGAGACACATACTGGCAGCTCAGTTCTTTTTTGGAAAAACGATCAGACTCGTCGAGTTTGTTTGAGAGACACAAAATTGGCAAAAAATCACGTTAACATGTGCAGCCCCCTGAGCGGGGGTGGCACCACCCCTCAAATCTTAAATGGAAAGGGGGGTTGAGTGATACCTTATTATTAAGGTCTTTCAATTCCCTTTATAAAGATGTAAAATTCATGTACTTCAGTTCAGTAGTTTTGGAAATTTATTGATTTAAAGGTTAACTAAACCTTTAATACATCATCATTAGTGGACATCAATACATTTGGCAGCAAAGTAGTTTAAAAATAAAGAATGAACTGCCAAGTAAATTTTGGAAATTACCACCATGACTGTCCATGCAGTAATAAAGATTTTGCTCAAAACGTTGCCGCACATTTTTCAATATTTGAGGAGTAATTTGAAGGCACTCATTCACAATTCTTTGTCGCAAATGTTCTAACGATGTTGGCTGAGTAGCATAGATTTTGCTTTTTAAGTGACCCCACAGAAAGAAATCCAAAGGTGATAAATCTGGCGATCTTGGGGGCCATTCAGTGGCACCTCTTCTACCAATCCATCGACCTGGAAACGTCTAATCTAAATATTGTCAAACACGTAATGCGTAATGTGGTGTGGCACCATCCTGAATCCGTTGGATACTACGTCGACTAACACCACATACAGTATCTAATTTGCGGGTACTTAACGTAGGATCTACATTAACTTGCCCTAAAACCTCCACTTCTATTGCTTCGTTCCTTATGGGATTTTCAATGTTGCGTTTTTTATTGGCGACTGAGCCAGTTTCCCGAAATTTAGTCACAAGCTCTAGAACATATTTCCGATGCACGTTACTGTTCTTATGTCGCTCATTAAATATTTGTGCTGTTCTATTAACACAATTATTTCCGAAAAATATTTCGATAATTTCAACCCTTTCTGCCGTGGAATATACCATGGTTAATTTATGTATAAAGCGTTAAAAGGTATTTTAACAACAAAGTTTGGTCGAATCAATCGCAAACTATATACTAAGTTCCTATTAAAAAAAAAGTACGAGACATTCCCTTCTTATCTTTCCTCAAGAAACAACTTTTTTTGCCACAAAAAACGCTCCAATCGCTATTTTCAACACCAAAATGATAAACAAACCATGGGCGTAGTGAAGAAAAGCATTTATTAGGTAAATGATTTTACTTAAATTTCTTCTGAAAGTAGTACAAAATAATCTGATGTACCTATTAAAGTCTACTCTAAGCTTTAAATCAATAAATCTACAAAACTATTGAACTGAAGTGCATGCATTTTACATCATCGACCCCCCCTTTCCACTACAGAATTTAGGGGTGGTGCCCCCCCCCCCGCCTAGGGGGCTGCACGTGTTAACGTGATTTTTTGCCAATTTTGTGTCCCCCTCGAAAACTGTATATTACCTACATATTAACCGATACTTACATAAAATACAGCCAAGCTTAGTTTACTTTTCTTGCTTTTGTGTATAGGCTCAGTTTGGCCCTAATTATATTCCAAATTCAATTTTCTAAGTTAATTCATAAATTACACACAGGTGCCAATAAATCTACTAAATAATAGCATTTCTATAGAAATCGGTATTTAAGTCTTATAAAATTAATTTTCAGTTACTTAACTTGCTATTGCTTCCTCGTTATGATGCACTGGCTACTGAACACTGAACTCTTATTTGCGTGTTGTATTGAATAATATAAAATGGTTCAAGTGTGTATTGTAGAAGGCGCCACCGTACGGCGGATACCACAATTTAGGTTAAAGTAAGATGTGAACTGGCATAAATAGTGGCACATCATACACAATTGGCGGGAACGGTTTTAAATAAGCTAGTGCCAATTGGTCCTTACCGAATGGAGAGAGAGCCTACAAAAACGCGGGAAATATATCCAAATTTAAATTTCATTTACCGTAGGTCGTTATATTACATATTTTGCTGTCGTATCCGGGTGTAGGGTGTCACAAGTAGAACGGGCGACATAGTGCAGGCCTATTCACACACAAGATGCCACAGTAAATGTAATACATACACACACACACACACACACCCTCCCTTGTAGATAAATTATTACTACCTTCATTCAATCGTCTAGAATAAATATGTCACTTGGCTTAAAGTGTTGCATTTTTTTACTTTCAAACACTATAAAGAAGAAATAACTTAAAAACTTAGGCTGATATCGACAGATATTCTCTCCTGATGATGACCATTGTGGTCGAAATGCGTTGAGATTTCACAAAAATTTAATATATATATTATACGACTAATATTTTAACATAAAACTTAGTTTAAGTTTAAGTAAGTAAAGTTTTATGCTAAAATACTAGTCGTATATTATACGACTAGTATTTAAGCATAAAACTTTAATTTTAACAAATAAATTCATAAAACCTTATATCGATGAATTTGTCTGTTGCGGGACTATTTCTATTTATTCTATCTTTTCCTCCAGCCTCCTCGTTTTCACCCCCTTAGAAGTATATTTTTCTAGAACCTAATTTACTAACTACATCCCTGTCGTTTTTGCTCATTATATTCTTTTATAATAAAAAGAAGCGCTCATTGTAGACTATTATCTTATCGACAAACCTATTGCAGGTCGAGGTGTGCAGTTATTGGGCATATAGCTCGCAAGTAATAATTTATTTTCGGACCGGAATAACGACGAAAATTTACGACAAAATTTCCGACAACGCAATTTGTAGGTAGTAATTAACATCAAGAGTCACACTTTATCATTGCAACCGAAACAGCGGGCTGTAATTAATCGCTTGTTTTATTAACCTAAGTTTTCCTCTAAGGCGGTTAGATTAAAGAAAAACTAGCGAATTTTAGTCGCCTTTTAAAAAAAAAGTCCGACTCTTTTCACTGTAAAACGAAAGAAAAAAACTCTTCAATAATAGAAGAGTTTTGAGTTGCATTGCCTTTATTTTGTTTTAAATCACAAAGTTTCAACTGGCATGCATCTCAAGTCGTCTTCAGGTGAATATTAAATAATCAGAGTAACTACAGGTCTATTTATACTAGCAAGGTGCACTAAGGTATAACTGAGATACTGCATAAAGAACCACACTGAGGGAAGTTCAAGGAAGCTGCTCCCATACACCAAAACCCAGGTTCTTTTAATCAGCCATTATTAGATACCGTGCGAGCAATAATTATTTGCATCAAAGAGGCTTGGATTAGATCACAATGATATGGGGACGATATATCTAACCAAATCTAGGTTAAAAATTTGTCAAATTCATATTATGAGATGATATGCCAAACTAATGAATAATAAAATAAGTAGACAAATACAAATTTATTCTTGTTGTTTATAAAATTAACAAAGTAAGAATATACAGAAAGAGAAAGAAAAATAATTACATAAATTGCTGAAATCGGCCACCGCCATGCTCCAAGCATAAATTCACACGTCTCTTCATATTTTCAAAAGTGTTGACCAGCATCTCTGGAGAAACGTTACCACATTCTTGGATAATCCTTTTGTGTTGTATAGAACCTGTTTCCCTAAACACAGCCAGGGTTCTTTTCAGGCAAATCCGGATTGTCTTGCCACTCACCATTTACTCTAACCCCGTTTCGAAAATACGCTTCAACCATGAATGTTTTGTGCTGTTCCGTAAAGCCTATTGTGTGAATTGTTCAAGAAATTGGAAAAATTAGCGATGAATTAAATTACTTGTAACGACTGTCAAAGATGACGGAATAACTGATTGATTGTTAATTCAGGTAGTTACTGACACCCAACAGGTATTAAGCTCTACGGCTAAGCATTACGTCCTTAGAGGCAAGACCCTCTTTGATGCAAATAATTTTTGCTCGCACGGTATAAGAAATATCTAGAAACATTTGTTAAGTAGATGTAATCTTCGAATAATATCGCGCACCAATTGAATCGGTGAGAATAAAAACAGCACAAGTCCAAGTGTTACAGTTTTGGGAAAACGAAAGAAACTCTCTGTAAAATCCGGACTTGTACTGTTCTTACGCTCATTGCTTTACGATAAGCGCCGTCATAGCCTTAATATAGTGATGTTAGTACTGTTTTTACACTCATTTGACGCAGCCTTGTATTACAGACAATTCAAAATGGCTATGCCAGGTCGAAATGTCCAATTTTGGACTTATACTGTTCTTATTCTCACCGATTCAATTAAACTCAGGACTGCACTCATCTCAGTTATATGCTTCAGTACACCTTGCTAGTATAAAAAGAGCTGTAATTATTTTAGTATTCACCTGAAGACGATTAGACATACATATATATCATTCTATCATAGAAGAGACATCTTTGTCTTCAACTTTTAAACAGACGAAAAACTTTGTTAAAAAAATTACATATGCATCGCCACATCCCGGCTTGCGTTAAAAAAAACGTCCTTGTTATCCCAGACAGTGTGCAACTTTACAAAGCAGCCAAATTCCAACCCACCCTCCGGCAATGTAATTTTTTTTGGTTTTATTAAGTAACAAAGTAAATAACTGCATTTTAGTAATGCCGAGGTACTTGCTATGTCCCTAAAACCGACATGTTGACAATCCCTTCCATAAGGAGGCTCGTTAGGTTAAAGTAGCACTTCTGAAAACCCCGAATACCCCAGCATAGCTGCGGGTAAATCTAAGCGAAGAACATTGTACTTGAATAAAGCCTTTTATCTCAACTACAGGACAATACACTTTTGTAGACAACTTTTGCGGTAACTCTTTGGTTTAGTTCTTTTTTATTTCGAAACTTTAGCTGAAACTTTTATACACTTTATTCAGTTATAATAAAACACACCGGTTAGGATTACCATAAGAATGTGAAACATTTTTACAATAACCTTTTGTGTTTGAAAGAATTTTAAATTCAAGCGGTTTTGTAATTTTATTACAAGTCTATTAAATCAGCGGTCTTTATAATTTAAGTTTCGGGAATAGTCTTTGGGTCTAGTGTTTCCTCTTCATCTGGCACTGAGAGCAAATTGAGTCCATTTCGCAGTCAATAACCAATCGAAAAAGTATATAATGGTTTATTGTAGGTAATAGTATTAACATTAATTAATTATTTAATAAATTAATCAACATAACAATCGTGTTAAAACTTCTATTAAGAAGACGATCATACTTACTCCCGCCGCGCCGGCGCCGGCGCCGTTGACCCTCGCTCGAAATCCTTGTAACCCATACATTTTCTATATAATAAGTAATGGTTAGTAAAAACTCTAAGTTCTTATTAAGAGAGTTCTAGTTACTCCCGCCGTTTGCCATGGCTCGAAATCCTTGTACATACATTTTAATAATAATAATAATAATAATAAACTGTCTTTATTGGTTGATATAAAGTGTAAACAAGTGATTACAAAAAAAATCAAAAAGAAAATTATAATAATAATCCAACACATAACGTTATCAACCAAGGTGAAGTTCGGGCGTAAACACATGGTGTTATCCCCGCTTTTAAACTTAACCTTTATAAAAAAAAAGAGAAAAAAAAAAAAACTTAAACAATAATAGTAATAGTTTGTACTTACTTAATTGTAGCCTATAATACTATATAATATAAAAAAATATATGTATATATAAAAAATTATAATACGGCGTGTATATTACACAATGACATATATATATATATATGTATAAAGGGTACGTTGTCACCTCGAAAATAGATGCACAACATACGGTGTCACCTCATATATAACGCTGTCACCTCAGATTTTCGAGGTGACAACGTTTTGCGTGGATTTTAATTTTATAGTGTTCTCTGTCGTCATATCTTTCATTTCACAAAAAATCGTTTTGAGGTGACAACGTTGCTTCAGTATCTGTAACCTTGTCCTCTTAGTTCGGGCATATATGATTGGCGCTAGTGTCGCTTTCTCGTTTAACTTTACGGAAACAGTACATTCTATGTCACCTCACACCACTTTCGACTTATATGCGGTATAGAAGCCATGCTTTGTCACCTCAGAATATTGGCAACATTGCAATTATTTAGCGCTCAGCAAATATTAGCGGATTGTGTGGTAATTACATGAAAAATGTCGGCAAGAACAAAATTATTATTAAAATTGGCCAAGGTATATTTGTAAAATAAATAATACAAAATACATCTTGTCGAGATT
Organism: Polydrusus pterygomalis; assembly: GCA_963969555.1. Lineage (NCBI taxonomy): Eukaryota > Metazoa > Arthropoda > Insecta > Coleoptera > Curculionidae > Polydrusus > Polydrusus pterygomalis. Next base: position 10,373,378 of record OZ018379.1, read on the forward strand.
AATTGCATATTACCACTTGCTGTTAAGTTCAACTTTTTAACAATAAAGTACCTTTTAATTTATCTACTTACTGTTTTCTATTTTTTACGGCATAGTGATATCTTATGAAGAAAATCTAAGCATTAACTAGTTCTTTTTACTAATTTTATAATAATAATTCGTATTTATAAAAACTTAATATAGAGAACTAGCTGGCGGCTTGCGGTTACTCGCGAGTTTAGTTGTTATCCATTCGTTATGTGAGCAAAGTCTCATACATACTTACATACCATACATACTATTCAATATAAACTGTATTAAACCCATATAATTTGCATAACCAAAGCTAGAAGGTAAAAAAATTACATTGGTACGCTCTTCTAATAAGATGTATTTTATCTTCTAGCTTTGTTTAAAAAATTACACAAAAATGTTCATTTGTTACCATTACCGATCATATTATTTTGTTACAAATGATTTGAGTTTTTCCCTACTTCTAGATTTGAAAAAAAATCTATTGTTGCTGCATTTAATAAAAAAAAAAAATAATTACAATTCACTACATGATGAAAGTTTAGCCCCAAACCCTAAGGGATGAACGCCGGGGATTTGGTGGTAACTTTGTGACATTTTAATTTTTAGTTATTTATTAGTATCTTAAATTTTATAAGTATACTGACTTTCTGGTTTCTAAAATGTTTTCTAAAATTTTTTTACCCCCTCGGCACTTGCGGGTAAACTTTTGATATTTTTGGATTTTTCCTCTATTAGAAAAAGTAACTACAATATCCCGTAGTAATTGGGATACATTGACAGACAGTGTTTCTGACTGACATAAATGCTAAAATACGTACCTACTTTACCTATTTTAAAAATTAAGCCTCTAATGGGGAGAAAAATGAGGTCAAATTTATCCTTATATTTGTTAATAAACCCCTTAACTTCAAATATAAACGGTGGCAATAAATTACAATATCATCACATTGAAATTCATATACAGGGTGAGTGGGCCAAACTGTAAACCCAAATGTTGTTACCTATTATAAGTTTGTTTTCAAATTACAGCGGTAAATAAAATATTAATATTGTTAAGACAAAATATGCAACATTAACATTGTTTTAAATAAATCACTGGTTTAGTAAATTTTTAAAAATACCGTTATTGACTTCCAAATATTTCCTGCTTCATTTACGAAGGGCGCGCGTGGCACTTCTACTTGAATCGTGTTTTTCTTTAATATTGAGTGCAGCACTTCCAATGCGTCTAATTAATACATCTCTAGTATCTACTTTTAATTTGTATACCTCATTTTTTAACCAACCCCATAAATTATAGTCCAATGGTGTGAGGTCTGACGATCTAGGAGGCCACTCCAAACCTTTGGTCCAAATATTGCTTGACCCGACGATCGAAATGGGGGGGGGGGGGGGTGGGCGCTCCGTCGTGTTGATAATACATTCGAATTATGATGTTTAAAGGAATCTTCTCCAGTCCATGCAATTCATTTTCTAAAAGACTTACGTAGTGATCCCTTGTAAGGCGATTTTCCAAAAGAAAAGTGCCAATTAAATTATTGTCGATCATGCCGCACCACACGTTTACTGAAAACCTGTGTTGAAAATTATTTTTGACAATAATTGCGTGTGAATTTTCGTCTGACCATACATGGGAGTTTCGATTACTGTTGATGCCGTCACGGGTAAATCTAGCTTCGTCAGTAAAAAGTATATGCGGTACAAGATAACGATTATTAATTATCCACTTACAAAATTGCATACGCTTCACGTAGTCTCCAGGTAGAAGATTCTGTACACGCTGTACATGGTACGGGTATAAGCCTTGCTCGTAGAGCGTATTGATCACTATTTTTTGGGGAATCCCCAATTGAGTTTCAATTCTTCGTGAGCCGATCGTTGCATCTTCTTTAGAGACCGACCGAAGGTTCGGTTTTGGTTTCGGCTAGTTTCGGCCAAAAAATCTAGTTTCGGTGACAGTTTCGGTATCGGCCAAAAATCGAACTTTTTAATGGGCCGTAAAAAGCCTGGTACCCCAACAGTATTTTACCTTAAGTTAAATGATGCTTTGACTTTTATGAAAAACAATTTTTTTTCTTTTTCTTTTCCACTTATTTCAATACTTTTACATGTCTCTGACAAAGCTGAATAAAACTTAAGATTTTTCACTACTTAATAAATGATTTTTACAAAGTCTGTTAAAACTCCCTAGTTTTTCTTTTGCTCTCTCCATTTTTCTGCCGAAGACAGGGCCTTTGCACTAATCCTTGACTTTCGAGTATGCTGGTCTTGATTGTCGGTCCTCTGACTATTTAATTTTTGCACCTCTTGTACACCATTGAAAGCCTTATTACGGCTCAATCCCACTATTATTTTCTCTATTGCTAACAACATCAGCATTGTACCTTTCACTTTGTTTCTCTGATGATCAGTGTTTCTACACTCGAAACATGTCGAATTGAATTATTATGAATTATTCTAGGTTCGCCTAGTTATTCTAATAAAAAAGTGTGGAGAAAGACTTAGTGCTTTTTTTTTTTCAATATATAAACAAGTTTCGGTTTCGGCCGAAACTGGGACTAAGGCCGAAGATTCGGTTTCGGCTGAAAATCTTGTTTCGGTCGGACACTAATTCAACTTCTACGAAAGCTAGAACATTTTCTATTTCTTCTAAATCCTGTCGAATGGCCGGTTCGGATGTTACATTAGCACTTGGAAGCGTTCCGGTCTAGCACAGTTTGTTGAAAACTCTGATAAAGACCTTTCTGTTTGGTGTTCTTTAATGTGGAAATCGTTGACGATATTCTTCAGCAGCCGCTGTATCATTCCCATTACACAAACCATGAATAAAAATCATATTGGCGTATTCAAGATGTGAATAAATGTGTGGCATTTTATAAAATTTAAATGATACAAATCCGAAAGTTAACGGTGAATCAATGTAAAATTTTATGCTATTTATACTGACACTAACAGGATAGTGACAGCACAACAATCAATAGCGGACAATAATACCATTTATTACAGGAAAGCTAAATTAATGCAATATTTTGTTTTTACATTATAATTTAAAAACAAATACCTAAATATTGGATAACAACATTTGAGTTTTTTTAATTATTTTGGTTTCCAGAGGTTTGAATTGGTCGCGATGGTCCTATTAGTTGGCCTCCTAGATCGCCAGACCTCACACTGTTGGACCATAATTTATGGGGTTGGTTAAAAAATAAGGTATACAGAGTAATAGTAGATACTAGGGGTGCATTAATTAGACGCATTAGAAATGCTGCACTCAATATTAAAGAAAGGCACGAATCAATTAGAAGAGCCACGCGCTCCCTTCGTAAACGAAGGAAATGTTTGGGAGTCAATGGCGGTATAGTTGAACATTTACTAAACCAATGATTTATTTAAAAGAATGTTAATGTTGCATATTTTAGTTTAACAATATTATTATTTTATTTAACGCTAAAATTTGAAAACAACTGAATATTGGATAACAACATTTTAGTTTTTTTTATATTATTTTGATGCATAGATTACACCCTAAGAGTTTGGCCCATTCCTCCCGACTCACCCTGTATAAGGTATGTGTTACAGTTTGTTCATCTACAGATCATACGTACTACGCAGTCCACGCAGACAAAGTCGCGGGTAAAAACTATATATTATGTAGTTGTATATTTTGATCGCAATATTCAAAAAAGCGTGCTCTTTCGGGTTATGGAGCATAGCAAGTATAATTTCAGGAGATCATTAATACATATTAGGTAGGTACGCTTACAAAACCATTCCATAGACTTTTCATTCATAAACACCTTAACAGAAAAGAAAAATCCGTTAACAATTTTTTTTTTCCTGTTTAAACTTGTATACCTTCTCTTCACCCCTTTAGGGGCCGATTTTCAAAAAAATAAGAAATAGATGTTTCATTATATTATAGTATTGCGTAGTATTAAGTTTTAAAAAATTTGAACAAAAATATGTTTTCCACTAGAAACTTGTATACCCTCTTTTTTACCCCTTTAGGAGTTGACTGAAAAAAAGAAATAAGTAATTTATTATTTGTAGTTTTATTTGTGCTAAAACTTCCTTGTGACCTTATAAGGGTTGAATTTTGAAAAAGTTTTTCTTAGTTAGCCTCTACATTATAAAATTAAGCCACTGACCAAATTTCATATTTATAAAATTTCCATTCGGCGAAGATGAATCAGTTAGTTAGTTACAATATTTTATACATTAAAATAAAATACATAGAATATTTACTTAAAAAATATGCTAAGCGCTTGACCCGATGAGAACGTTGAAATTTGATTTAGTCTTTAAAATAAATACTTTATATATTTTTAGTTAACTACGGTACACGTAGTCACCTCAAAAGTAGTGGCAACATCGCTTGAGGTGGCAACGTCTGGTTTAAATAAGCATGCTTCATATACAACTGAGGTGACAACTCATGTAATTTATCTACTTGATTTTAAAAAAAAATTATCATAAAAATCATTTCCCCTCTCTAGAGAAACCTACTAAGGGGGTTCCCCTTAACCTATATATGATTTTATATATGCAAAAAAGTGCTTATTTAATGGTGAGGTGAGTCCGCCTTCCCGACGACCCTGAGGTGACAACTTATCAACCATACGTATATATATATATATAATGCTTAGTCCTAACACAAGAAAAAAAAACTAATTACCATTTTGCATAGTCCAGAGGTGTGTGCGAAGGTCGCGTTTAAATTTTAAAAGAGTCAGTCCTTTTAGGGCATTAGGTATGGAATTGTAAGACTTATAAATATGGTAGCTAAAAGATCTCTGAAATAGCGCAGTGCGGTGTTTAGGTGGTGTTATAAGTAAAGATTTTTTGTTACGAATATTAACATTAAGGACATCTGCTCTAAATTTTATTTTTTCCATTAAATATCTAGGTTGTTTACGAGTAATTACCGAATGATGTAAAGAGAGACTAAGTAAAGTAAACCGATTCCTCATACTAAGCCATTTCAGATCTTTAAGTCTGTGCGAAACGTGGTCAAACTTTCGTATCCCAAATATATACCGTAGGCAAGAATTCTGCACTTTCTGAATCTTAACCATAAATACATTGTCCAGACATGGAAAGAATACTGGGGAGCAGTAGTTAAAGCAAGATAATACAAGGGATTCACAAAGCATAGTCTTGACATCACGAGATAATACCTTCCTGTGAGGAAACAAAAGTTTTAATCGCAAATTAGCCTTTTTCAAACAGTTTAGAACATGCGAACGATATCTGAAAGAATTGTCGATCACCAGGCCCAAATTCCTGACATTATCAACAAATGGAAGCTCTTGGTTACCTATCTTGATCTGCTTAGTACCAATAAACTGGCTACACTGATTCCTATTGCCAAAAACAATGACAGCAGATTTTGACGGGTTCAAATGTAGGTTATGCTTAGCGGATATATTGGCAATTATGGAGAGATCTTCATTTATTTTCAAAACGGCACCATCAAAGTCTTGCGGAAGGAAACTAAAATATATTTGTATATCGTCAGCATACTTATGCAAACGACAATACTTAATGTGTTTAATAAAATTACTGGTATATATCGTGAACAATAGGGGTCCCAAAATGGAGCCCTGAGGAACGCCCATAGTCACCTTCGTTGGCTGTGACACATTGTCACCCAGTCTCACACGTTGCACTCTGCCACTCAAAAAGCTTTTTATTAAATTTCTAGCCTCCGGGCTCAGCCCAATGAAGTGTAATATGGCATCCAGGATATCGTGACTTAAGGTATCAAATGCCTTAGAAAAGTCCAACAGAGTTAATACTGTAATCATTCCGTTGTCCGTTGCCGCTATTATATCATCAGTAACCCTGAGAAGTGCGGTTGTACAACTGTGGCCAGGCCGAAAACCAGACTGCACCTCAGGAAGAACATTATTATCTAGGACATATTTCTGAAGTTGATACTTGAGAGCTTTTTCCAGCAATTTAGACAGGGTTGGCAAAATACTAATGGGTCTTAGATGCTTATAGTCTGTTGGCTCGTCTATTTTTGGGAGTGGGGTAATAAGTGCCTCTTTCCAGGAGACAGGGAAGTAGCTACTCAATATACATGAATTAACAATATTTAACAAAAATTTCAAAATGAAAGGACAGCAATATTTGAGTAAAGTGACGTTAATTTCATCATGGCCTTTGGCGGTTGAAATTATTTCATTAAAAAACTTTATTAAGGTAGGTTCGTCTATGGGTTGAAATTGAAACAAATTCTTTCTATATAATATGAAGATATACAATACTTAAGTCATTAAAAACTAAACACCCAATAAAAGAAATACAATATTTAATTTAGAAAAGCTTTTATCCCAAATTCTTGTTGAAATACAAAAGAAAGAAAATTATTTGATCCATCAAATTTTAGGAGTAGTAATTATCAGTAAAGGGCCATTTTTAATGACTTTCTTTTAGCAAAAATTCTGATGAAAATGGGGCTTCAAATGGCTTTCAATTTAAATTGTTAATCAAATATAATCGCTTACTTTTGATGTCTAAAATTCTTTATATTAAAGATCTTTAATTTTATGCCATTATTCTTGGGGAGAGTTTAAAAAGAATGAAACAACGTGTAAATATTAAATTTTTTAAGAAAATTTAAGTTGCATGGATTATGGCTGCTTATACCTCAATTAAAATTAAACTTAATCTGAATAGGACGATTCGGCATAATCTGTGATTTGTGTGATCTGTGAAGGTTTATGAAGAATTTTTGCACCTAACCCAAAACTCTTATGTATTTTCGATTTTTGAGTTTATTTAGTGCAAACATTGTGCATGTGCAGTAATCGTTAGGTAATATTAGAGACTATACCCTGGTACTATTTTTTTTGCCGACGGGTTTCTACCCATTATGTTGATAAAAGTGTTGGTTTTCTTATTAATATAATAGAAAAGCTTTTATTTTTAGATTATATAGATTAAATTAAATATTTACTATAAACTATTGACCAAATTGGGCGTAGTCCTAAATAAGATCGCGGCGTGCTTCTTGTGCACCCCCAAGTTAATAAGTCACGAGCCGCTACTGTTCTAGTGTAGGGTATTTTATGTAACTCACAAATATTGATATTGGACAAATAACACAAGTTGGTAAAATACAGTGGTCTGACAATTTTTTTACAAAGGTAGAACCTCCAGACGATAATCCTAGTCTACAAAAAATATCTGGGAATTCAAGAAATGAGAAAAAAACCTTTAGGGAATAGTGCGGGCTTATTTACATTACTCTTTGTATATCATCATTTTTTTTTTCGGAGAAATATTTCTTGTGTTAAAAATGATAACTATTTTGTTATACAACAAAAAAATTAACCAGAAATACGTAATCTTAAACATCCACAATCAATAATAGCCGAGTTCCTTTTAGTTGCGTTTAAATAGCAACTTCAACGGCTAAATTAAGCGTACTTTTTAAAAATTTAACTTAGCTCAGCAAAGATATTTTTCTCTTCCCATTTCGCAATTAAGTGTATCCATAATCCATCCCATCTATATTTCTGATACGATTATATGAATTGTTCGTGAAGCGTTCCTTTATCTAACTCAGCAAAGATTTTTACTTTGCTTTGCTGGTTATAAAAAGCAAAAGGAAAGTTAAAGGGTTTTAAAAAAATTCCGAAATACTTAAATATATTCTTATTTTTTTAAATGAACTTAAATACCAATTTTCCACAAGTTTTACTTTCTGAGATACAGAAAATCCAAGAAAAACTTCAACCCCCTCTTTTACCTCCTTAGGGGGTAGTAGATAGGATATAAGGAGAATACATTCTACAGACAATTTTAAACAGGGTGTCCGGAAATGATGAACAAAAATTTAGGAGATAATTCTAGGCCGAAAATAAATGCTATCTCTTTCTATAAATTTACAGGGTACAGTTAAGTTTTCTTTGCAGTTTTTTTTGCAATACCTTTTGCCACGCTTATAATATTTTGACGACATCCCGTATATGGGGCTTTTTCGGGATGAGAAATACAAATTTGCCCACCGTTTTTTTCGCATTTTCTAGAAGGAGCCTAGACTTTAATTTGAATGGTCCCAACTTTTTTGTCCTACACTGTATGCGCATTGTGACTAAATATTTTTATTCTCCCCACCTTTTGATATAAAAAAAGGTATACTACTTTTGTTTCGATAAATCCAACCGTTTTCGAGAAACACGCTAAAATAACATTGCTTGCATGTGGTGAATTGAATAGGAAATCATTTTAATTTATTTTCAACCTTAAATATAGCATAGCAAAGGAAGAAATAGTCCATGGAGTTCGTCGAAATTTTTTAAGAAAAATTAATTTCTGCATTGAAGAGGAAGGGCGTCACTTTGAACCTTTGCTTTGAATGTTTAATTTATTGTCCTAGTAACTTATGTATTTTAAAACTGCAAAAAATTTTTAACTTTAACACCCTGTAACCTCTGTAAAATAATCAATTTTCGAAAAAATGTTAAAGGAAGAGATAGTATTCATTTTTGGTCTAGAAATATATCTATATCTGTATATTAGTATGGATAAAGATAATAGAATAAGAACCCCCAATTAACTAGTTTTTTCCAAAGGAAAACACCTACACAAGAATAAAATCCTATTTATTCCCAAACAATAATAAATCGACGTGAACGACCCAAACCAGGCGCACATAGCTAAAACCAAAAATCCCTCCAAACTTAAAAAATTCAAAGCTCTAAATAAATAGCACCGTATGCAGTAAGAAACGTTAATTTGCAAAAGGGCTTAGACGATTTGTGGTGATTGAAATAAATGACTCGTCGAAATCCCACAATATTTCGTAGGGAACAGGGGAACAGTGGCGGAGAGGTCAATTTTTACTTACAAGAAAGTTTGTTGAGTTGAATTTAGATATAGAAAGTTAAGAAAATAGACTGTTTTCTCGTCCGGCAGGGCCGGATTAACCACTAGGCCAAATAGGCGCCGCGTCTTTTTAACGAATTTCAGTGTAGGTACCTAAAATAATTATTATTTTATACATTTAAATCACTATTTAAACTATGGCATAATTGCTAATTATTATACCTATAAAGTATAAAGAACATTCCACATTCCAATCTAAACAAAAATATTCTGAATTAAAGTATTAAGACTATTTAGTTATCAGATCTCATGAAATCAACTTCCTTCGACGACATTATTAAAAATTTATCGAGTTAAAAATGTCGAACAAAACATTTCTAGTATCCTAATACTCTTAAAAATATATCGTTATTTTTAAAATTAAAGTTTTTGGGCATTGGGCCACGAAAACTGTTCCTTTATTACCTTTATATTTTTTGCTCAGAACATTTACATAATTATTTTATTTGTTGATGTCATTGTTCTTGTTTAATATAAATTTTGTGTATTTATAAGGAACTAATCTGCCAATATCATATGATTCGTAGCGCTGAATTTGTTTTTATGTGTTTTATTTTTTTTGTATCCTAATTAGCTGGATTTTTTGAAATTTGGAAACTACCAAACTCTTATTAAGTTATGATATTTTAAGTTGTTTGCTTATACTTCTATTTTTTGTTTTATAATTTTCCCTGAGTACTTACATATATTATACGTTTATTACAATTAAATTTATCTATGAGTTTTTTCTTTAATAAAACGTGTAATTTTCCGCTTGCAAAACATATTTTTACGAGAGTACGTTTAGGCACAAATTTGATCATCCGTGTCATGACTCACTCAATTTTTTAAAATCCATTTCGAAATTGAAAAAAATAGGCGCCAAAATTTGTCTAACGACCTTAATTCGGCCCTGTCGTCCGGGCTACTGTTAAACCACAGAAAAACCAACCAACATTACTGGTCGGTCGTTCAGAATCTTAGCCTAGATCTTCAAGTTTTAGGATAGATTATTAAAAGGAATGTTTCTTAATTCAGTTGGTCTGTAGTATGTCTCGGTATTTTTCTGTTTTTCTCGAAAATTCAATAACAGCTAAAAGATCTTAAACATTTCGACCAAAGCAATGTGATTATCGTCATACTTGGCTTGAATGAAACCAGTCAGTCAGACCTCTGGGTAAAACGAAATTAAAGAGCTCCCTTGAATTATATTGCAGTTTCAACATAAATACATCTACTCAAACAAACCAAACACAGACCATAGCTATATAAAAAATTATTGACCTATTACACTTTTACCAGTATTAATCTTTTGATTAACTAACATTTAAATAAAATCAATATCGTCGGTACAATATTTAGGTAATATCTGACATATTACAAAAATATCAATTTATTTCATTGCTAATTTTGGTAGAATGAAGAATGACATAATAATGTTAAAAAAAATTTTACCCGATATTTTTCGCTATACAATTTTCCTAAAATATTTAATGAAATTCCTCGATATTTATTTAATATGTCAATTATTACCTATAAAATATAAATACGATAATGATTTTATTTAAATTTTGTGTAAAACCTAGAAAAATTAAATAAATATACGCGAAATAGGTTAGCAAGCATGTTGATACTCCCACCTTAAAGAATTATTATTAGGCATGGAAAATTATTCTGCAGTTATCACAACAGAACATCGATAGTCTCCCCAAATATCATAAATTTAAGAATAGTCTTTTTACGCACAATACAACTTTATTTTCGTTTTGCTAATTGACTTTCTTAATATGACTAAAAAAGCTAAGTTCATAGAATTTCGATTTTATAAAGGTTTTTTATAACTTTACAAATTTACTTTTGGTACCACAATTTGAAATTAATTATTAATTATTTGATAAAGTTATCCGAACCATTCTGGAAAACATTATAGTAAACAAAATTCCCGCTGACCAAATTGGTTTTAAAGAAAAATGTACAACAATCCATCCATTAATGATAGCGTCTGGCACAAAGGGCTTCTTTTTAAACTTCATTTGTTTTGAGTCCCTAATTGCCTAATATGGCTTTTAAAAGATTTCTTGAAAGACCGAAAACTAGCTGTCCGAATCAACAATAAAATTTGAGGAGAATTTATTCCAGAACAAGGTGCGCCTTAAGAATCAGCATTATCTCCGCTATAATACAATCTTTGTTGCAACGATTTCCCCCATACTCCAAATCCACAAACCTATCTCTTAATATTTGCTGACGATACTGCAATCATATTACATGGAAGAAATGTTAATAAGGCCATGAAAAACCTCAAAAAAGAAGAAGCAACAACTCTAGCATGGTTTAAAAAATGGCAAAAAAGCTCCAAGTGGAACACATTACCGTTCTTCCATATGCAATAGCAAATTACTTGGGGATTACAATAGTTTTTTTACCCAACTAAACTTCAATAGTTTTATAAAATTAGTGAAAAATAATATCTAGACTTCTAGAGCAACACATTTTAGAAGTCTAACCTATAATAGTCAAGAAATATCTACAGAAAGAGCGGTTAAAATTTACAAGTCCATCTGCCGATCAGCTATAGAATACGGCCACCTCTTACTCACTAACGCACAGATACCAGCTTGGAAAAACATAAGTACTACAGCAACAACATTACTCTGGACACTTGCTAAAATTAGACACCCAAACAACCCAACACATAACCCATTAAATAACTATCTCTCTTCAAGAACCAGGATACAGCCTATACAAGAACGGTGATCAGCACTCACAAAAAGGTTCTCAAAGAAGCGGCACAATATAGAGCTGCTAAGCCCATTTTACCGGCAGAGACAGGAATGCTCTTCCTCGATGCCGTCACCATTCTGGAATTATAAAGTTGTTTAATTGCGTATTTACCCTTTTTTATTATATAAGTAATGTTTATGTTAGTTTAACTCACTGTCATATTTATTGGATAGAAATAAATTGTAAATTTAATAGGCTGGAGGACTTCGGTCGATGGTCCCTCTATTTGAGTATAGTAATCAATAAAGTTCTTATAAATTAAAATACATTACTTCAACTTCCTTTCCGCCGCTACTGCAGCAAAACGAAAAAAATTTCGAAATAAAACTTTAACAGCAATAAAGAAGCCATTCGCCAACGAATAATGGAAAGCTGAAAGCCCAAACTCCTCCACGAAACAGGAAAACTCTTTATGCATATGTAGAACCGTTAACTTCCAAGGAAATGTCATTGATTTTTCCAGTCAAAGATTCAAAAGCCCTGAAGTTGTGATGGTTATAAATAGTTCTTACTTGTTCGGAATAGTAACAAGATAAACTTCCGTTTCTAATGGAAACTAAGCTAGAACTTTGATGTTGATTTAGGGATTAAATTGCTAATTTTAAACTGTACAGTCTTTTAACGTAGTCATAGCTTCGTTCTTACCATAAAATATACTTCCTGTTTCTTTATTTTTCGAAAATTATAATCGTTAGGTGTACTTTACAAAACTTTTATTTGCGGAGACCAAACCGAGATAGGTTTCCTATATACATCGCTTGGATATATTGGTAGTTACAAAACAAAACTTTTAATAACTCTAAGGGTGCTTATATTAACGGTGTTTGCTGAACTAAAACTTTTTGTCCTATGTTACTTCTATCCAGTCTTTTATTTTGTGTTTATAAATAATTGGATTTGCTTAATAATTTTAAACGGTACTCTCTTTTAAGGAAAATATGCAAGAAAGTTATCATTTTTACTGATTCGTTATAAGAAAATACAGAGAAAACATTATTTTAATATATTATAACTTTGTTCATGTCCTTGAATATATTTCCTAAAATTAAATGTATAATTATGAAACAACTTGCAGACATGAAACATGTATACCTATGTAAAGCCTAAACCAATATAGAGTATTATGAAATAAAATAATAATTTTCATTTACCAAAAGTACCATTTTTATTTACAACTTATAACATATCCGAAAATTTAGTTATAACATTTGATTTATATAAAGTTTTGGGTTGTAAGCCCAAACTTTTCACATAACATAGATATTTAGGATATCGCTCCGTTTTGAGAGTGTCTAGTCATTTACCCTATTAGGGGTGGATATTTTGTTTGCAACGGAAGGTTGATAGAATTATAGCGGATGTGGCCTTTGATGATAATGTAAGGGTAAGGATGGGTCTTTGAACTTTGACCGTTCCCACCATGTGTATCTATTCATGTCTAATTTATGTTTTAGGAAATATAGATAATTATGCTATAGACTGTTTGATCGATAACAACTCTACGATAACCTTGGAGGCTTGTAATGTAGAACTGAGGTGCTTACAATCTTCTGATGTAATTTAGATGTTTGAAATGTCGCGTTGAGTTATAGGAATTTTTAGAAAACATTCCATGAGTCAGAGAGGAAGTAGTGTTAACCGACATTGTGTCATTTTTAATCATTCAGCGGAAGTAACTGCCGTATATGAGGCTATTAGGGTGGTGCTATAAAAGGTAAAATGTTATTATCATTTCAGACTCTCAAGGGGCTATAAGGAAAATTAAAAAAACCTGATTTACACCCATTGGGTATCTAATAAAACCAAAAGACTACTATTGACTACAAATAATAATAACTTGAACATAGCTATTGCATAAATCCCAGGCCTTTTGTAAAAAACAGCTAATAATACGGTGGACAAACTAGCTAAAATAGGCAAAAGCCCAAATGCTCCATTGCAAATGGACTTGGATAAGCCAGAAGCTGTAAATATTATCAAGCAAAAATTGCTGAGAAACACAATAAATGTTGGCAAGATACATAGAAACTAAGGATACTCAAGGATAGTGTCCTCTTTCCCCAAAAAGAGATGGTTTTATGATTTTGATTTCGTGGACAGCAAACATATCACAATAATAACAAGAATGCGCACAGGTCACTTTACACCTTATACAGATCTGACCTACATTGTGCATGTGGCTTAGAAGAGTCGTTGGATCATATTTATCTGTAGTGCACATTCATTCCAAACTTTGATATATACCAGGAACTAGTCAGTTCGGGTCTCCACGCCCCCCCCCCCCCTTAACTTAACCACTTTTTTGTCAAATCTCTCGAAAGGTACAATCAAAACACTATTGAAATTTTTAACTTACAATAATATAAAGCTTTAAAAATCATTAATTAACAAAACTAGGTACCTTTTCCAGCAAGCTAAGAGCCGATGGTGACGTCTACACCCAATGCTTGCCAATTGTATGTATCCTTTGTTGTACTGTATCATACTAATACTTACCTCACTTATCCTATAATACATATAGCATATCACACAATCATCTAAACCTAGATCGGATAACCAACCCTGGTGGCAGTCTTTTTGTTGCCCATAATGGAGCAAACTACAAACAGCAACAATACCTCTACATGAATTTATTTAAATAAGTATTAGATGTTAGATCACTTAAAAAGACCAGTGTCAGAACTGAAAGTGCCAGGCTATGCAGCGCTAGATATCGCTACATGCTTATCTTCGTTGCTACTTTTACTCTGCGGTTTTTATTACTTTTGAAAAGTAGTTGGCTTCCTTCATTTCGTCAGATTCCAGCCTTATTCTAGACATGAGCCATCATATAGTTAAACGCATTTAAGGATGGATCTAGCGAAATAAAAGGAAAAAAAACCCTTACCTATTCTAAGAATAATATGTATTTACTTATAAAATGCATAAATATTTGCCAAACTTTTCTTCCTCGTTGCCTAAAATACCTGCCATTAGCGCCTGTTTGTCCAACTAAAAGCCTGTAACCTAAGGAATAAAATGGACTAAAGTAAACCGAGCTTAAGTGACAAGTAATAAGCGGGAAAACGTATGGCAATAGGTTACTAAATAAAGACGGGTCTACAGAGCAAACACGGCCGTCTTGGATGTCTAAGTCAGCGAGACACTTTAATGCTCTTATGAAGAGCCTAATTTAACGAAAATGTGAATTTGTCGACGCTCGAGCTTCTGAAGTGAGTTATTTTAAAGTTTTACTTGAGACTATGTAAACAGTGTGAAGATATTAGCTTATAAACATTTCGTTATTGCTCTATCTAGGTTGTTCAGTTTTTTTATTGTTAAATGAATTATGATTTGCAGCGAAAGGGAAGGTGTCTCCTCCCTCTGACGTAAATAGGAAAATAAGTTTCCTTTTTGTCATTGTTTTATATTACACTAAAGATAATCCGGAAAATGTATTGGTTAGATGATGACAATGAGTTTATTTATATTACAATTCTTAATTGGAAAAAAAATTAATCAAATTCTTAGAAAAATTAAGTTGACTATTTCACTAGAGTGTTTTATACTGGCAAAATATCATAGCCTGTTTTCTAGTGGAAAAACTCTATATACACCTGGAAATAATCAACAAGATGGTTTTTCAGCGGCATAATTTTGATAGATGTCAGGTAAAAACTATTGTTAGTCTGACAAAAATGTCATCCTGGTTTAAAAAAGACAAAGTGAGTAATTCAAACGAAAATGCAAGTTTTGGGTGCCAATCTATCTATTCCACTTAACACACAAAAATCCAAGAACTTAATTTGGACACAGTTCTCAGAGTTTCTAATGGTAATAAATTATAAACTAGAAAAATGTACTACTGTGATGGAACTGGCGAAAATCCTCGAAGATTACGCCTTTAATATAAAGAAGGGTAATGGCAAAGACTATAAAGAATCTTCTGTAAAGGCTATATTATGGAACACTAGAGCAAAAATGATTTAAGAAATGTATTTTACAGAATACGAAATAAAGATTGACTTTTTACGGATATTTCCTTTAAAAATGCGCGAATGGCAAGAGACGCAAAGAGAAAGCAGCTCCAAAGTTATCAGGAAAAGAGAAAAGTAAGTTCAAAAGCATTATCTACCAAAGATTTACTAACAATAATGCAAAGTTACAATGAAGAAAACCCCGATGAAGCACAAAAAAAGTTTTTCCTTCTCTGCTCATTTGAACTAGCTTGGAGAGGCAATGAGGCAATAAATTGCAAAATTCAATATTTTCAAAAGGAGTTTGATACCATGCGAAAATTTACCGGATGAATTGAGAGAAAATTTTGTATCGGCCAAATTTTCTCTTGGTTTTATTCAATTTTGTTGCTTTTTGGTAATTTCGTTCATGAAATTTTCGACAAAAATTTTATTTTGTCAAAAATTTCATTCGCAAAATTGCCAAGCAACAAACTTTCATACCAGTCGAAAATTTTACCGGCAAAATTTTCTCTCTTATGATATTATGTACGAAAATGTTATACCTGTCATTTTTAGGCAATAGGACACTTGCATTTTGACATGTTGCTTTGACAACAACAAAAAAATCTCGAAAATCTCCCTACCTGTAAGATTAATAAGTTAAAATCTCCCTTGCTTGACAGTATAGAAACAGTGACGTTTGTGTTATTATAAGGCGGAAATTTATCATTCATTTTGTACGCGTTATTATTAAATTTTTATAGTATAAAATTATGGAACGTATAAAGAATAATATTTATTTTAGATTATTATTTAAACCTTGTTTTACTACAGCACAAGGAAAGTAAAAATAATGCAATTTAAAATGCTTATGATTCACCAAAATATAGTGCCCACACACAATTTAATTTTATTTTCAAATAGCGTTCGCATAAAATTTTCTTGCCGAATCTCCAGCGAGCTTGAATTAAATTTCAGGAAATTTTATCCCAGGTGCGAATTTTTAAGATTCCGTTTCGTTTTGTGTACATAGCAATATTTTAAAACTTTGCTTATTTACCATGTTATATTATAAAAAAAAATCACAGAAGCTTTTTAGTCGGTCTTGTTTTTAATTATTTAAACAATTTTAATTATTATATTTAATAAATTCATAACAATTAGAAATCCGATGCAGGCAAGGAGAATTGAGTAGGTAATTATTTTCATAAAAAAAAACATATTTTACATTATCGCATAAAAATACAAAATAAGCTATAATAAAAAAGCTATACACACAAATTTTAAATAAAAACTAACGATTAAACGTCAGAATAATTGCAGGTGCATGTAAAGCATGTTAATGGATTGTTCTAGACACGTAACTAAAGTAAGCATGGAAAAACGCATACTAAATAGAAAGATACCGTTTGATTTATATGAGCAAAATTTATTGTCTTTTTGTCTCGCTCTTGAAGTAAAATATTTAAATTTCAAGCATTCGCAAAAGAAAATAAATAATTTTAACATTTAAATGAAAATGTAGCCTCGAATTTGTCAATAGTAAATGAAAATATTTAAACAAACACCATAAACTTTTAAATTTTAAACTTTAAAAGTAGAATTTCAATTTTTTATGAATATTTAGTTTTTTATTAGAAACGGGAAAATTATATAGAAAATATGTAATTATCTTGCAGGCCACTAATTATGTCCAGCCTATTTGTTTCCATATTCCATTTATTTTTAACCAACTTTTTCAAAGCACCAAAGGGTAAAGGCAGTCCCGACGGAAGCAATTCCAAAGAAGTAAAAAGATCAAAGTCAGTTTCTCGTAATATTAAAGTTTACAACTTTCTGTGTATTTGAAAATTTTAAATTATATCTTGGAAAACTTCCGAAATTATATTACGTTTGGAGGTAGCTAATTGAATTTTAAGGAAGTTATTAATGAGTTTGGTAATTTGAACTTAAAATTCATTTAGGTAAAGTTAGCGGAAGTAAGGAATTTTTTATGGCAAAAATACGTTTTCCCCTTCACGGCCGCGTTAATGAATTCAGTTTGTTGTGCTTGAACGTTGAAAGATGTTGCAGGTTTTATTGCAAAAGGAAGGAAAAATAACTTTTGGTAAAAGGTCTTATACGTCGTAATGAAAATATATCTGTAATTAACACAGCTGTAAAATAAACCCGTTTTATTCCTTCCACTTTAATAAATAAATTTCTCAAAATTGGGGCACGCGATTTACTATATTATACAGTAGGTAATTAATTTTAATATAAATAGGCGATCTTTAGGAACTATTGTCTCTCACTAAAAGCCATAATACCGTGCTAGCAAAAATTATTTGCATCAAAGAGGGCCTTGCATATAAGGCCGTAATGCTTAGCCGTAGAGCTTAATACCTGTTGGGTGTCAGTAACTACCTGAATTAACAATCAATCAGTTATTCCGTCATCTTTGACAGTCGTTACAAGTTATTTGATTAATCGCTAATTTTTCCAATTTCTTGAACAATTCACTCAATGGACTTTACGGAACAGCACAAAACATTCATGGTTGAAGCGTATTTTCGAAACGGGGTTAGAGTAAACGGTGAGTGGCAATACATGTGGCTGTGTTAAGGGAAACAGGTTCTATACAACACAAAAAAGGAGCAGGAAGACCATCTGTAAGAACAGAAGAACTTGTTGCAAACGTTCGTGAAATAATGCAAAATACTCCTACAAATTGTATAAGACGCCTGTCCCAAGAAGTGGGAAGATCTTATGGAACATGCAGGACTATTCTTAAGAAGCAGCTAAATTTATTTCCTTATAAAGTGCAAGTATTTCAAGAAATGCAAGCCGCAGATTTTGAAAGCCGCAGGAATTACTCTCAATGGTTTACCCAAAATTTATTGGAAAGAAATTACTTAAGTATTAGACCTGACATTTTTTTCGGATGAAGCCTGGTTCCACCTCTCCGGTTATGTGATTTCTCAAAATACATGTAATTATTTTTCTTTCTCTTTCAGTATATTCTTACTTTGTTAATTTTGTAAATAACAAAAATAAATTTGTATTTGTCTAATTATTTTATTACTCATTAGTTTGGCATATCATGTCATAATTTGAATTTGACAAAATTTTAACCTAGATAATATATCGTCCCCATATCATTTTGATCTAAACCAAGCACTACGTTTTTTTAATCCAAGCCCTCTTTGATGTAAAGAATTTTCGCTCGCACGGTATAAGAATCTATTACAGGACAAAGTTTTTCTTGTCTATTTCGTTTTTTTTTCTTTTCGTTCGCTGCCATTGTCATTCCCGAGGGAACCTACGGTTTAACGTGGGCTCCAAACGACGATCCTCAGTCATTAGAAGCATCCCCAAGGGCTATCACCGCATGTAAAATAAACTCGAGGTTCTTCACCGCGCACAAGTACAATAAGCTCAATTTTTGCTTTTCGCTATCACCGACTTTCTCCGAAATTTAAAATATAGTAAGACCTATCCGTAAACCCTTTTTCTGATTACCGTCTCGTTTTCAAAATATACTGTAATTTGTATTAGTTTAATTAGGACAACTTTTAATATTACTTTCTTTCGAAGAAAGGTCAAAATTTTATCTATTACAAGAAAAACAACGTTTCACACTGCCGCTACCCAGCTGTTAATTAAATTTTACTGGTGATATTATTTTTTCGTGACAGGCCTGCAACTATTTTTGAAACATTTATTAACCGTATACATTTAAAACGAAACAGGCTAAATATCTGGTTCCAGGTTAATTAAAAAAAAAAAAAACGCTCGGACCCGTCGATTTTTATTTCGAGGGGGACATCTTTTGCGTATATTGTCAATCTTGTTACTTTAAGCCCCTAGGAGGAAGGGGGGGGTAAGATCTAAATCTTAAATGGATACCCCTATTTTATATAATTTTTTTGGATTCTGCATAAAATTCTGAACATTTTTTAATAAAAGCATTATTAGTCTATACTAAACAGTTTCCGAGATATTGACTCTTGAAAAATGAGATTTTTGAACTTTGACAGCGTCTAGCTTTCTAACAATACGTCTTAGAGCCAAACGACTTACATATCCCTATCTTCGATTTTTATTTTCTTTCCAATAGTGTCAACTTCCGGTTAAACAGGTTGTAAGAAATATAGTACTTCCGGTTTGACCGGAAGTTGATTTTTTGGGAAGATAATAAAAATTGAAGATAGGGACATGTAAGCCGTTTGGCTCTAAGACGTATTGTTAGAAAGCTAGACGCTGTCAAAGTTCAAAAATCTAATTTTTCAAGAGTCAATATCTCGGAAACTGTTTAGTATAGACTAATAATGCTTTTATTAAAAAATGTTTAGAATTTAATGCAGAATCCAAAAAAATTATATAAAATAGGGGTATTCATTTAAGATTTAGATCTTACCCCACCCCCCTCCCTCCTAGGGGCTTGAAGTAACAAGATTGACAATATACGCAAAAGATGTCCCCCTCGAAATAAAAATCGACGGGTTCAAGCGCTTTTTTTTTTAAATTAACGTGGAACCAGATATTTAGCCTGTTTCGTTTTAAATGGGGAACCCTGTATAAGTCAAATCTACAAAAACTACCTTATTATTTCTAAATAAACGAATACACTGCTCCAAAAATTAAAGGAACATTTTTGGATAACCCTGTAACTTATTAAGATAGATAATACAGATGAACATTTATATTCTGAAAGACACATATTTTCTTCTAATAAATCGATTAATAGAACTTTCAACTAATCCTTTATTCGTAAACTAAGATTAACAATTAAAAAAAAAAAGTTCGAATAACAAAATGAAAAGAAAAGTTTTTTTAATGGCAATGTTCCGCTATCTGAAGACCAATGTGTTTTAGTATGGCGTGTGCCCTCCAGCAGCATGAATGACTTCTTGGCATCTTCTTGGTATACTTCTTACGAACCTTGTTGCAAACGTTGCAACCGAATGTCTTTCTGTGGTATACTGTCCCACTCTTCGACTAGGGCTTCCGTTAGTTCCTGAAGGGTGAGACCCTTGGATTTAGACGACGTCTAATTCGTCTGTCCAATATATCCCATAAGTGTTCAATTGGATTAAGCTCAGGGCTTATCGTAGTCCAATCCATTTTACGAATTTCATGCTCGTTAAGAAAATCTATAGTAATCGCAGCAGTATGAGGCCTTGCATGATCCTGCATAAAAAGAAAATCAGGGCCAGAATGATATCAATATATCTTGCAGCTGTAAGAGTTCCTGGTACCACTACAAGATCGGTTTTTTCCTCCAAACTTATTTCACCCCAGACCATTACCGAACCATCTCCAAATCTGGATGCTTCGTGTACAGCAGCAGCGGACTATCGTTCATTGGGGCATCTATACACATGCACCCGGCCATCACAATAAGTGAGATGAAATCTTGATTCGTCTGTAAAAAGTACTGGTCTCCATTGTCAAAGTTGTCATCCCAAATGATCACGAGCAAAGTTTAATCGCATAGTTTTACGATGTCGAGTTAAAACAGGTTTTCGTACCGGTCTTCTTGGTTTTAAATCTGCTTCCCGTAATCTGTTTCTAACAGTCTGGTCAGAAATGGTTAACTGGTGAGCCATTCAAAGTGTACTTTAAAGGTATTTTGCTGTCGGTATTCGTTTTTGCAAAGAAGAAACTACTAAATGTCGGTCCTGAATTTGTGTAGTGCTTTCTACCTTGTCCGGTTCGTCTTTTATATCGTCCAGTCTCTCTATAGCGATCATACACACGTTTGATGATTGACGGACTGCGATTAACATTTCTTGCTACGTGTCGAATTTTTACACCATTTTCAATTAAAGCTGTAGCACGAGCGACTTCTATCGCGCTGAGATCTCTCTTTTTGACAAATAATGAATTCAACAACTACACACTGTCATGCCGTTGCCCGGTGAAGCTCTCTAAGCCTGCCGCAACATATCTAAAACCTAAATATGAATATTTTCATAATCACTTTATCTTCTGTACTTGCGGTGGAACATTAAACGTATTTCGAATAAATGAGCATAAACACGTTTATTTTTTAACAAATGATTAAAACAAAATGCAAATCAATTATGAAAATATATTTTCATTTGTTAATAACAGCAAGCCAAAAAGTTACAGGGTTATCCAAAAGTGTTCCTTTCATTTTATTTGAGCAGTGTATATCTTGAAATAAATTCAATAGGTTTAGAGGATTTCGAATAAATAGTATAAATGCATATCGCGAGTAAAAGCGATTTTCTAGACACTTAGCCACCGATTTTTAATTTTACTGATGATATGTTGTGATAGTTGTGAGATCATTATTTTGGCAACATACAAAACTGTCCTTAATTTTTCTCAGTATATAAATGTATCTTGAACTAAATCCAGTATTAATTATTTATAATACTTAATTAAACCTCGTTTTTGCATTCACAAATGATTAGCAAAATAGTTTACCATTATTAGTATGATTACTTAATTTATGGGTAAATGGACTAATTGGATCCCATGGAGAAAACCGCAGCAACAATGAATATAATAAGGACTAACCACAAAGATATAAATTACAATGGCGGTTATTGCCAAGCAACGGCTTAGGGTAACATTTCATTATTATGAGTAAATTTAAATTATTTAATCTGTAAAACAAAAATAGTGTGTGCGACGTGAACGTGAACGATTACAATAGAAATTTTGGGTCACGTTTAAATCCATATCCGGGCAAATTAAATTTTAGAGGAAAAATCGATCATAGTAGGTACTGTCTACAAAATATACCTATTGTATTAAATAAGCTAGAGTTTTAGATTAAAACGTTTCTACATGCATGCTTGTTTACAAGTTGATAATAGCAGAGAACAATTTAGTAGTGTATCATTTTATTGTATTTCTTCTCGAAAATCAGGAAATATGTCATTTCGGTGAAACATTTTCTTACCAAAATTTAAAAAGAAGAATTTGGTTTGGTTGGAAATTGGTTTCGTCTTTCGCGTTTAACGTTCTCTTAGAAAGTTAACAAGCTCGGTTTCTTTAATCTTCGTATTCTCCCTACCGGAACCTGGTTTTCCTAATTTCCCCGTATTCTTCAAATCCTCTCTTCGACGAAATTACTGTATTTTTGGTAACTCTTAATTTCGCAGCAATATTTCTTACAGGTAGGTACACTGTCCCTCGAGCTGGTGTAAATTATAGCTTTTTGTTCTACAGTTAATATAATATTAATGCAATATCGTTTTTAAATAGAATATCTACCTTGCGAGCAAAAATTATTTGCATCACAGAGAGGGCCTTGCATCTAAGGACGTAATGCTTAGCCGTAGAGTTTAATACCTGTGGGGTGTCAGTAACTACCTGAATTAACAATCAATCAGTTTCTCGTTTCGTTTCGTCATCTTTGACAGTCGTTACAAGTAATTTGATTCATCGATAATTTTTCCAATTTCTTGAACAATTCACACAATGGGCTTTACGGAACAGCACAAAACATTCATGGTTAAAGCATATTTTTGAAACGGGGTTAGAGTAAATTGTGAGTGGCAATACAATCCAGGTTTGTGCATGGACGATTTTCACGAATATTTTCCTAACGTTGCTTTTATTGCTGGGGATTTTTATCATTGCCTGAAAAGAACCGTGACTGTGTTTAGGGAAACGGGTTCTATATAATACAAAAAAAGAGCAGGAAGACCATCTGTAAGAACAGAAGAACTTGTTGCAAACGTTCTTGAAATAATGCAAAATACGCCAACAAATTGTATAAGACGCCTGTCCCAAGGAGTGGGAAGATCTTATGGAACATGCAGGACTAGACTTTTTAAGAAGCAGCTAAATTTATTTCCTTAGAAAGTGCAAGTATTTCAAGAAATACAAGCCGTAGATTTTGAAAGACGCAGGAATTACTCTCAATGAATTACCCAAAATTTATTGAAAAGAAATGATTTATTAGAG
This sequence comes from Polydrusus pterygomalis, assembly GCA_963969555.1. Taxonomy (NCBI): domain Eukaryota; kingdom Metazoa; phylum Arthropoda; class Insecta; order Coleoptera; family Curculionidae; genus Polydrusus; species Polydrusus pterygomalis. The sequence goes on from OZ018379.1 coordinate 10,396,921, forward strand.
CTGACATTTTTTTCGGATGAAGCCTGGTTTCATCTCTCCGGTTATGTGAATTCTCAGAATAGAAAAAGAAATGAAAAAGAATTGTTGGTCCTATTTTTTTCATATTTTCAACAGGACGGTGTAACTATTAACTACTTACGCAATTTTTTCGATCAGACATTGAATTCCTACCTAGATCACCTTGTTTAACGGTTATGGATTACTTCGTTTTTCCTTATTTAAAAAACACTATTTGCAAATTTAGAACAATTACAAGAAAGGATTATCCAAGAATGTGGTAACATTTCTCCAGAGATGCTGGTCAACACTTTCGAAAATATGAGGAGACGTGTGAATTTATGATTGGCGGTAGCCAATTTCAGCAATTTATGTAATTATTTTTCTTTTTCCTTCTGTATATTCTTACTTTGTTAATTTTGTAAACAACAAAAATAAATTTGTATTTGTCTACTTATTTTATTACTCATTAGTTTGGCATATCATGTCATAATATGAATTTGACAAAATTTTAACCTAGATTTGGTTAGACATATCGTCCCCATATCATTGTGATCTAAACAAAGCGCTACGTTTTTTAATCCACGCCCTCTTTGATGCAAATAATTTTTGCTCGCACGGTAGCAAATATTGATGATAATATAAGATATTGTTTGACAAGTTGATGACAATAAATAGAAACGTATCTACGTACAAGTTGACATAATTATGTTACCTCTATTAGTACAGGAGATTCTTTATTCCCGTATTTTTGGCCGCACCGGTACAGTTTCAATAAAAAATCGTCGGCGACAATCCGGAATTTTGATGAAAAGAATGTTCTTTCCTTCTCTCGTATCTTTTAAAACTTAAGTACAGTCAAAAGTTCAGCTACAAAACTAAATCTTGACCTGTCCTAATCGTAAAAGTTAAACTTAGGTGATCGACGATTATATTTTATTGCCAACTGAAACTTAAGACAATGTTACCTTTATCCAAAACTTATCTCGTAGCAACATTACAGTTACGAAACTTTAGGAGTCGTTTCAAACAAGGCATAATTAAGGATGTAACATTTGTGCCTCTTGCATGAAACAAACTAGTGCAACAACAGCCATTATTTATTGTGTTTATAATTACTAACAAATTTATATCTGAATCATGCGGCGCGGCGTAAGGTTAGAACATCCCAAGTTTAAAATAAGTTACCCTGTGTTAATTACTGTACATTAAACTTTACAATATTAATTTACAAGCACAAAATGGTGATTAAAAGTAAGTTTGTAAATAAATGTTAGCAGTGTTTGACTAACACTGCTTTAAAACCATTGCGTATTGCCAAACAATGACACCATCACTCTTAACGCTTAAACAAAATCAGTGTGTCTAAAAAAAGTCTAAAAAATAATTCGAACATGAAGATGAATGCCACTTTTTTTCTTTTATAGCTTTTTCATCAAATCTTAAAAGAAATCAAGGTCTACTGATATTATTTATGGAAGAAGTGTGTGAAGTTTAAGGTGCGGCGAAAGGAAGGCGAAAAAGAAGAGGCTTCCAGATATTGGGGATATCTATACTCGGTTTACTAAATATACTTATGGGTATTTTGATCATAAATTTTCGTTTTTTCCACGAAAATTTAAAGAAGCAGCTTTCATGAATCAAAATACCCATATATTTAGTAAACCAAGTATAGATATCCCCAATATTTGGAAACCTCTTCTTGTCCAAAACCAACAGCTCAAAATTCACACTCCAATAAGCACGTAGGCAGAGTCATCAAGCTTCATTGCACATGGATAGTATTTAAGAGAGTAGCCTTACAATTATAATTTAGTTTACACTTGAAAACGGTTAGAGATACTAACTAACCGAAACGTTGTGTTAAGTAACAAAATAAAGACGATGGAAGTCCGACAAGTTTATGTCTTTGATATTACTTCATTGTCTACCATCTTCAAACAAGATAGTAGTAGGTATATTATGAGTTTAAAAATGCTGTACTTCTCTATTACAATTTATAATTGTCGTGTCATTAAAATGAAAAAATTATTAGTTTTTTAAGCTTCGGTATTTTAAAAACAAACAATAGTAATTGGATATAATAATATATCGATCTACTTCTGTTTCACTTTATATCCATATTTCTAACTTTTGTTAACGTATCACTCATTGGACAATGGACAAATATTATTAGAAATATTACTATATGCGTATAATTATAATTGGATTATATGGCCTAGTATACAAGGCAAACCTCCTAATTGGATAGTTTCGATAAAACCCTATTATATATAATCCGCTTAATACTATAAAAGCAATCTATAAAAATTATGTCAAAAGCTAATTCTAAAATAAACTTATTAGACTTTAAGTTCTATTATTACAACCTAAATAATATGTAGGATCCGATCAAGTTAGACTGGCTAAGCAAAATATTTTAATTTGCTACTATAAAATATCCACTCATATTTTACCTTGGTTTTGATGAGATGATAAATTTCTTGCCAGAATGGCATTCAAATAAAAAATATTAACATGAAGATATAGTCCATACTTTAAGTGGTTAAGAAATCAGTCTATTTAAGTCTTCCTCCATTGGTATACTTCATTTAGAAATCTAAATGCTGATGCTGGTGAATTGTCTATATGTTTCGAATGTATAAATATGTATTCTAAGGAAAATAAAGATATTAGAAATATATAAGGTGCATACAGTCCTATCAGCGCTTTAAGATGACAGAAACTCCTCGATAAACAATTACAAACTGACAATGAATATATAAATATATATTATACATCATTAATGCAGATATCAGTTGACCATTTGAGCCAACAAATTTCCTAGAAATTAAATTAATAACTGCTCCCGCAATGTAACTCCTCTTCTTCTCAAATGTTTTTGCAAAATGACAAAGTTCGTCCGAACCTCATCGAAATTTTATTTGGCTTCTAATCCCAACATATCCTTTTTCTTTGTCTTTCCTTTCAGTAGAAGCATGCGTTTATTTCTCTCTTGCACGCTTGCGCATTAAAATGTGTCTGGTAAAGCAAACAGACCCAATGACCTGATGGAAGAACCGCCACTGCTGTTTAATATGATTGCTCTCGGTTATACAAGTCGCCTATTATATCTGTATTCATAAAGAATGGATAAAGAATATGATATATTGTAGTTTTAAATCGATTCATAAATATTGTAAGTAATTACATCTGAAAACTAAAGCAAGTCTCCATTCAGAACAGTTTATCTTGGCCTGCACAAAACCCTATAGTAATTCCCAAAGTACGTTAGATTTATTGATGCCATACGGATGAATATTGCAGTGCTTAATACGATTTTCTGTCAGCTATGCAAAAACCCCCCATAATATTAAAAGACGAACACCGACCGAGAAAAAGCACTTTGGATATTATTAAAGTGAAGAAAAATATTAGGTGGCATCTATCGTCTTTTTCGGGTCCTATTTTGAGGAAATGCATTTTTCAATAGAAAATTTAAAGTTTAAAATTTATTGTCTTTTTTATTCCACTGATTTAATGAGATAAACTGCAACCACCTTAAATTTAGGATACTTTAGGGAAAATATTATATCTAACTAAGATATGGAGCTTTATGCATTAAAAGTTCAGACGTCTGATAGGTCCGTTATAAACCCACACGAGTTAAGTCTAGCATTGGTCTGTAATTACAAAAAATGCTAAGTGTAACCTGATTGCCCTCGCCTTTGCGTAATAATACCATGGATATAGATGGTCTAATCTAGTCAAAAAACAATTTAAGAGCCAAAATTAAATAAAGTAACTTGTCCTTAGTAGGAAAGTAACATAGACAATTTACCTTTAGAACCGTACAGCTTTTCTCCTGCGCAAACAAAAGTTACGTTTATGGGTAAAAAATACGTCCAAGCGCATGACTCGCCGATCAGGTGCCTTCCCTCTGGGCACCTTTGGGCATGCGCACAAACCTCGTGTTATCGGCCTGCCCTACTTTAGCGACATGCTCAAAATACACTACAGAACCGGCTCGGCCGCCATTTTTGTTGTGTTTTTAGGTTTCTCTGTGGATTCCTTGTAGTGTTCTTAGCTATTGTGGATTGTGGATGTATAATATTTACGGATTTCTAGTTTTTGTGTAGTTTAGTGAATTGTGTCTAATTGTGAGCAAATTAATTCTGTCAAAGCTGGTTGGTTAATTTTTTTGTTAAAATCTGTACACCCCAACATTATGCTTTTAATAAAGCCAGGTATTCCACGGGTCAAGTTGTCGGGCAAACACTTTTCAAATTTTTGAACAAGAAATTTTGCTGGAAAATGTTTTACACGTACCCAAGTTTTTGCTAAATTGTAAAAATCAATACAATACAACTAATATTTGACTTGAGGTTAGGCACTCGATGACACCGTAGATTGTTTATTTTGCTGGTTTTGTTTGTTTTTATAATCGATTTTATAAGACTAGTTTAATTCACTTGTTCTTGTTCTCTTCCTTTTCGAACTAAAAACACGACGACGAATCATGTTTAAACAAATGTTAAAAACAAAACCTTAAAAACAATTTTCTATCCTTAAAATCTGATAGGTTTGCTACTACTAAAAATGCCAGAAATCGTTACCTTTTTTCCCAACTTGATCAAAAACTGAGAAGAAAGTCCAATTTTTTGGCAAGAATTTAAATTTTAAAGCCCGGACCTGTCGATTTTCCCATTCGTGAAACGAAAATATTGCAGTGCGCATGTCTAATAGTGTCTAGCTTTGTTTACATGCGCGAGGCCATGAATCTGCCACTTTCGTGATTATTGTTTGCTTATCTAAAGGTAAATTGTGTATGGTAAGTACCTATTAAAATCATATACCCATTCAGTTTATTTCTTGCCCAAATAAAAGTGAAGTTTTACAGTGCGCATGCCCATGTTGCGTGTTTTCGGGGCTTTATTTACCTGCGCAAGGCCATAAATTGGCCACTTTCGTAATTATTGTGTCCTAATCTAACATACAGGGTGTTTCATTAAGGTCGAAGAGCGGCCATATCTCGGAAACTACTGGGCATAGAAACTCAGGAAAAGAAAAATGATAATAAATGTGGCCATGAGAAAATTCTGGAAATAATTTTTAAGTTCCGCATTTTGCCGCAATGCAAAAGGTACTTACCTTTCTCTTCCAAAAAGCTTAAATTTAGTAAAATTGGTTAAGTCGTTTAGAAGTTACAGCGATTTTAATGTTTACAGTTTTACTTGATAAGAGTGGGAGAAGCTATTGAAAGTTTAAACATTAAAATCGCTGTAACTTCTAAACGACTTATCCGATTTTACTAAATTTAAGCTTGTTTGGAAGAACCTTCAATTGTCGTATCTAATGGTACAAGATAGTTTCTAATAAAATTGCTAGAGGGCGCAATTTGTGTTAAAAATTATTGTTTTGGCAATAACTCAAAAACAAACGGAGATATCGAGCTGCGGTTTTAATATTTTTTCTAGCAAATTTCATCTACTTTTCGACTATGGTATCATAATTATACCGTATGATTTAGTTTTTCGGAGGAAAATCAAAAAATGTATTGTTATTGCAAATTGCGCCCTCTAGCATTTTTTTTGAGAACTATTATGGACATCTAAATACGATTGGTCAAAGTGCATACATTTTTCTTCCAAACAGTCTTTAGTTTGCTAAAATCGGATAAGTCGTTTATAAGTTACAGCGATTTAAATGATTAGATTTTCAACAGCTTCCCCCACTCTTATTAAAGTCGGTACGCCAATGAGCATAAGACCAAAATTATGCATAATTGTCCAAGCTTTAAAATGGTGTTATCAAACATATACCTAAATATGTAATTTTCGGAGTTATGTAAAATTAAAAAGTTTACTTTTCAATTACGCCCTCTTGCGGCAAAATGCGAAACTTGAAAATTATTTCCAGAATTTTCTCATGGCCACTTTTATTATCATTTTTTTTTTTCTGAGATTCTATGCCCAGTAGTTTCCGAGATATGGCCGCTCTTCGACCTTAATGAAACACCCTGGATAACTTTAGATTCTAAAGGTATATGGCTATGGTTGTGACTAGTACGTGGTTACAGTTTACCTTTTCTTAATGTATATTTTATGGCCTATTTTTTAATCGGTTAAACTTTATTGAATTAAAAAAATCGTCATTACGTTGTTCTAAATTTTCCTTCGCATCGGCTATTATAAGAAAATTAACGGACTTCCTTTCAACTATTCTAAAGGGTCCCGAATGCCTTGAAATAACTTTCTTGTCGAAGAATCATGGAGTATCATTAAAAGTTTTACAAGTTAATTTTTCACTGAATTGTTTAATACGGAGGGCACTTTATAATAAAACTTAGGATATCCTTGATAATTCTATGTTTGTTTCAACATAACTGAAAATCAATATTTAATTTTATTAAGGATCTGATACCAATAGATGAAACAATAAGAAAATAAGCCTTTTGACAAAATCTTATTCCATTCTGAAGTAAATTAACAAATAAATTTCGCCCCTCTACTTTGTTTGCCAATCTTATGCTGTTAAAAAAGTATAAATATTATGTGGAAAATTTAAATCTTTGTCTAAAACGTTATAAAAAGTTTGCTGTATGGACAGAGGATGCGCAGCGGTAAGAGATTCTCCCCCTAAGGTATATGACCGCCACGGAATTGGTCTAAGGTCATGATGATGTTGTTTTATTCATTTCCGTTTGGGGATGTCCACAGAAAATGTAACGCGAAAAACATGGATGTTTGCGAAACATCAAATTTTTTTTTTAATTAGAATTAGAATTACAATGAAAATCACAAATCTAACTATTATTCTAAGCTCACATCTAAACTGAAACCAAAGCTAAAAGGTATAACCAAGATCTAGAGACAACGGCAAAATAATTATTTTACGAATAGAATTAATTAAAAACGATATATCGAATTAAAAATATCGATGTTTTAAATTCCTTTTTCCGGTTGGTGTTTCTTTGACAGCGGTCTGAAATTTTCTTCAGTTTATCGGTTTGGTGTAAAAATTGCTGTGTTTTTAATGATGTCAAGTATACGAGAACTCGGAAAATATTAACTCTGCAGGTACTTTTCATAGTTGAGTAAATAGAAAGTTGGGTTATTTGTAAGTAAGGTTTAAACTATAGTAGCAAGGTCAGATTCAAAGGTAAATCCACCGTAATCGCCCTACTCTCTGCCCCACCCAGCTCTTCACCACCTTTCTCCTACAGAGGATGCTGTCAACACATTTTAATAGCGTTTATGAATGACATGTGCCATCTACAGGTATAGTGTTTCTTAGGTCAATTTAATGACATAAAACAGTATGAAACTCCTAACCATAGGCGTCCCAAACAAATAATTAAAATGCGTATACACACTTATAAGTTTATTTAACATTAGGTGTTTGTACATACTACACTTTATAAACCCACTGTATATATAATAATATTATATTAAAATAATAAATATAAGGTAACTTAAAGATTCCATACAGAAAACTAAAACCAGAAAAATAAACCTGACACGGCACGACACTGTTCAGAAAATGCTTTAATTTTTTTTACCAGAACTCCATTCTGGGACAATTCCCCGGCCCGTCCATAAGTTCCAAATCACGTATATTTTATCTTCGTCTCTTCCACGCCATCGGCGGTCACTGGCCTATCTCTGTCTGACAGAATCGATCGTTGAACGGGCTGCAGACCACTTCAGCTTATACCAGCCGCTTTAACTGGCGCTTATCACCCCTGACAACGTGCATAAATTGTGAACGGTTGCCAGTCTTACCAAATTTTCTGGTTTGTTAATATATTATGTATAAGTATACGAGAAATAAGGGTTTGTTAATTAGTTGTTTTTAAACATTGAAAACACTTTTTGTCTTGATTTCAGTTATATTGTTCCTTAAGGACTGAAGAATGTATTATTATAACAATGAATGGCTTGTTATTTTTTTTTGTCACACTCAAAACTCCTCGGTTTAAAGTATATTTGCCAACTAGCTTTTAAAGAAAGTTACTGACTAACAATTGAATACTGATATAAATGAAACATATTTAATAAAAAAACTTAAAGAATTGAATAAGAAAGATCTGACAACCCTGGTTGTGAGGTCGGTCTCTATGAGACTGTTTACCGCCGTATGAATGATTGGAATGTCCTCAAACTGAGTTTGGATAAATTATACCAGATCATTGACTGTAATAACCTCTTTCAATTGAGTACCGTATTTCAGATGCGGTCTCGTTAGCTAGAACTATTATGAACTTCTGTTTTCTGTTCAGTGTTATTATCTTGGCAAAAAACTCAGTGTTTGCATCCAAAGTTTTGACGCCTGAAGAGTTAACATGCCTGGAGCACAATCTGGTAAAACTTTTCTTAATCTTAATCCTAGTTTATCAGATGGGCTTATGCATATGCTTAGGTGAGGTATATTTATTGCTTAATGTAGATGACATTTTCGACGATGATTTTCAAGAATCCCTTATTTTGACTTTATTGAAAATACCATGGTTGATTGGGTCTAAAAGAGTTTTACTTCTGGGGTAATCTTTAAGTCCCACGATCTCTCTGCAACCATTTTAAATATTTTACTTAAAAATGAAGCTTCTCCCGTGAAAACCATTAGGATTATTTTGTTCCTTTATTAAACATTTGATGATGATACTGCTAGGTTTCAATGTGAACTATTTGTTTTCGAAACACTTCATAAATCACAAAATATTGAATGAAATTCAAATAAATTCTAACACAAAAGTAGAAAAATAACTTCTCTGGATAGTAACTTAGCTGAAAGCAATAACTACTACTTCGCTATAGTAATTATGGACATTTCTCTACTAAATGGAAAATCGATGTCCCAGACAATTTTTATGCATTGAGAGTTATTTTGGTATACCAAAAACGATAGTATGATTACTATTCTTGACTATCCAGAGGAAATTATTTGATATAATTTTAAAATATTAATTTAAATGCTCTTCAAGCATTTTAAAACACAGTCCCCTGTATGTCCCATTTTCAGAATGGCGAGTTGTGCAACAATTATTTAATTTAAATACATTTGCATTATAAAGAATAAAGAATCGAATGTTGTCCTAATATTATTGGAACAGTCCCCTGTTATAATTTGAAATTCGCGCCAAAATTATATGTCATAAAGTAGGTGTCGTATATTGGGCAGAACGAGACACTTTCAGTGTAAAGTTCGTTCGAATGTTCATACAAGCCGGCAGCACCATTTTATTCAGCCTTGAGATTGCGTTTGTTGCAGTGCCACGCGTCTGGGCCGCTTGCCTGAACAGTCCACTGGTAAGTTACTCTTCTATTGTTTTAAGGAATTAAATTAAAATAATTTTATAAAATAATTACCAAGTTAGTAACTTAGTATTTGTGACTTATAAATCTCGAAATATTTTAAATGAGTTTAAACTGGATAACGTATTTTTGCAATTTCACAGTCCCCTGGGTACAGTCCCCTGTCAGTTTATAATACAGGGGACAGTGCCACGCGTCTGGCCGCTTGCCTGAACCGTCCACTGGTAAGTTACTCTTCTATTATTTTAAGGAATTAAATTAAAATAATTTTATAAAACAATTACCAAGTTAGTACCTAAGTATTTGTGACTTGTAAATCTTGAAATATTTTGAATGATTTTAAACTGGATAACGTTTTTTTTTTTGCAATTTCACAGTCCCCTGGTTACAGTCCTCTGTTACTTTATAACACAGGGGACAGTGCCACGCGTCTGGGCTGCTTGTCTGAACAGTCCACGGGGAAGTTACTTTTCTATTGTTTTAAGGAATTAAATTAAAATAATTTTACTTAGCCCCCTGTCAGTTTATAATACAGGGGACTGTCTGTGCTGCAGGGGTCTGTTTAATCTTGTGGCGCTATCTATAAAAAAATATTTTCTGACTTCTGGGACTGACAGTAGGCAAACTGGTGCTTGTTTAAGGTGGTTTTGCTCCGGCTCCATCATGCCACCTAAATTTAATTGAGTTAATTTGCTAAGAAACATGGTTTTTTATGCATTTTAGCAGTCAACTGGAAGATATATAACAGTCCCCTGTCCAGGAATTTTAAAAAATCGTCCGAAACTCTTGAAATAAAAAAATAATGTGTCGGCTTTTTTCAAATAATAATTTCATTTCTTATTGCCTTTAGTTCTACTTACTCAGTTTTTAATTTAAAGGATAAAAATAGTATGGACATCGAAGTATAGTCGATTTTCCTATTAGTAGAGAAATACCCTTATACCTTCCTGTATTTTTAATTTATGTTTTATTATTGTAACAATCAGCTCTAATTATTGTGACATATCACGAGCTTCCGTGCATTATGAAGGAAAATTAATATTGTTAATTATATAAAGCATAAAAATAGCTTTGAATTTTTTTCGGACTATTCAAACCTATGGTAAATAGAAATGCCGAAATAGAATAATTCCCTCATTTCGTCCAATTATCATCACGCGGTTGAAAAGGGGCTTATAGACGATGCCCTACTAACGAATCCCTTATAGGACAGTTGCCGAGAACACAAAGCCATTCATCTCGTTTTATTACGTACGTCCCACGCTTTTCACATAGAATATATACAGCCTTTATTATAGGAAACTTTTATTTGCTATGGCGTTTTCAATACGATTACAATTAGAACTTAATTAGGCTAAAACGCAGCGTAATCAAGTTATATTGTCGGATATTATGAGAATTAAAATTATTATGTTTTTCTCGGGATCTTAAAAGCCCAGGTGGTTCAGTTCAATACTAACATTTGGGTAAAACCATTTTGTTAAAAGTGGCTTCTTCTTACACTAATTTTGATTATTCCTTTTTTGTTTGGTAGATCGGTTATTAATAAATATGTACCTACTCATTTGATTTAATTCAAATTATGGTCTTTACAACTGTATGTCATTGCATTTTTTCACATTACTACATAAGTTTTTGTAATCAGTGTCGTAACAAAAACTGAGTGCCCCCGGCAAACGTCTTCAGGTTCCCCCTTTCTATAACGAATGGAAAATGATAAGTCTTATTTTCATTACTTATACGTAATATTCCAGCAAACATGATGCAAAATCAAAATTTTAAAACACCACTTACCATCTATCATCTATGTAGTAACGGGGGACGGGGGTAGCAGTGGTCAAGCCTCATAGAATTCAAAAGACAGTAAAACACATGAACACTCAACAAGTCTGCACAAACATTATGTCACTAAGTACTATACAAGGTATTATACAAGATGACCAGATCGTCAAGAGTTTTTTTTTGCAAAATCGTTTATAATTTTGTCGATATTTAATGTTTTAACAAACTCGTGTTCGATACTGCTTAAGGATAAATTCAAAAGGCGTTGTTGTCCCCAGTGCCGGTTTTAACACTACCAGCGCCCTGGATGAGATTTCTACGGCGCCCCCCAACTGCAATTCAAACCCATACGAAAAAAGGGAAAGGATATTAATGAAATAACCATTTATTAAAAGAAATAATTATTTATTATAAAAAATAACCGTTTATTAGAAAAAAACTAATAAAATTTTACTTTTCTGGCCTTTCTATCAGCGAACTCTTTTATGAGGTTATCAAAGTCGATGTTTTCAGCAATTTTGTTTTCAATTGACAAAGTTGCTAAGTTTGTCAATCTAGATTGAGATATTGTTGATCGAAGATAGGTTTTTATCAGCTTCAGCTTTGAAAAACTCCTCTCCCCACTAGCAACTGTTACAGGTATAGTCAATAATATTCGCAATGGCAATGCTATCTATACATTTGGATACGGTTCTTGTAAGTTGCGATCTTTGATGAAATTTAAAACAAAAATAGGAGTACTTAACCACATGTGATGTGTAATATGAATACGTTTATTTAACATTTTATAAGAAAAACTCAGCTTAATAATTATTTTTCTTAATGTACCGGGTGGTCAAATAAGCGAGGACGTCGGCTTTATCTCGGAAACCATTAATCGTACAACTTTCGGAAAGATTTTTTATGAGTAAAGTGGTCCAGAGAAATTGCTGGAAATTACTTTTAAGTTCCTCATTTCGCCGCAAGGGGGCACAATTAAAAATTGTTTTTTTTTTAATTCTAAATTTCTCCGAAAATTCCCATATTAAGGTATAACTCTACATCATTGGCTGGCTCATTGGCGTACCGACCTTTATAAGAGTGGGAGAAGCTATTGAAAGTGTAAACATTAAAATCGCTGTAACTTCTAAACGACTTATCCGATTTTACTAAATTGAAGCTTGTTTGCAAGGGAAAAATAAGCATCTTCAATTGACGTATCCAACAGTACACGATGGTGTTTAATAAAATTGCTAGAGGGCGCAATTTGTAATAATAACAGTTTTTTCGATTTTATCCCGAAAAATTCCAACCATACGGTATAACTATGACATCATAATCGAAAAGTAGATGAAATTTGCAAGAAAAGATGTAAAGACCGCAGTTTCATATCTTTGTTCGTTTCAGAGTTATTGCCAAAACAATAATTTTTAATAAAAATTGCGCCCTCTAGCAATTTTATTAGAAACTATCTTGTACCATTGGATACGATAATTGAAGGTACTTACCTTTCTTTTCCAAACAAGCTTAAATTTAGTAAAATCGGTTAAGTCACTTGATAAGAGTGGGAGAAGCTATTGAAAGTGTAAACAGTAAAATCGCTGTAACTTCTAAAGGACTTACCCGATTTTACTAACTTTAAGCTTTTTTGGAAGAACCTTCAATTGTCGTATCTAATAGTACACGATAGTTTCTAAAAAAATTGCTAGAGGGCGCAATTTGTATTAAAAATTATTGTTTTGGCAATAACTCTGAAACGAACAAAGATATTGAACTGCGGTCTTTACATCTTCTCTTGCAAATTTTATCTACTTTTCGTTTATGATGTCAAAGTTATACCGTATGATTTGAATTTTCGGGATAAAATCGAAAAAACTGTTATTATTACAAATTGCGCCCTCTAGCAATTTTATTAAAAACTATCTTGTACCATTGGATACGATAATTGAAGGTACTTCCAAACAAGCTTAAAGTTAATAAAATCGGTTAAGTCCTTTAGAAGTTACGGCGATTTTAATGTTTACACATTCAATAGCTTCCCCCACTCTTATCAAGGTCGGTACGCCAACGAACCTTAAACCAAAATGATGCAGAATTGTCTAAGCTTTCCAATGATATAATCAGAGTTATACCTTAATATGGGAATTTTCGGAGAAATTTGAAATATAAGAAACTAATTTTCAATTGTGCCCCCTTGCGGCGAAATGATTAACTTGAATGTAATTTCCAGAATTTTCTCATGACCGCTTTACTCCGCTGTACGATTAATGGTTTCCGAGATATAGCCGGCGTCCCTTATTAATGGGCCACCCTGTATTACCCTGCAAATCGGTAAATAATATTATATTGTGTCTTGGGTTAACTACTACAAGTGGAGGGCGATCGTATCAAGCATATTATAACCTTTTTATAATAGTTATTAATTATTACAGAAATGCCAGACAAGAAATAGCCCATGCAAAACTCCAGTAGAAATCGATGGGAATTTCTGGACGATGTAGTTAAGGAAATGGAATTTCCTATAAACCGTAAATTCTATTAAAAGCGAACTCTTACGCCAAACAAATTTTCTTTAGAAATATTAAAGAAAAGGAGGATATTGGATTTGCATTCGCCAAATTTAAAACCATTTCAAGAATTGAGCTTCACAAAAGTGCCTGGAGACGCTGAATAAACTAGAATACGAACAGTTTTATTTCATTTTTGTAAAAACTCTTGAAGAGGTATGTAAAAGTTGTTTTTCAATGCAGATGTTACAATCGATACCCTTAGTAATTAGCTTTTTGGCCCCCTCAAATATTAAAGCATTTCGGGGCATTACATCTTATTTAACCAAATGGTCTTTAGGTTTTCTTTTATAAAAAAGTACTTTTTGTCTAACCAATAAAATTCTTTTTATTTTCGTTTCTAATATTCTTCTCTGCGTCCAGGCTTATCAAAAGGCATTCAGGAACTTCATTAAGCAAAAAGATGCTTCGCGTATAATATTAGCTCTTGCAGGATGACAATTTTCTTTCTTTTCGTTTACGTAGAAAGCTACATTTTCAGGATTATCCCGTTTTCATATGGTAGTGAGTTTAATTTTAAATTTACGTGAAGCAACGGAACATCATTATTATTCATGATAATATAATTATTTTTAAGCATTTCTGCTGGAATCTAATGAAATCAGAAGAAGAGTTTTTTTTGCATTCATTTCGGCACCTCCATCCCCAGCCTAAAATGCTTCCTTTGTTGTAGTATTAGAATTAATAAAGCAATTAGGTACGTACAATGTTTAGGTGATAACGAAAAGATGTTAAAAAGAATTTTATAAAATAAACCCGTCAGTTTATGTCGTCTTTTTTGACATATGAGTGACGACACGTATTAAGCACTTCCTCTCCATTCTTACCGTCTCAGATATTAAATTTTAAGTGCATGTGTTAGCATCTTGGAATATTGCCAGCCAGTGGCATATGCACGGGAGGGACAAGGGGCATTTGATTTTCCCAAATTGTAGTGGATTTTTGTCCCTATACGGTTATCTTACTTTATAATTGCTTTCGGCAGCACAGCCATCTAGTTACATTCATATCAATAAAACTTTATTAAAAAAACATTAATTTAATTGATTTAAACAGATAATCTATATAATATCATCTATTTTTTTATCGATTTTCCTTCTTAATTTTTTTCCACTTGGTTTTTTATTTTCTAACTAATTTTTTTTTTTTAAATGCCTTCTAGACAATTTTTTTTACTACGACGCACGCCACTGTTACCAACTATTATAAACGTTAAAAGGAAATGCCAATTTTACGGTACTTTGATCTAAATATGTAGTTAAATTCACGTAGTAAAAATTTTCGTTTTTTTTTTAATTTTTTGTACCTTAATTTTTAACGTGGGAAAAACAAAAAAATAGTAATTTACGTTACAAGACTGGAAAGTAGTGTTATTTTAGGTCGAGACAAGCCTACGGCTCGCCCTGGAAGCTTGGAGCTGCAAAACACTAATTTTCGGTTGCGTGACGTACAATATTTTTTGCTTTTAATTTTACTGGCAATATATCGTAAGTCGCTTTTCTTGCTGCTTCCAAAATATCTTCTGGAATCTTATTTTCCGTGTCGGATAATTCAAATTGTCCAGAAAGTGTATATTTTCTAATCGGTCTTAAACAAACACTTTTTCATACCCCTTTATATTGTACAAGATGGCGTTACTAGGTTTCAAATTCGACGTATCGTTGTTTCGATACCACCATCAAGTCAATTTTTTAAATACGGACCTGGAGTTTTAAACACAGCTAGGTAGCAATTACCAAGTTTTAGGATAAAAAAATGTAATTGAGAAATTGATAAAAACAAAAAAAAGGTTTTGCCAAAGTTGCCCGTATTTCTTTGACTGCTTTATTAATTTATAAATTAATTCTTTTTTAACGTAGAACTGTAGTTAATTGTACTCCAAGGAGGGGTAATCGGCCGATTTTTGGATGAAACGAAGCAGTAACGAAATATTTTTCAAATAACCAAGTGGTGAATGCGTCACTAGTGTTTTGCTCTTAAGAGTTGCAAAACCGTTACGAAACAAAATTTAAAATAAGGTATGTAATTTAAACTGTCGTTGTAAAAATATAGACAATAATATAATAACTGACTTTTTTTACTCGATTTTCGAGTTTTTGAAACCAAAACATTCTTGAGAAAAAATCAATTATATGGCGAACATTAAAAAAAAAGTAAAAAAGATAAATCAGGTGTCTTCAGTAGTCTTCACCGACAAGACAGGCGATTTTCGAACCTATGCCGCCGGACTACGTCACGTGACGCTTCGACGCAGTATGCCGGCCCGGAGACAGAACGGAGCAGTTGTTCACCCTTGCCGCCTCGGAAATTCCAGTTAGTATCGGTAAAAGCGTCACAGATAGAGGTCGTGAGTTTTACTCTTACAATGTGCATACCAGTGTTATGTCGAAATAAACCGCAAGTTCTCAATATTAGACGTAATATTAACTGAAACACCGTCGTTAGAGCACAGTTTGCAACAATGACAGTGAAGATGCATCGATTTTTGCCTATTTAGGTTATGTTATTCAATTCTGCCGCCGAGAAATCCGCGAAACCCAGCAGAGGTTATTCGCCCACAAGCGTAAACTAAGAATCCCCTAATTGATGTTACTTTTAACGATGTTTGACTTAAGTGTTTAGGATATCTTACATAAGTAGTGTTTAAAAATCACTTTAACCCCCCCCCCCCCCCCCCAAAAAAAAACAATAAGTGAACTTACTTATAACTGCCCGAAATGGCTCTAAATCACGCGTTAAGCGCTGTTATAGCGCTGACTTGTATAGGATGTTACTATAACAGTTGCTATTGTGATTTTGTTTTTGATGATATTAGTGCCATAAAAGAGAACCGCGATTTGCGACCCCACACGCCGATTTCAAATTTGTTTTACAATGATTTCTGGGGTACTCCGATGCATAAGGTAAGGGGTATTAGATGGATTTGGTGTTAAATAGTTAAATTAATCAATGTACAGTGTATATACTATAATGTAGCAACCTCAAGAGCATCCATGCAACAACACATCCTGATATAATACTTACAATAACAAGAAAATGCACCTGCAAGTTTTTAACATTATCATTGATATTAGCATTAGTTACCTAACTGAAACAGCTGCTAATAATGAGAAGAAATACAAATCACGAAGAAATTAATAACAGATTAAGAATTCAGTTGATCTGAAAAATTTAAGATAGATTTATTTAAGTTTTCGGTGAAAAAACATTATCTATTGAATTGTAGGAGATATGAAGGCAATGTGTCAAATAAGAAGATAGAAAAAATAGCGGTTTTTAAAAATTTTCAAATGCACATAGGTAGTAAAAAATAGACAAAACACTCCAATTGTTTTACTAAACTGCCCATGTTCAAAACCTTACTTTAAAAACTATAGCAAATAAAGAAAACCAAGGCAAAATAATTGGCTAAAAGTTTGTAATTTTGGACATTTTAGGTAACTACCCTCGTAACTACCCTAGGAAAGATAACGGTGGAAGTATCAACATGCTTGCCAACCTATATATAACCTATTTCGATTACCTAGGTATATATTTATTTAATTTTTCTAGCTTTTACACAAAATTTAAATAAAATCATTATCGTCTTCATATTTTATAGGTAATAATTGACATATTAAATAAATATCAAGGAATTTCATTAAATATTTTAGGAGAATTGCTCGGAGAATTGTATAGCGAAAAATATCGGGTAAGATTTTTTTTAACATTATTAAGTATGTCATTGTTTTTTCACTATACCTACAATTATCCCAAAATTAGCAATGAAATGAATAGATATTTTTGTTAGGTAGGTATATGTCAGATATTACCTAAATATTGTACCGACGATATTGATTTTATTTAAATGTTAGTTAATCTAATAATAAACTAAAAAAAGCAACGCGAAATAGGTTAGGTATAGGTTGGTAATGGATTAAATGACGTTGAGAATGCCACCTTGTAGAAGCTATGTCAATGTTTTTTTTCTGTTATTATTTGTAGAATTTATGGTCTGGTGATGACCGAGAGACCAAAATTCATTAACCAATACTTTGGTAAAGTTAATGAAACATCATGAACAATATAATGGAAACATTTAATAATTAAGCAATTATAATTATTAATTAAAATGATCAAATTCATGTTTATAAAACACCACAGAGGAATAATTAAACTTGCTGATTAACAACAATAATAGGTAATCCACAAATCTCTTAAGCGTATGTATACGAGTAAAATAAATCCAATTTTCGCACTTCGCTGTCACCGAATTTCTCCAAAACCGCACATACGATTTGTTTCGATTTAAAAATATTAAAAAACCCATCCTTACACTCTGTTTTTCATGCAGCAGATTTTCCATTTTACAAATTTTGTTTTCAAAATTACTCTTATTTGTGTTAGGTATAGGCCAACCGAGAGGCCAATTTTAAAAATTAATTTCTCCCAAAGAAAGCTCCCAAAATATGTTACAAGACGAACAACGTTTGAACCTTTAGCTACTAGGTGATGCCAAATTTATATCTGATTAATTAATAATGTTTACTGGTGATATATTTAGTGATAGCCCAAACTTGCTTTATTTTTTCTAAATAAACAAAGATATCTTGAAATACATTTGATTGGTTTAGAGGGTTTTAAGTAGATGGTATAAATGCATGTGGAAAGTAAAAGCGATGGCAGACTATAAAAAAACACATCTATGTAAGTACTTATTAAGGTGGGAGTATCAACATGCTTGCCAACCTATAACCTATTTCGAGTAGATTTATTTATGTTTTCTAGCTTTTATACAAAATTTAAAGAAAATCAGTATCGACTTGATATTCTATAGGTACTTACCTAATAATTAACATACTTATTTAATAAATATCAAGGAATTTCATAACTTATTTTAGGAGAATTGTATAGCGAAAAATATCGGGTAAGATTTTTTTAAATATTACTATGTCATTGTCACTCATTGTTCTTTCACTATACAATTCTCCCAAAATTAGCAATGAAATAAATTGATATTTTTGTAATATATCAGATAGGTTGTACTACATAAATAATGTACCGACGATATTGATTTTCTTTAAATGTTAGTTATTAAAATAATAAACTCAAAAAATCAACGCGAAATAGGTTATAGGTTGGCAATAGATTGAATGACGTTGAGAATTCAACCTTAATAGAAATTAAACCAGCTATAAATTAAAAAGGTAACTCTAGGTAATCAGTAGGTAAACAAAATGTGAAAGAAAATTAAATTATTAAATATAAAGTAGCTCTTTTATTATCTACTACAAAAAAGACGAAATATTATTTAAGATTCCAAAAAAACATTAATTTAATAACTCCTTAAATAATTTATGTAAATGTAACCTGTCATAAATGATTATACGTAAGTAAGAATGGTATTAACCAATAAAAGTAACTTTATAATTTATTGCTAGTGTTCCATAAAGTAGGGCATAAAGTAGGTATTGAGTTCCTTCAGAACAAAATATTTTATAACCTCTTCGAGAACAATTTCTTTACTTTACTTATGGTATGGTAATATTTTCTTAGTAATATAACGGAATTGCATTTAATAATAATAATAATAATAATAATAATAATAATAATAATAATAATAATAATAAGAATAATAATAATAATAATAATAATAATAATAATAATAATAATAATAATAATAATAATAATAATAATAATAATAATAATAATAATAATAATAATAATAATAAAATACTTTATTGTAAACATAAGTTACAAAAGGGGAAGTTAAGGCAGAACCTCCTATAATTTATATATAATATCATTCATATAATAAATTATATGAAATGAAGGAAATTTGATTTAAAGAATATTAAATAATTCCTTAACTTGTATATTATGGCCTAGTATAAATTAATTAACTGTATAGTATAATTGCATTTTTTTTTTTATAAAAGATCAATTTTGGCAATAAATATATACCTAAATTTCAATGCTTTTTTTTATAATTTAAATCTTAATAACTTTGAGTTTCCTTTCTTTTGTCGAATCCTAGCTTCACTGATGAGCCATGATATAATATCGATCGCATCTGGGGATAGATCTGACGAAATTAATTCGTCTGATTTTATTAGTTTTTGGTCCTTAAACCAATAACCTGCGGGCTTCACGCTGCCTGTTTTTTGTGACCTGTATCTCTACAGCTGATTTCCTCCAAACCTTATACTTATTTCTATAAGTTTGTTAGAGGTACTGGTATGCTTTAAAAGTGTACCACATCGACGCTAGATGGCGCTTAGCGCTTCATCCTTGACGGTGTCCCCGTATACTGGTTCAAGTAGAACTCTGAGTTTCCTTTCTTGTATAGAATCCTAGGCTCACTGATGAGCCATGGCGAGGCGCGGCTGTGGAAGAATTTAACGAAATGGAAGGAAAATATTCTGCTGATTACTTTAAATTGTTGGAAATATGGCTTCCACAAAGTATTATTTACAAAAATCGAACGCAAGCCTGAAAAAAGTAAAAGAGCGAGCTTAACTGAGGAGCTTTTACTATTTTTATCGCCGGGAAAAACAGAAACCCTCCAAGGTGGTTTTGAAACCTCGTTTTTATAGGTACACTTTCCAGTTTTTTTCTTTTTTAAATAAAATCCTGAAATTTTGCGTTCGGGCCTATAATTCTTAATACTATTTGGATATCTCTTCACCTAACCTCATTTTTTGTAGTCACATTTTTTTTAAATTTACCCCTATACTAGTTGTCTCGTGACGTATGCTAAAGCCATAAGAATATAAAGAAATAAAACACCCAACTGGCTGCTACCTATACCTACTAAAATTTCACTAATATCTGATAAAATAAAAAATATATTAGTAATGATAGTACACTTCGAGTGCAATGATGGAATTAGGCACACGTAATATCTATAATCATGGACTCTACCTCTTCATTGTGTCAGTATCCCTAAGAACTATCGGAAAATGGTGGGAAGATAATAATACAATATAATAAATATCCAGGGCTGCTTTAACAATACCGATCAATCAAATTTATTAATCTTTTTATCGCCCCATAATAAAAGGAATACTTACCCAAAGAAAGGAAACAAAATAATTTTTTTCTTATTATTCGAAAAACACGAAAAAACACGTAAGATAAGACCGATCCGTTTACAAAATCAAATTAAAATTGATACCTACCTGCCTTAATAATTCCTACGCAAGCAATATGTAAATGAAACCTGTCACAAATTTTCAGACGACTGTTATTAAATTATTAAAGCTCCTTCCTAATTTATTATAAGGCATTTGAAGTATTTTATAACATACCTACTTGGAAATAATTTTATTGAATTACCGAAACCACTTGAAGATGCTTTGCGAGGAGATAGAGGAGTTTTGCTTTAGTAGATATACATTTTAATAAAATATTCTGTATACCTACACTAAGTCATAAATTAATATGATTAATTATTATTGAATGATCGATTGAACCTTAACTATTAGGACTAATATATACCGCATTTTTGTTTGACATGTGTTTGAAAAGTCGCAAGCATAAATATGTTAAATTGTTACAAAGTAGTATTTGTCCTTATACCTTTGAAATGTTGTGCTAAGGATTATTCTTTAGTGCAGTACTGCGTTCATCCGAACATCACGATTTGATTGTGGCGATCCAAACCACGATTAGAAATAAATAAACAAAGGTCAATGAGAACAATATATGACCATTTAATTAATTTTACCTCGCAATTTACATCGGACTAGATCGCGAAGTTCAGATGGACCAAATTCCTATCCAGGATTTAAACGAAAATACCTATATTTAAGTTTTCTTATGTTATGTTTACTTTTATTTTAACATTTTTGTATTGTAATTGGAAAACTTTTTTATTTTATATTTTACTTACGAGAAAAATGTATTCTTAATAAAAGGTCGGCTAAAAATAAAACTAGCATTAAAATAATATTTCATGCAAGGCATTTATTTACAAAAACCATTACTAGCAAAAATCCAATAGTATTTATTGTAACTACTCGATTTTCTTTACTTTTATTACTAGTCCGCCCTGTATAACATATACCTATATATTTTTAAATGCCAGTCTTTTTTTTAAAACTAGCAAATATTTTTATTAAGGTAAAATCTTATAGTGTTTTCTATTATTGCTCTCAGAGCACTCTAGAGCAATCTGAAATTGCCCTGCCAGAGATTTGCGTGTTCCATTTACTGCTCGCTCTCGGAGTACCTGTTCTATTATCTGAAACGGGGTGCTCCGCGAGCGCTCTCAGTTGATATGTGAAATTTCTCGGAGCAAGCGAGAGGTAAACAAGAAAGGCAACATAACCCTACTGTTTACTGTTTGTACTTTTGTGGTTTGTACTTCGTTCGGGTAAGAATGATTAGAAATAGAAAACGTCGGCTGCTACAAGTATTTCTGAGCTCTTCAGATTCTTCTGAAAATTATATTTTGTGCGTAAAACACAACATTGAGGTTATGTTGAAAATGTAACTTGGCGCGTGTTCCATTTTGATCTGGGGGCGGTCACTCTTGGCCAAATTCAGAGTGCTCTGGGACAGATCGTTGACGTCATAGATCGCTCTCGGAGCGATCTGAGGGCAAGATAAAAGAAAACACTATTAATTAAAAAGGTTTCCTGTCTTCTTAGTAACCAAAGCGCAGATGCTGTAATTATCATATTAATAAGAAGTGAATAATATAAGGAATTAATCTTTGTGTTTTCTTTCTTATTGCTGCCCTAAGCATTTCCTTTTACATAAAATACATCTACTCTATTTCTCACGATCTTTTTTCTGTAGCCACCGAAAAATAATATTAAAAGCTTTAACGGGCGATAGTATATTTTCGTTACCCTCGGCGCAAACACTCTAAATACAAGAAATGAACATGTATTTCTCCTTTATTTTTGAAAATTGGTCCCGTAAGGACTTAAAAGGGACTATAAACGTTTCTATTGAAAAAATATCTTCATATTTTCTTGGAATTTATCAAAAATATTCTCTACAACGCAAATAATGAAACAGGTATTTCTTATTTTTTTGGATATCGGCCCCTAAAGGGGTAAAAAGGAGGTATATACTGGTTTCTATTGGAAAACATGTTTTTTGAGAGCCTTTTTTGTATTTTTTCTGTAATTCAATATTTCAGTAAATTCTACCCCTAAGGTGTTTATAAACGCATAGTCCATGAAAAGGTTCTGTAAGCGCTTTATTAACGAACTCTAGTGAAATAGATATATCTTTTAATAATGATGACGAATGTATATTTTCGGTACTTATCATTTTCATGAACAAAGCATATTTCATGAAAATAAATATTTCCATATTTTAAGAAAGCACCAAAGAAATTTCTTTTAAAAAATAATATGGGTTTAATAGGTTTTTTCTCCTTCCTATATTGTAAACAACGCATTTTGACACTGTTTTAAAGGACGTAAGTAACAATCACCAAAAAGGTATCGATTGCCCTTGACGACGGGTTGTAAGTCAACTTACCACCCTTGGGTGGTAATAATTTAGGTATGCCATATAAAAACAATGATTTATAAAAATTTAATAATAATATGAATATTAATAGTACAATTATTACAATTATGAACATTATTTACAAATTTTGGATAATTGTTTTCTCGTTTTTTCTCAATTTGTATGATATGTTCTGACTCCATAATTTCTCCATCTCTAACCAAGTTTTCTGTTACTCTTGAAGTACTGCAGGAGACTTCTGGCTTCGTTATATTGTATAAAATTTTATTTGCATCTTCATTTTTATTGACTGTTTGAAGGTTGGAGACAATGATGTTTCTTGAATGATGAAAGAGTTTTGGACTTTCATTGTCTTTAATTGTTTTAAATCACAACTTTTCAACTGCTAAGTATCTCCAGTCGTCTTCAGGTGAATACTGTAGTATGTAGTACTGTAGTAGGCGGGGAGGAGAAGAAATGTTATATACGTCATGGGATGTAAGTATATTTACTTACATCCCTTGTAGTTTAAATAACTATTAAAGGTTCTATGGTAACTTAGGAAACGCTATTCAATGTTAGGATGATTTTCCTAGTATTTATCCTTCCATATGTCGAGATTCGATTTAATCATTATCGACCCCAGTTTCAAAGTAGCTTTATGGGTAATTTTGTTAAAAATTATAGTATCTAAACTTAAATTACTGTGTGTAAAAGCAGTGATTTCGGAAACCTTGTTAGCAGCGACGAAATTGGTCTAAAATCACGTGCTGAATACAATTACGCCCTTTTATTTTGAAGAATGTTACGACTGTTGCTTTTATTATTATTAGCTTTTCGACAGTTTCCTTTTTACAAGTGAAATTAAATTTCTTGTAGCAGAATTTATGGGAATAAAGTTACATTTACTTCTGCCTCTAATGATGTAGTATAGGAAGATAACACAGGGTTATTTAAGAATCGTGATTTTCTTTAAATGTAAAAGAACATCAATTACCTTCGAAAAATACTTACAAGGCATTAAAATAAGATGACCCTTTTCTGTATAGACATTGCCTAAGAAATTTTATTTTAAGTCTTTTGTATTTTGATAACATGCCAGGATGTTGTAGCCTCAGAGTTCTAACGAGGTTTCAGGGTTCTATTCGACGTTTTATCACCAACACAAATTATACCATTGAAGTTCTTCTCCAAATGCCTATCCGAGCCGGATGCTGGCGACCATGTGAACAATCATAACTTTGCTAACTGCTTCTCTGAACAGTCCCGTGGTTGACTTTTCGAACCAGACCCTTAGGTTTTTCAGCCATGAGATCCTCCTTCTCCTGGTCCTCTACTCCCGTACACTTTACCTTGCAGGATGCACTGGATGAGATGGTGTCGATCTTCATTACGCATTATGTGCCCAAGATATTCTAAATTCCGGCACTTCACTTCGTAAAGGACCTCACGTTCCTTGCCCATTCGGCGCAGGATTTCTTCATTGGTCACCCTCTGCATCCAACACACTTTCAGCATCCTTCGATGTAGCCACATTTCGAAGGCTTCCAGCCTTCTCTCAGTAGTAGCAGTCATGTCCAAGCCTCCACTCCGTAGTACAATACAGAAAATACATAGCATCGTAACAACCTGATCTTGAGGTTTATGTTCAAGTCATGGCTCTTGAAGCCCTTTGCCATCTTATTGAACACTGCTCTGGCCTTCTCTATCCTGCATCTGACCACACGTTTTTTATTTATAATTAGGTGGTCATCTGGAATATTTCTTTTACTGATGATCATTATTTTAATTTTGTCAACATTTATATCAAGACCATATTGTTGACATTGAAGTTACACTAAAATAAATATCTTTTTAAAAAATAAATATGACCTTAATTTATAAAAAAACAGGCACTCGTTTTTTAGCCACAATAAACATAAAAGAGTTGTTTCTTTTTTAATTAATAAAAACGACCCAACCAATTACACAACCTGACGGTGCTGGTGGCGTGGCCTACATTCATTAATTATAAGATAATTATAGGGTATATTTAAACACCATGAGCCTTCAGTTTATTTTTCTCTGGAATCATAAAAGTAATGGAAATGACAGGTTTATTTCTGGAATAATTTGAAATAACCTCTTCGAATTACTCCGTAGCGCATGGCGGCACAGATTTTTAAGATTTTTTCTAGTATAATCTCAACTATATTGGCAAAGATGTATTTCCTGCTAATTGGATTTACTATACTAACCACTATACAGGGTTGCTCAGAAGTCCTGAATAAAATTAATATAGCCCTAAACTGTAGGTACCTTTTGGGGAAAATACTCGGACACGTCAATTTATTTTTATAAATGCTCACATTTTGCCGTTACTCGTTTGTTTTTTTATAGACATTTGTCAAAGATATGACGACATCGATATATTTTTGAGAGGGAAACATACAGCTTGTGATACATCATTTGAAAGCTAATATCTCGTACAGTATGCTCGCATAAATTTTGGCGCGATTCTGTCAAGCTATTTCAAAATGGTTAAAAGTTTTTAAAAAATGTCTATTTAAATAAGCGGAAATAATAAAACATTGATTTTTTTTTTACCTTTCAAGGTAAGAAACCTTCATTGTTTCACTTCCTATTTAAACGGGGCGATTAACAGAAATAATTATCGTTTCTGGAGTCAAGAAAATCCACGATGGATATTTGAAGCGGATACTCAGCTGCCCCAGAAAGTAAATGTATGGGCAGGCATTATTAATAACCGAATTCGGAGGCCATTATTTTTTTAAGGAAACCTCACAACTAAACGGTACCTAGATTTCTTAACCTTCGAGTTAACGCCTGTTCTAGCTGTAATTTTTCCCCACGAAGTGGATGCAGATATACCTAATGAAACAATTTGGTTTCAGCAAGATGGTGCTCCCCCGCATTTTGGTGTCAATGTGGGAAGATATTTAGATGATATATTTCCAGGTCGCTGGATTGGACGACGTGGTACAATTAAATGGCCACCGAGGTCCCCAGATTTAACGCCTCTAGACTTTGGGGATATATAAAAGAAAAACTTTATTAAAATAGGCCAAATAATATTGAAGATGTGAAATACAATATTAGATTGGAGACACATAACATACCGGCTGAAGCCATTCGGAATTCCGTCGACGGATTTTACCATCGTCTAGGAGTATGCCAAGTAGAGGGTGGAGGACATTTCCAGCATTTGGCACGTTAAACCACCTTTTTGTTGTGTTGTTTTTTGCTTCGTTTCATTTTTTTTTGACAAAATAAATAACAAATAAACCATAACTATTGTTAGAACGTGAAACAATAAAGATTTATTACCTTGAAAGGTAAAAAAACATCAATAAATAACATTTGTAAAGTGCAATTTCTAAACTAGTATTCGAAAAAATATAAAATACACTCTTTCACAAAAGTTTAAACTATATCTCTTGCTATTGTTTGTTAACATTTGCCCGCTTTTGAAATATTATTTCAGCTTACCTCGTCTCAAAACATTAATTTGGTAATGTTGTTCAGTGAGTTCACAATGACACTAAATCAAGCACTTGTGGAAAAATAAATAACACAGTAGTTTATTGCATGTTTCTGACAATAACTTGTAACGTGTCAGTAGCAACGTGGAGATTTATCATTGCAGGATTGTCGGAAATGGTAGAAATTGTTTCAGTTAATAATAGGACAAAGCAATAATAATATGAAAGACGTAACTCCACTAAAAAAGAACTTGTAAACAAAAAGTCGTCGATAAAAACTTTATTATGTAAACGACCAACTCACCTTGGAAAAGAATTTTGTTAGTCTATTAAATGAGGTGCTTACTCCTCTACCGAGTATTTTCTTAAATACTTCATCTTAAACACACTGACCTAGACCCTCACCAAACGTTACAAGTTCTTTATAATGCTTTTGAATTCCAAAGTAATAATCTCCTCCCTCCCTTCTTAAAAACCGACAATCCAAAGATGATCTGTCAGGTTCCTAAACTCCTTCACAAACACCTAGAAAGTACAGTAATCTATCTCCTGTTTCCTATAACCCAAATCGAATCGAGTCATCCCCGATATCAACATATCCTGTTGCTTCCAAGTGCTTTCTCAAATCCCCATATTTTATCAAAAATTGCTCCTCGGAATATGGCGGATTATGACGTCCTACTATTTTAATACAGACGGCAGCTGGCAGTTTTAAAAGTTAAATTGTCTCTAAAACGAAGTGTCTCTCTCGTTACTAACGTTATACTAAACAGTAACGAAAATATCGATAGTAAATAAATCGATCATAGTGTAAAGTGTAATTGCCCGCACTTAAATGGATTTAAAGGCTGTTAAAATATTCGGTATAAAAAGCATCCGCATGAAATTTCCAATTTTTTTTGCTACCCCAATGCAAAATACCCTTTTCTATAAATACTATGCAAGTCCAGTTCTCGCTTAACTACAACTTCGTTATTGAGTTTCTGCGGGACTCACTTAACATTCCCGTGGATGCTACGGGGCACTTATCCAACTTCTTGTTCGAAAAGGGAGTTCAGATTGAGATTTTGCTCAAGTTGTAGTTTAACTAATAATTAATGCATCATTTGTTACCCAATTAAGGGAGTTACCGCGTGCATTAATAGCTATTTAATTGATGTTTGGTTTGTGCCGGCGGCTTCAGCTTATTGGTATAAAAGTTTTGGCAACTAATTATTGACAAAGTTAGAAGAGATAACGAAAGAGACTAGAACAATGTGAAGGAAGCACCAAAGAAATTTTTATTATCTTTTACCTTTGTTCTTAAAAATATTACCAAAATGCCTATATACATTATGTCGATTTTATCGACCACCAGTCTTTAAAATCTTTTAAAAAAAAATTAAAGGATATCAAGGTGAAGCACTAGTCTACCTTTATTTTATAACGAACCTCCACTGTCGTCCCTCTAGCTATAACGTTTAGTTTTTGTTGAGAGATCAAACAGACTAAAAATACTGAAAACAAATACAATGTGTAATTATTGTTTGTTTACTGTTTGATACGCGTTAAATCCATTCAATTGGAAGAAATCACAAAACGGGTTTAAATGGGTAATTTTAAAATTGCAGTAGCTTTTATGCCGCGTTTTTAGATAAAAGTAAAGCATGTAACAAATGAAATAACTGAAAAGTCGTAAAAGTAATTATATTGATTAGGTAATTAAATTTGTAGATAAAAGTAACGAGAATGAAGAAAACATTTTTTTAGTTGTACTTTTTTTTGCTCAGTAATCCTAATTAAAATTAAGAAATAATATACTAGAAACGAGGAGCGTGATTTGGTGCAATTTTCAATATCGTTACCTTGTTAGATACGGTAGCCGAATTTACCACTTTTCTAAAATAATCCAAAAATAATAATAATAATAATAATAAACGTGTAATATTTATTTATTTATTTAGCGTATGGCTACATCACAGGTAAGTATATTTAGGTGGCAAACTCGTATGCTAGGTCCGAGCTCCTTTGTTAGTTGGTCCTCAGAAGAACTGTTCATTGATGGTGTCATCTTTTGTTGTTGTTGTTGCGCCTGTGATTCTCTTGCCAGGAGATCCAAAGATACTCTAGAGATTGTCTGGCGCCTCTTTGTGTTAGTTCATTTAGCGTTACCCAGGGTGCACCACGTGGAGGCGATCTAACTCTACATCCCAAATAATCCAAAAATAATAATAATAATAATAATAAACGTGTAATAAGAAAACTGTGACTAGGCTTGTCTATTATGAAAACACCAATTTCTAGACCACCCCGTATATAGCTACAAAAAGCTTACCGGTATTAGGCCAAGCCTTACAAAGTATAATCGAGGTCATCAACTATTAAGTCATTGCGAACCCGCAAAGTCCTGCAAATGAGGTTTTTAATCCTGATTTGCAGGATTAAATGTAACCAATAGGGTTTTCTGGGAAAACTTGATGCTTATGAAACCTTAGGAAAATCAATACTTAACCAAAGGGACGATTGAATATCCTAGGGTTATAAATTTCGGTCTAGCTTCCTTTCTAATATTGTTTGGTATGGTCAGAAATATTGAAGAGATTTATTTTTACGAGGAAAACAAAAAAGTTGATTTATTGCGTGTTTTTTCAAATTTCTGAATAAAAAATTATTGCAAGTTTGTCCTGTAAATAAGTTTAAAATATATTTAAATGTAAATTAAAATTATTTTGGGTATTGGAATTTATAAGCGTTATGAACCTTTTACTTTTCTTTCCTGAAATGTACGCCTTCATCTCTCAACCCTTCATGTATGTGTAAGGTTACGTTTTTTAGATCCCCTAGAGGAAGTGCCCTTGTCCATCAGACAACGTGATTTCTCCCTCGGGGAAGCTACTCCCTACCAGTTTAAGGGAGCTTATTTTAGGAGTTCGAAAGGGTAAGAAGTAATTCCTGAAGCTATGACAGATTGCTGCTGGCGACAAGAGTAATTTTTTTAGAACCAGTGGGTTCCGGCTAGAAATCGGTTTATTTTGCCTTCTTGTTCGTCTCTTTTCACATGATGATTTACGGTGATGAAATATTAGGAAACTTGGGCAATTCCTATGGAAAGTTTGGCTTTGAGTATATAACTCTGAAAATAGGTTATTTTGTATAATTTCTTATTATATATAATTATATATGCACGGTTAATTTTCAATAAACTATGTTTCGTTAAGAAAGGTGTTTATTTTATATGTTTTTCCTATCTAGCACTAATTACGAAATCATATCTTTTGTCCTATCAACACACCCAATTTAATTTATATCCGCTTGACCAGATTCAAATAATATCCACTTTTAAAATGATTTTTTACTTGGATCACCCGGTAGCTCTTTAACCGTAGATATTTTATCATAAGAAATTAAGGATCGATTACTTTTTTTAAGTCTATTACCTTCTATTGCTGTTTGGTCCCTTAGTTATGGACACCCTGTATGCCATTTTAAAAAAAATTAATTACATACGATTTTGTCATTTTTATAAATTGTTCGGCTTTTTGTTAGCTAGTTTATTTTTTTAATAAAACTCCGAATTCCTAGTAGAAAAAGTTTTCATTGTTCTGGTGTCGACACTTTCTGGAATGATAAATGGTCGATGAAAATTGCCCGTAGAAACAGCGAAAAGCATGATATGAGGCTTTTTTTGTTATTAGATTGTTCTAAGGGTTCTTTCTGTTTCATTTTATTCTTTTTGTTACGCACTCTCCTTTGATTTAGGATGGTACAGTAATCTAATTGGGTGTCCACTGTTGGATTTGTAGTATACAGGATGTCACAAAATAATTGGGTACATATTGCTGTTATAGACATTACCAAACGTTCAGCACTCACTCACTACGTAGAAATATTCTTCAAACAGCTAAAACCAAACAACAAACTAGAAGAAAAATTCACAGCGCAAGTATCATAGGCGTATTGAAAATACCTACCACATACAGTGGCGAGAAGTAAACCATTATGTCACAGCACATATTACTCCTATCTGTGAATATGTAACGTGCCGCTATCACGCGTTATTATGACGGCATGGATGCTCCGATTTAGTTTGAAATAATAATTAAATTATTATACTTAGAAATGTGTAAATTATACTTTAAATGTGTAAATTTGACTGTTTTGTTAAAATAAAAAATATAGGATAATCTGTATATTAGTACATATTGAAGAGAGCTCAAAACCACCTTTTCAAAAATAGCGACAACATTATTTCTTTAGCTATACACAGCCATTTACCTGCTGGTCCTTGTACTCTTTGTTCATGAAATGTCTAAATCTTAAGTCAGCTATAAAATGTTTTAGAATGGTATATCCATTCTCCCCCGACTTTCTGTGTAATACGCCAAGAATGCCGCGCTATTTCGCTTTGTTTCAGCCACATTCACTGTTTATTTTTTCCAATTTTATCAAAATTGAAACTATCAAAAATGCGATTACCATGATATCGACTAATATGGACACCTGAAACATTTAAAAATTACGAAAACGTTATCTGATATCAATGAAATTTAGACGAATAAAATCTATTTGCACTGTCGTTGATTAAATTTTGAATGATACACGTTCGATATGAACTTTGTTAATGAAACTTGTGCAATTAAACCACTCGGCTGACGCCTTGTGGTTTAACGTTGCACACGTTTCATTATAGTGTTCATCGAACTAGTATCATTAATAACCATAATTTAAGAATAGGGAACAATAATAAAGATAATCTACTTTTTATTATGTCCAAATAAAGGTATATTCAAAATTCAAACACACAATATAATATTTAAATAGTAATAATATTTGGTTTAAATAAACATCCTGATAAAGCCGTCGCCGCATGTGTGCAGCTGTGGCTTTTGGGAGATCCCGTAACATGAAAGTAGGTACTGGCCGATTCAATACTAACTACTATAACTGTTCTCTCTCCCGGCCATATCTTAATATTAACAAATATAATAATAAATGCCGAAACCCAAAACAAAACAATATTAACACTTAGCAGATGATGTCATCGATTCTGTGCTGCTCGGATGTTTGTTTAGACTTCACCGCCATGTTATTTATGTGCATGTCGCATGTCGCGTTCATTTTTCATGAAATAGACCAGTAGTATTTTCAATACTAAAAGAAGCTTCAGGTCTGGAATTTTCTCTCGATTAAGATGGCCTTAGTTCTATTTTAAAATTATTTTTTGCTTTTTATCATGACACATCATTAGTCAAGTATGTCATCTTTTAAAGACTTTGTAAAGACTACAAAATATATAATAGCGGTCCCCAAAAACAACCAAATTTAAGGCAAGGATAGTTGTTAATTGGGTCAGAGGCTTACCAGCGTAAAACTTTTGTTACTTGTCGGCCTTAGAAAAACAAATACCCAAAAGTTTGTACGGGAAGTTTAACAAGAAACGAGGAATTTAATCTTAACCATTCCTTCAGAAATGGACCTTAAATAAAGTTAAACTGATCATTTGTTAGAGCTAGTAAGTACGAAGAATTATTTAACACAAATTGATTTATTTTACGTTTGATAATCTAATAGTTGTGTGGATATTGTAGAAGAATTAGGTATGTCTATCGACGCAATATTTTTGTTTCTTCAGTACTACACGGTCTATCGACCGTCAGTACCGCTAGACTGTTCGTTTTTTAACTACGCTGTCCTACATGTTTACATAGGTCAGTTGTTCCACAGTTGTGATAGTCATGAGTTACGTTTACATGTGGTGCAGCGAAAGACTGAAGGTAGGTTGGGAAGGGGGCTGAAAAAACAAATGAATAACTAAGTTGTCTCATCATAGAGCAGCATTCGGATGAGAGGTACGGGCGAGTATTGCGGAAGACGTGACGTCACCTGGAGACATTTAGGCAGCCATTTACGCGCGTAAAAAAGAGAAAGACGATGCTGGACAGCCTCCGTGTTGAGGTATGACACAATCTAGTTTATAGATTTTAATTGCCTTTCCTGATTGATTGATGGATTTTATTGAACAACTATTTTTTTAATATGTTTTTAATCCCACGTTCTTATAAAGCACGCCTCGTCAGTAAATATAATTGTTCTACAAAAATTTGGATCACAGATTCTTTTGTTTCTAATAATTTAACAAAATGTAAGCCGCATGGGGAGATCAGTCGGTTAAAGTTCCTGGACTTTTTGCACGTGATAAGGATGTAACAACTGTTCTTTTAAAACCTCATTGACAATCGTTTTAGGAACATGTAACTCACGTTCTAAGCGACGGGTATTGGTACTTGGTTCTTCTTCAACTCTTTCCAGAATCATCTCTTCTGTTTCCACAGTTCGAGTTGTTCGCATACGACTCCTGCCTTCAAAGTTTTTCTCAAAGCTGCCTGTTTCCCGAAGATGACGCTCGATATTGGCAAATGTTTGGTGGTTTGGTATTCGACGGTTAGGAAACCTCTCCATGTAAACCCTAATACTCACGCCCATTTCCTTGACAAAACCCGTATACCAGGAGCATGTCAACCTTCTCAGAGTTCGTATAATTTTCCATTTTTAATGGTAAAATGAACTTGTAATTCAAGAATGTTGATCGTATACTTGAGTAAATTTCATAGACTGGTGACAATTTGTCAATAATTGTCAAATTATTAAATGCCATAGCAACAAGGTCACTTAAAAAATTAATGTTACAGGTAATTTGATTTTTATATTATTACTAATAACACTAAATATTGTAAATATTTTCTTCTGGCAAAACAGCTCATTCAACGAAAAATATTAAAGAGGTAAAATAGCTTCCAAATACATCCAGTCACTCATATATCACATATCTGGGTTGTCATAGCGCCGTTCATATAAAACATGAGGAGAAATGTTGACGTATTATATCACTTTTATAACACTTCCATTTATTTACAGCCGGTGACTATACTACTAGAAAACGTCATTTTATAGAATTAGTCTACATACTAAAAATCATTAAAATCGATTAGCAGGTTTTCATGTAATTTAGGAAAAACCAATATTTTTACAAATTTTTGACGCCCTCTACCGGCTAAACGAGACAATTTTGGATATAACTAAGTCGGCTTAGATCGACCTATTTTGACGTCAGGAGTCTGTCGTCAAACGTTGTACACGTATTTTCCGGACACCCTGGTATACCTATTGTATATTATTTACTTCGTTACATTTGAATATCTACGATTCCTATGCATGTGTAATTTGCCTGAATAGAATGCACAGTCGTCTTGTCTAGATTTTAAATTATGGTTCATGATGCAGACGAGACTTTCCTGGTTTTAAATGAGATGAAAGGATTTAAATTGTATTTGCTTGTCGCTGAACAGAGAAAACTCCGGCCATTTTGCTTATTCACTTGTTTTCGCGTACGCCTGCATAAACATATTTCAGTATATATGTCACCGAGATTGCATGTACACAATACGGTATGTCAACAAATTTGTTTCATTACGACTTTACTTTCAGGCTAATATTTTACTGCATGAGAGCGGGAAGATGAAGGTTCTAGTTCAGTTTAGTTAGTAAATATGTATTGTATAAAAATGGGTTGCTCCTTATAGCTATCCAGGGACCATGTTTACAGTTAGGTACTAAATAACATTGATGTTTATCCCGAAATGTTGTTATAATATATAACACACCACGCAGTTCTACTACTTCTGCTGAGGAAGCAGGAGAATAAAATACCTAAACACATAGTTTAAGATAGATTTTACCTAAGTAAAAACAATTAAGTATGGGCATTTTATAGTAACTATCTACACTAAGAAAAAAGTCTTCTATTCCTTATAAGAACCGTTATGTAGTGATAATATCACGGTAATTTAGCCAATAGGAAATTGGAGTTAATGCTACCATAGAACGGTTTATAGCCATTATTGCTCTGAATATCACAGTAATTATTAAGTTCTATTGGGGGTGTAATCTGGTTTTATATATTGTATTAGTTCGGACTGGCAGTTGTAATGAAACTTGACATTAATCAGAATAATATTTGCTTGCTACGGTCATTGAATATCAAACTATATAAGAATGACGGATGTCCGAGAAAAGTTGACAACCCATTTTTTCACGTATTGGAGTTGGTTTGGCCGCCATTGTGGAGCTGATCGTAACTCTAACCTTAAATCTGTCTTTCTTCTGAATTTCTTCATAATATTATGTTTGATTTGCATATCAAATTTTTAATTCCATAAAAGCTCCATTAAGGTTCGACACCATTTTCTCTCTTACTAAAACCATCAGCACTAAGTTTTATTTCTGTCTCCTGATGATGAACGTCACTAAGTTCGAAACATGTAGAGACTTTTCCTAAATAATTTTATTATTAAACTTTGTGGAGGAAGACTTTGAGTTTTTTCTTTCGTTCCTATTAAAACTAATACTACGGCGCGCGGCGATTGCCGGGATCGCTACGATCCCACGCCAACGTCATGTGGATTATAGGTTCTAATGGATATAATTCTTTTTTGGGGACGCGTTCTACTGAGAACAAAATGCGTCGCATTGAGAAGATACAATTTATTTCTTATTTTTATTAAAAGTAGGTAGTTCATTATTTAACAAGACTGTGCTATGCTAATAGAACTGATTACTACCAACAAAAACACTGTTCTAGCAAATCTACAATTGATGTAACACTAAAGCGGGTTTGATACACTGGCATTTTATTTAATATAATAAAAAATAAGCTATCAATACAAACTATGTCTTAGCAAACCTGTTGTATTCGATCATTTTCCTCAGTGTAGATGCTTTTCAAAAATGTAAACGTACCTGTGTTTTAGACCAGCATTTTTTAATAACTGTAGAAGTCTGCCTATCGTGTCGTCGGATTACTATAGTTGCCGTTGTTGAAACAATATTTTTAAAATTTATATCGAGCTTTCCAAAACACTGATTATAACTGCCTTTGTTATAACAGTTCGCAGGATCTTGTGTGCAAAGTCCTATTTTCGTTTTCTCATATTAGGCAATAAAACTTGGCAATTTTTCATTCCGGAACTCTCAAGAATTATTTTTCTTGAGAGAAAGTAGGTCACTTATCCCGGGCTAAAATGTTTCAATATTTCACTGAAATATTGCACTCTTTAAATTGATAAAAGCGATTCCCTCAGATGAACAAGGGCTGAGGGCATGAAAATTCAGTTTGAGTAAAGATGTTTGTGAACTTAAATAAATTTACGTCAAAGGAAACATGAAGGATATCAAAAATTCAAGGCGTTACATTGCATTGATAGTTTTAGTTCTAAAAGAAACAATAATATGATGAATTTGCTACTAGCTCTTTGTCGATGGTTTATTTTGTTAATTTGATCAATAATTATAGTAACCAAGACCATCAGGAGAGTGAAAATGCTTTGCTTATGGTGTTTGCAGAGAAGATAAAATGATGGAACCATAATGGAGCTTTTATGAATATAAAAATGTGTTGGTGTATCAAAAGGTAACCACGTGCCATTTACATTGGTTACAGCACGTACATATACATACAAATCTGTACTCCGGAGGTATACGACTATGTCCAATTTTTACAAAAATTAGGTAGCTATGTCATTTTATTCAGAAAATTAAACTATTTAGTGGGGCATACAACACCAAGTTCAATTAGTTAAGGTAGCTGAGAAACAGGGTAGACTTTTAACACTATGTGCATTTTTATTCAGAGGCCTAGATAATAATATCTGTATGCCTCGGATCTTTAGTAATATCTTTGGCAACACATTTAGCGGCATAGAACACTATATAATCACTTGGTGTTATATGCCTCTAACTAGATCTATATAATAGTAGGTGGGGATGACACATAATGTTAAATGCCAGCTGACTATCGACATTTAGGCGGCAATAAGTTTTTATTTGGTCTGTTATTACTTTTCCTTTTACCAAAATGCATACCAATTCCATTTAATATACTCATTTTTTGTAAAAATTGGACATGTCGTATGCCTCCCGAGTACATTATTAGGCTTATAATTTTTTACAGGCATAGAACACTATGTCCATCAAAATACAAATTATGATAATTAAAATTAAAAAAAAAATTATTTACAAAGAAACACTAAATAATTAATACTTTGTGTAGTGAAAGTAAGATAATACATTCATGAATCAACACTAAGCTCAAAATGATGTTAAACTTAATTGTTTTTACTAAATATCCACAAATCGAGCTGATGGCACATAGTGTCGCATGCCTTCCGAGTACAGAAATATTTTTTAAAAACTTTCATTGAGAGTTTTAATATTTTTCTGAAAATTTCTAAATATGTACGTCTGGAAATTGTAATTCACGGGGGCTATAGAGTTTTAACAAAACTTAGTGCCCCAAACAGCTTTTTACCAATTAATTAGTTTCTTAACTAAATCAAGATCATGCCTATCTGATTTTTTAAAAGACCCATTTATGTTTAACTGAGTCTTTGTGACCTTTTTGTGAAAATCTTTCTGTTAGAAATTCGTTATGCTTCCCCTATACATTCAGTTAGTTTGGACTTCTGTTTTTGAACAATTAGTTTTAATTACTTTACTATACATATTTTTCTACGTACTTAAAAGATGGAAAACCCTGTGCACTGGTGGCTCTTTCATTTAGCATATACATCCCAGTACTACACCTAGGTCTCATTACCTGTAATTATCTTTCAAAAAAATCAGTATCTGCATCCAAACGGTTGTCTAAGCGTTAATAATCTTAGAATCCAGCCATAAAACTTTACCTTTAATTACTAACCTATTTGCTGACGCTGGCGTCTGATGCATATAAACTGGCAGTACCTATTAAAAATGGGAAAAAACTTTTAATCAAGATACATTTCACGCCAAAAATTGAACAATATGACCTAAATTAACTCACTGAACGACGTTACAAAATTAATCACGACTTTGTAAATTGCTGACTTTACCATGCTTTACCACTACGTTAAAGTTTTGTTAGAAATTAAATTTTGCACTAGTCAGCATTCAACCTGCGGGGTTTATAATTTTCGATGAATATTTCCGGAAAGGCAGGGTTTAAACTATTGAAATAATGTAAACATGATTGGTGAAAATGCTGGTTTATAGTTTATACCTCATGATATTAGTTAGATAATAAAATATCTTTTGGTCTTGTCAATGGAAATAGCTTCTTTTAAAGACTGTGTTGATGGATAGTGTGGGGTTTATTTTGAAAGAATTTAAAAAATCTTCTTTGATTAATCAAATTTTCGGTTTAAACAACAATACGAACGTCTATTTATTTTAAACCCGATATTAAACTTATAATTTACTGCCTATTGCGATAATAATCTATATAGCACTATTAAACGTCACATTGCTTACTATTTATAGCTTTTCCAGAATAATATTCAAAAATTTATTGGTATAATTGTTTACTTTCCTTTAGTGCTTTCCACTGTAATTACCTCTTTTTATTATATTTGCAGCAGCATGAGCAAGTGATGAAAGCTTGAAATTGTTTTTACCAATGCGGATATTTTTCTATGAAAATATTTATTAAATTTAATAAATTAGCATGCAGTAATGCTAATATGGCTGCAAGGTTTTTTTCTCAGAAATTAAGGTTCTTAACTTTGTAGAAGTTCTCAATTGACATAACACATGCGATTATTGTTCAATAGCTTTAGGGTATAAGTAGTTAAATTTTTGCAACTGCATATTTAGTTGACAATTGATACATTGAAAAAGTTTTGCGGATTTTTAAAGGATACTAAAGAAAAGGTATTTGTGAGGACGAAAGTATCTTTTGCTACCCTCAAATAATGAGCCTAATGAATAAAAATGTAGCAATTATTGCTGTTTCTTATAAAATCGAAGTCATTTCTTGAATGCCAATGAATAAAAACTAAAGTAATTGCTTTTGCTTTAATGTTTTTTCAATAATATAGTGTTTGAGAGTTATTTTTTCAACGTTCGAACCAAATTACATTATATACACTGCAGGAAACATAGCAACGAAATTTGAGATATATGTGAAAAGTAAAAAGCATTTTTATTCGTTTACATTAACATGTTAAAAGCTTCATATCCTACTGAAAAAGCCCTCCATTAGTGTTTGTAAAAACGTGTGCGTTTAGTTTTTTTCCATACGTGCAACCCAAACATGCATAGATTAAATTAAAAACACCAGTTTTTTGTGTCGGTGATTGGTCTTTTTATATTTTGAAATTGAAGTAAATCATACAAAATAAGAGCAAACATTATTTGCATCAAAGAGAGCTTGGATTAAAAAACGTAGGGCTTGGTTTAGATCACAATGATATGGGAACGATATATCTAATCAAATCTAGGTTAAAATTTTGGCAAATTCATATTATGACATGCCAAATTAATTGAGTAATAAAATAAGTAGACAAATACAAATTTATTTTTGTTGTGTACAAAATTAACAAAGTAAGAATATAGAGAAATAAATAATTACATAAATTGCTGAAATTGGCAACCGCCATGCTCCAAGCATAAATTCACACGTCTCCTCATATTCTCTAAAGTGTTGACCAGCATTTCTGGAGAAATGTTACCACAATCTTGGATAATCCTTTCTTGTAATTGTTCTAAATTTGCAACTGGTGTTTTAAAAATAGTGTTCTTTAAATGAGGAAAAACGAAGTAATCCATAACCGTTAAATAAGGTGATCTAGGTGGGAATTCAATGTCTGATCGAAAACTGATCAATCTGTCATCGAAAAAATTGCGTAAGTAGTTAATAGTTTCGGCGGCTGTATGAGCGGTTGCACCGTCCTGTTGAAAATATCCAAAACGTTGTTGGTTGTCAAGTAATTGCTCTACAAATGGATTCAAACTATTGTCTCTATACCGCTGTGCTGTAACTGTGTCATGGAAAAAAATAGGACCAACAATTTTATTATTCTTCGGGAAACAGCTAACCAGACACCAATTTTTGAGGGTGCAATATGGACTCTACAAAAAAAATGGGGATTTTCACTACTCCACATGCATGTATTCTGAGAATTCACATAACCGGAGAGGTGGAACTAGGCTTCGTCCGAAAAAAATGTCACGTCTAATAAATCATTTCTTTCCAATAAATTTTGGGTAAACCATTGAGAGTAATTCCTGGATCTTTCCAAATCTGAAGCTTGTATTTCTTGGAATACTTGCACTTTATAAATTTAGCTGCTTCTTAAGAATAGTCTTGCATGTTCCATAAGATCTTCCCACTTCTTATACAATTTGTTGGCGTATTTTGCATTATTTCACGAAGGTTTGCAACAAGTTCTTCTGTTCTTACAGATGGTCTTCCTGCTCCTTTTTATTTTGTATAGAACCTGTTTCCCTAAACACAGCCACGGTTCTTTTCAAGCAATGATAAAAATCCCCAGCAATAAAAGCAACGTTAGGAAAATGTTCGTGAAAATCGTCCATGCACAAACCCGGATTGTATTGCCACTCACCATTTACTCTAACCCCGTTTCGAAAATAGACTTCAACCATGAATGTTTTGTGCTGTTCCGTAAAGCCCATTGTGTGAATTGTTCAAGAAATTGGCGATGAATCAAATTACTTGTAAGGACTGTCAAAGATGACGGAATAACTAATTGATTGTTAATTCAGGTAGCTACCGACACCCAACAGGTATTAAGCTCTACGGTTAAGCATTACGTCCTTAGATGCAAGGCCCACATTGATGCAAATAATTTTTGCTCGCACGGTACTTATGTTGCGAATTTTTTACCGGTCTTTGTATATAATTTCTTATTGTTTGTTTCGGATTTATAATCATAATTATCAGGTTTTTTATGCCCATAACCACGTTTTTATCGCCCATTATATTCGTTCTTTTAACTCCTAAAAATACCGTGATTTAATTTCATAAAGAAAATTGCATGACAGCGCCTCCTTTGGACTTGAAAGTAACTTTTAATTTGCATATAAATAGAAACTAGAACGTTAATTTATATTAAGGTTTCGTGTAAAATTAAGTTTGTTTTTCTGTTGCTGTGGTGGTTTTCCTTGCCTCTATTTCTTTCAAACATAAAATAGTTATGTTCTTTGTGTCCAACATTGTAAGTTAAAAGAATTTAATTAGTATCTTTCGAGCAGTGGTAGCTCTAAAATGTTTTTCATAAGAAAGTTGCAAAACTTAATTTTCCAAATTAAATATAATACACAATAATACACAAACTAAAATAATAAATCTAAAGACACAATTCAACACCATTCAGTACAGACCCTAAATGACCACCCTGTATATACAGTGTGTCCACGGATGGACCTAACTATACTTGTAAAAAACTTTATTTTCAATTTTTCGAAAAAAAGTCATTCTTCATCATTTGTTTTGCTTATTAAATAAATATAATTCACGTAAGAAAATTTCCTATTTTTTTATACAGGGTGCACAAAAAATGTAAAAATGTAGATTTGCAAAATTAAATATTTTTGATCCAACTTTTCTGAATGATCAAAATAAAAGAGATTGGAAAGAGAATTCGAAAAGCCGAATAAAGTTTTGAGATATGACCTGTGGTAACTACGATATTTTATATTAAAACTTTAATCTGACGGAAAATATCAATAATTTATTTAACTTTAATATAAAATATCGTAGTTACCACAGGTTATATCTCAAAACTTTATTCGGCTTTTCGAATTCTCTTTCCAATCTCTTTTATTTTGATCATTCAAAAAAGTTGGATCAAAAATTTTTTATTTTGCAAATCTACATTTTTACATTTTTTGTGCACCCTGTATAAAAAAATGGAAATTTTCTTACGTGAATTATATTTATTTAATAAGCAAAGGAAATGATGAAGAATGACTTTTTTTCGAAAAATTGAAAATAAAGCTTTTTACAAGTATAGTTAGGTCCATCCGTGGACACACTGTATGATGTAGGCTAATTACAAATTCAGTCGTTTTATAAAACACCTAGTCGTTTTATAAATGACTAGGCATATTGTAAAATGAAGAATAAATACTGAATTTTTACAATCCGACTGAACTTTTTAGGCGTTTTATAAAACGCCTAGTCGTTTTATAAATGACTAGGCATATTGTAAAATGAAGAATAAATACTGAATTTTTA
Source organism: Polydrusus pterygomalis (assembly GCA_963969555.1). Classification (NCBI taxonomy): domain Eukaryota; kingdom Metazoa; phylum Arthropoda; class Insecta; order Coleoptera; family Curculionidae; genus Polydrusus; species Polydrusus pterygomalis. Next base: position 10,438,520 of record OZ018379.1, read on the forward strand.
CAATTCGACTGAACTTTTTAGGCGTTTTATAAAACGCCTAGTCTTTTTATAAATTACTAGGCATATTGTAAAATGAAGAATAAATACTGAATTTTTACAATCCGACTGAACTTTTTAGGCGTTTTATAAAACGCCTAGTCGTTTTATAAATGACTAGGCATATTGTAAAATGAAGAATAAATACTGAATTTTTACAATCCGACTGAATTTTTTAGGCGTTTTATAAAACGCCGAATTGCTCTCAGGCTTATTGTAAACGGTTCTTCAATCTCGTTTGTTTTATAGGATATGACTGATTATAAATTATAACTAGTCGTTTTGTAAAAGACTGGAAAGTACTTAGGCATTTTATAAAACATGATATGGGAAAAAAAACTGACACTCGTCTCCACAAATATATGAAAAGTCAATTTATTGGGGTGTACCTACATGTTTCGGTACTAGAAAGTACCATAATTAGCACGGAAGGGCCCAAGTGCCACTTTACACGAAGGAATGTAAAAAAATGTTAACATAAAAAGGACAACGAAAACAAAGTTAAAAAATATTAAAAGAAATTAAAAATCGGTAATAAAATTCGAAAGGAGTTTCCTCCTTCTTTCCTTCCCATGCATAGTAAATTAGTAAACAAAACTTGATTAGTCGACCACAACGACGACTACTTCCGTAAAATTTTATAAAACATCGATTTATATTGGTTACAAAAAATGGGATGTGTTGCTGGTCAAAAACGTGCTGTAGAAGAAATGCTTCAAAATTCCAACCAAAAGTTGAAACCTCTATTTCTGGATCAGATATTGCTTTTAAAGTACCTACATTCGATAGTGAACCTCTAGACCCTAAGAATATATTGGGAACTATCGTAGAAATAAAAAATGGAGTATACCAAATTGGTACTAAGCACGGAATTTTGAATCGATGGTTTTCAAGAGACGAAATCGTTGGCATTGAATATCTTGAACCAATTCAGATTTTCGAAGGAAAAATTATTTCTTTGAGAGAAGCATTAACAAAAAATTTGGAGGGCAGAGATTCAAAAAATGTTCCTGCAAAGCAAGCAAAACGCAGTGCCACACAAATAAGTGTTTTTGTTTTAAGGCTCACTTGAAATGCAATACTAAATGTCATTTAAGATGACCGTGTTCAAATAAGTAAAATAATATTATTTTTAAATTATGTTAGATTACATTATATAAATATATACCTAGGTACCTAAATTTACGTAGCGAATGTCAAAACATATGCTGTAAGAGTTACCCATTAATTTCTTTTATTATGTTATGACAAAAATAAAGTGTCCAACTTACTATTTATTTGTGTGAAATATTATACGATCAAGCAACAATATAAATCGGTATTTTATAAAATGTCTAAGTACTTTCCAGTCTTTTACAAAACGACTAGTTGTATAATCAGTCATATTCTAAAACAAACGAGAATGAAGAACCGTTTACAATAAACCTCAAAGCAATTCGGCGTTTTATGAAACGCCTAAAAAGTTCAGTCGAATTGTAAAAATTCAGCATTTATTCTTCATTTTACAATATGCCTAGTCATTTATAAGACGACTAGGCGTTTTATAAAACGACTGAATTTGTAATTAGCCTACGACATATATACATGGGTTCGTTGAAATTACCTAAAGTGCACAATATGGTTGACCTAAGCAATAATACAAAAATGAAACTAAAAATAAATGGAAATTTAATTCGTCGCTAGAAAGCAACTAAAATATAATATATTGTAATAAGTAAAAAGCTGTTCTATTGCCTAACTCTATTTATACAAAAATACAACAATGAAGCCTAAAATTCTAACTTCATACCCGAGCCAAGCAATAATGCTATCTTTTGTATTTTCGACGTCACAAAAGAAACATAAAAACCCAAATGCCTTTCCATCGATAATATATTGCCCACACACCACCACTTCCACTCTGTTTTTTATATATACATTCGAACAACCGGAATAAAACAGCGTAAACGCGGCTGTCATCTATTTACATCTACAAAAAATGTTTGGGATGTTTTGCCTTGGGGGCGAATATCCATTAATCTTATAGGGTAAATTCTACATGCATAACGTTAGTCGAATACGAATTACAATGGTGCCAAATCCGCTAGCATACAGAGAGGTACTAAATATTGTTTGAAAATGTTGGCCCATCATTAACACGCCTGTGACGAAGCTTCTAATATTTTAGGTGCACCGCCAAACTGGCAATCTCAGTGAAATTTTGTTACCCGCAAATTATTTTGGCTTTTCCATTAATATTTTGAAGGTCCTTTATTGTTTTGCAATTATTTAAAAAAAAAAGTATTCTATAAATAACTTACGGCTGTGAGTGCTCCTCAATGAGACCACCAATATTAATTATGATTATATCAAAATAAATGTTAGTTACTAGTAGTTGTAGTAGTAATTGATAGGAGGTTCCGAAACCTGGCAAGTAGACAACAGCGAGCCTTTTTGCCTACCCCAGAGTCTTCCCCCAGTCACTCTAACCACCTTGGCTCTCGCCAAAACGTGCCGACCTCCTTATGAAGACAAATATGTCGCTCCAGGCCAGGGCCGTGATTTATTCCTTTTGGAGAGCCACCGATCCCAGCACCTGATGCCTCAGTCTTCCCAGGGACTCACAGGTTATGAGGTGTTTAAAATCCACTCAAGCTTAGCCTTGCTCAGCCAAGCTATGAAGTCTTTAGTTTGTCTGCACCCTTGGACCATCCGCCATTGTTAAATGTTACTTCTTCTTCTTCTTCTTCTTCTTCTTCTTCTTCTTCTTCTTCTTCTCTAGGTGCCGTCTCCGCTACGAAGGTTGGCAATCATCAAGGCGATTCTTATCTTTGAGACCGCAGTTCTAAATAGTTCATTGCTACTACATCCAAACCATTCCCTAAGATTCTTCAGCCATCATTTTCCTCTCCTTTCTATAGATCTCTTTCCTTGGATTTTTCCCTGCATAACGATTTGCAACATTTTATATTTTTCTCCCCTCATGACATGTGCTATATACAGTAGTTTCTTCTCTTAATTGTTGGAATTACTTCTCTTTCTTTGTGCATACGCCTCATTACTTCAACGTTAGTTACTCTCTCCACCCATGAAATCCTCAGTATTCTCCACATCTCAAATGCCTCTAGCCTCCTCATATCAGCCCCCCTTAGTGTCCACGACTCCATCCCATAATATAGTACAGACAGCACACAGCATCTCATCAGTCGTATTTTTAATTCAAGGTTTAGATCTCGGGAGCAAAAAAGTCTTTTCATTCTTGCAAATGTTACTATAGGTTTTTTATTGGTTTTAATATGTTTTAGAGTATTCAAGAAGAAATAATAATTGTACCTACTAATTTAATAAACGTAAGTACTTAAAACGCCTAGTAGCATTCGCTTTATTGCTAGTGGTTTTATTGGTGAGACTGAGTATTTAAATTTAAATAATTTGATGAAGATTTTTTTTAAATAACTTTTAATTGGCGTGTTAGAAAATAATAAAATTGATACTCAAGTCCATCATTCACAGACCTTCAAAAAGTCTAATACAATTTCGATGTAAAATTAATAGAAAAACCCTTATTTGGAAGCAGCAAAATTTACATGGGATTTCCCCTGGTCAGTCTGGCAAACCCAACATACCTTTTTGCCGCGGAGTCTAAAATTCAAATTATTAAATTATTTTGCACTCTGGGTAAGCCTAAATTTCAGAATATTTGAAAATAGGTAAAAACGACAACAAAAGATTACTTGGAATTTTAGGCCTGAATGGATATATCCATTAATCTTGTAGAAATAAGGTATTAAAGTCTGCATGCATAACACTGGTCTAAGACATGTTTCCGGTTTTGCAGGAATGTAATAAACTGTATAATAAAAGTAGCAAAACATGGATATTAGGTTTTAATGGGCCGGTCATCAATTTACAATTACAAATAATGTCTTGGCAATAAATTGAACATTCATTGAACAACAGAAAAACAAATTAAATATGGTGACTTATTGATTATTTTTGCAGGAATATTTCACTATGTTTATTCGGTACCACAACATTTTCCGAATATAAACAGATCCAAAAAGTCGTTTTACTACATTACATTTAATAAAGCAAATTAAAATGTTTCTGGAATGAAAATGTAAACACATATTTTATTCTCCTACATCTCAGGAATTCAAATATCTAAACTCGTTATTTACCAAGTTCGTTCCCGAACTTGAACATAAAATAACTGTTAGCTCTCCATAAAGAATTTTTTATTGCATTATTCGAACAACACTCTCTTGAAAAGTATTTAAGATATTCTACCGATCTTTCCATATTTTCTCTCATTCCATTGTATCCATTATTTCGTATTTTCGTGATGTCATCTAAATACAATTTCCTCATTAATATCATAATGGAAATTCCTTATTATTTTCCATTTTGCAGGAATGCTAGCCTTTAAAACGTGACAAAGCAGCTTTTAAAATTAATGTCACTCCACCTGTTGGGGAGAACGATCACAAGTTGTACAAGCTACGTGACGATATCAATCAAGTTAAGAAATATTTATTTTCGTGTATAAATCGGGTCACGATCTGCCGTTAACAAACGTGGTTGTGTTTATAGTTTATTTTTATGTTTTTGTCGTTCTTTAATGAAAAACGATGTCTCTTTTTAAAGGAAAAATATTATCATACGATTTTTCCACTACAGGTTTATTTAAAAGATGATTATTTAATACCAAATACATAATATAGAAAAACAAGTGTCAGTTGCTTGAAAGAAAAAACACTATACTAAGGAATGACGGTAAAAACAAATACACAGATGCAATTGCCTATCACAGGCATAATAGAAAACGTTGCTAAGTTTAGGATGAGTTTCATGCAATAATTGCACAATATCTTAAAAACTAACCAATTTGGTTTTTAAGATGTGAAAAGAGCTCATGATCCCCATTTTCGTTGTTGTGTGTTAATTGTTGTCTTATAAATTTAATAAGTCAGCGCTAGTAGTAGTTGTTGGATCGCCCCAATATTATATTATTTCTTATTTGTATGATACAGTGTTAGAATACAATAATTATTCGAAACATCCCATATAGCATTAAATATATTTATTTTTGACCGTAAGATGAACTTACATAACAAATTTTATTGAGATTAAAAAAAAATTGGTATTTTATATGCTTATTTTTGGAGTTTTGAGTCTGCTCGATGCTGTATATATCCAGAACTGGTCGTAGGAAAAGGGAAATCAATAGCAAACATGTAAGTAAAACACTTCAAGCAAAAAATATTAGAAAACACCGAAAATTAACCGATCCAATTTTAATGTACTAGGTGATTTATAAATACATGCATTTTTCTGTTATTTTTCTATCGCTTATCATCAGTAACACTCTGTTAAACTTTCATAATTATATTTATTTGAAACCATACGATAAGCGGCAAGTAGTACATAACGAAATATCTACAATATTTCTTTAAAAACTAATAAAAAAAGCACTTAATTTAATGCCGAAAATACAAAGATTTAACAAAAAATATTAAATAATTTTCGTCACTCACCTGGTATATAATAAAAAACTTTAAACTATTTTTATAGTATTTTATCCTATCTACGAAAGGGTCAACAAAAATCTAGAAAAATAAAACAAACTAATATAAACTACGAAAATATAATGTAGTGAAAATTCATATTTTGCAACTTGGACACTCTGTATCTCAAAAACTCGTCTGCGGATTTTGTTGTGGCCATGGATACTTTTCATCAAAATGACATTCACTACAACATATTAAAATTTAGAAAATTTAACTGAGGGCCATTTTCCATAAGAGAAGTGCAGGGTTTAAAGACGATTATACTATAGATAACTAAAATTATTAACAACAACAACCATTCTTATCGTAACGTATAAGCGATATTTATTTGTTAGAAATATTTCAGATGGAAGATCTTCTTGTTTATCGAAATAACGTTTCTTTGATGTGCGGGCTCTCGTATTGAGAGTATTAATTTGTAAAGTAAAACGCAGCAAATTCATAAAGCGTTATTAATGAAGATGTGCTTACGGCATTATGTTTTAGAAGTTTACAGGATTAAGTGCAGGGTGTTGATTCTGATGTATTTCTTCGATGTAGCTCGTAGCAAACAACTCGACCCAATTTCCAGGGAGATTACATAAAGAACCGAACGGCCTTAGTAAGATGTATTGGGACAGTTATTATTTTGTATTTTTCTATGATTCAGAAAATAAGCGATATAATGATTTATAGGGGAGGAGGAGTCACAGTGACCACATTTTTGGATATTACTTTTTTCTTAGTAGTATGTAATTGTTTTTAATGATACGTTAATGATATAGGGTAAAATTGGACAGAGTTTCTACTACCTATAAAACATTTATTATATGATGTAACCAAACAAAAATGCCTTTATCCGGACAATAAAACCGACTTCGAGATGAGGTGGAAAGTTCTAATTTGCCATATATCTACACTAATCTACGGGGTCACCAGTAAAGTCCGCATCATATGGAATTTTTTTTTTATTAATAACTTTATTTGAATTTTCACTTTGGCATCAAGTTCTGCTTCGATCGAGATGAAAATTAAGCAAAAAAAATAGTAGTCACGTGATTCGCATTATCTAGCAAATTTTAATTTTTTCCAAAAAATATTTTAAAAGTGGGGTTATTTCTGAAAATATCGAAAAAGTTATTAGAAAATTTTTTTTAAATGCAGTTTCTAGCCCATACATGGAAAATTTCAGCTGCATAAGATAATTTTGATTTTTTACTTATATTTTGTAAATTGCACCACTTTTGCAAAATAAGACTTAACGCAACCTACATAAAACTTTTTAGTTTTGACAATGCTTTATTTTAGATACATTTTCTGTAGTAGCGCCATATTAATTTTGTGTTTTTCTACAAAATCAAAATTGGGCTATTAAAATTTGGTCGCATGTGATGCAAAGTTTATTTGTTTTGGACCCTGTATAAGGTAACTTCATAAAATAAGTATTTTTAAAAACGTAGTTTGTGTCTGAAAGTAAAAAAAAAATTTTTAGGATTTTAAATTAAATCGTTAAAAATAGACTTTACGTTAAGTTAAACTAAAATTTATTTTCCACTTAATGAACACATTACTGATGACAATGTGTTCTTATGTGTCTTAATTAATGTCTGTATTACTGTCAGACTTAAACTACGTTTTCAAAACTACTTATTTTATGAAGTTACCTTATACAGGGTCCAAAACAAATAAACTTTGCATCACATGCGATCAAGTTTTAATAGCCCAATTTTGATTTTGTAGAAAAACACACAATTAATATGGCGCTACCTTAAATAAAATGTATCTGAAATAAAGCCTTGTCAAAACTGAGAAGTTTTACGTTGGTATGCGTTTATTCTTATTTTGCAAAAGTGGTGCAATTTACAAAATATAGGTAAAAAATCAAAATTATCTTATGCAGCTGAAATTTTGCATGTGGGCTAGAAACTACAGTTAAAAAAAATTTTCTAATAACTTTTTTCGATATTTTCAGAAATAACCCCACTTTTGAATTATTTTTTGGAAAAAATTTAAATTTGACAGATAATGCGAATCGCGTAATAGTATAATATTTTTTTGCTTAATTTTTATCTCGATCGAAGCAGAACTTGATGCCAAAGTCAAATTTTGAATAAAGCTATTTGTTGTGTCCCTGCCTCTTTCTTTTTACGTTAGTTTTAGTCATAACTATGGAGGGCTTTAGGTTGTCATAACTTTATAAGTACTTTTAAATATAAAATAATATTACCTTTGGTAATTTTTTAGGATTAAGATTTTTTCTATTGCAAATAAATATGCATTTAAAGGCTCGGGTTTACCGTACATTTGCATTACATTTAATATTTTTATATATTACTTATTATTATAACTCGATGAACCTAGATTCATTTCCCCTTTTTTCCATTATCCTACTTTACCTATTACCCTCGTAAAAGTAAAATTGGATCGCGATGCTCGCGTCGTACTTCACAAAAAAGGGTCTACCTACGTACCAGACGATGGAGTACGAGAGAGGAAAAAGGGAATCAAAAATCAATCGTGAAAGTGATAAGGTACTTAGCGGTTCATCACGGCCCATCGCCAAAAACCCAGTTTTCACCTGTTCCCACTCACTTCCCTTGATATGCAATAAGGTAAGTCGAGTCCTTTTCTTACTTTTCTTTATTGTTTATTGCTTAATTTATTTCGGGCGTATTTACGCAATAGGTATTTGTAAACTAAAAAAGTCAGAAGAGCGGCATCCCGGGATATCCAGAAGTCTCTTCGGGACAAGGTCAAAAGAATCTCGCGATCCCTAAAAATATACAGTCCACTTTTATGTCCTGATTGGATAAGCTTTGCCTTATCCAAACAGGATACGACCACTATTAATAAAAAAAAATCCCATATGTTGCGGACTTTACTGGTGACACTGTAGATAATGCTTTAATCATAACAGAAAAAATCTTAAATTTTAAATTTTTTAACCGTGAACCGCCTTATAGAAGTTAGAAAATTGAATATATTTCTTGACGAAATGGTGATGGAAAAGTCTAAAGTCCGTTGACAATCTATTATTTTTGTCTTTCTGTCAAAACTACTATAGTAAATGATGTAATATTTCGAGGCCCGCATCGTCTACTAATAATAAAGCAAGGTTTTATTGATTCGACGTAATTAAGTTAAACCCAGATTAGTCGTACCTAATCCTGCATAAATTTTGATCAGATGCTGCAAGCTGAAATAACAGGCAGGAGATTTTGTAGAGTTGTGTAAAATACGTTCTCTCTCAGATGTTGTTTACGCTCGGTTTGGATGCGGTGGAGCTTATGTTGTTGGTTTAACTAAGAAAATTTTAATTTAATGTAAATATTATATCTTCACTAAATTTTCCAAAAGTTTTCCTGATAATGATAGTGATGTATTTGACGAAGATAATCACTGGCCGACAAAATATTTTTTTTTTGTTGTAACACAAAGCTAAATAGCATCTTGTGGTAGAATGGACCTATCCAAATACGAAAATGAGAAAAAAAAAGTTGTAACACGTAACGTTTTCTTGTTACATTTATAGAACCACATTTAATGTTACAATATTTAATATCTATTGAAAAAATAATTTAAGAATTTTCTAACTGTGTATATCGACTATATTTAAATTTTTACACCTACTAAACATACCTTACATCTAGAAAAAACACAAACATTACAAATATTAACTGAACACACTAATTAAATTTTATTTTTTCTTTTTATGAGGGCTCATATCTTCTCTTTTCAAAAACCAACAGGAATCACCCATCATGGCTGGATCCCATCGTCCTTGATAGCGAATTTCCATTGTCCTGATATTCTGGTGGAACCTTTTACCCTGCTCGTCACTGACAGCTCCCAAATTTTCAGGAAATAATTACAGATGGGAATGGAGGAAGTGAATTTTTAATGACATTCGGGCCCCAAGCGATTTGTAGGAATCTAAAAGTTCATGAACTAACTGTTGATAGTTTGCATCCATATTGTTGCCCAAAAATCCCCTTACTATACTAACAAATGAGTTCCATGCTCTGAGTTCCTGCCTGGTAAGCTTCTCTGTAAAGTTGACATAGTCCAGCAATTTTCTGATTTGTGGCCCAATAAAAATACCTTCCTTTAATTTGGCATCACTTAACGGGGGAAAGACTTGTCTTAGGTATTTGAATCCATCGCCGTCTTTATTCATAGCTTTCACAAAGTTTTTCATCAGCTCAAGTTTAATGTGAAGAGGAGGCAGAAGGACTTTTTTGGGGTCTACAAGAAGTGCAAACTTAACATTTTGAGATCCCGGCTGAAATTCACTTCTTTGTGGCCAATCTTTTATTACATAATGCTGATCTACTGCACGACTGTCCCACAAACAAAGAAAACAGCAATATTTTGTAAATCCTCCCTGAAGTCCTACTAAAATTCCTACAGTTCAGGTAATTTTTCTGTTATAAAATGCATCCATTTTTACCGCCCCTAAATAAATTGACTACCTGCTAATGTAAAATGGTCTTATTAAGCTATTGAAAAATGGTACGTATTGGGGCTTTCCCAATATTTTTTCTATTATTAGAAGGGTATTTTCATGATACAAATAAAGAGCTGACCTGTGTTAGAAAAATTTTGTCGGCCAGTGAATTAATAAAAGAAAAGCAACCCTCTCGTTACTTTTTAGAATTGCGTCAGAGTATACAGATAGGGAGGGTGTTTTGTTCGCTCGTCTAGAATGGAGCCATGAAGTTTTGATATGCATTAGTAAAATGGATAATAATTGCAGGTACTGTAGTACAAAATAACTTAAAAAATATTTTCAAAACCCCCTCCACCAACTTCAATACATTTTTTGGCACGTTTGTTAATCGCTCGGGTAGCACGTTGGATTGAGTGGGGATTGTTTTTCATAAGCTGCATCATTGAAAATTCGATCGCGGAGTGCTTCTCTCGTTTCCACTCGTGTTTCATATACCTACTAGCGATTTCATCCATCCTCAAGGGAATAATCAATCGGGTTTAAGTCTGGTGACCTCGGTGGCCAAACTTGCGGACACATTCCAGCGATTAAGAAAACGATAATTTAAGAAATTTCGCACACGGAGACTAAAATGAGGTGAAGGTTCCATCCCACCATGTTGGAAGTACGTTCGTTGTCGAACAGTTAACGGAACATCTTCCAAAACATGTATCAAATGGTGATCCAAAAACCGTAAATATCCTTCTCCAGTAAGACGCCCATCCATTTCAAATGGACCAAACAACTGATGGTTGAGCAATGAAGTTTTGATGTGCATTAGTAAAATGGATAATTCAAGATTCCAAAGAACATATTATTTCTTGCTAGCTATAGAGCATTTCGATGTTACCAAAACTTTTTAAAATAATTGTCAAATGTTTCTGAAAAAATGGAAATAAGTATGCGTAACATTCACATTGAAAAAAAATAACCATCGTTCAAATCAATCAGTGTACAAAAATTCTAATTTTACAAAAATCAGAAATTACAAGAAAAAACCGTGCATTTCAATGGGATTTCCGGGCATCAATCATTCCGTCAAGGGACATTTGCAAATCAATTTATTCCCAAGGAAATTACGGAATAATTGCAACAATTTTCCGGTTCTGATGAGGAAGTCAAATCATATTTGCATCATCAAATCAAATTGCTTTGGCGTTTCTATTACCGGACTATTGGCTGAATTTAGTATCAAACCGGTAAGGGATCTTAAAATTGGCAATCCGCATATCTATTAGCCTAATTCCATATATTGTAGTTTACATAATATGCATAGTTTATTGATTTTGGCCCTTTTCGAGGTTGAATTATTAGGTGTACCTTACCTATTTGTTGGGTATGGACCACAAAATATTTTGAATTCTCATGTAATTTTTACGTTTAAATTAATCCAACAAGAAGATATTGGCTATGGTGCCTCCATCATGCTTCACGAGGCAGTTACTCGAGGAAATTCCAGCACTAGAGTTTGTGGGTTCCTCTGCTCGTCAACAATTTAAGAGAAAATTTGCTAAAGACATAGTAGGGACACGTATTTTTGGGTTGCTTTTTTATATTCAAGAGGTACCAACATACTATTTTCGGCTATACGTCACTGACTATATTAGAATGCAACATAAATAATACATGAGTCTTAAGAAGATTCCCTAGATACTAGTATTTTCAGGGTTTTTTTCATTATCTAGCTGTCCCATTGGCCGGTATTGCGTCTCCACGAGTAGCATTCGCCATGGACGTTTGAAATAAATACAATCAGTGGGTGACTAAGACAATTTATTAATCAGGCAAGGAATTAGACCAAAAGTTAATATTTAGTTTAAAAAAACTCTAGTGCCTTTTGGAAAATTCTTTTAATAAAAGTTGTTTAAAATTAATCTACGTGATTCGGATTATCTGTCAAATTTTAATTTTTTCCAAAATATAATTCAAAAGTGTGATTATTTCTGAAAATATCGAAAAAAGTTATTATAAAAGGTTTTTTTTAAATGCAGTTTCTAGCCCACATGCAAAATTTTAGCTGCATAAGATAATTTTGATTTTTTACCCATATTTTATAAATTGCACCACTTTTGCAAAATAAGACTCAACGCAACCTACATAAAACTTCTTAGTTTTGACAATGCTTTATTTCAGATATATTTTCATTAAAGTAGCGCCTTATTAAATGTGTGTTTTTCTACAAAATCAAAATTGAGCTATTAAAATTTGGTCGCATGTGATGCAAAATTTATTTGATTTTGACCCTGTATAAGGTAACTTCATAAAATAAGTGTTTTTGAAAACGAAGTTTGTTCGGGTTTGTTGTGGGCTAGAAACTGCATTAAAAAAAACTTTTTCTAATAACTTTTTTCGATATTTTCAGAAATAACCCCACTTTTGAATTATTTTTTGGAAAAATTAAAATTTGACAGATAATGCGAATCACGTGACTACTATTTTTTGCTTTATTTTTATCTCGATTGAAGCAGAACTTGATGCTAAAGTCAACTTTCGAATAAAGCTGTTAAAAAAAATCCCATATGATGCGGACTTTACTGGTCAAGCTGTATATATCCATTTCCATCCTCTTTTATTAACCCAACTCATTTAAATTCAATATAAACGGGTTTTTAATTTGAAAAAACTTATTTCGTTTTAATATCCTTGATAAAATACTGATTTGCACCCCTACAATAAAAACGCTACAGCAAAAATTCGACTGCTTTTTTTACAATTTCTTCTAAATACGTATACAATTTCTCCTTTATAAAAAAACCCCTGCTGAAAAATTTACTAATCTATGTGCGAGGCTGCGGGGAACCAACTGTTTAATCTGAGCATTTCTTTGATACGAAATTTAAATTAAATTCCCTGGATAAAGTAACCACGCAAGAAATACGGTTTTGCGGTAAAGAGCCTTTAAATTGGTTATTTAACATTGGATATCCTCATAATAAGAAAAAATAGGTTAATAAATTGTAATTCGATTATAATTATGTCAAATAACTCTATTCATTTTAATTACTTACTAATATCTCTTGAGAAATACTGGCATCGCCAACAAGCCAACGTTCAATAAATATAGTTTAAAATAACTAAAAAACGCGCTTTAATAATTATTCAAACTAAAAAGCGGAAAATAAATATAGTTTAAAATAATTTTTGAAATTCTTAATATAAGCAGAAAATATTAATAAACGATAAACATGAGTAATATTGTGAAAAAAGCGTGGGGTGCTCGATATACGAAAAATATAGCGCAAAGCGCCCCACGCTTTTTTTTCTCACTATAATACTAATGTTTATCGTTCATTATTATTTTCTGCCTATATTAAGGATTTCAAGGATTATTTTAAACTTTTTAAATTGGTTAATTATTAAAGGGTGTTTTTTAGTTTTTTTAAACTATATTTATTTTTAATTTTTTAGTTTGAGTTATAATTTTTTTTGATAGATTGAGCTAGTAGATTATTGTATTGTCAGCGGTTCTTGATAAGTCTACAAAATTTAAATTAAATCTGACCGTTTAAAGTGGGTCAAAATCGGGTTCAAAGAAGTCGTATATAAACAAACATACATACAAACCCGAACAGACGACAAAAATTTTCAAAATTTTTTTAAAAAATTTGTCAAAATTTTATTTTGACGGGTAGCATTTTTTTTTTAATTTTTCTCCATTCTTAGCGACAATATCTATACGACCCCACGTTTGTTTCATTACTATCGGTTATTGTAATAATTCTGACATACTGACAGGTGTCAAATTGTGACAAGAGAATTTTTTTCGTATTTTTTTCAACTTTCCACCGTCAATATACATACGACCTTATAGTTTTTTCATTAATATCATTTTTTTTTAAACAATTTGACATATTGACAGCTGTCAAATTTTGACAGGAGAATTTCTTGCTTATTTTTCCCAAAGTCTCCGCATCGAATACTATACGACCCCATAATTTGTTTCGTCAAAATCGCTTCTTCGTTTTATACTTGACAGTTGTCAAAATTTGACAGGAAAATTTTTTGCGTGTAGATTATTGTATTGTCAGCGGTTCTTGATAAGTCTAAAAAATTTAAATTAAATCTGACCCTTTAAAGTGGGTCAAAATCGGGTTCAAAGAAGTCGGTTACGAACAAACAAACAAACAAACATAGATACAGGTTAAGCTAATAAAAGCGTGTTAAAAACAGATAAAACCATCGAAAATATAAGTATCATCGTCTCAGCAGTGAAACTAGCATCACTAAGACCAATCTTATTTACTGCTAACAGGCGCAACAAAAAGATAGCACAATATATTACAGAATTTTTAGTGACCCATGTGACCCACAGAAAAAAGTTGCAAAGTGAAAGATCAGGAGACTTAGCTGAAGAAAACTATTTATTATAGTATAGTACCACATAAAAATGGTTATTTTTCCTCAAATGGAGAGAGCACGATATAAAGTCGCCACAGTGGATCTTTACCCGTGCGTCATCAATCAACGATCAGGACTCAACGTGGTTAATAACTCTGCATCCTTATTTATTACAGTTACAAGTTTGAATAAAAGCATAAAAGAACGTCTCCAAGATTCCGCAATAATATAACGCGCTAGACAAGAATAAAACTATAAACGTCAATTAATTACTTTTTTTATTTGTTTAGTTGACAACCGTTGTATTTTAGAACGTCATTGTCAACCTTATTTTGATCTGCCAATCTAATTCGTATTTTGTAAATCTGTGTGCCTTAAAACTTCCTTTTTCTAAAAATAGTTCTTTTTAGAGCTAATTATACCCGGCGGTATGGCGGTAAGTATTTATGGATTTTTATAATACCTAATTTATTTATTTTAAATATTCTAACCGTGAAAGTTCTTTGAAAAGTTTACGGCAGTGGCTAAATTCCCTTAAATGAAAGGATGTTAAAAGTTTTACTTTTGCGATTTTAATAGTCAATAAAACACCACACTTTTCTAGATTTTAAGCTTTAAAAATAGTATTAAATGTATTAACATTTGTTTGTCAATTTCTTTTAGATAATAGAGAATGCCGGGCAAAACTTAAAATAAATAATAATTTTTCGGGATATTATGTAGGTACGTCAAACGGTAGGCAGGCACGTCCATTTTATGAACTTAACTTAGTTTTGACTTTTTTCGTCTCGTAATTTTGATTTGATTCATACGATTTTGATGACGTAAAAGTGATGACGCACGGGAAAAGAACCACTGTGGCGACTTTATCAGAGATTTTTGAATGCTCCTCATGCCATTACCCAAAAAAACAGAAATAAAAAAGGGTTAATTTAGACTTTGCTGAAAAAATATATCCGCTTGTCTAGCGATATTAGCAAATCAATTTGTAGCAATGGGTATTAGGATCTGATTACAATAATTTCCCTATCGGCATTACAAAGTTCAATCCTATTAGCATGATAGAATGTAATATTGGCGTGTGCACAGAGAGAGACTGCTAAATGTAGATCCAATCGTCCTTCAAACGAATTAGGTATAGAAATGTTGCATATTATTTAATACGGTAAAATGATAGAGGGATAGGATAGGCATGAGTTTTTAAGGGTAGAAAACGATTTATTTCCGGCAAAACTACATGTCCTATGGACAAACGTTAAATGGCAAAGTTGTAGGTAATAAAAAAAATCTACAACTTTTGTATTTACATTTTTTTCACATAACCTCAAAATTTATGTTAAAAATTCAAATAATCAAGTTTTTGGTTTTTTATTTTTATCTTTTACAAGAAAAATTTTTTTTGTCGCGAAATTTGGTGAAAACTTACCTTTTTATGTCCCAAACACACTGTAATTTTTTTGATTTAAAATATTTATTTTTTCACCTTATTTTGACTTAATATCGAAAAAGCAACCTAATTTTCAATCGAAAATTCTCACGTCAAAATATCTGCTTTTTTTAAAAAACGCGGTGGCTTTTTCGTTCGTTGAAATCTCTACTTTCTGATTGTGTAAAAAAAATATACATTAATATGGTAAATGTGATGAAATCCCCTTTAATTATATTTAGAACAACTATTTTCGCATATTTTTTGCGATCTTTATGTTTTATGGATTTGTAACTTTTTTGCTTATCAATGTAACATGGAATCTTACGTTTTTCAAGTAATTAAAGTACAAATTTTAATAAATAACTCAAAATTGTACATAATAATTAAAAAAAAAATTTCGGATTCCAGTTTTTTTCGTTTCTTTGCATTTTTTGAGAACATTTACCATAGTAATGTATATTTTTTTTACACCATCAGAAAGTAGAGATTTCAACGAACAAAAAGCCCACCGACTTTTTTAAAAAAGCAGATATTTTGATGTGAGAATTTTCGATTGAAAATTAGGGTGCTTTTTCGATATTAAGTCAAAATAAGGTGAAAAAATAAATATTTTAAATCAAAAAAATTACAGTGTGTTTGGGACAAAAAAAGGTAAGTTTTCACCAAATTTCGTGAAAAAGATAAAAATAAAAAACCAAAAACTTGGATATTTGAATTTTTCACACAAATTTTGAGGTTATGTGAAAAATGTGTAAATACAAAAATTGTAGATCTTTCTTTTTATAACCTACATCTTTACCATTTAACGTTTTTCCATAGGACTTGTAGTTTTGCCAGAAATCGAGATAAATCGTTTTCTACCCTTAAAAACCCACCCCTTTCCACTTCCCAACCTTGGATCGCCCGTAAATTATTTTTCCTTTCATTTTGGTTATATTTTCTTCCTTTTCCAATGGGTTTTATCCTAATATTATTTTGTTTGGTTTCAAAAATTATCGACCCTGGTCTAGAGGGCTATATAACGTAATAGCAATAAAACTAATAGTAATAAATAACCCCTTGATAGCTTTAGAAAAAGAAAAACCAAATTTTCACACGCAAGCTACAAAATAGTAAAATAAATATCCGGAAAAATAACTCGACTATATTTACAAACCGCCCTGCATAAACAATCAGATCGCGGTCTAAGTGCTTACGCTATAACGTTGTACGTGATGTGCCTGTTAACAACATCCTTGACAGAAAATATTATTCCTGGAGTCTTGGGAAGCAAATTAAACAAGTATATTTTTTAGACGATTATATCCATACACTGAGAAAACGATTTTTTTACATTAAATAAAATTTATTAACTGTTGAGATTTGACATTATCAAGGTTATTACTTGTGGTTTCATTTAGGTATGTGTCAGGGCCGTATTTAATTTTAAGGAACTTTTCTACATAACCTTTAATTAGTAGTTGTAGTAGTAACATGTTTTATTTAGCAAAAACCTACACTTAAATATTTTTAAATACATTTTCTTAACAAATTTTTATAGATTTATTTTTAAATTTTAAAACGCAACCTTATTTTAACGAAAACAGACAGAAAAGTTAAACATTTTGCAAATTGTATCAAATATTATGTATCATTTTGTTTTTTAATTAAATGTAATTTTAAAGTTTTTTTAAACAGTTTTAATAGAGATTTAATAGAATTTTCCAAATTATTATATTCTATCAAACCTTTATAAAAATAGATTTATAAGGTAATGTTTTAGACACTCTATCCACATAAAATTTTTGGTTGGTTCTTGTTTGTGCGGTGGTCATAATTACAAAACCAAAAAAAATGTAAACAATCAGGCAATAAATTATTTTTAATTTTATGTATAAAGGTACATACTAAATAAAAAATTAAATTTCTGACATTCAATCAATCTAAATTTTTCAACATAAAATTATTTTTTGTATATTTGTCACAATTTAAAATAATCCGCATTGCCTCATTTTGCATGATTTGTAATTTATCAAATATTTCCTCACTAGCCCAATATATAATGGAAGAACAATAAAGAAAATGTGGTAATATAATAGTATTAAATACAGTTTTTTTAGAAAACAAACTTAAATTAGAACTGATTATTTTAAAATAACCTACTTTTCCGGCAATCTTCGATATAATACAGTATTGCCCGAAATAAACAGTACTGAACTTGTAATCGTATTATATATTTAAAAAATACATATTATTGACACTTTATTATATGTTCTAAATGTGCACCTCCTCGTTGAAGACAGACTTCATAACGATGTTCTAAGTTTCTGGTCATGTTATTGAATAAGGGTTGTCTCAGAGCTGCGAAGAAGACTCTAACGGCATCCTTTAATTCATCGATGGTTTGTGGTGCCTGTTTGAAAACGGCATTTTTAGCCATGCCCCAAATGTATGCGTCTGGAGGTGTGAGGTCTGGAGAATGTGAAGGATAAGGGAAGTCAGTAAATCGTGAAATGAATTTGCTTGGAAAATGTTCTTGAAGAAATTGACGAATTGTGGCAGCAGTATGGCAAGTTGCCCCGTCCTGCTGAAAAAATTGGTTTCGAAATGCCAAGTTACGTGCACGACAGAATTGACGTAGATCAGGGATAAATCGTGTTAAAATGTGTCTGTACCTCTGTTGATTAAGTGTGACTTGCCTACCATTCTCTTCGATAAAGTACGGACCAATGATTCCGTGTCCGGACACAGCACACCAGACACTCACTTTTGCACTATGTAAAGGAACCTCTTGAACCTCATCGGGTCTGGCAAAGCCCAGAAATCGATTTGTGCGACGATTCACATAGCCTGACAAGTGAAAGTGTGCTTCGTCTGAAAACCAAACATTTTTCAAAAATTCAGGATTTTTATACTGTAACGCGAGAATTCTGGCGCAAATATTCCACTCTACTGCGATAATCCCGAGGATGTAGTTGTTGATGTACCTGAATCACATACGAAAATGCACCCAGCTCCAGGATTCTTTGAAAGGAAGTTCTTTTTAAATCAAGTTGTAACGCTGTCCTTGCCTGGCTGGCTTTCGGATTTTGTAAGATTTGCTCAAAAACACGTTCATGGTTATTGTTGTTGTTAACTGTCCTGGGACGCCCCGAGTTTCCTTTTCGTTGGCACAATACACTACCCGTATTTCTGAACTTTTCAATAACCTTCAAAATAACAGCATTACTTGGAGAACGTTTATTAAACCGTTGTATGAATTGATCAGACACGTATAGCAAACTTGCACCATTATGTCGGCCCATTCCGTATGAGCGAAAATAATGCTCTACCAGAAACACTTTCTCCTCTGTACTTAACACCATTTTTAACAATTAGGCCCTACTAATTACTTGTTTGAGGTTTACTTGACAGGTCTATACTAGCTAACTTGAGTGTGACAGCGCACGCACAAAAACACCGCCAACTTAGTTTCAGTACTGTTTATTTCGGGCATATCTGTACTTTCAAAATAATTAAAATATTTTAATTTTGAATCAATGATTATCCCTAAATATTTAAAACTGTTTACTAATTCCATTTTTTCACCATCAATTACAACATTTATATTTTGACAATTTAAATTATTACCCAAAATCATACATTTAGTTTTTGAAATATTTAATTTTAATTTATTTACTTTTAGCCAATTTAATAATATATTTATCTCAGAATTTAGAGTATTTAGACCATCAAAAATATTTAAAACATTAATGTAAATTAATTGGCTCATTAGACAATAATAAAATTTGGTGTGCGACTCCGCCATACACGGACCCTCAAAAAAGTCCAATAAAATTTTGATGTAAAATTAATAGAGGAGCCAACTACTAGTCCAGGACGTGGAGGTTTTTTGAATGCATAAGGTTGGGTAGTAGCGATTTTGTAGTATGTTTTTAGGCTTAGGGCCCTAATGAAAAATCCAAGTTTTCGACCTCGAGGCGCATGCGCTCGAGCCGCCATCTTTTATTTTAGGTACAAAAATTTGGTTTCACGACAAAAGATGTTCTATACAAAGTTAAAGAGGATAAAATTTGCTACATTTTTTGTAGAATTCTTTTTTGTATCATACATATGTTAGGAGTTACAGCTCTGTGAAGTTGCACTATTTGAAAAAAAAATGCTGAAACTTTTTGGTTGTTCTATTTTATTATTCTTATTATATATAACTATAGTTTTACATAATTATAAAAAAAACTATAGGCATTTGAATATTATCATTTAACAGTAGTATACTTTTCGTAAATAAAGTTAAAGGCGAAAAGGATAATATCGCATTTTCTTTTTAAATTTAAAAATAGTAAATTATGATTTTAGAGCGTTACAAAAATTAATTTCTACTACATTTTGGTACGTTTCGATGGTCCGGATTGGTTATTGTCGGTGTCCTGTAGTTTTTTCCTGATTGAATAGAGATAACGTAGTGTCACAACCATTGAAGGCATGCAAGAACAGAATATGCTTGGTTGCTTCTTGGTATTTGAGGCTACTTGCTGAATATAACCTCTCAGCAGTTTTTCCTCTTCCAGGTTTACGGAAGTAGATAGAAATTTTGGCTGGTGCGAAATAGTCAAATAACAAATATAATAATTGTTTTTCAAATAGTGCAACTTCACGGAGCTGTAACTCCTAACATATGTGTGCTACAAACAAATTTTCTTCTCTTTAAATTTGTATAGAATATCTTTTGTCGTGAAAGCCACTGTTTTTGAGTTATTATCA
The DNA here is from genome assembly GCA_963969555.1 of Polydrusus pterygomalis. Taxonomy (NCBI): domain Eukaryota; kingdom Metazoa; phylum Arthropoda; class Insecta; order Coleoptera; family Curculionidae; genus Polydrusus; species Polydrusus pterygomalis. The sequence goes on from OZ018379.1 coordinate 10,459,080, forward strand.
AAAAACTAAATTTTTGTACGTACAATCCAAGATGGCGGCTCGAGCGCATGCGCCTCGAGGTCGAAAACTTGGATTTTTCATTAGGGCCCCAAGCCTAAAAACATACTACAAAATCGCTACTACCCCACCTTTTGCATTTAAACTCGCCTTTTTGATACCCACGTACTGGAGTAAATATTTGAGGTGGAAAAATTTGCATCGGATTTAATTTAATTCTTATAAATTAGAAAATAATCTAACCTGACTAGAGCCTCTATATTTTAAACGTATTCAACTAAAAACCTTAAATTTTTTACAATCCCCCTAAATTTAAAGAAATTATCAGCTATAATCCACCAAATCCAAAAAACCTCGTATTTGGGGAAAAATATTGATGAGAAAATTAATCCCAAAGTAAACCGCCTCCGGTTGGGAGTTAAGAAAATAAATTAACCTGTCTGGCTGTATCGGCGAATCAATTTATCGCCCAGGATATTAAGAAGTGATTACAATAATTTCCCCATCCTGATTGCAAAGCCAGATCTTATTTGCATGACAGGAACTAATAGTTTGGGGCTGTTGTGTACATAGCTGTTGGTACTTGAGGAAATGAAGGTATACTGTATAATAAGATCATCTTAAATACGTATTATTGTACTTAATAGGACTTTGTATAGTCTACGGAAAAAAATATTAATACAGGGTTATTTAAAAAGGTTTTTCTTAAGAGGGTCCCGTAGCTACCCGCTTTTACAGTGTTTTTTCATTCCCTAGCTGTTCCATTGGCCGGCGTCGCATCTCCGAGAGCATCTCAATAGATTCTACCTCCATGGTATTTATAAACGCATAGTCCATGGAAGATATTCCCTAAATAATGTGCCGACGATATTGATTTTATTTAAGTTTTAGTTAATAAAATAATAAACTTAAAAAACAAGGCGAAATAGGTTATATGTTGGCAATAGATTGAATGACGTTGAAAATTACTTAAATTTATTTTCAACCAATTAGAAAGCTCCTTTTTGTTTACGTTGCTTACAGCAACGGGAGATTATCGCGATAATTTTGTTAGTTCCTATTAACTTAATGAAATTAATAAGTGATAATTTTTCTGTCAAAAATGAAGTGCTTTATATCTACCTATTGGCAAAAGTCACTCAGAATAAAATCAAAATACATTTTGTTGCTAACTTATAATTTTTATTGATACTAACCAATTTGCTTTACATATCGAATACCGGGGCTTAAAGAGACACATCAAAAATTTAACTAAACTCATCGAAAATATGTTTTTTTTAGTTTTATTTGAAACTATGTAGACATGTAATATCAGACGTTATGGTTGAAAACGAATTAATGTTTTTAATGTTCCTGAAATTTTAGTAATAACGCTTAGTTACTAAGAAGTAAAATCAATTTCTATTGTAAAAATACAGTGCGTCATATTAAACTAAACTCATCGGAAATATGTTTTTAAAGTTTTATTTGATATTAAAACTATAAAGACATTGGATTCAAGATAACCAATTTGTTATTTAATGTTTCTCACATTTTAGTAATAAAAATGAGTTACTAACGGCTAAAATGAACTTCATTAAACTCTAATCAGTTGCAATTAACTAAAGCCGCCGGAAATATGTTTTTGTAGCATTTTAGCAAAAAAAATACAATAAGAAAAAACTCCAATTTATGAAATTTTCTTACCGAATCTCCCACGCTTCAGAATTAATTCCCGATCATTTTGCTGCTAGGGAGATTATAAGTGAGAATTCCACCTTAAGGTAAATATTTTTTTAGTTTTCTTTAAAATTGAAATTTTATTAGTCCAACGACACAGCACTGTCATTAAGTGATAGCTGATCAAATTAAATCATCAGTACTTTCATAAGCTATTTATTTTTTCAACAATAGATTATCCGAAAACTTTTAGTTACAGTATTTTCCGGCCACATAATAAATTACACTACACACCCACCGAGACGGTCAGCTTAAGGAGTAATGTTTCATCACGCCACAGATAAGAGTTACCAACCACGCAAAACTGCAATTATCATTTTAGGTTGGTACTAAGTAATTTGTTAAAAGGCCGTTAACGAATTATAATCATCGCCACATTAATTGGGTCGATAACGATCATGTGTAGATTTTTCGTTTGTTGCTAAATCGCTTTGTGTCTTTACTAAACATTTTTTAATTGAAAAGGGGCATGTTATATTTTCTAAATTATAATGTTACTTAAAATAATTTTTGTATCTTGGTACATACAGGTAAATGTTTCGGATAACCACTTACTTAAATTTATTCACATGCTTAAAAGCTCGTGGACCGATTTTTCATGGGAATAATGTAGACGAGGCTAGAGCCCGGGTTGTCTACTAAATTATTCAAGAGGCCTTGAGCATGTTTCTCTTTTCAGGTCTTTTTCTAAAGTGTAGATTTTAAATGTAATAAATTTCGGGAAATATAGTTTTTTTTTGTGATTGTCGGCATACAGGGGAAACTTACATGACTTAAATGGAATTATGATCAGCATATCACTAAATAGTAATTTATATTTAAAAAAAACCTGTACCTATAGCACTGCAAACAAACATTTGAAATTCTTTGAAAAACCCAAACAAACAGAGACCGAGTTGTGCGTCCCTCAATTTCTTTTCGATACAAAAAAAAATTCCAAACATTTAATCAATTGCCTTGTCTGTTGTGCGTGGGCTGTAGCGGAAAATAGAAAAACAAAGAAACATCGTAACAATATTGTTTTTATAAAATTAGTTGTACAAGATGTGTTCGTCTTTGTTTAAGAAAATCGACATCGTCTGCCAAGCCCTAACAAGATTGTTTGATGTTTGATGAGAATCGAAACTTTTTGCTTGAATAAAGAAAAAATATTTGATCTGTAATATCTCGGGCGGTAATTAAAAATGATCGTAGGCCAATAAATTTTCTATTAACAAATGAATTTTAACAATTTGGAAAATATTTTTAAAACTTTTTGTACAACACAACATATGTTTTGAATGATGAAAGAGTTTTGGACTTCCATTGTCTTTATTTGTTTTAAATCACAACGTTTCAACTGGTAAGTATCTCCAGTCGTCTTCAGGTGAATACTAAATAAGTAACGTAACTACAAGACTATTTATACTAGCTAGGTGCACCGAAGCACAACTGAGGTGGGTGCAGTCATGCAAAAAATAGACTTGAGGGAGACCATACTTTACAGGAAAGAACAACGCTCCCTATTAATGCCATCTTGGAACTATTAGAATGCTGCCTCAACAATTCCTACTTTCAAGAAAAGGATAGATTCTTCAACCAAGTAGACGGACTACCGATGGGCTCATCTCTCTCGCCAATAATCGCCAACATATACATGGAATGGTTTGAATCAAAAGCAATGGAACAGGCAAAGAAGAAACCAAAAATGTGGCTGAGATATGTGGATGACACCTTCATTATTTGGAATGGAACCGATGACGAACTAAGAAATTTTCTAGATCACCTCAATAGCTTAACACCAACAATCAAATTCACCATGGAGAAAGAGGAAAACAACCAATTACCGTTTCTAGATGTCAACGTGAAGAAAAATGGTAATAGCATCCAAACTTCAGTATACAGAAAACCTACGCATACAGGTCAGTATCTCAATTTTACTTCAAATCACTCAAACAACACGAAACATGGCATAGTTAAAACCCTCGTGGATAGAGCAATTACAATCTGTAACTCGGAAGAAGCACTTAAAAAGGAAGCTCACCACATCAAGACCGACCTCAACAAGAATGGCTACCCCACAAAATTAGTTGACACAATATTGGAAAACCGTAAGAATCGACCCAACGCGCAAAAAGCAGACAGAGAAGCACAACCAACACTCAATATTCCGTATGTCAAGGGAGTATCTGAGAAAATAAGAAGACTAGGACAACGATATAACATCAGCACCGTATTCAACTCGAGAGACACCCTAAGAAGCCACCTGACGAAGACAAAGCCTATAAGTCAAAAAGATAGGAAATAACTGCGTCTACCAGATCCCCTGCGAGTGCGGCCAATCGTATATAGGTGAGACATTAAGACCACTCGAGACAAGGATTAAAGAACACAAAAACAATACGCTAAAAGGAGAGACCGAAAAGTCAGGTGCAGCTGACCATGCCTGGAAACATGGCCACCATATCATGTGGTCAGAAGCTGAAATCCTACATAAGGAGCCACACTGGAGGAAAAGAAAGTTTAAAGAAGCTGCTACTATTCACCAGAATCCAGGCTGTTTTAGTAAACCATCGTTAGACTTAAGAAATATCTGGAAACCTTTGTTAGATAGATGTAAGCTTAGGATAAGATCGCGTGCTAACTGAACGCATGACTGCACCCACCTCAGTTGTGCTTCGGTGCACCTAGCTAGTATAAATAGTCTTGTAGTTACGTTACTTATTTAGTATTCACCTGAAGACGACTGGAGATACTTACCAGTTGAAACGTTGTGATTTAAAACAAATAAAGACAATGGAAGTCCAAAACTCTTTCATCATTCAAGAAACATCATTGTCTACGACCTTCAAGCAACAACATATGTTTATATGACACTCTTATTATTCAGCTCTTCTCTTTTAATCACAATATTAGTGTATATCACCTACAGTTATTTTACTATCCTTCTTTATTAAATTTTAAAAGAGGGCAGTAACAGTAATCACAGAGAAGAATTCATAGCACAAGGTAAATTAAAACGAGAAAAAAAGTACTTCATACTTTCCTTATAAATACAAATTAGATAAAAATAGGAAATTATGTGTGCTTTTGTCTTTTACTCCCACATTAGCTCACCATAATATCCTTTTCACTTCTACAGGCGGTATCGATAATATCAAACCAAAACTTCCATTTATATCAAAATTTACGCACAAAGGGATCCCGATGTTACCCCGTTGGGCCTGAAATAAAAGGGTAATATTCAAAGCATTTAATCATGTTTACCCTCTCTGTTACAAGTTGTGTGGGTAGGAAAATAAAATAAGAAAATGAAAATTCGCTGTTTTAGAAAATTATTTATTAAATTGCCGTATGCGGGAGAGAGTGTTTGTTTCAACGTCGCCCTTGACCCAGAAACGGGATACTTAATATACTTGTTTTTCCACAGATATCTGTACAGTTATTCAAAAAATACTTTTTTGCAAAATAAATTGTTTAGTCAGCTTTGCCAATTATTTTGTTTTTATTAATTATTACACTTTATCAAACAAGTAAGTTAGAGTGTCTGTTTAAAGGTTGAAGACAATAATGTTTTAACTGGTAAGTATTTTCAGTCGTCTTCAGATAAATACTGAATAAGCAAAGTAACTACAGCTCTCTTCATACTAGCTAGGTGCACTAAAGCATAACTGAAATAGGTGCAGTCATCAGTTTTAATACTGCGCATTATTATTTTAAGATTACATCTATTTAACAAAGGTTTCCAGATAATTCTTATATCTAGTAAAATGGCCATCATATCATGTGGTCAGAAAATAAAATTCTGCATAAAGAATCACACTGGAGGAAGTTCAAGAAAGCTGATGCTATATACCAGAACCCAGTATGTTTTAGTAAGCCATCATTCGAAATAAGAAATATTTGGGAACCTTTATTACGTAGATGTAACCTTAGAATAATGCCGTGCTCGAATTGAATGCAGGACTGCACCCAGCTTAGTTATGCTTCAGTACACGTAGCTAGGATAAATGGAACCATAGTTGCTTGTAACTTTGTTTATTTAGTATTCACCTGAAAACGACTGGAGATACTTAGCAGTTACCAGACAATGGGAGTCCAAAACTCTTTTATCATTTAAGTAAGTAAGAGTTATGAACTAGTCCTGTAATATAAATCACCTCACTGTCTTCTAGCATTGGCCTATAAACCTTTTAATTTCGGAAAATGTGAAACCTTGGTTTTAAAACAACAATAGATAAAAAGTTTTGTCTGACAATACATAAAATTACTATCTAAAAATACCCTAAAAGATGGAAATACCAGTTTGTTTTTTCGTAACTAGCTACATTAATCACGATAAGGGATAGCCTCTTTCGAATACCATTACTCCCTGTCCTTTTAAATATCAACGGAACAAGGGTATTTAAAAAATTCTTCTTCTGGGTATTAAAAAAGGCAACAATTTAAATTTTAGTAGGTCTTTCGTTATTAGATTGTGTAGTTTTCCCCAAAACGATGAAGTAAGTAAATTATTTTATTTTTTAACGTACTTCCGGCTGAATTTCAATAACTTCATTAAAAATAATTCCTGTTGCCCTACAAAGTAGTCATAAATTTATCCCCTGATATGATTTTTGCAGATTCCTTACCTTGAATTCCCCCTGTAATATAAATAAAACTAAGACGTAAAGAATGTAGGTTAATAAATAACAATTTTGTGCTTAACTAACTTCAATGCCGGAAATGTTAAGCCAAAATATACATTTTTAACAAAATAAAGCACAAAGAAGTCCCGTCGTGTTGATCCACTGGCTTTTTCTTCGCACAAAAAGGAAACATTTAAAGCATTTAATCAAGGTACCCTTATTTGTTATACGTTGTGTGTGAGAAGTGGCGTAAAAAAGGGAGATTAAGGAAAATCCCTGTTTTTAGATATATACATTTGTTCGGGAAAGTTGGTTGTATTGTTTAAAGTGATAGATCCTTTAAGGTTTCAAATCCTTATTTTGTCCCAACGAAATTACTTTGTCAAAAAACGACCATTCTACCGTTGATGACTCTAGAGGAACAACAGTGTTTGAATTCGTTTCATTTAATTTGTTAGCTAAAATCTTGGCAAAGATATAACGTAACAAACAATAACTTCTTTATATGAAACGCTATTTACCGGGGCAATTTCGCTTTATAGCCCTGAGTGACATTTTACACCACTGAGTACAGCATAACTGATGTCTATATGATACGCATATTGTTTAACGGCTTATTTTCAGCACTATCGTGATGTATACGATTTACAATTATGTCATGACGCTGGATGTTAACCCCGTTGTATTTTGCTTGCGTTACAACCTAATTAGTACTCATTGTTTTACGAGCATGCGGAAAGTACTTTCTGCACTTGTTGGGAAACATTTTGTTACCTTTTCCAAACATTCTATGACCTCCTTCAAGAGTTACGGTCTCCTACAATCTTAACATTCTTATATACAGGGTGGGTGGCATTTTTAACTGGAATAGGAAGCCTCTTTATTTACTGAAAAAATACAGAACTACGGATACGTTTATTTTTAGTTAGGATGGATTTGTCTGTGATAGAAAGGTGAAGTAATGTTGTTGTACTGTCAAGTTCAGTAAAGTTGATGTCATAAATAAGCATGTCTTAATGAAATAAGGTTGTCTTCCATATGTCATTTTAAAATGGCTTCAATGTGCAAGTGATTTATACGACCTTGTTCACTACATATCAATCACTACCATTTGTGCAGGATTTGAAATACATATTCTACATCCTTTTTTTCCCATTGTATTCGTTTAAATTTAGTAACTGACGTTTTGCATACAATCCCTATTGTAAATTTGAAACCTCTTAACGTAGGCAATAAATTCCAGTGCCTCATCAAGTACAAGCACCCTGTAAAATTTTATTGCCCTGTATCTGTGGCTGTATGCATTTATGGCTGGTATTATATTGCAAGGAAAATTGGCTAATATAAACGATGGAAATTTCAGATCCGGTTTCAGTTTCTTCATGTAAATACAGATTTATTATATTTTATTTATTTCCTATTTGAATGGACGTAAAGTTCTCTTTTTATTGGTATATTGGTACGAGAATTGAAAATTTACTATTGTCTTTATTAAAATTTTACTATTTTTCTATTTTCTTAGGGACAATACTTCTCGGATGTCGGGCCTGCAATGATGGTGACATCAAAAAACGGACGCAAATAGCTTTCGTCACTACGCCATTGACTGGTACATTAATCAATCATTAAGCATTATACCGTATGACGAAAATCACTTAAAATTTTTTCATAATATTTTGTCTACAAACTACAGCTTTTGTCTATCGGCGAGGGGGGTACACATTGCAATTCCGCCACAGATGCCAAATGTTCTTAGTCCGCCATTGATATTGTCATTGAAAATTTAAGATCATGAGGTATATCACAATTTCCGCTGGTTTATCAATAATAAGCACATTGTAATATTGCATTACTCTGACTAACATTAAACATGTAGGAACAGTTTCTGTTAGTGCATTTTAAATACTAAATATAAATTTATCTTTATTTTACGTTCTTAAGTTATTTTTTTTTATTATTAAATGCATTTCTTTTTGGCCAACTTAAACTTTAATAAAGTTAATACACACTGAAATGCATTCAAGCATTCGTAAAACACGTACATTTTTATTTTTCCGAAAAGTTTTATGACTTACAGTAAACCTATGTAATACCACTTAATTTAAACAATAACTTTTAAGGGCTCATTACGTTAAATTTGATTTTCCCTTCTTATGCCTAGCTGCATTTATTGCTACTATAATAATATAATAGAAAATGAGTAACATAAAACAAAGAAATTTGAACGAAAGAAAAAACTCAAAGTCTTCCTCCACAAAGTTTAATAATAAAATTATTCAGGAGAAGTCTTTACATGTTTCGAACTTAGTGACGTTCATCATCAGGAGACAGAAAATAAAACTTAGTGCTGATGGTTTTAGCAGGAGAGAAAATCGTGTCGAACATTTATGGAGCTTTTATGGAATTAAAAATTTGATATGTAAATCAAACATAATATTATGAAGAAATTGATGAAATTTAAAAAGATATTGAGTATGTGAGAAGTCAGTAACTAAGGTCTAAACCAACCAAATAAAGTGGGGGGGAAAGAAAACAATTTTTTCTAAAAAGGTGTCGAAGAATATTTAAATTTTTTTAAAAAAACATAATTAGGTAGGAAATTGTCATTGTGAGGACAAAATTAGAATTACATGTAGGTAATGAAAGTTTAATTCAAGAAATCTGTTTAGTGGGTTACTGAGTTTTCAAACTCAATAAACTAAACAGATTTCTTGAATGAAACCGGAACCGGAAGGTGATTTTTTTGGGAAGATAATAAAAATGGAAGATCTCTAAGACGTACTGTTAGATCTGTCAAAACTCAAAAATGGCATTTTTTAAAAGTCAATATCTTGGAAATCGAAATTTCTTACCGTGCTGGTGTTTTGGAGCACCCTGTATAGACAAAAATTATTTTATAAGAGGCACCTCTTAACCCTTAATAAGCTTCGTCAAAAGTTTTCCGCTATCTTAGTGATACAGGAGATATTGACCTTTGTCGCACTAATGGGCCACCCTGTAGTAAATCCGAGCAAAGTTTTAACGCATTTAGGTTAGGTTCTGTCATATTTGATATATATTTGATAGAACCTAACCTAAACGCGTTAAAATTTTGCTTGGTTTTTACTATATTTGGTTTAAATCACGAGAGAAGCGAGACGAGACGAGAGACCCATTTTATCTCGTCTCGCGGCAACACTAATAATAAAATTATTGTTAAAACAATGAAATTTTGATCTTAAAGAAAATTTTTGATAACTTTTCTCATTATAATTTGCAATAAAACGACGGGACAAAAACAACCGTTTTTCTTGGATAACGAATACTTGCAAAAAATTAGGGCAAATCTTTCCCCAGCGTCTCTACACGTATCACAAAAATGTCGAAATAAACTCAATTTGGATGTTTTGAATTTTTCCCCTTTGTTTGAAAACAGTTGGAAACTCTAAAGGTCACTTGGAGGGCTGGAATGAGGCCAAAAGTGAAAAGTCATATATTAATTTAAAGTACAGTGATTACGTTTCCTTTTATACTTTAAATTGGGTTAGAGGTGTACTTGGGATTAAATTAACTAAAAAGGAAAATTATGTACCATAAGTTTATAACTTTGGATTTTTTACGCTTATTAGAACAGTTTGAATATTGACGTCAAAAATATTTTACTTTGTTAAGTTTTAGAAAACTTAAAAGTGAAATAACTGAAATCACAGTACTCTTGATCGGTTCTCTCCAGTAACAATTGTATTTATAGTTTCAGTTGGACTTCAAAATATTAATGCCTCTTGTCGTTAAAACCTTATAAATACTAGTAAAACTAAAATTTTTATAAAAATGTCTTCGCCGTGTGTTGGTTCAAGTCAAATTTTAGGTTTCCTTTCTTTCTTCGGATCCTAGTCTCCTAGCTATGATATGGCGATACTCGCTGAGCACGGGTCTGACAAATGATGAAAAAACTTTTGTTTTGATTAAAATTATTATGTTTTTTAATAGTGTAGTAATTTTTTTTCTTATTTGTTACAGGAACAAAGTCACAAATCCTATAGACCGCTCTGTGTACTTACCTTTCGACTAAATTACCTTTTTGGTCAGTTGGAGCCCCTTGGTTACCATTTGGTCAACATGCTTCTTCATTCCGTTGTTTGTCTTATGTATTTTAGGTAAGTTATCGATCGTATTATTTAATTTTATATAGTAAAACTAATTAGTAAGCAAGTTCATTATTATTATACACAGTGTGACCAGTAAAGTCCGCATCATATGGGATTTTTTTTATTAATAGCTTTATTCGAAATTTGACTTTGGCATTAAATTCTGCTTCAAATTCTTTTTGTCTTAATATTAAGGTGTATTACTTTCAGACACAAACTACGTTTTCAAAAATATTTATTTTATGAAGTTACCTTATACAGGGTCAAAAACAAATAAACTTTGCATCACATGCGACCAAATTTTAATAGCCCAATTTTGTAGAAAAACAACATTTAGTATGGTGCTACTTTAAAGAAATTGTATCTGAAATAAAGCATTGTCAAAGCTAAGAAGTTTTATGTAAGTTGCGTTGAGTCTTATTTTGCAAAAGTGGTACAATTTACAAAATATGGGTAAAAAATCAAAATTATCTTATTCAGCTGAAATTTTGCATGTGCGCTAGAAACTGCGTTAAAAAAACGTTTTCTAATAACTTTTTCGATACTTTCAGAAATAAATCATAAAAATGCTTCGTATATCAACTTTAATTTTTTTAATGAAACATATTAGCTTTATTCAGGTTTGGAAATGTTGACGGTTCAAGAACTGTTCCTGGATTGCGCAGGACTGTTGCGCAATAGCATAAATTCTAGAACGATTCCGAAATTATCCCGGAATTATCAGAGAAGTGCGTAAACCGTAACGAACTTTGTATTTTCTGTGGAACTTTGGATGTCGCGTTTTATAAGAGTGAACCTAACCTAACTTTATTTTCACATTTCCGTCATTTGTTTACAGTTCTTTCTGGATTCAACTTTATACTAATAAATTAAATTAATTTGAAATGGCTAGTGAAGGTAGGTTCTGCTTAAAATAATTTAAATTAAGGCTAATTTATTAGCTCTTATCTTGTTTCAGCTAGTATTAACGTAAAAAGAAAATACCGGCAAAAAAAATACAATTTATAAACCAAACAATAATTAAAAATAAATTGTTAGGTTACACTTGCGATTTTGACGTTTTAAAACTGAGGCAAATCGAAAATATTATGTTTTACACAATTATGCATCGTAAAATAATCCCAGACCAGTTCTTACTCTGGAGCAAGGACTGTTTCTGATAGTTCTGAAACAGTTCCAGAACAGTTCTTATTTAAACCCGAACAACAAACTGCTGTCAAAATATCAGTATTATTTGTCATGATGACATCCACGAAATAGGTTATAGGTTGGCAATAAATTGAACGACGTTGAGAATTCCACTTTAAAACAACAATACAATAACAATAACACACGGCAATCCAAATGCAAACTCGGTAGCTCGGCCACCGGTCAGGATGACGGATGACGGAAAAGTCATACTTCGTGACGTCATCGGGCTTGGCGCGCTTAAAAGGTCGTTTGAAATGCTTTTGACACGCGCGAAAATTTAATGAATTTTTACCAAGTTATTACTGATTTTTAAGGAGTAATAATTGGGAAATATTTTTTTTAGGCCTAACTAAATCATATTATTAAAAAAAAAATTTGAAAGTTCCCTATTGGCATAGGGCGTTCATCCAGTAAGGGAGAGATTGTTGATTCTATTCCTAGCAAATCACTCTCGATCACTTTAAGTGTAAACGTGTGTTTCCTTCTGAATAAAAGACGATTATTATTATTTTATTTTAGAAACATTATTTGGATGCCGCTAAACATTTTTTAGTTAATTTTATAAAGTTGTCTTGCGAATACTCTTTTGAACTCTCAATTTTGTTCTTTCTTTAATAATGCCTTCAGGTACAATATTTGTTAGAAGAAACTTGGAACTAATTAATAAATAATGATTATGTTTTAATCATCTGATTATTACGGCAAATAAAATATAATTAAAACTTTTGCAATTAAGTAAAAATAAAACTTTAGAGAAACTTTTCAGTAATATCGAAAAGTTCGATAAAGTTATATTGTTTCAAACAAGACAGGAGACAATAATTTATAAAAAAAAATTGTAATAAAGTGTACACTAGTACCATATTAATTTCACCTATAGCTGTAATTAGCATTAACCTTAAAAACTTGTGATTCATCTAATGTATTTCTCACATCCTAGATAACAAACACATCTCTTTTGATTTAAATTTTACCAATGATTCCTAGGGAACAAGGAAAGAAGATAAAATATTCTCCCTTGATGAAAAATGAGCTGCCCTATTATACCGATAGTACTCTAATAATACCTATTGTAAAAAATTGTTAAATCATATATTTTGAGGTTTTTAAAATCGACATTTCGGCCGCGAATGTATTTTCTATTTTCCAGCGCCGATTAATGAAAATATGTTTTAAAAACTCGTTCATTTATTTATCAAAGCCAATAAAGTAAAATAAAATTTAAAATGATTCGCCTCTACAGCAAAATTCCACGCTCAGATAAATAAATAGTCGAAAAGAGCCAAACAATTTTATGCAACTATTCCCTGCCATTTCAGAGCACTATCCGAAATACATCCCGACCTAGTTTTGAGCATCCATAAAGTTTGTTGACCTAGAAACCGATACCATTCCATTTATTCCGTGTTGCAATATTAGAAAGGGCGGAGCACTTTATAAACACATTAGTGAACACGAAGCGCATATTGCTTTAATGGCCCTTTTAGTATATTTTGCAATAAATGCGAGATTTGAGTGTCCTTTTATTAATTTCACACAGAAAAATCAAAGTCGAGCAGTATATGTCCTGCAATGATTAACAGAAGAAAAATGTATTCTTCTACTTCTACAGGGTGTTTCATAGCCTACACATGAAAAAATGTGTCTTGCTATCTAGCACTTAAACTTACGAAATCATCTACACCAAATATGACTTATATCCACGTTGTTTAAATCATCGTCAATTATTTTAAATAATTTTTTTTAACCGTCGATATTTTATTATAAAAATGTAAGCATAGATAACCTATTTTCAAGTCTACTATCTCCCATTTCCGTATGACCCCTTAGTCGTGGGACACTCTATATAACTACTACTTTTGTATAGAGTACTAAGTATTAGAGAAAACCACCTATTTAAAATACAAATGATTTACTCAATCTTGTTTCAGAGTAGTGGAGAACAATTTCTACAAGTCTATTATAACATACATAATATAACATTCCAGCTAGGCCATTGAGCAACAGAACCTAAATCACCATAGTACTTAGTATGTACTTGTTGTTCGCATATAAAAAAAATTATACAAAATTGGCTTTTATATTAAATATTTTACAAAAAAAAAAATACAAACGTCATTTTCTTTGGCCCCCGTGAATAAGCAAACAAGTAACCAAATTTGCAAAAATGAGATATTTACATATGATTGTAGAACACACCATTACCTTTTTTGTGAATAAGCAAATACGTCGAATATCACTCATCTTACGTATTCTGTGAACATGTGATTTTCCGAATATAACAAAAAATTATGCTTTAAATATGATTTATTGAGTTATTCCACTTCTTGCTAATATTAGTTTTTAGTAATAAGCAGTTAAGTAAACTTATCTTGTTGGTCACGGCGGCGGTGTTACAAATTATGTTCAAATATTATATAGAGTTATTTCCTGGTGCACGGAGAAATACCTCCGCCACGCTAAAAAACTTGTTAAGTTATCTGTTTGTTCTATCAGCAGGTGGTTGTTTTTGAGGTTATAATAATTATCCAGTAGATAGAATATTATATCGACGCGTTTGTATTATTATTTAAAATTGAGAGGAAAACAAGCAGCAGCACTCAGACTGTCAAAGCTATAATATAATGGACCCGTTGCAATTAACAAAGACAAGAAAAAGAACCTTATGGAACTTTTGCCCCTTATTGACATGGATTTTCGACCTTTTTACGAAGTTTTATTGGTAGCTGATGTTCCTCACATGGATACAGATTTAGTGGAGATCGATCCCGATGAGCAATAGTAGCCCAATATTATTAGTATAATTTTTTTGGTCGTGTTGTTATGCATAATAAGTTTTTACTATTGCAAAATAAATAATTATAAATGAATTGCCATTAATATAATATTGAATTAGTCTTCCTAAGTATGTATTTTAAAACGCACAGTTAAGATATCTCGAGTTATCCTAAAATGTATCTTATACTATAATTGTGAATATCCGGATAAGTCGCTCAAAATACACTTAAGATCGTTTTATTGCATATAACACATGCATATAACATATTCTAACTTATAGATTACCTATTTTAGTTGTAAAAATCAGTAAAAGATTTCCATAATACCTTTTAGGCAATTTACCTCAACTAAATTAATATTGTTTTGTCTCTCCTGAAAAATGTTATAAAGTCGACTTATCTGTTTATTCTTGGGGGCCAGAAAAATAATCTACTACAAGTCAGTACTTCTTTAAACAAGAGTCGCATACGTAGTCGCTCTTAGTAAGACGTGTCAAGTTGGAATACATTTCATCTGCCCATTTTTCACACTAGATAAATTTTATCATATCTTCGACAATACACTCCTGGCATATTGCGCAGAACCATTCATCCGCATTAATATCGACTCTTATTTCATTTTTCTGTGATGGCTTAGTTGTTTTAGTTTTAACTTTTCTCCTTGAAATATATCTTTCTTGGCAATCTCCTTTACTTTTTTTATCTCTTCCTTTTCTTGCCTTTAGAGCATACTTTACCCTACAGGGTGTTATAAATTCGACTCCTACCATTGGGAACTTGAAAATAGTAAGAGGTTCCTACAACAAGGTTAAATTGGGGCAATGTTGCCAAATTTAGACATGATCGCTTTATTTACAGAGATTCCGAATACTTCCGAAAATAAATTAAAATTGTTTCTTTCCATCTCTGAAAATAAAGCTAGAAAAAAATAAAAACCGGAACGAGAATTTTCGTTTTTTTTTCCCAAATATCTTCGGAACTAATAGGAATTTTCCAAATTTTTCGATGACTTGTAAGTCATGTTGGTCTGGGTCCCCGGACACGAAGGGGTTCAGGGCAACGAAACGGCAGATGATCTTACCAGACGTGGAGCTGAGACCCCATCCCTAGAACCAGAGCCGGCTATAGGAATAACTAAAAAGCAGGTAGGACTTGCACTAAACAAGTTTGCTGAACGCCGCTCTAAGGAGCAATGACGGATGGTTCCAGGGTGCAAACAAGCTAAGGACCTTATAGCTTGACCGAGCAAGGCTAAGCTAGAATGGATTTTAAACAGAAGACGATGTGTCCTAAATCCCTTAATTGGAATACTGACAGGACATGCAACCTGAGAAAGCACCTAACACTGATTGTTGTCGAAGAGGAGGATGCCTGGAGGAAGAATAGACCCCGCTGCATTTTTTTGGCACCCAAGGCCCCCGGGAAGACTCAGGCATCAGGTGCTGGAGGCTCTCCAAAAGAAAGAAATCACGGCCTTGGCCTGGAGCGACATACTTAACTTCATAAAGAGGTCGGGATGCTTTGGCGGGGGCCAAGGGGGGCTAGAGTGACTGGGGGAAGACTCTGGAGTAGGCAAAAAGAATTGCCGTTGGTCTACTTGTCAGGTTTCGGAACCTCCCATCAAATACTACCACTACTACTACTACTAGTCATGTTCACATTTCGCAAGTTTGCCCTAACTTTACCTTCGCTATATCTCTTACCGTTTAAGAGATCCCAATGATGAGCGTCAAATTTGTAACATCCTGTATATGATACCGCAACACATTGGATCATCTTATTTTGCAGCTTTACAAAATGCAGATAACAGAAAATCAAATAAATCGTTATCCAAAAATTTAAAGTCTTACATTCGCTGTACAGTGGGTTACTAGGTCAGCGGTTAGGCAAGCGGTCAGCAAAGTATACAGAAGAGAAACAGCTAAGCGACCTACGATTCAATTTATTTTAAGTTGGGATTCCGTCATAGAATAGAGGAATTTGCCAAAACAATTTTTGTTTTTGGCACAGATTTGACGTAAGTATATTTATATATCTACCACTCTAGGAATATATATGTGCAGCTTCTTAATCCAGTTAAACTTAGATACAATTTCTTTCTTAACCTCGTAAGCCCATAAGAAAAACAAATTCCTATTAGAAATCTAATACTGCATAATGGAATCTTTTATTGGAGGACAAACTCGTTTATTCGAGCGCCTAATAGATAACTTTAATTTATTACTAACGTTATTGCCTGCAGCGTTGCTTTTCCAAGTAATTAAAGAAGCTATTCTCAGGAGTAATATATACTTCTAAACTGTTCTAAGTTGGAATTCGTTGCTAGATAATGCCATTTACTCTAAGGTGGCGTTATCTGTTTTACAATTTAAGGTCCAGACGGGACAGATTACAATTTTATTGTTGGTGGGGATAAAGGATCTAGTATTGGTAAGTTCAGTTCAAGACGGAACTAAACGTTCCTATCACCACTGGGTTAATATTTTGTCTAGCTATCCTCGTATCGGCAATAATCCTGAGTAAATTTTTTTTGTAGTCTCGACTATTTTAACAAATTATTTAATCCCGATTCTGGGGCATTACTATACCCAGTAAATCCTGCTGCATTATAAAATCTCCTGTTACGACAACGAAGCAATCTCATATTCTTATTACGAGCACATAATAGATAACTTAAGTTTATTACTCACATTATTTTATGCAGCAATGCAATTTCACGTTATTAAATGAAGCTCTTTTCAAGAATAAAACATACTTTTGAACAATTCCAGCTAGTTGGATTGCCATGGATAATGCCGCTACGTTGGTTTAACAGCTTATTGTATAGGTGCAGAGTGACTTCATCGTGTACTTAAATGGAAGGACGGTTTGAATAGGATGGAATTGTGTCAAACAAGGTTAGATTTGTAGCAGGAATCGAATCCCTTTACGAAGAAAATTAGGGACATATAATAAGGTCTTGCAACAAGTATCACACAAGAATCTCAGTCGGCACAATAATTGCCCGTACGATAGATCGCATCAGATAACTTTAATTTATTTCAATCCTGATTCTCTACAGCAGCGGTTCTCAAACTTTTTTGGTGACGGAACCCTTTTGGGAAGCAAAATACTTGATGGAACCCTACAATAAAACAATAGTTTTTAAAAGTGTATTCTTTATTAATAAGCATAATAAAAGTACAATGTAACAGTTACTAATTATTACTTACTTTACCACATGGCAAGTACAATAATAGAAGATATTAAAAAAGAAAAAATCTAACTAATGGGAGGTATGAAACTGTTTTTTATTTTTCGTCAATTGGTTGATATCAGGTTTGATAGAAGACAGTTGAAGTATCATATTAGGTTCGGCGTCCAGTCTATTGCGATATTTTGTTTTCGTGGCTGCATAGGTTGAGAATCCTGTTTCGCACAAATATGTTGTTGGGAACGGGAGAAGAATATTCAGAGCCATTTTGCCAAGCATTGGATATTCATCACGGATTCTGCACCAAAAATCGTTGAGAGGCGTCGTTTTGAACAGTGACTCCATACTTGTGTCTGATGACGTTTCTAAAAGAGATTCATATATCTCGTTTGACATACTTTCGGGCTTTTCCAAGTTGGGTAAAAAAGGATTATGAATCCATGAATTCAGTTTCATTTTTGTATTCTGTTCTTCGGGAAAATACTTTTCAAAAGATGCGCGCATCGAACTGAGATATTGGACCAATTCTTCAAACACATCATCTTGAAACATTTCTGAGTCGTTATCGCTAACAAACTCACTGAGTGACGTAAAGCTTTCTATTTCTTTATTACCAACGCAAATAATCCAAAAATCTAATTTTCTTTTAAAGGCAGTTATTTTGTTATAGGCCTGAAACACTGTTGTCTGTTTACCTTGCAATGATAAATTCAATTCGTTCAGTTTTTGAAAGATATCCGCCATAAAAGACAATCGGAACAACCAAGTTTTATCATACAAACGGTCCTTCAAATTAAAAGAAGTATCTGCTGAAAGAAACATTTGTAACTCGGCTCTAAGTTCAAATAGCCTTGTTAAAGTTTTACCCCGAGACAGCCATCGCACTTCTGTATGGAGCAGCAGTGTTTTATGTTTGCTGCCATAATCTTCACACAATAATGAGAACAATCGGGATTGTAGTGGTCGTGATTTGATAAAATTAATTATTTTTACCGCTTCATCCATAACTAATTTTAGATTTGACGGCATTTGCTTCATCGCAAGTGCTTGTCTATGCAGAATACAATGGCTGGAACTACAATTAGGCGCTTTATTTTTTATTCGTGACACTGCTCCTGCTGTTTTACCTGTCATCGCCTTGGCCCCATCTGTACAAATGTCAATGCAATTGTTCCAACTGAGATTATTTTCTTCAAAAAATCTATTTATTTTATTAAAAATTTCTTCCCCGGTAGTGTTTGTGAGCAGCGGTGAACACATAAGCATGTCTTCTTCAAAAGAACTTTCATATGGATATCTCAAATAAATAACTATACCTACGCGCGGCGGCGGAGTCAAAACGTTCGACCAGAGAGAGGTGTTTTGATTTTTTTTTTAAATTCTTGAGGAACCCCTACAGAGGTATCGCGGAACCCTAGGGTTCCGCGGAACACACTTAGAGTATAGCTGCTCTACAGTAATGCCTTTCCAAGTAATTGAACCATTTTCTAGAATATCACATTCATTTGAGCGGTTATTGTGGATGTATTTCGCAGTTAGATGCCGCCTACTCTGACGGTGGAATTATCTGTTGTGCAACTCGAGGTCTAAAGTGACATTATAATGTACCAAGGAACTGGAGAAACTTAAACAAAGCGACAATCAAAATAGCTTATAATTGTGTTAAATAAGGTTAAGTTAGCAGCAGTAACCAACACCTGAGTAAAAGAGGTTTGTTAAGTTGGTGGATGGATATAATTTAATTAATAATAGCATGAATTCGGTGTTTAATATTACATAAATAGTAAAATCAAAAACATTACTTTGTCGGACTTGCATTGCCTTTATTTTGTTACTTAACGCAATGTTTCGGTCAGTTAGTATCTCTAACCGTTTTCAAATGTAAACTAGATTATCATTCTAAGGCTACTGTCTTAAATAATATCCATGTGCAATGACGCTTGATGACTCCGCCTACGTGCTTATTGGAGTGTGAAGCTTGAGCTGTCGGTTTTGGACAAGAAGAGGCTTCCAGATATTGGGGATATCTATACTTGGTTTACTAAATATATGTGTATTTTGATTCATAAAAGCTGCTTCCTTGAATTTTCGTTTTCTCCAGTGCTGTTCCGTGTCCAAACCCTTAGCTTCTGACAGTGGCGGATCTACGGGGGGGCCTGGGGGGGCCCAGGCCCTCCCAACTTTTTTTCGATCGATCAATAATTTAATCTGCCTTGTTCAACACACACCAAACCATCGCCACATATTTTTTTACATATTATTATATTATAGGTAACATAAACTAAAAGTTCTAATAAACTAAATAACTGATAGTAATAAAAGTAAGTATACAATTTTATTATACAATTATAGAAACAAAAACACTAAACAGCAGAACAGAACGTTTTTATTTGGTTTTAAAGCGCCTTAATTGAAACGCCGCTCCGCCAAAAACCGACCGATACGAAATGCAATGCAATGCATTATTTTATATTTATAGGTTAAGGTAAGCAAGGACAAAAAATATTCTTTTGTTGTAATTTTTGGTATGAATATTATATAGGGTGCATGCTGTTATTTAATAAGTGTCCGATATTTTATAGGACGATTCCTCAAGGTGAAAAGTTCGTATAAGCTGTGCTAACAAGCTCTTCATTTTTGAGATACAGGGTAGTAAAAAATTATTATTATTTTTGTTTTTTGTAAATAACTTCGAAAAACTATAATAATTTGTTTGTACAAAAATTGGTATTTGGGGAATTTTCAATATGAGAAATTCAAATTTGATCTTAGTTTGGCCTCTAATTATAGGTGGCGCCACCTACAGTTTTTTTTCTCTTTTGGAGAGTCATAAGTCATAACTTTTTCGTGCATGTAGGTATGTATCGCATTTTCATTTTCTAGAAGAAAAACCGATTCCTCTATTACTTTCACGTGAAAATGGTAAGTTTATCAAAAGTCGCTACAAGCAGCAGTTTTCGAAATATCGTGATTTAAATTAATCAATAATCAATGCATGCATTTCTTATATGATCTTTTTACCTTATAAATAACTGAAACTGAGTAATCGTTCTGTAAAATATCGGACACTTATTGAATAACACACAAATATTATGTAATATGTAACTGGTAATTTGTAATTTGATCGCCCCTTAAAACGGGCGCTCGCTTGCCCTGCGCACCTTGCATGCTCGCTTATTGTTGCCCTAGACTGTGTTTTGAAACAAACTAAGTACGATATCTATGGTTTTTTTATAGAAAAGATAATGTCGAAAAAACAGTCAAGTCTGCTAAATTTTTTCCGGAAAAATAGTCAAGATCCTGATCCTAGTAATGGCTATTGAACATGAATCTGTATCGGATATTTTAAAAGAAAATGACTATATGGAACAAATCCTAAATTGTTTCATAAATAGTAGTAACAGAAAAATGATGTTCCATTAAAGTTTATTTCTCATTTATGTTTTTTTTTGTTAAATTATAAGTGTTTTCTTTCTTTTTGTAAATTACCTATTTTGTAGTAGTCTATAATATCTGGTCTTGTGCTAATATAAGTAAATTACTTGGGATTATTGTTTTAAAACATTAAGGACCTATAGGTTCTTTATTGTTACATTCTTAACGACTTTCAAAAAGTTAATTTTATTTGTACCTTATACACCATAAACCTATGGATAGATTAGTTTTTAATACATTAAAAAACTTCTAATTTAGTTTTATTTTTTGGGCCCCCCCAATTTTTAGGATGTAGATCCGCCACTGGCTTCTGACTATTGTATATTATGTTGGTTGGTCCATACGTTCCGCTATACCTGATCTCGAAGTTTCACCTATTTGAGTATATTTCAGATGTTCTTTAACTCGTACGGGAAGAGGTCTTTTAGTTTCTCCAATGTGCGATTCGCCACACTCGCAAGGGATTTGATAGATACAATTTTTTATGTTTTCATTACTGGGGGGTTTTACTTTTGTAAGAAAGGTTCTAAGCGTATTTCCCGATTTGAAGGCTGTTTTGATATTATAGTTTTTGGTTATCTTTCTAATCTTTTCAGAAATCCCCTTGACATAAGGTATTGTAAGAAATGCTTGCTCCTCTTTCGTTTTTGTATTAGCTTTTACTTCGCGATTTTTAAGTTTTGAGATGGTAGAAGTTTCAGGGTAACCATTTTGTTTTAAATCTTTTTTGATGTTTGAAATTTCAATAATTAGGTCTTCTGGATTGTTGCAAACGTTAGATGCTCTGTGATAAAGAGTTTGAATTATGCCCTGTTTTATGGAGTTTGAATGATTCGATCCGTGATTAAGGTATTGCCCGGTGTGAGTGGGTTTCCTGTATACTGAAGTTTTTATGTTATCAGCACTTTGTTTGACAAGAACATCGAGAAAAGGTAGAGTGGAATGTTTTTCTGTTTCCATGGTAAATTTAATGGATTTTCTTATACTATTAATATGTTCCAAAAACCGTATCAGCTCTTCGTTGCTGTCTGTCCAGATAATAAAGGTATCATCAACATATCTAAGCCAAAGTTTAGGTTTAATCTTGGCAGTGTTAATAGCGTGTGACTCGAACCATTCCATGTACAGGTTAGCAGTAACAAAATAAAGACAATGGAAGTCCGACAAGGTAATTTTTTTGATATTACTTCATTGTCTACCACCTTCAAACAAATACATAAATATAAATATAATGTTGGTAAACAAATATTAACATAGCCTAATAAAGGAAAGGACTGACCGAAATAATTTAATAAAAACCAACGTCAAATAAAAATGACGCTGATATCTTAAATCCCGGATTGTTAGATAACCTTAACATTTTCATAATACTAACGATTTTCCCGAAAAGGTCGAAAGGGATGTTTTTAGCTGTCCGTATGTCCTTATAACTTTGGCACCCAAAAAGCAAATTTACTGGGTATTAAATTCTTTAAAGGGTCAAATGTGTTGGTTTGTATTATAAACTTCGTAATTAAAAAGGGAGGATCCAAGCTTAAATTATTTATTTTTTAGGGATAAAGTTTGCTATATTATATATAAAAATTGACCTTATTTTATTGTTAATCACATTTTCAAAACTATTAAGGTAGCCAGTTTCCATTTCTAAATTTTGATCTTAAAGGAAGATTTAAAATAGAGAAAGAGCTCTCCATTTATTTAGAATTTAGCAGCGCAGAGGTACGGAAGAAATAGGGGTAGGGGTCCCCCTATGAGATGATGACTTGACAACCACTCTTTCAATAAAATTTTAAAAAAAATGAGGATATTACTTAACCCACTGTATTTATTTTTGCACAATATAATAGTGTCTCAACATTTTACACAAAATAGCCAAAGTGCGGACTTGTCTTGTCTTGATTCACAATTATAAATAATATTTTGAGTCAGTAAATAACAAGGTTAGTAAATATATTAAATGGATAACTGTTAAAATATTTTCATAATAATGACGATTGAACTCGTATAAAACGTTTAAAGAGCGTGAAAGGTTCGTTTTTAATTGTTCATGAAGACTGGATCAACAAAAACCAAATTTACCAGGCATTAAATTCTTAATAGGGTCAAACGTGTAGGTTTGGTTTATATTCTAAATTTCTAATTAAACAGGGTAAACCTCAGGCTTAAATTATAAATTGTATTGAAGTAAAAATACTGGAATAAAAAAGTTGTTTTTTATATTTTTTTACTGTCTCATCAGCCCCGTCATTTTATTAGAATATTTCTGTACGTAAAAACAAAAAGAATTAATACTTTAAGTGACGAAAATTTTAATATAAAGTCTTTCGTGTTATAAACGTATCATATAACAGAAAGCTTAAAAAGTCAATTTTGAATTTAATTCTAAAAATAAATAAAAATATTTTTTATGGCCTAAGAAACTTTGTTAAGTGTTTATAACTTTTTCCTTTTTTTTCGAAGGATTAAAGAACTTCCAAGAACTATTTGTAATGGAAAACTGAAAATACGGTTTTCATAATATATCAACTTATTTTTTCGTATAACATTTTTTTTGTCGCATAGACAGGAGACAAATTTAACGATGAACGTAATACCATTAGTCGATTTTTTTCGTGGGATCAACGAAGTCATTATCCGATTTTTTAAACCTGGAATTGACATGACATTGACATCTTTAGACTGTCTTTTTAATTCTATCTCTTATTAATAAGGTTTTTGGATCAATTTTAACTAAACTTTTGAATTTTGGACACTAGCAAATTTGGTATTAGATAAAAAAAACGATCAATAATTTCATGATAGATAAAGCAGCCCTAGTACAAGGGGAGGGGACAGAATACAACTAATATGACATGCAATGCCCTCCTCCTCATTCCGGAACCACACTGCCCCTAGGGTAGACCTTTGATGAGTACATAAAGGAACTTTTTTACACTTATCATGCAACGAGAGTGGAAAGGATTCATTGTTAAAAAAAAATTATAAATCATGATTGATTTAAAAATAGGTGTAAAGTTTATTTGACTCCTACAGAAAAGATGAAAAACCCATTTTAATGCCCGGCTTATAGACCTTTCAAAAAAAAATCGGTAATTTTGTGTTAAGAACTTTTTTGTTTGGTTAGTGAATGGATGAAAATCTGTCCCCGAAAAAAGGGTCTGAATACCGCAATTTTTCCTTTATGTGAGAAAATTGGAAAAAGATTTTCGGTAAAAAGTTATAACTTGATTTATCGTAAAGATATTTTAAGGCACCAACAAAACTCTAATGGGAACAAGGGAAAACTTAAGTAATAAGTCATTTTTATATAAAAGGAAAGTTTACTAGAAAAAATTAAAGTTTTATTTTTGTTTAACATTTTTTTATTTACCTCTAAAGGTGGTTTTGTGCTGTGATAGCGATTCTGCGGTGTCGTTTGAGTATACCTTCGACAGGTTATTGAAAGTAGAGGAAAGTCTCCTAATATGGGGGTAGCGCCTAATATGGGGTAGTTCACTTTTGAGCCAGTACTAGTTCCGACATCTATTGTGTGTATTTCGTACTAAAGCACGACTTGCCAGAAAGCGACCATTATTTTTTTGACGCCAACATATGTTCGGTTTTGACGTTTAAGGTTATAATAATTTTGTCCTGTGTTAAAAGTTTTTTCAGTGGTATAGATTTTGCCCGATTAAGGAGACTTAAAGGTAAGTTTTAAAAGTTTTACTAATATAATTATATACAAAATTATGCGTAGTTTATGAAAATGGTTTTGTTTTTTTAAGCCATTCCACATTTTTTGCAAAAAGTCGCTTCTCTCAATAATTTAATTCGCTTCCTAATATGGGGTACCAATCAATTCCTAATTTGGAGTACCCCATTTTACACGTTGAGTGTTCTGGTTGTGAAATAAGCTAGTATATTTGTGACTTTTGTGCTAGTAAATAGATTTGTTTTGTGCTTCTTAGATAAGTAACTTTTTTGGTTAGGTTAGAATACCTAACATTTTTTGGTTAGGTTAGAAAATCATTTTTTTGGTTAGGTTAGAATACCTAACATTTTTTGGTTTGGTTAGAATGTCGTTTTTTGTAAGATTTAGTTTTTATATTCTCATTTTAAAAATAAATAGTTTTTATACAAACCTAAAAGAGTTTTAGATAGGTACATATTTTTAAGATTTACATATTTAATTTGTAATCCCCATATTAGGATACCATATGCCCCTAATATGGGGTAGGTAAACTTTTTTCAATGCTGCATATTTTCTTCAACATTTTTTTTTAAAACCTGTTCCTTCTTATTAAATGCTTAAAAAGCGTCCAAGGAATCGTAAAATTTAGAAATAGTTTCTTAAATGCAATTCGTTTTTTCATTATAGTGTTTTAAAAAAAAAGTACCCCATATTAGGAGACTTTCCTCTAAGCGTTCCCGGACCAAATAAGCAAGAACTTGCCGTGGAGAGGTTCCTACGGAGAGCAGTATATCTGCTACTGGTCCAGATGAATTTAGGGATCCTGCGGCAACATTCCTCCTACGGCTATTACTGGCATAATAACCTAGCATCAAGTATCCTCTTGTCTACACTACTACCCTTACTGATTTCTTCTAACCAACAACACATGAGATTTTGACAATATTTAAAAATATAAGAATTCATTATTAATGAGTTTTAAAAAAATAGGTACAAACAATTCCTTTCTGAGCAAAATTTCGCTCTACAATTTTATATAGCCGCAGGATACAACATATAAAAATTATGGTGGTGAATGCTTTTGATGTGTTTTAAAGCTTAATTAGTTATTATAAAATTTTCGTTTGTGCTGAAAAGTTGGGTTTAGCTTTACGTCAAATTGGAAAAATGATGTCAGCTATTATATAAAATTTTATTTCAGCATTAAAATTATTTTATACATGGCAATGAAAAAAAAATAAGTCTACATTCTTTAAATGTAAATTAGTCAAATTATATTTTAACCTGGTAAATTTCTATAAAGCTAAAAGGTAATTTTGGAAACTGTAAGTATAAAAATTGTTAATTACCTGTGTTTTACAAAGAAACAACTATAGTGGAATATTATATTGTATTTTTCGTGGTGCAATTATTCATCCTTCTTAGAGTGCGCAAAATAGCGCGTTTTGATAAGTTTAACAACATCGGCGAGCGGCTCAATAAATAGACAATCAATTCGATTATATGGTTAAGTTTGTCCACAGAATTTACGATTGATTTCTAACAATAATATTTTTTTTTATTTAAAAAATTAGTTTTTGTGCAACTGTCTTAAAAATTTTTTAACCTGGACCAAACGGTTTTGGTAAATATTGACAATCCATGTAACACATATTTTGTGCACTAAATACATAAATAACTATTTAATTTTTAATTTTAAAGTAGAAATTAACATTTAATAATTTTGTTCCACTAAAACAATAACATTTACAGTTTGCATGTAAAGCTCAAACATTCTAATATAGAATGCTTTTACAACAACAATTTTATATTTGGCTTTTAAATGTACCCATATTTTTTATTATTCAAACTGAGAGCTCTATTTATTTAGTTGCAAAATTTCGTTTTGTTTATATGAGCCAATTGTGATTGTTAGTAAATATAGGTTTCAACATTAGAAATAATATTTGTAATGTATAAAATAATTTTGATAAATGCAAGCAATTTTTGGTTACTTATTTAATTTTTTGGAAATTTAACTGTAAATAATTACTATTTGCAACTATGTAACTCAGTTATTATTCAAAGACAACTCTTATGATTGGATTTTTTCAACGAACGAGCATTGATTTTATTAGGTTCGCCTTTTCATTAAAAACAGGCTTTTAACTTCTTTTCGAACGTTATGAAATACACATCTGGCTAAATTTTAAGATATATTAAATTGTACAACATTACCCAGGAAAATTGAAATTACTTTTTTTAATTAAAATAATTTCAATTTTCCAACGTAATGAAAAAAAAAATAATATATTTGGCTTTGGTCCATGACGTACTGATGTGTTTTATCATTATGAAGAGAAGTTTAAAATCAGATTTTAAAGAAATACTAATAAAACTACTGAAAAAGTGCGGCTGCAAAAAGTGCTTTGCGAATGAAAGAGTCGGAATGCTGGACCAGTACCAACTACAGACACAGCAGCATAATAGGGATATATCCAGGCCAAAATTTGCGAGAGCCGACCGATTACACTGTTTCGCTGCCAAACTTTGGAAGGGGCTCTTCTATGCTCATTCCGGGTAGGGAAGAGTGGGAAGGCAATCTAGTAACAATGGAGGCGGATCACTCGATATTCACAGATGCCTCAAAAATGGACGTCGGGGTGGGAGCTGGTATCTTTTCCAAGAGCATGCTAAAACAGAGGTCGTATAGACTCCCTGACTACTGCAGCATTTTCCAGGCAGGAAAACCGCAGCGCTATTACAGCACAGTCGGAAAGACCTAAGAAACACCACTGCCGTAGTCACCGGACATTGCCTGTTCAGTAGACATGCTGAACGTATGCAAATTGCAAATACCAACTAACGACTTCTGTAGAAGTTGCAGAGATGAAAAAGAGGAGGAATGTAGTCAGGATGTCTTGTGTGAATGCCCCGGCCTCGCGAGAAAAAGGTTCAATGCCCTGGGCGAACCATCCTTTAATGCTCTGGAGGAAATTAGGAGCCTGCATGCAACTGGATCGACTCACTACGTTGATTAACAGCAGTGGCTGGTTTAAATGAGCTGTTAAGATTCTTCTACGATCTACGTCGCATTAACCATCAGGAAGCTGATGCAGATAGGTTCCGCGGAACATGTGTACCACAACGGTCCTTATAGGACTACGTGTGACTGTTTGGACAAGGTCAGAGGTCTGCCACTTTAACCTAACCTAACAACTACTTACAACACTGCTTTTAATTGATCCTACTCTAAATAAATAGCACTATAATAACAAAAAATCGAAACAAATATCTAGTTCCCTATTATAGTAGGAGAGCCCAACCTGAAGAATCCGCCATGGAAAAACGATAGGGAATACAAAAAAAATAATAGTTCCTACAAATTAAATTCATCTAACCGCTTTGAAAAAAAGGTGTATAATATCCTTATTTTATGACAAATTAAGAAACGTCAACCCTGGTTTATTTAAAACAAGAAATATTGAGCTTTCATTTGAGTCCAAGCGCGATCTCCTACGACGCACATACAGATAATTACTACTGAGCTACTACTGGTCACCTTGTAAAATGAATGCCGGTTATATATAATAATAAATTTTGAGATATACCTTACTATGGCATCATTCAGGAATAGTTTTCTCAAAATGGAAGATTTGTGGCTAGTAAATCAAGAATTAAGCCTTCTTTCTTAGCCCAACTATTTCTGCCAATGTCATTTGTGTCCAGCCAAAGTTACTGCTTAGTTAATTATTGTTTACAATCTAACAAACTAACATAAACCTTATATTTCGCCTCTGATTGTCATCTGCTAGACTATGTTTAATTCAAAAATATTTATAGAGGCTGATAAGCAAACTCACTTTTTAAACCTCTTGCGGGTATCGCCTCTTCGTGCAGCACGCACAAGTCATTATGATTACAAACAAATATTTTTATTACCTCCTTTCCTACAAGGGTAATTTATTAAGTAAAAGGTGGGTAATTAATTTAAACTCGCAATTTTTCTTTTTTAAATCTTCCGCTAGATTTATGGGTTTTCCAAGAAAGCATATACTTGCTTTTTGACAAAGACAAAAATAGAAAATTCCAATAGCTTGACTAGGTAGGTAGGTATATATAGTGCATTTTTTGGATATACCATCTTTTCAAGATATCGCCAGTATTTAGTCAAGGGGAAAGGTTTTCTCCTTCTTTAAAATAAATTCATTATTTGTACAAAATGTGTTAATATATAAATTATTTGTAGCGTTTTTTTTTGATAAAGATATGAATTAGAGTTAACAGAAACAATACCTAAAATCACAATATACTAGAAATTTTTCCGTTTGCTCTGAAATTATTCTCTCTCTCGCTTAATAATCCTTCTACACATTTCGCCGTTAAAAAAATGTTTTATGAATTATTAGTCTTATTATTAATTAAGCCAAAAGTCCTCCAAAAAATAATTAATTGAGAAACCAGTCATTTTAACTTACAACGTCCTGACAACGATTAATGACTTAAGAAAAGCAACATTAAGTCTTAAGGTCCTAAAAAGGGCAAAACCTTCGCTAATTTTATAATAATTAATAAACATTGGCGTACCACTTTATTTTAAGCATTTTTTATATTATTATTTTTTATATAGCATCATAAGTATTATTACGAAAAAAAATACTGGTGCAAAACTTTTCGATAAGGTAAGTGGTATATATTATTTCACCTTACTCTGCGTTAGTATACAAGGTAAAGATGAAGGCTATCAAA
The DNA here is from genome assembly GCA_963969555.1 of Polydrusus pterygomalis. Taxonomy (NCBI): domain Eukaryota; kingdom Metazoa; phylum Arthropoda; class Insecta; order Coleoptera; family Curculionidae; genus Polydrusus; species Polydrusus pterygomalis. The sequence goes on from OZ018379.1 coordinate 10,488,524, forward strand.
ATACTTTATTTGGGGAAAATAAATAAAATGTACCATCGCTGTCGATAACGCCTTATAGACGACGACAACATGGCATGTTTAACATTAAATTTCTCGTTAATTCTGGACTTATTTTATTTCATGCTTCAAGAATCTTTTGCCGAAGTTCTTCTCGGTCAAACTTAACTTTATGCCCTTTCTTCTAAAAACGTTCTCAATAGGATTGAGGTCTGGACTCTTTAAACTCCAGGTTAAGACGCGAATGTTGTTTTCTAGGGTGAATTCTTGGATTACATTGTCATCCTCTCCATATAATACCACTGCAGCCAATAAAATCATTACTTGAAGAACAATAATTTGCAACACTCCTAGGCCCCTGGGTTTTTTTTACACAAAATCTATCTATATATTGTGATTAGTAAGGGAACAAATTATTGAAATAAAGAACTTGTGAATAGACAAGCAACAAATGACAAATATTTACCTAAATAATTGATGATATCGTTTTTTTCCACTGTAGTGATCATAACCAGGGAAATTATTTTGTTTTTCCGTTTTTTTTAAATAACTGACTAAAAAACTTTTATTTCGAAAGAAGCAAAATAATAAAAACATTAAAAACTCGTTAAAGATATTTTCTCTTCTGTATTATGTTAAATCAAGATGGTCTTAATGTGCTTAGCTTTCTGTGGGGAAACAACATCTTGAAGCCAACGAATTTTTCTCTCTCGTAATTTTGTATTAAAAAGATATACGACTGACATAACATTAGAAAGGAATTTTGTTTTATTTTCCGTGACTTTATTTTCGTTAAGTAAAAAGGATATTAAGGAAAAATATTTGAGTCTAGTGTACACGGTGGAAACATAAATTTAGTCCTATTCTAAAATCCTGTTGTTATTATTAAGGTACAGATAAAACAATACACAAGCAATTTCTTTTTTTAATAATTTTATCTACAAAGCGGTTAATAATAGTAGCATATTACTTCGATCTTCAATATCTGGAAGCCTCTTCTTGTCCAAAACCAACAGCTCAAACTTCACACTCCAATAAGCTCGTAGGCGAAGTCATCAAGCGTCATTGCACATGGATATTATTTAAGACAGTAGCCTTAGAATTGTAATTTAGTTTACACTAGAAAACGGTTAGAGATACTAACTAACCGAAACGTTGTGTTAAGTAACAAAATAAAGACAATGGAAGTCCGACAAGGTAATTTTTTTGATATTACTTCATTGTCTAACACCTTCAAACAAATAGTTACAAACTTTGTTGTGTTTAAAATTAAATAAAAATAATTAAACACCGGAGGTTAGTTAACTGTGTAACATTAAATTTAACTGCAAATGAAGTGTTTTCCCGCTAATTTATTTTCCTTTAACGTATTAATATAATGATAATATATAAATTAAAAAGTGAAAAATGCTACTTTCCTAATGAAATGCCAGAGCCGTGCATCTCTTCAAATCAAAATTGCGACTAAGATAAATTCGCGAACTGTTTCGCAATTTTGTTTGCATTCGCAAACCAGACCTAGAACATTAAAAGTATCTTTATTTACCATTATGCAAACGAGAAAATGTCTTATAACGACATTTTAATGCCTTTAATATTTTTGTTCTTAAGTACTTTTATTTTTCTAAATAAAAGTTTGAGATTTGTTTAGAAAATGCTGCAAAAGAGTAAAGCCATTCATTTTTCTGATAATATGAATGGAATACAAAATTATTCATGCGGTGTTTAATGTGTTATGAAAAACGAATGACTTCTTAAAAAGTTTCTAAATAACACAACAAGGGGCGCGTTCACGAAGCGATCAAGATATCCTAACCTTACTATTTCCACTCCTTTTCCGAATGGGTTAGTTTACTGATGATCCTCAGTTCACAGGGAATGATCTCTTGTACAACCGTAGAGACTGATTGGATTTTTCTTCAGAAACATGTACCTACATTGAAATAAACCTACTTTAATACTTCATTAAAGCAATTTGTGTGGAGCAAGCCTCGAGTTTTACTTTCTTATTTATAAAGATATTGACAGATTTCTAGGCCAGGGTCAGTAGCTGTGCTGCCTTCCTTACAAGAATTTACATAATAAAAGCTGTTTATTTCTTTAAGGCCTATAAAAGAATTTTATTTTAGCCTGATTTCAGTAAAAAGTCTTGTTATTTGTCCCAAAGGAATATTCAGCTTGTTTCGAAGATTTTCAATAATAACTGTTTACGCTCAATAAAAAATGTGTTTACCCTAATTTTATGACTACATTTAAAATCGGTACAGCTACTCGATAAGATCGTCAATATAAAGTACCCCACTCGATATCTTAGGAGTTATAATATATATCCTTGAATAAAATTCAACATTCGTTCTTTTTCAGGATGTGTTCTATGTTTCTGCCAGTCTTATCAAGTTTTGTGGCAGCAATGCTGTTTGCAGTACATCCAATACATACGGAGGCTGTAAGTATTAATATTTTGATTTTCTTAATAGCATCTAATTACTTCGAAAATATTGCTAACTGCCTAAAGAATAAATTACTTATCTCAATAGTCGTCGCAATATGTAAGCCCTGTCGGGGTTAACATAGGTTCATTTTTGGAGCAATTTTTAGGTACAAGGCTCAGTTAAGTACAAGAGAACAGACTAGTCTGGTCTATTTTATGTTAAGATATTAGCGACCGAGACAGGACTAAGTTCTTTTACCATCGCATTCACCGTGTTTTAAACTTGTACGGGGGTCTGAATGGTTTATTAGCATAATGGATTGCATATTATATACAGCGTTACTTGTTTATACTACTCACCGTTCAACTTAAATAATAAATACCAAGAAAATTTAGTCCCTGAAACCTGACGAGCTTGCTACGGCCCATGCACTACTGATCTGAGAATTTTGAGAAGAATCCAGTATCAGCTGTTAATGCCACATGCGAGCAAACCCGAACAAACCCGAAACGCTTTGTTTTTAGAAAAAGTTGACTCTACTTACCGGTTGAAACGCTGTGATTAAAAACAAATAAAGGGAATGCAAGTGCAAAATTCATTCAAGAGTTCTGAGTTCAGAAAGAATATACTGGGGTGACAGCCATTTCCAATAATAAACTGGGACCCCCAAAATGTATGATACATATTATTATATTGTTTATATGGTGTAATAATTGAGATTTTACAAGGGTTTGTTGTATTTTCTTTTTATTAAATGAACTATTAATAGATTGCTTCATACAAACTACTTCCTTTTTTATAAACTTTGTCGTACACCCTTATAAAACAAACGCGCTAATGGAGAACACCCTTGCATTTCTAAGCTTTTAGAGAAATCCGCGTAATGGCATGAACTGTGCTTTAAATGTATACCAGAAATTTTAATTACTGCATCCCACATGAAAGGATTTTAAAGTCTCTCTAGGGATTAGTGTCGGTGTTTTGGGGAAAGTAAAAAAAATTTAAGGGCTATTGTCGTTAAATTACTAAAAAAGGCTTTAAAACTTTTGAAATGCATACTTTGTCACCGCGTTAACTGCCAGCGGTTATAATGTGAGTATACACAGTGGTGAGATTACAATGTTAGAAAGGATAAAAAAAAATTTTCAAGTTCATACTGTGATGATTATCCTATGGTATCAATAATAATAGTTAAAAACTGCTAGCTGTAATAACATAATAATATATTAAAACGCTTTTTTATACCAGCGTTCTATTAATTATTGTCATTTTTTACATTTTGTGTATATTTTAAAATGATAATTCAGTTGAATATAACTCAATAAACATTTAATACGGGTCCAGAAAAAAATATTTGTGTGTTGAAATAGAGTTTGGGTATTTTCAACAGATAGAAATTAATCGGCAGTCAAAAATAACTAACTAACTCAACCATACTCCCGTCCAGGTCTAAAAGGAAAAGTGCATAATATAAATATCTGCATTTAACCCAAGGCTGTTTATGAACTAGATATCGCAACCTTAACCGAAAATAACGAAGCGTCATGAAAAAAAAATTTAAGACATAAATAAAAATAGGAGATATCCGAAACCAAAACAGAATAACAGACATTATCCAGCACATAGCTCAAATGAAGCGGAAGTGGGTTAGCTATGGCGCTAGATAAGACTATGGACAGTGGATGGGAAACTTTGTACATTGGAGACCCAGAGAGACCAAGAGAAGCAGAGAACCACATGAGAGATATAGATATAGAAATACAATTCTAGTTGCAATTCAAGTCGATAAATATGGACTGATAATGATGATGTTTTACATACTGATAAATTATCTAAATAAAATATTCCGCTATTTATTTTTTTTTGTTATTTTTTACAATAAAGACGCCATTATTAACTGCTAACCTCTTAATACATTTTATTCACCGACCGTTTTCACACTCTATATTCAGTTTGTATATCCTTTTAAAAATATATTTTCTTTCTTAGGTGACTGGCGTCGTTGGCAGAGCGGAAACCCTCTCTTCTGTATTTTTCCTTGCTGCTTTTATCTTTTATTCCAAAGCAACGAAAAATAGAAAATGCACAGGTGAGGTGTATTTTCAAATCAATATCTTAATATAATATTCAAAATTCCCACAATATTTTATTTTCGTGTCGACGGAAAAACGCCTTTTATAATGCTTTTCAACTTTAGTGGAAAGTATTTTACAGGATACTTGGCAATAATAGAGAATACATTTCTTATAAAATATAACAAGTATACAACGAAGTATTTTATTACAAAGAAAAAATAATGATTAGGTTTTCTCTCTGTTGGTTGTTTTTAGATCAGTTTTAAATATAACTACAGTTCAGGCTATTGTATGAGTTTTATTTTATTATTGATAGTAAATGGTTACGCTGTGTTGAGAATAAATAACAATTAATCTAAATAATTGAAGTGACTTAACATTGTAAGGATAATACTATTTATGGAAATAAGCATATCGTAAATTGCTTTTAAATTATTTTTCAATTCCACTAACACGGTATTTCAATTTAGCCAAATGAATATTTTAATAGATTTTAACGCTTTTTGTTACTTTATTTTGAAATGAACGTATGGCTATAACAAAATTTATATTTTTAGAATGGAAGTACATAGCTTTATCAATGTTCTCCATATCCACGGCGATGCTTTGTAAGGAACAGGGAATAACAATTGCAGGAGTTTGTGCAACCTACGAAATCTTTGTCATTCAAAAGGTAATTAAAAAATATTTAAGATAAATTAATTGCTATATCTTACACCATAAATTTTACACTTTCTCTTGTTGTAATCAAATAAAAACATACTATTTTTTAGGTAAAGCTGGAAGACATCAAACACTTTCTCAAATCAGCCGTAACAGCCAAATCAAGCTATCACTTTCCAAAGTCCAACGCAGCAGCAAAACGACTGTTTGTCCTTGCCATTACTACTCTTCTCCTACTGTTAGCAAGACTACAAATAATGGGTTCCCAGCTACCAGTTTTCACTCGATTTGATAATCCAGCATCTGTGGCTCCATCACCAGCGAGACAACTGTCCTATCACTATTTGATAAGTGTCAACTTGTGGCTATTACTGTTCCCGTGCAATTTGTGCTGTGATTGGACAATGGGTACTATACCATTGGTGGAATCGTTCATGGATCCTAGAAATCTGGCTACACTGGCTACGTATTTGTTTTTGTTGGTACTGGCGGGGACTGCGCTGATGACGGAAAATAGGCATCAAAGTGTTGTGCTAATAATGGTAAATATATTTGTTACCTAATTAATAACGCAATAATGCAAGTTGTTTTGCTGGTCGCAAACTTAAAAAGCGGAAGAAAGCGGGGTAAAATAAATCTAAAGCGTTAGGTACGAAATATAAAAAGCCTTATAAAATATATTAATGTAACTAAGAATTCATTTTTTAAATAAGCAATTTATTTCTACCGTACTGAATTAAAAATTTTATTTTTCTTATTAATTCAGAAAAGTTTGTTTTAATTTACTTAGTTGCGACTTTGTATATAAATGTTCGTGCAAAAGGCTGATAGTCAAAAAATATTATGCAAATTCCATCTTAATTGAATTATTATTTAAAAATCCCTGGATTAATGACCGTTTGACAAATTTAATAACCATTTTAACCCTCCAAACAGCCAAGATAATTTATCAATGGCGCTTCTATTTTTATTTTCAAGAAAGACAAAATAATTAATTACAACCGCAGTTTCCTTTTACGAATATTAAGTAAATTTGGTCCGACAAAATTTATGATATTTCAGGCAACGAACGTCGAAACTGTTTGGTTGGTTGCCAAAACCTCGTTAAAGAATTTACGTCGCATTTTGGTCCCATTTACGTTATTAAGATTTACAAGTGCGGAATGAAGCACGTACTGGAGTTGCCAACCAATCTAAATACCAATTAAAATGAAGGAGTGATTACATCTAAAGAAAATTTAAAGTGTAATATTTTTTCTTTCCTGGCAGGTGTATATTTTCGTTGACATTACCCTTAACGTTACCTAAGATTAACTGTTCTCCGTATCTTAATTTATTTTTGGCGAATGTTTTTATTTATCTGCAAGTTTTAACCATACCTAGGAAGGTACTCTTGACAGCACACAAAAAAGGTCAATCATTGATGTTTGACAATTTATATACCTACATTGTTTTCCTTGCAAATTTTCGACCAGAAAATACATATACAATGTACTTTCCGAAGGTCTGTCCAAATTTCGGGTGCCCATCGGTCAGGTCCGCATAACCTGCAGCTAAGATCTCGTTGTACAGTTACAAACGGCCATATGTCCTAACAGAATACCTTTTGGTTCTCAGCGGTTTCTGCTGTCGAATTAGTTTCAGTTCTGAGTTTCCGACATAAGATTTGCTATAGTTTAATCCATATCTGTTCCAGTAGATTTTGTTTCCATTCTTTGTCCATCGTTTTATGGAATTTCTTTTTTGCAATACATTGTACTATTACTATGTTAGATTTTGCCAGCCACTAGTGCTTTTTGTCATTCCCAAACCAGTCTTGGTAATGTCAGGAGGAATTGACAGGACTATACTAATCTTTTTAAAAATATAAAAAGGAGTATTTTAAATATTTCCTGCAGTAATTTTATTACAAATTATTTTGCTATTTATATTACTTATTTATATGCAAGATCGATACATTTTTCTTTCAATGATAATGAATTTGACTAACAACAGGTGCTGTTGAATAAAAAATAATACGACAGAACCCCGCCAGCGACACTACTCACTCATACTTACTAATTATTGCATTGCTTTTTTTTCATTTTAGATGTCATTATTACATTGTTTTATTATTAAATTGTATTGTATTGTAGAAGAACCCAAGAACCTTCTTATCTAGTTTGTATTTTTGTCCAGTTAAGCCGTAAACAAAATTTATTTTGTTTATCCACGCCTTTTAAACGTAAAATCTAAATACCTTTTTCTTTTTTTTCCAGGGTACATCGCTTCTGGTCCTGCCTTTTGTGCCGGCCTCAAATTTATTTTTCCCAGTTGGCTTTGTAGTGGCCGAAAGAGTCCTTTATATGCCATCAATGGGGTTTTGTATGCTGATTGGTTACGGCTGGCAAGTTCTCGGCAAAAAGGCCGGTAAAAAGTTAGCCTGGACTTTTGTATGCCTGTTAATTCTGTCTCACGGGGCCAAAACATACTTACGGAATTGGGATTGGGAAAACGAGTATACAATATTTATGTCAGGTCTTCGGGTGAATCAGCGCAATGCCAAGTTGTTTAATAATGTTGGACATGCGTTGGAAAGTCAAGGTAAAGATTTTAATGATTTGTGTATTAATGGGATGTAAGTAATTTAAGAATAGGAAATTGATGAAAACAGAAAAGCAAAAAAAAAAAATGCCACAGAACCCCGCCAGCGATACTACTCACTCATACTTTTCTATGTACTAAAATTGTAATTTAGAAAGCCAAGCATTGTGTTAGGTGTAAAGTGTTGATGAAATACCAGCCTTAATGCTCCAAATAAAAAAATATATTTGTTTTAACCGGAAAGTGGCAGCTTGTCAGAAGAAAAAGCAGCTGATAAGATTCGGACTAACCAATTTGTTTTAAACCTGGCTTAATTATCAAATTTATATTTTGGCTTATTTAGAAAACTAGCATATAACACAACAATAAAACTAATGATTTGTAATTTTATATCAGGAAAATTCGAAGACGCTCTGGAATTCTTTAAAACAGCAGTAAACGTGCAACACGATGACGTCGGAGCATACATAAACGTAGGCAGGACTTACAATCACCTTAAAATGTACAAAGAAGCCGAAGAAGCTTACCTAAAAGCAAAATCCTTGTTACCCAAAGCTAAGCCCGGAGAATCCTATCAGGCTAGAATAGCTCCGAATCATTTGAATGTATTCCTGAATTTGGCAAATTTGATTTCCAAGAACCATACAAGGTAAGGCCTTTTTTTGGTAAATAGGGTCCTTTTCGGTTAAACCCGGATGCAGAATGTCGATGTTTTTATGTGGGTTGTTCTGAGAATAACAATATGTTCTTTGCTCTCACTACAATAATTCACAAGCAATATAAAGTCGTAACTTTTCAAAAAAATTACAATCGAGAATGAATACATATTTAGTTTAAACAACTAACATATTCAGAGAAACGTATAAATTTTTACTGAATATTTAAAGTATTTAATCTATAGTAATTACCAGTAGTTCTACTTCGAAGTTAGTAATCTTGTAAAATATATTAACTATCATACAAAATAAAATTAATATTTCAACTTCACAATGCCAAGAATAGACCTTAAGTAAACTCCTGAAAAGAAACGGAATATTTTATTTTCCTATAAAATATTAAACGAAAATATTTGATATCATAGTAAATAATTTTCTCATTTCCTGACGACAGAGTCCCAAGTTTATTTTTTAGGTCATTATTAAATGCTATGTTATTATTATTGGAAACAATTCAACCCTAATGGATAGTTTCATGTAGATTTTTTTCCAATTTATTAATATCAATATATAGTACGTAAGTGGGTACATAAATAATAAATTCCCATCATACCAAACAGAAATAGAAATAAATTTGTTCTTTCGTCGCCTTTTCTATACGCCCAATGGAATGTTTTTAAACTTTTATATTCTAGATTTCTTTGAAATAATTAAATAATAATGTTATTTTTATTAATATAGCAAATCTACACTGTATAGTTTCCAAAATAGAAAAGGGCATAGATCTTGGAAAATTAGTTAAAGAAAACTATCAGTAATCTCGCACAATGCCTTCTTATTAAAGAAAAAAATTTAATTTTTCAAAATTGCAATGTATATAAACTAAAGAAAATGTTAGCATCTCAGCTACAGCTACTACTGCGATAGACGACTTAAGACATAATTTTATCGGAGTTAATTAAATTTAACTTATCGGTATTTTTGGGTTGCAGACATAATATCAATATACTAATTAGATCACTTAACTGGACATTTTTGATAGTAACAATAAGATTGAGGGAAATGAGTTTATCACAATAATTACCAGTTCAAATTCGCTGAACGAATATTAATAAACGTCTTTTTGCGACCAGACATACAACTTTTATACTCTGAAAGTAGATTGAATTGAAAAAAAAACGCAGTAACTACCAATATCGGTTTAATATTTTTCTTTTCAGGTTAGAAGAAGCCGATATGTTATACCGCCAGGCTATCAGCATGAGAGCGGATTATACCCAGGCATATATTAATAGAGGCGATATATTGATAAAGCTAAATAGGACAAAGGAAGCTCAGGAGGTTTACGAAAGAGCTCTTTTGTACGATAGTAACAATCCTGATATATATTATAATGTAAGTTTTTGTGAACATCAATTACGTATGCTCCAAGCAGATTATTTTTAACAATCCATTCATGCGTTTATGTCGTTTCATCGTCACATGTATGTTATTATTATTGTTATTAGCATACAGTAAAAAATAAAACGCTGCTATGCACCCCGACTTCTTAAATCTCTTAAAGTTATGTAAGATATTTTTGGATGTTGGGACAGATTGGTCGGGAGACAAAAATGCGAAACACCCAACTACTTTTTCTTCACTCGCAGCATTCGCACACCATAAAGTAATTTTTTGTTCTTGCAAATAAACCATTTCAAAGTACCAGCAGAATTTTACAGTACGCTTACCTGAAAAATTCAGTCAAAATAGAAAACATTGCGGTTGGTATTTCGCTATTGGATCATATTTGCTGCTATGGATGGAGGGATGTAGCGAGAGTGGAATAGGAAGATGAATCGCGCTCGAATAGAAGTTGGCAACTTTATTTTCTTCACATTAAAAGCTGCCCTGAAACTTTAAGTTTACCAGTACTGTATAGAAAAATGCGACAACAGTCCAATTAGTAACAAAACATTTTATTTACCTATTAATCTAAGCATAAACTTTGGGTATTAAGGACCCTACTATACACATATATTAATAAAATTTATTTAATAGAATAAAGTTTTCCCGAATTTTGAAACAGTATCCAAGAAAAACTTCAATTTCTAACTTAACTTCAATCTATTCTATATATTCGCACTTTCTAACTTGGGCACATCATTTTCCGTTTACTTAGACCATGAATAGGACTATTTCTTGTGGCTCCAAACTAGGGTCTATAACTTCATAGAACTTGCGTTTATTTGTTTAAGAAACAAGTTACACAAAGTGTCCCGTTTCGCGTAGAAGACATGTATATTTATGAATGCATTGCATATCTAGGGATGCTGGGGCATATTTGAACTAAAATAATATTATCTTAAATTTTGTATGCATGACGAAATTGTTATTACAATTATGATGTTTATTTCGGTTAAGTGTTCCGTAAGATATTTTTGATGAAATTTAAGGTATTAATTTGGACCTATTTATACAGGGTTCCTCATTTAAAACGAAACAGGCTAAATATCTGGTTCCACGTTAATTAAAAAGAAAAACGCTCGGACCAATCGATTTTTATTTCGAGGGGGACATCTTTTGCGTATATTGTCAATCTTGTTACTTCAAGCCCCTAGGAGGGAGGGGGGGGGGAAGATCTAAATCTTAAATGGATACCCCTATTTTATATAATTTTTTTGGATTCTGCATAAAATTCTGAACATTTTTTATTAAAAGCATTATTAGTCTATACTAAACAGTTTCCGAGATATTGACTCTTGAAAAATGAGATTTTTTAACTTTGACAGCGTCTAGCTTTCTAACTGTACGTCTTAGAGTAAAACGGCTTACATGTCCCTATCTTCGATTCTTATTATCTTTCCAATAGTGTCAACTTTCGGTTAAACCGGTTGTAAGAAATATATTACTTCCGTAAGTGGTATCCATTTAAGATTTAGATCTCCCCCCTCCCTCCTAGGGGCTTGAAGTAACAAGATTAACAATATACGCAAAAGATGTCCCCCTTGAAATAAAAATCGACTGGTCCGAGCGTTTTTTTTTTTAATTAACGTGGAACCAGATATTTAGCCTGTTTCCCCTGTATAGTAAAGTTGCTATTTTGACTAAATAACTAGATATAGGCGTAATCCTTTTCTGGAAGTACCAGTAAACATGTTTGAGAAAAATAATTGTTTTTCTCTTATTAATTCTAATTTTAATAATATCATACCCAGATGCTAAGATACTTCTTGACAAATGTTTAAAAATACTGTTGAGGATTTCTTTCTTAGTGGTGTTCGTTTTCTTTCATTCAAGTGATGGAGTAAAGGTTGAAAACCATAAATAATAATTAAATTATTGCTCTTAACACTTTCACAATAACCAACTAGAATTATTTACTCGTAATCCTGTTAATACAGGTCGATAATATTCTTGTAGATAAACCTATTTTTTTTTTCAGTTGGGAGTAGTATTTCTCGAACAAGGCAAAGCGTCGCAAGCCCTAGCCTACCTAGACAAGGCCCTAGAAATCGACCCTGAACACGAACAGGCTCTCCTAAATTCCGCCATCTTGCTACAAGAATTCGGGAGACCTGAGTTTCGCAAAACAGCTAGGGAGCGCCTGCTCAAACTACTAGCAAAAGATAAAAATAATGAAAGGGTCCATTTTAACCTGGGAATGCTATCCATGGACGACAAAGACATTTCGGAGGCTGAGTATTGGTTCAGAAGAGCGGTTCATCTAAAGGCGGATTTTAGAAGTGCTCTTTTTAATTTAGCGCTTCTGTTAGCTGATGATCAGAGACCTTTGGAAGCTGCTCCGTTTTTGAATCAGTTGGTGAAGTATCATCCTGACCATGTCAAGGGATTGATTTTGTTGGGAGATATTTATATTAATAACATAAAGGATTTGGATGCGGCAGAAAATGTAAGTACAATCATACAGGACCGAGAAATCTTAGTTTTGTTGTGGGTATTATAACTAAAAATGTTGTAGAGGTTTTTAAAAATTTTAAAATGAATTCGCTGGGAACCAACCGTACGCAAAACATCACTCTTAATGAATAAAGATAGAGTAGGTATATGTGCAATTGGTTTAAGCGCTCTAGGTTCTGGTTTAGTGGAGACATAAAGTATTTTTAAGGGTTAAAACTCTACTAAGCGTAAAATTTGAACGTGTTTTAAAACTTCTGGTTATTTTTCTTTTTCTCCGTTCTGTCCATTATTCTTTTATGATTTTTCCGCTGTTACATAAAATATTTTTTCCAATTAAAACTTTAAATAAGCTAGAAAGTAAATTACATTAACTTGATTTAATGAAAACAGGTTTAATTAAATTTTATTTTTAAGGAGAGCGAACTTTTTTATGGAGCTCTTTTACCTGGCCTAAATTTTGAAATACTATATAAAGTAATAAACAGTGTTCATCAATAACTTAAATTTTTATTTTTGTTAGGAAACAGAAATGCTTGTTATATTATTATATAAAGTATTATTTACATTTTTTTTAATGGATTAACTGTCAATTGGTACAGTAATATTATGTCAAAAAAGGTTAGGAAAAATATATTTACAAAAGCTACAAGAATCACATGATTAAAGTTTAATCTTATTATCTCTTACAGTGTTACAGAAAAATCTTAGAACTAGAACCAGATAATATCCAAGGCCTTCACAATCTCTGCGTGGTCCACGTCGAAAGAGGCAAACTCTTTGAGGCTCAAAAATGTCTCGAAGAAGCACACCGTTTAGCACCAGAAGAAGATTATATAATTAAGCATCTGACCATAGTCCAAAACCGCATAGGTAAGCTACACCTCAATGAAGACGTAGCTGATGCAAAAGAAAAAAGTAAAGTAGTATCAAACAAAAGTGTGGATGAAAATGAAAAGAAGACACAACCGGTTGTCAGTAAAGACACTGAAAAGCAACGTTACAGTAGTAGAGTTGAAAACACCGAGCCTATGTTCGTCAAAGACATTGACAATACCGAAGATTATCCCAATTTAACCATAATAGAAGACGAAACGTCTGTGAAATCACCCGTACATAATTCCAGCATACACGAGACACAGCGAAGCGTTTTGGATAACGACGATCCTTCCTCGGGAATGTCCTAGCAATGAATGAAAAAATAAGGAGAGTTTACTATTTTAATATTGTATTTTAAGGTTTATTGTAAGACTTACTCATGATGTTTAAAAATTTCTTAAGAATTTTTTATATGAGCCAACGGGTTACGAGAGTTGGATTTTTACTAAGCATATTGATTTAACTTGTACCTTTCCTGGACATTTCTACAAACAACAATAAACACTTTTTTATTTTAAACGAAGCAACCTAAGTAATAAGTTACATTTGAGGAATACTGGACATTCTAAACGTATTTTGTAAACCTATTCTAAATTTAAATTTAATAATTACATTTTTTAATTAATTAATTACTTCTTAGACTATAAATATTATTGATGTCAATCGTCTGTTAGATAAAATGAAGCATACCTGCATTAAAAATAGATAATGTGTAAATATAACTGGGTATGCTTAGTTGATGGTTTTATTTGACAGAATATACTTAATCTAACTCTTGTAATACATGAGCAAAGAAGCCATTAGATGTAGTGTTCATTCTGTGATACTCAGAATAATCGTTTGAATCTATTTTGACTTTAAAAATTGTCTAATTATTGTATTTAACCTTACTCTTATAAATAGCATGGGAGGAGTACCCACATGTGACTTAATGTTTACAATCATTTTTAGTTTTAGAAAAATATTTTTTTTACTATTATTAGGACATTAAAAAAAGATTATTGCTGCAAATAAGTATTTACGCAAATCAAAGATGTTTCAAAAGAATTTTAATGAGAAATTTTGATTCAAAATATTTCATAATATTTTTAAATAATTTTTATTTCACTGCTAAGTACTTAACTAAATACTTCTAGTAGTATAGAGGGCGGGGTCCTGGGACCCGATAGTGCCTTTTTGGCACTCTCGATGGCATCATCCACCTCGACCACAATTCACCCCTTTGATTACTAAGGGGTGTCTACAAAAAGTTCCACGTGAAAACCAGAGGCTGTTGACCAGAAGGTTTTTAAACGTTTTAGATTCAGGCCTTTTCGTCCCCGAAGATTTCAGGACTTTTTAGGACTTTTTTTAGTTAAATTCATAACGTGTTTGGTAAATAATCCTATTACGTATGTCAGTTATATCGAATATTTAGTGTTCCCATTTGGTTTTGTCGAATTAAAAAAAAAAGCCGATTTAACTGATGTAATATAAATAAAAAATTAGCTATTTGCATGATAAATGAAAATTAAAATTTTAAATATTTTTTAGCTAACGATTATGTCTTCCGAAAGTGTCAAAATTATTTCTTAGTAAAACATTACATCCTTTTTAAATTGACTTGATATTTAATATTATTAAAAAAAGTTTTCAAATTAGAAATGTTTCTATTTTTTGTAAGGGTCTAGGATTAGGGAAAACTTGTTGGAATATAAAGTGGAAGTCAATTTAAAAAACGAATCTTAATAACAAAATTAAGTAAACCAAAAATTCTTAGACATCTTTGATTTAATTCCCAATGTTTGTGATTATTTTTGTGATGTTGCATTTATTCTTTATTAATTTTATGATATTATTGTGTTAGGTTTGAGTAATCGAACATCGGAATGTATAAACGAAAACAAAACATGTTTCTAACCATAACTAAATGCTAATATTTTATGACAACTAATCGTTTTCAACTCTATAAAATATTACACACTAGCAGGTCCAGCCCGTTTCGCTGGGGGGTGCTATCGACTCAAGAACTTTTATAACTCTTATCATGGTTAAAAATTCTCATATTTTCCGTACATGTTGGAAGCATTATTAACTTCCCACCTCATCCAGAAGTTCCAGCTTAATCTATGAGATTTCTCTGTACGAATCCTCAAACTTTTTTATTATAAGTACTGTACGGTTGGTATATCTGATGTACTATTTATTAGTATAATGCTAAACTAATGTTTATAATAAATGTCTTGATGTAAAAATCCTTTAGCTAATAGGCTAGACGATCCACGTGGCCAAATCGGTACTACTCAACCAATAATGTTTGCTTTTTAAATTGGTCAATAATGAATAAATCAGAATAATACATACAACTCTTTAATGAAAATTGTATCTTATAAGTTGGTTTTAAATAGAGTAATGTCACCTGGCTTTAAGTCAAAAATAAAATATTTACCCACCACCACCATAATTGGATTGGAATTTCTGAAATGATTTGAAATCTGACAAGTTTTTAAATAAAAGCACAGATAACCTATTACCTGTAATAACAGGTAAAAATAACTAATTACTGATCTGGATAAGGCCAACATACAATGCTTTTTCTTAAATTTCAAAGTATTTGTGATGCATTAAATCTATAAAATATTTATAGAGTGTTTTAGGCTGCGCTTTTTGGCTACCCGGTTAAGTTACTAGGTAGCAGGATTCTATGATTGTCTATCTTTTTTATTAGCTTTTCTTTGTAGCGCTGTCATTGTAATTTATCTCGCTGGTAAAGTTAACAGCAAAGTAAAAAACTGGACCTAACCCTTTTTTTCATTGAAAATATATTTTTATTCTGATTTATGTTTTTGTTAAGCTCCACAATAACGAATTTTCCCTATAATTTCGTTCTTTGACAGCTAACGTGGATTTAATTACAATTTTAGTTTGTAAAGGTGCCTTGAAATCCTTAATTAAGGCAGAGATGATTTTGTAATATAGATATAAATATTTTTCTATGTTGTGAAACTGTTCATAGAAGATTAAAAAAATGTAAAATCTAATGTGAAAATTATATTAATTATTGTCCTATGACTGAGTTTCGTTTTGTTAGTTTTTTTTTCAAATTTTCTAAAATTGTTAACCCCGATTATACACTTTTTGTAATAAAAATGTGCTAACTTATTGTTGGTTTTTATTAGTCCTTTTTTGTATTAGTACACTGCAATGGCGACTAGGTGTGCTAGAGAAAGACAAAAATATTCATGAAATTTTTATTTAGATGTATAGTGGGTTTCAATTGGTTTGCCCAGAGAAACCATCCTTAAGGTGCCGTTTTTCATATTATGCTTGAGTAAAATTATCAACATAAACAAAACTCACTACCTACATGGTTTTCCATAAAAAGCGATGGGTTCCTGATCTACATCTAAACTTAAATGACAATCCTATTTATTGAATTGAGCAATGCAAATATCTTGGCCTTTATCTATAATCATCATCATCATCAAGCAGCCTGTCTCGTCCACTGCTGAACATACGCCTGTCTCAATAATTCCCAATTTTTCCGGTCCTGAGTAGCATGAATCCAATTTGTCGAGATGCGCTTTACATCATCTGTCCATCTAGTTGGTGGTCGTCCCTGGTTTCTGAAGGCTTGTTCTCTGGGTCGCCATTCTATAATTCTTTTTGCCCATTTTTCATGTGGCATTCTTGCTACATGTCCAGCCCAACTCCATTTCAAGCAAGCCATTCGCTCCACCGCATCTGTAACCCTGGTTCTCTGTCGTATTATTTCATTGGGAACTCTATCCCTTATTGTAATTTCCAACAGAGAACGTTCCATGGCGCCTTGCGCAACTCTCACTTTATTTACTGATTTCTTCGTTAACGTTGAAGTCTCTGAACCGTAAGTCATGACAGGCAGAATGCATTGATCAAAAACCTTGCGTTTGAGGCACAACTGAATATCTGACTTAAATATATGTTTAAGTTTACCATAAGCTGCCCATGTTAGTCCAAGTCTCCGCACGATTTCGCATGTTTGATTATCTCTACTATCTCATGCCCTAGATATTTATAGGATGTCACTTGGAAGATCTCTTTTCCCTGAACCAGAAGGTTTTGGCTAGGGACCATATATACTCAGAATTAAAATGACTTTGTTGCCAGTAAACTTATCTCTGCATACTTTGCACTAGTTAATTTAAAAATTATTATGAATAGCAAACAGTTACTAAATATTTACTCTACCCTAGTCTACAGTCACCTACGCTATCTAGTGATTTACTAGGGCCAATCAACTAAACTACAAAGATTATTTGTTTTGCAGGAAAATATAAATCGAAAAATTTACTTTTTAAGCTACCTTGAATCTTGCAAAGACATTTTTAGTGATATAAAATTTTTACGCTGCCATGTATTTTAATTCTTGGTGCAGTCATGTTTGTAAAAAAACACAAATTTCAGTTTTCTAAAACCTCACTGGGAATTCAAATAAAATTTATATATTCGGCTATAAAACCATTTTGCTTTTCTCTACAATACACTTACACAAAATATAAGAATCTCTGAACTAAAAAAAAGCAAGAACCTAGTGAAGTGCTACCGTCTCGAAAACAACTTTTACGATGTTCGTCATACCTATGACACTATGATTTAAAACCTAAAACCTTTTGTTTTGACAATTGGCACAAAACTGACCTTTTTTTAAATTAAAATATTAATCTCAAAACCATACCAGGGTCATCTGCCTATATTTCCGATTTACTTCACCATTCTGGGCTGATTAAAACCTTATTAACCCTTAGATTTTGGTGTGGTTTTAAAAATATACTTTAAGTCACCGGCGTATACAAGGGGGGGGGTAATGGGGGTAATTACCCCCCCCCCCCCAAGATTACTTAAGCGTTGTTTAATTTTTGTCCTTACTCCTTAAAGTTGCTATTATCTAGTATCCTAGCCAGGCACGTAGCTAGGGGGGGGGGGTTCATGCCCCCCCCCCTGAAACTCGAGCTCTGATTTCGGAAACATAGGCAACACATTAAACATTTCCTACGCTATTACATTTTCTTCACTTTAATTATTACCGGGTTTGTCCGATCGATTACCCCTTCCCCCCCCCCCCCCCCCCCAGGCGCATGAGCTGGATACGCCGTTGCTTTACGTTTAGTTAGTTTCTGGTAATTCTAGTTTACCTAATGGGGAAACCATAGAAATATCAATATTGAGCATTTTTACGTGTATCAATCTAAAAGACAGTTGAAGTTAATGAAATTGCTTTTACTAATAATATTAAATTGGTTTTTATGGAAGAACCTCTTCGACAAAACTAGTATTTCCACATAATGGTGTAGTAAGGATTTTATAGCGCCGCAGGTGAACATTTTTTTGGGCAAGCCTAGAATCCTAATCGTAGAAGCATAGAATTTCTAGAATGTATTCTCCTTATAACGTAGGCATATACTTATATTTTTCAAAATCAATGGACTGAGGTTGAAATTTTTATGGGAATTTCTGTGTCTCAAAAACTAAAACTAGTGAAGGTCTAAAAATTGGTATATAAGTTTCGTTAATAAAATAAAATAATACCTATGGCGTTTTGTAATTTTTTCAAAATTCACTTAGGCGTTGGAAAAAAGGTGTAGCCTATTTTGAGAAGAAATCTATAATACTTAATTGGCTATAATTTTCAGCTATCTTGCTGAAAATTGGTAGTAAGCGCGGACTCTGTTAAAATAAGTATTATTTGTCGAATTTTCATCAAACCATTATTGGTCCACATTACCTTTCTGCTAGAAGGCTGACAAAAGTACCAAACGCCATCTTTTAGTCGTATATCTGAAACGCTGCCTTATTAATATAGACTAAATAACACTTCCATTTTACAGAAACCTTAGCACCTACGGCAATTCGTTTAAAAATGTCTTCTTTTCTCACTTCATTTTAATATCAAGCAAAAATTTGAGCGGATACGTAACGATGTCGCTGTATTTATAAAACAGAGAAAGCTAAAGTTTTCTTTATAGAAACATCAATAGATAAAGCGCCATCTTATTGTAGCATGTTAAACATGATCTGTTATCGGAGAAATATAATCAATATAAGAATCGCACAAATTATTATTTCGGTGGAAATGTAACAGTTTCTGTAGGTTTTATTTTGAAGGCAGGAATCCATTAAAGAAGGTTCTCTGTACATTTTGCGATGGGGTTGATTATAGCATAAAGCAATATTGTAATATTTTAAAAGTTACTCTATATTTACCTAGCCAAAAACGATGAAAATTATTAAAAAATACATGATGAACCAGTGGACTCTAAACGTTTTTTCCACAAGCATGCGCGATTTGCCGTTTATTTTGAAAACGACAATGCGGAAAGTAACTTTTCCGCTCTTGTTGCGTGCGGAAAAGTATCTTTTTCTGCACTTGTTAGAATAATATAACCTAACTAACTATTTCAACTTTCTTGAAAATGTCAAACAAGAACTCCGCTTTTAGAATAGGAAGCGTAAAGCCAAAACTATAGTTCTACTCTCCTTATGTTGTCAGCTACAATGAAATGAAATTAAAGTGTGGTAGAAAGTTTAAACTTTAAATGTACAAAAGGCAAAACATGTGAAATGCATTACCTCAGTTATTAGGGAGGTGGGGAGGGGCCGAATCAGACCCAGGCACAAGTGGTCCACTCCAAATACAAAATTATGATGTAAAAAGTTTGTGCAAAGGAAACTTATATTTTCAGAATAAAAATAATAATATGCTAAAATACCTTAAGGTTTCCTTTACTTGATTCAAATTTATGTCCGAAGTGATATTTTACTTTCGGATGTTCTTATTGTCTTATGGTAACTTTTTTGTACATCTTATGAACTGCCTATTTATAAAAAAAATTGCTATAGAGCTGCCCGTTTTCAATTTTATATTTATGATAATTTATGTAATTTTTGCCAATTATCTTCTTTCACACTGAAGAAAATGATCTAATACAACAGGTTTGCTGAGACATAGTTTGAATTGATAGCTTATTTTTTATTAATCCATATTAAATAAATTGCAAGTGTATTAAAACCGTTTTAGTTTTATATCAATTCCAGATTTGCTGGAAGAGTGTTTTTTATTGGTAGTAATTAATTTCATTAGCAGCCACAGTCTTGTTGAATACTGAACTACTTTTAATACAGCAATTTTGTTGAGAAATAAATTGTATCTTCTTAATGCGACGCATTTTGTTCCCAGTTAGTGTTAACGTATTTGTTGCGCAGGTCACATCATTGTTCGGAGTCCTCAAGCTGTCCTATCTGAATTTGAATTTTATTGATCATACCAATACCTGTTTCTATTAATTTACTTTTACTTTGTATTTATGTTTTTTTTTAACTTTGCATGTCAGATAAAGCAATAGAAGATTTTTATTTCGCACAACCCATCATTAGTATTATTGGAATTTATAATCTATGGACGAATTTTACCAACTCAGTAAACCATGTTACATAATAGATAATCATATGCAATGTTAAACGACAAGAACAATATCACACAAGAAGCTATTTAAAATTTTGAGAACTACAGCAGGTACTGATTTTAAGTGGTAAGTATATGCCTTATTAACCGTGGCAAACAAATATTATTATGATTAATGTCAAGTTTCATTAAAACTGCCAGTCTGAACTAATACAGTATATAAAACCAGATTACACCTCCAATTGAACTTGATAATTACTGTGAGTATTCATAGCAATAATGGCAATAAACTATTCTATGGTAGCAATAACTCCTATTTCCTATTGAAGGCTAAATTACCGTGATATTATCACTACACAACGGTCTAGCAATTTTCGTTGTCGTACAGTAGGCAAGCGCCTTGCTGTCACATAAATAGTATTAAACAGTTGAATAAAGAGAATGTGAAAGGAATAGAAGACTTTTTCTCAGTGCAAGTCTTCGCCTGTCGGTGCATATTTATTAGATGTGTAAGATATAAATGTTTTAAGTTTCTTAATTTGTACGAAGCTGGTGCTAACTTCGCTTTCTTTCCCTCTAGACTCCAGAATGTTTATACTTGGCATTTTACAACTTTAGTCGACCTATATTAATCAACATGTAACTTAGTTACTTTATGAAATACAGTTTCCAAAAATAGGTCGTGAGAATGTCTTGCAAATAAAATTCAACTCAGGAAACATCGTCGCGTCGTGAAGGAATGAAAACGGATAAAGAACATTTTATTACTGGAAAATGCAAAAGCACAGTCGAGAACACTAAATGGCCATGTAGTAAAACGTAACCTTATATAACTGAGAAAGCAGCGATCGCCAAATTTTCCTTTTGCAACTCAAAACTGGCCCCGGGGCAGAAGTCCAATGCAGAATATAATAGCGACAATAATTACGAAAGTGGTAAATTTATGGCCTCGCGCATGTAAACAAAGCCATACAGGAACAGGCATGCACTTTGCAAAATTCTCATTTAACAAATGGGAAAATAGACAGGGCCGGGCTTTAAAATTTAAAATATTTTGGGAAAGAAAGAAACACTAAAAGTCTTCCTCTACAAAATTTAACAGAATAAATTTCTTCAAGGGTCTCTACATGTTCCGAACGAGACCCTTGAGTTGGGGGAAAAGGTAGTGATTTCTGGTGTTTTTAGTGGCTACCAACCTATCAGATTTTGAGGTTAGAATCGTTTCTAATGTTGTTTTTTTTCTAAAATCTCTTCAAAAATGATTCGCCGTCGTGTCTTTAGTTCGACAGGCAAATCGAAAATAAAAAACAAACAAAACGGCCATTTTCGATGTTAACGCGTTCCTAACTTCAACTCAAATATTTGTTGGTAACTAAAAGCGAATAATATTAAATATACTGAGCAAGCACAATGGATACTCTGGGGCGGGTAGACCACGACGGCCGTTTCGTCCTTGTTAGAACGCTACGGGCAGCCATAGCCCAAGCAAACCCGACAAAGGCGGTAAGATGTATTAAAGGCCTTTTGCAAAATCAAAGCGGCCATCAATATACAGTAGCGCCATCCCAGCGGAATTAACTCCAATATAGAGGTAGTCAGACTGGTAATAATCGAAAGGTATAGACAACTTTAATATACCACGAAGTGCATCACAATCCAGTAGAGGGAACCCTATTTGCGTTTTTACAGGAACATCTGCCGTTTTGCAGATTGGCGCTACTGTGTATTGATGGCCGCTTTGATTTTGCAAAAGGCCTTTATTACATTTTACCGCCGTTGTCGGGATTGTTTGGGTTATGGCTGCCCGTAAGAGTCCTAACAAGGACGAAACGACTGCCGTGGTCTACCCGCCCCAGGGTATCCATTGTGCTTGGATCCCTGTGTATTCCCAAATAAAAAACACACTTGTCCGATATGCCACAATATTCGCTTTTAATAATTTTCTCGGACACATTATCTTCTAATTAGTTGCTAACATTTACCTAATTATGTGCTAAAAACTTGGGTATGCGTAAAACAACATTTTCAAACACAATTTCTTAATAAATAGGAAAAAAAATGTCGGTACAAAAATAGGAACATAAATGAAAGACATTTTCTAAACACAGAACGTTTAATCTTCGCGAAGTATAAGAACGGAGCAAAAGGCATGTAAATAGCTTTCTAGTAAAATACATCCTTAACTTGCAAGTATGCAACAGCGGTAGAAGATGAAATTTACTCCACAGTAAAGCGTCGAGTCGTTACGGTCGCAATGCAGATACTTTGGAAAATATTGCCCAAACCGAGAACCATCGATCTTCAGTTGACATTTTTTTCTTTTTTTCTCATCAAATAACTATGTAATCGTCCTGTAGAATAAAAAAATAGGAAAAGAGAATATAAAGAAATGGCAGATAATGAAACGTTTTTGCATTGCTCCCATCTTGGGTTATGTTTGTGTTAATATCGATCGTACCGCCAAGTACTATACTGAAAACCTTAAACTGTAAGATTTTTTTATATTTGACACGAAAAAAAATCTTTTATTTAAAACAAAAATATTTTAATTTTGCTTTTATGAAACATTTATCTTTCATCTAATTCGAAGAAAAAAAGGAGATAGGTAAAAGCTTTTAGTAATCCTATCTAACTGATCCCCGAAAGAATGAAAAATATCAAAAAAGCAAATAAAAATCATCAATCACGATGTTAGACTCATATCATTGGTTTCACGGAAGGTCATTTATATTTGTTTTGAGTTTAAGCTGTTGGTTGACTTTTCTGGCCAATATTGTAGCGAATGATAAATAAAACGAATAGTTTGAATAGTTAGTCTCACCCTGAAGAGAGGGCTACACCCACCTTGAGCACAAAAATAGCTTCAGTATGATGGCAACGTAGCATTTAGAGATTCGCCCCCAAAGATGTTATCGCCACGACGTTGGTCTGAGGCCATAATGACGTTCTTTCATTCATTTCCGTTTAGGGACGTTTACAGAAAATGTATCGCGGAAAAACATCGATGTTTGCAAGGCATCGAACATTTTTTTTAAATAGAATTACAATTAAAAAACAAATCACAAATCAAATTATTCTAAGCTCATTCATAGCTTTTGTGTTATAATTGCTGTGGTTTTTTAGTGGTTTGCGATATTTTTTGTAGTAAGTATGCGAGAATTCGGAAAATAATAATTGTGCAATTCATTTTCATTTTCATAGGTGAGAAAAGAGAAAGTCGGGTTATTTGTAGGTTACGTTTAAACTATAGTAGCAAGGTCACATTTAAAGGTAAATCCACCTTAACCCCTACTCCCTACTCCACCCAGCTCGTCACCACCTCTCTCCTACAAACGAGCGTGTCAATACATTTTAATACCGTTAACGAATGACATATGCCATTTATAGGTAAAGTATTTTTCACCCTATGGTATCTACTTATTGACTGCAATAAAACTACCGGTTTAATCCCATTGTTATACACAATCAACAAGCAAATACACTACTTGGTAGAACTTTAGCTATTTAATTCGTTATAAGAAACACAAAGCCTGAAAGATCTTATCGCAAGCACAAGATAGTTAAATATTACCTGCTATAATTACAAATTATAATCCGACCCTGACCGACAGTTATTTGCATTTTTATGGCCGAGCTCTTGCAAAACGTCCCAGGTAGTTAAACGGAGTCAACCATTTATTGTGACAAACACTTTACCAGATCATTGGTTCATCCCCTCTATCACTTCCATTATTTTAATTTGTTCTGAGTCCTGGGAAAAAGACCAATCCCCCCTCCCTACCTTCACCAAAAAACCTTCAACTGGCATAAACGATGACAATTTGAAAGGACAAAAAATTATATTTTTATCACAAAAACATCACAAACAAGCACTGCAAAAGACATGCAGCATTAGAACGAACCAACGGGAGTCATAAATTCTACCAGATATTGAAATGATTTCAAAAATGAGAAAATCTATATGCAACGAGAAAATTACTGTTTTCAGCAAAGGCAATAATACTGCGACACTAACAAGAATACGACGACGACCGCGACGCCTCGCTTTAAAACAAATTTCGTCTTTTGCCGCTGTTAGTACTTTGCTATTTTATAAAACGTATTTTACTGCAGACATGTTCTAGATGTCTATTCTTTATTGTAGTAGGTATTTCGCGGAGAAAATAAAGTGTCTTTTTCTACTTGTTCTATAATTGAGTGTCTCTTTCGAGAAAATATTTTTTTTGTTTGAAGTGTTTCATGTTAAATTAAAAGGTTATTTGACAGTCGGGCGGCCTATTATAATGTTATTTTTATTTTGATAACCTAAATAGAAATAAACAACTTAGAAACAGGACACCATCGTATTCTGTTAAATTATTTTCTCAGTAAGTAGTTCACAATTTTAACAGCTGAACTATGTTCACAATTAATTTAGTGGAAAGGCCCTGGCTTTAGTTATTTCTTAATAATTCATTACGTTATTAAGTTATTTTATACGTATACTAGCGTGTATCCGGCATGCGTTGCAACCCGTTGGTATAAATACAAACCCGAACAAACCCGATATATTAGTACCCGGCATGCCACTTTCTGAAATTGCACCCGTGCGAAGCCGGGGCGGGTCGCTAGTTATACATAAAACCCTTCCCCTTGAATCACTCTATGTATTAAAAAAAACCGCTTCAAAATCCGTTGCGTAGTTTTAAAGATTTAAGCATATATAGGTAGGGACGGACGGACAGACAGCGACAACGACTTTGTTTTATACTATGTTAAGATGTATATTATGTACCTACGTAACATGCAAATACACCGTACAATTTTAGTTCATAAGAAAATAACTTGAAAATCTATAAACATAGGTTTCCTGCGCTGATATTCTCCGAGGTGCAGCAACAAACAAAAGTATGGTATAAATAGCTGTAAACTTTGAAGTAGTGACAGGCATAAAATGGAGAAAACAATTTCTATCTCCATCTTATTCTTTATGATAACACAACTATTTTCCGATAATAAAAAATAAGTTTTAATTAGAAGATGATAATACTGTCCGCGAAAATAATTAAAAGCGAATATTTTATATTGGAATACACAGGGATTCAAACATAATGGATACCCTGGGGCGGGTAGACCACGACGGCCGTTTCGTCCTTGTTAGGACTCTACGGGAAGCCATACCCCAAGCAATCCCAACAACGAAGGTTTCGTGGTTTATTCAGTTCTCTTCCTTTCTATTATTACCAGTGTGACTGCCTTTTATATTGGAGTTAATTCTGCTGGGATGGCGCTACGGTGTATTTATGGCCTCTTTGATTTTGCAGAAGGTTTTTAATAAATCTTACCGCCTTTGTCGGAATTGCTTGCGTTGTGGCTGCCCGTAGAGTCCTGACAAGGACGAAACCGCCGTCGTGGCCTACCCCGCCCCAGGGTATCCATTGTGCTTGGATCCCTGTGTATTTCAATATAAAAAAAACAGTTACACACTTGTCCGATATGCCACAATATTCTCTTTTAATAAATTTTAATTTGAAAAACAAATTAATCAAAAAGGTCGTTTTTGAAGAAGACTTATGTATGAGTAAACAGTGCATGATATTAAAAATATAGGTATTGATTGAAATTTTTTAGCTAGTTTTTTTTTTCGTGTAGTTTTCATATTATTACAGGATAAAAAGTCCTAAACATCGAAGTAGCGACAGAGAGGCAAGAAATACATAAATTTTTGCGAGAGTAAGGGCTTCCTATCATCGTCGCAATGCAGGATCTTTCAATAATATGGCCACGGCGCCGCGGCGCTGAAATCACTTATTTTAGCCTATAGAATTTTAAAGCATTTTAATATCTGGGAAAATTTATTGCTGTTCTCAATTTAGTGGAATCAGATGTATTTTCCTTTTTAAGGCTGTATACAGAAAACACAGTTTCTCTGTCAGAATATTTACTTAGGTCAACATTTACTATGACAACCTATCGTAGGAAGCGCGGACTCAGAGGGGGGTCATGGGGGGAACCCCCGGTCACGACCCCCCAAAAGAGAGAAATACTAAAAAACAATTTACTGTTTTGAATAATTTTGCAGCTTTGTCACAAGATCATCGCAACAGTACCAATATCACATAAATTAGGTTGGTATATTTTTCTGTTGATTGAATTTAAAAATAAATAAATACCTATATAAAAATACTTTGGAGCAATTGTATTATTTTAATATTGTCCTCCCATTCGTCCAGTCCCGGCGCGGCGGCGAGCTTGAATCGTAGAGAGCGAAGGTGCCTTCGGCCCTCTTTTGGGGCCTTTCTCAATAAATAAAACACAGGAACCGATAAGCAATTGTTTTATCACGATTTGCTGGAACTCCTAAGCCTGGTTTGTTTTTAGACCGATAGACAACGTTATATTATAAAACTTAAGTTTAGACGCAAAATTCAATTAAATTGTTCTATTAATAAAATCACTATCATCTATCAATCTGACGACAGCACACTTATCTCATCTTTTACTTTGAAATCTCAAACATCGACTGCTGACGAACATCTTCGCAGACAACACGAGGTATCACGCCTCAATAAAGACCTGGAAGAAATTTTGTCTTGGGGTGACAGTAACCAAGTCGAATTTAACGCTCAAAAAACCCAGGCAGCAGTTTTCTCTAAGAAGGTTAACATTGCAGAACCCGATATCGTTATGGCAGGACACGCAATTCCACTGACTTCGTCTATTAATTTGCTGGGTGTCAACCTAGAAAGAAATATGTCTTGGCATTATCGCGTTGTGGCAATCGCCAGGGCAGCTTCTCACAAGCTCGGTATACTTTTCCGTACCAAAAAGTTGTATTCACCTCAACAACTTTTGACACTCTATATAGCCCAGATTCGACCATCACTGGAATACTGCTCTCATATCTGGAGTTCTGCACCGAAGCATACCCTTCGGTTGTTGGATTCCATCCAAAGTCTAATCGGCGACCACGAGCTGACCAAGAACCTCGACAGCTTAGAACATCGAAGACAGGTTGGTGATTTGACTCTCTTCTACAGATATTTCCATGGCAAGTGTTCGACAGATATTGCCCGCTCGATTCCACCTAGAGAAATGCATAGCAGAAACACATGACGAACCACTGCCGCCTATGTGGTTCAACTTAGTACACCCCGAACATCATTCTTTCAGATCTCTTTCATTTGGAGGACGTCATCTTTGTGGAACGGCCTTTCTGAGACCGTGTTTCCAACCGAATATAACCTCCAACGATTCAAGAAAAACGTGAATCGTTTTCTTCGCACACGCACCGCTCCCAGAGCGCCTTAAAGGATTTTTCCTATAGTGCTTGTGCTCGATCATAAAAAAAAAATCTGTTTTTCTGTTAATGTTTTACATAACGGGAACTTTTTTAGCGGTAAAACTAAAAAAAAAATGCATTTAAAAAGCGGAATTAGGCATATAATACTGGTAACAATAAAACTGTTTTTGCTTTCATCTCCGATATACTAATAACACAAAGTTATAATTTAAATTAAATGAAAAAGAGCTCGTTCTTTATCACTTTTTTTCATATTTTTCCGTGATGAAAATTATGGTCGCACAAATAAGGCATCATTAGTGTCGCAATGCGGAGCTTTCTAGTTACAAAGCGAAAACCGATGACGGTATTTTATCACTGGCCGACAAAATTGCTAATTTAAAAGCGGGTAATATTGAAAGAATATTTATTTTTACCAATGGAAAAATCTTGTGAAAATATGCAATGAAAAATAATTTATCATTCTTATTAAATTACTGTTGGATTCCAAATAGCTATTAGAATTTTATTCGTATAAATAAATACTTACTTAAAATATACATTGATACTTACTAAAAGTACAAAAGAATTATTCTAAATCAATCTTCTTTGATATTTCATCTTAACATTTTTCATTTTATATTATATTACAACCATCCTTATTACTTATTGAATACCTCGCGTTCAATTGTTTTACGTTTATAAAGAATACCAATGAGGTGTTTTAAATTAATTAGTTAGCTTGCACTTAAAACAGTGTGTCAAATTAAATTTCAAGTATGCCATTTAATGAATAATTCAATTGGTTGTTCTGCTTTCGTCCTTTGTTCTATTGTGCACCGAAGACACAAATCTTGAAGGAAATGCAGGTTGGTTAGTAACTTTATTTGCGAGTTTCTTTTGTTTCCTACTTCCATAAAATTGTAAGCTTATTCTTTAAAATGTCGCTACAAATTGAAACAATTACATTTTCTTCAAGTTAAAAATGTAATTAAAAGTATTGAAATGTGGGTTTTGAAAAGTTTATTTATTGTAAGTTAGACCTGCGGAAATTGTCTACAGTGTATTCATCTTTTTTAAATAAATCAATAAAATGAACTCACTCAATGGTGTAACAAACACTGCCGCAGATCCCGCACCGCGAGGGGGCCATGCCAGCCGGGGGGGGGGCACGCCGACGGCCCCTTTAAAACTTGCTGCCAGCTTTGCTTTTCATAGGTTTTCATTACATAAATAATTTTATTTCTTTATATCCTGAGAATTTTACTTTGTTAAGTGAAGAAGAATTATACGTGAAAGCGCGGAATTTAAAGGCTTGTCCATTGACTTTCCTAGTCAAATTTTATGCCTCAGAAAGGGACTTGAAGATAATATTTCAAAATTAAAAATAGTGTATGAACTTGCGGATCATTTGATAATAAAAAACAGTGTGTTTTTTCAAATTTTCCAGATGTCTCTAGTGCAGTGATGTTATTTCTAACTTTACCAGTTAGTGTGGCATCAGCGGAACGATCTTTTTCCAAACTTAATACCTACGTAACACGATGGGACAACAACGCCTTTCGGATTCATTCTTAATCAGTGTTAAACACGCTCACTGCTACCATACATGGTAAGCAACATTATAAGTGGTGTTTTAAAATTTTGATTTTATATCATGTTTGCTGGAATATTACGTATAATGACCTATGTTAAGTCTACCAGTCTATCTAGGATTATAAAATAAATTCGAATTGTTTGCTGTTTTAATAGTAGGTACTTAACACATAATGTGGGTTTAACCCTAATTAAATTATTACACGATTAACGAATTCAAAATTTTATAAAAAATAGTCCATATTTGACCACCTGTATACAAGATTTGCAGGTTTCCATACCTTTACTTTGCTTGCATGTTTTGATGTACCTTTTTGTCGAACAAATTTATATTTTTGTCAGGTCCTCTTCTTCTTTTTATCGTACAACCCAACTATTTTTCTATCGTGTTTTTTTTGTAAACATACGGAGATAAATTAGTCTCCTGAGATTTTACCGACGTCTAACAAGTTTATTTTCTTGCACTTAAACCAATGTGTCAAATAACCCTCACAGTCTGCTAGCAATTCAATTTCTCTTGGTGTTTCTATCTTATTTGTATTGCGGCTCTACAGTGACATATCGAGAATACAATACACATGTTAGAATTTTTTTTCTGATCTTTGTCACGGTGAAATTGCTTGGATTGTCGGGTGGATAAATAGAAAGCTTTATATGGGTACAAGTTTGGAAATAAATGATTTTAAAGTTAATTTTTATTAAAAGAGAATATTGTGGCATATCGGACAAGTGTGTAACTGTCTTTTATATTGGAATACACAGGGATTCAAGCACAATGGATTTCCTAGGGCGGGTAGACTACGACGGCCGTTTCGTCCTTGGTAGGACTCTACGGGCGGTTAGATATATTAAAAGCCCTTTTGCAAAATCAAAGCGGCGATCAATACACCGTAGCGCCATCCCATTGCAATTAACTTCAATATAAAAGACAGTCACACTGGTATCAAAAGGTAGACAACTAAATTAACCACGAAGTGCATCACCATCCATTATAGGAAACGCTGTTTGCGTTTTCACCGGAACATCTGCCATTTTGCAGACTAGAAACAGATCAACGCTGGCATCCACTGGAATGCGCGCAATCCGTTTAAGAAATGCCATAAAAATGTTTAGAAGATAATATAGTGTCCGCGAAAATAATTAAAAGCGAATATTGTGGCAGATCGGACAAGTGTGTAACTGTTTTTTTATATTTTAATACACAGGGATCCAATCACAATGGATACCCTAATTATTTTCGCGGTCTCTATTATTATCTTCCAAACGTTAATTTATATATTATGTTTTGTCCTGGATTTATGATTATCACCAGGTTTATCTATCTACTCTAAAAATCGTGGGTTAAACATAATCAACTTTTGATCAACAAAGATGCATGAAAACCTTATACAGCTACTCCTCTGTAGTAGGCCAGTAGTATGGCACGCCGAACCTTGAACTTTATTAAATTCCAGTTCTCTATTTCTTCTCAACATTTTTCTTGAAACCTCCTTGACAGTCCGGATTTGGCTCTATTGGACTTTGTTTTATTCGGAAGTTTAAAAAAGTACCTATTGTCTAATAAAACGTCATTTTACAAATATGTTTTGAACAAAGCGATGTTTTTAATCACGGGAAACATAACATTTGTTTAAAACAAAATAACAGTATGTGTATTATTAGATTCCAGACTGTATACATTATCTAAGAATTGTATATACTTCGTATCGACTATCGGGTGTTTAGTGTAAGCTTATCGGTTAAGCTGAATTTTACTGTTGCTTACTTAATGATTCATGATGACTGTGTTCCAGAATGGGGTTTTATTAACAACTTTTAAAAAACATTTAACTTTTGAAAAATTTAGGGGGCCTAATAAAAAACTCTATTTAAATGTATTGCTTTTTGATCACCTCTGTAAGATAGTTCTACTCGCGCATAAAATCAAGAAATTTATTTCAAAATATATTTATTTATTTACAAATACCTAAAACAATTTATTTGACTGTTTCGCTAATAAGAAAAGCAATAAACAAGAATAAAATGTGATTACAATAAAATTGAAGGGATTAAAACGAGATGGTTTATTAATCGATTATTTATATAACAGTATTTAGAAAAGTTCTGGTTTTTTGTCATAATATATGTATATACAGGGTGTCCAGAAATGATGAGCAAAAAATTTAAGAGATAATTCTAGACGAAAAATAAGTGCTATCTCTTCCTATAACATTTTTCCAAAATTAGTTATTAACAGAGTTACAGGGTGTTAAATTAAAATTTTATTTGCAGGTTTTTTGCAATACCTTTTGCCACGCTTATAATATTTTGACTAACACACCGTTTTCCCGCATTTTTTAGAGGGCGCCACATAAAAGCCTATACTTTAATATGAATGTTCCCAACTTTTTTGTCCTACACTGTATGCGCATTTTGACTGAATATTTTTATTCTCTTAACCTTTTGACATAAAGAAAGGTATAGGTATACTACCTTTGTTTCGATAAATCTAACCGTTTTCCAGAAAAACGCTAAAATAACGTTGCTTGCATGGGATGAATATTAAATTATTTTAATTTATTTTCAACCTTAAACATAGGATAGCAAAGGAAGAAATATTCCATGAAGTTCGTCGGAATTTTTTAAGAAGAATTAATTTATACATTGAAGAGGAAGGACGTCACTTTGAACCTTTGATTTAAATGTTTAATTTATTGTTCTTGTAACTTATGTATTTTAAAATTGAAAATAAAATTTAACTGTAACACCCTGTAACGTTAATAATCAATTGTCGAAAAAATGTTATAGGAAGAGATAGCATTTATTTTCGGTCTAGAATTATCCCCTAAATTTTTTACTCATCATTTTCGGAGACCCTGTATATTAACTATTAAAATAAGAATCATTAGAGATAGTTATTTCAAACACAAATATTCTAATTTAAAAAAAGAGCGCTTTCTGAGGAAACGGGAATGCAGTAATTTTCCAGAGTGGGGAGACTCTTTGCATCTTGCAGAAAATTTGAGATTAAAAAATCAGACGGTCATAGAGGCTCCTGAAGACAGCTTACCTATTAATATTTTTAGGTAAGTTATTTTTTTATATTGTTAGTTATCTGGGAATTGTACTGTTATTATACCAATTACAATTTTTTATATAGGTTTAAAATATAAAATAAAATAATTTCTGGTTTTTGTGCTGATGTTGATAATTTTTGCGATTACTTAAGTGGAGATATTTTTTATGTAAAAAGATATATTATTGAAAAGATTAACCAAACATAAATTTATTTTACTGGGAAACATAATATAAATTATTCTTGACAAGAAACGTTATTTAGGCGATTAATATCATGGGATAATATCTTCCCTCTCGCTATCTAATAAACAGAAAGATATCATTGTATATATAATTATTTATTTAATTAATGACAATATTATTAGTTAAAAAATCATGCATATTTAAGAGTTTATACGCATTTATACCATTTACTCGAAACTATATAAACCTATCGAATTTCATTCAAGATATATTTGGTAATTAACGATCAAGGTTAATATTTCCAAAACAGTTGCAGGCTTTCGGCTGTCACTAAATATCACCAGTAAAATTTTATCAAACGGGTATACATTTGGTACCACTAGGTAGATACCTAAAGATTCAAGCGTTGTGTGTATTGCAACACATTTTTGTTTTAGGCCATTTTATATAATATGACCTCTTTATGTTAAAACAAATTATAGTATAAAACTATTTTTGAAATCTTTAGCTATGCGATCGTTAATAGTATAAAAGTCAAATGTAGAAAAACTACTTTATTTTTTCTAAACAAACAAATATATCTTGAAATAAATTGGATAGCTTAAAGGGTTTTGAGTAAATGGTATAAATGCATATCGAGAGTAAAACCGATGGTAGACTCTTCAGGAACTACAATTTGTAACGTTATAACGAAACAAAAATTAAGAATGTTCACATATTATGGCAATTTTTATAAAATAAATTGTAGTTGTAACTCTGGAATAGTACAAAACCATCGCTTTGAAGCACATAATATAGACAATTACCGAGATAAACCTGATTATACAATTGACTTTTCAGTAAAATCGGAAAAAACTGCGGTAATTTCGTATTCGACCTGGAATTATTTTATACAAATCTGGATTGTGTTCGGTTTCATATTTTAAGCAGCCAGATATTTTAGTTTATTTGTATTTCCGCGGTTTGGATTTAGAATTGGCGTATAAACAACTCGAAATGCTTGGAAAAAGGTTATATTTTTACAAACGTTAAACAACTCTAGTTAAAATAACTTACAATTACATTTTTTCGATGCTACATTTGGTTATTGAAGTATTTTAATTTACAAAATATGTTGTATACTTGATCGGATATTTTAAATTTCTGGAATAGCAGGAAAATTATGTGTATTTTAAAGCTTTGGAATCTCTATGATTTTAAAATGAAACAGGAAACTTAATAACCAATATTAAAATATTTGTGTTTATTTTTAGGAGCATATAATTTTTCAAAATGGTCAACGAGGAGGTTAGGTATGTAATAAGGTATTGATATCTACTCTTTGTGTACAGTCTAATTTATTTTTTTATTTCATCTAGTATTTTCAAAAATGGTTACAACTGATACACAGTCAAATAGTGATATACGAAGATGGAAAAACGCCAAAGCATTTTAAATAAAGAGCAAGGATAGTATATAATGAAGTTA
This sequence comes from Polydrusus pterygomalis, assembly GCA_963969555.1. Classification (NCBI taxonomy): domain Eukaryota; kingdom Metazoa; phylum Arthropoda; class Insecta; order Coleoptera; family Curculionidae; genus Polydrusus; species Polydrusus pterygomalis. Next base: position 10,522,690 of record OZ018379.1, read on the forward strand.
TTAGATTATTTCTTTGAATTTTTAGGATAATAAATGTTTTAAATTTAAGAATTATTGATAAACGAGGTGGGTAAGTTTCAAAATTATTGATGATAATTATCTATCTGTTAAAATCTTTTTGTTTACATATATGCGTAGCCCCAACATACTAAATGGTCACATAGCTGATATAGCGGTATTTTCTTTATTCTTGTTACCATTTCTATTAATTTTGATTCGTTAATAAAGTACTGCAGGCTACCATCGACATTATCGACAATACTATCCTACCCTATCTGATGGGTGTTGGACTTATAGATTTGTACTATATACGACATTATTAGTTAAATGATGATTAGGGTATATTTTTGAATGACTTACTATCTTCATAATATAGATGCCTTTTTGTATTAAAATATTTGTTTAAGGAGAAAAATAGAAAACAGTCTGAGATTGAAAAAAAGAGGGCCGAGGTTCGGGCTCGTATGGAAGAGGCCTCCAAAGCTAAGAAGGCAAAAAAAGGTTTTATGACGCCTGAAAGAAAAAAGAAACTCAGGGTAAGCTAACTAATGAACCATTAAAAAGAAAGTTCAATATTTAAAAAACATTTTTTTACTATTGTTACAATACACAAACAAAAGATTTGTTTTCTTTTTTTTTTACTTATGTATTATCGACTCTGAACTGCTATTTGCAGTTGCTGCTAAGAAAGAAAGCCGCTGAAGAATTAAAAAAAGAACAAGAAAGAAAAATCGCCGAGAGAAGACGTATTATTGAAGAAAGATGTGGAAAATTAACTTTGGAGGACAACGCTGGTGAAAGTAAGCATTTGTTTAGTAAAAAATTAAATACGTGTCCATGCAAAAGCATAAAAACAATAAATGCTTACCTATAAAAGCCATAGATAATTGCAAAGGCAAAAATTTTAATATTTTATTGTTGGAATAACGCAAATTATAATTTTGTGGTTATTAACTCTAACTGAATTGCTTAAAAAAAAGTAGTTTAATAAAATAGTTTGACCATAATCCTAAAAAAAAGATATTACTAAAAAGCGCTGATACGCCCTCTGCCGATGCAAAGCAACTAACGATGTGGCGGCAAAAATGTGAGCAATTCGCTAGGAGGAGCATCGAGAGAGCAGTGTAGGTATCTAAGCTTTACAAGAATGACAATATGGCGATATTTCGACTTGTTTCTTTAATTTTAAATTATAAAAATTCATTTATTGTAATTCTATGAAATTTAAGACAATTTGTTACATTTTATAGATGAACTCAAGCGCACGCTAAGGGAATATCATCAAAGAATTGTTCAATTGGAAGATGCAAAATTTGATTTGGAATATCTCGTCAGGAAGAAGGAATATGAGGTAAAAATAAAATTAAATCAACCTTTTTTAAGAGAAAGAAAAAATTACCATTTTATTTCCAATTATGATTTTTTGCTACAATCTTTTGAAAAATTGATGTAACTTTGATGGTTATGAACAAAAATTAGGTGTCCTGCTAATAATTAATATATTATAACAGTGATTAAAACCTTTATACACTGAGAAAAGGCCTTCTAGTACTTACAAAAAATCACATATTCTTTACACAACTGTTTAATACTATACAGGGTTAGGAAGAATTACCAGAACGGTCAATTATTTTAAAATATACACTGGTTATCAAAAACGTCTTATATAAAAAATTTAGGGCTGTTAAAAATCCACATATCGGTGATAAATTGAAATATACAGGGTCGCCCACAAAGTTGTGGAGAATGATAGTTATATTTTTCTAAATAGAACACCCTGTATATTTTTACTTATTTTGATTGTCGACTCAATTTTAAACATTTTTTATTAACCATGTGTTATACCTAAATTCATTACTTTCCTACATAAATTGATCAGCTACAAAACATAAAATAAATTTCAAGAAACAATTTATTAAGTTAACTTTAAACAAAACCTTATAACAAATCATGGCAAAACGGCTCTATTTTTTAATAAGTATTGAAAATGACCCCCATTTACTAACTGACAATGATACAAATTATCGCAAAAATGTCTTTGGGTGTTTAAAACCATTTCCCTTGTTATTCTCGCACTTTCATTGACAATTTTCATTCTTAATTCTTCTAAATTATTAGATTTATTTTGATAAACTATGTTTTTCAGGTGACCCCAATAAAAAAAATCTAATGGCGAAAGATCGGGGGACCGTGAAGGCCATTCGATAGGCCCTCTTCTTCCTATCCATCTTTTTGGGAACGTGACATCCAAAAATTCTCTAACTTCGCGAATAAAATGCGGAGGAGCTCCATCTTGCTGATACCAGGTTAAGTTAATATCAGCATATAAATTATTTATAGCTGGACTATTTCTTGCCGAAGAAGCCGGAGATATCGATCACCGTTCAAATTTCCCTCGATAAAAAAGGGTCCAATTACATGTCCCGCAAACAATCCAGCCCAGACATTAACGTTTCTTGGGAACTTTGTATGCAGCTCTTCATACCAGTTAGGGTTATTTCGCGACCAGTAACGGTAATTTTGCTTATTCACCATTCCGTGTAGTGTAAAAGTCGCTTCATCCGAAAACACAATATTGTTTGAATAATTCGGGTTTTCTTCCATATTTCTAGTCATTATTTCGCAAAATTCTAGCCTTCGATCACAGTCAACATCAAAAAGTTCCTGTACAACATTAATTTTGTATGGATGCATTTTCTCAGGATGAAAAACGGTTCGTACAGATTTTTGATCAATTTCATGATCCAAAGCAAGCTGGTTGGTGGATTGTTTGGGATTTTCTTCTATCGCAAGCAGAATGTCCAGCTTTTTTTCCTCGGAGGTAGCAGTCCTAGTTTTTCCAGATCTTGGGCGGTTTTTTACAGTATCAGTCATTCTGTAACGCTCAATAGTTCGAAAAACTGCATTTTTTTATGTGCCTGTCTGGATGCAAATTATTGTAAATATTACATACCTCCTGATATGATCTCTGTTTATCGCCAAACCCCCTTAAAATTAAAATATCAATTATCTCTGTTTCAGTAAGTAAAAACGCTATGCTATTTTCTTTTTTGTCTATTTCTGTCAGAATTTGAGTTTCAGATGTCAAACTATTAATTATTTATTAGTAACCATGGTTGTGCCTTATTTGTTGTTCACTATGTTCAAAAATCGCATCGTTATACGTTATTATTTGAAACGCCGATTTCTAGGAAAGTAATGAATTTAGGTATAACACATGGTTAATAAAAAATGTTTAAAATTGAGTCTACAATCAAAATAAGTATAAATATACAGGGTGTTCTATTTAAAAAAATATAACCATCATTCTCCATAACTTTGTGGGCGACCCTGTATGTTTCAATTTATCACCGATATGTAGATTTTTAACAGCCCTACATTTTTTATACAAGACGTTTTTTGATAACCCCTGTATATTTTGAAATAATCGACCGTTCTGGTAATTTTTCCTATCCCTGTATTCGTCGCCCTCCACACAAAGTGTCGTAACTGACAAAAATCGACAAATTGAGTTACGCCGCCCATATTCTAAGTTCGCTTCCTTATTTTTTCTCACCAAGTATCGTAACCGTATCCATAAAGGTACCCAAGTTATAAAGAAAAAATGAAATGCCGTATCTAACAAAACTATGTTTTGGAATCACACCAAACAACGTATCTTAAGATACGTCGTTTTGTGAGCAAAAATGTATACATTTTTAGTGTCGTATGTGAAGTTAGGTCGGTTTGTGTGAAATATTATCGTGATGGCACTCTAGAAAGCGGCAACGTAAGTGAAACAACTGTTACATACTTATTTGTAAACATAACCTAAAAAAATCTATGTTAATCGGGTATAAGTTATAGTGAAAATTTGATGATCTTACTTCTTTATGTAAAGGTGATACTCCGGTAATCCGGCTTACGGAGTTTAAAAACTTTTACTATAACTTGCCTCACGAAAATTAAATGAAATAAATTGTTAACTTCCTTTTTACATTACTGTAGTTTAATTTAAATAAATAAAACGTAAATGTTTGATTTCAAAGTGCCCTATCCGCTCTATAGTTAAATAAAAAAATCACACAAAGTGACGTAAGTGACAATTTTCGTGAAAATTTGAAAAACTAAAAACTTTTTTGATAATTTTAATGCAGGAAACGATAGATCCACTATTATTTATTTTTATATATTTAACTCAAAAAGCTACTAAAAATAGTTTCGTCGGTTGGTCTAATTATAATGGACCAAATTTCGTTTTTTCGCTCTCCTGTAAAATTTATAAAATGCTACTTACGACACTTTGTGTGGAGGGAGAATATGTGACAGCAACGCGCTTTCCAACTGTAAAATAACGAAAATTGCTAGACCGTTGTAGAGTGATAATGTCACGGTAATTATCAAGTTCTATTGGGGTGTAATCTGGTTTTATATACTGTATTAGTTCCGACTGGCAGTTGTAATAAAACTTGACAATAATCATAAAAATATTTGCTTGCTACGGTAAATAAAGCATATACTTACCACTAAAAATCAGCACAGTAGTTCTCAAAAATTTAAATAGCTTCTAGTGTGATATTGTTCTTATCGTTTAACATTGCATGATTATTTATAATGCAACATGGTTACTGAGATGCTAAAATTCGTCTAAAGATTATAAAGTCCAATACTAATGATGGGTTGTGCGAAATAAGAATCTTCTATTGCTTTATCTGACATGCAACGTTTAAAAAAACTTAAATACAAAGTCGAATTAAATTAATGGAAACAGGTATTGGTACGATCAATAAACATCAAATTCAGACAGGACAGCTAGAAGACTCCGAACAACGATGTGACCTGCGCATTAAGTACGTTAAAACTAATAATACGGCGCGCGGCGATTGCCGATCGCTACGAAACCCCACCAACGTCTTGTGGATTATAGGTTCTAATGGATACAATTCGTTTTTGGGGACGCTGTTCTGCTTTCTTAATTGCAGAGAAAGCGTTTTACTAGAAAAAAAATGCGCCGCATTGAGGAGATTCAATTTATTTCTTAACAAAATTGCTATATTAAAAGTAGTTTATTACTCAACAAGACTGTGCTGGTAATAGAACTGAATACTACCAATAAAAACACTGTTCTAGCAAATCTGACATTGATATAACACTTAAGCGGGTTTCATACACTAGCAATTTATTTAATATGGTTTAATAAAAAAAAACAAGCTATCAATACAAACTATGTCTTAACAAATCTGTTGTATCAGTGCAAATTGTATAATATTATTATGTTATAAGAAATAAATATTATATTTTATTAGCAACGCAAACAAGTTGATTTATTAATAATTAACTAACGCAAGATAACTTATTAAATATCTAATTTATTTTAATTCCTTTACAGATTGTTGATTTGAATAATCAGGTTAACAAAAGTAGAGGAAAATTGTAAGTAGTATCCGTTCAATGTTGTTTCAAAAATCAGAAAAATTTAAATCACATACTGCACCCAATTTTTCTATTACTGTACGACAAAATTCATCACTCTTTTTATCATAAAACAATGTAGTTTCCTTTTAGATTTAGAGCGAAAATGAGACCGAGCGATTTTTAATCATATTGTGTGTATTTTTCCAAAAACTAAAAAATCCTTAAAACATCGCCTAATGGTAAAACTAAACTAATTTTAGTTACTTCTTTAGCGTGAAACCGCCTTTGAATAAAGTAGGCAAGTACGGAAACAAATTCGCCAAGCTTCAAAAAAAGGCTGCTGAATTCAACTTCCGTAATCAACTCAAGGCAGTTAAAAAGAGGGAATTTACACTTGGAGAGGAAGATAAGGAGGTAAGCATTTGAATTATGATTTTTTCAAAAGTTTTCCCAAAAATGCATAATTTACTTATCGGTCTATAAATAGGAAAACTATGTTCAATACTTCGCTTTTTCTTCGTTTTATTTAAAAAGCGGTCAAATATCCGTCTTGAGACAATTAGGTACCTACAGTTTTAAATTTAGAAAGTTATCGGTCGATTTTTCTGTGAAACGAAAAAGAAACGAAATAACAATTGTGTAAAAAATGGGTAATTATTTTTTCTAAATTTTTAGAAAAAACCTGACTGGTCAAAAAAGGCAGAAAAAGTACAAGAGGCCGAAACATAATTAATCAATGCTCGATGCTCCAGAGTGGGCTAGAGATAAACATTAAGTTATATTTTGGTAATCCATGTGACTGTTTGTGTTCCTTCCTAACAATCAAAATAAAATGTTATAATTAATCATTACCGTGTTTATCTCTTAATATACAGGGTTGCCCAGAAGTTCAGAATAAAATTAATATAACCTTAACCTGTTTGGGAAAAATGCTCGGACACGTCAATTTAGTTTTATATATTACTAGCGTGTATCCGGCATGCGTTGCAACCCGCTGGTATAAATACAAACCCGAACAAACCCGATATATTAGTACGCGGCATGCCACTTTCTCAAATTGCACCCGTGCGAAGCCGGCGCGGGTCGCTAGTTATACATAAAAACCTTCCTCTTGAATCACTCTATCTATTAAAAAAAAACCGCTTCAAAATCCGTTGCGTAGTTTTAAAGATTTAAGCATATATAGGTAGGGAAGGACAGAAGATGCTCACATTTTGACGTTATTCGTTTGTTTTTTTATAGACATTTGTCAAATATATGACGATATCGATCTTTTTTTTTTTAATTGATACATACAGCTTGTAATATATCATTTGAAAGCTAATATCACGTACAGTATGCTCATAATTTTGGCGCGATTTTGTCAAGCTATTTCAAAATGGCGACTGCTTAAAGTTTTTAAAAAAGCTTTATTTAAATAAGCGAAAATGATAAATCATTGATGTTTTTTTACCTTTTAAGGTAAGAAATCTTCATTGTTTCACGTTCTGACATTTTGTGACATACCAATAGTTATGGTTTATTTCTTATTTATTTTGTCAAAAAAAAATATTTGTAAAAGTTACTTGAATTTTTAATTTATTTAGGAATCACAAACTTCATGTTTGTTGCAACGATATTAAACACAACTTTAAAATATTTTAAAAATTAGTTTTAACAAGATAAAGCATTAGTAATGATAATATGCTAATTAAAAAACCATAATTTAAAGTGCAAAATTTGTATTTTAAATGTTTATTAAAAATTTTTATTCTTGTAAAAGGTTTATATTTTTTGGCCTACCCTGTACGCCGTTTGACTTGCAACCATTCCAAGTGCACCTAATATGATTATAGAACATGCACCAACTTTTATCAAGAATAAAATTTTCTGAGAAATCGTTAATAAAAAAAATCCCATATGTTGCACACTTAAAAAACCACACTGTGTATACGAAAATCAGAAAAAAAAACGTGTGCCCTGATTTACTGCGATTGCCATGTTTTTGATGGGTTATGCTTTACCATTTTTCAAAAAGTACATTAAAAAAATCATACCTTTTTATAAAAACCGAAGTTGACCCATTTAACACTAAAACACAAATGGCTGATCGGTTCCCTTTGAGAGATCACTGCTGGCAACTCAATTATTTAAATCAGACACAGTAAAAAAGGCGCGAATGCATGAATCCACGTTTTTGACACACAAAAATGTCTTACACAACAAAGTGCCTTACAAAATTTTTATTATTGGTCAGATCAAACCGAAATTTTACAAACATTTAGATTAAATGTCCATACAGGCCATAAAAAGTTCAAAAAGCTAATCTATTGCATAGAAAAAAAATTATACACATGGTCAAACGTGAAATACATGATTTCTTACATGCCACGTTCCATGACATTTTGACTGAATTTATTTTTTATTTTTTTACCAGCTACAGCTACAGCTAGTAATTATGGTTGTCCAAAAAGAGACCATAAAACTACAATAAATAACACTTAAAGATAATCTAAAATGCCTACCAGAGGCCAGAAAATCACCTCTTACAGAAAATTCCTTGTTTTGAAAATGACCCAAATCCAGAACAGTTTTTTTTGGAAAAATGCTAATCAAAAACTAAAATATTTAAACACAAGTAAAACTCGTTCTGAACAGTCCTATACTTCCGGAGAAAACTAGTGTCGTGACCCAGAGCTTAACACTAGGGTTGTCATTTAAAAACCATTATTGATAATAATATGGTCATATTATCTCTAATATGGGTTTGTTAGGATTCGTTACAAACTCACACTGTAGAATATTACAAAAATTAAAAGAAAATGTTTTAAAAGCAGAAAATAAATAACGTTGGGGTATGTACAGTTGACGACATATAAATTCCTACACTGTGACACTGTAATAGTTATTTACCTAACAAGTGCGGAAAGTGGTCCTTTACCGCACGCGACGGCAGTTGCACGAACGACGCGAAGCGGAGTTCGGGCAAGCCGTTAAGGGCGGTAAAGACACTTTACGCACGTGGTAGGTACACAATTTTTCCTTCGAGCAATAATATTTGGAACAAAAATCAAATTTAAAAGAAAAAATTTATAAAAAGTAACAAATATTAATTGTTAAAAGCTATAAATATTTTTATATTATGCATTGCGCGAATGCAAGTACATCAATTGCATTTTTTGAATAAAATTAATACAGTGCGGTAAAGAATCTTTACAGCACTGAGTGCGGTAAAGAATCTTTACCGCACCGGTAAAAAAAAGAATTATATTACAAAATTAATACAAAAAGAAACAATATTTTTTAAAAATATTTATTACATACAAACATTATAATATAAAAATATAGCTAACGATAAATATTAAAATTAAATGTACAATTTGTAGCGCAATGCAAATTAAGTGCTGAGCGAGCTTGATTTTGTTCATCAGATGTAGTTGAGCAGTTTTTGTAATGATGTGATACTTATCGCCGTTAGTTGTGGTTAGCATCATAATGTAGTAAATTAAATAGAACATATTACGCATATAATAAAATTTACAAGAGTGCGGTAAAGAAATTTTACAGCATTGGGTGCGGTAAAGAAATTTTACCGCACTTACCGCACTGAGTGCGGTAAAGTACTACTTACGACATGAAAATGAGTGCTGTAAAGTGTACTTTACCGCACGCGAGTAGGAAAATGCAACTTTTTTACCTTTATTATGTACCTCTGTGACGTGTTAATTGTTATAATTATATCTGTCAAAGTATTGTCATTATCTTATTTGATTTAAAGCTTCATCTAAGTATTATTGAAAAATCAAGAATAATAATAAGTATGTTGAGTGGAAATAGGGTGGTCTTATGGAAAAATAGCTGATCATTTTAGAGTAAAATACCTAGAAGTACTGTTCAAGGAATTGTAAACAAATGGCGCTATCGTCAAACACTTGAAAGGTCTGTTGGGTCTGGTTTAAATCATAGAAAATCATCAAAAAATAAAGAAGACCGAAATTTGGTGGAGTATTTAAGGCAAAATCCATTTGAAACTGCAATAATGTAACGAAACAAAAAAAACACAACAAAAATGTGGTTTAACGTGGCAAATGCTGGAAATGTCCTCCACTCTCTACTTGGCATGCTCCCAGACGATGGTAACATCCGTCGACGGAATTCCGAATGGCTTCAGCCGGTATGTTATGTGTTTCCAATTTAATTTTGTATTTCAAATCTTCAATATTATTTTGCCTATTTTGGTAAACTTCTTCTTTTAAATATCCCCAAAGAAAATAATCTAGAGGTATTAGGTCTAGGGACCTCGGTGGCCATTCAATTGTACCACGTCGTCCAATCCAGCGACCTGGAAATATCTCATCTTTGGGTCTTCCCACATTGATACCAAAATTTGGGGGAGCATCATCTTGCTGAAACCAAATGGTTTCAATGGGTATATCTGGATCTACTTCGTTGGGACGTTGGGAAAAATTACAGCTAGAGCAGGCATCAACAGGTTAGGAAATCCAGGTACAGTTCAGTGCAACAATGAAGATTTCGTACCATGAAAGGTAAAAAAAATATCAATGATTTATCATTTCCGCTTATTTAAATAGAGATTTTTTAAAAACTTTTAACAGTCGCCATTTTGAAGTAGCTTGACAGAATCGCGCCAAAATTGATGAGCATACTGTACGAGATATTAGCTTTCAAATGATGTATCACAAGCTGTATGTTCCCATTTGAAAAAAAGATCGATGTCGTCATATCTTTGACAAATGTCTATAAAGAAAAGAAACTGCTCACGTCAAAATGTGAGCATATACAGTGTCCGCAAGAAAGTCCGCATCAAATGGGATTTTTTATTATTATTAGGTATAGGTAAAAATTGAAAAAGCAGTTAGTTTTTGCTTACCTAAAAACCAAAAATAACGTATACTGAAGCAGCTGCACGACTTGCGTTACTTGTAAAATTTTACATTTTTAATAAAATAGGTTCAAAAATACCCTTATTTATCAAAATATCGAAAAACTTTATTCGAGAAAGTTGTTTATTTAGGCATTTTTAGCCTTTCTACGAAATTTTGACAGTCTAAAACAATTTTTATTTTTTGTCAGGTTCTTGAAAATTTTAATCAACCCTCGTAGATTAACTTTTATACATCGACGTAAAACCATTTGCCTTTACTTCATTTGTAATCTTAATGCAATTTTGTGTAAAATTTTTGTTTCCAATTACTTATTTTGCTTCAAAAAACTGAAATTGTTATTGATCAGTATGTAATGTTTGATGCAAAGTTTATCTAATTACATCAGTTTTGCCAAAACCGACGTTTCTCATTTTTCTTAAGTTAGTAAACAGATGTGCAAAAAGAAAATATTAGGAAGCTTTCGTTAAAATTTTACTTAATTAATATTGGATCAAAAAGAAGAAATATTAATTGCTCGAAACATTTTATTCAACAAAAATATAGTTTAATATAATTAATTTAATTTAATAGTAATAACTAAGTAAAATTTTAACGAAAGCTTCCTAATATTTTCTTTTTGTACATCTGTTTACTAACTTAAGAAAAATCAGAAACGTCGGTTTTGACAAAACTGATGTAATTAGATGAACTTTGCATCAAACATTACATACTGATCAATAACAATTTCAGTTTTTGAAGCAAAATAAATAATTGGAAACAAAAATTTTACACAAAATTGCATTAAGATTACAAATGAAGTAAAGGCAAATGGTTTTACATCGATGTATAAAAGTTAATCTACAAGGGTTGATCAAAATTTTCAAGAATCTGGCAAAAAATAAAAATTCTATTAGACTGTCAACATTTCGTTCAGACGCTAAAAATGCCTAAATAAACAACTTTCTTGAATAAAGTTTTTCGATATTTTTATAAATAAAGGCATTTTTGAACCTATTTTATTAAAAATGTCAAATTTGACAGGTAACGCAAGTCGTGCAGCTGGTTCAGTATATGTCATTTTTGGTTTGTAGGTAAGCAAAAACTAACTGCTTTTTCAATTTTTACCTATACCTAATAATAAAAAAAAATCCAATTTGATGCGGACTTTCTTGCGGACACTGTATAAAACTTAATTGACGTGTCCGAGCGTTTTCCCCAAAAGTTACAGGTTAAGGCTATAATAATTTTATTCCGGACTTTTGGGCAACCCTGTATATGAAATAAAATAGTGGTTTGTACAACAAGAGTGGATATGATCAACGATGATCACGCCAAGATAGACAACGCATCTCATTCATAAACGTACTTAGGCGCTGAGCTCACAACTTACTGGTTATACAGGGTGATTCATTAAGGGTGGCGACCGGCCATATCTCGGAAACTACTAGGCATAGAAACTTGGAGAAAAAAAAATTATGATTAAAGCGGTCATGAGAAAATTCTGGAAATTACTTTTAAGTTAAGTAAGAAAAGCATAGACATTTCTGCATCATTCTGGTTTAAGGCTCATTGGCGTACCGGCCTTGATAAGAGTGGGGGAAGCTATTGAATGTGCAAACATTAAAATCGCTGTAACTTGTAAACGGCTTATCCGATTTTACTAAATTTAAGCTTGTTTGGAAGGGAAAGGTAAGAATCTTCAATCGCCGTATCCAATAGTACACGATAGTGTTTAATAAAATTGCTAGAGGGCGCAATTTGTAATAATAACAGTTTTTTCGATTTTATCCCGGAAATTCAAATCATACGGTATAACTATGACATCATAATCGAAAAGTAGATGAAATTTGCAAGAAAAGATGTGAAGACCACGGTTCGATATCTTTGTTCGTTTCAGAGTTATTGCCAAAACAATCATTTTTAATACAAATTGCGCCCTCTAGCAATTTTATTAGAAACTATCGTGTACCATTAGATACGACAATTGAAGGTTCTTCCAAACAAGCTTAAATTTGGTAAAATCGGATAAGTCGTTTAGAAGTTACAGCGATTTTAATGTTTACACTTTCAATAGCTTCTCCCACTCTTATCAAGTGAAACTGTAAACATTAAAATCGCTGTAACTTCTAAACGACTTAACCGATTTGACTAAATTTAAGCCTGTTTGGAAGAGAAAGGTACGTATCTTCAATTGTCGTATCCAATGGTACAAGATAATTTCTAATAAAATTGCTAGAGGGCGCAGTTTGTATTAAAAATTATTGTTTTGGCAATAACTCTGAAACGAACTGCGGTCTTCACATCTTTTCTTGCAAATTTTATCTACTTTTCGATTATGATGTCATAGTTATACCGTATGATTTGAATTTCCGGGATAAAATCGAAAAAACTGTTATTATTACAAATTGCGCCCTCTAGCAATTTTATTAAGCACTATCGTGTACTATTGGATACGGCGATTGAAGATACTTACCTTTCCCTTCCAAACAAGCTTACATTTAGTAAAATCGGATAAGTCGTTTAGAAGTTACAGCGATTTTAATGTTTGCACATTCAATAGCTTCCCCCACTCTTATCAAGGCCGGTACGCAAATGAGCCTTAAACCAAAATGATGCAAAATTGTCTAAGCTTTTCGATGGTGTAATCAGAGTTATACCTTAATATGGGAAATTTCGGAGAAATTTAGAATTAAAAAAAAAAATTTAATTGTGCCCCCTTGCGGCGAAATGAGGAACTTAAAAGTGATTTCCAGAATTTTCTCATGACCGCTTTAATCATAATTTTTTTTCTCCAAGTTTCTTTGCCTAGTAGTTTCCGAGGTATGGCCGGTCGCCACCCTTAATGAATCACCCTGTATAGGATTTTCTAGATTGGATGTAACGCTAAGGTCATCTAGCGTTGCTGTATTACTTTTATAAATAAAGCTAGGACATAAGGACATTTATTGAAAAAACAGAATTAATGTAAGAAAGCAAGAAGAAATTTATTTTTAAAAATAATTTAATATGGGTACCTATTACTCAAAGGAACTATTGAGTAATATGTATATCCACACCCGCGAGTACCCGCTACCACAGTATTCCCAATCTATGATCTCAAAGGCAAAATCTTATTAGGTCATTCCGTTTAAGTTAAGTATCTAAAATGTCAATATCATTCTTTATTATATTAATTATACCAAACTTGAACACCGTTCACAATGCACATACATCATGTCGTTCCAGACAAAAACTTATATAGCCTTTTCCAGTATAAAGACATCCTTTTTCTATCTTATTTTTTCCGGTCCATTGATATTTTTCTTATTGTAAAAAGCTCCAATTGTCATTTCCCCAAAGATATTTTAAATTGTATTTCTGCTCAACTTAAACCAATATATCAAGTTATGTTTACCAGCTGGAAGTAATTCAATTTGTTCTGTCTATGTCAATCCGATTTTATTCTTTAAGCCTCGTGGTTCTTTAAGAGCGAATTTCAGGACACATGCGATGTATTTTGCATATTTGTTTGCTTTTTACGTCACCGAAATGTTTGTTTTTCGGTATACGTAAGACTGCAGAAAATTGTTCAAAAATATACCTATCGGTACCATCGTTCCCTTAAGTAGTTTTGTAAGCTAAAATATTGAGGCTATCTCTTGAGTATTCTTTAAGTTGGCTTGGTCTAAAAGATATGCGAGAGCCGCCTACTTTACATAACGCTTAATGCTCAATGTTCCCCAGTCGTTTTTACTACAACAAAAGTAGGAATGATTCTTGGAGTTCTAAACTCCCATAACATATATCTCTACATCTCGCTTAAGCAAGCTTTCTATTGTAATAATTTGATGTTCAGATAGGTGGCAGCAAAGGGTTCAAAGAAAACGGTGTTTCATATTCAACATCAAACTATATTCTGAATCTTAGTCCATGTCGCCACATACATAGTTGTTCCACTTACGCTAAATGTTTATATTACATATTTGTTATATCGACAGTATTGTTATACTAGCTAATCATAATAACTAATTAGAACACTAATACAATATACTAATACAGAGTGTTTTACCCTCATATTACACCTCCCCGGGCAATTTAAGGAATTTACACTTTGTTTTCAAATGGAAATTCCTGCTAATTATAATATGAAAGTAATTAACTCATGTGAAATAATAACTATACTTATAACAAACATTTTCTTAGTCAATAAGAATTCAAGAAATGAAGAAAGAAAAGGAAGAAAATTAGAGTAGTCAGACCTAGAATAAATAGCAGATAGAGAAGAATACGAAAGTAGGGCCGGCCGATTCCTTACTACTAAATTATTACCTAGAAATTACTTAACTATGATATAACTTAGTTCTATTTTTGTGGATTACAATCTCCTTATTACCTTTCATTAGTTTTACATTTGGAGATTCATCCTCGATAACTAAATAAGGACCAAGAAAACAAGGACTTGCGATATTGTTTCCCACTTCATTTTTTACCAGTACTAAATCGCCTTTTTTGTATTGAATGGGTTTAATTTTTTCATCATAACTTTGCTTTCTTTTAAATTTTGAATGTAATAAGTTAGCTCTTGCATCCTCATGAGCCTTTTGCAACCGATACTTTAACTCAATAGGGTAATTCTCAAAGTTATAAATGGGTTCTAACATATTATTTAGATTATTAGGAATCTGACATTTCTTTCCAAAGACCAGTTCAAAAGGAGTATATTTAGTTTCAGTATGGACTGTAGTATTATAAGAGAAACACCAATAAGGAATCCATGTACTCCACGCTGCATCATTATTTTCGGATTGAATTCTTAAATAGGCACCCAATACCTTATGTGAATTTTCCAAAGAACCAATACTTTCATGATGGTATGCCGTGGAATAAATTTGATTTATTTTTAAAAGCTTACAAACCTCACTCATAGTGGAAGAAATAAATTCAGAACCCCTATCCGTTGCAATTTCCTGTGGAATTCCATATCGTAAGATAAAATTTTCCACAAATGATTTTGCCACAGATACGGTGTCTTTATTTTTTATAGGATATGCTTCCACAAATTTTGTTAACTCACACTGTAAAGTCAGGATGTATGCAAATTCATTTACATCTGTTGGTAGTGGTCCTACAATATCTAAATATACTTTTTGAAAAGAATAATTGGCTGTCGACGTAATAACCATGGGCTGTCTAGTATAACGATTGCAATGCTTTTGTTTTTGACAAGTGTCACATTTTCTTACAAAGTCTGCAACATCGTTATCTAGACCTGGCCAAAAGTAATACTTTTTTATATTATTTGTCATTCTATTTATGCCTGCATGTCCACTTGTGGGAAGTAAATGAAAATCATTCAAAATAATTCGTTTCTCATCATTATCTATTATTTTGCTAGCTCCTTGTACAATATTTATACGGGGGCCCCCCCAATTAGGATTACTATTTATTTCCTTACCTATCCATTTAATAAACATTTTATTTTTCTCATTTTTTAAAATATATAATTCATTTATATTTGCTTTCTTAGTTATTTTGGCCAAATCTCTCAGCATTTCGTCTCGCGCCAATGCCGATCGAGTATTTTGACTAAAGTACAAACTAAGTTGCAATGGAACATAATAAAAACTCCCCAAGTGTTCAGTTATATCTTTTGACAATGTTTTTATTTTGGACGATGTCGTTAAAACTAACTCAGTGTAATTTTTAGGTTGTTTAAGAACTTCCACAATATCTGGTTGATCAGGCCAAACATTAAGGTTATCCTTGTCCAACACACAATCTTGCTCTTTCATACTCTTACACTGTCCTCTGGTCAAAACAGCAATCATGTCATTATTCATGCTTTTCAATTCCTCAGATGTCAAGATAATTCTTGATAATGCATCCGCGGTGACATTTTCACTTCCTTTCACATACTCAACGTAAAAATCATATTCCTCAAGGCCTAATCGAAATTTTGTTAACCGGCTGGATGGGTCAGTAAGGCTAAATAAGTATAATAAAGGTTTATGGTCAGTTACTATTTTAAATCTGCGTCCATATAAATAAGGCCGAAAATGCTTTACAGCCCAGTAGATAGCTAAAAGTTCTTTGTGAATAATAGGGTAATTTATTTCCGCTTTATTTAAGCTTCTACTGGCGTACGCCACTGGTCTATTATTTTTATTTGAGAGTACTGCTCCAATAGCTGACTTTGACGCATCAGTTTGAAGTATAAATTCATTTTTCTCTGCAAAATCAGGATACTGTAAAACTGGATATTGACTTAGTGCGTTCTTTAGGATTTTAAATGAGTTGTTACATTCATCCGTCCATTCAAACCTTGCATACTTTCTGCACAATTTGTTTAGGGGTACAGATAGCTCCGCAAATTTCGGAATAAACTTTCTGTAGTAATTTGCAAAAGCCACGAAACGTTTAACTTCGTCTGAATTTTTTGGAACGGGATATTCGTCTAAAGCTTTAATTTTTTCAGGATCAGGAGATATTCCTTTATCACTAATAATGTGACCTAAATAAAGAATTTCTTTCCTTAAAAACTCGCATTTTAAGGGATTTAGTTTTAAATTTACTTTACGAAGTCTAGTAAAAACGTCCATAAGGTTTTTGTTGTGTTCCTTAAGATTTCTCCCGAATACTATTAGATCGTCAAGGTAAACAAAACATTTTTCGTAGTTTAGACCTGCCATTGCAACTGTCATTATCCTAGAAAAGGCACTGGGGCTAAGTTTTAGCCCCATGGGCAATCTTTTCATTTGCCATTGCCCCCGATCAGTTGTAAAGGCTGTCAATTTTCTACTTTGTTCATCTAGTTCCACTTGATAATACCCCTGACTTAGATCTAAATGCGAAAAATAAAGAGCTCCCGCAAGAGAATCCAAAATATCAACCACATTTGCAATAGGCCACTTGATATCTACTAAACTACGGTTTAAAAATCTGTAATCTAAAACCAATCTGCTACGTTTCTCTCCTGATGTCTCACTCTTTTTCGGTACCAGTAAAACAGGCGACGACCACTCACTCTGCGCACTCTCAATTATATCATTATCGCACATTTGGGAAATTTGCTTATTTATTTCCTCCCTCTGGGATTGAGGCAGTCTATAAGGTTTTATATAAACTGGTTGAGTGTTCGGTTTGACTTGAATTGACTGTTTATAAATATTTGTTACAGATAATTTATCCCCAGGCATATGAAATATGTCTGCAAATTTAGCACATAATTGATCTATTGAATCTTTCTCTTCTTTATTCAAGTAGGTAAGTTTAAGCATGTCAAATAACTGTTTTACTCGATTAACTGAAATATTTTGAGAAGTAAACTGACAACAATCATAATTGTTGAGCTTCTCAGTTTTAGGTAAGCAATTTCTCAAGCGTACTTCACTTTCCCGTGTATTCAAAATTTTAACCGGAACTTTCCCATTCACTGGTTGTGCAATCACTCCTGCTACAAACACACCCTGGCATAACTCACTTGGCATAACAACACATTCCTCATTTAACCCTGTCTCAAGGTACTGAATACTTTCACACCTTGCAGGTAACACTAATATATGACTACAACAAGCATTTAAGTCTAAAATAACATTCTTTCCCTCATTGAAAAGATCTAAAGTATTTTCCTCATAGTTTAATTTAGCTTTATACTTCCCTAAAAAATTTCTCCCAATTATACCATCTGTATGACATTCCAACGAATCAAATACATAAAACTTTTCCCTAAATTGTATGTTTCCTATAGCGAGATTTAAGTATACATAACCTACGGAACATACTCTACCCCCTATGCCATTTATTTCAAGATTTTCCTTATGTAAAGGTATACTTGCATCTAAATGCTCTAACTTAAGCGCACACAATGACGCTCCCGTATCTACTAAGAATCCTAAACTTTTGTTGTTTACTCTAAAAGAAACTGAATTTGAGTAATTTTCGGAGTAAGTAAAAATATTATTATGACTATTCCCTTCTACTTTAGGGACGAAAAAATGTTTGCTCCCTAGAAACATCATACGGCAACGTTTCCTGACCTGCATTAATGTCTTGGTCAGCAAAATTTATTTGTCTCCGCGAATTTCCACGATAACCGCGAGTAAACGAACGTCCTCGGTGTCCCCCCTGAAAACGCTGACTTTGCGGATTGCTATTACCATTACCTAAGCGAGAATTATTTTGTTGATAATTAGAAACATGATTGTTATTTCTATTAGTTACGTTTCTATTGAAATTGTTATTAAAATGTCTTCCAGAGTTTCTAGCTCTGTTAAAACCTGCAGAAAAATTTCTGTTGTTTCCTCTTCCTCTAAACATATTGAAAATTTGTTGATTACTGCTTTGAGAGGAAATTTCTTCATCTTGCGCCGCTCTAATGGCATCCTTTAAAAATTCAAAATTTCTAGCAGATATGATTGTGCTGAGTTTATGATTTCTAAGGCCACCTGTAAACCTTTTTATAGCGATTTTTTCGTTTATTGGTCTTAAAATATCAAAAGCTCTTGAATCACCGTCTGCTTGAGAAATTGTCAGATTTACTAAGATATCTTCAAGATTTTTACCAAACTCAGAAACAGTATTATCGCCTTGCTTGGCGGAAAACAATTTTGCCTGAAGGGCGGTATCGGATTGTTTCGTTAAAAGATGTTTTTTTATGTCTCCTAATAATGAATCCATAGAATCGTAACTAGACTTTAATCTCAATTTCGCATTATTTGAAATTCGTGTTTTCAGAATGAATTTAATTAAAATAGGCTTGCCATCATCGTTAAGCATAGAATGATAAAATTCTGCCGCGTCGATTAGTTTATGTGTAATAGCTTCCGAGTCATCCATTACAGGCAAGAGGCTCGTGGCCACTTTCAGGTCAAAAGCCGACATATCTGAATGTATAATTTTCGCGTCCTGGTTATCCCGATTTGTACTTTCCGCGTCTTGGTTATCACTACTCAAACCTTCTGCGAATTGTTTATCAAAATTTATAATTTCCTGATATACTTTTTTAATTTTGTCTATAGTATTTTTAGAATATTCAATGTCTGCTTCGTCGAGTTCAGAATCTTTTATTTTTTGATTAATAGCAGAAACCTCCTCACTCAGTCGAGAGTAAATAGTTTTTGCTTCCCTAACTTTAGTTGAAACGATGGATGTTTTTCGTCTGTCGTAATTTAATTTTCCTAGATAAGTTCTGACATCTGCTAGAGAACTTAAAATTATGTTTAAGTTATCTCCCATGAAAAATATGCAAATCTAATTATTTAAGAGCAAAGTACTTGTTAAAGAGGTCCCTATTTCAATACAATTTACTTAATTCTATAACTTACTTAGTACATTTTTTCTTTGTAATTACTAAATTGCTTAATTTTTTCCATTCTTTACATATCGCCTTGTTTCTTATGTCCATTTTCAGTTTTTTTTTTTTTTTTTTTCCCATAAGTGTAATAACCATCTTTATAATTATCCTAAAAAGAACCTAAAAAAAAATTTTATACTGCTTCCTCCGTCATTAATTCATCCCTTGATTTTCTTAACTCGCTTCTGTTAATTTCTCTTCGAATAGTTTTTCGTAATTCCTTACGATAACGAAGAATCCCACTATATATGATATACAGGATAACGGCTACTACAAGTGTTAGTAAAAGGTACTCTGACAGCGAAAACCCCTTGTTTGATATTTCGCTCCTTGCGTCTCCATTCGAGGCCTGGTTGATAACTATTTCCTCTTTAGACTTGGCACTACCCATTTTACTCCATATCGGTGCTTTTCTTCTTATGGTTTTTTGGCTGGCAGGATCGCCATGTAATAATTTGATGTTCAGATAGGTGGCAGCAAAGGGTTCAAAGAAAACGGTGTTTCATATTCAACATCAAACTATATTCTGAATCTTAGTCCATGTCGCCACATACATAGTTGTTCCACTTACGCTAAATGTTTATATTACATATTTGTTATATCGACAGTATTGTTATACTAGCTAATCATAATAACTAATTAGAACACTAATACAATATACTAATACAGAGTGTTTTACCCTCATATTACACTATGACACTTCTGCTTATAAATTATGAAATATCCATGTGTTAAGCTTTTAAGTTAAATCTTAAGGTCAATAAAGACCCAAAAGACCCAAAACAACTTCTTTTTTCTAGGCCAGTAAATGTTTAATAACACATATTATTATTATGATTTCAATTTTTTCAAAGCCAAAAACTTATGCGATTGAACTATTATACAAATAGGCTAAAAATGTAAAATAAAATAAAATAGAATGCGAAATAAACCACTTACCATACATACTGTCACATCTTAAAGATAAATCTTCCCTAAGCCAAGACACAGGGGTCAAACTCCCCTTTAATATTATTCTGGAAGTTATCCAGTTTTGCCAGCAAAATGTGCCATTTTTTATCCTTAAGAAACTCATTTAGAAGCCGAAAAGTTTTTAAAGTAAGTAATTCTGGGTAATGTTATGACAAAGTGTAAATAAAGAAAAATCGATTTTGCGTTTAGAATTAGTAACGCCCTATTTATTTCAGTTTTCTTTTTGTTGACGCAGGCTTTTGGTAGTTTAAAGTTTCTGTTTAAAAATAACTTGGTTTACTGTAGTTTAAAGATTGTCTTATAAGATATTATATAACTATAAAAATTCACGCATATTTTTCTTATTGTGTATTAAATTTAACTTAAGAACTAAAAGCGAATATTGTAGCATATCGGATAAGTGTGTAACTGTTTTTATATTGGAATACACAGGGATCTAAGCATAGCATGCTATCTTCGATAACAAAAACGTTTATTGTTATCCAGAAAAAGTTTTTAAAATTAAAAGTTATATACTTTGGTTGCGAATCAAATTTAAAACCTCTTACACAAAAGCACCAACGAATTAAGTAACAGGGTCTATGAATTTCTAAATCAATGGGGGTGTTCACTAAATTTTCCATAATCCTAACGGCATAGAGAAAGAAAAATAAAGTTTGTGTGCTTTGAGTTTGTAAACTTCTGATTTTTTACTGATAAAATAAATAAATAATATATGCTTTCTAATAAAAAACGCGAAAAATATACTAACATCACATCTACTACAGCCGAAATCTTTCGACTATAGTCTCATGTTTTTTTTCTATTTAAGTTATCAAAATTAAGATAAGCTAGGAGGCTCTGCCTCCAATTTGCCTTTCATAACTCTTGTTAATGAATTAATTTTTTATAATATTTTTAATTCTGACACATAATGAAGAAATCTA
Organism: Polydrusus pterygomalis; assembly: GCA_963969555.1. Classification (NCBI taxonomy): domain Eukaryota; kingdom Metazoa; phylum Arthropoda; class Insecta; order Coleoptera; family Curculionidae; genus Polydrusus; species Polydrusus pterygomalis. The sequence goes on from OZ018379.1 coordinate 10,544,178, forward strand.
CAAATACCATTGGATGATTTGCGGCTAACCAAGTGTAAAGATCTTAAAGTTTTGACATACGATGCTTTTGTAAGCAATTTTCTCAGGTGACCGGTGGCAGTAACGTCAATTCTCCACACTTGAGTGCATAAGAGGTGATGTGTCCTTTACACACGACTGCTTTTTAACCTTCGGAATGAATTTCGGTTTTTGCTTGAGGTCACAGCACTTTAGTCAGGTTAGCCCGTTGAACATTTTATTAACGAAAATAGTTACTATTATCAAAGGCTAGATAAAATTTAATATATATTTGAAGAAATAGTCCATGCTTAAAGTGGAGTTGAAAGTATGAAAAGGAAAGAAAAAACTAAAAGTCTTCCTCCACAAAATTTAATAGAAAAAATTTGTTTAGAGGTTCATGTTTCGAGCCTAGAAACGCTCATCATCAGGAGACAGAAAAAAGTATTGCTGATAGTTTTAGCAGAAAAGAAACTCTCAGTGCCCCAAACCGCCCTTCTTTGAAAGATACGTTTATTTTGAATACATGATACTTTCCTAATACCTAATCTCTATACATAACAAGTTTTAAAATTTTACAATGTTTTACAGACACATTATATATATATATTTTTTTAAAAAGTGATTTTTTCTTCTTCCCAGGTTTATTTTTGGGTTATTTTAGACCATTTCAATTGAGTTTTTCACATACTCAGTATGTTTTAATTTAATTCCATAAAAGCTCCATAAAGGTTTTATACCACTTATCATTTTCTTTTCTGCTAAAACCATCGACAATACTTTTTTCTGTCTCCTGATGATGAACGGTTCTACGTTCGAAACATGTAGAGATCATTGAACACATTTTTGTTCTATTATATTTTGTGGAGAAAAACTTTTAGTTTTTTCTTTGCTTTTCTTAAATAATATATGTTTGTATTCATTTTTACTAAATACAAGAAGTTACAGATTTTAAGTGGTTGAGGCTGAATAAAACGCTTTAAAATCAAGAAATGAATTTACATTGTATTTGTATCCGGAAGACAATAAAATTATTTCACTTAGTATCTCTTTTTCAATTTGTGAAGAAATTATCCGCATTTTTACATTGTACTACAGCAACTACAACTTTGTAATGTACGACAAGCATATTATTATTTTTCAAATTGTAAAAATATTGGGTTTCAGCATAAACGAAAGATCTCAAGATGCCCTAGAACGATGATATAGGCATGCGGATTGTAGGAGGCCGATTGTAATGCATAATGCATTGGTTGCAGTCGCTAAAAATTTGGTAATTCAGCTTCATAAATTTGCCGCAAGCGGCGCACGTGTTCCAAGCGATTTTTCGAATACATGGTTTCTTATGGCAGCGATAACTATTTTTATTTAAATTAGATCTTTTAGGAACAAATAACGACTATCATAAAAATTTAAAGCTACTTATTGGAAATCTAGGCCATGATTAGTTTTTAAAATTAAGTGATGGTAGAGGAAAAGTCTTGTCGTTGTTCTTAAAAACATATTAAGCTTACGCGTTTCGGCCTAAATGACCATCATCAGGGCGTTCTGTAAGTAACAAAAGAAAAAATGAAAAAATATTTTTTAACTTTCTGAGTAAGTCGGAAAAATGTTCTTATTATAAAATTTTAAATATTGAAACAAGGTCACAATTAAAATACACGATAAATCTTAACATAGTATAAAACAAAGTCGCTGTCGCCCGTCTGTCCCCTTATGTGCGTAAATCTTTAAAACTACGCAACGGATTTTGAAGCGGTTTTTTTTAATAGATAGAGTGATTCAAGGGGAAGGTTTTTATGTATAACTAGCGACCTGCCCCGGCTTCGCACGGGTGCAATTTCAGAAAGTGGCATGCCGGAAACAAATATATCGGGTTTGTATTTATAACGGCGGGTTGCAACGCATGCCGGATACACGCTAGTTAATATATAAAAACAACAAGTGTACTTACAGAATAAATAGGAAGACAAAAATCATACTTACAGAACCTAAAATACATGGTATTAAACATATTCAACAACTATTAATATAATCTCCTGAGAATAGGCAAGCGACAATAAGCCAAAACAGCGGAAACTACTTTACAATATCATGTTGTGGCCTATAATTCCGTTTGGTGGTATAACATAGGTAATAGAAAAGATAATAAACTTATTATTAATTAAAATGCAAGAGTAAATAGAATAGTTCAAAATATTGGGGATGTTTGTGATGTTGATGATACTTTCAAATGTAATGGCAATACCTTTGATATATAACAATTGCAATTTATAGGTAGGTACATCTAATTTTTATTACACTTTTACTTTAATCCATTTTTGTGAATGAAATTTGGTAGATACCGATGCGTAGCTTATGCTCCCATTATTCACCATAATACTGGCCAAACAAATAAAGGTATGATTAAAAATGAAAATGCGAATTACGGCATCACGATAACTGCTTTCAAACAAAATGCCCGTGGGCTCAAAGGCAACGGGTACAAATGATTAATAACTTAGAATGTGATGCCCGAGTCTCTAATGGATTTAATCGGAAATGTTATTCCAGGAACTTAACGCCATAACAGAAGAAGAGGAGTGGCTGTGGTGATTACTTACACTGAATACACACCAGGAAAGCGAAATTTATAGCAATGGCATATAGTTTTGATGTCCCTTTGGAATATTATTCGTGCATACATGGATTATAGTGTTATTTGGGTCTTTATAATATGGATTTATTTCATGGTGTCCGAAAATTTCTGCTTTACGTCATTTATTGGGCTTCAGCATTAACTTTGAATATCTACTTATCTAAAGATTTTCTATAGTTACTTTCACGAAATCAATAATTCAATATTAAAATTGTCATAAAATATAAAGGTAAGTAATATATTATACTCACAGTTATAACTACCAAGTTCTATTGGGGGTGTAATCTGGTTTTATATACTGTATTAGTTGCAACTGGCAGTTGTAATGGAACTTGGCATTAATCATAATAATATATGCTTGTTTCGGTAAATAAATATATACTTATAATCAGTAATGTAGTTCTTAAAAATTTAAATAGCTTCTACTGTGATATTGTTCTTGTCGTTTAACATTGCCTGATTATTTATTATGCAACATGGTTACTGAGATGGTTAAATTAGTCAATAAATTATAAAGTCCAATACTAATGATGGGTTGTGCATAATAAGAATCTTCTATTGCTTTATCTGACATGCAAAGTTTAAAAAAACTTAAATACAAAGTAAAAATAAATTAATTGAAACAGGTATTGATACAATCAATAAAATTCAAATTCAGACAGGACAGCTAGAAGACTCCGAACAACGATGTGACCTGCGCAACAAATACGTTAAAACTAATAATACGGCGCGCGGCGATTGCGTATCGCTAGGTACCCCCACCAACGTCTTGTAGATTATAGGTTCTAACGGATACAATTCGTTTTTGGGGACGCTATTCTGCTTTCTTAGTTGTAGAGAAAGCGCTTTACTGGGAACAAAATGTATCGCATTGAAAAGATACAATTTATTTCGTAACAAAATTGCAGTATTTAAAAGTAGTTTATTAAAAATAAAATATTAAAAACACTGTTCTAGCACATCTGAAATCGATATAACACTAAAGCGGATTTGATACACTAGCAATTTATTTAATATCTATGGGTTAATAAAAAATAAGCTATCAATACAAACTACGTCTTAGCAAACCTGTTGTATTAGATCATTTTCCTTAATAATGTATGTGTGATCATCCAACTGTACATATAACCAAAAAAAAATTTGTAAGATTTCATAATTAACTGTTTTGCTGCCGCCGATTCCAGACAAATGCAATGTAAATCCCTGGAATTATTATAACGATTCCAATTAAATCCATTAGCACATTCCTTAATTACATCCAAAGTTATATATCATTTCGCCCTGTAGTAAGCTTTTTGTTTTGGGACATTTATTAGGGTACATTTTACCCTATAGACAATAATTCCATAAATTATATTAAAACCTCGGGCGTTCGCTTGTCGATATTGTTTTTAAAAGTCGCATTTTCCGTCCTTTTTTCTTGTAGTGGTAACAATTAATTTTCATATAATTTGGTTTAGGTGTTGTTGTTTCCTGACAGATCCATTCCAGGTAAAACGACAGTTCTGAATAGTGTAATCTTTAAGAATTTTACGAATAGTTTTTACTAAATAACGTTAATTAAATTTTAAGACAATAATAGAGTTTTAAAAAATTTACCTTCTCGGACTTCCATTGTCTTTATTTTGTTACTTAACACAACGTTTCGGTTAGTTAGTATCTCTAACCGTTTTCAAGTGTACACTAAATTATAATTCTAAGGCTACTAACTGTCTTAAATACTATCCATGTGCAATGAAGCTTGATGACTCCGCCTAAGTGCTTATTGGAGTGTGAAGTTTGAGCTGTTGGTTTTGGACAAGAAAAGGTTTCCACTATACCTGATGTCAAAGCTTTACTTCTTTGAGTATGTTTCTGATGTTCTTTAACTCGAACGGAAAGAGGTATTTTTGTTTGTTTAATGTACGAAGTAAAAACTAATACAGAAACGAAAAAGGGGCAAGCATTTCTTACTATACCTTATGTTAACATAATTTCTAAAAAGATTAGGATAATCAAAAACTATAATATCAAAATAGCCTCTAAATCCGGAAATACGCTTAGAAGCTTTGTCACAAAAGAAAAAAACCCCGAAAACACAAAAAATGGTATCTATCAAATTCCTTGCGAGTGTGGCGAATCGTGCATTGGGGAAACAAAAAGACCTCTTCCCGCATGAGTTAAACAACATCTGAAACATACTCAAAGAGGTGAAACTTAGAGATCAGGTCTAGCGGAACATGTATATATGGACCAACCAACATAATATACAGTGGTCAGAAGCCAAGGTTTTGGACACGGAACAGCACTGGAGATAACGAAAATTCAAAGAAGCAGCTTTAATGAATCAAAATACCCAAATATTTAGTAAACCAAGTATACAGTGTTATTGTTTTAAGTGTGCAACATATGGGCATTTTTTTTATTACCGATTTTTCAGAAAATTTTATTCTTGATAAAAGTTGGTGCATGTTCGATAATCATATTAGGTGCACTTGGAATGGTTGCAAGTCAAACGGCGTACAGGGTAGGCCAAAAAATATAAAACTTGTACAAGAATACATTTTTTTAATAAACACTTAAAATAAAAATTTTTCACTTAAATTGATAGTTTTTTAATTAGCATATTATCATTACTAATGTTTTATCTTGTTAAAAAGAATTTTTAGGATATTTTAAAGTTGTGTTTAATATCGTTGCAACAAACATGAAGTTTATTCCTTAATAAACTAAAAATTCAAGTAAATTTTACAAATATGCTTGAATTTGAACAAAGATATGTGAAATTGATTTGATTTTGATTAATTTATGAAGGTCTTTATGGTGCAAATAATAAAAAAATATTTTTGGGAAATAATTAATGTTGTTTAAAAAAATATATTTTTTTATTTTAGGTGGTCACGTTTGCGAATCTATGCATAACTTTTAATTCTAAACAACTTTCCTTAATAACATTTTGCTGAGTTTTCTAAAATAGGGGTACTTTATTCTTGTACAAATTTTATATTTTTTGGCCTACCCTGTACGCCGTTTGACTTGCAACCATTCCAAGTACACCAAACATGATTATCAAATATGCACCAACTTTTATCAAGAATAAAATTTTCTGAGAAATCGATAATAAAAAAAATGCCCATATGTTGCACACTTAAAAAACCACACTGTAGATATTCCCAATATCTGGAAGCCTCTTCTGGTCCAAAACCAACAGCTCAAACTTCAAACTTCAAACTTCAATAAGCACGTGGATAGTATTTAAGACAGTAGCCTCAGAATTATAATTTAGTTTACACTTGAAAACGGTTAGAGATACTAACTAACCGAAACGTTCTGTGAAGTAACAAAGTAAAGACAATGGAAGTCCGATAAGGTAATTTTTTTGATATTACTTCATTGTCTACCGCCTTCAAATAAATAATAACGTTTGGTGTGCGAGTCTATCATACAAGGACCTTTAATACTATTTGTAGAAAAAAATGTAATCTTAGAAATATGTTAGTCTAGATCGCAGATGTTGCCAAAGCAAAGGAAAATAGTTCCAAAACTTATCTTAAGACTTTAGAATATTGATAAATGCTCAGCAATAAGAGAAACTCCAGAAAAATATCTGAATAAAGAATAAAATATTTTTCTGGCACAATTTTAAAACTGCACAGAAATGTCCAACGTTGTAGTTTATAGATAAGCCATCGCCTGGTAAATTTTTTGTTAGGTCAAGATAAAAGAAAAAACCATAATACTTTCTAACGGCTTTCCTAAAATATAAGAAATGTAAAAAAATATGGTATATTATTTTCCTCGAGGAAATCCGGGCACAAACATATGGCAGACCAAGAAACCGAATGCTAATGCAGACTCGACAAAAATTAAACACGCAGTGAAAAAAACTCGACAAAAACCTCTAAATTTCCAACACAGGAAAATCAAATCTCAAAATTTATAGCCTTCGACTAATCCGCGGTAGGTTTTGTCGCATATAACGCGCCATGGCTATTTATATCTGATTTGTGTTTAGCTGACTGGTTGCTTTCTAAATAGCTGACCTCTCCCTATACGATCCGTACCACACCCCACCGTTTTTGTGGAAATTGTCAGTGTGTCGATTGACCCCAGATTTTGCTGTAAAACTTCGAAAGGACGTCGAAAATAATCTGCAAATTACACGAAACTTTTCTGGTTTAACAATAATGACGAACTTGCATGCCAAGCTTTATTACTTTCCAAAACGCCAATTAAAAGTTATTTAGAAAAAAGTCTTAGTATTTAAGAAAAAATAACAAGTATCCGAAAAATGTTTTTTTTAAAACCGACCAGAAAATTTACACTTTCTGGACAATTTTCGTCTAGAAAATAACGTTTTTCCAAACGCAAGACCGGAAAAGTGACAATATAGACCGGAAAACTCTTTTCCGGACTCTAATGTCACTTTTCCGGTCTCTAATGTCACTGTCGCCCTGTTTTTTGTTTTCCCAATCGCTCTTTGATATTACAAGATACCTTGATTTCGTTATTATGACAACAACATTTCGATGTATTGTCGAGTGACAGTTCGTTGATTTTTAATTTTGTTCTTTATGTCAAACTTGTTTCGCGTAGATTATAAAATATATCGAAGTGTCGGTCTTAAAATAGTAATTTACGTTACAAGACCGGAAAGTACTGTTTTTCAGGTCGAGACAAGCATTTCCAGGGCGAGCCATAGGCGAGTCCTGGAAGCTTGGAGAGACCTGGAAAACACTAATTTTCGGTTGCGTGACGTAAAATATTTTTTTAAGACCGTCACTTCGATATATTTTATAATCTACGCGAAACAAGTTTGACATAAAGAACAAAATTAAAAATCAACGAACTGTCACTCGACAATACATCGAAATGTTGTTGTCATAATAACGAAATCAAGGTATCTTGTATTATCAAAGAGCGATTGGAAAAACAAAAAACAGGGTGACAGTGACATTAGAGACCGGAAAAGTGACATTAGAGTCCGGAAAAGATTTTTCCGGTCTCTAATGTCACTTTTCCGGTCTAGCGATCGGAAAAACGTTATTTTCTAGACGAAAAATTGTCCAGAAAGTGTAAATTTTCTGGTCGGTTTTAAAAAAAAAATATTGTACGTCACGCAACCGAAAATTAGTGTTTTCCAGGTCTCTCCAAGCTTCCAGGACTCGCCTATGGCTCGCCCTGGAAATGCTTGTCTCGACCTGAAAAACACTACTTTTCGGTTTTGTAACGTAAATTACTATTGTGCGGTGTTTTCTCACAGTGCAAGTACCGGGTGTCCCACTAACAATAGCTCTCAACCATATCTCAGGAAGGATTAGTCGTATGGCTTGCGGAAAAATTTTTTTTAAGTAAAAGTGCATATGATCTATACCAGGTAAGACCCTTCAAATTACTATCCCAGAAAGTGTTGCGAATTACTCACAGCTGCATGGACGAACTAGCTGTGACGTGCCAATTTTTTTAACGCCTTGTATAATAAAAACTTTGGACAACGTTTTTTACATACTTTTAACTATTTACTAAAAATTAAGTACTCTTCATTCATGTCGCTAATCCTAACCGTTTTCGGAAAAACGTGTACCATACATTTTAAAAAGGAACTTTACCTGGTTTGATTCCAGAATTTAAAAATTCTGTATAATGTGTGTAGATTCGCAAATAATATTATGTTTTTTGGAATTTTTTGCGTCTTTTTAAATTTTAATAACGTTCTTTGTCGTATTAGTACATGGGCTCGTTGAAAGTACTCAAAGTATATAATAAGTGTACAGTATATTATACATTCTAAGTATTTAAAAATCTTTTTATTTATCCAATAGTGATGTTAAAATCTTTCCTTTAACATCTGGAGACTTTTGAAGCGACAAAACTTTCAAACATAAACTTTTAAATTTTAAATCATCCGGCACCAACAACACAGTATTTTATTTATGAAGAGAACTGTTTGAAAACAGTATAATATATCTTTATTTGCGACTGAATACCACTAATGCCACTTGCGAAAAATACTAAACCTTGCTTTTGAGAGGATATAAAATGTTATACAGACAAGCTTCAAGTAACTCTTTCCTTTGCTTTAAAATAAATTATTGTAAACAGGGCTATGTTGAGAATTTTGTGGTACCGTATAATACTCATTAGTGAAACATTCTCAGGACCATATTGTAGTAAAAACGATGACGTTGTTACGGTTAAACAAGTCAAGATAGTTAGTCCCTTCGTAGGGCATCAATGTGCACTATAAATTTTTCTCTTGGTTTGGAAAGCTCACTCTCGTCAACAGGCCAAAGGTACATCCAAACGACACCACCAAAGGTCGTATCTGTAAGGTCCAAATGGATGTTTGAATTGGGTATAAAAAAAGTTATTAAAAAATATTGGACATCGACTGGTACATGCTTTCCTTATATTTTCCGTTGCCGATAACAGACAGAACAAAAGACATTTTTTATCGGAAATCCTTCTGCGTTAAATTCTTTTATTAAAATTAAATTCAGTAACACCCGTGCCTTTCAACGACAATAAAATGAATATTTGAAAAATTTGCGAATACGATGGGGCTAACGGAGTTTGCTTTTTATTTCCAGATATCAGGCGAAATCACGTTCTTTAACTAATCGATCGTCCAGTGTAATATTCAGGGGAAAAATAAAGGGGGAGGTTGCGTTGTGTATACTTTTGGAATCTCGGTTTTTATTAGATTCAGGAAGTGGTGTAGATTAGGGAAATTATTGGAATGTAAAATTTAATACAAACATTTGAATTTTGAGTAAACTCCCAAAAAAATATACAACCTTCGCACCGTTAAAGTCAAATTAATCTAAGAACATGCCGCATCACTTGTCATTTATATCACCCTGTTAAAGTCTGGTATATTTTACATTAAATGGTTAGCTACAAAAACAGAACCGGACTAAGTATTTTTTATCTTTGCCTTCGCCATCTTTTAAATTTTGTAAGAGGGTTTTAATATTTTGTCAAGATTTGTAGGTTACTAATTTTGTTATTTATAAAATTTAGTGTATTTGTGTTTTTGAAGAAAAGGAGGATTTTATAATGAGTTTTAAGAGAACGCTGGTTACAGAAAAATGCATATTTAATGTTTTATGAAAAAGGCGCAAGACTGCCCTTTGAATTTTTATTCTAATATTTCTTTTAAAGTTAGGTTAGTATAGTACCCTTACTAGTAGATTCGAATAAGTACAGCGGGAATGAGGGCAGGCAATGAAATGACACAATTGTATTTATCCCAACGTTTTGTTTTATATAAAAACTTTTTCAAGGGTCAATAAAAAGGTCTTACGCTTTATTTTAAGAAAAATACATCGCATTAAGAAAATACAATTTATTATTCATTAGGACTTAGGGTTTTAAGTCCACTCATAACAAACTATATACGTTCGTTCTGTAATTTGTTATTCGAAAACCAGTGATGTCGCTCTTGAAACCAATCAAATTGCATTTAATTGTTTCTCTGGCAAAAAAAAATTTCTTTCTTACGCCAATGTTTCTGCGCATAAAGAAACGACAAAAATCATTCCCTCAATATTTTTATTCCCAAATCCGTTCCTTTAAAAGCAGTGTTCATTTGTGTTTAACTCGAAATTCATGCAAATGAACAAGAAAAGAAATACTCAAGGATGGGTGTCAAGCCGTTTTTGTAAACCTATGAAAATATATTACAGATTAAGACATTTATTTGAGTGGTACAGATTTATTGCAATCTTTACTGGTACAAGGTGCTTGATTATATTTTGTACTCTTATCTGCAATGGATTACAGTATGAATTTGGATTTTTCAATGTATAAAGAGTGTTAATTAAACTTATACATAAAACAAGGAAAATTAAAGTTTTGATCAAAATTAAAATTAAAGTACTTCAATTAAAATAAAGCAGGAATATAAGTTTTAATTGTCTTCCCTCAAGTTTCCAAACTTTGCGAGAGAATAAAAAGCATTCATGCATAAACATCTTTGTTATCTTTTTTTCTCATAGGATTGAAATATTAAATTGTTTTATAGGTACAAAATGTCTAAGAATCTCAAATTACACAAACAATTATTGTACTTGAAGGGTCTACTCCTATCTTTTACTTGCTGTCATAATAGGCATAATATAATTAGTTTGCGCTATGTCGTATAACTTAACCGTAAAACATCTTTGCCTTTGATGTGCCATGATATAAAGAAACACGTCTGGCGATGGATCTGATCAAATGGGAGGAAAAATCCTACTTTAGAGTTCATTATGGGCTTTCAGCGCTGCCTATAATAGCAGGCCTGTAATAATTGTGACTTGTGTCTTTACAGAGGGTGTCAATTCAATATTTGACACTTATATAAGTTTGTTGGATGTGAGGGTAAGCTCAAAAGGCAGTACTTTGCTCAAAAATAAATGCACTGAGAAACAAGCCTTCTATTCCTTATAAGAATTCACATACTCTTTATACAACTGTTTAATACAATCTGATAGCAACGCGCTTTCAACGAAAATTGCTAGCCATTGTGTAGGGATAATATCACAGTAATTTAGCCAATAGGAAATAGGAGTTAATGCTATCAGAGAATGGTTTATAAACATTATTGCTCTGAATACTTACAGTAATTATCAAGTTCTATTTGGGGTGTGTAATCTGGTTTTATCTACTGTATTAGTTCCGACTAGCAGTTGTAATGAAAATTGACATTAATCATAATAATATTTGCTTGCTACGGTTAATAAAGCATATACATTAGTATACAGTATAAATCAGTACTGTAATTCTTAAAAATTTAAATAGCTGTTATAGTCTATTACCAAAAATATAGGCAGTGACGTAGCTCTCATAACCATGGAAACGACCAAAATACTGTTTGGTCATTGGCGGTTTGCATTAGTTTCCATGGTTTCGAATAATACGTCACTGCCTATAATATTGGGTTTTGAATAGGTGCTATTATTGTTCTTGTCGTTTATTATTGCATATGATTATTTATTATGCAACATGGTTTACTGAGATGGTAACATTTGTCCATAGAATATAAAGTCCAATACTAATGATGGGTTGTGCGAAATAAGAATATTCCATTGCTTTATCTGGCATGCAAAGTTTAAAAAAATTTAAATACAAAGTAAAAATAAATAAATTGATCCAGGTCAATGGTACGATCAATAAAATTCAAATCAGACAGGACAGCTAGAAGACTCCGAGCAATGATGTGACCTGCGCAACAAATACGTTAAAACGAATACTACTGCTCGCGGCGATTGACGATTGCTACGAACCCCACCAACGTATTGTGGAATATAGGTTCTAACGGATACAAATCATTTTTGGGGATGCTATTCTGCTTTCTTAATGGTAGAGAAAGCGCTTTACTGGGAATAAAATACATCGCATTGAGAAAAAACAATTTATTTCTTAACAAAATTGCTGTATTAAAAGTAGTTCATTATTCAACAAGACTGTGCTGCTAATGGAACTGATTACTGTCAATAAAAGCACTGTTCTAGCAAATCTGGAATTGTTATAACACAAAGGCAAGTTTGATACACTAGCAATTTATTTAATAGGGGTTAATAAAAAATAAGCTATCAATACAAACTATGTCTTAGGAAAAATGTTGGATTAGATCATTTTCCTCAGTGTGGTTATTGTCATCATCATAATATAAATCTTACAGAACTGAGGGAAATACAGGTCTTCGCCTATTAAATAAAGTTGTCTTTCGATGCCGCTTTTCCATTTTTCACATATTAAAACAATCCGATCAATACCCTATGGAACAAAAAGCAATCGGTCTAGTTTCGCAAAGTTCCTAAAGAAAACTACCGAAATCAAACAAGGAATTATGGTCTATCCCCAAAGGCATCGGACACATAAACGTTGTAACTTTTCCTCCGGAAAGCGGGATGAATTATTCATCGTATGAGCCCCGTCTCCAGTGTGGTTAATGGCCAGGGAGTAGATCACGTGGACAACTATCTATCAATTAGGGCGCGTCCACTTACAGTGCACGCAACATGTCCATTTCGGATACAGGAAGGAAAGGAGGAAATTATGACACTGCTAATATACAGTGGCGTCTCTCATACAGTATCTCTAGTCCAAGAGAGGTACCTAGCTGTAATGTAGGGCTAGACAAAAGAAGCGCCACCGACCGGCTGAACTCATAACTAATACAGGGCTACACAAACTTAAGTGGCCCAAAGGAAGTTGTAAATAAAATTGCCATTGTAAGGGGGTGCGTGTACCCCTGAACATGATAATCGCCTCTGAGCAGCTTTTTGGTAAAGATATATAATTTTGTTAACCGTAGGTTACTGCTGTTACTATAGTATCCTTTGGATTTTATTCGTCCCGAATAATTCCTGCTTGGTTAATTAATGAATATTTTAAGACTATTCAGTTCTCCTTTCACTATTGAACACGAAAAACCCAAAGGTTGTTAAAGTGGATGAATATCGACGCAGACACCTAAGATACACTTTTTCACTGTTGCTTGAGTGTTAATAGGTCTCCTAGACTAAGAAACCGCTCGTGAAACAGGGATTAGTGATTAATTATATTACTAATTTTCTAACATATGTTATCAGTTTCCCTTGCCTACGCCCACGGGCGTGTCAGGGTAACTAATTTTCTTACACCCTTCTCGATTTAGTTTAGATTATACACCGGAAATTACCAGACCCTCTTAGCAAATAAATACGGGTTTTCTACTAGATTTCCGGCCTTGGTTCGTACAACAAGATTTGCTAAAATGATAAAATATATTATACAGGAAGATAAAGCCAATGCGTGTCTCCGAATGAAAATCTTACGAAATCTACTAAAACATTATGCTGTATGGAAAAGTATCCGCGATGCCCAGCAGTTGGTTGTTGTTATTTAAAATTATTTGCAGCATCCAATAATAGGTTACTCTTTAACTCATGAACAGGGTAACAAAACAAGTAATAGAGATTTTTTTTAGAAGGCTTTTAACATATTTAGCGTATTTCAATAAAATATACATCTTTGTTCCTATAAATTATAAATGTTCACTTTTAACTGCTTAATATTAATACATGATCGCATTAAAATTACGTTTTTCCGAAAACGGTTAGGATTAGCGACAAGAATGAGGAGTACTTAATTTTTAGTCAATAGTTAAAGGTATGTAAAAAACGTTGTCCAAAGTTTTTATCAAACAGGGCGTGAAAAAAATGGGCACATTAGTGTCACAGCTAGTCCGTCCCTGCAGCTGTGAGTAATTCGCAACACTTTCTGGGATAGTAATTTAAAGGGTCTTACCTGGTATACATTATATGAAAAAAAAATTGAAATATAGGTACCTGTTGGTTTAATAATTATATGTCAAAAACTTAATTCCATGGGGTCTCTTTGAGATCCCATATCTCCGAAGAGGAGGCCGATGCGAAAGAAGTTTATATGAACTTCTAGTATTCTTTTCACGTGTTTTTTTCATATCCGGGAGATTTCTCACATTTTCCCGGACACCCTGTATATAAGTACTTGGTCTTGTAATAAAAAAATTCAAATACCAGTTGAGTCTTTATTTAACGGTGCGTAATGTTGGGACAACGAATAAATAATTTTAATATAGATATTAGAGTTAAACTTGTTGCTCTGTCCCTTACCAGAGAAACGAAACAAATGCGATTTATAAAAAACGTATATAGGTATTATTTTTTAGTAGAATATCGCTCATTATTTTTTATACTGTTGAAAAATCCCGTCACAAATTCAAGTAATTTTTTATATTATCAGAATTTTCGCCATAAATTTGCGTTTTACATTTTTTGTCATTTTATTTCGTTTTAGATTTAATAAAAAAACCACACGCAACTTTAAGCGATCTCGTCATTTACTTTTATTTTTTGACAAAGCGTCGCGATTTGAATTCATAAGTGGCACAATATATTTCTGGCGTGTAAAAATTGGTCTATTTGTCATTTTTGATGCAGCAAAATACTGCTTGGCATGTATGATACCTTCCAGCATCATTTTAAAATAGAGAAAAAGCTTTTTAAAGACCGATTTAACTATATCAGTTTAAAACTTCGCTCAGATGAAAAACATTATTTCTGCAGTACAAATATTAAGATTTGGTAATTGACTTTTGGAAGATAATACAGTTAGAAATAAAAACTCGCTATATCATATTGATTCTTTACGAAATATACTAGTTGTTTTCTTATAATAAAACAAATTACTTATTTTTTAACCCAATCTCCCTTTATGCAATAAGAAAAATGATCTAATCCAACAGGTCTCCTAAAACATAATTTCTATTGATAGCTTTTTTTTATTAACCCATATTAAATAAATTGATCTTGTATCAAACCCGCTTTACTGTTATTTCAATTCCAGATTTGCTAGAACAGTATTTTTATTGGTAATAATCAGCTCCATTAGAAGCAGTCTTGTTGAATAATGAACTAATTTTAATACAGCAATTTTGTTAAGCAATAAATTGTATCTTGTCAATGCGATGCATTTGGTTCCCATTAAAGCGCTTTCTCTACAATTAAGGAAGTAGAACAGCGTCGCCAAAAACGAATTGTATCCGTTAGAACCTATAATACACAAGACTTTGGTAGGGGTTCGTTGGGATCGGCAATCGCCTCGCGCCGTAGTATTAGTTTTAACGTATTTGTTGCGCAAGTCACATCTTTGTTCGGAGTTTTCTAGCTGTTCTGTCTGAATTTGAATTTTATTGATCGTACCAATACCTGTTTCAATTAATTTATTGTTACTTTGTATTTAAGTTGTTTTTAAACTTTGCATATTACATAAAGCAATAGAAGGTTCTTATTTCGCACAACCTATCCAGAGCTGGGCAGTAGCTAGCTACTAAGTAATTAAGCTACTAGCTAGCTACTATTTTGGTAGCTAATAGCTTTATTCGAGCTACTTTTAACACCAAGTAGCTTGTAGCTGTAGCTTTTACATTATTTTTTAGTGTATTCATGAAGCTACTTTTAAAAGTAGCTAGTTAGTCGAAAAAGCTACTTAAGCTACTTTCGGTAGCTTAAGTTACCTAAAAATAATTTAAGCTACCTATTGCAAATAACTACCTACTTTATCGACAAGATGATGTCAGAAGTCAGAACTTGTCTGTTTATCGTCATTTAAAGGATATTATATTTTGTATATTTATTTTATAACTTAGCATTTTGACTTTGAGGTACAAATTTGAAAAACTAAAAAAATGTATAAAACTTTGACAGTCATGTCAGTCATATTATATCAAAAAATATCTATTACCTATAATTGTTTAAAAATATGGCAAAAATAATTTTTCCTACAGACGTGTGGAAAAATCAATTTTCCGCACTGATATCCGTGCAGAAAATAAGTTTTTCCACACTAGTGCGGAAAAATTTTTCCTCACGATTATGTCAAAAATCCGTGCGGAAAATTGGTTTTTCCACACAAGTGCGGAAAAATTTTTCGGCACGATTATGTCAATATCAATAATATATCAATTATAACTTGTAGTTATTACTTTTTTTCTCAGAATTAGTTACGGTTACATATGTATGTGATTGTTATAGTTAATTAAAAATTATTAAATTTCTTTGAAATATGTGTTACTTATTTCCACACGTCTGTAGAAAAACTATTGTACCTAACACGTGCGAAAAATGTTTTCCCTGCACTCGGCTGCTTCACCGAACTCCGCTACGCGTCGTTCGGTGAACGGCAGACTCGTGCGGAAAAATTAATTTTCCGCCCTTGTTAGGTAAATAGCTATTTTACGATGTACCACTCATATTCTGCACTGCTGAAAACATGCTCAATAATATATTTACTTATAATAATACTTAGTTACAGTTAGGTACCTACATTATGAAAACTTTATAATATTTTTATTACTAAACTCTTTTAATGTCGAAGAACGTAGTTTTTCAGAACTGCATTCACTGACATAAAGTGAAGTAACCTTCGCAGAGTAGCTTATAGAAGTAGCTTTAAAAAAAGTAGCTTGTAGCTTAGCTACCAGTAGCTAAGCGACTTTTATTTAAAAGTATCTTGATTACACGATAGCTTAACTACTTTAATTCTAAGTAGCTTGTAGCTTGTAGCTAGCTACTTTTTTCCAGTAGCTTGCCCAGCTCAGCCTATCACTAGTATTGGACCTTATAATCTATAGACGAATTTAACCATCTCAGTAAACCATGTTGCATAATAGAGAATCATATGCAATGTTAAACAACAAGAACAATATCACACTAGAAGCTATTTAAATTTTTGAGAACTACAGTACTGATTTTAAGTGGTAAGTATATGCCTTATTAACCGTAGCAAGCAAATATTATTATGATTAATGTCAAGTTTCATTACAACTGCCAGTCGGACCTAATAAAGTATATAAGACCAGATTACACCCCCAATAGAAGTTGGTAATTACTGTGAGTATTCAGCGCAATAATGGCTATACACGAGCAAATATAAATACGATGTAACTTGCCAAGCAAGCTAATGCCTGTTTCAATTTTAACTTCAAAAGTTACCATACTGTAATAATGTATAACTTGAACTAACACAAACGAACTTAGTTCAACTTAAAGCGACATCGAGCATTAAAAGATCATATATAGACAGACACTACAGTATTAAAGTATGCAAATTCTTACAACTACCTCTCTTTAAACAACCAAACATAATTGGAATAAAGGAAGACTACAAACAGCACATCTACCAGCATGGAGAGAAGTAAATGCAATGTTTAACGTAAAGCCGCATAATTCTGCATGTCGTCGTGACAAGCGGGAAGCCTTAGTTTAAGATAGATGGAATCACTGCTATTGTTAAGTTTGAAGGGTGGGTGTAAGCAAAACTGAAATACATTTTGATTTGAGTAATAAAGTTTTGATAAACTTTGTTAAACAAGATATTAACTCACATATTATTATAGACTATAATAATAAACCGTTTTGGTAAATAAGAAAATATTTTGTATTTTTATAACAAGTATAAATAATAATTTTAAATTATTACTTTGGCAAATTATGTAGGTACATCGGAAGCGGTTAGAAACACGTGCAGTTGCAAGTAGTAGTAATAATAGCCAGCATCTAAATACCGAGTGGTACACCGCCAAACTGCACTAAAGAAAATGATCTAATACAATAGGTTCGCTAAGACATACCGTGCGAGAAAAAATTATTTGCATCACAGAGGGCTTGGATTAAAAAACGTAGGGCTTTGTTTAGACCACAATGATATGGGGACGATATATCTAACCAAATCTAGGTTAAAATTTTGTCAAATTCATATTATGACATGATATGCCAAACTAATGAGTAATAAAATAATTAGACAAAAACAAATTTATTTTTGTTGTTTACAAAATTAACAAAGTAAGAATATACAAAAAAAGAAAAATATTTACATAAATTGCTGAAATTGGCCACCGCCTTGCTCCAAGCATAAATTCACACGTCTCTTCATATTTTCGAAAGTGTTGACCAGTATCACTGGATAAATGTTACCACATTCTTAGATAATCCTATCTTGTAATTGTTCTAAATTTGCAACTGGTGTTTTAAAAATAATGTTCTTTAAATGAGGAAAAGCGAAGTAATCCATAACCGTTAAACAAGGTGATCTAGGTGGGAATTCAATGTCTGATCGAAAACTGATCAACCTGTCGTCGAAAAAATTGCGTAAGTAGTTAATAGTTTCGGCGGCTGTATGGGCGGTTGCACCGTCCTGTTGAAAATATCCAAAACGTAGTTCGTCGTCAAGTAATTGCTCAACAAATGGATTCAAAATATTATATTGTCTCTATATACCGCTGTGCTGAAAATATGCCATGGAAAAAAATAGGACCAACAATTCTTCTTCGGGAAACAGCTAACCAGACACCAATTTTTTGAGGGTGCAATGTGGACTCTAAAAAAAAATGGGGATTTTTACTACTTCACATGCGTGTATTCTGAGAATTCACATAACCGGAGAGGTGGAACCAGGCTTCATCCGAAAAAATGTCAGGTCTAATAATTCATTTCTTTCCAATAGGTTTTGGGTAAACCATTGAGAGTAATTCCTGCGTCTTTCAAAATCTGCGGCTTGTATTTCTTGGAATACTTGCACTTTATAAGGAAATAAATGTAGCTGCTTTTTAAGAATAGTCCTGCATGTTCCATAAGAGCTTCCCACTTCTTGGGACAGGCGTCTAATAGAATTTGTTGGCGTATTTTGCATTATTTCACGAACATTTGCAACAAATTCTTCTGTTCTTACAGATGGTCTTCTTTTTTGTGTTGTATAGAACCTGTTTTCCAAAACACAGCCACGGTTCTTTTCAGGCAATGATAAAAATCCCAAGCAATAAAAGCAACGTCAGGAAAATGTTCGTAAAAATCGTCCATGCACAAACCCGGATTGTATTGCCACTCAACATTTACTCTAACCCCGTTTCGGAAATACGCTTTAACAATAAATGTTTTGTGATGTTCCTTAAAGCCCATTGTGTGAATTGGAAAAATTAGCGATGAATCAAATTACTTGTAACGACTGTCAAAGATGACGGAATAACTGATTGATTGTTAATTCAGGTAGTTACTGACACCCAACAGGTATTAAGCTCTACGGCTAAGCATTACGTCCTTAGCAGGGCCATCTTTGATGCAAATAATTTTTGCTCGCATGGTATTCTGAACTCCAATGTCTACATTTTGACCGTTTGGCTTATTGTTTATTGTAAAGGTGCAGTCGTCGGTAAAACAAACATTGCGTGAGAATTCCTACCTAAACTTTTCTGACATATCATTGAATCTTGCATCGAGCCCCTTAAAGTTCTCTCGAGTACCATTGTATTTTACATCGGTCTCTTTAATACAAGTTAATTGATTTGAGGATTTGAAAAATCATTTAACCGAAACTTCCGAAATATTAGAGGGAACGCTACAGCACTTGCCGCGATTTATTACAGTCATTTGTGCAAATCCAGAGTCAGCCACAAATGGATAAACCTTTTAGGGAAAACCTTCCTGGCTATAAAGATATTGAAAGACCAGTTTTAGCCACTCTTGTTAGGATAGGCTTAAAGGAACCGGCTTATATGAAAATTTACAAGGAAAAATTGTTTCACATTAATGCATTTTATGTTACACTCAAAAAAATCTAATTATGAGGCAACCAGCACGTGCACATTGACTTTCATGTGTGTAACACAATTAAAAAGAGAACTAGGACCGTAGAAAAAGCTGTGGTTTTCTCTAATAATATTGGAATCTGAAAGATAAAACTGTGATTAAAATATTTATAAGATCTAAGAAATTACTCTGTGGGGAATTTCTATCTCATTTTCGCGAAACTTTTCTCGGATTTATTTTGCTCTTTGCTCTCTAAATATCTCTAATATCGTTATGCCTTTTTAAGGATAGTAATGAATACTCAGATAATTTGAACCGAAAATATGTGCAGGCAAAATAAATTATGCCGGTCACAGTATAATAGTTCTTCTTTGATTTTTTTTTCGACTTTTTTATAAACCTGACCTATCTATGTTATAAAAACGCAAATATTTGTAGGTATTTCAAATCTCGTTTTCTGTGGCGCATTTAATCTTATCTAAAAAAACTGAAAGTGTGAATCGAATTTCCATGTAGATGTTTGTTTTTATTTCAAAATAAAAGAGCTTTGCGGTTTAGATTGAATGAGCTTTATGCGTTATAGTAAGATTGGTTTCGTAGTATATAGTCTTTATTATTTTTGTAGCTCCTACTCGTATGGATTTAGTTAAATCCCTTGGAAAAACTTAGAAAGCTACAACAATTTTTATGTATCAGTAAAGCGCGGAGAAAAAAAAATATGTTTCACATTGAGAAGTGTTGAAAACATACCAGGTTCGTAAACGACTAAATTTGTTGAACTATTAGTTAGTTAGTTTAGTTAGTTTAAATAAATGCACAGAAACTTAAAAAAAGTCGTTTTTTGAAACCACTAAAATTGCTACAAATTTACCTTAAAATCTTTAAAAGTAAACAGGTCGATTTTCAGAACTGAAGTAAAAACAACAATTTTTACTGGTAACACGATATTTTCTAGTCTATCTAGATGTCATCTCTCCTAAGAAGTGTTTGTTTTAACAGGAAAGGCGTCGTAATTGCACAAAACACGAAAGTAAACAAAACTATGACCGGCTGACTAACATCTGCCTTGCTCTAGCAGCTCCAGACTATATCTTTCTCTATTCTTCATATGCCAAAAGCATGAAAAATAACTATTCTGAACAATATAGCACAGTAGTGCACATGCGAATCGTCAATAGTTAGACAAATCGAATTTAACTAAAAGCTAGAAAATGGCGTCGTTCACCTTAAATCCCTTGTCAACGACATTGTTTTTGTTAGGCGTTTTCCTTTTCAGTATAATATGTAACACCAATCGTATATCAGCGCTACCTAGCGGGGCAAATGTAATTGTGACGTGTGGCTTTACAGGTAATTTTTACAACACATTTTTTGGAGGTGCTGGTATACTTTAAAAGCGTCCACATTGACACTAGATGGAGCTTTGCGCTACATGCTTTCGATGGTATCCCTGTGTACTGAATGTTGAACCTTGTGTTTCCTTTATTTCGTTGGAACCTTGCGTTACCGGTGAAGCATGATTCAATGACAAACTCCTTTTCCGATAACAATATTCACAATCTAAAAGCCGTTGAAAAGTAGTTAAAATTATTTTAAATTTGATTCATTGTCGATAATTTGTTCATCCAAATTGCAGGAAATTTCCTTTAAAAGATGGAACAATACGTGCAATCTCCATTACGGTAATAGGTCGTCTATTAACTCCGTTTACACAAAAAGTTATGGAGCAAAGGTAGCGGCTTGGTTAAATTGATGAATAACTTCTAGCATGATATGGGGATTTGCTAATGGATTGTTATTATTCCCCGTTATTATTCCCTAAACTTTGAGCCTCTTTTGTCTACGGGACCTAGCTTTGAATATTCCAGTTACTTTGAAAACAAGAAAGTGAAAATTATGTTAGACCGTCAAAGAAAACAAACCGATTCCAGTGATTAATGTGTTAAGTTACTCAGATGGTAAATAGTTTCTGCTTGTTATTGATAAATTATAGGCTTGTTTTCCGCTATTATAGTAGTAAATTAAAAGAAAACGATTATTTTTTCATAGATTAATTAAGTTTATACTTATCCTAGCATACTTTCCTTTGAAAGAAAAAACAAACCAATCGTCGTGACACCTAGTAATCTGGATTTTGGCCAAAAAAACAACTAATTTTATTTCCAAAAATTCTTGATTTATACTTATATGCTTTTAAATACAATAGCATCCTATAATGAGAAGTCCAATAAATTTGTAATCAAAAACAAAAGTATATTAATTTTCATGTTTTTTCTGAGAGTTGAACCAATCTTAGTGGATTAAAATCTAATTTATAATGTAAACAAAACTGATCCACAAAATTTTAATTTAAAATTATAATACCCAAACGGAACAAAATCCTAAAGAGTAAGGGTGCATGCATCAATGCCCTATTTTAGACAAAGCTAATTTGCATTAAATAATTTAGGTAAGTTTCCGAGTTTTCGAAACTTACTACGATTACGACACATGTACTTTTCAAGAAATTTCTGAACTGCACTTTCGTATATCCTGCTAAATAGATTAGCGCTCCAGGTTGTAATGGAACGTCAAATATTTAAACTCTCCAGGTTGTTCACAGTTTACCGTACAACAACTTAATTATACAGGTTTCTGTGTATTTACGCAGTGTTGGTTTAACATTAAACATGTGTTTATACTGTGACAATTCTGATGATTGCACAATAGGCCAGGTGCGGGCGAGTTCGGAGACTAGATGTGCCCCAAATTTTTATTTTCATGTTTGTCTACGAAATAGATGGCAATGACAAAACTGCGAACAAAGGTGTAATTCCATTTAATGTAAAAATCAGAGCGGAGCTATTACCAAAGTTATCGGCCATAATCTATACGGATGGATGATTACAAGATAACACGTACCTAATAATTATCAGGTCATAAATAAACTGCGTAATAAACGATAATAGTGGTATTCAGGAAAAAACGTACCACTTACTAAAACTTACTACTTTCCTAAATGGCAGCTTGCACATTTGCTTCTGCAGGAAATTTTGCAACAACAATTTCATGTGGTTGTAGCAGCATATTTTGACGCGAAACTCCAATAAAATGTCAAATGTTTCAGCAGGAGTAGAGTTTAGTGCACTGAATTAATTACATGACTGAAATAAGGCACAATGAACGTACGTTTATACAAGTTAAGTATACACATTGTCTTTTAGTCCTAAATATATTGAACTTTTGTGTAAAATGAAGAACAGAATAAGCCAAAAGCGAAGAAAAGTTTCAAGTAGTATTTTTTTACACGTAAATGTAGAAATAATTTACGCAAGTTTGTTTGTTTGAAATGTTCTTTCATTAATCATAAAATATTCTGTCACTTACATAGCACTTCCAGTGGGTTATACAGATTCTAAAAAATTTATTTTTATTATATTGTTCTTTGTCCCGTTGTGCCATTTTGAAGTCAAACAAAATATTTTTCCAGGATATGTAAGTCAGCCAATGCTACTTTATATTCTATTCTCGAACATTCCAGAGCATATAAAGCTTGTGGATGCATTTAGGAGATTTGTCTTTCTTGGATTGTATGGAAGACTTAAATAACTTATCCCGGTTAAGTGGCTGTACAGAAGAAAAAATAAGTGTTTGAAAAAACAGGAGTTCTAGCTCCGAGACTTTATAGGGATTGCTATTCTTACTAAGGTCAATAAACAAGTCTATATTAATAATGGACCCATACTTGTGATAGTTAAAGCATTATTTTATGCACAATGCTCCTAGGACAATTAACAACTTCTCATAATAATACCTAGGACTATTATGAATCCATATAGACATGCACCTTTAGATAAGCAAACAATATTCACGAACGTGGCAAATTTATAACCTTGCGCATGTAAACAAAGCCAAGCAGGAATAGGCATGCGCACTGCAAAATTCTAATTTAGCGAAAGGAAAAATAGACAGGTCCGGGTTTTAAAATTTAATTTCTTGCTCAAGAAATTGAAAATTTGCCCCCAAGTTCTTGCCACAATTTATTGTCAAGAAACTGGAACTTACACAAAATTTTTTGTCCAAGTTAGGGAAAAGGGTAATGATTTCTGGTGTTTTTAGTGGCTGCCAAGCTATCAGATTTTGAGGTTAGAAAATCGTTTTTAATGCTTTGTTTCTAAATTTGTTTAAAAATGATTTGCCGTCGTGTTTTTAGTGCGAAAAGCAAGAGGACAAGTCAATGCTTATGTTCCAGCTTCATTATAAACATAGAATTCTCATTATAATATGAAATTTTTTATTACAACTTAAAATCAATCTTATTATAACTAAAAATAGGTTACGGCGAAACATGTGAACAATATAACTCGCAGATGATTCGCTTCGCGACTCATTGATGATTATATATAATCATCCTAGCTTATTATTACCTACCTAAATTATACGCTGGGTGCGTTTTTTGTATTCCTGTTTCTGTTCCTGTAATAATCAAACAACAAGGGAAGCCCCTGACCATACATTTATTTGATTTTCCTGTATAGAAGTCTGCAGGTCGTTTCTTTCCATCACCAATGACGTTTATTTATGTGGCTGTTTGTCGAAGAACACTACCACGTTCTAGCTTGTAATTGGTTTTGTGGTTGCCCAGAGTTGTGTTTCCCGCGGGCTTCCAGGTAAGAATTATTTTCAGCGAAGTTAAAATACATACGAGGGTCCCCGCATTATTTGTCAGTAAAATTAGGATCTACGGCAACTTTCTGTGATAAAATTTACTGTAAAAAATCGGCTAAGCTTGCCAGACTTACTCTCTAATATGTAAATGTCAATGATCTGATACCTATTTCTGGTAAATTTTTTTTTACCATAAATGGTATCGACTTATTGACTGCAATAAAACTACCGGTTTAATCCCATTGTTATACACAATCAACAAGAAAATACACTACAGGGTAGGACTTTAGATATTTAATTCGTTATTAATAATATATTATTTAATGATAGTTAAATATTACCTGTTATAATTACAAATTATACTCCGACCCTGACCAACAGTTTATTTGCATTTTTATGGCCGAGCTCTTGCAAAACGTCCCAGGTAGTTAAACAGAGTCAAATATATTGTGAAAAATACTTTTCCTATTATAGAGGGCACATGTCATTCAGAAACTCTAATAAAATGTGTTGACAACATCGCTTGTAGGAAAAAGGCGGTGAAGAGCTTGGCGAGGCAGAGAGTAGGGATTACGGTGAATTTACCTTTGAAAGTTACCTTGCTACTATAGTTTAAACCTAACCTACAAATAATCCAACTTTTTATTTACTCACCTATGAAAAGTAATTGCAGAATTACTATTTTCCGAATTCTCGCCTATTTGACACTTACAAGTCATCTTAATTCGTCTCCAAAAATATAACAAAACACTAAGAACACAGCAATTATTAATACACAAAACCATAAACCGAAGAAAATTTCAGACCGCTCTGAAAGAAACACCAAACGAAAATAAGGATATTCAATATACATCGACGCATCGAGAACATCAATATTTGTCGATGCATATTTTAGTCGATGTGTAAGGCCTTAATTTTATTTGGGATTTGTTTTGTAATTCTAATTCTATTAAAAAAAAAATCAACATCGATGTTTTTCAGCGATACATTTTCTGTGGACATCCATAAACAGAAATGAATAAAACAACGTCATCATGGCCTCAGACCAATGTCGTGGCGGTCACATCCTTAAGGGCGGATCTCGTACTGCTGCGTTGCCATACTGTAGACTTTTTATAAGGTTTTAAACAAATATCATGTTAATACTGTCTATAATAATATATAACAGAGTAAGTTTGGCAAACAATTTGTATGTTGATTTAGTTCAGAAAGGAATACGAATTTGTCAATAGGTTTATTTTTTTACGCCTCTGCTGGAATTTGAACCCAGAACCTCTGTTTGGTATACATAAAGTATTTAATGACCGGCATTTATAATATGAACTTTTTTTATATTTTTATATGTAAAATATCACATTAAAATATACGTGCGGTATTTTTAGAACACCCTGTATATATATTTAAACGTTATTTAATAATAATATTTAAATTTAATAATAATTTTCCTTTTATACAACTATTACCATAAGCATTTATCTTTTAAAATTAATGTTTAAATATATTATTAGAACATTGCTAATTATTCAAATTGGACGTTTGGTATTCACGTATTTTATAATTAGATGACCACAGGAATTATAACGTAAAGGAAGATGCATATTAATGGCTAGTAAATAGGGTAAAGGGACATGAAACCGCTGTGGATTAGTTAAGGTGCAAAGGTGAGACCCAATTACGGCAAAATAGTAATTAATATTTCCATTTTGCCTGACGGAGTAGTATGGATGTTAGTTTTATCAATGGAATTTGGTTCAGTTTTAATAGAAAATCTATTAACAATAATTCACAGATTCAATTGAACTGAAAATCCTTATATTCGGGCATTGTACGTGTCGTTGGATAAGGAGTAACTTTAATGTGTTTTGTTAAAACTATGACACGGGTCCATTTCAGTTTCTGGTTTTTTTATAGGAGAAATATTTATTCCATCTTAGGAAATAACGATTCAATTTTTTTACCAACATTAAACGAGGTTTAAACATTCTTTCCAATGAGCCATCGTTTACTCAATTGGGTTAAGGCAATCTTAAGTAGGTCGGATTATTTAATTATGAAATATCCCCAATTTTTTATTTGAATAGTTTGAGAGATAAGTGTCTCTTCTCGATATTTTATAAATGTTTTCAGAAAAAATTATGTATGAGTTTTTCACAAAAACAGTCAATTTGATGCTATACCACAAGAATTACACCATTTTGCTTGAGACCAACTTGGAAATTTAAAAATATTTGCCACGAACTTTTCATGGGTCATTGTAAGAAAAATATTTTCCTCCCCAAACTGTGGTCAAAGCAGTTATGAGCGGCGGCCATCCATAATGAGACACCCGGTATAATAGTCCCACTGAAATTTATTTATTACCTTAAAAAATATTATTTTTACGGCAAATTTCCTGGTTAAATTACAAATTTCTCTTTCTTACTCCCAAATCTTTTAGGTAATTTTAGAAACGTCGGAGGTATCTTTATACCGTCAAATCAGAAGTAAAAAATTACTTTACTTTCGCCTTTTTGGTTGTTACCGTGGCATTTTGCGTTTAGCATTTTATCAACGACAACCCAAAAAAAAATATCCTTAGTTGGATTTTGTAATTTATATCTTTGCATTTAAATCGTGAAGTTACTTTTTAAAGTATTTTTAGTTAGGTACTATAGATTTGCAAGGTATTTTCGGTATGTCATTTAGTCCAATAAATAAAAGTATTATATTTTTTTCAGAAATTGTTGCAAATGTAGAAGGACATCTGCTAGGTAAAGTACAAATGAAGGATAACATAACTGTGGGTTAAAACGGAAAAGATTTACGGGGTGAGACGACTCAATTTCAAAACTTTGTCAATCATGGATCACCCTAGTATAGGAGCTTATCGATTATCCGGTATGCGGGTCGGTATATGGATCCAACAACAACAAAAATGGTTTTCGTTGTTTTAGGTTTATACCAGATTTGTCCCTAATTACATGCTGATCCTTTATGCACACAGTAACCTATATTATCCGGCAAGATGAAACATAATTTTGATTATGTACTCTATGTATCCACGTCATTATGGATTTGTTTAAGCAAGCTTTAAGTTGTTAATATGTGGGAAGTATTACATGACTAAGACACACCACCAAATATTATCAACAAGGTTTTAGGATGGAAAATTTAAATGGGGTTAGATCATAATGCGATGTTTAACATGTAAAATGCAGATCATGTTATTGTCAAACTGCTCGAAATCATTTTACTGTGAAGAAATTGATTCGAAAATATCATGATCCCTGACATTAATATCAATGGGTGTTATTGGAAAGCGAAGGCAATACAGTATATTACATAACAAGTGTTGAAAGTGGTACTTTTCAAACGAGGAGGTATCCGAGTGCGGAAATTCTCCGAGTGTGAGAAAATTACTTTCACACGAGTAATGTACACAATTTTTCCTAGGACCATACAAAATAATCGAAACGAGTTTGATTTGTTTTTAATATAGTTTTCAGGTATCACCATTGTGTTAAACAAATTATTGCAACACTAGAGTTGAAAAATTTATTTCGACTCTAGAGTTAAAAAAAAATAAAATCAATGCCCACTTATACATTTTAACTTACCTAGATTTAAATAAAAATAATAACTTTTTCACCTATTTGCTTACGCACATCATACCTACTATCTATGTACAGTGAATAAATTTCGTTTCTGATTTTTTAGCTGCTTGCATTCTTTCAATAAAACAATAATATACCTAAATATACATACAAAAACAACAAAACACAAAACTAAAACATAACCTCAACATTATAGAAAGATAGAGATGGAGTTAAATATCGATAGCTTGTTAATTATAAAGTTCTATCTATATTCGATTTTTTTTAAATATTGCTAAAATAAATTTACTTACTTAAAGCACATTCACTTGTCCCATATGCTTAAACATTGTATGGATATTTTTATCCGAGATAATTGTAAAATTATAAATCGGTATTTCCTAGGCTGTTCTATTTCTGCTCTAAAGCTGTTCTTTTTTTTCTGTGATTTAACTCAGTTGACAATGTTGACATGTTTGGTGGGTTGTCGGACATATATTCCCTTTTTGATTTATTATTATTTTTATCATAAATACTCTTAGGTTCCCAAAAATAACGAAAAAAAAAATCTTTTATAATTGCAGTAATGCCCTAGTGTACTTTACGCCACCCAGAATCCCAAGGCATAGTTTTCGACATGAGAAAAATGTGTATACGGGGCAAATGGGTCGCTGGCTGGCAAGTTCTGCATCTTTTTATTAACTTTTCTATTCTTTCGACGAGGACAGAAGCTACAAAAACTTTCATTGGCATTTTCAGGTTGTCTAACTGCTTCTAGTGGTAGTTTGGCTATTTTTCTGATAGAAATGCATAGATTGCAAGGTAAGTTTTGTCGCGTAATGAGTTAAAATCTCACCAGAAGCGGGTCCTTCTTATCAGCAGCCAGCTCCACAATGTAATGCAAGGGCGTCCATAGGGGGGGGGGGGGCAAAACGGGCACTTGCCCCCCCCCTAGGCGCCCACATTACTATTTTATTTCATAATTCAGTATAAATATTAAATAGTGCATTGGTTAGTAAGTAGACCAACAAATCACTAAACTGAACAATTACATAATAAAAACATATCAATAAATTAATACATTAGGCATAAGTTAAATAAATAGTCTTATACAGTGTCACCAGTAAAGTCCGCATCATATGGGATTTTTTTTATTAATATCTTTATTCAAAATTTGACTTTGGCATCAAGTTCTGCATCGATCGAGATGAAAATTAGGCAAACAAATAGTAGTCACGTGATTCGCATTATCTGTCAAATTTTAATTTTTTTTTTTAAACAATTCAAAAGTGGGGTTTTTTCTGAAAATATCGAAAAAAATTATAATTTTTTTTTAATGCAGTTTCTAGCCCACATTCTAAATTTCAGCTGGATAAGATAATTTTGATTTTTTACCTATATTTTGTGAATTGCACCACTTTTGCAAAATAAGACTCAACGCAACCTATACAAAAAATTTCTTAGCTTTGACAATGCTTTATTTCAGATACATTTTCTTTAAACTAGCGTCATATTAAATGTGTGTTTTTCTACAAAATCAAAATTGGGCTATTAAAATTTGGTCGCATGTGATGCAAAGTTCATTTGTTTTTGACCCTGTATAAGTTAACTTCATAAAATACGTATTTTTGAAAACGTAGTTTGTGACTGAAAGTAAAAAAATAAAAAATAAAATAAAGAGATTTTAAATTAAATCGTTAAAAATAGATAAACTTTCCGTTGGGTTAAGCAAAAATTTATTTTCCACCTAATGAACACTTTACTGATGACACTGTGTTCTTTTTTGTCTTAATATTAAGGTGTATTACTTTCAGACACAAACTATGTTTTCAAAAATACTTATTTTATGAAGTTACCTTATACAGGGTCAATAATAAATGAACTTTGCATCACATGCGACCAAATTTTAATAGCCCAATTTTGATTTAGTAGAAAAACACACATTTAATATAAGCATTGTCAAAACTAAGAAGTTTTATGTAGGTTACGTCGAGTGTTATTTTGCAAAAGTGGTGCAATTTACAAAATATGGGTAAAAAATAAAAATTATCTTATCCAGCTGAAATTTTGCATGTGGGCTAGAAACTGCATTTAAAAAAACCTTTCCCTATAACTTTTTTTTTGATATTTTCAGAAATAACCCCACTTTTGAATTATTTTTTGAAAAAAATTAAAATTTGACAGATAATGCGAATCACGTTAAGTACTACTATTTTTTTGCTTAATTTTCATCTTGATCGAAGCAGAACTTGATGCCAAAGGCAAATTTCGAATAAAGCTATTAATAAAAAAAATCCCATATAATGCGGTAATACTGGTGACACTGTATATAAAAAGTATTGTTTAAGGTTTTGCCCCCCCCCCCCCCCTGAAAAACGCTCTATGGACGCCCTTGATGTAATGTATTTATACCAAGTATGTTTTAAAAGGGAGTGGGTGGAGCTGATATGACAACGGTCAGCATTGTCTCTAAAGACAAATCCGCGAAAACTGAAAATTAATATTAGAAAATCAGGTCTGAAATTGTATTATCAAGAAATTTATTATGGGGTTTAGACAAAAATGGGTCCCAAATTTCAGGGAAGTATTTTTTTAGGCAGCATCGAGACTGTCAAACACTTTCCTTTTTTAAACTTTTGTAAGCTCTTGCTAAGCAAATGTTTTAGGTGCAATTCCTGAATAATTAAGTATGGCGGGCATCATAGCAGAAAATATAATTATTAAATTTGCAATTTTTAAGTCCAACTAGATTGAAAAATCAAACCAATATTCTCCTAAAGGGCAATTTTTCTGACTTGACGTTGATAAAGGATACGACACGAAAAAATGTATTGTAAGATTTGAAAAGCACGAAAACAAAACAATATTTTACTTTAGATTTGACGTTGCAAGAAATCAGGAAGGTGTTGAGAAATACGAAAGGCAGAATAATGTATTCAGTTTCCTATATAAAGTGATAAATATATGTTTTTTTAAACTACCTTAACATTTATTTTTTCGTGGTAGAAAAGGAAAATCGGTCCAAAAAAAAATTTTCCTCATACTGACGTTAAAGATTTCTTTAATAATTTTGTTGATATTTGTATAACAAGACTAAACGCTAGTAAGGGCGTCGCCTTTTCGGTTTTTGATGAATATTTCGTTTTCTCCCAAAAGCGGTCAGTGTCAAGTTATTTTAGAAAATTGGGATTCAAATTTTGTTACTAGGACCGTTTTTTTGGATCTGGCCAAGGCTTGTGAATTTCTAAATCCTAAATTATTACTACTTGCAAAATTTAAATACATAAGATTTAGTAAACACATTTGTGAATGGCTTGCAAATTATTTATCAAATAGATCTCAAATTGCAAGAATTTTAAACGAACTTATTTATTATTTTTCAAACTTATCGACGGTATTAAATGGAGTTCCTTAAGGATCTCTTCTGGGTCCTTTATTATTTATAATTTACACATATGATTTTAATTTTACTATGAAAAATGGTAATATCTATAAGCTTTTGCTGATGATCAACATACTTAATATCACAAAATAAAAAATAATAATCTTCTGCGTTGAATGTCACTGATAAATTAGGATTTTTCTAATGTTTTCAAAGGAACAAAGGGTGAAATTGTCTCCAAATTCCAACATATCTTTAGCGAGTGGAAGGAAGCCTTGTTTCTTTTATTGTCGTAAGAAGATAACTTTTCGATTGTTCCTCGTATAGGGGCAAGGGTAAGGCCGCTTTAAAATAATTCCAAAATACTTCAAGTTGCAATAAAGTGCAAACAACAAACAATCGTACCAACCAACAATAGCCGACCGCACTACGATATTCTACATGCACCAAAAATCAGTAATATAAATTGCGTCGGGTAACTCTGGTTTATTAATTGAGGTTCGCAGGTATTCCGTTTTGCTAAAATAAACCTTGGTCACGTATTTTAGTTAACTTATTTAACGTATTTAAGAGATATTTGCTGGCGGTTTTAATTGGATTATAACTATGTTTGTGGTTTGCTTAAAATAAATATACCTACCTAAAACACAGAGATATACTACAATTACTACCGTGCGAGCAAAAATTATTTGCATCAAAGAGGGCCTTGCATCTAAGGACGTAATACTTAGCCATAGAGCTCAAGACCTAGGTGTTGGGTGTCAGTAACTACCTGAATTAACAATCACTTCATTATTCCGTAATCTTTGACTGTCGTTACAAGTAATTTGATTCATCGCTAATTTTTCCAATTTCTTGAATAATTCACACAATGGGCTTTACGGATCAGCACAAAACATTCATGGTTGAAGCGTATTTTTAAAACGGGGTTAGAGTAAATTGTGAGTGGCAATACAATCCGGGTTTGTGCATGGACGATTTTCACGAACATGTTCCTAACGTTGCTTTCATTGTTGGGGATTTTTATCATTGCCTGAAAAGAACCGTGGCTGTGTTTAGGGAAACAGGTTCTATACAACACAAAAAAGGAGCAGGAAGACCATTTGTAAGAACAGAAGAATGAAATATGAAGAGACGTGTGAATTTATGCTTGGAGCATGGCGGTGGCCAATTTCAGCGATTTATGTAATTATTTTTCTTTTTCTTTCTGTATATTCTAACTTTGTTAATTTTGTAAACAACATTTGTATTTGTCTATTTATTTTATTACTCATTAGTTTGGCATATCATGTCATAATATGAATTTGACAAAATTTTAACCTAGATTTGGTTAGAAATATCGTCCAAATATTGAGTACATTAGATGCAGAACTCGGTTTTTGCAGGTTACGTAATTTTAAGAAAAACATGAAAAACCGCTAACAAGTTTATTTAACAAAAATAAATTGCAGAATTGTTATAGTAGTACGTTATAAAGTTATTTTCACCCAAAAAATTCAAAAAAAATATTTAGAATTAGGTAATTTTAATAAATAATTCAAATCAAAGGATTCAAAAACATAGTTTTGCATCTGGCTTAATCAAAAACAAAGTTTTGCAACTAAAAAGTGCAAATACAGAAAAATAAAAATAGCGTTGCTTAATTACAATGTTTAATAAAAAAAAATAACGGTTACATAGATAGTTAAACTCCTTAAACTCTAAAAAAAGATGTTTCTGGCATTGTTTGCTCTAAATCGTCAGTATCACTTGTGTGGTCACTCGGCTTGGTTGGCGAATCGACAATTTGGTAGAATTTCAATTCTGGGATTTCTCTCCACTCCGGGCCATAGTGTTTTTGTAAAAGGCTAGCAATTGAGGATTTGTCTCCTCTCAAAGAGTTCCCCGTTGAAACTATTGTAGGGCGTAGTCCTGAAAGATGTTTCCCTCTTTTTATTATGCTACCTTCAGAACAAAAATCCGACCTGTAAAATACTTCACCACGCACTGTAACATTGTTATTTAATTTTTGTTTAGCAAAAATGAATCTTTTAGACTCATTGAATTTAAAATGCCATTGAGCAGGTTTCTTGACTATGTTAGTTGCAGCTGTTTTCCAATCAAAAATACTCCAGTCTTCGTCGAGCTTATGAATGGTCGAGAATTTTTGTCACGCGATGCGTATATTAGCGTCCTGATTGGTCAACGGCAAATACCGAGTTTTGCATCTGACAGGTCGAAACAAAAACCGAGTTTTGCATCTCTGCTAGCTTTTTAAATGATTTTTACTCTACAAAACACCGACTTATGCATCTGGTTTTCTTATGTAGGCAATAGGCAATGCATTAATGTATTTAATACTAAAATAATATCATTTTTTACAAATTTGCAAAAACCGAGTTCTGCATCTAATGTACTCAATATTGTGATCTGAACCAAGCCCTACGTTTTTTAATCCAAGCCCTCTTTGATGCAAATAATTTTTGCTCGCTCGGTAGATACATAAAAAAATATCCGTTAAAATATGTCAGTCAACTTTATTTATTTCATTCATGTGGTGTGGTGTTTGTCTATAGATTCGCACTCGTATCAATTATTGTCATCATTTGTCATCAGTAACAATGTACTGTACTCAGTAAGAAAAATAACACATTACAAAAAACACAGCAATTATTACACAAAACCGATAAACTGAAGAAAATTTCAGACCGCTGTAAAAAAAAACACCAAATGGAAATAGGCATGTTCGATATACATCGAAGTATCGAAAACATCGATATTTTCAATGCGAACACATCGTTTTTAAGAGATGCATCAAGGCCATTTTATATTTGTCTATATATGAAAGTATTTATTAGGGCTAACAACTGCAACGCCTTAGCCTAGTTCATAAATTGGGCTTTACTACAACAATCAATTCTAAGCCATAATCGACAATATAAATGCCTAATATATAAATAGAGAAGTTATTCGAGTAGTTCATTGCATTAATTATAAAAAATATGACTAGCATATTACTATTTGTGCAGAAAGTACCATAAAACAAAGTTTATCTGCATGGAACTTTGGGATTAAAATAACATCAGATCTGCTAGTAACGAAAAGTCCGACTTACTAAGCAGCTTAGTGTAGCTGAAACTTGCAGTTTATATTTGTTATATGTAAATTTCGGATAATTGGATAAATAAACAGTGGTATTGTAGTTGCATATTATTATAAAAGATAAGGGATTTTCTTTATATTAAAGACAAGTAATATTTTAAAGAATAAATAAAAACACACTTTCAAAAAGAAAGACGTTATAAATTCGACCCATTATATATTTTTGTCTAATGTTTAGAACAGAAAATGGAGTAGGGATAAAGGAGGATAAGTAAAATAACATGTTTACTAAGTATGTTCAGTGATATGTTGTTTTCCTACGACCACCTATGAAAATAAGAAAAAAAGCACTTTAAGTTCTTTATATCACACGCGTGTTGAAATATTTTCTTTCAATACGTGTGTTGAAATATAAAACAGCTGATGGCTGATGAATTTGACAGCAAAACTATTTTAAAAAATAACAAACTTACGGGGCCCGTGGAGCGAATTGGGGTGCCAGGTGGGGTAAAGTACACTAGGGCATTACTGCAATTATAAAAGATCCTTTTTTTTCGTTACTTTTCGGAACCTAAGAGTATTTATGATAAAAAAAATAATATTATATCAAAAAGGGAAAACATGTGAGGCAACCCACCAAACATGTCAACATTGTCAACTGAGTTGAACCACAGAAAAGAAAAGGGGCAGCTATAGAGTAGAAATAGAATACCCTAGGAAATACCGATTTATAATTTTAGAATTATCTCAATAAAATTCATCTCGATAAAATTTATTTTAGCAATATTTAAAACAAATCGAATATAGATAGAACTTTTATAATTAACAAGCTATCGATATTTAACTCCATCTCTATCTTTCTATAATGTTGAGGTTATGTTTTAGTTTTGTGTTTTGTTATTTTTGTATGTACATTTAGGTACATTATTGTTTTATTGAAAGAATGCAAGCAGCTAAAAAATCAGAAACAATGTGCGTAAGCAAATAGGAGAAAAAGTTATTATTTTTATTTAAATCTAGGTAAGTTAAAATGTGTAAGTGGGCATTGTTTCTTTGCAACTCTAAAGTTGAAATAAATTTGTTTAACACAATGGTGATACCTACAAACTATTAAAAACAAATCAGACTTTTTTTGATTATTTCGTATGGTCCTAGGAAAAATTGGAAGAATTTCCGCACTCGGCTAAAGCCCCGTGCCAAATACCTCCTCGTTTGGTGAGTACCACTTTCAACACTTGTTATGTAATATACTATTTTGATGTTGCAACCAATTTTACCAAATAGCTTAAAGTCTGGATAATGGAGGAAGCTCAAGCCAGTTAGGGTCCACATTTTTCAGTTTGTACTCTATATACCACATGTCATTAAATATAAAAAACTTTTTGACTAGGTTGACCAGTTCGGACACTTTATTTTCGGCTTGCCTCTTACAGGGAATTTTTCGCTAAACAAATTATTTTAAAAAATTGATGACAGAAGTAAATGTAAATGTAGCCAGCCAATTAGCAGTATTTCATTGTATACCCAAAAAGCATAATTATTATGGGGTTATTAATAGCAATTAACAAGTTGCGTTGGCTGCAGTGTTTGCTTAAAGTTTGTTATAGCGTGGAAAATGCCATAACTCCAAAGCCCGATTTATCAACCAGCTTAAAGCGCTGCACCATATTTGCGCTGGTAATTTTTGTTGAATGTGGCATTTGTTTTGCGGTTTAGTGAAGTTGGTTAGGTTTTTTTTGCTTTAATAAATAATGATTTATATCTACTATTTCATACCGAAATGAAACGTAAATTTTGTTGAATAAAAGTTTAGTCTACAATTTGATTTGAATTTAACTTATTTAATTTATTTAGTTTACAAGTAGGTAGATAGGTAGGTAGTTAGTTGGAAGATAGATAGGTAGGTAGCCAGGTAGAAGTGTAAAATCGTTATTAGGAGTCTAACAAGATTGTAAATGTTTATATCCAGTCTGTATAGAACAATCTTCGATCCCAAGGGCATGATTGGATGAGAGAGAGAGAGAGAAGAGAGAAAGAGAGAAAGAGAGAAAGAGAGAAAGAGAGAAAGAGAGAAAGAGAGAAAGAGAGAAAGAGAGAAAGAGAGAAAGAGAGAAAGAGAGAAAGAGAGAAAGAGAGAAAGAGAGAAGAGGAGACGAAACTAATTCAGTACAAGGACAGCTTTTACCCTTTTGTGAGGAGAAGTTAGGTTAGGTTAGATAGGTAGTTCAAGTAGCATATTGTTTACAATGTAATGGTAATTAAGCAAACATATTATATTAAGCGAGGCGTTGAAGCCCTGTGTTGCCAACCCGATGGATAAAAACCATATTGTTGTGTAGGTCATTTTGACAAAGTTAAAAATAATCCTATATAATTGTCTATTTTTACGGCGCCCTAGGGTTCTCGCGACCTTTTTTTTTGAGTGACATTATTTTATTCTGTGTATATGCAATGATGAATCTTGCACGCTATTTACAATCTACCCTTACTTACCCCATACTTAGTTTCCTCGGTATTTCCCTACTAAAGTTAAATAGGCCTTCGGCTGTAACAAAGTAAACGTGCAGAATTTAATTATTTATCCATAAACTACACACCAAAAGGGAATATTAATAGCAATAACCACTTTATATTTGTAATAAATAGTGTTTGACCAAGTTTGTTAAAACGTTAAAATTGCTGTGGCCAGAAACCCAGATTTATATTGCAGCTTAAAGCTCTGCAGGATATTTGCGAATTTGTGTTGAATATTGAACGCTATATTTTGAATTCCAAAGATCGTGGTTGTCATAATTATTCTAGATAATCTCGGCGAACTACTGATGTTCAAGTTTAATTATTTTTATAAATAACGCCACTGAATCAATGTGTATAAATCACTTCATAAATAGAGAAGATAAATTTATTTTCTAATAATAAAAGGTCTTTAAGACTTGAAAAATCGCACAATGATGAAGCGCAGAAAAATCCATATAAAATTAATTGCCTGATGAGAAATCACAACACAGAAATAGAACGTCTCTAAAATTAAATGTACAGAGAAAAGACGTCAACAGCGTTATAATGAGATATTGAACTAAACGAAAATTAAATAAAGTATATGTATAGATAGTATAATGCGATTGTAGAGAAGAATGGAATAAAATTCGTTTACACAGTGTTTTCTCAGCAATAATATTGAAGTATTCAAGTCCTGCCTATTTATGTTGTAACACGTGTTTAAGAAGAGAAAAACCAAGGTGGTAAAGGACAAAATATGATGTGCATTTTCTCGATTATTCAAGCATTTTTTTTTTACGTCTGCCTATTTCCGCAACGAGGCCAATCACCGACGCCAGGGTCTCACACTATCTGGTAATTTTGCCGAATCCCTCTTTGTCGAGGGTAGGGTTCTTTAACGTGCCAACATCCATGACACGGGACCCACAGTTTAACGTCTCTTCCGAAAGACGGTGCACCTCTTAAAACCAAATCCCAAATTTTAACATCGACGTTGCCGGCCCCGGGGATCGAACCCGGGACCTTCGATTCGTGAGGCCGCTGCACTGACCACTAGACCACAACGCCGATGTTTTTTAAGCATAAAAATATTCTCACACAATTTCTTATTATTACATATTACATAATATAGTTAGTTCATAACAAATTGAACCAGCCAAAAGACAAACCTCTTTTTAAAAAATTAAATTATAGGATGAGGGCGAATCAAATACCCTTAACTAAGAAACCACTATACTGTTATCATAAACGATATTTTGTATATAGTCGAATATAATAGGTATACTTACTAATATAAACTTTTCGTAGAGCTGAATATCGTGTAATTGTCCACGCTATCGTATCGTTAACTTTTATAGTTTGAAATGTTCCCTACCAGACATTCCTCAGAATGTATTCAGACAAGAACATTCTCACACTCCGCAATTTGGGATAATTATTAGTTGTGGGGATGCCTTTAGAAACCGAAATGTTCTCCGGGAATAGACATAGTTTAGGTAAAGTTTAGTAAAGTTATGTGCTAATAGATTTTCATCGCACCTATTATAGTACAATACATACTTGGAAAAATATATAATCAACAAGGTTTTTATGATTTAAACAATGTCATTAAAAGGAAGTATTTTTTGTAGTAATTTTTCTTGTGTAAATTGTAATGTTTTAAAATTTGTTTAGCTATTATATTTAGTTAAACCTTCTCTAACGTAAGAATATCGTTAAATGAATGAAATAATTAGGAGCTCAGGTAGGATTTTCAACACATTATGGCTAAATGCTGACTCAAAAACTAGATATTTCAACATGATTGCAAATTATGTTCTTCGACTTGAATTCCTTAACTTCTAATTCCATTTTTTCCTATAAAATATATTCTCTGTTATCGCTACTATGTGTCTTGTCGATTGATTTGAAACTATAATAATATGCCAAAATAAACTTAATCTTTAAGAATTAAGTTAATAAGTTCGCAGTTAATTTTTTTAAATTCCTCTTTGTAATATGATCTTATCACGAGGGTAGCTTTTATTCTTTGGAGAAAAACTTCCCCCAATATTCTTAGAAATGACACAGCTGATAAAAGATTAAATCGCAATTTAAAAAAAAATATTTTTCAAACCCTCCAAAAGACCATTCGTTGTAAGCAAATGACATTTAATTAAGTTCGGTTGTGAAACTTTTCTCAATTTAACGATTCTAGGCTTTAACATTATGAATGTCCATGCATAATAAATTATTTGTAATACGTTGTTTACGATTACGAATAATGGATAAACATTCTCTATACAATTATTATTAGTAAAAAATTTGTTGGACAAATACTTAGGCAATGATTTTTATAATATAGTTTCTGCAAATTTCGCTAAGCATTCTATGTTCTTTTACTAGATATATTTCCACATAGAAACTAAAAAAAGCACCGTCGCATCTTAGACATTCAACCAATGATTTGATGAATGATGAAAGAGTTTTGGACTTCCATTGTCTTCATTTGTTTTAAATCACAACATTTCAACTGGTAAGTATCTCCAGTCGTCTTCAGGTGAATACTAAATAAGTAAAGTAACTACAAGACTATTTATACTAGCTAGGTGCACCAAAGCACAACTGAGGTGGGTGCAGTCATGCGTTCAGTTGGCACGCAATCTTATCCTACGATTACATCTATCTAACAAAGGTTTCCAGATATTTCTTAAGTCTAACGATAGTTTACTAATGCAGCCTGGATTATGGTGAATAGCAGCAGCTTCCTTAAACTTTCTTTTCCTCCAGTGTGTTTCTTTATGTAGGATTTCAGCTTCTGACCATGTTTCCAGGCATGGTCAGCTGCACCTGACTTTTCGGTCTCTCCTTTTAACGTATTGTTTTTGTGTTCTTTAATCCTTGTCTCGAGTGGTCTTAATGTTTCACCTATATAAGATTGGCCGCACTCGCAGGGGATCTGGTAGAGACGCAGTTTTTACTATCTTTTTGACTTATAGGCTTTGTCTTCGTCAGGTGGCTTCTTAGGGTGTCTCTCGGGTTTAAACTTAAAAAAAGAGAGACACCCTAAGAAGCCACCTGACGAAGACAAAGCCTATAAGTCAAAAATACAGGAAAAACTGCGTCTACGAGATCCCCTGCGAGTGCGGCCAATCTTATATAGGTGAGACATTAAGACCACTTAAGACAAGGATTAAAGAACACAAAAACAATACGTTAAAAGGAGAGACCGAAAAGTCAGGTGCAGCTGACCATGCCTGGAAACATGGCCACCATATCATGTGGTCAGAAGCTGAAATCCTACATAAAGAAACACACTGAAGGAAAAGAAAGTTTAAGGAAGCTGCTGCTATTCACCAGAATCCAGGCTGCTTTAGTAAACCATCGTTAAACTTAAGAAATATCTGTAAACCTTTGTTAGATAGATAGATAAATAGTCTTGTAGTTATTTTACTTATTTAGTATTCACCTGAAGACGACTGGAGATACCTACCAGTTGAAACGTTGTGATTTAAAACAAATAAAGACAATGGAAGTCCAAAACTCTTTCATCATTCAAGAAACATCATTGTCTCCAACCTTCAAACAGTCAATGATTTGATGTTGTAAATAAAAATTTTATTATTCAGGTTTTGCTTCAAGTACATCAATTTAAAACCTATTGAACTGAAGTCACTTAAAACTGCTAGTGAAAAGAATTTATTATCCAAAGTAAATAGTCTTATTTACAACGCCAAATTAATCGAGTGTGTTAAATTTAATATATGACCTTACTCTCCTCGTCGGTTTTAACTTTCAAATGTTATTTCTTAAAGTCAAGTTTCTAGAAGCTACTCTTGGAGCATTTTCGTTTTCTTTATTTTTGTCCTCATTACTGTTCATTGTTCTTTCTAAAGACGTATTTCTACAGAACAAAGAGCTAATAAATATTTAAATACAAAGTAAACTCAGACGGAATAAATTCGGAATTGAAAATATTTCTGTTGGGGATAAACCAGTGAACATTTAAAACAAAAAATATCTAAAGCCAAAGATTTAAGCTGTAAAATAATGATGGTTTCTTTCAATAACACAGATTAATTTTACCGTAGTGAAAAAAATAATGATGTTTCTTTAATCAATTAAAACTTTCCTCGAAATTGTATTTGCAAAATAAAAGTCCGTAATAAATGAAAATATAAATTAACCCATATTAAAAAATCGCTTCATCTCTAGCATACTTTTTATTTTCTGTTTACTTATACCTAAACCGTTTCTCTAACAGCCCTTTACATTTTCTCTGAATCGTAACAAAATATGAAATATTCATATGCAAAATAGGCTTTGTAAACATGCATAAATGCGAGTATACAAAGCAAGGAATTTTAAGCGGGAATAGAATGAAACGGCTTATTAACAGTTAAAAACTGGAAAATTGTGCTATAATTAAAAAGGATAATAAATCTTACAAGTTGTGTAAATT
This sequence comes from Polydrusus pterygomalis, assembly GCA_963969555.1. Lineage (NCBI taxonomy): Eukaryota > Metazoa > Arthropoda > Insecta > Coleoptera > Curculionidae > Polydrusus > Polydrusus pterygomalis. The sequence continues at coordinate 10,585,507 of OZ018379.1, forward strand.
TTTTGATATTTTGGTTTAACGTCGCGTTACTTATATATTGAGTAAAAATTCTTCATCCGATAGAAATCTACCACTAGAACTTAAAAGTAATAAATACTAGTATATTACTAAGCAACGTTTGGACAGCTACTATTATTACACAAAAAATAGTTCAATACGCTTGTTATATAAAGCACTTTCTAGACAAGTTAATTGTGCTTTATTTCCTATTTTCATAAGTGGTCGTAGAAAAAAATTATATCTAAGGTTAATAGTCGGTCAATAAGGACCTTTGGTTAGTAGTGACAGAACGTAATTTCTGTGCTTTTACCTTTGCGTTATATTTTACATTTTTATTATTTTCGTGTGAAAATATTTATTTTCTATTACAATAGCAGTAATAAACTGTTATCATTTCACTAAAAAAACTCTAAAAATGCTTCCATATCATGCAAGACAATTATCGTTTTACTAAGGCCATTTGTAATAAGGAAAGAGCCTCTTTAAATGCACACTTAAGCCGAGGCTATTAAGCCGGAAAATGCCGGAAATAATTTTCATAAGCACCTTTAGATTTCAGAAAGACTTTCAGAAATTGGAGTCTTTTAGCACGCAGCTTGGTAATAACCGGAAAGATTGTGAATGGGTTTCTTTGCGTTCCCAATTTGAGATAAGTTATGTTTAATGTGTGTTAATATTTGCGAAAACTTAATTTTTTTAAAATCGAAAGACTTCTAGGAGACAACAAATAAAAGTCTTTTAATTCTCGCAGTAACCAGGCTGCATCCAAAAAACGGGAACCACGATCTATATTAAGGTGCTTTGTATTGGTATTTTTTGACATCGTATCTCGCTCGCATCACTACTGACAAAAAAAATCGCTATGGAAATCTATTGGTTTGAATTTTAGTCGGCTAATAAAACGTCTCTAAAAGAAAATATTAGATACCTTTTTATTTCTTCGGGCATAAGTAAACGAGAACAAGGTTAGGTTAGGTTAGAGTGGCAGACCTCTGGCATTGTCCAAACAGTCACACGTAGTCCTATAAGGACCGTTGTGGTACCACACATGTTCCGCGGAACCTATTTGCATCAGCTTCCTGATGGTTAACGCGATCGTAGAAGAATATTGACAGCTCATTAAAACCAGCCACGGCTGTTAATAAACTTAGTAAGTCGACCCAGTTGCAGGCTGCTCGCTTTCTCCAAATCATTAAAAAATGGTTCGCCAAGGGCATTGAACCTTCTTCTCGCGAGGCCGGGGCATTCACACAAGAAATGCTGAATACTTTCCTCCTCTTCTTCGTCTCTGCAACTTCTACAGAAGTCGTTAGTTGGTATTTGCATACGTTCAGCGTGTCTACCGAACAGGCAATATCCAGTGACTACCTATGGCAGTGATGGTTCTTAGGTCCTTCCGACTGTGCTGTAATAGTGCTGCGGTTTTCCTGTTATCAAGTAGGGGCCACAATTTCCTGGAGATGCTACAAGTCGTAAGCACTGTCCATCCGCTTTGCGCAAGTTCTTTAGCTGTTCGATCTATCTCTTCTTTGACTGATCCCACTGGTCTAGCCACAGTATTCTCTGCTAGTTCGACAGACATGCTTGCGCCCTCCCTGGCGAGTGCATCAGCAGTCTCATTACCATGTATGTTGCTGTGTCCAGGAATCCAATACAACACATTCGATGTTGAGCACCAAGTGTGCAGAGATTGTTGCGACAGCGCCTTACTAGTTTTGACTTAGTACTGCTGGAACAAATTGTCTTTATGGCTGCTTGTTTTGACTTAGTACTGCTGGAGCAAATTGCCTTTATGGCTGCTTGACTATCTATATAGATAGCTATAGACGCAGGTTCTCTCAAGCCAGGGTGATCCCGCAGGGAGAACTACTTCAGGGGTAACGCAAATACTCCTTTCTTCATATTATTTCCCAAATTGCTGGCATAAAAACTCTTGGCAAGCTAGCGGATTTTAATATTTATCAACTCCTTTAATGCGTCGTTCTCAGCACTTTCCTAGCTTTGGGTGATTATTCTACAATAAAGGGCCTTTAAAAATCGTTATCACGGGCTTCCTTAAGACTATAATCAAATAAACGCTGGAAAATTTAAGGCAATGTTCTGCGTTTATGAATTTTCGTGGATTATACTGCCGTGCCACAAAATTTGGATTATAAAAAATCTTTTTGATTTACTAAAGGCTAAATTAAATTCTATTTCTGTTAACAATTTAAACCCCTTTTTAATCCGATTTCTCAAATTTTTGCATATAGCGCCAAGTCCATATTTCTAAGTAAAATATTGACAACACCTCAAAAGATTACAAATCAAACTGTGTCTCTTTTACGAATGTGAAGGACGAGTTTTATTGCTCCAGAGTTGGCGATCTTGAGCAATAATTGCGTATCATCTCCCTCCCTAAAAATTACCTATAGTTTAAAATTGATTAATAATCAACAAGACGAATATCATAACAGTAAAAATTATATTTTCCATTTTAAGTTTCTTAAGTAAGTAAATATTGTAAGTACCTAGATAAGTCTGTCCAGAAACTAAATTTTACATTTTTAAATTATTTTTTAACAAATAAATAAACATCCTATTCTCAGCTTTAAGTAATTTCGTTTCACTAGAGAAAAGATACATCGCTTCGTCTCGGTAAGATTTCCCAAATCGTTAATTCTATTAGCACAAAGTAAATGCAATTCTTAGTGGAAATAAAAACCCAACGCAATTACTTACTTTTTTGATAAAAGAAGTGAAGTAAATTAGGAAGGGTTAAGAAACAAGCTTTTTGCTAACGCTTTATTATGTAACGACGTTTGCACTTAGTTTAGGATGAAACAGTAATAGTAAAGGTATTACGCAAACATCGAATAAGAAAGATGTGTTAATTCCATGAATAAATAATACGATATTTCAGTTTGTCATAATAAATATTGAGAAACATTACATTGCATGGCTTTGTAATTCTCTTGCAATGAGACCTGCTTGTTAAAGTAATAGTAAAAATTTAGAATATTTCAATTTACATTATTTATTCCATTTAAAAAAAAAGATTATCGGCTTGCCCTTAAGGGCAATAAAATCTCATATTATATAACTACATCGTCGTTTATCAAAGCATTAGCTGTAAAAATAAATTGTCTTTCGAGAATAAATGTTCAAACATGACTAACCAGGGTCAAGCCTGTTTACTTATGAAATAGCAAGAAAAAGCCTAAAAGCACAGTGTAATTTGATCGTCTACGGAGAAAAAGGTGTCAGTGTCAGAACGTTCCTAAATGAAAAAAAAAAGTTAAATAAAGCCAACATATTTTGTCGTAACGTGTCGCACAAATCCAAATAAACGTACCGGTTGTTGTTTTATGTAATCTTTACACTTTTTCGTCACGCATAGCTAGCACCGAGGAATCGACTCGTCATGCCTTGGTCACGTCCGTCGGCAACACTGATTGGTATGTTGTCTTTATCGTGGGCATCTAAACATGTTATTCATTCTCTCATACCTATATAAAATGCTTCTGCAAGTTGGAGCTTGCCAAATCAAATTTTTCTACTTTAGGGTTGTAACCCTAACTCCCATATCAAATTTTAACCCTGGTCAAAAAATTAGAATAAGTGCAAATTTTTTGGCAACAATTTGGGCAGAATTATGCAGTGCGCATGCCTATTCCTGTATATTAAGTAGTAAATTAGGCAAATAAATAGTAGTCACGTGATTCGCATTATCTGTCAAATTTTAATTTTTTCCAAAAAATAATTCAAAAGTTCTGAAAATATCGAAAAAAGTTATAATTTTTTTTAAATGCAGTTTCTAGCAAACATGCAAAATTTCAGCTGGATAAGATAATTTTGATTTTTCACCTAATTTTGTAAATTGCACCACTTTTGCAAAATAACACTCAACGCAACCTACATAAAACTTCTTAGTTTTGTCAATGCTTTATTTCAGATACATTTTTTTAAAGTAGCGTTATATTAAATGTGTGTTTTTCTACGAAATCAAAATTGGGCTATTAAAATTTGGTCGCATGTGATGCAAAGTTCATTTGTTTTTGACCCTGTATAAGGTAACTTCATAAAATACGTATTTTTGAAAACGTAGTTTGTAACTGAAAGTAAAAAAATAAAAAATAAAATAAAGAGATTTTAAATTAAATCGTTGAAAATAGATAAACTTTCCGTTGGGTTAAGCAAAAATTTATTTTCCACTTAATGAACACTTTACTGATGACACTGTGTTCTTTTTTGTCTTAATATTAAGGTGTATCACTTTCAGACACAAACTATGTTTTCAAAAATACTTATTTTATGAAGTTACCTTATACAGGGTCAATAACAAATGAACTTTGCATCACATGCGACCAAATTTTAATAGCCCAATTTTGATTTCGTAGAAAAACACACATTTAATATAACGCTACTTTAAAAAAATGTATCTGAAATAAAGCATTGTCAAAACTAAGAAGTTTTATGTAGGTTGCGTTGAGTGTTATTTTGCAAAAGTGGTGCAATTTACAAAATATGGGTAAAAAATAAAAATTATCTTATCCAGCTGAAATTTTGCATGTGGGCTAGAAACTGCATTTAAAAAAACTTTTTCCTATAACTTTTTTTGATTTTTTCAGAAATAACCCCACTTTTGAATTACTTTTTGAAAAAAATTAAAATTTGACAGATAATGCGAATCACGTGACTACTTTTTTTTTTGCTTAATTTTCATCTCGATCAAAGCACAACTTGATGCCAACGTCAAATTTTGAATAAAGCTATTAATAAAAAAAAAATCCCATATGATGCGGACTTTACTGGTGATACTGTATATAAAAAAGTATTGTTTAAGTTTTGCCCCCCCCCCCTGAAAAACGCTCTATGGACGCCCTTGATGCCTATGGTCTTGCCAAACCATGAAGACTTGTTGACGGACGTTAATTCTATATCATGTATTTGACAAATTCATTAATGCAAAGATTAGATATAAGAGGTTTGATATTTGATGGTATAAATAAACGTCTTGACCAGTATAGCAAATGTTTGGTAAATATCACGAAATTTATACTTCAAAATATAGTTGCAATAAATAGTCTTTATGCCCATATGGAATCAAAACCTATAAATTTTCATTACGTTTATTATTGAATATGACAGTGGCCCAATACGCGCTTGTAGCTTCAATTGAAATTTCGAATGTGGAGTTATATTTAGCTCTAATATCCGTTTCAAAATAACCGTCATGGATGTCGAATTGAAGGTATGATAAGATATGGAATTTCTATTTACATCCTATTAACAGAGAGTATTGAATAAACTTGTGTTTAAATCATTATTTGAATTATAAACGTTTTAAATTTACAACTCTTTTATAAATACAACTACGAAATATCCTACTCTGTTCCGTTCAAGTTACGTTTTTAGACCGATCGAGGGTGCAAGGTTTTGTAACTTTTATTTTTTTACAGAAACTATTAGTTTAGAAGATAATGTAGTGTCCGCGAGAAAAGAAAAGTGAATATTGTGGCATATCGGACAAGTGTGTAACTGCTTTTCATATTGATATACACAGGGATCCAAGCACAATGGATACCCTGGGGCGGGTAGACCACGACGGCCGTTTCGTCCTTGTTAGGACTCTCTCATACTCAGCCATTACTAAAGCAATTCCAAAAACAGCAGTACGATGTACTAAAAGTCTCTTTGCAAAAGCAAAGCGGCCATCAATACACCGTAGCGCCATCCCAGCGGAATTAATTCCAATATAAAAGGCAGTCACACTGGTAATATCGAACGGTAGACAACTAAATAAATCACGAAGTGCATCACAATTTAGTATAGGGAACGCTATTTGCGTTTTCACCGAAAACATCTGCCATTTTGCAGACCAGAAAACAGATCAACGCTGGCACGCACTAGAATACGCGCAATCCGTTTGAGTTTTGAGCCATAAAAATGTTAAAAGATAAGGTAGAGTCCGCTAGAATAATTAAAAGTGACTATTGTGGCATATCGGACCAGTGTGTAACTGCTTTTGATATTGAAAAAAATGTGTTTACCCGCCCCAGGGTGTGCTTGGATCCCTGTGTATTTCAATATGAAAAGCAGTTACACACTTGTCCGATATGCCACAATATTCACTTTTAAGAAAGAAACTAAGGGTGTTGTAAAGAAAGTTATAATAAAAGTCAAACATAATGCTTATAGCCTGGTAATTTTATGATCATCAAATACTTATTAAAATAGTTACTTCTATCGTCATTATCAGGTTCCCAATAACCTCATAAAAATTAACTGAAAAAATTGAAACACACTGGTTTTGAGTTCTCCAGACCATACAGAATGTGAGTATTTATCTTCTAAAGAAGGTACTGTATTACCGAAACAGCTGTCATATTTTTTTTGATAATATAAGTGGAGATCTCAAAACCCATGCGTCTTAATTTTTTTAATGCATTATGGATTTCTATCAAGTAAAGGCCTCGTCAATCGTATTCTCATATTAATTCTATAATAACGTGATATAAACATAACCAGGTGAAAGTAGATATAATTAATTAAAAGATAATCAATTTCCTTAATATAACATTATTATTGCTCGTCAATTTAATTGAATTAAAATATTTAATTAAGATACGTCTAAGTTCGAAAACGTTATCACATTTCTGTCGCATGATTTCTTCAAATTTGTCCCAATTTCTTATGTGTATCCTGAAACCCTTTATAAAGACAAAAGATAAAACAACACTATTCCGAACAATGATAAATCGTTGGATGTCAGGCAGCGCCCTAGATTCTGACCAAATCGTTTAATTCCATTGGCTTTTAGGACCGGACTTGGAGTTGTAAAAAATAATATTTTTCTTTTCGTCTTTCATTAGAACAAGGCCGTAGCTGTGGGATATTTACAATATTTAGTGTTCAAAAAGTCGGATATCAATAAAAAATTTTAACAATAAAATTAGGTTGACTAACTAAGATTATTCGTGTTAAAAAACTGGACAACATTATCGATAGCTTTCTTTTACTAGAGAATAAAATAAAAATGCTATGGGAAAATAAATTAGCACTAGTTTCCAATTTCTCAAATAATAAAACTTCCCAATTAAATGTATATAATCTATAATATAGGCAGTTTTTAGATACCAGATATAGCCACTGTTCACTGTTTTTTACAAAGCAGTCATTGTTAGAATTAGCAGCTGTCAATTTCTCTCTTAAAATTACTTTTAAATTGACTTTGTAATGTTCATGGCATTTCATCATTTCTATTAGTCTTTCTTCAGAAAGCATCAATTTTTTGTCATTTCTTACTCTAGAATTGCTCAATACTCTTAAATAATTCTTGTACAATTTTGGGATTTCCCACAGCAAAACACAATGAGTTTTTCGTCCAACAGTATAATATTATGCTTGGTAAGCCAATTTCACATAATATACAGCTACGCATTCTGTGCATATTGACATCAAATAGATGTGGAAAAATCTCTTCCCAATTCCTTAGAAGAAGTACTAACTTTATACTATCCATACATTTTTAAAACCGGGCAAAAATCCAAAAAAAATCCTTCAAATCAAATATTTATACCAACAAAGATGATTTCATTTAACATTTGGCCTCAACTTGGAAGTTCAGGTCTAAATCTACCTATTAAGAATATATTTTCATTTAAGGCTCTACAATGCGCAAAATTATAGGATGATTAACACTGTTTCGCTACTGCAGGATTCTGGAAAGCCTATTTGAAATGACTGTCGGGACGAATCATATTTTAGTAAAGGAATGTTTCTAGTTCTAAGGTATAGAGCCCTTTTTGCAAAAAAATAAGAAAATATATGAAAAAATGCTCACTGAAAGTACGTATTTTTAGGCATTTTCCAGGGTTAATACCGTCGCGAATAATTTTTTTTTCAAAAAAATCGCTCTATACCTTAGAGCTTCCATGTCTTATGTTTACTATTCCAAAAATTGAGACTTGAATATCGCGTAATAAGCCCGTTATCCTGCAGCGCGCGAAACGTGTTTCAGGTAAATTTTGTTAAAATGTGTTAGAAGTTGCCTATCTATAGCTTTATTTATTTCCTGCCGACGTGATACTAGATAAAATCATGATACACTGAGAAAATGTTACATAGGTTAAATAATTTGGAGATGATTTCATGCTAATTGTAATTTTCTTTTGTATTGTCTGCCAATAACAGAATATAGGAGCGTTCATTTTAGAGAGGTAGTAAAGGAAGGAGGTGATTCGTTTCGCCTCCACTAAAGGCGTACCTGTTAATTTTGGGTAAGCATACATCTTTCGGCTTAGACCGGAACGGTTTATAACGTGACACAGGACCAAAAGTTACAAAGCGCGTTCGCCATTTTTTCAACAAATGATGTTTTAACTTTTAAAATTGTGTTTTTAATGTTTGGTAAAGGATAAAAATTAAACGAAATGCAGCCGATTTGTTTGTGTATTGAAATCAAAAATGGGCTATCGGACTTTTAATTTTTTATGTTGCGTTCGTCCTCGAAGTGATAGTAAAACAAATATATAAAGTTAAATAGCTGATCGCAACAGACATCGGGACAAAGCCATTGAAACTGGTTATATGTCCCGGTAAACCGGGACGTATGGAAACCCTATATTAATTGTTAAAAGTTTCATGTGCCTTGGTAAAGGTTCACAGGTGCAATAAAATTAAGCTATTTATGAACTTTCTTAGTTGGTACGGGAGCGTAGAAAGAAAACGAACTGTTAGGGCGATGACACACACGGCGTTTTTGTAGCGGTTTCTGCCGAAGCGGCGGCCGACGCTGCTGCAGCAGTGACAAGACACACGTTATGGGTTCGGCGCGGTTTCTGTCAAGGCGGCGGCCTTGGAAAGACAAATCTAGGTTAATTTTTTAATTAAATAAAATAATTTGCTTTGTGTGTGTTTTGCGTCAATTAACAACACATGTACCGAGATTTCTGTGTATTGACAAGGCGGCTAAAAAGCTATACTAAACATCAATTTTAGTAATGGGAGTACAAGTACAAGAAGTGAAGTGAAGTTCGATTCCCAAAAAAATCGATGGGATTCGAATACCGCTCGGAATCGATTATAATATATGATAATCAGTAATTCTCTGGAATGGATTTTTTTATTACAAATACCTTTTTCGAGTAGGAAATCTTTATGTGTGGCGACCTTCTTTTAGATTCTTTAAGAAGCCATTTTTAGTATTGAAAATACTAACTGGTCGCATATATACGGGTCCATTTCATGAAAAATGAACGACATCAGCAAGCGTCACGCTAGAGACCGCGTCGGCTTGGCGGTGTGGGTAGGTCAAGGTTGCACGGGGGTAAAGAATTTAAAAAAGTGGAAAAAAACTAAACCGTGAATGTCTCTGAAACAAAGCGATATAGCGCGGCGGTGTTGGCGTATTACACAGAAAGTCAGGGGTGAAAATTGCAAAAAAGCAGAAAAAACTGAAAAGTGAATATTTCTGGAACTAAGAATATTAGCGTGGCGGTCTTGAAATATTACAAAGGAAGTCGGTGGTAAGGAAATAATAAAAAGTGGAAAAAACTAAAAAGTAAATATCTCTGAAACAAAGCGAAATAGCGCGGCGGTCTTGACGTATTACAAATAAAGTCGGGGGCGAAGATTGCAAAAAAGCTGGAAAAATTAAAAAATGCATATCTCTGGAACTAAGAACAATAGCGCGGCGATCATGAAATATTACAAAGGAAGTTGGGGGTAAAGAATTAAAAAAATTGGAAAAAACTAAACAGTGAATGTCGCTGAAACAAAGCGAAATAGCGCGGCGGTCTTGGCGTATAACACAGAAAGTTGGGGGAGAATATTTAAAAAAAAAACGAAAAAAACTCAAAAGTGAATATACTGTATGTGGTAAGTATTTTCAATATGCCTATGATACTTGCGTAAGATGCAAGATCTGTGGATTTTTTTTTCAAGAAATGGAAGATGTTTATACGGCATTGACGACCATCTTTTTAGAAGTTCTGGCCCCTTGCGAGCTGATAATCGCTACTCAATAAAGTAATCGATTCCTAAAAGTACGTAATTTTAAACTATCCGATTCATGAGAATATCCGACTCTGTCCACCACTAATAAATTGGAAAGTATGTCATGTAGAGTATAAAAAGACATTGCGTTGGTAGGCATGGCCGTTCACAGGGAGGGGGACAGTGTCTATATTTTTTACAGCCAGGTTTTAATAGGAGAAGTTTTACGGTTTTTTGGCTGCCCCCTTCTGAAATGTAGCAGTCAAGTGGTATTATTAGGTTGAATACCCTAAATAAGGCACATATAAATATTATAGTAAATTTTTATTAAAAATATGATTTAATAATGACAGTCTATTAGATAGCAGAAATAAATGAAAATTGTCTTTAATTTTTCTCTTGTTTGAGTATTGTGGATTTATTATTTCGGGAAGAAGGCAACTGAAAAAAAAATTTTAACTGCTCTTCCATTTTTCCTTGCCAAAACCGGTCATCTCTGTATATGAAACAAAATAATTATTAAAGGAAAATAAATAAACTTTAAGTCTTTCTCCATTGGTATATTAAAAAACATAAGTTTCAAGGTTTAATACAGGGTAATTCTCTACATGTTTCGAACGCATCAGGAGAATACAATAAGGAGTTTAGAAATATAATAGATGCAAACAGTTCTAACGGACCTACGAGATGATGGAAAAACAAGCAAAGTGCTGGGAAAATCTTTCAACGTAATGGTAAACCTACCGAGGCCAGACATTTTTTTTTTAAACTTTAATTTTTTTTTTATAGAAATCCTATTTGCCCCAATTTGTAGCACTGTTGTCTGTGAAATTGCAATAAGGAATGGCTTTTACGTAACGTACTTTTACGTAATTTTTTACTTTGTAAAAATCCTTCTATAATGATTTCGGATTCCATAGCTGTTGATGCTCTGTCCCCGTTTTTGTTGCAGATGTGATCTTTTGCGGTTTAGGTTTTTAACATAGGAACATTTTTATTACTTCTCTAGACGAAAAGTACAATTTAGCAGCTAAATAGTAAGTACAAAACTTTTCGCCGCATGGTCAAATGTTCGCTGACGCTTTCATTATGATGCAGTTATATAGACGGGAATATCCATCGGTTCCCGCCTATTGTCGCATTACTTTTGCAATAACTCCAGAAAAATACCGCAACAAAATACCGCGACTTTGTATTGAATCGACACTGATACTGGAATGCTTTATTCCATTTTCGTAAGTGTGACGATACGGTACCTTCTTTCTTGTTTAAAAAAAGGTCGCCAAATGTAAAACGATTACTTACCTTGTTCTCTTTTGAGGGACAGGCAGCACAACGGTTCCTCAAAAATAAAATGCTCTAAAGAATTAAATATAACGGAACGCGACAGAAAAAATAACGCACGAGAGTCAATGACAGTTTCTACATTTTGTTATGTATGAAGTTATCCCCTAAATACAATTTAAGTTGGCACCTTTAGTTTCAGGATGGGCCAAGATTTCAAAACTTTTATTACCTACCTTCTTTTAAATCATTATAATAGGTAGAGTTTTCCAGGGAATTCATAATACCTAATATATGTAGGTAATTAGAATCATAACAGATCTTTACTCACAAAACTTTTTGCTATCCCAAATTTTATTTTTTAGATACCTATGAAACTTACAAATTTTCTTTGATTTCATTAATAAAATAAAATAAAATAAAACAAAAAAATATAAAAATCATACTATCCATAGGATTAGGTATATATTATTTTGTCTAATTCTACCTATTTTCTATAAAATAAAATTCGTTTCCGAAATAAAATCAAGTCAAATGTATCTTCATTTATTTAGAAATAAATCGATGAAAATAACAAATTCTCGGAATTCGATCGCCTCGCTCGCGGTGAAGACTTCTGATTTCAGTGTATATCGGTGTTTATGGAATATTTTCCTACACGGCGTGATATCGCGAATATGTCCAGCTCGGATAAGTCTTTGTCGCAAATAAATTCCTTTCTCAACAAAGTCGGGCCTTAAAAGTAGCATCCATATCTTGTTCGTCTATAATTTGATTAGTAGATTTTTAATACGCTCCCAAAGTCACTTTTCATAGCATAAATTGCCTAGAAAATGACCATGGAATTTACATGACGACTAGAATGAAACTGATCGTACCAAACAAAGGAGGGTAGGTAGTTCAGTTGTTGGAGCTACCTGTTAGATCTGCTAATCAGCTATTGAAAACTTATTAACGATAGAGACAACGACTATTAAAAACTCGTATTTGTGGTGCAAAATAAAATCTGCTTCTCGGGGACTATTACAAAAAAATATTTAAAACGCTGTGTGACAAAATCGACTAATTACTTTTGTCTCCGTTATTTAAAATCGAAATCGTATTCGTATATTCGTTTTTTCTGTTTCTGTTTCCCTTTAAACAGTTTTAAATAAAAACGGCTCGAGCAAACTAAATCCACCTCAAGAAGTTTCAAAAGTGTTTGTACTACGAGAAAAGTAAACTGAGGACAAAGTAATAAGTGGCGCAATGGTTTTAATGGCTCAAAGTAAAAACATAAATCAAACGAGGATGTAACCCCACTTGAGGTAGACGACTTTTGTGTATCATCTTTTATCTCTTTAAAAGTGGCGTAGTCCTTTTTCTTCTCTCGCAGAAATCTTATTTATATTCCATTTCGGTTAGAATTTTAGTAGTTTTATTAAAATAAAACAGGAGTTTGGTTATTTTCCAATGTAAAAAAAAGTTACTTAAACTAGAAAATCGAACAAGCATTAGCAGTATGTAGAATTAGTGTTAGTGGTATGGTTCGAAAGTAGTTATTTAAGTTGGGCAAATGGCTGGTTAGAGTATGCGTCGAGATGTTTATGCATGGATGAATGTAGAAACAGAGTCAGAAATTGCATAATCGGCATTGTAAATCTCACCAACCGCATGTAAGTATAACGTGCTGTAGTAGTCCTAATATTCAGGGATCCGTAACTTCTTTTCGCCCTATTCCTTGTCCATAATAATTAGAGGTTGACTTAATGTATAACAAACAAACATAAATAAATAATGTGGCACTCTGTGTCAGTTAGTAGCACGGAGAGCGCCTTGATTACATTACCACCACTTGTGTTCCTATCAAACATAATATAAAGTCTACTTCAACTACTACTTCTATATTATATGTTACATAACATTTCTATCTACCAGCTAATTTTCTTTTCAACATGGCACATTTCCGTGTAACATCTTTTCTGTAATCTTTTACAAATTCATTCCATCCTTGGAAACGCGATAATCCCACAAGACGAAGGAGAGAACACTTTATCCCTTGTAGCGGAACCACAAAACAGGTGAGACACGTTTCGGCTTCTTGAGTTGGGGTCGAAGGATATACGTTGCGACGACGATAAAGGGATGTGCAACATGCGCCCTTACAAGGTTTTGAGAGATTTGTTTATGGAAACATTTAGATACCTTGTAGTCCCTCTGCAAGGGATTAGTTACTATGGTTCAAAATTGACATTGATGCTATTGAAGAAACCAGAAAAAACAACAATATTGCTTGTTTAAGAAAATTTCAGAAAGCTGTGCTGTTTTCTTTTCCTTGAAACATGCGTATATGAGAAAAAAAATATTATTTTGGGCTAAAGTCATCCCTATAAAATATAGGATAGAATGATAACTACCTCATTTATTGACCTCGGTAACTATGCTTACAAAAACCATTTTATGCTTTTCCGTTATGAATTATTATTTTCATTTTTAATCTCCATGTAATGTTCAAATTACAAAGAGAAACTGTACCATTCAATGATTCCTTCAAGCACTTAAAATACACATAAGAATTACTGAATCCCAAAAAACATGAGCTTTCCAGTTGATGATTATTTAAAGGCCTTGCTACGAGGCGACGATCAATTTTTCATGGAATTCTTGATCCTAGTATTATGCTGAGTCTACTATTTAAGATATCAGGTAGGGACTGCATCTAAAGATTCCGAAAAATTCTGCTGCTTATTTTAAATTAAAACAGGAATTATTTTCCTGATGAACTCGTTGGATCATTGCTACAAGAAATATTTTAAACCCTCATCAAAGCGTTTGCACTCAAAGCCCAAGACTATTTTTGTTTATCCCAAATACCAAAATAAATTAAATCCAATTTAATTTCCGCATGAGAAGAACTTCGAAACAATATTTAAACAATTGAATTTAAATCCGTCTGCCACCAAAAATAACAATCTCAATATCCAGGAATTATATTGACAGTATACCCTGAACTAAGCAATAAGCCCAAACTCTATTGTTCATGACATAATAGGTTTTTGGGTCAGCTTTGCACGCTTCGGATTAAGTTTTGCATTCAATACAAAGTGTTATTTATTAGGTGGATTTTTGTAATATTATATTACATAGAAATCGTGGAGAGGTAATACAACAACACAAGTGAACCTCTCTAAGAACTATGACATATTTTGGGCTCAAGCCCAAAAATACATCTCAGTTCTTTGTAGCTGATTTGGCAAATAAAAGTATTTGTATTTGATTATTGATTTGAAATATTAACATAAACAAATTTTAAAATATCCATAGTACTTTGTCTACTATAATATGTTTTACGTGTCTCTCACTTCAATGATTTCGTACTCTTTCTTAATGAATAATTTATGTTGTTCTTTCTGATATACTAGGAAAATTTAAAGCAAAGAAAACCACTCGCGAACGCGATTCCAGAATATGCAACAAGTAAAATAATACTTGATATTGCAAGTACGCGAGCTCGTTATAAAACATTATATTCAAGTTTTGTATAAGTATGCAAATTTATTTGTAGAACTAGTAAAACGAATTGTAAAGGTTCTTTACCGTCTCGAGAACAGTGATTTTTGTTTGAATAATAAAACCTATTGGTTGGTTACTAATAATGATGATTAAGCAGCTCAATAACTTCTACGTTTACATTAGTATTGTCACAAGGTTCTGGTAACTTACATACCAGAGATGTAGCTGTACAAAAAAAAACACTTTTTTTTGTATTCGCATCTATATACAATAATATACGTTTGCCTAATAAGTAGTAGACCCAACATATATCGAAGGATAGGATAGGTTAGGTTAGGTTAGGTTAGGTTAGGTTAGAGTGGCAGACCTCTGGCATTGTCCAAACAGCCATACATAGTCCTATGAGAACCGTTCTGGTACCACACATGTTCCGCGGAACCTATCCGCATCAGCTTCCTGGATGGTTAAAACGACGTAGACCGTAGAAGAATCTTGACAGCTTATTCAAACCAATCAGTGCTGTTATTAAACTTCGTGAGTCGACCCAGTTGCAGCCTACTCACTTCCTCCAGATCATTAAAGAATGGTCAGCCCAGGGCATCGAATCTTCTTCTCGCGAGGCCGGGGCATCCACACAAGAAATGCTGACTACTTTCCTCCTCTTTTTCATCTCTGCAACTTTTACAGAAGTTATTAGTTGGTATTTGCATACGTTCATTGTGTCTACCGAATAGGCAATGTCCGGTGACTACGGCAGTAATGTTTCTTAAATCCTTCCGACTGTGCTGCTATAGCGCTGTGGTTTTTCTGCCGTCAAGTAGGGGCCATAATTGCCTGGAAATGCTACAGGTTGTCAGCACTGTTCATCTGCTTTGCGCAAGTTGTTTAGCTCTCCGATCTATCTCCTCTTTGACTGATCCCAGTGTTCTAGCCACAGTATTTTCTGCTAGGTCGACAGACATGCTTGCGCCCTCCCTGGCGAGCGCATCAGTAGTCTCGTTATCATATATCTATTGCTGAGGCCAGGAACCCAACACAAGGTAATTCGATGCTGAGCACCAAGTGTGCAAAGATTGTTGCGATAATACCTTACAAATTTTGCTGAAACAAATTACCTTTATGGCTGATTGACTGTCTATATAGATAGCTATTGACCAACCTATTGGTTAATAATAATAATAATGATTGAACAGCTCAATAACTTCTATGTTTACATTAGTATTGTTACAAGGATCTTCTGCTTCTGGAGAATTTACATACCAGAGATGTAGCTGTATAAAAAACACCTTTAATTTATTCGCATCTATATTCAATAATATACGTTTACCCAACAAGAAGGAGATTAAACATATCTTGAAGGCTAGCAGGAAAGTTCAACTTGCATGGGTTTAGGTGACTGGGTGGATCGTCCATGGCAGGAGAATCGAAAACCACATAGGAAGGTAAGAGTATAGTTTCGATTAGCTAAATGGAAAAAAAGAAGAGACAGACTCGATATATTATTCAGCTTAATGATTATGTTAACATTCCTAAGCTACAAATCTAATAAAAAAAATACCCCAAACGCGTAATTGCAATTTTCATATAACCAATTACTTGGCGCGAATTATTAGTAGTTTGTACAACAGCAAAATAATATTCAGCCAAATCCCTTTTATGTCACCATTATTACACCAGGATTCAATATTTGTGGTGCACAAATATGCAAGGACAGCATCCGGAATATAATGTCCTATAACTAGCGAGCAACTTCTATATCTAGCATTGTTTTACCTGCTTTGTGCAAATGCTAATATCGGAATAGTATTCCGGAATAGGTTTCCTTTATATGCGCTTTATGGAGTACAATTGGATGGTTTTATGCATTTTGCTGTTTTTATTTCCTTGTAAATTCACCTATATTACCCATGATGAATACATATTACATCATAAAACGATATAGTCTTGAATTATTGGGAAGAGATAAATATTTAATTACGTAGTATTAAATGTTCCATGATAGAAACAAGGAAATATGTGTTTCCTGTACTATAAGTTTAAAAATGTTCAGTTACGTAGGTTTACAACTTCACTTTTATAAGAAAGGAGCACTATAAACAGGACAAACATGGATAGTAGTATTTAACAGTGACAACCGCTTTTTGCTTGTATATCGAATTTAGTTTTCTATGAAGTGATTTGCAATAAAAAAATAGTTTATTTAAAAATATATTTTTTTTATTTTTAGGAATAGAACTTCTTTGGTGTCCCTTGTAGTAAAATAATACTAAAAACTGAGCGGTGATAATTTAGAAAAACGGTAACAATTTTTTTATTTCTAAAATCCCGGAAATCATTTCTGTCTAGTGCTTTAGTTTAAAATGCTATTCGTCTTACGGGCCATAAACAAAGAGGTGAAACACGTGGTAACGGTAATTTATATTGGTAAAGCTAAAGAAAAAGACAAATTATACCGTCATTACAAAACCTGGCAGAAGGTTTAACGAAATGCTTTTGCTCTTTGGTTTCCTTTTGCATGATTTTCCTTTCTAATATCTTTTGCGAAGGTGGAGAGATAAACTTATTGATTATGTTGAATATACAGGTTTTGTGGTGCTTCAGTTAGCGCAATATAGGGAATCACATGCATTTTAATTTCATTTTATTCCACGGCTGTTAGATTACCTACATGTGACAGTGCGTCGAATTTGGTTTGGTTTTAGGGATCCTTTACTTAACTTTTTAGGAGGTCAATTTATCATTATGGACTGTTTCTCTCTTTTAAATATAATAATAGTAACATGGCCGGATTAACCACTAGGCCAAATAGGCCATAGACTAAGGCGTCACGAACGAAATAGGCGCCGCGGCTTTTTAACGAATTTCAGTGTACCTATAATAATTATTATTTTATACATTTAAATCACTATTTAAACTATGGTATAATTACTAATTATCATACCTATAAAGTATAAAGAAGATTTTACATTCCAATCTAAACAAAAATATTCTTAATTAAACTATTTAGACTATTTAGTTATCAGATCTTGTGAAATCAACTTCCTTTGACGACATTATTCAAAATTTCTCGACTCAAAAATGTCGAAAAAAATATTTCTAGTATCTTAATACTCTTAAAAATATGTCGTTATTTTAAAATTACCTTTAATACAAGTTTTTGGGCATTGGGCCACGAAAACTGTTCCCATATTACGTTCATATTTTTTGCTCAAAACCTTTCTATATATTATTTTGTTTGTTGATGTCATTGATCTCGTTAATAATGAGTCGTTATTGATATGATGTTTTAGAAGTAATCCCTATTCTTTAGTTTTTATCATTTGGTGTATATGTATAAAGAAGATTTTACATTCCAATCTAAACAAAAATATTCTAAATTAAAGTATTAAGACTATTTAGTTATCAGATCTTGTGAAATCAACTTCCTTTGACGACATTATTCAAAATTTCTCGACTCAAAAATGTCGAAAAAAATATTTCTAGTATCTTAATACTCTTAAAAATATGTCGTTATTTTAAAATTACCTTTAATACAAGTTTTTGGGCATTGGGCCACGAAAACTGTTCCCATATTACGTTCATATTTTTTGCTCAAAACCTTTCTATATATTATTTTGTTTGTTGATGTCATTGATCTCGTTAATAATGAGTCGTTATTGATATGATGTTTTAGAAGTAATCCCTATTCTTTAGTTTTTATCATTTGGTGTATATGTATAAAGAAGATTTTACATTCCAATCTAAACAAAAATATTCTAAATTAAAGTATTAAGACTATTTAGTTATCAGATCTTGTGAAATCAACTTCCTTTGACGACATTATTCAAAATTTCTGGACTCAAAAATGTCGAAAAAAATATTTCTAGTATCTTAATACTCTTAAAAATATGTCGTTATTTTAAAATTACCTTTAATACAAGTTTTTGGGCATTGGGCCACGAAAACTGTTCCCTTATTACCTTCATATTTTTTGCTCAAAACCTTTCTATATATTATTTTGTTTGTTGATGTCATTGATCTCGTTAATAACGAGTCGTTATTGATATGATGTTTTAGAAGTAATCCCTATTCTTTAGTTTTTATCATTTGGTGTATTTATAAGGAACCAATCCACCAATATCATTTGACTCTTAGCGCTGAATTTGTGTTTTTATGTGTGTTTTTTTTTGGTGTCTTAATTAGCTGGATTAGTCGATTAGTTTTTTTGACCTTTGGAAACTACGAAACTCTTATTAAGTTATGATATTTTAAGTTAATTGTTTTATTCATTTTACATTTTGTAAATATTAGTCATTAGTGTTAAGTTGTTTGTTTATGGTTCTATTTTTTGTTTTATAATTTTCCCTGAGTAGTACTTACATGTATTATACGTTATCTATGAGTTTTTTTTTTAACAAAACGTGCAAATTTCCGCTTGCAAAACATATTTTTACGAGATTACGTTTACGCACAAATTTAATCATCCGTGTCATGACTCGCTCAATTTATTAAAATCCGATTCGAAATTGAAAAAAATAGAAACCAAAATATGTTTGGCCTAAGGCGTTAAACGACCTTAATTCGACCCTGATAAGTAATGTCCACAACACCCTGTATATTATGGTATTGGTATTAAACTTGTTCGGAAAAGAATAACATTAACATAAATAACAAAACACACTTGTTAAGTAAGTACAGGGTTGTTCCTAATTTTCTCAAAGCAAATGTATTAAATTTTAACAAAAATTTTAAGAATTATTATTTTATACTAAATTTAAATTTACCTGTAAGCTTTTAATCTCCCATAATTACAAGAGAACCCTAAATTTACTTCTTGGCCATTTTTTCCAGGTAATCAACCTAATACTAGTACTAATACCATACTTACTGTGAAGTTTCAATAATTTATATTAATCCCTATTTAATTAGCATTAAAATAATCCTTCACAACTTCCTGGGGGAAAAGGTAATTAATATTTTTACCTTAATTAGAATTGATATCGCCATTACGTTTAGCGTGTAAAATAAACCGGAAAATATAAGATAGTTTACAGGGAGGGTTTAATGTGGTGGTGGTGTGAATTATAGCTTTTTGTTCTACAGTTAACGTTGGCGTTATCGTTTTTTATATAGCAAATCTAGCAAATACCGAGGACAAAATTGACGACATAATAAATTGATGACAACAAATACTTACCTACTTACAACCTGACATAATGGTACAGTTACCATCACAAAAATCCGGGCAGCAGCCGCCCTATATACATTTCGAATACCTAAAAATTACCTGTTTTAATGACATTGACAAAAATTTTCAACTGAAATTTATTTATGGCTAGTGAAATAAATTCACAAATATGTCCCATCATCTAACTGCTGCGGAAAAGGCCAAAATTGTGACACTGCTAGAAGGTCAGAAGGTGGCTCAAAGATTTCAAATGCCAAAAAGTACAGTTCATGATATCAAAATAAAATGGATGGAAACACATTCGCTGGAAAGAATAGAAGGAACAGGCCTTAAAAGGGCATCGACAGAAGAACATGACAATACTCTAAACCTAAGGGAAAATCCTTTTAAATCGGCTGTTTTAGCTCACAATGTAATAAGAGATGGTTCAAATGTTCGCAATCACCTAACCAGCTAAAAAGCCTTTCCTAACGGTAACCAATAAACAGCAAAGAGTGGGTTATGCATTACAATATTACGGAGGTGGTATAAATGCTTGGAAAAATGTAATTTTCACAGACGAAAAGATTTTCCAATCATGTTACAGCGGGAGAGTAAGGGTATATAGACCATCAAATACCCGGTTTAATGAACGCTACACTCAGAATATTTCAACAAGCGGCCGTTTTTCTGTCAACGTTTGAGGGTGGATGAGTGCACAGGGTATGGGAGTTTGTACGCGCATAGAAGGAAGATTTAATGCACAAAATTACATACAAATATTGGAGAACGTGATGTTGCCATCGGTTAATTATATGTTACATTTACCAACATGACAACTGCCCAGTTCATACTGCCCACGCAGTATCTGATTAGATGCAACAAAGGGACAGTCAAGTATTACCCTGGCCTTCTAGGAGTCCAGATTTAAATCCGATGAAAAATGTTTGGGGTTACATGATCAAGAGAATTAACAAATATAATAATTTTCGGCCAGAAAATATTGAACAATTGTGGCTGAAAATACAAGAGACTTGAAATCAACTAACGCAAGAATACTGTAAGGGTCTGGTGGCTTCAATGCCTAAAAGATTAACTTCAGTTCAAAGTAATGAAAGGGCAATAAAATATTAAATACTATTGGTTTTATATCCTCCTCAGTTTATTTATATTGGCATAGTTTAGTTGTAATAGAGTTACTTTACTTTCTTTTAAGCTATTTATGTATTGAATAACAAGTTGTTAGCTGTCAGATTAGTGCCCGAATTTTTGTGACGGTAACGGTACGTCCATGTGTTCTTATATTATTGCAAAGTGACAAAAAATACATAAATTATAACTATACAAGCATTAGTAAATTTTTTTAGGTAGGTACTATAAAAAAATATGTTTTATTCATCTGTAGATTAGGTCTTGCCTAAATATTTATATATGTTAATGTGTTTTGTCATACTTAAAGTGGAGTTTTATTTTCATTCTTTTACAGATTATTTTTCGTTTCTTCCTAATGAAGGCATGAATAAATTTTTTTATTAAGTTTCCATTATGATATGTAACCAAATTTAGTATTTTCTCAACGTCAGACTGTCCTTTTTTTAACATAATATTATAGAAAACATTTTAGGACTCGTGGCTTTTTTTATTGTAGGGTAAGCCGACGTATCCCACTTTCCATTTTATTTTGCTTGGCGGTTTTCTTTATGCCTTGAGACAGCTGGAAGGTTTCGTAGCTTCAAATGCCAGATGCGTGCATGACCTCACACGAACTGGATTTTACCAACACTTGAAAACATTGCTCGAGCACTTGCAGAAAATATTAACGTATTTTATTTAAAAGTTTGCTCTTTATTATAATTTTTTTTGTTTTCACCGTTTCAATAGTTTGCAACATAGATAATTACCTTTAGATACGTACAGCTTATCTCCTGCGCAAACAAAAGTTACATTTCATGGGTGAAAAAATACGTCCGAGCGCATGGCGCGCCAGTCAGTTGCCTTGCCTCTGAGCAGCATCGGGCATGCGCACAATTATCGGCCTGTCCTTTAGCGACATGCTCAAAATACACTCCAGAACCGGCTCGGCCGCCATTTTTGTTGTTGTGTTTTAAGGTTTATCCGTGGATTCCTTGTAGTTTTCTTTGCTATTGTGTATTGTGGGTGTTTAATATTTACGAATTTCTAGTTTTTGTGTCGTTTAGTGAATCGTGTTTGTGCTGTTAGTAACTCGGATTGGAATTTAAACAATGTCTAGTAACAGCCGTTGCATGATTTTATTAGGCACAAATAGGGGTAAAATACCGGGTATTTCGTATTTTCAGTAAGTATGGAGTAGTGATGTACCTTGATAATATATAACTTTATTTTAATATGATTAATTTAAACATATGAAACTAGGCCTAGGCTATACAAATATTTATAAAAATAATAAGAAACCCACACCAAGACAGATTATCCCGATGCACGTTGTGGTATATTTTATTTGCAGCCCTGCAATCTTCAAAAAGTTTAAAAGACTTATTCTATACTTATATTATATAAAAGAGAAATTGTAAACACCTAGATAGTTTATCACAGTTGTAAGAGTTTCCACTGACATTCCAATTTGTCCTAATTATTTCTGATCAGTCTGTGAGAGCCCTGAAACGAGCTAAGGCCGTTCCTGCTACTGACTTACAATTTTGCAGTATTCTTTTACTGGTTTTCACTAGAATACCATATGAAAGCAAAGAGATTTATGTGGGTAATAATTTTCCAGTTTAAGTGACAAGCGCTCCTTTTATGCCATCGTCGATATCACATCCAATACTGACTGACAACTTGATATTTCTGAATCTTTTATTCTTTTTCTGCCATGAGAAAGGAAACGGAAAACTAGCAATTATTTTGCAAAAAAACTTAGAAAAAAAAATGACTGGGAAATACAACTTTTTTTTTGATAAAGACGGGAGAATATTTAAGAATTCTTTAAAAAATAAGATTTTTTACCAAACAGTTTTGAATAGATATTTATTTTCCTATGTTGGTTTCGTGACATAATATCGCAGCTCTTAATATCCGTAAATCTTTTAGGTTTTAATCCGCTGACACAAAGAGACCGGAACATCTAAAAGAACAATAATTATCTTTAAAATATTGTAAAAATTAAAAACGAATTGAAATTTAAAAGTAATAGTATGAAGGGAGAAAGAAATTTATAAGAATACAGCAAAATTATAATATATTTATGTATCAAGGGTACTAAGTAGATGATAATGCCCTGAGGGCGACAGTCTTACAAAGCCGAGGGCCTCTGTCCCGAGGGTTAGTAAGTCGCCCGAGGGTATATATCTATTAGTACCCGTGGTGCATACAAAATTTTATGTCATACCAGTTTGTTTTGAATAATAGAATTTTTTTAATTTAATTTGATTTACCAATTTTTTATTTTTACCTGCGACATTACCTTGACATTATTAAAATGTTTAATGTGTCAAAGTCAAAAATCAAAAATGGAACAAGATGCACACTTAATGCCCGCGCGGACCATAATGTGTACTTTATGCCCGCACGGGCATAAAGTAATCCATTATGTAGATGGTATCTAAGGTATAAAAACGCAATAATGTACTGGTATGACATAAAAGGATATTAGAAATATAGTAGTCTCACTGTGACATGGATGTGATTATATTAGATTTATAACTAAAAAAAAGTTTTATTAAATTTAAGAGAAAATTTATTGTCATTTATCTGTAAGAAATATTTTTTAAGAGCTGAATGGTTGGTAGTAATTTTTCGTTTTTGCTTTTACTTTTTCTTCCATCGTCCATTTATATTAGAAATCTACGATAGCCCTAATTTTTATAAGCTATTTTGGTATCTCGGAACTAAATTCTACCACGTTATCAAGAAAAATTATTAAAAAAAAAATGTTTTTAATTTGTAAAACATAGTAGAAAATTTTTTGACGTTGACACCAACGCAAAAGGTGATGCATACATAGAATGAAAGTAATATTGACAAAAGTATCGCCAAGACCGGAGCAATAGTAATTTACGTTACAAGCCGGAAAGTAGTGTTTTTCAGGTCGAGACAAGCATTGTTGGATTGACTGGAAGCTTGGAGAGACCTGGAAAACACTAATTTTCGGTTGCGTGACGTATAATATTTTTTCTAAGACCGACACTTCGATATACTTACATTAAATTATTTACTGGCAATATATCGTAATTCGCTTTCCTCGCTGCTTCATAAATTTCTTCTGAAATATCATTTTCCGTGTCGGATAATTCAAAATCTGAATTCATATTGTTAAATTTGCGAACTTGCGAAACAAGTTTGACATAAGCAACAAATTAAAAATCAACCAACTGTCACTCGACAATACATCGAAATGTTTTTGTCATAGTAACGAAATCAAGGTAGCTTGTATTATCAAAGAGCGATTGGAAAAACAAAAAACAGGGACCGGAAAAAATCTTTTTTTAAAACCGACCAGAAAATTCACACTTTTTGGACAATTTTTCGTCTAGAAAATAAAGTTTTTCCGATCGCAAGACCGGAAAAGTGACATTAGAGACCGAAAAAATCTTTTCCGGACTCTAATGTCACTTTTCCGGTCTCTAATGTCACTGTCACCCTGTTTTTTGTTTTTCCAATCGCTCTTTGATAATACAAGATACCTTGATTTCGTTATTATGACAACAACATTTCGATGTATTGTCGAGTGACAGTTCGTTGATTTTTAATTTTGTTCTTTATGTCAAACTTGTTTCGCGTAGATTATAAAATATATCAAAGTGTCGGTCTTAAAAAAAATATTGTACGTCACGCAACCGAAAATTAGTGTTTTCCAGATCCCTCCAAGCTTCCAGGACTCGCCTATGGCTCGCCCTGGAAATGCTTTTCTCGACCTGAAAAACACTACTTTCCGGTCTTGTAACGTAAATTACTATTTCCGGTCTCTAACGTCACATTTCCGGTCTTGCGATCGGAAAAGGGTTATTTTCTAGACGAAAAATTGTCCAGAAAGTGTATATTTTCTGGTCGGTTTTAAAAAAAATGTATTTTCTTTAGATGTCTTAGGAGCTTAACCAGAGTACCGGAAAAATATGCGATGTCTATTATTAACCCTAAATTTTTAGTTCTTTTTTCTAGGATCATATTATTTTTTCATGTTCGCTTAAAATAAATACCGTTCAAACGAAACCACATAATATGTATTTCATATCAATAAGCCGTAAAGAAACCAAATAAATATTTTCATTCCAATTTTCTTTTCTCCAAATTCCTCAGTAAATACATTATATAAATTTAAACCATATACCTAATATACCGCATGTCAATAAAGTAAGATATATTAGGGAATGGATTTATAGTGGTAATTCTTCTTCAGTCAGAGTGATAGGCGCTCTATGAGTGCCATATACATTATCCAATATTGACAGTTGTAATTCGATATTGGTAAATCTTTTATTTACGTTCTTCCTAAAACAAAGTAGTTTTTTTAAAAATACGGAAAGTGAATTGTTATTTACGTTATAAGGTTGGAAGAGTAACTTAGGTACTGTTAAAATTACTACAAGAATATGTTTCGTACCAAATTATATAATATATTATTATACTTCCAATATTCCTTATTTTCTTCTTTTTCTTCTCTCGTTTCGAAATACCTATTTACAAACAAACGCATAATTTGTCTCTTCTATAACCCTAATCTAAAGGATAACCAAATTGCTTATCTCCTAATGCATAAGTTAAATAGCTACAAGGACATCAAATGTTCTAGTTTCATTACAGTTTATAACTGCAATAATCGTTCCAAGTAATAACAGGTCTATCTAAATTTTAGGCATAAAGTTTATATTATACAAAGCTTTCCCTAATAGGTAAACCATATTGTTGTAGTTACCATAACTACTGTTATTCTGAAATGGTTAAATCAACCAATAAATTAACATTGTAGGAGCAAGCTACTGCATATTATTTGCACTAATTGTCTATAAGCAGTTAAAGTGCATTCTATGACTGGGTAATATGACGTCATTAGAATGAACTTAACATACCAAAACAATGGCATAATGCCAAAACGACTACGCGTTTGCTTACGTCATTAAGTGGAAGAGGAACGGTTATTTGCTATTAAATTTTACCATTAAACTGTTGTAGAGAAGAATTTCTATTTTTTTTTATTATCAAAAAACACATTTATAGCAGTCTATGATGGCCGCCCTATGATAGGAGAAATATATTTGCCAACCTTATTCAGAAAACACCCCCTGGCAATGGATATTTATTTACACCGACGAAGATACATAGTATTCCTCATCTAGCCCTTTTACCTCATTATTATAGCGTCACTCTTCTTTAAAAGTAGACAACCAATAATACAATTGGAGTAATAAAACATCAATTTGCCTAGATCGTATGATCGTATTAATTTTTTGTCAATAAGTATATTGCTCTTTATTGGTCAAATGCAAGATGCCAAGTGTGACAAAGATGGAGATCCTTTTTTGTTAGTAAAACAAACGCCCCTAATTCGTGGCAGTGTGATTTGGTCGGTGGATTAACGTTTTTGTTCAGGTGTTTTTCTGTCATCTTTCTCAAAATTAAATCGACAGACCAGAGTCATGATTTCACATAGAAAACTAACCTCAAACTATTTAGTTAAATCTGAAATATAAAAGGTATTTTATCTACGACTATTTAATAATAGAAGTATAATGTGTTTGTTAGTACATATATAATGTGGTTCATGTTACCATAGTTCCTCATAATCTACAACCGTGGATTATGTGATTTTATAATCCACGGTCCCAACAATGAAGCTTATATTGCTGATTCAAAAAAAACCTAAAATATACGCTGCTAATAAAACTTTAAAACAAATAAACTCAAATTTGTGTCTATCTACATCTACCACTGTAACTAATGTTAGCTCCGAAACTTTTTCCATTACTAATAAAAACGATATGAATATCAGTAATATTCCTGCTCCCATTCATTTTCATGTTAAAATCAATTTTATATGAAAAATTAGAAATAAGTTATTGTTTAATTATTGTTAACATTGTTGAATTGTATTTTTTAGTTAAGAAATACCATTAATAATATTAGCTTGTTATGTAAAAATATACTATTGTAATAAAATTTGTTGCTCTGAATGCATTTTCTAATTTTTTAAATACTGAATAGTCGTAGATAAAGTATAGTATTTGACTCTCGTATAATGGCTATAATACACTCGGATTCTTAAAACACGTGTTTTAAAATCTCGTGTAATATAGCCTACATTATACGCTCGTTAAATAATATACTATAATTTGTATCAACTACTTGTTAAATATTAACGTTTTTTATAAAACAAGAATTATAAAAATAAAAATGCGTCTTGCTCTTTTTTATAATGTTTCTAATGTCAAATTATATAAAACCAAACACTGGTATTGAAGTCAGTAAAATGTAAAATAATGTTAAGCCAAGGAAGTGGAAAAGTGTTCTCTTGTCAGTCCTAAACACTGAAAGAATAAAAAATCGGTTCGAAATAAGGCTGAAATACGAATACATCGCTGAAGAGCGATCTAATCTTAAAGCAATATTTCACTGAGACAGTTGTTCGTCTTAACGCATTAGTTTTCGGAATAAATCGCCCTTTAAAAATAAATGACTGACCCAGGCGAAGATATTTACTTTTGAATAAAAACGAAAGTTCCTAAAAAACATTAAAAATGGTCCAACCATCCAGACGGAAAAATGTTTGCTGCTTTTCTAACATCGTGTTTTGAAATATTATTTGTAATAAAAGCAGTCGTAGTTTTTTCTCAGTAAAACATTTACGTGTAGAATTATCCAGATGCTTTATGTTATATTTATGAATTTTATCCCGCTAATGGAATGAAAAAGATTTCTCTGAAAGTTGTAATAACTTTTTTACTTCAGTATCATTTTTCGGCATTTCCATTAAATTTTCCAAATTATCTGTAGGAAAATATAACGTATATTTTGTACACAAATATAATTCACAAGCACCTAAACAAACCCGAACAGTACATTGTGGAACATTCTTCCAACAAGTAGTGTTTCTTTTTTACAATCATCTCTCTGCCTATAAGGATAGTCGGTAAATTTCATTTTATATCGTTTCATTTATTATTTAATCTGTGCTAAATGTCTTCTTAATAATAACTGGTTTTTACAAAACAAATTAATTTTAAATGACGAGAAAACTAAACTAATTATTTTTAGAACTAAACAAAACAAATTAGATAAACCTGATAAAATGAATTTGTGTTATAAACAACTTATTCTGGATAATGATACGAACTTTTTGAATATTACTATAGAAGAATTCCTATCGTGGGCCAATCATATTGATAGTTTTGGTCTAAAACTGGGTAGTATAGGTTATGGAATAAAAGTGGTAGCTAATTATATGAAGTTCATAATTCTTATTCTTATGGAATAAAAGTGGTAGCTAATTATATGAACTTCATATAATTAGCTACCACTTTTATTCCATTAACCTATACTACCCAGTTTTAGACAAAAACTATAAATATGATGGCCCACGATAGGAAATTGAACTTTAACACTCTAAAAATCTTGTACCATGCAAATTTGAATCCGTCCTGAGATATGGCATAATTTCTGGGGAAGTAGTTCTGAACTACAAAGGGTTTTTGTAATACAAAAAAGAACAATAAGGATAGTCAATAAAATGATATTTATGGATTATCTGTAAAGGAATATTAAAAAAAATTAATATACTTGCAGTGTATGGGCTTTATATTTTTGAATGTTTTGAAATAGTACAACGTGGCTTTAGAATGCTGGGATTTATTAAAAGAAATACTAAACACATCAATGATACAAGAACGCTCATGGTTCTGTACAACTGTTTTGTGAGGTCCATACTTGAGTACTACTCAGTTGTATGGTCACCTTACTACGCCTGCCATAGGATGCGTATCGAGCGAGTTCAGAGCAAATTCGCTAAGTACATGTTGCTAAAGCTTAACTTTCCCTACAAAGATATTCCGCAAGAGACCAGACTACTCCTTTGTGGCCTAAAATCCTTGGATCATCGAAGAAGAGATGCACAGCTGCTATTTCTTTCTAAAAAGTTATTCAGGGAGAGATCAATTGCAGCAATCTGCTGGCCGAGGTGCTAATAGCTGTTCCTGGAAGAAGAACGAGGCATCATCGGCTAATTTATGAGAGGCGACATAGAACTAACTACGGACTAAGCGTCTTCACCGACCGCCTGCTATATAACTACAACAGACATTTTTCTACAATCGATGTCTTTCAAATTTCCTTGGGTGCTCTGAAGCGGACACTACACCTTTTCCAAATGTATTTCAGAAAGCGTTGAATGTATTTCAGTACAGTCAAATGCAGTTCCGAGAGCGTCAAATATATTTCAATATAGTCAAATGTAGATTGGAAACCGTCAAATGTATTTCAGTATAGTCAAATGTAGATTAGAAACCGTCAAATGTACTTTAGAATAGCCAAATGTATTTCAGAAAGCATCAAAATGTATTTCAGAATAGGCAAATGTATTTTAGAAAGCATCAAATGTATTTCAGAAAGCGTCAAATGTATTTTAGAATATTTAAAAGTACTTCACAAAGCGGTATTTGTAAATATTCAGCGTGAATTATAAGCAATTATATACCTAAAATATACATTAAATTTGATACTTTCCGAAATACATTTGATAATTTCCGAAATATATTTGATGCTCTCTGA
Organism: Polydrusus pterygomalis; assembly: GCA_963969555.1. Lineage (NCBI taxonomy): Eukaryota > Metazoa > Arthropoda > Insecta > Coleoptera > Curculionidae > Polydrusus > Polydrusus pterygomalis. Next base: position 10,615,142 of record OZ018379.1, read on the forward strand.
AATAAATTTGATGCTTTCTGAACTACATTTGACTCTACTGAAATACATTTGATACTTTCTAATCTACATTTGACCATACTGAAATACATTTGATGCTTTCTGAAGTACATTTTACTATTCTGAAGTACATTTGACGGTTTTTGAACTACATCTGACAATTCCGAAGTACATTTGATGCCTTCTGAACTACATTAGAGTATTCTGAAATACATTTAACGCTTTCTAAAAACCTTTTGACGCGTTCTGAACTACAAATGGAAAAGGTGTAGAGTTTAGAGCGGCTTAAATGATATAACGATATTTACCTTGTATTTAAGTTTAATTTCTTTTTTGATTAAGTTAGTTTATGTTGAATATGTTAATGGGGCCATTTGGAATTTGTAATTCTGTAGCGTCTTTGTTCGAATAAATAAATAAATAAATAAATAATCTTGTTTACAAAAGCAATAGTATTCTATCCAAAGCGGTAACAAGTGTTTAACCAAATATCCCCTTCACATCACAAGATTGAAGGTGAAACATATTGTTTTATATTTCCAGCTGCTCTAAATATTAATATTCGGTTTAAGTTTAGTCTAACTATCATTTATCTTTGTGAGACACACTTTTACATAATCGAGACTCCATTGTCAGTGACACGGCAAAATGCATATCGTTAGACATAATCTTATTTTCCTGTTATATTATAAACCCTTTATTTTATACAGGCTGTCTAATAAACGTCCCACTAAGGGAATTTTCACTGTCGGAGATTTCGTTACTATAGCGTTATGAAAAAGACACGTATCAGCCCCACTTAATCAAGGATTGCTTGTAGCCGTCAAATTTGTATTTTTAGGAAAAATATATTCTACAGGGTGGATGATAAAAATGCTACGTGGCCATTCAACTTTGAGACATCAAAAAATGTCATTGAATGTCCATCAAATTTGAATTTAGATATCCAGATTACATCCAAAATATGCGTCGCTGAAGATAAATGCATGATTGCGTTGTGGAGATAAAAGTCATAGGGAAATGATCTATGAAAAATATCTACACTTAGGAAAACGATCTAATACAACAGGTTTGCTAAGACATAGTTTGTATTGATAGCTTTTTTTTTATTAACCCATATTAAATAAATTGCTATCGTGTATAAAACCCGCTTTAGTGTTATATCAATTCCAGATTGGCTAGAACAGTGTTTTTATTGGTAGTAATCAGTTCCATTAGCACCACAGTCTTGTTGAATAATGAACCAGCCATTTTGTTAAAAAATAAAAAATTTTCATAATATAGAATAATTTTTGGTTTAAATGTAGGGAAGGGTCCTGTACCTTGAGGCCAGTTTTTTTTTTATGCCTGTAAAGCCCAGTAAAAGAACAAAAGTCAATATCGTAATATTAACTTTTAGACTTGTTTTATTAGGTGATTACATTATTTGTGGTTAATATTTTTAAAGAAATTTATGATCTTGTATTTTAAAAAAAGTGCAAAGTGGTCCAAGGTACAAGAAGGTATTGTACCTTAAGCCACCTGTAATGTACCTTGGGCCATAGGCAAAAAAAAGAAGATACTGAAATATTTTTTAACATATATTTTACAAAATAACACAAAAAGCTTGAGAACTCATCCACTAACATCTATTCGACTTTGTATGATGAAAAATCAATGCCAAAAGTAAATATATTTTTTTGCCTTTCTGAAAGGCCTCCGACTACAGGCTGTGGCAGAGATAAGACAATGCTATATTTGTCAATTGCAAATATATCTTCACATTCTTTTACAAACTTGCTTGTAGAAAGGAATCTTTTCAAGTATTTTACATGAAATTTATCTGTTTTTTTTACCAGTTACTTTTGTTACCCGGTTTTAAAGAACTGCTTACGAAAGCTTGTTCTTCAGACTCAAAAGTTTCATCGGATATTTCTGAACTGCCGAAATCCTCTTCTTCAGATGATTCCAGTTATTTTGCTTTTCTTTTTACGACTGTAGTATTCCGGGCAAGTAGCTTGCTTTGCTTCAGCCTTTCTTTTCTTTGTCTTTTATTAAACAGTCGTTCAATTTCTTCCTTCTCGGGAGTGTCAGTCAAAACTCTACTTTTTATTTTTTTACGATTATTGACTTTTGTAATACGATTTTTGGGTTTTGGATATGGCCTTATTTGTTCCGGAGTTGTGAACTTTAAGGTATTTAAATTTAATTCCATTGATGCCTTATTTTCCACAGAAGTAGCAGGACTTTGCGTACTTGTAGACGGCAGTGTATCGTCTGTTGGACCAATAGGATTTTAGGTTTGTACCTTGGGCCATGGCTCAAGGTTCAAACCACATGCCGGCTCAAGGTACAAGACCATACATTAAGTAATTTACAAAATCACATAACCTAAATGCATACTTAAAAAGTTAGGAAAAGTGTCTTAGTATGTTAAGTATACATCCACTGTTGCATGCCATAAATAGTTTATATGTCAATCTACATTCAGACTAGAAAAAAATACAATTAAAAAAAAAAAATTACTTACTTTAAAGTCGCAAAATAGACATTTTTACCACAAACGGTCGCAATCATTTAAACACTACCAACTACTAGACTATATCAAACGTAAACGTGCAGCTGACAATTTACAGTGATGTCAGCTTTTATCGTAAGGAATACTAACAGATAATTGAGTGGCTTAAGGTACAAGATGGCTCAAGGTACAGGACCCTCCCCTACTTCAAATTTATAAAACCTTTATTCATGAAATTTTTTTAATTACTAAAATGTTTCGGTTGCAGCCAGAAATAATTAACATTATTTTTAAATACATTTTAATGGAAAATATGTAAAATTAACTCTATGGAAAATAAGACTGACATTGTTATTGTTGGTAGTAATCAGTTCCATTAGCACCACAGTCTTGTAATGAACTACTTTTAATACAGCAATTTTGTTTAGAAATAAATTATATCTTCTCAATGCGACGCATTTTGTTCCCAGTAAAGCGCTTACTCTACAATTAAGAAAGCAGAAGAGCGTCCCCAAAAACGAATTGTATCCGTTAGAACCTATAATCCAAATGACTTGGTGGGGGGTTCGTAACGATTGGCAATCGCCGCGCGCCGTATTATTAGTTTCAGTCACATCGTTGTTCGGAGTCTTCTAGCTATCCTGTCTGAATTTAAATTTTATTGATCGTACCAATACCTGTTTCAATTAATTTATTTTTACTTTGTAAATAAGTTTTTTAAAACTTTGGGTATCAGATAAAGCAATATAATATTTTTATTTCGCACAACCCATCATTAGTATTGGAATTTATAATCTATGAATGAATTTTACTATCTCAGTAAACCATGTTGCATAATAGATAATCATATGTAATGTTAAACAACAAGAACAATATCAAACTAGAAGCTATTTAAATTTTTGAGAACTACAGTACTCTTTTTTAGTGGTAAGTGTATGCTTTATTAATCGTAGCAAGCCTATATTATTGTGATTAATGTTAAGTTTTATTACAGCTGCCAGTCGGAACTAATACAGTATATCCTCCCGAGACCCGAGCCTTTAGTTTTTCAAATTTTTCGATAAAAGTTTAGTATTTATATTAATTATGGTCAAAAAAACACATGTGAATTTTTTCAAATTTTTTTTTTGTTCCTTTATTGAAAAAAAATTAAGTCCATTTAAATGGACATTAGGGCGGTATCGTTACAAATTATTTTATGTGAAATTCTTTTTGTTTCCTTTAAAACATAAAAATACATCACATGCTTCACAATAAACTTTAGTTTTTTGCTTGCACCCAGGATTCTTACATCTAACAGAGTTCTTTAAGTCAGAAGCCATTGCAGGAAAGTGTTGAATACTTGTTTTTGACGAACGGCTTTGAGGTAATCGTCTGGTACTTAAAGTGCTTCTTGTGACCAAAGGGAGAGTATTGGTAAAGTCCAAAGAATTTTCATTATTGGTATCTTTGAGTAACCACTCAGACACACCTATTTTAATTTCCAATAATTTCATAACGGATTTGTTGGTATGCCCAAGTTGCTTTCGATCATCTCTGTAAAATATCCAAGAATTTGCAATCGCCATGTCAAATAAGTGGAAAATGTTGAAAAATTTCCACAATCGAACAAGTCAGAGTTTTCTAAGCATTCTAGAAGCTTTTCGTCATCCTCTCCAGGCTTTAAAAAGGTTTTCTTACCAAAGATAGCTAAAAGAAAAAAAAATACTAGTATAATTTTTGTATGCTAAACGACCTGACGTCCACTAAAATGGACGTAGTAGTTTTAGGCTTAAAAAAAATAGATAATATTTTGCCAAAACCTTAATACTGCTTGTCTCTATTCACTATATCCTAAACAACAAGTTTAATAAAAAAAATGCAATTATAACTCAATATTACTAGCTACTTACCATCAATTGTTTCTCTGCGAAATAAAGCCATTTTATCACCTGTTTACAACAGCAGTAGACGGCTTAAAATATTCTTGGAATGAGCTGTCGCGGTGTTGACGCGTTCATATGTATGTCCACCACGGTGGACCGTGGGACTTCACGCTGTATTTGCGGCTGTTACCAAAATAATAAATAAAAAGGGAATGTCCATTTAAATGGACGCCAGGTCTCAGGAGGATATAAAACCAGATAGAACTTGATAATAACTGTGAGCATTCAGAGCAATAATGGCTATAAACCATTCTATATGGTAGCGATAACTCCCATTTCCTGTTGGCTAAACTACCGTGATATTATCACTACATAACGGTCTAGCAATTTTCGTTGTCTTATAGTAGTAAAGGGCCATATAGTATTAAACAGTTGTATAAGGAGTATGTGAATTCTTATAAGGAATAGAAGGCTTTTTCTTAGTGTAGAATTGACTATAGAATTTAAAAATGTATCACACAAGTATTGTGAGCCCATTATTAAATGTTTGTAAATAAAAGATTTAATTAGGGTGTTTGCAAAAACTGTTTAATCAACTGTTCTGTTAAACGGTTTGAAATCTTTTACACAAAAGAAAATTATAACAAAGCAGTATTTGCTTTTCTTAAAACAATAATATCTACCGTTTTGTGGAAATAAAAGTTGACTGAAATTCTTTTGTTCTTTAAGAGAGAACGTTCTGGGAAAGTCATTTTGCTGTTAAGAAGTTTCTAAGTCTTTTATTCTAAATCTTACAATGGCAGTATCGAAACGCTTAAAAGACAAAATAATCTTTAGCTGCGTTTTAAAAAGATTAAAGAAATACTTAAACCGTCAGGATTTTCTGAATTAACAATATAATACTACGCTCTCTAGAAAAAATAAATTAATAAAAATGAACCACAAAACTTTTTTGGGTAGTCTATTTTTACAAAGTTATCATTTGCTCAAGAAAGGCTCGATATCCACACACAAATTTGTTAACATACCTTAGCCTTCAAAAGCAACTGCTGTTACGTAGTGCCTCTTCTCACGTATTCAGAAAGAATAAGGTTCTTTCGTGGTTTTAAAAGGCCATGAGTTGTATAGGTTCCAATGTTGTTTCTGGACCTTATGGATAAAACCAAAACAATATTTAATTAACGGGTGTTCAAATTACACCATACTTGACTTATATTTTTACACAAATGTATTTAGTAATAAGATATTATTGATTATTTACAACTACACTGAGAAAAAGCCTTCTATTCTTTATAAGAATTTACAAACTCTTTATACAACTTTATACTATACAGGGTTCCCCATTTAAAACGAAACAGGCTAAATATCTGGTTCCACGTTAATTTAAAAAAAAAACGCTGGGACCCGTCGATTTTTATTTCGAGGGGGACATCTTTTGCGTATATTGCCAATCTTATTACTTCAAGCCCCTAGGAGGGAGGGGGAATGTAAGATCTAAATCTTAAATGGATACCCCTATTTTATATAATTTTTTTGGATTCTGCATAAAATTCTGAACATTTTTTAATAAAAGCATTATTAGTCTATACTATACAGTTTCCGAGATATTGACTCTTGAAAAATGAGATTTTTGAACTTTGACAGCGTCTAGCTTTCTAACTGTACGTCTTAGAGTAAAACGGCTTACATGTCCCTATCTTCGATTTTTATTCTCTTTCCAAAAGTGTCAACTTCCGGTTAAACCGGAAGTACTATATTTCTTACAACCGGTTTAACCGGAAGTTGACACAATTGGAAAAATAATAAAAATCGATGTAAGCCGTTTTACTCTAAGACGTACAGTTAGAAAGCTAGACGCTGTAAAAGTTCAAAAATGTAATTTTTCAAGAGTCAATATCTCGGAAACTGTTAAGTATAGACTAATAATGCTTTTATTAAAAAATGTTCAGAATTTTATGCGGAATCCAAAAAAATTATATAAAATAGGGGTATCCACTTAAGATTTAGATTTTACCCCCCTCCCTCCTAGGGGCTTGAAGTAACAAGATTGACAATATACGCAAAAGATGTCCCCCTCGAAAAAAAAATCGACGGGTCCGAGCGTTTTTTTTTAATTAACGTGGAACCAGATATTTAGCCTGTTTCGTTTTAAATGGGGAACCCTGTATCTCACAGCAACGCGCTTTCCTACTGTAAGACAACGAAAATTGCTAGACCGTTGTGTAGTGATAAGATCACGGTAATTTTGCCAATAGGAAATATGAGTTATCGCTACCAAAGAATGGTTTATAGACATTATTGCTTTGAATACTCACAGTAATTGTCAAGTTCTATTGAGGGTGTTATCTGGTTTTATATATTGTATTTGTTTTGACTGGCAGTTGGAATGAGAGTTGACATGAATCATAATTATATTTGCTTGCTACGGTTAATAAATCATATTATACTTACTTCAACTGCAAAGTTAAGAAAACATAAATACAAAGTAAAAATTAATTAATTGAAACAGGTATTAGTGCGATCAATGAAATTTAAATAGAGAACTAGAGGAAGACTCCGAATAATGATTTGACCTGCCCAACAAATACGTTAAAACTAATAATACGGCGCGCGGCGATTGCCGATCGTTACGAACCCTCACCAACGTTTGGTGGATTATAGGTTTTAACGGATACAATTCGTTTTTGGGGACGCTGTTCTGCTTTCTTAATTGTAGAGAAAGTGCTGAGAACAAAATGCGTCGAATTGAGAAGATATAATTTATTTCTTAACAAAATTGCTGTATTAAAATTAGTTCATTACTATACTGTGGTGCTAATTACTACCAATAACAACACTGTCAGTTTTATTTTCGATAGAGTTAATCTAACATATTTTCCATTATAATGTGTTTAAATTTATTTCTGGGTGCAACCGAAAAATTTTCGTATTTAAAAAAAACGTCAGTTCATGAATAAAGGTTTTATAAATGTGAAGTACATTTAAACGAAAAATTATTCTATATTATGAAAAGGAATTAAGAAATTCAGTGACAGCAGTAAAAATTGGTTGATTTTTTTACAGCAATAATCAACTCGTAGCAGACTATTCGATGACGTTGAAAATACATCGGCTTGACGTCGATAAGGTAACAATTTATTGCGACTCTGGTGACAGATTTGTACTGTAATTTAACGGAAAAGAGCAAATACATCGACTGACTCAATTTCCTGTTAACATTTTTACTTTAATCTTACATCTGCATTTTCACGATATTTGACGAGAAATTTTATGTAAACTACTTTATCAAATTTTTCTTCTTTTTATTGAATTATGTTCGAGACATTTTTTTCGTAATAACTATTCTTTATATCTAGTATCTAGGATATTAAAGAGTCATGTAACTGTTACTTTCTATAAGTATCTGTGGTTCAAATTTTAAAATAGAATGTTATAAAATCCAATCTATTTTCGTTGTAATCAGCCTATAAGCGCCGTTCTTTTCTCACTAAAGGAAAAAAATCGGTTGTCTGTCTTTTTTTAATTTTCAGGCTTCCTAAAACGTTACAAACGTATCCCGAGGGAGATGCAGCGAGATAACAATATAACATCGCATTTTTAAAACAAGAAATATTTTTGGGAAAAATGAGCTCAAATATATTGCATGGAGTAAAATGCGTTTTAAGGCGGATTTGACGAAAACTTATTTCTCTTGGGATAAAACTGAGTTTATACTAGACATTGGAAAATTGTTTGTATTTCTGAAATGGGCCTAATCGTCAAATTCCATGCTTTTACATATATATACAACATTTAAGGTCGCCTTCTTAACGTCATTTAATCCATTACCAACCTATAACCTATTTTGCGTTGCTTTTTTTAGTTTATTATTAGATTAACTAACATTTAAATAAAATCAATATCGTCGGTACAATATTTAGGTAATATCTGACATATAACAAAAAGATCCATTCCTTTTATTGGTAATTTTGGAATAATTGTATAGTGAAAGAACAATGACATCATAATGTTAAAAAAAATCTTACCCGATATTTTTCGCTATACAATTCTCCTAAAATATTTAATGAAATTCCTTGATATTTATTTAATATGTCAATTATTACCTATAAAATATGAAGACGATAATGATTTTATTTAAATTTTGTGTAAAAGTTAGAAAAATTAAATAAATATACGCGAAATAGGTTATAGGTTGGCAAGCATGTTGATACTCCCACCGTAAGCCATTTATAGGTCTTTTATACATAATTGACCTTAAGAACTGTGCCCTTAATAAAGCAATGCGACATTTAAAAAAAATGTTTGCGACGTGCTGTCATATCAGGATATACGGGTTTAAAAATATTAAGGCAATCAATAATACTAGTTGCAAACGTAACAATGTATTTCCCAATTGATTAATCAAACAGGTAATGCGCACTTATCAAAGGCTGCTTATCAATAGTGTGGATTTGATACTTTACGTTAATAAATTCAATCGTACAAATAGGGGTAAATGGCTTGATCGTATTGCGACATATCATATTACAAATCGCGGCGATGGTTTATGTCAATTGAAATACGAATTTGATCGTCAGAGAGAAAATTAATGGGCGATAAAAGAAGAAAAAAAATAAACAAAGAGAAAAACAGTTGAAAAATATTAGTTCTTAGTTAAAATACGACCCAATAATACAATCGGTTTGACTACAGCGCTTCAATAGATCTTTCTTTACAAAGTTTAAACATTTAAAATGACAAAAAACAGCCACTGAACTTAATCTTTTATGGACTATGGATTGTACAGTATATACCCTTTGAAACTTTGGTAAAGTTAATAGGGAACTAGAAGCTACAATTTTCGAAGTCCTTTTTATCGCCCTTTTTATAAACGACACTTAGTTGTAGTCGTTGAATAATTGACTACTTTGAAACTTCGGTGGCTCTGTAATAAAATGTTGTCAGGAAGTTCTACTTTTCCCATAGATGTATACATAAAATATGTACAAGTACGTAAATAATAAAAGTTTTAATATCGAATTCATATTTTTGAATTTTTTCATCATTAAAGAAATTGCATGCAAATGAAAATATTAGCATTTAATTTTAATATCTCTTTACAAGAAGCAAATAAAAAAAATATATTACAAGATACCAATAATAACATATAATAATAAATAATAATATGTAATAATGATACTAATTAACTAAAAATCCGGTTTTGCTTCCCAGCATTTTATTATGTTTTATTTACGAATAAATGCGTTCCTGTATAAACATAGATTCTGCAGTCCGCTTAAGTTAATAACATTACCATTGGTAAGCAATACCTACCCAAGCCTATTTTTATACTGTATATAACTTCCTATGCAAGGTGGCAACTAGTGTTAGTAAGGTAAAAGGTAATTTCTTTGAAGTTAATTAAATTGGAGAATGTGTGGAACTTTTAAACCTTTTTTAAGATCCAGTAACATAGTTGCCGAATTGCCTTTGATTTATGAGATCACAGTGCCATTGCCTTATCATTACTATACATACTGTACATCAAAATTCATACTCATAATTATTATTTTTTTTAATAACATAGAAACCGATAAAAGTTTTTTCCTTTTGCTCTAGGATTTTTTTATTTTCGCTGGTCTTGGGTTACACTTGCCCCAGGTTTGTGGGGCTAGTGTAAACCAAGACACGTTTTCCTATTTTGACGTAAAAACATTGACCGGGGCAAATGTAAACAATTAATTTTTTTGCATGCTGCAAGAATATTTATTTTTATTAACAAAAAATTACCAATCTAACCAACAATATATATGTCAAAAACAATGCTAAAAGTTATTTTTCCTCGTTTATTTACTATATAGGCGTGGGTAAACGCATAAAAATATTCTCTTCATTGACGATTCTTCTTTCTTCCACAACAGGCCAATGAAATGTGGATGTCTTACCAATTCTTCGGAAAAATTTTACCTCCAGACACGGTTCTTCCTCTGTGAGCTGGCCCACGTACATTTTAACCTGCTTCTTCTGATCGAATTTAATGACGACTCAATCGCCAACTTTTATTCATGTTAAGTCCAGCTGTATTTGGTTCAGGAAACTGATTTCTTTATTTATTTCATCGACTTCGTCGACACTAGGAATGATTGACAGGCTTTGCACATCTTCAAGAAGGGTATCATCAGTGGAGTCGTCTTCAAATAAGGTTTTCTTTATTGTAGCCCTTTTTTTAAATATTTCTTTGCTTTCAATTGTCCCTAATTCTTCTAACTCATCTTTACTACTACTACCTTTAAAATATTGTTTTCCTATTTTTCGCTATTTTGATTTTCTTTATCTTTTGCTTCTCAATTTCTTCAATCCGACCTCTGGCATCGTCTGAGGTGATCACTTCAGCACCTCTGTTGATTTTTTCTCTTGCAGTTATAGCTCTTGGCGTTTGCTTTATTTGTTCCAAAAGCAGCTCTTCAAAGGTTTTCTTATGAATGCTTGAAGGTGTTGAAAGTGGAACCTAACATAGGTTACACTCTCCCCTTTCTGCGATTTTTTACGGGCAAGTGTACGAAGTGTACGATTAAGATAGAAAAAAATATTGTTTATGATGTACTTACCTCAAAAAGTGCTAACTCGCTATGCGACGTAAATCGACAACATTGACAATACTGCCACTGTCGAAGCTCAAATGAAAAGAGTATGTAAAGGATGTAGGTGGGCTAGTGTGCAATAGGTAAAGCCACTTTACAGAACATTGTTTTATCAGGAATAAGTAAGTCTGGGTTCCACTTGCCCCGAATTTCCTCTTACCCCGGTGCACCTTACTATGTTTTAATTATCGGTTGTTTAGTTTAACTTTCTTCTAAGAAAAAACATAAATAGGTATATAAAAATAAATTTTCCTGTACACTATCTGTTACTCCGCTCCAATCTGTTTTCCCATTTATTTTACTTTACAGACTCTTTAAAGTTTTACTTGGAATTAAAACTAAATAAATCCGTTAAATGCGAACGCGCCTTCCTGTAATCTTTTAATCCTCGTTGCTTTTGTTGGCTCTTAAATGAAACAAATCGATACATCAGAGTTACCATATAAATATTTTATTTTCTAAATTTAAAGTCATATTAAATGAATAATTACTTTTAAACTACAATCTCCACCAAATGGGACTGTACAGTGTACACCTTCAACTTCGACGTGTTCTTTTTTAAATTTATAAAAATATAATGTATAAATCCCTGCTTATAAATCAGGAAACACTATTTGGGTAAATTAAAGCTACCACGGACAAAGTATACGTATCACAACGGGCGTGCACTTGTATCAGATAAAGTCGTTGTATAAATCTAATGGCTTTATTAATATTCCTCCAAGTTTTTACGAGGGTTCTATTTAATTCTGCAGGTGTGAGGACGCTATGCCCTGTAAATTTACATAATATTGCTCTGTTTCTCTTGTGTCTTATTATTTTTGCCAAGAGCCAGAATAAATTAGAGCTTAGGAGTTTTACGCAAAAAAAGTGAGTTTTTTTTGTTTGGAATTTATTTCGGGAAAATTTAATATAATAATTTACTAATCAAATGAATATGCGAAAATTTGACTTGAACTTTACTGGAGGAATCATCGGGGTCAATTAAAATGGCATCAATAGAATTAGCAGCCATAAGCTGACTTTTCAAAACTTGTGTATAGGTAGCTGTTTTTTGTATACACTTTAAACGCTGTTTCGCTTGAGGGTCCAAATAAATCTACTCTGAGAAAAAAAACCTTCTATTCTTTACAAGAACAAACTGTTGAATACTGTAATATGTAACAGCAACGCGCTTTCCTACTGTAAGACAACGAAAATTGCTAGACCTCAATCACGAGCTAATAGGAAATTATACAAATTATAGGTTGTAACGGATACAATTCGTTTTTGGAAACGCTGTTCTGCTTTCTCAATTGTAGCAAAAGCGCTTTACTGGAAATAAAATGCGTCGCATTGAGAAGATACAAGTTTTTTTTTGACAAAATTGCTGTATTAAAAGGTGTTCATTATTCAACGAGACGGTGCTGCTAATGGAACTGATTACTACCCATAAAAACACTGTTCTAGCAGTGGCGGCTCGTGCCATTTTAGTGAAGTAGGGCCAGGTAAACCCTTAGCGCTGCAGGCAAAAAAAATTTGGGTGCCACGCCCTTTTTTGTTAATAGTTCTTGCTTTTGAAGTACCTAGGAAAAATAAGCAAAAAGGCACCTAATTTAATTTATGAATTTAAAATCATATCTTAAATTTTAAAAAAATACTGTAGGTAGAGTGTACTATATAGACCGAAAGAACCACAAACCGAACGCAGTTTATAATTTGGTTTAATATGTATCTATTTTTATCAATTTGTTCGTTTTTCTTCTTTATTTCATTGCGATATGCAGAATTTAATTAAGTTTTAATGTTAATTTTACCAAGCATACTGAAATTAAATAATAATATATTGTTTAAATGTACCTTCGATTTTTCATGTGTCTTTATTTTTTCCCAGATATGGACCAAATCATCTGTACCTTTTTGGGACCAAGTTTGCTCCCCCATCAAATAAAACACACATAAAACAAAATAGTCTATTAGATTTATCACAACCGCACACCCAAGTATTTTTTCCAGAAATATTTCTATTAAATCAGCCGGCCGAACGAAAATTATTTAGTTTACAAACAACCTTACACGACACGACGCGGACAAACAACTGTTTCAATTTGAAACGTCTAACGTCAAACGGTCAAACGGGGTCAAAGGGCCTGGCTACACGGAGATGTTTTCCTGCTCGCATTCGAGGTCATTTTCCAATGTTTTTTATTGGTGTGTTATGGCAATTACGTCATAACTTCGGGCCTCCCGTGTGCCTCGTCGCTTTGGCGCGAAAGCTACGTTTACGCATAATCGCTTCCTCAATAGATGGAAATTTGCACCCGACTGTGTTCCATTTTTAAATTATTTTGCTAATTGCTTTAAAAAGAAGAATATTAATTTTAATAGGTTTTGGTAATTTGTAAAGGGCAGGACGCTGGACAGGAGGGCAGGTAGTGCCATGGCACTGTGGCTCTACCCCACGAGCCGCCACTGTGTTCTAGCAAATCTGGAATTAATATAACACTCAAGCGGGTTTGATACACTAGCAATTTATTTAATATGGGTTAAGATCATTTTCCTGATTGTACTGCTTGCGCAAAAGTTTATTTAACTAATGTACCACAAATTTTATACCAGTAGACTTTTAAAACCAAACGCAAAAAATAAATTTTCGTATGGTCAAATTTATCAAAAAAAAAAAGAGTTCTACAAATTTTAAAATTATCCGTTTTTTTTGTTTTAAAACAGGCAATTTATAACTGAAAACAGAAATTGAATGCATGGCTATTTCTTTTTTATCGGCATGATATTTGAAATTCAGAGAAAAAGTGAATAAATCTACTTTTAACGTGGAGTGGACAGAGGCGGTTCACAACACAGTAGGGCCTCATTCCAATGACCTAAGTAGAGAGAGATATAAAAACCACAATAAATATATCTCTCTCTCTTACCGGCTAATAAGGAATATTGTGCCTTGGCTTGATCCCCAAATCGGGCTGCGATTGGTGGATTTCACGTTTTTATTTTGTCTAGTCGACTAGTACCAATCGGGTTAGTCGTTCGACTTTGCTACCGCTACCAGATACCAGACCCTGTCAAAATATTAACTTTAAAATATATTCTATAATAAGTTCATTCCTTTTGTAGGTTAGGTTAGGTCGGTAGGTTAACCAGGGTTAGGTTAATCAGTATGTTTAAATCTTTTATCACGTTTCCAAATAAATAAAATCACTTTTTTTAAAATCCGTGACGTTCTGCGTTTTTCTTGGAAGAAAGAATTGGGTCATCCCTTGCGCAATTTGTTTCTAAAAAACACAACGTGGGTAGAAATCACGACTTAAAAATATAATATGCCTCAAACAGTTTTGTTAATTGTTGATTTATATTTCAACAAAGTCAAGATTATCCATATCAAAGGATATTTTTTTAATTTCATGTTTTATTGAATCTTTTTGACCTTTTTTAACAATCTTCATTTTACTTCCCCTTTCATTAAGTTGGTTTGGACTCTCCTTTTCGAGCAAACATGTTTTAATTATTTTACTTTATATATATTTTTACGTAGGTATAAGTTTCCACCAATTTTTGTAATATTCCTTTGATACACCAACCCACCTTTTGTTATATTCCATAAAAGCTCCATTAAGGTTGTACACCTTCTACTATTTTCTCTGCTACTTACACCATCAGCAAAGCTTTTTCTCCTGATGATGAACGTTCCTACGTTCGAAACATGTTAAGACCCTAATTGAATATTTTTATTCTAATAACATTGCGGAGGACGACTTTTAGTTATTCTTCTAATTCTATAATAGAAATGTTTATTCAATTTGTTTTTTTTTAATATGATGTCTGTACTCGGGAGGCATTCGACACTATGTGCTATTAGCTTGATTTAAGGATATTTAGTAAAAACAATTAAGTTTAACATAATTTTGAGGTTAGTGTTGATTTATGAATGTATTATCATACTTTCACTACACAAAGTATTAATTATTTAGTGTTTCTTTGTAAATAATTTTTTTTTTAAATTTTAATTATCATAATAATTACAATAATACAAATTATTTGTATTTTGATGGACATAGTGTTCTATACCTGTAAAAAAGTATAAGCCATAATACTGTACTCGGGAGGCATACGACACTATGTCCAATTTTTACAAAAAATGAGTATATTAAATGGAAATGGTATGCATTTTGGTAAAAGGAAAATAGAATAGACCAAACAAAACCTTATTGCCGCCTGAATGCCGATAGTCAGCTGGCGTTTAACATTATGTGTAATCCCCACCTACTATTATATAGATCTAGTAAGAGGCCTATAACACCAAGTGATTATATAGTGTTCTATGCCGCTAAATGTGTTGCTAAAGATATTACTAAAGATCCGAGGCATACCGATATTATTACCTTGGTGTCTTAGGCCTCTGAATAAAAATGCACATAGTGTTAAAAGTCTGCCCTGTTTCTCAGCTACCTTAACTAATTGGACTTGGTGTTGTATGCCCCACAAAAGAGTTTAATTTTCTGAATAAAACTACATAGTTACTTAATTTTTGTAAAAATTGGACATAGTGTCTTATGCCTCCGGAGTACAGATGTAAGACATTATGCTGCATTTAATTATTAGGTAATTTGGTGGGTCTTCCAGTGAATCTTAACTGTATGCTGGCGCTAAACATTATTAAAGTATAAGGAATATTATATCAATTTATAATTGAAATGCAATTAAAACTATAAAGGAATCACTGGTTTAGAATAAAGAAATTGAAAACAAAAGAAGAAAAAAAAAAGAAAAAACTAAAATAAAAAAAAAAGTTAAAAATACAAAAAAAAATTTATGTCGAAGAAAGGAAAACAAAAAAAAACTAATTACTTTTGAAACGAAAAAAGATAAATATTCAATTATTATCATTAAGTAAATTCAAATATTGTATAATTTATATTAGCAATAGAGTTACTTTTAGAAAAGGCCAAATTTCGAAAAATTGGAAAACAAAGAGGGAAGCTGGCCATTTGGTTTTAACCAGTATCATAAAACACACACACAATTATTAGGTAAGTTTTTTCCTGTATTTTTATAATTTTTTTTAATTTGATATTTTAGCCCTACCTATTTCAAATACTACCATCCGCCACTGGTAGTGGACCACCTCTCATCGGTTTCCACGAAGCGCTTTTAATATTTTTTTTATAATGATTTAGCTTTTAATTGTTTCGGTTTAAGAATTTCATTTACGCCTAATGAATTTCAGTTTTTCATCAACAAAAGGCAATGATTTTTTTTTATTCAACCATTATCCCATTACTAATATCGATTTCATCTCGGCTAAATTGTTCTTTACGTAGGCGCTCAATTAACGACCTATTTGAGCGACCTTTTAATTAAGTTAATCAAAGTTCCGGAGCCAACTAATTTTCTTCTTAATTTTTAATTAAAAGAAAGACATATGCACCGTCACTAGCCAGGCTTTTAAATATTAAAAGGAAATAATCCTGAGGAAGCTTGGTGGTTTTGGCTAAAACGCAGCGTCGCGTCGCTCACATATTATTATGTAGTACAGCGACCTGCGTTCCGTCGTGCTTTACAGAGGTTAAGCGAATATAAATTTAAAAAAGGCATACGACGTTTTTAATTTAAATATGTGTATAAAATATGATTATTAGAAATAACGTGACATACCACGCCATGAAGAACCATATAAATATACAAGAAAAATATCAAATTCTTTAGATAGACATACAGTGTGACCAGTAAAGTCCGCATCATATTAAATTTTTTTTTATTTATAACTTTATTCGAAATTTGACGTTGGCATCAAGTTCTGCTTCGATCGAGATAAAAATTAAGCAAAAAAAATACTAGTCACGTGATTCGCATTAGGTATCTGTCAAATTTTAATTTTTTTCAAAAAATAATTCAAAAATGGGGTTATTTCTAAAAGTATCGAAAAAAGTTATTAGAAAAAGTTTTTTTTTAATACAGTTTCTAGCCCACATGCAAAATTTTAGCTGCATAAGATAATTTTGATTTTTTACCCATATTTTGTAAATTGCACCACTTTTGCAAAATAAGACTTAACGCAACCTACATAAAACTTCTTAGTTTTGACAATGCTTTATTTCAGATACATTTTCTTTAAAGTAGTGCCATATTAAATGTGTGTTTTTCTACAAAATCAAAATTGGGCCATTAAAATTTGGTCGCATGTGATGCAAAGTTTATTTGTTTTTAGCCCTTCATAAAATAAGTATTTTTGAAAACGTAGTTTGTGTCTGAAAGTAAAACACCTTAATATTAGGACAAAAAAGAACACAGTGTCATCAGTAAAGTGTTCATTAAGTGGAAAATAAATTTTAGTGGTGTGTAAAAATTCAAAATTATCTTATGCAGCTGAAAATTTGCATGTGGGCTAGAAACTGCATTTAAAAAAAACTTTTTCTAATAACTCTTTTTGATATTTTCAGAAATAACTCCTCTGTTGAATTATTTTTTGGAAAAAAATAAAATTTGACAGATAATGCGAATCACGTGACTAAAGTCAAATTTCGAATAAAGCTATTAATAAAAAAAAAATCCCATATGATGCGGACTTTACTGGGTCACACTGTATACAGCAGACAGACAGGCTAACTCAATCTTAAACACATATTATTTTTATAATTTTAATTAATATATTTTTTTTAAGTTAAGCCTAATCACGAGTTAATTGCTTTGTTCTAACCCAGCAAGAGACTCGTAAATAATACAGTTCTTCAAAATGTTTATGTTGTATAAAATCCCTTCTGATATGGAAATCATTTCTCGGGGAATTCAGTCCATATTTTCTTCAATTTATTTTCATTTTACAAAACGGCGCTAGCTGATGATTGTGTAAAGCAAGATCTAGAGATTCTTGTAAAGATAAAAAAATTTTAACACTAACTTTATTTTTTATATTAGAAACGGTTTGTTTAATTCATAGAAACATAGAAATAATATTAATTCACCTACATAGTATAATACAAGACAAGACGTAAATATATGTTTACCTATTTATTTTTCAAGTCTTGTAAATAATTTTACAATTTATGATTCTAATGTTTTCTTCAGTTGATTTAGTTAAAATTAAAAAATATAAAATTTTAAAATGTTAAAAAAACTGTTAGATTTGTTATTGAAAGAAGCTTTGTATACCATTAATTAATATTTTGATAATCTGTCATAATTATTTGCATTTTTGTTATAATATTTCAAATTTTACTATATTAAGTTTCATTGTTATTGTTGACTAAAAGCTTTGGCGATAAAGATTTCCTACTTCCAAACAATAAACCAATCTAGACTTTGACTCCTGTCGGCCATTTTCCACGTGACAATTAATTTTTGAACTTAGCAATCGATTGTTGCCTTGGCATATTAGTTGAGTGACTGGAAATGACCGATCAGGAACGAATCACTTGCAGGGTTAGAACAAGAGCTATAGATTGTATAAAATATACCGTATACGTAACTTTTTCTAGTAAATTAAAATATTATTAAATTTTTGTTACAAGAATTTGGTTAGATCCGTGAATCTTGAAACATTTCTAATATTCATCTAACGTGTAATTTTAAATGTTGATTCAAATTGTAGATTGTAAATCACCTCTTGTACTAAGCCAAGCCATTATTCAATTCTTGCATACCTTTCAACGCAAGTGACCCATTCAATACCCTGCAATCTACTTGAAATATTTGCTCTCGATGTTAGAATAACAAGTTGATAAACGACAAATCGGGCTTTCCACAAATCTGGAGAGTAACAAATTACTCGACATGGCTGTTAAGAAATTCAATCTGAGCAGAAATACAATGGGAATGGTGGCAATTTATATTCCCTGCACTTTAAGCTCGAAATGTGTTAACAACGGTTCCCGAACCCAAATCGGTATGTGGGTTAAGACTGCTAAAATTTAAAAAAGAAACATAAAAAAATGTCTACAATGTATGAAACTATGAAACTCATAGACGTTGGATTACTGAGCCCTATGTAATTGGATGTAAATACATATATTTGTACATTTTGTGGCTTCAAAACATCCTTATACTACTGAGGACACTAGACTAAATATATTTTTTTTAAATCTCACTATTGTCCTTTTTACAGAAACGAAAACATTGGTGTACACTTGCCGGGAGTTGTTAATCTCCTGAAATTTATTTGTTATTCTAACCCTTACGACAAGGGAGTCACACAACGTGAAGTCCAAGACCGTGGAGGCAACCTAACTGGAATATTAATGATTTAAAAAAATGCTTACAAAAAATGTACATTCAATTCAATTCAATTCAAAACGTCTTTTATTAAATATATATGTATTAAGAGATTTATAGGCGAAGTCTAGCTTTACGCTACTACTACTTCCCCTACAGATCACCTTGCTATATTAGTAATACAATTAGTATATTATCTAAAAAATTTACTAATTAGTTTAAATTAAGTTGAAGGCCGACATAGCCACAGTATTTAAATTATTAAAGACCTGCTACTCTATAATCTATATTATTCCATTCTTATATTATAGTGTTAATTCCTAAACTGTTGTTTATAAATATATTTTACTCTTTTTTTAAAGTTTGCAACGCTAAGTGTCTTAATCTCATTATCAATTCCGTTATATAATTTTATGGCATTGAAGGAGAATGAGCGTCTAAAAATTGCTTTAGAATGTCGAGGAAGTTGAAGTTGCTGACGGAGGTGGTCTCTTATCGTAACCTCATGGAGATCGGCTCTTCGAATTAGTTTGTTCTTGAGATAAGAAGGCTCACTCGTCAACACAACATTTTGCGTTAAGCCGAGCAAGTGAACCTCCCAAGTCTTGGACATCGGTAACCACTCTAATGTTCTTAAGCTTGCCGAGACTCTATCATATTTTCTTAGATTGAAAACAAATCTTACACAGGTATTTTGAACTTTTTGAATTCTATTTTTTGTAATGACATCAATGCAGGGAAAGAAAACCACATTGGCATAGTTAAAAATTGAAAGAACCAGGGATTCATAAAGCTGTTTCCTAAAATTAAAATTTAAAATACGTTTGTTAGCATATAAGAATTTTAAGGCACAGTATGATTTTTTAATTAAGTTTGAAATGTGTTCCCTAAATCGTAACTTATTGTCCATTATCAAGCCGAGGTTTTTGTGTTGTTTTGTATATGAAATTGCAGTATTATCAATTATCAGATCAAAGTCGTTTTTTATTTGTTCACATTTGGGGTCAGATGTCGCGAAGATCATATACACTGTTTTTGAGGGATTAAGCTTTAAATTATGTGACTTACAAAATTCTACTATATTATTCAAGCCTTAGTTGATGTTTTCTGATGCTCCACGTGATTGATCTACGTCAAATTCGTAATAGAGCTGAGAGTCATCAGCAAACCCTTGACCTTTGCAAAATCCAAGACAAGAAAAAAGATCGGCCGTATATATTATAAACAATAAGGGAGAGAGTGAAGAACCCTGTGGGACTACATAATAGAGGGTAGCATGTATTGGTACACCGCTCTGGTGGAAGTAGCCTTCTCGTATTGCTTCTTCATTCTATCATTTACAAAACTTTCTAAAAACTTTTATTTGAAAGTCCCTTAAAAAATCTGTCTGATTCACCTTATTTTGGATATGGCTGCCGACATACCTTTCTGGGAACACAGAGGCTTCTCTATAAAAAAAGTCTTACTTTACAAACATCCTTCTATTCACACTCTTTCTCTTAACTTAGCCACAAAACTTTAGAACTGCCGTGAGATTATCATACCTATTTAATTTTCTGAAAAATGAAGACTTGAGAAATTTAATGTTCTAATTCTCATTTACCTTTCCTTTTTTAGTGTAATGATTTAAGACATGCATGATGTTCGATTTTTAGTAAAATGCCTACTTTAAAGCCGTTTGTATAATTTTTGGGCAAAAAATCATTGGTAAAGGAAAACCTATTTAATTAAAATAAGAACAATCGAAAACAGTTTTCTGTTTATTAAAAATAAATAAACAACACGCCAAAATATTGTATCTGTACGGAAAACAAAACCTCCATTGCCAATCAAAATAGCGGTATTCGCGAAACTATCTGTCATTGCTACATTTTTAATTAAAATCCTGACGTATATGAATTTATTTACGGAATATGACCACTTTGAAACTAAAATTAAATAAACGCCAAAAACTGCAGCCAACATTTTTTATTGCTGATGGACAAGCTTTATAAATCCGACTATTGGTGATACTTATTATTTATGCCCTAAAGGTTTAATTATTATATTTATGCTTAATACTCTTGTAATATAGCCAATCATATTATTGTAATAGTCTAGAATTTTTAAAGCATTTAAAAACTCTTATAATATAATATAATTTATTAATATATATTGATCCGCATACAAAGAACTTAATTAAATTAAGAAAAGAAATGCATCGGAAAGACCCAGAATATAAAGAACTTAACAAGGAAATCAACAAGAATATCCGAAAAAACCTAAGAAATTACAATACTAATCTGATTAGGACTACAATTGAGGATAACAAGAATATGAAGGTTATGAGATCCAAGCTATCAAACGGAAGGCCAAGAGTTGCAAAAATAAAGAACCAGAATGGCATTGTGGTCAGCAACCGGAGTGAAATAATTACTATTGTCCAAGACTTCTACAAAAACTTATATAGTTCTGCAAACCAAGAAGCAAATCAATACCAAAGAAAAAAAATACAAAATGTAGGGTCGGAGGAGGTAGGAGATACTAGAGAACTGTTGGCAGCACTATATAAAATGAAGAACAGAAAAAGCCCAGGAGAAGATCAAATCACTAGTGAAATGATTAAAATGGGGGGCGGGGTGCTGTTGGAGAAGGTACGAATCTTACTAAATAAATGTGTTACAGAAGGAAGAATCCCAAACAAATGGCAAAATGCAGAAGTCATCCTACTCAACAAGAAAGGAGACAGGAATAATATAGAGAACTATCGCCCTATCAGCTTATTATCACATTTATACAAGCTGTTAACAAAAATAATAACAAACCGATTGACGAAATAAATGGACTCATACTAACCCGTCGAACAAGCCGGTTTTCGTAAGGGATTTAGTACTATCGATCACCTGCAAACCCTCCGTACTATCATTGAAAAAAGTACCGAATATAACATACCACTACATTTAGCCTTTGTGGATTATCAGAAGGCTTTCGACTCCATTGAAACGTGGGCAATTCTGAGGTCGTTGGACAACGCTAGGATAGACTCCAGATATTCAAACCTTATAAAGCACATTTATGATAATGCCTCTATACATGTAAAAATAGACGAAGACCTAAAAACTGAAAAGATCCAATCAAAAGAGGAGTCAGACAAGGAGATACAATCTCACCGAAGCTATTCACACTAGCGTTGGAGGATGTATTTAAAAAACTAGACTGGCAGGATAAGGGGATCAATATAGACGGATTACGGTTGAGTCATTTGCGTTTTGCCGATGATATTGTGCTCATCGCAAACACAGACGAAGAGGTCAGGAGTATGATACAGGAGCTCCATCAGGCATCGCTGCAGATTGGACTTACGATGAACCTAACAAAAACAAAGATCATGAGCAATGAGAACATCGAGGTAACGGTAAATAAACATCGGTTGGAGAATGTTCCTGAATACATATACCTGGGCCACAATATCAAGCTGGGTAAAGGAAACCAATATTCCGAGATTTCAAGAAGAGTGAGCCTTTCCTGGGCGGCTTTTGGCAAATTAGGATTCATACTCAAGTCCCACGAATTCCCTATAAACCTCAAAAGGAAACTATATGAATCATGTGTATTGCCGGTGCTCACGTACGGACTCGAGACAATGTCCATTACCCGCAAATCGGCTGACAAATTGCAAACTACACAGAGAGCAATGGAGAGGGCCATGCTTGGAATATCCCTGAGGGACAGGATTCGGAACGATGAAATCCGGAGAAGGACTGGGGTAACGAGTGTGTTGAGGATCGTGGCAAGAATGAAATGGCAATGGGCCGGCCATATAGCGAGACAAGACCAACATAGGTGGACACACAGGACCTTGGTATGGCGCCCGAGAGAGACCAAGCGAAGCGTGGGCAGACCACAGAAGCGATGGCGGGACGATATCCGGAATATCGCAGAAAAAAACTGGCTTCAGATTGCTAGAGACAGAAGGGCATGGAAAGATTTGGAAGAGGCCTACATCCAGGAGTGGATCAATACAGGCTGAAGAAGAAGAAGAAGAATATATATATAGTAGAGATATGTAGATAACTCTTGAAATTTAATATCTATAGAAGGACGAATAGATGAGAATAGTTCATAACACGTTGGTTGGTTGGTTGGTTGGTTGGTTGGTTGGTTGGTTGGTTGGTTGGTTGGTTAAAGGCGGGGGTCGGGTTCGACGTGTGGCCCAAGCTTCTTACACTGCAGCCTTCTGGCTTATTGTGCGCCCCAGTCTTGTTAGAAAAGATTTGTTCCTTCTATGAAGTCCAGTAGTTTTCTTCCAAGTTTGTCGTGCGGGAGGTTATCGCCACGTCGAATGTTTCCGAAGATTTTGAATCTTTTACGGTTTAGCGCTTCGCAGCTGTATATGATATGGGAGGCGGTTTTATCCTCTTCGCCGCAAAGTCTACATTCAATGGGTCCATTATAGACTCTCATTCGTTGAAGGTGCTTTCTTAAGTGACAATGGCCTGTTAGTAGGCCGGTCACTTGCTTTAGCTGGGTACGCGTCAAGAGCAGCATTCCAGCTGATAGCTTCTTTGAGGGCCTATCGATGACGGCCTGTGCGTGTGCCTGGCCAGGTGTACCATTCCATCGAGATAGATGTTGTTTTTGTGCCCATCTGTCTAATGTTGTTGTGGTTGCCTTTTTTGATATTCCAAGGGCGGGTTCTGGGCCCCTGAAATTTTGAGCAGATCCGGTTCTTGCCAGTTCATCTGCTTTTTCGTTGCCTTTTATCCCTGAATGGCCAGGAACCCATAGGATTTCAACCCTGTTGTTTCTGGCTGCCAGGTCTTTTAGGTCGTTAAGGCACCATTGTGATTTTTGATGTAAATCGGAAGGAGTTCAGAGCCTTTAGGGCAGCTTGGTTGTCCGACAGGATATGTATCTTTTGGTCGTGGTAGCCCTTTTCGAGATTCTTTTGTACGCATGCTTGTATCGCATGAACTTCAGCTTGGTATACTGTGGCGTAGTTTCCCGGAGGGATGCTGATTTCCATTCTGGGTCTTTCCCCAAATACACCTGCGCCTACTCCGTTGGCCGTTTTCGATCCATCAGTGTACCAAACTAGGCCATTGTCTAGTGACGGAGATCTTCCTTTGGACCACATATCAGGGTCGCACTTGACATTAAATGGTTTTGTAAAGTTATATCTCGCTTTCATGCGATCGGTTTGCATCTCCAAGAGCTCGTCGTTGATAAGGTCCGTGGCTCTTGTGTGCCCTATTTTCTCGGGGCGTTGTTTCCATTCCCCATTTGCTTTCATCCTAGAAGCGCTACAGTTGGCCTCCATTTTGATGTGTATATCTAGTGGTGTTAGTCCTAGTATAACTTCCATTGCTGCGGTGGGGGTGCTTCTCATTGCACCGGTGATACACAAGCAGGCCAGCCTCTTCATAACACGTTGATCTCCTAAATAGATGTGATTTGAATGGGCAATTATTTCCGTTGCATACCTATCTTTACAGCTCTAAGCTCATCCAATTTCTAGTCTAGACCCAAAATAGGTACGTTGTTAATTTTTTAACGTTGTTCTTTAAACTTTGAAATTCGACGGTCTAACCAATTAAAAAATACGGATCTATATTTATCGGAAAGAAATTAATTCGAACTTTTAATTTATAGCAATTATAATGTCAGGTGTTTTATCTCAAAGAAGCTGAATTATTATTGAAATTGGGGAGAATCGACAAACTTCGTCAACCCCATTTATAACTTCGGTCACGTCGCCAGCTTATTAAACTTGGATAACTCCATTGGCGAGAGTGTTTATTGCATTTAGTTCTGGAACTGATGTATCAAATATATCTGTAATACGAGCACGATTATTATATAGCAAGGTTTGCTGGTAGTTGCTTGTCAATAACTTATCAAAAACGGTTTAATAAAAAACTTTTTAACTTGTACTTTCTCTGAAGCATATAATATGTTATATTATAAATAATTATTAACATGTTAACTTTACCAAGGAAGTTAAAATGCTTTATACCGTGCGAGCAAAAATTATTTGCATCAAAGAGGGCTTGGATTAAAAAACGTAGGGCTTGGTTTAGATCACAATGGGGACGATATGTCTAACCAAATCTAGGTTATAATTTTGTCAAATTCATATTATGACATGATATGCCAAACTAATGAGTAATAAAATAAGTAGACAAATACAAATTTATTTTTGTTGTTTACTAAATTAACAAAGTAAGAATATACTGAAAGAAAAAGAAAAATAGTTACATTGCTTAATCATTGCTTCTTACGAATAGTCCTGCATGTTCCATAAGATCTTCCCACTTCTTGGGACAGGCGTCTTATACAATTTGTTGGCGTATTTTGCATTATTTCACGAACGTTTGCAACAAGTTCTTCTGTTTTTACAGATGGTCTTCCTGCTCCTTTTTTGTGTTGAATAGAACCTGTTTCCCTAAACACAGCCACGGTTTTTTTCAGGCAATGATAAAAATCCCCAGCAATAAAAGCAACGATAGGAAAATGTTCGTGAAAATCGTCCATGCACTAACCCGGATTGTATTGCCACTCACCATTTACTCTAACCCCGTTTCGAAAATACGCTTCAACCATTAATGTTTTGTACTGTTCCGTAAAGCCCATTGTGTGAATTGTTCAAGAAATTGGAAAAATTAGCGATGAATCAAATTACTTGTAACGACTGTCAAAGGTGACGAAATAACTGATTGATTGTTAATTCAGGTAGTTGCTGACACCCAACAGGTATTAAGCTCTACGGCTAAGCATTACGTCCTTAGATGCAAGGCCCTGTTTGATGCAAATAGTTTTTGCTCGCACGGTAAGATAGGAGTTAACTTTCAGACAGAACGCGTGAGGAGTAGAAGAATATTGGTGCATAGCTCACTTTTGTAAAGCATCATAGATCTTGCTGGCATACTTCTGTCCTTGGGTTCCTTTAGATATCGTCAGCGAATCGGTGCTTTGCTGCTGTACCAAATAGGTTCTTCTTTGAATTCAGTTTAATATAGAGAAAGTGGTGAGGGACAAAACATTTTTGGAATATGCCTAAATGGGGAGTATAGTCACTGCTCCAGAAATTGTTTCTGTCATGTATTCTTGCATAATATCTGATAAGGCTGTGTATTTTCATATTCTATCTATGGAATATTTAAAACTTCATACAAAGCTAACCACTTTACACAATCCTAAATAGGTTCTTCTTTGAATTCAGTTCAATTTAGAGAAAGTGGTGAGGGACAAAACATTTTTGGAATATGCCTAAATGGGAGGTATAGTCACTGCTCCAGAAATTGTTTCTGTCATGTATTCTTGCATAATATCTGATAAGGCTGTGTATTTTCATATTCTACCTATGGAATATTTAAAACTGCATACAAAGCTAACCACGTCAGACAATCCTAAATAGGTTCTTCTTAGAATTCAGTTCAATTTAGAGAAAGTGGTGAGGGACAAAACATTTTTGGAATATGCCTAAATGGGGAGTATAGTCACTGCTCCAGAAGTTGTTTCTGTCCTGTATTCTTGCATAATATCTGATAAGGCTGTGTATTTTCATATTCTACCTATGGAATATTTAAAACTGCATACAAAGCTAACCACTTTAGACAATCCTAAATAGGTTCTTCTTTGAATTCAGTTCAATTTAGAGAAAGTGGTGAGGGACAAAACATTTTTGGAATATGCCCAAATGGGGGGTATAGTCACTGCTCCGGAAATTGTTTCTGTCATTGCATAATATCTGATAAGGCTGGTGTATTTTCATATTCTACCTATGGAATATTTAAAACTGCATACAAAGCGGACCACTTTAGACAATCCTACGTACATATAATCCAGACCGTGGCCATTAATAAAGTAATTAACTCTCAAAAACTGCTTTATTCGATACAGGAGGCGACCGCCGCGCGTCGGCTTTAGTCGTTCCGGGCTCGGTTTTTATAAATGCCTTTTTTAATTTAACGATCAAGCAGAGTTGAGATTTATGTTCGCGTATTGAATGCAGTCGTCATTTTGCGGTTGTATTTTTTTTTCTGTTGTATGACAGTCCGGGATACGGGAAAATAATGGGTCCTGTTTTGCTTGTGCATGACAGCGTTGTTGTGCGGTTTGTAAAATATTCAATTTGGAGTCACTGAACTCCTTGAAAAGACATGAAGTGGGGAAAGCTCGCCTATGTTGCGTCGCCTCCTAAATTTGACCAACTGTGATAGTCCCTAAAACAAAGCATCGATGAAGCCACTTGGCAACATTGTACTCCTTCTAAACAACGATTTACCAGAAACATGTAATATGTAGTAGTAGTAGTGGTAACATGTTTTATTTAGCAAAAAGCTACAATTAAATATTTTTTAATACATTCTTTTTAAAAAAATTTTAAAGATTTATTTTTAAATTTTAAAACGCAACCTTATTTTAACAAAAACAGACAGAAAAGTTAAACATTTTGTAAATTGTATCAAATATTACGTATCATTTTGTTTTTTAATTAAATGTAATTTTAAAGTTTTTTTACACAGTTTTAACGATTTTTGAGATTTAATAGAATTTTCCAAATTATTATATTCTATCAAACCTTTATAAAAAATAGATTTATAAGCTGATTTTTTAGACACTCTATCCACATAAAAATTTTGATTAGTTCTTGTTTTATAATTATGATGGTCATAATTAAAAGAACAAAAAATTTTTAAACAATCAGGCCTTATCAGGCAATATATTATTTTTAATTTTATCTATAAAGATACATACGAAATAAAAAATTAAATTTCTGACATTCAACCAATCTAAATTTTTCAACATAAAATTAATTTTTGTATATTTTTCACAATTTAAAATAATCCGCATTGCCTTATTTTGTAAAATTTGTAATTTATCAAATATTTCCTCACTAGCACAATATAAAATGGAAGAACAATAAAGATAATAGCATTAAACACAGTTTTTTTAGAAAACAAACTTAAATTAGAACTGATTCTTTTAAAATAACCCACTTTTCCGGCAATTTTCGATATAATATTTTCAAAATAATTAAAAAATTTTAATTTTGAATTAATGATTTATCCCTAAATATTTAAAACTCTTTATTAATTCCAATTTTTCACCATCAATTACATTTATATTTTGACAATTTAAATTATAACCCATAACCATACATTTAGTTTTTGAAATATTTAATTTTTAGTTATTTACTTTTAGCCAATTTAATAATATATTTATCTCAGAATTTAGAGTATTTAGACCATCAAAAATATTTAAAACATGTAAATTAAGGTGTCATCAGCAAACATTTGAAACTTATAAGAAGACAAAACATTCCATTAATCAAAAAGCATTGCTTTACAATCAGACATTCTTTTAAAGTTTCAGATAAGTTAGAAGGAGATGACCGGAATATTAACCCAGGGTTAGAATAGTCGGGTTTTTTAAACACCACGCACTAGCGAACCTTTGTAAATAATAATAAATAGCACTAAATAGTTACATATTAATGAATGAATATCAAAAATTCGGCATCTCCCGTAGTAACAACGTCCGTACAGCGTTGCCGTTATGATTTCCCCAAAGCATTATAATTTGATATCATTAGAAAACTATAAACAATTTGACTAGTAGAAAATTTATAAAGCACACATATATTTAGTAAGTAGGTATATTAGTTTTACTTAATAGGTACACATCACAAATAAGGCATCTAATAGAATTTAATATAACCCTGGTTTTCAAACACAGGCAATCAGTAGAAATTTGGCAAAATGTATACAATTTGGTCTCTTTATATATTACATATTAGTGTATTTTATTGGAATACTAGCGTGTACCCGGCGCTTTCTCTGAGATAATAAGGCGAGTTCACCATCACGTCAAGATTTATAAATACAAACCCGAACAAACCTCTAAATTTATTAGTGTTTCTCCAAAATATTATGCATGTATTATACATAAAAACCTTCCTCTTGAATCACTCTATCTATTAAAAAAAAAACGCTTCAAAATCCGTTGCGTAGTTTTAAAGATTTAAGCACAAATGAAAGGGGACAGACGGGCGACAGCGACTTTGTTTTATACTATGTTAAGATACTAGAATTTGTCGTGAAGGTCGCATGCTTCATACATCGTGTCACGTAGTAGCTTAAATATATGGTTTTTAATACTTTTAGTACGTTATTAAAAACACAACGCAAATAATTATAACCTTATTACCCATAGCCAACTTTGTTATTATGTTTGACAGTTTGATTAAGTCAAGTCTGTTATACAGAGTTTTAGGAATTAAATAAATGGAAAATGAAATCCTTTTTCATTATTTTTGGCAATAGGACATAAAATGTTATATTATATGCGTACATAAACGAATTTTTAAATAGCGTCACTCGCAAGCTCTCTCGGCCATAAAAAAAAACTCGCCTAATAAACCTCTAATTTATGTACTTACTAGCGTGTACCCGGCATGCGTTGCAACCCGCTGCTATAAATAAAAACTCGAACAAACCCGATATATTAGTACCCGGCATGCCACTTTCTGAAATTGCACCCGTGCAAAGCCGGGGCGGGTTGCTAATTATACATAAAAACCTTCCTCTTGAATCACTCTATCTATTAAAAAAAACCGCTTCAAAATCCGTTGCGTAGTTTTAAAGATTTAAGCACATACAGGGTGGCCTTTTAGTGTGGCAAAGTACAATAGCTCCGTTACTATTTCAAATACATTAAAAATATTAATACAAAAGTTGAAGGGCAGTAAGTGACTTATAACGTAAAATTATTTTTAACTCTATAGGGTGGCTCAAAAAAGCGGAACAATAAAAAATGTACTTTTTTTAAATGGAACACCCTGTATATTTTTTCATTTTTAAATTCTAGATAAAATTATAATTATTTTTTATTAAATACATTATTAGTCTATACTTTATAGTTTCCGAGATATTGACTCTTGAAAAGTGACATTTTTGAACTTTGACAGCTTCTAACTTTCTAACAGTACGTCTTAGAGCAAAACGGCTTACATGTCCCTATCTTCAATTTTTATTATCTTCCCAAAAAAATCAACTTCCGGTTAAACCGGATGTTACTCGAAAGCAGGAAATATAGTTGTTCCGGTTTAACTGGAAGTTGATTTTTTTGGGAAGATAATAAAAATTGAAGATAGGGACATGTAAGCCGTTTTGCTCTAAGACGTAGTGTTAGAAAGTTAGAAGCTGTCAAAGTTCAAAAATGTCACTTTTCAAGAGTCAATATCTCGGAAACTATAAAGTATAGACTAATAATGTATTTGATAAAAAATAATTGTAATTTTATGTGGAATTTAAAAATGTAAAAATATACAGGGTGTTCCATTTGAAAAAAGTACATTTTTTCTTGTTCCGCTTTTTCGAGCCACCCTATAAAGTTAAAAATAATTTTACGTTATAAGTCACTTACTGCCCTTCAACTTTTGTATTAATATTTTTAATGTATTTGAAATAGTAACGGAGCTATTGTACTTTGCCACACTAAAGGGCCACCCTGTATAGGGATATAGGGACAGACGGGCAATAGCGACTTTGTTTTATACTATGTTAAGATAAAACAAATAGATATGCTAGAATCCATAGCGAAAATACTTAAGATTGGTCCAATATAGGCAACCTCCCCCTAAATGTTTCCAAAGTCAATTTGTTAAAGTACAATAAAAAGTAATTAAGGCGGTCAGAAGCCAAGGAGTTAAAATGGCATTTTTACAAATTGAGTTTACTAAATCAATACAAATTTGCGTGGGACACTGAAACCATTTTTTCCGAGGTGTTCTCGTAAACATTGAAACACGTTTGCTGCAACGCCATTTAAAATTTTCTTATTTGACGTAAGAATACTATATAATTTTTTATTGGTGATCGTTTGACATAATGGCAAATGACATCTAACCTAACCCAACCTAACAAACGGTCAGACGGTACCAAATCCGGAGTGAACGGCGGCGACGAGTGGTTCAGTTGAAGAAAGTAAAACTTACATAAGATAAGTTGAAAGCTGTATGCTTTATGAGTGAATATATTTTTGTTACTGAGCTGTCAAAATATAATAAAAAATAAATTCAGGTTTATTGTTAAAAATTTTCGCCCCGTGTTTTTTATAAATTAATAATTAATAATTAATTCAACGTAATTAGTAACAAACCAGAGCTCTTTATAAATATTTATGCATTTAGGCAAAGAGCAAAGCGAAGCTGTTTCTTTTTTTTTATAAAAATTAAATTTTAATTTTAAAAAGGACGTTTCATTACTTGTCATGTGCTGTATGCGTGGTAATATCGTTAGGTTAATGGTAGGAAAGGGAATATACTTCCATGTAGATAATAATGTAGGGCTGCCAACATGATTCTGACTTTGTATACCTACGTTATTTAATTTGTGAGAAATTTTTTAAAGTTAAATAAATATTGTTATATAATATTATTTAAAAGCTTTTACACAAACCATTTTTTTTTCTCGCTATTGCTAAAGAGTGAAGGGGGACTACGATGAATTTCAGTACGCAAAACAATTTTTAAATTTGATTTTCCACCTTAAAAATCCTTAAGTATTAAATTTTGTGTAATGGACTAAGGTAATTTGAGCTAGATCCTCATATTTGAGTTCATAAATTTGTGCTAGCGTTTGTACCGGGTGGTCAAACAAGCGAGGACGTCGGCTTAATCTCGAAAACCATTAATCGTACAACTATCGGAAAGATTTTTTGATGAGTAAAGTGGTCAAGAGAAATTGCTGGAAATGACTTTTAAGTTCCTCATTTCGCCGCAAGGGGACACAATTAAAAATTGTTTTTTTAAATTCTAAATTTCTACGAAAATTCCCATATTAAGGTATAACTCTGATTGCATCATTGGAAAGCTTAGACAATTCTGCATCATTTTGGTTTAGGGCTCATTGGCGCACCGACCTTGATAAGAGTGGGAGAAGCTATTGAAAGTGTAAAAATTAAAATCGCTGTAACTTCTAAACGACTTATCCGATTTTCCCAAATTTAAGCTTGTTTGGATGGGGAAAATAAGCATCTTCAATTGCCGTATCCAACAGAACACGATAGTGTTTAATAAAATTGCTAGAGGTAGCAATTTGTAATAATAACAGTTTTTTCGAT
Organism: Polydrusus pterygomalis; assembly: GCA_963969555.1. Taxonomy (NCBI): domain Eukaryota; kingdom Metazoa; phylum Arthropoda; class Insecta; order Coleoptera; family Curculionidae; genus Polydrusus; species Polydrusus pterygomalis. Next base: position 10,647,427 of record OZ018379.1, read on the forward strand.
TTTATCCCGAAAATTCAAATCATACGGTATAACGATGACATCATAATCGAAAAGTAGATGAAATTTGCAAGAAAAGATGTAAAGACTGCAGTTCGATATCTTTGTTCGTTTCAGAGTTATTGCGAAAACAATAATTTTTAATACAAATTGCGCCCTCTAGCAATTTTATTAGAAACTATCTTGTACCATTGGATACGGCAATTGAAGGTACTTACCTTTCTCTTCCAAGCAAGCTTAAATTTAGTAAAATCGGTTAAGTCGTTTAGAAGTTACAGCGATTTTAATGTTTACACTTTCAATAGCTTCTCCCACTCTTATCAAGGTCGGTACGCCAATGAGCCCTACACCAAAATTATGCAGAATTGTCTAGGCTTTCCAATGATGTAATCAGAGTTATACCCTAATATGGGAATTTTTGGAGAAATTTAGAATTTAAAAAAAACTATTTTTAATTGTGCCCCCTTGCGGCGAAATGAGGAACTTAAAAGTAAGTTCCAGCAATATCTCTTAACCACTTTACTTATAAAAAAATCGTTTCGAAAGTTGTACGATTAATGCTTTCCGAGATAAAGCCTACGTCCTCGCTTATTTGACCACCCGGTACACGTATTTTGCGGACATCCTATATAACCCCAAAAATTGCAATTCCACAAATGCCCTTAAAATTTAAACATTTATCAAAAAAGCAGGATGAGAAAAACCAGATAAATTTCAAAGCCGCCTTCGTTGTATCAGATAAAGCTGTTTTATAGATTTAATGGCTTCATTTATAACGAGGGTTCTATTTAATTCCGCAGGTGTCATACCTCCACGTCTCGTGAATTTGCATAATACTGCTACGTTTTGCTCCCGTTTTATTATTTGCAAAAAAAAAGAAATGAATGGCGCTATTTTGTAAAACTCTAATTACGTTTTAGGCTCGACGGTTAAGGGTTTTTAAGAAAATGGAAATAAACGGAATATTTTTTGAGTTTGTAAAAAGGTGTGTATGCAATGGGAGGGCTTCATAGCTAAACAAAGTTTAGTTAGTTAAGTTAGTTTTAACTAATCACTGCCGTAGTCACCGGACATTTCATGTTTGGTAGACACGCTGAATGTATGCAAATATAGTATTTGCAGAATTATACCGTTGACTCTTACTGCAAAAAAAAACTACCTGATTAAACCCTATTGTATACGCCTCAACCTCTTCAAAGGGGATTAATGGGATCAGGGTCGGCTTGAAAATGTACCTACACCACATGATTTATTTTTATAATTTAAAATAAATAGATTGGTATTTTTAGTTTTAGGTAGGTACCTATAATAAATGTAAAATAATGATAACAATTAATGATAATTGAAAATAATTTAATTAAAAAGTATATTTATTAGGATAACAAGTACAAGAAAAATTAATTAAATTCTAAAAAACCATTGATAATTTATTCAAAATTTAACTCTGTGCCACTATCACTATCTTCATCTAAGCCTAAACTTATAATTAAGGGTTGAACATTATTTGTAATCATACAATTGTAAGAATTTTCCACCTTAAGTACACAACTGTACACAGTTTTTCCAGCTGTCTGAAGACATTTTTCTTACTTCGTTTTTAATTAATTCTACTACAGATGCATTTAATCTAGGAGAAATATTATTTCTCCTAATATTGGATTTTAATTGGTGACATATTAGCTCAATAGGATTGAATATACAATAGTATGGAGGACGACGCAACACTGTATGTCCATTTTCTGCTGTAAGTTTGTCACACTCGTATTCCTTATTTATTTTAAAAGGCAACAAGAGATATTTGTTTCGTCTTTATTCAGCCGCTCTTTGAGGGAAATCAAAGTGGGTACTGTTTGTGCCTCATACATTTGGTAAATCTTTCTTCTTAATAAATCCATGTCATTTTCGTCAATGTGCTGTGTTCTAAATGTGCCAGAATCACTCCGATTTTTTCTAGGATTAACAGGTTTAAGTACTATGTCTCTTACCGAAGATAAAGGAGTTTTTGTAAAAGTAGACGTCTCTGCTAAAGCATCCATCGAATTAAAATTTCTACTTAACAAAGATTAATACAGATTTTTAATTATTAGTTTGGCATCGGGAGATAACTACACAGACTACGCGAAATAGGTATTGATGACAAGGACATCAGAATAATAAAACATCTGTATTGGGGTCAATCTGCTGAAATCCGAATTAAAGAAGACCTCATGACGGACGAGTTCGTCATTGCTAAAGGTGTCCGACAAGGATGCATTTTGTCTCCCCTACTTTTTAACATATATGTCGAGAAGATCTTTCAGCTAGCGCTGGAAAGGTAGAAGCTGAAATAAAGATTAACGGCAGGACCATCAACAACATTGACAGTCTTGAAGACCTGCAGGACTTGCTTGACAGAATTGCCGAGGTTGGCGAACGCTTTGGATTGCGAATTAACATAACAAAAAACAAAAATGATGATCATCAGCAGACAAGAACATAATAACATCAATCTCACAATCAATGGTGAAACAATTGAAAGAGTGTCTAAATTCGAATACCTGGGAGCAACTCTTAACGAGAGATGGGATTGCGATGAAGAAGTAAAGGCACGTATCGAAATTGCAAAGACATACTTTTTTAGAATGAAAAACATATTTCGTCAAAGAACACTACCGGTTGGACTTCGGATGCGTGTTGTCAAGTGCTACGTCTGGCCCATCTTACTATATGGGGTAAAAACTTGGTCGCTTAAGGTCAGGACATTAAACCGAATCGAGGCATTTGAAATGTGGACACTACGAAGAATGCTTCGGATTCCCTGGACCGAACATGTATCGAATTATGATGTTCTGATGATTGCTACAGTAGAGAGAGAACTCTTAAATATCGTTAAACAAGGAAAGACGTCATACTTAGGACTCATCCTCAGGGGAGAACGATACTCTATTCCAAAACTCATACTCCAGGGCAAGATCGAAGGAAAACGAGGACCAGGACGGAAGCAGCACTCCTGGCTACGTAACATCAGGGATTGGTGCGGGATACCAGATACAGGATCTATATTTCGCCGGGCTGAAAACACAACCCTAGTCATTTTATGATGGACAAAGGCCCCCTACGTGCAAGAGAAGCACATGGGACTAGAAGAAAAAGAAGATAAATGCTTTCTTTTAAAAATGATACTTGAAGCACAATTCCAAGGACGCCACATTCTACTACTAATAATAAGCCTAACTAAAAATTACTCGCCGGAAAACCACTAAAGACTAAAATTATTAAAAATCAGTTTGTATTTATATATGAATCAGGCATAGGTATAAATTCAATTTGTACCTGGTCCGGCTCTGCTCGAAAAGGTTTTAAAATTTGGGATTTCATTATTTCTTTTATGGTCAAAGGGATAATGAGGGTTTATTGCAGTTAAAAGATCAACGGTATAATTCTACAAATACTATACTAACTAACGACTTCTGTAGAAATTGCAGAGCTGAAGAATCCCCCACTTCCTCCTCCTCATGTGAAGAAGGTTCAATGCCATGGGCGAACGATTATTTAATAATCTGGAGGAAGTGAGTAGCCTACTACAACTGGGTCAACTCACTAAGTTTATTAACAGCAGGAGCTGATTTGAATGAGCTGTCAAGATTCTCCTACAATCTACGTCACGTCGCGTTAACCATCAGGAGGCTGATGCGGATAGGTTCCGCGGAACACGTGTGGTACCACAACGGTCCTTATAGGACTACGTGTAGTTGTTTGGACAGTGCCAGAGGTCTGCCACTCTAATCTAACCTAACTTAGTTTTAACTACCGTGCGAGCAAAAATTATTTGCATCAAAGAGGGCCTTGCATCTAAGGACGTAATGCTTAGGCGTAGAGCTTAATACCTGTTGGATGTCAGTAACTACCTGAATTAACAATCAATCAGTTATTCCATCATCTTTAACAGTCGTTACAAGTAATTTGATTCATCGCCAATTTTTCCAATTTCTTGAACAATTCACACAATGGGCTTTACTGAACAGCACAAAACATTCATGGTTGAAGCGTATTTTCGAAACGGGGTTAGAGTAAATGGTGAGTGGCAATACAATCCTGGTTTGTGCATGGACGATTTTCACGAACATTTTCCTAACGTTGCTTTTATTGCTGGGGATTTTTATTATTGAGACGCAGGAATTACTCTCAATGGTTTACCCAAAATTTATTGGAAAGACATGATTTATTAGACCTGACATTATTTTTAAAACACCAGTTGCAAATTTAGAACAATTACAAGAAAGGATTATCCAAGAATGCGGTAACATTTCTCCAGAAATGCTGGTCAACACTTTCGAAAATATGAAGATACGTGTGAATTTATGCTTGGAGCATGGCGGTGGCCAATTTCAGCAATTTATGTAATTATTTTTCTTTTTCTTTCTGTATATTCTTACTTTGTTAATTTTGTAAACAACAAAAATAAATTTGTATTTGTCTACTTATTTAATTACTCATTAGTTTGGCATATCATGTCATTATATGAATTTGACAAAATTTTAACCTAGATTTGGTTAGATATATCGTCCCCATATCATTGTGATCCAAACCAAGCCCTACGTTTTTTAATCCAAGCCCTCTTTGATGCATATAATTTTTGCTCGCACGGTAGAATAATTAAAAATAGAAGGATAACATTTTAGATACCTAAATAAATCTTTTATACCGCTTATAAATTATTGCTTTCCTTTTCGTAGTCCTTAAAATGACTTTTTATTAAATCTCCGTTCAATGGCGCGGCAAAAATATCAATATTCATCCATACCGCCCTAGGCCTACTCCATTGATCCACAGCACCTGTATTATATATTTTTTGTCGTATAGTCAGTGTGGCCCAGACTGCGGCTTTTCTATTTGCCGCAACGGAATCGCCACATCTGACAAAAGCGACTCACAGAATGGGAACATCAGTCAATGTCATACTACAGGAAGGTTCACATTACAACGATTAATGGAAAATTTCATAAATACCGAGACTAAAGGTATAAATAAGCTTACAGTTGGAAATGCGGAAAATTTATTTTACTGCATCCTCAGGAAAGTTATTGTGCATATTTATTGGTACTTGGATATTAATTTACCTTAGAAAATGGTTTCTGTTGCTCATAAACTCTAGGGAGACAATTTCCGAGACAAATTAAACCGATTACACGGAAATTTGTATATTCCTGTTTTATTTAAAGCAGACAAATTATTGGTTCCCGTGGTGAAAACGTGACGGTCTATGTTTTTTTTTTTGAGTTATTATATTTGACAGCATAGATTTTTAGTCAGAATAGACTTTTAAATACTTAGAGAAGCTACTTCCCTGATGGTATGTTACACCGGGCATTGAATTGTATAGAATATTACTTGTCTTTTCGTTTGAAAGACCGCTTTTAGACCACTGTAACTTTCTTGTTGAAGAACTGGTATAGCATTCAAGAATTGATTCGTCTGTCTTCATTGGTTCCCTTGCACAGGAAGAAAAAATAATAACTACTTGTTATGTTTCACAAATTTATTCAGTTTCCTGACACGTGTTTGATCAAATGTGCAAATCAGAATTTAGTATCTTCTTGTAATCCTTTGAAAATTACCCGAAAGGGCCGAAACACTGTCACTATTGTGACACAAGTCCAACCATTGCATAAGAAAGCCTTTTGGTAAAAAATATATATTTTCGGAGTTCAACAAAAAACTACATAATATATAAATGTTTTGTCCTTTTCATTTTATAGTTTCGTTTCAGGAGGATGTCAAAAAATTACCAAAAACTAAAAAACAGAACTCAGTTATTGGTGCATGTTTGGCAGTGTGACAAAAAATATATGATTTACACTTGGGTGCCTATATCGATCCTATAAATTCAAATAAATAAACTCGAAAGTATACTACTGATTTATTCGAATAAACCACATTAACTAACAATGCCTGAATGCGAATAACCCACAAGGCATCTACATTTTGTAACAATGAGAAACTTCTAACGAGAAAGACAAATAAGACACGTGCTCATCAAAACTTTAAGTAAACAGACGTTGGTGCTTGAACTAATTGTATAAATATGTAATACAACCTATGTGATTCATTCTGTTGCATTGACAAAATTAAATGTTGTGTGAGAGAGTGATAGCGAATAAACCCATGGTGTCACCGCAAGTGTACCACAGGAGAGTATTCTGGGCCCTATATTATATAGTATATTTATTTCAAACTTCGTAAAGTTTCCTAACTATTGTCCATGCCATTTATATGCAAACGATATCCAAATTTGTGTATCATTTAAATGCTCTGATGTTGCAGTTGCAAATAGTCAACTTTATAGGGACTAGAAGCTCTTCTAAAAGTCTCAAATGACCACCTACTTACTGTAGAATTATTATGTTGCAATGAAACTGAACGGAACATTGATGGACGCTGTTGATGTGAAAGAAGAACCCTGCACTCTTTGTGTTTCTTTCGTAAAATAATTAAATTTAATCACCCAGTATATGTCATGCTAGTTTGCTTTTAGGCTTTATTAGACACACTGTATTTTTGGTAAATCCATTTTATTATAAGTTATTTATAGCATTGATTTATTAATACTATAACTACCTATAATTTATCATTATTATAGATTACAATATATAAAGTTATGATTTACTGATTGTAGTTAGAGTTACAATTTGTTTAAATACGACACAAGTTTTGTAAATAAATGTATTAGATTTTGCTATAAAATAAAGAGTAAAAAATTTAATTGATTCAACACGGGATGTCTGATTTAATTTATTTCATTTCAATTTTAATGAATTCCTAGTCATTGGCCTTAAACATTACGTGTCGTTTGCACGGTGCCGGTTCACTTTGTCTTGGTGTCTGACATAAGCAAGTAGGTGGTTGTGAAACACTAAAGGAGAGTTTTACAGTACTGCTAGTGCAGAAAAACTTCCGGATCTTCATCTTAAATTTAAACCTTTTTTTGACAACCTATCAGTAATTCAATCTGTAGGCAGTGTTAATTTTGTAAATCAATCTGGTATGGATCTGTATTTATTTAATCAGTAGTAAGTTAAATAATTTTTTTAAATGTGTAAGGTACATAGACTTCTGCTAATAAAATAAAACAGAGCAGTACCAACGATTGTTGGATTAAAGTTTCTAATACATTTTTCATAAAGTTTTTGCGAATCGTATGTAGGATGTCTTTAATTAGTTTCCTAATATTTCGCCGTAAAGTTTGTAAAACTACCCATAAAGACGAAAAGAATTACGTTTCAGAGAAACAAATGCTGTCGCAAAGCTGTAAAAATGTCATAAACAGATTAAACGCCTTTAGAGTTCTGAAAACTTTTTGTAATAAAATTTTAATTGAAAATGCTTTCGTAATATTTCACTTTTTTTTAGTGAGATCTGGGGGTGGGTTTCCTGCTTTACCGCTTTAATACCAAGCTGTAAGTATAGATAAAATCATCTTTGGATTATAAGTAGTATAGAAAAATTGACTCGTATTAAGTTTGGTTAAAACATGGTGACAATATTTATTTTATTTTTACATCTGCACAGTCAGAGTTGGAAAGTTTTCTAACAATGAAATATAGGTATTTATGCAACATGTGTGTAAAGTAGGTCTTTATCTACGAATGGGAGTTTTTACGAAAAGTACTTGCTTTCTCTATTGAAAGAGTTTAAGTCCTTAATTAACAAATTCTATTCCTTTTGTGCAACTGCGTAAATCGTGAAAAAAATTTAATTTATTTTATAAGTAAATAAATTTGAGGAAACGGTTTTAAGCACAACGAACAACTAATATAACCCTTTTCCCCACTTTTTACAGGCATTAAGCAGTCCATTAGCCAAATTTTATTTGTCTTTTTTTGCTTACCACCCTACTTTTGCTAAATTAAAAATTCTTCAGACAAACAAAATGCTACTTTAAAGAGTTAATAAGTAGCTTATTACTTAGAATGAGAGAAAAATGTTTTTGACGGATATGGGAAAGGAAAATTAAAAGAATAATTTCTTTTTTATTCACAGTAATTGAAATAAACTGAAGTATTAGTAAAATAATAAGCAGGTTTGAGCTTTATGAATAACAAAAAATAAGTCCCACTTTTCAAATTAAATTGTGCTTGAATATGGGGAAAATATTTTTTATGATTTAGTTTGTTTAACTTAAAAAGTACATTTTTTATTCTTCAGCCAATTAAATCATTGTAAAAATGCTATTAGGTGGAATTAGAACAACAATGAACGTGATAAAAAAAGTGCAAAAAAATTCCAAAACTTTTTTATTGCTTCGGATATGATATCACAAGTTACAACGCGAATGTATTATGTCATTGTAATGTCTGTTTTTATTATTGACTAAAATATTCTACGTAATTGGTCTTTATTATATTATATTTTAGCAATGTTTTTTTGCCAACTTTTTATAAAAATATACAGCTTTTACTAAATTAGACAACCAAGGAAGATAGAAATTATTTAGACTGAGTATACCTACAGTTTTAAGATTTTAACAAATAACGTCGTAGTTTTAAGGTTTGTAAAAATATAAAATATGATTTTAACGATCGGATCGAACAAGATAGACAACTTATTCCCTTTATCATAACCAGCCGAAAACAAGTTTGTTTGATTATGGAGGTGTAGTATACAGGGTGCTGATAAAGTCTGGAATAATCGATTTTTCTTGAAAAAATCTTACCCCCCTCCCTAGGAGGGAGGGGGGTAAGATCTAAATCTTAAATGAATACCCCTATTTTATATAATTTTTTTGGATTCTGCATAAAATTCTGAACATTTTTTAATAAAAGCATTATTAGTCTATACTCACCAGTTTCCGAGATATTGACTCTTGAAAAATGACATTTTTGAACTTTGACAGCGTCTAGCTTTCTAACTGTACGTCTTAGAGCAAAACGGCTTTCATGTCCCTATCTTCGATTTTTATTATCTTTCCAATAGTGTTAACTTTCGGTTAAACCGGAAGTACTATATTTCTTACATCCGGTTTAACCGAAAGTTAACACTATTGGAAAGATAATAAAAATCGAAGATAGGGACATGAAAGCCGTTTTGCTCTAAGACGTACAGTAAGAAAGCTAGACGCTGTCAAAGTTCATAATTTTTTAAGAGTCAATATCTCGGAAACTGTTTAGTATAGACTAATAATGTTTTAATTAAAAAATGTTCAGAATTTTATGCAGAATCCAAAAAAATTATATAAAATAGGGGTAGCTATTTAAGATTTAGATCTTACCCCCCTCCCTCCTATGGGCTTAAAGTAACAAGATTGACAATATACGCAAAAGCTGTCCCCCTCGAAATAAAAATCGACTGGTCCGAGCGTTTTTTTTTTAAATTAACGTGGAACCAGATATTTAGCCTGCTTCGTTTTAAATTGGGAACCCTGTATAATCGCGGTATAGTCCAATTTATCTATAATTAAAAATCACATCTACTATTGTTATTGTATTTTTTTATTTGATAAATTAAACATTATTGTATTTTTTTATTTGATAAATTAAACATTCATTGAAAATGCTGATACGGTTACGAAAAATGTTTGTTTTAGGTAAACAAACCATTTAAAAAATACACAAGCTGCGTTAGGCAGACTAAACAGCTCTGAACTGTCAGCATGGTATACCCATTTTTCCTCAAATTTTTAAATTCCTCATAAAGTTCTAGACCTATTTAATATAACATATAGGTCTAAAGTAAACTGTTTAAAATACAATAATACAATGCATTAAACTTTTTTTTTGGGGTATACATTTTAATATTGTACACGATGCAACTTTAAATATTCAACACGTAAGCATTTTCCATTATATAAACAATGCCTCAACAAGCCATTTTTAATAATACTCCAGGAAAAAATAATTTAATTAAAAGAAATAATGGGATTTTTAAAGTTATGGCCCTATTTAACGGATAACCGTCTACGTCTTAACGGCTAAGTGGACCATCTCAAATATAAGTTAGAGCAGGATCGTTAAATATTGTTGCAAAAAGGAGCTTTTCTGCGTGGCTGGGGAACAATTTTCTTTAAATGCGAGATAAAGCAAGATTTAAATGGGCTAATGGGGTTTTTGAAATGTTAATGGAAGTATTAAGAATAATGAAAATAAATATTTCATTACTGCTTTAAAATTACAGTGATAATGATACAACTGGACAACTTATGATATGATAGGTTGCTTACTAATTAGGGACTCATGGACAAATAACGATTATATTATGTGACTCTAGCGTACACAGCGGGGACTATTGGATTAGATACAGTCCTCACGCGTATGGCTGGGCCCAAAGGATTTCATAATAATAGTCATCAGTAGTCATAGTAAATTTATTAAAATGCATTGCGTTTTTTTTACGAAAACACCATGGTCTTATACAGGGTGTCCGGGGAAATGTGGGGAATCTCCCGGATATGAAAAAACACGAAAAAAGAGTACTACAGATTCATATAAACTTCTTTCGTATCGGCCTCCTCTTCGGAGATATGGGCTCCCAAAGAGCTCCCATGGAATTAAGTTTTTGACACATAAATTATTAAACCAACAGGTATATTTTAATTTTTTTTTCATATGATGTATACCAGGAAAGACCCTCCAAATTACTATCCCAGAAAGTGTTGCGAATTCTCACAGCTGCAGGGACGGACTAGCTGTGACACTAATGTGCTCATTTTTTTTACGCCCTGTATGATAAAAACTTTGGACAACGTTTTTTACATACCTTTAACTATTGACTAAAAATTAAGTACTCTTAATTCATGTCGCTAATCCTAACCGTTTTGGGAAAAACGTCATTTTTAACATATTTACATCATGTATATTTAGCGTATTTCAATAAAAGATAAAAACACATCTTTGTTCCTATAAATTATAAAAATGTTCACTTTTAACTGCTTAATATTAATACATGATCGCACTAAAATGACGTTTATCCGAAAACGGTTAGGATTAGCGACATAAATGAGAAGTACTTAATTTTTAGTCAATAGTTAAAGGTATGTAAAAAACGTTGTCCAGAGTTTTTATCATACAGGGCGTAAAAAAAATGGGCTTACTAGTGTCACAGCTAGTCCGTCCCTGCAGCTGTGAGTAATTCGCAACCTTTCTGGGATAGTAATTTGAAGGGTCTTACCTGCTATAGATCATATGAAAAAAAAATTGAAATATACCTGTTGGTTTAATAATTATGTGTCAAAAACTTAATTCCATGGGAGCTCTTCGGGAGCCCATATCTCCGAAGAGGAGGCCGATACGAAAGAAGTTTATAATATGAACTTGTAGTATTCTTTTTACGTGTTTTTTTCATATCCGGGTGATTTTCCACATTTTCCCAGATACTCTGTTTATAACTACTTAAAGCTATAAAAACGAACAATCTTTATATAGAAATAAAAAACCTATACATAAAGGTGAAATTTTCACCATTAAAAAGAACAACCAATTAAGTAGAGTCGATAACAACAACCAATTAATTGTAACAAGGAAATAATGGAATGATAAATTTGTATTTCTACCTTACACCGTATATCTTGAACTTAACCCACAAACCCCGAAGCCTTCACCATAAATGTTCGAAACAAAACAATTATTTCTTTAACTTAAAAAGCATGATGAGGTCCTTAAAATTAATGCGCCATTATACGGGTTACATTCTAGTGCTTAATGACTCAATCGACCGTTTCAATTGTAAGTTAACGTTGTTAAGCATTGTTCGTCGGATCCGGCAATTTCTTAGAAGGTAAAATAAAAGGAGATTTAGGTGTTTATCTAATGAGCTTCCTAATATTTTAGTTGATCCAAATAAAGTTCAAAAATGTTAGCTGACATTGCAGTAGGAGGTATCTGAAATAGTAGGTTATCTAAAAAAAACCTTTTACAGGCAATCATTAAATCTGATAATGATATAAAGAACGTTATTATTATATATCATTAGTGCTTAAATTACTTACTTACTTAAGCATGTGTGGTATTCGGTAAGAAAATTTCACACCAAAATAATTGTATTTAATTAAAAAATGATTTTAACATTTTAACTTAAAATCAATAGAATAAATGTTCTGAAATCAAGATAATAAATAAAAATGTATAAAATATTAAATCTTAAATCACACTAATATCATAAAAACATGTCATTTAAACGTCAAAAATTATTCGTATATAATATAACAAGTGCATTGAAAATTACTCGTATATAATATAACAAGTGCATTGAAAATTACAGATAATTATTTAGCAACGGGAGATTATCGCGATAATTTTGTTAATTCCTATTAACATAATGTAATTAATAAGTGATAATTTTTTTTGTCAAAAATGAAGTGGCAAATTGGCAAAAGTCACTCAGAATAAAATCAAAATACATTTTGTAACTAACTAAATTTTTATTGATACTAACCAATTTGCTTTACATATCGAACACCGGGGCTAAAAGAGACACATCAAAAATTTAACTAAACTCATCGAAAATATGTATTTTTAAATTTCATTTGACACTATGTAGACATGTAATTTCAGATGTTATGGTTGGAAACGAATTAATGTTTTTAATGTTCCTGAAATTTTAGTAATAAACCTTTAAAATCAACTTCTATTGTAAAAGTATAGTACGCCATATTTAACTAAACTCATTGGAAATATGTTTTTTTTTAAGTTTCATTTGAAACTAGGTATGTAGACATGTAATTTCAGATGTTATGGTTAAAAATGAATTAATGTTTTTAATGTTCCTGAAATTTTAGTAGGATAAACTTTAGTTACTAACAAGTAAAATCAACTCCTATTGTAAAAATACAATACGTCATATTAAAATAAACTCATCGGAAATATGTTTTTTAAAGTTTTATTTGAATTTAAAACTATAAAGACATTGGATTTCAGATAACAAATTTGTTATTTAATGTTTCTCACATTTTAGTAATAAAAATGAGTTACTAACGGCTAAAATGAACTTCATTTCTAAAAGTCTAATTAGTTACATCTAACTAAAGCCGCCGGAAATATGTTTTTGTAGCATTTTAGTAAAAAAATTACAATAAGAAAAAACTCCAATTTATGAAATTTTCCTACCGAATCCCCCACGCCGCAGAATTAATTCCCGATAGTTTTTTTTTCTCGGTTTTACTCATAATTTTGTTGATAGAAACTTATCCCGAGTAGAAGACGACTAATAAAATGGAAATCATAAAACTTAAAAATTTTAATAATAATATCATTAAGGGTTTTAATAGTATAAGAAAAAAACTCTTGCTTAAATGAGGACAGAACTTTACGTTTATAGTTAAAAATTGAAACTTTTTTTTTAACCATAGTATACTTACTTTTACCAAATTAAGTTTCAGTCGATTCTTTTCGTAATTTCTATATCTACCCAATAATTATTATCTGCTGTTAAAAACTTCGGAATATTGAAATGTAATATTAATGAACGACTTGTAAATATAAAATAATTTTCGTCCAATTTTTTGGTTACAAGCTTCGCAGAACTCGTGTGTGCTCTTTGGGTGGTAGTTTAAAGTGTATAAAAAAAATAATTTTTTCTTAACATATTACTATATATTATTATAATAATACATAGTTGATATAACAATAAAGATGATTATAGGAAGTATGAAGTATTTCATGCTACTTATAGGATTATGGGAACTAAGGTGGACAAAGAACCCATCGTTAAGAAGAGTTCAACTTTGGTATCGCAATATTATGCAAGCAATTTTTTATCTTTTGGTCTTATCAATAACGGGAAGGTTAATTCAGTTAATTCAATACAGCGCTGAAGCTGTGTACATTTATGACTGCGCGTATTTTTTATTTTCTTTAACGGAAATAGTTATAAAAATCTTTATTTATCACAAGAATAGAGTTTCAGAGCTGTTTGGCGAAATTGCGAGAGATGAAGAAAGAATTAGAGAGTCTAATGATGAAATTAAAAAATCTTACAAAGAAAGCATCCAAATAATGATGAAATTAAGAAATGGGTTAGTTTCACTTGCAGTTTTTGCAGGAGCGTCAATTTTTCTTCTTAATTTAATAACTTGTATAATTAATCAAAATGAAGAGATAAATGAAGAGATCAATGAGGACGAATTGCCAGAATCGTTTTATATGGCTATATGGTTGCCTTTTGGGCAAACTGGTAATATGATATCTGAAGGCATCGCAAACTTTTTATTTTTATTTTCATCAGTAAATATGTATTTTTCCATATTTCTAATAAACTTCTCACTGACTATATTTGTAATAGCTAAACTAAAAACTCTACAAGTTCTTGTAAGGAGCCTGGATACGTGTGGAAGGAATACTGATTATTATTATAATACCTTGAAAAGAATCACTGAAAACCATTTATTCGTAGTAAGGTTAGTATATCTATAAAGGTTAGTATTTAAACAAGAAAATCGGCAAATATCTTTGACCTAGCTTCGGTACGGGAAACTCTAGTATAGTTAAAATTGTATTTCAAATGCCTTTAAAATGGGTATAGGTTAGGTTCGGTTAGGTTAGAGTGGCAGACCTCTGGCATTGAAAAAACAGTCACACGTAGTCCTGTAGGACCGTTGTGGTACGTGTGGACGTGACGTAGATCGTAGAAGAATCTTGACAGCTTATTCAAACCAGCCACTGCTGTTAATAAACTTCGTAAGTCGACCCAGTTGCAGACTGCTCACTTCCTCCAGATCATTAAAGAATGGTTCGCCCAAGGCATTGAACCTTCTTCTAGCGAGGCCGGGCATTCACACAAGAAATGCTGAATACTTTCTTCCTCTTCCTCATCTCTGCAACTTCTACAGAAGTCGTTAGTTGGTATTTGCATACGTTCAGCCTGTCTACCGAACAGGCAATGTCCGGTGACTACGGCAGTGATGTTTCTTAGGTCCTTCCGACTGTGTTGTAATAGCACTGCGGTTTTCCTGCCGTCAAGTAGGGGCCACAATTGCCTGGAGATGCTACAAGATGCCAGCCCTGTCCATGTGCTTTGTGCAAGTTGTTTAGCTTGCGCCCTCCCTGGCGAGCGTATCAGCAGTCTCGTTGCAATGGGCATAAGAAATAATAGCTTGTTAAGAAAGTGCGAATAAGTACAGTGATTTGTAAATATATATATAAATATCTATCATTATAGCAAACGAAAACGTATAATATAACATATTTATGAAGGTAAGTGAAATGTAATGTTTTTTTCAACAAAGTCTGTAAAATTTTATGCATTTTCGCCTCTAGCGCAGCTTATCAAAACCAATGCTAGTATTACCTATTATCCTTTTATTTAGGGTTGCAAAAAAAAAATTAGGGTTTGCCCGCTTATTTTGGTTAGGTGTTATATAGTTATTTTTAGGAGACTTACTTGGTGTTTGTGTAAGTATAAGTGTGTGTGCTTGTGCTTTACCGATTTACGCTGTGCCTGCCCAAGATAATACTCTAGCTACATCAGTAAATACGCCGACCCTCATCATAAGTATCTTTTAAAGTACAAATAACGTACTACTTTAAATATTTTTTTATTTTAGATTTGTGAATAAATTAAACGATTCTACTGGATCCATTATGTTCACATATGTCCTTATGAATTCAATAAATCTTGCATTAGTAACCATTGAAATCATGTCTGTAAGTAAGCATTCAACGTTATACAGGGTGTCCGGGAAAATGTGGGAAATCTACCATCATTTTATTGCGATCATGTATTAATATTAGGCAGTTAAAAGTGAACATTTATAATTTATAGAAACAAAGATGTATCTTTTATTGAAATACGCTAAATATACATGATGTAAATATGTTAAAAATTACGTTTTTCCGAAAACGGTTAGGATTAGCGACATGAATGAATATAGTCAGATCTGGTCTTAAGGTGGGAGTATCAACATGCTTGCCAACCTATAACCTATTTCGCGTTGATTTATTTATGTTTTCAAGCTTTTATACAAAATTTAAAGAAAATCAGTATCGACTTGATATTCTATAGATAATAATTGACATATTTAATAAATATCAAGGAATTTCATAACTTATTTTAGGAGAATTGTATAGCGAAAAATATCGGGTAAGATTTTTTTTAACATTATTATGTCATTGTCACTTATTGTTCTTTCACTATACAATTCTCCCAAAATTAGCAATGAAATAAATTGATATTTTTGTAATATATCAGATACTACCTAAATAATGTACAGACGATATTGATTTTCTTTAAATGTTAGTTATTAAAATAATAAACTCAAAAAATCAACGCGAAATAGGTTATAGGTTGGCAATAGATTGAATGACGTTGAGAATTCAAACTTAACGTGCGAGTCCAAAGGTCGCTGATCACATGCGTCAAATCAGACAACACAGAGGCTATCAAAATGTTGTGAGACTATTTACAAATATACCGAGGAAAGGAAAAATAGTTTCATCATTTTAGCTATCGCGAAGATAGCCACACATACCTAATATTATTAGTTTTGTAAAAATTATGTACAGGGGAGTTGAAAAAGTTACAAAAAAATTATATAATCGTTAATTATATACCTACCGTATCCTTTAATTAAAAACGACAATAATAAACAGTGCAATTTATTTTAACAATTTTACTACTAAAACCTAAAAATACAATGGCATTTAGTCTGATAAACTATTTCGATAATGAAAACACTGGGAATTAGTTTAAGGACTATGCAGAATAATGTGCATGAAAAAAAAGCATAATATAATACCCAAGAATACTAAAATATGTAAACGAAAAACACCGTTTATAATTATAGCCTAAAAACTCTCATCGTCACTTATAAAATCTGAAAAGTCCTCGTCGTCTGAGTCGTCTTCGAATGGAGCAATTATCATTGGCGCTACTTCGGCATCTAGTACTTGTTCTCGATCCCACCAATCCCTTATTAATTTCTGTATGTTCCACCGATTTCTTCCAGTACTCTTGTGTAATATGATCTAACGAATCTTGCCAAACTATTTGTACTTGGTCGGATTTAAGACCATCACCTACATGTTTTTCATAATAAGACTTTGCACCAGCCCATATTAATTCTATTGCGTTAAACTGTCAATCATATGGCGGCAGTCGTAGAACCTCATGACCATAGTCACGCAGTATTTCATCTACCGCGTATATTTTGGGTTTTTTAAGAGACTTTGCTATTGATAGGAGTTCCGATTGAGGCATATTTGGTAAAGGATTTTGGTTGTGTTTTCCAAGATGAAGTAGGCTGTTTATTTAAAATTCTTGAATGATATGATGCATTATCTAATACAATTAAAGACGGAGCATCCAAATTTGGTATCAATTGAACTTTTAACCATTTTTCAAACATTTCGCAATTCATATTATCATGATAGTCAGCACTTTTTGATGTTGAAGAAAAAATTAAACTCGCACCTGCAACATATCCTGTTGCAGAACCGGCATGCAAAATAATAAAACGCTTTCCCGTATCGCACCCCTTTTTCCTCTTAACACTTTTTACAGACTCATCTTGCCAAGATTTTGAACCACTTGCATTCGAAAATATCCACGTTTCGTCTAAAAATTCCACTTTTCTAAATTTCGATTTGTAATTGTCCGTATATTTTTTTAAAAACAACACGCTGACTCACTATCTGTGGCTGCTCACATAAAAATCTTCGGTTACAGTCTTTTTTATAGCGAAAACCTAATTTTTTTTAAATTTTGATAACGCTTTAAGTCCAATTTCCAAAACACCCCGAATTTTTAATGTTTTTTGTAAAACTGGAAGAGTTACATTGGTTTTTGATTTGTATAAATCGTAAATCACATTTCGAATTCCCATTTTAATATTTTCGCTTAAATTCTCAGTCTTTGGCTTTCTTCGTTTACACTTTTTAGTATTCTTGGGTATTATGTTATGTTTTGTTTCATGCACAATTTCTGCACAGTCCTTAAACTAATTCCCAGTGCTTTGGCTACTGTTTCCTGAATATTGGTTGGCGAATTTCCACTTTTTCTTTTATTTTCGAAATAGTTTATTAGATTAAGTACCATTTTTTTTGATTGAGGATGCAAAAACCCGGAAAATTGTTTCATTTTGTCACAAACTGTCAAAGTCACAAAACTGGCATATTTAAAATAAAACGTAGCTGGTGCTATTATAAGCTTTTTTAGAATCGCTGGAAAGTAAATGCCTATCCTTTTTTTTCATGTCAAAATGGAATAAGTCTGTCTCATTTATCTTACGTATTTTATTTAGAGGGTAAAATTAAACGCAAGTAAAGAAAACAAAAACTGAGAGTATGTCTTTCTTGAATCGTATGACCCGCACAATAAGACCAGATCCGACTATAGTACTTAATTTTTAGTCAATAGTTAAAGGTATGTAAAAAACGTTGTCCAAAGTTTTTATCATACAGGGGGTAAAAAAAATGGGCACATTAGTGTCACAGCTAGTCCGTCCCTGCAGATGTGAGTAATTCGCAACACTTTCTGGGATAGTAATTTGAAGGGTCTTACCTGGTATAGATCATATGAAAAAAAATAGAAATATACCTGTTGGTTTAATAATTATGTGTCAAAAACTTAATTCCATGGGAGCTCTTTGGGAGCCCAAATCTCCGAAGAGCAGGCCGATACAAAAGAAGTTTATATGAACTTGTAGTATTGTTTTCACGTGTTTTTTTCATATCCGGGAGATTTCCCACATTTTCCCGGACATAAAATAAAGAGAAAAATAAAAATCCAAGAAGACTGAACTTGTGCATGGATATTTACAATTTGGAAGGAAAATGATTATTTTTAACTATAAACATTTACAATAAAAATCGAACTCTTTAAACTGATTGACCAAATTTAACAATATTTGGGCGTTGTCTAAAAATTTTATTTATTTTTTCACCCTTGCAAAATCTGTCACTGTTCGCCGCAGAGCGTCACCTACCCTAGAGACGGCCCTGGATTTTTAGCTTATTACCTAATTTTGAAAAATAAACCTATATTTTAGGCAGCCGATATCAGTGAACTTTTCCGTCGTCTGTCACAATGGATAAATATTGCAGTATACATATTTCTTGTGGGATGGTTCTCTAATGAAGTTATGGTTCAGGTATGTGCATATTTTAAAATTCGGTAAAGAAAATTTTTTAAAAAATTTTTAATTTTGGGGCTATTTTTATTTAAGTTCTTTTGTAGTAATATCTACAGTATTTCACAGTTAAAAAGATGAGCCTAATAAATAAAAATTAAGCAATTACTTGAACCAATTACTTTTTAGTAAAAGCAATTGCTTGACTAGCAAATCCTATAAGTAAAAGCAATTGCTAGATCTGGATATAAATAAAATTTTGAAGCAATATCTGTTTTTCTTACACCTCTGTAGCAAATGCTTATTCAACACAAGTTCAGATGTGGCTTCTCCACTTGTTCAGATTATAGATTTCATGTTTAGTTTGGTGCCTAATTTGCAAAAGAGTTGACGTAAATAAAACTACGTTGGTCTATTTATTTAGTACAATAGTAATCTGTTACGTTTTTGGGGAAAATAGGAAACTTATATTTATGATAATATGGCAGATTTCAGTGGAAATAAGGAGAGTGATAGTAGTGATGAAGAAATTAAAGACAAGCAATTGATATTCGTTCACAAATTGAAGGAACATAAATAAATCTCTCTGACCATAACCGTTTAGCTTCCACAACAGCTTCAGCATTTGTAGGAAATTTAATAAAAATATTGGCCTTCTCCAAAACTGCATCCATTACAGAAGTGTATGATAGCAATAGCTTCTATTTTTTAAGAAAATGCATTAACTAGAAGCAATTCCTGCCCTTATAAGCAATTGCTGAACTCAAAAGCAATTACTTTAGTTTTTATTCATTGGCTTTCAAGAAATTACTTTAATTTTATAAGAAAAAGCAATTGCTACATTTTTATTCATTAGGCCAAATGAACGGGCTTTTGTACTATTACCAAAATTATCATATTTAGCAATGACATCCTTAAGTAGGATCTGTTGAAAATATATCCCAATAATAAACAGCTTCCTAAAATTTCACTACACAAAACTTTTCTGGAAACAAATAAAAAGATTCCGCAAAAGAATACGATTTAAACGCAAATAGGCCGCCGGCATCTCAATAAAAACAATTTCTTTAGTTAGCAGACGTGCGGCCGATTATAAGGTTGTATTCATTTACTTAACTTAAATAGAAAACAACAGCTTAGTAACTTCAACAACAGGTGCCACAAATTTTTCAATTAAAACAATTATTCAGAACAAATTCAAATTTTGTCTGGTATATCTCAAGGATCTATCTTTCTATTTATTATCTATACCTCGATATTTTAGAATGTTTAAAGCACTGTTAGGTTCAGGCATATGCAGATGATACGCAAATTTACCTTTATTTTGACTGCCAAGACTATATAAACGCATCGAATTTGCTTAACGAGGATTTAAGCATGTTAAGTCAACTTTCTCTACATCACAATATAAGGTTAAATCCATTGAAGTCATCCTTGATGCTTTTTGGAAATAAGAACAAAATTGATTTTTTGAATGATAACATCAATATAGTTATTGATGGTGTTAGGCTCCCCGTAGTTAAAACAGCTAAAAATCTGGGTATAATTCTAGATACTGAAGTAAGGTTTAGGGAGTATGTCAAAAAACTAATTCAAAAGTTATATATGTCTTTAAGTGTATTATACACAACCGTCATGTCCCAAATTTTAAATTATTTAAAATGCTGTGTAAAAATCTCGTTTTATCCAGCTTTAACTACTGTGATTTCATTTATGGGCCATGCCGTGATGTAGCAAATAGGAATAGGATACAAAGGGTACATGATCTCGCCTTATTTTTGGACTTCGGAAATTTGAATATTTTTTCTCATACTTTTAAAAATCTCAAGTGGCTAGTAATGAACAACCGTAGAACTTTACATTTGGGGAATTTTTTAGTTAAAACTCTAAATATTCCGGCTCTGCCTCTTTCTTTAAAAAGTAGGTTTGTATTTCGTGAAAATATACATTCCCGTGACATGAGATTTCCTAATAGGTTGACGGTGCCTCAGCATCAAAGTGCCATGTTTCAGAGATCATTTACCTCCTTACCTAATGAACTGGTTTTCCTTGATAGTAACAAATTTAAATTGGAATATAAAAAAAAATACTCAGTTTTCAAAATGAACAACTTCGTTAATTATTTTTGTTAAATTATTATTTTTATCAATGTTTTGCAGGTCATTCTTCGAATCATGTAATTGTTGTCTTCTCCATCAGGTTAGAATGTAGCGTATTTTTCTTTTTTCTAGAGTGTTAACTATTTGAGCCAATATGTTTTTTCTCCTTTCTATGATATTTATATAATATCTGTACATTCATAATTTTTTATATTATATTTTTTATTATTATTTTAGCAAGCAATGTGGGGTTCACTAGAGTAGCCTTTGTGGCTAGTCTGCCTATTATTATTATTATAAATAGGAAACAAGATTACATATTATTTTGATATTTATAAAACTATTGTAGAGTTTGGCACTCGGAGATTTGCTGTACGAGACAAAGTGGTACAAACAGGATATAAGAACCAAAAAAGCTGTTTTAATTGTTATTCATCAGACTCAGCAACCATTAACAATAGTTATTCCCTTAGTTGGGCCCATGACGCTAGCAACATCATTGGCGGTAAGGTTTTAAATACTAAATATATTGGTTGTTTTTTTTAAATATTATTTTAAAGTATTTCTTACACTTATAGGGGGGCTAGTACGCCACTGCTACCTATACTGTAAAATACTCTGCGCCTTTTTTTGTTCGTCGAGCAAAGTAGCCAGCAAAGCCAAGGTCTGTGGGCTACTTTACTTTCGGAGCGTAGTTAAATATTTTTTTCTATTTCACGTTCATAATGAGTTCAGTTCGACCCCCATTTGCGAATCGTAATGAAGCTATTTCGATACGCGTTTTTTCTTTATTTGATGTTGGTAACATTTAAATGTTTTATTTCATTGACTTGCGCGGCCTTTGTGATTTACGAGAAAACCCATTTTTCGCAGAGGAAAAATAGCTTGATAACCTACTTTTTTATTCTGTGTGGATAACAGTCATGTATGTTGGTTGCATAAATCTATAAATCAATCTTTTGTAGATGCTTCAAGCTATCATTTTCTGCCAAATCCTATCCAAAATTCAATCTACTAACCTTCTAATGTCGATTTTAACTTCTACTTTATTTGAATTTTCCATCTTCCCTATACTAAATTGCAATGCCGTGACGTAAAATCACGTCTTTTGAAATCCGAAAAAAGTAGCAAAATCTCCCGAACTTCCGAACGCTCTGTATATGTACCGAATGTACAAGGATCACACAACGTATTCCGTCCAATTTCAAATCTCATATCGCTAAAATAACTTTAGAATCTCGTGGTGAAAATGGGTTAATAAATCAAAAAATGACAGTTTGCAAAATAATTTTTGTTGTCCAGAGGCTCCTATGATAAAAAATAGTATTACCAACATAAAATTTAGACATAAAAATTTACAAAATTTGAAGGATTTATTTTCTTTTTAAAATGTATTTTTCTTGATTATAAAAGTGAAATAGAAAAAAATGTATAAAGCACATGTTTCATAAGGCGTTTTATGAAACTCGTACTTTAATATACTATTTTTTTAGGCAATGCGTACTGCATATTCCTACATTGCAGTTATGCAAAGATTTAAATAAGGAAAGATTGTTGTAGCAATAAGTAAGCACGACGGTATAACTAAACGACATAGGAATAGTTTTTAATGAAGCATATACCTAATTTAATTAGTATTACACACACATATAATATCGTCGGTGCAATGCCACACCTACGAATGTGCAAAATGAGCGTTTCGACTTTTAAACTTTCAATTAATTGCTAAAAATCAGGATTTAATGCGACATTTTTTTGTAATTTTATTAACAGATGTTAGAGTTACATTTTAGAAATATTATCAGGGATTTACGAAAATATCCATCAATTTTCGTCGAAATCGATAAAGTTACATTCGCGATTGTATCATTGTAGTTTTTTTAATAAATTTATATAAGTGCAATTATAATATCAACCTTTATTATGGTAAAAGTGGAACAAAAGAACTTTCTAATATTGAAAACTACAAAAATAGTATAATACAAATAGTATAATAGTATAATATCATTTTTATACACAAAACTGAGAAATTTTTAGTAGAAACAAGATAACGAATGTGAAAGTGTCACTTTCGCGATATGCACGTCGCAGGTTAACTCAATCACTACACTGTCACAACACGAATATTGTACATTCGCGATGCAAGTAAACAATGCAGACTGACTTCCGTGAAAGTGCACATCTCCTCCCCACCATCTCTTAGCCTGCAATCACATTCGTGGTCGTGGCAGAGTAAAGCAATGACTGGGATATTATTAGTGGTGTACTTAGGTGAAAATCGAAAATTTTGCACATTCGTGAGTGTGGCATTGCACCGACGATATGTGGCGGCTTCTGCGCATGTGCCAGCAGTGCTAAGCTGTTTTTGAGCCGTTTATTAGGCGTTTATAGCCTTTCATTGGCCGTTTATAGCCATTCATAGCTGTTTATAGCCGTTTCCGTTCATAGCCAGAACGACTATAACCAGCTATAAATGGACAATGAAAAGCTTAAAAAGCTGAACTTGCCATCTATACCTACTCAATACATTTTACATTATAAAAATGTACGTGGTTTTTAACATACTCAAATGTACCAAAGTGTATGTGGGTTTGTCTTATTGAATAAAAGTACCTAATTAATTTGTATTTTAACTTTTTTCTTAATACATTGATTATAGTTGTCTCTTTCACGACTTTCAAACCAAACTTTACTATTGCCATTTATTTTATTATGGGTTTAACTTGTTCATATATAATTACGTGGGATAAATCCACCGATGTCAGAACTTGAATGAAACAACATATTTTTACCAAAAGTGGCTATACAAGATGGCGTATCGAAAAATGTCACCAAGGTTTATTTTATTATAAATAAATAAATCTAATAAAAGAGCTTGGCAGTTCTAGTAAAATCGTTATTTCTAAAGAAGAATGAAATAATTTAAGCCCTTTCGTCATTTTAATGCGTAATTATTAAACAAAACAAATTTATAACAAAACTGAGAACTAATGTTTACATTTCTAAGCGTAGGTAGTGATTTATTTATTTACAAGAAATGAAATAACCTGAATGGAAAATTTTCACTAAAATTGTTTTCAAGTTTCTACGACTAAACTTAAAATGAACAGAATTCTTATGCTAAATGCCAGGGTATCCATTGCGCTTGGATCGCTGTGTATTCCAATATAAAAAAACAGTTACACACTTGTCCGATATGCCACTATTATTTGCTTTTAATTATTTTTGCGGACACTATTATACATTTATCTCTTAAGTAAATTGTACTATTAATGCGTCTGATATAGTTAATTGTGAAACATTTTTTAATTTTTTTGTCATTCCTAATAGTAAATTGTTTAAAAATATTTTCGTATTTACATAAATTTAGAAACCTAGCATAGACTTGAATGTCAACTTTGTATTATTTTTAACTGATATAGTTGTACCATTAAGGTAAATTGTGTTAATGATGTTGAGTTCATTTCATTTTTATCACCTCAAGAATGTCGTACGTAAATTTTCTATAACTAAAAACGTTAAGTTTTTTATTGCTGAAAATGCAGTTTTAAATTTTTGCCGGTAGTGCCAGCGCTACATGTTCAGCCTAGGGGCCCACAGATTCTAAATTCGGCCCTGCCAATGGTATCAATATGAAAATATACCTTGTAGGAAAACTCTTTTATAATGATCGCAGTTCTCTTTTCTCTCATTGCGACTTTTCTAGAATTCAAAAATTTTATTTAATGCAATTCCCTAAAACTAATTTACATTTAGAGTGGTAAATATAATTTCACCAGGCAAATATTTACGGGCTGTTATAAGTGAAACCCAAGCAGTATAATGGCGGTAAAAGGAATATCACGGATATAGAGCCTTTATAATAATGGCTCATTAAATTCTATCCGCAAAGCTTTAAATTATAGCCTGTAGCGGCCAATTACAATCGTAAAATATTATTTTTATATAACCGAAAATTTTATAGTACATAAACTTGGTGATATAACAAATATTCATCCATATACAGCGTGGTTCTTGAGGTCAAGAAAAGCATTGATACAATTAATTAACAAAGAATAGTTTAGAAAATAAATATAGTTTAAAAAAACTAAAAAACACGCTTTAATAATTAATCAAACTAAGCGGAAAATAAATACAGTTTAAAATAATTCTTAACATTCTTATTATAGGCAGTATAGTATTATTGTGAAAAAAGCGTGGGTCACTTTGTGCTATATTTTTCGTATATCGAGCACCCCACGCTCTTTTTACCATAATACTAATGTTTATCGTTCATTATTATTTGCTGCCTATATTAAGAATTTCAAGAAT
The DNA here is from genome assembly GCA_963969555.1 of Polydrusus pterygomalis. NCBI lineage: Eukaryota > Metazoa > Arthropoda > Insecta > Coleoptera > Curculionidae > Polydrusus > Polydrusus pterygomalis. Next base: position 10,672,867 of record OZ018379.1, read on the forward strand.
TATTTTAAACTATATTTATTTTTCATTTTTTAGTTAAAGTTATGGTTAAAAAAAAAATTTTTTTTGATTAGATTGACTAATATATATTATTAGATTATTGTATTGTCAGCGGTTCTTGATAAGTCAACAAAATTTAAATTAAATCTGACCGTTTAAAGTGGGTCAAAATCGGGTTCAAAGAAGTCGGTTACGGACAAACAAACAAACAAGCAAACATACAGGTGAAGCTAATAAAAGCATGTTAAAAATGTATGTGTTGCAGATTCTAAATGCAGGAAATACATTATTAGGAGACGACTGGAGTCGTTTGTCTGTTGACAGTCTAATTTATCCAATATCTAACCAATTGCAACAACATAATTAAAGCCGATGGTTATCGGTCGTGTTCCAATTTTCAACAAATTAATAGTGTCCAATCCGATAACTCTGTCATCCAAAATCGGAGGTTTGACACCAAACTTAATCCTTTAGAGCGAACTTTAATTTGTGCTGGTTCCTAAAATGATTTTAAACAAACCCAAAGTGTAATTTGTGCTGGTTCGTCAAACTATATAGAGACATTAATTAGTTTGTAATAGTTTGGATTAGACACCAACTTGCTTTGTGGTAGGAATCGATCAGAATTAACGGTCCTTTCTCTGAATAGTCTACCTTCGCCTTTACTCACGATATTTATACCATTTATTTGAAACCACCTAAACCTATCGATTTTATTTCAAGATAATATATTTGTTTATTTAGACATAATAAAGTAAGTTTTGTATTTTTATTCTATACGATCTGCGATCGTAATATTTCAAAAATAGTTGCAGGCGTTCGGCTGTCACTAAATATCACCATTTAACACACACACACACACAACCAATTAGATATAAATTTGGTATCACTTATGGGTAGCTAAAGGTTCAAACGTTGTTTCCTTGTAACAAGCTTTATTTTATACCAACGCATACGCAAAATCTGCTACATGAAAAAAAGGAGGTTAAGGATATGTCTCTCAGCATTTTTAAATTGGATTATTTTACATGGGGTGATTAACTCTAAGGTTATAGTGGTTTGAATCAGAAGGTAAAGTGGTAAAGAAAAGAAATAATTATTGCATATATATTTATTTAATTTTCTGAACCGTGTGGGGTAATATTAATCTACAAATTCGGTTTTCGTGTAAGCAAAGTTAATATTATTTGTTACTCTAATACGATTCAATATTCAAAGCAAATGTTATTCTAGAATGGTTTCTACGGGACAGCAAGCAAAGTTTACTGTCACCCTTAACTATAAACAATTTAATTACAGTTTCAATATAATTACAGACACAATTTGTAGTGTTACGGCTATTGGCTGTATTAATAATATTAGTAAACTTAGCTACTGTGGCTAATGGTTTTAAATTGGTGATATGCAGTCAGATCCTTTTTACCAGAAAAGAACCGAAATAAGATTTTTAAACCAGGGTTGTGATTTTGTCCACTTTTTTTAATTTTGTCCAGGACATGGACAAAATTGGACAAAAACGGACAAAATCTGACAATATTGGACAAAATTAAATTTCATTACATTTTATTAAATTTGTTGATTTAGGCAACCCAAAATACACGTTTGTATTGTGTATTATATAAACAATAAATACCAAATTAAAAATTCCAGAAAATGGCTATTTGTTATTTTATTATGGGGCCTTAAGGTTGAATTCTCAACATCATTCAATCTATTGCCAACCTATAACCTATTTCGCGTTGATTTTTTGAGTTTATTATTTTAATAGCTAACATTTAAAGAAAATCAATATCGTCGGTACATTATTTAGGTAGTATCTGATATATTACAAAGATATCAATTTATTTCATTGCTAATTTTAGGAGAATTGTATAGTGAAAGAACAATGAGTGACAATGACATAATATTGTTAAAAACAATCTTACCCGATATTTTTCGCTATACAATTCTCCTAAAATAAGTTATGAAATTCCTTGATATTTATTAAATATGTCAATAATTACCTATAGAATATCAAGTCGATACTGATTTTCTTTAAATTTTGTATAAAATCTAGAAAACATAAATAAATCTACGCGAAATAGGTTATAGGTTGGCAAGCATGTTGATACTCCCACCTTATGGTAAATTTTCATGCGTCCGTCATCCGACGGCACGATGATCCGACAGTATCCCGTTATTGTTGTTTAAGTTTTGTTTGACACCCTAATCCTAATAATATAATAAAGTTTTTTTAATTTTATATGTGTTTAATTTGATTTTGTACAATTTTGTCCATTTTGTCCAGAACAATTGATTTTGTCCGGACGGACATAATTGGACAAAATCGTCCAATTATGTCCACTTGGACGAATTCAACCAACCCTGTTTAAACCCTACTAAACTCGAGTAGAAATAATTTTAGAACCCGACAAAACCCACTCTGAAGTGTTTTTTTGCATTGTGGTAATTTAGTGTTAGATCAGCTGTTTTTTCTTATGTGTAAGAATGAATTTTGTCGTCACCTTTAGGTTGCCCTTTAAAAGGTTTTACTCAGGTCTATCCACTTTTCCATGCAGCATTACAATGAGTATAATATACCTACATATAAGTATTTTTGTTGAAAATACACACATTGCCGAGAAAACTTCAATTAGAGTATGAGTGAAAAATCAGTAAACAAGGAACTCGATAAGCATATTACGAGGAATTATAAGACAAACTCAAATGGTAATTGTGATTTTCTTTTAATATTTTAATTAAATTATGTTGTGCATTTCAGAGTTTTATTTTTCATTTTCTTCCAGGCTAAATTAACAATAATTTAGAGCACATTATTTTAAGTGATATTTAGTCAAAAAGCTTATTCAGAATCCTGTATTTGATTTTTACCGCATATAAAATCAACTAGTGACGCCGCGAGACGAGACGAGACGAGACGAGAATTGGCCCATTCTCGTCTCGTCTCGTGAGGCGAGACTTTTTTTTTATCTCGTCTCGACGAGAAACGCGTTTTTCTCGCTCGAGAGTGCCATTGTCTCGTCTCGTCTCGTTTTTTCTCGTGAGTAGGGAATCATAAAAAATATTTTTTTATACGAATCTTAAAGGGGGTAAATATTTAAAAGTATCTGGTCGTCTCGCAGAAGGGTTTAATATAAGTCGGTTTGTTAGTCATGTGACTTAGAAACTATTTTTCTTAGATCAACAAAATATTGCAAGCGGCCATTAGACATAATTCACGTAATGTAATAGGCTTGGCACCGAGGTATTTTCAGTCCAAAATATACGGGGTGGTAAAAGATACAGAATAGAGAACGATTTATAATAATAATAATTTATTCATAATGGAACTACCCTTCTTTTATTATTTATTTTTTGGCATAATTCGGGGCATAATTAACTGCAATAGTTTGGAAAATATTCGACTAAATAAAGGGATCACCTCAGAATGTCATCAGGGGAAAAACCTTAATTTTTTTTATTACATTAATAGAAAGTGCAAGAGAAAGAAGTTAAAGAAGTATTTCCGAAAATGCTCTATTTGACATATCAAAATTTAAAAATTAACTTTATTTTTTGCTCCTTTTACACAAAAAATACAAAAATGTATTACGAACAAGCTTAATTTTACGCAATTAGGAAAAATATTGTAAGTAACATGTGCGAAAAGCTCCGTTTCCACACTCACTTAGTGGCATGCCCGGACTTGCTTCGAGCCGTTCGTGCAACTGCCACCTCGTGCGGAAAAGTATCATTTACCGCACTTAATAATTATTTTCAATAGCCAAATTTATGTCTGAGACCTGTGTAATAAAATGAGGCAAAATAAGACATACACTTGAATCATTCGTACTGAATGTCACTTTACCTATTATAATAGACTTTTTATTTTTAATTTAATTACTAATGTCATAATTGTTAATAGTCTAACTTAATGATATTGTTTCAATAACACTAGTTTCATGGCCCTCCGTTGTCTTTATCTGTGATTTTCTAATAAAGTTTCGGTTGATATACAGGGTGTTATGAAAGTAATGTCAAATATTAAAACTGGTAAGAGAGATATGAAATGAAATTCACATTAATGATTTTTGTGTGAGAAGTTTTTGGCGAATTTCGAATTTTTGATACAAAATTGTTAAATTTAGTCAAAATCTATCGCCTTTCGCCTTGTGAATGAAATTTGACTGGGGTCCTTTTCGATATTGTGTTTTTAATCGAGAATCCTTTCTTTCAGATTTGGTTAATTATTTAAAAATGTCAACTACTAACCGTAGACAGAAGAAAGAGGCTAGACAATTTGATTCTGTTCTCTTGAATATCTGTTTTAAGGTAAATGCCTTCACAATACGATAGAGTGAGAACGTTAAACACATTATTTTTCTGTCTATATATTAGGAGATACCTAAAATTCAGCGTTCTAACAAACGAGAAAATTCGAGAAAAAACGAGAAATTTCTCGACGAGAAACGGTCTTCTCTCGTCTCGTCTCGTGACTTCTCTCGAGAAAAAAATTTCACTCTCGTCTCGTCGAGACGAGACGAGACACGAGAGTTTCTCATCTCGGCGGCATCACTAAAATCAACTAACGGAATTTTGAATAAGTTCCTTTGGCTTAAATATTACTTTAAAACATTTCGCCAAAAAATATTTGTTGTGATCAAGGTTACTCTTACATTTTATAATGCTATTTATCGGGTCTGTGTTGCATTGTAAGTATAACGGAATCACAAATTATTGATTGGAGGATTATTAAATATCTATTCAGCAACTTACTGGCATGTAAGGAGAAAATGTCACATGGATAATGAAAATTAATGCTAGAGCAAATGCGGCCAATTTCATGGAAGCACCACCTTAGTTGGTAATAGTTTGCATTGGACTTTGCCTGTTTGCTTTGTGGTATAAATCGATTGTGATTAATGTTGGCCCTTGTTACAACCGAATGAATTATGGTTTAACTTTCTCAATTAATTTACGCTCCGTTCTCTCTTTTATAATTTTGTTTTTCTTTTTCCCCAATGTCTTGATGCTGAAATTTTGTTAATTGGTCTTCAATGGGTTCGTTAATTACCAGCCAGTTTTTAGGTTTTCTTGGCGAAATTTCTGTCTAGAGATTGAGTTTTGCGATAATAAGGGACTCGGGCCGAATTATTAAGTAAATTTATTGTTTAGGACGAATTGTATTTAAAAGGGCCAACTAGGCTATTACTAATTGATGAGAAGGTTATAGAAACAGGGGCGCACCCAATGGCGGGGGGGTACTTTCAGGACAGTAGCCGAAAAGTATAAAATATATTTGGTATGATAAATTGATTTTGTTGAAACAAAATTTTAATTTATCGTATTATTTGGTATTTAACCAGTATTATTGTTACGTATTTCCAAAATCAATTTAAATAAATATAGTTTAAAAAAACTAAAAAACACGCTTTAATAATAATTAATTAAACTCAAAAGCGGAAAATCAATATAGTTTAAAATAATTCTTGAAATTCTTAATATAGGCAGAAAATAATAATGAACGATAAACATTAGTATTATTGCGAAAAAAACGTGGGGTGCTCGATATACGAAAAATATGGCACAAAGCGCCCCACGCCTTTTTTAATCTAAATTTATTTTTTATTTTTTAGTTTCAGTTGTTATGAAAAATTTTTTTTTTGAGTAGATTGAGCTAGATTAGTATATTATTGTGTTGTCAGCGGTTCTTGATAAGCCTACAAAATTTAAATTAAATCTGAACGTTTAAAGTTGATCAAAATCGGGTTCAAAGAAGTCGGTAACAAACAAACATACATACAAACCCGAACAAACGACAAAAATTTTCAAAATTAAAAAAAAAATTGTCATAATTTTATTTTGACGGGTAGACTTTTTTTTTTAATTTTTCTCTATTCTAAGCGACAATATCTATACGACCCCACGTTTGTTTCATTACTATCGGTTATTGTAATAATTCTGACAAATTAATTGACAGGTGTCAAATTTTGACAAGAGAATTTTTTGCATATTTTTTTCAACTTTCCACCGTCAAGATACATACGACCCTGTAGTTTTTCAATTTTTTAAACGATTTGACATTTTGACAGGAGAATTTTTTGCTTATTTTTCCCGAAGTGTCCGCATTGAATACTACACGAACCCATAATTTGTTTCGTCAAAATCGCTTCTTCGTATTATACCTGACAGCTGTCAAAACTTGACTTTGCGTGTAGATTATTGTATTGTCAGCGGTTCTTGATAAGTCAACAAAATTTAAATTAAATCTGACCATTTAAAGTGGGTCAAAATCGGGTTCAAAGAAGTCGGTTATGACAAACAAACAAACAAACAAACAAACAAACATACAGGTAAAGCTTATAAAAGCGTGTTAAGAAAACTACTTATTTATTCAGTTATTTATATAAACAAATATTGAAAGCAACCAAGTAGTGACATGTTGGACAAGTGTACAACTATCTTTTATATTGGAATACACAGGGATCCAAGCATAATGGATACCCTAGGGCGGTTAGACCACGACTGCCGTGTCGTCCTTATTAGGGCTCTACGGGCAGCCATAACCCAAAGCAACTCCACCGAAAGAAGCAAACGTTCTAAGGGGTAGGGGGGCACGTGCTCCCCTTTCTAAATCCACCACTGGATAGACTTTATTGCTGTATGCTCTCTAAATATTTTTACTATTTTTAATTTAAAACCGCAGTTGGTGCAGGACATAAACACATTTTGATGGATTTTGTTGTGATAATATTAACATGTAATGAAGACTTGTTTCTATGGTATATGTATAACTTTAAATAAAATATAATAGTTTTGCAGACTTGCATTATAAAGTGGAATAAAAATGATAAAGTTATAGTTTATAAATAGGAATCGCAATAAAATAATGTTAGTATAAATAAAATATACACAAACACATTAAAGGAAAACATTACAGCTGGGTAAACGCTGCATACAGTAATTTGCTCGTTGTTTCGTATATTTTATTTTTGTTTAATTAACGTAGGAAGATAATATTGGATGTAATAAAGTAGAAACTATGAATTATATGACGTTAAAATTACCTAGTAAGAGGGTATCTATATTTCGTTAAGTGTTGTATGTTATATAATATGGGACCGAAAAATGTTATAATTATTATAGAGAATAAATAAAAATAGTATATTAACGTACACGTTTTATAGAGTATCATTTTATAGCTCGTGTCCATGTAAACGAGCCGCTTACGGCGAGTTTTATAACGGGACAAGTGCTTAAAACTGCTTTATATAACACTTACGTTATACTAATTTTTCTAATTTGTCGTTTTTTCAATAAAAAACACATATTTAAAAAGAAAATAAATCCTTCAAATTTTGTAAATTTTATGTTGGTAATACTATTTTTTATCATAGTAGCCTCTGGACAACAAAAATTATTTTGCGAACTGTAATTTTTTGATTTATTGACCCATTTTCACCACGAGATTCTAAAGTTATTTTAGCGATATAAGATTTGAAATTGGACGGAATGCGTTGTGTAATCCTTGTACATTCGGTACATATACAGAGCGTTCGGAATTTCGGGCGATTTTTCTACTTTTTTTCGAATTTCAAAAGACGTGATTTTACGTCAGGGCATTGCAATTTAGTAAAGGGAAGATGGAAAATTCAAATAAAGTTGATGTTAAAATCGACATTGGAAGGTTAGTAGATTGAATTTTGGATAGGATTTGGCAGAAAATTATAGCTTGAAGCATCTACAAAAGATTGATTTATAGATTTATGCAAACAACATACATGACTGTTATCCACACAGAATAAAAAAGTAGGTTATCAAGCTATTTTTCCTCTGCGAAAAATGGGTTTTCTCGTAAATCACAAAGCCCGCGCAAGTCAATGAAATAAATCATTTAAATGTTACCAACATCAAATAAAGAAAAAACGCGTATCAAAATAGCTGCATTACGATACGCAAATGCGTATCGTAATAGACTTGTTATGATACCAAATTAGAAAAATATAATTTTTGCTTCTTACTTATGTTCTTGTTTAATATGACAACTATTAAAGGAACCCTAAAAAAGTTAGTTCTCGCTCTAAATCACCCACCTTTGAGACTTTTTCAGCAAGATACAATAATTTATAAGAAAGTTAAGGAACGCTTTTTTTATACCCACAAAAAGCCAGTCCATTGAAAAATAGATCATAAACAGCTAGTCGTTTAGAGGTGAGAAAATATCTTTTATCTCGTCCATAATGCGGTATGCTTTCAGCCCTTGCTGGAGTACGCCTTTATCAAATCAATCTCTTTCAATAGCTCTAAAAGTGCTGACGATGTAGCCAGCTATTCAAGTAGCCACGGAGATGGCTGGCACAATGAACGCAGCTTTGTCATGCCGTCTTCAAGGGTTCTTTGCTTCTGAATATGCAGCGGACTATTAGATTTCCAGACCACGGCTAAGACGCGCCTTTGGCTAAAATATAGCGCTCGTCTTTTGTCACTTATCTCTTTAAGTATAAATCCTCGTGCCAGCAGAGTGATCGTTTTGGCTGGAATAAATTATTTTGGCAAGAAAGAAATCTGTCGGGGTATTTACTAGAATCGTGTATGTTTTATTTTATGCTGGATTTCTGCTATATGGAAATAATAAACACGTTTAGGGTATCTACCGTAAATCCCAATGCATGTCATCAATCTAAATGCCACAGTAACAAAATGTGCCGTTTATCTCCAATATTCCTTACTGTAATTTCTGTATTTAAATTCTACAAACCCCGTCACTTTTGTAGGGAATAATTCTTTATGTTAGATGCTTCTATTTTAACAAAACTTTAATCCTTCTTTTTCTTCTTCTTCTTCTTCTTTTTCTTCTTCTTCCTCGTCTTCGTTTTTAATACAAGATGATATATATGTATAAGCGGTTCCTCCTTTTATTTGAATTTTTTAAATAAAAATATAAAATAAAAATGAATTTAGTTTAAATTGCAAAAATACAGGGGATTCTTATGCCATTTACACACTAAGTAGGTATCTATTTTTTTACGATGACACGATGATGGCAGTGGTCGGAAAATGGCGAGGCCATGAGACGTACGGCGAGTCGATTCGTCGGATACAGAGTGGGGATCAGTTTTGCTGGCCAAACCAGCTAGATAGAAATTCAGACAATATTTGGAATTTCACTTTAGTTGTGCCTCACATTTGATTATACTCGAATTATTTTACGTAAGTTCGATTTCATGTAGAGATCGACCGAAGATTCAGTTTCGGTTTCGGCTAGTTTCGGCCAAAAAATCTAGTTTCGGTTTCGTCCAAAAATTGGCGAAAACTTATGCCGAAACCTAGTGTTCGTGAATTGTCGCGCACCGTTCGGCTTTGGGTAAGTTTGTAGGTTATAATATTTCGTTTTTTTCTTTTGGTTTATTAACTTTTTTTTTCAATTAGGTGCTTGATTGTTAATTTTTGTTGAGACTGATAATTAGCTACTTCTTTAGTCACCACGTTCTAAATGCAAGATCTCAATAAATAACAAATTATCTAATCTTAAGAATATTGTGAACAAAATTAAAATACTCAATTAAGTAGTCATTACTTTATATCTAAGTGTTGAATTTTGACAAAGTTTACTCACAAGAGTAAGTCTTTAACATGTTCATAATTTTTGTTTATATTAAATTGTTAATATAACATAAATAAATAGATATCTTTGTTGCATATTTCAATTATTGTTTTTTATTTTTAATTTAACACGAGTTAACTGTCCATATACTATGTGTAAAAAATACATTAGATTTCAGTATATAACATGAATAAATAGATATCTTTGTTGCATATTTCAATTATTGTTTTTTATTTTTAATTTAACACGAGTTAACTGTCCATATACTATGTGTAAAAAATACATTAGATTTCAGTATATAACATGAATAAATAGATATCTTTGTTGCATATTTCAATTATTGTTTTTTATTTTTTATTTAACACGAGTTAACTGTCCATATACTATGTGTAAAAAATACATTAGATTTCAGTATATAACATGAATAAATAGATATCTTTTTTGCATATTTTAATTATTGTTTTTTATTTTTAATTTAACACGAGTTAACTGTCCATATACTATGTGTAAAAAATACATTAGATTTCAGTATATAACATGAATAAATAGATATCCTTGTTGCATATTTCAATTATTGTTTTTTATTTTTAATTTAACACGAGTTAACTGTCCATATACTATGTGTAAAAAATACATTAGATTTCAGTATATAACATGAATAAATAGATATCTTTGTTGCATATTTTAATTATTGTTTTTTATTTTTTATTTAACACGAGTTAACTGTCCATATAATATGTGTAAAAAATACATTAGATTTCAGAATACAATAAAATTTTTAACATGTATAAATAAGTTTCGGTATCGGTTTCGGCCGAAACTGAGACCAAGGTCGAAGATTCGGTGGGATACTAATTTCATGTATTCAACTAATTAATTAATTATTATGCATTTAAAAGTTTTTTCTTGCTTATAAATTAAAAAATATATAAAAAAAATTCTTCATTATTCTTACATTGCATTGAGAACATTAGAAAAAGAAATGAGAAAATCGTCAAAGGATAGTTGAAAAAATGCTGACAACGTCTACGCTAAATGTTCTGTAAAATATTTCAGAAACAATAATTATCTCCCCAAAATGTATCAAACCAACAGCGACACGTAGAGTATCTACAGGCGCGAATTACTGACAAGCTTATTTGTAAGAAAGGGGGGTGACATAACGAATGTAACGTTAACAAAAATTAATTAATTAGAAAGTTGCACGGGCGGTTAACGAAGGAGAAACAAGAGGGAGTACGACTGTAAATTAGAAATAAACTTTTAATGCTCGCAATTTCCAGATTTCTAAATGAAAAATAATTGTTGCGACTGTATTCTTGACAGTGCAATGTCTTTTTTGGGTAACTATAAAGAAACTGGTAATTTCTGTGTCTCTTTCGAATAACCATATGTAGGTACAGACTTTTTCTATAGCTAATACCACACATAACCTATAATTATTTAAATTACCTGTGGGAAGAACAATAACATACATCTTAATATGCTAAGAAGGGGGGAATGCATCGTGAGTGGAGCACGATTCGCGCTTCAACAGAAGTAGGCAACGTCGAGTTTAGATCAATCTCTTTTTAAGTCGTGTCAAGACCATTTTGTATTCATTTCTTTGCATCAAAAACTGTTCTGTAAGCTTAGGTTGGCCGGTACTCTATCATAATGTAATGTTTGCAATTATTATTGATGGCTTTGGTTTAAGGATAGTAGTATAGTATACTACACCGAATAGTAGTATATATACTAGACCGAAAATAAATGCTATCTCTTCCAATAAAATTTTTTCAAAAATTGATTAAGGTTGAATTCTCAACGTCATTCAAGCTATTGCCAACCTATAACCTATTTCGCGTTGATTTTTTGAGTTTATTGTTTTAATAACTAACATTTAAAGAAAATCAATATCGTCGGTACATTATTTAGGTAGTATCTGATATATTACAAAAATATCAATTTATTTCATTGCTTATTTTGGGAGAATTGTATAGTGAAAGAACAATGAGTGACAATGACATAATAATGTTAAAAAAAATCTTACCCGATATTTTTCGCTATACAATTCTCCTAAAATAAGTTATGAAATTCCTTGATATTTATTAAATATGTCAATTATTACCTATAGAATATCAAGTCGATACTGATTTTCTTTAAATTTTGTATAAAAGCCAGAAAACACAAATAAATCTACGCGAAATAGGTTATAGGTTGGCAAGCATGTTGATACTCACACCTTAACGGAGTTACATGGTGTTAAAGTTAAATTTTAATTGCAGTTTTTATTGCCATATCTTTTGCCACGCTCATAATATTTTGACGAAATCTCGTATACAGTGTCCGCAAGAAAGTCCGCATCAAAGGGGATTTTTTTTTATTATTAGGTATAGGTAAAAATTGAAAAAGCAGTTAGTTTTTGCTTACTTAAAAACCAAAAATGACGTATACTAAAGCAGCTGCACAACTTGCGTTACCTGTCAAATTTGACATTTTTAATAAAATTGGTTCAAAAATGCATTTATTTGTAGGAAATTCTGACAGTCTAATACAATTTTTATTTTTTGCCAGGTTCTTAAAAATTGTGATCAACCCTCGTAGATTAACGTTTATATATCGATGTAAAACCATTTGCCTTTACTTCATTTGTAATCTTAATGCAATTTTGTGTAAAATTTTTGTCTCCAATTATTTATTTTGCTTCAAAAACTGAAATTGTTATTGATCAGTATGTAATGTTTGGTGCAAAGTTTATCTAATTACATCAGTTTTTGATCTCATTTTTCTTAAGTTGGTAAACTGATGTACAAAAAGAAAATATTAGTAAGCTTTCGTTGAAATATTCTATTTTATATACGCCTACTTGTAAACTATATTTTTGTTGAAAAAAAAATGTTTCGAGCGATTAATATTTATTCTTTTTGATCCAATATGAATTAAGTAAAATTTCAACGAAAGCTTCCTAATATTTTCCTTTTGTACATCTGTTTACTAACTTAAGAAAAATGAGAAACGTCGGTTTTGGCAAAACTGATGTAATTAGATAAACTTTGCATCAAACATTACATACTGATCAATTACAATTTCAGTTTTTGAAGCACAATAAATAATTGGAGACAAAAATGTTACACAAAATTGCATTAATATTACAAATGAAGTAAAGGCAAATGGTTTTACATCTATGTATAAAAGTTAATCTAAGAGGGTTGATCACAATTTTCAAGAACCTGGCAAAAAATAAAAATTGTATTAGACTGTCAAAATTTCGTACAGAGGCTAAAAATGCCTAAATAAACAACTTTCTCGAATAAAGTTTTTCGATATTTTGATAAATAAATGCATTTTCGAACCTATTTTATTAAAAATGTCAAATTTGACAGGTAACGCAAGCCGTGCAGCTGCTTCAGTATACGTCATTTTTGGTTTTTAGGTAAGCAAAAACTAACTGCTTTTTCAATTTTTACCTATACCTAATAATAAAAAAAAATCCCATTTGATGCGGACTTTCTTGCGGACACTGTATGGGGCTTTTCCGGGATGAGGAATACAAATTTCCCTACCGTTTTTACGCATTTTGTAGAGGGCGCCACATAGGAGCATACTTTAATTTGAATAGTCCCAACTTTTTTGTCCTACACTGTATGCGCATTTTGACAGAACATTTTTATTCTCCTAACCTTTTGACATAAAAAAGGTAAACTACTTTTGTATCCATAAATCCAAACATTTTCGAGAAAAACGCTAAAGTAACATTGCTTGCATGTCGTCACCTTAGAGTTATACTGTGGTATGTGCAGTAAACCAAGTTTTAAGAAAAAGCGTTATTAATACGAAATCATTTTAATTTATTTTCAAACTAAAACATAGCATAGCAAAGGAAAGAATATTCCATGGAGTTCATCGGAGTTTTTACGAATTTATGCATTGAGGAGGAAGGACGTCACTTTGAACCTTTGATTTGAATGTTTAATTTATGGTTTTAGTAAGTTATGTATTTTAAAAATGCAAATACAATTTAACTTTAACACCCTGTAACTCAGTTAATAATCAATTTTCGAAAAAATGTTATAGGAAGAGATAGCATTTATTTTCGGTCTGGAATTATCCCCTAATTTTTTTGGCGCATCATTTCCGGACACCCTGTATATTACCCCAAAAAAACTTTGCTACAGTGCTTTTCATGTTAAGTAACATATATAAAGAAATATACTGTATGTTGGCAATGAGTTGCCACAGTTCGTGAAAGCCATGAAAAAATATTTATTATTTGTGTATAATGGTTCACATATTATACAAAACGTATTCAAAATGCTATTTCAATTTAAATGTTCCTCAAATATTTAAAATGACATACCCGTAAGTAATTTTTAATTAAAATACTTTTCCTCAGTGACTATAGTACATGTATTTCTTATGCTTGCTGGTCCAGCTTGGAACGTGTTTTCCTAGTTTTAATGATCATATTTTGCGAAAGCAGAACCGTGTGAAATTACAAATTCTTTAAACATTTTAAGTTAATGAGGTCTAAATTTTAATACACTCTTATGACTTTCGTGTCGTTTATTTTAAATAAAGGGTCTTTGTAAATTTGGAATGGAATGAGAATTTAGATTAAAACTTCCTTTGTATAATTATCAGTGTAAGTGGCTCGGTGAAAAATGCGTACCTAATAAATTTGTTATGAATTAATTTAATATATAAAAAGAAATTTTGATTTTGAAGAAAATTAGTAAAGCAGTGGTAGAAATTTAGAAAATAAATTAATCAAAGAAAACACTTTGTTTTTTGTCACGAAAAACTTCTAGTACCCCTCTGTATATTCTCAAAGTCATATTTGCATTAAAGATTGACAATTCAATTTAAAGATACCTATATTTAAGTTTTTTGCACGTAAAGTAATAAATATAAAGCTGGAAAACCATTCCACAGAGTAAGGTAAATTAAAATACAAAAAGGCTGCGGTGCCGGTATCTTTTGCTGATAAATAGAAATATATTACCCTTTAATGGCAAGATATACGATTGAAAGGCTATGCGGGTCCTTTAAAAAACCTTGCTGCATGAAAAACGGCTTCCTACGTCGCTAAATGAGAGAAAAACGATCTATTCAACTCCAAGAATATCTCAAAGGAAAAAATGTTGCAATAAAGACTAACAATGGTGCACTTTTAACACTATTTTAGTATTGAAAATACTACTGGGTGCGTATATACGAGTATATTTCATGAAAAATGAACGCGACATGCGACATGCACATAAATAACACGGCGGTGAAGTCTAAACAAACATCCGAGCAGCACAGGATCGATGACATCATCTGCTGAGTATTAATATTGTTTTGTTTTGGGTTTCGGCCTTTATTATTATATTTGTTGATATTAAGATAATATGGCCGGGAGAGAGAACAGTAGAAGTATAGTTATTAATGATTCTAGTTCGATGAACACTATAATGAAACGTGTGTAACGTTAAACCACGAGGCGTCAGCCGAGTGGTTTAATTGCACAAGTTTCATTAACAAAGTTCATATCGAACGTGTATCATTCAAAATTTAATCTACGACAGTGCAAATAGATTTTATTCGTCTAAATTTCATTGATATCAGATAATGTTTTCGTAATTTTTAAAATTTTCAGGTGTCCATATTAGTCGATATCATGGTAACCGCATTTTTGATTGTTTCAATTTCGATAAAATTGGAAAAAAATAAACAGTGAATGTCGCTGAAACAAAGCGAAATAGCGCGGCGGTCTTGGCGTATTACACAGAAAGTCGGGGGAGAATGGATATACCAATCCAAAACATTTCATAGCCGACTTAAGATTTAGACATTTTTTGAACAAAGAGTACAAGGAGCAGCAGGTAAATGGCTGTGTATAGCGAAAGAAATAATTTTGTCGCTATTTTTGAAAAGGTGGTTTTCAGCTCTCTTCAATATGTACTAATATACAGATTATCTTATATTTTTATTTTAACAAAACAGTCAAATTTACACATTTCTAAGTATAATTTACACATTTCTAAGTATAATAATTTAATTATTATTTCAAACTAAATCGGAGCATCCATGCCGTCATAATAACGCGTGATAGCGGCCCGTTACATACTCACAGATAGGAGTAATCTGTGCTGTGACATAATGGTTTCCTTCTCGCCACTGTATGTGGTAGGTATTTTCAATACGCCTATGATACTTGCGTAAGATGCACGATCTGTGAATTTTTTTAATACAATTGCTTTTGTATACCTACGGTGTCTTTGACGACAGGTTTTAAATATCTTTTAATGTTTTAACAATAGTACCAAGTTCAGATTTTAACCTACGTACAATGTAAAGAACCATAAAACATTTTATGTGTAAGTCCATAAAATACTAAGTAAATTTGGAGAAGTATTGTAAATGAGTTTTTTAGTTTGAACAAACTAATTTATAACCAAAGTTATTTTAGAAAGAGCGACGTGTTTACAACGCGAAATTTACGGCAAGTCATAAAAACAGCAGTTAAAATTTTTCCAGACACACCAGTATCACGGTTATTATCTGTATGGCTAAGCAAGGTCTAGTTATAAAATTAAATACTGAAAAAAAACTGACAATAATGCCAAAATAATTATTTTTTTGTACACTGAGGAAAACTATCTAATACAACAGGTTTGCTAAGTAATAGCTTATTTTTTGTTAACCCATAATAAATAAATTGCTAGTGTATCCAGGGCCGTTTCTGGGTGGTGTGCTGGGAGTGCCCCCGCACAAGGGCGGCCAAAGTTATAGGGCGGCGAAAGCCGCCTGCAATTTCACAGAAAAAAGTGTTAGACGTAAAAAAAATTCTAGGAGATTTCATAAATATGAAGGGTCAAATAAGAATGGTAAATTCAGTTTTCAAAAAAAAATTATGCAGTAGCTGTCAAGAATGAGGCAGCCGCCCTTTGTGTTAATTAGAGATTTCTTTTTATAGATAGATAAGTATCGGAAAAATAAAAAGAATTCTCAACGGAGGTGACCGCCCTGCAACCCACGTCAATTACATTTTGTCTTAGGTTTACTCAAAAAATTAAAACTAATTGATATTATTTGAATAATTATGTAGGTATAGTTGAATTCACATAAACTTTTAATGCCGTGACATTTCAGTTATGTCATACTTGTCAAATGCTGCAGCAACTCATAAAATATAAATTTCTAATGGCTAAATTTAATTAGTATAATTGTACTGCACACAAAGTATGTCTATCTTGTATTATTTCATACGATTAAAAAGGGATAGAAATAAAAAGAGTTAGCCGAACAATTCCAGAAAAGAAAAAGAAAAAACACTGACCAATCTCAGCTGTATAAGAAATTTAGTAAGTTGGTGCAATCTAAAGTAACTAGACAATGACAAGTCTTGACATTTGGCATTAAAACTTTATGTGAATTTAACTATAGGTCTTATTAATTTGGTAGTAGGGTAGGTGGGGGCACAAATACTCACAGGGCAAAAGAACGCACCCTATTTAAATTTGCCGCCGATATCCGGTTTCAAATGCTGTTACAAATAACTTTTCCGACGCCGAAAAAAAGTACCCAGACATTTTGATTACGAATTAAAAGATGACCCCATCGTCGAGGCCAAACAGAGTTTCAATGTGAATTTTTATTTTTCGATTTTGGATATTTTTTTTTTTTTTTGCCAGGGAGGAAACCCTTATGGGCACCGGTTACTTGTTCTTTGGATATTGCGATAGAATCAATTAAGGAGAGATTCGTTTCACTTAATAAGTGTAATGAAACTTTTGGGTTTTTGTCGAACTTCTATGAAGCTAATGCCATAAATGACGAGAAATTGTTAAAATCCTGCAAAGATCTCGATATAGCGCTTCAATAGCAAGGAAGTCCCACAAACAAAGATATTGATCGCTCAGAGCTCGACCAGGAAATTTTGTCGTTCCGAGAAATTTTTCCAATAAAACGTACAAAATAATAATTGTAGATACGCTAAAATTCATAGCTGAAAAAGATTTAATCTCATCATTTCCAAATCTTTGTGTTGCGCTGAGAATTTTTATTACTCTGCCGGTTACTGTTGCATCTATCGAACGTAGTTTTTCAAAGTTAAAATTAATTAAAAATTACTTGCGGTCAATTATGTCCCAAGAAAGGATTAGTGGCTTGGCCCTTATCGCCATTGAAAGCCAAATTGCTGAGCCCCTCTGCAGGTAAGTATGAATAAAAGAAACATATTAAAAATAGGCACCTATTAAAGATTTACTTTCTGACAATTGCTTTGCGCCATAATTTCAGGTAGGTAATTGTAAAATAGTAACTGATTTGATTTAAAGGGCAGCCAGTTCATATGTCGCACAAGGGCGGCCAACAGGCCAGAAACGGCCCTGAGTGTATCATACCCGCTTTAGTGTTATATCAATTCCAGATTGGCTAGAACAGTGTTTTTATAGATAGTAATCAGTTCCATTAGCAGCACAGTCTTGTTCAATAATGAACTACTTTTAATTCAGCAATTTTGTCAAATAGTATCTTCTCAATGCGACGCAATTTATTCCCAGTAAGTAAGAAGTAGTAAGTAATTAAGAAAGCAGAACAGCGTCCCGAAAAACGAATTGTATTCGTTAGAAACTATAATCCTCAAGACGTTGGAGGGGGGGGGGGGGTTGTAGCGATCGGCAATCGCCTCGCGCCGTATTATTAGTTTGAACGTATCTGTTGAGCAGGTCACATCGTTGTTCGGAGTCTTCTAGCTGTCCTGTCTGAATTTGAATTTTATTGATCGTATCAATTAATTTATTTTTACTTTGTATTTAGGTTTTTTTAAACTTTACATGGCACACAGAGCAATAGAAGATACTTATTTCGCACAACCCATCATTAGTATTGGACTTTATAATCTATGGCAAGAACAATATCACACTAAAACCTATTTAAATTTTTGAGAACTACAGTACTGATTTTTAGTGGTAAGCCTTATTAACTGTAGCAAGCAAATATTATTATGATTAATGTCAAGTTTCATTACAACTGCCAGTCGGAACTAATGCAGTATATAAAACCAGATTTCACCCCCAATAGAACTTAATAATTACTGTGAGTATTTAGAGCAATAATGGCTATAAACCATTTTATGGTAGCATTAACTCCTATTTCCTATTGGCTAAATTACCGTGATATTATCACTACACAATGGTCTAGCAATTTTTGTTATCTTATTACAGTAGGAAAGCGCGTTGCTATCACATATAGTATTAAACAGTTTTATGAGGAGTATGCGAACTCTTATAAGAAATACAAGGTTTTTTTTTCAGTGTAGGGACGATGCACAGACGAAATAAGAACATTTACGAGGAACCTGAGGAAGCAAAAAGATGAAAGAACCAACATAAATAGAGCAAGATAGTCTATAGATATAATTTTATTTATGATAAAAAGTCGACTTGGTCTAATTTTTTCAATTTCTTGAACAATTCACGATGAGCTTTATAAAACAGAACAAAACATTCATGTTGAAGCATATTTTCGAAACAGGGTTAGAGTAAATGGTGAGTGGCAATACAATCCGGGTTTGTGCATTGACGATTTTCACGAACATTTTCCTAACGTTGCTTTTATTGCTGGGGATTTTTATCATTGCCTGAAAAGAACCGTGGCTGTGTTTCGGGAAACAGGTTCTATACAATACAAAAAAGGAGCAGAAAGACCATCTGTAAGCAGAAGAACTTGTTGCAAACGTTCGTGAAATAATGCAAAATACGCCAACAAATTGTATAAGACGCCTGCCTGCCCCAAGAACTTTTACGAGGATACTGAGGAAGCAAAAAGATGAAAGAACCAACATAAATAGAGCAAGATAGTCTATAGATATCATTTTATTTATGAATAAAAGTCGACTTGTTCTAAGACTATATCGGCTCAGTCAAAAATGTAACTTAGTACTCAAAACAATAGATGTATTACTCGGGATATTCCAGACTGGCGTAGAGACTGCAAAACATGGCAACTTTTGCCACCTATCAGTAGCAAGTGAAAATAAGAGAACAAATTATGACAGTTTTGGAATTTTTAAATTGAATTAGAAATGTTCGGTTACTGTGAGAAGTTAAAAATTTTGACGTATGGTGCGATCATAACAAAATATGTAAGATAGGTCTGTAAAGGAAAAGTAGTGCCAGAAGAATAATGTTTTAAATGAAAGAACTGTTAGGGAAGTTAATTTTTGATCCTCGAGGATTTTTAATAACATATATAAAGCAATATTACTATATTTTTAAGACCAAAAGGCATCGAACTTTGCGCTGTAGCGTTTATATTTGCAAGTTCCTTGCAAGCTGTAGATAATAGTATCAAGAGCGTCCGAAGGGGGGGGGGGGGGTAAGGGGGTGCGCTTGCCCACCCCCCCTCGGCCCAAGTAGATTTGAGATATTTTATTTAACTGGGATATACATATGTATTGAGATACAATTCAATTGACAAAATTGGTAAAACGAAATCTTGTTGCATAAAATGAAATGTGGACAAGTCAAAATAAAACTGCAGATATTACAGAAGATACATACATGTTAGAATTACAGGAACATTGCAAGTTCTATCCAGCTATTGGTCAGGCAATTGCGATAGCAAATTGTTTACCTCCAACTACATGTACAGTCGAAAGATCATTCAGTACTCTCAAAAGAGTAAAAACCTGGATTCGCTCGACTATGACTGAGCACCGATTGGACGGTTTATGTATGATGAGTGTTCATCGCAAATTTGTAAAAGAAAAAAAAAGACATTTAATTGAACAAATTATTGATGAATTTGCAAACGATTCAAGAAAATTAACATTTCTTTTCTCCAATAAATCAGACTGATAAGTTTTTTGTTGTATTTTTTTTTGTTATATTTGAACATTTTTAAATATTTTGTTTAGCTATTTTTTGTTATTTAATATAAGTGTTTTGCTCTATTCTTTTATTGAAGGTTTATTGAAGTGCTAGAAACAAAAATAATTCCAATTATGATTTGCTCCCCCTTGGAAAAGTTCCTTCGGACGCCCTTGGATAGTATGTGAATAAAAAAAGCGCGCAAATAACCTTAAGAAATATTGTCTCAAGATCTGAACTCTGCACAAAAATCAATGCACTTTATTTTGGAAAGCGTATCGCGCTCACCGTATTGTGTAAACCTTATATCGACAGTTTTCCAATCCCTTGTGCTCTCAATGTACAACAAATGGCACGAAATAGTCACAGATTGGCTATTTACCTGAGTTTCGTGATGAGAATTCAATATTTGTCACAAGAAGCTCGCTCGTACGATGCAATTTTTATTGAAGAGGTCGCCGCAGTGACTATAAATACCCGTAACAAAGGGTTGTTTTCTTTGGATTTTCCAATACGATAGACAAAAGACTGATTTGGTCAAAATTCCATTGACTTAGGCAGCATCTCTAGCTGTTTTTAAGCGTAAACTTAGAACGAATCCTAAGGGCTACCGTCGAAAAAGGAAAAGGAAGAAAACATTTTATATAGGTACTTATAATGATTAAAAGGAATCCAATTTTATGGCATAATATATACCTATGGATTTACTCAATCTGCGAAGAAGTAATATGGATCATCTGGATATTTTCACTTTAACTAATAGCTACCTTTCAGACTTTTCGACATTTCATTTTGTTTTTTTAACTGTAAGCGTTTTTTCAATAACGGCAAATCCTTACACTAATCATTTTGCCTTAAAGACGTTTTTGCAAATATAAACCGGTATTTTACATTTTCTGTGTTTGACCATTTGCAAAAATGATGTAGTTGTCCAGATGTAAATAAGATGGTGAAACTTTTTCTGTGCACGTTGATATTTTACTATAATAATTATGCTAAAGATGATTTTGTTATGATTAAAGTTTTAATTCTAAAAAATTATTCAGCAATAGGTGACCATAACTAGAATGAGATCAAACCAAAATATACGAAATATATTATTATTTATATCGGTTTGACTTGACAATACTTTTTTTACGATCAAATTCTTCGTGTGCTAAATGCATTACGAGGAGCAGACACTATAGTCACAGATTGCCTTTTAACCTGAGATTCGTGCAAAGAATTTTTTATTTTCCGATAGATGTCATTGCAGATACATAGATATTTTTATTGCGGGTAATGATGCAGTGAGTAGGTTGAAGCGGGTGCGGACGAAACATCACGGACATTAGTTTTATTATATAATTCGGCTTTACTTCATCTAAATTTTACCTTAAAGTATTCATGGAGTGATAATAAACTGTCTATAGATTTTAAAATCATTTATAATTACAATTTGATTAAATGACAAGGTTAAACCCACCCCAAAAATGGCAAAGTAGATCTTATTTGAGAAGAAATGGTTCTGCAATCTGGTTGTATATACTGTATTAGTTCCGACTGGCAGTTGTCATTCAAATTGACATTAATCATAATAATATTTGCTTGCTACGGTTAATAAAGCATATTATAGTTACCACTAAAAATCAATACACAGTATTTCTCAAAAATTGAAATAGCTTCTAGTGGATATTGTTCTTTCGTTTAACATTGCATATGTTTATCTATTATGCAACACAGTTTACTGAGATGGTAAAATTCGTCCATAGATTATAAAGTCCAATACTAATGATGGGTTGTCCGAAATAAGAATATTCTATTGCTTTATCTGACATGCAAAGTTTAAAAAAACTGAAATACAAAGTAAAAATAAATTAATTGAAACAGATATTGGTACGATCAAAAAATTTCAAATTCAGACAGGACAGCTTCGAACAATAATGTGACCTGCGCAACAAATACGTTGAAACTAATATTAATACAATTCGTTTTTGGGGACGCTGATCTGCTTTCTTAATTGTAGAGAAAGCGCTTTACAGGGAACAAAATGCGTCGCGTTCAGAAGATACAATTTATTTCTTAACATAATTGCTGTATTAGCAATAGTTAAAAACACTGTTCTAGCAAATCTGGAATTGATATAACACTAAAGCGGGTTTGGTACACTAGCAATTTATTTAATATGGGTTAATAAGAAATAAGCTATCAATATAAAATATGTCTTAGCAAACCTATTGGGTTAGATTTTTTTCTAAAATGACTAATGACTTTGCCATTTTCGTCTTTATTTTTTTCAATCTTACTGTAAAAAACCTTGAATTGAAACAGTTAACTTTCCAATTAATCGTCTATGTCAGTGGTTCCCAAATTTCGCAGAATCCCGGACCCCCGAAATCGGATTATAGTAGCATGCGGACCCCCATGGCCAGTTAATCTTTAAAAGTACTAAAACAACCGTTTTGTAACTTATTTAAGCAACATTTGATTTATCAATACATCGTATTTTCCTTAAAAACAATACCAAACTAAAAAATAATTTAACTGTTTTATTATTAGGTGAGTTATTTAGTTATTTTTGTTTAATTTTCCCTTTGTGCTCCGTGGGTTCGCGGATCCCCAAAAAATACGCCGCGGACCCCAAGTATTCAACTTCTTCAGTGAAGCGGTACCCTATAAGCCTATGCTTAAATCTGGTACTGCAGTCATTAGTACACTTGTACACTAAGTGGTCATTAAGGTAAAAAGCCAGATTCAGCAAATTTTGTGAACGTAACAAAAAATATAAACAAATAAACCCATACCTACAAAATTAAATGCTTTCACGAAATACTTTTCACATTTTCCCATCGTTTTTTTTTTCTGTTTTTGAATTGCGTCGTGCGGTAAAAAGGTTTCCGAAACGCCGACTGCCTGCGGGCTATTAAATTTTAATACTAAATTTCAGCCTCTCTGTGTGGCAGAGGAACGATTTGCAAGGCTAATGGGCCTTCTGATGTTTCAATTTTACTGGACATGATTAATAACGTCGCCAAAGTTAGGCGGAGAGAAATTTTATTATAAAAAAATCCTAGTTATTTAAGCGAATCGGTCAAATATTTATACCGCACTAGCAAGCCAAAAGTTACAGAGCCGCTTTGTACCATTTGAGCAAAAATTATTTGCATCAAAGTGGGCCTTGCATCTAAGGACGTAATGCTTAGCCGTAGAGGTTAATACCTGTTGGGTGTCAGTAACTACCTGAATTAAAAATAAATCAGTTATTCCGTCATATTTGACAGTCGTTACAAGTTATTTGATTCATCGCTAATTTTTTCAATTTCTTGAACAATTCACAATGGGCTTTATAAAACAGCACAAAACATTCATGGTTGAAGCATATTTTCGAAACAGGGTTAGAGTAAATGGTGAGTGGCAATACAATCCGGGTTTGTGCATGGACTATTTTCACGAACATTTTCCTAACGTTGCTTTTATTGCTGGGCATTTTTATCATTGCCTGAAAAAAAACCGTGGCTGTGTTTAGGGAAACAGGTTCTATACAATACAAAAAATGAGCAGAAAGACCATCTGTAAGCAGAAGAACTTGTTGCAAACGTTCGTGAAATAATGCAAAATACGCCAACAAATTGTATAAGACGCCTGCCTTTTTTTTTTTTTTTTTTTTTTTTTTATGATCGAGCACAAGCACTATAGGAAAATCCTTTAAGGCGCTCTGGGAGCGGTGCGTGTGCGAAGAAAGCGATTCACGTTTTTCTTGAATCGTTGGAGGTTATATTCGGTTGGAAACACGGTCTCAGAAAGGCCGTTCCACAAAGATGACGTCCTCCAAATGAAAGAGTTCTGAAACAATGATGTTCGGGGTGTACTAAGTTGAACCACATAGGGATGGGCGGCAGTGGTTCGTCGTGTGTTTCTGCTATGCATTACTCTAGGTGGAATCGAGCGGGCAATATCTGTCGAACACTTGCCATGAAAATATCTGTAGAAGAGAGTCAAATCACCAACCTGTCTTCGATGTTCTAAGCTGTCGAGGTTCTTAGTCAGCTCGTGGTCGCCGATTAGACGAACGGCTCTCCTTTGGATGGAATCCAACAACCGAAGGGTATGCTTCGGTGCAGAACTCCAGATATGAGAGCAGTATTCCAGTGATGGTCGAATCTGGGCTTTATAAAGTGTCAAAAGTTGTTGAGGTGTATACAACTTTTTTGTACGGAAAAGTATACCGAGCTTCTGAGAAGCTGCCCTGGCGATTGCCACTACGTGATTATGCCAAGACATATTTCCTCCCAGGTTGACACCCAGCAAATTAATAGACGAAGTCAGTGGAATTGAGTGTCCTGCCATAACGATATCGGGTTCTGCAATGTTGACCTTCTTAGAGAAAACTGCAGCCTGGGTTTTTTGAGCGTTAAATTCGACTTGGTTACTGTCACCCCAAGACAAAATTTCTTCCAGGTCTTTATTGAGGCGTGATACCTCATGTTGTCTGCGAAGATGTGCGTCAGTAGCCGATGTTTGAGGTTTCAAAGTAAAAGATGAGATAAGTGTGCTGTCGTCAGCAAAGCAATATAATGGATTTTCTGTTTTCGCTAGAAGGTCGTTAATGTACAGTAAGAAGAGAGTGGGAGATAATATGGACCCTTGAGGAACACCAACATTGATGGTGAAGGTGTCTGAGAGAAACCCGTCAATCGCCACTTGCAGAGAGCGGTCCTTGAGGAAGCTAGACAACCATGAACAAAATCGACCGGGCATACCATAAGAACGCAGTTTGCTTAGGAGCCCCTCGTGCCAGACACGGTCAAAGGCTTTAGAGATGTCCAGTGCAATAGCCCGGGACTCCCCATGATGTTCGATTGCGTTGCTCCAAAGATGAGTGACATAGGCTAGCAGGTCTCCTGTTGATCTGGACTTACGAAAACCATACTGATGGTCGCTGATAATTTTAAGGCCTTCCAGGTATTTTATAAGTTGTTGGTTAATAGCTTTCTCCATCACCTTTGATATAACTGAAAGCAATGCGACTGGTCGATAGTTGTTTGGCAGGGTTTTCTTGCCTTTCTTTGGTATAGGCTGGACTCGCGCCTTTTTCCAGCAAGATGGAAATATTCCTTTTTTGTAGGATAAGTTAAAAAGTCTACAAAATACTGGTGTGAGTTCATCGGCGCATTTCTTGAGCACTATAATAGGAATTTCATCTGGACCAGAAGCTTTTTTGGCATCGAGCCCCTTCAGAATTCGTTTGACAGGACGCTGACGGAATACGATATCAGTCATTTCCGATCGAACTGCTGGAATGTTCGGGGGTGTTTTTCCCTGAAAGTCTACCGTGGAGTGTGAAGCAAAGAGTTCTGCGAGTAAGTTCGCTTTATCTTCAGCCGTGGTTGCTATTGTGCCGTCAGAACGTGTTAGCGGTGGAATATTTGATTTGGTAAAATTTTGACTGACGGCCTTAGCGACTGACCAAAAGGACCTAGATCCGTTAGGACTGGCGAGAAGTTTATTTTTGATCCTCATGTTGTGAGCCTCTTTGTTTTGATCTATCGTTTGCTTGCACTGGTTTCGAGCGGTAACAAAGATGGTGCGATTCACATCGGTAGGATTTTTACGCCATTGTCGGTAAGCTAGATTTTTAGCTCTGACAGCACGCTCGCAGTTCTTGCTAAACCAGGGCTTGCCATTTGAAGGGCGCTTCTTGGAGAAAGGAATAAAAGCTTCCATGCCAGTAAGAATGACATCGGAGACCTCTTGAGCACAAGCGGATGGATCATCTGAAGAGAAACATACTTCCAGCCAAGGAAAAGTGCGAAAATGGTCCCTTAGGTCTTCCCAACTAGCTGATGTGTAGTGCCAAATTTTACGAGGTTTAGGAGGTTGTTCAGAACAAATTGGCAGCTCGCTTAGAGTTGAAATAAGTTTGTGATCGGAAGATCCTAATGGAGGATGAACGGTGACTGTGTATAGGTCAGGGTTGGATGTCAAAAAGAGATCTAAAAGACTAGCAAAATCTCCATCTCGGTCTGGAATTCGCGTTGGTTCTTCTACGAGTTGAGTTAGACCAGAACTGATCGCAAAAGATTCCGCCTCACGACCCTGTTCATCGTTGGTATTTGAGTATTTGAGCCAGTTGATATTGTGGACGTTAAAGTCACCAAAGATAGCGACTTCGGCATTAGGATGGTTGGTTTGCAAGAAGTCCATTGTGTTTGCTAGTGACGAGAAGAGTGCTCTGTAATGGGTGTCACTTGGAGGACGGTAAAGGCAGCAGATAAACTTGGTGATTTTCTGTGTTGATATTTTAAACCACATTACATCAAACTCTGCTGGTTCAAGTGTGTCCTCTCGTTGGCAGCAAAGATCATCTCGGATAAAGAGACAGACCCCAAAGTTGCGTCTAAATCGGAAATGAAAATCGTATCCAGGATATAAATAGCTGACGGTGTTCGTTGACGATCTGACCTTTGTCTCGGTCAGTGCGAGCACATGGGGCTTGGATGTTTGTAAGTGCTGGTGGACTGAATTGATGTTGGTATTAAGCCCTCTGATATTGCAGAAATCAATTTTGAAGCTGCTGTTTTTGGGTGTGTCAGCAACTGTAGGTGCCACACTATTTCTCCGTTGAGTGTTGTTAGGGGAACCCAATATATTGTCGGAGACAGTAGATGTTTGGTTAATATCGCTTGATGAGGCCACAGGATCAGCCCCCACCCGGAGATCCGATCGGGGGGCGAGTTTACCTGCCTGCCTGCCTGCCCCAAGAAGTGGAAAGATCTTATGGAACATGCAGGACTATTCTTAAGAAGCAGCTAAATTTATTTCCTTATAAAGTGCAAGGATTCCAAGAAATATTTGTTGGAAGAAATTATTTATTAGACCTGACATTTTTTCGTTAATTTTTTCAATTTCTTGAACAATTCACAATGGGCTTTATAAAACAGCACAAAACATTCATGGTTGAAGCATATTTTCGAAACAGAGTTAGAGTAAATGGTGAGTGGCAATACAATCCGGGTTTGTGCATGGACTATTTTCACGAACATTTTCCTAACGTTGCTTTTATTGCTGGGCATTTTTATCATTGCCTGAAAAGAACCGTGGCTGTGTTTAGGGAAACAGGTTCTATACAATACAAAAAGGAGCAGAAAGACCATCTGTAAACAGAAGACCTTGTTGCAAACGTTCGTGAAATAATGCAAAATACGCCAACAAATTGTATAAGACGCCTGCCTGCCCCAAGAAGTGGAAAGGTCTTATGGAACATGCAGGACTATTCTTAAGAACCAGCTAAATTTATTTCCTTATAAAGTGCAAGTATTCCAAGAAATATTTGTTGGAAGAAATGATTTATTAGACCTGAATTTTTTTTTCAAATGAAGCCTGGTTCCACCTTGTTAATTTTGTAAACAACAAAAATAAATTTGTATTTGTCTACTTATTTTATTACTCATTAGTTTGGCATATCATGTCATAATTATAATTGACAAAATTTTAACCTAGATTTGGTTAGATATATTATCGTCCCCATATCATTGTGACCTAAACCAAGCCCTGCGTTTTTTAATCCAAGCTTTCTTTGATGCAAATAATTTTTGCTCGCACAGTATATTTGATGTATACTTGCTGGGCTGTTATTATTAATATTTTTTTTTTAATTGGCTGTATGTTGTGCCGGCAATTATTACCTAGTTTATTTAATAACCATGTTCTCCCGGTGTAGCAGCGCTCTAAAGTTATGACTATAAATATGTGGTTTGCTCTAGTCCTGGATAGCATAAATATAAAACTTACTTGGCAGAACTTTACGGATTATTAATATAACGACGCTAGCGGCAAAAATGATTCAATTTAATATATTTTAATAATTTACGATACTCCTCTTACCGCCATTATACGGCTTATGTTCCACTTCTTAACACTTCGTAGCTGTTCGGCTTCGAAAACGGCCCAGTCGACCCACAGTGTTGCGAAAACGAACAAAAGTGCGAAACTCCTAAATATATATTGAAACATTATGAAATTAAAAATGGAATTACTATCAAATTCAATGACTTTTTGAGAATTTAAGTTTATTTTGTTGTTGTAAAAACTATTCTCCAAAAAATACAGTATATTCATCATTGTTAAAAACACAATGAAGTCAAGCCAGTTCTTAAGTATATTTATATAATATCACTAAAGAAGTAACAGCTGTTAATAAGAGGGTTGTAGACACCTATTTTATCACCCACGAAACTTAACTTTTGTTTGGGCACGAAATAAACTGTAAGTGTCGAAAAGTATACGTCTATGAGAACGATATGTTATTAATGGTTGTCTTATTGGTATAAAGAATACACTTAACACCCCTATCTCTCTCCCCCTCTAAATCCACCTCCTCTACATCCTCCCCATCTACATCTCCCCCTCCCCCATCTGCCCCTCGCCCTCACTACCACCTACCCAACCAATTTAGCTTATTCGTAATTATGAAAAGGGAAAGAAAAACACAAAGTCTTCCTCCACTAGTTTAATGGAAAAAAAAAATTCCAAATATTAAGGGTCTCTACATGTTTCGAACGTAGAAACGTTCATCTTCAGGAGACAGAAAGTTTTAAATCTATGCTGATGGTGTTAGCAAAAGAGAAACTGAAATTTAGAACCTTAATGGAGCTTTATGGATTTAAACAGAAGTGTAGAAGAAACATGGGTAAAATATTTGATAGTGGCGAAACCACAGAGCGATTAGAACATAATGAAGAGTTGTGAAACAACCAAAAAGTGGGGAAGAAGAAAACCTGTCTAGGTGTCAGACGAAGAGAAAGTCTAAAAATGTTCGATTTTTCAATTACAATTTTTACTATCTACAAATTAACCTGCCGCGGGGTTACTGAGGTTTAGTCCTCAGGACCCCAAAAGGTTCTGTTTTTTATAACAACTTTATACTACAACAGAAGGTGTACACCTTCATAATGTCTACAATAATTTTTAGTTCCTTGAACAACAAATTTTAAAAAAATTTAAAAAATTTTTAAATAAGCCTCGACACCTAGACAGGTTTTCTTCTTCCCCACTTTTTGGTTGTTTCACAACTCTTCATTATGTTCTAATCGCTCTGTGGTTTCGCCACTATCAAATATTTTACCCATGTTTCTTCTACACTTCTGTTTAAATCCATAAAGCTCCATTAAGGTTCTAAATTTCAGTTTCTCTTTTGCTAACACCATCAGCATAGATTTAAAACTTTCTGTCTCCTGAAGATGAACGTTTC
The DNA here is from genome assembly GCA_963969555.1 of Polydrusus pterygomalis. Taxonomy (NCBI): domain Eukaryota; kingdom Metazoa; phylum Arthropoda; class Insecta; order Coleoptera; family Curculionidae; genus Polydrusus; species Polydrusus pterygomalis. The sequence continues at coordinate 10,702,514 of OZ018379.1, forward strand.
TACGTTCGAAACATGTAGAGACCCTTAATATTTGGAATTTTTTTTTCCATTAAACTAGTGGAGGAAGATTTTGTGTTTTTCTTTCCCTTTTCATACTTTCAACTCCACTTTAAGCATGGACTATTTCTTCAAATTATTCGTAATTATTCAGAGGATCTAAAAAGGACAAGAAAAATCATTTTACTCAAAAGTTAAAAAGAATCTGGTCAAGTTTAACTTTTAGAATATACAAAAATAAATTAATCTACGTGTTATTAACTTTTGTCCATTTCTTCCTATTACTTGGAACACTGTGGACAACTCCAAATGCAAATTAGCTTTGGGCCGTTAAATTTTGTTACTAAAACTGAGCCTTTTTGCATGGCTCGGGAACCATTTTCTTCAAAAGCGAGATAAAACAAGATTTTAATAGCTAGATGATGGACGATTTTAGGTTTCAATTAAATCAGATGAACATATTTATTATAATGAAGCTGTAACTTTGGTTACAATTTCTGCAACAATGCGAGTAAAATCCACAAACTCTTTTCTAAATCTTATCTTCTTAATCTTAATCTTAACATAGTATAAAACAAAGTCGCTATCCTGTCTTATGTGCTTAAATTTTTAAAACTACGCAACGGATTTTGAAGCGGTTTTTTTTAATAGATTAGATAGATAATAGAGTGATTCAAGAGGAAGGTTTTTATGTATAATTAGCGATCCGCCCCGGCTTCGCACGGGTGGAATTTCAGAAAGTGGCATGCTGGGTACTAATATATCGGGTTTGTTCGGGTTTGTTCGGGTTTGTATTTATACCAGCGGGTTGCAACGCATGTCGGGTACACGCTAGTATAGTTATAAATTAACTTAGAGTACATACCCATAGATCTATAGTAGAAAACTCATATACAGGGTGTTTCAATAAAAACTCCCAGGCCAATTATTTCGAAAACTAAAAGCGACATGTAAATTCTGTAAACGCCAGTTTTTAGCCTCTATGATTGGCTTCACAACTGTGTAAGAAATGTGTTTAAATAATACAAGATGTAGGTGGCGCCACAATGCAAAGAAATTTTTCGATGACAGGAACTTTTAAATGTGATCGTTCTTAAAGATAATTAATTTTTGGTCAAATTATGTCCCATAAAAAATTTTGGTAAATCCAACATGAAAGGAGATATTGGGGTTAAGTTTTTTTTTTAACTAATTTTAACAAGTATTTTAATTAAAAATATTTTTAATTTCTTTAGCAGATTTTAATTTAATTTTGGTAATGATAATTTTAGTGATAAAACGCTCGTGTAGCGCTAAATTATAACGTCCAGTGACGTCTCAGGAGGCGCCTTAATAAATAATATTGGCAAAAAATAAGACGCCACTGAGTTTTATATTTTTCTCGGATTAAGCAACTAAAAATATCCTTTTCTTGTCTCTTAAATTATTTTCTTATCTTGTTTGGTTTTCGAGAAATAAAAATAAAAACAATTTTTTCTAATTTTGACATATAAAGTGACACTTTTTAAAACTGATTGACATTATGAAACGTCTTACTTTTTGTAACTAGTTGCATAAAGTAAAATTTTATGCAATTGGTGACGAAAAATGTATTTCAAAATTAGTGGCAAAAAGAATTATTCTATTTATTAAACTGTTATAATACAAGTTAAAAATATAAATTATAAATTAATTAATTATTATAAATATTGATAACACAATTATTGCAATTATTTAAATTAATTCCCGACGACATATTTTTTTCATTGCTCGAACTTGCTGTTAATTGGGAAGCGACGCACATTGCATTAAATGTTTCACCAAATATTTCTTGCGCTATAAGTTTTTTATTATTCATGGAATTTTCAACATATCCCTCCGCAACAGAACTAGATTTCCAACCTCCGTGCCTCTTTAATTTTAAAGGATCAGCGCCACTGTCTGCTAGGAAAGTGGCAGAGCTTCTTCTGAAGCAGTGGCCAGAATATAGAACAGGATTTGAAAGACCAAGAAATTGTGCAATAACTTTTGGCAGACTGCTAAATGTGTTAATTCCCACAGGATTTCTGGTACATTTTCCATTCGCATATTTTACAAAAAATCTGTTGTGTTTAAGAATCTGGGGACGCAGCTTAATATATTTTCTTAATATTTCAACAAGATTCGCATTTTCAATGTCTCCAGTGGTAATTGCACACTGCCGTTTAACTTTTGTTTTTGAAGGTGGGATATCAACACGAAAATGGCTTCCTTCGTCTATAACATTTTCAACTGGAAGAAAAGTTAATTCTGCTTTTCTGCATGCTCCTGCCATTCCAATTATCATTGCAACCTTAGCCATTAAGTATTCTTTGTCATCAGCTTCCAATAAAAATTTGGCAAAATCTTTTTTAATAAAAACTTTTGACTTTTTAGCACTGTACCCGTCCGCTTGCCTTTTAATATATGCTACCAAATTTGTATATTTTTTAATATCAATATTCCTTTTCAGATTTAGTTTAGACCTTAACATTGAGTAAAGTGTCCATAATGTGGAAACTTTTAGATCTTTCTTACCCTCGAAATATGCAAGTAAAACTTTCTCATTAACATGTTTAATTTTCTTCTCATCACACCACGTAACAAATTTTTCGTATGCCAAATCATAAACTGCCTTTGACTTTTTGGGAATTACTGATAATAGAGCATTACCTGCTGCCTCTTCAATATCGCTTGGTAGCTCTTCAGAACTTGAATGACTCATTTTTTAAAAATAAAACTAAAAATATATCAATCTCGCTAAAAACCTTCCGTCTAGACTTTTTTACAAAATGTCAAACTGACAACTAACATGAAGTAACAGCAACAATAGCTATTTATGCCATCAGTTATATGTCAAAATTAGAAAAACTAAATTTATGTTTTCCAAATTTTTATCAATTATATTAAATTTTATTTTTTTATTACTTTCTTCAAAATTAGAAAAAATCTTGTATGCAATACGTTACGAAATGAAATTTTGTGTAACTTGTGAGTTTTTGCGAAACTCACTTCGTTCGTTCCGCAAAAATCTCACGCGTTACACAAAATTAGGCATTTCGTAACTGATGAGAGAGAGTTTGCAGAACCGAATTATTATATCGATTTGCTATGTGTGTATATGAAAATGGCAATAATTTTGAACACCCCATTCGACCCCTAAATAGTTTTTGGTATTGTTCTAATTTTTATTAATAATTTTGTATAATTTCTCATCAGTTCTTTCATAAAATTTAAAACATCTTTTAATTTTATTGTATAATGCTTTAATGTATTAATTATTTAATGATTTTTGTTCTCCAGAGATATGCAATAATATTGTTTTTATTTTTATTTCTCGAAAACGAAGCAAGATAAGAAAACAATTTAACAGTTAAGAAAATGATGTTTTTGATTGCTTAATCCGAAAAAAAAATACCAAAAACTCAGTGGCGTCCTATTTTTTCCCAACATTATTTGTTAAGGCGCCCCTGAGACGTCACTGGACGTAATAATTTAGCGCTACACGATCGTTTTATTACTTAAATTATCATAACCAAAATTAAATTAAAATCTGCTAAATGATATTAAAAATATTTATAATTAAAATACTCGTTAAAATTATTTTTAAAGAAAACTTAACCCCAAATATCTCCTTTCATGTTGGATTTATCAAATTTTTTTATGGGGCATAATTTGATCAAAAATTAATTATCTTTAAGAGCGACAGCATTTAAAAGTTCCTGTCATCGAAAAATATCTTTCCACCGTGGCGTCACTTTTAGTTTTCGAAATAATTGTCCTGGGAGTTTTTATTGAAAATAGGGACAAGTCGATTTCAGTGGCAACTAGAATCTTGGAAACATTCTTCCTTTCAGGTACATCCAAAACCTTTATCGGTATGCTGGAGGGCCATTGTTTACAATCATACTGGAGCCACTGGGGACCCCGCCACCATAAAGTTGCATGAATGAGATTTTCAGGATTTATTTCCCTGGATATTATGTCTGCAGGATTGTCATCAGAACGGATATGTCTCCAGTCTTCCTTGCGAGAAAGTTACTGTATTTCGGCAACTCGATTACCTACAAAGGTTTTCCACCTATATGGCTCGTCCATGATCCATGATAAAACGACACTGGAATCACACCACTAATACAAGTGGTCAACAGGCATGTCAAGAGCCTTAACAACGGAATCATACAACCTTGCCGCTAACAAAGCACCACAGAGCTCCAAACGAGAAAGAGATAAAGTCTTTAGTGGCGCAACCCGAGACTTAGCACATAGTAAACTTGTGAAGAACTTTCCATTACTACCCAATGACCTTACATAAATACAAACGCCATAAGAAGTCTCCGATGCATCACAAAAGGTATGCACCTCGACCTTAAGGGGATCTGAACAGGTAACGTGACGAGGCACAGAAATAGTATTAAGGGTTTGAATTTGATCTTGGTACGTTTTCCAGCTGGAATAAATTTGAATCGGCACACTCTCATCCCAGCCCAAGGAAAGCTGCCACAACCGTTGGAGAATTATTTTAGCCTTAATTATTATAGGACCTATCAAGCCCAGAGGGTCAAATATTTTGGAAATGTATAACAGAATGGTTCTTTTCGTAACATATTTCTGAGTCACATTAATATGTTGCAAATTATATTGGAAGACGTTGTCTTGACAGTTCCAAACCAATCCTAATATTTTCGACTCTTCATTTTTAGAAAATTCCAAAGTATTCTGCGCATTGGTGTCATCACAGCTAATGGATACGTCGCTCGACCTCCACTTGCGAAGTTCAAACAGTTCAAACTTACCTTGCAATAAAATTTGAGTAATGTCGTGCTTTAATTCCAAAACTTCCTTGATGGTATCCTCCAGAAATAAGATCGTCCACGTAAAAGTCGTTCTAAATGATTTTGCTTGCCTTTGGATTCTTCAACACATTTTCATCTGCTAACTGATATAGACAACGCACTGCTAAATATGGAGCAGATGAAGTCCCATAGGTGACTGTATTAAGAGTGTATGATTTCAAAGGATCGCTAGGATTATTTCTCCATAAAATGGCTTGGAGATGCCTTTGCTCGAGCTGTACGTTAATTTGACGATACATCTTAACACAGTCTGCCGTTATAACATATTTGAAGCACAGGGCCGACCATCAATATGTCATTTAATGAACTACCTGAATCCATCCATTACCAGAAAAAGTATATTGAGATATAGAGAAGAAATATTTACAGGATGGTGTAGCTCTGAATTTTTTAGATGCACAAATGTGTAGAAACTAAACATCATTAACTTGTAAATTTTCAAACGTAAATGGCCAATAAACGCTAAGATCCCCCGGGGAAATTATAGCTTTATCAAATTCATTTTGCCCAATAAATTGCCCTTTATGAAACCGAATATGCTAAATATTTGTGAGGGTTTGTAAGTAATGTGGGATTTGGCCGCCATCATGCAATTTAAGACGACGGAACATTTATCTTTAAATAAAGGGTCCCTGTGAGCTTTAAAGCCGGTATAAACGCCAATGAGACTTTGTCCATAGCGAAGGGAAAATACTAAAAACTTTAACAAAAATTACGTAATTAATATTTTTTTTTCAATAATATATTTATTTTCATTAAACAATAAATACCTACATGAATTACAATAACATAAACAAACAAATATATATTAAAAGTTGTAATCATCAATCAAAAATTAGTAAAAAGTAAGAGCACACAACAGATTTGCATAGCATAATGCTTGACTGCTAATCTGTGAGGGTGGGTGTGTTTGTGTTAAGCCAATCAAAAAATGTATAGTTATAAGTTTAGATACTATAGAATTTAATATAATGAAGTTATTTCCTAGTACTATTACTTGTGAGAGGTGACTATCTACTTTTTTTGGGTATGTTATTTTTTTAACTTCGTTAATTAATAGTTATTAATGATACTAGTTCGATATGAACACTATAATGAAACGGGTGCAACGTTAAACCACGAGGCGTTAGCCGAGTGGTTTAATTGCACAAGTTTCATTAACAAAGTTCATATCGAATGTGTATCATTCAAAATTTAATCTACGACAGTGTCAATAGATTTTATTCGTCTAAATTTCATTGATATCAGATAACGCTTTCGTAATTTTTTTTAATTTTCAGGTGTCCATATTAGTCGATAATATCATGGTAACCGCATTTTTTATTGTTTCAATTTCGATTTTGACAACGCCATTATTGCCGTCTAATTTTTTATTGTATGCAAAGTGTTGGCCAAAAATAATTTAAATATGGGAGAATCCGAAAGTGTCCCTTCGGGTGTTTACAATAAATAAATGCAATCCGTTTTTCTAAGTAATAATAACAAATAAATAGTTTGCACCGACTTTCTTTTTGTTTTTGTATCTTAACATTTGGATGTTATTATGAATTCATAATGGCACTGAGTGCTTTTATGAAGGTCATAATGACATCTAAATGATAATGCTAAATACGTCATAATGATACTGTTGTAGATTAAATATATAAAAATTGCAAAGTAAGCAAACAAGCAGAATCAATATTGCAGGCACACGAGGTTCTTTACCTTTGAGAAATTTTGTTTTCTAGAGGATTATTGGAGGACTAGCAGTAAGCCATTTCATTAAACAAGTTTTAAATCTTACTTGGCGAATTATACTTTTAAGATTTTGTTGAATAATGTTAAATAACCTGGATCCCACATTTAAAAAAATTCTTTGTCCCAAACGACGTAGACCTTTTAGGCAATTTTTTATTATTATCAACGTGAAACCTAGTTTGATAGCTTGGTGTAGTGGCAAATCAAAATAATGAGTTCTAATTAAATATGGTAGAGAATTTCTGTAATAAATATTTCTAACGCTTAAAAAATTTGTAAATCCGAACAGCTGATCAGTAGGGAATCTTATAGACCATAAATACCAAAAAAATTACCTTGTCTGTACTTTGTATCTCTAACCGAAACGTTGTGTTAAGTAACAAAATAAAGACAATGGAAGTCCGACAGATAATTTTTTTGATATTACTTTATTGTCTACCACCTTCAAATAGGCCATAAATAGTTTTAATTTTTTTTTTGAGCAATTTTCAAAGGTTTAAGGGTATTTTCGTAAGCTCCTCCCCATGCAGTTATTCCGTAGCTTAACAGAGACTGAACTAAAGCAAAATATACTGTTCACATACAACTTATATCAGGTATTTTGTTGGTATGTTTGAACAGATAAAAAAAATAAGGATCGAAGTTTCTTAGTAAGTTGCCCTATGTGCCATACCATTTTAAATGGTTATCAAAATGTTCCTTAATGAACAGAGTCAGATTTTTCAGAAGTTCCAATATTATAAATTAGAATACATATTTTTATTCATAATTTTTACATCCTCCATTTCTACCTTTTCTCAGTTTTTATAATGAATTTCTTAAACACATACTCTTGGTGCTTTGTTCACACTTGTGTGCACCCATAAACTTTTTTTTTCCTGGGTGATATAATTAACCCATTACTTATTATTTTTGATCCAGTACAGATTATATTATCCACTACTACATGTTTTTTATTTTATTAACAATCTCTTTTGCATTTTTATATCAATAATTTTTTCAGACCCAGTGTCCTTATTCATTACATTCTATACCGGGTGTTTCTCAAAAGACGTTCACCCCTATAACTTTTTTATATTTATAGATATTAAAATAGAATTTTGACATTATGCATAAGAGATGACTCTGCATTTATTGACATAATTTTCAATTTGTTAGCACTTCCGGTTTGACCGGAAGTGACCTTGACTTTGATATTTTAAATTGGACATCTTAAATATTTTTACTTATTTTTGTTCAGCATCACATTCTGCGTAAAATGACACCTCACTTCGTAATTCTTTGACGTGTTATAACATTTTTATGTTTATTTTTATTTTCAATCTAGAGTGCTACAAATTAATGAAATCTGTTAATTTATAGTCAAGTAGTATATGAAAATTAAAATTATGTCATAATAATTGACTTTCTAAGTTTCACAAATGTTTAAAAAATGAAATTTTGTTTTCTTGACGTTTATTCCATTTTTCCGAATGGAACGATGGTTGTTCACGAGGATATTTAAAACGAGCATTTTTTTTTCAACAATTTGATACTATACCTCCTATGCTATTTTAAAATTGACACTGAAAAATTTGTCTTACATCCCAATCGCAAATTTAAAAGCGTTATGCATTATTGCTATGCTTTTCTAAACAAATATAAAGGCGGCTTTGAAGAACAATGGTTTTGGAAAGCAATATGGCTTTAATTTAAAGTTGTAATGTTATTAGTTTCTAAAACATACAATACATACAATCTTGCGGCTTCAGAAGAATTTTTCTGGTCACTCCAAAAATTAGGAGCATATCAATTTGTTCATTTCTAGTAAAACTAACCATTTTATCTGATTTACAATGTAAGTTTAAGAAGCAAATAACATTACAATTCTAATTTAAAACCATATATTGGGTTTCAAAACCATTCCATTGTTTTTCAAAGCCGACTTTTTATTTCCTTAGAAAAGAGAGGCGGCAATAATGCATAACGGCAAATTTTTTAGTGTCAGTTTAAAAATAGCATAGGAGTGTATGGTATCAAATTGTTGGAAAAAAATGCTTGTTCTAAATGTTAGTGAACTACCATCGTTCCGTTTGGTAAAATGGAGTAAACGCCAAGAAAACAAAATTTCATTTTTTAAACGATTGTGAAACTTTGAAAGTCAATTATTATGACATAATTTTAATTTTCATATACTACTTGACTATAAATTAAGATTTCATTAATTTGTAGCACTCTAGTTTGAAAATAAAAATAAACATAAAAATGTTATAACACGTCAAAAAATGACAAGTAAGGTGTCATTTCACTCAGAATGTGATGCTGAACCCAAATAGGTAAAAATATTCAAGATATCCCATTTAAAATATCAAAGTCAAGGTCACTTCCGGTCAAACCGGAAGTGCTAACAAATTGAAAATTATGCCAATAAATGCAGACTCATCTCTTATGCATAATCTCAAAATTTCATTTTAATATCTATAAATATAAAAAAGTTATAGGGGTGAACACGCGGTAGGTACTTCTTAAGTTTTATTATTTTTGCTAGTTTGATGTTTCTTCAAAAACTCGATACGACGATTCGGCTCTGTTGGGATTGTATGTAACTGTTAGATTTTTAATTTCCTTTACTCTCCTGAGGATAAATGTTTATACATTCGAAACATGTAGAGAATATACCATCATTTAAACTTCTCATTTAAATGTATTAGTGGAGGAAGTCTTAAAGCGTTTCATTAAAATTTACACTCTTGTCCGTAAAGAGATTTTTAATTTGCTTGTTTGATTGTTATTTATAATTCCTCAAGATGGAGTATTCTGCTGCTTATAAATTTCTAAATATTTCAAAATATTCGAAAACGAATAATTTACAATATAAATTTTCATGTAAAGCATCCTAGTATGGATTTTTGGCTGCATGAATCATTTGCTTAAAAAGTGACGTAAGTAGGTCCCCTGAAAGGCAGCAGAATTATTACAGGGATAAATTGTGTTCGGAATTGTTTTTGGAAAGACACTCATTGATCGGCTTCAGGGCATAGACTGCGATTTTACATGTATCGGATTAATTGAATTCGCCTTAAGCTACCCCTATTTCGTAGGGCACACAACATATTCATTGTGTTGTGATTTTAATAATATTAAAATGTTTGCACGTTAATGGGTTTCAGCAGTTCAAACGACATCTTAAAAGGACCATTTTTATTTTAGTTTTTCATTCTCTACCAAAAATGTCGACCTCGGCTTAAACTGTTAAACCTAAAAAACCAGTTCGAAGCCAAAACGTTAATGCCCAATAAAATTATTTTGGCAACAAACGAGCCGGAGGTTTAGCCAAATTTACCTTGATAGCCGTATTTAAATTTGAAATCCGAAATCGATAAATTTATGGATAACTATCGTGTCATAGTTTAAACCCTAATTCGGATTAAAAGTTAAACCATAGGTGCAGTGCATATCTCTTGATAAATTTGATATTTGGAATCCCGGATGTGAATGTTAAAGCCAGATTAAAGGTCCTTGTACTAAAACTAGGCCGAAATATCAAAAACGGAACGAGTAATATTGGTTGGAATGCACTACTCTAAATACCTAGTAATAATTTAAACGGATATGTTCGCATTGAAGCAGATCCATTTAAGGGTTCATTTACACTTCGCGTGAAATTATCCTTTTTCTGGCCTCCGCTGTTTTCAAACAAGCAGTAATGTCCTATTAGTACTAACGATCAGATAACGTTCATGACAACAATTGCTTCAATAATCGTATAATTAGAAGTTATCTTACAGTTAAGAGTTAACAGGATATTAATACGTTCGGCCTTAGTAATTATTTTTTCCAATAAACGACCTAAATTATAAACCTAATATGTGGTGACAAACGAACTTTTGAACCTTCAGCTATACCCTATCTTACTGTAAAAAGTCAGAATGTCCTTGTAGGTGAAGGCGATAACGTCCTCTCTTCAGAGGCTTGACGCATCAGTCTAACAAGAGCTTCGCACACACCCTGGTAATGCAACCGGGTCTCCTCCTCTTCCTCCTCCTGCCACTAGATGAGTTGGGTCCTCCTCTACTCCAATTTTAGCAAGTATGTCATTGAAAAAATACTTGAGTAGTTTGGAATAACCGTAATCCAGAATAAATAAACAGTTCAATGATGTGCAGGTAACTTTAATAAATAATTTTAATTTTTAGATGTTCCAAAATTCAATTTTCATTTCCTTTATGTGATTAAATACAGCGTTTTCGAAATACAGTCGATGTTATTGAAGAGGCAACTAAAATTTTCTTTATTGCAACCCATAAACCAAAATTATATTTTAAGATGTTGAAATTATTTGAGTAATTTATTTAATTCATTTAACAAATCTCCACAAATACTTAGAGCTGTCATACCTATTCCATTATCGGTTTTAAAAGAATTATTGCGCTATTTTATCTATATATATACCCACCTAAAATTTATATGTACAAAACCAACATCCACACATTTACATACTGTATGCAATTTTTAAACTAGGGTAGTTGAGTCATTTTATAAATAACTGCTATTATTCAAGATGCCAAACTAAATCGCCAGCTGACACATTGCAATTTACGGCATATGTATGGAATGACTTAAAATTAGGGATGGTGAATTATTAGAAATAGAGATTGAGGTTTTGTTGTTTGTAAAAACGCAGCACTGGTACAGAGTGTCAAAAATGTTCATTAAAAAACCATATTATCAACCTGGTTTGGCGAATAGTTCGTTTACACCGACTTTAATTTTCAAAAAATCGACCTACAACTTGTTTCTTATCAATTTACTCATTATTACGTAATAATGAGTTAAGAATTGAGTATAATAATATTAATTAGTTTTTTTTGCACACTAATATTTTCCACAAGACTCTCAGCGATTTAAACAATTAACAATCAGTTTATAACGTCTTAATCTTATATACTATCAATTTGAACTATCTAGATTTTATAATCCAATATTTAGGGTTATATGTATTTTTATCTAATTGCTCTAATTTATATTTATTAGTAACTAGCGTGTACCCGGCCTGCGTTGCAATGCCAGGCACGCGTAGATAATAATAAGGCGAGTTCACCATCACGTCAAGATTTATAAATGCAAACCCCGAACAATCCTCTAAATTTATCAGTGTTTCTCTACAATATTATGCATGTATTATACATAAAAATCTTCCTCTTAAATTACTGTATCTATTAAAAAAAACCGCTTCAAAATCCGTTGCGTAGTTTTAAAGATTTAAGCACATATAGCTGGGGACAGACGCGACAGCGACTTTGTTTTATACTCTGTTAAGAAGATTAAAAGTATATTTTGCAATTACTCCCCTGTATATCTTTTAAAGAACTTTAATTTTTTATTTGTATTGTTTTTTCTGTATACTTTTATAACAACTATATATAAAGTTCTGCATGTTCATATTTTTGTTACATGACTCAGACCTAATACTTAGTCTATTTTCCTAACAGGCTACATATTTCGTTTAAACTTTATAAATAGTTGTTACATCTAAAACAGAAGCTTTTGCCCAAGCATGTAATCCAGAATAAATGAGGTTTTGGTTTTTCGCAACTTTATTAAAATAACAACTACTAACTAAAAATGTTTAAATGTGTTTGAAAAATAATATAATAATAATAATATTTGTTTTGAGTCTTCAGCAATATAAATAATGTATATTTACACATACGGTGTTTATGACTAATAATATTAAATTAATGGTAAAGTGTAAGAATAATTAATTCCCCTGGTAGCTGCTAAACTTTGTCTTGCTTTATCTAATTATATATTTTGTATAATAAGTTATATTGAGACCGAAAATAACTTTGCCTTAAAACATAATGACCTATTTGATTTTATTTAGCAACTTATTCACTAATTATTCTACATCATCAACCTCAAACAATTTAAATATCGATTAAATAAACTTTTAAAACTTTGCCAAACTGAAATTTAACTAAATGAACACATAAAAGCAAAGTCGGAAGTTTTTGGCGATAATTAAAACAAAATATTACCCTCATAACAAGAGAATTTTGTAATAGTAACTTTTAATTACATTAAGCAATGCCGCTATTAGCGAAAAGACCGTTACGTTAAGTTAGTGCATCGAGTTACAATTTGATTTTGTTCCTCAAAAGCGATATAGATAGAAAATTTTTGTTGAAAATTTAGAGTAAAGCGCATTAAAAGGCTTGAAGATAGTTTTAGGCCAACATTTTTAATTTTTTTAGGTTAGGGTTATTCGCGTTTCTTTGTAATTATTTGGCCCCGATACACATGACATATAAGAACAAAAAACATTACTGGCATGGCGCCGCAAGCAAAAACGTTTTGGAAAGTTATTAAAAAATAAGAAAATTACAATAATATTTATATAACATTATGTCGTAGTGTAATTTATAAAATGGCTTCTTGGGTTCTGGGAGATATATACCATTACCCCCCCCCCCCTCCCTCCTTCTCTTCTTCGGACAACCCCTGGTTTTATTTATTCTTGGTTACGACATATTATTATATGATAGATAAACAACATAAATATCACAGACCTACGTATACCCACTGATAGTCTAAGTCTAAAGTTACAGATAGCTATATACAAGGTCCTGCACCTCACCTCCCGTATCCTATAGCTCACTTAGTAATTAAGTTAGAATTTTTATATTTTGCAGACCTTATCTGTATCTTGGGGCGCATTTCAGGAAAAAAAAAATTTTCATACAGGGTGTTCCAAAAAAGTGTGACGTCATAAGTGTGTATTTTTTTTTAATTACATGCCATATATTTTCTTACTTTGTTAAGTGCCTCCTATAGTTACCTACATACCCCTAAAATTTTATTAAAATCAATTCAGTATTATAGACGAAAAAAAAATAAAAACTAAACAATATCAGTTTTGCACCACTGGTATTAAAAATAAATAAAAAATAAAAATAGTGCCTCTTTAATAAAATTATACAAAGGAACTTATTAAATAAGGTATAACAGTTTCGTTAACCAAGTTTGGTTAATTCGAATTGTACAGGGTGTCCAAAGTTTAGTGTCAAACTTTGCAAACTTTAAAGCAATTTATTTTTCTTATTTCAAATAGGAACCCCCGTATATTTTTATGTCAGTCGATGCAGAATTAAAAATTAAACATTTTTCCTAATTGTAACCCTATCGCAATTTCTAACGTATCAAGACTTATTTGCAGAAAACTAATTTTATCAACTATTCTAACAGTCATTATTATAAATAAATATCGAAGGTGGCTTTAAAAAACAATTTATTGGTATTAAAATATATTACAGTAACCAGAGACCATTTTGACTTTAGTAATCTAAAAGTTTTAAATACTGCTAAATTGTTAGTAATTATTTAAGCTGTTATAATTACTTTATATTGTTTTCTGTGATGGACTACAAATAAGAAGAGCTCGTAGATATGATTTTTATATTAGGAGCATGCGAAAAGAACTCTTTTTTGGCAAGCCGAGTTTACGCACAGTGTTATCCAGAACGACGACATCCAGACCAAAGGAGCCTGCAAAACATATTAGAGAGGTTTGTACAAACGGAAAATGTAAACTACCCAAAACCAGTGAGAAATAAACCGGTCCGAACAGAACAAAATCAATTGGCTGTGCTATTATCTGTTATAGAAAATCCTTCAGTTATTCAACAAGCAGTCGCTGATGCCGTAGATGTAATCCAAAGAACAGTTCAACGAATTTTCGAGGATAACCATATCCACGATTATCATTTCCAGTTAATAATTACTAACAATTTAACAATATATGGAACTTTTAGATTACTAAAGTCAAAATGGTCTCTGGTCACTTTAATAAACTTTAATACCAATAAATTGTTTTTCAAAGCCAACTTCGATATTTATTCATAATAATGACTGTTGGAATAGTTGATAAAATTAGTTTTCTGCAAATAAGTCTTGATGCGTTAGAAATTGGGATAGGGTTGCAGTTAGGAAAATGTTTAATTTTTTATTCTGCATCGAATGACATAAAAAGATACAGGGGTTCCTATTTGAAATAAGAAAAATAAATTGCTTTAAAGTTCGCAAAGTTTGACACTAAACTTTGGACACCCTGTACGATTCGTATTAATTAAACTTGGTTAACAAAACTGTTATACCTTGTTCAATAAGTACCTTTGTATAATTTTATTAACGAGCCATTATTTTTATTTTTTATTTATTTTTAATACCCGTGGGGCAAAACTGATATTTTTTAGTTTTTATTTTTTTTTCGTCTATAATACTGAATCGATTTTAATAGAATTTTAGGGCTATGTAGGAAACTATAGGAGGCACCCAAAAAAGTAAGAAAATATATGGCATGTAATCTAAAAAAATACAACCTTATGCCGTCACACTTTTTTGGCCCCAAGATACAGATAAGGTCTGCAAAATATGAATATTCTAACTTAATTACTAAGTGAGCAATAGAAGACGGGAGGTGAGGTGCAGGACCCTGTATACTACAAACCAACAAACAAAACCTGAAAATTTAGACTAACAACACTATTCAATATAATATATAAATATGTGTACTCCATTTTTACAAAATTAATTATTTAATTTTCATTTCATTCATTCTTAATTAATTAAATAATTTAAACTTATATTTGTTTTATCCTACGTACAAAATGCGAACTCAGCTAGTTATAGTTTATCACACAATTTAGCAATACATAGTTTAAATATTATTAACACTAAATTGCTGACAAAATAAATGGAAACATTATTTCGGACATAAAAATTTAAGTCACGCAATTTACAAAAAAAATAATCGTCTTGATCAACGAGTTAATATAAAATTAGCGAGGCAGGGGCGTGTACTCAGTTTTGTCGTTTTATTAATTCGTGCCTGGAATGTAATTACCTAATTTTAAAAACCACTGTTTTTTGGACTTCTTTAAATGTAATTTATTAACTGGGGTAATGAAATTAAGAGTTTTTTGAGTTTTATGGAAAGTTTATATACAGTTTGCCTTAAAGTTTTATTCTTTTGAGGACTATTTGATTTAGATTGCTATTTTATTAAAATCAGGTTTTGTAGTTCTATTCCAACACACTATAAGTGTATAAAGAGCTATTAAATAAATATTAACGTATTTTCTTATTATTAACTAAACGCTTATTTTTACAGGATGACAAGGTATTTGTCGTAGTTAAACAAATTGTAACGAACTTATTTCGAGTAACAAAATGTTAATCATATGGCTATAAATTGTAACCAACCGCCCTACTAATTAACTACCAAATATTTGCTAGTAGGAAAACAACTGGTAACTAAGTAACAATCTTGGTAAATATAATAATTCAAAATTATTATTGATTAATAATAATGAACCACAATTTTTTTCACAAATTCCTAAATACTCAAATAATTTCATTATCAAACGAGTAAAGACAATTTCAATCCCCTGAATTTTCTCCTTAATTATAAAAATGATTAAAGCCTCAAGCCGCTTTGCTAAGCGTGTCCTATTAGATAGGATTAACGTATTTATTAGCCTTCGCACAATGGCGGATAATTTAAAAACCATGGACAAAACATGTTTTTAAAATTGTGACTGTGTAAAGATTTCGAATTTAATAATTGTTTTATTGAAACGGCATTCTAAAAAATTTTTTTTTTTAAATATTTAGACAAGTTACAAAGAATTTAACAATCTAGGAGTAATATTGTATTGGACGACTTTCAACTTTAACACAAAGATTTGTATTCAAATATAAAACGAAGAAGCTTAAATAGCCAACATACCAATGGGAAATGTATGAATGCAGAGATTTTTAAAGAAGTTATTTAAAATATTCATACAACGATTATATACTGTTTATGCCAAGTTTTTCGGAAATATTTCCAGTGTGCATCGTTTAAATAAGTTGCTCCATAGTTTAAATGCCCCAAGGGCCAAACACTCCTTGTCTCTGATTAAATTGCTCAATAATGAGAAAAAACGATCAGGAAAAAGCAAATCATGTGGAAATAATGAAGATTGAATTTACTCGAGGCATGTTAGGGTGAAACTCAATGTAAATTATTATCAGCGATCTTGTATCCCAATAGAAACTGCCCAAAAAGTTACTAGGGCAGCTAAAAAGGTAAGCAAAATATTTAACAACAGAAAGTGTCAGCGAGGTATTTTGGGAATCTTAATCTACAGTGTGTTTATTAAGTACTTGTACAAACTTTAAATGGTTAATCTTTGACTCATTTTAAGGTATTAAAAAGTTCATATGAACAAGGGTCCGTAACGGCTTGGTTCTTGAGATACAGGGCGTCCAAAAAAGTGGTTTTATTTGGTGTTTGATTATATTTTTGTTTAAATAAGATGGCAATTTTACGAAATTCAAGAGTGGAAAACTCAGGTATTTACTCGGCGACATAAAAAAGTTATGGTAACTCCAAGTACAACACTGTATGTGGCGCCATCTAACATTTAACAAAAAACAAGCAGATATTTGAATTTCACGTCTTTAGTACTTCCAGTATCCGAAATTTCGTCATACTGTCATGTTATTAAACAGAAATATAATGAAACACCTTTTTTGGACCAAGCCATTGAGAACCCATGTTTATTAGAACTTTTTATCCTTAAAGTAGTCAAAAATTGACCATTTCAAGTTTGTACAAGTACTTAATAAACACCCTGTATTTACTCTTTTATCTAAATATTAAATTGTATTATTACGTTGTAAAAATTCACATTATAAAACAAATTGCCCTATTGTGAAAAAACGCCTATCATCCTCAGAGAAATTGTTGCTCACCTGGGAATTTCAATCTTGACAAAGGTTGAAAATTAAATTTCACAAATTGGACAAAAAATAGTCCTTTACCGAAAAAGTTCACAAGTTTCGAACAAGATTTTGTTTGCTTTAAAACTTTGTTCGGAAAATACAAAGACAAGGTTGAACGCCAGGAAAAAATACACCTATATTGTCGCTCTTATTGTCATCTCAAATAGGATATTTTCCAATGTTGAAAAGCAAATAGGGGAAGAGTCGCTTTTGTTATGTTTCGGATCATTTGAATTTTCTCCCATATAACAGAATAATTTCATTGCAAATTTTAATGGCAGTTACAGTTTGCCTTGTCGAAATAAAAATCAATTGCAACTGCAACTTGTTTGTCTTGTGTAGTTGTTCTTTTTTTCAATTGTCTAGAAGTAGTACCTACTACGTTTTAAATTTAATTATTATGAAAATTGGTTTCACACCGTGTCTATGATAAATTATAGCTATAAAATGTAACTTGTTCATCTAATGAATATCATACGAATTCTCTGAAAAAAGCATACTTTTTATGAATAAAAATATTCAATTTTTTGGTGGTAAATTAAACATCTATCTAATAAAGTTTAAGACCACACGGCGAGAAAAAAGGCACGTTGAAACTTTACACAGAAAATTTAAAATGTTAATATTAATACGCAGTTTAAAAACTTACCACAATCCTACAAGAGAAAATTATAAAGGTTAAACTCGCCTTGCTTCTCTTTAAACGAACACAAGTATAGTCACAATCCTTGCCGACTTAACTTCCTCCATTACTTTGTTCCTTCTTTTTAATTAAAAGAATTAAATGTTATAAAAAATTCAACTTACCAACCGACATGCAATATTTCACTATAATGAAACAGAAACGGGGTTTTGAAATTACACAGCGACATCCATTGAAATTAATTTAATTTTAATTTTTTTAATTAAATTACAGTTAGAATTCATTTCACCAAAAGGAATTAGCAAAATCGAAATTATTTTTCACCGGTTTTAGGAGATCTTTCACAAATTGTTACCTTCAGTCTTAAGGACATAATATATACAGGGTTGCCCAAAAGTCCGGAATAAAATTAATATAACCTTTAACTTTTGGGGAAAACGCTCGGACAAGTCAATTTAGTTTTATATAATATGCTCACATTTTGAAGTTATTCGTTTGTTTTTTATAGACAAGTGAAAGTGAAGTGTGCACTTTATTTAATGCTAAATATCCGGATAATTAAATTTCGCAGGGCACTGTTATTAAAATATTCCACAAATAAGATGGACATGGAACAGTAAAGGACTTGCCTAGGAATGGACGGCCACGTGTTTTAGGCGATGATGAAAAATTGGATATTGCATTATCTCTGCAGGATACTCCGCATGTTTCAACAGTTTCATTGGCTCAACATCATAATACATCTAGAGGTACTATTGGAAGATTTTTAGAAGCAGAAAAATACCACCCTTATAGTATATCTTGTCCAAGAGCTTTTAGAAGACGACTATGACAGGCGTTTGCAATTTTGCGAAGAAATGAGGAGATGGTGTAACGAGAATAATAGGTTTTCACAGAACATTATTTTCGGATGAAGCTACTTACTATTTAAACGGGGAGATTAACAGACATAATTATCGTTTCTGGAGTCAAGAAAATCCACGATGAATATTTGAAGCGCATACTCAGCCCCAGAAAGTAAATGTATGGGCAGCTATCATTAATAACCGAATTCTGGGGCCATTCTTTTCTGAAGAAAACCTTACAGCTGAACGGTACCTGGACTTCTTAACCTAAGATATTTAAATGATAACAGTCGTCATTTCGAAATAGCTTGACAGAATCGCGCCAAAATTTATGAGCATGCTGTACGAGATAAAGTCGCCACAGTGGATCTTTTCCCGTGCGTCATCAATCAACGATCAGGACTCGACGTGGTTAATAACTCTGCATCCTTATTTATTACAGTAACAAGTTTGAATAAAAGCATAAAAGAACGTCTCCAAGATTCCGCAATAATATAACGTGCTAGACAAGAATAAAACTATAAACGTCAATTAATTACTTTTGTTATTTGTTTAGTTGACTACCGTTGTATTTTAGAACGTCATTGTCAACCTTATTTTGATCTGCCAATCTAATTCGTATTTTGTAAATTTGTGTGCCTTAAAACTGTTCCTTTTTTTAAAAATAGTTCTTTTTAGAGCTTATTATACCCACCATCTGTTTTGGCGGTAAGTATTTATGGATTTTTATAATACCTAATTTATTTATTTTAAATATTCTAACCGTGAAATTTCTTTGAAAAGTTTACGGCAATGGCTAAATTCCCTTAAATGAAAGGATGTCAAAAATTTGACTTTTGCGATTTTAATAGTCAATAAAACACCAAACTTTTCTAGATTTTAAGCTTTAAAAATAGTATTAAATGTATTAACATTTGTTTGTTAATTTCTTTTAGATAATAGAGAATGCCGGGCAAAACTTAAAATAAATAATAATTTTTCGGGATATTATGTAGGTACGTCAAAGGGTAGGCAGGCACGTCCATTTTATGAACTTAGACTTAGTTTTGACTTTTTTCGTCTCGTAATTTTGATTTGGTTCATACGATTTTAATAACGTGAAAGTGATGACGCACCGGAAAAGATCCACTGTGGCGACTTTATTAACTTTCAAATGATGTATCACAAGCTGTATGTTTCCATTTGAAAAAAAGATCGATGTCGTCATATCTTTGACAAATGTCTATAAAAAATAAACGAATAACGTCAAAATGTGAGCATATATAAAAGTAAATTGACGTATCCGAGCGTTTTTCCGGAAAGTTACCAGGTAAGGCTATATTAATTTTATTCGGGACTTATAAATTAATAATTATTATAAATTTATTAAAAATTAATTTTTATATTGGACCGCCAAAAACAGAAATCTTAATTATGCCCTTTGAGCAATTAGATCAAAATATATGTTGACAGAATTTTTTCCTGGAAACTACGTCTTTTTTTGATAAAACAGTTTAGATTAAAGCATTTTCTCTCATATTTCAAGACAAAAAAGTTTTTAAAACTCAACTTACCCAGTGGCATGCAATACTTCACCCTAATAAAACAGAAATGGGGTTTTTAAATTGCCCAGCGACATCCATAAATGTCAGGACGAATTAATTTCGTCGGAACTAATAAGCAAAATCGCGAATATCGCACTTTCGTCTAAAGCTCGATCGTCAGAAATGTTACTGCTCTGCTGCTACGTTGTCAATTATTCCGCTATTAAAAAATTATTGAAACCGGGGAGTAAAGTAAAAGTTTTATTTTTTTGATTAACGATGCAGGCTTCTTCGTTGTAGGCCTAAGATCAGATCACTCCAGCATAGTTTACAGTTGCCTTGTGCACCTTATGTGATAATTTACACCTTTAATAGTATATTAACGTACACGTTTTATAAAGCATTATTTTATAGCACGCGTCCATGTTAAAAAACGAGCCGCTTGCGGCTAGTTTTATAACGGGACAAGTGCTTAAAACTGATTTATATAACACGTACGTTATACTATTCTTTCTAATTTGTAGTTTTTTCAATAAAAAACGCATATTTAAAAAGAAAATAAATCCTTCAAAGTTTGTAAATTTTTATGTCTAAATTTTATGTTGGTAATACTATTTTTTATCATAGTAGCCTCTGGACAAAAAAAATTATTTTTCGAATTGTCATTTTTTGATTTATTGACCCATTTTAACCACGAGATTGTAAAGTTATTTTAGCGATATGAGATTTGAAATTGGACGGAATACGTTGTGTGATCCTTGTACATTCGGTACATATACAGAGCGTTCGGAAATTCGGGCGATTTTGCTACTTTTTTTCAAATTTCAAAAGACGTGATTTTACGTCACGGCATTGCAATTTAGTATAGGGAAGATGAATAATTCAAATAAAGTTGAAGTTAAAATCGACATTGGAAGGTTAGTAGATTAAATTTTGGATAGGATTTGGCAGAAAATGATAGCTTGAAGCATCTACAAAAGATTGATTTATAGATTTATGCAACCAACATACATGACTGTTATCCACACAATAAAAAAGTAGGTTATTAACCTTTTTTTCCTCTGCGAAAAATGGGGTTTCTCGTAAATCACAAAGGCCGCGCAAGTCAATGAAATAAAACATTTAAATGTTACCAACATCAAATAAAGAAAAAACGCGTATCGAAATAGCTTAATATTTTTTATTGTTGAAACCGATATTTCTAGCGTCACTGTTCTTCTAAGGCAGACAACCAACAATACACATGCATTACACAGCATAACCACTATTATTGCCGAATGTGACAAGGATGGAAATAAATCGAATTCCTTCAATATGACCTGTCAGTAAAAGAAATGGCAAAAGCCCCAAATACGTCCCAGTGTAATTTGGTCCGTAACCTTTAAATCTTTTGCGGGTTAGTGTTTTGCAGCTGCATATAATATCAGAGGCAGTATCGTTCTCTTCACCGCAAAGTCTGCATTCAATAGGTTCACAGGATGGATATTTTTTTTTCCTTTCCTAAATTTTCGACTAACTATGTAAAAAGATATTTGATAACTTATCTTATGCCTCTCGTAGGTTACATCCATTGCAGTCTTTTCAACACAACTTGGCAAAACGCAAAATTCTGACTGTCATGACGTGCACGTTAGTGGATATTTCTCTCCCACCTGAAGTCCGTCCTCAATTTCCCCCGAGTCCAATATTAACATGAAGCGGAGGTTTTAATCTAATTAAATACCCCCAGCTCTTTAGTTGAGGAGCATTCTCTGTTGCTCCTAATACAATGATACGAACCTTAAGGAATTGCCACACCTTGGGAAAATCCCAACTGTTAGCTCACATCGTTTAGATAAAAATAGAGACCCTTAATTTAAGGAAATTGCAAATGGATCGTAACCTTAAGAGGTCTTCGTCGCATGTAAATATACCTCTTTTTTGCTATCCGTTGACAATTTCTTCACATTGGGACGATTTTCGTCAGATTTTAGCAAGGAACAGATTATGTGCTTCTTAGTACTTGCGTTTATTTAACTAATATAATCGTTATTTTTTTTCAATACTTTAATAGTTTATTATTTAACGAGCGTATAATGTACGCCATAATAAAACGAGGATGAAGTTTACGGCACGAGCCAAAGGCGACTGTTGTAAATCATCCGAGTCTATTATGGTTCATTAGACGCGAGTCAAATACTATACTTTATCTAAAACCATCCATTTATACAGTGCCTGAAAAAAAGTTGAGTTCATATGGGAAATATAATAATTACACTTGTTGTTTTATGATGAACATAATGCTCTTATTATCAGAAGTATTATGCACCTATTATTAAATGGTTGTAGATAAAATATACTAAAACCATTGAATATCAAACAATAAGAAGGCTATTTAAGCAGATTTCCTTAATCTGCTACGTTAAATTCATAGATGGCACCAATGAGTCATCAAAAATAAAGCGTGTTGATGCAGCCACTAACGACAAGCCTTTTCACTGCTAAATTAAAACATTGTTGCCGCCTGTCTGTTTGACTTGCTGCATTAGTTTTTTAAATTTATTTTTATAGCTTATCGTAAAACTTGATTTCAGTATAAGTATCTACACATATTCTAGATTTGTAGTTTACCTTTATTTTCCTACCTATAGTATAGCCTAGAGTATAGACCTAAAAATGTCCCTATTTTTAATTGCTTAGTAGAATATAATATTTTCAACCTATTGACGTTCGAACGTTAATTACATGGAAACATATTGACTGCCATGTTTTCTATTTTTAACATAATTAAATGACGACTCTCACTATTTAATACATACCTAGGCTACAACGTATATGTTGGGTAAAATATGAATGATGTGCGGTTTGTATACCTTAGATTTTATTTGCAATTATTACTACTTTTCAAAATGGTTAAAATAAGTAGGTTTAACTTTCTTACTTAAGAAACATCCAGTTTGTTCGGATTTATTCGGTTTGTTTCGTGTATTACGTATTTTGCTATTTTTCGACGAAATAAAACCTATTTTAGTTATACTTACTGTCGCTTTTTATCTACTTTTATTTGTTTGACATTTAACACCTAATGCAACGGTAAAATCATTGTGAAAATCGGTCTAATTACCCCGGAGTAATCAGCGTACATATTATTATCAAAAACATACATTCGGCTGGAAATGAGAACGTTCTATTTTATTGTCTGTTAGAAATGGTTATATCATTAAAAATTCCAATAAAATACGATGTGCAGCAACACCGCGACATCACATCAGTGAATTTGAGACATCTGTTGCCGATGCGCTGCATTATAACGACAGATTTAAGGTTAGAGTTACGATCAACTCCACAATGGCGGCCAAACCACCTCCAGTACGTCTAAAACTGGGTTGTCAACTTTTCGCGGACATCCGCCATTCTTATAGTTTGATATTCAATGCTAAAACTAATAAAAAATAGAAAATCTAGTATTTGACATTATCATAAATATTACTGATGGTTTCACTGAAGTATATATCACTGCCTTATTTAATTTTAAATACCTTTAGGAAGAGATTTTTCCAAATAACTGTTAAATGGATTATGATAAAATTATAAAAGTTGGTGTGCGAGTACAAGGGCCTTCAAAAAAGTAAAACAGCGTTTTTATGTAAAATGAATAGGGACAACAATATTTTAGGCTTGCAAAATTTACATAGGGATTTTCCAAGGGCCAATCTGGAGGCGCACCATACTGTATAAAGTTTACAAATAGAATGAACAAATATTTGCTAGGCAGTGTATTTACAAGCTTTTCGTTTCTTTCAGTAAAAAGAGTAAAAAGCAATATGAATGATAGTGACAATCCAGATGAAACTTTAGAAGCAGCAAATGATGCGATTTTAAATTTGCTACCAGAAAAATCCCGGATAATCTATATAAAATACTATAAAATTTTTATGGAATGGTGCAATGTTCATAAAACAAAGTTTTAAATAGCCAGAATGAGTTTAGAAGATAATATAGTATCTGCAAAAATAATTAAAAAGCGAATATTGTTGCATATCGGACAAGTGTGTAACTGTTTTTCATATTGGAATACACAGGGATCCCAGTACAATGGATACCCTGGGGCGAGTAGACCACGATGGCCGTTTCGTCCTTGTTAGGACTCAACCGGCAACCATAACCCAAGCGATTCCGACAAAGGCGGTAAGATCTATTCCATCCATACACCGTAGCGCCATCCCAGAGGAATTAACTCCAATATAAAAGGCAGTCACCCTGGTAAAATCAAAAAGTACACAACTAAATAAACCACGAAGTGCATTACAATCCAGTATAGGAAATGCAATTTGCGGGTGTCTGTGTGACTGTCTTTTATATTGGAGTTAATTCCGCTGGGATGGCGCTACGGTGTATTGATGGCCGCTTTGAAGAGGCTTTTAAAACATCTTACCGCCGTTGTCGAGATTGCTTGGGTTATGGCTGGCTATAGAGTCCTAACAAGGACGAAACGGCCGTCGTGGTCTACCCGCCTCAGGGTATCCATTGTGCTTGGATCCCTGTGTATTCCAATATAAAAAAAACAGTTACACACTTGATCGATATGCCATAATATTCACTTTTTAGTAGCCAGAATATTATTTCATTAGCATTTTCCTCTTTTTTCAGAAAAAAATTTAAAAGAAAAACTTGATTGCCTAAAAAAAATTATGTGCACCTCGGCCTCGCCGTCCAACAATGATCAACTTTACGCGGCCTTAATATACAAATAACTATTTTGTGATACTTACAACATTTTGCGGAAAAGCAGCAAAGGTTTTTAGAGATGAATATCAAACCATCTGGAACATCAATGCCAAACCACCATTATTATTTGTTCCACGACACTGGCGAATAAGATCTTATTCGAAAACAGAACAAGGCAAGGGTGGCATTATAGGTGGTGTATTTTTCGTCGGAGCTTAAGCTCGCCTTTGTAATAGATTTGGCAAACAAAATTTTAAAGTAAACAACCGGGAAATCTTCTTTTAAACTGGCAAACTCGTTCGACAAAGGATGCTTTTACTGAGAATCGCTTAATGTTTTTTATACCTCGGAGAGCTGCAACAACGATTTTTCTACGTAATTAGTTGTTGTTAAACTATTTAGGGTTATACAGTGTTGGGAAGAATTTACGCAGCATATAACGTGCGAGCAAAAATTATTGGCATCAAAGAGGGCTTGGATTAAAATACGTAGGGCTTGGTTTAAATCACAATCATATGGGGACGATATATCTAACCAAATCTAGGTTAAAATTTTGTCAAATTCATATTATGACATGATATGCTAAACTAATGAGTAATAAAATAAGTAGACAAACACAAATTTATTTTTGTTGTTTAAAAAATTAACAAAGTATAAATATACGAAAAGAAAAATAAAATTAATTACATAAATTGCTGAAATTGGCCACTGCCATGCTCCAAGCACAAATTCACACGTCGCTTCATATTTTCGAAAGCGTTGACCAGCAAAATATAAAATATATAAAAAATAAAAATATTTCACGAACGTTTGCAACAAGTTCTTCTGTTCTTACAGATGGTTTTCCTGCTCCTTTTTTATGTTGTATAGAGCCTGTTCTGTTTCCCTAAATACAGCCAAGGTTCTTTTCAGACAATGATAAAAATCCCCAGCAATTAAAGCAACGTTAGGAAAATGTTCGTGAAAATCGTCCATGCACGAACCTGGATTGTATCGCTACTCATCATTTACTCTAACCCCGTTTCGAAAATACGCTTCAACCATGAATATTTTGTGCTGTTCCGTAAAGCCCTCTGTGTAAATTGTTCAAGAAATGGGAAAAATTAGCGATGAATCAAATTACTTGTAACGACTCTCAAAGATAACGGAATAACTGATTGATTGTTAATTCAGGTAGTTACTGACACTCAACAGGTATTAAGCTCTACGGCTAAGCATTACGTCTTTAGATGCAAGGCCTTCTTTAATGCTAATAATTTTTGCTCGCACGGTAGGAAAAAAGTTTTTTGGTAGATTTCAACAAAAACCGATGATGGCAATTGTGTCGGCATTATCGGAAATCCCACGCATTATTAAACAGAGGCGTTCGTTAGAGGATTGACAGAGAATAAAAAAATATTGTATAACAAAAATGGCCTTAAGGTGGAAGTATTAGCATGCTTGCCAACCTATAACCTATTTCGAATAGATTTATTTAAGTTTTTTAGCTTTTACACAAAATTTAAATAAAATCATTAGCGGCTTCATATTTGATAGGTAATAATTGAAATATTAAATATATATCAATGAATTGTGTTAAATAAATCGTAAAAAAATTAAAAAATTATAATTTAACACTTTCCATAAATTTTTATTTTGCAGATGCTTCTTCAAAGGAGTACTTAAAAAAAAAATCCGTGGAAAGTGTAAAATTGTAAATTTTTTTTTCCATTTATTTAACACAATTAATAATGGATTTCCACCAAGTAAAAGCCAAATCAATTCTAAATGAATTTAGTTCCAAACGACCGGGTATTAATGTTAGATGCTCATAAATTTTATTTGCTATTTCTTCAGGATTTCCCTCGATTTCTATCTCCGCATTGCAACTGTTTTCTGTAATTTCTTTATAAATCATCCACATGCATTTCATTTTGTTATACGAATTATTTACCCTATTGGAATAATGTTTTTTACGAGATTATTTAAAAGTTTATCATATTCTTTTTCCTTTTTTCATATTGTTTATTAAAGTTTTGATGCTGTGTTGACAATGTTAATAACAAATCTAATTTACGTTTGGAATCAATAATTTCCATATCATTAAATATTTTTGAAACTTTACTCTCGAACATAGCTTTAGAGGCAAATTTTGTTGGAATATAATAATATAATTATTCATAAATGCACACCACTGCTTATCAACATTATTTCTTTCAACCGCATAAACATTCAACCAGTCTTCATTTTCAATCAGCTATTTTAGGAGAATTATATAGAGAAAAATTTTAGGTAAGATTTTTTAAAATATTATTATGTCATTGTTCTTTCACTGTACAATTCTCCCAGAATTAACAATAAAATAAATTCATATTTTTGTAATACGACAGATATTGGCTTAATAATGTCGCGACGATATTGATTTTATTTAAATGTAAGTTATAAGTTGGCAATAGATTGAATAATGTTGAGAAATCTACCTTAAAAGAAAATATAATTATCAACATTTTTTATTAAGGAATTTTGTTTGGAAGAAAATTATAAAGCCCTACACCAACTTTGAAAATACTTGAATATTCCTTTGAAAATACTTGAATATTCATGCAGGGCCATTTATAAGTGTAAAATATTATTAGCCACTTTTTCTAGTCAAGGTATTTCTAATTTTTGCTACAAAGTTTTGCTAAAAAGCCCGGTCCATTATTCCTTGTACACGGAGAAGAAATTCTAAATCTGCACAATTTTTTTGTGCTCCACTATCGAGTACAGCAGTATTTTGCTCTAAGAAGTAATTCCAAACAGCATTTCGTACTGTTATTTTGGCTGTCAGGAAACATTGCAGAGAACATTACAGATACTCTCCGAGAACTATATTTTATGTAGTACCACTTAAACATTATTATTTTTGCTTGAATACTGTAAAACATGTGGTATCTAATAAAAAATATAACGTCTAGTAACATTTACCATTATCATAATTATTTCTGATTGTTTCATCGAACAATGTATTTTACGAATGGGTTTTCCTAAATAACTTTAAATTTGATTGCACAGGAAGAAAAAATAATAACCACTTGTTATGTTTCACAAATTTATTCAGTTTCCTAATAGGTGTTTCGGCCCTTGCGAGCCATTGTCAAAGGAGTGCAAGAAGATACTAAATTCTACGTGACATTACAGAAGTATAATGTATTTTATAGTATGGTAAATATAAACATGTCATAAAATTAAAATAAGAATTAGAAGATTGAATGGTCAACTGTGGGTTTTCCTAACTTTTAAAAGTACAGATGCATATTTACTCCTAAATTAGTGTGCTATTAAGAATTAGGAAAGCGCCTGAAGGTATTTCGGTTTGATTATTAACAACATTACATTTGTTTTTATGACTTTTTGATAGCTATTGTTTCTAGTAAATTTAGTTTCTATGGGTTTTATGTTGTTAGAGATTGAGTGATTGTGTAATATGCAGTGATCAGCTAAACCTATTTTATTTTGTTTTTTTAGAATAGATGTTTTGTGTTCTTTAAGCCTGGTGTCAAAATTTCTACCTCTTTGTCCAATGTAGATAGCCTCGCAGTTGTCGCATTCTATTTGGTAGACCCCACTTTGTAAAAGTTTGTTTTTAGTTTCTATTTTAGCAATGGATATGTTTTGTTTAAGTTGTTTTTATTGACTTGAATATAGGAATGATATAAAGGTTTTTAAGTTTTTTGGCGATTTTTTGGCTTGTATCTATATCTTATTGAGCAGAGTTTTTGTGTGTTTTGTCTTTGTTTTTTCTTCAGTATTTGGTGTATGATTTTTGTGGCTATTGTTTTTATGATATATAATTCTTTTTTGTATTGGATGTCTGAGAGAGGAATGGGACAACAGTTGGAACAACAGTTTCACCAAGCATGTAGCCCAACACAAATTAATTATCACTTTTAATTTGCTTATTAGAAAATAATAAAATTGCTGCCGTTGTCCGTCCGACCAGGACTTTAAAAAAAGGCTTATAAAATTTTGCACGAACAGGCGAGCATAAAGAAAATCAGTATTTATGAACTTTAAAGGTAATAATTATTTAAATACCTAAAAAGTTTATGATAAAATACAAACTTTCTTACTTCGTCAAAAGGGTTTTAAAAAGTTGCTCAATTTTTTCACCAAAAAGATTAACGGCTTATTCCTTTATTTTGTTATTTTTCAGACAGAGGAGATTATTTTTCCTAATTCCATTTATTTTTTACCAAGTTAATCTGTTTTTAAAGCGACTAATAAAATATTCACCTAAAAAAGGTTTTAAGTTCTCTAGAGAGATTTTAAAGGGGTTTTCACATCTAAATTTATTAAAATAAAATTTAATAAATGCCGGAGGCATTTTAACTGTTTAATGTTATAAAAATAATAAATGTATATAGTATGGTCTAACATGACGTCCCGCGTGCCGCATGCAGTCCAATACGACCTTCGTTGCAGCTAGAAAATATAGAAATATGCCAAAAGAAAGAATATATATATAAGCAAGTCATTCATACACCAACGATGAAATAAAACACATAGGTTATGTGACTGTGTTAGTGACTGGTGATACATAGAAGGTAGCAACATAGTCACTGGAACATTGGAGATCTCGATTCTCACTGAACCGCTCTCGAACAAGAAAACGAGTGGATATTCACGCACATATTAGGGTGTTAAGAATTCACATACCCAATATACAACTGTTTAATACTATATATATATAACAGCGATGCGCTTTCCCACTGTAAGACAATGAAAATTGCTAGACCGTTGTGCTGTGATAATATTACGGTAATTTAGCCAATAGGAAATAGGAGTTATTACTACCATAGAATGGTTTATTGTCATTATTGCTCTGAATACTCACAGTAATTATCAAGTGCTACACTGAACTGCAAAAAAAGTGACGCACCTAATATTTTGTGAAAGTTTGATGACTCGTAACTTCTGAACTGGTTAATCGATTTGAATGATTTTTTTTTGAATTTTATAGAGTTAATCTTTAGGATTAATATACATGTTGAATTTTGTTTATTTCTTATGATTTTGTAATGTTTATAATCTATAACAGATATAATTGTTTTTTCAGAAAATTTAGATCACCCTGTGGATGGTGTCAGCATTCAATTTTGTTTTAAGCTAACATTAGCTTATTGAATGAACTATTGTTTATCTTTTGTTTTTTGATTCATGTCCCTATCTTGTGTAGGTCAGGAAATACCATCGTTTTATTAAAGAAAAGTACTTTTCACTCTGCATAAAGGAAAAACACTGTCAACCGTATGTTTAAATGGTAAGTAGGCGATGAATTACATGTTACAGATTTTTATTTGATTCTATACGTCATAATTTGGAAACGTCAGTGTGTCAGTTTGTCAATAAGAATTTTCTCTTGGTGCGGTAATTTAATTAAATGCCTCAACAAATTACACCAGAACAAGTCGCTCGTACTATCGCTTTAGTAGCAGAAGACAAAAGTAAGAGATTGTTTCTCGGGTCGCTGGTATTTGTGAAACTACCGGACGTCGTGCAATTCAAAGATATGAAGAAACAGGCCAGTATCATAGAAGAGTAGGTTCCGGCCGTCCTAGATGTACAACAAATTTTGATGATCGATTTATCCAAAGGCAAACGTTACGCAACCGCTATCAGACTGCGGTCAAAACAAAACATCTGTTGAGGGAAATACGCGGTATTGATGTTAGTGATCATAGTCTGTCGAAGGTTACAAGAGATCAATTTAAGAGCTAGGAGACCAACAACTGCTCCAAGATTACTTGTCAGGCATCGTGCAGCTCGCCGAAACTTTTGTAGAATGTTTGAAGGTTGGAATGAACAACAATGGTCTCAGGTTTTATTTACCGATGAGTCTCGATTTTGTTTGTTTTCGTCTGATGGTCGTCAAAGAGTTTGGAGACGAACTGGAGAACGATACTATCAAAGTTTAATCAGCGAACGAGAAAGCTATGGAGGGGGATCCATAATGATATGGGGAGGAATATCACTAGAAGGCCGCACAGAACTCTGTGTGTTACCAAGAAATGCTCTTACGGCGCATATATATGTCGAAAATATTTTGCAGGATTATGTTGTTCCTTATGCACATTTTATTGGGAACAATTTTATTCTTATGCACGATAATGCGAGACCGCATACTGCCCGAATTGTAAATGCATATCTTAATGAAGTCGGCATAGAAACAATGGTATGGCCACCAAAAATATATATATATATATACCAGATATGAACCCGATCGAGCACTTGTGGGATGAATTGGGGCGGCGAGTTAGATCTCTCCAGAGGTTTCTGCAAAAGTTTAGATGCCTTAGGAGAAGCTCTAGTGGAGAAGAGGAATGATATTCCTCAGCTGACCATTTTCAACCTCATCCATAGCATGCCAAGGCGAATAGAGGATTTAATTAGAGCAAGAGGGGGTAACACCCGGTACTAAGTTTTAGTTTTCTTACATTTTGATTCATATGTTCCTGTTTCTGTTGTTAATAAAGCTTTTAAATGTTGACAGTGTTTTTTCTTTATGCACAGTGAAAAGTACTTTTCTTTAATAAAATGATGGTATTTCCTGACCTACACAAGATACGGACATGAATCAAAAAACAAAAGATAAACAATAGTTCATTCAATAAGCTAATGTTAGCTTGAAACAAAATTGAATGCTGACTCCATCCACAGGGTGTTCTAAATTTTCTGAAAAAAACAATTATATTTGTTTTAGATTATACTTAAACATTACAAAATCATAAGAAATAAACAAAATTCAACATGTATATTAATCCTAAAGATTAACTCTATAAAATAAAAAAAAATCATTCAAATCGATTAACCAGTTCAGAAGTTACGAGTCATCAAACTTTCACAAAATATTAGGTGCGTCACTTTTTTTGCAGTTCAGTGTATTATTGGGGATGTAATCTGTTTTTATATGCTGTATTAGTTCTGACTGGCAGTTGTCATGAAACTTGACATTAATCATAATATTTGATTGCTACGGTTTGCTAAAAATCAGTACTGTAGTACTGTACTCAAAAATTTAAATGGCTTTCAGTGTGATATGGTTTTTGTCGTTTAACGTTGCATATGCCTATCTGTTATGTAACATCGTTTACTGAGATTCGTCCATAGATAATAAAGAACCTTCTATTGCTTTTTCTGACAAGCAAAGTTTAAAAAAACCTAAAACAAAGTAAAAATAAATTAATTAAAACAGGTATTGGTACGATCAATAAAATTCAAATTCAGACAGGACAGCTAGAAGACTCTAAACAACGATGTGACCTGCGCACCAAATACGTTAAAACTAATAATACGTATCGCGGCGATTGCCGATCGCTACGAACCCCCACCAACATCTTGTGGATTATAGGTTCTAATGGATACAATTTGTTTTTGGGGACGCTATCCCGCTTTCTTAATTGTAGAGGAAGCACTTTACTGGGCTGGGTCGCATTGAGAAGATACAATTTATTTCTTAACAAAATTGCTGTATTAAAAATGGTTCATTATTCAACAAGACTGTGCTGCTAATGGAACTAATTACTACCATTAAAAACACTGTTCTAGCAAATTTGGAATTGATATAACACTAAAGCGGGTTTAATACACTAGTAATTTATTTATTATGGGTTTATAAAAAATAAGCTATCAATAGAAAATAGGTCTCAGCAAACCTGTTGTATAAGATCATTTTCCTTGGTGTAATCATCATCTGTCTTGTTATTTTTCTTCCTCGATATTTTAAAACAATTGAAGATATTGTAAAAAAACCGAAGTTGTTAAACTATATTTTATTATTTTGCGTGTTACTTTTTATGTCGGGTTACCAACTTAGCGGAACTTCATAAAAAAAAATGTTATTGACAACTTCAAGACACTAAAGTTCGGTTCAATTCTTGGTCTTTTATATAAAGTTTGCCTTTACATATTTACGGAAAAAAAAATATTAAGGTATATATATTTAGGAAACAAGTAAAATTTACTACGTACCAAATTTAAAAGTTAAACAAAAATAAATTTATCATTTTACAAATTTATACCCAAAACCTTTCTTTATAATATGGGCCATAATTTACATGAAAGCTTAATATTAAAAAAGTTTGGCGCCCAAGCATCACTTGTTCTTTAACTGTGGTTACGTAGGTTTTAGCAGCTATAAAAAGTTTATTAAATTTTAAAAGCAGAGCTACCTACGTTTCGTAAATTTTAGCAAATGATTTACATGTTCACAACAAAAAAAGTATTTTATTCAGGTTTGTCTGGTTAGGTACTGCTGTTTTTCATTACCGACAAAAATATTTAAAAAATGTTATTTATGAACCTATTATTATCTAATTTGATAAAAACATTATTAAACTAGCGTAACAGTGCTATTTATAATGCAGGACAAATAATTGTATTTTCCAGTTAGTAGCATGTCCATTGTGTTTGGAAAACGTATTGTTATAGATCAAACCAATGAAATGAATATTCCTGTTAAATTTATACTGTTTAAACGTAATAGATATTTTGACACAATCGTTTAATATGTAGCTATTATTTCACTGAATTTGTAACATTGTATTTCACATTTCACAATATTTCTCATATTTTAATTAAATATTATTTTGTTGATAAAATAGGTAAACTACAAAAATGTTAAAATGCTCAAAAAGAAAAATGGCTAAGGTACAATCGCATTTTTTAATTGTGATGTTTAAATTAAATAAAAAATGATTACTTTAGTAATAAATATATTTTTTTATGGAACGTGAAATTACTGGGCTATATACTAATACACCTGTCGGGAAAAATTGAGTATTTTGTATTAAGCTTTATGATTAATTAATTATAACAAAGTTAACATACAGCAAATAATACTCAAATATTATTTGATTTTATTGGATTTGGCACAATACAGATGATTAAAATGTGTCATAATAATCATTAAATATTGTACTAAACCATAATAATTGTGGTTATAATGTAGATCAATTATATTATAATAAATTTTACTCTCTAGTTGTGGTACATTCGGTTATTTGATTTGATTATGTTTAACATTAACAACTAATATACTCTACAATATTTACTTGTTACTAGAAAACCACCACAATAATTGTGTGTGTAATTAATTCATAGATTAGTAAAGTTGACCGATACAACTGATTTTTAGAGAAAAAAAATTACTTTAAATTTTAAACGAATAATTATTGAAATTATATACCTTTTCTACAGTCAATACCCTGCGGGATCACCTTGGCTTGAGAGGGCCTGCGTCTATAGCTATCTATATAGACTCAAGCAGCCATAAAGGCAATTTGCCCCAGCCCAGCAGTACTAAGTCGAAATTAGTAAGACGCTGTCGCAACAATCTCTGCACATTTGGTGCTCAACATCAAATCACCTTGTGTTGGGTTCCTGGACACAGCAATATGGCAACGAGACTGTTGATGTGCTCGCCAGGGAGGGCGCAAGCATGTCTGTCGAACTAGCAGAGAATACTGTGGCTAGACCATAGACAATTTACCTTTCGATAAGCAAACAATAATCACGAAAGTGGCAGTTTTATGGCCTCGCGCATGTAAACAAAACTAGGCACTATTAGTCATGCGCACTGCAACATTATCATTTGACGAATGGGAAAATAGACTGGTCCCGGCTTTAAAATTTAAATTCTTGCCAAAAAATTGGAATTTCTTCTCAATTTTACTCTTC
Source organism: Polydrusus pterygomalis (assembly GCA_963969555.1). NCBI lineage: Eukaryota > Metazoa > Arthropoda > Insecta > Coleoptera > Curculionidae > Polydrusus > Polydrusus pterygomalis. Next base: position 10,737,324 of record OZ018379.1, read on the forward strand.
TCAAACTTACCGAAAATACGAAATACAAATACCATCAGGTATTTTACCCCTATTTGGGCATAATAAAACTATACAACGGCTGCTAAGTACTAGTCATTGTTTATATTTCTATCCGAGTCACTAAAAGCACAAACACAATTCACCTAACTACACAAAAACTAGAAATCCGTAAATATTACACACCCACAATCCACGATAGCTAAGAAAACTACAAGCAATCCACAGCAGAGAAACCTTAAACACAACAACAAAAATGGCGGCCGAGCTGGTTCTGGAGCGTATCTTCACAGAGAAATAAAGTATCGTGAGCATGTCGATAAAGTAGGACAGGTCCATAACACGAGGTTTGTGCGCATGCACGAAGGTGTCCAAAAGGAAGGCAGCTGACAGGCGAGTCATGCGCTCGGACGTAATTTTTCATCCATAAAACGTAACTTTTCTTTGCGCAGGAGATAAGCTGTACGTATCTAAAGGTAAATTGTCAATGGGCTAGACCACTGGGATCAGTCAAAGAGGAGATAGATCGAACAGCTTAACAACTTGCGCAAAGCAGATGGACGTGGCTTACAACTTGTAGCATCTCCAGGCAATTGTGTCCCATACTTGATAACAGGAAAACCGCAGCGCTATTACAGCACAGTCGGAAGGACCTAAGAAACATCACTGTCATAGTCACCGGACATTGCCTGTTCGATAGACACGCTGAACGTATGCAAATGCCAACTAACGACTTCTGTAGAAGTTGCAGAGATGATGAAGGGGAGGAAAGTATTCAGCATTTCTTGTGTGAATGCTCCGGCCTCGCGAGAAGAAGGTTCAATGCCCTGGGCGAACCATTCTTTAATGATCTGGAGGAAGTGAGCAGCTTGCAACTGGGACGACTCACCAAGTTTATTAACAGCAGTCGCTGGTTTGAAAGAGCAGTCTAGATTATTCTACGATCGCGTTAACCATCATGAAGCTGATGCGGATAGGTTCCGCGTCATTGTCTGTCTTGTAATGGATTTTTAATTTAGACCTTTCTTTGGGAGATAATAATTTTTAAAGTTGGCCTATTTATACTAACACAAATTATAGTATATTTTAAAAACGAAAAGATAATCGTAAAATGTGATACAAGAGAGACATAGCTTAAGGATAGTTCTCTCGATATTTTTAATGTGAAGTAAATCGTTGGTGACAGCCGAGTGCCAAAATTGGATTAAATTGCAGTCAATAACCGAAATTTGTATATTATATCGTATCGTATTTTTCAAACCATTCAAACGATTGTTTATTATCTAATATTCGCAACCTAGACGGCTTCACTTGATAAATTCGGAAAGCTAACAATTTTCCTGGTTCCGAATTCATATCTCCAAAAGTAAAGATTATGGCCTTCAAGTTAACTTTACGGTAAACAAACCCGTAGCCATCAACTGCCTTAATTGTTGCTCGTAACGTTACGTTGCACAGGTGGTAATGACTAAAAATTACCAGTTCTTATTTCTGCTACAATACGTTATGTAAACTATGAGATTTTTTTTAATTAAAATACAAGTTCAGTCTTAAAACAATGCTATATCTTACAGAACAATCATACCTAAATAGTCTGTTATGTGTAAAATATATTTCGTTAGAGCATATTTATTTTTAATTTAAATTTTGTATTCGGGGGTTATTGCTTGTAAGAAATGCACAAATCCATAAAAGGAAAGCAATCAAAGTTTAAAAAAAATCAGGAACGTATCCCAATGAAGAATCAATAAGATTAGTGGATTATTATCCAGTACAGGACGAGGAAATAATGAGGGTATACTATAAGCACCCTAGGAATTATCTATTCTAATAGCTTAAAGGAAATTCGCTGCTGGAACAAAGAATGAAGAATAAATAATAAAGAATAATCAATAATAACACAGGCCTGCATTTTTAACACTTTGAAAGTTGATTTAAAAAGTTTAACTGTTTTCTAGTAATTGGGTAGCGCTGATTTCAAATCTGCTTTTAGTTTTTTTATATCACGTAAGGTTATTTTTCAAACCGGTAAAATCCAAAAATATAGAAAAAACACGATTTATTTCATTTATAAGCTAGTTTTTTAATATATTAAGGAAAAAAATACAAAAATATACAAAATATACTCATTTAAACTATTATGAATAATTATTTATTCATTACGCTTCTTCAAAAAACGTTTTCTTTTTTTCAGAAAAGCTTCTTTTGGTTTTTTTTCTGTTTCATCTAAAGGAAGATCTCTTCTCAATGTCCAACAGAAATCATTTTCGTGTCCCAGCGCCCCTGGTATCTTTTTTCCATCTCTTTAATATATTAATGAAATCTTTCACATTGCTCTTCACCCACGTTCCCAAGATTTTCCGGGAATTAGTCCAAATGGAAATGTAAAAAGTGAATTTTTATGATCATATTCTGAAATTCCTGAAATTTTCCAGCATATTTTCAACGATCTCAACATAGTAGTAATGTAGGTTCAACTTCTTTAAAAGCATTCCATGCATGTTTTTCCTTATCTTCCATTACCTTTTCAAATTCTGTATCTTTCATCAAGCTGCTAATCTGCGGCCCTACAAAGATTCCCTCCTTTAACTTTGCCTCTGACAGAGCCGAAAATGTTTTACACAAATATTTAAAACAATTTCCTTCTTTGTTTAATGCCTTAACAAATTGTTTCATACGTCCAAGTTTTATGTGAAGTGGTGGAAGTAAAATTTTTAGATCTTCACACACTTCCCAGTTGTGATTTTTATATTGTATTCTTAAAAGTAATTCCTCTAAATTTTCATAGTTTTCCTTTAACTTAACTGTATGGCCGACCGAAACAGAAGCAAAAACATTGTCATTATGTAAAAGAACAGCTTTAAAGCTCCTTTTTGAAGTCGATAAAAAGTCTCCAGTCGGAAGGTGTGTAGCACCACAGAAAATCATTTTTTATTCATCAATCATTTAGAATTTAAAGTACTACATTCATTTTAAAATGTATTAAAACGCCTATTATAAGTTTTTTTTTAATTTTTTCTTTTTTTTTTGCAAAAAAAAATCTGTGGGTGATAGAGACCAATTGTATTTTAATTAGTTATTTCTATATAAAAACTGAACTCAACAAACAAAAATCATGTCATCACAAATTTCATGCAGGCCTGTGTAATAAATAAAAAATAGAGAAAAAAGAAGAAAGAAGAAGAAGAAACCTAGTATCTCTCTTATGTAATTTTTCACATATCAGGGAAATATTTATAATAGCATATTTTGAAATGCTTTGTATAGAATGCACATTTATTAATTGTTTTAAAATCCGCTTTATTTTAAAATCTATTTTAGATATTGCGCATTAATAAATGATATACAACTAATGCCAGTATATATTATATTTGTACGTTTACTATTTTAAAATAATTTGCGCAACAATTAATATTTTATAAATTTATGTACGACTAATTTTGAATACATTTATTTGAATATTATTTATGAATACCTGCTAACCACCCGCTTTATTTATAATAAATTTGTTTAGCAGAAAATTGGTACCATATTTAAAATACGTTGTCAGAAAATCGAGCGTTTTTAATTAGTTTTATAGCCTGTAAAACATATTTTCGTTTCATAAAGTACGTTTTATGCAAAGGAATTTAATTACAAAAATGTTCAACTTGTTGCCAATAAAATTTAGTTATGTTAACTTTGGCAACAATAATTATTATTGTTTGTTTGAAGGTGGTAGACAATGAAATAATATGAAAAATATTACCTTGTCAGACATCCATTGTCTTTATTTTGTTACTTAACACAACGTTTCGGTTAGTTAGTATCTGTAACCGTATTCAGGTGTAAACTAAATTATAATTCTAAGGCTACTGTCTTAAATAATATCCATGTGCAGTGAAACTTGATTACTCCGCCTACGTGCTTATTGGAGTGTGAATTTTGAGCTGTTGGTTTTGGACAAGAAGAGGCTTCCAGATATTGGGGATATCTATACTTGGTTTACTAAATATTCGGGTATCACAGATCGAATCATTCAAACTCCATAAAACTGGACATAATTCGAACTCTTTATCACAGATCATCTTACGTATGCAACAATCCGGAAGACCTTAATATTGAAATTTCAAACATCAAAAAATATTTAAAACAAAATGGTTACCCTGAAACTTTTGTAACTAATACCATTTCAAAACTTAAAAATCGCGAAGTAAAAACTAATACAGAAACGAAAGAGGAGCAAGCATTTCTTACAATACCTAATGTCAAGGGGATTTCTGAAAAGATTAGAAGGATAACCAAAAACTATAATATTAAAACAGCCTTAAAATCGGGAAATACGCTTAGAAGCTTTCTTACAAAAGTAAAACCCCCCAGTAATGAAAACATAAAAAATTGTATCTATGAAATCCCTTGCGAGTGTGGCGAATCGTACATTGGAGAAACTAAAAGACCTCTTCCCGTACGAGTTAAAGAACATCTGAAACATACTCAAAGAGGTAAATCTTCTAGATCAGGTATAGCAGAACAAGTGTGGACCAACCAACATAATATACAGTGGTCAGAAGCCCAAGGTTTTAGACACAAAACAGCACTGGAGAAAACGAAAATTTAAAAAAGCAGCTTTCTTAACTCAAAATACCCATATGTTTAGTAAACTAAGTATTATAGATATCCCCAATATCTGGAAGCCTATTCGTGTCCAAAACCAACAGCACAAGAAGTTCTTTGGTTTCTATTTATATAACTGACAATATCCTGTTTAAGGTCTGATAATGCTTAAGTACGAGCAAAACATGTTAAGTATTCATAAAAGAAATATTTGTGTTTTAATTTTTAACAATTTTTTTGCTTATTATTAGTTTTGAATTAAAATTTTACATAGATGGTATCGCAAGTGGTCAATTTTTCTACTTCGGTCATTTAAAAATAAATTTCATGCACGAATAACTAATCTTGTCAATATGGGTCCAATAAAATAAAAGCAGAATAATAAACCAACAATTTGCGACAGAAGGAAGGAATATGATCCTCGAGAAGCTTAGCTAATTAGAACAAGCACAAACTGAGGCCGCCGCGACGCCGACGCCAGACGTCGATCATATTAAAGCAGGCTCTATTACAAGACAGTTTATCGACAGCAGAGAGTGGCAGATTGTCAGGCTGGGATAGGAAAAAAAAAGGAAAAAGGCGTACAAGATTTATACTGTGTATAATATTTTCTTGTTTCTTTGATTACTTTAGTAATAATTATTAAGTCTTTTATTTGATTGTATATTTTTTTTCAGATTTGGCCAAAAGGATATTTTCAACATAATGTTGTAACTATCTCTTTATTACAACTAAATAGCAAAAAGTTAATTAGTTTACAATATCTAAATGTCGTGTACTTTTCTTGTGTTTTCTTAAAGCACTAAAAAAGTAATTAAAATAATCCGGGTTTGTTGGACTTTTTATATACCTCTCCAAATCTAATGGACTAAAATTTCTCTTTTACCTATACTTAATGCAATTTGCTCAAATTCCTTTCCGCTATTCTTCGTCACCTTTTCGTAGATCAAAATGAAATAAATCTTTTTTTTTCAGATAAAGCAAATACCTCGTCGGTTTTATCAAACCCATCTTTTTTAAAATCTAGTTTTCTCCATTTAATCCCTTGAAGGATGAACGGATCCGTTTTCTCGTTAGACCTCTTATTCTTCTCACTTTGAGACTGAGTAAAATTTAATGTTAAAATTTGATTTTCAATTGTTTTTTTTTGGTTTACTCCGAGATGAAATTGTGATTCTAATGTATTTTTCGAATAAGTATTTTTTCTTATTTTTAAATCGTAGGAGGCTAATGTGCCCTTAGTATTTCATCAACTTAACGCAAGTTATACGAGAGCTACGATCTTTGTGAAAAGTTTAATACCAACTATCTCGCAAAAGGGTGATACTACGACAAAAATGGTAATAACTTTTCCCAGTTTTGTTTCGGTAGATATTTTTCAGTAATTTTAGTAAGTCTTAAGCAAGTTTAAGAACATGCAGCTGCCAAATATGTAATGTATGGTTTGTATTCAGTTTTCCCTTTTATGTTCAGACAATAAAGAAAATTATTGTGTTTGAATGAATGAATGAAATGAACTATTTGAATCACTCCTTTAAAAGAATAACATATTATAATACATACAATAGAAACCGGTCATAGTGATATATTTATTTTAAACTATAAAGAAACTACGAGTTTGCTGAAAACACAAAGCGTGTTCTCAGATCCTTTACTGAAACTTAAATAAATGTTAAAATTTTAGGATATATAAAACCTTTGCTAACACGCCAGCAGAGGCAAATGTCTGGTTTCTATGATGTAAGTTGTTTGAAAATAAGCTGAAGTTTTCAAAAACCACCAATGAAAACCATAAAATACCTGTTTTGTAATGGTTTATTAAACCTTACAGGAAGAACTGCCCGATAGTAAAAGTATCTAGTCCAAAATGAACAAGGTGCTCTTAATAATGTCCATCTCTTTTGTTATGTCTACCAATTTTCTCTTCTTATTTTTATTTAGGCATTGTACACACGTGCAACACAAAAATCTCACTGAGTACTCGACGGCACAATAAAATAAAATTAGTAAGGAATGTTCAGGTAGATAAGCCATGAGGTGTTCATGCCGGCAACTATGATTGATCTGTTGTCCTGTTGTCCTCCTTGTGGACATCTAAACATAGTCTTTACTCTTTCATACTCACAAAAAATGCTAATGTATCTTGGAGGTTGCCAGTACCTACATTATAAAATTTCCAATTGACTTTTAAAATATGGATTAAAAACTTATAGGTCGGGGGCGTTAATAAGCTAACTTTATTAATCTTAACAGACGTTATAGAGTTTAGAGCGACAACAAAAAGGAATACAATAAGTAACGGTAGGTAACGAAAAGCGGGGGTTTGTTGAAATTTTACGAACGGGAAAATTAAGCGTCGTTTGTAGGTCGAAATACCTTCGTTATTAATATTTAAGGCATTTTACTATAAGAATTTTAATATGCATGAGGCCTTAATTTGGGTAAACTTTCTAATGAACACTGCAATATTAATAGAAATTTTATAAAATTTAGTTTTTAAACAAAATTGCTCTCTATAATTTGACCTAAATAAACGTCTATTATTTATTCGTAAAAATCTACCAAACCCAGAGCATACAGTTTTTAAAAACATAAATAAAATTTTTTATAAAGGAATATTTGACTTCGAACTATTTTTTTGCCCAATTTCAGATTTGATATTTCTTAAAAGCCAATTGGAGTACGCTTCGGTTGCATGGTCTCCATATTATCAAGTGCACCTTAATCGCATTGAAAGGGTCCAATGACGTTTTCTAAAATATCTAAGTTTTAAAATTGATGGTCAGTATCCTGAAATTGGTATTCTAGAAGAAGCTCTATTGCAAAGGCACTCGTTTTGCTCCTTAGAAGATCGACGTACAGTTTCTCAACTTAAATTTCTTCATAATATTTTGCATAATAGAGCTGAATGCAGTGATATATTAGAAAACCTGCAATTCCTTGTCCCTAGACCACGTCATTCCCACACTTTTTATGTACCAACCGCGCAAACCAATATCTGTAAATACTCCCCTATTTATCGATTGTGCAACACATACAATCTGCACCAAAATAGGTTTGACATTTTTAGCTGTGGTTTATCCAGTATAAATCTAAATTAACATGTTAAGTGTCTTTTTAGGCATAATAATTCCGATTCAATATAATAATAATTTAAGTCTAAATTTCTTGTTATCACAAAATTTTTGAATTATTGTTATATTATTACCTATTTTATTTAAAATAGCCTATATGCTTATTTGTTAATTGGTTCATTGTAACTGTGAAATGGTGTAAAATAAATTAATAAATAAATTATTTAATTAAAACAAAAATTAATTGTGCTTTCCATGCTGTCACAAAATATCGCTAGTAAAACCTGTGGAGCTCCGTTTAGAACATATTATTTTGTTTTTGTGTTTCTTTCTTCATTTCCAATAACTTTTAATAAAAGTTTTTGGAAGTTTTCACCTAAAGGTATCGCCTAAAATAAGTAAAAGAGCGAAACTGGAAATTCCTGTTGTGGAATTAGATAATATCTATTTGAAGGTGGTAGACAGTGAAGTAATTTCTTAGATAATATCTAGTTCTATAACCTTATCTTTGAAAAGGTATCTAATTTTAGGCCTGTTAAATGTAAACATTTAAGAAAAACAATTTTTTTTTCAGAAACGGATAGAGAGGAAACAAAACTTTCATAAAAATTATTGGAAATGTAGAAAGGAACACAAAAAAACATATTGTAGGGTGTTCTATTTAAAATCAGCTAATTTGAGACAAGTTATTTTATTTAAAGAGAGTCTCCGAAATTATTCAAATTTGCAGGATTCAAATCACATTACTCTCCGAAATATTATAATAGATGGTCCCCGTGAGGCACCTTGTAAACAGGCATAAATTACCGTTTAATTTAGAAATTAAATCCGAAAATCGGTTCCCATTTGAACAAATTAAGTAACAGTCGGTTTATTTAATACGCGCTGAAGAACTCTTAAGTCGAGCAAGCGTTGTCTAGATCTATTGAATTAACTAACTATTATATGAACATAAACGAAAAATTAACAAATTAAAATCATACCATGGAAATATAGCATTAAAAGGTCCAAAAAGTTCTTTGTATGGAACTTCGCTTTTATTGTAAAACTTTTAATGTTAAATAAATTTGGCTTTAAAAACTGCCATTATAACTTTTAAGCATTAACTAAAACTCGAAAATTAAAGCTGGCATTTTCTTAAGTTAACGATCATTAAAGAATTTAAACGTTATATGTCGGGAATTTAAAATTTTGTTAGAATGGATATAAAAAGGAAAAATGCGAACGAACGAGGAACTATGGCGTAATAGATAATTATTTATTATGTAGTGGCAGGAATTTAAAGATTACCAAAAATTCGGGGTGTCGTTTTGGTTAGGTTTGCAGGACAAATCAATTTAATTAATAATAAAATAAGAATCCTGGTAAAATCTTTATAATAAAAAAATTATGACAACTAAAACCGTATTTGCAAACCGGTAACGCCATTAAGTATAATCAGTCTCATCTACTTGGTGACGTGTATTTATTACCGCTTGGCTTTTACAAATCGGTTTTAAATGAGTGGTTCCGTTTTCTGTGGAGTTGCTTGCTACTGACAAAGTAGTAGCTACAAAATAGTATATTAACGTACACGTTTTATAAAGCATCATTTTATAGCACTCGTCCATGTTAAAAAACGAGCCGCTTGCGGCGAGTTTTATAACGGGACAAGTGCTTAAAACTGCTTTATATAACACGTACGTTATACTATTTTTTCTAATTTGTAGTTTTTTCAATAAAAATACACATATTTAAAAAGAAAATAAATCCTTCAAATTTTGTAAATTTTTATGTCTAAATTTTATGTTGGTTATACTATTTTTTATCATTGTAGCCTCTGGACAAAAAAAAATATTTTGCGAACTGTCATTTTTTGATTTATTGACCAATTTTCACCACGACATTCTAAAGTTATTTTAACGATATGAGATTTGAAATTGGACGGAATACATTGTGTGATCCTTGTACATTCGGTTCATATACAGAGCGTTCGGAAATTCGGGCGATTTTGCTACTTTTTTTCGAATTTCAAAAGACATGATTTTACGTCACGGCATTGCAATTTAGTATATTTAAGATGGAAAATTCAAATAAAGTTAAAGTTAAAATCGATATTCGAAGGTTAGTAGATTGAATTTTGGATAGGATTTGGCAGAAAATGATAGCTTGAAGCATCTACAAAAGATTGATTTATAGATTTATGCAACCAACATACATGACTGTTGTCCACACAGAATTAAAAAATAGGTTATCAAGCTATTTTTCCTCTGCGAAAAATGGGTTTTCTCGTAAATCACAAAGGCCGCGCAAGTCAATAAAATAAAACATTTCAATGTTACCAACATTAAATAAAGAAAAAACGCGTATCGAAATAGCTTCATTACGATACGCAAATGCGTATCGTAATAGATTTGTTATGATACAAAATTAGAAAAAGCTATTAACATCGATGTAATCTGCAGAAGACTGCAGGATGGTGCCGACAGAATAGTGCACTGGTGCATATGATAGAAAATCAAGATAAACGACAAAATAGTTTGAGCCATCTGACTACAAAAGAGATTAGTTTCCACCAGGAATATAACTGTAGATGAGGAGGAGGTTGAATGAACTAACGAAGCAACATACCTAGGTATAAGGATGGATTCAGACCTAACCTAGAAAAAATATGTGGATAGAGCCATTAAAAAGACAAAAGTAGTTATGGACCTAAGAATACTATGGGTACTACGGATCAGCAGTTTGGGGCTACGCAACAGACTCCTACCCAGAATCAGGCAAGTCAAAAAAAAAACTTCATAAGGAATGCAATAGGAGCATCATGGTATTGAAGAAATATACAAATTCACTGAGATGTCAAACGGGAACCGCTAATTATATTCATAAAAAGAAAAGCAGCAAAAGTTTTCGCAAAAGCAGGAACTCATCCCAATGAATAACTCAGGAAGCTAATCGACTACGATCCAACGTAACTCGGTCAAGTACATGCACACATCACTGCGCCCCCATAAACACCAAGTAAATCTTCCAAAAAATCAAATAAAAAACTACCACGTGAAGAGCGAGAGTGTCCAAAACCTAAACTGAGGTACTACGGTAGTTATAGGCGAGGTAAGAAACAAAACATGTATACTAGGCGTGCGGAGCAGAAATACAACTGCCTTATCAGCATGCGTAGCTATGTGGTATCAGTCTTTAAAAGTTTCTCCTCAAAAAAAAATGTGGAGGAGCATTGGGTTATTGCTTTCAGTTATAGTCCTGATAAGGATGAAACGGTTCTCTTTGTCTACCCGCCCTTGGGTATCACTTCTTATGTTTGGATTATTCTATATTCTAATACAAAATACAGTTACACACTTTAATTCCAAAATCTTTAAAAAAAAAATTATGTTATCGCTTTGGGAAAATATATGTTTTGGCTCGTCTTATCTACCAAAACGCTGAAATGTTTACATGTAATTTATTTTCTAACCTAAAAGGTCGTCGAGTTAAAGCTTCCGGAGGGACGACGTAAAACGTAAGATTTGTATTGACCGACCCTATAAAGGGCCCTTGAGAGCTAGACTATCAAACAAGGGTTGTCTTAGCAGATAGTATAATGCTCTAAAAATACAAAAACATAAAGTAAATAATTGTGCATTAAAAAAAGGATAGATCAACAGTGATTTTATTTAAGATATCTAATTATACATATTTGGAATACTTACCAATTTGAAGTTCATCGTAATGTGTATTAGTGTATAGTTGCTACCCAGGAGCAAAAAATACTGCTAAAATAAAATCCATACCTAATCCTATCTATGGTATGGTGTTGTAATTTCACGTATAAAGAATCGCTTAGTGCTATAATAGCTAAAAGTTTTCCCATATTTTTATATGTCTCCTTGCCGAAATACTCCATTCTCTTTCGCTAATGGGCACGTCAATAATAATTTTTCAAATATTAATGCACTGTCTAAACGCATCCATTTCTACCCAGTAACCATTGAGGAATCCCTACATTAGCTTTGACAAAGAATTGAACACTAAAAGGGTTGTAAAATGAAAATGAAATTTAAATTCCGAATGGGGAACTTTATAAATTTTAAATTGACAACATTAATAAAACATAGCTAAGTGATTTGGCTCGAAGCGACAACAGCTTAAACTAAGTGAAAATAAATTTCATGACAGTAAAATGTCTTTTAATGGTGAGCTTATTTAACTCAAAAATCTGTTTTTTTTTTAAAGAAAATAAGGAACGCGATAAGACTAGGCAGTAGGCACGAAAGAAAACGTTCAACTAAGGCCTAGGATTGTGGAATAATATAACGCTGTAAACACTCGAAAACGTACCCTTAATATGAGCGATCGGCGTTTTTGTTAAAATTGAGAAGGAAAATTGTTTAAAAATAATAGGACAAAATTAAATATCGATTATCAAATAACACGTTTAGGTTGATCATATTATAAAGCGGGGTTTAAGAGCAAACAATAATGACGCCTTCGTCCTTTTATTTTCTTATTAATATTTCGTTTCTTCAAATAGCAGCCCAATACCCAGCTCTTCTGTCTTTGGGTACCAATTACCAGCGTTTCTTGACCTTTCAGTATTCGGGGTACAATTTTAAATGTCAATTTTTAGGGCGCCCCCTGCCTGACAATACTTACTTATTTTTTTGTAATGTCAGAATGAATATCGTTTTGCTTTTCTTTCTGTGAATTAAATTTTTTTTATTAATAATTATCGTTTTTTTTTATATTTTTTTTATATTATACATAATGGTATGTCGTTTTAATAAAAGGTCATTATCTTACACTTACTGATATTTAACGGCAATTCATTTTGAACACACCATCTATATCATGTCAATGGACAATTGAACTTTTTCACAGTCTGCCAGGTTACGAATACGAGCATAGATTTTCTTGTCATCGGAGACCATCACTGTCAAGATTATTAACTATATCATTCATAAATATTATAAACATTAAAGGCCACAAAATGGACCCCTGTGGTACACCCGATGTAGCATCCAATGGCACAGATGATTGGCCACCGCACTCCACTATCTGTTGTCGTTCATTTAGATAAGAATGGAAAAACTTTATAAGATTATCTGAGATATCAAACGAGCTGAGTTTATTAAGTAAAATTCTATGGTCCAATCTATCAATATTCTCATACAGATTATAATAATAATAATACATTATTCAACAAATTTTCGTCTAAAACGTTGTCAAAAGAAAGAGTTTATTTATTACAAATGTATAATAAATTTAATTTCGAATCACCATTACCCTCAAAACCAATACTTCCTACCACTAAACAGCTTAAAACGAGATATCGTGTTTACAAGGCATTTAGATCAAACGTATGTGCTATATTGTGGCTGAACATCGATATATAGCTACCTAATATGGCTACGCGACCACGGTCGTAAATTTCATAGACCTTGTAGACGTGGGTAAACAAGATAACGTTAAGATAATGCTGCATTCTATATTATTTAATACAAATAATAAAGATTTTAATTAGTGCCAAAATATACAATAAAATGTGAGAGTAACATAATTAATTGGCACAAAAAGGTAGGATTCTCTTTAGCAATTAATCAGACTTCCAATCCGAAAATAAGATAATGTTTTTTAAAATTACTTAAATTAAATTAAAAGTAAACTTGTTTTCTCAAGTTATAAACCATGATATTTTATCACATCAAACCGATCGTCATTTATCAATAAAATCCAATACAGAATAGGATCATTTTTTATTTTGTGATATATTTGTTTATCATAAGCAAAAGCTGATAGATTACCATATTTCATGAATTACTTACTTTTGATGAATTTAACATATTATAATGAAATTCGATTGAAATTCTTGTAATTTGAGACCTATTTGATAAATAACTTGCAAACCATTCACAAGTGTGTTGACTAAATCCTATATATTTAAGATTTGTAAGTAGTAATTCATGATTTAGAAATTTAGAGAATTAAAAGCCTTGGCTAGATCCAGAAAAACGATATTATAGTAACAGATTTTGAATCCCAAGTTTTTAGAATATCATCTTTAGGTCTACTTAATTTTTGGTACCACCAATACTTACCATGGTAAAGCTGAAACTTGGAGAACGTTTAGCCATGGAAACTATCAAAAAATACTTAACGAAACCATGAAATGGTAAATATTGTCACAACTGGGTTCTGTGGCTGAGACTTTTTAGGTAGTCTCGGGGATCCTACTTTAATTGATTGAAACTTTGCCAACAGTAAAATAAAAAAAGTTCCTTTTTAAAAACAAAATAAATATTTATTATAAACAAACAACGAAATGACACAATTTAGAATTTGTGAATACATTAAAGAATTTTGCATTTTACTTTACAGAAAAACATTGTTACGTGATAAAACCATACTTACATTATTATACTGGGGGTCAACATTTGGAGGGTATCTTACCAAGTTCACATTACTTCGGTTGGGACTCGACTCTCCGACCGTTGACACGCGGGTCTATTGCCTTGTATAGCTTTCGAATAGTCAGCAATTACGTATTGTAAGTTTAGCCGTTACACAGGGCGATAAACAATTTAATGATGAAAATGTTGGAAACGGAATTTAATTGCTTAGATAAAATTAATTCGGATTTTGGTTCGTGACAATATTAAAACAGGTTTTATTTTTATCGTTTATAATTGTCGTGATAACAGCAAAATTGACACCCAACTTGGCTTAGTTATATCAATTTTTTTTTTGTTTGTTGTCAGGACGACTTCTGAGAGGACGGATTTACCGAGTGCTTCAAAATACGATCAACTTCAATACAATGCTTCCCCAAAAGCTTGGTTTTGCGTATTGTAAGACCTAACGATTCGAGTGTGTTTCTTCTCTGGCACCCCACGAAATGTCCAATCTCCCAAGCCCAGGTTACCGATGTTAATGGAGAAGTGACTTTATTCAGGTTTTGCTTTTTTAGCTTAATCAAATCAAAATACACTTTATTGTTATAAGAAGTACATCTTGTTAACAAAGCTTTGGACAGTATTAAAATTATTATGCAAATTACAATGTTCACTATATAAAGTAAGAATAAGTAATCCAATAAATAGATAAATAAATAAATAGGTAATCACCTTATGAGACAATAAAATAGTCATTGTCAAAAATTTACACACAAATCAGTCTAAGACGAGGACAAGCTCAATCTTACAAAAACTCTGGCAAGAATAGTAATCAAGGTTTTAAAAAAATCAAAGGAAGTGCCTAGATCTTATCATTGTAATATTCCTGGATAGAATAGTAGGGTTTAATAATTAGTTGCCTTTTTAGTCTTTGCTTAAAAATCCTATCATCAATCACCTGCCGATAAGCCAGTGGTATGTGGTTATAAATTTTGATGTTCTCAAATATCAAGGAATTTTTGGTGAGAGTTATTTTTGGTATAGAAAGAGGAATATCATTTACAGTACGTATGTTATAGGAGCTGTTAGCAGCATAATTTTTATATTTTTTATAGATAAGGCAAGATTCCAAGATAAAAATTCGAATCAAAGTTAAAATATTTTCCCTGACAAATAAACGTTTACAGTGAGTATGACAATTAACACCACACAAGTATCTTAATGCCCTCTTTTGCAAAATCAATGTAGAGCCCAATAGGCCCTTACTACTAAATCCCCAAAAAGCAACACCATACTTCAAGTGACTCTCAACAAGTGACAAATAAACCATTCTACCGCCACACTCTTCCCCAAGTCAGAAAACGAAAACTTAAAGGTAAGAATACTAGTTTTGCTGATATTAAAACATAATAGATTCTCATCACACCATTTTTGGCAAGCAATAAATCGTTCTGCACAATTTGCTTTAACTCTTCTGCATTTTTTCCACGCCACAAGATATAGTAGTATCGTCGGCGAATAAGGTTAAATCTGATATTAATGGAAGGCAAATCATTACCATAAAATAGGAATAAAACCGAGCCAAGTACAGAACCTTGAGGTACCCCACACTGGATGTTCAACTCAGAAGAATCAAATGACTGGCCTCGAACTACCTGAGACCCGCCAGAGAGACTGATAGGAAGCGAACCAGTTCAGGGCAGTGTCCCTAACACCGTAACGCTCCAGTTTAGCCAGCAGTATTCTGAAGTTAACACAATTGAATGCCTTAGAAATATCACAGAATACTGCTGTCGCCACGTCGCCCTCGTTTAAACTACCGTAGAGGCCCTCCAAGAATGAGAAAATAGCATCGTTACTCGATTTAGATGCCTGAAAACCCAGCTGACAGTCAGCCAGTATTTTATTTTTCAATAAGAACCCAACAAGTCTCTTTTTAACGAGCTTTTCAATTATTTTAGGGCAATAGTGTAAATGGTTATGTGTTTTATAGCTTACAGTATATTTTTAGAGCCATCTCCATCTAACTTATTTGATAGGTACTTTAGAATTATGTATGATTTTAAACGAATGGTTTTTAATGAATGGGATGTTTTGTCTCTTTATATTACGTCTTTGTGATTTAAACCTCTGTATTCATTACATTTTAACTTTTTGCGTATCTTTTTAAGTAAAATCGTATTGTTATTAAATACGAACTTCGCTGACACTCACGCAATACAATATTGAGTAAGGGATTTTGGAACGCATCCTTTATATTTCAAACCAGGAAGGAACATGTTGTCCGTGAGCTTACAAAGGTCTGCATATGACATAACCGATTCAAAGCGAAACGCTATTTACGACGCCAGCTGTGACTCTAAATGCCTGGATATATTTTTTATAACATGTTGGGATAGTTCCTTTTAAATTCTGTTTTACGGCCTGTGGTTCAAAAAGGGGCTGTATGTAAAAGAACGAATAAAAAATATTAGAATTGCTGTTTGCGCAAAGATGTTTTATTTGTCATAAAATTTCAAATAAATATTTAAATTAAACAACGTTCCTTATCTCTGTCCACTGTTACATTGTTAATTAGAAGTACCTTAGAATTAAAATAAATATTGTTTTAATTGTATTTTATATAATCCTATTTAAATATTTTATAATTTTTCTTTTTATACAAGTCTATTAAATCAGACTGATATTATTCATAATTTTTCAGTAATATTATTTGAAATATAGCCTAAATACTCCCAGAGGATGACAAAGATCTCTTACCCGAATAGAATTTTAGGAATATTTAGTAGCCCGATCACTTTATCGCAAATGTAAGGTTTATTAAAAGTTCACTAAATCTAAGATTGCAACTTGTTGTATCTTAATGGGGGCAAGATAATTATACTAAATTTTTTAATAATACTTTAAAAGAAACTACACAACAGGACGTAGTTTTTTCGTCGGTAATTGTTTAAAATTTAAAATATCAAGCATGGTCTCTGGATCTGGAAGGTGTAAAGGGTGAGTTAGACTACATAATACTTAGGCCACAGTTGACCCGTTGTGCATATTTCAGGGGATTTCTATAAATAAATAAATAAGTGATAGAGTAAAATAAAGGAGGATGCTTTTAGCTCGTGAGCCATCCTACCGATTTATAATAGTTGACGACGTCGCCTATCGGGTAGGTCAGGACTCGCAGGGCATGGATCTTCTTCTGAATGAAAGAGCAACACCACAGTCACAGAGGATATATTCGACTGACTCATCTTCCTGTTTATACCTACGTCTGGGTATTTTAATAACTGTTTCGAGAAGTCATAATTTGTTGTTCCATCCCATCTTTTTTAAAGCTTTTGTGGAAGTGTTCTTGTATTAGATCCGTAATCGCTGATGCCGTTAGGTCCAATGTTGGTTCTAGCCCAATTTACATCCGGCAGCTTTTTTTGCCTGTGCCTTTGTGCTTATCTACTGTCCGTAATTATGTTTCTGCTGGTGATCTCTCTTGCTGTCATTGTTATACCAGTAATTTCGATATGATTTACGCTTGTAGGTATATGTTTCCATAGCCCAGTGTAAATTTAGGTTCATAGATTTAGCGTATATTATACCACATCCTGAGTATGTTTTTGTTTTGAATCCATCTTTGTAGATGTAAATTGTATCTACCACGTCCGCAACTTCAATGTTCTTTGGGTTTTATGCTGTAGGGCTTATTAAAAACATTTTTCATCGTGTTAAAGTGAAGTGAAAGGTCCTTGGTATGAATCAAATTATTTGGTAATGCAGATAATGAAGGCTCTGGAGGCTTATGAAATGATGTTGTTAATATAAGACGTCCTGGTCTACTTATATAGAGTCTGAGACGCCCCTTCTTTACCACTACGTTGCAAAAATACCTATTGAATTTCCATAATACCTACAATATGATTTTCTTTCAATCATATTAAATCTTACTATTTGCTTGATATTATATTTAGCCGTTCTGCAGAGATTCGCCTTATATTTCGGGATTAACTTTCGGACACGTATTGTTTAAAACAAAAGATCAGAAAGTAACAATCGGCCTATTTACGAAAACCGTCGGTCGGATCCTTGTTTCCTTTTGTTTCCCGTCAGTTATTTTAATAAACCATTTATTTCACGAAGGATGCTATGAATATAGCGGGAATATTTTCGTCTTTGTTTCTGTCCTGTCATCGATCGGTTTGGACGTTTTGTCTTACGTGAATTGTTCGGTGTTGTCATAATGGCCTAGCAGGTAAAATTAATTAATTTGCGGGTAAATAATTGTGTAGAAGGGATTCTGGTATTTCCAGTTTTGATTTTACACCCAGGGCAAGGCAAATTTAACAAAGTTTCTGGTTATATTAATTTTTTAAATTAGGAATAATTAGTATCGAAAATAACAAACAAAAAAGCTTCTCTAGGGAACCTCATGGTTATAAATTTTACTGTCTTTTTACTTATTCATAAAATGCTACAGTGCGAGCAAACATTATTTGCATCAAAGAGGGCTTGTATTAAAAAACGTAGGGATTAGTTTAGATCACAATGATATGGGGACGATATATCTAACCAAATCTAGGTTAAAATTTTGTCAATTCATAGTATGGCCAAACTAATGAGTTATAAAATAAGTAGACAAATACAAATTGATTTTTGTTGTTTATAAAATTAACAAAGTAAGAATATACAGAAAGAAAAAGAAAAATAATTACATAAATTGTTGAAATTGGCCACCGCCATGCTCCAAGCATAAATTCACAACGTCTCTTCATATTTTCGAAAGTGTTGACCAGCATCTCTGAAGACATGTTACCACATTCTTGGATAATCCTTTCTTATAATTGTTCTAAATTTGCAACTGGTGGTCTAATAAATCATTTCTTTCCAATAAATTTTGGGTTAACCATCCTGCGTCTTTCAAAATCTGCGGCTTGTATTTCTTGGAATACTTGCACTTTATAAGGAAATAAATTTAGCTGCTTCTGAAGAATAGTCCTGCATGTTTCATAAGATCTTCCCACTTCTTGGGACAGGCGTCTTATACAATTTGTTGGTGTATTTTGCATTATTTCACGAACGTTTGCAACAAGTTCTTCTGTTCTTACAGATGGTCTTTCTGCTCCTTTTTTGTGTTGAATATATCCTGTTTCCCTAAACACAGCCACGGTTCTTTTCAGGCAATGATAAAAATCCCCAGCAATAAAAGCAACGTTTGGAAAATGTTAGTGAAAATCGTCCATGCACAAACCCGGATTGTATTGCCACTCACCATTTACTCTATCCCCGTTTCGAAAATTCGCTTGAACCATAAATGTTTTGTGCTGTTCCGTAAAGCCCATAGTGTGAATTGTTCAAGAAATTGGAAAAATTAGCGATGAATCAAATTACTTGTAACGACTGTCAAAGATGAAGGAATAACTGCTTGATTGTTAATTCAGGTAGTTACTGACACCCAACAGGTATTAAGCTCTACGGCTAATCATTATGTCCTTAGATGCAAGGCCCTCTTTGATGCAAATAATTTTTGCTCGCACGGTAGTATCTTACTAAAGCTCAGCATTAATATAAATTAATAACGAGCAAATGCAACGCTGTATAACTTAAATAAATGGACAAAAGTTAGTCCTTGTTTACTATGAAATTAATATCGTAAATAAGCGAAGACCCCGACGATTAAAATCTAAGATTAATTTGACATATTCATGCATTTTGGGACCAGCGCTTTCAACACTGATTAGCCCATTAAATCATCGCTGTAAGTAATTATACCGTATTATTTATTTACTCGAAATATATAACGTAGTTATTTTCTGTTTAAAACTAGTTAACTATATGAAGGATTTTTTTTTAAGTGGCTGTATTTTAATTAGAGCCTTTTGTCTGGATAAATTCTTACTTTTCAAAACATTTTGTCGAAATAAATCTTACTTTTAAATTTGTGGTAATGTGGGAATTTCAAAATATCGTCAGCACAATAATCCCAATGCTAACAAGAAAACAATTGCCAATCAGACATCTTTCTAGTAACAAGCTAGCCAACAAGCTCTGGTTTAGAAAGAATAATGAATTTTCCTGCCAAGATACCTAAAAATAATCAAAGTATTTTTACAAAAACAATAAAATATATAAATTTAATATTCGTTATTTATCCTGCAAAAAATTTCTGATAGCGCTGTTATCTTCGCATACAGGGTTACGATAAAGAAACGGATTAGCTTTTTATACAGGGTGTCCGGGAAAATGTGGGAAATCTCCCGGATATGAAAAAAACACATGAAAAGAATACTACAAGTTCATATAAACTTCTTTCGTATCAGCCTCCTCTTCGGAGATATGGGCTCCCAAAGAACTCCCATGGAATAAAGTTTTTGACAGATAATTATTAAACCAACAGGTATATTTCAATTTTTTTTCATATGATCTATACCAGGTAAGACCCTTCAAATTACTATCCCAGAAAGTGTTGGGAATTACTCACAGCTGCAGGGACGGACTTGCTGTGACGCTAATGTGCCCATTTTTTTACACCCTGTATGATAAAAACTTTGGACAACGTTTTATACATACCTTTAACTATTGACTAAAAATTAAGTACTCTTCATTCATGTCGCTAATCCTAACCGTTTTCGGACAAACTTTATTCTTAAATAAAATGATCATCCGATATGTCGATGTTGCCTTATATGTTTATAATAGTGTTTAGTATCATATTATAGGAAAAATTAGGTACGTTTCAATAAAAAAAAATGCACAGATCTTGCACCTTACGCAAGCATCCTATGTATTGAAAATACCTGACAGCTTTAAAATTTTAATGTCCTATGTGATGTAATTAAAGCCCACATTCTAATTTGTATTTTGTAAAAGTTTAAAAAATGTTCTTTAATTCTACAGGGTCCGCCCAAATTTGGTTAACAAATGGGATAATTTTTTATTATTGATTTCTCAGAAAATTTTATTCTACATAAAAGTTTTGCATCTTGAGTAAATCATTTTGACGTTTTCAAATCTTCTGTGGCATATACAGGGTGAATATAAAATAGAAAAATATGACGTCAGTGACTCAAAAAATTTTAAAAATTTAAAAACTGAAACAGCCATATTAACAGTTAATATGTAAAGTTAATATGAGAAGTGTAAAAATTCAATAAGAGCAAAAATTTGATTTTTAACTTGACTTTTCTTGAAAACTATTAGCACTAGAAAAAAAACCTTATTTAACTTTTTATCTTGGATTTATTAGTTCTTTAATATGGCTGTTTCAGTTTTTAAATTTTTAAAAAATTTTGAGTCACTGACGTCATATTTTTCTATTTTATATTCACCCTGTATATGCCACAGAAGATTTAAATACGTCAAAATGATTTACTCAAATGCAAAACTTTTATGAACAATAAAATTTCTGAGAAATCAATAATAAAAAAATTATCCCATTTGTTAACCAAATTTGGGCGGACCCTGTATATGCAATTATTGTGCTCCCACTTTTTGCCTCCCACTCTTTTTTTTTCGATATAATATTCCGATTTAAATAACGTGAACTTACCTTATTTAACAAAATTATTATTTCATTCTTCAAAACACAAATATACATAATTATATAACTTATCTCAATAAAACACTTTTTAACAAAATTATTATGGCATTCTTTAAAACACAAACTAAAACTAAACATTATTTACTTGCCGAGTCATATTTTTCTATTTTATATTCACCCTGTATATGCCACAGAATATTTGAATAAGTCAAAATGATTTACTCAAGATGCAAAACTTTTATGTACATTAACATTTTCTGAGAAATCAATAATAAAAAAATTATCCCATTTGTTAACCAAATTTGGGCGGACCCTGTATATACAATTATTGTGCTCCCACTTTTTGCCTCCCACTTTTTGCCTATCACTCTTTTTTTTTTGATATAATATTTCGATTTAAATAACGTGAACTTACCTTATTTAACAAAATTATTATGGCAGTCTTCAAAACACAAATATACATAATTATATAACTTATCTCAATAAAACACTTTTTAACAAAATTATTATAGCATTCTTTAAAACACAAACTAAAACTAAACATTATTTACTTGCCGACTTTACGCTGTTATTCATATTTATATTTACCAAATATTATCAGAGTATTATGTTACAAGACCGCTCGAGATATTGCAGTGTTGGGTCGCGACAGATCGACACCGCGACACCAATGCAAAGTTTGCATAAAAACGATCCCAATAGTATTTTCAATACTAAAAATCCAATTTGGCGGTGATAAAAAACAAGAAAATTGATGATGGTTCCAGGAAACCAAACGTTGTAACGCTGCCCGGCGAAGTGAGTGGTAAATAATGTAATATGGCCCGTTGTAAATAAAACAAACTCAAAACAATTTTTTTTATTGATATATATAATTATAATTGTACGGTGATGTCTTCTGTAGCGTCGTTTAAACATTTAGAATCAGTCGAAACTTCTTTGTAATTATCATTATCGTCAGTATTTTCCTGTTCCAAGATTATTTGTAAAAATTGACAGGGAAATACGACACATTCTCCGTCGGATCCCTTTCCATCCTTGTAAACACCACGCACCAAAACTGAGTTAGAGCATCCCAGGACAACTAGGGACATAAACCCGAACAAGTGGGTAACAATACAGCTTAGTTCAATGTTAT
Source organism: Polydrusus pterygomalis (assembly GCA_963969555.1). Taxonomy (NCBI): domain Eukaryota; kingdom Metazoa; phylum Arthropoda; class Insecta; order Coleoptera; family Curculionidae; genus Polydrusus; species Polydrusus pterygomalis. Next base: position 10,760,019 of record OZ018379.1, read on the forward strand.
CTAAAAAAAAATGTACAGTTTTAGTCATCTTAAGTACAGAAAATCAAAATATTAATATCAAAATAATGATTTTTGGCAAATTTATTATTAGGGTAGCCTATTAGACTAACAGACTGATAAAATTAATTTGCGCTGGGCTACATACTTGGTGAAACTGTTGTTCCATTGCACAGGAAGAAAAAATAATAACTACTTGTTATGTTTCACAAATTTAATCAGTTTCCTGACACGTGTTTCGGCCCTTGCCGGTCATTGTCAAAGAAGTACAAGAAGATACTAAATTCTACGTGTCATTACAAAGGTATTTATGTCATATTATGGTAATTGTAAACATGTCATAAAATTAAAATTAGAATTAGAAGATTGAATGGTCAACTGTGGGTTTTCCTAACTTTTAAAGATACAGATACATATTTAGTCCTAAATTAGTGTGCTATTAAGAATTAGAGAAGCGCCTGAAGGTATTTCGGTTTGATTATTAACAACATTAAATTTTTTGTTTTTTATGACTTTTTTGATAGCTATTCTTTCTAGTAAATTTAGTTTCCTGCTTTTATTGTGTATGTATATGGGTTTTATGTTGTTAGAGATTGAGTGATTGTGTAATATGCAGTGATCAGCTAAACCTGTTTTATTTTTTTCTTTTAAATAGATGTTTTGTGTTCTTTAAGCCTGGTGTCAAAAGTTTTTCCTGTTTGTCCAATGTAGATAGCCTCGCAGTTGTCGCATTCTATTTGGTAGACCAAATCGAAATAGAACGCGACAACTGATGAAATTTTTGAAGCCGCAAATGAAACGATTTTAAATTTATTATAGAAAAATCACAGATAATCTATCTAAAGCTCTAAGAAATTGTTATGGAATGGTGCAATGTTAATAAACAAAAAATTTAAAAGAAGAAGTATTTTTTGCTTTTCTTATGAATCTCAAGTTTTAAAACCATCAACTATGGTTCATATATTTGATGTTAAAATCTTCAATTATAAATAACACTAGCATTGATATCAGAAAATTTTAAAAATTGCTTGCTTTTTAAAAAAAAAAGTTCTGATATTTAAATGTTAAAAAGCCACGAAGGTTGTACTGAAGTTGAGTTGAAGGTTACATTGACGATCCCAAAAAAAAATATTAAATACAATTCTTGCAGGAGTGGAAGGTACTTCTACTTCAGGTTTACTTTTTCCTGTTCAAAATAATTCCAAACAATTTTAGTTAGATAGTACTGAAATAAATGCTGTTGAAAATCAAGAAATTGTAACTGTTAGTAATTTTATGTCTAAAAGGGGAATCGCATTTTTAAAATGTAATAAATGTATATTTATCATAACAGTTAACAACAAATAAAGTCAGAATCTTTTTTTATTTCCGTTTTTTTTTTCAGAATTTTTTTTTAAATTAATTCATTTATAAAAAGATTGTTTCTGTAAACTATACAAGAATTACTTGAGACAGCTAGTCCTATAATAAATACATTATATAAATTCAGTTTTTTTAAGTAACTACAAAAAATTACTGTAGAAATTTATCTCAGTAAAATCCACCAATGCTTAACATCATATAGCTAACACCCTCCTTACCTGGTAAAATATATATAAACATCAAAAACCACGCGCCTCTCCAAAAAAATATTGTGGCAAAAATTGAGAGAAGTATGTAACAATCAGCCAGAATAACTTTCGTTATCCCTTTTGTTCTGGAACAAAGATTTTTTAGGCAGGATTGAAGTCTGTATATTAACCCGACCAAAAGAATGCCCAAAACCTAAAACCAAAAAAATGGAATTTTAATAAAACCATTATAAAATGTGCTGTTTCATAAAAATGAAAAGAATTCGTAACATTTTTAAGAGCCATCCCAATTTAATATAAATAGAAAAATAAATTAAATTTTCAGTTTTTAATATTAAAAATGATCGTTTATTCTTTTTGAAATAGATGCCTTTATTAAGTTATCTTATTCACGGCTGTATATACAAGCATAAAGCTGCAATTTATTTCTAAAAAGTATTTTTGTGGTAATAATGAATAAAATTTATATTATTAGATATTATACACTCCTGTGCAAAAACAACGGGCATCATAAAAGTTGGATTAAGTTCAGGATTTTATAACTTTTTTATTTTTACTCCGATTTAAGTGATTTTTTAGATACATTTAATAGTTTCAATATGCTTATACAAATTTTAAGAGAAATTGGTTTTTTGACATATTATACAAGGATAAGTAAAATTTCAACGAAAGCTTCCTAATATTTTTTTTTGTACATCTGTTTACTAACTTAAGAAAAATGAGAAACGTCGGTATTGACAAAACTGATGTAATTAGATAAACTTTGCATCAAACATTACATACTGATCAATAACAATTTTAGTTTTTGAAGCAAAATAAATATTTGGAAACAAAAATTTTACACAAAATTGCATTAAGATTACAAATAAAGTAAAGGCAAATGGTTTTACATCGATGTATAAAAGTTAATCTACGAGGGTTGATCAAAATTTTCAAGAATCTGGCAAAAAATAAAAATTGTACTAGACTGTCAAAATTTCGAACAGAGGCTAAAAATTCCTAAATAAACAACTTTCTCGAATAAAGTTTTTCGATATTTTTATAAATAAGGGCATTTTTGAATATATTCTATTAAAAATGTCAAATTTGACAGGTAACGCAAGTCGTGCAGCTGCTTCAGTATAAGTCATTTTTGGTTTTAAGGTAAGCAAAAACTAACTGCTTTTTCAATTTTTACCTATACCTAATAATAATAAAAAATCCCATTTGATGCGGACTTTCTTGCGGACACTGTATATACAGGGTGTTTCCCGGTAGATGGAATATTAGACGTTTACGGAAAACCGATGATACATTTTTTTTGAAAATTGGTTGCACGGATAAACGACCCTGTTTTTGCTAAAAATACTTTAAAACAATAGAACATGGTCGTTTATCAAAGCGACCAAATTTTCAAAAGAAACCTATTACCCGTTTTCCATAAACGTCTAACGTTCAAGCTACCTTAAAATACGCTGATAGATTATACATATATTTACTTACCAGACTTACCCACGCTGACCATACATAATCATTTGGTAATAAGGTAATGTCGGCTATTACCCACATACCTCGCCAAAATGCTACCACAAGGTTGCCAACTACGGTTACAGAAAACATGCAATCCAGCATGTACAATGATATATTATCGTCAGTCTGTAAACATTTAAAAATAAATATATTAAAAATAAATTAAAGAATAATGTTTCACTTTTAAATTTGGTAATTGTGACTGAGGCAAATACACTCGCAGGTTTCAATGTTGTTGATCATGTAAGAAAAAGTTTAATCTAGGATTTTCATTGGGAGGAAATAAATCGTTAATATGTGTTTGCAAAATTTTCGATTGGTATAAAAGTTTGTACCGTGCGAGCAAAAATTATTTGCATCAAAGAGGGCTTGGATTAAAAATTGTAGGGCTTGTTTTAGATCACAATGATATGGGAACGATATATCTAACCAAATCTAGGTTAAAATTTTGTCAAATTCATATTATGACATGATATGCCAAACTAATGAGTAATAAAATAAGTAGACAAATACAAATTTATTTTTGTTGCTTACAAAATTAACAAAGTAGGAATATACAGAAAGAAAAAAAAATAATTACATAAATTGCTGAAATTGGCCACCGCCATGAGAGGTGGAACCAGGCTTCATCCGAAAAAAAAATTCAGGTCTAATCAATCATTTATCTTCAATAAGTTTTGGGTAAACCATTGAGAGTAATTCCTGCGTCTTTCAAAATCTGCGGCTTATATTTCTTGGAATACTTGCACTTTATAAGGAAATAAATTTAGCTGCTTTTTAAGAATAGTCCTGCATGTTCCATAAGATCTTTCCACTTCTTGGGTCAGGCGTCTTATACAATTTGTTGGCGTATTTTGCAATAATTCACGAACGTTTGCCCCAAGTCTTTCTGTTCTTCCAGATGGTCTTCCTCCTCCTTTTTTGTGCTGTATAGAACCTGTGTTCCTAAGCACAGCCACGGTTCTTTTTAGGCAATGATAAAAATCCCCAGCAATAAAAGCAACGTTAGCAAAATGTTCGTGAAAATTGTCCATGCACAAACCCGGATTGTATTGCCACTCACCATTTACTCTAACCCCGTATCGAAAATATGATTCAACCATGAATGTTTTGTACTGTTCCGAAAAGCCCATTGTGTGAATTGTTCAAGAAATTGGAAAAATTAGCGATGAATGAAATTGCTTGTAACGACTGTCAAAGATGACCGAATTACTGATTGCTTTTTAATTCAGGTAGTTACTGACACCCAACAGGTATTAAGCTCTACGGCTAAGCATTACGTCCTTAGATGCAAGGCCCTCTTTGATGCAAATAATTTTGCTCGCACGGTAGCTATAGGCCATTTCGCACAAATTAAAGTAACTTTTTTTATCATTTTAATATTTAATACAATTCTATTAGTTTATATTCTAGAAAACTTCGCCGATGTGTGTAATTGTTTAATCATTATTCCAGCCTACCATGCAGGTAATTATTTTCTATTGATTTTATACAATGACATACCAATTTTTTATAATATGTAAGTTTACAATAAATAAATTAACATGAAATGTTTAACATATATATTATAAGTTTACAAGCCAATATCAACAAATTATCGTTGGGCAGCCCGCAGACAACTGCAACATATTTGTGCTCGGGGTAATACCTAACAATCTACTATAATAGGGCTCTTAAAATGATAATTTTAATATTTTTGTTTTACTGAGTAGCTTAGAAGTATATTTTATACTACTTAAGACTAATTTGTTTATTTTAAGGAATATTGTACATCGAGCAGTATGATCGAACAAGGATAATGATTTGAACTAACTCGACGAGAACATACTTGGCCCCTGGCCCTATCTTACATAAAATTTTAATGTCAACCCAATACTGTTTCTGTTTCTTTTGTTTTAGAGAATGCTGTAAGAGTAAGAATCACCTGATAGCTTATGGATGTTTAGTAGGTCTCTCGCCTCGTGCTTATGTTTTACACAGTATTTGTGATATATTATATGAATTGAGACAATACCTGATAAGTGAAACCTGTGATAGATAACCTAAGGACATTAGTTTGTTCTAAACGGTTATTTTTTGTTATGGTTGTCCATGCAGTTTTTATTTGTAAATAAACATAGAAAAAAGTATTTACGATAAAGTGTTTCCTTATTTATTTTCCAAATTTTGGTTAATATAAACGCGTGCTTGTATTCCATAAAACAAAAACTTTTGTGCGTCTTTTTATTGATTTAATTTGTGATTTAATAATATTTACATTGAATCACAAATTAACTCAAAAGTTAATAATAAAATTCAAAAGTTCTAAAACCGCCGTTCAAATATCCCGCCATTGCGCCACTGGTGGCCAGCAGGCACACTAACACCCCTCTCTCACTCTCTCTTCTTTCTCTCTCCATTTTGTTGCGATTTTGTAACATCGAGTTAACATTTCTAACCCTAAAAATTTTCTTTGAGTTATATTATCATAGCACCAATATTACAACCTTAAATTAAACCGGAAGAACAACTTAGAAATAATTATTATTATGTTCCATCTTTTTCACAGCTTTTTGTACAGTTAGCTAATACAGAAAAGAAATTCCTTTTAACGTGTGCTGTTTAACAATTTTTTTTACTATGTGGTAAACGTGGCGAATGACGGAGTTGACGAGAATGACAAATTATTATTCAATTCTTACCTTATGTTTAAACATTGTAGGGAATCTAAATACAAAGTTTCCTTTATCCAAGCAAATGGCAAAAGGCGGTGCAGTGGCATTCCTCAAGCTCCTTATTAATATTAATGTACAAAGGCATGCAGCCCATAATAGCAGTATCCAATAAGATCCTTCCTTCTTGACTACCATGTACTCGTTAAACTGAATATTTAAGTAGTAGTCAAGTAATCCCCAACCACCTAAAATTAGTTAATAGTATTGATTTTCCTATTTAAAATGCTATCTTTCGCTATACTAAATAATTTAGCTTCAATCGAATAAGTTTATGATTAAAAAAATTGCGCCAGATAATCTATTTATAATAATCTTCCAGTAACCCCCTAAGTACGTGCCTGCCACATAGTTTCAGTTGTTATTACTAATCTGTCAGCCGTATTAGTTATTATTTTTTTATTGTAAAAACGCGAATACATATTATCTGAACTCGGGAGGTATACGACACTATGTGCCAAGAGCTTGATTTGTGGATATTTAGTAAAAACAATTAAGTTTAACATAATTTTGAGGTTAGTGTGGATTTATGAATGTATTATCATACTTTCACTACACAAAGTATTAATTATTTAGTGTTTCTTTGTAAATATTTTTTTTTTAAATTTTAATTATCATAATAATTACAATAGATAGATAGATAGATAGATAGATAGATAGATAGATAGATAGATAGATAGATAGAAACGTCTTTATTTTCGACTCGGCGAAGGTCAGCAACAGCTGTTTGCTTAACCGAGCATGTATAATACATTAACAAAAATTTAAATTTTACAAAGAAAAAATATAAAATACTAAATTTGAGTAATATTACCTAAATCTAATTATATAGGAAACTTAAAAATGACAACTTAAACAGAAATAAGATATTGATCTTAAATCTACACATCTTTCAAACTTAAAAATGGCAACTTAAAAAGTAATAAGACATTGATCTTAAATCTACACATCTTTAAACATAATTCAATCATAATTTCCCAGCAAAAACCTACGATATTTGGCCTTAAATGAATTTGAACTTAGGTTAAGGAATGTGTTACATATATCAGCATTGTAAACTTTAGGAGCTATATACACTGTTAAAAGAAAAGAATCAAATGTAACTTTTTTTTTATGTCCCAGAAAGTCCACTCCCGTTTTTTTGTCAATTTAACTAAAACCGCTTCAGTCAATCAGTAACTCATAAAATATGTTATTACTATTTTGACATTAATCTGATTTTATTGTGCAGTAAAAATTACAACTTAATTAGTTAATTTGACACATTTTTTATGTTAGTATTAACTTCTTTTACAATTTTAACTAAAAAAGATATTGATAATGATTATAAACTTTATCAAAGTTACTAGTATTTGATTTATTTGAACCGTAAAAGAATTGCATGTTAATTTTAGTTAGCTGTTATGTTAAAACGACTTCCAGAAAAGTTAGTTCTTAAAATCTGATTTTTACTAAACACAAAAGAGTTAAAATAACTATACATTTTAAGTTAAATTTGATTTATTTTAATTGATTATAAATTTTTTTGATTCTCACGTCCAGAATTTCTAACAGTGTAGGAAAAACTACGTTGAAAAAGGGCGGTTTGGTGTTTCGGTACATCCAAGAAACTGTTGTAACGAGTTGAACGATCATGTGTGGAATGCCGAAAATGAAGCTTTTCACTTAGGTATTGGGGTATACCACTCAACAGCAAACGATATAAGAAGCAGGCAAAATGCAATTTTTGTCGGTCTACTATTTTAAGCCATTTCAGCTCAGATAACTTGTAGCTGACATGATCTTTTGTTCGCAGTCCATAAATAAAGCGAATACAAGAATTTTGAACCCTTTGTAATCTCGTTTTGCACTGAAAGTCCAAACAAGGCCCGTATACATAACTACAATAATTAGAGTGAGAGAGAACAAGAGTTTCACACAGTGCCTTCTTTAATTGAGGTCTTAAGACGTGCTTATTTTTATACAAGTTTCTGAGAAAGAAATACGATTTCTGAATAACTTTACCTACCTGACTCCTAAACCGAAGCTTGCTATCAAAAATAACCCCTAAATTTTTATATTCCTGCACAACGGGTAGAACCGTATCAGCCATAACCACATTCATGTTTTCAGCTGCCATCAGGTCCAAAATAAATAATAGCGGATTTGTTAGGATTTAACTTTAAACCATTGTTTTGAGAGTAGTCATAAATCGATTTCAAGCAGTGTGTGAGATTATCTTTTGCCTCAACAACTCTGGCCCTACTAAAACTGGTGCGCAGTTGCGTGTCATCAGCGTACCTTTGTAAATCACAACCCCTAACAAAGTCATTTACACAAATTATTTGTATATTGATGGACATAGTGTTCATAAGCCATAATACTGTTCTCGGGAGGCATACGACGCTATGTCCAATTTTTACAAAGAATTTGTATATTAAATGGAAATGGTATGCTTTTTGGTAAAAGGAAAAATAATAATAGACCAAAAAAAACTTATTGTCGCCTAAATGCCGATAGTCAGCTGGCGTTTAACATTATGTTTAATCCCCACCTACTATTATATAGATCTATTTAGAGGCATATAACACCAAGTGATGATATAGTGTTCTATGCCGCTAAATGTGTTGCTAAACATACTACCTCACCAGACCAAGTGGGATATTACTAAAGATCCGAGGCATACAGATATTATTACCTTGGTGTTTTAGGCCTCTAAATAAAAATGCACATAGTGTTAAAAGTCTACCCCGTTTCTCAGCTACCTTAACCAATTGGACTTGGTGTTGTATGCCCCACAAAAGAGTTTAATTTTCTGAATAAAACTACATAGTTACCTTATTTTTGTAAAAATTGGACATAGTGTCTTATGCCTCCGGAGTACAGATATATCAATTCTCTACAAATTATTTTGTTTGTAAATATTACTTACCTCTCCAATGTAGCATTGTTACATGTAAAAATAGGTACGTATAAAGTCTTCTGAGAAAATGGGATACTATTTTTAGTGTCCAGTGTTTTTCCGCTTCTATAATTGCGTTGTGTAGGCTATCTTGGCATAATGCGAAAATTATGTGAATAACTAGTCCTAAAAAAGCAACGAGAAATGTTAATTTTAAAAGATATTATAGGTAGTGTCCGCTAAAATAATTGAAAAGTGAATATTGTGGCATATTGTGTTACCGTTCTTTATATTGGAATACACAAAGATCCAAGCACAATCGATACCCAGGGGCGGGTAGATCACGACGGCTGTTCCGTTCTTGTTAGGACTCTACGGGCAGCCATAACCCCAGCAATCCCGACAATAGCCGTAAGATGCATTAAAAGCCTTTTACAAAGCGGCCATCAATACACCGTAGCGCCATCCCAGCGGAATTAACTCCAATATAAAAGGCAGTCACACTGGTGTGTACCAATATAAAAACAGTTACACACTTGTCCGATATGCCACAATGATCACTTTTCAGTTAATTTTAAACTTTTTATATCATGATCATATAAAGGTTCCCCTTAACGAAGTATCTTTATCAGGTATACGATAAGGATACTTTATCAAGGTATGGATATTTCCATAAAGCAAAAAGTAAAGGTTTATCCAGATCAAGTATTTTAAATGTGTAATATTTTCACTAAATATTTAAAAATTAAATTATTATTTAAATCTCCTTCTAGATAAACCCATTCAATAAGTAATTATATGCAAGTAATATAAACTTACTTCTTATTGGTTTTGGTTTCAACGCTCTTAATGTGCACGCAGAAATGTCTAGTTTAATTAAAGCGGTATAAGAGTTAGTTTAATACCTAGACAGATTTACGTCACGTCAACGCAATGTAATGAAATTATTGTACAATTAAATGATGTAGGGAAATTTAGAGACAAACAAGTAAGTCAGTGAAACTTTTGGCCAGTAAAGTTTTAAGTTTCAGTAATGTCAGCCAGTTTTACTTGTCATTAATACCACAATAATTATTATTTACCAATTTGGTATATTGTTTACTATTTACTTATTGTTACTAGATGTGATACTGGTTAAGATGAATTGAGAGGATGCCCTAACCCTAAACCAAAAGATTCGGTAGAGCAGATGACACATCTCGGCTAATGACTCAAACTGGGGGGGGGAGGCAACGTTTCTTTAAGCCGCACTACAGAAACGTTGAGGTCTAGTTCGTCAAGATATTTGAACAAGAAATGTTACGAGAGCCCAAATTGTGCAGTGTTTATCATCTATGATTTGTGTTCGGGAGTTACGTAAAACTGGGTCCCATATCTGGTTGACTCCTCTGACTGGTTGCAACTATTGCAAATTCATAAACGATATATGCAATGTAAATGATTCTAGTTGTTTTGTAAAGTTTTTATGGTTTCAAATTACTGAAATTGCTTTATATGGTGGAGCCATTACAGTAGAACTATTTTAATTGACTCTAGGTGCATTATGATAGCCCTATAAACTTACAATTGGTTTAAGTTAGTTTTAACATTTCCAATTTAGCTTTACGACATTATAAACTTAAGGGGAATTTAAAGAAATTAAGGCACATTATCAAACTATGAGACGCGATTGTTAAACGTAATAAATCTAGGACTATATAGGCAACTTGGTTAACATAAAAAGAATATCTGGCATATTTTTCCGGTATTTATCCCTCTTGATCATACAAAAAAACTGTATGTGTACGATCAGAAAACAAGGAGGGGAAACGGTAAAAACTTTATTATTCAAAATTATCTCTTGCCTAAAAATATATTACCATAACAAGAAACCTAATTTTTACAATTCAATTTAAAAATAATCTAATTCGCAGGAACATTACTATACTCCATATAAGGTACTTGTGCAAACTATTTTACTTGGCGTTGGAATTATTACGACTGCAATATAAACTTATAATGGATCTTAGTGGGTTAAAACTTCGCTTAATTTTGTTTTACGACCTAACATAGAATACATAAGAGAATAGACTTAACAAGAATCATATATATATAAGTACTTTACCAAAGTGATAAAATATGCTGCAGAATAACTTAATACAATCAATAACATTGTCTTATATTGTTGTTGGGTTTGTTTCTTAACATACCAGTTCTGATAATAAAAAAACAACGTAAGATTATACGAGGGGGCAGTAACGTAGTTAAAATCGTTCACTTTTATTAAAAATAAAATTTAACGCCATAAAATGGGTCTAAATGAGTTATCTATCTCCTGCTTATAAAGATTTTTAAACAAACAAACCACTGAGTTGTAAATAATAATATAACTACTTGTTATGTTTCACAAATTTAATCAGTTTCCTGACACGTGTTTCGGCCCTTGCGGGCCATTGTCAAAGGAGTACGGGATCATAGAGATAGAGAATCTATAGTTTCACCGAGCATGTAGCCCAACACAAATTAATTGTATGTAAATAATAATGTTGTAATAAGGATTGAGATTGTGGTACTATTTCCAAACTTGGTTATACTGAGGTTCAAACTTGCTTGTTGGATATGGACAACGATGAAATCAAATTTTTAAAAAACCTAGTGGATTAAGCAGTAGCTTTCAATGCTGTTAATTCAAATAAAGTATTGTTTTTCGCTTCAGTTTTAAAGATAAACAGACCCTCGATGCTCTTTAAAAACATGTCAAAAAATTACTCGAAAAGTAACAGAATTGTTCGTAATTCGTATTTTGTACGTAATGCAAAAATGTAATTTAATTTTGGCGACAAACCTTTTCAGTGTAGTTTACCAGACAAATTTAATGATAAAGTGCTGGGTTGGGAAATGTGTTAAAAACAAATTTTTTAAATAAAATAAGGTTGACCAAAAAGCCTTCTCTACCAATAAAATTGCTTAAATATTGTTTCTTAATGAGGCTTTTAAAATGCAATATAGTACTCTCATACTTTAAATATCATTAAAACTAATCAAAACTAATTTTAATTTTCCTTTAGCAGATAAATTAGCTAGAAAGATTATAATGGCGTTAAAAAGGCATAACAGTAATTTTCATGTCAAAGACAGAAATATAAAGACGAAAATTGAATTATCTCTTAGAGCTAAGCTTTAAGGAAATTGATTTTAATGCTCGGAAGCGTCTATCTACATATTTTCTGCAGTGTTAGCATTAATAAATTAAAATCGAATAGTTGATGGCTGAATACTAAAACATCTGGAAAATTGATTAACAGAAAATAATTTTTCATTTAAAATGTTTTGATTTGAACTAATATAAAACAGACATTCCCTTTTGAAATTGTTAATGTAATGTCTCATCGGGAATGTTTTGAGATATAAAGAGTGCCCGAAATTAATGAGGACAGTATTGAGATCTCGCAAACTCTCTGAGATAGAAAGGTGGTTCAATTCGAAAAGTTTTAGGCATTTATTGGTGCTGGCGGAACGATTTCTGGGTCTTTTGGTTTTTCAAATATTTTGTGCAATCGTCATGGGTGTACTGAGCGGAGTACATGTGTGACATGTCATAAAAAATCGTCTGTCATTGTCACGCTGAACGGTTGGCGATAAAATTTTGTATGCACCACGTCAGTAAAGTGTCTTTATCGACTCGCCTGTTAGTCGCCTCGCTCGCTCATCTAATAATTTCAGACTCGTCCGATAAAGAATCATCCAATCGCCTTGGTACATAATAGTATATTATTAACCAAGGTTTAGACAGCCATCATTATTGCCCGAGCGTCAAGTTTAAATCACGAGGAGCGAAGCGACGAGGGATTTAGGGCGCGAGGGCTATAGGCTGTTTAAACCGTGGTTAATATAATTTTTTTTCCACTACTAACACTTTTATTTTGTACAGTATTAATAAATTATAAAAAACATTAGGTAGGTATAAATATATATTTTAATCAAGTTACCTGCTTTGGCATATTGGCAAGATAATTTGTTTTCTTGTCAGTTGGCTTTGTTGACATATCACCTTTCATGTTATTTGTTGGGGAATTAACAAATCAAGTTACCTGGTTTTAAATAGATCGGTCAATAATGGATTTCAATGCTTTATTATTGACCGTTGTCAATAGCAACTGAGAAGGGAGAGAAAAACGATTTCTGGCGTTAATTAATCGGTCAATAATGGCGATGTTATAGGTTAGTAGTGGAAAAATAACTATTATTTAATAAGCAAAAGAAATGATGAAGAATAACTTTTTTTCGAAAAATTGAAAATAAAGTTTTTTACAGGTATAGTTACGTCCATTCGTGGACACACTGTATTTTAACTTGTTGTAATATCATTCTAGAGGATTTATTGGTTAAGGTTAGAAGAGACATTTAAATTGGGGGGTGCTCTTGCACATATGTGCACTTATTGAAAAGCCCTACTGCTTATTGCCTGTTGCCATTCTTTGAGCAAGCGCAAGCAGCAGAAGACGCAAGATGGACGAGTAAAATAGATAGTTTAGTACTTTCCCAGGGCCCCTTGTATCGTCTTAATTAATTCATTAATTAATATCGATAATATGATTTCTATTAAATGGCATTACCTGTTAGAATATTTATTCCAAGTACATTAATTAGCGATGTTATTATATAGACTATCTAATAGAGAGAATAAATATTTACTAAGTAGTAGTTATTTGAAATAATATATATTTTTATTGTAAGGTGTGTTTTATACCGTGCGAGCAAAAATTATTTGCATCAAAGAGGGCTTGGATTAAAAAACGTAGGGCTTGGTTTAGATCACAATGATATGGGGACAACATATCTAACCAAAAATAGGTTAAAATTTTGTCAAATTCATACAGGGTGTTTTTTTAAGGTCGACGAGCGGCAATATCTCGGAAACTACTGGGCATAGAAACTCAGGAAAAGAAAAATGATAATTAAAGTGGCCATGAGAAAATTCTGGAAATAATTTTTAAGTTCCGCATTTTGCCGCAAGAGGGCGTAATTGAAAAGTAAATTTTAACATTTTACATAACTCCGAAAATTACACATTAAGGTATATGTTTGATAAGACCATTTTAAAGCTTGGACTATTATGCATCATTTTGGTCTTATGCTCATTGGTGTACCAACTTTAATAGGAGTGGGGGAAGCTGTTGAAAGTGTAATCATTTAAATCGCTGTAACTTATAAACAACTTATCCGATTTTAGCAAACTAAAGACTGTCTGGAAGAGAAATGTATGCACTTTCACCAATCGTATTTAGTTGTCCATAATACTCGAAAAAAATGCTAGAGGGCGCAATTTGCAATAATAATACATTTTTTGATTTTACTCCGAAAAAATAAAACATATGGTATAATTATGATACCATAATCGAAAAGTAGATGAAATTTTCTAGAAAAAATATTAAAACCGCAGCTCGATATCTCCGTTCGTTTCAGAGTTATTGCCAAAAGAATAATTTTTAATACATATTGCGCCCTCTAGCAATTTTATTAGAAACTATCTTGTACATTGGATACGACAATTGAAGGTACTTACCGTTCTCTTTCAAACAAGCTTAAATTTAGTAAAATTGGTTAGGTCGTTTAGAAGTTACAGCGATTTTAATGTTTACACTTTCACTTGAAAAGAGTGGGAGAAGCTATTGAAAGTGTAAACATTAAAATCGCTGTAACTTCTAAACGACTTATCCGATTTTACTAAATTTAAGCTTGTTTGGAAGTACCTTCAATTGTCGTATCTAATGGTACAAGATAGTTTCTAATAAAATTGCTAGAGGGCGCAATTTGTATTAAAAATTATTGTTTTGCCAATAACTCTGAAACGAACGGAGATATCGAGTCGCTGTTTTTATATTTTTTCTAGCAAATTTTATCTACTTTTCGATTATGGCATCATAATTATACCGTATGATTTATTTTTTCGGAGTAAAATCAAAAAATGTATTGTTATTGCAAATTGCGCCCTCTAGTATGTATTTTTTTTGAGAACTATTATGGACAACTAAATACGATTGATGAAAGTGCATACATTTCTCTTCCAAACAGTCTTTAGTTTGCTAAAATCGGATAAGTCGTTTATAAGTTACAGCGATTTAAATGATTACACTTTCAACAGCTTTCCCCACTCTTATTAAAGTCGGTACGCCAATGAGCATAAGACTAAAATGATGCATAATTGTCCAAGCTTTAAAATGGTGTTATCAAACATATTATACCTTAATGTGTAATTTTCGGAGTTATGTAAAATTTTAAAATTTACTTTTCAATTACGCCCTCTTGCGGCAAAATGCGGAACTTAAAAATTATTTCTAGAATTTTCTCATGGCCACTTTAATTATCATTTTTCTTTTCCTGAGTTTCTATGCCCGGTAGTTTCCGAGATATGACCGCTCGTCGACCATAAAAAAAAACACCCTCTATTATGACATGATATGCCAAACTAATGCAAATTTATTTTTGTTGTTTACAAAATTAACAAAGTAAGAATATACAGACAGAAAAAGAAAAAATTATTACATAAATTGCTGAAATTGGCCATTGATTGGCATTGATCTTCCCACTTCTTGGGACAGGCGTCTTATACAATTTGTTGGCGTATTTATTGGGGAATAATTATTCGCTTTCGATAACACGTTAAAAATGAAACTAAACTACCTCACTTTAAGTTGGAAATATTCTATGACATACGCCACCTACCTGTACACCTATGCAAAAATAGATAATTTAATTACTTAAGATCAAGTACTTGTTATTGTTAGGTTTATTATGGTTTATTGAGGTTTACGACTCATGACCCTCAGCTGTGATGTAAGTCTTTAAGAAACAGAGTATAAGTCGAGAAACATAATAATGGTGCATACCAGCAATAAAGCGTTAATATTTCGTAAACATTAGAAGATAGGTATAGGGCATGATTTATGAAATATGTCTAGAATTGATAGAATATAAAAATATACGTTCATGTCGTTCATATTATTTTTCATTAAAAAAAATCAAGTTAATACACGTAACGTTTCTATGATTCACCCTTTGTATTTCTAAAAAGAATGCATAAAAAAATAATTGTACGGGTCCAAGTCAGTGATTCTTGATTAAAAGAGGACGCCTATTAAAAAAAATTGAACTTATTCTTAAAAATTACGCCTATATTTTTACAAATGAAGAAAAAATAAAAGAAGAGAATCCTTTTTTACATGTTAGTTATGTGATACTGAAATTTTAAATAAATTGATGCTCCAAAATTCCTATTTAAAAATTGATTGTTTTTAATGTAAAATTCAAGTGTTTACGATTCTATTTTTCAGATACTTTCTTTTTTGGTGACAACGCGGTAACTGCCTGCGAAAAGTGATATTATAGCAGGAAATTTGAGCTTTGCATAATTTTCCAAAAAACACACGTAAAGAGATTTAAATAATAAAGCACAAAAAGACTTACCCATTACGAAACTTGGAAATAAAGGGAAATATTGCGCATACATATCCATAAGTCCCCATGCTCCCCTCCAAGCACATACCACCAAGGGAGTTACCACAAAAATCGATAACAAAATATCAACTACACTTAAAACGGGTTTGGCTGAGACACTTTTAATTTCTTGCTGTACTATTACTATTTTTTGAGTCCCATTTGTGATTAGGCCTTTACTAACTTCATTTTTCACATAATCCATTGTTTTCGCTGGCTGAATTCGATAAACCTGTCGTTTCTGCGCCAAGATTTATCTAACTTATACCATCATTCGCTCTAATAATAGTTCTAAACAAATATTTATTTATTATTCTATTGTAGACAAGCTAATGAAATTAGTAAATACTTATAAAATCCTTTATGATGCTTAAAAAAATGTTCGAATGATTTGTTCCATAAAAGTTTACAGGATATAAGGTAGTTATCTTATAAAGTCCATTTACAAAACTGCCGCTATTCATTAGACGTATAATAACGTGCAATAATTGAATTATATAGTCCAGTAGCGCCAATCATAAGAGGTAATACTTTAATTTACTTAAAAATATGTTATTTATGTATAGGGTACACAGGTATTATTATAACCCTAAAGCGGTTGCACTGATTTAAATGTATCAAGTAAAAAAGTGTAATTATATTAATATTATGTTAAAATTAATTAATATGTAATAAGTATTTAGTCGCTGAAATCCTTGGGTTTTTTTGCACGAGCGTGTGCAAAGTGAAACTGTTTAAAACGGTAAAGAAGGTTTATATATATTTTAGTAATTGTAGACAGACGGTTTTCTGTCCAGTATAGACAAGCAGTGTGAAGTACCCAATGTATTGAAATAAATTCGTTTAGAAAAATGTATTCAGAAATAGCTGCGTACCTAGGCACAACTAAAAAATCCCAAGTGGTACTTATACAGGCCATAATTGTTCTGTTACCCTTTCATCAAGCTTTATAATAAGCGCTTCCCTAAGCCACACGATAAATGAAATTACCGAATCGAAAATCAATTTACGTAATATTAATAATTATTGTTGTAAATATTAATAAAAAAAATAAATTTGCTACTATTGCTATGTAATTGTTGTAGTTCTTTCTAGTTCTATTACCAATTCTTTAAAAAATAATCATTAATTTTATTTTTCTTGTTATCTGACGCTTGTAGAGAAAATACAATTTCTAGCGCTTGCGCAGAGTATTTTTTTAGCACTTGTTAAAATTAAAAATAAAATAATTAAATTTTACTTTACCAGTTCAATTTTGGAAAATAAAGAAAAGGTATAAAATACACAAAACGATATTGTTTCAGAATTATTTCACTAGTCGATTATAAGGGTTTGTTCCCGATAGAAATTATCACGATTCAACCAAATTCACTCAATTCTGCGTAGTACAATTAATAAAAACCAACCTTAAACTGTTTTAATATTTAAAATGTAATACTTATGATAATGTAAAAATTATTCACAATAAATGTAAATACAGTGGTACTTGCACGGAAAAAAATCGTTTTTAAAATCAGCCAAATCTTTTGATTTGACATTAAAAAAAGCTTCGATCATCGTCAATTTGATTATTTTTACTTATATTATCTTCATACGATCGAGAATTTATTTAAATTCAGCGTTACAAGATCTATTTTATTTAAAGTAACCTGATTAATATTAGTTAATTAGGATATAGGTATGTAGATGTGTTCAGTTTACTGCTCAATAGTATCTAATTTTTCATTGCAAAAATCACATTCTTTATTAATTCTATAAAATTATTTTTTTTAGCAAGTAATTAACTATTTTTCATCTCTATGTAGTGAATATATCTTAAATTAAGTAAATTTAATCAAATTTACAAACTTTTCAAGGCAAGATTATTTTAGAAAATCTTGTTACGCATGTGATGGGTTTGTAAAAAACTAACATTAATGATAAATCTAATATTTAACCTTTGTAGAATATCTTAATGATTAAATATTGAACTTAAATTGCAGGTCGCTCATTAAAAGTGACGATATTACGGGAGTTTTTACTTTTTTGCAAAATTTTAGCTTCTTGCTTTGTTTTCAAGATATTTAAAGACATACACATTGAAGTCAGCATTTCATACATATTTATTTGTTATTATTAACCCGTATTTATTATGTTTGTTTTCTGAAATTTATGGTAATATGATTAGGTATAAAGTCGATTCACCCAGTAAACCTGCAAGATGGCCGACATGTCATATGACAAAAGTCATATTCCAGCTAAATAAAATGAATTTTGGCATTTTCAATGACTTTTGCCATATGACATGTCGGCCATCTTGCAGGTTTACTGGGTGAATAGACTTTATCAATAAAAATTAGGATCATAACAAGCTCATTTTGATAAAATCGAAAATAAAATTAATTAAATAATTTACTGACATTTAGAACAATTCTCAACAATATCTGCGATCCAATAGATAGAAAATCCTATCATACTATAACAATACCTTAAACCTATATTGAGTTGAATCAATTAAATAAAGATTAAATCTACTCCAGTTTTATGGATTCTATCAAATAAATATACTCCAGTTGTATAGAATCTATCAAATAAAAATTTCGTATAACCAAAACTGCCATGTGACGTGGATAGAGGCTTTCCACCTATTTTCTGAGCTTTACTTCTCTTCAGTTGCTCCTTACTAATCATTCATGATCATGGTGAGGTGAGCTGCGTGGCCGCTGTAGTCATTTTTATTAAATATGTGTGTTATTTGTTGCAGTTTGTGGTATTGCCGAATTTGTGTTCATTGAAATTTGTTGTCACTAATTTTTCTGTAAAAGACGATGGATACGTATTGAAGAAACCAGTAGAAAATAAACAAATTGAAAAGTATTTTAAGACTTCCATGAATATCAAATTCATTTAAAACGGTTTATTACAATAAAAAAATATGCTACATTCAAGAAGATATTAAGTATACTGTATTAAATGTTTACTAACCAATATCCAACACCTATGGAATTTTGAGTACTATTGATCCAGTCATTTCTCGAAATAATCCAATTTTAATGGATCAGATCAAAATTATAATATATTCAACCCAAAATATTTTCTTATTATATTTACCAAAAAAAGATAGATATGCATGAAGTCTATGAAATAATTGAATGATGTTAATCCAATTTTGGATTAGCTTATAATCCTAGATGTGATTGATTTTGTACCCTGTTCACTGAAATTTATTCAAAATTTCTTTCCGTGTATATGTCCTTGTTTTATCTCTATATCTGTAATTATTATTATTATTACCTTTCAAAACAGGTTTAAGTAAGTAAAAGTCGCAGAACAACCATTGGCAATACGATTGGTTTTTTTTATGGTTTTTCGTTATTCTTGTAAGTACTAAAATGAAATATCATTATTCCCAGGAGCGTATAAAATTTAAGCAAAAAAAATTGCTCTCATGGGGGAGGGGTGGGGGTAACTACCAACATTACCCCCCACCCCCTTAAATACGCGCCTGATTATTCCATTAGAATATCTATTCAAACTACATTTGAACAGTTATTAAATGTAAATGTTATAAATTTGAAAAATATTCAACACAACAATTTATAAGTTTATTTGATAATATTTATTATTATTGTTTGTTTTGTGTGGTATATACCTTGTAGAACTACAGTATGTCAAGTTGTTTTTTATGTTTTCTTTGTTATAAATATATCATATACCATGAGAAACCTAGGTATATAAATAACTTTTACAAACGATAATAAATTAAAAAACTGCTTTTTCGACAGTTAAGTATACCTGCTTTAAAACCTTGTTCAAACCAATAAAATAATTTAAGAAAGAATCAGTTCATAATTTACATATCTTATCTTTATTGCCTTATATAAAACTTAAGAAAACCATTATAATTTCTTGACAACAATAAGATTCGTTTGTTAAATTAAAACTAGATACTTATTAGGATGTTTATAGCCACTGGCACTGCAACATGTATTGGAATTCTAACCAGAAATATCTGTAAAAAAAACTCATCAGGTAAATAAAAACAGTAAAACCCATGCCTTTCATTTGTGAAATATAAGCAACCTCCATAATTTATTTTTAGAATTTTCCAATACATTTCTAGGCAATACAGATTATACAGTGTGAGTAAATTCAGTACGGATTTTGTTTTCAAAAAATGCCTGGATACGGGTACTAACATTTTAAGTTGAAATATTTTTTATAAAAAAACATATTAACTATACAGTGTGACCAGTAAAGTCCGCATCATATGGGATTTTTTTTTATTAATAATTTTATTCGAAATTTGACCTTGGCATCAAGTTCTGCTTCGATCGAGATGAAAATTAAGCAAAAAAATAGTAGTCACGTGATTCGCATTATCTGTCAAATTTTAATTTTTTTCAAAAAATAATTCAATATTTCTGAAAGTATCGAAAAAGTGTTTTTAAATGCAGTTTCTGGCCCACATGCAAAATTTCAGCTCCATAAGATAATGTGGATTTTTTACCCATATTTTGTAAATTGCACCACTTTTGCAAAATAAGACTCAACGCAACCTACATAAAACTTCTTAGTTTTGACAATGCTTTATTTCAGATACATTTTCTTTAAAGTAGCGCTATATTAAATGTGTGTTTTTCTACAAAATCAAAATTGGACTATTAAAATTTGGTCGCATGTGATGCAAAGTTTATTTGTTTTTGACCCTGTATAAGGTAACTTCATAAAATAAGTATTTTTGAAAACGTAGTTTGTGTCTAAAAGTAATACACTTTAATATTAAGACAAAAAAGAACACAGTGTCATCAGTAAAGTGTTCATTAAGTGGAAAATAAATTTTAGTGATGTGTAAAAAATCAAAATTATCTTAGTAAGTATGTTCTATTTCTTCAAATTTCAAAAATAGTTAAAGGAACAAAAAAAAAGTAAAGTTTAGTTAAATAACTGAGGGTATTATCGGATAGCTAAAGAAAAAAAGGTCCGTCCCTGGTCGATAAAGTACATTTCGAATAAGTCAAAACTAAAAACATGGTCATGTCCATGTCTAAAGAAGTTATTTGATTTATTCGGGTTACGAAAAATGTAATATTTATGAATTAAAATGATTTATTAAAAAATGAAAAGCATGGTTTTCTAAACACGAAGCGACACTTTCCGAACTCTTGTTAAAGTCGTCTATTGCATAATAACAGCTTGTGAAATGGGAAAAAATGTGCGTTTGTCAGCTTAGTGTTGGTAATATGTTAAAAATTACTAGATATTTTTATTATTTTATTACTTAAACAGTGTGACCAGTAAAGTCCGCATTATATGGGATTTTTTTTTATTAATAGCTTTAATCGAAATTTTACTTTGGCATCAAGTTCTGCTTCGATCGAGATGAAAATTAAGCAAAAAAATAGTAGTCACGTGATTCGCATTATCTGTCAAATTTTAATTTCTTTCAAAAAATAATTCAAAAGTGCGGTTATTTCTGAAAATAACGAAAAAAGCTATTAGAAAAAGTTTTTTTGAATGCCGTTTCTAGCCCACATGCAAAATTTCAGCTGCATAAGATAATTTTGATTTTTTATCCACTACTAAAATTTATTTTCCAATAAGGTGTATTATTTTCAGACACAAACTACGTTTTCAAAAATACTTATTTTATGAAGTTACCTTATACAGCGTCAAAAACAAATAAACTTTGCATCACATGCGACCAAATTTTAATTGCCCAATTTTGATTTTGTAGAAAAACGCACATTTAATACGGCGCGCGCTACTTTAAAGAAAATGTATCTGAAATAAAGCATTGTCAAAACTAAGAAGTGTTAAGTAGGTTGCGTTAAGTCTTATTTCGCAAAAGTGGTGCAATTTACAAAATATGGGTTTGTTCAACATTGTTTAATCAACATGATCTTATGCAGCTGAAATTTTGCATGTGGGCTAGGAACTGCATTTAAACAAACTTTTTTTTTACTTTTGAATTATTTTTTGAAAAAAAATAAAAATTGACAGATAATGCGAATCACGTAACTAATATTTTTTTGCTTAATTTTTATCTCGATCGAAGCATAACTTGATGCCAAAGTCAAATTTCGAATAAAGCTATTAATAAAAAAAATCCCATATGATGCGGACTTTACTGGTCACACTGAATAAATTATCCCCTTTCTACGTCTTATTTATAAAGTCTTATTTTATGTTTTGTGACTAATTAAAGTAAAAAAACCAACTCCTAATTAATACCAGTGGAATATCATGTTATATAAGAAAATACCGGAGGATATTGGCCCTTGGAAAATGTCACAATTTAATCAAAAAAGGGATAAAATTACACATTTTCTATTGAATACGTCGTGTACCTACTTCCTTTCCTACACGCCACCCTCGACACTCTTAAGGGCTTAACATAATAATGACAGAATGCACACTTCAGAAAATTGCAGGGTTTCAAAACTCTAATCAGGTGCAAGGAGTTCACCGAACTTAAATTACTTGAGTTAGTCCAGAGGTGCATCTAGGAAAGTATGAAAAGGGTGATAACATTTTTACGTAAGGGATATTCCTACTTTTAGAAATAGGTATAATAATTTGTGACGATTAAAAAAAAAGAAGTTGTGATTCATCTAGTTATCCGATGTTATTGAAAAAAATATATGTTGTATAAAGTATAAAAAAGTTAAACTTGGAACACTCTTCTCTTCCTCCAGAACTTTCACCACTTCATCCACGTACAACACTGTATGTGGCGCCTTCTAAACTAAAACAAAAAACTAAGTAAATATTTGAGTTTCTCATCATCAGTACTTCCAGTATACCAAAGTTCGTTAACTTGCCACGTTATTAAACAATAACATAATCAAAAAACCAATTAAAACGACTTTTTTGGATCTAAAGAACCAATAGTAGTAAGCTTATTCCTTTAAAGTTTAGACAAGTAATAAATAAACACCCTGTACCTATACCTAACTATACATAGTAAATAAAATATTTCCATAAAACAGTAGTTAGATATTCCATTCTAGAATTTTTTTATTAATATCGTGAGAAGATTAATTTATTGGTTCTTAATTTATATAACGAGAAAATTTTCTTATGTAACTAAAAAAGATTTGTTTGAAATAACATAAAATCTGTCTTCTTTAAGTCGCAGATAAAAATTATTATTGACAAGTACAATAAAATTATCGAGTACTCGAGACATTTTATATATAAACGACAATTTGAAAAGTAAACAAAAATATTTACTTTCCACCAAA
Source organism: Polydrusus pterygomalis (assembly GCA_963969555.1). NCBI lineage: Eukaryota > Metazoa > Arthropoda > Insecta > Coleoptera > Curculionidae > Polydrusus > Polydrusus pterygomalis. The sequence continues at coordinate 10,783,390 of OZ018379.1, forward strand.
ATTCACTTTTATTTATTAGTAGATATACAGGGTGTTTATTTGAAAACTTCCCACCACTGATTTTCCTGCTTTAAAATGAAATCATCTTTTGCGTATATTGTCAATCTTGTTACTTCAAGCCCCTAGGAGTGAGGGGGGGGGGGGGGGGGTAAGATCTAAATTTTAAATAGATACCCATATTTTATATAATTTTTTTGGATTCTGCATAAAATTCTGAACATTTTTTAATAAAAGCATTATTAGTCTATACTAAACAGTTTCCGAGATATTGACTCTTAAAAATGAGATTTTTGAACTTTGACAGCGTCCAGCTTTCTAACTGTACGTCTTAGAGCAAAACGGCTTACATGTCCCTATCTTCGATTTTTATTATATTTCCAATAGTGTCAATTTCCGGTTAAACCGGAAGTACTATATTTCTTACAACCGGTTTAACAGGACGTTGACACTATTGGAAAGATAATAAAAATCGAAGATAGGGACATATAAGCCGTTTTGCTCTAAGAAGTACAGTTAGAAAGCTAGACGCTGTCAAACTTCAAAAATCTTATTTTTCAAGAGTCAATATCTCGGAAACTGTTTAGTATAGACTAATAATGCTTTTATTAAAAAATGTTCGGTTCATAATTTTATGCAGAATCCAAAAAAATTATATAAAGTAGGGGTATCTATTTAAGATTTAGTTCTTACCCCCCCTCCCTCCTGGGGGCTTGAAGTAACAAGATTGACAATATACGCAAAAGATGTCCCCATCGAAATAAAAATCGACGGGTCCGAGCGATTTTCCACATTTTCATTTTAAAGCAGGAAAATCCGCGGTGGGAAGTTTTCAAATGAACACCCTGTATAAGATAGAGTTAACCTTTTCTTAAAATAAAGACAAGGACATTTGACATTAACAGCTGATCTGGTTCCATTGTTAAAGTTCCCAGATCATCAGTGGGCCGTAACAAGCTCACGCGTCAGATTGCGTCATATTATTTTCTTCCGATTTAGGTATTTTTTAGGTGTTTCTGTGGCTGTCTTTTGTGTAGTGTGTGTGTTTCAAACATTTTACTTTTGGATTTTATATATTTCATTTTCTTGGTGTTTATTATTTAAGTTTAAAAGTGAATACAAACACCATTTTGGTTAACTTATCTATTAGGAAATTAATAAAGTGCCTAGTTAAACCATTTACTTATCGTAATATACAGGATGTCTCATAACTAATGGGCAAATTCAGCAACAGGAGATTTTTCAGGTAGAAAATTTCAATAATTATATTTCGTTAAGAAAGGTGTTTATTTAAATGTTTCTTGCCATCTAGCATTTAAACGCAATTATCCCAAAACCTAATTGAAATATCGAGATTAATGAAGTACCTACAACTTTTTACGTATATAAAATTCCTCTTCCATAATGTGAGGTAAAGTGGTTAGAAATGCGAAAGACAAAAAATATATGCGGGAATTTATCAAACTTATATTGTGTATCTAGCGTTCTCTAGGAAATATCTTAAAACTCGTTATGAAATCCTCCTTCATGCTCTCAAAAACATAACTACTCCCAATTTGATTCATACCCGCTTAATATCAAATCATCGCCAATTTTATAAAGTAAATATTTACTTGGATCACCCCGTATAAGAAATGAAATTAAATGACATATTTTTAAGTCCAATATCTCTTGTTGTTGTATAGCCTCCTTACCTACGGGATAACCTAAATATATCCTATTCCCACCAAAGTAACAATACCAGAAGGGTTCCCAAAAATGGTGTTTTAATTAGACGTGCACCACAAAGCTTACACCTCGCAAAAATTTTTAATTTTTTTTCCTTGTATAATAAATACATAAATACCTATTTTTGCTTCTGACAAATAAATACAAAATGTTGTTATTTTCTTTTTCTTTAGTTTAACAAATGCTTCCACATACTTATTTTGATAGGTACGGGTATGTCAATATTTTATTTTATAAATAACTAGCGTGTACCCGGCCTGCGTTGCAATGCCAGGCATTATACGCCTCTGAGACAATAATAAGGCGAGTTCACCATCGCGTCAAGATTTATAAATACAAACCCGAACAAACCTCTAAATTTATCAGTGTTTCTCTACAATATTATGCATGTAATATACATAAAAACCTTCCTCTTGAATCACTCTATCTATTAAAAAAAAAACGCTTCAAAATCCGTTGCGTAGTTTTAAAGATTAGGGCACATATAGCTAGGGACAGACGCAACAGCGACTTTGTTTTATACTATGTTAAGATTAAGATTAAATTAGTATCTACGCTATATCTTTACAAAATATTAAGACTCCCTTACAAAATTTAAAAGATGGCGAAGACGAAGGTAAAAGAACTTAGTCCGGTTCTGTTTCTGTAGCCAACCGCTTAACGTAAAATATACCAGACTTCAACAGGGGTCCATTAATGACAGGTGATGGGGCGAGTTCTTAGATTAATTTGACTTTACATTTAAGCGTCTCGTGTTATTTGGGTATTTTTTTAAGAGAATCGTGAAGTTCTCTTCACTATTTTATGGTTTTGATGACTATTTTGGTTATTAAATTCTTTAAAATCGGAGTTTGTAATTTTCTAAGTAATAACTGAAGACTATTGTTAAAGAAATGATGAATTTTAAGCCGAAGCTTTCAAACAAGCTGAAGTCCTGCATAAAAAACTACACTGGAGAAAGAGGAAGTTTAAGAACGCTGCTGCTATAGGTTGTTTTAATAAGCAATATTTAGCGATAAGAAATATCTTATAGAAACCTTAGTGAAGTGTATATTTAGCTGGTAAAAAAAGAACTGTAGTTACTTTGCTGATTTGGTATTTTTCTGAAGACGACTGAAAATACTTACCAGCTGAAACGTTGTGATTTAAAACGAATAAAGACAATGCAATTCCAAAACTCTTCTATCATTCAATAAACATTATTACCTAATTGTTTCCAACCTTTAAACATATTATTCTAAGCTATGTTTTGTGTGTTGATTTTTATTAATTCACTAATTAAATATACATGACAACTTAATTTAATATAAAACATGTTTGTTAAAATACAAAAAAATTAATAAAAATAATAAGTCGCGAAATGTCCTCAAATATACGATTCTGTTAAAAAAAACATTTCAAGCTTAATTTTTTTAATTAAGCTTTTGGGACAGAAACAAAATTTACAACCTTTATAAATTAATATTATGCTGGAAAAAACACGACTCGCAAAAACCTAAACAGGATATTCAGAAATTAATTTGGTTGGCATAATTTATTCGTGTTTTTGTTTTTGGCGGCAAAGGAGTGGTATTATTTGTAAACTAAAGGTATAACCTACATTGTGGTTTCCATTTAAAGGAATTTCTAATTTAATTTTGTACTTCCATCTTTACAAAATTATTTCTTGAAAATCAAAATAATATACAGTATGTCTCCGTAAGTTACGAAAAAAGGTATTCTTCATAAAAAGTTCTGCATTGTCCAAAACCTAAAATGCATTTATCAGATATTAAATTCTTCTAGGCGTATACGAGGTTTGTCAAAAAATATGAATTTTGCCCAAGAGCAAAGTACCTTTATTTTTGACAATATCGAACATATTGTTATTAAAAAAAGTTGATCAGAACTAAAAATCACGTTCAAATATGTAATTACTACTAATTACACACATTTATGAGGAAAAAATTATTTTTTGTTTTTTTAAACATATGTGTGTAGTTGATAGCAAGAAATGTTTAATAGCGACCGTCAAAATGAGTTAAAATTTATTAAGTACATAAAAATGGTGTTATTAAGTTGTTTTGATTGCTTTAAAACGCATAGAGAAACAGCAATTATTTTTAATGATAGACATCCCATTAAAAATATTAGTTATTGAACTGTTACAAAAATAATGAATAAATTTAAGACTAGTGGAAGTTTAAACAATACCTAACTTTAATGAAAAACGCCGAAAACTGGTTGCCAATGAAAACACGCAGTTAGAAGTAATGGTTTCTGTTGTAGAACATCCAAAAGTTTTTTTGCGCAAAAGGAAGTTGTTAATACAACAAAATGTAATTAAAGATACAGTGGGAAGAATTTTGAAACGAAATAAATTCAGACCATTCAAACCAAAAATCGTTGAACATTAAAAGAAAGGGATTATGATAGGCGCTTTGATTTTGCTCTCTTGTCCAAGGAGAATTAGAAAAGGACCGTTTTTTCCGAGGCGTATAATTTTTTCCGATGAGGCAACATTTTCTTCAAATGGAACTGTCTCGTCACAACATTATCGCTTGTGGTCTGAGGAAAATCCCAATTTTACAATAAAGTCTTGTGACCAATATTTATTTAAAACGAACGTGTGGTGTGGTATCTACAAGGACAAATTAATAGGACCGTATTTTTTTTACCAATCTATAATGCCGAACGTTATTTACAATTTTTGCAAAATCATATTAGTGACTTCATGGACGATCTACCTTTACAAGAACGTCAACGTATTTGGTCCCAACAAGACGGTGCAACATGCCACAGTACATTAAATGTTAGGGCGTATCTTGAACATTTGTTCAATGGAAAAGTCATGCACAGATATCAAATATTTTTGGCTTGCTAGATCCCCTGACCTAACCCCTCTAGATTACTTCTTATGGGGTTACTTATAACAAAAAGTTTACCAGCAATGACCTTTTCATGATGATAATCATTTGGAAAGGATAATTACACAATCATGCCGGGAAATTTCTCCAGAAATGATAAGGAAAGAATTAAGGAAATTTGCCAATAGAACGATGAAATATATTGAACGAGAGGGTGAATATAGCGAGGCATAAGTAAAATGAGTGAAAATTAAATTTCTATTTATTTCTAGTATTATTATTGTGCTAGTTACACAATTAATTATTTGTATGTGTTTTCTTATTTGCAATATAAATGCATATGCATTCATTACTGACGTGTTTAAATTGCAACATTGTTAGATAAAATTAAGAAACGAAATTGTTATCATGTTTTTAATAATAACAAGAGATACACGTCCATTTATAATTAATTAATAATGCAGAAAAATTACAAAAAAAAAATAACAAAACCTATTTTTTTATCGTAAATGGGTGTAATTACATATTTGAACGTGGTTTTAAGTTCTTATCAATTTTTTTTAATAACAATTTTCGATTTTGTCAAAAATAAAGGTACTTTGCTGTTTGGCAAAATTCATATTTTTTGACAAACCTCGTATACGCTTAGAAGAATTTATTATCTCATAGTTGCATTTTAGGTTGTAGACCATGCAGAACTTTTATAAAGAATAACTTTTTTTCGTAAAAGTATTACTAAAAAAGTTTTCCATATGGTTCCATTTTACGGAGACATACTGTATATATAAAATCGAGTTAAAAATGTATCACCCGACAAACTAAACTTGATTTTTAGCTATTTAATGATACCAGTCAACTTAGAATATTTATTTTCAGGACTTACTCGTAGCTATTAACATTCCAAATTACATCTTAAGTCTTTAAAATCGTTACGAATTATACCAGTTGACAGTTAACGTTAAGAAGAAAAAGAGGATTCATTTCATTTGCTATTCAGATTTTCACGCAGTTTATATCTATTATATTATGGCTTCGGCTTAATAATAGAAGTGTGTTTATTTCCTCAAATTTGATTAATATGCAGACATCGATTGCGTTTTCCTGGCCGCTTAGTTTCCTAATTATAGCTTGTATGTAATTAGGTTTTAGCACAATAATTAGTTTCGTACTATATAATCTACAGGGTTGTGATAAAAAAACGAATCTGCCTTTTATAGAGATTACCGCTTACATTATCAAGAATCGTTCGGACACAAAATGAATACAGTGTGAAACAAAAAGAGCTACGTGCATCACCTCATTTTTTTTAATGGAACACATTGCATATTTTTACATTTCATGGATTCATCGTTATACAATGAAACGTACATATACCAACAACTTACTGTGGATGTGCATCAAGAGACCATGCCCTAGGACGTTGATAACCTTCCAAAGACTACAAGTTCATCAAAAAAATCAAGCCGCACATAATGATGTTCCTGATATAGGGAAAAATGAATGCTTGCAAAAGGTCAAGAAACGTGCTCGAGAAGAACTGTTTCCAATACCACAGATCTACAGGCAAAAAATTATGGTTGCAAAAGACGCTGGGCTCGACTGAATCATATGATCAATTTGCATATTTTATGTTTCGCTACTTCAGAATGCCTAAGGCAAAAATGTCACATTAACAGAAAACATAATTATTCCAGAAAATAAAATAAAAAACAATTACTCAAGATATTGTCTGAATTTTTTTTAGACTTGACAACGAAAAGCCGAAAGAAAGCATGTCTGTGATGTAATATGTTTACAATAAATTCGTAAAAGCTGTAAAAGCAAAGTCTACTGTAGGCGAGAGCCAACTTAATGATATTTTTTACATAACTTTAACAAAATCGTATTTTTGAGGATACTCCGAAAATTATTATTTTTCTTGTATTGTAACAAAACATGTTTTGTATTAAATTAAAGGATTATTTTGAATATATATTTTTTTTGGAAGGAAATAACGAAAGTTCGATCCGCTGAATTATAGTCATTGCTTTGCTGTAAGGTTTCATTAACGCCGATGTAAGTTTGATGATATCCTGCGTAGACAGTAATATTAAAAAGATTTTTGTTTAGTTGAAAACGTTGTAGGCTTCAAACGTTTACAAAATCTATTGGTGAGAATCAAAGATAATTTACCTATTTTCCTCAAATAGGTCAAACATCATATTGTGTCTGGGCATAGGTTTTTAAACCGTCTATCCTCACCATCAAAAACGTTCGATAGAACCTTATGTATAAACTACACCTATTTGACTGTCGTTTACACAATATTTATTTTCAACTCGTATATGTATAACTGGGTTTAATAAAGCTATTTTCTAAAATGACATGCCGCCATGGGTCGTTCGAAAATTGTACCTAGCATTTTGCGTGTTTTGTGTTGAACGTTTTGGTACATGAATAAATGATAAATCAAGTAGCAATAAATTTTAATATATTTGCTTGTCACTGTGTGTTTTGCAGTGTCGCTAATCTAAATTTAAAATCATAACTGTTGCACGATGCCCTTATACCATTTATAAAACTAATCGATATTGTATGTACAGTTGACGACATATAAATTCCTACACTCCACCCATAAATAAATCAATTAAAACAAAATTTGGTAAAACGGTTTTCCCACCTTGCTGCTTATACCTTGCATAGAACACCAGCTATATACATAGCTGTAAATTATTATGTTGGTTATTTCTAAATATTTTTGTGTTTAAATTACAGCCGCGAAATAAGAAAATTTTAAAATAATACCAGGAAAACTACAAAAGTAAAAAGCCAAAAAGGGTAAATTTATTAACAAAGAACAAACAAAATACTAATATTTAATTGCTGCGCCATTGAATTAAAACACAAATCGTAATATTATTGGCATTAACAAAATAATACTTCTGGTGTAATACGGGGTTAGCGCTTCCCAAATTTTTTCTATTTTATCAAATAAATCTATTTCATTCCGTGGTTTGTTCGTCTTCAATCTCCCAACATTTTCAATTGGAATTAAATCAGGACATCTTAAGCATCAAGGCAGACATGTTACGTTGTTTTGTCTAAACAAGTTTCCTATATTTCTTGCAGTATGCAAAGGGCAGTTATTCTGCTGAAATATAAAGTTATTTCATTCAAAAACTATCGCGGCAGAAGGAAGAAAAACATTTTCCAAAATCTGAAGATATATATTACTGTTTAGTGTTCCACCAATATTCCAGCATACACCTGCACCGTAAACACTTACACATACCCACACACCATCGGTCATACGTCCACTGGTTTGCTTTTTTTGAGTATTCTTCTTATCCTATCGGGAATTTGGTAGTCTATATACTCGAATCCTTCCATTATATGTAGACTGAAAAGTTTTCTCATCGGAAAAGATAATATTTTGCCAAAAAAAAAATCATTTTCTGTTAAATATTGCATAGCAACCCCAATTCTTTGTTCCTTATCACTATTTTTTAAAAACGATTTGGATGCAGCTGTTCGATTTCTTAATTCGGAACATTGTCTTACTCCAGATGAGTTGTGCGAAATATCTTCTATTGCTTTATCTGACATGCAAAGTTTATTAAAACTTAAATACAAAGTAAAAATAAATTAATTGGAACAGGTATTGGTACGATCAATAAAATTCAACTTCAGACAGGACAACTGGAAGACTCGGAACAACGATGTTACCTGCGCAACAAATACGTTGAAACTAATACTACGGCGCATGGCGATTGCCGATCCCTACGAACCCCCACCAACGTCTTATACGAATTATAGGTTATAACGGATAAAATTCGTTTCTGTTTCGTTCGTTTTTTAATTATTGTACAAATACGCTTTACTGGAAACAAAATGCGTCGCATTGAGAACATAAAATGTATTTCATAAGAGAATTGCTGTATTAAAAGTAGTTTATTATTTAACAAGACTTTGCTGCTAATGGAACTGATTACACCCAATAAAAACACTGTTCTAGCAATTCTGGAATTGCTGTAACACTAAAGCAGGTGTGGTACACTAGCAATTTGTTTAATATGGGTTAATAAAAACGAAGTTATCAATACAAACCATGTCTTAGCAAACCGGTTGTATAAGATCATTTTCCTCAGTGTATTGTACATTTTTCCACAAATAAATGCAGCATTTACTGCGTACAAGAGGTGGAATGTATTGATTAACCAATTTATTAATGTTGAATTAACATAGCTTTAATGTTACAAATGGCAATAATAAAATACATATATGGCATAATATAATATATTATGGAATAGATAATTTGTGCATTCATATATACAAATGGCCAATTGGGTCAGCTAATAAATAATACTACTGCATGTATATTTATTCAGCGGCTTAGCGCAAATTAGGCAAAACATTGTGAGATAAATGTGTCACTAATGGATAAGCACGCCAAATGGAGACATTTAGTTAATTAGGTCACAAGTTTATAAGGTGACTTTTTATATTGGCCTAAATTTAAATACTATTAAGCAAGTTTCCTAATTAGGGATTAGTATGGATTCCGTAATAAAACCGAAGGCCGGTGTTTTTTAAAACAGTAACTATGCAATATTTTTTATTATTGCACTTTAGGGGAAGGTTGCATATATTGAACCACTACCTAAATTGGACCACAGTACATTTCTCCGAAACTAAACAAGTGCCATATCATCTGGCAACACTGTAACATATTTCCACCTGGAACTCAACTAGTTGGCGGTAGTGCTTGTCGTGTACAGAGCAAAACGTAATTTACACAATTTTAATGTAATATTTTTAGGATTTTCCTAAGAATTTACCTTAGAACCATTAAACTCTAAGCAAAATCTTTTTTGTGGAAGTTTTTAAGTAAGTTTTTCTCTTTCTATTTCTCCTAATACCATGCCATATTTGTTTTTTCTTGTTTCTTTCCTGGGTGGTTTTGTAAAACACGTGCAGGTAGTTGCTTAAATTGGACCACTGGGTGATTGCCAAAATTGAACCGGTTCAATTTAGGCAATTGCACCAAATTGTGCAAAAATAATTTTTCTCTTTAAATAAGTTAATGTCATGAACTAACACCATTTCAATATTGCAAAAATCTTTTTTCTTTGAGTTAAAAAATGAAACTATGATTGGTTTAATATAGGAAACTAATAGGTAATTTTTTTGGCATTAGGAATGTCTTCTACTGATATTTTGATTGTAAATTTGATGTTTTTTTGAAATATAAGTATAAAACTTCCTATACCGAAAATTTATTTTTTTATTTATTTATTTAACACCTAAGCTTCCGATTTAAATCATGTGGTCCAATGTTAGAACCCCCAGGTGCAATTTAGGCAACCGGCTTCCTATATTGAACCAATTGCAGAGATTTTTTTATAGCCTGGTATATCATAGATACTTTGAAATAAAATTCTGCAAAAAATCCTGCAGTTAAACAACATACTAAAGTATACTAAGGTATAGCTTCAAGATCGATTTTGCGTTAGTATAAGGATCTATGATAAGAAATCTGGAAATTGGTCCAATATGGGCAACCTTCCCCTACATTAACGATTTAAATTATGTTCCCCTATTTAGTCCTTTTCTAATCCCTTTATTATTTATTTATTTATTTATTTTACACCATTTGACAGTTACAATGAATCAATTAACAAATGGGTACCTATATAGGCTATTTAAAATAAAATTGGTAATAATATAACAAAAATTTTGTGATAACAAGAAATTTAGACTTAAATTATTGTATTAAAACGGAATAATTAAGTGAAGACACTAAAACCCTAATTTAGATTTATACTGGATAAACCACAGCTAAAAATGTCAAATCTATTTTGGTGCAGATGGTATGTGTTGCACAATCGATAAATATGGGAGTATTTACAGATATTGGTACCGGCCGGGCGGTTGGTACATAAAAAGTGTGGGAATGACGTATCCTATGGACGAGAAATTGCTGGTTTTTTATTATATCACTGCATTCAACTCTATTATGCAAGATATTATGAAGAAATTTAAGTTCAGAAACTGTACGTCGATGTTCTAAGGAGCAAAACTAGTGCCTTTGCAATAGAGCTTCTTCTAGAATACCGATTTCAGGAGACTGACCATCAATTTTAAAACTTAGATATTTTAGTAAACGTCCTTGGACCCTTTCAATGCGATTAAGGTGCACTCGATAATATGAAGACCATACAACCGAAGCGTACTCCAATTTAGATCCTACAAATGCATAAAAAAGTATTTTTAGTGTATGACAATTTAAAAAATTACGAGAATGTCTTATTATAAAACCTAGGGATCTATGACAGGAGGCAACAAGGTCATTTATGTGAAGGACAAAAGATAGTTTACTGTCAAATAATACACCCAAATCGCGAAAAGTCTCAGCTTAAATTAAATACATACTAGATATGCGATAATTAGATCTAATTAGACTTAATTAAATTAAAAATCTTATTACACCCGAAATTAAAAGAACACTGCTGTTCCGTTTGCACCGATATCTCAGTATATTTAATGGGGAATAAGAGCTCCGAGTTCGCTTTGTCAGCGTTTACTTAATAAGAAACGTAAGACGCCTCCATCACGAAAACTTTCGAGTGCTCTAAAGACTTCTAAAAAGATTTGGCTCAAATAAGATCTGATTGAGTAAAAGTATCATTTTCAGTCGGGTTTTCAACGGTTTATGCCGAGGGAAGCACATTTTAAGTCCACAGATGTTTAAAATTAATATGGGTTGCTGAATATGATTATTAGATTTTCTTTCAACTTCTGTTTCGTGTATTTCGAGCTTGAGATTTCTTAACGAGGAAAAAAACTGCCAGAAGGTATTTCGTTATACCTACCAGTTTTTATTGTAATACTGATATTCGCTTTATTTTTATTATCTAAGCATTTATTACCGCATGTACAATAGACACTCACTTCTTTGGGATTTTAGCACTCTCTGGCGGGACCGTTAAAAACTTGTGACGAATATCTTTACAGACAATTCCTTCTTAACATTTTACTCATTTAATAAGTTGTTAGATGTGCTGGTATGCTTGAAAAATATGCAACAACGGCCCTTGATATCGCTTTGTGCTACATCCTCTTTCGGATCCTAGTCTCACTGATGATGCATCTGGAGACTGACGAATTGATAGGAAACAACTCTTATTCTAGTGTTTGTTTGAAGGTGGTAAACAATGAAGTACTATCAAAGAAAGTACCTTGTCGGATTTCCATTGTCTTTATTTTGTTACTTAACACAATGATTTGGTTGGTTATTATCTCTAACCGTTTTCAAGTGTAAACTCAGTTTAGTTAGAGATACTTACTAACCGAAACATTGTGTTAAGCAACAAAATAAAGGCAATGGAAGTCCGACAAGGTAATTTCTTTGAACTTTTATTCTAAATCTAAATTTATGCTAGAGCTAGGGCTTCTTTCGAGTAACATATTGAAATTGCTCTATCCATAAGAGTTCCTGTTCTATGTCATATTTTATGTGAGTGAACCGAGATATGAACCTGTAAGCGTAGGTTTCTTGTAAACTATAATGTTTGGATGGTGTTGCCTTTTCTGTTTACGTTGATAACTGGGAATTCTCCGAGTTCGTCGTCGCTTCCATTCGAAATAATGAAGGTCTTTGCCTATTCTATTGCTTCGGATTCAAACTATTCTATCTTAATGTTGGCGATTATTGGTGAGAGAGACAAGCCCATCGGTAGTCCGTCCACTTGGTGTCTTCCTTGGAAGTAGAAATTGTTAAGGCAACATTCCAATAGTTCTATGATAGCATTAAAAAAAGCCTAAGTTATTTTCCTTATTGTATTCAGCTGAAGACGATTGAAGATACTTAACAGTTGGAATGTTGTGATTTAAAATAAATATTGCCAATGCTAGTTCAAAGCTCTTTTATCATTCAAGAAGCACGGATTGTCTCCATGCTTTATACATACACAAGTATCTATTCACCTATTACCGTGCGAGCAAAAATTATATACAAAGTAAGAATAAACAGAAAGAAAAAGAAAAATAATTACATGTATTCTGAAAATTCACATAACCGTAGAGGCGGAACCAGGCTTCATCCGAAAAAAAGTCAGGTCTAATAAATCATTTCTTTCCAATAAATTTTGGGTAAACCATTGAGAGTAATTCCTGCGTCTTTCAAAATCTGCCACTTGTATTTCTTGGAATACTTGCACTTTATAAGGAAATAAATTTAGCTGCTTCTTAAGAATAGTCCTGCATGTTCCATAAGATTTTCCCATTTCTTGGGACAGGCGTCTTATATAATTTGTTGCCGTATTTTGCATTATTTCACGAACGTTTGCAACAAGTTCATCTGTTCTTACAGACGGTCTTCCTGCTCCTTTTTTGTGTTGTATGGAACCTGTTTCCCTAAACAGAACCACGGTTCATTTCAGGCAATAATAAAAATCCCCAGCAATAAAAGCAACGTTAGAAAAATGTTTGTGAAAATCGTCCATGCACAAACCCGGATTGTATTGCCACTCACCATTTACTCTAACCCAATTTCAAAAATACTCTTTAACCATGAATGTTTTGTGCTGTTCCGTAAAGCCCATTGTGTGAATTATTCTAGAAATCGGAAAAGTTAGTGATGAATCAAATTACTTGTAACGACTGTCAAAGATGACGGAATAACTGATTGATTGTTAATTTAGGTAGTTACTGACACCCAACATGTATTAACCTCTACGGCTAAGCATTACGTTTTTAGATGCAAGGCCCTCTTTGATGGAAATAATTTTTGCTCGTACGGTATATTAAGAAGTATAGAGACCCCGAACGAAAATATGGAAAAAATTATTCACCTGCAAATAAAAAACATACTTTTTCCTACTGCTCTGCCAGCGAAATTAAATTCGCTCTGCCCGTTTCTCCTAATGGTTAATAATGAATAATTTTATAGAAAAATGCGACGTGTGCCTGTCAGTGGCAGCTCATGATTTATTAGGTTAAATTAATGGAGCCAAATTATTAAATAATAGAAAGAAAAACATGCACGTTAAATGGGGGAAATGTGGCGTATGCCATTCAAGTTGGAGACGCAGTAACTTATTATGTTTCTGGTTTATTATTATCTTATAAATGTGATCGTAGTGGAAAAAAAATATTGACCACGGTTTATACAGCTTATAGCCCCATGCGTCTTAAACCCTAGAAAAAATTTAATTAAGTAAATCAGCTGTTAAAAATAAATCCAATGCTTGACTGTTTCCCTCACAATATGTCTTCCATATTTACGACTTTACATCGTTGCCCTCTGTCTGTCCATGGTGTTAATGGTTGGTTTTTAAATTAAAGCTCTGTCATCTTCTAAAGCCTAAATCATAATAGTTTCTAAAATATGAGAGCATTTTCGTGTATACTTAAGCAAATAAATCAGCTTTTTGTTAGCTAACTTTTTAATTTCTATTGTCTTCAAAAATAAAGCTTTTAAAATGAGCGCTAAGAGAGCACCAAAGCAAGTGCAGTACGGGCTTTTCACACACAATGAATTACAAAAGTTGGCTCAACATGACCTTTTGTTACTTGCTGTTGCAAATGCGGCGCCGGTAAATAATTCCTTCATAAATTCACGTTTCTTTGTAATCATTTTAAAATTCGGTCTTGACAAAATTACTGTTTTTTAACTGTTGTTGTATATTAATAATAATAATAATAATAATGCCTTTTATTTCATACACAAATATTAATACAAAAAAAATATTAATAAAGGTGGCGGTATTCAACTACAGCTGCTCATACAACCACCTAATTCATAAAAATAAATAAAATAGAAATCCAAGGAAACAACAAAAATATAAAAAAACAAAAGCAGAAGTTCTAACATGGAAAATATATGTTTTTGAATATAAAAGGAAAAAAAAAATATGCCTAATGTAAACTTAAAGTAATATTAGTAAAAAGTAAAATAATAAACAAAAAAGTTGAAAACTAAAAGCAATGTAAAAGTGAAATAAGTTCAAACAAAAATAGAAAAAAAAAATAGAAAAAAAAAATAGAAAAGTTACATGCTGCGCAAACGCTAGCGCGGACTGCGACCCGCCAGCAGATGCTCTTTAACACCCCTACAAAAGGCAGCAGAGCTGGGAGCCATCCTGATACAGTATGGCAAAGAATTGAAAGTGGTAACGGCCGTATAGCGGAATGAACGCTGAAAAAAAGCATGGTTGTGCTTGGGAACACTATACAAATCCCTGTGGCGAGTAAGAACACTATGCACATCAGAACCCTTAGTAAGTTTATTAAAGAGGTAAGAAGGAAGTTCAGTTAGTCTAATTTTGTAAACCAGATGTAGGATATGAAGTACATAACGCTCTTTGATAGTAAGCCATCCTGATTCGATCAAATAAGGGGAGATATGATCGAATTTGCGGACATTAAAACTAAATCTAAGACACGCGTTCTGCAGTTTCTGTAAGCTATTTTTGTCTTTTTGAAGCAATGCAGGCCAGTAGACAACGTCACAATAACCTAGATGGGATAAAATTAAAGAATCAGTTAGACGTAATTTAGTATCCGTATCAAAAATATCTCGATGCATGTATAGAAGTTTTAATTTAGCGTATGTTTTTTGAATCAATGAAGAAATATGATCTGAATATCTAAACTCAGAATCAATATGCAGTCCTAGGTTTTTACATGTATTTATAGGCTCTATCACAGTGCCGTTAACAAAGAGTTGAAACACAGGATTTTCAATTATAAGGGACTTGCACTTACCAAATACTACGAGCTGAGTTTTCTTCTCGTTTAGAATTAAGTTGTGGGATTTAGAGATATCCGAAAGTAGTTTAAGATCTTCGTTAATTTTTGTTACGGCAGTAGCGACATCAGGGGGTAAAAATGACAAGTACAACTGTGTATCATCCGCAAACTGATGGGACTCACAATGCTTAAGAAATTTTGAAAAATCAGAAGTATAAATTGAGAATAAAAGAGGACCTAAAATGCTGCCCTGAGCCACACCTCTACTAATGAAATGCATCTGGGAAGGACTACCATTAATTATTACCCGCTGGGATCTGTTAGAAAAATGTGTTATTACATTTGGGAAGAAATATTTTTAACTAAAAATATAGTGTAAAGTGTAAGTTTTTACATAATCAGCATTGGAGTTATTGTTTTTCTACATTCGTGAATTTAGTTTAAGCTTATGTAAGGCCACTACAAAATTCTGCAGCACAGAAGTTTCTTATAGTAGAGAAATAAACTACAAAGAAAAGAAAAACAAGCAGTGATGCAACCAAAGCTGGTATTGCTATTGTGATATGCGATTGTGTGTAATATGCGCTCTTCATCTCTACGAGAAATATGTGGGAGTGCCCAGTCCTTATTGGAAAAAACCGTTTATACCGTTTATACGCGAGCAAAAATTATTTGCATCAAAGAGGGCTTGGATTAAAAAACGTAGGGCTCGGTTTAGATCACAATGATATGGGGACGATATATCTAACCAAATCTAGGTTAAAATTTTGTCAAATTCATATTATGAGCTAATATGCCAAACTAATGAGTAATAAAATATAAGTAGACAAACACAAATTTATTTTTGTTTTTTACAAAATTAACAAAGTAAGAATATACAGAAAGAAAAAGAAAAATAATTACACATGCGTGTATTCTTAGAATTCACATAACCGGAAAGGTGGAACCAGGCTTCATCCGAAAAAAATGTCAGGTCTAATAAATCATTTCTTTCCAATAAATTTTGGGTAAACCATTGAGAGTAATGCCTGCGTCTTTCAAAATCTGCGGCTTGTATTTCTTGGAATACTTGCACTTTATAAGGAAATAAATTTAGCTGCTTCTTAAGAATAATAGTCCTGCATGTTCCATAAGATCTTCCCACTTCTTGGGACAGGCGTCTTATACAATTTGTTGGCGTATTTTGCATTATTTCACGAACGTTTGCAACAAGTTCTTCTGTTCTTTTAGATGGTCTTCCTGATCCTTTTTTGTGTTGTATAGAACCCGTTTCCCTAAACACAGCCATGGTTCTTTTCAGGCAATGATAAACATCCCCAGCAATAAAAGCAACTTTAGGAAAATGTTCGTGAAAATCGTCCGTGCACAAACCCGGATTGTATTGTCACTCACCATTTACTCTAACCCCGTTTCGAAAATATGCTTCAACCATGAATGTTTTGTGCTGTTCCGTAAAGCCCATCGTGTGAATTCTTGATGAATCAAATTACTTGTAACGACTGTCAAATATGACGGAATAACTGATTGATTGTTAATTCAGGTAGTTACTGACACCCAACAGGTATTAAGCTCTACGGCTAAGCATTACGTCCTTAGATGCAAGGCCCTCTTTGATGCAAATATTTTTTGCTCGCACGGTACAAAATTCTGCAGCACAGAAGGTTACATGGGACATTTTAAACTTTCTTATAGTACAGAAATATACCTACTACAAAAGACAAACAAGCAGTGATGCAAATAAAGCTGGTATTGCTATTGTGATATGCGATTGTGTGTAATATGCGCTCTTCATCTTTATGAGAAATATGTGGGAGTGCCCAGGCCTTATTGAGAACAACTGTTTATATTTTATTTTGCGCGGGTGCCTTTCGCAGACGTACTTTACCTAACCAGAAAATGACAAATTATTCAACTCAACTCAACTCGGTTTAGTAGCAAAACTCACATTATCCACACGCACAAAAATTAATATGGCGGCGATTATTATTAATTATTATTAATAATTAATTATTGTTAATTAACGAAAAAAATACTTTGAAAAATCATACTATCGACAATTATTTAACTCGATAAATATCATCTACATGTCTGTCGAAAAATGTAAAACAAAAAAAAACACTAATTAACTTACATAGATACGATCATAAACGTTTTTTGCGATTTACCACAAACTATATAACTAGGAGAGTGTGAGTTTTGATTCTAGGCCCCTCAGATATTCCATCCTCGTCAGCTTATTCTATATTGATCTGCTTTTTTTGAAAGTTTCCACTTATTGAAGTGATAGCGTAAAAATAACTATTTGTAGTGAAAATTTACAAATTAATTAGCATTGAACGTATAAAGTGTTAAACAGACACGACGTTAATTTTCCAAATTACTTAAAGCACAAAGACTTTTCAGGGAAAACTTATGAATGAATTATTATACTCCCTGCCGCATTTAGGAGTTGTAACAAAAGGTCATTTTATTCAAGTTCGGTAAGCCATTGTGTGTGAAACGCTGTTGCCACAACGTTTTTGTATAAACCGCTTTCGCTGAGTTTCGACGCGCATTTTTGCAAGGTTCATTCTGCACAGAGCAGATTAAACTACTTTTGTTCAATTTTACCGTGTATAGTAATTTAATTTGACGCACAATGAACAGCTTTCAAATCGAGAATAACAATTTTAAGGATTTATTTATACAGTGTGACCAATAAAGTCCGCATCATATGGGATTTGTTTTTTATTATTAGCTTTATTAAAAATTTGACTTTGGCATCAAGTTCTGATTCGATCGAGATCAAAATTAAGCAAAAAAATAGTAGTCACGTGATTCGCATTATCTGTCAAATTTTAATTATTTCAAAAAACTAATTCAAAAGTGGGGTTATTTCTAAAAATATCGAAGAAAGTTATTAAAAAAAGTTTTTTAAATGCAGTTACTAGCCCATATGCAAAATTTCAGCTGCATACGATAATATTGATTTTTTACCCACCCTTAAAAATTTTTTTCCACTTAATAAACCCTTTACTGATCACACTGTGTTTTTTTTGTCTTAATATTAACGTGTATTACTCAGACACAAACTACGTTTCCAAAAATACTTATTTTATGAAGTTACCTTATACAGGGTCAAAAACAAATAAACTTTGCATCACATGCGATAAAATTTTAATAGCTTACTTTTGATTTTGTAGAAAAACACACATTTAATATGGCGCTACTTTAAGAAAATGTATCTAAAATTTGTTTGTCAAAACTAAGAAGTTTTATGTAGGTTACGTTGAGTCTTATTTTGCAAAAGTGGTGCAATTTACAAAATATGGGTAAAAAATCAAAATTATCTTATGCAGATAAAATTTTGCATGTGGGCTAGAAACTGCAAAAACTTTTTCTAATAAATTTTTTTTAATACTTTTAGAAATAACCCCACTTTTGAATTATTTTTTGGAAAAAATTAAAATTTGACAGATAATGCGAATCATGTGACTAATATTTTTTGCTTAATTTTCATCTCGATCGAAGCAGAACTTGATGCCAAAGTCAAATTTCGAATAAAGTTTTTAATAAAAAAAAATCCCATATGATGCGGACTTTACTGGTTACACTGTATAGAAACGACCGAAGGTTCGGTTTTGGTTTCGGCCAAAAACCGGCCGAAACTCAGTGTTCGTGAATTGTCGCGCACTGTTCGGGTAACTTTGGGTGAGTTCCGTAGGCAGTGTTGTCTATACAAATAGATTTTTTCGCTGTCGACCTTTTTTGTGCTCTTTCTGATTTTTCCTGGGAAAATATCAATAGACCACTAATAACTCTAGTGTTGACTTGATTTACCATTTACATTACTCTAATCAGATACACGCAGTCGTAACTTGTCACCATCGTCTTTGATAGCAATATCCAAAAACAACTTAACATAATCTGCAAACAATTAACCTTCAGAATACTTTACAACACCAGCAAGTTAATTGATGTCTATCAATAACAGTAAAGCACCCAAATTAGAGCCTCGCGGCACTCCAGGGGTGTCTTTATACTTAGCGGATTTTGAACCTTTCAGTTCTACATACTGCTCTAGTCCCAACAAATGGGACTGAATCAACATAATAAAATACTTAGTTAAAGTATTTTTCACCCTAAATGGTATCGATTTATTAACTGCAATAAAACTACCGGTTTAATCCCATTGTTATACACAATCAACAAGCATACACTACATGCTAGGACTTTAGATATTTAATTCATTATTAATAATATATTATTAATGACATGAAATATCCTAAATAAATAATAAAATAAATAATTTGAAATTATTGTATCGTAACCGTAGCACAACTTGAACACTTTCTAAGAAACACAGAGACTGAAAGATGTTATGGCAAGCACAGGATAGTTAAATATTACCTGCTATAATTACAAATTATAATCCGACCCTGACCGACAGTTTATTTGCATTTTTATGGCCGAGCTCTTACAAAACGTCCCAGGTAGTTAAACGGAGTCAACCATTTATTGTGAACAATACTTTACATTTATATTTCTCAGAGCCTTTCTTTAATACATAGGTAAAACTTTATCAAAAGCTTTTATCATATCGGTATATGCAACATCAAGTTGTCGTTTATTTTTAATTATCCGTAAATATGCTGAGAAAATACTGCCAAGCCGACCGCTTTATTAAATAACCGTGTTGAGCACTAGATGTACTATCAGCTACATCTTCCGATCAACCAATATTGTGAAGAAAATTTTAGAAACGGCACAAACGATGGTAATAGGATTTCCAGTCTACTTACTGGAAGAATATGTAAGTTGTCCTTATAAGGTGCAACATAATTTATTTTTACTTCTGCCATGCGAGCAAAAATTATTTGCATCAAAGAAGGCTTGGATTAAAAAACGTAGGGCTTAGTTTAGATCACAATAATATGGGGACGATATATCTAACCAAATCTAGGTTAAAATTTTGTCAAATTCATAATATTATTATGACATGGTATGCCAAACTAATGAGTAATAAAATAAGTAGACAACAACAAATTTATTTTTGTTGTTTAAAAAATTAACAAAGTAAGAATATACAGAAAGAAAAAGAAAAATAATTACATAAATTGCTGAAATTGGCCACCGCCATGCTCCAAGCATAAATTCACACGTCTCTTCATATTTTCGAAAGTGTTGACCAGCATCTCTGGAGAAATGTTACCACATTCTTACATTTTTACATTCTTGGAATACTTGCACTTTATAAGGAAATAAATTTAGCTGCTTCTTAAGAATAGTCCTGCATGTTCCATAAGATCTTCCCACTTCTTGGGACAGGCGTCTTAGACAATTTTTTGGAGCTATTTTGCTTTATTTCTACGCTTGCAACAAGATCTTCTGTTCTTACAGACGGTCTTCCTGCTCATTTTTGTTGTATATAGAACCTGTTTCCCTAAACACAGCCACGGTTCTTTTCAGGCAATGATAAAAATCCCCTGCAATAAAAGCAACGTTACGAAAATGTTCGTGAAATTCGTCCATGCACAGACCCGGTTTCTATTGCCACTCACCATTTACTCTAACTCCGTTTCGAAAATACGCTTCAACCATGAATGTTTTGTGCTGTTCCGTAAAGCCCATTGTGGGAATTGTTCAAGAAATTGGAAAAATTAGCGATGAATCAAATTACTTGTACCGACTGTCAAAGATGACGGACTAACGGATTGATTGTTAGTTCAGTAGTCACTGACACCCAACAGGCTAAGCATTACGTTCTTAGATGCAAGGGCTTCTTTGATGCAAATAATTTTTGCTCGCACGGTACTTTTACTTTCACCAACAATACGCCAAGTCAGCAATAGAAATGTCAATAATAAAGTCCCGGAGCTTTAAATAGACAAACTGACAGGAACAAATAAGCTATTGTAAAATAATCCTTGCACAAATCGAGTAGTATGTAGAGTAACGCTCGTGAGCCCATTTTGACACACCATTTGCAGTTTGAAATCTCAATTTCTTACATGTCACTGGCTGAAACAATAGGCAGACTCCCACCTGATGCATTGATTAATAATGCTATGTACTACTGTGGTCTAAATCAGGAATGCTTTTATTATTATTATATTAAATTATTATAATTTTTGAGAAGCTGGGCTATTTAAAAAAAAATATATTAAAAAGAAGCTTTCAAAAATTATTTCATTTTCTTCAAAAAAAATTTAGGTTAGGTTTTTTTTACACATTTTATTCACATACATGTAATATATAATGAGACCAATATGTTTACATTTTGTCCCGATCAAAAATCGTTTTACCAGATATTAATAATTACAAATTTCTACTGATTGCCTGAGTTTGAAAACGAAGCGCATTTGTCATGTGTACTTATTTTAAGTAAAATTTTATGCTAACTAAATGGGTGTTTTATAAATTTTCTATTAGGCAATTTATTTATAGTTTCCCAATAATATCATATTATAATGGTTTAGGGAAATTACCATGAAAACGCTATACCTACCGATGTTTTTACTACGCATGACTCTGCTTTTTTAATATTCATTCCTTATCTAATGTTACCGTGTTGATGAGTTGTGTTAAGGTTTTCGATTAATTTTTAGTATTTTTCCGAAATAGAACTATTTAGTGCTATTTATGATTATTTACAATGGTTCGTCAGTGCGTGCTGTGTAAGAGAACAGACTATTCTAACCCCTGATTAATATGGGAAAGAAAGAAAAAACAAAAAGTCTTCCTCCACAAAATTTAATAGAATAATTCTTAAGGGTCTCTACATGTTTCGAACGTAGAAACGTTCATCATCAGGAGACAGAAAATGTAATTAAAAAGTGCTGATGGTTTTAGCAGAAGAGAAAATGGTAAAGGACCTTAATGGAGCTTTCATGGGATCGAAAAAATATTTTTGATGTGTAAAAGAGCCATAAAATGGAGAAATTAATGAAATTTAAACCATATTCAGTATGTGAGAAGTCAGTATAAGTGGTCTAAGATAGATAAAAACTGAGGAAGAAGAAGGATCTTTCTAAAAAGAAAGTATAAAAATTATTAAATTTTATTAAACATTTTAAAGTTTTTGTCAAAAAGACTTAGGAGGAGAAAATTTGTAGTGGTTATCACACAGGTGATGAAAACCACATAAAAGAGACTGGTGGGGTACTGAGGCTTAAGGCTCAGTAACCCCTCCAAAGGTTAATTTAAATTTAGTAGAAATATTAAGAAAATCACACATTTTATCAAAAATATTCAAGAGGTCAAAAAAGTTGTTAAACGTCCATGTGCCGGACCCATGGACGTTTAACAACTTTTTTGACCTCTTGAATATTTTTGATAAAATGTGTGATTTTCTTAATATTTCTACTAAATTTAAAATAACCTTTGGAGGGGTTACTGAGCCTTAAGCCTCAGTACCCCACCAGTCTCTTTTATGTGGTTTTCATCACCTGTGTGATAACCACTACAAATTTTCTCCTCCTAAGTCTTTTTGACAAAAACTTTAAAATGTTTAATAAAATTAAATAATTTTTATACTTTCTTTTTAGAAAGATCCTTCTTCTTCCTCAGTTTTTATCTATCTTAGACCACTTATACTGACTTCTCACATACTGAATATGGTTTAAATTTCATTAATTTCTCCATTTTATGGCTCTTTTACACATCAAAAATATTTTTTCGATCCCATGAAAGCTCCATTAAGGTCCTTTACCATTTTCTCTTCTGCTAAAACCATCAGCACTTTTTAATTACATTTTCTGTCTCCTGATGATGAACGTTTCTACGTTCGAAACATGTAGAGACCCTTAAGAATTATTCTATTAAATTTTGTGGAGGAAGACTTTTTGTTTTTTCTTTCTTTCCCATACTTTTAACTCCACTTTAAGCATGGACTACTTCTTCAAATTCCCTGATTAATATTTCAGCGGTAACTGAGGTTATTCCAATGATCTGCTACCTATAGATGTCACATGCCCTTCATAAACGCTATTTAAATCTGCTGATAAAATCGTTTGTTGCAGAGAGGAGGTGAAGAGCTTGGTGGGGCCGGGAGTGGGGATTACGTTGGCCTGCCTTTTGAATGTTACTGTTACCTCGTTACTATACGTTATAACATGGTTTCTTACCAGCGGCGTCTCGTTTCAGAGTTCACAATAAAATATAATTATTTAATATGAAATCAAATATTTTTTTTAACGTTTGTGAAAAAAAAGGTCCGCGAAGCAGTAAAATTCAATGTATGTTAATTACTGTTTGTAATAATTATTATAAGGGGAACTTTGAATAGCTAAAATATAAAGAACTATCAAACAACGGCAATAAAATAATGAATAAAACAACGTCACGTCTCCTCAGACCAATGGAACGGCGATCACTGCTGCGTTGCCATAGTGTATAATTTTTATATGTTCTTAGCACAGACATTTCCCTTAAATGTCTATGGGTTTTATACAAAGGTTTAAATTTTCCACATAACGTCATATTTTTCTCTTCTGGAAAAAGGTAAAACATGTAGATTTATGGCTTTAGGGAGGAATATGTTAAATTATTAAATTCGTGTTGTTATTATTACTATTAAAATATTATTATAGCCGTAATTTATATATAGGTACTTTAAGAGTTAAGTGTAAGAATAGCTCTATGGCTACTAATTAATACTTTGGTCTTATTATGGGTATCATGAAATATTATTTCTGTTTTTGGAATTGTAGATTATTTGTTCTCAATAAAAGACGTTTAGTATTATTACTATCATTATTGTGTTAATACATACTTTTAAGAGCATACTTTTGGCAAACAGTGTCAATAGGTTCATTTGTTATTATTTCGTCTATTGATACCAGATCATTTGGTTATTCAGGTAATATTTTTTTAGCCTAAAAGCAATGGTCTAGGTGAGTAGTAAAATATATGGATTGTTGTTGATCCTAAAAAAACACATGCCAATGCATTATAAAAATAATAGCGAGCTTTTACAGTGTTGCCATTATTTCAAGCCATTTCCTTCTAACTTATGTGAGACTTTGGAAGTATGTCTGATTGTAAACAATTAGTTTTTTTACGAATAAAATGTTCAGTCTCCTTATATTATATAAAAACTGTAAAAATAAAAATTAATTTTGAAAAAAAATCAATTCTTCATGATGGTATAAAAATTTATAATAATATTCCAAAAAAAATTAAAAATACAATCAATATAAAAAAGTTCAAATATTTATTTAAAAAACATTTATTAAAAATATAACATATGATTGTTTTCTTTTTTATTTTTTTTTTATTTTTTTTTAATTCGAAATTTCCCTGTAAAACTTTTGTAAACTTGGTTGGGAAATTAATTAAAAATAAATAAAAAAATAAATAAATAGTCATACATACATACATACATACATGTCTGCGGTTTTAGTTTATTTATCGAGTCTCCCGTTTTTGAGTCAAGCAACATGAGGTCCTTGCTTAAGATTTATGGGCATATTGATTTAGAATTTCCAACTGAATGCATACCGCAAATAATGGAGGCAGTATGGTCCTGCCCAATTCCCTTTATTAAATCCCTTTACAATTGATCAGATAGAAGCTATTAGTTTGCCTATCTGGAACATCTGTAGATAATGTATTGCTGTGGTATGTTACACTATGAAGGTAAATGAAACTTTTGATCAGATAGATGGAGTTTACGGTAATCACGAAAATTAAAGGATTTTCATCAATATAATATCCAAATGAATCTTTAAAATATAAACAATATATTTATTATGTAATATAGGCTCATGCCGGCGTTGCTCGCAATATCTAAGGGAGTCAAAGTTTGTGTTAATTGCATAGGTCTAGTCTACACTGGGAAAAATGATCTAATCCAACAGATTTGCTAAGACACAGTTTGTACTGATAACTTTTTTTTTAAACCCGTTTTTTTGTTAAGAAGTACATTGTTTCTTTTCAATGCGACGCATTTTGTTCCCAGTAAAGCGCTTTCTTTACAATTAAGAAAGCAGAATAGCGTCCCGAAAAACGAATTGTATCCGTTAGAACCTATAATCCGCAAGACGTTGGTGGGGGGTTCGTAGCGATCGGCAATCGCCGCGCGCCGTAGTATCAGTTTCAACGTATTTGTTGCGCAGGTTACATCATTGTCCGAAGTCTTCTAGCTGTCCTGTCTGGATTTGAATTTTATTGATCGTACCAAAACAATAACTGTGGTCCGGCACTTGTACCGGTTTTGAGAGCGCACTTGCAAAATTTTCTGTTTTTACAGAATAACCCCTTTACGACTGACCTTTTCTAAGGTACCGTACTGGGACGCAAGATGTCGCACCGGGTTCTATAATTCCCGTCGATAATCGATCCTGACAAGTGATTTGTCTTCGAGCCCTGTTTCCTTCTGCCAAACTGAGCCTCACTGATGAGCCGTAAACGGCGAAACGCGTCTGGTGATGAGTTGGCGGAAGGAAACAGACAAAACTTTTTTGCATTAAAACAATAACTGTTTCAATTAATTTATTTTTACTTTGTATTTAGGTTTTTTTAAACTTTGCATGTCAAATAAAGAATTCTTATTTCGCACAGCCCGTCATTAGTATTTGACTTTATAATCTATGGACGCATTTTACCTTCTCAGTAAACCATGTTGCATAATAGACAGAGAACACTACAGTACTGGTTTTTAGTGGTAAGTACTTTATTAACCGTAGCAAGCAAATATTATTATGATTAATGTCAAGTTTCATTACAACTGCCAGTCGGAACTTATACAGTATATAACACCAGATTACACCTCCAATGGAACTTGATAATTACTGTGAGTGAACAGAGCAATAATTGCTATAAACCATTATATGGTAGCATTAACTCCTATTTCCTATTAGCTAAATTACCGTAATTTTATCACTATACAACGGTCTAGCAATTTTCTATGTCTTACAGTTGGAAAGAGCGTTGTTGTCATATCTAGTATTAAATAGCTGTATAAAGAGAATGCGAATTCTTATAAGGAATAGAAGGCTTTTTTTCTCAGTGTACAAACCCAATTATAAAATACGCATTGACGAAAAAACGTTCTTGTCATATTTCCGACAGTAATACACTACATATTGATTTGAAAAGCTTAGTACATATATCATATATCCTAAAAAGCAATGAGCTGCCTATTGTACCTAAATATTATAAAGATAATATAATAATTAATTAGGACTAAATTTTAAATTTAAATATAATATTCATTTGCACTTTCCAATTTATTAATCATAATATGGAACACAGTGTTTGTATGTTTTTATTAGTAGAATGATAATTAATATTGTGATGTTTTTGCCGTAGGTAAGTAAAAAATTATTATATGAGGTAATAATAATATAGGTAATATAATAAAACTGACATGGTGAAAATTTTACATATCATAATATGAAATTCATCAAATTGAAATTCTAATTGTTTAAATGATTATTTGATTTGTAGGATAATTATATTATTACAATTAATAAAAATGTGTTTTAAACAATTGACGATGATGTGAAAATGTTTGAACGGATTTAATTGAAATTTGATGTAAAAATAAGAACGATATGATTTTGAAACGATATGGTAACCATGGTAAAAAAGTTATACCTGTCACCAGTTGTCAGTTATTGTCAGTAAACTATTACAATTTATTATGGCTAAATACGCGCTTCAAGTACGTTTGGTTATTATCCAAAAATTTTACGAAAATAGACGATCATTTGTGAACACTTATCGCGCACTTCGCGAAAACTTTGGTGTAAATAATCGTCCTCCTTTGCTTGCCATTCGTCGCATCGTTGAGAAATTTGAAAATAATTTTACCCTTCACGATGTAAAAACACCAAGAAAACATCGAAACGCAAGAACTGTTGAGAATATTGCTGCTGTAAGAGGTAGTGTTGCAGTGGATCCAAATTTATCAATTCCTCGTCGTGCTCAAGAGTTAAGGATTAAAAAAACGACAACTTGGCGTATTTTGAAAGAAGACTTGAATTTACACCCATATAAGATTGTTTCGACCCAAGAACTTAAGGCCACTGGACCATCGTCGGCGCAGAGAATTTTCTGCTTGGAGTTTAGACCAACTTGAATGGGCTCCTAATTTTGCCAAAAAATATATCTTTTCAGATGAATCTCATTTTTGGTTAAGTGGATACGTTAACAAGCAAAATTGCCGTTTTTAGTGTGAAAACAATCCACAACAGATTCATGAGAAGCCTTTGTATCCGCTAAAGGTAACTGTATGGTGTGGTTTATGGTATGGTGGTATCATCGGACCATTTTTTTTCCAAAATGAGGCAGGAGATGCAGTTACAGTGAATGGTGAACGATATCGACAGATGTTAAGAATTTTTTTGTGGCCAAATTTAGATGCACTTGATTTGAAGGATATGTGGTTCCAGCAAGACGGTGCCACATGTCAAACTGCTCATGAAACTATCGATATACTGCAAGAAAAGTTTGACGAAAGGATAATTTTAAGGAATGCTACTGTTCAGTGGCCTCCAAGAAGCTGTGATTTAACTCCTTTAGATTACTTCTTGTGGGGCTATTTGAAATCTAAGGTTTATGAAAACAGACAACAAACACTTGATGCATTAAGGTTGAACATTGAACCCTGCATTCGTCAGATCACGCCCGATTTATTGCATAAAGTCATCGAAAATTGGGTTCGTCAAACTCGCTCGTGTACACGAAGTCGCGGAGGACATTTAAACGATGTGTTATTTAAAACATAAATTTTATCGACTATACTTTAAGATAATATAAAACGTTTTGTTGTATCTGAAATTATTTTAATTTTATTTCATTTTGAAATCATATCGTTCTTATTGAAAAACCCTTTAGTTATAGTTTTGAGGGCAAGAAAGAGGTCTCCTATACTTAAAAAAGTTGTACCCACATTATTAATCTCGATATTTCTATTAGTTGTTGTGTCGTTCAGCTATACCATGTTTATTTATCAGGTTTCAGAGCCTTTACCATATAGATCAGCAAATAATAATCATGAAAGTGGTAAATTTATGACCCTGTCCATGTAAATACAGTCCTGTACATGGACATGAGCACTTCAAATTTCTCATTTAACGAAATGGGAAGCTAGACAGGTCCGGATTGTAAAATTTAACTTACAATTTAACTGTTGTTTACACATAATATGAAGTATACGAACCTAAAGGTTTTTACAGAAGTTATTAAATGATTAAATACAATACATGTTTTTTTTTAACAGTGCCGAAATGTTTTAAATATTTTGTAAAAATATCAACAACATTGTTATCAAATTTTATGTTCTTATAGAGGATTGAGGAAAGATATAGAGCGGAAACCGTCCTATATAATATAATCGTTATTAATAAATATGTATTTGTTTCCTTATATTTATTATTTGATATAATAAAAATGCTAAATCAAGCACAAACAATATAGTCGGACTGACCCTTAGAATGCCGAAAAAACATCAGCTCATTGATTACGCGTTATTACTAATCCCAACAGGGAAAATTCTTGAAAGTGGATTACGGAAACAGAAAAGAAAAAGGTTTTCCACGAAAACATTTTTATTAGTAAAACGAAGTAGACCTATCAATAAAATTCAGCGGCTTTTGTTCCAGAGCGCTTAGCTATGCCCTTGGCGTGAGAACATTCGAGGTTTATAGGTCTGTCTGATTAGTACTTTCACTTTACTAAAAGTGCTAAGAAAGATTGTATACAGGATGTCAAAAAAGTGTGGAATATTTTTAATATTTCAAAAACTACTGATGCTTCACTATTATTCAGATCTGATCCTTCATTGCAAATGGTGAAACCGGAATTTGTCTTTTTTCTGCCCATGCAATAACTCATCTTTTTGACCAACTTGCACTGAGAAAAATTATCTAATACAACTGGTCTGCTAAGACCCATTTTGTATTGATAGCATATTTTTTTATTAACCAATATTAAATAAATTGCTATTGTATCAAACCCGCTTTAGTGTTATATCAATTCCAGATTTGCTAAAACAGTGTTTTAATTGGTAGTAATTAGTTCCATTAGCAACAGAGTCTGGTTGAATTATGAACTACTTTTAATACAGCAATTGGTTGGGGTTCGTAGCGATCGGCAATCGTCGTGTGCCATAGTATTAGTTTTAACGTATTTGTTGCGCAGGTCACATCGTTGTTCGGAGCCTTCTAGCTGTAATGTCTGAACTTAAATTCTATTGATCGTACCAATACCTGTTTCAATCAATTTATTTTTACTTGGTATTTAAGTTTTTTAAAACTTTGCATGTCAGATAAACCAATAGAAGGTTCTTATTTCGCACAATCCATCATTAGTATTGGACTTAATCTATGGACGAATTTTACCATCTCGGTAAACCATGTTGCATAATAGATAATCATATGCAATGTTAAATGATAAGAAAAATATCACACTGAAAGCTATTTAAATTTTTGTGACCTACAGTGCTGATTTTAAGTGATAAGTATATGCTTTATTAACCGTAGCAAGCAAATATTATTATGATTAATGCCAAGTTTCATTACAAGTGCCAGTCGGAATTAATACAGTATATAAAATCAGATTACAGCCCTAATAGAACTTGATAATTACTGTGAGTATTCAGAGCAATAATGGCTATAAACCATTATATGGTAACATTAACTCCTATTTCCTATTGGCTAAATTACCGTTATATTATCACTGCACAACAGTTTAGAAATGTTCGTTGTCTTACTGTAGGAAAGCACGTTGCTATCACATATAGTATTAAACAGTTGTATAAAAAGTAGGTATGTGAATTATTATAAGGAATAAAAGGCATTTTTCTCAGTGTGTAGTTGGAGTTTTTTTTCGATTAGCCCAGAGTGATAGGTGGTGCTATCCATGATAAATAAATTATATTACTTAATAATTATGATTATAACTACTAAAATTTTTAATTCTACAAATTAGTTTAAAAGTAGCTTTGACAATAAGTTCCTCTTTTAAAAATAATTGACTTAATATGATAACAAGAGAAATGCGCCTCTTTAGTGTAGATTAATTTCTACTTTTGTGTTAATTAAACTGAGCTTAATTGCGTAGAGTACTAATTAGTAATGCCAAATGTCTTTTGTGTTTTTGATATTATCTTACACGTAAAATTTGAATTAGCATTGTTAAAAGAGCCTGCATTAACTAACTAATTGTTATAAAACTAACCAATAGAAAATAATTGTAATTTTTACTCTGCTAAAACTTTTATTATCTCTGAAATAATATTTATACTGTTATGACGTACGTTTTACTCATCGCCAATGGTCCCAGGTTCAACCCCGGTGTGGTTTGGTAGAACTATTTAGTTTTTGGCCAGGCCAATATACTACGCAGCGTTACAAATGCACGAATGCAACGCGTATCTGTTATTCTTACAACTCTACAATCACAAAAGAAAACTGATATGGCACAGGCGCGGAGCTTCGGTTTTTTAAAGGTTATTCAGGTTTACCATGGCATGTTGTAGAAAGTTGGCTTCTTAATTAATTCATAAGGAAAAGATGGTTGCCCATGAGAACGTCTGTCTGTCACCGCCCTAAATGAATTGTCGTTAACTATACAATTTTAAATAAAAAATGAAAAAAAAAACTCAATATAATGTGCCTATTTCTTACTGCCAACAAACAAAAATAAATGTTTATTGTCAACAATAAAAAATGTTTCTTTTATGGTTCTATAGTCAATCCTTCTCTTTTGTCATTTATATAAAAGTAGATTAATTACTTTTTGTGACAGTTTAAAAATCAAAATTAATTGAAAGTTAGAACGGGTAAAGTTTTTCGAGGCCAGTCGTTTTCAGTCGTTTCTTTGTTTGCATTATCTAATTAAATTTTATTATTTTATTAAATCTGCTACGAAATAACAGTAAAATTCTGCAATCAAACTGGAAAGCAATAACAGAAATAATAAAAAAAATAAGTATGCTTTCTAGGAATATTTTTTCGGAAATTTAATTGCGGTTAAAATTTAAAATATTAAAAAAGTTTTCTAGCAAAAATTATTATTTCAAAACATCTCGCCTTAAATACAGGGTGAGTCAGGAGGAATGGGCCAAACTCTAAGGGTGTAATCCATGCATCAAAATAATAAGAAAAAACCCAAATGTTGTTACTCAATATTCAGATGCACTTTCATACAATATAGCAAAAAATTAAAGTGCACATAACAATAACCCATTTTTTATCCATAATTTATTGATTTTACATTTCAAGATCTCTAGCACTATTCATAAAAAGGACGGTAGAGTCCTCTCAGTGTCCATGCCCAATGAAAACAAACCTAAAATGGTATATAGGGGTAGTCCCACGTGGAAACTAAACAGTTTTAGTGTCATAAATTATACATATAATAACCGTTACACACACTAAAATAAACAATTATGTTCTACGGCAAACTTTTCTCTGGGGAGAGGTTTGCGGCCAACTTTTCCGTTTAAAATATTTATGTACAAAAATATTGTTCGTTAGCTTAAATATTTCATTATCGCATAGAATAGTCATAAGTTATATCACAAGAGGTGAATATTTTTTTGAATATTTTTTGACATTTTTGTGCAAAATTTCTGTCAAAAATTCGCGAGACAAAAATTCTTTAAAAATATCCCGACAGCGAAGCTGGAGGGATATTTTTTTAAAAGAATTTTTGTCGAGGGCAATTTTTATAGAAATTTTGCGGAAAAATGTCAAAAAATATTCTAAATAAAATATTTACCTCGAGTGGTATATGTTGAGATTATATACCAAAAAAAAAGAAAAAATACAACGAAATGCAAGATTTTTAAAATGATTTATGTAGCTACTAGAAAAACGGACAAAACGAAACAAAACCTAAACAATTGACAAAGTAATAAAACTAACAGAAAATTAGTTATAAGTATTATTGTTAAACACACAGTTATTATAATAACCAGTAGTGGCTTGCTGGTGTTGCTGGAAACTCTTCGAGCTGCAAGAGACTGGAGCTTCGTGTTGGTCCAACCCATAAGTTGGAGGGTGACCTCTTAAACCTTGAATAGTGTTTTCGTGATGAGTTTTGTCCATCTGCAAGTATGGCTTTATGGATGCAGCACTACTATGTCCAGTTATTTTTATAAGAGTTTGTTCGCTCACACCTGCTTTGCTTAATGTAGAGACAGCTGTGGCTCGATTGGAATGGTTTGTGATTTTTTCTTTCTCAGTATCTAGTCCAATTTTTTTGTGCTGCTTGTTTTGTCCAATTAGAAAGAGTATTTTTTCCAATGGGACAGTTTTTGTACCAATTTCCCATTTTCCAATTTGGATTTACTGTCAGGAATAGTCTTTGGGTAGTTATATTTTGCCCTCTTTTTGAAATTAGTTTTCTGTAAAGGCGAACTGGACATAAATCGGCATCTTTTGTGTTTGCCACTAACCATTTTGAATTTAAAAGCTTCTTGTCTCCGCCTTGGGATGTTTTTGAAAAGATTGGGTTATATTCCATTCCATTCCATTACTTTTTGTACCATCGCTATAATATTCTTCTCTGAAATACGTATTCAGGCATGTCTCGGCTTCTCCTCCTCTCCATGCTAATTCCACAGCCGCTATTTGATAGAACTTTTTCTGTAAATCCTCGGGGTTATTTTCGTCAAAAATTTTTACCATCTTTTTGTACTCGTCGTAGGTTAGTGCTCTTGCACTTTTCCGGTGATTTTTTGGATCAGCCTGAAGCAGTTTTCTTTTAGAATTTCTAGCCATACGTGCTTTTTGGAATTCAGGATCTTTAAAAGGATCAAATTTAATGTTGTATTTATTGAAGTACCTTTCTTGAAGCAGTTGGGCTGTTTGGTTCCACATTTTCTTGATAACCCCTTCCTTGTAGTCAGAACCATCTTTTTTCTTCATATTAAAACTCCAGTCTTCCAATATAGCGGCAAGCTGTATTATAGTTGTATTTTTGGTCAATATATACTGCCGTGTTTCGCAGAATTTCTCGAATTGGGTCCATATATACTATTTTGTTTTTGTTGTATTTTCTGGGATAGTCTTTTCAGCGTTTTTTCTTATATTTTCGACTGAAACATTACCGAATCGGCAAGATTCCATTTAAAAAAAAAATGTGACATGAATCTGACAACATCAAAAACTTGATTTGTTGAAAGGGATTTTTGTTATTATAGAAACGGTCTATAGCAACCATCAAATATTTTAAACTTGTTATGATGTTGTTATGCATTGGCATTGTTGTGGCAGGTGGCCCGGGGTATATCCACTTATGCGGGGTATATTCAGTATAATATGCATCTGATTGGTCGCAAAACAGCGTTTAATTGGTCAGAATCGTATTGAGGTATATAATCTATAATATTTTGTTGTTTTCGATATACGGGGCTTTAAAATATTTCTGCGATTATTTTTAAATACAACTTTTTTATTGGTAGGTTATGTTAGAGTAGCAGACCTCTGGCATTGTCCAAATAATCACACGTAGTCCTATAAGGGCCGTTGTGGTACCACACATGTTCCGCGGAACCTATCCGCATCACCTTCCTGATGGTTAACGCGACGTAGATTGTAGGAGAATCTTGACAGCTCATTCAAACTAGCCACTGCTGTTAATAAACTTAATGAGTCGACCCAATCGCAGGCTGCTCACTTCCTCCAGATCATTAACGAATGGTTCGCCCAGGGCATTGAACCATCTTCTAGCGAGGCCGGGGAATTCCCACAAGAAATGCTGAATACTTTCCTCCTCTTCTTCATCTCTGCAACTTCTACAGAAGTCGTTAGTTGGTATTTGCATAAATATGATTAGCGTGTCTACCAGGGCCGGAGCTAGAGCTGAATAGGCCCCGGGGCAAAACAAATTTTAGGGCCCCTTATTGAAATTACTTTTGATAATACCACAGTATTAATGTCGGGAAAGAATACCAGTATTTTGTTAATGTAGATATTTATTGCATCTTATACCAACTTACAGCTATTACTATAATCTGGCAATCTTCTACACATAGAATCTACGTAAACACCGCGCTCTCATGATATTTTGTCACAAACGCAAGAACTTACAACTAAAAATACTTCTTTCTAGATTTTATAGTGGCAAATTCGTTTATCACTGTATTAAAGTCAATTTTGAGCCCTCTTCGATTTTCAATGGACATCAGTAGCGTCTATTTTGTCCCATTGAGGTACGCAAGTAGTTTTTTATCAACTTTAATTTGAAGAAAGTTCGTTCAGCTTTCGCAGTACGCAGTAGTGACAGAGACAGTAAGGAACATCAGAAGTGCTGTGCACACATCTGGATAACTGGACGACAACGACGCATTCTGAATGATCAAGAAACGGGCTAATTATTTAACATCTTTCATTGAACTTATCTCTTCCGAAAATGTCGACCATACAGTAAGCAACTGAGAGGAAAAAGAAGGTGATACATCGTCTGAGAAAGTTTTGGAAAACAGATCAGCTTCTTGCTCCAACTCGCTTTTCGATGAATTTGTGAGATATTGAGGCAATGTATTCGAATAAAGCTAAATATTTTCCTCTTCCCACCCCCTGCCGGGAGGCCCTTCTGTGTCGGGGGCCCCGGGGCGCCACCCCGCTTGCCCCGCTGTAGATCCGGCCCTGGTGTCTACCCAACAGGCAATGTCCGGTGACTACGGCAGTGATGTTTCTTACGTCCTTCCGACTGTGCTGTAATAGCGCTGCGGTTTACCTGCCGTCAAGTAGGGGCCACAATTGCCTGAAGAAGCTACAAGTTGTCAGCCCTGTCCATCTGCTTTGCGCAAGTTGTTTAGTTGTTCGATCTATCTCCTCTTTGACTGATCCCAGTGGATTAGCCACAGTATTCTTTTGTAGTTCGACAGACATGCTTATGCGCCCTCCCTGGCGAGCGCATCAGTAGTCTTGTTGCCATATTATATATTGTTGTGTCCAGGAACCCAACAGAAGGTGATTCGATGTTAAGCACCAAGTGTGCAGAGATTGTTGCGACAGCGCCTTACTAATTTTGACTTAGTACTGCTGGAGCAAAGTACCTTTATGGCTCCTTGACTATCTATATAGATAGCTATAGACGCAGCTCCTCTCAAGGCACGGTGATCCCGCCGGGTATTGACTGCTTTATTGGTAGTACCTATTAATAAATTTTGTTGTAGATATTCTTTGATTGGGTTGTTATTTTGAAACTGCCATAAGAAATAAACACTTTGAGACGTTTGATTTTTAAAACTAAAAATATAAGTAAAGTGAGGAATGTTGGCACAAATGTCGTATTTTTTTAAAAACTTACCACCTTGGATGTATCCATCGCAAATATTAAAGGAAATTTTAAAGTTTTTTTATTGTTTTAACCGATATTCTTAGCGTCACTGTTCTTCAAAATGAGACAACCAACAAGACACTTGCATTAACCAAACATCAACGTGCCTAGGTTTCAAAAACGATATATTGTTTCAAAATTCGAAATATGACAAGGATGAGGATAAATCTAAATACTTTGAGTTGACCTTTTGTAAATGAAAGAAGCGACAAATGCCCCAAATATGTCGCATTGTGATTTATTGTTCAAATTTTTTTCTGCCGTCTTTCCCAAGATAAAATGGACTCATGGGTAAAAACATGTAATATTTATAAAGAAATACATAAGATAGCGTAGACCACAGCATTTAAAAAGTTTTTTATACCTTGTACAATTATTGGTACTCACATACTCTAGTTCCTTGAATACTATAAAATTAACTATAATTATTAATTTTCAAATTCAATAAAGAGGGTTTATTATTTGATAAGGTATGCGTGGTATTAGTATTCATATATAAT
Source organism: Polydrusus pterygomalis (assembly GCA_963969555.1). Lineage (NCBI taxonomy): Eukaryota > Metazoa > Arthropoda > Insecta > Coleoptera > Curculionidae > Polydrusus > Polydrusus pterygomalis. The sequence continues at coordinate 10,819,472 of OZ018379.1, forward strand.
TATTTATTCATATGTTTGAATTCACGTTATTTTACACAGGTTCACAATATAAAGCAAAATGTTTTATTTCTCCGCACGCATATAGGACAAGGAAAAGTAGGTCAAACATGTAAAATATTTTTTCTCTATAAGTATTTATATATTTACAAACATTTACAGCACTACACCGCGCTGTTCAAAAGACTTTAACCGTTTGACTAAACCCTGGTTATCAAAAAGTTTCATGCTTCAACATTCACGTGTTGATTAAACTCGTGTTTACCGGAAAAACTTTTTATATGTACCACGATGCATTAACTATCGACCCGTACTTCATTTAACAAGATTATTTGGTTATTGCAATAAAGACTTTATAGTCTAATTTCCACATAATATTTATTTTATAACCCGACGCGTTTCGCTACACCGTAGCTTCATTAAGGAATTTTTTAAATCGATTTAATTAAATAAATATTATGTGGAAATTAGACTAAAGTCTTTATTGTAATAATTGTAATGACGTTCCATCAAGTAAAAGCCAGCACTATTCAAAGATTATTTGGGCTAACTTCAATATTGCTTTGTTTGAGAGAAACTTAAAAAGTTCTAAGATATGAAGTGTATATTGCAGATTTAATTCACTCTATTTTACTTTGATGTGTTCTTTATAACTTAGCTTAACATCTAAAATTATCGAGGTATAGGTATTTAGCAGTATTATTATATTACTGGTATTGGTGGCAACCTAGGACAGCAGAAGCGTAAACGCATCGAGGAAGGTAGGTACCTGGTTCTAGTGAAGGGACCATTCGAATTAAAAATGTATTTCTATGTATTTGATCCTGTCTTGTATTCGAATGCATTCAATTCTAAACGAATTATTCGAATACTAAGAAATTAAGTATTCGAATAGTAAGAAATCTTGAAGTGTTGCAGGCTCCAGTAACAGTACACAAATTGTGGTGCGTTTTAGTAGTAGGTACTAAGAAACATCAACTATCACGCAGGGAATTCCAGCAACAGGTATCAAAATTGTGGTGGTTGATCATTTTCTTGTTACAGCGAACACCTAAAAATAATTATTCCATTATTTGTATTCAAATTCTTATTCGATTCCTATTGCTACCAAAGCAGTATCATCTACGCATAGTGATATTTCTGGAAGGTTGCAAGTGTAAAGTTACCAGGATAGGTTCTAGGACACTTTCTTGAGGTACATCTATATTTACCTATTGGACCTGCCAAATAATATAAGTCAATGAATAATTGAAAGGGGAGCATAAAAATGGAGAGATGATTTAATTTAGATTATATTCCGAAATTACCATTTTTTTCACCACGGCTTTATTATTATCTTCACAAATAATTTATCTTGCGATTTCTATTTTAAAAATTTTATGATAATTTTGTAATACGTGAGAAGAAAATGTTATAATAAAAAGAAACAATTGAACGAATGGTCCCGAAAGAAAAAGCTAAAAAATAAAAGCCGGTGGGATCACGTATTTTGCAAAACGAGGACGAGCCATAATTTTTTCCTTGATTGTCGATTTTAACTTAAAATCTTGTTTGCCCTTTCATTTTAGCAAAAGCGTGAAAATAAGAATGTAATCTAAAAGGAAATATTTAATTTGGCAGGGTTTTTCCAATTCAACATTATTTTTAAATTTTTTAGCCAAATATAACGTCAAAATAATGTTTAATATCTACTATTTGACTGAATTATGAAATGTTATGTTATATGATGTACACTTTCTGCAGTGAACAGTTCATTTTAAGTAACTCATAACGCTTGATTAGCATACAGGAGTCGAAAATTTTGAAATAATCTACTCTATCTACAACGATTGCATAATGGGCCATGGTACTTCCGATAAAAAGAGTCATATGCTATGCTACAGTAAATGCAATTATTATAACTTCTCAAAACAATTGTATCAATCATCAATTCGTATTAATCCAAGATCTCGATTGAAAATATGAAAATTTGCCCTGTGAAAAAAAAAGCCAAAAAGGGGTAATTCGATTACAGTGCCTATAAACCTTATGAACGAAAATCGAGGGCTAAACTACTGTACCTCGTAAGTCTTAAATTGTAAATTTTACAGGAGGAACAAAAAACTAAATTCAACCATCAAAAATGTATATTTTAGAAAGATATTTTATATTTGACAACAATATGACTTTCTTAATCAATATTTAATGACAAAATTATGTAAAAATGTTTTTCTTAGTATGTTTTAAAAAATACGAGGTACTGTTATTTTTATTACGCTGCATACAAGGTACTACCTAGGAAGATAATGTAAAACGGTCAAATTATAAACAAACAAGATAGTTTATCAGGGAACAAATTTTCTATTACCCTTTCTAAAAAGAGGTTACAAAAACCTATACAAAATTAGGCAAGAATCGCCTGTTAACGACAATAGCTGTCTTTAGCAGATACGAGCTATCGCACCTTAACAATTCAAATCAGCAAATACGAGGTCCCGCGATTTAGCACTTATGAGTTCCTGCCCCCCGTCGGAAATATATTATCTGAATTTAAAATTTACAGAGATACAATTACAACTTATTGAGTATGCCAACAGGTAGCCCTACGTATACTATATAGGATAATACCAAAATACCATAATCCGAAAAAATGCGACATACGAGGTAGGTACCGTAGTTTAGCCCTCGAAATGTTGAATGATATGGTTTGTTTGGCGTCCCTACACTGAGAAAAATGATCTAATACAACAGGTTTGCTAAGACATAGTTTGTATTGATTTCTTATTTTTTATTAACCCATATAAAATAAATGGCTAGTGTATCAAACCCACTCTAGCGTTATATCAATTACAGATTTGCTAGAACAATGTTTTTATTGGTTGTAATCAGTTCCATTAGCACCACAGTCTGGTAGAATAATGGACGAATCTATGAACAAATTTTAAGATCCCACTAAACCATGATGAATAATAGATAATCATGAGAACTACAGTAGTGTGTAGTGGTAAGCATAAGCTTTATTAACCGTAGCAAGCAAATAATATTATGATTAATGTCAAGTTTTATTACAACTGCCAGTCAGAACTAATATAGTATATAAGACCAGATTACACCAATAGAACTTGGTAATTACTGTGAGTATTCAGAGCAATAATTCCATTCTATGGTAGCATTAACTCCTATTTCCTACTGGTTAAATTACCGTGATATTATCACTACACAACGGTCTAGCAATTTTCATTGTCTTACAGTAGGAAATCGCGGTGCTGTCACATAGTATTAAACAGTTTTATAAAGAATCCTTATAAGGAATGGAAGGCTTTTTTCTCAGTATATATTTTAGTTTAACCAAAAATAAGGGAATATACTGTGTGATGTAATTGCAAATAATCCCGGGAATCATAATTTTTGGATATAATTTTATAAAATAAATGTGTCGTGTAAAAAAATTAGAAATAAGAAATATTATATACACTCTGGCACATAATCGCTTATTATTGCCTAAAATATACGCTAGTTAAATATTATACTATTATTTTACATAAACATTATTATGTAAGCTTATACGTATGTTATAATATTAGTTGGGATAACGCCTTTACCATCAAAGGAAATACGATTTTCACTGCCGCATATTGAAATGAACGTGATCAGCTTGAATACGGATCCTGCGTTGACAGTTATAGCTTTACAAATCCTACAATATGGAATCCAAACTTTATTGATATGTGCTTTTTATGAGCCTAAGTCTGGTGCTAACATTTTATTATTTTGGAAAGTATGCAGACTTTGCTTGCAATAAAAAGAAAACTAGGTTTTTAAATTTACGTTTTCTTGAGCCTGTCGCATTATTTCATAAGTCACAGTATAAGTATCTATTGGAAATGTTAATTGCATAATAAATAAAATTTTAAAATTGGCAAATAGCCTTATTTTAGTTGTTCCACCCTGTATCAAGTAGACTCACATTTTTCGAATATAACGTATACTACAATAACTAAAATAATAAACTACTTAAACAAAACGGCAGATTGTTTTGGTGAAACGCGCACGCGTTCCCTATACTGGAGTGTTTTTTTTTACTTTTTCTACCTTTCGAACCGACGCGACATTTGGTTTCAGCAAGACGGAGGTACGGCACACACAGCGCGAGAAACAATATTATTGAGAAATCTGTTTGGTGAGCAGATAATTTCGCGTTTTGGACCTGTCAACTGGCCGCCTAGATCGTGTGATATTACACCCTTGGACTTTTTTCTTTGGAGTTATGCCAAATCAAAAGGCTTTGTCGATAAGCCAGCTACGATTCGGGACTTAGAAGCCAACATTACTCGCGTAATTCGGCAGATACCGGTAGCAATGCTAGAAAGCGTGATCGAAAATTGGACCTTCCGAATCGACCACGTACGGCATAGTCGCGGACAGGCCAGCATTTAAATAAAATTATTTTCAAAAAATAAATGTCAAAGATTGTTCCTTCAACTCATAATAAGGATTCTACCATTTAATTCCATTTTATGTGTTTTATTTAGAATTAAAAAAAAGGTCTAAATGAATCACCCGTTATATGAAAATAACTAATAATTAATATTACTCTAACATAATAGGTATACATATAAAAAAAAGACAGATAAAAAAAAATTCCTTTTGTATTATAAACGTTTGATTAACTCGTTAAGAAAGAAAATTATACTAGGAAATATTTTTTTATATGAAATTTAAATAATGGTAGTTTTTTTAATGTTTTAATATTTTCGGGTAAAATATTAGAATATAATATTAATCCATTATAGAACAATGACCGTTTTCCAAAGTTACTGTGTATTTTAATAGTTTGTAAAAAATTAGTTTGTCTAGTAGGTATCATGTCTATGAATATCGTGAACTTTTGTAAACGTTATGTTAGACATTTTTGTTTTAAATGTAAAGAATAAATAAATATGCAAATTTTTAAATTATATAAATTATTTATATCTAGGTATTTATTCGGTTTATATAAATTTGTTTTTGGTTCTAAGTGCGGAAATCTATGAATACATTTAATAACTTTATTTTGTAATTTCGTTAAAGGTTTTAGTACTATTGAATTGGCTGAACCCCAAATAGAAATAAGATACTGAATTTTTGAATGTACTAATGCATGATAAATATTTTTAAAATAATTTAAAGATATACAATGACGAATTTTAAAGAATATCCCAATTAACGGAGAAATGTAAGTTCTAATATGTTCTACATGTTTTCTCCAGCTTAAATTTTGATCAATATATAATCCTAAAAAATGTATGTTATCTTTGTAATTAATAATTAATATTAATTACAAAGATCCCCATCCTTCATCACATAAACAGTCCTATGGTTTCACACAGGATCCATGCATGCATCCTGGATAACGTTGATATTGATCACATAGGGGTCCTTCCCATCCTGACTGGTATCTGAAATGTCAAGAAAATAACTTTAATACTCCAAAATGAAAGGCAAATAATTAGCCCTGCTGATTTATTTATTTTTGCTCGTTCGAGCACGAAAGAAAAGTCGAAAAATTTAGTTAAAGATTTGTTAACAGGCCCGGGTTTGTTCGGGTTTGTTCGGGTTTGTTGACCCGCAGGTAACCTTTCCTTGACCCGCATACTTGCCAACGGACAGCGTGGGATAAGGAGTCGTGGGTGTGTCCCCCCGGCCCCCGCGACTCGAGCTTCAACTCAATGAGCCGCCGTTAAAAATTATAATATAATTAATAATAATTTTCCCCATTAAATATTATTGGTTGCTTCTCCATATCTAGTCTTTGTTTGACAATGTAAATAAATAAAGATTTATTAAAATTTAAAGTTAATTTATAAGATTGCAACCAGTCAAATATAATTTTCAAATCTTTTCTGATATTTAATTGGATGTCCCTAATATTTCTAGCATAATAAATAATTGTGTCGTCGGCAAAAAGTTTAATTTGTCCATATAATTTTAATTTTGAAATAGAATTGATATAAATAAGAAACAATGTGGGTCCTAGAATAGAACCTTGTGGTACTCCACATCTAATTGTTTGGTAAGAACTAATATTACTTCCTATTTTAACGCATTGTTTTCTATTTTTCAAACCAACAATAAATTTTTCCTCTTATGCCTATATTATCAAATAATTTAACTAATAATAATATAATATCATGGTTTACAGTATCAAACGCTTTACACAAGTCTAGGGATAAAATGCCGCATTTTTTTTTGGTATCTAGAGTTAATTGAATGTTAGTAATAACACCTTCAGTATCTCTCGATTTGCAAAACCCATACTGATTCTCGAAAAGTAAATTTTGTCTTTCTAAAGAATTCGTTAATTTTATATTCATAATTTTTTCCAAAATTTTTGACAGAACATTTTTTTATTGTTGTTTTAAAAGGTGCGCAGGCTTCCTCTCGTCACGTTCAGTACCTAGCGCACCCAACAATACTTAACATAATTGCCCGCCTTGAAAGGTAAAGACGCTTTCAAAACTAAACAATATAAATTTAAAAAAAAAACAACATAAATCCAAACTTGCAAAACATGAATCACGTACACAAGGTTTAATGTATTTAGTCAAATTTTTAGTATAATTCCATAAACACCTTATAATAGGAAGTATCTACATATCAGTCAAATAACTATTATTGTTAAATTATCACAATGTGCTGATTTTTTCGATCCTAATTAAAAGAGTCGCCAATCGCTATTACTTGCAAAATGTAGTTATTTATACCATTTACCGTAAAACAAGGTTATTTTGGCACTCGTAGTAACTTTGGCACATACGTCATTATGAACATTTATTTTTTTTAGCTGAATCATGTGTTTGTTTTTTAAATTTCATTATGGGAAAAAGAAAACACAGCTGCATCTGAACAAGAAGGTCAAACACAGGAAAACATACAATTGAACCACAACCATAGGACCATCTGGCATAAAACGTCGAAGTAGAATGGCAACGAAAAAACAGAAGAACGTTGTTCTATTTGCTCAAGAAACTGGTCTGAATGGATTGCCTGTGTTGAATGCAGGCGTTGGGTTTGTGGATTTTGTAACAATGAAAGCCACAGTGATGTGATGATAGTATCAACGATAGACATTTTGTGCCAAGATAAAAAAGTTTCTTTTTAAGGTTAAAAATTTATATTTGTAAGAACAAACTTGGCTACATTTAAGTTGGGTGGCACAAAGGAATTTAATAATAATTAACTAAGCAGTAACTTTGACGGTGACCTAAGGGACATTGATGGCTGGCAATATTTACTCACAATCAAGGCGCCTGATTATTTGCCGACAATAAACCCAAAGACAAAATCCGTATAAAAATTTTTCTCAACTACATACCTGTGGCCCCCAAGAATAAACAGACTTATAAAACTTTTCAGGAGAGACAAAACAATATCAATTTAGTTGAGGTAAATGGCCTTAAAGGTATTATGGGAATCTTTTGCTGATTTTTACAACTAAAATAGGTAATGTATAAGTTAGAATATTGTTATATGCAATGAAACGATCTTAAATGTATTTTGAGCGACCGGATATTCACAATTATAGTTTAAGATGCATTTTAGGATAACTCGGGATATCTTAACTGTTTTTTAAAATACATACTTATTCTAGATTATACTGATTCAATATTATATTAAAGGTAATATTCATTTATCATTATTTATTTTGCAATAGTAAAAACGTATTATGCACAACAACAGTAAAAATAATACTAATAATATTGGGCTACTATTGCTCGTAGGGATCAATCTCCACTAAATCAGGAACATCAGCTACTAATAAACCTTCGTAAAAAGGTCGCAACTCCATGTCAATAAGGGGCAAATGTTCCATAAGGTTATTTTTCTTGTCTTTCGTAATTGCAACGGGTCTATTATGTAGCTTTGACAGTTTGAGTGTTGTTGCTTGTTTTCCTTTCAATTTTAAATAATAATACAAACCCGTCGATATAATATTCTATCTACTGGATAATTATTATAACTTCAAAAACAACAATCTGCTGAGAGAATAAGCAAATAACTTAACAAGTTTTTAGCGTGGCGGAGGTATTTCTTCGTGCACCAGGAAATAACTCTATATAATATTTGAACATAATTGTAACACCGCCGCCGTGAACAACAAGATAAGTTTACTTATCTGCATATTACTAAAAACGAATATTAGCAAGAAGTAGAATAACTTAATTTTTCATATTTAAAGCATAAATTTTTGTTATATTCGAAAAATCACTTGTTCACAGAATACGTAAGATGAGTGATATTCGACTTATTTGCTTATGTAGAAAAAAGGTAATGGTTTGTTCTACAATCATATGTAAATATCTCATTTTTACAAATTTGGTAACTTGTTTGCTTATTCACGGGGGCCAGAGACCTTGGCAATATTTTCCCATAACAATACATTGTAAACGAAACTAAAACATCAACTCAAAATTGCAACGCCTAAAAATATTTTAATAAATTCTTTATCCCTCAAAGCAGAATTCATAGAACTATAACTGTCTGCGGAGTTAGCTTATTTACGTGACTCACGTACATTTGAATGTTCAGGCTTTGTAGAAGTATTGGATGTAAGCTCGTTCTGAGCTTTAATAGGTAGGCACGAACACGGTTTATTTTGTTCGCACAAGTAATAACGTTTTAAATGTTTGAAATTACAGTCATAATAAAATTATACGTTTTGACATAATATATAGATACCGGATAAATAGGTACCATAATTTTGAGACAACAATTGCATAAACTGTTTATAAGTAGGTATGTTTTAAATTACTACACAGTAGTAAAACTAACATAAAATAAACCTATAAAAACTTTATTATCACACTGCGTTAAAAGCAAACACTAGTGACGAATGCACCATTTCATTTACTTATCAATATTTCGTTTCCTCGAAAAAGCGGCCAAACGCCCACGGTTGAGTAATTTTTGTATATTTGACTCCTATACCGTGCAAGAAAAAATTTTTTGCATCAAAGAGGGCCTTGCATCTAAGGACGTAATGCTTAGCCGTAGAGCTTAATACCTGTTGGGTGTCTGTAATTACCTGAATTAACAATCAATCAATTATTCCGTCATCTTTGACAGTCGTTACAAGTAATTTGATTCATCGCTAATTCTTCCAATTTCTTGAACAATTCACACAATGGGCTTTACGGAACAGCAGAAAACATTCATTGTTGAAGCTTATTTTGGAAACAGGATTAAAGTAAATGGTAAGTGGCAATACAATCCGGGTTTGTGCATGGACGATTTTCACGAACATTTTCCTAACGTTGCTTTTATTGCTGGGGATTTTTATCATTGCCTGAAAAGAACCGTGGCTGTGTTTAGGGAAACAGGTTCTATACAACACAAAAAAGGAGGAGGAAGACCATCAGTAAGAACAGAAGAAATAGTTGCAAACGTTCGTGAAATAATGCATCACGCCAACAAATTGTATAAGACGCCCGTCCCAAGAAGTGAAAATATCTTATGGAACATGCAGGACTATTCTTAAGAAGCAGCTAAATTTATTTCCTTATAAAGTGTAAGTATTCCATGAAATACAAGCCGCAGATTTTGAAAGACGCAGGAATTACTCTCAATGGTTTCCCCAAAATTTATTGGAAATAAATGATTTATTAGACCTGACTTTTTTTCGGATGAAGAATGGTTCCACCTCTCTGGTTATGTGAATTCTCTTTTTATTTCTGTATATGCTTACTTTGTTAATTTTGTAAACAACAAAAATAAATTTGTATTTGTCTACATACTTATTTTATTACTCATTAGTTTGGCATATCATGTCATAATATGATTTTGACAAAATTTTAACCTAGATTTGGTTAGATATATCGTCCCCATATCATTGTGATCTAAACCAAGCCCTACGTTTTTTAATCCAAGCCCTCTTTGATGCAAATAATTTTTGCTCGCACGGTAGGGGAAGGTCGCCCTTGATGGCATACTTCCCATGATGGCATACCACAGGTATCTCTGGAATAAACCGGGTTTGTTCGAGTGAGTCGAATTTCAGTCGTGACGGACGTTTTTATATAAAGTTATTTAATAGAACAGAAATTGCTAAGTGGCGAAGTAATATTAGCCAGTTTTTAAACCAAAAATTTATTATGTTAGGTGCATTAAATTAGAATGCACGATTTTTTCCCGATAACTATAGGATATATATGTTACTTTGCTATGATTATATTAAATCTAAGTTGTGGTTTTAATGTTTTATAATTTATATACTAGAAGTGTGACATATTCCTAAGATGGCATATCCATTGGTTTCCTATGATGGCATACCTATAAATACATATAAATAGGTATGCCATCATAGGCGTCATATTCAAAACGGCACTACTTTTACTTTTCTTTGTGTCTATGTCCCTAAACACTACTTACTATATGATTTGTAAAGTTTTTGAATATATCTATAGATTGTACTTTCCTGATAATGTTTTAATTTTTTTTTTAAGTTTTAAACATGTTCCCTAGAATGTAATATATTAGTTCGAGTCTTTTTAAACAGTTTTATGTGCTTGAATTTTTTAACAATAAAAATGTGCAAACTCCAACAAAAATATTTCTTTTACATGTATGCGTCCTTCAGATTTTTGCATTTTACTGGAGTATGCCATCATAGGCAACGCAGTTGCCTATGATGGCATACTTCGTTTTTTCTTTTCTATTCTTTTTACCGAAAAAACAGTTTTTGTATATTTTTAAAGTTTTATAATGAATATTTAAGTAGTAACAAATATTTTAACATGGTTAAATGGGTTAAAACCTTTGAACTAAAAAATATATTAGGTGGTAACAAAAAGGTGCCATCATTGGCGACCTTCCCCTACTATTAACGATAGCTAAGATAAATATTTCAAAAATAGTTGCAGGTGTTCGGCTGTCACCAAATATCACCAGTTAAATTTAATTAAACAGGAATAAATTTGGTATCACAGGACAGCTAAAGATTCAATCGTTGCTTGTCTTGTAATAGATTTTTAATTTAGGCATTTCTTTCGGAGAAAATATTTTTTAAAGTTTTTTCCTATTTATGCTAACACAAATTATAGTATATTTTAAAAACGAAAGGATATTGGAAAAATTTGCTACATGAGAGACATAGCTTAACGATAGGTCTTTCAATATGTTTAATTTGAAGTAAATCGTAGATGCGGTTTTGGAGAAGTTTAGTGAAGTGACTGGATAGGTAATTGAAGGTAACGAAAAAATAACGAAATATTGATCAGAAAACGAAATGGCGTAGGCGTCACTTGTGCTTGCCCTTAAATTGTTTTGTTAGGTGTCGATAAATAATATGTTTTAGGTATCTATAGAAAACGACATAACAACTTAAATTAGTTTTATTATCGCTCATTATAAATCTTTCATGAAACGGAAAATAAAACTCACATTAAGTTTTGTAGTTACTTTATGCGTCATTTTGTAACCAATTTCAACGTCGCAGTATAAACCAAGTTTATTACAAATAAAATTCATACACAAAGTAACAATTTCATGTCGATATTATTTTAAAAGTACAGTTCGGTCAAAAATGTTCCGATAACTTTTTATTAAAAAAAAATTCAAAAATGTTTATTTACTCACTAATAAAATTCGTGTCTTAATTTATAAATTCTATACTCTCAGAGAAATTCTAAATACAAAATTGTTAATTATAATTTATAAGAGCCTTGTTGAGTCTTTGATTCGCTGTGGAATTTTAGTATGGGGTGGTATGTACGACAGTGCTCTCTACAGGCTAAACATTGCTAAAAAATGTATTATAAATGTTATGTACAAAAGAAACAGACTATATCTTACAGAATTACTTTTTTCAAGTGATATTTGCAATGTAAGAACTTTATATATGGTAACAGTAACAGCATTTGTACACAAAACCAAATCCTATGAGAATACTGTAAGCCACAGTTTTCACACTCGTGCAAAAATTAGTAATGATGTTCTTATTCTATTAAATTACAATAACAAGAAATCGCAAAAATTTCAGATATTTTAAAAACATTTTTATTAACTGTCCCTTACTCATTCTTAACCTTAAAAAATCCCAATAACCAAGATGTAACTAACCAATAAAAATAAAACCATTAATAATTATCATATAATAAAATTATATTTAAGATTTTATTACAATACAAGTAATCCAATTACTTGGGTACCATTTAAACACGTTACCTACCTTATATGATGTTTTTATAAATAGTATTTAATTAGTTCATTCAAACACCTTACCTTATATGGTGTTTTTGTAATTAGTATTTAATTAGTTCAATTCGGATTGATTACAGTAAAATTAGTGTCAATTATCTTAATTTTTTAATTTTTAAGTGTTTGTTATGGCACAGACAGGTGTTTTCAACACTTAGGTGTCTTAGTAACCCTAACAATATTTTCATCCATTCGTGTATACTGAGATATTTTATAATTTTTGTAAGAACAATTTGAATAAATTTTAAAATTTAAAAGAAAATAAATAAATAAGTACCAAATTTCAAATTTGTATGTCTTGTCAAACGTTGAGGAGTTGAAAACACGAATAAGACAGGACTGTATGTTAATATCTCTCGAAGTAATTATAAATGTTCAAAACGACTTTTACTTGCGTTTAGGATATTGCCAAATAGTGAATGGACAACATATTGAGCATTTATTGATGAGAAAGTATTAAATATTATCTTATTAAATATTTCTAATTTGGGACACCCTGTATCAATATTTTTTTTATAAAGATCACAACCTAAAATGTCAATACCCTTGTTCAAGCATTTTTCCAAAAAAAAAACTGTACAGGGTCTTCCAACGAGGACTGAACAGGGGCTCATTTTTGAGCTTCCTTGTATTTAAAGAAAAATCCAAAATAGCCAATCAATGTACTTTTTCCTGCAGAATTCAAAAATGAAACCAAAAATTTATTTGAACCAAAAACAAAAGAGTTACGCTATCGATAAGGTGTTTTTTAAATGGAACATAGCTTTTTTTATACGATTTTTGGAACGAGTGATTTTTTTTTGTCCGTTCTGATTAAAATATTTAATATTGTGACAGCTATTTTTATTAAATTTTAATGTTTTATCCAGTATAATTTAACTTTAACCTGTTTGAAACATACACTAGGTAATAAAGGTATAATCACCTTTGAATCCTTCAAAGTCATTTCGGCAATATTATAGTAAATTTGTTAAAATTTTTGACTTTGAAGGATTCAAAGGTAATTATACCTTTATTACCTAGTGTATGTTTCAAACAGGTTAAAGTTAAATTATACTGGATAAAAAATTAAAATTATTATTATATTCCATTTAAAAAACACCTTATCCATAGCGTAACTCTTTTGTTTCTGGTTCAAATAAATTTTTGGTTTCATTTTTGAATTCTGCAGGAAAAAGTACATCGATTGGCTATTTTGGATTTTTCTTTAAATACAAGGAAGCTCAAAAATGAGCCCCTGTTCAGTCCTCGTTGGAAGACCCTGTACTTGATTCTTATTCCAAATACTAAAATATCCACGTTCTAAAATTGATGGTCAACATCCTGATATCGGTATTATAGAAGAAGCTCTATTGCAAAGGCACTATTTCTGCTCCTTAGAAGATCGACGTACAGTTTCTTTCCCCATAATATTTTGCATAATAGAGTTGAATGCAGTGATATATTAGAAAACCTGCAATTCCTCGTTCTTAGAACACGTCATTCCCACACTTTTATGTACGAACCGCGCGTACCAATATCTGTAAATACTCCCCTATTTATCGATTGTGCAACACATACAATCTAGACCAAAATAGATTTGACATTTTTAGCTGTGGTTTATCCAGTATAAATCTAAATTAGCGTGTAAGTGTCTTTTTAGGCATAATTATTCCGTTTCAATATCATAATTTAAGTCTAAATTTCTTGTTATCACATTTTTTTTTTGAATTGTTATAATATTACCTATTTTATTTTAAATAGAATTGGTTCATTGTAACTGTGAAATGGTGTAAAATAAATTGCAAACTCACGCTGTATAACTTGCCAAAATAGTTAATAATGCATAAAAATCAGTTACCTTGGGCTTCTGTCCTGAGGAATTTAAAATTATAATAGTGTCATTTAAAAAATACCTCATAAACCATTTCATCTATTTTGTGTTCGACGATAATAACATTCATTACGTCAAAAGATAGATAACGTCAGTACAAAAACTCAATCAATGACAGTTTTTCTACACACGAAATAAAAACTTTCCTTTTTATATTTTGCCTCATAACAGTTTGTAAAAGTTTATTCCCGAACTCCTGACGATTGAAGTCGTCTAACTGTTAGAGTCGAGAAAGTAATCCCATGAAGGCAAGTCACGTCCGCTTGAGTATGTAAGCTCTATAATCGTATTCGCAGAGAGGTCGGAGACATTTTCTTAGTGTTGCTAATGAAGGAAGCATGTTTTTTTCCTCTCTTATAAATCTTGCAGCGTTGTGTTAATTTTTATTGTCGGGATATAACAGTTTTTGGAGTATAGAATATAAGAATAATAAAAAAAAAAAATATAAAAATTACCGGAATTCTAATGTTATACTTTTTAAACTAATGTTGCTTAGAACTAGACGTTAAAAAATTATTAGGTAAATTTATAAAATTTATCCAACACACGACAGTTATAACTATCATTATCAATGTCATTTTAGACAAGTAAACTATCAAATAACTCACGGTTATATTTAAAGTAGTATTATATTTATTTATATTACAATTACAAGCAGAATTCACATTGATATTGAAATTAAAGGAAAACGCTAACGGTTTATTCGAATTTGAAGTCATAGTAAAATTCGTTGGTTCATTGGAACCAGACGCTCCCATATCGGTACAGCTGCTGATAGTGCTAGAAAACGCCGACAAAGTAGAACCTTGTATTTTTTCTGCAATTTGTATTTTGTTATGCACCGATTCTTCTAGGTATCCTTCTGCTACCGTCGAGGACTTTCATCCTCCGTGACGCTTCAATGTGACCGGTGTAAAGCGCTGGTTCCTCCAATTTCAAAAACATTGCAATTCTTTGACAACGTATTTATTCCCACACACTGGGCTGGTACACCTCCCATTTTTGTCAAAAACAAAAAAGCGGCTAGAATTAGTATTGTTTGGTCTCAAAGACATGTATTTTTTACACTAAATTGATCGGGTTGACTGGAAATCCTTCTTCAAGTATGGTGAAACTTCTCGATTTCTTGGTTTTAGTGTCTGGCAAAACTACGTTAAAATATTTTCCTTTGTCTTGAATATTTTCTATTTTTAATTTGATCAAATCATCGCCTCTACAAGCACCGCTAATCCCCATTATCCAAGCCACTTTCATCTACAAGTACAGGGTTTTTCCGTATATTTTGGAGCACCCCTGGAGCTTTTATTTGAAGACCTAGAAAAAACTTTAAATTACCAAAGTTGCATGATTTCTCCTGAACTGCCAGAATTTGTTATCGGACAAAACAAATGAACATCGTAAATTTGTTTAATAATGCCAATGTCGAATTTTTTAAATGGAACACCCTGTATATTAATTTTTTTTTAACTCCTCACTCTTTTCTGATTCCAAATATCTATATATGTTATATGTTTGTTTCATAAATTATTATCATTATTTATATTAATTATTGTTACTGAATAAGCATTAGGTTCTATCATGTTTTCCTCACACCAATATAGATTTTCTAATCCGCAATATTTTGAAATGCAATTTTGCCTAAACGACTAAAGTAAACATATAACATATATAGATATTTGGAATCAGAAAAGAGTGAGGAGTTAAAAAAAAAAATTAATATACAGGGTGTTCCATTTTAAAAAATCGACATTGGCATTATTAAACAAATTTACAATGTTCATTTGTTTTGTCCGATAACAAATTCTGGCAGTTCAGAAGAAATCATGCAACTTTGGTAATTTAAAGTTTTTTCTAGGTCTTCAAATAAAAGCTCCAGGGGTGCTCCAAAATATACGGAAAAACCCTGTACTCGTCGTCGGGAGCTTCGTTCAAAAACTTCTCTATTTCAGGTCGTTCTAATGTCTTGGACTTCTTTGATTTGTATCCCTGTGATTTGCTTTTCAAAAAGCTCATTAGTTTGCCATATTTTGAAATGTCGATTTTTTTATAAAGGTGAATAGTCGAGCGAAGCATCGAGTATTTGGTCCATAGCGACAATGGGGCTAATTTTTTTGGCAAATGTAAAAAATAAGCCCATAGAACATTTTCATCGAAACTTTTTATCTTCCGTGAATTCATCCAAGACTCAAACATTTTGAACTCCTTGTCGTAAGCATCTCCGGACTTTTCTGGCAAAATCTGCATCGCTGTTTCTTCCGCTTCCGTAAGGACATCCTCAGGAACGTAATTTTCATCGGTTTCCTCCATTTTCTATAGGTTATTTTCTTCCAAAAAGCTTCCCTTTTCTGCAGGGAAAGCTGACAAGTGTCAAAATTTATTTAAATATTAGCTAAAAATGTATCATGCTCGTGGCAACCAAACAATCAACCAACTTTGACCAAAATGTAAAAAAGTCACTGTCAAGTCATTCTGACATTTATAGGCTACTGAGACGCAAGTAGCTTTGATCAATTATTATATTGTTTATTATTTATTATCTCATAAAAAAACGATTTCTTCCACTTGTTGGATAAAACATTGTAGGCCACTCGTGTGTTATGTTTCCTAAGTCACTTGAGAATTTATACCACTCGGCCTGACGGCCTCGTGGTATAAATCTTTCTCGCATAGCTTATTTTCAACATAACACACTAGTACCATAAATAATTATTATTCTAACAATCGATATTGTCATGTTTAAAACGATCTGTAATTAAGATGACAGCTTGCATCGATTTTCTTCACCTCCGACAGCGTGTAATTAAGTAATACGGTGTTCCTTCTTAATTACTTTAAGTAGTATTAAAATTTATGTTTCAAACGTCCATTTAAAACCTATAAAAGCAACACAAAACACCTTATAATATGCAACGAATCAACTTTACCTCAACATATTAGTCAAAAATATATTTTTACAACAGGGAAATGGTAATATGGCAAAGTATCAGATGAATGAATTTATTTCCCCTATATTATTTTCTTTTGAACTCGACAATTGACTGGCCACTGACCTTAAAGCATCGGAACTTTATTATTATTTTTTTCTAAATCAAAAACAACTCAAAGCGAAACCTTTTACCGTTGATGTTTTATATTTTATCGATAAAAGTAGTAACTTCTGGACAAACAGAGGAATTTATTTGTTTTTGTTTTCGGGTTTTTTTTACTTATAGAAAATATCGAAATTGATAACCAGCATATCGACCAAGTAATGGAGTATTTATTAATTGTTGAAAATAAATCAATAGGTAATCCCTTTAGTGTAGAAATCATTCGGCAGGTACCTAAGCAGTATTTTATAGCTATAAACTGTAATCAAAGATTTACGAAATATTAATCATAATTAGTTTATAATTAATTTTTGGAAATTGTCAACTTTTGGACTAAGGTCCTTAGATCCTCATATTTTAGCCTCAGGAATTTATGCTAGCTTTTTGTACCTGTATTTCCCTGACACCCTGTAGGATGCAATTTGACTTTTTACATTGGCAAGTAATTTTCTTTTTCAATTAAAATAGCTATCGAGACACCTTGTGTTGGGTTCCTGGACACAGCGACATATATGGCAACGAGACTACTGATGCGCTCGCCAGGGAGGGCGCAAGCATGTCTGTCGAACTAGCAGAGAATACTGTGGCTAAACTACTGGGATCAGTCAGAGAAGAGATAGAGCGAATAGCTAAACAACTTGCGCAAAGCAGATGGACAGGGCTTACAACTTGTAGCATCTCCAGGCAATTGTGGCCCCTACTTGGTGACAGAAAAACCGCAGCGCTATTACAGCACAGTCGGAAGGACCTAAGAAACATCACTGCCGTAGTCACCGGACATTGCGGTTGTTCGGTAGACACGCTGAACGTATGCAAATATCAACTAACGACTTCTGTAGAAGTTGCAGAGATGAAGAAGAGGAGGAAAGTATTCAGCATTTCTTGTGTGAATGCCCCGGCCTCGCGAGAAGAAGGTTCAATGCACTGGGCGAACCATTTTTTAATGATCTGGTGGAAGTGAGCAGCCTGCAACTGGGTCGACTTACTAAGTTTATTAGCAGCAGTGGCTGGTTTGAATCATCTGTCAAGAATATTCTACGATCGCGTAAACTATCAGGAAGCTGATGCAAATAGGTTCCGCGGAACATGTGTGGTACCACATTGGTCCTTATAGGACTACGTGTGACTGTTTGGACAATGCCAGAGGTCTGCCACTCTAACCTAACCTAAAACAGCTATTCCTGTGCAGAAAAATCGAACTCTAACTATAAAGTTTTGAAGGTAAGAGTAATGTTAAAGTTAATAAAGTTTTACATCAAAGACTATAGAAGGAAATGTTATGCAAGCGTTAGTTCGTTTTCTCGATAGCTTTTTATTATATCTAAAAAAATCCCTAGAAATAAAAAATATTACAATTTTACATATTCTCTTCAGTACAGTGGAGTGATAATGCCTCCTTATTCGTGCGTACATAACTGTTACCTCCAAGTAAATGTCTTCCTACTTACCATTGTGGCTGCACATTCAGATGAACGTGACTTGGATAAAAAAAAACGGTATCTTCCGTTAACACTGTTCAGAATAATATTTTATAGGGTACAATATCCGTATAAAAATTTAAATATACTTTTAGTAACAATCATATATAATTGCATCCGCGGTGTAAAATATCCATTACAGCTAAAAGTAAAAAATCTGAAAATACTAAAAGGGTTTGCGATATATTACGTTGAATTACTGACACTTTTAATGCGACGAAACCTGACAAGAAAGGCTTTTAATTTACGTTGTAGGTAAGCTACGTCTTGTTAAGCATGCCTTTTCCTAAAAATACTTTATAACGGTAAAAGGAAACTTGATTTCCTGTCAAAGGATGACTGAAATTGATTCGTGATGGCATTTTTATTATCGCTCAATAATAATTTAATGGTTTTATTTACATTTAAAAATTTTGCAAAGTGAAACATAGTTGTGGTAAAGGATTGACGTTTAAATAGTATTTTTTTCATAAAAATAACTTTTCAGCTCACCACTTTCGTTAGAATATGCATTAAAATTTCCTTTAAGTCTCTCCTTTATTGATAAGATCTTAATAATATGTTTACAAAGCATTTCTGGTAACATAAAAAAACTTTCACTATGAAAATTAAATTTCCTCTTCGACTCTACTTTATTGATAACATCTTAATGTTATAATTGACTTCTTATGAGCTTTACAACGAGTGTACCTAAGGTTATTCCATTAGAACCGAATTATTGTGTTAAAATTATTTTTAATGCGAATTGTATATTTTGCTTTGCATACATTATAATATTTTATTGCTTTGTTTTATGTTAAAGAAATAAATGAATTTTTGTTTTTATTATCATTTTTTACATAATGAAATTGCTCGCTATGGATGGGAAGAGACATTTATTATTTTTCTTTTTTTGTTATAAATTGAGATTATAAGAAAACAAATAAAATTCATATAATTTAAATTGAAAAAGGTATATACATTTGTTAGTAATAAAAATTTTATTAAGACACGAGTTTCGTTTTTATTTAAAGTACCGTGCAAGCAAAAATTATTTGCATCAAAGAGGGCCTTGGATCTAAAGACGTAATGCTTAGCCGTAGAACTTAATACCTGTTGGGTGTCAGTAACTAACTAAACTAACAATCAATCACTTATTCCGTCATCTTTGACAGTCGTTACAAGTAATTTGATTCATCAATAATTTTTCCAATTTCTTGAACAATTCACACAATAGGCTTTACGAAACAGCACAAAACATTCATGGCTGAAGCGTATTGTCAAAACAGGGTTAGAGTTAATGGTGAGTGGCAATACAATCCGAGTTTGTGCATGGACGATTTTCACGAATATTATCCTAACGTTGCTTTTATTGCTGGGGATTTTGATCATTGCCTGAAAAGAATCGTGGCTGTGTTTAGGGAATCAGGTTCTATACAACACAAAAAAGGAGCAGGAAGACCATCTGTAAGAACAGAAGAACTTGTTGCAAAGGTTCTTGAAATAATGCAATATACGCCAACAAATTGTATACGACGCCTGTCCCAAGAAGTGGGAATATCTTATGAAACAGGCAGGACTATTCTTAAGAAGCAGCTAAATTTATTTTCTTATAAAGTGCATGCATTCCAAGAAATACAAGCCGCAGATTTTGAAAATGTGTGAATTTATGCTTGGAGCATGGCAGTGGCCAATTTTAGCAATTTATGTAATTATTTTTCTTTTTCTTTCTGTATATTCTTACTTTGTCAATTTTGTAAACAAAAAAAATAAATTTGTATTTTTCTACTTATTTTATTACTCATTAGTTTGGCATATCATATCATAATATGAATTTGACAAAATTTTAACCTAGATTTGGTTAGATAATTATGTCGTCCCCATATCATCTTAATCTAAACCAAGCCCTACGTTTTTTAATCCAAGCCCTCTTTTATGCAAATAATTTTTGCTCGCACGGTATTATAGGTATAACAGCGTAGTTTTGCAAACAAAGTGGAGGGGTAAAATTTGTATGTTGAAACCGACTGTAGGTAATATTTTTTGCGTATTGTTCTTTAAGAATGTACCTTAATTAAAATAGCTTTGAAATCAACTTTCCGGTACTTGAGTTCGACTCACGCTTCATCGCTTCTTTATTACCATTGTGGTCTCCATAGAATCCATATTTATAATATAGTATAATATTAACTACCGTAAAAAAATCTAAATATTTCAGCCTTAGTAAATCTTCGTCATTGTAACTTTCTCCACATTAAGTAACGAAATTTAATACACTCATAAAAACACCCATTTGGTTTTGCTGTTGTCATTTTGTTCATTTAATAGGTCCATTATCATAAATACGGTAGATTTCATGGCGCGTAATGTCTTTTCTATTACCGAAAGGAATATTAACCAAGAAGCTACAAAAGATTTATTTCGTGGAATTATTTGGTTGGTGGAAGTCCCCTGTAAGAAGCCTTAATTGGTAATTTTAAGTAGAAGGAAAGTTAGCCTTGCTCTTTTATTATTGTTATCTTTTAAGGTGGTGAAGTATTAATTATGGTCTGCTCATTTTATCTTGAAAAAGATGACAGAAAAATAGCTGAACATGATTTCACCACAAAAATTAAATTTTAGAGGAAAAATCGATCATAGTACTGTCTACAAAATTTATTGTATTAAATGGGCTAGAGTTTTAGATTAAAACGTTTCTACATGCATGCTTGTTTAAAAGTTGATAATAGCAGAGAACAATTTTATGAACAAGTGTATCGTTATAATGTATTTCTTCTCGAAAATCAGGAAGTATGTCATTTCGGTGACACATTTTCTTACCAAAATATAAAAAGAAGAATTCACAAATACGGAAGTTACGATATGAAAAAACACAGAAGATTGTGTTCGCGAAACTAGGGCCAAGACTAGTTCAGTTTTCTTTGCCATAGTAAATAATAGAGGATTAGTTCCTTAAAAATCATTAGAAGTACAAAATTTCCTAATTTATTGTATAGAGATAGCCGTTACTTGATGAAGATCCATTATAACAACTATAAAAAATACTTCGTGTATAAATCTTCACTAAATTTATTGTTATACCATAACTTCGTCAGATCTGACGAAGACACTGTGTAGTGTGTGTCGGAACAATTGTTATGGTATAACAATAAATTTAGTGAAGATTTATACACGAAGTATTTTTTATAGTTCCTAATTTATTGTTGCAATAACGTAACTTAAATTGCAGTACCTTGACAAACAATATTTTATGTCACTTATTATCAATAGTATTGTGCTTTCTAATAATAAGGCCAAAAAAGTAAAAACTTTATTTACCGAATTAAATAATCTCCGCCACAAAAAGGGACTATGCAGCACAGAAATGACCTTACGTATCACAGAAATAACTTGAGCTGGCTAAAACTTAAAATACAAGAAAACTTTAATGTATTTATATAGACAAACTTTATTAAAATTATCAATTCATTGATTTTTACAACCATCTGTTCAGTAATTGTTGATGTTTTTTTCTGTTAGACGTGGTCAGATTCCAAAGCGTCACGGAACGGACCATCACAGAACTGACAAAAACTGATTCTCCATTTTCTGTGAAAGAATGGTGGTTGCCTATGCGTAAAAGTAAGGTTAGAAGCAAGGTACCCATTGGGTTAATATAAAAATCAATTATTTCATTAGTTTTTTAAATCTTACAACTATGAAACACGTTCCAGAACTGACCCCTAGTAAAAATATTTACCTGCTGATGACAAAACTTTTCCCTACTGTCTTTTTGCGGCACTATTTTAACTTGACGCACTACTAAGGTAAGATTCCTTACGGTTATGAAATTATACTAAATCATTTACGCAGGCGCTACATGCCCCCTTTATGATGGTTTTGGAACTAAATGGCCACGTCACAGAACTGATAAACGAAGACGGGTACAGGTATTTTAATATTAATATTTTGTTAAGAGAATATATATTTAAGGATGTTTTAAAAAATATATCCAAGTTAAGATAATTTAAAAACGAAATTGGCATAACACAACTTAGTAATCTCTAAATAATAGTAAAAATTCACAAATAATATAGATAAACTTGTGGTAGGGACAGGTCACAGAACTGACGTTTACTAGAGGTTTTTTAAAATAGATTTAGAAAAGTTCAAACTGCTAATGACTCGATAGTAATATTTATTATTTCTAAGCAATTACGTCAAACTTACTAAACTACACTTACAAAATTTTTAATTTATATTTAAGGGGTATTAAAATGATGTGCCCACTTAAATTAAAATGTCTTGTCCCCTTTATACATTCCGAGTCACTGATAACTAAAGCGCCTGGCTGTGGCTCGTTTATTTTCCATAACACTAGTTCTTTAGAGGTTTCTTAACTCGATAGCAAAAGTTTATTTAGTGGGTCCCAAAATATTCATGTTGTCAAGATAAATACGTAAAGTATGCGGCAAGAAAGACTATATAAAGCAACCCCTGGTTAATACTTACTTATAATAGGACATACGAGAGGTGGAACGTAGGAACGTAACCTTCTCAAAAGAAGGCTAAATAAGAATATTAACTCCGCAGGGACCGGAAGTTTACCTTGGCAGAAAATTATGTGCAGGATAAGTACTTATTTCTGTGGCTTGTTATTCTAATGACGATGTGAGGAAATAAATATAATGTCGTAGATTTTTTTCTGCCTGTTTAAATAAAACAAATAGGTACCTATATTTTCTTTTCATTACGTTTATTGGAAAACAAATAATAGGAAAAACATTTCATGTATTGTTATTTTTTTTTGTTTTCGCGTATCTCGTTCAAAACGTATCAAAGGAAAGTTGTTTATAAAGCGATTGTTAACAATACTAATGTGTAAAATCAACGGCAACCATTGAACAGAAAACTGACAAAAAGCACCTACGTAAACAGGGCTATAATAATTTTGAAAGATTATTATTATAAATATGCTATTAATTTAAATTAAAATTATTATTGTGTTTACTAGGAAATAAAATTGTAGAGGAAAAAACATGTCTTCGGGTTATAAAATAACGCCTGTAAGAAGAATTAAATTGTTTTTGATCTCTAAGCAATCCATACGATATATTACAATTAAAATAATCATGTGTGCATCGTTTACTAATCAAAAAATGAATGGCTCAACAATGTGGTCACATTATTATATGATAATATATATGTTAAATATCAGACAAGAGATAAATATAAGCAAGTATTTAAAGCAACGTGCTTTTTAAAGAAACAAAACACAGAAGAACAAGTCGTACTTTTATTGGCAACGGAAGTAAAAAGTACATTTTCTTCCGCTGTTAATAACAACCGCCTTCTGACAAAAAAGCACAATTTTTACGTCAAAAAACTAGTAGAAAAACGTCAGGTTTATTTACGTTTGAAGAAAACCCATTTTATTTAAGTTTATCAACATTTAATATTATACAAAGCCCATAAAAAGGAAAGTTACGTTACTTTTGCGCTACTAAGATTCTTAACAATAGAATGCACGAACTTACGTTTCGCATTATTTGTAGTATTACTCTCATATAAAGGAATTTATTCACTGGTAAATAAAGCAAGAAAATATTATAGAATAACTTCAAACCAATATTGGAAAGTTCTTTGAATTTCTATTTAAACCGATTTTCTTGACACTTAGCGGATTAGTTTAGAATTTCCATTTATAGAAAATTATTTATAGATTTAAGGAAAATTATTGGGGCCTTTTTTTTTTTATTTATAGATTGCATTGAACTAATTAGATTTATCTCCATCCTTGTCGCATTCGGCATTTAGCATTGAACCAATAAAGAGCAATATATTTATTGACAAAAATGAATACTATCGTTTTTAAAACCTAGGCACTTTGATACTTGTGTCAATGCAAGTGTATTGTTGGTTGTCTGCTGTATGAAAAACAATGACGCCAAAAGAATCGGTTAAAACAACAAAAAGTTTTTGAATTTTCTTTAATAGTTGCGATTGATACATCCAAGGTGGTGAGCTTTTTAAAAAGGATCACATCTGTACCAAAATTCCTCGAAAATAATTTAAAACTCTTCCATCTGTTACCTATTATTTCTCTGTGAAACTCTAGACAAACCATTTTCTTTTCTGTCGTAACATAACCTCAGAAAAATCATTATTTATTAAAGTAAAAATTAAAGCAAAGTATTTTTTATTCGTGTCTCAGGCACAATAAAAATTAGGCATATCGAACATGTCAGTATTCCTATACTAAATAAATATTATTTTTATTATCTGACTGGCTTGTCACTTTTTGAAATTTACTTCTAACCTTAGTTTTTATAATGTCATAAGGACGAGTAGAATGTGCACGGTGTAAAATGGGTTCCTATCATCTAGCATTATAGTTAAAAGGGAGAGGGTATAATAATTAAGTTGTACAATAAAACATAAGGTGTAGTAGACACTTTAAGTTAAACTTGAATCCAGTATAAATGAAATCCAGTAATTAACCATACTACAGTGCCAAAAATTTAAAACACGTAAACATTTTTAATTGCCAAAAAAGGGCAATTTTGTATAGAGTTACCTTTTTGTAATTAAAGCTCTTGCTCATTATTTATTAATAATTGTATTAGTAAATTTTTTTTTAAATCGTATTAAAAACTTTTTAATTTTTTAAAAGCAATAACGAGTGTAGGTATAATCAATCAAATTTTATTAAATAACGCTACCATTAAAACACACACACCCAAAATTTTTAAATTCGGGTAAAGGATAAATGTTATACGTACCTAAATAATGTATGTTGCAAATCAAATATCTCCAAAAATTTGAAAAGTAAAAGTTGTTAGGTACCTACTAGATCAAATAAGTTATCCTTTGGTAATACCCATCGACTGGTGAAGAATGGAATCATAAATCTAAAGAATTTCCCACTACTTATTTTAGTAATTAATAATTTTTGAATTATATTTTTCAAATCATAATTAAAAAATTCTCTATCCGTATCTATTTGAAGGTTTCTAGCGCTTTACATTTGTTATGTTCCTAAGAAGTGGGCAAAGTGCTTTTTTCTACAAGAGCCAGATTACAACAAAAATAAAAACAATTTTTTAAATAATATTAAACCTTGAAACAACCACAACAACAATTTATATAATATTAATAGCAGTAATAATAATAATAGAAAATTCAATTATTTGTTCTTTATATCTATAATCAAAGAACAATTATTATTAATATTTTGCAAATTTATTGTAGATCCAGTAATGTCATTTAATGGGTGACTTGGGAAAGAGCCTAATGTACGGCTTGATGAAAGTTGACTTGACTCGGAATGGCAGTTGCTCATTGCTAATATTTTATCCGACATTTCTTTTTTTTTATTTGTGGAAAGGGTTTTTTTTTTGTTTAAACTGAAATACCAAAAATTTCGAACAAATGAGTGAAAGAGAATAAACCAAGACTTGTAATGGCTTATCATGTTCTGTATAAAATACTCTACCGTTATTAAAATACAAATTAGCCTTCTTTACCTTAAATGTTTAAATTATTTTTAAATTCGGATTGCGGAGATACTTATGATACTTATTTTTTGTTTCACTTCTTACGACAAACATGTAGAATAGAAACAACTTTTTTTTAGCGTATACTTAATATTAGTTAAACAATTAACGTTAAAACTATGACCCTAGAAAAACTCTATAGCTACCTATATAACTTTCATAAATACCTTTTGAATAATTTAGTAACTGCGGGTTGTTTCGTAAATAAATTGTTAAAAGGTCCCAAATCCAGAAATGTAACACAGAAGTTTGAATTTCATTAATTACAATTATTCCCTTGTCAATAAAAGGGTAAACATGGCGTCCTTCCATCACCAGGGAAATCGTTATGAAATTTGATAGGAATCTCGTTATAACAAAAAATATTCATTTCAACAATGAATAAATATTTTTAGCAAACCCAGTTATAACATTCCTGTAATGATAATATTTTTTCCTACGACCACCTACGAAAATGACAATAAGAACACGGTTAACTTGGCTAGAAAGTGCCAAATATCACACGCGTGTTGTAAAAAAATATTTCAACACGAGTGTGGAAATACCAAGCACACTTAGATATTAAATTTAAATAGGTGTCAATTTGACGACAAAACTATTTATTAAACATAACAAACTTACGGGACACGTGGAGTGAATTGGGGTACTGGGTGGGGTAAAGTACACTAGGGCATTACTGCAAATTTTTCGTTATTTTTGGGAACCGAAGAGTACTTATTTATGATAAAAATAATATTATCAAAAAGGGAAAATAATAATATGTCAGGCAACCCACCAACTGTCATGTTTCATGTTTACATGTCAACTCACAGAAAAGTTCTGTTCTGTTCTGTTCGAGGATTGCGATGGCCTCTAGCTTTTCAGCCTCCAGCCAATTTGTATACTCACACAAAAATAAAGCGTTTATGTCAACTGAGTTGAACCACAGAAAAAAAAGGGGGCAGCTATAGAGCAGAAATAGAATACCCTAGGAAATACCGATTTATAATTTTGCCATTATCTCGGATGTTTAATTATATTGGTGTAAGTGAAAGTGCTTTATGTACGTAAAATTATTTTAGCAATATTCAAAACAAATCGAATATAGACAGAACTTTTATAATTAGCAAGCTATCGATATTTAACTCCATCTCTATCTTTCAATAATGTTGAGGTTTAATAATGCGGTACATTAATTATCATAAAATAAAACTATAATAAAAAAAAAAAATAAAAATAAGTTAGTGAAGTGTCTAGTTAGGTTCTACTCAGTAAATGATTGTACTGTCTACTAACCCCTAAATCCCTTCTTTTTAGTAAATGTCACTCCTATCCTATCTTGTAATTGTCAATACTAAACCCTTGACCCTTAAAATAGCAGCTAACAAAAGGTCAAATACACAAATCCAGAGACTCATATTAAGCAGTCCAAACCGCATTGTACGCAAAGAAGAAAAGTCAGTGGTCGTGATATGGTACAGACCAGACAACATCACGATCACCCCTAATGTGCTGGCAAATTGCCCCCAGGGAGCAGAGCCATTAAGAACAAGACAATGTTGAGGTTATGTTTTGTGTTTGTGTTTTGTTTTTGTATGTATATTTAGGTATATTATTGTTTTATTTTTAAAGAATGCAAGCAGCTAAAAAATCAGAAACGAAATTTATTCACTGTACCTACATAGATACTAGGTATGATATGCGTAAGCAAATAGGAGAAAAAGTTATTATTTTTATTTAAATCTAGGTAAGTTAAAATTTGTAAGTAGGCATTGTTTTTATTTTGTTTTAATATAGACGCTTTTGTTGGAATCCGCCTTGAAATTTGTTTTGCATTTATTGCGTTTGTACTTTGTCAATTTTTTTTAACACAATGGTGTACAAACTATTAAAAACCAAACAAACTCTTTTTGATTATTTTGTATGGTCGTAGGAAAAATTGTGTACATTACTCGTGTGAAAGTGATTTTCTCACACTCGGAGAATTTCCGCACTCGGCTGACGCCTCGTGCTAAATATCTCCTCGTTTGAAAATTGCCACTTTCAACACTTGTTATGTAATATACTATTTTTTATTGATGCCCTATTTTGTTTAGTTAAAGTACGCCTCAGCGTGTTTAAACCCCACTTTCAAAAACGCGCGTGTTTTAAAGTTACCATGGCAACATCAACAACCCGTGAAAAGTGAAGTCTAAATATGTCAACTTTTTAATTATTGATTTGACAGAATTATCTTTTAACGTCAAATAAAATATTTTTTTAAGCAATAACCATGTCAACGGTGACAACAATGAATCTTATGTGACAGATTGGAAGTTATTTTTTGTTTTCCTCATTTTCATGACAACGACAGGTATATCACATCACGAATTCGACCATTTCACTTACTTATTAAGTTATTTCCATTTTTTGTAATATAAATACCAATAAGTGTACCAATAAAAAAAATAATGTAAAGTATTCGTAGATAACTGGTCTTTAAAACACTTGCTCTATTTCAAGCACTCCGGCTGCGCCGTCGTGCTTGCAAAATCGCGCGTGTTTTAAAGACCATAATATCCACTTATACTTTAATATACTATATCAAAGCTAACACATTTTCTGTTTCTATTTAGTAGTGACTAAGGTACCGTGCGAGCAAAAATTATTGGCATCAAAGAGGGCCTTGCATCTAAGGACGTAATGCTTAGCCGTAAAGCTTAATACCTCTTGGGTGTCAGTAACTAGCTGAATTAACAATCAATCAGTTATTCCGTCATCTTTGACAGTCGTTACAAGTAATTTGATTCATCGCTAATTTTTCCAATTTCTTGAACAATTCACACAATAGGCCTTACGGGACAACACAAAACATTTATGGTTAAAGCGTATTGTCGAAACGTGGTAAATGGTGAGTGGCAATACCATCCGGGTTTGTGCATGGATGATTTTCACGAACATTTTCCTAACGTTGCTTTTATTGCTGGGGATTTTTATCATTGCCTGAAAAGAACCGTGGGTATGTTTAGGGAAACAGGTTCTATACAACACAAAAAAAGGAGCAGGAAGACCATCTATAAGAACAGAAGAACTTGTTACAAACGTTCGTGAAATAATGCAAAATACGCCAACAACTTATTGTATAAGACGCCTGTCCCAAGAAGTGGGAAGATCTTGTGGAACATGAAGGACTATTCTTAAGAAGCAGCTAAATTTAATTCCTTATAAAGTGCAAGTATTCCAAGAAATACAAGCCGCAGATTTTGAAAGACGCAGGAATTACTCTCAATGGTTTACCCAAAATTTATTGAAAATAAATGATTTATTAGACCTGACATTTTTTCGGATGAAGCCTGGTTCCACCTCTCCGGTTATGTGAATTATTTTTTGTAGAGTCCTCATTGCACGCTCAAAAAATTGGTGTCTGGTTAACTGTTTCCCGAAGAAGAATTGTTGGTCCTATTTTTTCCATGACACAGTTACAGCACAGCGGTATAGAGACAATATTTTCAATCCATTTGTGGAGCAATTACTTGACGACGAACTACGTTTTGGATATTTTCAACAGGACGGTGAAACCGCCCATACAGCCGCCGAAACTTTTAACTACTTACGCAATTTTTTCGACGACAAATTGATCAGTTTTCGATCAGACATTAAATTTCCACGTAGATCACCTTGTTTAACGTTTATGGATTACTTCGTTTTTCCTCATTTAAAGAACACTATTTTTAAAACACCAGTTGCAAATTTAGAACAATTACAAGAAAGGATTATCCAAGAATTTGGTAACATTTCTCCAGAGATGCTGGTCAACACTTTCGAAAATATGAAGAGACGTGTGAATTTATGCTTAGAGCATGGCGGTGGCCAATTTCAGCAATTTATGTAATTATTTTTCTTTTTCTTTCTGTATATTTTTACTTTGTTGATTTTCTAAACAACAAAAATAAATTTGTATTTGCCAACTTATTTTATTACTCATTAGTTTGGCATATCATGTCATAACATGAATTTGACAAAATTTTAACCTAGATTTGGTTAGATATATCGTCCCAATATCATTGTGATCTAAACCACGCCCTCTTTGATGCAAATAATTTTTGCTTGCACGGTAGAAGTACTACATTAGCTAACGCCGTTATTAATTATCTACGTAGAATTTGGTTTACAATAAACTACACAAAAACTCGGCTGTAAAACCGCATTTTAGGACTTTGCTAGAGCCAATTTTTCGATTAAATTAATCGCCACACAGTCGTCCATTGAACCAGCGCCTTTATTGCACAGCACATAGTAAATTGATTCTTTTGTGCTTGATCAGCAAGTGCCCGAGCTGAACGCAAAGCTTTAATGCTTGGCCATGCGTAAAACTTCAAACTTTGAATTTGGATGTAATTAAAAAACAAATTTAAAAATTACTTTATTCTCTTTTGGGTTATGGCACATTATGGGACACATATAGATAGCCGTGAGTTTTAATTGATCATTTAAAATTAAAGGAAAAATAGCTGTGCAAAAGTAATACACGTTTTCAAGCTTCGCTATCGGTCTGATTCGGTAGACTTATTTAGTCTGCTTGGCCATATCACCATATAGCCTATTGGCAAATTGTTAATGGCAAAAGTATCGCATTTGGCAGAAGACTCCGCCATAGCAGAGCCGCTGCTTCATCGATATCGTACACATGAGGACACTGCAGGGACCTACTTAGGGATATATGAAGCTGATCCAGTGATCCCGATCAATTTAGGGATTCCTTGAACTAAAGATTTAGAATACGCAGATAATTGCCCGGGGAGACATGCAATTCACATTAAACTTAATTGAAACCCTGGTAACCATTTGTTTTATTTTTAGGTACGATAAAAAATTAGGAAACTTCAACGTATCCTTAAATATTCCATAAAACTCCCTGGACAAGCCTTTTCCTATAAAGAACTCGAAGAAAACGTTTAAAACTTCACCAAAACACAAAGGCAATAGAGGAAAATGATATATGATAGAAGTCTGAAAATATTTATACTTCGGTGTGGGCACATTTATATTCAGGTTAACGGAAAACCTCGTCGGGTTTAGATTGGAACATCCCTTGCAACATTTGCGAGGTAAAAGTGGTCTCTAGGATATATTTAGTCAAAATATATTCACCGCTTTTCTTTTATTGAATCTTGGAAAGTCGGATGCCATTTTTCATTCTGAGACGGTTTTTGACGGTAGGTACAGTAATTTTGCTTTTTATAGAAGTGTGTTTTTAAAGAAAACACAAGTATACCTATGTGTAAAATACTTAAAGCTTTAAGCCAAATAAATTCAGTATTGCTATATTATTATGACGGTATTACGACACAGGATTTAAGTTCATCGGTAACAATGACATTTCAATTGATTGGGTATCAATTATTCAAACACTCCAAAGCAGATACTCTAAGTCAATTATTGAAACACGCCTTCTGATTATTCATTGACAACTTGACGTCAAACTTAATTTACCATTGATTTGGAATAGCAACGCACGATTTCCCTTATGCCAAATCATCCTGCGAATATCTGAAGCCTAATATTGTTTTCATTAAAGGTCGATGCAATCTGAAATTGTATTTGAATTGTCCGATGTATCCGGTAACCTATATATCGTAGACGTACTTAGAAAATCCAAATTTGGGGGTGAAGAAACAATTATATTTTATACATTTTTTAGTCCCTTACAACATGACCCATTAAATTCCCATCAACTACCTATTTAGAGAGAAAAAAGTGGTTCATATTTACAATTACTCTACTTCATTTATTTTAATTCTTTAGACAACAAACTCTTTGGAGTTTCATCCCTTTGTTCCGGGCTGCTAGATCTTTTAGGTCGTTAAGAGCCTCCCTTGTGATTTTTGATGTAATGAAGCTTGTTGGTTAAGCGATTCTGTAACACTCTTTATACCGCCACAACAAAATAATTTAAAAAACTATTTTATTCTATCTTAATAATATTCATAAAACATAACAAAAACAAAAAATGGACTGGATGATGATGATGATGGATTAACAAAGTTATTATTTGAAACTTGTTCCAAAGTTATTTTATTATTTAAGTTTTTATAACTTTTATATAATAAAAAAGGTTCGCCTCTGTTCGACGGGTGGAACAGTATTTATGATATCACAAAGACAAAATGCGTGCTAACCAATTTTTTATCCATTGTTAATCCAAATTGTTACAGGATGGAAGTGTATAGTTCCTAAATGAACTAGTTCAAATAAAACTATTGCCTAGAGTAAATAAAATAATACCTAGTTCATAAGTAGCTTATAAACCATCAGTCCACCGAGAATTTATTCATATACAGTGTCACCGGTAAAGTCCGTATCATATGGGATTGAGATTGAGATTGAGATGAAAATGAAGCAAAAATAGTCACGTGATTCGCATTATCTGTCAAATTTTAATTTTTTCCAAAACGTCGAAAAAAGTTATCAGAAAAAGTTTTTTAAAATGCAGTTTCTAGCCCACATGCAAAATTTCAGCTGAATAAGATAATTTTGATTTTTTACCTTTATTTTGTAAATTGCACCACTTTTGCAAAATAAGACTCAACGCAACCTCCATAAAACTTCTCCTTCTCTTTGACAAGGCTTTATTTCAGATACATTTTCTTTAAAGTAGGGCCGGGCCATATTAAATGTGTGTCTTTCTACAAAATCAAAATTGGGCTATTAAAATTTGGTCACATGTGATGCAAAATTTATTTGTTTTTGACCCTGTCAAAGGTAACTTCATAAAATAAGTATTTTTGAAATCGTAGTTTGTGTCTGAAAGTGATACACCTTAATATTAAGACAAAAAAGAACACAGTGTCATCAGTAAAGTGTTCATTAAGTGAAAAATAAATTTTAGTTTAACTTAACGTAAAGTTTATCTATTTTCAACGATTTAATTTAAAACCCCTTTATTTTATTTTTTATTTTTTTACTTTCAGACACAAACTACGTTTTCAAAAATACTTATTTTATGAAGTTACCTTATACAGGGTCAAAAACAAATAAACTTTGCATCACGTGCGACCAAATTTTTAATAGCCCAATTTTGATTTTGTAGAAAAACACACACTTAAAATGGCGCTACTTTAAAGAAAATGTATCTGAAATAAAGCCTTGTCAAAACTGAGAAGTTTTATGTAGGTTGCGCTGAATCTTATTTTGCAAAAGTGGTGCAATTTACAAAATATAGGTAAAAAATGAAAATTACCTTATGCAGCTGAAATTTTGCACGTGGGCTAAAAACTGCATTTAAAAAAACTTTTTCTAACTCTTAGAATTTAACCCATGGGGTTTTTTTTATCTGGAATTCAACTTCATATAACTCATCTAAATCATTATACCATTTTAAATTTGCTGCTCGGATATTTATACAGATAGCATATTATACATTTACTGGCCTAGTAGTAAAAGACTAGTAGAAGTCACTTACTATTTTAATGAACATGCCTGTGTTTTGTTTCACTCACTCCTTCTTAAATTCCAGAGTAAGTTGAATTTTATGTATTTTTTATGCACAGTGAAATTTGGTATTCAAAAATAACTGGGTCATCTATAAAATTTTGTTGTATGTAACTTAAATCTCTAGGCAAATAATATAAACACATTATTCATAAAATTTCAAATATTTTTATGCGTTTAGCTTTTATTCGAGCCGTATTATTTATATTTCTTGAAAACTGAAAACCGAACCAGCCTCTTTGAATCCTTGCTAGGAAAAATTTCGACATTCCCATACAACCAGTACTATAAAAATATTTTATAACTCTCGCAGAAAACTAACCTGAAAGTAAAATATAATGCCATATTGTGAAAAACATTTATTTCTATTAAAACTTTTCTTCTTTTTCGTGAAAAATATAGAAAAGAAAAGTACTTACGATACAACAAACTTTCTATATCAAATCGTTATTGGGATTTGGTAAATTTAACAATGTCGGTGAGTAAATAAAATACTTTTGTAAGCCCAAGTATAAGTATGAAAAGAAAACATTTCAGAAGTTTTGCCCGAAACCGACATTTTATTAACAACTAATTTTAGTTTGTTTGATTACTTTATTTCTTTAGTTTCAAAGCAATCGCTAACATAAACCAAATATTTAAAATGGCAACATTTAGCTAACGAACAGGTATAACTACTCTTGGAAAGATCACTGACAATATAAACAAAATAACCCTAACGTAGCTATGTTTTTTTTCAAAAACTTGATAATTGAAATCTCAAGTGGTATGTTTATCAACAGGTGTCACTACCTTGTAAAGTATGTTGCTAAATTTATTTTAGGTTTAACAACAATGAAATACTATACCAAAGCGAATGATTCTATATTAAATCACAACAGACTGTCGTAAAACAGTTTTCTTTTACTTTTTATGGCCGTTTATCCGTGTCATCACCAGAGGGCGTTTCTAGATGATATAGGCTGAAACGGGATTATTTCGGCCCGCTTAGTTGACCGTCATCCCTTTTAATTACATAATATGTTAAAATTCAACATAAAATGAATAATGGATTGTTTTCTTTTACCAAGATTCTAAAAAATAGTACATGGTCCTTTTAAGATTCTTGATATTTAGCATCATTAAACTATTTCTTTATATTTATATAATTTTAAAGGAAATTTTTCGTGGTACCAGTATACCAAAAATATTTATACCGTGCGAGCAAAAATTATTTGCATGAAAGAGGGCTTGGATTAAAAAATGTAGGGCTTGGTTTAGATCACAATGATATGGAAACGATATATCTAACCAAATCTAGGTTAAAATTTTGTCAAATTCATATTATGACATGATATGCCAAACTAATGAGTAATAAAATAAATAGACAAATACAAATTTATTTTTGTTGTTAACAAAATTAACAAAGTAAGAATATACAGAAGGAAAAAGAAAAATAATTACATAAATTGCTGAAATTCGCCACCGCAGCTCCAAGCATAAATTCACACGTCTCTTCATATTTTCGAATGTATTGACCAGCATCTCTGGAGAAATGTTACCACATTCTTGGATAATCCTTGTATTTCTTGGAATATATTCTTGCACTTTATAATAAAATAAATTTAGGTGCTTCTTAAGAATAGTCCTGCATATTCCATAAGATCTTCCCACTTCTTGGGACAGTCGTCTTATACAATTTGTTGGTGTATTTTGCATTATTTCACGAATGTTTGCAACAAGTTCTTCTGTTCTTACAGATGGTCTTCCTGCTCCTTTTTTGTATTGTATAGAACCTGTTTCCCTAAACACAGCCACGGTTCTTTTCAGGCAATCATAAAAATCCTCTGCAATAAAAGCAACGTTACGAAAATGTTCGTGAAAATCGTCCATGCACAAACCCGGATTGTATTGCCACTCACCTTTTACTCTAACCCCGTTTCAAAAATACGCTTCAACCATGAGTGTTTTGTGCTATTCCGTAAAGCTCATTGTGTGAATTGTTCAAGAAATTGGAAAAATTAGCGATGAATCAAATTACCTGTAACGACTGTCAAAGATGACGGAATAACTGATTGATTGTTAATTCAGGTAGTTACTGACACCCAACAGGTATTAACCTCTACGGCTAAGCATTACGTCCTTAGATACAAGGCCCTCTTTGATGCAAATAATTTTTGCTCGCAAGGTAGACTAAAGACGTCACTAAAGTGTTCTATTTCAAGCATTTATGCAGCTGATCGTCTAAAGAAAACTACCTTAAGGTTTTTGCCCTCTTAAAGATTCACCCGACGATTCGATCTATTTTAAACTATCACCCTAAACAAACAACTGCTGTTATATCTTTTTGTACACGACAGGTCTTAGGTAATTGATTAATCAAGTTTCAGAAACTAACTATCCCTAATCTAATGGATTTTTTCCCTCGGGACTGTGGCACACCTCGATAATAATGAAAATACATGACGAAATTCTATAGGTCTGTAAAAATACGTTTGCGTGTTTTAAGAGGTACTTTGTTTCATAAAGGGCGGACTTTTCAGCACATTAGCTGTTGGTAATAACACTTTCTGTTTGCGTTACGGATCGTTACTTTTAAGGAGAAAGGATTTTATCCCGCTTTGATTTTGTTCTTTGCTGAAGGGGAATGCTGGATAAAGGTTGGATTATATAAGTGGGTGGACTCCTAAACGTTTGATAGGAAATGGGGAGGGGAAAGTGTTTGTCTTTCTATTGAAATGTTAGATTTTGGATAAGAACTTTGTTGGCTCTAATAGAGTGGGTATTAAAATAGGCCAATCAAATCGGCATTATGTCTAAAGAAAATAGAGATGTAAGACTGCAACAAAATAACTAAA
The DNA here is from genome assembly GCA_963969555.1 of Polydrusus pterygomalis. Lineage (NCBI taxonomy): Eukaryota > Metazoa > Arthropoda > Insecta > Coleoptera > Curculionidae > Polydrusus > Polydrusus pterygomalis. The sequence goes on from OZ018379.1 coordinate 10,855,922, forward strand.
ATATTATATAAAAGTAAATAATAAAACTGTTTTGATGTGATTGGTCTTGGCTTGGTCTCAACTCTTCTTTAAAACCCATTAGCGCCTGAAATACCTACTTTTTTTCGTTTTTTTTAGCAAATTTAGTAAAATAGAGGTAAATATGGGTTAAATAAACTGTAAAAGGTATTTTTAGGAAAATTTATTTTTCAGTTAAAGTTTTGAGGGTGTTCTCATATGGGACCACTAGGCGGTTTGTTGAGTAATTTTTTTTTCTTTTTATTAAACATTTATTAGTCAGAAAGAAAACAATGAAGGCTACATTTTTGTAAAAATGCGTTATTTTTTAGTGTGGAAATTTTTAAAGCATTCAATGCACAACCCTAAATCACACTTGCAAAACATTGTACGACCTCTGCTGCTGCAATCATTGCCGGCGCTTCTTCTTTTATTATTAGGAATCGGTATTACGAAATGGCCTATGTTATCAAATCGTACTTCATCAGTCATTCTGGGGGCTTTTCCAGTTGATTACTAAGGCTCCATCAGAAAATTTAGGATTAGGTGTGACTTTGTCAAGTTTTAATGTACTTTTTAGTTTGTTCAGAAGTACTAGTAAATACCTATATTTTCTAAATTTTTCTGTATCAAGGTACCTTTGCTGCTTGTGCCTGCCGCAATTTCATGGTGCAAATCAATGTGTAGATCATCCGCAATTCCGCCAACTCTTCTAGAATTCATAAAACGTATTTCTGCTCCAGCAGCAAACTGTCGGGAGCTCAGATTATCAGCTAAACCTCCATCGTCTTCATAAGCGGAGTCCTCATCAGTTAGCATGTGGCTCTCTGGAGATTCTATAAATACTTCTGTAACTTCCGTATCCGAGTCTGGCTCGTAAGCAATATCTAATGCTTCTTGTAACGTGATTCCACTACAAGAATAGTTATTTGTAACAAAATTTAATTATCTCGCCTAGCGGCTCCATATGGGAACACCCACTTTTCTGTCCATCTAGAACAAAAGTTTGCAACATTTTTGTAAAAACTTTATTGTTACTAATTAGGACCATGTTTTAGTTGGATTGAAAAACTATTATATTGGAATAATTCTTGAGACCCAAGGAATTATTATTCTTACACAAAATTACCGTATGTAAAATAAAACTAAAACCCTGTAAATACGATTTATTTCAATTTAAAAATATTAATTTATCCTTAAATATTGTTTCTCCTGTAGCAGATTTTTTAAAAATCTAATTCAAGACAAACAGTTTCAACCTTAAGCTATCCAGTAATACCAACCTGTTAAGTTAACTTTTACTGGTGATATTTAGTGACAGCCGAACGCCTGCAACTATTTTTGAAATATTTATCTTGGGGGGACAAATGTACAAAAACCACTTTATTATTTCTAAATAAGCAAATATAATATCTTGAAATAAATCCGATAGATTTGAAGGGTTTTGAGTAAATGATGGTATACTCTTAAACGACTATTTATAATATCAGAATTGAATCGTAAATATTTTATTAAATAGTTGAATAGAAACAATATTTTCCATGACCCCTTAAACTTTCAACACTGTTATTTATTGGGGCGTTATTCTAACGTGTGATTACACAATTTTACTTCCATTTTGTAAAATAAACTGTAATTACGCTGTAGGTGCGACAGTTTTACTGGATTAATTAAAAATACATTAAATATCGATCTCTTTATATTCGAACATCACTATGAATAACAGATTTTAGTGTACAACAGTTTCAAGCATTAAGGGTCCTATAGTACAATAATTAATTGTAATATTATTCATACTTTGTGCTTATATTAACCAGATACCCGACAATATGTTACTGACTGTGGAGAACCTTTAATAACTTACTAGAAAGAACAAAAAAAATAACTTCACTTAGTGACAATTAAACAAGTCTCGGTGCTATTTCTAGATAGTGACTTCCAATTTCTCAATAGAATAAACTCAAACAAACTTTACGTTTCATGAAAATTTCTAAATAAATGTAGTTTTTACTTTTAATAATTAATGATAAGATATTTTCCGCTGTCGTAAATTTATATCAAACATCCCCTAGGTATATTTTTTGTTTTATGGCAGTTAAACATAAAGCAATACAAAAATGTGTGCCGCCATAATTGTATGAAGATAACACAATAAAGTAAAAAGAAAGTGTCTGTGCAAATTCTTCGGGGATACATAAAAACAAGAAAAGCATTTAAAAGATATATATTTTTGTCGGTTTGTCTTGGAGTCAGACATTTACAAACAAAAAATCTCGTTTCTTAATTTACCTATTTTACATTTATTTTATAGAATGAGATACAAAATGTATGGAACCTATGAAAATGGAAGTATTTAGGAATAGCCTACATGTCTACAATATACCGTGTGAGACAAAATTATTTGCATCAAAGAGTACTTGGATTAAAAAACATAGGGCTTGGTTTAAATCACAATGATATGGGGACGATATAGGTATCTAACCAAATCTAGGTTAAAATTTTGTTAAAGTCATATTATGACATGATATGCCAAACTAATGAGTAATAAAATAAGTAGACAAATACAAATTTATTTTTGTTGTTTACAAAATTAACAAATTGAGAATACAGAAAGAAAAAGAAAAATAATTACATAAATTTAGGGTAAACCATTAAGAGTAATTCCTGAGTCTTTTAAAATCTGCGGCTTCTATTTTTTGGAATACTTACACTTTATGAGGAAATAAATTTAGCTGCTTCTTAAGAATCCTGCGTACATGCTCCATAAGATCTCCCACTTCTTGGGACAGGCGTCTGATACAATTTGTTGGCGTATTTTGCATTATTTCACGAACGTTTGCAACAAGTTCTTCTGTTCTTACAGATGGTCTTCCTGCTCCTTTTTTGTATTGTATGTGTCCCTAAACACAGCCACGGTTCTTTTCAGGCAATGATAAAAATCCCCAGCAATAAAAGCAGCAGGTTTTTTAGTATTCACCTGAAGACGACCGGAGGTACTTACCAGTTGAAACGTTGTGATATGAAAAACTAAAGGCAATGGAAGTTCAAAACACATCTATGACTCAATAAAAGCAACGCTAGGAAAATGTTCGTGAAAATCGTCCATGCACAAACCCGGATTGTATTGCCACTCACCATTTGCTCTAACCCTGTTTTGAAAATACGCTTTAATCATGAATGTTTTGTGCAGTTCCGTGAAGCCCATTGTGTCAATTGTTCAAGAAATTGGAAAAATTAGCGATGAATCAAATTACTTGTAACGACTGTCAACGATGACGGAATAACTGATTGATTGTTAATTCAGGTAGTTACTGACACACAATAGGTTTTAAGCTCTATGGCTAAGTATTACGTCCTTAGATGCAAGGCCCTCTTTGATGCAAATAATTTTTGCTCGCATGGTACCTAATTTATACCTTGTATTTAATAGTATACCAAATGAAAACATCGACATTTTCCTATGATGCTCTTGATTGGATTTAAATAATTACACTGGATTAAATAATACAAATTCAATATAATTTTTAATTCACTAGTATTTTATATTTTACCAAACTCCTAAATTATAAAAAACCTTTAATTAAAAGAAATTTGTTTCTTTTCAACTTGGCGCCCTCGAAAATAAATTGGGGCCCTTAATCACGTTTTACGAAAATACTATCCGTAACGTAATGGATGTTTCCTTTTAAAAACACGGCACACCTTGATAATAACGAACATTTATGGCGTAATTTTGCCTGTTTGCAATAATGCATTTGCGTGTTTAAACAGCTACTTTGTTGCATACCGACATGCCTTTAAAAGCATACATTTTTTGTAAAACTGATGATCATTAATACTTAATTTTCTTTTATTCTTAAAATAAATAAACAAAATCGATTACTTGTATCTATAATATTTAAAATGCAGTCGTACCCATGTTATAAATATTGTGAATAAAGTAACCAATCTCATATTTTATTCCTACACCTGATCTTAATAATTACTAGTACCCTATTGTTTGTTTGAAGGTGGTAGACAATGAAGTAATAATAACATTATTACCTTGTCGGACTTCCATTGTCTTTATTTTGTTACTTAACACAACGTTTCGATTGGTTAGTATCTCTAAACGTTTTCAAGTGTAAACTAAATTATAGTTCTAAGGCTACTGTCTTAAATACTATCCATGTGCAATGAAGCTTAATGACTTCGCCTACGTGCTTATTGGAGTGTGAAGTTTGAGCTGTTGTTTTTGGACAAGGAGAGGCTTTCAGATATTGGATATATCTATACTTGGTTTACTAAATATGTGGGTATTTTGATTCATGAAAGCTGCTTCGTTGAATTTTCGTTTTCTCCAGTCATGTTCCGTGTTAAAAACCATGGCTTGTGACCACGATATATAATGTTTGTTGGTCCATACATGTTCCGCTTTACTTCATCTCGAAGTTTCACCTCTTTGGGTATTTTTCAGATGTTCTTTAATTAGAAAAAAGAACCTTTTCCCGTACGAGTTCTCCTTAAAAAAAGCAATTTTTTAACCAAAGTTTCTTTTTAAACGCTTCATTATTTATTGGACTATAAAGGTATGAACAAGAATAGTTTGTTGGGACTTGCAAAAAATTATGTGATAAAACTCCTTACTTTAAATAAATTTGATGAAATAAATTTCTTCTTTCGGAAGAAAATTATAAACAAGGTATTCATTTATTCTTACGCAAAAACTTTTTCTTTTTTTCTTGTTCCCTGTAAGTATACAAGTTTTTCTTTAAATTTTATAACATAAATTTTCTTTATTTACTGTATAAGTATATGTCATACTATTTTTACAAATCAGAATAAATTTTTTGTAGGGGTTTATAACTTGAATAATTTCCTGCAACACGTCAGATAATATAATCCAACCAGTTTAGCAGACATATTGTGACATTGCGTGGCGGATAAAACCATTTTGCATAAAAAACAATTATTAAAAATGCATAAAAAAAAACGATTCGTTTGCGTGCCTATGCAGCGACAAAAAATGGCCGTTTAACTTTATTGTATGTGACAGGCTAACATTAATCAAATTTTGTTAAAACACCGGTATGGAAAAGGCTGATTTTTGTTTCTTAAAGGAAGTGCTGCACACTATTAATATAAAAGTAAAATTAAAAACAAGCCCCTTTTTAAAAACTATTTTAACTATACAGGGCGTTCCTAAATATCATGTAAATACGAAAAGGGGTAATTCTTTGGCTTATTTAATTACTAAAAATTCATATAAAAAAAAGAAAAAGGAGAAAATGGAGCATGACCCCTAAAAAAATATATCCTTCTGTAGATTCTTAAAACCATTTAGTATGCTCAATGATGTAAGTCCTACAGCGTAACCTATATTTTAAATTGGACCTAAATATCTCAAAAACCACAAGAGCTATAAAGAAAAAACTAAAAAAATCTTGAATTTGCAACACCCTACAGATCGGCAACGAAGCGCTTGCGGACCTATGTTTATATATGAATTTTTAGTCATTGAATAAGCCAAAGAATTACCCCTTTTCGTATTTACATGATATTTAGGAACACCCTGTATATTTTACATATTTTTCAGAATTTAGTTTTAAATTTCAGGTTTTACAGGACATTCTATCATATGATATGTCTACGAAAATCATGACACTAAACCAGGTACTTTATACACATGGTACTGTCTTATAATATTGTTTTGTTATAATATTTATACAACACGTAGAAACGTTTAGATTTCATTATATTACATGACATTGTATATTTGCACGTGGCTTCAATGTGGAACCCGCAAAAAACCTGGTAAACATTTGCATTTGACATTGTTATGATTAATAGAATGAGATATCTATCTTGCGCCGTAATCGTTGGCGAACACTCCATCTATCTCTACTGTGATCTCATAACAAAAACATTTAAATTTTTATCAATCGAGTTTTATTAAATTTATATTTTTCTAATTGAATTGAACTGGAAATATATTTTCTTGTATCCTACAATAATTCTGCTGTTTCATTATATTTGAAAATATATTAAAAGAGTTTATTAATAAAATGTATTTTTATTGTCCTTTCTATATTATGAAACTGACACAAATGATTGATTGTTTTATTTTTATACCCGCTTTTTATATAATCGATAATAAGGACATTATTGCGATAAAAAAAAATATTTATTTTGATATTGTTAGCACTTTACAAAAAAATACTTAAATTATTATTGTTTACACCCATTTGGTAATACCTTCAATATTTATATATCCAGTGCCAAATTATATATTTATTAATTTACTCAGAGTTTCAGTTTTAAGTAAATTCATTAAATTTTTGATCAAATATTTGATAATTATTAAGCGGTGTATTTTTACGTGGGTTTCAATAATTATTTATAAAATTACGAAAGTTTTGACAAACGAATTACAAAAAATTGATTTTAATAAAAACAATACTTCCTCGCATTATTTAGGCAAACATTATCCTTGTGATTAACACCTATTAGATAATATAGACACTGACAATGAAAAATGGTATTTTCATAAAATATGCTACTTTGTAATACATTTTAAAATATTATAATATTTCACTAAAGAAGTTGATTCTTCTGGGTTTTCTTCATTCTCTATAGGGTTTTCTTTTTACACGCAGTTTTTTTTACATTTCAACAAGCTCACTTGAGCATTTCAAAATATGAATATAAATGACATTTCATGTTCTTTGAACACATAAAAAGGTCAAAAAAGAAAAGTATTTTCATTTCGAGAAGCACTTTAGTGAGGAGCGTTGAGCGAATCGTTTATTTTGCTTTAACATACATGCGTACAAGCGAAGACAAAGAAGGATATTTAAAAAGGTAGCCAAAAATACGTGATGTTGCTTAAATTTTTTTTTACCAAAGTAGTTTTGTGAAATTTATCTGAAATCGCTACAAACAGGATGATTTTTAGTAATTTCCAATTTTCATGGTCACAAAGAGATAACAGTGTACCGGGTGAGTCAACGATGGTGCGGAGTAAATTTATGCTTGTAAGAGAAAATTTGTCGATAATGAATAATAATAAATGATAGAATTGATTTGGCTTTTACTTGGTGAAAATCCATTATTAATTGTGTTAAATAAATGGTAAGAAAATTTAAAAAAAAAATAATAATTTTACACTTTCCACAGATTTTTATTTTGACTCGACATGCTTCGCAACACAGTTGCTTCTTCAAAGGACTACTTAAAAATGGTATTTTAAAAGTTATAACTTAGGTGTAACAATAAAATTGCAGGTAATTTTCAGGTTATTTTAATTGTTAAAAAAACCAATAATAATGTTTACAGACTAATTAAAGAGATTCAAAAGATGTGATCCGTTTAAATCCAATTAATCATTAAGAAGAGTATTGTTATTTTTAAGCCTATTTATTGCTAAGGATTCAAGCAAATTTAATTTTGTACTTTTGTTTTCAAAATGCAAGATATCGTAGTTATGATTTAATGTATTATATACTTCTAACAGGTGCCGATGGTTAGAATAGTTAGAATCTGTTTTGTTTTTTATAAAACTAGTATGATGTTCATTCATCCGTTTTTCGAAGTTTCGGCCTGTTTGTCTGATAAAAACTTTAGAGCAATCATTACATTTTAATTTGTAAACACCAGATTTATTACCTTTGTTTAATTTACTTTTATTATTTTTAATATGTTTCCCTGGAGCAGTGGTTCCCAAATGGTGGTCCGCGGATCCCTTGGGGTCCGCGGCGTATTTTTTGGGGGTCCGCGAACCCACGGAGCACAAAGAGAAATAAAACAAAAATAACTAAATAACTCACCACTAGAAACTAGAATAGAGATAATCCTTGTGTTTTAAGTTTATTATTGTTTTTAAGGAAAATACGTTGTATTGAAAAATAAAATGTTATTTAAATAAGTTACAAAGCGGTTGTTTTAGTACTTTAAAAGATTAACTGGCCATAGGGGTCTGCATGTTGCTATAATCCGATTTCGGGGGTCCGGGATTTTGCGAAATTTGGGAACCACTGCCCTAGAGTATTGTTAGTTTTGAAAGCAATAATAATATTCAAGTTTTTTAAAAAGTTTTTAATTTTAGTGCTAATATGACCTATGTAAAAAATAAATTTATAATTATTTTTATTATGGCTTGCTGTTAGAAAAACGTTTATAGCCTTTTTGTATATTTTTTTATTTAGCATTTGATCTGTTGTTATCGCGGAATAACCATTATTTACTGCAATTTGCTTAATAATATTTAATTTAGTTTAAAAATTGTGTTGCGAAACAATGTCGAGTGAAAATAAAAATCTGTGGAAAGTGTAAAATATTATTTTTTTACCTTTTATTTAACACAATTAATAATAAATGAATTTAATTTTCGTGCCGGTTTTATTAACTTTATATTTTTTGTAACAATACATTATAATTATTTTAAATTTATTGAGAATCCATTATATATTTTTCGATCAGTCTCCTCCAATTTCACTAAAAGAAATATTAATCTTCAAATGTCTTTTTGGAATAAATTATTTTGACGTTAATTTATATCCCAAAAAAAGTTCTTAACGCCGAGTTCTTTTTGCTCAGAGGTCTTTAGGTTTTATTTACTTGGTGTCAGTGAACTTAAATAAACTCTACTTTATCATTAAGGCTAATTTATTTAACTAGTAATCAATTTTAGGACACTAGTGTTATGTTATTGACCTAAATATTTATTGAACACTTTGCGCAATAAGAAATAAGAATTCCTTCTGTCATTTCACTGATCAAAGTTCTGGAAAGCAGGCAAGAAGGCTTTTCGCAATTGTCTTCTTATTTTCCGGTGAGTCATCAATATGCTGCAACAATTGAGGCCTGCCATCCCCCTTGCCTTTTGATGGTTCTCTGGTTCATACCAGTCTATCAATAAAGTACGAGAACGGTGTCAAATGTGAAGCTTTTGATCTGGAAGCTTCAAGAATTCGGTCTCGGGTCAAAATCATAGGCTTTTCAGGTTGATAGCCTTCTCCTTCTCGCTTTAAAAAAACAACAAGTTTATAATATTTGTTAATAACTAATACAATTTAGGAAAGAAAGAAAAACTCAAAGTCTTCCTCCACAAAATTTAATAAAAATAGATTTTTTGGGTCTCTACATGTTTCGAATGTAGGAACGTTCATCTTCAGGAGACAGAAAAATGTTTATATAGTGCTGATGGTGTTAGCAGAAGAGAAAATAGTATAAAACCTTAATGGAGCTTTCATGGTATTGAAATGACGTATATAAGAATATTGAGGAGAGTTAAAACATGCTGAGCTTGTGAAGAAAGTAAGTAAAGGAAGTCTAAACAACCAAACTAAATGAGGAAGAAAAAAACAAAAAATGGGGCCTTCCAGAGAGAAGGTGTCGATGATTTTTTTAAAAATAATTTCTATAACATTTTTAAAAAACATTGATACGTTATTTCAATACCATGAAAGCTCCATTACGGTTTTATACCATTTTCTCTTCTGCTAACACCATCAGCACTATATAAAAATGTTTCTGTCTACTGAAAATGAACGTTTCTACGTTCGAAAGATATTCTAAAGAATCTATTTCTATTGAATTTGGTGGAGGAAGACTTTGAGTTTTTCTTTCTTTTCAACTCCACTTTAAGTATGGACTACTTCTTCATATTGCAATTTAATTTCGACAGGGCCTTAATGATTGAATAGTAAGACCAATAATTTCAGACCAAAGATTTCCTTTCAAATATGTAAGAAATATATTTTCATTCTATTTTTGAGAAACTGCAGCACTGCAGAAATTGTCTATAAAATATTTCGCAATATTCCTTGGACTTTTTCGGCAAAAACTTAAAGGTAGCTCTACTAGCTGCTTTATTTATTTTCACATTTGGATCGTTTTCTTCCAGATTATCGCACAAATTCAAAAAAATAATGCTTTTTCCGTAACTAACAACAGTACCTTTACATTAGTTGCTAACTAACAAAGAAATCAGCTAAGTCAATTAATTTTGGATTTTTTTGGCTTTAATTTTGCTAATTTAGTGTTTTTTTTAACATTTTTCTAGTTAGTAGTCAATACATTGACTTTACACGTGTTGTAAAGTCAATGAGTCAATACCAATTTTGCCCATCTGCTTTTTTTTTTAATTTACCATTTGACAAAAATATTTTTACGCAATGTGAAACAAAATATTCTAATCTCAAAACGATTACAAATTGGTTACAAATTCAAACCAATTTAATATTCTTGGAGTACCAATAAAACGGTTTCAAATGCCTAAACTTTTCCTTTGGGCTATTAAAATTTGGTCGCATGTGATGCAAAGTTTATTTGTTTTTGACCCTGTATGAGGTAACTTAGGTAACTTCATAAAATAAATATTTTTAAAAACGTAGTTTGTGTCTGAAAGTAAAAAAATTAAAAATAAAATAAAGGGGTTTTAAATTAAATCGTTGAAAATAGATAAACTTTACGTTAAGTTAAACTAAAATTTATTTTCCACTTAATGAACACTTTACTGATGACACTGTGTTTTTTTGTCTTAATATTAAGGTGTATTACTTTTAGAAACAAACTACGTTTTCAAAAATACTTATTTTATGAAGTTACCTTTGACAGGGTCAAAAACAAATAAATTTTGCATCACATGCGACCAAATTTTAATAGCCCAATTTTGATTTTGTAGAAAAACACACATTTAATATGGCGCTACTTTAAAGAAAATGTATCTGAAATAAAGCCTTGTCAAAACTGAGAAGTTTTATGTAGGTTGCCCATCTCCTTTTTTTTAATTTACCATTTGACAAAAATATTTTTACGCAATGTGATACAAAATATTCTAATCCCAAAACGATTACAAATTGGTTACAAATTCAAACCAATTTAATATTCTTTGAGTACCAATAAAACGGTTTCAAATGCCTAAACTTTTCCTTTACCGAACCGTTTTTACATATTCTAAGAACAGCGAGAAAGTCATTTGAATTCATATTTTTAAACCCTTAAGTGTACTTATCGGCCTAAAAAAGTGCCAGCTAAACGTACGCAAACTAAAAGAGATAAAAGAATACGAATCGTGGATCCAGGATTTTCGTTCGTTTTGAAAGCGATGAAATTTAAATTGAAAATAAATCATTCAAAAGGGGGTATTTGGGTAAAGTTTTTCTTTTAAATTTCACTATATTAAATAAAATTTAACGAAAAATATATATAGATATAAAGGGTTTTCCAATAAGAACGATATGATTTTGAAACGATATGGTAACCATGGTAATAAAGTTATACCTGTCACCAGTTGTCAGTTATTGTCACTTAACTATAACAATTTATTATGGCTAAATACGCGCTTCAAGAACGTTTGGTTATTATCCAAAAATTTTACGAAAATAGACGATCTTTTGTGAACACTTATCGCGCAATTCGCGAAAACTTTGATGTAAATAATCGTCCTCCTTTGCTTGCCATTTGTCGCATCGTTGAGAAATTTGAAAATAATTTTACTCTTCACGATGTAAAAACACCAAGAACACATCGAAACGCAAAAACTGTTGAGAATATTGCTGCTGTAAGAGCTAGTGTTGCAGTGGATCCAAATTTATCAATTCCTCGTCGTGCTCAAGAGTTAAGGATTAAAAAAACGACAACTTGACCTATTTTGAAAGAAGACTTGAACTTACACCCGTATAAGATTGTTTTGACCCAAGAACTTAAGCCACTGGACCATCGTTGGCGCAGAGAATTTTCTGCTTGGAGTTTAGAACAACTTAAAAGGGATCCTAATTTTGCCAAAAAAAATCTTTTCAAATTAAGCTCATTTTTGGTTAAGTGGACACGTTAACAAGCATAATTGCCGTTTTTGGTGTGAAAACAATCCACAACAGATTCATAAGAAGCCTTTGTATCCGCTAAAGGTAACTGTATCGTGTGGTTTGTGGTATGGTGGCATCATCGGACCATTTTTTTTCCAAAATGAGGCAGGAGATGCAGTTACAGTGAATAGTGAACGATATCGACAGATGTTAAGAAATTTTTTGTGGCCAAATTTAGATGCACTTGATTTGGAGGATATGTGGTTCCAGCAAGACGGTGCCACATGTCACACTGCTCATGAAACTATCGATATACTGCAAGAAAAGTTTGACGAAAGGATAATTTCAAGGAATGCTACTGTTCAGTGGCCTCCCAGAAGCTGTGATTTAACTCCTTTAGATTACTTCTTGTGGGGCTATTTGAAATTTATGGTTTATAAAAACACCACAAACACTTGATGCATTAAGGTTGAACTTTAAACCCTGCATTCGTCAGATCACGCCCGATTTATTGCATAAAGTCATCGAAAATTGGGTTCGTCGAATTCGCTCGTGTACACGAAGTCGCGGAGGACATTTAAACGATGTGTTATTCAAAACATAAATGTTATCGACTATACTTTAAGATAATATAAAACGTTTTGTTGTATCTGAAATTATTTTAATTTTATTTCATTTTGAAATCATATCGTTCTTATTGGAAAACCCTTTATTGGTCACTCATTAGTCGTTTATAAAGGGCTAATAAAGGGATTTGAACGACAGAAATAACAAATATAATATCTGATGGACATCACCATAACAGTTTATAGAAAACTATTTTTAAAATGTATTTATCGTATTTACAATACATTTTTCTACAACCGTGTATTTTAACCCATTTTCCCGCACGCACTAGTGCGGAAAAGTAAAATTATGCAAATTTTGACCTTATGAGATTAGATAGTTTTTTACCTCGGTAGTTATAACTATTGTTACAATAGGTAAATAAGTATTTACGAAATCCGAAATAGTTCATCTAATAACATCTACCTCTTAATAATACCTTATAACCAACATAAAATGCCTCGGTGGCTGTAAGTCTACTACTGTCACTGAGGACTATTTGGAGGACTCCGAGAATCAGAAGAAAAACATCGAATAAAATTCTTTCATCTACAAATGACTTACAACCGTTGCCGTCACCGTCATGGTCATCTTTATTCGACATGAAACCGATGCCGCGAAGCTATCCCAGTCGGTCGTCTTTATGCACTTACCAGTTAACACCAAATAACTCCACTGGACCAGCAATTTTAAATAATTTACAGAATGCAACAAATTGTGTTTTTAATATTAACATTCATAATAATTATTAGCTTTTTAGTTAACATTTTATACAGTGTGACCAGTACAGTCCCCATCATATGGGATTTCTTTTTATTAATAGCTTTATTCGAAATTTGACTTTGGCATCAAGTTCTGCTTCGATCGAGATAAAAACTAAGCAAAAAAATAATTGCCACTTGATTCGCATTATCTGTCAAATTTTAATTTTTTCCATAAATAATTCAAAAGTGGGGTTATTTCTGAAAATATCGAAAAAAGTTATAAGAAAAAGTTTTTTTAAATGCAATTTCTAGCCCACATTTTAGCTGCATAAGATAATTTTGATTTTTTACCCATATTTTGTAAATTGCACCACTTTTGCAAAATAAGACTCAACGCAACCTACATAAAACTTCTTAGTTTTGACAATGCTTTATTTCAGATATATTTTCTTTAAAGTAGCGTCGCGCCATAATAAATGGGTGTATTTCTTCAAAATCAAATTTGGGCTATTAAAATTTGGTCGCATGTGATGCAAAGTTTATTTGTTTTTGACACTGTATAAGGTAACTTCATAAAATAAGTATTTTTTAAAACGTAGTTTGTGTCTGAAAGTAGTACACCTTAATATTAAGACAAAAAAGATCACCGTGTCATCAGTCAAGTTTTCATTAAGTGGAAAATAAATTTTAGTTGTGGCTAAAAATCAAAATTATCTTATGCAGCTGAAATTTTGCATATGGGCTAGAAACTGCATTAAAAAAAAACTTTATCTAATAAATTTTTTCGATATTTTCAGTTACTTTTTGGAAAAAATTAAAATCTGACAGATAATGCGAATCACGTGCCTACTATTTTTTTGCTTAATTTTAATCTCGATCGAAGCAGAACTTGATGCCAAAGTCAAATTTCGAATAAAGCTATTAATAAAAAGAAATCCCATATGATGCGGACTGTACTGGTCAGACTGTATATTATAATAATATCTTGAAATAAAATAATTTTTAAAAAATAAGTATGTATACTTTTTTGTATATCTATACGGTCGTAGAAAAAATAATGTTCCTAACTCATGCGGAAGGATCACTTTCCGCACTTGTTGGGAAAATAACTATAGCGGAATAAAACAATTCACCTATTGAGAGACATTACCTGTTGAAAGGACTGCCGCATTTTTCTCACTATAACACAATTATGCACTAAACACAGTGGCATTGTTAATACCGATTGTTTAAAAACTTTACATATCACGAAAATAACAACATATTGTTCAGCAAAATTAATAAACATAACAATAAACACTAGAACAAGTTGATTGGCTCGTCGGTTCGCCGTGATTCGACGAGACTTGTGTTTTTGGTTGGCGAGTTGGCGTTAATATAATTTTGAATGGTTGTCGTCAACTGTTTTCTAGGGAAAAAAATTAATGTTAGTTGGATAATGGTCAAAAAAGCAGCTTAGAAGATTAAATTATTTATTAATCGACGTTTCGACCTATATTAGGTCATTATCCAACTAAACTACCATCAAAAAAATTAATTCCCGTACAAGATTAAAAGATGTTGTATTTTGTTCAAAGGATTAAGCCTGTTATCCAATTTCCTTTCTCACAAAATAAAATACAACTTTTAACAGAAAACATCATAAATAACTATTAAAAATATTATTCCCATAAATGAAACATTAACTTAGTTCTCTGGTAGTATGTCAACCGTAATAAAGCAAATATTATACAAATTTGATAATATAAATTAACATTCGCGATAATTGGTTAGTGAAATTAAATTAAAATATCCGGTTGTCCGGTTTTATCTTTAATTTTAAATAAATGGTCAGTTTTGAGTCTAATTATGGGCATATTTATTTATTGGTCGATATGAAAATATGGGTAAAATAAAATTGGGCGTTAGTTTAATATTAGATAATATTTAAACTATTGTAAAATATCCCCCCAACTAAATTTAAATGTCGTTATTTAGTCCCTACTTCCCTAACGTGTTACAATGTTCTACTAAATTTTTATTTTAAAAATTATACTTTTAGATTATACACTACAGAGTGAGTTTGTAATAGTAAATCCAGTCCAGTTTTTTTTTAAATACTTGGACACTTGTTTTAACATTGTTCCATTGCACAGGAAGAAAAAATAATAACTACTTGTTATGTTTCAGAAATTTAATCAGTTTCCTGACACGTATTTCGGCCCTTGCGAGCCATTGTTAAAGAAGTACAAGAAGATACTAAATTCTACCTACGTAGCCTCGCAGTTGTCGCATTCTATTTGGCTACGAGGCAATCTACTTTGACACCAGGCTTAAAGATCACAAAATATCTATTTAAAAACAAAACAAAATAAAACAGGTTTAGCTGATCACTGCATATTACACAATCACTAAATCTCTAACAACATAAAACCCATATACATACACAATAAAAGCAGAAAACTACATTTTCTAGAAACAATAGATATCAAAAAAAGGCCATAAAAACAAATGTAATGTTGCTAACAATCAAACCAAAATACCTTCAGGCGCTTCCCTAATTCTTAATAGCACACTAATTTAGGACTAAATATGTATCTGTACCTTTACAAGTTCTTTTAATTCTAATTTCAATTTTATGACATGTTTATAAATACCATAATATGATATAAATACCTTTTTTAATGTCACATAGAATTTAGTATCTTCTTGTAAAGTATTTTTCACAATAAATGGTTGACTCCGTTTAACTACCTGGGACGTTTTGCAAGAGCTCGGCCATAAAAATGCAAATAAAATGTCGGTCAGGGTCGGATTAAAATTTGTAATTATAGAAGGGAATATTTAACTATCTTGTGCTTGCGATAAAAATAAACATTTTTAGGTAGATATACCTACATAATATGTAATTTTATGTAATCATATCGCTGACAAATGTAATTATTTCTTTATTTTTGCAAGACTTATCTGAAGCAATTTTAACCAAATAAAAAAAGTTCTTGTTTTATTAGATTTTACTTGATGTGCTATGTATAAGGCTTTATATTTTAATTTATTTGTAAGATTTTGTGTCTAATAAACAGTGGCGTAGCCAGTCTTGCGGGGCGGGAGGGGCAAACATACATGGGGGCGCTTTATGATTTTTTAGAACCACTATTAGTATTAAAAATATGGTGTTTGTTTTTCAAAATATGTTACCAAATAATATTGATTGTGTATAATAATGGGATTAAACCCGTAGTTTTATTGCAGTCAATTAGTCGATACCATTTAGGGTATAAAATACCTTCCCCCTTTGATAATGGCCCGCAAGGGCCGAAACACGTGTCAGAAAATTGATTAATGTTAGAAACATAACAAGTCGTTATTATTTTTTCTTCCAGTGCAATGGAACAATGTTAAAACAAGTCTCCAAGTATTTAAAAAAAAACTGGACTGGATTTATTATTACAAACTCACTCTGTAGTGTATAATCTAAAAGTATAATTTTTAAAATAAAAATTTAGTAGAACATTGTAACACGTTAGGGAAGTAGGGACTAAATAACGACATTTAAATTTAGTTGAGGGGATATTTTACAATAGTTTAAATATTATCTAATATTAAACTAACGCCCAATTTTATTTTACCCATATTTTCATATCGACCAATAAATAAATATGGCCATAATTAGACTCAAAACTGACCATTTATTTAAAATTAAAGATAAAACCGGACAACCGGATATTTTAATTTAATTTCACTAACCAATTATCGCGAATGTTAATTTATATTATCAAATTTGTATAATATTTGCTTTATTACGGTTGACATATTACCAGAGAACTAAGTTAATGTTTCATTCATGGGAATAATATTTTTAATAGTTATTTATGATGTTTTCTGTTAAAAGTTTTATTTTATTTTGTGAGATAGGAAATTGGATAGCAAGCTTAATCCTTTGAACAAAATACAACATCCTTTAATCTTGTACGGGAATTAATTTTTTTGATGGTAGTTTAGTTGGATAATGGTCAAAAAAACAGCTGACCTGATATAGGTCATATGACCTAATATAGGTCGAAACGTCGATTAATAAATTAAATAATTTAATCTTCTAAGCTGCTTTTTTGACCATTATCCAACTAACATTAATTTTTTTCCCTAGAAAACAGTTGACAACCATTTAAAATTATATTAACGCCAACTCGCCAACCAAAAACACAAGTCTCGTCGAATCACGGCGAACCGACGAGCCAATCAACTTGTTCGCGTGTTTATTGTTATGTTTATTAATTTTGCTGAACAATATGTTGTTATTTTCGTGATATGTAAAGTTTTTAAACAATCGGTATTAACAATGCCACTGTGTTTAGTGCATAATTGTGTTATAGTGAGAAAAATGCGGCAGTCCTTTCAACTGTGCAATGGAACAACAGTTTCACCAAGCATGTAGCCAAACACAAATTATTTTAACATTGTGTTTTTCTTCTCTTCATAGGTATTAACAGTTGTGTTTTTTTAAGAAAAAAATGTTTGATACAGTGTGTCCTAAATTAGAGATATTACGATATCGATAATTTTTTTAGGTGGCAACTTTAGTTTTTTATTTCTTTCTGGCCGTTTCGCCTCAAATTGGGTCGTTAAAAATAGTTCATTAATCTCGATGTTTCAATTCGTTTTTGAGATATTTGGGTTTAAATGCTTAATTTAAATAAGCACCTTTCACTAATTTCAAGTCTACAATCTCCTGTGGCTGTATGATCGTAAGTTATGGAATACCCTGCATTATGTCAGTATAGCTAAATCTTTAATAAAAGGTGATTTATATGGTTGTAGCCCAGTTTTTAATGCAAACAATGATTGTCTTTTTTGCAATTGTGCATACATACCTTTTAATTTTTTTTGCAAAGTTCATTCAGCATTGATAATCTTATCTGCCACAGTTATAGTAATATATATATATATATAAATTTTCCCATTCTTCATCCTTTGATCATTCGTTTTTAATAAAACGCCTTTCCCGAAACAAATAAAAACAACATTTTATTATTTTTCCATTCATTTGCGACATCGTCGTAACGTCGCAATGAATGCTAGTAGACATTTTAATTAAAATTATTATTTTTATCGTTGGCTATTAACTTTCGAAAAATTACCTATTAAGCTTTTATAAACAGTCCAATCAAAAAGTTTAATAAACCAGAAAAAATGCCGTTTATTTTATTGTTTTTTGTTTGTCATTTTACTTTATTAATAATTGTGCAATACTCCTTTTACTAAAATATTATTTAAAAGAGGGGTTTGATACATTTTAAGTTTCTTAAATAGCTTTTTAGATCTACTAGAAAATTAACAATTTTATCAACCACAAGAAGAATACAAGTGGAATTATAATTATTACTCATAAAACAACAGCAGTGTCATTACATAATATGCGATTGGTGATACGATACGATTGGTGAAAGTGCATACATTTCTCTTCTAAATAGTCTTTAGTTTGCTAAAATCGGATAAGTCGTTTAGAAGCTACAGCGATTTAAATGTTTACACTTTCAACAGCTTCCCTCACTCTTATTAAAGTCGGTACGCCAATGAGCATAAGATAAAATGATGCATAATTGTCCAAGCTTTAAAATGGTGTTATCAAAAATATACCTTAATGTGGAATTTTCGGAGTTATGTAAAATTTTAAAATTTACTTTTCAATTACGCCCTCTTGCGGCAAAATGCGGAACTTAAAAATTATTTCCAGAATTTTCTCATGACCGCTTTAATCAAAATTTTTTTTATCCCAAGTTTCTACGTTTAGTAGTTTCCGAGATATAGCCGGCTGCCTTTCTTATTGAATCACCCGGTACATCATAAATATGCCCGTTAAATAATATACCATAATATGTTTTTCTAGGAATAATGAGAAATTTACCATGTCGGTTGAATCGTACCGGGTGTTCCACCTAAGGAGGTAATCGGCTATATTTCAGAAAGTAATAATACTAGGACTTTGGGAAAAAATATATATCGATAAAAGCGGCCAAGAGAAATTGCTGGAAATTATTTTCAAGTTCGAAAAATGACCGCTAGGGGGCGTAAGAGCACTTTCAAAATAGTAATGCCGATTTTCTCTTGATTTTTCTTGATAAAAATATGTTAAAAATATAAGCATTGTATTCTTCATAAAATTATGTAACTTTATGTTACGAATCGTTTTTTTCTATTTTCAATAATAAAGTTGTGGGAGGAGGTCAAACCTTTTTTCTTTCAAACGCTGATATTTCTGCTTTTATAAACCGATT
The DNA here is from genome assembly GCA_963969555.1 of Polydrusus pterygomalis. NCBI lineage: Eukaryota > Metazoa > Arthropoda > Insecta > Coleoptera > Curculionidae > Polydrusus > Polydrusus pterygomalis. Next base: position 10,875,269 of record OZ018379.1, read on the forward strand.
TTATTCAACTTGATCTTCAAAAAAAGCCCTTCTTATCCTCTACACGTAGATCTATTAACTATACCATATTGATTCTGATGGTGACCACTAGATGGCGTTTTTCCGTAATTCCTCAATGAATAAGGATTTTCTCAAAAAAATCAAATGTTATGATATGACTTTTTCATCATATTTTATTTTAGGCTTATAAAGGCTATTATGTAGTGGAATAAAAAATCCAGATCCGTATTTAAAATAAAAAAGTTGATGATGGTCGCTCGAATCCGAAACGTCGGATTAAAAAACTAACCCCATCAGCTTGTAGAGGAGGAAAAGTTACTACAAGAAACTGAAACCCGCAACCTGATATCTTTTGTTAAACTAGAGATTTAATTGATTAATGAATGTTTTAAAAAATGGCCTATTTTTCAATATTAATTATTATTATCCCTAATTTCTCTAGTTTAAGAAAAGATATAACGTTGCGGTTTGTGGTTCCTTATAGTAACTTTTCGTCCTCTACAAGCTGACGGGGTTAGTTTTTTAATCCGACGTTTCGGATTCGAGCGACCATCATCAACTTTTTTATTTTAAATACGGACCTGGATTTTTTATTCCACTACTTAATAGCCTTTATAAGCCTTAAATAAAATATGATGAAAAAGTCATATCATAACATTTGATTTTTTTGAGAAAATCCTTTTTCATTGAGGAATTAGGGAAAAACGCCATCTAGTGGCCACCATCAGAATCAATATGGTATAGTTAATAGATCTACGTGTAGAGGAAAAGAAGGGCTTTTTTTCAAGACCAAGTTGAATAAAATCAGTTTATGCAAAGCAGAGATATCAGCGTTTGAAAGAAAAAAAGTTTGACCTTCTCCCACCACTTTATTATTGAAAATAGAAAAAAACTATTCGTAACATAAAGTTGCATAATTTTATGAAGAATACAATGCTTATATTTCTGACATATTTTTATTAAGAAAAATCAAGAGAAAATTGGCATTTCTATTTTGAAAGTGCTCTTACGCCCCCTAGCAGTCATTTTTCGAACTTGAAAATAATTTCCAGCGATTTCTCTTGGCTGCTTTTATCGATATATATTTTTTTCCAAAGTCCTAGTGTTATTACTTTCTGAGATATAGCCGATTACCTCCTTAGGTGGAACACCCGGTACAACTTTGTCAGTAACAAAAATTACATTGGAAAATCAAAGTTGCGAGGGTTAATTTAATATGTGATTTACTAATAAGGCCACTCTATGCCAGTAAATGAATTCTGTCAATGTCAGAGATCTCACAATTAAGTTTCCTGGTTAGTTAATTAATATTTGTGTGAGACGCAACATAAACGGCTTTGTAACAAACGCATACTCCTAAAATGGTTACATGTAGTGATAAAACTCTAAACAATGATTCGATGTCAAAAAATCATTTGTATTTTATGAAATATTTACAATTTTATTTAAAAAAACTTACGCTCAAAAGAATTATAAATGATTAAATATTCTATATAATATAAATATTTATATTCCATATATATTTTAACAGATCTTATTACTTCCTTTTTAAAAGTTATGACAAATTATAGAAACGAACCGCTTCTGTAAGGGGATAAAATAAAAAATGCTATTACATTAAAATAATTTATTACTTCGTCTTGATGTCACAGAAAAGACGCTTTGAATAAAGAACATCGTCTCATCAAAAAGCAAAGAAAATGTAATTTAAAAATTGTATGGCGACATGGTAAAAGAAAATTCAAATTATGCGGTGTAATTTATCACGCCCTACAAATTTGCTCTTACAAAGCCATAAAACACAAATATTTTTATTTTCGGATTTGAGAATGAAAACTTTATTCATGTTGTTTGATGTAGCGAAAAAAATTAAGGAACAGCCTTATAAAATAAGAAACTTGAAACCTGGGATTAAAATATCTAGTAATATTATAGTGTAAAGCTAAACAGTACTTTCCAGCAGAAAATGCCATCAAAACAGAATATTCCATGGCATTTTTTACCATTCAATATGTTAAAGGAGTTAAATAATTTTTTTTAAAAGTTTCTTAAATAGGATTCTTATACCTACTAAAAAATTATTAATTTTATTAACATCAAAAAGAATACAAAAAGTGCAATTATAATTATTACTCATGAAACAATAATAATTCGATTAAAATGTGAGCTGTTAAAAAAAAGCCTTCAGCTGCTAAAGATATATATACGAAAATGTTACACGAAATTGCAAAGAAACCGATTATCCCCTGACATTTTTATCTGTATAGTAATGTACCGTGCGAGCAAAAATTATTTGCATCAATTGGATTAAAAAACGTGGGGCTTGGTTTACATCACAATGATATGGGGACGATACATCTAACCAAATCCAGGTTAGAATTTTGTCAAATTCATATTATGACATGATATGCCAAACTAATGAGTAATAAAGTAAGTAGACAAATACAAATTTATTTTTGTTGTTTACAAAATTAACAAAGTAAGAATATACAGAAAGAAAAAGAAAAAGAATTACATAAATTGCTGAAATTGGCCACCGCCATGCTCCAAGCTTAAATTCACACGTCTCTCCATATTTTCAAAAGTGTTTTAGCAGCATCTCTGGAGAAATGTTACCACATACTTGGATAATCCTTTCTTGTAATTGTTCTAAATTTGCAACTGGTGTTTTAAAACTAGTGTTATTTAAATGAGGGAAAACGAAGTAATCCATAACCAATAAACAAGGTGATCTAGGTGGGAATTCAATGTCTGATCGAAAACTGATCAATCTGTCGTCGAAAAAATTGCGTAAGTAGTTAATTGTTTCGGCGACTGTATAGGCGGTTGCACCGTCCTGTTGAAAATATCTAAAACGTAGTTCGTCGTCCAGTAATTGCTCCACAAATGGATTCAAAATATTGTCTCTATACTGCTGTACTGTACCTGTGTCATGGAAAAAAATAGGACCAACAATTCTTCTTCGGGAAACAGCTAACCAGACACCAATTTTTTGAGAGTGCAATGGGGATTTTCACTATTCCACATGCGTGTATTCTGAGAATTCACGTAATCGGCAAGGTGGAACGAGGCTTCATCCGAAAAAAATGTCAGGGCTAATAAATCATTTATTTCCAATAAATTTTGGGTACACCATTGAGAGTAATTCCTGCGTCTTTCAAAATCTGCAGCTTGTATATCTTAGAATACTTTCACTTTATAATTAAATAAATTTAGCTGCTTCTTAAGAATAGTCCTGCATGTTCCATAAGATCTTCCCACTTCTTGGGACATGCGTCTTATACAATTTGTTGGCGTATTTTGCATTATTTCACGAACGTTTGCAACAAGTTCTTCTGTTCTTACAGATGGTCTTCCTGCTCCTTTTTTGTATTGTATAGAACCTGTTTCCCTAAACACAGCCACGGTTCTTTTCAGGCAATGATAAAAATCCCCAGCAATAAAAGCAACGTTAGGAAAATGTTCCTGAAAATCGTCAATGCACAAACCCGGATTGTATTGCCACTCACCATTTACTCTAACCTCTTTTCGAAAATACGCTTCAACCTTGAATGTTTTATGCTGTTCCGTTAAGCCCATTGTGTTGAAATTGAAAAAATTATTACATTCTTAGATGCAAGGCCCTCTTTGATGCCAAAAATGTTTGCTCGCACGATAGAAACATACAACTTCTTCTCAAATAAGGCGAAATATTGAGTAAAAACGAATATTTATTTGATAGATTAAATGCACTACGGCCACAACCACAAGCCAAATAAATAAAACAAAAAGTAAAACTAAAAAATGAAGCATTTTTAAAATCAGCATATCAGAAATCTCCTAAATAAGTTGTTACTTTTTGGGTACCATGCAAGAAGATTTTTTCTGTTGGACTGTGTTATTAACCTGATAACAAACAACGTAACGTTGAGTTAAAAATGCGATACAACTCTTCTCCATTTACCCTAAGAGAGTAAACCAAGATTTTTAAAGAAACAAATCGCTATAAAATTTTACGATGCAGAAACCTCGGAAAACATCTTAATATTTAATAAAGTGTAGGCGTTATATAGGCTTAGTGCCACTTATTCGAAAGTTGTTGTATTCACAGAGAACCGATTATAACTTTTTTCCGCTCTAAAGGGAAAAATAATGTTCTTTTTAAGAGTATTAAGGAGTTATACTCCTTTATAAAAGTTTAAAACTTTTTTTATTATTCATTTGTTATTAAAAAAATATACGATAATGACAAACACATAAATGAAATATCACTTCGAAATTACGAATAAGCTGATTTAAATTTTAAAAGGTTTATTCTCCATGGTATTCTTTATAGTAAATTTATGTTCCTTTACATTTTACTGTATTCTAGAGGCAATAATAGAAAAAAAGGGCAGCACACGTGGTCAAACAAGGCCACCTAACTGGGTGCAACCCCGAAACGTCTTATATATTCTTTTTTTCTATCTGTAAAAACACTTTTCTTTTTGTTTTAAGTTCTCTTATATAATAATACAACCACAGCGTATTCGCAAGAATCGCAGCCATGTGAGGGTCGTCCTTCCGCAAACATAAAGGTACCGAAGATCTTCCATGCTACCTTGAAAGTTGAATAAATAGACATCATATCAGAGTTGTACGGCGAAATACTCCATTATATAATAATATGAAATATTGTGCATTATCCATTTCAATACAAAGAATAGCACAAAGAAAATGATCCCCTTTTATCTGCTTCGGGCACTAAAAACATTAAGGTTTTTTAAATATTTCAAGGTTGTCAGAAAATTTATGTTAGACGCGTTCGGCAATTACATCTGGAGTGCTCAGATCGATCCGGATCGTTTGTTTATTACATCTAGATGTAGGGGAGGTAAAAATCTTCGTTCGGTAATTAAATCTAGATGTATCGGAGTATGCTCGATTCGCTCGAAGCCTTTCGCTGGACGAAAGAGATTAAATCTAAAATTGTGGGGTTATGTATGGATAAAACAAAAGGTTTAAAAAATTTAACAAGTGTTTGTGTGTTGTTAAACTGCTGAAATGAAAGTTCAAATTTTTGATTCTGAAAAACAAATTTATTATAAGTTTTACATTTCAGACCACGAATATGATGAAATTTATAAGCAAGGGAGTAAGAATATTGCATTTTATTTTTTATTTAAATAACACCATTGGTTTTACAAATGTAACATAAGTATACATTTTAGATGTAACTTTATTTTAATATTATTCTAAATGTAACCGTTAATGACACAAAAAGAAGGTAAAATGTAAATATAAAAGTTAGGTTATATAATTATATCTGTTTGATTTGGTACAGTTCGTTTATTGTAGATTGATGGTTGTCATCTGTAGTCACGTGTTCAAAAATCGATCCGAATCTAGATGTAATTGCCGAACGCGTCTACTGTTAAAAATGTTAAGTCCTTGTTATACAATCGCAACACAAAATGGAGAGAGAATGAAGAGTGAATAAAGAGAGAGCGAGAGAGCGGGCTGGCTGGTTTGTTCCAATAAGCACCTGGCTAAGTTTAGGAAGCATTACAGAAGGTCGGATTATACCGGTCAAACGTCAAAAATATGCGACAGAACCAGGTTTGTCGGTCAGTTGGAAAATCATCAAGCGTCGACAGCGCCAGTTTAACGCTGGTGGCCAGCTGAGCAGCTTAAGATAAATATGAGCTTGTGATGCTGGATAGCTAATTTAGACTTTCACCGGCGTGAAGTTTACCAGGAAATCTGCGCCTCGGTATTTCAACCGGACGATCGACGACGTGACGGTCTGGTCGTGGTCTGGAATTGGGAGAACGGATCGGGAATAGCGTTAATAACTAAGCAGAGTCCGAGAACTAAAGTGAACAGAAGCAACACATGTGTTTCGTTTGGTAGATGAGTTCAGTAAAAAAAAAAATATTTTAGTTAACACGCTAGCGCTCCTATAAACATGTTCCAAGAAGTAATATTTTTATGAACGATAATGAACTAAACTAATCCCTATTTGAATGCGAATCTATTGATAATTGAATAGAAGTCCACCAAGTTTATGCGAATTGAAAATCGTAATGTAATATTCCAATTAAATTAAGATCTTTTAAAGTACTTAAACTGAAGTTCTTCAATATAATATTTAAAGCAATTTAAAGCTTTAACTTTTTTAAAAAAGGAATATCTATCTCCCGTAAACTTTATTATACATTTTTTACCTTAAAAATAACTGAAGATTTTTTAATAACGTTAAAGAAAATATAATCTTCTTTATTACGTTTAAAATGAGGTAATTAAAAAACTTAGTTATTTGATTTTTCCGGAACTTTTTCTTTTGTACATAACCTTTTTATTAGTTGGATTAAATTTTAGAAAATTAGAAACCCTTTTTTTGTGTTTGATTTAAAGAAAGATACAAAGCAAATTAAATTTAACTAAAAGCAAATATTGTGGCATATCGGACAAGTGTGTAACTGTTTTTTATATTGGAATACACAGAGATCCAAGCACAATGGTTACCCTGGGGCGGGTAAACCACGACGGCCGTTTCGTCCTTGTTAGGACTCTACGGGCAGCCATAACCCAAGCAATTCCGACACAGCGGTTCGATATATTAAAAGCCTTGTTGCAAAAGCAAAGCGGCTATCAATACACCGTAGCGCCATCCCAGCGGAATTAACTCCAATATAAAAGGCAGTTACACTGGTAATAATCGAAAGGTAGACAACTAAATAAACCACGAGGTGCATCACAATCCAGTATAGGGAATGCTATTTGCTTTTTCACCGAAAACATCTGCCATTTTGCAGAGAAAACAGATCAACGCCAGCACCAACTAGAATGCGCGCAATCCGTTTGAGTTTTGAGCCATAAAAATGTTTAGAAGATTGATTTTGATAGTGTCCGCGAAAATAATTAAAAGCAAATATAGTGGCATATCGGACAAGTGTGTAACTGTTTTTATATTGGAATACACAGAGATCCAAGCATAATGGCTACCCTGGGGCGGTTAGACCACGACCGCCATTGCCATTATGCTTGTATTCCTGTGTATTCCAATATAAAAACAGTTACATTCTTGTCCGATATGCCACAATATCGCTTTTAATTATTTTCGCAGACATTATATTATCTTTTATTGAGTGATTACCTTTTATTTTTTCAAGTCTATAATGACAATCCTTGGCAGGGGAAAAAATGACAAGTTTCGATATTACAAAATAAACAAGAACAAACATAATTTTTTAAAAATTTCATTACACCCTGTATATTATTATATTATGTAGATATGTATATAGTTAGAATATCCAACAACTTTTTGACTTTAAAATACCTTTTTTCAATACTTATTAGTTTTACTAAAAAAATTACGTTCAACAAATTAAGAATGGGTCATTAGCCCTCTTACAATATTTAATAATAAACAATAATTGAATCCCTATTCAACCATTTTTATCGTATCGTATCTTTAATAATAAATAAGAAGAAGAAAAGTCTTTTATCAATTTTTAATAATAAATATGAGTGCTTGAAAATTCTAATAAAAAGTCTTAGTGAACGAGCACATCCTAATAAATATATATATATATATAAATAAATTTTTAATAAACACATTACCTTACATGAAAAAATATTTAATATTACCTTTTCGGCTGTATTTTGTACAAAAACATTTCAAAATAATATATTAAGCTCTTTTTATTAAAAAATGTTTATTTTCGAGAACGAGGATGTCAGTAACATAAAAGATACTTGAAATTACTAGAGTGGAATTGAATCAAACCAACATAAAAAAATATGTAATTGAATTAGTTTATTTAAAAAAGTATGTTAAAATTTTTTTTAGGTAGTTAACAAATAAAACTTTAAAAATTAATCATTTTATAAAAAGGTATTTTGGCCATACTAAATTATTATTTATAAAAATATAAAAAGAAGCATACTAAACTATTACAATAGTATGTACGTGTAACATATGAAATGAAAAATATACCTGGGTATCATCAGCGTATTGATGTGAACTACAGTACTTAAAAAAATAACAAAAATCAACTGTGTAAAGGGAAAAAATTATAGGACCCAAAATGCTGCCCTGGACCACACCTTTGTTTACATGGAGAACCTTTAACGTACTATTATTTAATACAACTCTTTGGTATCTGCTTTCAAAATATTTTTTAAAAATATTTAGGGTTGAATCATCAAAACCGAAATATTTGAGTTTATATTCCTATTTTCTGGTTTCAAAGGGACATGTTAAAAACATTTTTTGTTCCGGAAAGCATACAATAGGTGTCCTAATATGATCCCCAATCGCAAAATTTCCTGTTAGTTAAAATTAGTGAAGGGCCATGTTCATCGAGTTTTAAAACAAAAGTTTTGTTTACTATTGATGCCGTGGACCATAAACATCACTGTCTATATCGATGTAGCCGCATTTCGATAATATATTTTACCAAATTTAAAAGAAAATAATATGAAATTTCTAATCGAAGCGGATTATTGTTTTCGATGTCAACATCGATGCCAAAATGCCAATTTAAATCGAAGTTCCCAGCACTAGGTCGAATGAGTGGAATTCAGCTTGCAAAACATCTAAACTTTATTAAATATTTAGGGTCTCCTTGTGGTTGCCTCTCGTAAAATTTTATGGGAATTTGTTCCAAAGATTTTTGTTTTATGTCGATATTTGAAAAGGTACTCAGGGATTTCCCAGAAGCTTGTACAAAATACCATATTTGTGTTTTATTACAGAGCATTAAAGAGTGATGTGGAATAAATACGATATTAGTCAAAAGACCTTTAAAGGGAAAATAAACAATTAAATAATTATATTTATTATATTAATATTTAGGATTAAGATCCAATAATAAATAAAGTTTAATAAATTAATTATAATTTTATTGTTAATAATTTTACATCTAAATTATTGTGTTAAACTTTTTTAAAGGTCCTTGTATTCTTAAAAATTAAATAGGTCTGATACATACCTCTTTAAAACTACCAGTAATACTGGTTATAGAGTGTGTGTATAAAATCTGGAAACGGCTTAGTAACATCACAATTTACTTGCCGATTTAAACCAAATTTGGTACAGTTGTGTAAGACGCACCGAATGACGATATTGGCGTTGTTGCCAGCTTTTTAGTTTGTCTGGAATTCGAACGAATTTTATATTTTTAAATATAACACCCAGTATATTTTTACATTTTTAAATTCAACATAAAATTCTTAATAGGTTCCGAGATATTGACTCTCGAAAAGTGACATTTTTGAATTTTGACAGCTTATAACTTTCTAACAATACGTCTTAGAGCAAAACGGCTTACATGTCCCTATCTTTAATTTTTATTATCTTCCCAAAAAAATCAACTTCCAATTAAACCGGAACAACTATATTTCCTGCTTTCAAGTTACTTCCGGTTTAACCGGAAGTTGATTTTTTTGGGAAGATAATAAAAAATGAAGATAGGGACATGTAAGCCGTTTTGCTCTAAGACGTACTGTTAGAAAGTTATAAGCTGTCAAATTTCAAAAATGTCACTTTTCGAGAGTCAATATCTCGGAAACTATGAAGTATAGACTAATAATGCATTTAATAAAAAATAATTATAATTTTATGTGGAATTTAAAAATGTAAAAATATACTGGGTGTTATATTTAAGAATATAAAATTCGTTCAAATTCCAGACAAACTAAAAAGCTGGCAACAACGCCAATATCGTCATTCGGTGCGTTAGATCCTCTTACACAACTGTATTAAATTTGGTTTAAATCGGCCAGTAAATTGTGATGTTATTAAGCCGTTTCCAGACTTTATACACACACTTTATATAATATGTAGACTTACCACGTAAAGTCAGATTAATCTAAGAACTCGCTCCATCACCTGTCATTAATGGCACCCCGTTGAAGTCTGGTATATTTTACGTTAGGCGGTTGGCCACAGAACCAGAACCGGACTAAGTTATTTTACCGTCGCCTTCGCTATCTGTTAAATTTTGTAAAGATACTGCCTACATACTAATTTTATTATTTACAAAATAAAATATTGACAGACCCGTATCTACCAAAATAAGAATGTGAAAACATTATAAAACTAAAAAAAAAGAAGAAAACAACATTAATTTCTTTTAGTACCTGTTTATTTATAAAAAGCAAAATAGGTATTTCATTAAGCAATTCATTTTTTGCGAGGTGTAAGCTTTGTGATGCACATCTAATTTAAATAACATATTTGAAACCCTTTTGCTATTGTTACTTTTATGGGAATTTTATATATGGAAATATATAGGGTGTCCAGTAACTAAGAGGCTATACAGCACCAGAAGATGTGGAGTGGAGTTTAAAATATATCATTTCATTTCATTTCTTATACGGTTGAAAAGATATAGGGTGATCGAAGTAAATATTTGCCTTATAAAATTGGCGATGATTTGATGTTAAGCGAATATGAATCAAACTGGGCGTAGTTATGTTTTTGAGGGCAAAATGAATCTTAAGATATCTCCTAGAGAACGCTAGCTACACAATATGAGTTTGATAAATTCTCGCATATATTTTTTGTCTCTCACATTTCTGACCGCTTTACTTCAAATAATGGAAAAGAGATCTTTTATATACGTAAAAAAGTTATGTCGTTGTCTTCTGTAGAAACGCGTTGTTTTAGGAAAAAGTTAACTTCTAACTATGATAATGTAAAACTTTATTAGGCGTTTGATTTTTTTAGTTTCAGCATGTTTTACAGTATACAATAACAAAGATTAGGTTTCACTACATGGAAACTAGTTCTCTAAGAGTGTCCGAAATGTTCTCTGCGATATTTCCTGGCAGATCAATTCCAAGCAACCCAACAGTACTGAATATTATTGTTCGTAAATTTTAGAGTAAAAATACTATAATAATTATTAAATGCTACTGCCAAGAGGAAAACAATGATTGATTACTTACATGCGTCATTCTTTTAGAATTTATAGAATGTAAATTAAAAAGTTGTTGATAAAAACACAAATTTAGCAAAGATACCAAACGAAAAATTCAACTTCCGCTTAGGGAAACATTAGGGTAACATGTTTTACAATTTAAATACGCAGAAGTAAATTTATTTTTAAAGCCGAACAATTTTTTATAAAGCCAAGAAAAACAAAAATAAATCGTAATTACCTCACTGTGAATATAAAAGTATTTGAGTTAGAAGCACTTAGCCTCAAGGAACTCTCAATGGGGCAAATTTCTTCAAAATTTTATTGTTTTCGAGATTATTTTATTCCGTCTATTTTTTTAAATCGAGCTTTGTGTTCTCTTCATAATGATGAAATAGAGTGCTTAATATAGTAAACGGCACGAATTCTCTCGTTTTAAAACAGATGACAGCAGAAATTTGTCATCGATCAGCTGATATTGGGACATAATAATATCCCTAGATTTGTATTGGACCGTAATGAGCCCAAACACCGAGTTATGAATTGCGTTTTTGTGCTTTTTGTTACAGTTAATTACGTTTTCAAAATATTTAGTGGTTATGGTGTCTTTTATTTTTACTTTCATTGAATTTTAATTACAGACTTTTGTGTGGCCGGTAAGTAGGTACCTACTATTATCTATTTGACCAAAAACTTACAGGTTAAAATTTTTTAATTATTCTTCATTAGGGATCATAATTATTATTGTGTGCCTTGCACGGTAGTTGATTTAATCGATAAGTAATACGTTTTAGTTCATCTGAACGCCGTTTTTGTCGAAAAGTTAGTTTGTGAATTTTTCTTTCTTAAAATGTTTGTTCGTGAAGGTGAGGTTTCTAATGTATAATTTTTGCATTTTGCATTATCTAGGTACCTATCCTTTTCTTTTTCTGTTTTAAGAAAAATAGGTAAAAATTATTTCTCTTAGGTAGGTAAGGGAGAGTTGGACAAAAGCGGGTAGGTTGATAAAACCGGGTACCGCCTAGTTCTACCAAATGTCTGTTACGATCTATACGTACCTTACATAATAAGTGAAATTATTATTAGATATTATTAAAAGAAAAAGAAAATATAGTCCGATAGCCACTATATTTTCTTTTTCTTTTAATTAGTTTCGCGGACACTATATCATCTTTTAAACATTTTTATGGCTTAAAACTCAAACGGATTGCGCGCATTCTGGTGGGTGCCAGCGTTGATCTGTTTTCTTGTCTGCAAAATGGCAGATGTTTTCGGTGAAAACGCAAATAGCGTTCCCTATACTGGATTGTGGTTGCACTTCGTGGTTTATTTAGTTGTCTACCTTTCGATTATACCAGTGTAACTATCTTTTATATTGGAGTTGGTTTCGTGGGATGGCGCTAAGGTGTATTGAGGGCCGCTTTGATTCTATAAGTAGGCTTTTAGTACATTTTTCCGTCGTTCTTGGAATTGCTTGGGTTATGGCTGCCCGTCGAGTCCTAACAAGGACGAAACGGTTGTCGTGGTCTACTCGCCCCAGGGTATTCATTGAACTGGGATCCCTGTGTATTTAAATATAAAAAATAGTTAGACACTTGTCCGATAGCCACTATATTTTCATTTTCTTTTAATTATTTTCGCGGATACTATATCATATTTTAATTAGATATTATTATTTTTGTTTGTATGGCAATAAAATAAAGTTTTTAACATTAAGTTAGCTTAGATACAAGTTTAGAAATGTAACCGTATCAATAAATTGCATTTTAACCGTCAAATTCTATAAATAACATTTTTGGGTCTACGTACCTTACATAAGTCAAAAACTGTTAAAGTAGGGTTATCATTGACAGAAAAATTAAATCCCTGGCTAAATTGAAGCTTTTAACTTTATGTTAGCCCACATACAAGTTTAGGAATGTAACTGTATCATTACCCAACAAATTCCATAAAAACCACTTTTGGCTCTTCATACTTTACGAACCTAAGTAAAAAAATGATTATTATTTTTTGGCAATCTTAAAGCGGTAGAACCGATGAGACTATTTCATCACTTGTTTTAGAAGGTGTCACATTTATAATTTTTCAGGTCCGGTCCTGGAATTCATGCCAACCTATAAAAATTCAATATACCAGAATTATCAGAGTGTCATGTGACTTAAAATTCATATTGCGAAAGGAATTTAAATTTTTAATATGGATCATATTTCTTTAATTTTAGGTAAAGAAATTAAAATATAATTTTAAGTTTTGTAGAAAACGGAATTAATCAACTTTATAATTTGATATTTCCGAAACAAAGACAGGATAAATCGACAAGATAATAGATTAATTGTACAAAGGCTTCGCTGGCAAAATGAATTTGCGAGGACAATAATAAATAGCAAGCCTTTGTTTAAGTTTAACGCCTTTAATTTCATTTATATCTTGTGAGATTAGGAATACTGAGTGGCGATTTTATTGTACACAGACAAAATCTGCATTCAAGATTCTAGTTTTAGAATTATCGTTTGAGATTTCAAGTGTTTGACACAAAATGATCCGTATTTATTGTCCAAAAATGACTCGATCGTAAAATACAGGTAGTTAAAACTTTCATTTTGTTTTTGTTATTTTCATAAAAACGGAATGTTTACTGTTTGTCAAACTTTCAACAATTACACTGTGTATCAAAAGAAATGTTAAGTGTTAACAAAAATTTAATCGTTTTACCAGAGGCTTACATACATAATGTAATTATTTCATTCTTTAGGCAGCAATAATAATTAAACGATATTTTAAAATATTTTTTTATGGAAAAACATTAACCAATTCCAAATTAATTTTACAATTTCTGTTCCCTAAAAAGTAAAATCCCCCCGGTTTAACCAGTGCAAACAAAAACACAATTTAAATTCATGTTCGATACTAAGCTTTATGGGTTTTAAAAATCGGATATCGATTATCCATAAATACTTGTGTAGGGCATAATCCCGGTAGTTTTATTTGGTTAGTAAGTAATAAATTAACGAAGTTTAATAAAAGGCAACATGTGGTAGTCGTAAAATGTTTTATAAGTTACGTGTTTATTGCCCTTTATTTAAATTTCACGGAGTGGTGATTTTCTTTTAATGAAATGCATCAAAAAAGGTTATACTGTCAAAAACCGATTTCTTGTTATGCTGTTGGCATTTTAAGATCCATCAGATTTTAGGTACTAAGCAACTTTTAGAAAATACTTTTAGGGGAACGGTTTGTGTTTAATTTTTTTTGTTTTACTACGATGAAATAAAATTTAACAGCAAATAAAATATACCTTGTCGGAATTCCATTGTCTTTATTTTGTGACTTAACACAATGTTTCGATTAGGTTAGGTTAGGTTAGAGTGGCAAACCTTTGGTGTTGTCCAAACAGTCACACGTAGTCCTATAAGGACCGTTGTGGTACCACACATGTTCCGCGGAACTGATGGTTAACGCGACGTAGATCGTAGAAGAATCTTGACAGCTCATTTAAACCAGCTACTGCTGTTACTAAACGTAGTGAATCGACCCAGTTGCAGGCTGCTCACTTCCTCCAGATCATTAAAGAATGGTTCGTCCAGGGCATTGAACCTTCTTCTCGCGAGGCCGGGCATTCCACATGAAATGCTGAATACTTTCCTCTTCTTCTTCATCTTCGCAACTTCTACAGAAGTCGTTAGTTGGTATTTCCATACGTTTAGCGTGTCTACCGATCAGGCCGGTGACTACGGCAGTGATGTTTCTTAGGTCCTTCCGACTGTGCTGTAATAGCTCTGTGATTTTCCTGCCGTCAAGTAGGGGCCACAATTGCCTGAAGATGCTACAATTTATTAGCCCTGTCCATCTGCTTTGCGCAAGTTGTTCAGTTGTTCGATCTATCTCCTCTTTGACTGATCCCAGTGGTCTAGTCACAGTATGCTCTTCTAGTTTGACAGACATGCTTGCGCCCTCCCTGGCGAGCGCATCAGCAATCTCGATGTCATATATATTGCTGTGTCCAGGAACCCAACATAGGGTGATTCGATGTTGAGCACCAAGTGTGCAGATATTGTTGCGACAGAGCCTTGCTAATTTTGACTTAATACTGCAGGAGTAAATTGCCTTTATGGCTGCTTGACTGTCTATATAGATAGCTATAGACGCAGCTCCTCTCAGGCCAGGGTGATAACGCAGGGTATTGACTGCTTTATTCGCTGCAAAAATTTCTGCCTGGAAAATGCTGTAGTAGTCAGGGAGTCTATACGAATTCTGTATTCGCATGCTCTCAGTGAAGCTTCATTGCACACAGATGGTATTTAAGTCAGTAGCCTTAGAATTATAATTTAGTTTACCCTTGAAAACGGTTAGAGATACTTACTAAGCGAAACATTGTGTTTAGTAACAAAATAAAGACAAGGGAAGTCCGACAAGGTAACCTTTTCCTTCAAATAAAATATAGTAAATACTTTTCTCTCTAAGTTCGTACGAAAACGATTATTTAACTCCCATATTAAGCTTTCACATTTCCTCTTATATTTGCTAAAGCCTGCTCGGGATTTAAAATAAATTTAAAAGCTTAAAAATAACTTGATAACCTACTGTAACACTGTAGATAGCTGAAAACGGCTTTGCGGTTCTCTAATTCGTTTATTTTTAAATTGGTATATCTGTATATGACTAAAAGCTTTATTTTATTTCAAGCTGTTGTTGAGCAACCATTTGAGAATATATATATAAAGTTTTTGTGTGTATTTTACTGTATCAAGTAAAAGGGGTTCAAAAAAGTGTAAAACCTTAATCTATTGATAAAAAAAAGATTCATAGAAAATAAATTTAAATTTGTTTTAAAAATATTTCCTTAGTTTTGTGTATATTGTGAATAATATACAAGTTGTTTCCTAAGTAATCCAAAATATTTCAAACAGCTAGCTTGAGGGCTTTTTATGAAAAATAACATTGGTGCAAAATGTCTAGTTCCTAAAATTAAGTTTATTAGGATTTTAGCATGACGTATATCAGTCAAATAAAGGAGCTAAAAGCATCCTGGAAAACTTAAGTCTATGCTTAATTCCCTTAACATTTTTGAAAGTTTTCAATTAAGAAACAAAACTCTGCAATACATCGAAAAAAAACCCCAGCATGAACAAATTATGTCGGTAAGAAAAGCGCTTGTCGTTTCCGTTCATCCTTATCATAAAACCCAGCGAACTTTAAAAAGCACCGTAAATTATTAAACGCCATTTGGGCCTTTAATGCTGCCGTTAATTATTGGAAGGACCTATTTTAAATTTTTCGTACTTACTTCTGGCTTGTTTATCTTTAACTTTCTCCGCTTCTTACGCCGACCACGACGATAATTTGACATTTATTTTAGAAGAAAATACTTCCTTTAATTTCCTCAGAAAAATCCTTAGACGCGCTTCGATATATCATGGGTCATCAGTATCCAAAGAAACAAAGGAAAGTGTATGCTACTGAACGCAGTAAAACGGTTATCAAGAGGATGCAGCGCATGCCAACATATTAATCCTATTAAATAAAAATTAAGCAAACTTGAAGCAATCACTTTTTAGTAAAAGCAATTGATAGATCTGGATATGAATAAAATTTTGAAGCAATTGCTGTTTTCCTTACACCTCTGTAGCAAATGCTTATTCAACACAAATTCAGACGTGGCTTGTTCAGATTATATATTTCATGTTCACTTTGGTGCCTAATTTGCAAATGAGTTGACGTAAATACAACAACGTTGGTCTATTTATTTAGTCTGTTACGTTTTTGTGGAAAATAGGAAACTTATGATTGTGATATGGCAGATTTCAGTGAAAATAAGGAAAGTGATAGTAGTGATGGAAGAAATTAAGGACAAGCAATGGATATTCGTTCTCAAATTGAAAGAACATAAATAAATCTCTCTGACCACAACCGTTTAGGCTTTTACAACAGCTTCAGCACTTGTAGGAAATTTAATAAAAATATTGGCCTTCTTCAAAACTGCATCCATTACAAAAGTGTATGTCTTACAGACAGTAGTTTGGTGAACACCGATTTCTTCACCTATAGAATTTTGAAAACCCGGATCCGACAATTCCCGCATCAGAAATACTTTAATCTTATTTAAAGGCGACAGTGCACCTTTTACAAGTATCAGTCAAAAAATAATTTGCCAACCACTAAACATTTTCGCAGTCAAATCGATATAACTTTCTGAAATCATCATATCGGCAATTTTTACGTACACTGTAGATTTTTCTTTTACGGACGTTCATTATATTCAGTAATAACTGAAGACAGAAATTAAGAGCAACGCACGTGTATGCCGTGGAGAACTAAAGTTGACTGCTACCAAGCAAATGATGAAGGGGTCGACCTACCTTAAAAAGTTGAAAGCGATCGCTACACTAGAAAAAGCAATTCCTTAATTTATTCATCACATTTTAAGCAAACAATAGCGATTGCTTCTATTTTTTTAAGAAAAAGCATTTACTAGAAGCAATTCCTGTACTTTTAAGCAATTGCTGGATGCAAAAGCAAATACTTTAGTTTTTATTTATTTGCTTTCAAAAAATAACTTCGATTTTATAAGAAAAAGCTATTGCTACATTTTTATTCATTAGGCTCCTAGTGTCGATTTTAGAAAACTTTAAAGCAAACTTAACACCTCCGAACAAAACGTCAATCGTAATTATGTCAAATTAAAGAGAAATTTACTTAACAACGTCACAATTATAATTAAGACTCAGTTTAGGCAGAACTATGACCCGTAGCTCATCGGTTATAAAACCGAAACTAATGAAGACAGAAGCAAATGTTATGTCACACTTTTCCAAAAGAAAAAGACAGTTATTTTGTATGCGACAAAAAAAAAGTTTACCTATAGATCTTCTGTCAATGAAAGCATTGGTTTGAGTATTATAGAACGATAGGGTTTATAAAATAGGAAACGAAAATCCAATTCCGGATTCATGAGAACGCTCTGTGATTGATGTGATGTAACGGATGGCATATTATAGTAGTTACTTAGCTACGCCTATAAAACAGTATATTAATATAATAGTCTACTACGGAATTCTAGAGCTACAATGCTTGAAAAGGCAAGAGAATAATGAACCTAGAGACGTGGTTTTATCGATGCTTTAACTAAAGAGTAAGAAAGTTACTGGCATATAGACCAGCCCAGTTATTTTTGAGATTTACATTTAAGGTGTTGAATTATGTAACAAAGTATTATTAAAGCAAAATATTTTCCATATCTGCATTGTTTTTGTATTTTCATTATGCAGATTATAGAGAAATATGATAGGTACATGTCATGGACCAAATTTAGAAAATACTAATGATTTTTTTTAAATTGTATATTATTAATACAGACAGCTACTGTTATTGCCGAGCGTCAAGTTCAGATCACCAGGAGCGAAGTGACTGCTATTAGCGAGGGCTATTTGAAGACCCTGCTGCAAGAACGCGGTAAGTCCACTTTTCATGTTTTCGAGATAATCGAAAAAAACTTTCTAGCGTTTTTAAAACTCGTTTCAGAAAGTTTATTTACCATACATTATATTGTATGGCGTAAGTCCGCACTTGCCTCGTTCTTGCACCAATCTGCTTTGGGGGAGGTAAGTCCAACATCGGTTTAAGCAACCAGGGATACACTGTAGATACATCGTTTTTGCACCAATCGATCGGGCTTGGCGAATTGTATATATTGGTGTAAAAATGTAATTTTCGCCAAAAAGTGGACTTACCTCGTTCTTGCAGCAATGTCTTCATTTGTTGTTTGAACCGTCGCATCATCAATATATTTTTTCCCACTACTAATACATTACCCAAACAAAAAATTATATGAAAATACAATTCATAAAGTATACAAGGCGTTGTTTTTACCCTTTGAAGATGACATGTTAAAAAAAGAACTTTTAAAAATATTGCAAAAAAATAAGTCACGTTTAAAAAATAGTATAATCGACGAAGGCTAAAAAAACGTGGTATCATTTTAGTTAGACGGTCGCCCTACCACTGTGAATTAAATCCAATTGAGTTAATATGGGCAAAATTGGAAAGAAGCAATAAAACATGTCAAAAGAGGGAAAAAAATGTGGGACTTAGACAACCTGATGGAAGAAACGGTAGAACCACTTATTATTTCAGTTGACTCCACAGGTGAATCCTTCGAATTTAGTGATAGTAAAGACACCTTTCTAGACCTTTAATTTGTTAACTCTTTTAAGTATGAACTGTTTTTGTATTGAAAAAATAAAATCTTTTTTGCACACCTTAAATCTACATACGAATAAATATAAATTATAAATAAAAATTTCATATAGAAACAAAAAAATAAATAAAAATAAAAACGTACCATAATATTACAATTTAAGAGGACAGGTAACTCCATTAAAAAAATGGGTTAAAACAGTCGATTTTTTTGGAAGACCAGTCCCCTTGTTTTGTTAATGTATAGTATCGTCTAGAACTAAACTAGATAAAGTTATTACTATGTATAATTTATTTACAACGCGGACAGGAAACAAAAGAAATTTATATTTCATAAATAAAAATCTAAACGACCGCCACTATCCGAAGATTTATTCTAAATCATCGGCTTGCCCTATTGTTACAATTTTACGACCCTATTGTGAAAGGTAAAATTAGGAATTAGGGGTGTGCCAATCTAGTGTTTAAACTACCTGTATTGTTACTAAAAAGATATACTTTCAGGCGAAAAATAATATGTTCACCCAGTAAGCTGAAATTTGTGTTTTGTATTTTTAATGAGGGTCCTTAGCTGTCAGGTAACAGGAAACAGACTTTTTCTATTTCACGTTCATAATAAGCTCAGTACGATACGCATTTGCGTATCGTAATGAAGCTATTTCGATACGCGTTTTTTCTTTATTTAATGTTGGTAACATTTAAATGTTTTATTTCTTTGTCTTGCGCGGCCTTTGTGATTTACGAGAAACCCCATTTTTCGTAGAGGAAAAATAGCTTGATAACTTACTTTTTTATTCTGTGTGGATAACAGTCATGTATGTTGGTTGCATAAATCTATAAATCAATCTTTTGTAGATGCTTCAAGCTATCATTTTCTGCCAAATCCTATCCAAAATTCAATCTACTAACCTTCCAATGTCGATTTTAACTTCAACTTTATTTGAATTTTCCATCTTCCCTATACTAAATTGCAATGCCGTGACGTAAAATCACGTCTTTTGAAATTCGAAAAAAAGTAGCAAAATCTCCCGAATTTCCGAACGCTCTGTATATGTACCGAATGTACAAGGATCACACAACGTATTTCGTCCAATTTCAAATCTCATATCGCTAAAATAACTTTAGAATCTCGTGGTGAAAATAGGTCAATAAATCAAAAAATTACAGTTTGCAAAATAATTTTTGTTGTCCAGAGGCTACTATGATAAAAAATAATATTACCAAAATAAAATTTAGACATAAAAATTTACAAAATTTGAAGGATTTATTTTCTTTTTAAAATGTATTTTTCTTGATTATAAAAGGTGAAATAGAAAAAAATGTATACTAAAGCACATGTTTCATAAAGCGTTTTAGCGCACATGTCAATAAAAAAAACTCGCCACTTTGTGGCTCGTTTTTTAAAATAGACGCGTGCGCTAAAACCGCTTCTTATGAAACGTGTCTTTTAATAACACCTGACAGGCTCAAAAGGTGTATTTTTTACGCCTAGTCAGAAAAAATGGACTTTTTATACATAGGCAGAAAAAATACACCTTTTGAGCCTGTCAGGTGTCATTAAAAATTTAAATTTGAAATGACAAGTAAACACAACAATTCAATAAATGTCATAAATAACATACATAAATATAAAAAATACGATTTTGCGTGAAATTGGAACAAATTTGGAGAAAAAAGTATATGTTTTACTAGGCAGAAAAGCAGATTTAATGCCTTGGCTGGTTTCCTAGCCTAGGCTGCGCCTCGTCTATGAAACACCAGCCGCGGCATTAAATCTTGTGCTTTTCTGCCTAGTGAAACAAATAACTATTACCTGCCGCATATGCGGCAGATAAATACTTTTACCCTCCGTAAATTAGTGACTTTGACATTTATTAATCAAAAATCGTCTGTCACTGTCACGCCTTTCCATGTGACAGCTTGATAATAGTTTTCTTGCGATTTATTGCGATGAGTTATACCTCAATATTTTATATTATAAATTCTAAACGAATAGCGATAAAATTTTGTATGCACCACGTCAGTAAAGTGTATTTTTCGACTCGCCTGTTATTCGCCTCGCTCGCTTCGCTCGCTCATCTCATAATTTCAGACTCGTTCGATAAAGAATCACTTTACTGCCTTGGTACATAAATAACTATTATTTACTTATTCCTCCATTATAACGGCTTTTAATGTTCTAATCATTTTTGTTTTTGACATGACATATAACATGATAAATATCAAAGAGGATGAAAAATAGCTCAGTTCATATTTACTAAACAAACTATTTAGCCTTAATCCACAAAATTGCTAATTCTTTACTTCCAACTTCAAGACGAAACCACTAATTAATGAGACTAATAATACGTCAATCAATCATTTCTGTCCACGATATACGAAGGCGGCTATCGATTCTATCAAAACCACTACAACCTCACCAAACTTGACTAAGAGGCAGTAGTTTAATATTAAAGTTTGCGGTTATACTTAAGAAAGTTATTACATTCCTTGGTATGTAAAGACAGTACAGTACTTTATTTTAAGTAAATTTTAACATCTGTTGCTATTAATAACACAGACCTGCATTTTTAACACTTTGAAAGTTGATTTAAAAATTTTAACTGTTTTCTAGTAATTGGGTAGCGCTGATTTCAAATCTGCTTTCAGTTTTTTTTATATCACGTAAGGTTATTTTTCAAACCGGTAAAATCCAAAAATATAGAAATAACACGATTTATTTCATTTATAAGCTAGTTTTTTAATATATTAAGGAAAAAAATACAAAAATAAACAAAATATACACATATAAGCTATTATAAATGGTTATTTATTCGTTACGCTTCTTCAAAAAATGTTTTCTTTTTTCAGAAAAGCTTCTTTTAATTGTTTTTCTGTTCCAACAGAAATCGGGCATCATTTTTGTCTCCCAGCCCCCTGGTATATTTTTTCCATCTCTTTAATATATTGATGCAATCTTTCACCTTGCTCTTCACTCACGTCCCCAAGATTTTCCGGGAATTAGTCCAAATGGGAATGTAAAAAGTGAATTTTTATGCTCATATTCTGAAATTCCTGAAATTTTCCAGCATATTTTCAATGATCTCAACATAGTAGTAATTTATGTTCAACTTCTTTAAAAGCATTCCATGCATGTTTTTCCTTATCTTCCATTACCTCTTCAAATTCTGTATCTTTCATCAAGCCGCTAATCTGCGGCCCTACAAAGATATCCTCGTTTAATTTTGCCTCTGACAGAGCCGGAAATGTTTTACACAAATATTTAAAACAATATCCTTCTTTGTTTAATGCCTTAACAAATTGTTTCATACGTCCAAGTTTTATGTGGAGTGGTGAAAGTTAAACTTTTTGAGGGTCAATAAGACTTTCTCGAATTACATTTTTGTTTCCAGGTGTTAAAGTCTCTCTTTGTGACCAGTCTCTTTTTATCCAACGCTGTTCTCGCTAGCTAGACCACTCGCACAGGAAACATGGAAATTTAATAAATCCAGACTGCTGACCTAAAAGAAGACTTAAAATGTTTAGATCTTTACACACTTCCCAGTTGTGATTTTCATATTGTATTCTTAAAATTAATTCCTCTAAATTTTCATAGTTTTCCCTTAACTTAACTGTATGGCCGACCGAAACAGAAGCAAAAACATTGTCATAATGTAAAAGAATAGCTTTAAAGTTCCTTTTTGAAGTCGATAAAAAGTGTCCAGTCGGAAGGTATGTAGCACCACAGAAAATCATTTTTAATTCATCAATCATTTAGAATTTGATGTACTACATTCATTTTAAAATGTATTAAAACGCCGATTATAAGTTTTTTTTATATTTTTTCTTTTTTTTGCCAAAAAAAAAATCTGTGGGTGATACAGACCAATTGTATTTTAATTAGTTATTTCTATATAAAAACTAAGCTCAACAAACAAAAATCACGTCATCACAAATTTCAAAGTCTCTTTCCTATTGCCTAACAGCTAAGAACCCTCAATAAAATGCAAACACAAATTTTAGCTTACCATTATTTTTCGCCTGAAAGCATATCTTTTTAGTAACAATACAGGTAGTTTAAACACTACATTGGTATACCCCTAATTTTACCTTTCACAATAGGGTCGTAAAATTGTAACGATGGGGCAAGCCGATGATTTAGAATAAATCTTCGGACAGTGGCGGTCGTTTAGGTTGTTATTTATGAAATATAAATTCCTTTTGTTTCCTGCCAGTGCTGTAAATAAATTATACATGGTAAAAACTTTATCTGATTTAGTTCTAGCCGATACTATACATTAACAAAACAAGGTGATAGTGAAATAGTGTATCGTTTTAAGTCAAAAAATTCGACCGTTTTAACCCATTTTTTTAATGGACTTACTTGTCCTCTTAAATTGTAATATTTCTTATTTTCTTTTTTTTTGTTTCTATATGTAATTTTAATTTATAATTTATATTTATTCGTATGTAGTTTTTAAGGTGTGCAAAAGAGATTTGTATATTTAACTAAATCAATTTTATTTTCTCAATACAAATCGGTTTACACTTAAAAGAGTTAACAAATTAAAGGTCTAGAAACGTGTCTTCACTATCACTAAATTTGAAAGATTCATCTGTGAAGTCAACTGAAATAATAGGTGGTTCTACCGTTTCTTCCATCAGGTTATCTAAGTCCCACAATTTTTTTCCTCTTTTATTACATGTTTTATAGCTTCTTTCCAATTTTCTTTCGTTATAATGTTTAATGAATACTTCAATAATTCACTTACATCTTTTATTTTAAATGTTGTTTTATTCCTTGCTACATTTGCCTTTAATTTGTGCCCATATTATCTCAATTTGATTAAATTCACAGTGGTAGGGCGGCAGTCTAAGGAAAATGATACCACGCTTTTTAGCCATTTCGTCGATTACACGTTTTTTTAGACTTATTTTCTTGCACTGTTTTTAAAAGCTCTTTTTTTAACATGCCATCTTCAAAGGGTATATTTTTCTTAGACAGCCAATTTATAATATCTGTTTTTTTTTCCATAAAGTCGTAGGAAGTTTTTCTAAAAGCCTCGAATGGTAGCTGGCGTTATCTAATACTATGACAGAATTTTCGGGAATTAATTCTATAATTTGCTCAAAATACTCTTCGAAGATGTCAGCAGTCATTTCCTCATGATAATATTTTGTTGATTTTATGATACTTTTCACATCCTCATCAATTTGTATAGGTGTCCTTCCTGGCGACTGTTTAGGAGGGGCTACAGTTCCAGATATTCTTTACCTAAGAAGACTATATATTGTTGATTCACTAACTCCCGTCATCTTGGCACATGCTGATACTAGGTTTCTGACAGTACTAGATAGTGTTTCTTACACAAGTGCATCGTGTTCATTTAAAACTATTGTCTTTACTTTTAGGTCAAGCACACGTTTAAAAAACACTGGGGAATAATAATTATTATTCGCCTTTTTTGTATTATTTTGATAATATACACACAAGCTTACCATAACACGTAAAAAATAAAACTTAACTACCTCACTTGAAGTTGGAAATATTCTATGACATAAGCCACCTACCTGTATACCCATGCAATAATAGATAATTTAATTACTTAAGATCAGGTACCTGTTGTTGTTAGGCTTATAGTTTATTGCGGTTTTACGACTCATGACCCTCAGCTGTCCTGTCAGGCCTTAAGAAACAGTATAATATAGAAATGCCGAACCAATTTGGTAATTAGTTAAATATTTACTAGAGAGTCGATGATACCACAGAATATGTAGCTATATATTCTGTGATGATACTAAATAATAGAAAACGTTGAAAATTGCACAATTATTTGTGTAATAAAAACAAACAAATTTTGTTGGTTAATAAATATATTTATAAAACAAAAATCACTAGCCGAACAAATTGATATAATTGCCATAGCAGTGAAAACTTTAAATTTGTTGAAAATTTGGGGCATCATTCAATTGCTAAATTACCTGAGAGTAACAGTTTGAAAATAAACTAAAAAATTTACGACATTTACTAATAATTTACTGTACAGGGTGTCCAGTTTTCGACACTTTTGACGGGTATCTCAGTTATTAGTACAGATAGAATGATGCGGTTTTCGCAAACCTGTGTCACTTTTTTATGAAACAAACTATGCTCTTAACGGATTTATCATGACCATCTTGGTTTTTGAGATACAGGGCGAAATTAAAAACGGTGCATTTTCAGACACCCCTTGTATTTTAGTTATCTTATACCTTATCGAAAATGTAAGAACGTGGTGTTATACAGTTTTTTACGTAGAATCCAGTGGCGTAGTTAATATTTTTCCAGGTGTCCCCATTTTTGAGAAATATACCAAAGTTATGTTTTTTTAAATAGAACACCCTGTATATTTTTTCATATTTGCATTCTGCTTACTGAGAGCTTTTCAAAAATATATAATAGTTGGCACTTTGTTTTAACAGGAAGGTTAAAATTCATATTTTTTAAATAACAAGCTTTAAGTTGACAGTAGGCCGTGTATTTTACTTTAATAAAAATAAATTGACGATACACTACACCATCAATATTACTTTATAGTTTAATAAACTTTTAAGTTTTTTAATACTTTCAATAGTAAAAAGTCATTTCCTCTTATTGTTACTTAGGTATATTATCGGAATAGACAAAAACATCTAGTAGGCCCTGACTTATCCAGGCTATAAAACAAAATTTTCATAATGGCGTTTAGCTCTTGTCAGAATTGTATTTAGGTAGGTATTTAAGGTTGAAAAGTTACTCATAATTTATTTATGATATTGTTCAATTTCAACGATGGCCCAAAAATATGAAAATTATGAAAAATACGATATGCTGGTATGCTTTATACAAGCCAGTAACTTTTCAACCTTAAATACCTAAATACAATTCTGACAAAATCTAAACGCCATTATGAAAATTTTGTTTTATAGCCTGGATAAGTCAAGGCCTACTAGATGTTTTTGTTTATTCCGATAATATACCTACGCAACAATAAGAGAAAATTACTTTTTACTATTGTAAGTATTAAAAAACTTAAAAGATTGAAATTAAACTATCAATTGCCAAACCAATTGATGGTGTAGTGTATCGTGAATTTATTTTTATTAAAGTAAAATACACGGCCTACTGTCAACTTAAAGCTTGTTATTTAAAAAATATGAATTTTAACCTTCCTGTTAAAACAAGTGCCAACTATTATATATTTTTGGAAAGCTTTCAGTAAGCAGAATGCAAATATGAAAAAATATACAGGGTGTTCCATTTAAAAAAACATAACTTTGGTATATTTCTCAAAAATGGGGACACCTGGAAAAATATTAACTACGCTACTGGATTCTACGTAAAAAACTGTATAATATCACGTTCTTACATTTTCGATAAGGTATAAGATAACTAAAATACAAGGGGTGTCTGAAAATGCACCGTTTTTAATTTCGCCCTGTATCTCAAAAACCAAGAAGGCCATGATAAATCCGTTAGGGGCATCGTTTGTTTCACAAAAAAGTAACACAGGTTTGCGAAAACCGCATCATTTTATCTGTACTAATAACTGAGATACCCGTCAAAAGTGTCGAAAACTGGACACCCTGTACACTAAACTTTAACAAAAAAACATTTTTTTCTATTTCAGTTACCAGCAGAAAAAGTTAACCAAACTGCTTAAACAAAAAATAAATATATGTCCATCATGGTAAGCATAATACAATGTATAGTAGACGTATATAAAACCGACCTGAACCGCCAGTTTGTTACTGAATAGATAAAATGAATTATCATTCGTTTCCGGAACATTAATCTGACGGATGATGAGCGCAAAATAAAAATTCTATGTTATCCCCAATTCCACAAATTAAAAACATGTTAAAATTTATTCTGCCGCTGTCAGAAAATGTATTTGTATTTAAAAATGTAAAAGGCTTTGTGACCTAGGCTTAGCTGACTTATTTTAATGATTTTACCTAATCAAAAACTGATTACATAAACAGGTACTTGTAGGTAGTTTAACAATTAAAATTGTCTCCACCAAAACACAGGATCTACACTGACTAAGGCGAAGCTAGTGAAATAATGGTGGGGGTAATTAATCATAAATACATCAATACCTACTTACATTTTTTTTTATTTAAAGAGTTTTGGTTAGAAATATTGATAGTACAAGATCTTATAGACGTTCCTCAATTGTTACTAAAACATAATGACAATTATATTATTTTTAAAATAATTGTAAAAGGTTTTCGACTAGCGTTCAAAAATACGGCCATGTTACTCCAACTAATAGACAACGTTATATTAGAAAACCTTAGTTTAGACGTGGAAAATATTTAAATTGTTTTATCCAACACATGACAGTTACGAATATCATTATCAATGTCATTTTAGACAAGTAAACTATCAAATAACACACTAGTGAGTTATAATCCATAACTCACGTTCATATTTAAAGTAGTATTCTATTTATTTATATTACAATTACAAGCAGAATTGACATTGATATTGAAATTAAAGGAAAACGCTAACGAACTTGAAGTCATTGTAAAATTCGTTGGTTCATTGGAACCAGACGCTCCCATATCGGTACAGCTAGTGCTAGAAGACGCCGACATATTAGAACCTTGTATTTTTTCTTTAATTTATATTTGGTTATGCACCGATTCTTCTAGGTATCCTTCTGCTATCGTCAAGGACTTCCATCCTCCGTGACGCTTCAATGTAGTCATGTTAGCCCATGCATTGGCCAAAACAGTCGCCGAAGACCTTCTCAGACAGTGACCGGTGTAGAGCGCTGGTACCTCCAATTTCAAAAACATTGCAATTTTTGAAGGTACCTTCAACAACGTATTCATTCCCACACACTGGCTGGTAAACCTCCCATTTTTGTAGAAAACAAAAAAGCGGCTAGAACTAGTATTCTTTGGTCTCAAAGACATGTATTTTTTACACAAATTGATCGGGTTGACTGGAAATCCTTCTTCAAGTATGGTGAAACTTCTCGATTTCTTGGTTTTAGTGTCTGGCAAAACTACGTAAAAGTATTTCCCTTTGACTTGAATATTTTCTATTTTCAATTTGATCAATTCATCGCATCTACAAGCACCGCCAATCCCCATTATCACATTATCAAAGCCACTTTCATCAACAAGTACTCGTCGTCGGGAGCTTCGTTCAAAAACTTCTCTTCAGGTCGTTCTAATTTCTTGGACTTCTTTGGTTTGTATCCCTGTGATTTGCTTTTTAAAAAGCTCGTTAGTTTGCTATATTTTGAAATGTCGATTTTTTTTATAAAGGTGAATAGTCTAGCGAAGCATCGAGTATTTGGTCCATAGCGAAGATGGGGCTGATTTTTTTTGCAAATTTAAAAAATTAGCCAATAGAACATTTCCATCGATACCTTTTATCTTCTGTGAATTCATCCAAGACTCAAACATTTTGAACTCCTTGTCGTAAGCATCTCGGGACTTTTCTGGCAAAATCTGCATCGCTGCTTCTTCCGCTTCCGTAAGGATATCCTCAGGAACGTAATTTTCATCGGTTTCCTCCATTTTCTATAGGGTATTTTCTTCCAAAAAGCTTTCCTTTTCTGCAGGGAAAACTGACAAGTGTCAAAATTTATTTAAACATTATTTGATAACAATGTAACATGTCCGTGGCAACCAAACAATCAACCAACCTTGACCAAAATGTAGAAAAGTCACTGTCAAGTCATTCTGACATTTATAGGCTACTGAAACGCAAGTAGTAGCTTTGATTGTTTGTATTTTGAATATTTTGATTATTAATTATTATCTCATAAAAAACGATTTCTTCCACTTGTTAGGTAAAATATTGTATGCCACTCGTGTGCTATGTTTCCTAAATCACTTGAGAATTTATACCACTCGGCCTGACGGCCTCGCGGTATAAATCTTTCTCGCGTGACTTATTTTCAACATAACACACTAGTACCATAAATAACTATTATTCATAAAACAATATTGAAATTTTTGTTTTGTTTGATTCTTAATAAGATTTAAAAAATACATTTCGTTAAAGGTTACTGCGACATGACCAGTAATTTCTAGTAAACTGGTCTATGAATCGTTATCGTATCGTTATATTATGTACACATTTATGCTAACGGCGATCAAAGAAACTTCGAACCGAGCAAACAAGAAATAACATGAATTTGGTTTTGTTTATAATATCAAAATAAACACATATAGACACGACTGGAGTATTTCCAATATTTGAGCATGTGCCTGGTTTTAGAAGAAGAAAATATTTTGTAATGATTAAACGATAATTACGTAAACCATATTGGTATATTTTTAGATTTTGTGAAATAGACCGCTTTGCCTAGAAATGCCCCTGCTATTCTATAACTTAGGGGCCCAGTTATCAAGGTCAATCATGTGTAAAAGAGATCTATAAATGGCTTGAATGCAGGGGTTACTTCCGGAACCTTGCAATTATTAAAAAAAAATAATTAATATCTAATTTTGGAAGGGCTGTTTAGGGAGGCATTGACGAATAGTATGTCAATGTTTTTTTTTAAGAAATGTACAGAAACTTCAAAAAAAAGCAATTTTTGAAACCACAACAATTTACCTTAAAACTTGAAAGTATACACGTCGATTTTCAGGAGTAAAAACCTCAATTTTTACTGGTAACACGATATTTTCTAGAGTATCTAGATGGCATTTATCCTAAGAATTCTAGAGAATATGTGTTTGCTTTTACAGGAAAGGGGTCGTAATTGCACAAAACACGAAAGTAAACAAAACTATGACCGGCTGACTAACATTTGTCTTGCTCTACCAGTTCCAGAATATGTCTGTCTTTCTTCTTCATGTGCCAAAAAGCATAAAAATAACTACTCTGATCAACACAGCATGCGAATCGTCAATGGTTAGGCAAATCGAATTGACAGTTTTAAAAGCTAGAAAATGGCGTCGTTAAACCCACCTTAAAACACTTTGTATTACTGTTTGTCTGAATACAATGCATGTAATGTAAGTCTTATTTAATTGATTTGACGTTGTTTTCGTAAGGTCTTAAAATGTTCTTTTAAAGCGAAACATATGTAAAGTATTTTTCACAATAAATGGTTGACTCCGTTTAACTACCTGGGACGTTTTTCAAGAGCTCGGCCATAAAAATGCAAATAAACTGTCGGTCAGGGTCGGATTATAATTTGTAATAATTATAGCAGGTAATATTTAACTATCTTGTGCTTGCGATAAAATCTTTCAGTATTTGTTTTTCTTAGGAAGTGTTCAAGTTGTGCTACGGTTACGATACGATAATTTAATTGAATTAAATATCTTAAAGTCCTACCCTGTAGTGTAAATTTGCTTGCTAATTGTGTATAATAATGGGATTAAACCGGTAATTTTATTGCAGTCAATAAGTCGATACCATTTAGGGTGAAAAAT
This sequence comes from Polydrusus pterygomalis, assembly GCA_963969555.1. Lineage (NCBI taxonomy): Eukaryota > Metazoa > Arthropoda > Insecta > Coleoptera > Curculionidae > Polydrusus > Polydrusus pterygomalis. Next base: position 10,905,760 of record OZ018379.1, read on the forward strand.
ACTTTAACCAAATAAACAGCTATTTTGAGACCGAGATATTTGTAAATTATAGATAGTTATAGGTACTACCCTCAAAATAGGCTACATACCTTTTTTCAACCCCTAAATGAATTTTAAAAAATTGACGGAACACGTTCTATTCTTATTTTAGTAATGAAACTTAAATACCAACTTTTAGCCCTCCACCAGTGAGATACAGGAATTCCTATAACAATTTCAACCTTTGTTTTTACCCCCTTAGAAGTCGATTTTCGAAGAATCCCTTTTTTGTTAATGGCTACGTTATAAACAGAAGACATCGTCGAAATTTCATGTTTCTAGGATTAGGGGTTTAGTCTGGGCGATGATGAATCAGCCAGCCAGTCAGACAGTTACTATACTTGTATACTATTATTATAAGTAAAATTTTTATCGCATTCATCATTTCCCTGGGCTATTTTCGTTGCAATAAAATTTTTAAATAGCACGTAATCCAATTTTAAATATCGACTCTAAACGGTAATAAGTCATCCAGAAACCAGCAGTTATTTTACGGTGAAATTAACGAGCAAATTGCAAATTACTATTTTGATAAGCGTTTATTTATCATTAAACTTTTGCCCACGAAAAGTTTTATAAATTTTAAGCTACAGCTTAAATAAATAGTAGCTTCAAGTTTTCTTACTGCTTGTTGTGTAATCAAAGTACTACGACTATAAACATCCTAAAACAATATTTTTAATTACGTTTCTAATGACCGGGCTTTGTGCAACTTTAATACACTTTTACAATGTTGTTACGGCTTAATTGACACATTTTATCGTAAAATCCAGATTAAATGGTCTTTTGATGCCGATTATATCGCTTAAACTTAGATTAGTAGGATGAAACGTATGGGGCAATCAATAGAGGGTTCTTTAATGATACAGGGTTATGATAAAGATACGGATCAGATCACTTAATCAAGAATCGGACTCGTCAATATACATGATGAATCATAAAAATGCTATGTGTATCGACTTTAATTTTTTTAATAATATAAATATTTTTATATAATAATAATAAAAAATATTAGTATATTAAAGTAGTACCTACACATTTTATAAAGCATCATTTTATAGCACGCGACCATTTTAAAAAACGAGCCGCTTGCGGCGAGTTTTATAACGGGACAAGTGCTTAAAACTGCTTTATATAACACGTACTTTATACGTGTTATATAAAGCAGTTTTAAGCACTTGTCCCGTTATAAAACTCGCCGCAAGCGGCTCGTTTTTTGAAATTAATACGTAATAAAACGTACTTTATACTATTTTTTCTAATTTGTAGTTTTTTCAATAAAAAATACATATTTAAGAATAAAATCAACCCTTCACATTTTGCAAATTTGTATCTCTAAATGTTACTTTGGTAATACTATAAATTTACTATCATAGTAGCCTTGACAATAAATTAATATTTTATTGTGTCCGCCATATTGTCAGTATTGTCATGACATTTGTATTTTAATATATTATTAACAAATTATGATTAATTATTTTTTATTTTTTTTACTTTAAAAAACATTTATTTTATTTATTTATTTATTACAACAACAGTGTATTTTTAGTAGCTTATAACTGGTATTTATAAAATTTTATAGTTCTGTGTGAATAAAATTAATAATATATGTTTTTTATAACTAAATTAATAAGTGTATTAAAGTAATAAATATAATATATAGATTTCCGCAACCAAACATACATGCTAGGCCACGCCCCACGCCAGACGACAACAGAATAAATCATTTGAATATTACTGATACCAACTTTTTAAAAATAAAAAGACGGTATCGTAATAGACTTGTTTCGATACTGAAAACGGTATCGTAATAGATTTCTTATGAAACAGAATTAAAAAATATATTAAATATTCTTTATCAAACAGTTTGTAGTTTCTAGCATATTCTAGAGGTAGAATTACTGAGTCATATCTAACTACTGCAACATATATGGCCTTAAACTTAATACCAAAAAGACAAAGGTTATGATAATAATAAGTTAACGACAGAGCGGGTCAGGCGGAATAGTGGACTGTGGATCTGTTAAGCTGATATGAGTCCAGAAAATTAAATTTTCAAGGCATTTACTCAAATCAATTAAGACTGAGAGCATTCATAATCAAACAAGCAAGAAGTACATTTTTACGAACGAGACAGATACTCAATAAAAGATAGACAATACTGCAACTTAGATAGCAAAATAAAAGGCCAAGATGCAACTTCGTTAGATGGCTTACCCTCATAAATGCGGTAAAATGTTTTAAATTTTTTGATAAAGCCGAAAACATAAAAATATGCTCTTAAAATAATAATTTATGAAAAATATGCATTTTACTATAAAATTGACAAAATATGCAAAAAATGCATATAAATACATTTTGCATATATTCCGCTTTTTAATAATAATAATATTAATAATAATAATAATAATAATAATAATAATAATAATAATAATAATAATAATAATAATAATAATAATAATAATAATAATAATAATAATAATAATAATGATAATAAAGATATTTATTTGTGCTAAAATATAAATTATATAATATAACAACTAATAATTCACAATTAATCAGTTATATCTTTTCCATCTAAATATTGAAAAAGTGTAATTGCAGAACGCAAAATGTTTTTATTACTAAAGTACATAATAATAAATTTATCTGAACCACAAAATTGTTAGCCGTCAAAGGGAAACTGCTTAGAAACATCATTTAAAATATGGGGATGTAAAAACTGATTTTGGTAAGAGGCGATAATAACTAGAATTACTAGGATCCAGCAACAGATTATTTTAGTTTTACCTATTCACTTTCCCAACGGCGGGTCACTTCTCGACACCAAATTTGTCTTGTACCTAACTCTGTAGAAAGGGCCCTTTAAGCCGATAGGCTTTCTCGACACCATGAATATTAAAATCGATATTCTAATAAACAAAAGTAATTAGGTAGGTAACAATAAAATAAAGGTAAACTTTTGGCTTAGGTACCTGTCCCTATTCATTAATGATAATTTTTGCTTATTTAACAGTTAGTATTAGTTTATTAGTTAGTAGGTATAATAGTAATTGCTATTTTTGGTCAGTCCTTCTTGTGCTGTTAAGAAAGAAAGTAAATTATATAATATGAAACCTTATCTTACTGAAAGTATTCGTGGCGGAGAAGTTCTTGTTTTAGAAAACTTTACGTTTTCTAAACAAAAAATATTAAAAAGTGGTGAAACATTTTGGAGATGTTGTAAGCGGAATTCGAAGTGCAGTGCCAAACTATTCACTGTAGGTGAAGAGTTGACAGTTTCTCGGAGCGAACTCAATCATAATCATGATTCAGACGAAAACAAAGTCATCCGAAAAAATATCTCAAATTATAGGATTAAAAATGGCAGGTATTTGGTGTCGAGATTGGCTACGCCCTTTCCCAAGCATTGTTATCAGAATGCGAACAGCCAACTCGTGACGTACAGTTATGCTAATCTATTAGGGTCTAAATACTCAGATATCATCGTTTAATAAAACAGTTCCTTCACTTAGCATAAATTACAAGTGTTGAAACACTAAACTGAAATAGAATCTGTAGGAGGCGCGGCGAACACCCTAAAATACGTCATGTACGGTGAAGTTTCTCTTAAGATAGGGTGAGATCTCGATGTGTTTTTGAGTCACACGATTCCTTTGGATTTAATTAGTTTTAAAGTTAATTTAAACCTTTTAAGGGTAAATAGATTAGTTATGTAAGATTTATAGAATTGCGTAAAGTTTTGAACGTAACGCGGTTCGTTTCATGTCAATATATCAAAGCGCGGAATGAATTTTTTGTAGGTACTGTTTTACTAGTCAATTAATGATAATGCAACTCTATTCTAGGTTTTAACTGGTTTTGTAAAATTTGTTTAATGTTGTAAATGGAAGGAATTTAGGAAATATACTAAAGGATTATAACTTGCTTGTCAAGAATGAATTTCTACTTTTAACTCACGAATCCGTACTTCATAATGATGACCAGGCACCGCGTGACCAGGTCAGGGTTCTAGCAAGGTTCCAAAAAAATGACGTTCAATAATAAACATAAGTACAAACATACAGGGTGTCCCGAAATTAGCTGACAATACTTTAAGGGGATAAAGTACATTCAAAAATAAGACTAAAATCTTCTAATAATATACGTTCAAAAACGCTTCGTTATGGGGCTAGAGCCCTCCGAATTGGAGCTATGACAAGCAGTTTTTTTACAATATCTCAGAAACCGATTAGGGTATCAAAACAAAATTTGATACATGTTTTACCCATAGCTAGACGCAATAAATGGTTTAATTAGCTTAACTGTATTTCTTCCAGTAGCGTCCCACTGGGTAGGTAGTTGGGAGAATATCGCCCTAAGTTTTTTATTTGTAGGAATTTTTAACTTTAGGTGACATTTTTAGAAGCCTTGAAGTTATTTGTTGAAAAAAGGTACTCTTGTTTTATTGCGGTAGGATTCACCATTTTCCAGTAAAATCGATTTTAAAATTTTCGGTTTTTGGAAATCCGGTGAAAAGGCTAAGGTTTTTTTTTGCATATCTCACCAAACACTTAATATTAAAACATGAAATTTATTAGAAGTTCTACTAGCGACAAATAATAATAAATCAACTTGGGGATTTATTAGATAATGTGCCACTGGATTTAAGTTTAGGGCACTTCTTTCAACATGATGGGGCACCAGCTCACTACGGACGTCAAGTGAGGAATTGGTTAAAGAAAATTACCAGGTGGATTGGTAGCCATAGCCTGGCCACCAAGATCACTTGATTTAAATTCCCTTGATTATTATTTTTGGGGACACGTGACTGGCACTTGCTTAAGAATTAGTTTCCCGTGTGGGTTATAATCAAATTTGATTTGCATTTTGTTATTCTTTTTTGTTTTATTTTAAAACTGTCTTAAAATGTCCATGAAAATAAATATTTAAAAAACAAAGGAATCTAAAAATATGTTTAATTTAAAAACGTTACATTCTGTCAAATTACAATAATGAAAGGTTTTATTACCAAAAAATTTAAAATTAAAAAAAAATACATTAAAACTATGAAATAAAAAAAAATAATAGTAATATTGACTTAAGGTTCCGCCCCGTGCGACGTCACTGGAAAAATATTTTAAAGTAACATCCTTTAATACACATGCTTTGTCGCTAGTAGAATTTCTAATAAATTTCATGTTTTAATATTAAGTGTTTGCTGAGGTATGCAAAAAAAACATTAGCCTTTTTACCAGATTTCAAAAAACCGAAAATTTTAAAATCAATTTTACTGGAAAATGCTGAATCCTATCGCGATGAAACAAGAGTACCTTTATTCAACAAAAGACTTCAAGGCTTCTAAAAATTGCATCTGAAGTTAAAAAATCGTAAAAATAAAAAACTTAGGGCAATATTTTCCCAACTACCTACCCAGTGGGACGCCACTGGAAGAAATAAAGTTAAGCTAATAAAATCGTTTATTGCGTCTTGTCATGGGTAAAACATGTATCAAAATTTGTTTCGATACCCTAATCGGTTTTTGAGATATTGTGAAAAAACTGCTTATCATGGTTCCAATTCGGGGGGCTCTAGCCCCATAACGAAGCGTTTTTGAAGGTATATTAATATAGGGTATTAGTCTTATTTTTGGATGTACTTTATCTCCTTAAAATATTGTCAGCTAATTTCGGGACACCCTGTATATTTAACTCGACAACAATTTTTGGTTTTTCAATTTTATTATAAAGTTTAAAAACTCCTTAGTAGTATAGCTGACGGGATTCTGTATTGAAGTAAAATCCTCCAAAATTATTATCTATTTATTAATTGAATTAGTCTCATCATAAAATTTACACATGAGGGGAATATTCAATTAAATTTTTAATTGCGTTGCCAATGAATTCATCAAAAGTTTAATTTTCAGTTTATAAACACATTTCGTCACATTTATAAATAAATAACTCCTGTAATATCCAACAGTTTGTAACGTACAAAATTGATTTAACTCGTAATTTCAACGAAAAATTATGTTTTATCCCAAAATATCAATTTAAATTCCATTTTGTAACCTCGATAACCGGAAGGTTTAGCCTCAGTTTAAATATTTATATTAAATCAATACTGAACGAATTCCCAAAATTTAATGCATATCTCAGTGGCGACGTTTAGTAAGAACCTCTTTAGAGGGTCTTCTCTTCAGTACTCAATTTCTTAATTTTTGCATATTGGAAATAATTTGTTTTGGGTTTGATACGTAAAATATGTAAGCAAAAGAACTTCAGGAAATTAAACGGTTGTTTTGCATGCTTTTGAATTGCAACTAAATAAATACAACAGTTATACTAAAATTATTGTCAAAAATATAAACATGGTTTTTAAAGCTTTTAGACAACATATAAGGAGTATGACCGGATTCAGATCGCTCACACTACGTTATAGAATCTACAAGTGGTAGCTTCACGCCTCACCAGATTGCCTCGCGAGGTCACAGGCCAACAAGTACCCTTTCGACAAATAACTAATATATGGTTTTGTTACGAGACGCCTCTGGTACCTCTTATTAAAAATTATACGACATGTTCTGTTTAAACGTAAAATTGAAAGAAATTTAAATTTCATCGAATATTAATTCCGGAATAACGTTACATAATAAATGGGGTTTTGATATAATTTTTTTTATTCTTACAAAGTAATTAATGAGTAGGAATATAGATATTTTGAAATGGAATGTTCGCCTTTACATGTCAGAAATTGATTTCTTTTGATTCACAGAATAAATAATATATATATAATTTTATTTATATTATATAGTATATTATATATCTATATTTGTATTTTCAAAAATCCTCCAATTTATCAGGTACGAATCTTATCTGTTTTATTATTTTATTTAACCTTTTGTCATAAAAAAATGTTTTATATTCTGACTTTGGCTGAATAATTGTAGATATATTGATCCAAAAGTGAGTTAGATAAAATACAAATAAAACTTTTCAGCCTTTTTATTTATATTATTTATTTTCCTCTAATACCTTTGGCTAAAATTAATTACATTTAAAATTAAAAACGTCCAGCCGACATGCTAGAAAAACGAGTATTTTAAATATCGCTATAAGAGGGTTTTTAAAAGTGATTAATTTTCTTTTACGCTAGAAAAAGTTTAAAGAAAAATGAAAATTAAATTTTAAAATACTTTTCTAAAGATTGATTAATGAAGAGTTTCATTTATAAGCAATAAAAGCGTCATTATATAAAACGAACTAATGCTGTTAAAAGCTTCTTTTTTCTTTAACTTGAGTTTACCTCCTGTAGAAAGTAGATAGATTATTTATGCATGTTTTATAATATTTTAATAACCATAATTTCAATATTATATTTATTTTACCTGCAAAATTACATATTGTTATGGTGAAGCACAAAATATCGTCCTATACATTGTTGTATCTATATTATATTCTTTTTTGCATTCACTTTTTTAGTGAACTTTATTTTGTTTTAGTTGTTGTATGTTCCTACTAGAATATTACACCGTACTTACTCTTTATTAATAACAGACTGATATTACTTAAGGCAGTGCACTATACACAATATATTTAATTTCATTCTTTAGTAAGAGATTTATTAATCGTCCAAACTTTATAATTCTTTTGTTTCGTGATTATTAATGAAACATTTAAATGTCCTATGATTTAATATCTCAAAATTTAATTTAGTACACACTTTCACACACTCCTAATTAGATCCCTGCTTGTGACTTAATATTAATTAGGTTCATCACGCTGCCGTCACATGTCTTAAAAACAAACGAAGAGCTTCTCCCCCTTATTTTCGTCAAAATATCTTTTGAAATACGAACTTAGGGCATGAGATTGACGGAAAATTACGAATTACAGGGTAAAAACCAATGTAGCATAATTATTATGCTTTGCTTATTTTCTACCATTCATTTTTGAACATGGAAATCTTTTATTCATTTCGCTGTGGTGATATTGTAATTCTATGCATATTACGACTTGTTTTCTAACTAAATTTTGTGGTGAAAGATGTAATTATTAGGAACAATCAACAGAAATGATCTAATGGTATACATAAATTAGGTCATATTTATGTTTTTACTTTAATTATGGATTTGTTGTAATAATATGTATATTATACAAAGTGCTGCTTTTTCAATGAATAATATCGAATAACAGATAAAACCTGCAAAAGTTAAAAATTCTACTATAAAAGAATAGTAGGTCTTAAATGTTCTGCAAATAAAAGTAGGCTTGCTTAATTTTCCTGCCTTTCCCTGAGCATTAAATACTTTTTGAAACATTTTCAGTTTTTAAGCGATAATTTTTAATTTCACACTAAAAATATCATTATAAATTGATTTTATAACAGACGATAGAACATCCTCAAGGAGATTACAGATAACATAGAATGCCAAAGCGGTGCGAGCGATTGAGATATTGTTTAATTTTTATTTAAATATGACGGAAACTGGAAGAAAGAAAAGTACGCAACTATGCGATAATTTTTTAAGCATAGTTTTTTAATAGGAAGTCTTGATCATTACGTGTAAATATAGAATATTATGCTTAATAACTATTTATGCTACAACGTAATTCCCAGCCTAACCATTTACCAACAAAATTACTGCAGATCCTAGAAAGATAATTTCAAGAAAAAAAAAGAAAATAAATTATGATTTGTATTAATTTTATGTACGTAAAAAGCAGAACCTTCTCTATGCGGGAACGATATAAGTTTTGTATTATTAAACGACCGGAGAACCATATTGAAGTTTCTAATAACGACAATTTGGTATTGTTTACTTTGAAGTCGGCAGACACATTCCTGCCATGCTTAGCGCATTAACACAAGCCATTTATGGGAAGCTATAGTATTTTAACCTCTAGAGATTAGCATAATTATATGCCACATGTTCTCTGTTACTAGTGGAGAACGTTTATAAGCAAATAGGTAATTAGGCAGTGCGAATTCTAAATAAATATAAATAAATTCTATGATTACTTTATAATATTTTGATCAAATTATATTTTTAAAGTATTTCATCAACAACATTCATTCTATAAATACTCTTATGCCGTATAGTACCAGACTTCCTGGAAAAATTGTAGAAAAGCATTACTGTACGGTACTGCGCAAATTACATAAATGTATAAATTAAACTGATGAAATATGAAGAACAAACTTATATTTTTATTTTATTTTATATTTCATTGAAATGTCGCGGCTAGAACCAACTATTTACTGTCGGGCGAGGCTTGTATATAGTATATTGGTTTAGCTCTAATCGAGAAGCAATTTGCATAATTGTATTACATCTTGAACCTATGCCTTTTCTGCAGACAGCTTAAGCCTGGCTTAAAACCAAAACAAATTTTCCATTTCTATGGTATGTATTCTTTTAAGCGAGGCCATGGGTAAGTTATCCGTTTTATCGCTAAAGTTTTAGCTAGTGTTTTTAAAGGTATTTAATGATATTAATAAATGTAGAAGGCCTAAGATGCAACCCATCCCGATAATTATCATTGGAAATTGTCTACTATTGCTTTATCATAAAAGTATCTGAACCGCAAACATTTTGACATTAATTGTACTCTACAATGAGGCATAAATAAGTTTTCTGCAAGATTTTACCATGTTGGCTATAGAAAAAAAAAGGCAGCAAATTTTTTAAATCATTTGAATCCTTAGACTCTTGGATCCATATATCCATCCTCTGCTTCAAAGCACATCGTTGTTTGGTATTAAGTATGATATTCTTGGTAAATGTACATTGTATTAAAAACCTTTGTTAAAAGTTTAAGACATCAAAAAAATTTAACTCTGAAGCCTGCTTAAACTATTTAGGCTATACAGCAGCACAGATTCCTTGTGAGCTTACCGTCTTAACACATGCAATTTATGCTAAGCGAAGCTTTAGCATTACCAGAGGGATGGTATGAGCATATTTAAACCTCAATAGATTAGCATAATTACAAGCCACATGCTCGCTGTTCATAGTCGATAACACTTATAAGCAAATTAGTAATTAAGGAATATGGAATTGGGATAAATCTGATTGTACATGTCACTAGGGTACCCACAATTAGACAGCAATTATATTTGTGATTTAATCTCATTATTAGTGAATTACATAGTTTAGCATAATTGGAAATTAATGGTGAGATTCTATAACTTATTAAGGTGGTTATAAATGCATATCTTTATCTTGTAGAATGATGTACATTAATGTATATTACATAATAGTCATATTTTGCTAACACGGCAAATATCTGAAATGCGGTATATTGTAAATACTGCAATGGACCAAGCACCGATCCCTGAACCCCTTTAACTGTCACTTCTTCCTGGTTACTGTTGCTATTGTTTACAGGTGTATATTGTTTTCGCCCTTTTTTTTGTTTCGAGAAAAATCTTCTAAAGACTGGCACCCTGTGAGGCAGAGTAGTGTCGGATTCAACCCTGATGGGGCTGCCTACCGAATAAACTTGTTCCTGCGGTTTCCACGCGATAGGCGTATAAACCTTCAGACCACTCGCTTAGTATTTCCGCTCTGCACGCCTGGTGCGTGCTTTTTCGTCCTGTTGAGTATTCTGCAAGTTTTGACAGGTGCCTCAAAATCCTAGTTTATTGAGTTTTTCCAACATCAGTTCTATGTTAATAGTATTAAAAAGTTTTTTGTAGGCATTTTTTTTTTGGAATCCATATTGATTTTTCTCAAACAAAAATGTGGAGCTTATAAAATTAGTCATTTAATTAGTAGCTTATTGAGTAGAGAGATTGGACGGTAGTTATTTAAATTAGACTGGAATCACGTTTGCATTTTAATGTTTATCTGTATATATGCCATTTTCTAAGATCTTATTTATTTTATTATATTATATATTATTAATTATAATCTTATACGAATGGGGTTTACTGATATCGAAACAACATTATTGCTAATGACAAGGTGTGTACATTGTCTAATACCCTTATTAAATGTAGATAACAAATTTAACTATTAGTCATATGATACGGATATCTATTATCATAGTCCATTTAATTAAAATCGATAGCTAAGTTTAATTAAATTTGGTTAATTATTAAAATACGGTAAATTTCGTATATTTAGACTAACGTTAGATATTTTTATTTTTATGGAACATATGACGAGATGCAAGACAAAACTTAAATTAAATAAAAGACAATTTTTCAATGATTTTATTTTTCTATATAATTTCCTTTATTTTTAGGCCTTGGAGATGAGATGACCCATTGCCTGGTAGGCCAGTACGCCCCCGTCTTTTATAGCCAATTATCCTTGACACGATTTCAAGAGTTAAGCACACTTTATAAATCCTACATATTTATGAGAAGAATTGTATTTCCTAACTAGATATTTCTAATTTCTAAATTAGGTATGGTAATTAATACAAATTAAGTTGAGAATTTTAAATGGACATAGAAATGCTGATTTAATGAAAATCATTTTTCATTTTAAATTGCAAATTTTATTTTCTGTAACCGGGTTTGCTCGTATTTTTAATTTTAACTTAACGTATAGAATTTTTTTAAGAACGATGATTATAGAGATGTGAGACCAACGGCGCTTTTTTTAATAATAAATATTCATAACTTCCAGTAAAAGTTAATTAATAACTTTTTTAACAAAGAAAAAACTCTTTCTTTCCAAATTACGATTTTCTTTTGGTTTTATAACACGGTAAGGAAGCGAAATTATTCGATCTGACAAAAATTGAAAAAGTTGACCTTCAAACTAGATGGTGCTTTTTAATCGATATCGATATAAGTATATGGTTTTATTTTAAAAAATCATTAAACTTCCACTGTAAAATCTATTCTAATATAACTCCCGTTTTAGACTAATTGCTGTTCCCTTTAAAGTTTTGGGATAACGTTTTGGCCAGGCAGTGATCTTATTAGCGAGCAAACTTTGTTTTAATTGATTTGCTGTTAAATCGTTGAAGACGAAAACCTAATATTCTATTGCGTCACTAAGGTCTACGTTCTCTGTTGAGACTTATAAACGAGTTTAGGTTTAGCTAAACTTGTTTAAATAGTTAAGAATCCTTCAGTATTCTATTATATTTGCATTACAAAGTTTAGTTGAATCTAAATTCAATTTAAAATCTGCAGGCTTAAACTTATAAAATGAAATGGCAGGACAAATCTTCAACTTGCATATAATTATTATGCCTATGTTGCATATTTTTCTCCCATTTTCAGGTTTTTTGTAACATTTTACGTACTACAACATTGTCATATTGTCAAGTTTTAAATTTCTTTTAAATTTCATAAATATGTATATTGTCTATATTTCTATATTATGAATAGTCAAAGTCAAAGTCAAAAAATGCTTTATTGTCGAAAGATTAAATCTTGTTGACAAAGCAAGCCTTAAATTCTAAAATTGCTTATGCTAGAAAGTCCAAGATATTTCTACACTCCAACAACTATATACATATAAGAAAACAAAACCACAAAGAGAACATTAGAAAGATCAGTAATAATAGCCTAGTCAGTGCTATTATAAAATCAACAATATAAAATACTAACAAGTGTAACAGAACAACTAAAACGGATCACCATATATCATGGAAATACTCCTCAATTCCATAGTATGCCTTGGATAATAATTTCTTTTTTACCTAGGATCGAAATTTATTAGATGAAGTTAAACATTTAATGTTATTGGGTAGGTGGTTAAATATTTTTTTCGCATTATAATATAAAGAGCGTTGAATTTGTGAAGAGGCTGGTAAGGGTAGAGGAATATTCATAACCTGTCTGGTATTAAAAGCAGATCCAACATTTATTACGGGCCTAAACTTCTTATACATTAAACAAACACATTCCAAAATAAAAATACATGTCAGTGTCAAAATTCTATGTCTTAAAAAATAGGGTTTACAGAAATCTCTCTTACCGATCTTATATATAAAACGAACTGCCCTCTTTTGCAGTATAAAAATGGGATTCAACAAATATTGATAACTACCCTCCCAAAAACAGACACCGTATCGTAGATGAGATTCAATTAAAGCAAAGTATACACTTCTTAAAGACAAAACATCCAGCTCACGTGCCAACACTCTAAGTGCATAACAACCTGACACAATCCTGCTGGATAAGCTGTATATATGATTTTTAAAAGTCAACCTATCATCTATGTAAAGCCCCAGAAACTTAGTACATGCCTGATTTCTAATAACTTCGCTATCCCTAACAATGTCACTAATATCACATTTAAAACACAGTATATTCGTCTTGGAGACATTATATGGAATATTATATTCATATTGGTATTAATGTATGGTAATGCCGTTTGGTCAAAAAAACGCACCAGAAACTTTTCAAAGGTTGATCGCCAATCAAATACTGCAATTTGCACAATATCATTGTTTATCCCCCTGAGATTCAAATGCACCTTCAACATTTACGTTTATTTTTTGAACGATTAAGGATGCACACAAATATTTCTATACTTACTGTAATCGTGAAAATTTTTAAAGCTTTATATTATATTATCCTTACTATTTACATATTATCTAACTGAGTCGCAACAAAAAGACTACGATTTCAGGTGTAAAAGTTGTTTATCAATTGATTAATGTTGAATTTAAGACCTGTACTAAAAGATAATTGTACGTAAAGATGGTTTTTTTAAACTAGAATAATCGTATATTTTGAATGTGAAAGTTAAATATAAAAATTCGTTAGAAGAATACAGAGTTCAAGAATGCCTCACTTAATATATTTGGGCTAAAGTATATCATATGACCTAATTTGAGGAATATTAGCGACAGCGGGGAATAAAATGTTTTTTTTTTACATGCGGAGAAGACCTCTTAAGCAAACTCTTAAAGTTTATAAGAAAATTTACGTGTAATTCAATTTATACAATTAATATAAGTTCAAAGTTTGTTTCAAAGGGAAATACGATTTTTGATTAATTAAAATTTATTTTGACCCGAAATGCTGCTATTTCTTGAAATTTTAGTGAAGCTTCCGGAAGAGTTAAACGTTCAGGCATTTAGGCTTTTAGTTAATTAAAAAGAATGAAGTGTGACTTAATAAATTGCTTTTTAAAAGTTTAAAAGATGAGAAAATTGGATTCCAGATTAATAACTTTTCACAAAGCGATGGACATTGACACGCTTTTGAAGATTATATAAAAATGTAACTAAGACCGAGGTTTTAAATAGTCAAAAAATTTCTTTCCCGCGTTTAATCAAAATGTATGTATTTAAAAAGCAAAGTCTTAAATATGACACTATTAAAGATCAGCCAAAACGGTTACACCTATCGATTTGCATTTTTAATTATAGAATTGTATTGGGATGTAAACAATTACTAAAAAAGGATAACAGATAATTCTATGTCTCCGACGAACGTGCGTCATGTTTCTTATTTATTATTCTTTTAAACGAATGGCTTATGTCCTAGTTCTGATTAGAGGACACCCTTTTCATGTTAAAAGTGGGCATTGCTATATCTTTCACATTTTAAACTATTTATTTGGTAGATTTAAAGCCCCATTGAGCTTTCATTTCGCAAATGCTTTTCATGATATTCGATAAAGATAACGTTCCAAAATTTAACAAATCGACGTTGGAAAACGATTTCAAAACGAATTTTTATGCAATATTGAAAACTTGAAATATATTCAAATCAGTTTACTATCACGCATAAAAACGTACAAAAATATTATGCGATATAATCGGCATCGTTTTACTATTAGTATACGTGTGAAAAAGCGTACATTGATGGATATATGCAGCCCGCAGAGACATCTAGTGTCGATGTTAGATACCACAAATCTTATTAAAGTTGTTTTAATGTCTATTAAGATAACTGAAAAAGGTTTTAGCGGCGCTATTTCGGCTTGGTATCACTGATCAGAGGTCTAAAATAGGATTCCTGTAAACAGTCGCTATAATATGTCGATGACGTATTTAAATGAATGTTAAAAGATATTTAATGATAAGAAGTCATCAATTGCGCTATTAAGACCCTCTACGATTTAAAATAGCAGGATATTTAAAAGTGTATAATATATTAACATAAAAATTGAACAAGTTAGATGGCCGAAGTTTGACAACTAATTTGGCAGAGGATTTGACTGGCAATCGAGAGGTCACAGCGGAGACATAAAACTGTTTGAATTTAAAAAAAAGTTGTCTTCCCGCCCCTTAAATATTTTTCCCAACAACTCCAAAGTTTTTGGTGTAGTATACAGGGTCCTGCACCTCACCTCCCGTCTTCTATAGCTCACTTAGTAATTAAGTTAGAATTTTCATATTTTGCAGACCTTATCTGTATCTTGGGTTGGGGCGCATTTCAGGAAAATATTTTTTTCATACAGGGTGTTCCAAAAAAGTGTGACGTCATAAGGGTTTAATTTTTTTAAACTACATGCCATATATTTTCTTACATTTTTGGGTACCTCCTATAGTAACCTACATACCCCTAAAATTTTATTAAAATTGATTCGGTATTATAGACGAAAAAAAATAAAAACAAAAATATCAGTTTTGCGCCACTGGTATTAAAAATAAATAAAAAATAAAAATAATGCCTCGTTAATAAATTTATACAAAGGAACCTATTAAATAAGGTATAATAATTTCGTTAACCAAGTTTGGTAAACACGAATTGTACAGGGTGTCCAAAGTTTAGTGTCAAACTTTGCAAATTTTAAATCAATTTATTTTTCTTATTTCAAATGGGAACCTCTGTATATTTTTATGTCATTCGATGCAGAATTAAAAATGAAACTTTTTTCCTAATTGCAACCCTATCGAAATTTCTAACGTATCAAGAGTTATTTGCAGAAAACTAATTTTATTACCTATTACAACAGTCATTATTCTGAATAAATATCAAAGGTGGATTTGAAAAACAATTTATTGGTATTAAAGTTTATTAAAGTGACCAGAGACCATTTTGACTTTAGTAATCTAAAAGTTTTAAATAGTGTTAAATTGTTAGTAATTATTTAAGCTATTATAATTACTTTATATTGTTTTTTGTGATGGACAACAACCAAGAAGAGCTCGTAGATATGATTTTTATATTAGGAGCATGCGAAAAGAACTCTTTTTTAGCAAGCCGACTTTACGTACAGTGTTATCCGGAACGACGACATCCAGAGAAAAGGAGCCTGCAAAACATATTAGAGAGGTTTGTAAAAACGGGAAATGTAAACTACCCAAAACCAGTGAGAAATAAACCGGTCCGAACTGAACAAAATCAGTTGGCTGTGCTATTATCTGTTATAGAAAATCCTTTAGTTACTCAACAAGCAGTCGCTAATGCCGTAGATTTAATCGAAAGAACAGTTCAACGAATTTTCAAGGATAACCATATTCACCATTATCATTTCCAGTTAATAATTACTATCAATTTAACAATATTTGAAACATTTAGATTACTAAAGTCAAAATGGTCTATGGTGACTTTAATAAACTTTATTACCAATAAATTGTTTTTCAAAGCCACCTTCGATATTTATTCCGAAATTACTGTTGGAATAGTTGATAAAATTAGTTTTCTGCAAATAACTCTTGATGCGTTAGAAATTTCGATAGGGTTGCAATAAGGAAAAAAGTTTGATTTTTAATTCTGGATCAAATAACATAAAAATATACAGGGGTTCCCATTTAAAATAAGAAAAATAAATTGCTTTAAAGTTTGCAAAGTTTGACACTAAACTTTGGACACCCTGTACAATTCGTGTTAACCAAACTTGGTTGACGAAATTATTATACCTTATTTAATAGGTACCTTTGTATAAATTTATTAACGAGGCATTATTTTTATTTTTTATTTATTTTTAATACCAGTGGCGCAAAACTGATATTTTTTAGTTTTTTT
Organism: Polydrusus pterygomalis; assembly: GCA_963969555.1. Classification (NCBI taxonomy): domain Eukaryota; kingdom Metazoa; phylum Arthropoda; class Insecta; order Coleoptera; family Curculionidae; genus Polydrusus; species Polydrusus pterygomalis. The sequence goes on from OZ018379.1 coordinate 10,922,674, forward strand.
TTTTTCGTCTCTAATACTAAATCGATTTTAATAAAATTTTAGTAATATGTAGGTAACTATAGGAGGCACCCAAAAATGTAAGAAAATATATGGCATGTAATTTAAAAAAATACACCCTTATGAAGTCACACTTTTTTGGAACACCCTGTATGAAAAAAAATATTTTCCTGAAATGCGCCCTAAGATAAGGTCTGCAAAATATAAAAATTCTAACTTAATTAATAAGTGAGCTATAGAAGACGGGAGGTGAGGTGCAGGACCCTTGGACATTACGGACAATATTTGTTAGTAATATTTTATTTTGGTTCTTTGCCTAAACAGAATAAACACCTATATTTTAATTTTACGGAAGTAGTCCATTATCTCAAAGTGGAGCTGTAGAGATATAGGGAAAAAACCCACAGTAATCTCCACAAATTTATTAAAAAAGATCAGATTAATGTGGTGTACATGTTTCGGTACTAGAGAGTACCATCATCAGCACCGAAGGGCTAAAATAAATTTAGAATGAATAGAAAGAGGAGAGATAAGTTAGATTGACGTACTAACCCCAAATGCCACTAATACCAGGAATCTAAAAGATTCTTAAAAATTAAGAATTTCCTTCCTCTTTCTATTCATTCCAAATTTATTTTAGCCCTTCGGTGCTGATGATGCTACTCTCCAGTACCGAAACATGTAAACCACATTAATCTGACCTTTTTTAATAAATTTGTGGAGACGACTGTAGGTTTTTTTCCCTATACCTACCGGGTGTCGACGGAAGATGGTTCGCCCCTCTAACTTTTTTGTTTTTCAAGATAATGGAATACAATTCGGAGGATTGGTATACGACATAAAACTGCATTTTTTGACAGGTGACTGAACATTATGGAACTTCCGGTTTAACCGAAAGTGACATAAACTTTCGATTTTTAAATGGGACACCTGTAATATTTTTACTTTTTTTGACTCCATATGACATTCTAAATACTACGAGCCACCATATTGCCATTTAAAAAAAAATGAGTTATACAACTTTAAAGATTAAATTTTACATAGCACATAGCATTTGACCAAAAATAGTAAAATTGTAAATTGAATTGATTCTGCCTTTACTTGGTGGATCTTCATTTTAATATACGAAGAAAACACTATATTGTGTTAAAATTCCACTATATTCAAAAAAACACAAACAAATAAAAACATTTGTCGACTGTAGCACAACATGTTGAGTCGACAAATGTTTTTGTTTGTTTGCTTTTTTAAATATAGTGGAATTGTAACACAATATAGTGTTTTCTTCGTATAGTAAAATTGTATTTTTCCCAAGATAAAGAACGGAAATAAGTGATTTTAAGGTATTCATAGCCCTCTAGATAAAATAATAAATTTGGGAAAAAAATATTATCTTGGTGACAAAAAGTGACAAGTGATACATCGTTATATTTAGAAAGTCATATAGAGTCAAAAAAAGGAAAAATATACCAGGTGTCCCATTTAAAAATCGAAATTTTATGTCACTTTCGGTTAAACCGGAAGTTCCATAATGTTGAGTCACCTGTCAAAAAATGCCGTTTTATGTCGTATACAAATCCCCTGAATTTTATTCCATTATCTTGAAAAACAAAAAAGTTAGAGGGGTGAGCCGCCTTCCGTGGACACCCGGTATATTTTAGAACAAAAACAAACTATCTTCAAATGACATATTTTGACACTAATTGACACTCAACACGCAAAAATCACTTTAAAATATTACTTCCTCAGTAGATTTATTTAACAAAAATGTTATTAATAACTGGATTATTTTGGAAACTGTTATTTTATTTTCTAATATTGGTAAATTGTGATTTAATAAATTTAATAAAGTAGGAACTGGAGAATAAATACATTTTAAAGCATTCACTGAAATTTTAGGTAAATCAACATTTTACCTTAAAACCCCACATGAAAGGCTGTAAATTATGAGATTTTTTCTTAAACTTATCGAGATTGTCATTACAGGAAGTAGTTTAAACGGGTTTAAAGCATCTGAGAAATATTGCTTTCCTGGATCGATTTATTTCAAAGTTTTCTGCTATCTATCCATTTCAAATGTTCTAATATTTATTAGACTGTAATAAATCTTGTGTTGTAATCGCACGGGTGTAATTTTTTTTCAATTTTGCAAACAAACTTTGATCTCTGATTGAATTGATTAATATTTTGTAAATAGCAGTAACTAGTTTCATTGAGTGCATGCCATGTAATTAACAAAATTAGGCAAAATATATATTCCAACCAAAGTTACTTTCCTGAGCTGGATTATGTGCCATATATATCAAATTTCGCTATGACTGATTTATTTTTAGTTAGAAATTTGGTTGCTATTGTTGTCATTTTATAAATAAGAATTAAACAATTTATATAATAAGTTGTATAACTTTTTAAATTGCCTCCAAAATAAATATAAACCTTTTCGAGTAAAATCCTAAAACAAATAAATGGGCCTCTAAATTTTCAACAATGGTATAGCTTTTGACGTTAATGAGCAATTTCGTGTTTAGTTTAATACTGCGGGTAGGTTACGTTTTGTTTTACGTTTGTGAATTAAAGGAAAAGTTCAGATAATAATAGATAAATTTTATTGTGACACAACTAATATCACCACGTAGAATTGTTTGCCTTGTTGACGATTTATTTTAAATATAAATTGAGAAAAAAAAAACGATTTATGGTCATTCCTGAAAATGTTATAGATCCTAATAATTTTTACCGATATACTGAATCTGTTTAAAATTCCAACCTCAAACATTTGCCTAGGGAGCCAACAAACTTTTTCCTAAGACGCGAAAAGATTCAGTAACGAAAATAGACTGTCTGCTAGATTGACCTAGTTTGCCATCAAAAGAAGTAGTGCAAACTTTACCCCAGATATTACCTACAAAATGTTGTAGTTCCAACACAATTTATTTTAAAGTTTTAAAGTAATAACTCTTAAAACAATTTGATTTCAACTTATTTATTATTGAGAAGTTTATATACTAACATATTTCAAAATTTATTTAATAAAGCTGTCTATCTTTTGCGATTCTTGGGAAGTAATATGTGAGATTACAGGTTGTAGCGATCTTATTAATTTAGAACTTGCTATTAATAAATGTACAAAATATCTATTATTAACAGGTCTATATATGGGAACCATTATTGAAATTTATCATAACAACCGTTAAGACAATTGACATTAAATTCTATACAAATTTCTTAATCCCAAGTATCCGTAAAAAAATTTGTATCCACTTAGTTCAATTTAAATCTAAATTTTTTATTACTTTCTCAGAGAGATCAAGGCTACGAGTTTTTGATATATATATTTTATATTTTATTAAATACATCCATTTTATACTAAGTACCTCATATATTGTAGTATATTATTTAATGCATGTATACTGTATGCCATAATAAATGAGGATTATTATCTCAGTGTATTACACAGTCTTTATGTTAGACATATCCCAAACAAAACAATGAAATTTCAAAATAACCTCAAATCCTGTTTACCGCATTACTGTCCTGTGTTTAAAATTGATTTCATAAAGCCAGAATTGTACTTGTTGGTCAGCGCGAACGACCTTTATTCAGGAGATTTCATGTTGCTGAAGTAATTTAATCCCTACCATATTATCGCTATAACCGCTGATCATATTGTTGAACATTATATTTTTTCGATTTTCTAGTAAGTATCGAATCCTGTAGCAAACATAAGAATAAATTTTAATAAAGTGTGTTGTATTTATGTAGCTACTTTAGTTTACAGAAATTTGCCAATTTAAATATTTACATTATCTACAGTGTCACCAGTAAAGTCTGGATCATATGGGATTTTTTTATTAATAGCTTTATTCAAAATTTGACTTTGGCATCAAGTTCTGCTTTGAACGAGATGAAAATTAGGCAAAAAAATAGTAGTCACGTGATTCGTTTTACTTGTAAAATTTTAATTTTTTCCAAAAAATAATTCAAAAGTGGGGTTATTTCTGAAAATATCGAAAAAAGTTATTAGAAAAAGTTTTTTTTTTAATGTAGTTTCTAGCTCACGTCCAAAATTTCAGCTGCATAAGATAATTTTGATTTTTTACCTATATTTTGTAAATTGCACCACTTTTGCAAAATAAGACTCAACGCAACCTACATAAAACTTCTTAGTTTTAACAATGCTTTATTTCAGATACATTTTCTTTAAAGTAGCGCCATATTAAATGTGTGTTTTTCTACAAAATCAAAATTTGGCTATTAAAATTTGGTCGCATGTGATGCAAAGTTTTTTTTGGACCCTGTATAAGGTAACTTCATAAAATAAGTATTTTTGAAAATGTAGTTTGTGTCTGAAAGTAAAAAAATAAAAAATAAAGTAAATGGGTTTTAAATTAAATCGTTGAAAATAGATAAACTTTACGTTAAGTTAAACTAAAATTTATTTCCCACTTAATGAACACTTTACTGATGACATTGTGTTCTTTTTTGTCTTAATTTTAAGGTTTATTACTTTCCAACACAAACTACGTTTTCAAAAATACTTATTTTCTGAAGTTACCTTATACAGGGTCAAAAACAAATAAACTTTACATCACATGCGACCAAATTTTAATAGCCCAATTTTGATTTTATTGAAAAACACACATTTAATATGGCCCTGCTTTAAAAAAAATATATCTGAAATAAAGCATTGTCAAAACTAAGAAGTTTTATGTAGGTTGCGTTGAGTCTTATTTTCCAAAAGTGGTGCAATTTACAAAATATGGGTATGCGGCTGAAATTATGCATGTGAGCTAGAAACTGCATTTAAAAGAACTTTTTCTAATAACATTCTTCGATATTTTCAGAAATAACACCCCACTTTTGAATTATTTTTTGGAAAAAATTAAAATTTGACAGATAATGCGAATCACGTGACTACTATTTTTTTTGCTTAATTTTCATCTCGATCGAAGCAGAACTTGATGCCAAAGTCAAATTTTGAATAAAGCTATTAATAAAAAAAATCCCATATGATGAGGACTTTACTGGTGACACTGTATATTAGTAGTTTTTGTTATTGAAGTGAATTGCGTTCTTCAGGTTGGTAATAGGACATTAGTTTAAAGGGAGTATCAGAATAGGTTTGAAATTTATTCTATAGTAAAGGGTGCATAAATAGAAGTTTAAACTTATTATTATTATTATTATTATTATTATTATTATTATTATTATTATTATTATTATTATTATTATTATTATTAATATTATTACCTATATTTTCCTGCTTCATTTTTGAATTCCATGCTTTCAATGGCCATAAATTTGCCACGTTCGTGATTATTGTTTGTTATCTAAATGTGAAATTTGACATTATATGATGGGTATCCATAAAGTTTTAAGGTATTGACATCATTTTACTTTAACAAAATGTAAGAAAAGAAAGTTTATATACACTAGATACTTTTTGGAATTGCTTTGCAACTCACTGTGCTCATAAAATATGTTTTTTTTTTGTGTGTGAACGTCTTTCCAAGTTTCGACAGCTTGGCAAACAAAAAAACTCGATTTCTCCAATCGAGATACCTATATAGAAAGACTTGGAGCCATAAATATTTAACTGTTTAAACTGGATTATATATGGATTTTGAGAATGTCGGATTTTGGGAGAGAATTTAGAAGTTTTCAGATAATAACGACCCTTTTCATTGAGTTCCAAACTATCCTAAACCAATATCTAAAAATAAATACGGATTTCTCTATAGAAAATTTTATTCAATTGCTCTATAAAAAAATAGTGCCACATTTTATTATATTTTTTTGAAATAGTAGTTTTTTAATGTCCACTTTGTGTCCACGGATAGAGTTTGGAAGAGGAATAACTTTTTTATTAGTAGGTATAGAAGAAAATGTAATTTTTTATAACAACGTCTGCTTGTGCGGAAACTACAATTTCGAATATCAGATTTACGATTACTATACAGGGTTCGTCACAAACAACATTTTGCGAATGCGATGGTAAAAGAACCCAGTCCTGTTTGTCGCCAACATCATAACGTAAAATCGATTAAACTTAATTAGGGTGCCATAAAAGACAGGTAACTTGGCAACGATGCGGCGTATTCTTGAGGAAATTTTACTTTACTAGAAGTTGCAGCCAATTTTTAAAATACGAAAAGTAACCATGTTACACTTTAAAGAGCCGCAGCAACTTAACAACTAAAAATAACACGCACATTTCTATAAGAATGTTTTTCGAGTGAAGTTGGTGAGATATAGAAATGGCTAAGATTTACATAAAAAGAACTCACACGATTATCTTTTTTCAGTTCATTTTTAATAACTGTATATGCATGATGAACAGATTAGTAACTCTTTCTATTGTTTTAACCACAAAATAAACCTAAATATTCGTATCAATTGACCCAGTAGTACAAATTTTGCTTTTGTTACTAAAGTAGATAATTCAAAGCACGGTATGTTTAGCGATGTAGTTAACTCGATCTATTTTGGTTTTTGTAGCTTCACTGTTCGGTATTGTGTTTGTATGTTGTTTCATTAAACCTCCAACTAGGCTGGATTTAAAACATTTGTGGTTTTTAGTATTTTAGGTCAATTAGACCGCGATTAGAAAAAATTACTTATATGATATCAAAATATTAAAATTTGTTATTTATTTGTGTCTTGCTTAGATATATATAGAACCCCTTCGTATATACAAGAGCACAAGATTTATTACACTTAGAATTCTTAACAAAGTATGTGTCTGCTGATTCTACAAACAACGCCTGAAGAAGACCTGAAGAGGGATAAAAAGCCTCAAAACGTAATTTGAACGATGTTCTAACTGAAAAGTTAAGAGATTAGTGGTATAGGCAATGGGCATGCCTATAGTAATGATATATGTTCATCAGAAGAGTTCAATTATATAAGAAACCATTAATAATGTATATTTCAAATCCGTATTCTTTCAGTAGCTCATAAACCTTGCGACATGTAAACACATTTTATATTTTTTTACTATAAACATAAAAAAAGTTAAAAGTAAATATTGTGGCATATCGGACAAGTGTGTAACTGTTTTTATATTGGAATACACAGGGACCCAAGCACGATGGATACCCTGAGGCGGGTAGATCACGACGGCCGTTTCTCCCTTGTTGTCTACCTTTTGATATTATCAGTGTGACTGCCTTTTATATTGGAATTAATTCCGTTAGGATGGCGCTACGGTGTATTGATGGCCGTTTTAATTTTGCTTAAAGGCTTTTAATACATCTTACCGTCGTTGCCGGGATTGCTTGGGTTATGGCTGCCCGTAGAGTCCTAACAATGACGAAACGGCCGTCGTGGTCTACCCGCCCCAGGGTATCCATTGTGCTTGGATCTCTGTGTATTCTAATATAAAAAAACAGTTACACACTTGTCCGATATGCCACAATATTCACTTTTTAATTATTTTCGCGAACACTATATTATCTTCTTTAAAAAAAAGTTATTTTAGTCAATTATTATTGCAAATGTTACAAACTTATTTCTGATATTACTTTTAATATTGCAGGCCAATCTCAAAAATAAAATCATTGAAATGTGATTTTTGGATATTCTTTTTTCACTTAAGTAATTATATAATAACCTCTACAAAAATTTTTTTAAAATAGCAGCTTGTTTTTAATAAAAATATCCTATTATTTATTATTAATATTTAATATTATCTATCCATATTTACTTATTATGTATACACCAAACATGCATTTTTTTAGGTAGACTTATGGTAAATTAGATCATACATATTGTGTTAGTTTAATTAAAATAAAAGTAAATCCTGTTTTTAAAACAAGGTTTACGTGTGGTACAAACAAAATACAATGTAATTAAATTTAACAAAATTAAAACCAAAGAGATGTATACAATTACCACAAAAATGGCCAAAGTTGATAGGCCGTTAGGGATAGCATTTTTCCCTCTTACTTTTTTATCCTCTATGTTCCTCCTATCTCTTTTGAAATTGAATTAAATATCAGAAAACAATTTTTTAATACTTATTCAATATTTTTTAACAATCAAATAAATTAGCCACCACAATTCTGTAGAATAAATTATAAAATATTAATTTATTTTCTATTTAGTTTTGCAATTTTCAATGTCTATATTTCTCACTTTTCAACACAAATCATAAATTCCGGAATAAAAACGGACGTTTTTATTTCGAACTTGTCAATTTCTATTTTGCCGAAAGGAGTTATAAATGACTTATTATTGTTGGCGTTAAGGTCTGACGCCTTTCCAGGGACTACTAAAAAAACAGTGTGCTAAATCACACGAACAAATAATATTTTTCCGAGTTAGTTTTGCGTAGATAAACACAGCCCGAAAACAATGTTGTATTTTTTGCTTTTAATCTTAAAGGTGTAATAATAATATTTATGACGTACGAAGTGTTTTATTTAAAAGGTAATTAAAAGCAACAGATAGCGACATAGCGGACAAGTATGTAACTATCTTTTGTATTGGAATACACAGCATAATGGATAACCTGGGGCAGGTAGACCACGACGGCCGTTTCATCCTTATTAGGACTCTACGGGCAGCCATAACCCAAAGCAACTCCACAGATACCGGCACGATTATGGAGGACTTGAGGTAGGAGGCCGATCGTAAAGCATTGGATTCGGTCCCAAATTAGCATCGGTAATTCAGCTTTACGAGTCGCCGTAAGATGGCGCTCGTGTTTGAGGTGGGCTATTAAATAAATGGTTTTGTTATGGACGCGATAACTATTTTTATTTAAATTAATTCTTTAAGAAACAAATAAGGACTTTTATATGAATTTACACTGACTTTGTTATACTTATTAGTAAACTCGGCCTGTATAAAGTACCTTTGAATATCAACAAGCTATACTTTACTTAATTATTATAGTTTATAAACAAATTTTAATTTACCTTTGGAGCTAGAAAGAAACTTATTTGGCCGCGTTTCCTCTCTTAAGAAGATCCTGTCTTACACCCCGACACAAAGCAAATTCTACTTTTATAAATTGTACCATTATTCATTATAAATATCGAAATCAATTACTATACAACGTTATTTGTCTTGTCTTGTCTTCAAACGTTATTTGTTATTTCGAAAAATAAAATGTCAATTGTCAAAAGTAAAAGTCAAAAACGAAGAAGACACCAGCCCACCTGCGAAGCGAGAGCATCTATCGGCCAACTAGCGAACTAACCAAAAAACCGGGACAGAAATTGAAAATGCTGCCATTGTCGATCGGCCTCCTACCCTCTAGTTCTCCATAGGCACGATGTACTACAAGCCATTCTGCAAAAGTCAAGTTGCCTTCGATGCACCGTAGCGCCATCCCAGCGGAATAAACTCCAATACAAAAGGAAGGTACACTGGTATAAATCGAAAGGTATACAAAGTAAATTAAACCACGAAGTGCAAAACACACTCCAGTGTATTCCAATATTTATGTTTTATACACACTTGTCCATTTTGTATTCCTTTCTTTATATTAAAAGCTGGGGTAAAAGCGTAAGTTCATGCTGGCCAGTACCGTATATTTTAAAGCAACCATATAACCCCTTTTCTTTAAATTAAAATACGTAATTAAACCAACAAAAAAAAAGTAAACTTTACAACAAAACATTCCATGGGATAGGTTTAAAATACAAAGCTCTTTAACTAAAAAGTAAGGGTAGCTTTTGCAGTCCTATATAACGTTTCAGCCCTTTGTACAAACTTCTTTGTTTTATTTTGTTTTCAATGTAAACTCGCCGCAAAAACAATGCAAAGGTTTATGTGCTTGTTTATTATTTTGACCGGTTGCCTAAATATTAAAGGTCGATTTATAAACTTGACGTTCCGTTCGGAAATCCGCCCTACTATGCTGTCAATTGAAAAAAATTTTGGACCACGCCCAAATTTGGTCAATAATTTAATGTTAATAAATTATTACTTTATAAACGAAAAAAAAAATACCACAATAATAGTTAATATAGTTTTTTTGAACCTTTTATTATTATTATTATTGAAACAATGAATAATTAAAAAAAACCCAAAAGCCACCTTAAAACATTGGTTCTCCCCTTTGAAAGCAACAAATATGGCCAACAAAATAACCCATGTTTAAAATAACTTAGCCACTTGTGACTATCGTACCATTGAGTATTAAATGATGGCGATAAATGTTGTCCTTGTTTATGATCACGATTTAAAACATTAAGGGGTGGCGTAGGGCGACCTTTATTTATTACATCTCTCCTGTCGTCATCTCTAAGTTAAAAAATTAAAATTATCTTATGCAGCTGAAATTTTGCATGTGGGCTAGAAACTGCATTTAAAAAACTTTTTCTAATAACTTTTTTCGATATTTTCGGAAATACCCCACTTTTGATTTATTTTTTGGAAAAAATTAAAATTTGACATCAGATAATACGAATCACGTGACTACTATTTTTTGCTTAATTTTCATCTCGATCGATGCAGAACTTGATGCCAAAGTCAAATTTCGAATAAAGTTATAAAAAAAAATCCCATATGATGCGGACTTTACTGGTCACACTGTATAATGGACGATTTCTTTAATTTAAGACCGAAAACCTAAAAATGTGCACGCTCGTGCTGTCACACAATACACCATATGTGATGTACTATAGTCGGATCTGGTCTTATCGTGCGGGTCATACGATTCAAGAAAGGCATACTCTCAGTTTTTGTTTTCTTTACTTGCGTTTAATTTTACCCTCTAAATAAAATACGTAAGATAAATGAGACAGACTTATTCCATTTTGACATGAAAAAAAGGATATGTATTTACTTTCCAGCGATTCTAAAAAAGCTTATAATAGCACCAGCTACGTTTTATTTTATATATGCCAGTTTTGTGACTTTGACAGTTTGTGACAAAATGAAACAATTTTCTGGGTTTTTGCATCCCCAATCAAAAAAAAATGGTACTTAATCTGATAAACTATTTCGAAAATGAAAGAAAAAGTGGAAATTCGCCAACCAATATTCAGGAAACAGTAGCCAAAGCACTGGGAATTAGTTTAAGGACTGTGCAGAAAATTGTGCATAAAACAAAACATAACATAATACCCAAGAATACTAAAAAGTGTAAACGAAGAAAGCCAAAGACTGAGGATTTAAGCGAAAATATTAAAATGGGAGTTCGAAATGTGATTTACGATTTATACAAATCAAAAACCAATGTAACTCTTCCAGTTTTACAAAAAACATTAAAAATTCGGGGTGTTTTGGAAATTGGACTTGAAGCGTTATCAAAATTAATAAAAAATTTAGGTTTTCGCTATAAAAAATACTGTAAACGAAGATTTTTATGTGAGCAGCCACAGATAGTGAGTCAGCGTGTACCGACAATTACAAATCGAAATTTAGAAAAGTGGTATTTTTAGACGAAACGTGGATATTTTCGAATGGAAGTGGTTTAAAATCTTGGCAAGATGAGTCTGTAAAAAGTGTTAAAAGGAAAAAGGGGTGCGGTACGGGAAAGCGTTTTATTATTTGGCATGCCGGTTCTGCAACAGGATATGTTGCAGGTGCGAGTTTAATTTTTTCTTCAACATCAAAAACTGCTGACTATCATGATAATATGAATTGCGAAATGTTTGAAATATGGTTAAAAGTTCAATTGATACCAAATTTGGATGCTCCGTCTTTAATTGTATTAGATAATGCATCGTATCATTCAAGAATTTTAAATAAACAGCCTACTTCATCTTGGAGGAAAAGTGATATTTATGAGTGGCTGGAAAAACACAACCAAAATCCTTTACCAAATATGCTTAAATCGGAACTCCTATCAATAGCAAAGTCTCTTAAAAACCCCAAAATATACGCGGTAGATGAAATACTGCGTGAATATGGTCATGAGGTTCTACGACTGCCGCCATATCATTGCCAGTTTAACGCAATATAGAATTAATATGGGCTGGTGCAAAGTCTTATTATGAAAAACATGTAGGTGATGGTCTTAAATCCGACCAAGTACAAATAGTTTGGCAAGATTCGTTAGATCATATTACACCAGAGTACTGGAAGAAATCGGTGGAACATACAGAAATATTATTAAGGGATTGGTGGGATCGAGAACAAGTACTAGATGTCGAAGTAGCGCCAATGATAATTGCTCCATTCGAAGACGACTCAGACGACGAGGACTTTTCAGATTTTATAAGTGACGATGAGAGTTTTTAGGCTATAATTATAAACGGTGTTTTTCGTTTACATTTTTTAGTATTCTTGGGTATTATATTATGCTTTTTTTTCATGCACATTATTCTGCATAGTCCTTAAACTAATTCCCAGTGCTTTCATTACGGTTTCCTGCATATTGGTTTGCGAATTTCCACTTTTTCTTTCATTATCGAAATAGTTTATCAGACTAAATGCCATTGTATTTTTAGGTTTTAGTAGTAAAATTGTTAAAATAAATTGCACTGTTTATTATTGTCGTTTTTAATTAAAGGGTACAGTAGGTATATAAATAACGAATATATAATTTTTTTGTAACTTTTTCAACTCCCCTGTACATAATTTTTACAAAACTAATAATATTAGGTATATGTGGCTATCTTCGCGATAGCTAAAATAATGAAACTATTTTTCCTTCCTTCGGTATATTTGTAAATAATCTCACAACATTTTGATAGCCTCTGTGTTGTCTGATTTGATGCATATGATCAGTGACCTTTGGACCCGCACGTTAAGACCAGATCTGACTTTACTAATTTGTTTTTGTAGTGAGCTGTGATAATTATTAGCTGTCAAAAAGTGTTTTCCAAATATTTATTATTTTTTATTGGCTCAAAATTATTGTTTATTTTTACGATTGAATTAAACCCGAAAAATCCTTTATACCAAAACATTTAAAGCCGTTTCAGTTTTCCGCCTATTTGGTTGAAAAATATACGACGTATTTAAACAGTGCTTTAAAAAACAAGAAAGAATAATAAAACATAATGTGATTGCCAATATAATGTTTTTTCAGTATTTGTCGACCTAAACATATAGATAGATATAATTTTTTATTCTCAATGTGTATTTTTAAGGAAATTTAAATAATTAGGTAACTAAATTTAAAACAAGATTTTTTTTTTGTAAAATAAAGTGTATTGTAAGAAAATTTTATCAAAAAATGTCATAAATTTTGCAAGAGAAAGTAAGTAAACAAAAAACCCAACAAAAGAAGAAAATAAATATACAACTATATCACAAAGCTAAGTTTAATATTTTCAACTCTTTTAGAGATGTTGAGATCTAATTTTAAAGACAAAAGTAACCTAACCCTTTCAAGTTAGGCCAATTTAATCCTAAAACGATGTCATTAGGCTTAAAATTCAAAACCAAAAATAAATAGTCCCAAAACGCCACAATAATACGAAAAGTAACAAACAAAGGGAAATTAAATAAGGGAAATATTTCATTATAAAGCGCAAGAGACAACGTTTGCTTTAATCTTAGGTACTCAAAATTATGTGTTGCTCAATAGCATAACAAAACCTCGTGAAAAAACCTTTGTGTAATTAATACAGTCTAAATATAAGCGAATACATGAAATTTCGTAAATAAATTAGAGGTTTCACAAAATAAATGTTTGTGTCCGACAGGTGTAAGTTTAAAATAAAAGAGCTATTTCCTAACATAATATTGTTAAGCCACCGAATCCTATAACAAAGTAAACTAAACAGCTCGTTACAGTAAGATTACAAACAAACAAACAAACAAAAATTAAATAAAAGGCAACATTGGCTTTATTCTTAAGTAAATTACAGTGGAAGCAAGTTCGGTGTTTGTACAGTCAATATGGAAAGAAAACAAACTTCAATTAGGTATCCCAATTATTAACTCATCTTGGGTTTTATAGTATACACTAATAAAACTAGTTAAATTTAATAAATAAACTAGTTCTTCATCAGACATATTGGCAAGGACAAGGGGGGGGGGGGGGGGGGCATTTGGCGCCTCCTTGAGAGAAGACTATCCGGCCGGTTGTGGTGTTCCATTAGTTATTATTGGCCTATTCTAGTATAAGAGATATTGAAGAGATTCAGGAACTGGTCCGAATAAGTATTGAGAGTATAGTGAAAGGTTTTCTTTTCGGCCAACTTTATTATTAATATTATTAACCCCTTTTGCTGCCCGGGACCACGCTTATGGGGACTGAATCGTTTCCCATTTTGTCGTTAATTTAGTTATACGATTGGTTTATAATAAATGTCATATTTATCAGACCAATACATCCGCTGCCATGCATTACACAATTTGTTTTTATATTAGTATATTTCGAGACGACCACATTCTCAGTTTAGTGGTTAAGGTGGACTAGCCCTGTTAGCTAGACTTCACCACTCTACGTTTGGGTAATTTCTTTTCTTTTTCAGCTATGTACATATTATTTTCTGTTAATAAAAGTCTTTATTATTATTATTATTATTATTATTATTATTATTATTATTATTATTATTATTATTATTATTATTATTATTATTATTATTATTATTATTATTATTATTATTATTATAATTAATATTTATTCATGCACGCAGTGACGCAAAAAAACAATATGAGAGAGTAAATTTTAATAAACAAGGAAAAACGTTATAAATATTTAATGCTTTTATCAAGTGTTCAATTTAATAAAAATATCGTTAAAACTGTATGTTGTCCTTTGTGATTCATAACGGAAAATTATCATTTTCGTAATGCCTCAGTATTAATATTATTTTAAGTCGAGTTTTATATACTTATCTTTGGTTTTAATATTAAAACTTTGAAAATATTTTGAATTAGGTGTCATTATAATAAAAAGCATTTTGGGAATTTTTCTTTGATCATAATTTGTTTTGATTAAAATATTACGAACAAATATTTGTATAAAAAAACATTAATGTGTGAATTCATACGTTTGTACTGGGATGGCTTTTGACCCCTACTCCATATGCAACAAACTGATATCACACTTATCTATAGTCTTGTACGTCGCAGATACAATAGAGTAAAAATATATTTTGTAATGAAATAACTTTCCAAACTGGCTCCATATAAATAACTGTTTCTTGGCAATTATCCTTAATATTATGATATTTTTTTTCTTATTCTATATAAAAATTGTGACAGAAAGTATTTAAATTATACAACAAAAAGAGCAGTCCCAAGAGAACAAAATACAGCGGCGGTAGGAAAACAGAGCCGTATAAATAAAGGTCCATAATTTCATTAGGAAGAGATACCACTCACTTTTCCACATACGTTAGCATAATATGATGTATTTAGTTAATCAATACGGAAATAACACAATTATTTAGATCTTTTTATTCGTTCATGCGTCAACCGTATACATGATTATACTTTTTATAGCTCCAACAAAAAGGCATTGTCAAAAATTTAATATTAATGTGGATAATATTTTAAAGTTGCACCAATTTTATTTAATTTATTTATCATAACGATTGGTGCGTCATACTGCACAAAATTTTGAAAAATGTGTATCGTAATCTATATAATTAAATATTGCCATGTGGTTGGCACATCATACCTAAAGCAATTCTTATTATTTCTTAAATACTAACATAATGTTTGGCAAAACGATTCTCTATTAAATTTGCAAAATTTAAATAAAATACTCGGATTCTAGGGCATTAGAAACACCCAAAAATTATTACTTACAGCGGATTTTTACTTTTTTAAGTCGTGTCAACCCTGTAATAAAATATGATATAATATAAATTTTCTTCAGTTTAAATTTAACCTCTTGAAGTTTGATTAACCCTAACTATTGACTACTTTATTATTTATTCTTGATTTCGTTTTGTCAATCGTTTCGTCAAACTTTAATGTAATTTGAATCTACTTTAGAATTCTCACGCCATAGACACGCAATGTCGGGTCTGTCAACATAAACTACTTCTGGAATTGCTTTCACCAAGAAATGCATAACGTATATTGCTCTAGCACGTATCTAGTACTGTTTATTGTTCAAATTATCTCTTGCTTACGACTAACTCAAAACAGAATTTAACATTTTAATTAAAATAATTTATTTGTTACACTGTAAAAAATATGCTTGTCAGTATTATTTCCCTTTACTGTAGTTCAATGTATAAGAGCATAAATGTGTTAGTTACATTAAGGTAGTCATATTATATTATAATATTGCTTCCTAAATATTCTTTATCAATATTTTCCTTATTCCCTTTTGTCAGTGCATTTCTGGCAATTGCTGAGAGGATAAGTTACAAAAATAGCACTTAATAAATAGAGCTGAAATTTAAAAATATTTGTATACTATGTATTACCGTTCTAATGAAATTGAATTATAAATAAAGTGAGCGGAAATAACTTTTTTACTGTGTGATTGCATAATTGTAAATTCATATTTAAATAACGATGACTATGAAAATTTTCAGAGTATGCATTATCATTCCGTTTATATGCAAGAAACAGTTCAAACGATTCTCACTAAACCAAGACTGAGTGGGTTTAATATTTCCATATAATTTAAAATTTACGAGAGCTTTACCATTACAATAACACTGTTCGGGGATTTATTAAATTTTGATAAATTGTATGTCTGTTTTACAAAAAGAATTCGTAATTTGTGCTTATTCTAATATAGATGCAAGATAATATTGGGATTTGGAAAGAAAAGTAAAAAATCCAAAAATAGTACTAGATAATTAATTTGTGTTGGGCTACATACTTGGTGAAACTGTTGTTCCATTGCACAGGAGATAACAATAATACCTACTTGTTATGTTTCACAATTTTAATCAGTTTCCTGACACGTGTTTCGGCCCTTGCGAGTCATTGTCAAAGGAGTACAAAAAGATACTAAATTCTACGTGACATTACAACGGTATTTATATCATATTATGGTAACTATAAACATGTCATAAAATTAAAATTGGGATTAGAAGATTGAATGGTCAACTGTGGGATTTCCTCATTTTTAAAGGTACAGATACATATTTAGTCCTAAATATAATAATATAACAAGTAGTTATTATTTTTACCTCCTGTGCAATAGTACTAGACTTTATTGATATTATTATATTATCTACTACTATCTCTGTTGTGTTAATTGTCAAGGCCAAAATTTCCCATTTGATAACAACCACTGCAATATGCATTTTATCACGTGCAGGGCAAAAACGAATATCTAATTCATTCTTAATAGAATTTTAACGTGGCGATCGATCAAAATGAAAATGGATGTAGCGTGAAAATACTTACATACTAAAATAACTAGAAAATTAAAAGTTAAATGGAAAAAATTTAAAAGTACCTTTTGTCACGAACTATTTACTAGTTAAGAAATAATAATGACCGGAAAATGCATCAACTGTTGTAATTTAGAAGTTTGTTGATAATTCTACTAATTTTATTAAATCTGATAAATGACAAAATATATTTTCAAGGGCGTCGCCTATTTCGGCCAGAGGAGGCAGGTATCGTGCATAAAAACAGCCCAATTCAGCCCCGAACCCAAATGTACCTATTTTAAATTTACCCATCTCGGCCCGGAGGGTTTAACGGTGGACTAACGAGGTACTACCTAATTAGAAATTAGAATTAAACCTAATGCATCCACAAGATGTAATTGTAACTATACACAGAGAAATAACAATATATATCATTTAATTTTGTTTAAAAGTTTATTAATTAATCAATTAATTTATGTAATATTATGTACAAAAAACGCCTTAATCCTACTTATTAGAATGATAATATGATACAATTTTCACATAATCCAATATTGAAATTTCCTTGTTCTTATATTTTTTAATTTGTTCCTCCAAATACTTTTGTTTTTTCTTGCCTAAATTTCTAAACATATTTGTAATGCTAATACTATTACATTTAACGTATGTTTCTATTTGTACATTCAATAGTTCTTTAACAAAAATAATTATAGATAGGTGAGTGTGATATATTGAATTGTTAAAATGTGCGTGAAACGATTCACAAGCATTGGTAGATTTATTTAAATCAGCAGAAGCACTTGCCCAAACGTGAGGTAGAAATTTTGATTCATTGGTTAAATAATTTTTAAAAAGATAATCTGAAAATTTTTCCAATTTTGCATTTTGAGGCTTAATTTCATATAACTCAAAAAAATAGAAATTATCTACTTCATTGGGTTCTAAAAAGAGAAGTCCAAAACAATAGTGCAGCCATTTACCAACATCTGACTTGTCATCTTTATAAGATTGTATCAAACCAAGTTTCTGTATTTGACGGTACCATGCTTGGGTCAAGTGAAACCTACAACCAGTAATTTTGATATTTGTCCAAATTTGAGTTAAAGCGTTATGAATTGAAATTTCAAAGTCTACTACTGCTTCTTTTGATGAAAATACTAAATTATAATTGTTACATAAATCATATATCTTAGACAGGCACAAGCGATATGTTTCTTCACGCTTATCTTTTAACAAACAGAAAACCAACGGAATATAGTGACCATTAAAAAAGCCGTGTATAGTGAAAAGTTGTTTAAAAAGTTTTGTGCAATAAGAAAAGGTTCCGTACATATACAAAATCTCTGCTTTACACAAAAAATTTAAATTAGAATGACAGGAAAATATTATTAAATTTAAGGTTGCGTCATTAATTAACACAAAATCTTCACCTTTATTAGTTTTTGACCTCATGGCAGCTAACACTTCGTGGACTTCTGTGACTGACTTGGGTAATGCTGGCAGCAATTTCCTCCGAGCATAGTAGATGTTCTTCCTCACACATTCCAAGTCCTTTCGGGTGAAAGCATCCTGTTCTGGTTGCTCCGACAAAGCTTTTCTTATTATTTTTGCAGGTTTCTCACATATGTCAGATTCAGCTTTCCTCTTCGTTGTAGCACTTAATATTTGCCGTTGCAAGACATTTTCCAACTCTGTCTCGTGTGAATGGTTTTGATTCGATGTTGTCAAAAGTCGATCAGAAGAATTGCCCATAGTCTTTAAATAGGCATTGCACCTATCTTTGATGCATCTCCACTTTGTTTCTCCCGAACTTAATTTTCGGTTTTGTTCTTTATATTTGAACAGATTCAACACCAAAAGTGTTTTACCGCGTACGCTTGTGATTTCACTTAACTTAGCCGATTCACCCATTTTTCCGCCTTTCTTTACTAGATTAATACAGTTTAGATGTTACTGTGGAACTAAATAACCTAACAATGAGCGCCCCTATAAATAATCTAATTATCCGAATCCAAATATATGTAGGTAAATTACGTTTTAATTAGTTTTCCGTTGTGGGCCGAAATGGACATTATCCAAGCTCATTAAAATTCATCTTACCTGGTATTTCCAATTTTTCGGGCCGAAATGGGCGACCGCCCATTTTCAAGTAATTAATTCAAAAAAGTTTTTTTTATCTAAATAAACGGACGCAGAAATGCAACCTAAACAGGTTGCAGAATTTATTGCGTTCACATTCAGATAGCTTATATCATATATATTAAAAATTAGAATATTTAATGACCTAATAATTTTTAAGGAGGTTTTACATAAACGAGGACATTTAAATATTCTGACTTAAGGAGCCCAGAAAATAATTAAATTTTAACTTTTGAACTGTCGTGTTAGTCTCGCGCTAACTAAAAACTTAAAAGAGTTTTCTTTAAAGTTAATCAATTTGTAAGCAAATCTTTTTTAGTAATTAAAACACTTTCAACTTGAAAAATAAAATAGTCATAATAAAAGTACGTATATGTAGTATTAATATAAAAATTATATAAATAATATATAATAAAAATTATATATAATATAAATTCATTTTATTTAGAAGAAACTAATCATAAAGAAGTTGAAAATGTTATTGATAGTTTGAAATTAAAGAAATCTCCTGGTGCCGACGGAATAACAACAGAAATATTAAAAACTATTAAAACTTCTATTTCTAGATCACTAACATTTCTTATAAATAATATTTTTAAAACCAGTATATATCCAGAAGCTTTCAAAATTGGTATAATAAAACCTATTTTTAAAAATGGAGATTCTAGTAAAACTAGTAATTATAGACCAATAACATTAATATCTTCGATAGCAAAAGTATTCGAAAAAGTTTTAAAATTAAGAATCGAAAATTATTTGGAAAAAATAAATTTTATTTCTAATAAACAGTTTGGGTTTCAAAAAAATAAATCAACACAAAATGCTATTTGCTGTCTAACAGAACAAATATATGATGCACTAGATAATAAAAAACCTTGTATTAGTATTTTTCTAGATTAAGCAAAAGCCTTTGATACAGTTAGCCATAATTTACTATTAAAAAAGTTTGAAAATATTGGATTCAGAGAAAAGCAATTAGAATTAATTAAAAATTATCTGAAAAATAGACCAACTTATGTTCAAATAGATAAAGAAAAAAGCTATCCAAAGGTATTTAAGTATGGTGTTCCCCAAGGAACAATTTTAGGACCATTATTTTTTAATATTTATATTAACGACTTATTTAGTATAAATTGCGATGGACAAATTCATAGTTTTGCAGATGATACTACAATTTTTTATACCGATACAAATTGGGAAAACTTAAATAATAAAATTAAAAAAGATTTTAAAATTATAAAAAATTAATTTTAATAAAATAAATTATATTCCTTTTACTTTAAACCTAAATAACCTACCACAAAATATGAATAGTATTCAAATAAATGAAGACATTCAAATTTTTAAAATTAATAAAATAAAATATTTGGGAATTATTTTTGACAGTAAATTAAATTGGAATTTTCACATAGAATACTTAATTAAAAAATTAAGAAGTTTACTACCGATTTTTAAAAACATTAAAAATTTTTTAAATGTAAGACATATGGAAATATTATATTACGCGTTAGTTAAAACTCATTTAAATTACGGAATTTTAGGCTGGGGAGGAATAAATAGAACTTTAGTTAAAAAATTAGAAATATTACAAAAAAGGTTTCTAAAAATTATATACAATAAAGATTATCTTTATCCTTCAAAAGAATTATATTCAGAAACAAAAAAGTTGAACATCAGACAACTTTACATTTATAACATCTAATATATATATTTAAAAATAAAAACCTTATACAATTTAAAAACCATAATCATAATACACGTCATAAAAATGAAATAACCATAAAACCTAAAATAAATAAGTCCATAGGACAAATTTTTTAAAAATATTTATGTTTTTATTTAATCGATTATTTACCAACAAAAATTAAAAAATTGATTTCATTAAAAAAATTTTAGGTCGAAATAAAAATATGGATATTAAAAACAGACAATTTAAAAATATTTTTAGAAATGCTTTAATTAATTAATTAATATTGTTCTGAATAATTTATATGAGTAATATTTTTTACTTAAAAATTATAAATTAATAATTTTATTATAGGTAATATATTTCTTCAAAAAAGCTGCGTTTATACTATAAATTAACATTTTTACTTTAAAAAAATTGATTTTTAATGCATATTTATGATTTATGATTTTACATACTAAAGAAAAAAATAAGATTTGCCCCTAACAAGCTTAGCTTCAGGAGATTGAGGAATAAGTTTATCGAAGACAACATAAACATATTTATTATATTATTAAATTTTTAAATAAACTTATTATTATTATTTAAAACTCTACGAAAAATTTTACGTTTATAGGACTCGTTTATAATCAACTAATTATTGTAGTCTTCCTTCATCTCTTTAAACTTTAATAAAATTTATTGCGCTTTAACTAATTTGGCTGATTAAGGCACGCTATTCGAATAATTTTGCTGGTATTTTGTGATTTACATTTTAAATAAAATAGTTACCTCTTAATAAAAGACAATGAGCCTAATGAATAAAAATTAGGCAATTACTTTTTAGTAAAGGCAATTGCTTGACTAGCAAATGCTATAAGTAAAAGCGATTGCTAGATCTGGATATGAATAAAATTTTAAAGCAATTGCTGTTTTTCTTACACCTCTGTAGCAAATGCTTATTGAACACAAGTTCAGACTTGTCTTATCCACTTGTTCAGATTATAGATTTCATGTTCAGTTTGGTGCCAAATTTGCAAAAGAGTTGACGTAAATACAACAACGTTGGTCTACTTATTTAGTACAATAGTAATATTACGTTTTTGTGGAAAATAGGAAACTTATATTTTTGTGATTTCAGATTTCAATGAAAATGAGGAAAGTGATAGTAGTGATGAAGAAATTAAAGACAAGCAATTGATATTCGTTCACTAATTGAAGGAACATAAATAAATCTCTCTGACCACAACCGTTTAGCTTCCACAACAGCTTCAGCACTTGTAGGAAATTTAATAAAAATATTGTATTGTATAAAAGTATATGTCTTACAGACAGTAGTTTGGTGAACCTACAGAATTTTGAAAGCCCGGATCCGACAACAGCAGAAAGACTTTAATCTTCCTTAAAGGCGACAGTGCACCCCTAGCCTTTTACCAGAATCAGTCAAAAAATAATTTGCCAACCACTCAACATTTTCGCAGTCAAATCGATATAACTTTCTGAAATCATCATAATATATGCAATTTTTACGTACAATGTAGATTTTTCTTTTAAAGGCGTTCATATATTCAGCTATAATTGAAGACACAAATTAAGAGCAACGCACGTGTATGCCACAGAGAACTAAAGTTGACTGCTACCAAGCAAATGATGCAGGGGTCGACCTACCTTAAAAAGTTGAAAGAAATTATTGCTACACTAAAAAAAGCAATTCCTTAATTTATTTATCACATTTTAAGCAAACGATAGCAATTGCTTCTATTTAAGAAAAAAGCATTGACTAGAAGCAATTCCTGCACTTTTAAGCAATTGCTGGACGCAAAAGCAATTACTTTAGTTTTTATTCATTGAAATGATCATGAAATTTCGAGGACGACTTTTCCTTATAACGTAAGCAACCACACAGGGAGTTTTTGAAAATCGACCTCCAAGGGGGTAAAAATAGGGGTTGAGAAAAGGGGTGTAGCCTACTACCTACAACTGTTTATAATTTTAAGTTATGGGGTCAAAAATTGGTACTACGTTGATACTGCTATAATAGGCAAGCACGTGTTTTGATGTTCTGGGAAGTTTTCGCCCTAGATGATGAAAACACCTTATTCTTAATTTTTCTTAAATTGCAAACGCGTCCTGCCGATCGCCATCAGTACAGTACATGCATGTGGATTGAGGTTGTAATAAAATTATTGTAATAGTAAACATAAAATAGAATTTCGGAATTTACAGATATTCTCGAAAGCACACTGAGCTTTCAAACTTTTTTAAATCCCCTGGCATGACTTTTCCTCATTTTAACCATCGCTGTTGCTGCTGATTAAATCTATAACACCCTGTATATAAAGAAAAAAAAATTAATTGAGAATCGTTGTTTCTTTGCACTCTTTTATACCCATTACGCCAAAGCCATTAATAAAAATTTTTGAAGCCTTTTATTTCTAAAGGCCAAATTGAAAAATAAGCTTTTCAATTTGGGTTTATATTAAAAAGCGTTCACTGATATTATAAAGCCCTTGAATTCTTGTCATGTTTGTATACCGCAAGCAATCACTATAAAAATGCTGACCTTGCCCTTTAAATCGTAATAATTCTAATGCGAATTTACGAACCAAAAGATGTTAAGAGTAAGAGCAAATACTGTTGACGCATTGGCCAATTTATGTTCTTAATTATCAATATTTTGTTTTTTTTTTATTTTTTTTTAAATGCGGCCAGATACCCGTCTTTACCTACAGTTGTAAGTTAAAAAAAATGTAATTCATAAATAATTAATAAAAGCAAAGTACGAAATTTTGCCAAATTTGCCCATATTTCTTTTTCTGCTTTTAAAAATTTATATCAACCTTTTTTAACGTAAAACTGTGGGTAATTATACTCCAAAGATGGGTATTTGGTCGATGTTTGGTTCCAGGAAACAGACGAAAGCCGTGGCCGTGATCAAGGCTCCCTTGGAACGAATAATAACCTTCTATATTTCAGAAAGAGTATACAAAGAAATAATATACAAAGAATGAAATTGCGTTAGAGAATTTTTATGCCACAATACCACTTTCTGACATTGTTATTACAATACCTACATCTAAAATAACATATTTATCGTTTAACAAGATACAAATTAAAATGAAAATAATACTACTAAAAAAAAGAAAAAAATATGAATATAATATAATGACCTCTCGGATTCTAACATTTACATACCTGTATCAGATATTTCGATTCAAGAACTCCGAGATATCATAAGGCTCTATTTCTATAATTAGTTTACATACTGCCTTTTTGTTTGTTAACTTCTTTAGATTTTCTGGCAGTTTATCGAAGAACTGAATGCATTTGAAATGAGGCAATTTCTTAGAAAGTGTTAACCTATGTGAGGCAGTATTATAATTAAGGGTCCTTGTCTGATAAATCTCATGATCATTTCTATACCTGCTGAAATATTCAATATGTCAGATACAGTTAAAATATTTAATCCTGAAGTGACTTCTACAAGACTCATTATAGCTTAAATTGAACAATAACCTCACGCATCTTTTCTAGCTGACAAACACTTTACTTACTTCACTTCCACTACCCCAAAAGACAATGCCGAAACGCAAAATTGACTGAAAATTTGCAAAATACACCATCTTCAAAGTATGAAAGTCCAGATACCTCTTAAGAACCCTTATCGTGTACAGAACAGAGTTCAACCTTGTACTACTTAACAAACGCAAAGACTCCTAGAAACTTTGTATTATGTGCTAAATTTACTTTTCTATTGTTTAAAGTTAGATTATCAATATTTATACTTGAATGTCTTGTTTTAAACAAGATATAGTTAGATTTTTCCTCGTTTAGAATCAAATTATTTTTCAGAAACCAATCCTCAGACCCTTTCAAGCAACTGATTTGTGATGAGAACCAAATCAGGCACCCCATCTGCCACACTCAAGAGGTTGGTGTCATCAGCATAGTTGACATGTCGCTCTGCGAGTTCAGTATAATAAGTAGATCATTCAAGTATATTACAAACAACAATAATACTTCCCTGAGGTACACCCCGATCAAGATTTAACACATTCGACTGGTTCTTTTGAGCTTATGATATTATTTCTACTTTCTGTGATCTACCATTACATATAGGTAGAATACATTCTAGTGCTTTGCGCTGGGTTACAACCCAGCGCATAGCACTGCCCCTTACTCCATGCCTCCACAATTTAGCCAGTAGGATACTATAATCCAGACA
This sequence comes from Polydrusus pterygomalis, assembly GCA_963969555.1. Taxonomy (NCBI): domain Eukaryota; kingdom Metazoa; phylum Arthropoda; class Insecta; order Coleoptera; family Curculionidae; genus Polydrusus; species Polydrusus pterygomalis. Next base: position 10,947,905 of record OZ018379.1, read on the forward strand.
ATCCTATGCTTTTGACAAATCCAGGAAAGTGCCTAACACCACCTTCCTGTCTTCTAGGGCCTGAATTAGGACTTTAAGAAACTGGAATACTGCAGTCTCCAGAGGAATATTTTAGAGGTAATAGTAATAATACCGACCAAATGACCTTACAGAAGAGCCGCCAGTGAGTAATTCAATTTATTCTTTGGAAGCGGCCAATAATATCTATACCAGTATTACTATATTGTGTATATATTTATTTTAAATAATTTACGACCAGTCGACTGCGTTAAACTTATATTGTCACGAAACAATTGTATCTCTGAAACGAGCTAAATTATTCAAAACAGCAACTATAAAACGCTAAATTTAAAAATATAACTTAGTGTCAAAATGCAAAGTGGAAATAATAAAACTCCGCCTAGCGTAGCAAAAACAATTTTTCAGTGCTTAAATAAGCAAACTAGTTTCTTTGTTCATATGCGCAAGTAAATTCATAAAAATAGTTTATTATTTAGAGGCAAGACGTGTGCTGGCACATCGGGTCACCGGGACTTTCCCATCCACTTATCATAATTATCGCTATTTATACATAACCAGAAAATTTCCATTTAAAACCAGGGTCGACAGATTCCTTATTCCTAAACAAAACAGTCAGTGTCTGTTTCAACTCTGTGCTGATTAAACTAGAGAGGAATATTTAACTGTTAAAACAAAGTTAATATTGGATTAGAAATTCGTTTCGTAGTTGGTTGAGTCGTAGACTAATGAAACCAAGACATTTTGTACGGGAAAATCTGATTGCTGAAAGTTGGAACCCCAGATAGAGCTCGTAATATGATAAATTGATATGATACTACATACATTATTGGCCAAAAATATTTAGGTTTTAGTTAAAAATGAATTTAAAGAAAACATCTAGGTACCAAAATGTTATTTTTTTTAAGAAACTTTAAAAATCATTTAAAACTTGGACGGTATATGGATTATTTCTGGTAACAAAATGCGTCACAATGAGAAGATACAATTTATTTCTTAACAAAGTAAATTCATAAAAATAGTTTATTATTTAGAGGCAAGACGTGTGCTGGCACATCGGGTCACCGGGACTTTCCTATCCACTTATCATAATTATCGCTATTTATACATAACCAGAAAATTTCCATTTAAAACCAGGGTCGACAGATTCCTTATTCCTAAACAAAACAGTCAGTGTCTGTTTCAACTCTGTGCTGATTAAACTAGACAGGGATATTTAACTGTTAAAACAAAGTTAATATTGGATTAGAAATTCGTTTCGTAGTTGGTTGAGTCGTAGACTAATGAAACCAAGACATTTTGTACGGGAAAATCTGATTGCTGAAAGTTGGAACCCCAGATAGAGCTCGTAATATGATAAATTGATACTACATGCATTATTGGCCAAAAGTATTTAGGTTTTAGTTAAAAATGAATTTAAAGAAAACATCTAGGTACCAAAATGGTATTTTTTTTAAGAAACTTTAATAATCATTTAAAACTTGGACGGTATATGGATTATTTCTGGTAACAAAATGCGTCACAATGAGAAGATACAATTTATTTCTTAACAAAATTGCTCTAATAAACGTAGTTTATTATTCAACAAGGTGCCGCTAATAGAACCAGGCCCGGTTCTAGACCTCCTGGCGCCCCTGGGCAAGGGTCTTATTTAGCGCCCTCGAAATTTTTATTTCATATTTTTTTCCTAAATATATATCTTACTTATTCCATTAAAAATATTTAATTTTTTTGACGTGATATTTTAAGAAGGAGAGGTTAAAAAACAAGCAGATAAAAATACTAAAAAGGTTACAAAATATGTTTAATCCACAATCGGCTCTCTGTGCACTCTGCAGTGACTCGCTCCCTTCAATGTTTTAATTTTAGAAAAGAACAAGTCGACACGAGTCTATCCAACTGGGGCTGCTGTCTATAAATATCGAGGTTTAAAGATCATCGATGTTCCATTTTCGATGTTTTTTTGGCCCCTATTAAATGGGTTATAGGCACCCGCTTTATTTCAGAATTTATAAAAAATACTTGGGCGTCCCTATCTTTTAAATGGTATATTATACATCGAAGGTTATACAGACGCCTATTTGTTTTACCTTTGGCAATATTTTGCGCCCCTTGGACTTTGCGCCCCCGGCGTCTGCCCGGGTTGCCCGGGCGCTGGGACCGGGCCTGATAGGACTGATTACTTCCAATAAAAACAATGTTCTAGCAAATGTGGAATTGATATAACACAAAAGCTGGTTTGATTCACTAGCAATTTATTTATTATGGGTTAATAAAAAATAAGCTATCAATACAAACTGTGTTAAGCAAACCTGTTGTATTTGATCATTTTCCTCAATGCAGTTAGTAGCTCGTTGTGATTCTATCAATCGCATATAATGTTTTCTCTCCTTTATAAAAGATCAGTTTCTTAAAATTTTGATGGCACTTGCCTATGGTAACATACTCTTGCCATTGATATTTAAATGTTGTGTCTGAACAAACAAATTATTCTAACAAAAAATTTAATTATTATTTTTGCTGCAGGTACATCTTCAAACATAAAAACCGAATTTGTCCTGCTTGGTCTATTTAATAATGCATCAGTGCAGCAGGAGGGTCCTTGGAAACTTTTAATAAATGCACCCGCAAAATTATGTGTTTTTAGGAATATTTTTACTGAAAAAGTTTTCTGCTGACTTTATTTAGGTCGGGTTATGATAAACTTGCCAGTAAACTTCCGGTTCATATATTAGTAAAAAGATGATTATATTTTAGGTGAAACTACGGTGCTTTTATATTAACTCAATAATAAAAATTCTTTTATTCTTCGATATTTACGTTCAGCCAATTTTACAGAAATCGAAAGCATAAATTTACTTTCTTTTGTTTGTAAAAGATATCTATTATTAACGACTTTCCCTAGTATAATAACTATACTTATTTTTATAATTGTATATAAAATATTTCAAACAATAAAGAACTAATTTCCATACTTATATAAAAATCTGTTAAATAAGTTGAAAAGATAAATTTTTTAAATTTCTTTTATTAAAAACAATAATGTCATTCCATCAATTTTTTAAACATTTTTATGAAAAAAATGTCATCTTTACATATATTATAATATAAAAATAACTTCCCATTTTTGTCTTGTATCAAAAAATTGAATCAGGGAGCAATGCCACGAAAAATGTTTGATATTTCATTTTATCGGCGACTTGGTTTTTTCCCCGTTCGAATCCTAGTATTTGCTCATTTTTTTTTTAATACAGCCCGGTTTCCAAATACTCTTCAAGCATAACTTCATAATAAATGACGGCTTCGAAAAATATTGAAAAATGATCACGTCACTTTATACCATTGATATATGTACGAAAAAAAGCAGTCGGGCAGTAAGGCAAGTGTGTTCTTTAGTTATTATTTTTATATTTTTAAGTAAGTGTATCGATTTTAGTATTGTTGCACTGATTTATCCAAGTAATATGGTTGTATATATTCGTAGATTAAAGTTTTTTGTTCGACTATAGTGGATATTGTGATGTCCATATTGCACGAGAACGTAAACGTTTTAGCGCGATATGGACAATCCATCCACTCGAGTTGTACAGTATATTTTCTTCTTTAAATAGCACGCTGTATCAATATTTTTTTTATAAAAAAAACACAACTTAAATTGTTCATACCCGTGTTGTCACATTGTAGATATATTGTCAATTTTATTGAATAAAACATGAAAAACTAGATATACTTACATAATTTTATAAATGCATCAATTTTTTTTTTAAATAGGTTAATTACGGCATTGGCGGGCCGTTGTTAATGCAGCACTCACAGAGAATTCCAGAACGAGAGTTTGTGTAATTTGTGGATTCGTAACCCACGGCCGGAAAACTGGTTCAAACCCGGTGGATTCTTGTGATATAAGTCTTGACATGGGTCCAGCGTCGAGCAAAAATTAGGAAAGAGTGGGAAATGTAGCATTCCTCAAAAAACCCAGGCAGCAGTTTTCTCTAAGAAGGTTAACATTGCAGAACCCGATATCGTTATGGCAGGACACGCAATTCCACTGACTTCGTCTATTAATTTGCTGGGTGTCAACCTGGGAGGAAATAGTCAAATCACCAACCTGTCTTCGATGTTTTAAGCTGTCGAGGTTCTTAGTCAGCTCGTGGTCGCCGATTAGACGAACGGCTCTCCTTTGGATGGAATCCAACAACCGAAGGGTATGCTTCGGTGCAGAACTCCAGATATGAGAGCAGTATTCCAGTGATGGTCAAATCTGGGCTTTATAGAGTGTCAAAAGTTGTTAAGGTGTATACAACTTTTTGGTACGGAAAAGTAAACCGAGCTTCTGAGAAGCTGCCCTGGCGATTGCCACAACGTGATTATTCCAAGACATATTATGTCTGACGCCATAAGAAATTCTGCTACCCACTTGAGCATGATAGAATATCAAAAGCTGTTGTGTAGTAAGTACCGGGTGTAACATTTTGAACTGGTATGATATTGAATTCAGTTTGGCACAAATAGCCCTGCAATGTGGTTTCCACGAAAGAAACCTATCCATTTTTAAACCCAAAAAATTTACACTTTCGGTAAATAAGATCGGACTTTCACCAATCTTTAAAACTGGGGGCGTTTGCGCAGGTCTTTGACGGGACTGGAAAAGCAATGCCTGAGTCTTATCGGCATTAATATAAGGTTCGATGCCACTAAACCATTCATGCAAAGCCACCAAACTACTCTCACATCCTGCCTATAAAACATCCAAGGATTCCTCAGATAAAATTATGGAAGTATCGTCCGCATAAATGGTTAAATCAATATCAGGATCGACAGTGACTATGTCGTCGACATATTATAGTATAAAAAGTATTGTAGTATCCACACTTCGGGTATCTGAATTAAACTCATTTCAGTTGCCACCTGTTTTATGCTTGATACTGACATACTGCCTACGATTTTTTTAAAATGACTCGATCCATGACAAAGTAGAGCCCCTGATGCCGTACTTGAAAAGTCTCTCAAATAATTTTGAATGGTTGACTTAGTCGAATGCCCTACTCAGATCAATGACTGAGGATCGTAGTTCATAGCCCACGTTAAACCGTAGGTTTCCTCGCGAATGGCCCAGGAAGCGAACGAAGCGAAATAAAACCCGAAGAAAGTGAGCAAGCAAGAGAACAGGTTAATTTATTTACTTTTAATTAATTTATTTTCCAATAATAATATTTTACAATCAATTTTTCATAACATTCATAACAAAGCTGAACATATGAAAAAAAGTCCAGTCACCGGCACCGTTTAAATAACTGATACGCCATATATGTATGGTTCTCACAATCGAAGTCTCATTAATCATATCCAGTGACACCAAAACGGTTGATTTATGGCATTTATCCGAATCTTACTTTCTTATTTTTTTGCCAAAAAGCCTAAAAATCGTGTATCAGTTCTCATTCTTTTAAATAATTTAATGGAAAGGGCTTTTGTGTCGATCCCTTTGCGTCTAGTGCGCCATAATAATTTGGTTTATTTATTTTGCCGCGATTTTTGGGACAAGTGTATCTTTTCTACTTTAATAATAATAATAATAATAATAAAGATATTGATATTGATATTTGTGTCAAAATATCGAAATTATACAATATAACAACTAAAAATAACTATTGGTGACAATAACATACTAGTTGGCACAAAAAGATAGAAGATAATGTTTTTTAAAATAACTTTTTAATGCCGAATAGTTTAGTTTTTTTATATTGTTATATTATTATTGTTATATATTATTGAAATATTATATTTAAAAGAAATTTTATGTTTTTCTCTATGATGTATGGGTATTTCCAAATTATTTTCATTTCTAGTGTTTATGTTATGAATTTTTTTATATAAATTCAATAGAATAGAATATAATAGAATAGCAATATATTACATACTGAGCTATAAATTATTACACTGTATTTTTTGTACTAAAAAGTACCTAACCTAATACCAAGTTAACATTTTCTACAGGGTTTTACATTTGCACCTAGAGAACTAAATCCCTGTATGCGCAAAATAAAAAAAAAATTTATTAGTTACATTTTGAATTTTTTAGGAACTAGTTTCTTATGTAAATACACGTAACCTAAAATAATTGCACTATTAGTGTGCCTAAACAAGAAAAATATTTATAAACATAATATACAGTGTCACCAGTAAAGTCCGCATCATATGAGATTTTTTTTTATTAATAGCTTTATTGGAAATTTGACTTTGGCATCAAGCTCTGCTTCGATCGAGATGAAAATTAAGCAAAAAAAGAGTAGTCACGTGGTTCGCATTATCTGTCAAATTTTAATTTTTTCAAAAAAATAATTTAAAGTGGTTACTTTTGAAAATATCGAAAAAAGTTATTAGAAAAAGTTTTATTAAATGCAGTTTCTAGCCCACATGTCAAATTTCAGCCGCATAAGATAATTTTTATTTTTTACCTATATTTTGTAAATTGCACCACTTTTGCAAAATAAGACTTAACGCAACTTACATAAAACTTCTTAGTTTTGACAATGCTTTATTTCAGATACATTTTCTTTATAGAAGCGCCACATTAAATGTGTGTTTTTCTACAAAATCAAAATTGGGCTATTAAAATTTGGTCGTATGTGATGCAAAGTTTATTTGTTTTGGACCCTGGACTGGACTGGAGGTAACTTCATAAAATAAGTATTTTTGAAAACGTAGTTTGTGGTTGAAAGTAATACACGTTAACGTTATTATGACATAGCTTAATAATAAATTATAATATAGGGGTTTTAAATTAAATCGTTGAAAATAGATAAACTTTACGTTGTTAAACTAAAATTTATTTTCCACTTAAAAACACTTTACTGAAGACACTGTGTTCTTTTTTGTCTTAATATTAAGGTGTATTACTTTCAGACAGAAACTACCTTTTCAAAAATACTTATTTTATGGAGTTACCTTATACAGGGTCAAAAACAAATAAACTTTGCATCACATACGACCAAATTTTAATAGCCCAATTTTGATTTTGTAGAAAAACACACATTTAATATGGTGCCACTTTAAAGAAAATGTATCTGAAATAAAGCATTGTCAAAACTAAGTTTTATGTAAGTTGCGTTGGGTCTTATTTTGCAGAAGTGGTGCAATTTACAAAATATAGGTAAAAAATTAAAATTATCATATGCGGCTGAAATTTTGCATGTGGACTAGAAACCGCAGTTAGAAAAACGTTTTCCAATAACTTTTTTCGATATTTTCAGAAATAACCCCACTTTTGAATTATTTTTTTGAAAAAATTAAAATTTTACATATAATGCGAATCACGTGACTACTATTTTTTGCTTTATTTTCATCTCGATCGAAGCAGAGCTTGATGCCATATGATGCGGACTTTACTGGTGACACTGTATATGTCAGAGAAAAGAAAATTAAGAATTTAGAGTAAGTCAGTGAATGAATGATTGTCTGTATATATAAATGTTCTGCGACACTTCCGGAATTTTTCAATATTATTGATATTTTTAATTTCTACGGGTAATATGTTATATAGTTTGGAAGCTAGGTAGCTAAAGAAGAGCAAATTAATATTTGTATTACTGTGAGGTATTCTGAGGTGTTTTTCAGGTTTGCTTCGTGTTGTATATCTATGATAGGTTTTTTTAGTTCGGGTTTTTTGTGAGTGAATATTGAGACTGCTAATATGTATAGGGATCGTACATTTAAAGTATCTTCATTGTAAAGTACCTAATTGGGTCAAGTAGCGTTTGTTTTTTTGTTAATTATTTTTAATATATAATTTTGAACAACATTTAATGATTTTAGAGAATTTTTGTACAGGCCACCCCACGCAATTATGGATAGTAACAATTTTTTTCTAAGAATTTCCCTTAGGATGTAAAATTTGTAGATTCATTTCCTTATATCTTTCGTTAGGTTTAGGACAAGTTTGTTCCACAGGTGGTTATCAATAGTGTTGCCTAAATATTTTGTGGTTTCTACTTCATGAATAGCATTATATTTGGACAATTATATAAGGTAAGAGAAAAAGCTATATAGTTGGTTTTTGATGTATTAAAATGATCTCGCCATTGTTTTATTGTACTAATTCCTTTTATAGTATTATTTTTAACCTTCTCCCATGTTTCACCTGCAAAAATGACAGCTGTGTCATCTGCGTAAGATATGACGTTACCATTATTGCATGTATTTTTGTTAAGGAATTTATGTATGTTTTGAAAATAATTGATCCTAGTACGGTTCCTTACGGTATACCAATTTTAATGCCAAGAGGATATAATTTTTTTTAGTAAAAATGATTTCATGAATAAAACAATTTAATTGAATTTCACGTCTAAACTTTAACAGTGAATTGAACGAATTCGAGCTTTTACCTAGGCTGATAAGCCGTGGCGAAAGAGAGGGTTATCTTTCTTCCCTTGTGGTTTTATCGAATGTCACTACAAAGCACTTCTAAAATGGCACCATAACTGCAGAATTTTGACATTATAATGAAAAAATGTTAAATTATTGTAAAAACAGTAATAAACTTAAAATGTTTTTTACATTATTTATAATAATACCAATTTTCCAAATAACTGTTGTTTAGTAGCAAATTTATAAGGGAAAAAACCTTTCATGTCCATAGAAATACAAACTCGCTTTACCAGTGTAACGTACGCATTAAGGCAAAAAATGGTCGATCAACTCTTTAAAAAACTAATATCAGCGTACATGCTGTCCTGTAATGGAAAATCTGCGGATCGAACAATCAAGGACTAATTAATCATCCATTTTGACACAAATGGTTGATTTATGGCATTTGTCCGCTTCTTTATGGTTTTTTTTTGTCCTGAAAAGGCGTACGTGGAAAATAATTTCCAACATTCGATATAATTATACAGCAAACAGGCGTTAATTTTAAGGTAATTTTATTTTTATTTGGCAGGAAATATATCCAATGATAACTTTAACGAAGCTTGAAAATTAATTTTTTATTACATGGTGGTTACCCGATATCATCAGCATTATATTATACTAGCGACCCGCCCCGCTTCGCACGCGGGTCTAAAATGTGTTTATTTACGACATCACATTAGAAACCTCTAAATTTATCAGTGTTTCTCTACAATATTATGCATGTGTTATACATATAAACCTTTCTCTTGAATCACTCCATCTATTAAAAAAAACCGCTTCAAAATCCGTTGCGTAGTTTTAAAGATTTAAACATAGAGAGGGACGGACTCGCGACAGCGACTTTGTTTTATACTATGTAGTGATTATATACTATTATATTATTATAGCATTGTAGTGACGCCCAGCCTAAGCCCCCGATCCTAGAATCATGGAATTTCTAGGATACCTTCTCATTAGAACATAGGCATCCACTAAGGAGAGTTTTTCGAAAATCAACTTCTAACTGTCTATCATTTTAAGGTATATTGCTGAAAATTATTATTCTGCTTACTCTGCTTACTCTGCTTACTCTGCTTACTCTGATTACTCTGCTTACTCTGCTTACTCTGCTTACTCTGCTTACTCTGCTTACTCTGCTAAAGTAAGCAAGTATATGTTTTGGAAAATTATGCCCCTGTTTTGGGAGTAGAAATGGAGAGGGTAAGTTTCCAATGCAACCGCTAGAGAAAAAGATATAGGTTAAAATTGTAGACAAATGTATCACTTGGAACAACTAAACATGTGTTCAGACATTTACGAAAGTTTTACCACCAAGGACCGAATGGGTGCGCCACTGTATTACCAAGTAATATTAATTTAAAATTTAAACAGAATTTCAGTTATGCATATAAACCCGCAATTTCCCAGTTCTTTTATATAATAGGTACCTACTCCTAAAATACGTAGTTACGAATGAAGAAACTTTGCTTTTCTCGGCATATTAATAAAACACCAGTATTTAACCACCTGGGGTAAAGTAACTAAGAAACTTTTAATAAATGGATCACCGGAATTATATGTTTTCAAGATGATTCTTGGAAACTTTTAGTCTAGCTTTTCCCAGGGCATTCCTTTTCCTAAATTTACCAGTGTAAGGTAAGTTGATGTAAGTTCGACCCAAAACTTTGTTATAGGGAACACGTTTTTTTTATACAGGCTGACTCACTTCTAACGATGGATTATTTTACATTTTTGTTTAAAATTATAACCAATAACAAAAGCTACAACAAATTATAACCAATAACAAATGCTACAACAGATTAGGTATATAGGTACATTTTCTTTAAACTGTTTTGGTTATTTGCAATAATTGGAATAATTCATCTGATAAAAACATTTTTGGTTGCCATTTGTAAAGAAAAGTCGATAAATCAACAATATACCGTGCGAGCAAAAATTATTTGCATCAAACGGGGCATTGCATCTAAGGACGTAATGCTTAGCCGTAGAGCTTAATACCTGTTGGGTGTCAGTAACTACCTGAATTAACAACCAATCAGTTATTTCGTCATCTTTGACAGTCGTTACAAGTAATTTGATTCATCGCTAATTTTTCCAATTTCTTGAACAATTCACACAATGGGTTTGTGGATGGACGATTTTCACGAACATTTTTCTAACGTTGCTTTTATTGCTGGGGATTTTTATCATTGCCTGAAAAGAACCGTGGCTGTGTTTAGGGAAACAGGTTCTATACAACACAAAAAAGGAGCAGGAAGACCATCTGTAAGAACCGAAGAACTTGTTGCAAACGTTCGTGAAATAATGCAAAATACGCCAACAAATTATATAAGACGCCTGTCCCAAGAAGTAAGAGGATATTATGGAACACGCAGGACTATTCCTAAGAAGCAGCTAAATTTATTTCCTTATAAAGTGCAAGTATTCCAAGAAATACAAGCCGCAGATTTTGAAAGACGCAGAAATTACTCTCAATGGTTTATCCAAAATTTATTGGAAAGAAATGATTTATTAAACCTGACATTTTTTTCAGATGAAGCCTGGTTCCACCTCTCCGGTTATGTGAATTCTCAGAATACACGCATGTGGAGTAATGAAAATCATGGCATGAAAAGCATGGCGGTGGCCAATTTCAGCAATTTATGTAATTATTTTCTTTTTCTTTCTGTGTATTCTTACTTTATAATTTTGTAAACAACAAAAATAAATTTGTATTTGTCTACTTATTTTATTACTCATTAGTTTGGCAGATCATGTCATGTTATGAATTTGACGAAACTTTCCCCTACATTTGGTTAGATATATCGTCGCCATATTATTTTGTGATCTAAACTAAGCTCTACGTTTTTTAATCCAAGCCCTCTTTGATGCAAATCACTTTTGCTCCCACGGTAATATACAAACAAATCTCTACGAATTTTCCAATTTAAAAAATCACAAGAGTCATAAAAAGGAATTTATTTTAAAACCCACAAAGAACATAAATACCTGCGTATCTTCATTCTTTTTATACCCAAAAACCCGTGAAAAGGTGTACAAATGGAAAAAAGTAATTCCTTGTAATGCACATTCAAACCTTACAAGCTTTTATCGCCTTAAGGGAAAACACAATAATGGCCGTTTGTGATCCCTTGTCAGTTTTTATGGTTTTATAAATGGGCTATTAAAAAGGTACCAATTCAAACTTTTCACTTAAGTTAAGTGCATACGATTTGTTTCTGTTATTTCCCCACAGTCAGAGGAGTAAGAAGTGGAGATGTTTGTTGTTGATTTTTTCACCAATCCGCATTGCATTTTGTGAGGCCTATTCGTATATATTTTTGGATTCTTTATGTTGTTAGCTTTCAATTTTAATTACTAAGGAGTTGAACTGAAGATTTTCGGAGCGAAGAAATTCTAGTACAAACAAACCTATAGACCTTTAGATTAACGAAAAATATTCACAGAAGGCTTAACAACACGTGGCAGCTACCGTGCGAGCAAAAATTATTTGCATCAAAGAGGGCCTTGCATCTAAGGACGTAATGCTTAGCCGCAGAGCTTAATACCTGTTGGGTGTCAGTAACTACCTGAATTAACAATCAATCAGTTATTCCGTCATCTTTGACAGGCGTTACAAGTAATTTGAATTTGATTCATCGCTAATTTTTCCAATTTCTTGAACAATTCACACAATGGGCTTTACGGAACAGCACAAAACATTCATGGTTGAAGTGTATTTTCGAAACGGGGTTAGAGTAAATGGTGAGTGGCAATACAACCGGGTTTGTGCATGGACGATTTTCATGAACATTCTCCTAACGTTGCTTTTATTGCTGGGGATTTTTATCATTGCCTGAAAAGAACCGTAGCTGTGTTTAGGGAAGCAGGTTCTATACAACACAAAAAAGGAGTAGGAAGACCATTCTTAAGAATAATTATAAGAAAGGATTATTCAATATTGTGGTAACATTTCTCTAGAGATGCTGGTCAACACTTTCGAAAATATGACGATATCTGTAAGAACAGAAGAACTTGTTTCGTGAAATAATGGAAAATACGCCAACAAATTGTATAAGACGCCTGTCCCAAGAAGTGGGAAGATCTTATGGAACATGCAGGAGACTATTCTTGAGAAGCAGCTAAATTTATTTCCTTATAAAGTGCAACTAATCCAAGAAATACAAGCCGTAAATACTTCGTTTTTCCCCATTTAAAGAACACTATTTTTAAAACACCAGTTGCAAATTTAGAACTATAACAAGAAAGGATACTGGTCAACACTTTCGAAAATATGAAGAGACGTGTGAATTTATGCTTGGAGCATGGCGGTGGCCAATTTCAGCAATTTATGTAATTATTTTTCTTTTTCTTTCTGTATATTCTTACTTTGTTAATTTTGTAAACAACAAAAATAAATTTGTATTTGTCTACTTCTTTTATTACTCATTAGTTTGGCATATCATGTCATAATATTAATTTGACAAAATTTTAACCTAGATTTGGTTAGATATATCGTCCCCATATCATTGTGATCTAAACCAAGCCCCACGTTTTTTAATCCAAGCCCTCTTTGATGCAAATAATTTTTGCTCGCACGGGACATACATGTAACATTTATATGAGAAAAAGATTGAATTTGATTTTAGCAGAACGTTTTTTTTAACTTTTTCATCGTTCATATGTGTATAAAACACGGGTCAATCTGCTACGAGCAAAGCATTCATCAAATAAACATAAAATGGCAGAAATGGAACGCGTTAAGGTATAATTTCGCCACATTATGACAACAAAAAAATAAATATTAAAGCCCGCATATCGTTTCCACCGAGGCGAAATGAAAACATTTTAGCTCGCGCCGTGATCTTTAGCGAGATAAAATGACAATATAAGCCATTTGCTACTAACGTCTGCGTCGTGACATTCACAATCCTGAACGTTGTCAAGTTGTAAATAAAATACTTACTAGACCAGAGTGGATAATTTTTTAAACAAAAAAAATAATAGTAGGATGAAACACTTTGGAAAAGGAAGAGAATATAACAAAAATGGAAGGAAAAATAATTTACGGGCGATCCGAGGTCGGGAAGTGGAAAGGGGTGAGATTTTAAGGGTAGAAAACGATTTATCTCGATTTCCGGCAAAACTACAAGTCCTATAGAAAAACGTTAAATGGCTAAGTTGTAGGTAATAAAAAGATCTACAACTATTGTATTTACACTTTTTTCACATAACCTCAAAATTTATGTGAAAAATTCAAATAACCAAGTTTTCGGTTTTTTATTTTTATCTTTTACAAAAATTTGGTAAAAACTTGCCTTTTTATGTACCAAACACACTGTTATTTATTTGATTTAAAATATTTATTTTTTCACCTTATTTTGACTTAATATCGAAAAAGCACCCTAATTTTCAATCGAAAATTCTCACGTCAAAATATCTGCTCTTTTAAAAAAGTCGGTGGGCTATTTGTTCGTTGAAATCTCTACTTTCTGATGGTGTAAAAAAATATAGTACATTACTATGGTAAATGTTCTCAAAAAATGCAAAGAAACGAAAAAAACTGGAATCCAAACATTTTTTTTTTAATCATTATGTACAATTTTGAGCTATTTGTTAAAATTTATACTTTAATTACTCGAAAAACGTAAGATTCCATGTTACATTCATAAACAAAAAATTTCAAATCCATAAAACATAAAGATCTCAAAAAACATGCGAAAATAGTTGTTCTAAATATAATTAAAGGTAGGATTTAAAGGGGATTTCATCACTTTTATCATACTAATGTATATTTTTTATACCATCAGAAAGTAAAGATTTTAACGAACAAAAAGCCCACCGACTTTTTTAAAAAAGCAGATATTTTGACGTGAGAATTTTCGATTGAAAATTAGGGGGCTTTTTCGATATTAAGTCTAAATAAGGTGAAAAAATAAATATTTTAAATCAAAAAAATTATAGTGTTTGGGACATAAAAAGGTAAGTTTTCACCAAATTTCGTGAAAAAAATTTTTTTTCTAAAAGATAAAAATAAAAAACCAAAAACTTAATGTTTTTTTTTTATACCATCAGAAAGTAAAGATTTCAACGAACAAAAAGCCCACCGACTTTTTTAAAAAAGCAGATATTTTGACGTGAGAATTTTCGATTGAAAATTAGGGGGCTTTTTCGATATTAAGTCTAAATAAGGTGAAAAAATAAATATTTTAAATCAAAAAAATTACAGTGTGTTTGGGACATAAAAAGGTAAGTTTTCACCAATTTTTTTTTGTAAAAGATAAAAATAAAAAACCAAAAACTTGGTTATTTGAATTTTTCACATAAATTTTGAGGTTATGTGAAAAAAGTGTAGATCTTTTTATTACCTACAAAATTGCAATTTAACGTTTTTCCATAGGACTTGTAGTTTTGCCGGAAACCGAGATAAATCGTTTTCTACCCTTAAAAACTCACCTCTTTCCACTTCCCGACCTCAAATCGCCTGTAAATTATTTTTTCTTTCATTTTTGTTATATTCTTTTCCTTTCCCAATGGGTTTCATTCTACTATTATTTTTTTTCACTTTTTACCATTTTCAAAAGCTTCAGCCCTGGTCTATACTAGGGCTGGGCAAAAATTCGATATATCGATATTTTTATCGATATATCGACTATATCGATATTTTTTTTAATATCGATATTCGATATTGGAATTTTAATATTGCCCAGCCCTAGTCTATACTGCGATAGCGGTAATACTAGAGAGAATATTCTAATAATTTCCATTTGACGAAGTTGATTTATGAAAAAACGCCCCCTTTTTACCCGGAAGCAGCGTAAATTTACCTACTGAATGTTTTAAATTTATTTATTATGCGATTCAAATACCGCGCTTCCATCCACGCTAGTTTTAAAATTAACGACTCTGTTAGGATTAGAATCCGAGTCTCTGGCCTAAAAAAGCTGCTGATCTAGTAACGATACGTAAAGGTGAACTTTTACAGGTTCTGATTCCACCCAGGAATAATAACAGTGAAGTTGGCAAGCCAGCTAACCTCAGGGCATAGAAGTCGAATTTGTTACCGTCACGACTCAGACTATATGCCATTTACAGCGGCTGCCTGCGGCACCTGTGGAAGTATAGCAGGAGCAACTCGCACGCACTTCACTTAAGTGGGTAGTTTGAATTCCTCCCTTTTCTGATAACGCATTTCTAAAACCATGAAAACTGATAGAGGAGAGAAAACTGCCATTTTTGTATCTTACCCCAAGTCTATAAAGGCTCCGGCTCCGGCTGAAGGTATACATTAAGTGAGGTTACTTAGTTTTTCATTGGGAAACGTTTTTTTCATAATTTTTTTAGGAACCGACTTTTATGCGCTTGTACTTCATTCTATGAAATTCATTTAAATTGTTTTATTTATTAAATAATTTCTACTAAAAATAACAGTAGATTATGAATATTTGAAAAAATTTTATTTGAAATTACACACAACATAAACACCATAAATACAAATAATTTGAAAACTCCAATATATCATCAAGAAACTTCTTGTAAATATAATAGTTCAATTATATATAACAATATAGAATTTGATATAAAAAAAACTACACTAATATGCCGGGTCCACACCAAACCAACAAAACAAAACTGGCAACAAAACAGCAACACAACAAAACTGCAAGTTCTCGAAAACAGAAACAGATTTTCAAGTAAACCGGGTCCACACCAAACCAACAAAACAAAAACAAATCAGCGACTCAATGTTTCCCAACAATTTTTAAACAAAATCAAAACATTCAGGCAACTATTTTGTTTTGTTGGTGTTTTCAACACCTTTTTATTTTCCCGGCGGCTGGCGGTAAAGATCAAAGTGTTGATGTTTTGTCTGCGTTTCTAGCAACTCTATTGGCCTAGTGTGTACGCGCTCGACGACAAGAAGAAAATAAATCAAATCAAAATTTGTATTTTTCTTCTGTATCGAGGGTCCGATAATTTGTATGAGATTTTCAAGATCCGCACTTGTCATTCATAAAAAGTTTTTAAAGCTAGATCGCAATTCTCCACTAATACCGACATCATCTTTTCGTAAATCTTCCAGTAATTCCTCAACATAGGTAACCCAAAAACGTTTTTTCTTTTTTTGGTTTAAGAATACAAAACCAGCTGTCATTATAAATAAGTCATGGTTCCTTTGTATTGCGAGATTTCGAGAACGCCAAATTAAATCAGATTCGATCACAAAGTTGAAAGATTAATAATTATTGTTTTCGCATATGTGGACAGCACTTGACAATTTGTTTCTGTTTTCGATAACTTGCAGTTTTGTTGCGTTGCTGTTTTGTTGTCAGTTTTGTTTTGTTGGTTAAATACGAAAACAATAATTATTAATCTTTTAACTTTGTGATCGAATCTGTTTTAATGTGGCGTGCTCGAAATTTCGCAATACAAAGGAACCATGACTTATTTATTATGGCAGCCGGTTTTGTATTCTTAAACCAAAAAAGAAAAAACGTTTTTGGGTTAGACCGAGTTTAAAGAACCGGCAAAAAAAAACTATGTTGAGGAATTACTGAAAGATGAATAATGAGAAATATGATGTCGGTATTAGTGGAGAAATGCGGTCTAGCTTTAAAAACGTTTTAAGAAAGACCAGTGCTGATCTTAAAAATCTAATACAAATTATTGGACCATCAATACAGAAGAAAAATACAAATTTTGATTTGATTTGTTTTCTTCTTGTCGTCGAGCGCGTACACACTAGACCAATAGAGTTGCTAGAAACGCAGACAAAACATCAACACTTTGATCTTTACCGCCAGCCGCCGGGAAAATAAAAAGTTGTTGAAAACACCAACAAAACGGGTGTGGACCCGGTATTTGGCGTTTAGAAGTCATTTTAAAACACATTATCTTAGGGTCGGATTTATAATTTGATTAATTGTTAATCAAAATTCTACGTTTTTGTGCCAACTAGTATGTTACTGTTTTAGTTGTTATATTTTATAATTTTTATATTTCGGCACAAATAAATATATTTATTATTATATAGTATATTACACTGTTGAAAGTGGTGCTCCATAAATGATGAGGTAATTAGCACGAGGCGTTAGCCGAGTACGGAAATTCTCCGAGTGTGAGAAAATCACTTTCACACGAGTAATGTACACATGACAATGTTGACAGGTTTAATGGGTTGCCTGACATATTTCCCCTTTTTAATATATTATTATTTTTATCATAAATACTCTTAGGTTCCCAAAAATAACGAAAAAAAAGGATTTTTTTTATAATTGCAATAATGCCCTAGTGTAATTTACCCCACCCAGCACCCCAATTCGCTCCACGGGTCTCGTAAGTTTGTTATTTTTTTAAATCGTTTTGCTGTCAAATTCGTCGGCCATCAGCTGTTTTATATTTCAACACACGTATTGAAAGAAAATATTTCAACACGCGTGTGATATAAAGGACTTTCTAGCCAAGTTAGGCGTGATTTATTTCTTATTTTCATAGGTGGTCGTTGGAAAAATATATTTTTATTCTCTCATTCAGTTGGTCTGGACTATCTTTATTAAAAAAATTTTAAATTTTCTACACATCATTCAATATGTTGAGAATTTCCTTCACTACTCATGTATTATACCATTTTACCTTGAAGCTCCTTTTAGGTTGGATACCGCTATTTTCTTTTCTGCTAATACCAGCAGCAATAATTTTCTCCTGATGATGAGCGTTTCTACGCTTTAAATCAATGATTTTCTTATTCTAGTAAACTTTCGGAGAAATATTTTTGGTTTCCTTTCAGTCCCATAACTAAGTTATCTTGAATCGACCCATTTGAACGTTGGGAGTCAGTGATTAAACGCTGTAAACGTATTTTCCGGACAACCTGTACAAATAGGAGGATTTTTTCAGTTTTTCAGAAATTCTATATCTTTCGTAGGATTTATACATGTATAAACCAAGAAAACACCCCCTAGTTTCCATATAAAAACACCCTTAAAAATTCAAATGAAATATTAAAATTTCGAAAGTTGCCGTACTGTCTGCCCGGGAATCTTTAAGAGCTGAAGAATGTTTGTTTACCAAAATGACTTTAAAGCGCGAATCGATATACGTTGCTGCTTCGTATATGGGAAACTTTGCTCTTTAACTCCAGGATACATTGATACGTTTGGAAGTTTAGTTTATGGATTATCTTGTTTAAAAGTTCTGAATTTCTCCGTTAAAGATATTTAACCAGATCTTTTATATTCCAGACTATTGAGGGAACTTTTTAAATACATTAAGCAGGATCATCACCCACAATACTCAAATAGGTTTACGTTAAACATTATGTTTGGTTCTGAATACTTTGCCACAAAACCTAGTAACTCAAGAATGCATTTTCGGGGTTTTCTCAGAATCAATTATTATTGCTTTATCTTAATGATAAAACCATGGGCAAATAACAACCTAACATACAACCCAATATTCGAACCATTACCAGTTTGTTAAGTAATAAATCTTTTTTTACAAAAGTCCATTATAACGATGTTAAACATGAGCATAGAGCAGAGTTTGAAACAATTTAAGTTGTTAAAAGTTCCTTTCAACTTATATTATAGATTTTAAGTAGGTAACTACCTAATACATAAGTTTTTCCTTAAAAGCAAACCGCTTGCAAAGTAAGAAGTTTTACATAATGGAACTTCAAACTCATATTTCTCGAGAGCAGTCGGATCTTTATAGGTAAAATTCTTAACCTACATAGTTCTGGCAAAATAATTCAAATACTAAACTATAGTTTTATGTCAGGTAATTTTAGAAATATAAAATACAAGTTTCATTTAGCTTGGAGTCAAATTGTTTAGAGTACCAGAACGCAAGCAAATGTTTTTTCAAGCGAAACTTATAACTTTATTATTATTAACATAATATTTTGATATAATACTGTACTGTTATAATGGATAATGGGGTTTTTGGAGACGATGTCTTCAAATGAAGTAACAGCCATCATATATATGCATGATTAAAAACTATTCTAGTTAGTTATAGTGACATCTTAGGTGGACATATAGGAAATGTTTTATCTAGCCTATCGATTTAATGAAATAGCAACGTAGCATAGTATTTAAAAAAATAACGATTTTTTTTAATTTGAACCCCGCACTTCTCTTATGGAAAATGGCCCTCGGTTAAATTTTCTAAATTTTTAGTATGTTGTAGAGAATGCCATTCTGATCAAAAGTGTTCATGGCCACAACAATATCTGCCGACCAGTTTTTGAGATAGTCCAAGATGCAAAATATGAATTCTCAATACACTAAATTTACTACAACCCATATTTATAGTCAATATAACAAAGTCAATTCCAAAATCTAGAAAGTTAAAGTTGTGAAATTGGTACCCAATCTTTGTGTTGCGCCGGTATTTATTCTTGAACTTTACCTACTTGAAACGTGACCTCGGGAAAAGCTTTTAATTACTAAGGGGAAAAAAATATAAAACTTTCTTGACGGACATTTGAATAAAAAATGTAATCAAAGACAAAAAAGTAATTTTTAGCCTTTTATAACCAAGATAAACAAGAAAATGTTTTTTATATTTTTTAAAGATAAACATTGGTGCTTGATAAAGTCGATGATAAAAAAGATTGGAAAAACAAATTAAAATTTGTACAGAGAAAAAAATTAGATAGCTTGTTTTAGTGTACAAATACTACTTTTATTGCATCATATAGGAGTCAATTTTTTTTTAGAACAGAAACAGCCACAGAAATTCTTAAAAAAATACCAAAATTAGAAGAAAATAATAAGGGCTGGGGCGTTTAGGAAGAAACCAGTTAGCTAATAATGTTATATGTGGTTGTCTATCGAAACGCTTTGTATTTAGAAAAACTTGAGTATACATATTTTTTTGCAAAATAATTACTTTCTCGGATCTTGATTACATGCGCTTTTTGTTAAATAATACTCGTAGAATAATTAAATAAAACAAGTGGTTAACATTTTACAGTGGGAACAAACATTTGGTAAATTTAAGGAGAACCAATAAACCCGTAGATTTTTATCATGATCATGTTTCACCGTGTATCTTAAAGCAATATACTTAATGTACCAAGTTAACACAATAAAATTAATACCAGTATTTGAGTAATATTTCGTATCGTTTTCGAAAACTTTTGGTAGGTAGGGTAGACAGTGGATAAAAATTGTGAGCCATATTACAACTTAGATAAAGGTCATTAAAAATTTGAAATAGATAAAGATGTTGATGTTTTATTGAAAATATAACCTTGTTTCTTTGAGAAAGAAAAATCATGTCGGTACAACTCTTTGAACAGTAGTTTTGTGTTAAAGACTTTATGTCCTTATTATATTACTAGTTATTCAGAATCTCAGTCGATTCTTAAAGAGAGAAAATAGACGCATATCAAACCAAGACAGGCGATCAATAGAAAGTCGTAGCTATGTAAAGCAACAGTTAAGTTGAAAAAAAAATAACTATTTTGTTGCTATAGGTCAGCTGCTTATCTAGACCAAGAAAATGTATGCATATTTATCAATAATTTAGATATATTTAACATGATACACAAAAGCGTTTAATTTAACCTTTTCTAAAATATGTGGGTTGATATTTTCACTCTACGTCAGTTCTCTGTCCGATTTACCCTACACGAAACTAAATTTATTCAATCCTGAAAGCATCGCACAGGTATTTTATCTTTTTGAGCTTCTATATTAAAATGATATTTCAGTAAATTAAATTCTAACGAAAATTATTCCACTTTGCTACCTTTATTGGCTCAATATTTCGTTTGTTATTAATTTGGACACATTAAATTTCAGTCAATTACAAAATATCATGAATATTTTAACTACTAATTTGAAAATACATTATTTATTCAATAATTTCGTAATATCGAAACAGCAGGCAACGCTGTATATATAATTTATTTGTTTTTTATAATAGACGAAGGTCTATTGAAATTAGTATTTAAGTTCTAGCATTGATTTAAAACAAACCAAGGTACCAGAAATGTTGATTTAAAAGTATATTAAAATGTGAGATTGTCGTTTATAGCATAACTTTGTAACAATCGTATGAACTTTTTTTGTGAAAAAACATCAAATATATTTTTCCTATTTTTTATATTCTTAATATCTAACTAAAATCAAACAGATCACACCCTGATAGCGTCATGCGAACGCTGCTGGGAGAAAAAAGGTGGAAGACTTGACAAAGCAGAATAATCGAATGTGTAAAAAGGGTCTATACCAAAAGATGCAACCGCCTTTTACCGAAAATTTTACTTTGCCTTATAATGAAAAATGGCGATGTAAATTTTCTCTCGTGATATAGTTATTAACATTGATTTATTATGTAGAGCTGTTCTCTTGATATATTTTTATTAAAATATTTTTTTAAAGATAAGGCAACTAGTACTTTTGTTTACAGGCATAATAATAAAAATATTAAATGATGTAAAATTACTTATTCTTATGATTAACAAAAAAATTCAATTCTTGCCATTTCTTAGTACAGTTGGGCAAATAATTATCTTAAAATACTTAGAATACTTCTTTTATTAGTTGGTACTATTTAAAAAGTAAATGTAAGTCATATGCATACATATAATGGCAAGTAAATAGAAACGTAAATCATACAGCTGCATGTTGTTGCCTAAACATACAAATGTATTTCATATACCTATATGTCTTCACATATTGCAAATATAATAGGATACTAATATTAATGCATTTGCCATTAGTACCAAATTACAGAACGTTTATGATATTATCTCCTTTTCTAATCCACGATACAGGGAGATACCCTACAGATACAGATACAGATGTGTAAAACGCACAAATTCCTGAGGTTAAAATATGAGAATAGCCCAATTCACCTTAATCCAAAGATGTCCAAAAATACAGGGTGTCGAAGTTATTATTTTTTTAACATTCCTTAATAATTTTCATCAATCTTAGTACTTGGGAGTTTTTTAGGATAAGGAATCGAGAGGCGTCACCAGCAGCACTTCGTCTACAATTAAAAGCTTCATAACTTTTTTGTGACTTAAATTATCAGTTAAACATTCATATTCCTTGCCTTCTTTTGTTCAAAAAAGGTACATTTAATAGGTATGGCTTCGAGCAATCTTTCCTAAGATAATCGAATTTAAATCTATTAGTGCATTCTGAAACTGATCCTAGATCTAGATTTCTGGAACCAGTCCTAAGCCTGGATAAAGGGTCAAGCAAACAGTGTTCGTCCATTAGATAACTTCTCAAAAAACAATGGCGTGTTAAGTTGTGAGAAATTTACGTCTATTCCATATATCTTAATTTTTTTAGAAGCGATCAAGTTCCCAAACTCAAAGTTTATTTAACAAAAAAATGTTCTACTGTTACAAGCGTAACTTAAAATGTCTTAAGGAATAGCAATAGCTGATTATTTGCTTACAACTAAAAGTCAGCAACTAAGGTTTTCAAGTTAAGTTTAAAAATAGAATAACAACTGAATAATCGAATACTTACCCTGCAGGCCTGCAGTATATCTAAATTTCAGTAATTTCGTACCACTTTTAGCGATGTGTTTACTGCTGACCATAAAAACGAATTCATCAAACCAACTCGTCGTTTTTAAGCTTAATCAAGACATATTCTATTCTCTTTTGTTCTAGTTGGACACGATCGACGGTTAAATGTCCTGCTATAATTGCAAGGTCCCAAAACTTCTTCTTGTATAGCTTTAGAAAATTAGCTGCTTTATTTGAAATTTTCATCGTTATCGTTTTAAGGATCAATCATTTAATTAAGCGCTTGACTGAGAAAATTATATATTATTGCAACATGTATATTGTTCATGCTTCATTTTTGAAGTACATTGCTGCACATTTTATCTATGCTTAAGAGTAGCATAGAAAACAAGTAAGTTGAATTTAAAAATTATTGATTTTCGATATTACTGCAAAAATTATAAATTTAATTATAGAAGTACAGCCCGTTCTATAACTACGTTGGCAACTTCGAACTTATCTGTAATAATAAGTAGTTATTTGCACTTAGCCTATATTGTCAGATTCAGGCGTAACAAAGCCAGTCACTTGGAACTGCAGCGGCCTTAAATCCCAAAGGTAGTAAAATCCAATATACGTTGCTTATAAGATTAACAGATTGAACCAACTGCAATAAATCTTTAGTTTATACCTAGAAGAAACAAAATAAGCTACATTGAATTGTATGGTTACAAGGTACAAGGTGACTCAGCAACACTGTACAGGGTGGGGACTTTAACTGGAATACATTCGATATTATTAAAACCGCTGAAGTTGCGCCTACAAAATTTGGTTTGTGTATGTTTTGGACCATGCGGAAATAAAAAATGATATCGGCGCTGTTGCCAGATTTTCCAGTTTTGCGCTACTTGTAGTAATTTTGTTATTTTAAATGGAATGCCCAATTTATTTTTATTGCAGTAAATTGGGCGTGTGAAATTTAGTACAATCCCAAATTTACGAAATTCTATCTTCACTAGTTGCTGAGCTATGGCAACACTGTATTTCCATTAAAAAGTACCGGGACGCCTATTTACCTTAAGGTAGCGTTACCTTGGTAACATCTCCATAGTTACTAAGTTATTGACAAGCTTCAAGAAAAGTTCTTGTCATGTCAAAATGGCTTATTTACCTAAAACCTCGACTAAAACCTTAAAAATAAAAATTCTCATGATAATCAGTTTCGGGGACCACCAACGTAACAGGTGAAAGATATTTGAAATTTTTGCAAGAAATTTTAGTGCCAGAACTGATTAAGTCATACCCCACCGGAAATAATAACTTGGAAGAAAGAATTTTTTTCCAGGAGGATGGGGCGCCTCCGCACTATGCGGCTAACGTGCGGAATTACGTGAATACCGCCTTTCCTGGCAGGTGGATTGGACGACGGGGAGCTATTGAATGGCCAGCAAGGTCGCCTGATTTAACACCCTTAAATTTTTATTTATGGGGTGATTTGAAACATAAAGTGTATATTATAAAACCTACAAATATTGAAGATCTAAAATATCGGATTAGACTAGAAATCAGATCTATACACCTCATGTTTTACGCAGCCTACAAAATGAGTTTAACGCTACTTTAAGGTAAATAAGCGTCCCGGTACTTTTTAATGGAACTACAGTGTTGCCATAGCTCAGAAACTAATGAAGATAGAATTTTGTAAATTTGGAATCTTACTAAATTTGACAGGTCCAATTTACTGCAATAAAAATAAATTGGGCACTCCATTTAAAATAACAAAATTACTACGTATAGCGCAAAGCTGGGAAATCTGGCAACAGCGCCGATATCATTTTTTAATTTCGCATGGTCCAAAACCACCACATACCTAATTTTGTAGGCGCAACTTCAGCGGTTTTAATAATATCGAATTTATTCCAGTTAAAGTCCTCACCCTGTATACTTACTTGAATAAAAACTGTTATTATTTTATTAGTTATCAGTAATAAACAACAATATTATTATATGGATAAGATTTTTAATTTATTCTTCTCTCTACCAAAATTTAAACATCACGACACGGTTAAAGATTAGCAAAAAAATATCTAAAACTGGATGTAAAAAATGTTTGGTTAACAGAATATTGTAACTACTTATTTTTAATGACAACAATCCAGTCGGAAAAGGTTAGACAATTTCTACCATTACACCCAACCATCAAATTAATGTTGGGGGCTTAGAGAAATAAACCTATTATTAAAGTTAAATAAAATACATTAATGCTTTGACATCGGGACCCAAAGAGGGACAGATAGGAACTTCTCCAGGGATCTTGATCCCTTTTTTGTCATTGTTCTCCAGGTTGGTATACGACTTTCTGCCGCTGCCTAATTTACAATCCTAAATTACCTCTTGACCCTAAATTCAAGTTAAAAGAGCTTTTTAATAAATTTATCTAAAGTTATTTAATTCCTAACGAAACAGATAATTTTTGAAAAGGAGAATATACAGTTCGACAGTAACTTCTTTTAAATCCAGTTTTAGCCAGATTTACATAGTTTTATCCCGATCTGTGGTCAGACTCGCTAAGATAATATTTTAAAAGAGGACTTGCAAAAAATATATTGGGGAAGATATGATACAATTTATGTATCAACTCGTTTATCTTTCAAAAACTAGGTTTTTACCTATATATACTTAAACCAATAAATGGGCCAAGTGAATAAAAAGGAGTCAAAGCTTGTACCAAAGGGAATTTGCAAGTAAGTACTTGTAAAACTTTTCAAAACCACATTTGCACTATCTCTAAAATTAATTTTTACTTATCAAACACACAAAGCGAATTTTAACATTAAAATATGTTATATATAGATACCTAGGTATATTGACATTTCTTGTTTCCATAGTAACGGCAATACGACGCGTCGCAAATGACATTAGATAGTCCGAGAGTCATATTAATTATACAGTATGTCTCCGTAAGTTGGAACCATATGAAAAACTTTTTTATTATTAATTTTACAAAAAAAAGTTATTCTTAATAAAAAGTTAAGACAAATTTTGCCCAAGAGCAAAGTACCTTTATTTTTGACAATATCGATAATTGTTATTAAAAAAAGTTGATCAGAAGTAAAAACCACGTTCAAATATGTAATTTCACCCATTTACGATAAAAAACATTTTTTTTAAACGTAGATATGTGTATCTACAATAATAATGCAATTTAACTGTACAGTAGTTTAATCTAGGATGTTTATTTTCTTATTTGCAATATAAATGAATATGTATTTATTATTGACATGTTTAAATTGCAACATTGTTAGATAAAATTAAGAAACGAACAGGTTATCATGTTTTTAATAATTACAAGAGATAAATGTTCATTCATAATAAATTAATAATGCAGAAAAATTATTAAAAAATAACAAAACCCATTTTTTCATCGTAAATGGATGTAATTACATATTTGAACGTGGTTTTTACTTCTGATCAACTTTTTTTAATAACAATTTTATTATCGATATTGTCAAAAATAAAGGTACCTACTTTGCTCTTGGGCAATATTCATATTTTTTGACAAACCTCGTATACGCCTAAAAGAATTTAATATTATTTGATAATTACATTTTAGGTTTTAGACCATTTTATTAAGAATAACTTTTTTTCGTAAAATTAATAATAAAAAAGTTTTCCATATGGTTCCAACTTACGGAGACATACTGTATATAGGTATTAACCCTAAAATATTTGTCCAGTTTAGAAAATTTTGCTATTTTATCTGGAATTTGTTTCATTATTTTATTTGAAACACATAGCCAATGATAAATATAGGTTACAAACTTCAAACCATAAAATACATCAATAAAAAGTTAACGATCAAAAATTTCGATAAATAGAATCCAATTTCTAGCAAACTGTTGAGACTATTTTTGTCAATAAGACCAAATTTATCAAGACTCTTCTCTTTTTAGGCTCATCTACGACATATTTTCTCCTTTTTTGTTCCAGTCGCACAAGATCGTCAAGCAAATGTCCCACCATTACCGATGCGTCCAAAAACCTTTGCTTGTCCAGCTTCGGAAAATTTACGGCTTTATCTCGGATTTCCTTCATTATCTTTTTTAGAATCGATCATGCTGCCAAACTCGGGGTTGAGTCCCTAGACAGTTTGCGGCCTCGGATATAATGGCTGACCGAAAGATGGCTTAACGCGTTTTCGGGTTAATTTGTGGATTATTGCTAAGGCGGAGTTAATAGAAGGCTATCAGTTCGACTTCAAAGAGCTAAAATAACTTCTGGAGTTCCGTTGATAATTTCTTTTGATAATTTTCTTCTTGTATAACAGTTGGTCGAGGCGTAGTTGACGAACACGTTGAGCTAATCAAACGTAAACAGAGGGCATGATTGGTACAAATATAATAGTGGAGTTTGCATCTATGGCAAACGTTAGGTCCTGCTTGGTAAACTAAATAGAAGCTTCCAGTGTTATCCTTTCTCGAAACCAATCAGTGTTCCGAATTAGAATTGAAACCATGGGACCCTTATGCGGTGTCGCCTTGTTGTCTGTCTATCCGTCTATCGCAACTTTCTTTCTCAGTGATTGTTTGGCATTTATCAGTACACTCCTGCTAAGAAAATAAGCTGAATACCGCCCTGACACCCTTTTACAACAAATTTTACAATACTTTTTCTTCTTAAAAAATCGTTTTATTTGGATAACTAACAAGCAATAGACTTTCACCAAGAACTAAAGCATGCCTAATTTTTCAGCTAAATTAAATGCGCAAGTACTTTTTTAAATCAGGGACCGAAACGAATGGAAGAAGATCCGGAAAATGTCAGACCCTTTTGTGTAAGTTGTTGTACTTGCAAGTTTGCTAAGGTTACGTTGCTGAAAAACATTTTTCGATTTTATTACGTTCATATTACCAGTTTGAATTAAATTTTAAAGAAGATGTTTAGCTTTCTATTGAGCTTTAAATTTGTGTTTTAAGTTTTACATGAGGTCAAAGGCAGAATAACATATTTTTGGAGATATTTCTGTATAAACGAAGTTAATAGTACATTACGTATCAAGTTTAGAAAAGTGGAACTTTACTTGGCGAGTATGGTTAGTTTGAATCCGAGCGAAGCGAGGATTTAATTTCCATACGAGTCAAGTAAAATCACTTTTCTGACGAGGTGCGTATACTATTTTTTCGCATTTTGTAAGTAATTAATTATTTTGCATTTCATATTAAAATCTTAAAAGAATAGTTACTGAAGAAAATCTACAAAAACTTAGTAGTATGACTTCTCGGTAACTTAGCAATATAAACAAGATGCTTTTTTGTGTTTGACGACTATTGACAGCATCCAAATAAAATCATATTTGAAGAGTGAATTTCACAAGAATTATGGAAATGGCTAATGGAAACGACTTCGGTCCGCGAAGCTTCTTCAAGTTTGCTTCCAGTAAAATCCAAGGAAAGATACGAGAAAGCATATAATATGTAAAATTGTGTTTTGAATAACATTGATGTTTATGGTTGCTATGCTGTAAAGTGACCCATTACTGTACGATTTTGAGGTCATTAATCTAGTGCATTACTGTATAAAATGCGAAAAAAAAATATAATGCACAACTAAGAGGTAGTGCTCTTGACCAGTTCCCGCTGTAGCTCGCGCGCAAACCACGTCCTCAGCTGCTAAGTGCTACCTACATTCCTTGTATTGTAAATAACTATTTTTTAAGTTGGATAAAAAGAAAGATTAAAGGGCCTAAAGACTTAGACGACAACTATTTTTACAAACTTTTATGATTCCAAAGAAATATGCGTAAAAAAAAACGATTAAAGGATAAATAGACAAAAAGGTCTAGCTAAGCCCGAAAACAAAAAAAAGGTCTGGCACTTGCTGGAAAATTCTGTTACGAACCTTTTTCAATCTTTTTTGCTCGGGCTCGATTTTACGCGAAATTGAGTAAATTTTAGATTATATTTGCTATGAGTTAATCCTAGTTCGGGTTTCTTCGTATATTGGGTTAGAGTGTATTTATTTTTTTTAAGCGAGAAAGTCACCAAAAATGGGACCACTAAGGAATTATTCTTCTTTAATTTTTGATAAGGTTAATTTAAATGACTTGCTCTTGCTTTTCGAACTAAAAACACGAGGACGAATCATGTTTAAACAAAATTTAGAAAGAAAACAATAAAAAGGATTTTCTAATCTTAAAACCTGATAGGTTGGAAGCCACTAAAACACCCGAATGCACCGTAAGCAAATTTTGCGGATTAGTTAGGCCAGCCAGGATTAGGTTAAATGTTTACATGCACCGCAAGAAAAATGTGGTTTAAGCTTCAGATTATCTAATCGTTCAACGAAGCGTGGATTCGCGATCGACGTCTAACCTCAAAGTCAAATTTTGGCAGTATTTTTTGGCATTTTTTTTATTACTTCGTGATAGAATGGAGTTTATAGAGGACAAAATATTCATTGATGATGACCTAGATATCCCCGACATCATCAACTTTGGTTTTCCTCGCAGAATCTACGAAAGAAGTGATTATTTTGACTCAATGGACAATTATTCATTTTTTCAAAGATTTCGCCTCACAAAACCTACAGTTCTCAGCTTCCTGGAAAACATAGAAGAAGAAATTAAATTCCAAAATGACTTGTAAGTTTATAAATAAAAGGGAGTACAATGGGATTAGATGGACTCTTGGTGACTAGTCCTGGATCTACTATAATCTTATTCGTTTTAGAAATAATAGTATAACCCCGATAAACCAGTTCCTGGCCACATTGCGTCTGTACTCTTGTGGGGGGCATCAGACTACAATTGGAGATTTTCTTGGCTGCCATCAGAGTACGATTTCCATAATTTTAAATCGGGTTACAACGGTCATTGCAAGAACAATTAAAAACGAAAATAATTCTTCGTGAACTCACTTCCAGGCTTCAGATTTATCACCATTCAAAACTTTCTTTGTTTTTTTTTCTTCGATGAAATTGGCATGTTTTAGCAGTATCCTCATGAGACTCCTGGGAAAAAATTGGTGATTATTTTTTGCGTTTTCACTCATTTTTGAAAATTAAACCAAAAAAACTGACAAATTTTTGAAGTTTATTCCTCAACTGTCGAAAAAAACTTGCGATTTCGACGTTGTCAGATTTCTAATCCGGATTAGATAATCTATACTGATTGTGCATAGCTACAAAAGCGGACAAAAGATTACAAAAACTGGATCGGGGAACTGGGATTACAATCCACAAACGGTGCATTCGGGTGGCAAAGCACCAGAAATCACTACCTTTTCTCGCGACATGATAAAAAAAAAACCAAGTTCCAATTTTTTGACAAAAACAGGTAATTCCAAAACACGAAAATTGTATACCATCTTTGAAATTGAAAATACGAACATAAATCACATAAAGTTTCTTTTTTTTTTTGGTAAAACTGAAATGTAGACCAAATAATCCATTGTTCTTTGTTAAGAAAGGTATCAAGTTAAGTGTTTTAACTCAAATATCTTAAAAACTAATTGAGATATATAGAGATTGATGAAGTACAATATTTTAACGTATAATTTGTGATGAAGCTGTCAGAAAGGTAAGAGGCAAGAAATGTATGCGAGAATTTATCAAACTCATATTGTACAACTAGGAGGTATCTTAAAACTAATTATAAAATCCTCTTTCTTGCCCTCAAAAATATAACTACACCAAATTTGATTCATATCTGCTTAAACATTTTCAAATCGTCACCGATTTTCTAAACTAAATTTTTATTTGAATCAACCAGTATCTCATCATAAGAAAATAAGCATCAAAGTCTTATGTTCAAGTGTACTATCGCCTGTTGTTGCATGGCTCAATAGTTATGGGACACTCTGCGTAATTACCTAAGTTTATTTACAAAAATTGTAATTCCTATTTTCTTTAGGTCTACCAAGGACTCTACTGATTGAAACCTAATTTGTAGGTCAACAGGAATCGTGTTCTTTTATGGAATAACGTGAATGCAACACTGATGGTTCCGTTAAAGGCAAATTTAATAAACAGTGATGTTGATTCTATTGTTAAACCGATTTAATTAAAATTCAAACGAAAATAATAAATAACACAATTCAAATAAGGATGCCTAATTTGTTTTTTTAAATTTTTAATTCAATAAAAATATCCAAAACCCTGCTAAGTCCAGACGACAAAAAAGGGTCTGAGAACGTGTAAAAAAAACCAATGAGAAACCTTTTTGTGATCTTTTCGGGTGTTCTTAATTTTACGCAAATCTGCTTTTAATATCGGGTTTCTATTTAACAGGGTTTAAAGGATAAACTCTGAGATATAATGACTTAGAGGATATTCATTCAATTGTTTTAGAAATAGGAGAGACCTGTTGTTTTTTTTGTGGCTAACAAGAAGTATGATGTGTAAAAATAATGAAAACTATTACATTTTATATAATCAATCAATCAAGATATTACTTGTGTAATATATCCCCATAAAAATATTATTTTATTTACTGATTTCTGATTTCATGTTTTAATATTAAGCAGTTAAAAGTGAACATTTATAATTTATAGGAAGAAAGATGAATCTTTTTATCGAAATATCCTAAATACATGAGTAAATCAAATGACGTTTTTTCAAAACGGTTAGGGTTAGCGACATCAATAAAGAGTACTTAATTTTTAGTCAACAGTTAAAGGTATGTAAAAAACGTTGTCTAAAGTTTTATCATAC
The DNA here is from genome assembly GCA_963969555.1 of Polydrusus pterygomalis. Lineage (NCBI taxonomy): Eukaryota > Metazoa > Arthropoda > Insecta > Coleoptera > Curculionidae > Polydrusus > Polydrusus pterygomalis. The sequence continues at coordinate 10,979,502 of OZ018379.1, forward strand.
ATGGCGTAAAAAAATGGGCACATTAGTGTCACAGCTACTCCGTCCCTGCAGCTGTGAGTAATTCGCAACACTTTCTGGGATAGTAATTTGAAGGGTCTTACCTGGTATACATCATATGAAAAAAAAATTAAATATACCTCTTGGTTTATTAATTATATGTCAAAATTTAATTCCATGGGAGCTCTTTGCGGGAGCCCATATCTCCGAAGAGGAGACCGATACGAAAAAAGTTTATATGAACTTGTAGTATTCTTTTTAAGTGTTTTTTTCATATCCGAGAGATTTCCAACATTTTCCCGGTATCTTCTTAACATAGTATAAAACAAAGTCGCTGTCGCCCTTCTGTCCCCTTTCATATGTGCTTAAATCTTTAAAACTACGCAACGGATTTTGAAGCCGTTTCTTTAATAGATAGAGTGATTTAAGTGGAAGGTTTTTATGTATAATACATGCATAATATTGTAGAGAAACACTGATAAATTTAGAGGTATGTTCGGGTTTGTATTTATAAATCTTGACGTAAACTCGCCTTATTATCTCAGAAAAAGCGCTGCAACGCAGGCCGGGTACACGCTAGTATTATATAAACAAAACTTCTTTAGTATTTCCTAATAAACTTGTAGACTTTTAACGGAGATAATTTTTTTTGTGTCCAACAACTTATTCTTGTACTTAATTCTTTTCTCTTTGTCATTTTATTAATATTATACATAAAAAGCTAATATATGTTAGGATCTTAGTTTTTGTATTGAATATTTAACCATTCCCTTTTAAGACACCTTAGTCTCATGTATTATTAAGCTTATCCCTAGCTATACCCTTTTAAGTAAGAACTAAAATTTTAAGCAAATTTACGTAAATTGAGGATGTGCAAAAAAGATTAAACAAGGTTTGTAAACGGATTTTCGAACCTAAGTTTAAAGAGTTTTCGTTTTTGGATTTACCGGGGTTTAACTATATCCCCATTAACTTATTTAATCTAGCCCTATGACTAGTGTGACGTACGTTTTATTAGACGTCGAGGTAAAATACTTATAAGAGCAACAAGTAAAATAATTTTAATATTTTTTATAATTGTAATGTACTTGTTAGATGAAGCGATTGAAATTGATAGAATAGTAATTTACGTTACAAGACCGGAAAGTAGTGTTTTTAAAGCCGAGACAAGCATTTCCAGGGCGAGCCGTAGGCGTGGGCTAAGACAGACACTTTCATTTAATTCTTTATTTTATATTATTTTTAAATGCGTCGTATGACTTCTCGTAACGGGCTTTTGATTTTACTGGCAATATATCGTAAGTCGCGCTCTCCTTGCTTACAAAATTTCTTCTGGAATCTTATTTTCCGTGTCGGATAATTTAAAATCTGAAATATTATTTTTAAATTTGCGCACTCGCGAAACAAGTTTGACATAAACAACAAATTAAAAATCAACGAACTGTCACTCGACAATGCATCGAAATGTTATTATCATAGTAACGAAAGCAAGGACGAAAAATTGTCCAGAAAGTGTATATTTTCTGGTCGGTTTTTAAAAAAATCTTTTTCCGGATGTTGGTTTTATTTTCAGAATGGAGCAAAATCCAGTGACATGATATAAAAATTCATTTTGATTTTACAGACCAATGTATTCGTTGTTTGTACGTATAAGGTTCTTAACTAGAAATTTTCTACGTGATCGCGTAGCATGATATAAGGTTCTATATCATGCTGTAATTACTACAATTAAAACTCAATCTAGTAATCACTGAATATCGCGTTAGTCTATTACAAATTCAGATTGAGTCGATGGTTAATCCTGAGTACATCAGGAAAATGGCAAGGATACAATACAATAATTAAAGGCCAATAATATGGAATAGATTGTTTTGTGTACTTTCAATATTTATAAGAGTTTCAATTAAACTTTAAAACCTTATTGATATAAATGTAATAAAAAGGCAAGTTTTGCTTTTCCCAATGATTCGCAGTTCGGTATCCTATTGTTGACATTCGATCACTCTATCTTTTGAACCCTTGCAAAAATGGGTACCTACGCCTGGGTCCTGTCATTTTTTGTATAGAAATAAAGAAATACAAATAGATATAGTCGATTTCTGGGATTGCAATATAATATAAGGATCATGTTTTGAAAAAATGTGGCTTCTATTTTTGGTATTTTTTTTAGTTTTTGAAACATTTTTAAATTTTGTAAAAATGGTCTTGTAATCTAAAGACGAACTTTAATAACCTTTTCTTATCAATCTGGAAAAATTCAAAACGAATTATAAACTATATTTATTTATTAAAAAAATTACAGGACAATATATAATTTCGGAAATTAATAAATTTGTAATTAGTTTCTTATTAATTGTTGTCGATATTTCCTAATTCTTTATTATTATTTTTTAGTTTGTAAGGATATTTTTGCTTCTGCTACTATTAAGTAATTTTCTTCTTTTTTCTTTTGCGGACATCTTCCGTTCAACAGTTTTTTTCTTTTCCAATTAAATCGGTTAACAATATACTGAATATTAATATTGCTGTAATCAATTCCTATTATTGGCACTTATTTCTACCAACGATAGAAAGAAAACCATTTAAAATAAGCATTCTTAATGGTTATTTATTTATTATTTACAAACAGCGATACAACAGCCTAATACAGCATCCAAGTTGTGGTATTGGCTAGTGGAAATTAATAATAGTTAAATTAAATATGTCATTGTACATCCATGAAAAGGTATAAATATAGAATATATAAACAAGTATTAATCATTGGAGTCACAGATTTTCCGCCTGTTCTTAATACTAGTCCTAGAGTGAGACTTTACTGTACTATAGGAATTCCCAATGTTGTCACTGGCAAAATTCTAGTAATATAAGTTAATTAAATAATAATTTGCTAAGCTAAAACGGTAAGGAAGCAAGTACTTACTTTAAAATCCGGAACAAATTAGCAATAATACAGCATCTAAAAGCGGCCAGGTTTAAAATTAATTAAATGTACTGGTATTTTTTTTAGAAACATTCGATACTCACTCATTGATTTCTAGGTTGTCACTGAAGTTTATTTACTTCGCGTGTAGGTATAAGGTTAGGTTAGGTTAGAGTGGCAGACCTCTGGCATTGATTAAACAGTCACACGTAGTCCTGTAGGACCGTTGTGGTACCACATGTGTTCCGCGGAACCTATCCGCCTCAGCTTCCTGATGGTTAAGGCGACGTGACATAGATCGTAGAAGAATCTTGACAGCTCATTCAAACCAGCCACTGCTGTTAATAAACTTCGTGATTCGACCCAGTTGCAGGCTGCTCACTTCCTCCAGATCATTAAAGAATGGTTCGCCCAGGGCATTGAACCTTCTTCTAGCGAGGCCGGGGCATTCACACAAGAAATGCTGAATACTTTCCTCCTCTTCTTCATCTCTGCAACTTCTACAGAAGTCGTTAGTTGGTATTTGCATATATTCAGCGTGTCTACCGAACAGGCAATGTCCGGTGACTACGGCAGTGATGTTCCTTAGCACTGCGGTTTTTTGCCGTCAAGTAGGGGCCACAATCGCCTGAAGATGCTACAAGTTGCCAGCCCTGTCCATCTATTTTGTGCAAGTTGTTTAGCTATTTAATCTATAATAATATACTCTTTGACTGATTCCAGTGGTCTAGCCACAGTATTCTCTGCTAGTTTGGCAGACATGCTTGCGCCCTCCCTGGCGAGCGGATCAGCAGTGTAGGTATAAATGGTAGGGTCATGTTACCGGATTAAAAGAAGCTTCTAATTTAATAAAGAACGACTTTTTATTTCTTGAAAAGCCAGAAATAGCCAAAAGGTGCAAATTAGTTAAAATATTTGGTAAAAATATTGCTGTAACAAAAAATTGTCCATAACCATTTTTTTTTATTTCCACAGTACGCCTTTTCCCAGTTTATGGTAGGTACATTAGTTTAAACAGCGATCCCTAATTTCGCCAACATATTTTTGCCCATTTTATCCTAATTAACGCCCATTCACATGGCGTGACATTAGGCTCTACATCACAGCAATTACACAATTAGAGCTCAATTTAGCAGTCGCCGAATATCACATTATTCAGCTACAGATCAAGCTGTTAGTTTAATCTAGCGAGTGCATTACACGATTGTTATGAACAAAGTTCTAGCGTGCCAAAACATGGATTTATATATTATAGCAGCGCCAAAGGATTTTGCCCTTTGAATGTTATTTGTCATTATGTCGATGGCTTAACGATTACGTCAAAACCTATTTCATCTAAGTAATTTTCACATGAATCAATTGACGGGTATAATTATTATTCTATCAGCGGTAATGGCAGTTGATATTTAACGTGATTAAATTCAATGTCATCAATTGGCGATATACGTAGTACAAGTAAAAATCAATTTATCGTTTTTACCATAGACCAAATTTACCGCTCATAATTTTGTACGACGTGCGAATAAAATGTTTCTTACCGAAGAACAGCCACAATCAAGGATTATTTTTGCTTTAAATTATATATATTGCAATTCTCATTTTTACTGATGAAAAGACGTTCCAGTCGACTTATAACGGACAAATTCGTATGTACCGTCCAAACAATATCAGGTTTAAAGAGCGATATACTAACCCTCTCACTTCTAGACATGGGCGTTTCTCTGTAAATATATGGGGCTGGATAAGTGTTCATGGACCTGGTGTTTGCTGGCGAATAGAGGGAAGATTTAATGTCGGAAATTACATTAACATTTTAGAAAACATATTGCTACCATCTGCTGAGCAAATATATCCCAATAATAATTTTATATTACAACAAGATAATTGTCCAGTCTACACTGCCAATGCTGTAACCCACTAGTTTTAAACCCATAATGTGGAAGTACTGCCTTAGGTCGCTTATAGTCCCGATATCAATCCAATTGAAAATATTTGGGGTATAATCGTAAAAAAATATATAATCGATAGGCCACAAAATTCAGAATATTTAAGGGAAATAATACATGCGTGCTGGGAAGAGCTTGATCCAAATATTGTATCAAATATAATTCAGTCAATTCCGAATAGACTGGCTCAAGTAATAGAAAAACAGGGATATAATATGACCAAATATTGGATTTTATTTATCCTTGTTAAACGTTCTTTGTTCCTATTGTAATTTATGAAACTGTTAAGATATATTATAAAATAAAAAAATTAATTTTCGTTATTCTATTGAACTAATGCCCAACGCCAATGCTTTGCATTTTTAATAACCTTTAACATGCAATAAGCCGGTTTTACGCAAATATGGTTAAGGTTTCCTCTCATTCTAATTCGTGTACGCTTTTTTTCTGAATACAACTGTACATCTATTTTTCAAGTGCTTTATGTAATATTTTTGTTGGCTACTGACTGATGGTCTGTCGATAATATTTCTGCACAATAGTGACTAATGAAGAAAGTGAAAGCAGGTACAGTTCCTCTAGAATGTCGTTTCATTCGCATCAACGCACATTCAACATTTGTCTGACCTGTATTAATTGTTGTTATGACACCTACACAATATACTAAATTGCTTTAAATGCAGGCTGAAGTCCATTATAAAACTGATCCTTTTTTTAAATGGCGGTCCACATTTTAGGAGAACTCGCGTAAAATCGAACGCCTCTAAAAATGATTTAACAGAGTTTGTTGTCAGATTTCCGAGCAATTTTTCAGACCTTTTTTTTGTTGCCTGAACTAAGTAAGATTTTTATTTTTTCTATTTATTGTTTTCGATTCCTTCAATCGAATAATCATTGTTCGACTTTATTCGCAACAAAAATAAATAGGGAGCATCAAAGTTTCTCTTATACAGTTGAAAAAAGCTAATATAGTCAATTTTCAAATAGTAGCTTTGTTATTTTTATTTTTATGTTGCAATTAACGTACATAACCGCCGTAAAATTGACGTCATAATAAGACTTTTACGGTCTATGACTTAGGTATGTCTTTTTAACGTATTTTTTTTAGTTATCTTGTTGGTCAGTGTGACGTAAGTGGTGCCTAAACAACGACGTCAGAATGACGACCGTCTGCTACCTGGGATGATTTTTTATACTTTTACCTTTGAGATGATATTGTCGCTTAAATTGTTATAATAAGCAAATTACGGTTTTTTTGCAATTTGGCAAATACTACTAAGTTTTCCTAAATTAAAATAAAATGCATCAAAAATATATTTAAACTTTTTAATTAAATATGCCAGTGGATGAAGACTTAAAAGTGTATAATTTACTAAGAAGACGAATTTCAACATTGAGTACCTACCTGTATAGACCAGGGTCGATAATTTTTGAAACCAAAAAAAAATAATAGTAGGATAAAACCCATTGGAAAAGAAAGGGAATATAACAAAAATGAAAGGAAAAATAATTTACGGGCGATCCGAGGTCGGGAAGTGGAAGGGGGTGAGTTTTTAAGGGTAGAAAACGATTTATCTCGATTTCCGGCAAAACTACAAGTCCTATGGAAAAACGTTTAATAGCAAAGTTGTAGGTAATAAAAAGATCTACAACTTTTGTATTTACACTTTTTCCCATAACCTCAAAGTTTATGTGAAAAATTCAAATAACCAAGTTTTTGGTTTATTATTTTTATTCCTTTCATTTTTTTATATTCTCTTCCTTTTCCAATGGGTTTCATCCTACTATTATTTTTTTTTTCAGTTTTTACCATTTTCAAAGGCTTCAGCCCTGGTCTACTACTACTTAAGTCATATTTTAAATAAATGGCGTGCCAAATGAAACAATCCCCAAAATTAAAAAAAAAATATATACGAAATCATTTCAAATACGATGTTTTGTATACAACAAAACACTCCGAATAACACAACTAAGAAACAAGAATGTTATTATAAATTTGACTTAGCCGAGCTGTTACATTTTCCCACTGTAATTTCAACGATAAACTAATTTGGAGTTGTCGAAGAACTTTCTTAACTTATCAAAACACGTCAGAAACATAATTTGAATATCTGCATAAAGGGGAGTAAGCAGAAAATTTTCCTCGTAAATTATTTGTATATTTTTTGCGAGGTCACAACCACAAGACAGAAATAATGTTTTTTACGAGGTTTTTACGGCCTTTCGATTTTTAAAAACGCCCACGGCGAGGGCAGGGATGAAATAATTAATAACTTTGATGCCTGATAGCTATTGTAAAAAAAATGCTATAGAACAATTGTTAGTTTCGAATAATAGATAACCTTCTATATTTCAGAAAAAGTATACAGTATACAAAGAAATAATATACAAAGAATTATATTGCGTCAGAAATTTTTTTTAAAAGAACCTTTATGCCACAATACCACTTTCTAACACAGACATTGTTATCACAATACATCTAAAATATCATATTTATCGTTTAACAAAATACAAATTAAAATGAAAATAATACAACTACAGAAAAGAAAAAATATAAATATATAATGACCTCTCGAATTCTAACATTTACATACCTGTATCAGATATTTCGATTCAAGAACTCCGAGATATCATAAGGCTCTATTTCTATAACTTTATTATCTTACATACTGCCTTTTTGAAGTCTTTAATGATTGTTAACTTCTTTAGATTTTTTTTCGCAAAATCTTGTAAATATCACGGCAGTCGTATTAATTTTTGACAAGAAAAACTTCATAAACAAAGTAATAATATTTAAATAAGTTTTCTTCAAAGCATCTTGCTTGTGGAATCTCCTATTTATTGATGATTGCATACACGCTCTTAACAATTCGTTTTGCATTCAATGAATATAATATATATTACCGTGCGAGCAAAAATTATTTGCATCAAAGAGGGCTTGGATTAAAAAACGTAGGGCTTGGTTTAGATCACAATGATATGGGGACGATATATCTAACCAAATCTAGGTTAAAATTTTGTTAAATTCATATTATGACATGATATGCCAAACTAATGAGTAATAAAATAAGTAGACAAATACAAATTTATTTTTGTTGTTGACAAAATTATAATACTTGCAATTTATAAGGAAATAAATTTAGCTGCTTTTTAAGAATAGTCCTGCATGTTCCATAAGATCTTCCCACTTCTTGGGACAGGCGTCTTATACAATTTATTGGCATATTTTGCATTATTTCACGAACGTTTGCAACAAGTTCTTCTGTTCTTACAGATGGTCTTCCTGCTCCTTTTTTGTGTTGTATAGAACCTGTTTCTCTAAACACAGGCACGGATCTTTTCAGGCAATGATAAAAATTCTCAGCAATAAAAGCAACGTTAGAAAAATGTTCGTGAAAATCGTCCATGCACCATTTACTCTAACCCCGTTTCGAAAATACGCTTCAACCATGAATGTGTGAAGTATTGTACAAAAGTTATAGGATTTACCGAGATGCATATTCTAAAAATATTTTACATCTTACAGGGTGGCCCTAAAAAGCGGTACTGAATAATAAAAATAAAATCAAATAAATTACCTGGTATAATTTTACACACAATTTTTCTATAGAAAAAGCATATTATATAGAAAATGGAAGAGCTATACCTGATCAAGGTAGGCTATTTTCTAAAACCGTCACCGACTTTCTAAAGCACACATAAAGCATAAATAACGAATATAATAGGTTGTTTTTTGTTTTAGATACGTCTCTAGTAGACTCCCTAGAGACAGTCCAAAGACCCAAACATCACCATCACCACCGTCACGTGACGAGCAAATCGACCAATAGAAACACGTTTCCCGCTGACGATAGCCCTCAGCTATCGAACAGTCCAGTAAGACACAGTTATCCGGAAGGAACGACTACGAAATCGCAAGAAATCGCAAACGATGAAAATTCGGAAGGGTATGGCACCTTTAGAAATAAAGGTTCCTACATTATCGACGGCGATATAGGGCATGTGTGTTATAGAAAGTATAGCGGCGAGCATGAGGCGAAGACGACGGAGCTGTAAAAAGAAGAAAAAGATATATGGCATTGTGTCTGCGTTTTTTGAATTATTTCTCTTCAAAATTTTAATTCGAAATGTTAGTTTTTTTATATGTTTTTTTTAGATATAACGTATATTTTTGTTTATAAGGTGATAAGATTAACAATAAAATTGGAGAAACCTACTAGAACCCTTTTATAATAGGTATTAGAACCTTTCTTATATTGGGTATAAACTATCTTTTACGTGGGAAAAAACAGTATTATATTCGATATTAACTATATTATCACTGGTATTAGAAATTCTTTTAAACGGTATACCGATTAGATATTGATCACTAGTATTATAATACTTAGAACATATCAACTAGCTGTTATTAAAATTATTTATATTGGGTAAAAAACAGATAGCAGCTATTACTAAGTCCAACTATAAAGGGGATATAAATGGTATTAGAAGTAAGTTAATGCCACTATAATAATCACATTTTAGCAAAGCGATATTGTACCTGTTGCATACTGTCGCACTGTCCAAATACGTATGTGGAAATCTAATAATTGATATAATATTTATTATAACAGGTATTGGATTTTTTTCTCAGTGTACTAATAATAAAAAATATATTAACCTTTTAAAATAATTAGAAGGAAAGATAAACGTTTTAAATACTTAAATAAAGCCACGCACACCTAGTAAACACAAATTATTATCATCAACTTTTTTGTCATCAATATTAATGATAAAAGCTTTTTCTACCAATTATCGTTTTTGTAACTTTTTTCGAAAACTTCTGTGGTTATAATTTATATTATGATTGATGGTGAAAATATAGCTAAAATTTAAAATTGATTTAAGCAATGTATCTTTGTTCGTTTTGGTTTATAGGGCTGAAGGTAGCTTATTTGTACTTTGTTTGTGAGTTGACAATCAGCAGCATAAAGAAATAGTAGTGCAGAATTACACTTTCCAATCAGAAACTTATTTATATTTAGAAAAAATAAATTGAAAATATTAGAGAAAGCGCTTTACTGGGAAAAAAAATGCGTCGCATTAAGAAAATACAATTCTTTAACAGAATTGCTTTATTACATAGTTCATTATTCAACAAGTCTGTGCTGCTAATGGAACTGATTACAATCTATAAAAACACTGTTCTAGCTAAGCTGGGATTGATATAACACTAAAACGGATTTGATACACTATTTATTTAATATGGGTTAATACAAAATAAGGTATCAATGCAAACTATGTCTTATCGAACCTATTGTATTAGATCATTCTTCTCAATGTGGAATATAATTACTGAACGCTTGATGCTACTGGCTAGCCGTCGATCTTTTTTGACTAATGTTACTAACTTGCAAACCTTTTGAGCTTTTTATTTATTAAAGATGAGTTTAAATTGTACCGTGCGAGCAAAAATTATTTGCATCAAAGAGGGCTTGGATTAAAAAACGTGGGGCTTGGTTTAGATCACAATGATATGGGGACAATATATCTAACCAAATCTAGGTTAAAATTTTGTCAAATTCATATTATGCCATGATATTATGCCAAACTAATGAGTAATAAAATAAGTAGACAAATACAAAATTATTTTTATTGTTTACAAAATTAACAAAGTAAGAATATACAGAAAGAAAAAAAAATAATTACATAGATTGCTGAAGTTGGCCACAAGCATAAATTCACACGTCTCTTCATATTTTCGAAAGTGTTGACCAGCATCTCTGAAGAAATATTACCACAGTCTTGGATAATCATTTCTTGTAATTGTTCTAAATTTGCAACTGGTGTTTTAAAAATAGTGTTCTTTAAATGAGGAAAAACGAAGTAATCCATAACCGTTAAACAAGGTGATCTAGGTGGGAATTCAATGTCTGATCGAAAACTGATCAATCTGCCGTCGAAAAAACTGCGTAAGTAGTTAATAGTTTCGGCGGCTCTATAGGCGGTTGCACCGTTCTGTTGAAAATATCCAAAACGTAGTTCGTCGTCAAGTAATTGCTCCACCGCTGTGCTAAAACTGTGTCATGGAAAAAAATAGGACCAACAATTCTTCTTCGGGAAACAGCTAACCAGATACCAAATTTTTGAGGGTGGAATGTGGACAAAATGGGGATTTTCACTACTCCACATGCGTGTATTCTGAGAATTCAAATAACCGGAGAGGTGGAACCAGGCTTCATCCGAAAAAAATGTCAGTTATAATAAATCATTTCTTTCCAATAAATTTTGGGTAAACCATTGAGAGTCATTCCTGCGTCTTTCAAATCTGCGGCTTGTATTTCTTGGAATACTTGCAATTTATAAGGAAATAAATTTAGCTGCTTTTTAAGAATAGTCCTGCATGTTCCATAAGATCTTCCCACTTCTTGGGACAGGCGTTTTATACAATTTATTGGCGTATTTTGCACTATTTCACGAACGTTTGCAACAAGTTCTTCTGTTCTTACAGATGGTCTTCCTGCTCCATTTTTGTGTTGTATGGAACCTGTTTCCCTGAACACAGCCACGGTTCTTTTCAGGCACTGATAAAAATCCCCAGCGATCAAAGCAACGTTAGGAAAATGTTCGTGAAAATCGTCCATGCACAAACCCGGATTGTATTGCCACTCACCATTTACTCTAACCCCGTTTCAAAAATACGCTTCAACCATGAATGTTTTGTGCTGTTCCGTAAAGCCCATTGTGTGAATTGTTCAAGAAATTGGAAAAATTAGCGATGAATCAAATTACTTGTAACGACTGTCAAAGATGACGTGATGACTGATTGATTGTTAATTCAGGTAGTTACTGACACCCAACAGGTATTAAGCTCTACGGCTAAGCATTACGTCCTTAGATGCAAAGCCCTCTTTGATGCAAATAATTTTTGCTTGCACGGTATTTTCGCTATATTTTGCATAATAACCGTGGAATCAGATAGTAATTCGACGGGAAGTTACGACCAGTTAATTTTGCAGAACTCGCAGTATCCTGACCAGGAGAATTTATGATGTTCGGGTCTAATTGAGTGTACTCGCGCTTCGCATTAGTTTAATATGGTTTACGTAAATATGTCGTAACGATTATGGCATGGTCACATGCATTGGCGTAACATAGAGCGTTAAAAGCAGAAAGGGGGCCACTTCAAAGAGGATATTCAGACTGACATATCTGCAACTTGCTAGATTGATCAATATTTGCACTTGGCCGTGCTAACAATATCACGGTTCGCTTCTTGAAGCCGAATTATTTCCTGATTTATTGTAAACAATAGTTTTTAATACTACTCCAGTGAGATTACGTTCCCATGGCAAGAAATCTAAAAAATACTCCAGAAAAAAATTTTTATTTAAAACTTAAAATTTCCTAAAAAATACTTTGTGTGATGGAATAAAAATGTTTCTCGGGAAAAAGGGTTAATCTAAACATGTTTAGGCTGAGGAAAAATGATCTAATAGGTACAACAGGTTTGCTAAGACATAGTTTGTATTGATAGCTTATTTTTTATTAACCCATATTAAATAAATTGCTAGTGTATCAAACCAGCTTTAGTGTTATATCAATTCCAGATTTGCTAGACCAGTGTTTTTATTGGTAGTAATCAGTTCCATTAGCAGAACAGTCGTTGAAGAATGAACTACTTTTCATACAGCAATTTTGTTAAGAAATAAATTGTATTTTCTCAACGCGACGCATTATGTTCCCAGCAAAGCGCTTTCTCTACAATTAAAAAAGCAGAACAGCGACCCCAAAAACGAATTGTATCCGTTAGAACCTATAATCCACAAGAAGCTGGTGGGGGTTCGTGGCTATCGGCAATCGCCGTGCGCTTTAGTATTAGTTTCAACGTATTTGTTGCGCAGATCACATCGTTGTTCGGAGTTTTCGAACTATCCTGTCTGAATTTGAATTCTATTGATCGTACCAATACCTCTTTCAAATAATTTATTTTTACTTTGTATTTAAGTTTCTTTAAACTTTGCATGTCAGATGGAGCGATAGAAGATTCTTATTTCGCAGAACCCATCATTAGTATTGGACTTTATAATCGATTTTAACTATTCAGTAAACCATATTGCATAATAGATAATCATATGCAATGTTAAACAACCAGGACAATATCACACTAGAAGCTAGTTAAATTTTTGGGAAATACAGTACTAATTTTTAGTGATAAGTATACAGTGAGGACGTAAAGTCCGGAATAAATTCATTATTTAGGGAACGCTGAATGTTTTTAAAATCGCTCGGACACGTCGATTTTGTTTTTTTAATACGCACAAACCCCCATTTTTTTTTTTAATTTTAGGATTCTGTGCATAATTGTGAACATTTTTTATCTAACATGTCATTATGATTTATCGACAGTTAAAGTTCGAAAATAAATAAAACAATTAATTATTTATCATTTTAATAAATGTTGAAAATGTTGCCCAAAGGTTAATTGGCAGTAACCTAGACGATCGAAAAATTCTTTCTGCACATTTCTGACAACTTTCGGACTGATTGACCGTATTTCTTAAACAATTCGATTCTTTAAGTCCTCCATGTCCATTGGCTTAGTTTGGAAAAATTTACCTTTAAGGTAACCCCACAGAAAAAAGTCAAGGGGGGTTAAGTCGGGAGACCTCGGCGGTCATTCAATAGCTCCCCTTCTACCAATCCATCTATTTTCAAAAGTTCGCGCTTATCTTAATACTGTTTTTAAAAATAGATTGCAAGGAGGGGAGCTATTGAATGGCTGCGGAGGTCTTCCGACTTAACCCCCCTTGACTTTTTTCTGTGGGTTTACCTTAAAGGTAAAGTTTTTCAAACTAAGCCAATGGACATGGAGGACTTAAAGAATCGAATTGTTCAAGAAATACGGACAATCACTCCGGAAGTTGTCAGAAATGTGCAGAAAGAATTTTTCGATCGTCTAGGTTACTGCCAATTAACCTTTGGGCAACATTTTCAACATTTATTAAAATGATAAATAATTAATTGTTTTATTTATTTTCGAACTTTAACTGTCGATAAATCATAATGACATGTTAGATAAAAAAATGTTCACAATTATGCACAGAATCATAAAATTAAAAAAAAAATGTGTGTTCCCAGGTTTTTTTCTCACTGCAGAACCTTGCATTTGTAATTAAAGAAATTGCGTAAAACTGCAAAAAAAAAAATCGGGAAACCGCGTAAAACAACGAAAACCGCGGAAAACTGAATAAGTTGCGAAAAATAATCAGTTGTTATTTTTATTCCTGTATACTTTTTACAAAATTATGAGCCAAAACGGTTTTATGATGGATGTTTCCCCACTTCGTCTACGATATGCCTAATACTAATAAGCGGTGAAATATTCACATTGGATGGTTTCTCTTGGTTTTGTTTCTCTGTGATAATACTAAGCCACACTTTAATGTCGATAGAATGAAAAATAAATTAAATTATCATTTAGTACGCCACTGCGGAATTATCGGCGTTAGGGACCCGCAGGCATAGCAAAATGTTTTTCAGTTAAAAATAATTGTATTATCTTTATTAAGGATGATGGATACGGCCCGTGGCGACATAAACATCGCCGAATAAACAACGTTGTTTCGTGCCCACCTAACTAAAATTAAATGGACACGACAAAAAGTTTGTGAAATAACGTGGCGGAAAAGGGATAGTAGTTCGTTAAGCTGAATTTATTGTAGGGACATGCTAAGCAACCTTCAGGTGTATAATAAAATGTAAATTATTATGTATTGTTGGTTATAGAGTTGCTTTGTGTAATAAAATATCGTTGTCGTACTAATTATAAGGGTTCTCCGACTGTCTATTTTAATATAGAATATTCTCGCCCTTTGATAGCTGCTATCTATCTTTTGACCATCTCTCACATTAAATTAATTTAGTGGGTCCCTTTTACGTGCAGGTACTATCTTCACGTTTTTTTCAACAGGATTAACCCCATTGCAGCCATTTTATTTATATAGTCTACAATCAATCAAAGTGAATTACAAACGAAGTATGAGGTATGACAAATGACATAACAGATGACATGACAAGTGACAAGTGATAGCTGACGTGATAGGGTGCCATAGAGCGCGAAATAAGAACTCCTCCGGAGGAAGAAGTGACGGTACACTGTCATAAAAACACTACTAATGTTCAATCAGCAAAAGACTAAAAACAATACCAGGTATTTTACCCCTATTTGGGCATAATAAAATCATTCAACGGCTGTTACTAGTCATTGTTTATATTTCAATCCGAGTCACTGAAAGCACAAACACAATTCATTAAACTACACAAAAACTAGAAATCCGTAAATATTAAACACCCACAATCCACAATAGCTAAGAAAACTATAAGGAATCCACAGAGAAACCCTTAATCACAACAACAAAAATGGCGGCCGAGCCGGTCCTGGACTGTATTTTGAGCATGTCGCTAAAGTAGGACAGGCCGATAACACAAGGTTTGTGCGCATGCCCGAAGGTGCCCAGAGGGAAGGCAGCTGACCGGCGAGTCATGCGCTCGAACGTATTTTTTCACCCATAAAACGTAACTTTTGTTTGCGCAGGAGATAAGCTGTACATATCTAAAGGTCTAAAAGGCTGGTCTATGGTCGTGCTATGCCGTTTTAATACGCGTACTGATTTAGGGATCTCCTGATTTCGTGCCATTTTGGTGTATTCTCTATTAAATCTAATATAACAGCGAATATATAATTTTACAGTGTTTGTCGTCAAGGAAAAGTTAACGTCTGCGTCCTTAAATATTAAACGAACACTGTGTTAGGTAAGGGTATATAAAAGACGAAAGCTTTTAGGTTCCCCGTGGCGTTCTCGCGACTAAACCACGAACGTACGCAACGAAGGGCATAATAAAGAATAATAATTATAATCGAACTCTGTATTTAAGCCTGCCCTTTTACAACTACCGTGCGAGCAAAAATTATTTGCATCAAAGAGGGCCTTGCATCTAAGGACGTAATGCTTAGCCGTAGAGCTTAATACCTGTTGGGTGTCAGTAACTACCTGAATTAACAATCAATCAGTCATTCCGTCATCTTTGACAGTCGTTACAAGTAATTTGATTCATCGCTAATTTTTCCAATTTCTTGAACAATTCACACAATGGGCTTTACGTAACAGCGCAAAACATTCATGGTTGAAGCGTATTTTCGAAACGGGGTTAGAGTAACTAGTGAGTGGCAATACAATCCGGGTTTGTGCATGGACAATTTCACGAACATTTTCCTAACGTTGCTTTTATTGCTGGGGATTTTTATCATTTCCTGAAAAGAACCGTGGCTGTGTTTAGGGAAACGAGTTCTATACAACACAAAAAATGAGCAGGAAGACCATCTGTAAGAACAGAATAACTTGTTTAAACGTTCGTGATAATGCAAAATACGCTAACAAATTGTATAAGACGCCTGTCCCAAGAAGTGGGAAGATCTTATATTTCCTTATAAGGTGCAAGTATTCCAAGAAATACAAGCCGCAGATTTTGAAAGACGCAGGAATTACTCTCAATGGTCAACACTTTCGAAAATATTAAAAGAAGTTTGAATTTATGCTTGGAGCATGGCGGTGGCCAATTTCAGCAATTTATGTAATTCTTTTTATTTTTCTTTCTGTATATTCTTACTTTGTTAATTTTGTAAACAACAATAATAAATTTGTATTTGTCTACTTATTTTATTACTCATTAGTTTGGCATATCATGTCATAATATGAAGTTGACCAAATTTTAACATAGATTTGGTTAGATATATTGTCCCCATTCCCCATATGATTGTGATCTAAACCAAGCCCTACGTTTTTTAATCCAAGCCCTTTTTGATGCAAATAATTTTTGCTCGCACGGTAAAAGTACTTTAGTATTTCAGAATTGAATCTAGCGTCTTAAGAAAGCTTTTGTAAATAAAAAAAATTACTTGGTTACATATATCCACTCACTTAACCATAATAGAGACACCCACATAAGCGATAGCTTTGTAATCCTGGGTCACGCGGCTTTGTCATCCCGTATTTTCGGATTACGGACGAAAAGCTCGTGTTATGAAACGGTTAAGGTGTAGACACAGTGTGTTAAACACGTTTTTGTTAATTAAAATGTTCAACCCTTTCGTCATCCTATACTGCACGTCGCGAAACCCATTAAAGGTGCTTAAAAACCAGTTCTATGTATCTCCATGTAGTCGTTGAAATCCTTGCTCTCTTTACTATTGGGAACTTGGTTCAGGGGAGCCTTAAGATCGTTACTTCCGTCTAGCATCTTAAAAATAAAATTTTATAAATGTGCTTTTTATACTATAGGTAAATAATTATGTTACATTCAGCATTCTATTACAACGGTCTACCACGTCCTTCAGACCCCTTAAAGTATCTGGCAGATTACCATAGAACGGTTAATATATAGCCATTATTGTTTTGAATACTCACAGTAATAATCCAGTTCTATTGGAGATGTGGTGTAATCTGATTTTATATACCGTATTACTTTCGATTGGCAATTGTAATGAAACTTGACATTATTCATAATAATATTTATTTGCTACGGTTAATAAAGCATATGCTTACCACTAAAAATCAGTACCTACTGTAGTTCTCAAAAATTCTAATAGCTCTCCAATACTAATGATGAGTTGTGCGAAATAAGAATCTTCCATCGCTTTATGTGATATGCAAAGTTTAAAAAAACTTAAGTACAAAGTAAAAATAAATTAATTGAAACAGGTATTGGCACGATCAATAACATTCAAATTCAGACAGGACAGCTAGAAGACTCCGAACGACGAAACGACGATGCGACCTGCGCAGCAAATATGTTGAAACTAATACTAAAGCGCACGGCGATTGCCGATAGCCACGAACCCCCACCAGCGTCTTGTGGATTATAGGTTCTAATGGATACAATTCGTTTTTGGGGAAGCTGTTCTGCTTTCTTAATTGTAGAGAAAGCGCTTTACTGGGAACAAAATGCGTCGCATTGAGAAGATACAATTTAATTTTTAACAAAATTGCTGTATTATTATGTAGTTCATTATTCAACTGCTAATGGAACTGATTACTACCAATAAAAACACTGTTCCAGCAAATCTGAAATTGATATAACACTAAAGCGGATTTGATACACAAGTAATTTATTTAATATGGGTTAATAAAAAATATATCAACTATCAATACAAACTATGTATCAGCAAACCTGTTGTAGTAGATCATTTTTCTCAGCATAAAAATATTAACTGTTTAGCTGAAAAAACCACAGAAAGAATAAACTTTCTGTATAAATTAATAAAGTAATCTTCTACCATTTAAGTAAAGGTATTATTTTTTGATAAGTGTTTATGCCAACCAAAATAAAAAAAAAAAAAATCACGAGCACCCACTGTTGTCTGGCATTACCTTTATTAACTATTAATAATCATTTTGTATAAAATATCAAGTTAACTACTCCTTTCTCCATTACGTATATATGATCCAGGACCTTTAGGGAATCGTTGTTAGGTAGCCAGAAATTCGTTGTTACTTGACTCATCAACATTAAATTGCTTACTAAAAATGTCGCCAGGCTATACAGAAATACTGACGAATATTTGGTACATAATAAGCACAAGCAAAAAATGTAGGTGTAGATATAAAATTTTAAAAGCATACATTTTACAGCATCAAAATTAATAAATAATATTTTTATGCATACTTAAACCTTCTCGTATCATACAATATTAATATGGAGATAATAAACAACTTCAAGTGACCTACTAAAAGCTAGTCGCCGAGCTGAAACTTTATTTTTATAGCGTCCTCCATCCTACCTAATAGAAGCCATTTGATATAATCCATTTTATGGAACAGCTTAGTCATAAAGTCATTTATAAAGTCAACTTTGGGTCATAAAATAATACAAAAGGTCCGGTTAGGAATATTTGAGATTACCAAAAGTATTGTCAGTCTCAATTTTTAAAAAAATTGTTTACTTCGTATATTCATAGTATGCAGGTTAATATGGAACCAGTGGCGGCTTCTCAATCAGCGTACTCCAAATTGCTCTTCTAATCTCCAACCCATAAATTATCTAGGTATTTCAACCGGTTAAAATATAATTAAAGTATTTTTCACCCTAATTGGTATCGAATTATTGACTGCAATTAAACTACCAGTTTAATCCCATTGTTATACACAATCAACAAGCATAATCCGACCCTGACCGACAGTTTATTTGCATTTTTATGGCCGAGCTCTTGCAAAACGTCCCAGGTAGTTAAACGGGGTTATTGTGAAAAATAATTTACCAGAAATTTATTTTACAGCATCCGGTCTTTATTTCGACAGTGGGAAAGGCCAAAACCCCGCGACGATTGTAGAGCCATAAGCCGATACAGCAACTATTACATAAAACCGATCAGCTAAAGAAAATTTCAGACGGCTGTCAAAGAAACACTAAACGGAAATAGGGATGTTCGATATCGACGCATTGAAAACACCGATATCGAACCCATTTGATATCTGTCGATGAATCGATGTATTTTAATCGACGTACTAGACCTTAATTTCATTTGTAAAATTATTATTTAGCCTTTGCCTCTCGATTTTGATTATTTATTTTACCCTTGGTTTCGGTTAAGGTGTGAGCTTAGAATAATTAGATTTGTAATTTGTTTTTTAATTCTAATTTATTTAAAAAAAATATTTCGATGCATCGCAAACATTTACATACATACATACATACATTTTCTGTGGACATCCCTAAACGGAAATGAATGAAACAACGTCATCACGGCCTCAGACCAATGTCGTGGAGCTCACATCTTTGGGGCGGATCTCTTACTGCTGCGTTGCCATACTGCAGGTTTTTTATAAGGTTTTAGACAAAGATGTTAATTTCTCACATCGTGTTAATACTTTTAACAACATAAGTTTGGCAAACAAAGTGAAGGGGGCGCAATTTGTTTGTTGACTTACTTCAGAATGAAATACGATTTTGTTAAGTTTGGTTTCAATAGTGTTCGTAGATAAAAAAAATTTTAGAGCGGAAACGACGAATATTCCTAGAGAAAATATTATGTACTCTGAATAAAATATTGTAAGCAGTCATCTGGGCGATATTGAAATTCCAATATCGAATATCGATATTTAAGAAAATATCGATATAGTCGATATATCGATATTTTATTTTTTAAATATCGTTATTCGATATATCGATATTTTATTTTTTAAATATCGTTATTTGATATATCGATATATCGATATTTTATTATTATTTTTTAAATATCGTTATTCGATATATCGATAAAACATAAAAATATTATATTATAAATACAGTCTCTCCAGTAAAGTCCGCATCATATGGGATTTTTTTTTTTTAATAGCTTTATTCAAAATTTGACTTTGGCATCAAGTTCTGCTTCGATCGAGATGAAAATTAAGCAAAAAAATAGTAGGCAATGCGAATCACGCATTATCTGTCAAACTTTAATTTTTTCCAAAAGATAATTCAAATGTTCAAATGTTTCTGAAAAAATCGAAAAAAGTTACTAGAAAAAGTTTTTCTAAATGCAGTCTCTAGCCCACATGCAAAATTTCAGCTGCATAAGATAATTTTGATTTTTTACCTATATTTTGTAAATTGCACCACTTTTGCAAAATAAGACTTAACGCAACCTACGTAAATAAAACTTCTCATTTTTGACAAGGCTTTATTTCAGATACATTTTCTTTAAAGTAGCGCCATATTAAATGTGTGTCTTTCTACAAAAACGTTATTATGGCATAGCTTAATAATAAATTATAATATAGGGGTTTTAAATTAAATCGTTGAAAATAGAAACTTTACGTTGTTTAGCTAAAATTTATTTTCCCCTTAAAAACACTTTACTGAAGACACTGTGTTCTTTTTTGTCTTAATATTAAAGTGTATTACTTTTAAACACAAACTATGTTTTCAAAAATACAGGGTCAAAAACAAATAAACTTTGCATCACATGCGACCAAATTTTAATAGCCCAATTTTGATTTTGTAAATAAAGCTATTAATAAAAAAAAATCCCATATGATGCGGACTTTACTGGTGACACTGTATATCAATATTGTCTTATGTGCCCTGTAAAACTCCGTACCTTTATTTCAAGGGGAGACTCTAATTTATGAAAACATGAAGAAAAAAGATTGAATTAAATATTAGTCCTTAAATGTCTTATAAGGACGATATTGAAATTCGATAATATCGTTTATCGATAAAAATATCGATTGGTATATCGAATTTTTGCCCAGGCCTAGTGATAACACACCGTTCTAATGTAATTTCAAAAGGTGTTAGTAATCGCTGTTAAAATCCATTTAATGTCATATGAAAAATGGATAAAACATAAAAAACGCCAATAATAAAAGCTCTTTTTTAAACAAATTGTCAGTCATTTTTTACGGCCATTATACCTTTATCAGGAGCCAGTCAAAACCACCGTAGGTTATTTGCATGGTCCCTTATAAATTCAGATTGGGATCGTCAGTGACGTGGCATTATGTGAAATGAAGCACTGCTGAAATCTAAATAAGGACGACATTTTTATTACAATGTAGGTTACTTTGTTAAAGTAGTATCGTAAGTATTTAATTTAATTCCACCGGAATAATTTCCACTTCGTTAATATTTAATTTAAAAAGAGAAATATTGTTAAAACAATTTGTTATAAACGTATGTATAATGTAAGTGCCTTTATGCAGATATAGAGCATATTACGTACTCTGTTGTGCAAGTTGTTTATTTATAATTTTCTAAAGTAAATATTCTGAGGACGGACCCTTTTCGCCGCCACTGTAAGGTAAACTATCCCTTTCCGGGGTGGAGGTTTTTGTAAGGAGAATTTTCATATTAGTTGCGGTCAGTTTAAATGGTATTATGTGATGTTTATCGTGATCTATTGCTTTGGGGTCAGCATTTTCTAGTGGGACTTATTTTTTATCAGTAATGGGCAACAAATTTGATGGTAAAGTAATTTGTCATTATCCAATTAATATAATTTGGAATATTGATTATCCATTGAATATAATATACTAGTAAGTTGGGTTTCTGGTATATAAGGTTAGATTTGGAATAATAATGACAAAATATGTTAATTTTTAAAAGTACAGATTAATATTGCCAAATATAAAAATAAATATAATAGTTGTTAGTTGGGTTAGTCGTCATGTTTAAGCCTCAGGAATTTGTGCCAATTGTGGTAGTATTTTTACGTACCTTTTAGAGACACCGTGTATACAAGCCGGACGCAGGGGGGGGGGGGGGGGTAGGGTGGGAGCCTCCCCCCCCAAAGTTATATCAGTTGGATTCAGAAACATAGACAAAACAAAAGAATTCTATACGGGTATATAATTATTTTGTCTATGTTCAGAAAGCAAGTGGCAAAATATAATATTTCATAATTATGCAAATTATTTATTAACCACTAGATTATATAAAAACGTTATTTTATTCTACGGGCTGGGACATTACTGTTAATCCTAACAGAGTAATTGATATCATGGCAGCAAAAAAGAACAGAAGATTGTTATTATAATTATTATCTATGCCTATACCTAGTATAGTACCTTTATAATAATAAAAATACATATTTGTTCAAAATTTTAATAGGTACAATATAAACCCAATACGAAAAAAATTAGATTTTTTTTAATGCAGGCGAGGGTATAGGGGGGGGGGGGGTAATGGGGGCAATTGCTCCCCGGAGGCACGAGACCCAAGCACCTCAATCATTACCGGGTTTGTTTTTGTGCTTTTCTTAAGGATTTTGTGTTGTGTTTTTTATTTTTCCCACTTGAAACCCAAGCATCATGATTCAAAAAAGGGCGTGGCACTAAACATTTTTTCGCCTGTGGCGCATTTTTTTTTTCGCGCCTTTAATGCGAATATTCAAAAGAAAAAATTAGATCGGTATGGCGTAAGAGGTCAGGTGCAAAAGGTAAAAATAACAAAAAATGGATGTACATATTTTTCGGATATTAAAGAAAATAAATTGGGAATAATAACACAAGGCAGCATTGTTGGCCCAATATTGTTCGTTATTTTTGTAAATGATCTGTATTCCATAACAAATTCTCACGATGAAAGTATGATATGCTATGCCGATGATACAAATTTGCTTATAAGTGGTGAAAGTGTTGATGAATTGATTGAGAAGGGTAACGGTATCTTTTCAAAGGCTAATGACTGGTTCGTAAGAAATAAATTAATATTAAATAAAGAAAAAACAAACCTAATTATGTTTAGAACAAAGTTATGTAAAACTCAAAAACCGCCTAGCATAAAATACTTGATGAGACTGTTAACACTGTGGAGACCACAAAATTTTTAGGTCTGCATATTGATGAGTTTCTTGATTGGTCTAAGCATATTAGTGATTTGTCAACAACAAGAACGAGAAAACATTGAAAATTATGTATTTTGCAAACTTTCAATCTCGTTTAAAGTATGGTATTATATTTTGGGGAAGAAGTAGTCAGACACAGAAAGTATTTGTGGTTCAGAAGCGTGTTCTCCGTTGTATAAAAAAAATACATTTCAGAGAAAGCTGTCGAGGCGTGTTTAAAGCCGAAGATATTTTAACTGCATCTGCTTTGTATATTTATGAAGCAATAATTTTCTTTATTAAAAACCGAGCAAGTTTTGAACTGCAGGTATTTCATGTGTATAATACAAGAACACAAAATTTTGATTACCCAATTCACCGCTTAACATTGACTGAGATGAGTCCTTATTACATGTGCCTGAGATTTTTCAATAAATTACCAAACAATGTAAAACTCATTACATGTCAGAAAATGTTTAAAAAGTCTGTAAGGAAATTGTTAATTGAACTGGAACCGTATTCCATTGATGATTTTTTAAATAATTAGGCCAAGGTAGACTGAGCAGGTATAGGCTAGGATAATTGTTGTGATTTGTGGTATTTATTTCTTTTTTTGACGCCATTTCTTTTGTGTTGGTTATGTTATTTTTTATGATGTATTAGCACAATATGAAAAATAAAGTTTATCATTATTATTATTATTATTATTGGTTGAGAAATTTTGGATTCCTCCCCCCCCCCCCCCCAACAGAATGCACTTCGGTACGCCCCTGCGTGTATAAGTATAATAGATACGTGTCTACTCAGCGGGAAAACAAAAGATCGTGTGTGTTTAAAATGGGTTACATAAAATGTAATAGCCAGACGAACCATTATCATAAAAATACAGAACATATATTCATCGAAACATTGTCATTGGGGATGGTTGTTCAAAATCATAAATTTTGCACGTTTCCATGAGATTTTAGTAATATGAATGCATAGATGGCACTAAAGATAGAGCTCTGTTTTATCAAAACAACATTACTTTAGTGTCTATCCAAATAGTACGAGCTTTATGGACGGCAACCGCACGTATGTACATATATCATTGGATTTAGTGGGTTATAAAGGGCCGTTTAAATTGGTATTTTCAGGGTAGTTTTATTTATAGTGACTTAATATAATATGCTTATTCAGGCTCCACTGTCCCGTGTCCCCACCCTAAATGTGGCAGGGGAGTAACAGTTTTAAGTGCAAGTTTAAAAATAATGTCACCATAATACTGCAGTGTGTTATAGTACTAACCCTCGGGTTTTGGTGTTCTAGAGAAACATTTCAAACTTTTACTTTTCTTGATTGGCCATGCATCTAAAATTATATAGATTATATGTATATTAGATATTGCTATTATTATTGTTTGTATAAAAATAAAGTTTTTAACATTATGTTAGCAAGCAAGTTTAGAAATGTAACCGTATCAATAAATTGCATTTTAACGAACAAATTCTATAAACACCATATTTGGGTCTATACGTACCTTATGTAAGTCATATATATAGGGATTTCCTTGACAGTAAATGTAATATCTGACTGAATTCAATTAGTTTATGTTGAACTGTAGGTATGGTACTTTACCTATAGGTATAATCTGAACAAAGAAAACAAAAAAAAATTCTGTTGTAAATATGAGTGACAGTCCTATTTAAAGTTGCGTTTCAGTCAATTTAGTATTTTGAAGGTTTGGATAATTATTATAATATTATATAGTTTTTAAATCTATTTTGACACTTTATCTTTAAAGCATATGAAAACTCATGTTTATATTACCTACCTTAAATTATAATATTTATAAAACAAAACTTTCAAAAGAAATTATTATTATTATTTGACAATATTGAAACGGTAGAACCGATGAGACTATTACATCAATTGTTTTAGAAGGTATCATATGTATAACTTTTAAGTCCGGTCCTGGAATTCATACCAACCTATCAAATTTAAATATACCAACATTGACAGAGTTTCACGTGACTTTGTCTCCATCTTGCGAGAGTATTCAAAATTTTGGCTATATCTGGAATGTTCTGGGATTTTTATGACTTTAATTTTAAATTTGGTAAAATAGATGATATTAGTTTTTTTGTTCATTTTAGTGTCTGCATATTTTTATTAGTGTTTGTATATCAAATATTGTACCGATTTATGGCGAACTCATAATTGTTTTTTTTTCAATTTAAAAAAACTTTGTCTACACGCCTCTAAACATTTTTTAATAAATTACAATCTCTTAATATTTTTAAATAGTTATTTACATTACTAGATGCGAAAGTTAATTTTTTGGTGTGAGGAGGTTTTTGAATTGCCGAGGCAAAGCCGAGGTGATTTAATAACTCCGACCATGATAAAATAAGTTTTTTTTCCACCTGTAAAATAATCCATGACAACTAGTTATTTGAGTACTGTCAGAATCTGTCAGTTCGATTTTTTTGTCCTGGCACCGAAAGTAATACTTAACATAGCTAGCAACGCTACTTTACATAGCTAGCAACGTATAATATTCAGGTAACTCGAATGTTTACTTTCGTTATCTGTCGTGTTGCTAGGGCCCGAAAGTTAACTTATCTATACAGTAGTAGAAAATAGTTATTTACATTACTAAATGCGAAAGTTAATTTTTTGGTGTGAGGAGGTTTTTGAATTGCCGAGGCAAAGCCGAGGTGATTTAATAACTCCGACCATGATAAAATAAGTTTTTTTTCCACCTGTAAAATAATCCATGACAACTAGTTATTTGAGTAATGTCAGAGTCTGTCAGTTCGATTTTTTTGTCCTGGCACCGAAAGTAATACTTAACATAGCTAGCAACGCTACTTTACATAGCTAGCAACGTATAATATTCAGGTAACTCGAATGTTTACTTTCGTTATCTGTCGTGTTGCTAGGGCCCGAAAGTTAACTTATCTATACAGTAGTAGAAAATAGTTATTTACATTACTAAATGCGAAAGTTAATTTTTTGGTGTGAGGAGGTTTTTGAATTGCCGAGGCAAAGCCGAGGTGATTTAATAACTCCGACCATGATAAAATAAGTTTTTTTTCCACCTGTAAAATAATCCATGACAACTAGTTATTTGAGTAATGTCAGAGTCTGTCAGTTCGATTTTTTTGTCCTGGCACCGAAAGTAATACTTAACATAGCTAGCAACGCTACTTTACATAGCTAGCAACGTATAATATTCAGGTAACTCGAATGTTTACTTTCGTTATCTGTCGTGTTGCTAGGGCCCGAAAGTTAACTTATCTATACAGTAGTAGAAAATAGTTATTTACATTACTAAATGCGAAAGTTAATTTTTTGGTGTGAGGAGGTTTTTGAATTGCCGAGGCAAAGCCGAGGTGATTTAATAACTCCGACCATGATAAAATAAGTTTTTTTTCCACCTGTAAAATAATCCATGACAACTAGTTATTTGAGTACTGTCAGAGTCTGTCAGTTCGATTTTTTTGTCCTGGCACCGAAAGTAATACTTAACATAGCTAGCAACGCTACTTTACATAGCTAGCAACGTATAATATTCAGGTAACTCGAATGTTTACTTTCGTTATCTGTCGCGTTGCTAGGGCCCGAAAGTTAACTTATCTATACAGTAGTAGAAAATAGTTATTTACATTACTAAATGCGAAAGTTAATTTTTTGGTGTAAGGAGGTTTTTGAATTGCCGAGGCAAAGCCGAGGTGATTTAATAACTCCGACCATGATAAAATAAGTTTTTTTTCCACCTGTAAAATAATCCATGACAACTAGTTATTTGAGTACTGTCAGAGTCTGTCAGTTCGATTTTTTTGTCCTGGCACCGAAAGTAATACTTAACAACGCTACTTTACATAGCTAGCAACGTATAATATTCAGGTAACTCGAATGTTTACTTTCGTTATCTGTCGTGTTGCTATGGCCCGAAAGTTAACTTATCTATACACTAGTAGAAAATAGTTATTTACATTATTAAATGCGAAAGTTAATTTTTTGGTGTGAGGAGGTTTTTGAATTGCCGAGGCAAAGCCGAGGTGATTTAATACCTCCGACCACCAAAAAAGGCTTTCGAATCGTGTAATGTATTAAATTTTTTCTACTACTGTTCTCTGATCAATATATTATTAAATAATAAACTTTGATTTTATTCAAATTAAAATGATAAAATAAATTTTTTTTTCACCTATAAAATAATCCATGACAACTAGTTATTTGAGTACTGTCAGAGTCAGTCAGTTCGATTTTTTTGTCCTGGCACCGAAAGTATTACTTTCGTAGCTAGCAACGGATAATATTCAGGTAACTGTAACATTTACTTTCGTTTTCTTTCGTGTTGCTAGGGCCCGAAAGTTAATTTATTTATACAGTAGTAGAAAAATTATATTATTGCTTACTATGCTTTACAGAACCGGCTCGGCGTCATTTTTATTGTTGTGTTTTACGTTTTTTTTTTGTGGATTTCTTGATGTGCGTGAAGTTAGCAAATATTTATGTAGGAGCGAAATTTTTTTGGGGGTACGTGTGTATCAATTCCGACTGTAGCGTTTGTAAACGAATTTTATTTTTTTTAGTGGTAAGATTAAAATTCTATACCATTTGGAATTATCATCATTAGTAAAAACTACTCCATAGGGGTTAAATTGCCTGCTATACACGAATTTCCCAAATCCCGGAGAAAAGTTACAGGATAAAAACTTCGAAAAGTAACGATTATTAACGAATTTTAATTTTCTTATTGGGGAAGAATAAAAATGATAAATCCAATTGGTAGAATTTTAATATTCGCACTAAAAAAATTAAATTAAGGTTATTTTAGTTTTATTTTAAAATAATAATTACTATGAGCCACCGCTGATCAAGAATACTTACATGAAATGAAAGTTACTATCAGGAATAGTATTTTACGTTACAAGGCCGGTAGGTGACTTATTACAGTACGAGTTGGTTTACCTTTTTAAAAAGATTTAATAAAAATGTTTATTACAAATTTAAAAATATTATTGGCAATATTAATTGGTATCACTGGATATAGTTTAAATAAAATAAAAATTACTAACTTTAGTTAAGCAAAATGTTTAAAAAATTGTAAAAGAGAGTCGATTCTGTAGTTGCGTAATAATTTTCATTTACTAAAGTTGGTAGAAAAAATACATTTACAAGTTAAAGCATCTACACAAAGTTATTTGGTATCGATAGATATATATTCAAAACAAAATAAAAATTACTAACTTTAGTTAAGCAAACTATTTAAAAAATTGTAAAAGAGAGCCTATTCTGTAGTTGCGTAACATTTTTCATTTACTAAAGTTGGTAGAAAAGAGTATATTATTTATAGTAAGACATGCTGCCAAAATAGCGATTTTCCAATAAATACTAGTCGGGGCGTGGAAAGCATTTTTATAGTCGGCCATGATTGCCTTTATTTTGTTTTGAATTATGACAGTTACTGTTATTATAAGTTTTAAAAACTGATATAGGTATTATTATATTCAAAGTTTAATTTAGTTTAATGTATATATGATGAATTAAATAAATAATTAATGCTCATTTTGTTTCCTATAATTTTAAGTGATAACTTGTCAAAAATCCAAAGTAAAAAGTCATTATTTCTAAAAACAAAAGATGGTTGCTAGGCAATACATTACAGTACCTGGTACTGTAATGTTCCACTTACCGGCCGCAAATGAGTACATGGTAAGTTGATTTACCGGACAAAATGAAATAACATTAATTACACATTTCTTTCGAGCTCTCTGAATGTGTCAAAACATACAAAAACCACTAAATAAAAACTAATTTTCTTTGGATATAAACACGTTTTCCAATATTTCAAAGAAAACTCACTGACAATTTTGTTTAGCATCAGCTTATGTTCGGGGCCCGGGAGACACAAATATATTTCTGTTTTTCTAACTCAATCCCTCGAAACCTATGAACTCTTTTATTTGTTTCGACATTAATGACTTTTTCTTTTCTTATAGCTGCGAAAACGCGTCTTTTAGTGACCTAGATAATACTATATATATCGGAAAGTTCGAAATATATTTGTTGTTAGAAAAAATTAGGAGAATTTAGGGGAAACGTTTCGGAAAACTGGAAATGCTTTATTTTATATTTTTTTGGCAGGAGACATATTTTCATGTGCAACAAGTAAATATATCTTTCACCAAACCAAATTTTTCGGATAAAAACTTGGAAAATTAAATATATCTATATAAAAATTGGATTATTTTTTCGACAAATCAAATTTAGTGTTCTACAATTTTTCAGATTCTGTTATTACGCTGCAAAAACTGTTTACGCTATTATACTGCTAATTAGTAATAGTAGTATCTGTTTTCTAACATCATTTTTGAGTCCTGTGAATCGGTTACCTAATAATATAGAAAAAAAAATTCTCAAGTCACAGAAGTCCAAAGTTAAACTATCTTTTTCGTTTATCAAAACGTTCGGCTCTAGAAAACATAAGTGTTGTAGTAAAATTCGTGTCATGCATATCTAACACTCCGATTTGCATATTTTTATATTTTCAGGCAGCAAGAAAAAAGGAATAGCAAAAGCGAGAATTAGGTGATTTGGTTTATTGAGAAGGGTGAGTGTTTGTAACAGAAACTTTTAACAGAACTTGTGAAACTTAAAGTTTTAAATAAATTGAATGGCACAAATTTTTGAAAATTTGTGCTTTTGCGTTTGAATCATTTCAGGAAATGTTATCCAGGTAACTTAAAATATCCATTAATAAGAATTTCTATTATTAATTTTACACCGAAATTTAATACCTATTAAATTTGTGTTATAAGCAAGTACAGGGTGTCCAGTTTTCGACACTTTTGACGGGTATCTCAGTTATTAGTACAGATAGAATGATGCGGTTTTCGCAAACCTGTGTCACTTTTTTGTGAAACAAACGATGTCCTTAACGGATTTATCATGGCCATCTTGGTTTTTGAGATACAGGGCGAAATTGAAAACGGTGCATTTTCAGACACCCCTTATATTTTAGTTATCTTATACCTTATCGAAAATATAAGAACGGGATGTTATACAGTTTTTTACGTAGAATCCAGTGGCGTAGTTAGTATTTTTCCCGGTGTCCCCATTTTTGAGAAATATACCAAAGTTATGTTTTTTTAAATGGAACGCCCTGTATATTTTTTCATATTTGCATTCTGCTTACTGAGAGCTTTCTAAAAATATATAATAGTTGGCACTTTGTTTTAACAGAAAGGTTAAAATTCATATTTTTTAAATAACAAGCTGTAAGTTGACAGTAGGCCGTGTATTTTATTTTAATAAAAATAAATTGACGATACACTACACCATCAATATTACTTTATAGTTTAATTTCAAACTTTTAAGTTTTTTAATACTTACAATAGTAAAAAGTCATTTTCTCTTATTGTTACGTAGGTATATTATCGGAATAAACAAAAACATCTAGTAGGCCTCGACTTATCCAGGCTATAAAACAAAATTTTCATAATGGCGTTTAGTTCTTGTCAGAATTGTATTTAGGTATTTAAGGTTGAAAAGTTACTCATAATTTATTTATGATATTGTTCAATTTCAACGATGGCCCAAAAGTATGAAAATTATGAAAAATATGATATGCTGGTATGCTTTATACAAAGCCATGAAAACTCCCATGAAGCTGCCGATTTATATTTCAATAGGTAGGCATATTATTATTTTTTACAACGACCATTTTTAAAGTTATATACGAAGTGTTTGTTTAATTAGCGTCTTATATTATCTTCATTTTAAAGATATCCTGAAAGAAGGCAGCCATTTATACATAGATTTTCCCTACTAAAGAAAAATATAATTGAACATAGAACCTTTACATAGCCTCGACCTAAAACATACAAAAAGGAAAATAGAGAAAAAGATGAGGTAAATGTTTTGGCTTATGCAACCGTTACTTCTTCAACTTCATGAAAGGAAATTGGCATAAAGAAAAGTCGTTCACAACAAAATTTTAAGAAAATATAAATACCATCCATACAAATTTAAAATTGTGCAAAATTTACATCCTGGATATGCAGATCGGCGATTAATTTTCTGTCGTTGGTATACAGAACAAATCCGGGCCAATGCCAATTTTGGAAGATTAGTAATCTGGTCCAGTTGCCCAGCTAAATACTATACATTTCCAGCAAGGCATTTTCTAGAAAATAATTTTCAACAAAAATGGATAGGCACAAATGGAGCTGTAAGATGGCCACCGCGATGGCCCGATCTATCGGTGTTGGACTTCTTTCTTTGGGGTTTTTTGCAGAGCAAGATATACAATACCAGGCACAGAACTGTAGAGGAACTTCGACAGGCTACCCATTTAGCATTTCAATTTTTACAAAACCACCCTATGATAAATTTAAACGCCTTAAGACGAATTACCGAAATGTGTCAGCATTGTATTAGGGAGAATGACAACCATTTTCAACAATATTTATAAATAAAAAGTATGCATTTTAATACACAATTTAATTGTTCTAGTGAAACAAAATCCAAGGCCTGTTCCCAATTTTTTTAAAAATATGAATTTTAACCTTCTTGTTAAAACAAAGTGCCAACTATTATATATTTTTGGAAAGCTCTCAGTAAGCAGAATGCAAATATGAAAAAATATACAGGGCGTTCCATTTAAAAAAACATAACTTTGGTATATTTCTCAAAAATGGGGACACCTGGAAAAATACTAACTACGCCACTGGATTCTACGTAAAAAACTGTATAACATCCCGTTCTTATGTTTTCGATAAGGTATAAGATAACTAAGATACAAGGGGTGTCTGAAAATGCACCGTTTTCAATTTCGCCCTGTATCTCAAAAACCAAGACGGCCATGATAAATCCGTTAAGGGCATCGTTTGTTTCACAAAAAAGTGACACAGGTTTGCGAAAACCGCATCATTCTATCTGTACTAAT
Source organism: Polydrusus pterygomalis (assembly GCA_963969555.1). Classification (NCBI taxonomy): domain Eukaryota; kingdom Metazoa; phylum Arthropoda; class Insecta; order Coleoptera; family Curculionidae; genus Polydrusus; species Polydrusus pterygomalis. The sequence goes on from OZ018379.1 coordinate 11,011,652, forward strand.
AACTGAGATACCCGTCAAAAGTGTCGAAAACTGGACACCCTGTACATAAAGTAGAACTTTTAAATGAAAGAAACTCAAAATACATCCTATTTTTTAATTATACTTTACTCCCAACCAACTTTACAAGTTTATTACAGGGATAATTATATAAAAATAACTAACAATTATTACTCTAACTTAATAGGTAGGTATACAGGGTGATTCATTAAGGGTGGCGACCGGCCATATCTCGGAAACTACTAGGCATAGAAACTTGGAGAAAAAAAAATTTTGATTAAAGCGGTCATGAGAAAATTCTGGAAATTACTTTTTTAAGTTCCTCATTTCACCGCAAGGGGGCACAATTACATTTTTTTTTTTTAATTCTAAATTTCTCCGAAATTTTCCATATTAAGGTATAACTCTGATTACATCATCGAAAAGCTTAGACAATTCTGCATCATTTTGGTTTAAGGCTCATTGGCGTACCAGCCTTGATAAGAGTGGGGGAAGCTATTGAATGTGCAAACATTAAAATCGCTGTTACTTCTAAACGACTTATCCGATTTTACTAAATTTAAGCTTGTTTGGAAGGGAAAGGTAAGTGTCTTTAATCGCCGTATCCAATAGTACACGATAGTATTTAATAAAATTGCTAGAGGGCGCAATTTGTAATAATAACAGTTTTTTCGATTTTATCCCGGAAATTCAAATCATACGGTATAAATATGACATCATAATCGAAAAGTAGATGAAATTTGCAAGAAAAGTTGTGAAGACCGCAGTTCGATATCTTTGTTCGTTTCAGAGTTATTGCCAAAACAATAATTTTTAATACAAATTGCGCCCTCTAGCAATTTTATTAGAAATTATCTTGTACCATTGGATACGACAATTGAATGTACTTACCTTTCTCTTCCAAACAAGCTTAAATTTAGTAAAATCGTATAAGTCGTTTAGAAGTTACAGCGATTTTAATGTTTACACTTTCAATAGCTTCTCCCACTCTTATCAAGTGAAACTGTAAACATTAAAATAGCTGTAACTTCTAAACGACTTAACCGATTTTACTAAATTTAAGCTTGTTTGGAAGAGAAAGGTAAGTACCTTCAATTGTCGTATCCAATGGTACAAGATAATTTCTAATAAAATTGCTAGAGGGCGCAATTTGTATTAAAAATTATTGTTTTGGCAATAACTCTGAAACGAACAAAGATATCGAACTGCGGTCTTCACAACTTTTCTTGCAAATTTCATCTACTTTTCGATTATGATGTCATAGTTATACCGTATGATTTGAATTTCCGGGATAAACTCGAAAAAACTGTTATTATTACAAATTGCGCCCTCTAGCAATTTTAATAAACACTATCGTGTACTATTGGATACGGCGATTGAAGATACATACCTTTCCCTTCCAAACAAGCTTAAATTTAGTAAAATCGGATAAGTCGTTTACAAGTTACAGCGATTTTAATGTTTGCACATTCAATAGCTTCCCCCACTCTTATCAAGGCCGGTACGCCAATGAGCCTTAAACCAAAATGATGCAGAATTGTCTATGCTTTTCGATGATGTAATCAGACTTATACCTTAATATGGGAAATTTCGGAGAAATTCAGAATTAAAAAAAAAAAATTTTATTGAGCCCCCTTGCGGCGAAATGAGGAACTTAAAAGTGATTTCCAGAATTTTCTCATGACCGCTTTTTTCATAATTTTTTTTTCTCCAAGTTTCTATGCTTAGTAGTTTCCGAGATATGGCCGGTCGCCACCCTTAATGAATCACCCTGTATATAATATAAAAAAGAGACAGTTTTGTATTATAAACGTTTGATTAACTCGTTTTTTCCTATTTTAACGCACTGTTTTCTATTTTTTATATAGCTTTCAAACCAACGATAAATTTTTCCTCTTATGCCTATATTATCAAATAATTTAACTAATAATATATCATGGTTTACAGTACCTATCAAAGGCTTTACACTAGTCTAAATTTTTGGTATTTAGATTTAATTGAATGTTAGTAATAACATCCATAGGTGCAACTTCAGTATCTCTAAATTTGCGAAACCCATACTGATTCTGGAATAGTAAATTTTGTCTTTCTAAAAAATTCGTTAATTTTATATTTGTAATTTATTCCCAAATTTTTGACAGAACAGGCAAAACAGATATTGGACGGTAATTATTAGGATTATTAGTTTTATCGCTTTTAAAAACTGGTGTCCCTTGAGCAAATTTCATTTTTTCCTGAAATGTTTATTTTTCTAAAGATATACCAGGTATTTTAAAATAGGAATTATTTCAATTTTAACTGCCTTTTCTATTTTTACTGAAATATTGTCATAACCAGTGTTTAGTAGCTTTATGTATATTTAAATTTTCAAGTATATCCTTAATTTCGTCCTCGTTTTCATTTAAAAACATGGATTTTGAATTTACCTCTTCTTCCATTCTTTCTTTTAATAAGATCTTCTTAGCTAATTTTGGACCAATACTTGTAAAATGGGTAATCATTTCTTCACAAATTATTTGTTGGTTTCTGATTTCTTTGTTATTGACCACAAGATGTTCTATATAAGTTTTTTTTTGATTTCGACGTAATTAAAAACTTATATCGCTATTAAACGTAGCTTGTTCTTATTGTTTAAAACCTTAGTGCTTTGTGCAACCCAATATTATAGTATTAAACGGATCTACTAAGCGAAAAGTGAGTAATATAAAAATAGATACCCGCGATAAGTATATTATACGATGTATACGAATGTGAATAAAAAAAACTAACAAAGATTGATTATCTTGTAAAAATTTTTATATCGAAGGAAAAAAGCAATTTAGCAAATTTATAGTACAAGTATCGGATGTTGAGATTTCCATAATATAAAGAAGAAAACATGAGCAGGAAACACGAGAATAATTCAATTTTTGTTAATAAAGGGTTTGAGCTTGCCAGAGAAATCGCGGAGATAACGCTCATTGGACTCTATTTTTCGCTTACATAACAATTTGGAGTCAGTAAGTATGCAGTGAATATAAAAAGTCTAAATTTTCTAGGGGATGATTACTGGAGGTAATAAGTATATCATCATTATATGACAGAGTATGCAGTATGAGTCAGGGCAACATCACTGCCGTAGTCACCAGACATTACCTGTTCGGTAGACACGCTGAATGTATGCAAATACCAACTAACGACTTCTGTAGAGGTCGCTGAGATGAGGAAGAAAAGGATAGTATTCAGCATTTCTTGTGTGAATGCCCCGGCCTCGCAAGAAGAAGGTTCAATGCCCTGGGCGAACCATTCTTTAATGATCTGGAGGAAGTGAGCAGCCTGCAACTGGGTCGAATCACTAAGTTTATTAACAGCAGTGGCTGGTTTGAATGAGCTGTCAAGATTCTTCTATGATCTACGTCGCGTTAACCATCAGGAAGCTGATGCGGATAGGTTCCGCGGCAGGGACGGAGTCATGGGGGGGGGGGGGCTGGGGGGGTCGACGCCCCCCCCCCAAAGTTATCTTAAACATCAAAAGTTGGGAAAACTTGGGTAGACAAAAATGTGTGCAGCTTATTTAACTTCCATTAGTTGCCCCGGTAAGACTGACTGTAATATATAGATAGACACTTTTGGCATTTTCAGTCATTTAAAGAGTGTCGTGTATCGTACACAACCTAAGTCTTTGGACGACCTTAAAAACAGTATTTTAGATGCTGTGCATGCTATTTCTCGTTAACATTTGCAAAACGTGCTTTCCCAATTTTCCGAGAGGATTGGACACTGTCAGGTGTTTGAAGGACGACATTTTTAACATTTAATTAAATAACTTTTTTTTTATATTATTGTTTATTTAAAAATGATTACCAATTTTGTTTAAATAATCAAATGTACTACATTCATTTGCCCGTAATTCCGAAACAGTTGAATTTAGTCATATGGTATGCTATACAATAAATATTTTAAAGTTATTGAAAATTTAGAATATCTGATAATATACAGGGTGTTCCATTTTAGTCCTATACCGGGTGTCTACGGAAGATGGTTCGCCCCTCTAACTTTTTTGTTTTTCAAGATAATGAAATAAAATTTGGGGGATTGTATATGACATAAAACTGAATTTTTTAAAGTTGACTCAACATTATGAAACTTCCAGTCTAACCGGAAGTGATATAAATTTTCGATTTTTAAATGGGACACCTGATATATTTTTCCTTTTTCTGACTCATATGACATTCTTAATATAGCCATGACACATTTCTTACTTTTTGTTACCAAGAAAATATTTTTTTTCCAAATTTATTGTTTTATCTAGAGGGCTATGAATACCTTAAAATCCTTATTGCACTTCTTTAATCTTAGAAAAAATACAATTTTACTATTTTTGGTCCAATGCTATGTGCTGTGTAAAATTTAATCTTTAAAGTTGTATTACCTACTCATTTTTTTTTAAACGGCAACATGGTGGCTCGTCGGGTTAAGAAAAAAGAGGATTTTATTACGATTATTTTGATACCATACACTATTAGGTTTTAGAAAAGCTGCCATAAAAAAAACTTTAAAAAGTTAACTGAACCAGTTTTGGGCAATAGCACGCCGATTAGGATATCTTTGTACGTCGTGCATCGATCGGTTGAATTATTTCTACATTCTCCAAACACTTATAACATATCAACTTTTTCACTCCTTGTAAAACTATTATTTTCCATATTTTTTAAACAACAAACTAATTTACTTTGGCAGAAGCTGTCGGCATGTCAATTTTCTTCAAGGCATGATTTTGTTTTATCAGTTTTGCTGGTCACAGACTACTTGATGCATTTAAATCTAAATTTATTCTCAAAAGATGCTTCATTTTAGGAAAGTTTCAAGTTAACTTTTTAAAGTTTTTTCATGGCAGCTTTTCTAAAACCTAATAATGTGTGGTATCAAAATAATTGTATTAAAATCCTCTGTTTTCTTAACCCGGCGAGCCACCATGTTGCCGTTTAAAAAAAATGAGTTATACAACTTTAAAGATTAAATTGTACCGAGCACATAGTATTGGACCAAAAATAGTAAAATTGTATTTTTCCTAAGATTAAAGAACTGTAATAAGTGATTTTAAGGTATTCCATAGCCCAGATAAAACAATAAATTTGGAAAAAAATATTTTCTTGGTAACAAAAAGTGTGACACATCGTTATTATAAGAATGTCATATGGAGTCAGATAAACGAAAAATATACCAGGTGTCCCATTTAAAAATCGAAAGTTTATGTCACTTCCAGTTAAACCGGAAGTTTCATAATGTTGAGTTAACTATCAAAAAATGCAGTTTTATGTCATATACAAATCCCCCAAATTTTATTCCATGATATCACTTTTAGTTCGTCTGTAATTAAGCCGTTCCGGAACATTTGCCCAACCCTGTATATGTTTTTTATACAGTTTATTTGATAATTATGGGGAAATAAATACTTTTTGAATTGTGTTATTTTTTTTTATATTTTATAAACTTGGGAAATTTAGAAATTTCACCCCTCCCAAACCAGAGGCCTTCGCTACGTCCCTGTCCCGCGGAACATGTGTGGTACCAGAACGGTTCTCAAAGGACTACGTGTGACTGTTTGGACAATGCCAGAGGTCTGCCACTCTAACCTAACCTATGAGTGAGGGCGTTTTTAGCCAATAGATTATCAGTTGTTATATAATTCATGAATATTTCTTGCTTGCTTGATCCAATAAAGTCGTTATTTTAACACATCATTATTTTAATAAACCACTGATATTTTTTTCATAACAAAAATAAAAAAAAATTTAAACACCTGGCCGCCCTCAGCATTACCCCAGTGACTAATAAATTAGGGGCAAAAAAATCCGGGAGAAATCAAGCTTGATGACAACATGAGGTTAATCACCTGAAATATATCTAACTGGGGGGAATATTTGACTTTTGTTTTTACCAACCTGTCCGGAGCTGGTGATTAAAAGTAAAGGATATGTTTAAAAAAATGTTTGTGTATTTACGGTCCATATACGGAGTCGTTTAAACGAATAAATACGGTTCAGTGAAAACAGTATTCAAAATATTTTTCGACCGAAATTGTGGTGTTGATATGATCGTCAATATTGGGGTTGAAATATTGGTTCCTCTATTAATTTTACATTAAGCTTCTGTTAGACAAAACGCCAGTCCAAAATATTAATTGTAATTTTAAGAGTAAGGCACTCTACTTAATAAATGCATCTGCTTGGAGCAAAATAATGGGCTTCTCGATGGTAGAGGACAAGAAAATAATGCAGATTACTTTATTATTTCTAAATAAACAAATATATCTTGAAATAAATTCGACAACTTAAGAGAATTTTGAGCAAATGGTATAAACGCTTGTAACGAGTAAAGGCGATGGTATACCCTTAAAGCCATTAGTATCCAAATGACAGCAACATTTGTTTGCCCGCAAAAACTCAAACTCTTTGCCTAAACGGAGTTCATTGTGTTGTTTACTTGAAGCTCTTCCGGTTTTTTTCCGAAATCACCTGAAATTAATCGTTAGGTATTTACCGCTGAGAATTGCTAGGGTTTCGGACCTAACTCCTTCACCGTCATCGTCAGGGGAATTTCAGCGATGTGGATTACGTGAGGATAATCATTCGATCTATCGGGTTTCCCACCTTCGGGAAACATTTTTAAGTTTAGGTATCATATTGTAATATAAGTAGGTATAGGTAAGTATTATAAGGAGTAGGGTAAAATGGGAAATTATGGACAATAAACATGTTTGTCCGTCATATTTAGTCGCGAATGGGAGATTTTGTAGTACACCGGGTGTCCACGGAAGGTGGCTCGCCCCTCTAACTTTTTTGTTTTTCAAGATAATGGAATAAAATTTGAAGGATTTGTATACGACATACAACTGTATTATTTGACAGGTGACTCAACATTATGGAACTTCCGGTTTAACCGGAAGTGACATAAACTTTCGATTTTTAAATGGGACACCTGGTATATTTTTCCTTTTTTTGACTCCATATGACATTCTAAATACAACGATGTGTCACTTGTCACTTTTTGCAACCAAGAAAATATTTTTTTTCCAAATTTATTGTTTTATCTAGAGGGCTATGAATACCTTAAAATCACTTATTTCAGTTCTCTAATCTTGGGAAAAATACAATTTTACTATTTTTGATCCAATGCTATGTGCTATGTAAAATTTAATCTTTAAAGTTGTATAACTCATTTTTTTTAAATGGCAACATGGTGGCTCGTCGGGTTAAGAAAAAAGAGGATTTTATTACGATTATTTTGATACCATACACTATTAGGTTTTAGAAAAGCTGCCATTAAAAAACTTTAAAAAGTTAACTTGGACCTTTCCTAAAATAAAGCATCCTTTGAGGATAAATTTAGATTTAAATGCATCAAGTAGCCTGTGACCAGCAAAACTGATAAAACAAAATCATGCCTTGAAGAAAATTGAAATGCCAACAGCTTCTGCCAACGTAAATTAGTTTGTTGTTTAAAAAATATGGAAAATAATAGTTTTACAAGGAGTGAAAAAGTTAAAAAAAAACATTTTCTTGGTGACAAAAACTGACAAGTGACACATCGTTGTATTTAGAATATCATATGGAGTCAAAAAAAGTAAAAATATACCAGGTGTCCCATTTAAATATTGAAAGTTTATGTCACTTCCGGTTAAACCGGAAGTTCCATAATGTTGAGTCACTTGTCAAAAAATGCAGTTTTATGTCGTATACAAATCCCCCGAATTTTATTTCATTATCTTGAAAAACAAAAAAGTTAGAGGGGCGAGCCACCTTCCGTGGACACCCGGTATAAGCTAAACATGTAGGTTTCATAAACTTTTCTTTATTCTAAAATAGTTACACGTTTTATTAAAAAAATTACCTTGTTGGACTTCCATTGTCTTTATTTTGTTACTTAATACAACGTTTCGATTAGTTAGTATCTCTAACCGTTTTTCAAATGAAAACTCGGTTTACTAGAGTTTAAAATAATTAGTATTTTGTGTCACTTTACACCCATTTTGAAACGTGGTATAATATTCTGAAATAAATAGGAATGAATCTAGAATTGACTATTGAGAAGAGTGTTTGTTAAGTGTGATCATATTCAATAAATTCGAAAATATGCACGCACCTGCACTTCTGAGGAAAATGATCTAATACAACAGGTTTGCTAAGACATAGTTTCTATTGAATGTTTGAAGGTTGGAGACAATGATGTTTCTTGAATGATGAAAGAGTTTTGGACTTCCATTGTCTTTATTTGTTTTAAATCACAACGTTTCAACTGGTAAGTATCTCCAGTCGTCTTCAGGTGAATACTAAATAAGTAAAGTAACTACAAGACTATTTATACTAGCTAGATGCACTAAGTTACGTGCGAGTGCACTCAGTTATGCTTCAGTGCATCTAGCTAGTATAAATAGTCTTGTAGTTACTTTACTTATTTAGTATTCACCTGAAGACGACTGGAGATACTTACCAGTTGAAACGTTGTGATTTAAAACAAATAAAGACAATGGAAGTCCAAAACTCTTTCATCATTCATAGTTTCTATTGATAGGTTATTTTTTATTAACCCCTATTAAATAAATTGCTAGTGTATCAAACCCGAACAAACCTGCTTTAGTGGTTTATCAATTCCAGATTTGCTAGAACAGTGTTTGTATTGGTAGTAATCAGTTCCATTAGCAGCAGTCTTGTTGAATAATGAACTACTTTTAATACAGCAATTTTGTTAAGAAATAAATGATATCTTCTCAATGTGACGCATTTTGTTCCCGGTAAAGCGCTTTCTCTACAATTAAGAAAGCAGAACAGCGTCCCCAAAAACGAATTGTAATCGCTAGAACCTATAATCTATAAGACGTTGGTGGGGGTTCGTAGCGATCGGCAATCGCCTCGCGCCATAGTATTAGATTCAAAGTATTTGTTGCGCAGGTCACATCGTTGCTCGGAATCTTCTAGCTGTCCTGTCTAAATTTGAATTTTATTGATCGTACCAATACCTGTTTCAATTAATTTATTTTTACTTTTTAAGTTTTTTTAAACTTTGCATATCAGATAAAGCAATAGGGGATTCCTATTTCACAAACCCTATCGTTCGAATTGGACTTTATAATCTATGGACAAATTTTACCATCTCAGTAAACCATGTTGCCTAATAGATAATCATATGCAATGTTAAACGACAAGAACAATATCACTCTAGAAGCTATTTAAATTTTTGAGAACTACAGTACTGATTTTCAGTGGTAAGTATAATATGTTTTATTAACCGTAGCAAGCAAATATTATTATGAATAATGTCGTTTCATTACAACTATCAGTCGGAACCAATACAGCAAATAAATCCAGATTACTACCCAATAGAATTTAATAAATACTGTAAATATTTAGAGCAATAATGGCTATAATCCATTCTATGGTAGCAATAACTTATATTTCCTATTGGCTAAATTACCGTGATATTATCACTACACAACGGTCTAGCAATTTTCGTTGTCTTACAGTAGGAGAGCGCGTTACTGTCACACACCTAATATAGTATTAAACAGATGTATAAAGAATATGTGATTTCTTATAAGGAATAGAGAGCTTTTTCTCAGTGTGTGCAAATCAATATCCGCTATTACTACAACCTAACTATACTTACAATCACACACCACAACAAAATCTCTATACCTCTATCCTTTATAGATAGATGTCAAAAATAGCCCATCTTTGATTCTTAATCTTAACATATATAAAACAAAGTCGCTGTCGCTGTCGCTGTCTGTGTGCTTAATTCTTTAAAACTACGCAACGGATTTTGAAGCGTTTTTTTTTAGTAGATCGAGTGATTCAAGAGAAAGGTTTTTATGTATAACTAGCGACCCGCCCCGGCTTCGCACGGGTGCAATTTCAGAAAGTGGCATGCCGGGTACTAATATATCGGGTTTGTTCGGGTTTGTATTTATACCAGCGGGTTGCAACGCATGCCGGGTACACGCTAGTAACATATATAAAACAAAGTCGCTGTCGCTGTCGCTGTCGCTGTCGCTGTCGCTGTCGCTGTCGCTGTCGCTGTCGCTGTCGCTGTCGCTGTCGCTGTCGCTGTCGCTGTCGCTGTCGCTGTCGCTGTCGCTGTCGCTGTCGCTGTCGCTGTCGCTGTCGCTGTCGCTGTCGCTGTCGCTGTCGCTGTCGCTGTCGCTGTCGCTGTCGCTGTCGCTGTCGCTGTCGCTGTCGCTGTCGCTGTCGCTGTCGCTGTCGCTGTCGCTGTCGCTGTCGCTGTCGCTGTCGCTGTCGCTGTCGCTGTCGCTGTCGCTGTCGCTGTCGCTGTCGCTGTCGCTGTCGCTGTCGCTGTCGCTGTCGCTGTCGCTGTCGCTGTCGCTGTCGCTGTCGCTGTCGCTGTCGCTGTCGCTGTCGCTGTCGCTGTCGCTGTCGCTGTCGCTGTCGCTGTCGCTGTCGCTGTCGCTGTCGCTGTCGCTGTCGCTGTCGCTGTCGCTGTCGCTGTCGCTGTCGCTGTCGCTGTCGCTGTCGCTGTCGCTGTCGCTGTCGCTGTCGCTGTCGCTGTCGCTGTCGCTGTCGCTGTCGCTGTCGCTGTCGCTGTCGCTGTCGCTGTCGCTGTCGCTGTCGCTGTCGCTGTCGCTGTCGCTGTCGCTGTCGCTGTCGCTGTCGCTGTCGCTGTCGCTGTCGCTGTCGCTGTCGCTGTCGCTGTCGCTGTCGCTGTCGCTGTCGCTGTCGCTGTCGCTGTCGCTGTCGCTGTCTGTGTGCTTAAATCTTTAAAACTACGCAACGGATTTTGAAGCGTTTTTTTTAATAGATAGAGTGATTCAAGAGGAAGGTTTTTATGTATAACTAGCGATCCGCCTCGGCTTCGCACGGGTGCAATTTCAGAAAGTGGCATGCCGGGTACTAATACATCGGGTTTGTTCGGGTTTGTATTAATACCAGCGGGTTGCAACGCACGCCGGGTACAGGTACACGGTAGTTATTAATAAAACCAATTAACAGGAATGTTAAGAAATCATAATAGTGGCAGGCCTCGTAATTAGCTAATAGTATTTAGCCGATAAAAATTCCTCCGTGTGTTTGGTTTCAGTATTAACTCTAAAATAACAAATATATTCACCATCAAAATAAGCAATATTTTGGATGATTAACCCTGCGTAGCCCGCACGAATAAACTCTCCAAATTCAAGGAATTGATACCCCTAAACTTTTTATCCTCCGGAAACGAGCTTTTCTGAAGAAATAATATTGCCTTAACAATATTCGATTATGTTTTGATAGTATATAAATGTCCAGGGTGGCCAAGCACAAACCATTCATCAATGGGAATGTATTTTTTAGGAGAAGACGACATTAGATCAATGAAAGTAATTTTTTTATTGACGAATATCATATAAGTACTTGATGTTCATGCGTGTTAAATTTTTAAAAACTACTGTCCTGATTTTTGGTGGTAAGTATATACTTTATTAGCAATAGCAAGCAAATATTATTATGATTAATGTCAAGTTTCATGACAACTACCAAACGGAACTAATGCAGTAAGTATATAAAACCAGATTACAACCCCAATAGAACTTGATAATTACTGTGAGTATTTAGAGCATTAATGGCTATAAACCATTCTATGGTAGCGATAACTCCTATTTCCAATAGGGTAAATTACCGTGATATTACACTACCCAACGGTCTAGCAATTTTCGTTGTCTTACATTAAGAAAGCACGTTGTTGACATTTATATTATTAAACAGTTGTACAAAGCGTATGTGAATTCTTATAAGGAATAGAAGGCTTTTTCTCAGAGCAAACATTATATTGTACCGTGATATTGGTATTAGCAAGAATCTATTTATCGTCTCTTGCGAATACCCTTAAACCAATCTCAACGCAGTGAATTGAAGATGCTGTTAGTTTAAAATTTATTGGATGAGTGATAAGGTTAAAATTTACAGAATCATTTTTCCAGCATCAAAACTGAGTTAGTTGATCATGTTTTAGTTGCAGGGGCTTAAAATACAATCTTGAACTAGTTAAAATGTTTACCAGCAGCGCCACTGAACGAAATTGTTTTCTTTAATTATCTCTTTATACCACTTTATTTATGTTTTCGCCCAACCCCAAGCATTAAACCTTGAGGCTATGTTGTAATAACTCAAAGATTTTATGTTAAAAGAGCTGAAGATAGCAGAAAAATTTATAGGTACTTATTTTAAGAGGCATTCAAAAATAGAATAGGGAAGAATGGAATAAAAGTGGACACACTTACGATAAAATTCTTATAATAGATTTATGGGTTTTAACGAATTTACACTACTATACCTTATAGCGATGGAACTAGGTACGTATGTTTTTGAAGTTTTCATTTATTAGCAGTTGATGAAGTAGTTCCACCATATGCATCAGAGAAGCTGTGTATATTACAAATATATGTTACAGTACTAGTTTAGATATTTTTATAAGGGGCGATATAGAAGCAGACCAGCAGAACCAGGCCAAGATTGAGTGTTGGAGATGGAGGAGGGGGTAGGGGGAGGGGGTAGGGGGAGGGGGTAGGGGAAGGGGGGTAGTGGGTAAAAATAAATCATATTTCGTAATTTCGATTTGCTTTTAAAATTATTTTATCCTTGTTTTCTGGGACAGCTGTGCTATGTGTCCCAACCTCCTAATTACGTAACTGTATAGAAGAAGCCTAATCGGAAACCAGTAAAATCAGGTGCTGTAAAGCCCATTAAAATATTTTCCTTTCTACTATGCTTCTAATGTTCTGATGCATGTAGGTATCTCGCATATATATTCACTTTAAGAGCACTGAGCGCTGTAAGTTTATAGCGCTGTAAAATCAGTCAAAGAACTAGACAACAAAAAAGTTATAGATTACCAAACATGGCATCGCCTATTTTTATTGGGTACGTACTTATGTACGTACATATTATTATGGTAGTAAGGTTTATACTAGCAACCTTTTTCCGGTTCTTATGCGAATTTCTTTTTTAACACTATTTACTTACTTTACCCTATATAATAGATAATACTTATTTGATTTGATTTATTTGTTTAATTGAAACAAGTAAAGCCGTCGGAATCTTCTTAGTAGGATATGCAGCATTAAAATACATCCATATATAATATCTTTATAATGTGTATTTAAAAAAATGTATTTACTAAGTTATGCGGAAGTGCCCAACCTTCCCCTACAGCTGAAATAAAAAGCTTAAGGCAAAATACTAAATTAAGATTACGGTGTCAAAACTAGATTATAAATTAATTAAAATAATTGAGCTAATATTTCTTGACGTTGGCACTTATTATATTATTTCACATAGAAGCAATTCCTGCAAATGCCCCCTATCTGTATGGATCGACATGAGACATTGAGAATATTTACCGAAGAAATTTATTAAACCATAATAATGAATCTTTTACATTACGCACATACGCAGTCTCTTTTAAAGCATTATTGGTCAATTCACGCCTTGCTTTTGATATAAGCGTTGCTTAAATTTGACAATACGTTTACTTAAATCATGTTTAGTTTCAATTTCTTAGTACAGGTCATAGGAATATTGACAGCTCGAGTGATGGTGATGACTATATCCATGACTATTCTACTAAAGTGTTTTTTGCTGGCAAAATATCATAGCAACTAGTGAAAAAACTCTTAATTATAATCTATGGTGGGTGAGCAAACAAGTACAAGTCAAAATTAGACAAGTCGAGAAAAACGCATTTTAAATATTTGCCGCTTAAATATTAGGGCTTTATTGACGCTATCGCTTTATAACCGACTTTTTTAATTGACAAAAATGTTTTTTATGAATTACTTTTATGTATTTAGCTGTTAAGAATTTTGTGTTTGGTGTTAATCATAAAAAAAATATGACTTATACTATTTTATCCGACCTAAGAAGTTGACTTATACTATTATGTAGGGCAAAAATGGAATTTTAGTAGGAATCATTGAAACTTAAATAGCATAAAACATAATAAAATAAAACAAATTTACAAAGAAAAGTTTTTATTTTAACATAGGTAGGTACATTATTATTTTTTATTTAAGTTTTTCATCTAATCTTCGTCAAATTCAACCACGTCTGGGTAGGTATCACGTACATCATCATCTGTGGGTAAATCAAGGTAAAATTGACGAAAAGCTGGAGATATTAACGGCAGTAACTGAATTAAATCAGTTTTTTTTTCTTTAGATATGGAGGGCTTTTGTAAGTAACACTTGTTAGGTGACAATACCTCGGTTTTTCCTCGTCTAGCAAAACAAATTTCCTTCAAATTTTCTTCGTTAAAAGGCTATTTTTAAAATAAATCTGGCCGGGTTCTCTGGTATAACGAAGCCATTGCACATCGTGCCATTTAAAAGGGTCTCCAGAAGAATCTTTTTTTCGCAATATCTACCAAAGGGCTTTTGTATAAATCGGCAAAATTTAAAAACTGGTCGTATGTTAATTCCTTAACCATAAACTTTTGTTTTTTTCAACGCTTCTAACCAGTTGATACCAATCATGGGGATGTGAGATTTCAGTGCCCAACTTTTTTTTTGTTTCTCTATAAGAGCATGGTCAACGTCATATTCCATATAGCTATGACCACTAACCATAAATTTGTGCTCAATACTATCTAGTGATTTCTTTCGCTGCATAATGGTTAGAAACATACCAGCAAAGTGAGAATTTTTATTCTGCCCGCCCCATGTATCTGAGTACAGAATCACATTTTTTATGTTTTCTGGCAAGGACAATAGTTCCATAAAAAGACACGTTGCAATTTGATTACCACCACGCCCCCCTTCTCCTTCATGCCACATAAAGCATGTGACTGCTCCAGTCCCCATATCATGAAGTTTTAGATTGTATGTCCACAGCTGTCTCTTATAAAAATAAACATAGAATTGACATAAGGTGTAGAGAGGCATTATTTACCGCTGACATAACCTAAAACTCTGGTTGTTAAGACGATACAAATAGTATAAGTCAATATTAAATAAAAATACGTATAGTATAGGTTAACTTGTACTATTTAGACTTTTCAACAGTAAATATCTTAATAGTACAACTGAACTTGTACTGTTATGGCCACCAAAATCAAATTATTTTGAAGTTAATATAAGTAGATCACATTTAAAATATAAATATTTTAAAGACACTGACTTGTTCTATTTGAACCAGTCAATGTGGGATTCTAAAATAGATACAAAAAGTATAAAAACTCATTTTGGTAAAATCCTGACTTATGCCCGTTTGACCACCCACCATAGACTGGACAAAATCAACAAGATGGTTTTTCAGCGGCATAATTTCGATAGATGTCAGGTAAAAACTATTGTTAGTCTGACAAGTGTCATCTTGGTTTAAAAAAGACAAAATGAGCTATTTAAACGAAAATGTGCCAATCTATGCAAGAAATAAAAAAATTGATAGCTGAAAATATTCCACTTAACACACAGAAATCCAAGAACACAATTTGGACATAGTTCTCAGAGTTTCTAATGGTAAGAAATTATAAACTGGAAAAATTTACTACTGTAATGGAACTGGAGAAAATCCTTGAAGATTACCCCTTTAATATGGAGAAGGGTAATGGCGAAGACTATAAAGAATTTTCTGTAAAGGCTATATGGAACAACAGCAAAAATGATTCATATTTTTCAGAATACGAAATAAAGATTGACCCTTTTACGGATGTTTCCTTTTAAAATGCACGAATGGGAAGAGGCGCAAAGAGAAAGCAGCTCCAAAGTTGTCAAACAAGAAGAAAGTAAGTTCAAAAGCATTATCTACCAAAGATTTACTAACAATAATGCAAAGCTACAATGAAGAAATCCCGATGAAGCACAAAAAAAGTTTTTCCATCTCTGCTCATTCTAGGTAGGAGAGGCAATGAGGCCGTAAATTGAAAGGTTCAATATTTTCAAAAGGAGTTTGATACCATGGGAGAATTTACCGGACGAATTGAATATAACAGCATATTTTCCAAGACAGCTCAAGGTAGGTCAAAAGGATTGGCAAACAGCAAATGGTTGGTAAGAAATTCATCAAACAAAGACTTATGCCCTGTAAGATTATTTTTAAAATTATTGGAAAAAATAGGACTAAACGTTTCCACACACAGACTATTTCTCTCCGTCATCCAAACTGGCAGAAGGGATGTTGGTTCAAAAATACTCCACTAGGAAAAAATACAGTATCTAATTCTAAGTGGACCAAAACTTCAGCGGAAAGAATTGGAATAGATACGAAGAAGCATAAAATAACAAATCATTCTCATCGATCTTTCGCTGTGTCTGCCCTATTGATACAAGCTGTTGGGGAACGAGAGATGATTAAGTTAACAGGCCACTCAAACGCAAATTCCCTGAAACCATATATGCAGCTAGATCCTAGTCATCACCTGAAGCTCATCGAAAATCTCAGAACAACAAATGAAGCATGTCATTGTGGACCTTCGACTTCTCAAATGCAAGTCAATCATACCCAAAACCATGCTTTGATAAAAAAGAATGGACAAACTATTACTTACTTAAGACTGCACGTTTAATGTTAGTAATAAATAAATAAAGTTTCTAGTTTGCTAAATAACTTATTGTTTCTCGTGAAATAGTCTTGTAAAATATCATTCTAGAGAAAATTTTGTATCGGCAAAATTTTATATACGATAATTTTGGGGATAGAAAAAAATGTATATTGAAAAAGCTTAATGAGTGTATTGGCTCAGATCAATTATTAGGTGGAGGATCAAACGCCCTAATCCGACAAAATAAATAGCGAATAAGGGTTTACTAAAGTCTGTACATTTTTCTCTTGTTGTAGGCCCGACCTACCTTAATCAATTTATTTGCAAATTAAATTAGCAGGAACCGTAAAACTTGTCCGTAAATTAAATTAAGTGGGTTACACGAAATAGCCTAATGGATAAAGCTTAGGTTTTTTATGGGCAATAATTACGCCTAACTACCAACATTTATTATATTTTAATATACATACTGGCCCTATTCCGTTTGAGCTATGAGCTCACTCAGTGGTGTAGATTTTAGCCACAAAAAGGTACATATCAGCTAGAAATTATATTTATAAATTTCGTCGACATTTTTTTTAAACATTTTACTTTATACATAAAGATTTTTTTATATATTTATATTTTTTACCCCGACAGTTACCTAACGGGTGCTGGAGAAACGCTTAGTTTCTTCCATTAATAACTAATTAAAAATTGACTCCTGTTATGGTGTGTGCTTGCATGTATTGTTCCATTTAGTGCTGAAGTAAGATCGTTTTGTGCTGTTAGTGCTTCAGAGAAGTTGTTGATGAAACGATCAGTACTAGGAAACATTTTTTCAAAAATTACATCTATGGGAAAATGTTGTGCTTGTTTTGTTCCATTTAGTGCTGAAGTAGGATCGTTTTGTGTTGTTGGTGCTGTAGATAAATAATTAGTTTTAGATAGTGTTGCTGGGAAAATTATCAGTTTTTGAAAAATACATCCATTCGAAAGTGTAGTGCTTGTTTTGTTCCGTTTAGTGTTGTTGTTGCTTCTTAACATAGTATAAAACAAAGTCGCTATCGCCCGTCTGTCCCTATATCCCTATATGTGCTTAAATCTTTAAAACTACGCAACGGATTTTGAAGCGGTTTTTTTTATTAGATAGAGTGATTCAAGAGGAAGGTTTTTATGTATAATTAGCGACCCGCCCCGGCTTCGCACGGGTGCAATTTCAGAAAGTGGCATGCCGGGTACTAATATATCGGGTTTGTTCGGGTTTGTAATTATACCAGCGGGTTGCAACGCATGTCGGGTACACGCTAGTTAGATATATATTAGGTTTTAGACATCAGTTGCGCTGGAGAACTGTTCAGTAATTGGTAACAGTTTTTGAAAAATTGACTCGTGAAAAAGTTTTTGTTTTGTACCGTTCAGTAGTGCAATCTATCCGTCCACTCCTGTAGTCGTTTTTAAGAGTTTATACGAATTGAATGTGGAGCAATGGACTTCTCCATTGTCATTTTGAGACATCTCTGAAACTCCACCAGCACAAAATGTTTTTGATAGACGGCACAAAAATAGCACGAGATAATGAGCATAAAATATTACCCTAGTAGAAATTTATCAACCTTTCACATGTTGCTCTCCGTTTTGTTGCTAATTAACTATAGCGACAACACATTTTCATTTACTTATTTATATTATAATTATGTCCAATAATTTAATTTATTCTACCATTAACAAATTCAGTGCTCACTTTACAAACTTTGTTATATTTTAATTAATATAAATCAAAACCAAACCTCACAATGCTTATCGTAACGTCAGTTTTTTCCTTTTTATTCCGCCGGGAGTTAAGAATTACATTTTAATTTCATTTGGGTCTGAAAATTCTTACCCGGAAAATTTATAATGAAAATAAGTACAAATAAAATTTTAAAATATATGGCAAAGTAATACAATATGTGGTCGTTTTAACATCAAAGCGAAGTATGTGGGTTTTTAAATTAATATGGTATTTTTTACAAATTTCTACAATCCTTTACAACATCCTTAATATGTTCTTACTGAGGTTTACTATTATGCTAACCAATATATTAAAACATTTGAGATGATCTAAGCTAGTGTCCAAAATTTGTAGGTAAATATTTAGAGTATTTTTAATGTTTTAGCTATGCGTGTAACTCTTTTCTTTAACTCGAAAATTAATTTAACTTAATTTATTCGCAGCAATTAAAATATTTCTTAACAAGTTATTATTGAAAGTATAAATTGCATTTTTATTTGTTTTCGGGCAGTTTTATTTATAGAGGAACTATTTTGAAATTGATTTATTGTATATATAGACGCGTTTCTTAGATTAAAGAATGTAATGCAAGCAAATGCTGCTGTTTAATAAACATATCTCACTCAGGTTTTTATTTTTAGTTTACGTTTACACATAGAATGATGCCACCAGTCACCAGTTAAAAGTCTTTTTTCTAAGAGTTTTTGTGGTGTGAATAGGTACTTTACTGTCCTAAAAATTAATTTTTGCATAACTGTAAAAACACACAACTCCACAGTTTGAAATTGTTTGTCCAAGCATAATAAGGTTTGTTATCATTTCCAAACGCATATTGTGTCTCACGTTTTAGGAAAAGTTACTGTTTATTTTGCCAAATTCGCTTTTAAACATCGAGTTTAACCGTAAATATGTTTCAGCTTTCAATGTTCTTACAAAATTAAATGCTTGTAAATTTCTGTTAGTACGGTATCGTTTATCCACGTAATACAACGTCTGGCAATCTCACTTCAAACTCAAATAGCTTAAGTGTTAGAACTAAACTATTTTGAAGTATCGGAGCGCTCACGCTCACGCTTTGTTTTTCGTTTTTTTTTTCAAGGCTGGCATTAAGCTGCCTCGAAAAAGTACTTTTCCAGCTCTTGATACATAAATTTAATTCCTATAAAACTATATCGATTTCAATTTTGTAAAAGCACAAGCTATCTTTGCTCTGTTTCCAATTACATTTAAAAATGTATTTTAATATTTGAATTTTGTATCTGTCTCTTGGTGAGCTGAGACTGATGCAGTGGTGCTTCCGGGAATTTTATTTGAGAGTGGAAGAATGCCGTAGTAAAATTTATATAAGTTTTTTGTGAAAAATTCTTAGTTGCCATTATGTAAGCTTGGCCTAAAATCGACCTTCTTCCAAAACGCATTGATTTTTCATACAGTTTTTTTGTGAGGTCTGATCTTAAATGTATAAAAAAAATTTTAAATGTATATTATGATATCATTCCTCAGTAAATTTTTGCTCTCCAAATCTGGAAAGTACTGTGCATTTTCATAAATAATAGCAATCTGCAAAAGTTATCTCAATATCACCAAGATTTCTTAACAGGAAATTTATGTAATTACCAAGTCTTGGTATTTCTAAAGGAAACGCAATTAAAATTTAATTTCAAACTTCCAAGATAACAGGAAAAACTTGAAAATTTGTTGAAGAAAATTGCTAGTTTTTATTACCGCAAGGGATGTCTATAAACAATAATTGTAAATTCTATATTGTCCTTAAACAGATTTAGTAACTATATCAAAGTGTTTATAATATAATAGAAGATGAACGTCCGTAAAAATAATGAAAACTAAAAATGTATTGACAAAGCTCACACGTCAGAATTCAGACGCTAAATTTTCTTGGTGTTTATTATTTAAGTTGAACTGTGAGTAGAACATTTCATTTATCATTGGCTATTATAAATTTAATATTACTAGTTTTGTACTATGACGCGAACGTAAATTATAATATCGTCGGTACAGTGCCAATTCCATGAATGTGCAAAATCGTGATTCTGAGAAATAAGCGTTTTAAAGTTTCAGTTTGCTGCGAAAAATCAGTTTTTGAACGTATCTATCTTATTTTTTTGTACTTTTAGGCTTTACTTAAACAGTTCAAAACCCGCCTATTGTTATTTTTCTTTTTAGTCCAGTTTTTTGAAAATGTCACATTCGAGGATTTGGTCCTTATTTTCACAAAACCAAACCAGCGAATGTACCACATTCAGATAAGCTTATGTTGCTATTGAAATGACAAAAACCCGAATGTGTCAGATACACGGTACACGTGTGGTTCCTAAAAAATTAATATTCATTTTTATGTCAGTGCACCTTTAAAATAAATGAATAGGCAGTTATAGGCTAGGTTTAACAAAGTAAACAAAAACATTATTTTAAATTGTTTAATTATGATAATATTAATTATTATAACAAAAATCAGTCACTTATTTCAGATAATTATTAACTATGAGATAACAGAAAATATCTAGTGTTAACTTGACTTGACTTAACCTAACAATCTTCCTCTGCATCGCTATTTACACGGTCTTCATCAGCATCAGGTTCAGGCAATCTGTCTCTGACTTTATCACTGACCTTTAGTGAATTATAAAATGGATAATACATTTTTGGTATGGTTAGGTCGCTACACATTTTTTGTAGATCTTGAAACTTCGCAGCATTAATTGGTAACTCATCTCTGTAAGATTTATTTACCTGTACCTTTTTCGGCCTTCCTTCAGACTTTAGTTATATTTGCCACCTCGAATTCATCGTTATAATTAAATTTGTAAAGTATTTTTGTTTGATCAGCTTTGAGATAGCGAATCCAAAAGACTTTACGCCAGGAAATTTGGAAATTTGATAACGTATCGTAACAAAAAACTGCGTTTTGTATCACTCTCAGTATTACACGATTTAAAGCGTAGGTACTAAATTTTCTAAAGGCAAAATTAGGAAAACGACACATTCAGTGTATTTACATTACCATTCAAAATAACAAAATTACGAAAGTGTCACACTCAGATTATTTTTAGAAAGGTACGCAAAGAGAAAAACACTTAACTGTCACATTCAGGAAAGTAGTAGCACATTTCACAAAGCCAAATACACGAAACTGTTACATTCAGGTTATTCTTGCCAATGTTTGCAAAGCCAAATTCACGAAAGTACCACACACCGAAATAATTGTGTCAATATTTACAATGCCATAAACACGCAACTTGCACATTCGCGACCTTGCTGTTGTACAATCGTAAGCAAACTAACTTTCGTGAATTATGGAATCAACCCCCACCACAACTTATGACGTAAACGGATTCGCGACTTTGGCATAGGAAGAAAGCTGTCTTTATTAGTAAGATGATGCACATAGGTCAAATTGACCAATTTTGCACATTCATGGTTTTGACACTGGGCCGACGATATGGCAACGCAGCATTGAACGCAAAACACACGCAGGCGCACTGCTTGCCGCTTGATTGGCTCGTACCTACAATATTTGGGCGGCAAAACTATTGTGTTGTCGGGGTTGTTTATAGCGGTTTCCATTGGTAAGTTTAGTGCATGTCAAATGTATTTCTATGTTTTACCAATGAATAACGCCATAACTTTTAATCTATCTCACGTTCGAAGTTTCAATTGTAAATAAAATTAGCGCTGTATTTTTGCAAGCCATTGAGCCCAATGAATAAAAAGGTAGCAATTGTTTTTTCTTATTATTAAGTAATTTCTTGAAAGCCAATGAATAAAAACTAAAGTAATTGCTTTTGCGTCCAGCAATTGCTTAAAAGGGCAGGAATTGCTTCTAGTCAATGCTTTTTATTAAAAAATAGAGGCAATTGCCTAAAATGTGATGAATAAATTAAGGAATTGCTTTTTCTAGTGTAGCAATCGCTTTCAACTTTTTAAGGTAGGTCGACCCCTGCATCATTTGCTTGGTAGCAGTCAACTTTAGTTCTCCGCGGCATACACGTGCGTCGCTCTTAATTTGTGTCTTCAATTATGGCTGAATATATGAACGTCCGTAAAAAAAAAATCTACAGTGTACGTAAAAATTGCAGATAATATGATGATTTCAGAAAGTTATATCGATTTGACTGCGAAAATGTTGAGTGGTTGGCAAATTATCTTTTGACTGATACTGGTGAAAAGCGAGGGGGTGCACTGTCTCCTTTAAATAAGAGAAAGTCTTTCTGCGGCAATTGTCGGATCCGGGCTTTCAAAATTCTGTAGGTGAAGAACTTTGTGTTCACCAAACTACTGTCTGTAAGACGTACACTTCTGTAATGGATGCAGTTTTTGAGAAGGACAATATTTTTATTAAATTTCCTAAAAGTGCTGAAGCTGTTGTGGAAGCTAAACGGTTGTGGTCAGAGAGATTTATTTATGTTCCTTCAATTTGTGAACTAATATCAATTACTTGTCTTTAATTTCTTCATCACTACTATCACTTTCCTCATTTTCACTGAAATCTGCCATATCACAAATGTAAGTTTCCTATTTTCCACAAAAACGTAACAGATTACTATTGTACTAAATAAATAGACCAACGATGTTGTATTTACGTCAACACTCTTGCAAATTAGGCACCAAACTGAACATGAAATCTATAATCTGAACAAGGGGATAAGCCACGTCTGAACTTGTGTTGAATAAGCATTTGCTACAGAGGTGTAAGAAAAGCAGCAATTGCTTCAAAATTTTATTCATATCCAGATCTAGCAATTGTTTTTACTTATAGCATTTGCTAGTCAAGCGATTGCTTTTACTAAAAAGTAATGGCTTCAAGTAATTGCTTAATTTTTATTCATTAGGCTCAATATGCTAATAAACCATTAAGAGACCCGTACAAGTTTTAAATATACTTAGCGAATCCGATGGTAAAAGAATAATATTGTGGAAAATCATTTATAAGCATCTATACGTAGGTATCTTTTTTATTCTATCACCAGACTGTACCTACTCAAAATCACTATTACATGTGTCCCTCGTATTGATTTATAGAGATTACGATTCTATTCCGTATTTCTGCAAAAGTTCAAATGTAAATACCCGTACATTATCACATGCAAAGAATTTGAAGCAAATCTCTAGTGTTTAAGAATTTAAATGTACTTATTTCGGTAATAGCGATGTTTCCAGAAGTACAATACGAATGCTTTTACGTGTATGTGTAACGAAATAATCTCACGTTTTACCTCTCCGACATGTTACTGTTCAAGACCTGTAGCTTCTATGCATAAAAGCTTCTAGGAAAGTGGCATCTTGTGTTCGTTCAATGATTTGTTAAGCGGATTCAGTGACGTGCATATACAGATGACATACTTACAAGCAGTGGCCTATAGCTTGAGAGCAGTGAAGGCTGAACCACAACCACCTTGAAAGAAGCCGTTAAACAGAAACATCGACAACACAGCTTGAAGATCCATGTGTCATGTGACTTTTTTTTATGTAAGCCATGGTTTAGTATGTAATTTACGCACGAACTAGGTATAGGTGTCGTATTAATTTGTATTTTTATCCGGTTTTCGATTGATATCTAATAGAAAATTTAAGTGACATGATTGCTAAGAACCTCTACAAAATACTGATGAAAATTGTTGGTGCGGGTTTGCTCTAATAGCATTAATAAAGTGAAAAATCCGACAGCCTGACCGGCCTGGCGGTTTGTTTACGGGTCTTATAAATGGCGGCAGAATTTTATTTGATTGTTTGTTTGTTTACGGGTCTTATAAATGGCGGCAGAATTTTATTTGATTTAATTTAAAAGTTGTGTTTTTTGTATTCTACTTAGCTCTTTGGGATAAACTTTATTGTTTTTTGGCTACAGTTAATTTATTAAATATTAAAGTGTTTATTTAACTTGAAGGTATATGTGAATTAGTTTAAAAATATCACTAGTAGAAATAGTTCAGAAGTAGGTAGGATACCTCTAGATACCTAGGTATTTAGGTAAATACTATTTTTTTCCTTTTAGTTTGTTTATTTATCAACATGCCAAGCCCCTGCTGTATTCCTGGGTGTAACTTTAACTATAAAACTGTTTTAAAAGCAGGTGAAGAGAGTGTAATATATTTTTATAGTTAAGATTTGACCAATCACTGTATAAATATTGTTAAACGGGTTTCAGTGGACATTGATATGAAGGTATTAAAGGTTTTTTTTAAAAGGTAATGAATTGGCTTACAATGATTTAAAATGAATTTTACCCTTTGAAATGAAACTAAGCAGGTGGTCTCAGCTTGTAAACTTATTGCAACGAAGTTACTCAGATAGTAGGTGACTTTCTTAAGACAAGCGTAGATTTCTTAAATAAATCCTTAAGCTTACTAAATTTTGAGACTTCAGTTCGTCGATAGTCAATCCTGTAATTTAAACGCAGAAGATAATAATTTGTATAATAAATCTAATCGTAGTGAAACAAAAATAGCTTCTCAACGCAATATTACTATTATTTAATAATTAGGTCAGTTGTTATTGTTATCCAAAACTATTTATTACTTTTTTGTACATTTTTCAATATCAATATACTGGCAACAGAGCCAAAAAAACACAAAATATATAAGAAACAATAAAAAACTCGCCCGTTGCCGCTCGTCATAATAATAGCTTGTGGATCCGCAACTCCCAGCTGATGCGGCGCTGCCCGATGTCACTTCATGGCTTCTTTTCAATGTGTTGTGGCTGAACTTTAAAAGGATAACAACGCAAAAAAATGGGTTCATGAGAAACATTGTTTAAGAAGGCGTATGTCCTAAATTTACACTGAATGGGAAAAAACGGGTTCTTGCATACGCAGTGAAAGATTTTATTTAGACCCATTGGCCCTTACCCTGTTCTGCGCCACTGGTAAGCTTACCGAGTAAATTGGGAAATTCTATAGCTACTGAAGTCATAAGTGAAGGAAAAGGAAACGAATTCGGATCCTCTTTAAAGCCCAATGAAATGCCAAATCGACTTCCGATGGATGCTGAAATCGGTTTTTGGTTTAATCATTTGCCAATTAGACTACTAATTTGACTTAAATGTATTTTGACGTAAAAATAACAGTTCCTGAGGAATCGTCAATTTTTATAAAGGAAATGGATGGTTGGCAAGAAATAATGGGGAATATTTGTCGTCGGTCTCGCTTTTTATTAACTGTATAAAATTCGTTAAATTAAAAAGGTAGTTGTTATACCGTGCGAGTAAAAATTATTTGCATCAAAGAGGGCTTGAATTAACAAACGTAGGACTTTAGGCCACAATGATATGGGGACGAGATATCTAACCAAATCTAGGTTAACATTTTGTTAAATTCATATTATGACATGATATGCCAAACTAATGAGTAATAAAATAAGTAGGGAAATACAAATTTATTTTTGTCGTTTACAAAATTAACAAAGTAAGAATATACAGAAAGAAAAAGAAAAATAATTACATGAAATTGGCCACTGCCATGCTCCAAGCATAAATTCACACGTCTCTTCATATTTTCGAAAGTGTTGACCAGCATCTCTGGAGAAATGTTACCACATTCTTGTAATTGTTCTAAATTTGCAACTGGTGTTTTAAAAATAGTGTTCTTTAAATGAGGAAAAACAAAGTAATCCATAACCGTTAAACAAGGTGATTTAGGTGGGAATTCAATGTCTGATCGAAAACTGATCAATCTGTCTTCGAAGGCGTACATATACACATACAATTGTTGGCGTATTTTGCATTATTTCACGAACGTTTGCAACAAGTTCTTCTGTTCTTACAGATGGTCTTCCTGCTTCTTTTTGTGTTGTATAGAACCTGTTTCCCTAAACACAGCCACGGTTCTTTTTAGGCAATGATAAAAATCCCCAGCAATAAAAGCAACATTAGGAAAATCTTCGTGAAAATCGTCCATGCACAAACCAGGATTGTATTGCCACTCACCATTTACTCTAACCCCGTTTCGAAAATACGCTTCAACCATGAATGTTTTGTGCTGTTCTGTAAAGCCCATTGTGTGAATTGTTTAAGAAATTGGAAAAATTAGTGATGAATCAAATTACTTGTAACGACTGTCAAAGATGACGGAATAACTGATTGATTGTTAATTCAGACACCCAACAGGAATCAAGCTCTACGGCTAAGCATTACGTTCTTAGATGCAAGGCCCTCTTTGATGCAAATAATTTTTCCTCGCACGGTAGTAGTTGTCACAGTTGTTTTATTTTCCATAGATACACTAAAATCCCATTATGTAAGCAACTACAGCTTCCATTTACTTTTTGTTATTAATTGGATTTGTTAAAAATATATAATAATAATAATAAATATATAGGTACCTTACTTTGAGATTACTCTAAATATCAACCTTTGTTCAATGTAGTATACTATCTCATAGTAGTCCCATACAATCTGAGTAGACACAACACCTCCTAAAATACATAGAAGTGATATTGAAGCAGTGAAGAACTAAATGGTCACAATAATATATTTAAGCGAATACATTGCTTTAAATAAACTAAAGTGATGATATGATGATAATGATATTTGTAAAAAAAACACTAGTTTATGACAAACCCTGTATAGTTGAATGATCTCCTTTAAAATAAAGTTCAGGTTCCGTGCCTGCTCATATACTTTTTTTAATTGAAGTCAGACGATTCACTCGATCGATGACATCAAACTAACCAAATTGTGTTTATTCCCTGGACCCTCAAAATATCTCCTATCAGTATCTAGCTAAAGCTCTTCCTTAATAAGATACGCACTTTCCCTATTACCGTCTTTTTATAGAATAGCACCCCGGGGAATCACTATAATTCCGAAACATTTTTTCCCTGTAACGTGAAATCATATAATGCATGGGTCGAAGGTGCATGACATTGCGAAAAGTCCATTAAAAGTTTGGGTAAGGGTTATTTAAAATGTCGTTTATATGTAAAACGGTAAAAGGGTTAGGAGCATTAATATGTAAAAGAAAGTGGAGCGTGTCGCAATTCGTTTAAATGAATTTTGTTGATTTCTTTAAGTCCTATTTGAAAGCCTTTGACGCCGGTTAATGATTTCCTTTTTTTAATCGACTTCAAAAAAAGGATCAGTTTCTTATTTGGAAGGCTGTTTTTATATAAATAAACACCTAACAATTTGGATTTAAATAATCTGACTAGCGATACATTCAAAAAAATTACTTGTCAGACTTCCATTGTCTTTATTTTGTTACTTAACACAACGTTTCGGTTAGTTAGTATATGTAACCGTTTTCAAGGGTATACTAAATTATAATTCTAAGGCCTTAAATACTATACATGTGCAATGAAGCTTGATGACTCCGCCTACGTGCTTATTGGAGTATAAAGTTTGAGCTGTTGGTTTTGGGCAAGAAGAGGCTTCCAGATATTGGGGATATCTATACTTGGTTTACTAAATATATGGGTATTTTGATTCATAAAAGCTGCTTCTTTTTTTTTTTTAGCTAACAGTCTATCAACAAGGGTACAAAAAGATATAGGGTTTTATTTAAATTCGTTCTGTATATGCCGGAAATATTGTTAAGCAACCAAATTAACCTTATCATTGGTTACAATAAATTTAGGGGAAATTGGTATAATACGGCATACTAGGATAATAAATTACGCGCATTTCTTAAATCCCGAAATGCGATTTTCGACACTGGTGGGGAGCATTATACAACTGGAGATTAAAACGAAGAAGATGTCAGTATTGTCAGTGGATGCTTAGCGGTGGTAGGTGTTAGCACCCCGGTGAAGCTTAAATGGACGATTTCGCAACACAGTAGAAAGAGAAAGAAGAGAGAGAGAGAGGGGTGTTAGTGTGCCCGCCGGCCATCAGGGCAAATTAGCGCTGTTGTCGCCCGCTGGCCGTGTAACCGGGTTCTGTAGCATATTTTTGACGTATGGAAGAAAAGGACAATTATATTCTAACCTACTATAACGCTTCCCAAACTGCGCCAGGTGCTAATTGGAACAAACCAGCCAGCCCGCCATCCATCCATGTCCATGTCATGTCACAACTGTCAATTTTTCTTGTCCACGTTTTTTTCTGAGGAAATTAATTAATTTTTTATTGTCATTTTAATATACAATTCTATTAGTTTCTATTCTAGAAAACTTCGCCGATGTGTGTAATCTTTCAGTTATTATTCCTACTATGCAGGTAATTATTTTTTATTGTTTATCAACTTGATTTTACACTTCCTTACCTATTTTTTATATAGGAAATGTTAGTTTACAATAAATAAATTAACATGAAATGATTCACATACATAATAGGTGTTGGTTAACAAGCCAATCTTAACAAAATATCACTGGGCAGCCTGCAGATAACTGCAACACATTTGTGCCCGAGGTAATACCTAACAATCTATCAGTTACGAACAGATAAGTTTAGTCTCTTGAAATGATAATTTTAACATTTTTGTTTTACTGGGTGGATTAGAAGTATAACATAATGGTACAAAGATAATGGTTTGAGCTAACTCGATAAGAAATTTAATATCTACCCGATACTGTTTCTTTTGTTTCAGAGAATGCTGTAAGAATCACCTGATAGTTTATGGATCTTTTAGTGCGTGTCTCAATGCATCCTAGTGCTTGTGTTTTATACAGTATTTGTGATAATATTATATGAATTGAGACAATTCCAGATGAGTGAGACCTGTGAGACGTAACCTAAGGACATTATTTTATTCTAAACAGTTATTTTTTGTTATGGTTGTCAATGCAGTTTTTATTTATAAATAAACGTAAAAAACATTATTTACGAAAAAGTGCTTCCATCTTTATTTTTTAAATCTTGGTTAATATAAAAACGTGCATTATTTATTCCATAAAATAAAAACTTTTGTGCGTCTTTTTATTGATTTAATTTGTGATTTAATAATATTTATATTAAATCACAAATTAAATCAATAAAAACTCGTTCAAAAGTTAACAATTAAATTGAAAAGTCATAAAACCGCTGTTCAAATTTCCCGCCATTGCGCCTCTGATGGCTGGCGGGCACACTAACACCCCTCTCTCTCTCTTCTTTCTCCCTCTACTGTGTTGCGATTTTTTAACAAGGAGTTAACATTTCTAACCCTATAAATTTTCTTTGGGTGTTAGTATGTTTTCGTGTATGTGTGGAATTGTTTGGAGATTAAGAGAACGTGCCTGAAACTCATAACCTACAACTTATTGAACAATTATTTATAACTTGATAGGTAAGTAGGATACTGAAGCATGTTTTTGTATTATTTGTATATTTTAAAAGTTATTTAATAAATATTTAATAACAAACAAAATTTACTTAGCCGTTTTGGATAAAATGGCACAGGGGTGATATGTTTAAAATGGTACTGTGCCGTTTTAGCCAAGATTATAAAATAATATTATTTTGTGTTTTAGAATATGCGCGTTATTGCCTAAACTGCAACAATTACAGAATAAAATAAAACGAAAGAGCCAGGGCGACCAAATGTTTTAAACTCAACTTCAAATTTAATAGAGATGAAACAGAAAGCAGAAGAAAAAAATTGAGAAGAAAGAAGATCTTAAAGATAACGAAAAGCAAAAGTAGACCTTACAGATCAGTTCCCCAAATTTGATTCCGAAAACGAAGCCATTTCATCAGGATGATGATAAAGCATCTTATATGTATTGTAATAAACTTTTTTCAATGTCTAAGCCTAAGGAGATTTGGATTTGCTGTCAAAGTTGTAGAAAATGGAGCCACTGTGATGAGTGTGCGGACTTTCTCCAAAAACGAAACTTTGCCAACCATAAGTAACCCTATTTTACCTTAAAAATATTTTTATTTTAACATACATTATACGAGCAGATACAGGGTATTCCCTACTCGATGGTACATTAGAAGTATCCGGAGAACGAAAAGAAAAATAATTTTGAAATTTTCACTACGGCCATAGGAGACTGCGCTCTAGCTTTTAAAAATAATTTCACGGTTGCAGTGTTGCCAGATCTATTGATTACTGACATCAACTTTGGAATTTTAAATGAGACACCCTGTATATTTTTACATTTTTAAATTCCACATAAAATTATAATTATTTTTTATTAAATGCATTATTAGTCTATACTTCATAGTTTCCGAGATATTGACTCTCGAAAAGTGACATTTTTGAACTTTGACAGCTTCTAACTTTCTAACAGTACGTCCTAGAGCAAAACGGCTTACATATCCCTATCTTCAATTTTTATTAGCTTCCCAAAAAAATTAACTTCCGGTTAAACCGGAACAACTATATTTCCTTCTTTCGAGTTACATCCGGTTTAACCAGAAGTTGATTTTTTTGGGAAGATAATAAAAATTGAAGATAGGGACATGTAAGCCGTTTTGCTCTAAGACGTACTCTCTGTTGTTTTCTTGTTTTTTCTTGTGTTAGTGTCTTTGGACACTTTTACACACTTATTGTTCTGGAATGAATAAGACAAATGTGCCCTGGATGGACGTTAGTGGTGTTTAATGATTGATTTGTATTTTGGAGATTAAAAAATAATTTTTTCCAAGAAAAAATCAGATTTCAATTTTTCCAAAATTTTTTGGTTTTGAAAATTGACCAAGTTTTTTACGTTTGGCCAATTTTAGTTGTTGATTTAAAAATCAAACAACTTGTCTTACTTTCAAGCTAGTTAGAAAGTTATAAGCTGTCAAAGTTCAAAAATGTCACTTTTCGAGAGTCAATATCTCGGAAACTATGAAGTATAGACTAATAATGCATTTAATAAAAAATAATTATAATTTTATGTGGAATTTAAAAATGTAAAAATATACAGGGTTTCTTATTTAAAATTCCAAAGTTGATGTCAGTAATCAATAGATCAGGCAACACTGCAACCGCGAAATTATTTTTAAAAGCTAGAGCGCAGTCTCCTATGGCCGTAGTGAAAATTTCAAAATTATTTTTCTTTTCGTTCTCCAGATACTTCTAATGTACCATCGAGTAGGGAATACCCTGTATGTATGCCATTTTACCCAACTGGTTGGATACAACGGCACACCTAACACCTGTGCATGAAGAACGTATATTCAAGGTTTTTGTTCCTGGTACGCATTATTTATATTGTTTTATCCAAAGATAAACCAAAACAAATGTTATGTTTTCTTTGCAGTTTTGTACCTTTATATTTAAAATATATATTTTCAGTTTTGTAAAAAGTATGCAGTATTATATCTACCAATTTCCCCTAATCCTATTGAGAATACTTCATAATCTTAAAGTAATTATTGGCGTTCGAAATATAGCCGCTCTACACCTTTAATTGATCATGATGTATATAAAATAGTGAAAAAAACAAAGTTTAGGTACTTTTGTTTCATTTTACATAGTTAAAATTTTTACTAAACTAAGTTATGCTAAACTTAAATAAGGAATATTTATTGAACCGTAAATTAGAAAAATACAATTCAGTTTGATCAAAAATTAAGTGATGTTGAATTAGCTGGGGTGAAATTCATTTAAAATAATTGTTTTGTCGTTTTTAGAAAACAAAAAAGCAGACGACTATTAAAAAATTGTAGAAGAACAACTTGAAAGCTGCTGCAAAATGGATTGTCATATGTCTCTTAAATTACACTTCTTGTACTCCCATTTAATTTTTTTCAGAAAATTTTGGTGCAATTACTGACGAACAAGAAGAAAGATTCAACAATAGAGCGATGCTACAAAGGCAGATGAAATCTATCAATGATGGGGAATTATTGTTGGATATTATTTGATTTATAGTATCACATGACTCCTTGCCACTAATCTCACACATTGCCGTTATTAAAAAATGCCTTTAGATTGATTTTTAATTTTTTTTTCCAGAGCATCAAACTTTTTTTTTATAGTTCATAATTTATTAGGTACTCCTAAACAGAGTATGGGACGAGTCAATTAAATCTTTTCATTATGGCGGTAGAGATTATTATTTACAAACTCAGAACATATTTTTCCTTTTCTTTAAAGGAAACGCTTTTAGAAAATCTGATTTTCAACCGCCATTTTTAAAAGAAATATTTTTAAGTAACTTACCTATCCACAATGTGTTTCTTCGAAAGATGGATGGTGTCAATCCATCTTCGCCATGATTAACCATATTGCCAATAATTGTTTGCCATGTTTTGATATATAATAATAAACAATTTCTTCAATTAAATGGTTCTAAATTTAAAATAGAATGAATATGTCATTGTATTTTTACTTGAAAATTAAATTTTATGGGAATTCGTCAAATTAATATATGAATGTAGTACTTATGTATCAGATTTACGCCAGTTGTGCTAAATATTTTCAAAATTTTGCCATTATTATTGTAGTGTATTTTTAACTGTAATATTATTTAAAGAAGTAGTCCATGCTTAAAGTGGAGTTGAAAATATAGGAAAGAGAGGAAAAACTATAAGTCTTCCTCCACAAAATTTAGTAGAATATAGAAATTCTTTGGGGGTCTCTACATGTTTCGAACGTAGAAACGTTCATCTTCAGGATAATTTTTTATATAGTGCTGATGGTAATAGCAGAAGAGAAAATGGTATAAAACATTAATGGAGCTTTCATGGCATTGAAAAACTGAAATATAGAAGTGACGTATATAAAAAAGTTGAGGAGAGTTAAAACATGCTGAACATGCTAAACAACCAAACTAAATGAGGAAGAAAAAAAAAGGGCCTTCCAAAGAGAAGGTGTCGAGGATTTTTTAAATCATTTATATAAAAATTTTTGTAAAACCATTAGAATGTCTGTAAGACAGTATAAAGATAAGAATCGTCTGTGGAAGTCATAATGTCAGAACAGTTTAACCTCCAGTACCCCAAAAACCATTTTTCAACTATTCTGACATTATGACTTCCACAGACGATTCTTATTTTTATACTGTCTTACAGATATTCTAATGATTTTACAAACAATTTTATATAAATGATTTGAAAAATCCTCGACACCTTCTCTTTGGAAGGCCACTTTTTTTTCTTCCTCGTTTAGTTTGGTTGTTTAGACTTCCTTTACTAACTTTCTTCACATACTCAGCATGTTTTAACTCTCATCAACTTTTTTTATATACGTCACTTCTACATTTCAGTTTTTCCATGCCATGAAAGCTCCATTAATGTTTTATACCATTTCCTTTTTTGCTAATATCATCAGCACTATATAAAAAAAATTTTCTGTCTCCTGAAGTTGAACGTTTCTACGTTCGAAACATGTAGAGATCCCTAAAGAATTTCTCTATTCTATTAAATTTTGTGTGACTTTTAGTTTTTTCTTTCTCTCCTATATTTTCAACTCCACTTTAAGCATGGACTACTTCTTCACATTATAGAGTGTTTTATTTGAATATAATTAGTATTTTCATAATTCCCTTAATATAACAATTCCACCAATTCCATTAACATTACAGGTAAGCTAAAAAAACACATTTTTTAAAAAGATTAATTTATTATTTCTAACATATTTAACAATACCTTTATTCAAAAGAAAAGAATTCTTAATAGTGCAATCCAAAGTCTTACTCTCATTTTAATTAGATTTGTAGCTGACACAGAGCTTATTAGAGAAAAAGTTTAGAGACATTTATAGAGCTTTTAACTGTCTTATCTTACAGTAATAAGATAGGTTTATTAACGTTAAAACATCACATGGGAGAATTAGTTTAAGGTTGGGATAAAGCTACCTATTTATATAAGCGACTTAAATAAATTTATTTATTTATTATTAATCTGCGAACTTCACGGCGAGTAGTGCGACTACTGCGAATTGAGATGGCTTCATAGTACCTAAACCATCCAATTATCAACATTTTTGGCTCAATTTTATATTCATAAAGTTACTTTTTAAATAATAGAGAGTTCTTACAGATAGGTTTATCCATTTGCTCAATTGTCAGCAAGTAAAAGAAAAGTGTTCGCTACAAAATAAAAACAACTTGTTGACAAAATGGAGCTTATTGTTTTGAAGATTTTTGCTTCTGAAAAATTTTAGAAGAAGAAAATGTGAACTGGGCATTAAAGTTAAAGGAAAAATAAGGAAATTATTGTTTAATAACGAATGATATTACATTTTAGGGATTAAAAATTATTTAGAAAAAAATATAAGTAGTCATAAGTTTAAGAAATGCAGGGGTAAAAGGCGATCCTCTTCTAATAAAGGCTATCCTGACAGGTATTTATGATAGAGTAGATGGAATTAATATGAATTAAGGTCATAAGTTTATCTAACATTTTGTCCTATGCATTCAAGTCCCCCATAATAACTGAGCGTCAAGACAAGGGAACCCAAAAAAAATTGGTATTTTATTCTTTTATGTGCTGATTCGAACTATTCTAAGAAAAGTAAAAATCTTGAGAATAAATATCTTCAGGGTCCCTTTTAGGGGGTCTATAGTAATGGAGCAATTAGGGGGCAAAATGTATATGAACTTTACATGTAAAACTTATACTTGATCCATAATTCCATCCAATAATACCTTTTTGGATACCCTAAATTTAATAAATCTGAAACATGATGCCACAAAACCTATTTTTTTTTAAATATCAACAAATTTAGTTCAAAATAATGACTAAAAATATGTGCGTAAAACCACTTTATCATTAAGGCAATATTTAAATTAATTTTCTGTTAGGGCGCGTGCCCTGAAACAAAACGTCGTTTGCAGTAGGTAGTTATTATCTTTTATCACTTTCTTTTTATTTAGAAGGGACATTTCAGACTCATGGCTAAATTCTATTTCTATAGATGTCTTGTCAGGTGTATGCTTAAACAATAAAAAATCATACACAATAGAATTTTAAAATATGATGGCTTAATTTGTTTTGTTCCTACTTAAAATTTCTAAAATAAACTAGGTTAGTTTGGTCCACGAAGTAATACTGTATCTTTTATGAGGCTGAATATTATTATGAAAGCAATAAAATCGATTTTGCCATAGGCCTAATGATGTGTGGAGTATATTAAGACAGTGATAAAAAGAAAACAGGGTACGATTGCTAAAGAAATCTACTACAAAAATATATCATAATATTAAAGTTATTTAGGTTAAAAGTCTATCTTCCATGCAATCAGCAACAAGGGCGTCCATAGAGCGTTTTTCAGGGGGGGGCAAAAACCTTAACAATATTTTTTTATATATGACTAATTATTTAAATAGGTACCTTATGCCTAACGGAACCTACAGAATTCGTAAAAAATAAACACAAAATTACAATTTATAAGTTTTCATCATAAAATAAAAATGTTAAATTCCTAGACGTCTTGCCAAACTCGTTGATTACTTTTTTTATTAAATTTTCTTTATTTTTTTGTAAATAATCATAATCAGTTTAGTGATTTGTTGGTCTCTACTAACTAACCACTGTACTATTCAATATTTACAGGCGCGGATACAGAACTTTGCTTTGGGGGGGGGGGGGGTCATCATGATATAAATGAAGTTAAAAAGCGCCGCAGGCGAAAAATTTTTGCGACCACGCCCAAAATTTGACAGAGAATGCGCTATAGGCGAGAAAATTTTCAATGATAAACTTTACATTAAAAAGGATAATATATGCATGTAAATTAATGTTAAAGTGAATTCAAAAAAAGAAAAAATATAACTAATTTATGGTATAGTAATGTTGTCATGAATCTTGTGAAAAAGCTGCAGAGGTAGTCAAAACAGTAAATTCATTTATTTATTTTCTGTTTTGGGAGGGTCATGACCCCCATGAACCAACCCCCCCCCCTGGATCCGCGCTTGAATATTTATACCGAGGGGTGATTCACTGGCGAAAATGGTGTACAACTTCTAGAAAATACAAAAGAAGAATACAGAAAATAAGAGGAAAATGCAGAAAATACGAAGAAAATACAGAAAATACGAAGAAAATACAGAAAATACGAAAAAAATACAGAAAATACAAAGAAAATACTAGAAAAATACAGGCAACATAAGGAAAATATGAAAAATACGCGCGCCAATCAATTTGGCAATGACGTAAAGTCGTTAACGCTGCCGGGTTTTCGACGGTTTTAATGATGGGAATAACCAACTTAAGATTCTGGAACAACGCTGCTTAGTTTGACTTCTAAAAAAAAATTTAGTAAAGCCAATTTTTTTTTGGCGAAAATGGTGTACAAGTTCTAGAAAATACGAGAAAATACAAGGAAAATACAGAAAATACGAGAAAAATTAAGAAAATACATGGAAAATACAGAAAATACAAGGAAAATACAGAAAATACGAGAAAAATTAAGAAAATACAAGGAAAATACAGAAAATACAAGGAAAATACGAAGAAAATTCGGCAATATGGAAAATGGTGTACAAATTTTTCTCAGTGAATTACCCCTCGATTTATACTGAATTATGAAATAAAATAGTAATGTGGACGCCTAGGGGGGGGCAAGTGCCCGTTTTGCCCCCCCCCCCCCCTATGGACGCCCTTGATCAGCAAGACTATAAATTTTAAAATAATAACATTATAAAATCAGTTATTTTAAATTTTTAACTGATTTCCTTAAATATGAACATGCAATAACTTTAATAGTTTCAAAGAATCGTCGCTTATCGCCTTTGAACTATGATCTTTAAATCAAAACCACTTGCAAAAACGCCAAAACCCAATGTTTTCCTTTTAAAAAAGATAAAATAAAGATCCTTACTTTATCCCCACCTTAAAGGGTACGTACACCTATTTTTAGATAAAACTAAAATATTGATGTGAGCAAAGGCACTAATTGAAGATTAACCATAAGGAGGTTAGAGAGATACAAATTCTTGGGCAAGGGGGACGCAAAGGATTGGTTTAGAATGTTTTGGTAGCTCTGTTTGTGTCGGAGCAGCAGCCGCTGCATCTGGTAGAGACAACGTGGAACTACCTCCTGCTGTAACGCGTGGACCCATGTTGTCATAATGTGGAATTGGCAGAGGCCGCCTGGGAAGAGTAGCCATGCCATGGTACACAGGTTTCGGCCTGTGAGGCAAGTCTAATAAATCCGGACACCTGGAGATGTCTACCAAGTTCGGATCCCGACTCACTGACACCGATATAAAAATGTTACCGTACGCACCGGCCGGAAGCGCACTAGTCGAAAACTCTGGTGGCGGAGGAAACACTACCATCGGAAGGGGCTCGCGTTCTATCGTGATATGCACAGGAGGGTCCATCATATCCATGTCTGGTCCGATAGCTTCCGTACTCCCGGTCCCCCGGTCCGTGGTCGTAGCGATACTCACGTCCAGCAACTTCTTCTCTTGGTCCGTAAAACTCACGCTAGCGTGCATATCGCGTCCCCTCAAGTTATTTCTTTTTCGGGCGCAACAAACAGCTGTCACTGATATCACAAAAGATAATCCCAGAACGACACTGATAAGTAAAATCCCCCACCAAATAACTGGCGAATCGGATTTACTAAGAGTTGTCGCAGTAACGACTTCTGGTAGCACTAAGGTTACGTTGACTTCGGCGGAGTCTACCGCGTTCTTCGCGACGCATGTGTAAAGTCCGACGTCCGCTTCACTGACATTGTAGACGGTTATGTTGGCCCACTTATCTAAAAGTCCTTCTTCAACTACAATCATCAGCCACGTATGATTAATGGGATAACCCTCAAAGAGCCAGGACACTTTGGGTTCGGGATCTCCGAGTACATGACACCCGAAACTTATGTTCCCGCCCGCCTCTGCTTGCACTTGTTGTTGCGGATAAGCAAATACTTGCGGTGCACACGCAAAATCCGACGAATCTAAATCTTCCCATCGTTGTTCGCTTAACAGTTCCGGTTCGTAGCAAGTTAACGACACGGAATGCAGTTTACTGGACAGAAACCAATCCCGGAAACCACGCAATTCGCAATCACAACGCCACGGGTTACCCTCGAGCAGAAGGGTTTTTAAATGTGCGAAACTCATGAACGTGGCTTCCGACAAGTTTCGCAATAAATTCTGTTGAAGATTTAAAGTCTCTAGAGCGGGAAGGTGCATAAAAGCATCTTTATGAATAAATTGCATCTGGCATCTCTCCAGTTCCAGATTCTTGAGATGCTGTAATATAGGAAATTGAGCTTGAGTCAACTGTCGCAGAGGATTGCCGTTTAAATATAGTATACGTAAGCGCTGGTTTCCGGAAAACGTCAGAGGATGCAAATATGAAATGGCGTTATTAGACAAGTCAATTTCAATCAAAATAATGAGGTCTTTAAAGCTATCCTGATGTATCTCTGTAATTCCGCAATTCATTAGGTAAATCCGCTGGAGATTTATGAGACCGGCTAATTGAAACACCGCCTTGGGTAATTTTGAAATTAAATTCTCAGATAAATCCAGGACTTGCATACCTTCATCTAGGTAAGTCGGGACTTCTGTTATACCTTGTCTCTTGCAGAAAGCGGTCCGTTTTCCCGAGATCCACTTACAGTGACACGGAGCGGGACAATCCGTCCAATCAGGTACTGCAAGAGCCAACGCTAACGTCAGCGACAACACAAGAACGATACCCATTTCCTGGGATCATATTGGTTTTAGGAAGAGGTTTCTCCACACACGCCACACTGTATCAGTTCGATATAAATTTAATCTTACTAAATACATTTTTTTAATTGTTTATTTATCAAAACATATCCAAGGTTCGCTTCGCTATCAAAACAGTTTTTTGTTTATACTACCGAATAAAAACAAGTAAAACTATTATTACTCCGATATTCAAAACGGCACAACAGAGCGATTTTATCGGCGCACAGGTCGTTATCCCGGTAAATTTAAACGTGAAACCCGAAAATAGAACTGCGGAAGAACACGGAAAACTCGTAAATATTCGGTACACGCTGACGTAAGGAAGCGCTCCAGACGTAGGTTCACCGCACTATGATTTTAGTCCGCAGCTTTATGGGTCGAAGCGCCGTATTTGTTGCGTCGGCGTCGGCGTCGATGTTCAGGAGATGCGCCCGCCCAACCCTATGCAGCAAGAAGAACCTGCTGCTTCTCACCTCCTGTCGAATACACCGCGAATTTTCATGGATTTATAACAATTGATTTTCAATGCCGAAATTAATCACATCCGACTTGCTTAATATTTCCTCAAATATTTCCATCGGTTATTTCCGGGGCAAAGTTCAGACGATCAAGAATCAATCAAGGTTTTGTGGACTTTCTGAAATGGAGATTATGAATGGAAACACGAACTTTCCCTAATGTTGCCGCTTATTATTCTGTGTTGTTTAGGTTATTTGTTAAGTTAAACTTTGCGTTGGAAAGATGTAATTTTTCAATAAATAATCTTAATAATGCTTGACTGGCATGAGGTAGTTTTTTAGCATATTTTAGTGGAATAAATGACAGTTTCATGCATTAACTATCTATACAGTGTAGTTTATGACTTCGAATAAAGTCAGTAAACCTAGTAGAGTTTCTTTTTTGAAAAAATGCTTGGACACGGCACGATATTTTTTCAAATAAATATAGTTTAAAAAAATTCTTGAAATTCTTAATATAGGCAGAAAATAATACATAATGAATGATAAACATTAGTATTATTATGAAAAAAGCGTGGGGCGCTTTGTGCTATATTTTTCGTATATCGAGCACCCCACGCTTTTTTCACAATAGTACTAATGTTTATCGTTCATTATTATTTTCTGCCTATATTAAGAATTTCAAGAATTATTTTAAACTATATTTATTTTCCGCTTTTTAGTCTGATTAATTTTATTAAAGCGTGTTTTTTAGTTTTTTTAAACTATATTTATTTTAGATTTTTTAGTTGTTTGAGTTATTGTTAGGAAAAAAAAAATGTTGAATAGATTGAGCTAGATTAGTAGATTATTGTATTGTCAGCGGTTCTTGATAAGTCTACAAAATTTAAATTAAATCCTGACCGTTTAAAGTAGGTCAAAATCGGGTTCAAAGAAGTCGGTTACAAACAAACATACATACAAACCCAATCGTTTATGCCGAATTATAAGAAAATAACGATATTTGCAAATTTTTGAAAATTCTGACATATTGACAGGTGTCAAATTTTGACAAGAGAATTTTTTGCGTATTTTTTTCAACTTTCCATCGTCAATATACACGATCTTACAGTTTTTTCAATAATGTCATTTTTTTAAACGATTTGACATATTGACAGCTGTCAAATTTTGACAGGAGAATTTTTTAAGATATTATCTAGATGTACCTACAGAACATCTTTAGAAGCAAGTTGGTCCAAGGCCGTAGCCAGCAAATAATTTCGGGGGGGGGGGGGGTTTGTTCCAGTGGCGGATTTAGAACTTGTTCTAGGGGGGCGCGAAAGGGAACTGCGCCGCAGGCGAAAATTTTTTGGGTGCCACGCCCTTTTTTGGGTAAAATAACCGTAAAGCTTAATCTGCGGCAATATGCCAGACTTTAAAACACTCTTTAATTTAAAAGAAATTCGAAATTTGAAAGGTCGGTCGACAAAATAAACAATAAACTATTTATTTTACTAATTAACATGTCTCTTATATTAAGTCATAATTATATCTAATTATAATAATTATTATAATAATTATTATAATAAATTATATTATGTATAATAAGATCAAAAACAAAATAAGAATAAAAACGAAAAATAAACAATAAGAACAAAAAAAAATATCTGAAGTACCTACTTACTTTGTACTAAATTACAAAATCAAGTTTCCTGTTCTTAGAAGAAAAAATATTTATGATTTTGTTTACATCTACGTTTATATCACGGTGGACATATAGGAAAGCCAGACCATTAAGGCGATCTGCAGCCATTGTAGCCCGTAAATAAGATTATTTGTTAACATTTCGGGGGGGGGGGGTTTACAACCCCCCTAACCCCCCCCTGGCTACGGCCCTGAGTTGGTCCTTCGCAGGCCCTCTTGTCGTTGAGTTGATTATCAATGCCAAAGTTAATTACACTTTAACTTGTTTAAATAAATATTTCCAATATCGGTCATTCGCGCCAGACACAATATTCGTGAGATCAAAAATTCAAAATTGTTTTTTTGTTTATTTTCTGGAATAAAATTTGTATAGTACACAAAAAAGTTCTTTATTATTAGTTCTTATTGTTTTAATCTTTATGTCGTTGATGATTGAACCTATTGACCTGCTTTTCAGAAGAAGTTAAGTAGACTTAAATTTTATTGGGAAAGAAAGAAAAAAGCTAAAGTCTCCCTTTACAAAGTTTAATAGAATAAAAATTCTCTAGGGGTCTCTACATGTTTCGAACGTAGAAACGTTCATCATCAGGAGACAGAAAATTTATTTAGTGCTGATGGTTTTAGCAAAAGAGAAAATGGTGTAAAACCTTAATGGAGCTTTTATGGAATTAAAAAATTGATGTGTAGAAGAGACATAATATGAAGAAAATTGATAAAGGTTATACCATACTGAGTATGATAAAAAAAGTTATTAAAGGGGGTCTAAACCAACCAAATAAACTGGGGAAGAAGAAAAAACCTTCCTGAAAACAAGGTGTCGAAGATTATTTAAAATTTCTTATAAAACTTTTAAAGTTTATGTCAGTAAGACATTATAAGGATAAAATTCTAAAATCACCATAAAATTGCGTTGCAAAAAGAGTTTTGTGGGGTACTGAGGATTTAATGGTGATTTCACTGTTGCCATTGCTAGGGAAATTTCCCTAAATCTGGGGAAAATCTGCAACCAGTAGGGAAAAAGGGAAATTTTCTATAATTTAGGGAATTTTTTTTTTGATTTTGTGATAATTGGAAAAAATATATTAAGCAATCACTTAAAAAATTATTATTAATCGATTGACCCATGGCAAAAACGCTATCTGTGTTACTGTACGGGACTGACGACCTTTTTTTTTTTTTTTTTTTTAGAAGTCTAATTGAACCTGCCCAATTCTTTTATCTAAAGATGTTGGTTCTTAACTGATTCATAAATGACTAATCAGTCAGTCTTGTGACTACACAACACCACAAAGTAGTTGCGTTACGGAAGTGGCGACCTTTTTTAATAAATTTTTTTTTCTTCAAATTCAAAGATCTAGGGAAAATCTGGGGAATTTTTAAGAAATTATCTAGGGAAAAAAAAATGTTGGATCTGGCAACACTGGGTGATTTTACAATTTTATCCTTATAATGTCTAACTGACATAAACTTCGACACCTTCTTTTAAGGAAGGTTTTTCTTTTTCCCCAGTTTATTTGGTTAGTTTAGACCCCCTTTAATAACTTTTTTAACATACTCAGCCCGGTTTAACCTTTATCAATTTTCTTCCTATTATGTCTCTTCTATACACATCATTTTTTTAATTCCATAAAAGCTCCATTAAGGTTCTACACCATTTTCTCTTCTGCTAAAACCATCAGCACTAAATAAAATGATGATGAACGTTTCTACGTTCGAAACATGTGGAGACCCCTAGAGAATTTTTATTTTATTAAACTTTGTGGAGGAAGACTTTAGGTTTTTTCTTTCTTTCCCATACTTTCAACTCCACTTTAAGCATGGACTATTTCTTCAAATTAAATTTTATTGATCAGCAGCCGATAGCAAACATCTATACATTTAATGCTTTAGAAAAAGTTGTGAAGAATTTGAAAATCGACTCTATAAAATCCTTGAAAGTTTCCATTTGTATTATTTATAACAAAATATGCCATTAGTCATCAGATCAATGGAAATAGATCAATTTATTGTTGTATGGCATTTTTTTAGTTTGGCCGTTTGTCATTATTTAGCTGCTGTATCCAAGGGCGTCCGAAGGGGGGGGGGGGGCAAGGGGGTGCGCAAAGTAGATTTGAGATATTTTATTTAACTGGGATATACATATTTATTGAGATACAATTCAATTGACAAAATTGGTAAAACGAACTCTTGTTGCATAAAATGAAATGTGCACAAGTCAAAATAAAACTGCAGATATTACAGAAGATATATCCATGTTAGAATTACTGGAACATTCCAAGTTCTATCCAGCTATTGGTCAGGCAATTACGATAGCAATTTGTTTACCTCCAACTACATGCATGTACAGTTAAAAGATCATTCAGTACTCTTAGAAGAGTAAAAACCTGGATTCGCTCGACTATGACTGAGCACCGATTGGACGGTTTATGTATGATGAGTGTTCATCGCAAATTTGTAAAAGAAAAAAAAAGACATTTAATTGAAAAAATTATTGATGAATTTGCAAATGATTCAAGAAAATTAACATTTCTTTTCTCCAATAAATCTGAATAACTTATAAGTTTTTTGTTGTATTTTTTTTTTTATATTTGAATATTTTTAAATATGTTGTTTAGCTATTTTTTGTTATTTAATATAAGTGTTTTGCTCTATTCTTTTATTGAAGGTTTGTTGAAGTGCTAGAAACAAAAATAATTCCAATTATGATTTGCCCCCCCCCCCCCTGGAAAAGTTCCTTCGGACGCCCTTGGCTGTATCAAATCACAACAAATTTTGATGGGTCCACAAAAATTTATTTTTCAAAGTCGAAGTTAACCACTTCTGTTATTTGTTTTGTTTACCAAAAATGTCTATAAGAATTATAAAATTACTATCTACAAGAAACTCCAAACAAAATAAGTTCATGAATACAAAAAGAGTTTTCCTTGCAGTAATGAATTCTAATTTGCTTTCGGCATCCGCTGCAAAATAATAACATTTCATATTTGACCCAAATTTTGATCTCATCTGGTTGACTTCCTATTAGGTCATGCATAATAGACGATTATACGAAGTGGTTACTGATGGCTAAAGTTTTCCAAGGAATCGGGAAAAGCGTTTTCATCGTGCACGTGTGAAATGATAGAAGATGATTATTTTTTCACTCGCCAATTAATAAAGTACCTAGATTAGGGTGGAAATTTCGTTTTTCAAATCGGAATAGCTGCAGAAACATGCTCCACTACTTAACTAAGAGCTATGCGAAAGATGGTTTCTCTAAAATTATGTTTTGAGGTGCCCCAAGAATTTTTAAAATTAAAAAAAAAATCGATAATCATGAAAAAAAAAATATTAGTTTTTCAAAACGGAATAGCTGCAAAAACCTGCTTTACTACTTAACTAAGTGCTATGCGAAACAGTGGCAGATCCAGAAATACTCCTAAGGGGAGGCCCATATGCAAA
This sequence comes from Polydrusus pterygomalis, assembly GCA_963969555.1. Lineage (NCBI taxonomy): Eukaryota > Metazoa > Arthropoda > Insecta > Coleoptera > Curculionidae > Polydrusus > Polydrusus pterygomalis. The sequence continues at coordinate 11,055,976 of OZ018379.1, forward strand.
AAATCAAAATAAATCTTTTATATATATTTTATATTGTGAAAAACGTAACACACATTTTTGTAACAGGTAAACAAAAAAGAATTTTCAATGTTTCAACGGGCTTTAGGGGGGGCCCGGGCCCATTGCCCCCCCCCCCCTGGATCCGCCACTGATGCGAAAGATAATTTTTCTAACATTATTTTCGAGGTGCCCCAAGCCTTTTTAAATTAGAAAGTTTTCGCGAAAATTGAACACCCATTTTTTTATGGGGACGATATATCTAACCAAATCTAGGTTAAAATGTTGTCAAATTTATATTATGATAGGATATGCCAAACTAATATAAGTAAAATAAGTAGACAAATAAAAATGCATTTCTGTTGTTAACAAAGTTAGAATTCACATAACCGGAAAGGTGGAACCAAGCTTCATCTGAAAAAAATGTCAGGTCTAATAAATCATTTCTTTCCAATAAATTTTGGGTAAACCATTGAGAGTAATTCCTGAGTCTTTCAAAATCTGCGGCTTGTATTTCTTGGAATACTTGCACTTTATAAGGAAATAAATTTAGCCGCTTCTTAAGAATAGTCCTGCGTCCTGCATGTTCCATAAGATCTTCCCACTTCTTGGGCAGGCGTCTTATACAATTTGTTGGCATATTTTGAATTATTTCACGAACGTTTGCAACAAGTTCTTCTATTCTTACAGATGGTCTTCCTGCTCCTTTTTTGTATTGTATAGAACCTGTTTCCCTAAACACAGTCACGGTTCTTTTCAGGCGATGATAAAAATCCCCAGCAATGAAAGCAACATTAGGAAAATGTTCGTGAAATCGTCCATGCACAAACCCGGATTATATTGCTACTTACTATTTACTCTAACCCGGTTTCGAAAATACGCTTCAACCATGAATGTTTTGCGCTGTTACGTAAAACCCATTGTGTGAATTGTTCAAGAAATTGGAAAAATTAGCGATGAATCAAATTACTTGTAACGAACGACTGTCAAAGATGACGGAATGACTGATTGATTGTTAATTCAGGTAGTTACTGACACCCAACAGGTATTAAGCTCTACGGCTAAGCATTACCTCCTTAGATGCAAGGCCCTCTTTGATGCAAATAATTTTTGCTCGCACGGTATTACTAGACTTATAACCAATAGTTTCTTACATTACAAGTATGACACCGGGATTATTAATACGCGACGAGGTAATTCTACGAGTTCTGTAGTACCTATGCCATGGTGAACGTAATGTACAAGATTATTTTATCTACAACTATTAAATTTTAAAAAATCTCGACATTAAAAATTATGATTTTGACGTCACACAAATGGACATTTTTTGTTTTTACTATAATTTACTATAATAAACAGAACAACCCCTTATTTTTTATCTCCTTGTAACTCGAAAACGAATAATTCATGCAGTCTGTAAACCGCGGGCGAGATCAAAAGTCAAAACATTAAACTGCGAGTGATTAATTTCCTGCTGAAAATCAATTGTTGTAAACCCATTGAATACTGGAAGAATCGACGAAAGTTCCGGTAAAAATGGGTGGATTAAAATGGCCTCGTTGTTCAGTGTCGTGGTAAAAAACAATAAAATAAAACGATTAAAAGTTTTGAAAAAAAACGAGGCGTGTATTTATTATTTAAACCAATATGAGTATTGATAATTTGATAAATAAAATAATATAATTTGAGTATAATTTAAATTATATTAAGTTAAGGTAAGAACTAGGCTGTAAGCAGAATAGCGTTTAATTGAAAAAAAGTAACCAACACCAACTAGATTCGTAAAAAAAATATTACACCTAATTTTGTCTGTGTAGATAAGTATACAGGGACAGGGTGTCCCAGATAAGAATGCACTCTACAGGGATCTCGTAAACCATGGAGATACAAAGATGGTTAAATTAGAGAAAAGCTGCGCATAACTGAATCTTGTAACGTCATGTTTTCAAATTTAAAAAATTTCGAATGCTACCGAAGATATTTGGATAAAACCGAATTTTTGCGATTTCGTTTTAATTGATTTATGATTCTATTTGAAGAGACATGTCAAAATAAATTTATCATTCTCATTGCCACTTTTTCCCCCTACAAGATGGTTAAATTACATATTACATTTTTGATCCGACGTTTCGTTTAGTCACAACCATCATCAACTTTGTTATTTTAAATAGTCGGAAAATATTATTTTATGCTTAATAAATTCTACGTTTTATTCTAAATCTAACGGTGTATCACACTTATTATTTATTAGACGTTTCGATATAGAAAAACACACCATCAATGAAAATAGGCACATTATCGAAAATATTTTTGTTTTTATTGTTGTATTTAAACACTAGTTGGATTTTAAAACATTTTTTTAAAAGAATAAACTTAGAACAAAACATAATATCTAATAGAACTTATCTGAAAAATGCAAGAAGTAATAATTAATTTTAATTATTAAATACAATTATTTTTTATTTTTAAAAAATGCATGATAATATTCAAACATAACGTGTACCATTTAAATTCGGCATCATATGGGTGGCTATAAAATTGATTGACGTTCGCAATTGTTTAAATTTGTTTAATGTGCCTATTTTCATTGATGATGTGTTTTTCTATATCGAAACGTCCAATAAATAATAAGTGTGATACACTGTTGGATTTAGAATAAAACGTAGAATTTATTAAGCATAAAATAAAATTTTCCTACTATTTAAAATAACAAAGTTGATGATGGTTGTGACTAACCAAAACGTCGGACCAAAAATGTAATTGAACCATCTTGTAGCGGAGAAAAAGTGGCAATGAGAATGTAAAATTTATTTTGACATGTATCTTCAAATAGAATCACAAATCAATTAAAACGAAATCACGAAAATTCGGTTTTATCCCAATATCTTCGGAAGCATTCGGAATTTTTTAAATTTGAAAACATGACGTTGCAGGATATGCGCAACTTTTCTCTAATTTAACCATCTCTGTATCTCCTATAGTTTACGAGATCCCTGTAGAGTGCATTCTTATCTGGGACACCCTGTATAACAAATTTTATTTTCAAATGTTCATTCCTATATTATATTTGATAACATGAACAGCGGTATTTCATATCTATTCCTTCCTGTTTCCCGTTCCTGTTTGTCTAGTCGGCAAAATAATTACTGGATAATTTTAAAAATTATGTCATATCAGACTTAAATGAACAATTTAATACGTCAGTGACTATAATCAACGTCCACTAATTCATAAACTTCATAGGATATATTTCTGCATTTAAATAATATGCCCTGAAAAATTTAAATATATATTTTTTATATATTATTTTATTGCAAAAAAAAGTAAGACACTATAACTGAGCTAGACTGTAATAAGAATGCCATATTGCATAAAAGAGCAAGAAATTATCTGAACTAGACTGTAAGATAAGAATGGCATTTTATTGCAATAAAAGTAATAAATTATCTGAACTAGACTGTAAAAATGGCATTTTATTGCAAAAAAAGTAAGACGCTATAACTGACCTAGATTGTAAGAACGCCATTGCATAAAAAAGAAGAAATTATCTGAACTAGACTGTAAGAATGGCATTTTATTGAAAAAAAAAAGTAAGAAATTATCTGAGCTAGACTATAAAAATGGCATTTTACTGCAAAAGAAGTAAAAAACTATAACTGAACCTTATATATATATATATAAGAATAGCATTGCATAAAAAGCAAGAAATTATCTGAACTAGACTGTAAAGGCATTTTATTGCAAAAAAAAGTAGGAAACGATCTGAACTAGACTGTAAAAATTACATTTTATCGCAAAAAAGTAAGAACCCATAACTGAGCTACACTTTAAGAATGTCATTGCATAAAAAAGTAAGAAATTATATGTAAGTAATAATAGATATGTTAGGACCTCAATGATACTTATTTACAGGATTTGTCGTCACTTTTTTATAAAACTCCGTTTAAAAACTTCCATGCTCGCCGCAAAAACTGGTCAGCGACACAAGCACTATACTTTTACTTACCACCTTTTTCTTGGTTAGTTTAGCCATAACGAAAGCATTACTAAATTTCCGATAAAAGGTCTGTTTATGGCCGCACGATGTAAGTGAAAATCACAGGCCTGCGAAAACTAACAGTTTTACTTCAGATATTCTAGAAGGCCATGCGTCTGTCATCGATCTACACTTTTGCGAGTGCATGAACAGTCGAGCAGGCCGAAGCTTTAAACTATTGCAGATGTTTCGACCACCGTACAGAATAACTTTTCTATAAGCACGTTTTGGACAGCTGACAATGACATTTTTTTTTACTAAAAAGCAAAACGATGACATTTGTTCTACGTCTTTGCTAAAAATATTTTTCTTTAGTGTTTTTTTGTGATTCTGCATGAAAATAACACGCTAAATATTAAAATAACAACTCAGAAATAACTAAGGCAAACGAAGTTAACCAGATAACGCTTGGTCGAAACCATAACATCACTTTGGCAAATGCCCAAAAAGATACCCCGGAAGTGAAGTATATTGGTAAGTCAAATTCGTATCTCATTGTTTTGCGTTTATAGAAAGTTTTTGTTCTTTCTTTTGTAGTGTAACATCAGTAAAAATTTAGTGCAATACCTAATTGATCTTTAAAAGATTTGATTTACGATCAATCTTGTGGTGTTATGCATTCTCATCCTGTAGGGAAACTTCCACCACCTATGCCAGTTGAATTTCAGACTGAACTTAAGAATAGGTTAAAGTTAAAAAAGGTGAACGTCAGAGTGTGAATTGTGTTTCCCTTTGTGCATGAGCTTTTGTTGTAACTTTTATAGTTTTTTTTAATAGTGCTCCTAACAGGCTTGTTATTACCAGCTATCACAAAGGTGTAGGATTTTCTTCATTAATGTTGCTATATATTGATGGACTTATTTTTGTTTAAATTTAGACTTAGAACAACATTTTAGTGCTATTTCTACAGATTAATGATGTATCTTTTGGAATAAAAAAATAGGCCTTTGCTTTATGCTAGGCTGCTACATAATTACTGGACCACATGCATATTATAGTAGCTACCTAAAAAAATAAATGGTAGTTCAATGGAAATGTAGCTGTTTAGAATACAAAAATTGAATTACTGTATTCTAAAACCAATTGTAAATTTATTGCTAGAACTTACATTTATACAGAATATAACTGAGAAAAGCTGGCACCCACCTTTTTTTTTATTACATAATCCGGTAATCGAGCTAAGTATAGACTCATGCAAGATGCAAGCGAGTTCTTTTAAAAGATTGATAAGTTCTAGGGAAATCCGATAAAAAATATAGCTACTTGAAGAATCCATGATTCCCGAGTTAAAATTTGTGATCCCGAGATTATACAGGTATTGATGTACTGAGTTGTAATTTCACCAATGCACTTTAAACAAAAACTTATCATAGGTACATGGTAGGTAGGTACTCCACCAACTCTCAAGTTTAAAAGTTGGAGTATTTTAGGAACTTGAAATATTACAAAATTAAAGCCAATGTGGACCTTATTCGCAATTAGCATATTATACCATTATTATGATAATAGCTAGGATAATAGGTATGTGCACTCACAAGTCTCAAAAAGGAGATGTTTCCCAGCAGTTGATATTTATTTATTTATTTAAGCAATATAGGTCTTACAGTGGTATGATTTTAACATTTAGTTAATCTATGTCAGATAAAACGCCTACCTACCTAGTAGTCTTATATTTTTATTTTTACGCTATAAAAAAATTAGTGAGACTCTTAATCCCAAAATTCTGTAATCGCAATATGAAATGGTAGTGGATATCCTGGTCTGAGAGGTACCAATATTTTTTCCTTTGCATTCTCATTTTCTATTACTTACTTACTTAGGTATAATCTAATAAAATTTACTGTTTCATATTAAATGATTATGACTTAGCAATTCACTCCATGATTTGTTAAGTAATTTATATGTTTATAGTAAAAGTAAAACTTTCCTTTTTAATGGGCTATTGTAGCACATTGCTGCACTTATAATTTAGAGTTTTTATAAGTAATTTTTATTAAAATACCTACTAAGTTTATGTGCTTTTATATTTAAGGTTTGAATGAAGTGTTTTAAAATGAGATATACAATATGAAATAATTAGTTTTGGTAGTTAAGGTAGGTAGGTCATTGATGGATACAATTACAGATATAGATTATCTGTGGTCTGTGGTATTATGTTGCTAATTGATGTATGTACTTAATAAAGCTTTTTTTTAAATAGTTTTATCTGGTTTCAGTATATTTATGTAGCTTTTACTGTTTAATTTCGATTGTAATTTTTATATAGGTACTTTCTATAAATCTATAAAATTGTAAAGTGACTGACTAATTATAATATAATAATAATAAATTGTTAATTATTTACGAATATTATTTGATAATCATTTAAAATGGAACCATCATATAGAGCAACTTACTTAGAAACTTCGGTCCTTTTGCTTTAGTTCAGTCTCTATTAAGCTACGGAATAACTGCATGGGGAGGAGCTTACGAAAATACCCTTAAACCCTTGGAAGTTGCTCAAAAAAGAATTATTAAAACTATTTATGGTCTAACTATGAGATTCCCCAGATCAGCTGTTCGTATTTACAAATTTTTTAGACGTTAGAAATATTTATTACAAAAGTTCCCTACTATATTTAATAAGAACTAATTATTTTGACTTGCCACATACACCACGCTATCAAACTAGGTTTCACCTCGATAATAATAAAAAAGTGTCTAAAATGACCACGTCATTGGGACAAAGAAGGTTTTTATATGTGGGATCCAGGATATTTAACATTATTCCACAAAATGTTAAAAATATAAATCGTCAAGTAAGATTTAAAACTGGTTTAATGAAATGGCTTATTGCTAATTCTGCAATAATTCTCTAGAAAACAAAATTGCTCTGAGGTTCTTTGCTGGTGTGCCTGCAATATTGACTTCGCTTGTTTGCTTACATATTGCAATTTTTATATTTTTTAAATTAACGAAGTTAAAAAATAACAAACCTAAAGAAAGTAGATAGTCCCCTTTCACAGTTAAAAGAACTAGTAAATACCTCATTATATTAAATTCTGTAGTACCTATCTAAAACTATATCTATACATTTTTTGATAAATTTATACTCAAAGTCAAAATCTTATGTAGTAGATTTGGAGTATGGGGTGTAGCCTATTTTCACTATAACTGTGTATAGTTTTAAGCTATATTGCTGAAAATTGGTACTATGCTTAGGTACTCTGTTAAAATTAGCAAGTACGAGTTGTGATGTTTTGGGAAATTTTGCCCCTAGGGGGTGGAAATAGAGGCGGTACGTTTCCAACGCAATCGCTAGAGAAAAATATATGAGTACAAATTTAAATTTGAAAAAATCTTAACATAGTATAAAACAAAGTCGCTGTCGCTGTCTGTCCGTCCGTCCCCTTATATGCTTAAATCTTTAAAACTACGCAACGGACTTTGAAGCGGTTTTTTTTAATAGATAGAGTGATTTAAGGGGAAGGTTTTTATGTATAACTAGCGACCCGCCCCGGCTACGCACGGGTGCAATTTCAGAAAGTGGCATGCCTGGTACTAATATATCGGGTTTGTTCGGGTTTGTATTTATACCAGCGGGTTGCAACGCATGCCGGATACACGCTAGTTATATATATATTATAGTATGATTCTATATTTTTGGTGTTATTTTTCTGAATAAAACAACTTTTTCGCTACAGGTACACACAAGTACTTTTACATATGTACATTCCACTTCTATTTCCAGTCTGGTTAGTTACTGTCTTGCAAGTTAGTGATACAAGTAACTAGAGACCGACCGAAGGTTCGGTTTCGGCTAGTTTCGGTTTCGGACAAAAACCAGCCGAACCTTCGGCCATGCCGAAACTCAGTGTTCGTGAATTGTCGCTCACCGTTTTTTTTTGTGGGAAGACTTCAATCCGTTCCCAAGATCGATCTCGTCCTATATAAAATAATAAAATATATATATTTCAGTAATACAATAAATTTTTTAAATTTCGGTTTCGGCCGAAACTGAGACCAAGGCCGAAGATTCGGTTTCGGCTGAAAATCTTGTTTCGGTCGGACACTACAAGTAACTAACTAACTAACCCCATTGCTATAAGTACCAATGTAAACACCGCTTAATTACTTTTTTGTCTGATTAAGCCATATTTATTTGGGAATTTAAATTTAAAAATATTTAGTTCCTTCTGTTATGTGTTGTTGTTATTAAACTCGTGGCACTGTTAGTATGTTGATGAGCGAGATGTTAAACGGAACTGCGATCTTTTTTATATAGTTATAAATTGATTTACTAAAATTAGATTTTTGAAAAGATTGCTAGTGGAACTGATGCCAAGTTAAAATAATAAAGAAATATGATGTTTTAATGTTTGTACACACATTATACCTATGATAGTAATGACCTATTTTATTATCTTATGAGAAAAACAAACATTATTTTAGGGGTTATATATTGGATTTTTAGTAGGAGAGACATTAACATTACTGGGCCGCTGTGAAAACTACTATATCAACAACGCATCTAATTAGTTTTGTCAGTGTTAGCCAATTTTATGCATAGCTGCTGATTCCTTTAAAATTTTATCGTTTTAGCGATTATTTCCTACATTAAAGTTGGACTTTGTACTTTGTCTTCCTAATTATGAAATAAATGTGAAAAGGAAAAAATGATAATCGTTGCTATAGAAAATTGAAATAATTTTAAAAAATACTTCACCCCATCCATGTTGAATAAAAATTAGATATTTATGAGCCTTGGTGTTTTTTAGAAGATGGACGAAATAACCGATGTTGAGATGACTCAAGAGGACCCACCGACGTCCAATGAGATTGCATTAAAATGGTTACAGGAACTCGATAGTGGAACTTTTTCCCCCAGCCGTTTTAAGGAAAGTTGGAGTACTTGGGTGCCCAAACTCTACAGCCCTTCTGTCAACGAAAACTGTCTCAATTGGCAGTTCAATGAAGAACTTGCCAAGGAGGTTAGTTTAAAAAAAAAGCAATATGGCTGTAAAAACATTTAAAATTATTCCTGCCTCTAGAATTATCCGAAAATTCGGACTCTATACACTATACAGAGGTATTTGCTTATTCCGTTATAGGTTGTAGCAATATAACTAGTAGTATTGTTAAGAGAAAATGTAAACAACATTTTGCACAAGGTCAGATATTTTTAATTTACAGTAAGGCGTTCCTTGTTCTTAAAAAAAAATATGAGAATACTAATAATTTGTTTTTTTTTTCTGTAAAAGCTTAAATAAACACCGTTTTAGATTCTATTCAACCCTCTAGAGATCTTCATATGTAGGGGCGACTCCTCTGAAGCTCTGCAACAGCTCGACCACGCCAATAAACACCCGTCGGTGTGCGGTAGGTTCTTCAAAAACGCGGAACCTACATACTCCTGCAGGGAGTGCGGCATGGACAAGACCTGCGTGTTGTGCGTCGAGTGTTTCAAGCACTCGCCCCATCGTTTCCACAAATACCGTATGGGTATGTCTGGAGGTGGCGGATGTTGCGATTGCGGTGACGTTGAGGCTTGGAAGAAGGACCCCTTTTGTGATCTTCATAAGGTAAGTATACTAGTTTAAAGAGAATTATATAACCAGAACTTATATATATATATATATATATATTATAATATAGTATACAGTGTGGTTGTTTAAGTGTGCAACATATGGGCATTTTTTTTATTACCGATTTCTCAGAAAATTTTATTCTTGATAAAAGTTGGTGCATGTTCGATAATCATATTAGGTGCACTTGGAATGGTTGCAAGTCAAACGGCGTACAGGGTAGGCCAAAAAATATAAAACTTGTACAAGAATAAAGGTTTTTAATAAACATTTAAAATAAAAATTTTGCACTTTAAATGAGTTTTTTTAATTAGCATATTATCATTACTAATGTTTTTTCTTGTAAAAAAGAATTTTTATGATATTTTAAAGTTGTGTTTAATATCGTTGGAACAATCATGAAGTTTGTGATTTCTTAATAAATTAAAAATTCAAGTAAATTTTACAAATATGCTTGAATTTCAACAAAGATATTATTATGTGAAATTGATTTGATTTTGAATAATTTATGAAGGTCTTTATGGTGCTTAATGTTTTTTTAAAAAATATATATTTTCTTTATTTTAGGAGGTCTCGTTTTTGAATGTATGCATAACTTTTAATTCTAAACAACTTTTCTTAATAACATTTTGCTGAATTTTTTGAAATAGGGGTACTTTATTCTAGTACCGGGTGGTCAAATAAGCGAGGACGTCGGCTTTATCTCGGAAACCATTAATCGTACAACTTTCGGAAAGATATTTTTATGAGTAAAGTGGTCAAGAGAAATGGTTGGAAATTACTTTTAAGTTCCTCATTTCGCCGCAAGGGGGCACAATTAAAAATTGTTTTTTTTAATTCTAAATTTCTCCGAAAATTCCCATATTAAGGTATAACTCTGATTACATCATTGGAAAGCTTAGGCAATTCTGCATCATTTTGGTTTAGGGCTCATTGGCGTACCGACCTTGATAAGAGTGGGAGAAGCTATTGAAAGTGTAAACATTAAAATCGCTGTAACTTTTAAACGACTTATCCGATTTTACTAAATTTCAGGTTGTTTGGAAGGGAAAAATAAGCATCTTCAATTGCCGTATCCAACAGTACATAGTAGTGTTTGATAAAATTGCTAGAGGGCGCAATTTGTAATAATAACAGTTTTTTCGATTTTATCCCGAAAATTCAAACCATACGGTATAACTATGACATCATAATCGAAAAGTAGATGAAATTTGCAAGAAAAGATGTGAAGACCGCAGTTCGATATCTTTGTTCGTTTCAGAGTTATTGCCAAAACAATAATTTTTAATACAAATTGCGCCCTCTAGCAATTTTATTAGAAACTATCTTGTACCATTGGATACGACAATTAAAGGTACTTATCTTTTTCTTCCAAACAAGCTTAAATTTAGTAAAATCGGATAAGTCGTTTAGAAGTTACAGCGATTTTAATGTTTACACTTTCAATAGGTTCTCCCACTCTTATCAAGGTCGGTACGCCAATGAGCCTTAAACCAAAATGATGCAGAATTGTCTAAGCTTTCCAATGATGTAATCAGAGTTATACCTTAATATGGGAATTTTCGGCGAAATTTAGAATTTAAAAAAACAATTTTTAATTGTGCCCCCTTGCGGCGAAATGAGGAACTTAAAAGTATTTTCCAGCAATTTCTCTTGACCACTTTACTCATAAAAAAATCTTTCCGAAAGTTGTACGATTAATGGTTTCCGAGATAAAGCCGACGTCCTCGCTTATTTGACCACCCGGTACAAGTTTTATATTTTTGGCCTACCCTGTACGCCGTTTGACTTGCAACCATTCCAAGTGCACCTAACATGTTTATCGAATATGCGCCAACTTTTATCAAGAATGAAAATTTCTGAGAAATCAGTAATAAAAAAATGCCCATATATTGCACACTTAACAACCACACTGCATATTTTTTTTTAAATAATTTCGATAATAGTTACTAAACATGGTTTTTATCATTTGTGAATTTATATATTGTATATTTGGTGTTATATTCTCTGTAATAAACTTTTTTAAGTTGGTTGAGATTTGAGAATAATAAATAAAAAAAAAAATAATAAAAAAAAAAAAAGTACCGCTGTACAATCTCGACATTTTTGGACAGGTAAAACCATGTGAAGACGACGACGGCAAAGGTAACCTTCCCGCTGATCTTATCGAGCGCACGCGCCTCGTGTTCCAGACCGTGATGTGGTACGCTTTTCAACGCCTTACTAGTGAAGAAATATCAGATATCAATCTGGGAGAATCCTTGACAGCTACTCCCTCAGATCTCTTTGACTTGGATATTTACTGTACCATCTTGTACAACGACGAAGTACACACGTTTGAGCAAGTAATTACCACCCTTGGAAGGGTCTTGAAGTGTACTCAAAGAAGTTCTACAGAGTTTGTTACTAATATTGACAGAGAAGGCAGGGCGGTTGTCAAATGTTCGACTTTTCAGGTAAGGATATTCATTATTGGTCTTTAAGAGTTATACCAGGGTCGATAATTTTTGAAACAAAAAAATAATAATAATAGGATGAAACCCATTGAAAAAGGAAGAGAATATAACAAAAATGAAAGGAAAAATAATTTACGGGCGATCCGAGGTCGGGAAGTGGAAGGGGGTGAGTTTTTAAGGGTAGGAAACGATTTATCTCGATTTCCGGCAAAATTACAAGTCCTATGGAAAAACGTTAAATAGCAAAGTTGAAGGTAATAAAAAGATTTACAACTTTTGTATTTACACTTTTTTCACATAACCTCAAAATTTATGTGAAAAATTCAAATAACTAAGTTTTTGGTTTTTATTTTTATCTTTTACAAAAAAAAATTTTTTCACGAAATTTGGTGAAAACTTACCTTTTTATGTACCAAACACACTGTAATTTTTTTGATTTAAAATATTAATTTTTTCACCTTATTTTGACTTAATATCGAAAAAGCACCCTAATTTTCAATGGAAAATTCTTACGTCAAAATATCTGCTTTTTTAAAAAAGTCGGTGGGCCGTTGAAATCTCTACTTTCTGATGGTGTAAAAAAAATATGCATTACTATGGTAAATGTTCTCAAAAAATGCAAAGAAACGAAAAAAACTCGAATCCGAAATTTTTTTTTTAATCATGTACAATTTTGAGCTATTTATAAAAATGTATACTTTAATTACTCGAAGAAAGTAAGATTCCATGTTACATTGATACACAAAAAACTTACAAATCCATAAAACATAAAGATCGCAAAAAACATGCGAAAATAGTTGTTTTAAATATAATTAAAGGTAGGATTTAAAGGGGATTTTATCACATTTACCATAGTAATGTATTTTTTTTTACACCACCAGGAAGTAGAGATTTTAACGAACAAAAAACCCACCGACTTTTTTAAAAAAGCAGTTATTTTGACGTGAGAATTTTCGATTGAAAATTAGGGTGCTTTTTCGATATTAAATCAAAATTAGGTGAAAAAATTAATATTTTAAATCAAAAAAATTACAGTGTGTTTGGGACATAAAAAGGTAAGTTTTCACCAAATTTCGTGAGAAAGAAAATTTTTTTGTTAAAGAAAAATAAAAAAACCAAAAACGTGGTTATTTGAATTTCTCACATAAATTTTGAGGTTATGTGAAAAAATTGTAAATACAAAAGTTGTAGATCTTTTTATTACCTACAACTTTGCCATTTAACGTTTTTCCATAGGACTTGTAGTTTTGCCGTAAATCGATATAAATCGTTTTCTACCCTTAAAAACTCACCCCTTTCCACTTCCCGACCTCGGATCGCCCGTAAATTATTTTTTCTTTCATTTTTGTTATATTCTCTATCTTTTCCAATGGGTTTCATCCTACTATTATTTTTTTCACTTTTTACCATTTTCAAAGGCTTCAGCCCTGGTCTAAGTCTACTATTGCTAAAAACAGATCCAGTAGTGTTTTCATCCGAGAACCATCTCCCATTGTACGATATACGGCTATTGAACCCTTTAACGTGGTAATGATTAGATCACTCTGTATCTGAAATACCTATATTTGTTTTATATTTTTATTTTCAGATTTGCTCTGACCTTAAACACGAAATTGAAAAATATACATCACGCCATGGAAACAAACCGTTAAAAGTATTGGTAAACCATGCTCATATCATTGCTCACCAAATTTTTGCCATGAAACTACTGACCTGGCTAGAAAAATTCCTGGGCAATGGAAAAGGGTTCCGAGCAGTATTTACCGATTGTATTTTGGAAGCTCCGCAACCTATGAACCCTACTTTGTTAAACCAAATAATGATGCGCGATTCCTCGTTGTGGAAAAGCGCTAGGACGCAATGGCATCGATTGCTTATTGCCGGCATGTTACTAGAATACGAAAACAAAAAGGCCTTAGCGAAAGTGTTCACAAAGAATTATGCTCAAATTATGAAGGTATTTATTATATCATCCAGTAGCACAACATCGAATAAATATGCTTTTTTTGTAGGACTTTATTAACGATGACCATGAGCATGCTTGTTCAATATCCTCTATAGCAGTACAATTATACACTGTACCCACCTTGGCGCATTATCTAATAGCAAACGACGACGTGCTGTTTATTCTCCTTAACACGATGATTTCTGAATACAGGAGAAAGTGTAACAAGCATGGGAAGTTAGAATTTGAGAGGAATCCGTCATTTACCGCCTTCAAAAGAACTCTATTTATGCTATACGATTTAAAATATCTACTTACTTACGTTCCAGAGAATTGGACTGATGATTTAAGACGAAGTTTTTTGCATGGGCTGTCCGTATTGGCTAGTCTTCTAGTTATGATGCAAGGTAAATTAGATTACGTATGATGAACCTATAAATAAAAAGGTTTTTCCGAAAAAATTTGTACTCATACTTTCTTTTTTCTTGTAGGAATGGATTCCGTGACGAGACAGGTTGGACAACATATGGAATTTGAACCCGAATGGGAATCTGGTTTCAACCTACACATAAAGCTAGCTTACTGTATTACTCAAGTCATACAGTGGTGTGCTACTGATAAAGTAGTTTTAGTGAAAGCATACCGTCTAGTCCTTAAAAGCCTTGAGGAAAACCCTTGCTATGAACCAAACGAAGCTGGAGAAGTAAGGGAACTAGCGGACCATAGCACTGCCTGTCTACATTACGACGTATCGTTAAAACCCGTCTCCATACATTTTCCCTTGACTCGTTTATTAGCTGCCTTACATCTCCACCTAGAAAAATTCGGTTTGCATTTTGACAGTCTCGAATTGCAGTTATCCAAACCTACGCCAGTTCAAATCATCGAACCGGTGTTAAGGGCTCAAGTTATGATTGCTCAGGTACATGCTGGCATGTGGAGGAGAAATGGTTACGCCCTTTTAAATACCTTGTACTTTTACCATAACGTTAAATGCAGAACTGAAATGCTCGATCGAGATATTACTTTACTTCAAATTGGAGCATCCCTCATAGAGAGCAACGAGTTTTTAATTCACGTCTTAAATAAATTTAATCTCATTAACTGGGCACTGCCCGATTTCGAAATAAACACTCTTAAATCGCCCGAAGAAGATAGCATGCGTCAAACTATCAATTTAGTGGAAGAATGTTTGCACCTTCTCATAGTCATCATTGGAGAAAGACATATGCCGGGCGTCAGCCACGTCTCAAACAAAGACAGAATAAAAAAGGACCTCTTACACGCGTTGTGTATTAAACAAGCACCTCATTCGGAGCTTATCAAATGTGTCTCGGACGATTTGGAGAGTGAGGAGGGCGTTGTGGATAAAGTGATTCATGAAATTGCCAAGTTCAATGAACCACTTAGGACGAGTAATGCGAAAGGTACATACGAGCTATTGCCGGAACACGAAAATGAGTTCAACGTATTTTTCTATCACTATACGCGTGAAGAAATGTCTAAAGCTGAAGAAGCGCAACGAAAAAAGAGAAAAGATAAAGGGGAACTCGAGTGTTGTCCACCACCCCAATTGCCGAAACTCTGCGAATCATTTTCCCTACTAGTGAATCTCTTGCAGTGTGACGTTATGCTGCATACGATTCAGACGGTATTTGAACGATGTCTTAATTTAAGAGCTCGTAGTTTTTCAGAAAACCAACTGCACAGAGTTTTGCATTTAGTTTGCTATGGCTTACAAGAAGAAGAATCGGGACATTATCCATTCTTTAAATTTATTGAAAACGCAGCCAAGTTTAAAATATTCGAAACTATGGAGGAGTTGCTAAAGTGTCCCAGAGTTGATGCACACAAAGGGCTTTTACAGTGGACCTTGAGGAAATATCAGCAAGTTACTAAGAATGATGTGGGTAAGTTCAAACTAAAAAAAAACTTTCTTCTTTCTTTTTTAACACGCTTGTATTTGCTTCACCTGTATGTTTGTCAGTAACCGACTTCGTTGAACCCGATTTTGACCCACTTTAAACGGTCAGATTTAATTTAAATTTTATAGACTTATCAAGAACCGCTAACAATACAATAATCTACATGCAAAAAATTCTCCTGTCAAATTTTGACAGCTGTCCGGTATAAAACGAAGAAGCGATTTTGACGAAACAAATTATGGGATCGTATAGTATTCGAAGCGGAGACTTCGGGAAAAATAGGTAAAAATTCTCCTGTTAAAATTTGACAGCTATCAATATGTCAAATCGTTTAAAAAAAAATTATATTAAGGTTGAATTCTCAACGTCGTTCAATTTATTGCCAACCTATAACCTATTTCGCTTTTATTTTTTAAGTTTATTATTTTTTAAACTAACATTTAAATAAAATCAGTATCGTCGGCACTTTACTTAGGTAATATCTGATATATTACAAAAATATCAATTTATTTCATTGCTAATTTTGGAAGAATTGTATAGTGAAAGAACAATGGGTGACTGACAATGACATAATAATGTTAAAAAAAAATCTTACCCAATATTTTTCGTTATACAATTCTCCTAAAATAAGTTATGAAATTCCTTGATATTTATTAAATATGTCAATTATTACCTATAGAATATCAAGTCGATACTGATTTTCTTTAAATTTTGTATAAAAGCTAGAAAACAAATAAATCTACGCGAAATAGGTTAAAGGTTGGCAAGCATGTTGATACTCCCACCTTAATGAAAAAACTGTAAGGTCGTATGTATATTGACGGTGGAAAGTAGAAAAAAATACGCAAAAAATTCTCTTGTCAATATATGTCAGAATTATTACAATAACCGATAGTAATTAAACAAACGTGGGGTCGTATAGATATTGTCTCTAATAGAGAAAATTTTTTTAAAAATTCTACCCGTCAAAATGAAATTTTGAACATTTTTGTCGTCTGTTCGGGTTTGTATGTCTGTTTGTTTGTAACCGACTTCTTTGAACCCGATTTTGACCCACTTTAAACGGTCATATTTAATTTAAATTTTATAGACTTATCAAGAACCGCTGACAATACAATAATCTACTAATCTAGCTCAATCTACTCAAAAAAAAAAATGTTTTTCTTAACAATAACTCAAACTAAAAAATGAAAAATAAATATAGTTTAAAAAACTAAAAAACACGCTTTAATAATAACTAATCAAACTAAAAAGCGGAAAATAAATATAGTTTAAAATAATTCTTGAAATTCTTAATATAGGCAGAAAATTAATAATAATGAACGATAAACATTAGTATTATTGTGAAAAAAGCGTGGGTCGCTTTGTGCTATATTTTTCGTATACCGAGCACCCCACGCTTTTTTCACAATAATACCAATGTTTATCGTTCATTATTATTTTCTGCCTATATTAAGAATTTCAAGAATTATTTTAAACTATATTTATTTTTCGCTTTTTAGTTTGATTAATTATTAAAGCATGTTTTTTAGTTTTTTTAACTATATTTTGTGACGGTTATTGTATTTTTGTTTTAGGTACCTTGGATACGCAAAAAGATGCAAGTACAAGTGAAAATACCGATTTGGGCGAGAAAAAGAGACGAGCCAAACTTGCAGCAGAAAAAAGGGCCAAAATCATGGCACAAATGGAGGCTCAACAGAAGAACTTTATCAAGGAATACGCTGAACTATTTGAAGGCACCAATATGGAAACGCAATCAGAACAAGTTAGCGAAAGTACTGACATGGACGTCACCGAGGTCCAAACTGTCGCTCTGGGTCCAAACCAATCTACGCGTGTATCGGTAGAAAAAACGTACACGTGCATTTTGTGCCAAGAGGAAGAAAAAATTACCGCCGATGGTCGTACGATGGTGCTGGCCGCTTTCGTTCAACAAACCACTGTTCTTAATAAGAGAAGAGATGACCAAGGTGTTATGGATGTTAAGAACCACAATCCTCTCTTCCTGCATTCAAATTTGGGTCCTTCGCCACACACAAGTACCTGTGGCCATGTCATGCACAGTGAATGTTGGCGAAAATTCTTTGATAACGTCATGGTTAGAGAGCATAGACGTCCGTACAGATTACGTCATCCTTCTAGTTTTGACGTAGATAAACAAGAGTTTCTATGTCCTCTATGCGAATGTCTTAGTAATACTGTATTACCCCTTGTTCCGTCCCTAAATAAGCTACAACCTAGCTTGCCAGCGAATGAGTTACCATTTTTCGATTTTATTCTAGGTCTCAAACAAATTGTTCAAACAAAAAATAAGGTATGCCATGGAATATTTAAATGCAACATGGTAGAATGTTCAAATCTTCATTGTTCAGCTTGCATCAACGCCGCGAGCGGTACAAGTATCGAACAATACTCGATGGACGAATGTAACGTCAACTGTATCTTACAGCCTCATCAGATATTTTACTCTACTCCTCTAAGCAAATCGAATGAGGATATAAGCCAGCAATTTAAAGATCTTTTCCATGAAAACGAAGTGGAGTTAAGCACTAATCTTAGAGAGATGGTTCAAGTTTTTGCACAAGTTACCTACACACGGGGTCTCAATGTAAATCCGCATCCATCAGACAAAAGATTAGCCCCAATGGCTTGGAAATCTTTGGCTTATACCACTCACGCTATTGAAATCGTTACCAACTACCAAGAAAAACCCTTATTAGGTTCTTTAACTAGTCGGCAAAGAGATTCTTTGGAAAACCTTCTTAAGGTTGTTGGTGTTTTAGGCAGCACATGGTCTAGAAGTGTAGTTATTAAGAGTCACGCACTTAATTTACTCAGTATTTTATTTGAACGTTCTGATGAGGAGCCTTCTCTCCTACAGATTGATCCATTCGGCTATTTGGTCTCGTTGACGTTCTCTCTTCCTAGTCTATTAGTACAAGATTCGTCCACTCCTGTTCCAACTGGCGGGACATTGGAATGGCACACACTTAGGTTAATGTTTATATTTAATATTGTTAAAGTACTTCTATGGCTGAGACCTGACGAAGTCACACCCCAAGGAGGGGTGCGAGTGAATTGTGATACCATTGATAGTTTACTATTGACTGTAGGAAAATGGCGACCAGATATATGTGCTAGTAAAGTTTGGGAATATGTTAAAGACCGTACGAGACCTTTCTTAAGATGTTGCGTACTATTTTATCACTATTTGACCGAAGTACCAGCTCCTAACTGTCTTCAAGACTACGGCGGAGATACTTTCGAAAACATGTGCGCTTACCTGGGTCTCCCGGCCATGCCTCAAGAGCTTTTTAGCAATCCACTGGTGCAAGGACTTGTAAAAACTTGGACAAGTCATAAACATGTAGCTTCCTTCATTAAAACCACAAAAAATTTCCCAGCAGAAGAGCCATTACAAACGCCAGAGTTGACAATGCTACCAAAAGATTATAGTGAGTTAATAAATTCTGTGTCAATGTTTTCGTGTCCAAACAGTGATGAAGACTGTAGAAATCCCACAATGTGCTTAGTTTGCGGTTCAATACTGTGTTCTCAAAGCTACTGTTGTCAAGCAGAGCACAACAAAATTGCTGTCGGAGCTTGCAATTTACACGCCAGTCGCTGTGGCGCCGGCGTCGGAATGTTCTTGCGAATCAGAGATTGCGAACTACTTCTTCTAGCCACGCCCCACAGAGGTTGTTTTATGTCACCACCTTACCTGGACGAACACGGTGAAACAGATCAAGGTTTAAGACGAGGTAATCCTCTTCAATTAAACGAAGAAAGATACGCAAAACTTCACATGATGTGGCTGAACCATAGTGTACATGAAGAGATAGCTAGACAGATTGAAACGAGCAATCATATTGTTGCCACTCAGTGGAATATGTTGTAGATATAATATGTAATAATTAATTAAACCTTCAGTCTTTTGAAATGTTACTTTTTCTTCATCTTTGTAAAATGCAGCTTTATGACAAGTGTCAGAATAATATTAAAATATTTCATAATTCGTGCAGCTCAAAGCATCAATGAAATCAGTTGTATTGCTGATAAACGAAAAGGAACGTTTTTTCTTTGTACTAAATTATAATCTATCATAGTTGTTACATAGAAATTAACCTTGTATATAATAACAAAATAAAAGTTTTTTTGTTCATTCAGAGTGTTAGTTAACACCACGATACGCCCAAGACGGTATTAGCAAGCCGAAATTTGAACACCGCTGTGGTTCCAACTGGGTTAGAATAATTTCTATGGTTCGGGTTTGTGTGGCGCGGAGAATTTGAATCTGAACTGGATTCATCAACGCCTAAACCCCTAATCCTGGAATCATGAAATTTCCAGGATGTCTTCCTTATAACGTAGATATCCACTAAGGGACTTTTCGAAAATCAACCCCTAAAGCTGTTAAAACGGGAGTTAACATTTTTATGAGAATTTATGTATCTTAGAAACTATAATTGGTGGAGGTTTAAAAATTGATATAAAGTTCCTTTAATAAAATAATAATATACGTGTTTCGTCATTTTTCGTTCTTTCGTCAAAATCCACCTAGGGGTTGAAAAAATGGGTGTAATAGTCTATTTTGAGGGATACATATAACTATAATTTTAAGCTATATTGCTGAAAATTCGTTCCATGCTTACTCTGCTAAAATAGGCAAGTTCGTGTTTTGGGAAGTTTTGCCCCTGGGGGTATAAATGAAGGGGTAAATTTCAAATATAAACTTGTATATGTATACCCCTTTTCCACCCCCTGGGGGGGGCTAAATTGCCCACAACATGCTTATTTTAACAGAGTACCAATTTTCAGCAATAGGTATAGCTTAAAATTATACCCCCTCAAAATAGACTACACCCCCTTTTGTCAACCCCTAGGTGGATTTTGGAAAACTGACGAAACACGTAGGTATAGTGTTTCTTAGGTCAATTTAATGACATAAAACAGTATGAAACTCCTAACCATAGGCGTCCCAAACAAATAATTAAAATGCGTATACACACTTATAAGTTTGTTTAACATTAGGTGTTTGTACATACTACACTTTATAAACCCACCGTATAGATAATAATATTATATTAAAATAATAAATATAAGGTAACTCAAAGATTCTATACACAAAACTAAAACCAGAAAAATAAACCTGACACGGCACGACACTGCTCAGAAAATGCTTTAATTTTTTTACCAGAACTCCATTCTGGGACCATTCCCCGGCCCGTCCATAAGTTCCAAATCACGTATTTATCTTTGTCTCTTCCACGCCATCGGCGGTCACTGGCCTATCTCTGTCTGACAGAATCGATCGTTGAACGGGCTGGAAACCGCTTCAGCTTATACCAGACGCTTTAACTGGCGCTTATCACCCCTGACAACGTGCATAATTGTGAACGGTTGCCAGTTCTACCAAATTTTTTGGTTTGTTAATATATTATGTATAAGTATACGAGAAACAAGGGTTTGTTAATTAGTTGTTTTTAAACACTGAAAACCCTTTTTGTCTTGATTTCAGTTATATTGTTTCTTAAGGACTAAAGAATGTATTATTATAACAATGAATGGCTTGTTATTTTTTTCTGTCACACTCAAAACTCCTCGGTTTAAAGTATATTTGCAAACTAGCTTTCAAAGAAAGTTACTATAACAATAAAATACTGATATAAATGAAACATATATTTAATAAAAAAACTTAAAGAATTGAAGAAGAAAGATCTGACAACCCTGGTTGTGAGGTCGGTCTCTTTGAGACTGTTTACCGCCGTATGGAATGATTGGAATGTCCTCAAACTGAGTTTGGATACATTATATATGATTATGGTTTTATATAACTTATATACCAATTTTTAAACCTCCACGTACCAGTTGCGGTTTCTGCGATACGCAAACTAACTTCTGCTAAACGTAATTTTCATTTTTGCTAATGTATCTATGCTACCTCTTGGATATAGAAAACAGGTATATATATAATAAACGAAGCTAAGAAAATTTAAAAGGCCTGAATAGAAAGACAAAGTCTTAAAAATGCCTTATATGAAATAATAGGACTACAGTTTTAAACAAAAAATAAGTTGTATAAAACGCTACATATTTGAAAAATTCAATATTTGGTGTCGAACATTAGTATTATAGAAAATAAGAGGAATTTATAAAAATAGGTAATTATATAATATAATATGAGTTATAATTTATTTTCTAAAAATCTATACATTTTATTCATACCACTTTGTTTTTTTAGCAGCCATACCTCCCATCAACTTTTTCTTATAATCATTTACCAAATTTGAAAAGTTATCCTTTTGATCCTTATTGTTTATTTTTTGTTTAGGTTGTTTAATAAAGTCCTTTTTCTTTTCATTTAGTGTTTTCTTAGACATTTTTTGCTTTCTTTTCTCTTTCTTTATTGTTTCATAATGTAATTTAGCTTGCTCCTTAAGTTTGTACCTACTTCTTAGTTTCTGAACAGTTCCTGCTTTGGCTGTAATGCCAGCAAACGATTTTACTTCATCTGCATTTGTATCAACCTCTTGGTTATCTCTTTTAGCTAAAGAGGGGTCATAATCTTTCGCTTTGGGGTTTTTAAGCCTTGATTTTTCTTGTCGTTTAATTTTGGCTTTCAGAGCAGACTTATTTTCTATGCTAAATGTTATAATTGGTCGTTTTTGTGATGAAAATATATTAGGATTATTGTTCAAAGTCCTCAGTGCGGCCAAAGCATGTTCATGTCTAGTAAATGCTACAAAACCGTATTGCTTTGACTCTCCAACCCCTTTAGCATCTACTTTTCTCATGTCCTTCATAATTCTAGCCTCTCGTACCACGGCCCCGTTGCCTCCATATTTCTCAAATAATATTTTTAATTTATGATCATCCCATGCTGGTGGTAAGTTATGCACTACTAATCTATCTCTTGCAACAAACATGTTTAGCTTTCGTAACATTTGCGTTTTATATTGTTCAATTTGGAGTCTTTTTGCCATATCACTAGCTGAAACACCTTCAGCAGCTTTAGTACCAGCTAGAATAACTAAAACAAAAATGACCCGTAGAACCTACTTACATACCCTAAGTAAATTTAGTTATAATTTACCTAAGTACCTACTTATTTTATACTTTTAAATGTTAGGTTAACTATAGTTACTAACCTCCTTCTTTAACAAGATATAAATTTCTGGAATCCTTAGGTTTATCTTTTAGTTCTTTGGCCGCTTGAACTTTATTTTTTAGATCATTTCGATCAATTGCAGTGTGGCAATCTAAGATGTTTCCTAATAATGTTAGTTCAGTTCCAGCAGACAGGGCCTTATCAGCATCTTCTTTATTCTAAAATATTCAGCAATATAAAACCTTTTGACTACTTAGTAAACCGAGTGTAATTTAAAAAAAAATTATCTACTTACCACAAATTTGACAAAAGCAGTTCCTTTGGAATGTTCGGTCAATTTATCTACACAAACTAAAGCATAATAAACAGGTCCAAATTGAAGCATACATTGTTTAATATCTTCGTTTGTGGCCTGAAATGATATGTTTTTAATAAATACTGTTTTCCCTTCAGTAACATCATGCGACTGGTATGGTTGTTTGCTATTATTGGAGGCTGAAGGTGTTTCTGATACTAGTTCTTCAACATCCGCTTCGATATCTGAATCCACTTTGGAGTCACTGTCCGACTCCAATTTGGACTCACTTTTTTCAGAATTGTCTGATAGATCTTCAACCTTTATTTCTACTACATCGTCGCCTGTTTCCTGTTTTGTTTCCTCCTCGGCTTTTGTTTTATTTTGCTTTTCTTTCTCCTTTTTAAATTTGTCTTTTGGTTTTGCAAAATCAACCTGTATGTTTCTGCCTAAGAATGGCTGGTTGTTTGTATAATGTTGAGCTTGCTTAGCAAATTGGACCAACTTAAATTGTAGAAAAGCACAGCCAACAAGCTTTCCGTCAGGTTTTTTTAGAAGATCTATATTTATAATTTCCCCATATTTTTCAAAATGTTTTTTAATATTCTCTTCTGTTGCTTTAAATGGTAAATTTTTTACCATTAAACGGGCACGCTTTTCTCTCAGATTTTCTTTTGCTGTTTTCCTATTTATAAACGGTTTTCCTTTACGTTTTTTAAATTTAGTTTTTGTGGGATCATCTGGCAATTCTAAAAACAAAAAAAGTATTATAATAATCTAACAAGACCTCATTAGGCAACCTATGAACTTAGGTTGGTGTAAAATAAATAAATATTAAATAATGGCTTCTTAGGTGAACCATAATTTTATTATTGTTTTCGTAAAAGATATAATACGTACTTCGCTCAACTTTACCCATTGCACATTTAAAATTTGCCAACAGTCTGACTTTTCAACAGTAATAATTATAACCTCACTTTCGCACATGTTTTTGACAGGTGAGGCAGCAGCAGCACAGAACACTAGTAGCCGCATATAAAGCCTCGTTCTCAGAGCTACGAATGTCGCTGGCGACACATCCCCACTCTTATCAATTGGGTGTCGCGGCGACGGTGAAGCAGAAACACTGACTGTCGCTATGCTATCTGTCACATTAAAACGTAACCCTAATTGATTTGTTTGTTTGTATTTTGTAATATAATATTATAAACTTGTTTTGAATAATTTATTATGGAAAGGCGTAACTTATTAATAGCGTATTATCTTTGGCGAAAAGCCAAACGCTCCAGTACTAAGGAAAATCAGATAAGAGGAGGGGGTACAGGTATTTTCCAAAATTAAATTTTAAATAAGTATAGCGGGAATGAGGACAGGCAATGAAATGACACACAATTGTATTTCTCCCAACGTTTCGTTTTATATTAAAACTTTTTCAAGGGTCAATAAAAATGTCTTTAAGCCTGTATATTTATGCTCTGTAGAATATGACAACACATTTTCTCGAACACACCTTGGATACCTGTATATACCCGAACTGTCAGTACCAATATGGGGCATTAAATTTTAAAATCAAACTGAAAATTCAAAACACAAACAAAATCCAAAAATAGCTGCTGCATAAACCCTTTTTTTTTTCTGTGGCTGCTGCAAATAAACGGCACGCCGTTGAAGTTGAAATAATTGAGCGACAACGACACCGATCTGGCGACACTTAGGTGGGGGTTAGGGGTAATGACGTAAGGCGGTCCTGATTGGTCAAGATGATGTCGCTGGCGACACAACGTAGCTCTGAGAACGAGGCTTTTAGAATGGGCTTTTAAACCAAGCGTCACATTTTTCCTCTGTGCAACCACGCGATTGAATACCTAATATTCGTCGGTGTTCGGTTCTATAACCCTACTTAAAATTTTTTTTTGTCTTTGTTCTTTATTTTTCAGGATATTTTACCTAATTATCCTAGCAAACGTGTGTTTTTACCTACGTGATTTTAAATTTAAGGCTTATATATAAATGGCAAAGGGTAAGTATTTTGTTGGGCTTTTTAGTAGTTATAGTACTGGGCATTTTAATTAGTTTAGTTAGGTATATATGATTCGCACTAACAAAGACAATATATTTAGCACGGTCGGACGTCTCTCCATGTTCCAAGTCAGAAGACGAGGATTCCGATGAATGGGACGAAATGGAAATCGGTGGGGAACAGACCACCTGCCTCTTTTGCCCCCTACAATTTCATACGATCGCAGTTGCTCTAGACCACTGCAGAGCTGAGCACAACTTTGATCTGCTTGCATTCAAAAATAAGTTTAATATGGACTGCTACTCTTACATTAAAATGATTAATTACATAAGATTGCAAAAACCTGATCCTAAAATGCTTCTGGATGCTTCCATAGCTATGTGGGATGATGACTGTTATTTAAAACCTGGTGAAATGGAGCCATGGTTGATGTACGGTAAGAATTTCATGTTTTTACAGACATTTTTTTAATTAGCTAGATATCTAGGTACATATTATTTATTTTATCAATTTACCAGTGTTCTAAACACTACTTACTTAGAGGATTGTAGATAAGAACCTATTTTTTGGAAACAAATTTAAGAGAGATAAAGGTTGGTTTTCATGTTTTCACTTTCTTCTACTGGGTTTTTACTTGTTTTATTCCTGATTTTTAAAATAGATAAGTTTATAGTAAAGTTTATAAGTAAATAAGTAGGTAATTAAGTATACCCACTTACTAAATTTGTTTCTAGATTTTGATGATTTGGGAAGTGCACCATCGACACCACATTATGCTATTGATGGGAGGACTCCTATCAGTAATTTAAGTTTTGGGGAACTTCAAAGACATATCCATGACCTTAACCTTCAGGTAACTTCTTCTACCATCCTAGCTTGTATTGACCCTTGTAACATTAACTTGCACAACAAAGAAAGTGTTTCAATTTAAGACTAAGTTTTATTATAGTAGGTATCTATTTTATAGCTTAAACAAAGAGACATGCTTATTGAGAGTTATCAAAAAGATATGGAAAAGATGAAGCAAGTTACTAGAACAATTGTGGATTCTGGAGATTCCATGTTGCAACAATTCTCTGGTGTAGCAACATCCTCTATGAGTTCTAGCACCGATTACTTTAATTCTTATGCACATTTTGGCATACATCATGAAATGCTCAATGTAAGTTAACAGAATTAGATAAAGTAGATAAGCTTTTCTGACTTTTCCACCATGTAATTGCATCTCATGAACTTGCATGCAATAGTTGCACCCAATGGAAATAGGCTATTAAATAATAGTTGCTAGTAAAGACATGCAAAGATTTTTATGGTAATAATATTTTTAGGACAAAGTTAGAACAGATAGCTATAGAAATGCAATATTAAATAACTCGGAGAGTTTTAAAGACAAAATTGTTTTGGATGTTGGATGTGGTACAGGAATACTCTCAATGTTTTCTGCAAAAGCTGGTGCTGGAACTGTGATAGGCGTAGATCAATCTGAAGTTATTTACAAAGCCATGGATATAATACGGTAAAAATTGCAGAATCATTCTTTACATTGTCATATAAGCTAAAAACATTAATTACAGGCATAGGTTTATCTGTGAAACATTACTACCTAGGCATGTACAAACTTTATTTCTTAAAACTCCGTGTTTTTATGCATTTTTTTCCTCACTGCCTCTTCAGGAGTTTTAGAACTTACTTATGTATTTAAATTGCTCTTTTATTTATTTTCGGTATACATATTCATATTTGCATTTACCTACTTGTTCAAATGTTGTATATTCATTATTTTTCTACTCCTTTTGACAAAAATGCTGTTGCTTTCTATACCCACCTATTATTAGACCTTGGAGTTAAGACATTATTTACAGGGAAAACAAATTACAAGATAAAATACAGTTAATAAAAGGACAACTAGAAAGCATCAGTCTTCCAGTAGAGAAGGTGGATATAATAGTATCAGAATGGATGGGGTATTTTTTGCTCTTTGAGGGGATGCTTGATAGTGTGATATTTGCCAGAGATAAGTTTTTAAATGCTGGTGGATTGATTCTTCCTAATCGATGTACAATAAGTCTTGTTGGAATATCTGATCAAGGTATGTATATTTTAACTATTTAACTTTAATTTGTTCTATATATACAGTTGTTTGCTGAACATTTTTGGGTTTTATCTTATTTTAGATCGATATAGTAATCTTATAGACTTTTGGGACGATGTATATACGTTTTCCATGAAATGCATGAAGGCCGAAATCCTACAAGAAGCCTGTATTGAAACAGTTTCAAAAGACAAAATCATTACAGACTCGATAGTTGTTACAGATGTAGACTTAATGAGATGTACTGCAACAGCTTGTAATTTCAAGAAAGACTTTACTTTTACTTCTGTTAAAAATGGAGTATTAACCGCTGTGGCAGGATATTTTGATACTTTTTTTGATCTTCCTAGCAAGGTGGAGTTTTCTACTGGACCTCAGGTAGAGAGAACACATTGGCAACAAACGGTGTTTTATTTAAAGGACACTGTTGAATTAAAAGAAGGTACCGATGTTTATTTTTTAATTTATTTTATTTGATACCGTTTTTGCATTTTCTACAGAGGATAAGTACCCCAAAGTTGATGCTGCACAGTAACATTTTAATATCATTATAAAGCCAGAAACGGACTTGCCCCAATACGTAATATGTATAAAAAATGCATGCATTGTAGTAAGGATTTAAATGAAAAAAGAAAGAATTACGAATGGCTTACTTAATTCTATTAAAACAAAAAATGAACTTTATAAAAAATTTCAAAAAAATAATGACCTATTTTTGTTATATAAATATAGAATTTATTAAAACAAATTGACTAAACTAATTAAAGAAACAAAAACCAATTTTTATAAACGTGAAATTGATAAATGTATTAATTCTAATCAAGATCAAGAAAAATTATGTGAAAAATAGACCAACAACCATATGTTCAAATAGATAAAGAAAAAGCTATCCAAAAGTATTTAAGTATGGTGTTCCTCAAGGAACAATTTTAGGACCATTATTTTTTATTATTTATATTAACGCAACTTATTTAGTACAAATTGCGATGGATAAATTCATAGTTTTGCAGATGATACTACAATTTTGTATACCGATACAAATTGGGACAACTTAAATAATAAAATTAAAAATGTTTTAAAATTATAAAAAATTGGTTTGATAACAATTTGTTAACAATTAATTTTAATAAAACAAATTATATTCCTTTTGCTTTAAACCTAAATAACCTACCACGAAATATGAATAGTATTCAAATAAATAAAAACCTTCAAATTTTTAAAGTTAATAAAATAAAAATATTTTGGAATTATTTTTGACAGTAAATTAAATTGGAATTTTCATTTAGAATACTAAAGTTGATATTGTACTAGCAATTTTTAAAAACATTAAAAAAAATTTTAATGTAAGACATGGAAATATTATATTACGCGTTAGTTAAAACTCATTTAAATTACGGAATTTTAGGTTGGGGAGGAAGAAATAGAACTTTAGTAAAAATTAGAAATATTACAGAAAAGGTTTCTTATTTAATAAAGATTATCTTTATCCTTCAAAAGAATTATATTCAGAAACAAAAAAGTTGAACATAAGACAACTTTACATTTATAACATCTTAATATATAATATTTAAAAATAAAAACCTTATACAATTTAAAAACCATAATCATAATACACGTCATAAAAATGAAATAACTACCTATAAAACCTAAAATAAATAAGTCCATAGGACAAAAAAATTTCAAATATTTATGTTTTTATTTAAACGATTTACCAACAAAAATTAAAAAATTGATTTCATTAAAAAAAGTTAAAGTCGAAATAAAAACAAGGATATTAAAAACAGACAATTTGAAAATATTTTTAGAAATGCTTTAATTAATATTGTTCTGAATAATTTACATAAGTAATATTTTTTACTTAAAAATTATAAATTAATACTTTTATTATAGAATATATTATTTCGTTAAAAAAATGCGTTTATAGGTACCTACTATAAATTATCATTTTTATTTTAAAACTTGATTTTTAATGCATATTTATGATTTATGATTTTACATTCTGAAACAAAAAATAAGATTTGCCCCTAGCAAGCTCAACTTCAGGGGATTGAAGAATAAGTTTATAGAAGACAACATAAACATATTTATTATATTATTAAATTTTAAATAAACTTATTATTATTATAAAAATAGTATTTTTGGAAACTTTAGAGGCATTTAATGTTGCCATAATTTTGTTTTTGTTTCAGGAGAAAAAATAGACTGTTCAATTTCATCTTCAAGACTCAAAAAGAATGTAAGAGGCCTCTCTGTTACACTTACTGTAGGAAAGTCAAAGTATGAATATATTGTTGATTAGGATTTCCACTTATATTAGGCTATTAAAATTCCATTTGTGTACATACAATCATTAATTAATGTTTCTTTGTAAGTATATTCCAGATTTTTAAGCAAAAAGTGCTATTGCTTGTTTTAATTTAACATTATCAAAGTTTATTGGGTTTTGATTTTAAACGTGCCGTTGATTTTTACGATCTTTAAACATTTTTTTAAAGTCCCTGTCACCGACACAACCTTTTTTAACGTAAACCCGCAGGTAATTGTACTCCAAATATGGGTATTTGGCCGATTTTTGAATAAATAATAACGATAAATTATCTTTATTTAAGAGTGGATACAATTAAATAGGGTAATAATGAAAAACTAACGAAATATTGATCAAAAAACGAAATGGCAAATGGATCACTAGTGTTTGCTCTTAATAGGATATTATTTGCAGGTAATTAGTAGTAGTAGTAACATGTTTTATTTAGCAAAAAGCTACGATTAAATATTTTTTAATACATTTTTTTAACACATTTTTATTGATTTATTTTTAAATTTTAAAACGCAACCTTCTTTTAACAAAAACAGACAGAAAAGTTAAACATTTTGCAAATTGTATCATTTTGTTTTTTAATTAAATGTAATTTTAAAGTTTTTTTAAACAGTTTTAATGATTTTTGAGATTTAATAGAATTTTCCAAATTATTATATTCTATCAAACCTTTATAAAAAATATATTTATAAGCTAATGTTTTAGATACTCTATCCACATTAAAATTTTGATTAGTTCTTGTTTTATAATTATGATGGTCATAATTAAAAGAAAATACTTTTTTTTTAAATAATCAGGCAATAAGTTATTTTTAATTTGATGTTTAAAGATGCATACTAAATAAAAAATTAAATTTCTAACATTCAACCAATCTAAATTTTTCAGCATAAAATTTTAATTTTTGTATATTTGTCACAATTTAAAATAATCCGCATTGCCGTATTTTGTAAAATTTGTAATTTATCAAATATTTCCTCACTAGCACAATATAAATTGGAAGAACATTAAAGAAAATGTGGTAATATAATAGTATTAAATGCAGTTCTTTTAGAAAACAAACTTGAATCGGAACTGATTCTTTTAAAATAACCTACTTTTCCGGCAATCTTCGATATAATACCAGAGTACATATTATATTGATACCGTGATAATACTTTCAAAATAATTTAAAAAATTTAATTTTGAATCAATATATGATTATCCCTAAATATTTAAAACTGTTTACTTATTCCAATTTGTCACCATCAATTACAACATTTATATTTTGACACTTTAAATTATTACCCATAAATTGAATAAAAGTTTAAGACAAAACGGCTTATCCAACGTTCTGGGAAAACTCGACAATTTTACACACGAAAGGAATGTTTTACGCTAAAAATACAATATTTACATTGCGACATTTGCGCGCCATCTAGGAACCAATAGTTAGGCAAATCGAGTTGACAGTTAAAAGCTAGAAAATGGCGTCGATAATGAAACCTTAAGGTGGAATTATCAACGTCATTCAATCTATTGCCAATCAATAACCTATTTCGCGTTGATTTTTTAAGTTTATTATTTTAATAACTAACATTTAAAGAAAATCAATATCGTCGGTACATTATTTAGGTAAGTAGTACCGGATACATTACAAAAATATCAATTTATTTCATTGCTCATTTTGGGAGAATTGTATATTGAAACAACAATAACATAATAATGTCAAAAAAAATATCTTACCCGATATTTTTCGCTCTACAATTCTCCTAAAATAATTTCTAAAATTCCTTAATATTTATTTAAATTTTGTGTAAAAGCTAGAAAAATAAATAAATCTACGCAAAATAGGTTATATATAGGTTGGCAAGCATGTTGATACTCCCACCTTAAGAAACGAGAGCAGCCCAACAAAACACCCTTGGCACGTGTTCAAGAAATTTGAAAAAAAAAATTGATGCCCTCCTGGCTTGAATTGACCTATGTTAACGTCAGTGGTCTTTGTACGTACACGTTCTTTTCGGATACCCGGTATATACACTACTATTTCTACTATAGGAAAATGAAACTGAACTGTTTTTACAAAATTTATCTTACTTTATTTAAAAAATATACAAACGGACTTACGCTACGAAATAATTTATTTAAATAGAACGATAATTGATTAAAATCCGTTATTTCTTACTCTAAAAATTTGATTGAGTGGATTGTACGCAGTTCTTTGGGTCGTGTAGTATGATACTCTTCTGTCAAAATCTGCTTGGACGTCAGCCCTTAAAATTACAACACCTGAAATAAATGTTCATTAGTAACAGTGGTTCATGAAGAACACCCGAGGAAACACGTTACAATAAATAGTTTTTCTTGAATGTTACACACATCATCAATAAAAAAAGTTTAGTGTCCTTATTTAAATTCACTTTTTCTATATAATTTTTAACTTTTGTCAAACCTTATAGATGAATAATTACTTCTTAGGTAAACTAAAGAAGTTATGTTTTATGTTATGTTACAATTTTATACAGATTGCTACAAATTTGTGTGTGTACATAGGGGATCCAGGTACAATTATATTTCACCAAAATATGCAACTTTGCCTCAATTTAACAATCTTCATATCTCTTACCGTTTTTGAGATCCCCATGTCCGCACAAGAATATGTAGCGTACTGTATAAATAAAACCCTAATGCAATAAACATAATGGCCTACTATAGCGACAAATATAAGAGCGATTTATTTAAAATACCAATAACCAGTTCTTATGTTAAAAAATATGTTTATTTAAAGTAAATTTATATTCAAATCAAATGAAAATATTACTCTATACAGAGTGAGTCGGGAGGAATGGGCCAAACTCTAAGGGTGTAATCTATGCATCAAAATAATAAGAAAAAGCCCAAATGTTGTTGCCCAATATTTATTTCTTTTCAAATTACAGCGTTAAATAAAATAAAAATATTGTTAAACCAAAATATGCAACATTAATATTGTTTTAAATAAATCATTGGTTTAGTAAATTTTCAAAAATACCTCCATTGACTTTCTCACATTTCCTGCTTCGTTTACGAAGGGCGCGCTTGGCTCTTCTAATTGATTCGTGCCTTTCTTTATTATTGAGTGCAGCATTTCTAATGCGTCTAATTAATGCATCCCTAGTATCTACTTTTACTTTGTATACCTAATTTTTTAACCAACCCCATAAATTATAGTCAAACGGTGTGAGGTCTGGCGATCTAGGAGGCCAACTAATAGGACCACCGCAACCAATCCAAACCTCTGGAAACTTTTGGTCCAAATATTGCTTGACCCGACGATCGAAATGGGGATTCGCTCCGTCGTGTTGATAATACATTTGAATTCTGATGTTTAAAGGAATCTCCTCCAGTAGTCCTTGCAACCCCTGTAAGGCGATTTCCAAAATAAAATGGCCAATTAAATTATTGTCGATCATGCCGCACCATACGTTTACTAAAAACCTGTGTTAAAAATCATTTTCGACTATTGCGTGAGGATTTTCATCCGACCATACATGGGAGTTTCGATTATTGTTAATGCCGTCACGGGTGAATGTAGCTTCGTCAGTAAAAAGTATGTGCGGTACAAGATGACGATTATTAATTACCCACTCACAAAATTGCATACGCTTGGCATAGTCTCCAGGTCGAAGATTCTGTACACGGTGTACATGGTTACGGGCCTTGCTCGTGAAGCGTATTGATTTTTGAGGAATCCCCAACTGAATTTCAATTCTTCGTGAGCTGGTCGTTGCATCTTCTTCTACTAAAGCTAGAACATTTTCTATTTCTTCTAAATCCTGTCGAATGGCTCGTTCGGATGTTACATTAGCACGGCATTTTATAAAATTTAAATGATACAAATCCGAAAGTTACCGATGAATTACATAAAATTTTATACTGACACTAACAAGAAAGTGACAGCAGCACAACAATCAGAAGCGGACAATAATACCATTTATTACAGGAAAGCTAAATTAATGCAATATTTTGTTTTTGCGTTATAATATGAAAACAAATGAATATGGATAACAACATTTGAGTTGTTTCTTATTATTTTGATGCATAGATTACACCCTTAGAGTTTGGCCCATTCCTCCCGACTCACCCAGTATATTTGTTTATAACTGCAATTTTACACTACTCCAGCTTACCCGAGGGGTTGACTTTAACTTTTATTTTGGTTTGCGGCGACAACACTCCATAATCTACATCCTCATATAAGTCCTAAAAGAAGAAAACGTAAATATAATAATAAATACTTCCTTGTTCTCGCACATCTAACTGGAGAATTAAAATCGCATCTTTAAAAAGAGGCAGTAACAACTCAGTAGATTCGAATATCTGGTTGCATGTTAGCATTTGCCACTATTTTGTCAGAAGTGCTTGGCAATTATTAGCATTGACATTTTTTTTAGTTGATTTTGTAAAAAAATACTTACTTCGACTCTGTATCCTGTCGGTGAGGTTAGTCCTAACTCTTTTAAAGTTACAGCTACATCTGAAGGCGTACCGTCCGTACGTCTGTTTAAAAATGCTATCGCATACGAAAAGTAGTTTTGGTATAGGGGGGTTATGGGCCTAGACCATATTTCTATGCCCTTATGCTAGAAAAAAATATGTTTAGATGACAAAACAACATATACAATGCACCTAAATTCACTGGTTAGGTGTCAAGATTAGATAAAATCGAGCTTTGTACTTCTTGTCGCAATAATGACTAGTATCATGTGACAAGACGGAAATATTGTGTTTTACATTACTTTTAAAGAACTTACGAAGGGAAGTACAAAGCCTGGCGTGTGTAATTGAAACAATTGAGATATGTAGAGATTTTGGACTAAGGTTTCAGCTTTCATTAATATCGTATCCTACCGACGGCTCCTTTTTTTATAGTCCATGGAGGAGTCCATGAGTGCGAGTTGGGGGAAACAATACAGTAACAAGTGCAACAATGCCTCTATTAATTATCAGGCACTTACTTTGTATATCCGTCTTCCCTGGATTCCCAAAGGGTCCTGATCGACTGAAATAATTTTCTTATTCTGTAATATGGCTTTGTATTCAGGTCTGATGGTTCTGAGATCGACAGACATAAGTAGGGGCGCGGCTAATATAGCCCATATTGCCATTTGGGTCTTGCTTTGCTCGTAGCTTAGACCGAAATTTCCAATTATCAACTGAAACATAAAATATATCAATAATTACATTTTTATCAATTTTGTGGATATGTAATTATAAGGATTTATTGACGATGGCGTCGAAAACAGTTATTTATCACACATTTTTCATGTGATATAGCATTAACAAAAAAAAAACAGTTAATGATGGTACATCAATTTACATAATAAATAATAAGGTCAATAGAAGATGAAAAATTAAAATATTTTTTATAAAATTTCTAGCCGTGATTAAGAATTTCTTTTTAAGTAGCATCAATATCAATAGGAGTTAGTTGATTGCTAACTGTAATTTGTAAACATGTTTAAACGTCACAAAGCATATTGGTGTCCTTCATTTGACTATTTGATAGTCTACACATGTGTACATAACCATAGAGAAACAAAACCGAGAGAAACTACCCAATGTAAATATTTTACCGCTTATAACGTACAAATGTGTGACGAATTACGCCGAACGTTGCGTGTGATAAACAGTTGGGAAACCCGAATATCCGTCTAAAGTTTCTTCGCTTCTTGGCATTTACATCGCGGATTCGAGCCTCGCTTTTGCCCATTTACGTGTGATGTCTAGGTTTTCTTAGTTTGTGGTATAAAAATATGCTACCTGTAAAAAAAACACTGTAATTATCGCCATTTCGTCAAGAAATCGGTATATTATGTATTTATTAAGAGCAAACACTGATGACGCCTTCACAAGATTATGCTCAAATTCATAATAACATTAACCACGACCTAAATATAATATGTAAATGGCTTGAAATTAATAAATTATCATTAAATTTTAATAAATCATCTTTTATGTTTATAAGTAAATCAAAATTAAAAAATAATAATATTTCTTTACTGTCTTTCAATAATCATTTAATTAAATATAGGTACTAATCAATTAAATTTTTAGGTTTATATATTGATAAAAATTTAAGTTGGAAAAAACATATTGACTATTTGTTACATCTTACCAATAATTGGCATTTTATTTAAAGCTAAAAATTATACAGGGTGTTCCGATGATCATGTTACAAAATTCTAGGGTAGATAAAACACACGAAAATAAGAAAAAAAGTTCATGTGAACATGGGTCCGGAAACGCTTCTTCAGGGAGCTAGGGCCCTTCGAAGATGACCTTCAAAAACTACTTTACTGTGACAGATAGCGATTTTTACTAAGAGTACCTTTTTTATGTAAAAGGCATTGGAGAATCATAATCAGATATAAAAATGGTAAGAAATTAAAGCCTAAGAGGAGTAGGGTCAAATTTACTCAAATACCCCCTTGGTTTGTACGCCCCTGGTTAAAGGTGACAAAATCCGGAAGGCTCAAATTGATGAACCTACGAACTAGATTTCATGTCCCAAAATTGGTTGCGATAGCTGCAGTAGTACCGAAGCTATAAAACGAAAAGTAGTTTTTGAAGGTCATCTTCGAAGGGCCCTAGCTCCCTGAAGAAGCGTTTCCGGAACCATGTTCACATGAACTTTTTTTCTTATTTTCGTGTGTTTTATCTACCCTAGAATTTTGTAACATGATCATCGGAACACCCTGTATATCGTTAAAATATTTAAAAAATAATATTATTCTCTGGTTTATTCCAAATTACACTATATGATTTTAATTTGGGGATCAGGGAATTTAACTACAATTCAGCCATTAAAAAAACTACAAAACAAAATAATTA
This sequence comes from Polydrusus pterygomalis, assembly GCA_963969555.1. Lineage (NCBI taxonomy): Eukaryota > Metazoa > Arthropoda > Insecta > Coleoptera > Curculionidae > Polydrusus > Polydrusus pterygomalis. The sequence goes on from OZ018379.1 coordinate 11,092,586, forward strand.
AATGTATACCTAAACTTCCTTTTTTAGAACCAACTATAAATTTGTATGAACCAAATGGATATTTAAATTTAGAAAAGCTTTACAAATTAAAACTATGCATTCTAATACACTCTATTATTATTGAAGGAAAACAATCGAATATAATATTTCCTTCGACCAACATTATTCACATAACGAGACAAAATCATCATATTCAAACACCAATGGTAAAGAGTACTTGTGGCCAAAAATCAATATTATATTAAGGAATAACAATTTACAACAGTTTGCCGAAAAAAATTAAAGAAATATCAAAATTATGGACTTAAAAAAACACTAAAAAAATAATTTTTTAAACTTTAACGTATTATATTATAATTTTTTTTTTGAATAATTTCGATGGAGTTATTAATAGTTACTAAACATGGTTTTTATTATTTGTGAATTTAAGTATATATTGTATATTTGGTGTTATATTCTCTGTAATAAACTTTGTTAAGTTGGATGAGAATAATAAATAAAATAAAATTTCGAACAATATTTCATTACTTCTTCATTTTATCTAAAAATTGGCCAAATACCTGTGTTTGGAGTACGATTACCTACAGTTTTGCGTTAAAAAAGGTTGGATTTATAAATTATTAAAAACAGAAAAAGAAATATGGGCAAATTTGACAAAATTTCGTTTTATGCTTTTATTAATATATCAATTAAATTTTTTTAAACTTGAAACTGTATGGAACTGCTACGCAAACACAGTTGTTCAGTGGCTTTTTAAAGGAAACGATAAATAATCGATTTATTTATAAGAAAATGTCAAACTATCCATTTATTTGGTTCTTCTTTTAATTTATTTTATATTTTTTCTTTCCTTAAGTCCGCTTCTGATCTTTGCAAGAATACTTTTTTTTATCTCCATACATATTCCTTATTATGTAACATTCATAAAGCATATTATTTCACCCACCGTTAATCATAATAATAATTCAAAAACTATTTAATTATTAATTATATATACAGAACTGTTTATGGCATTGTTTTTATTATTATCATCTGTCGATCTCATTCTATACACCTATTAATTTGGAGTATGTATATGTATTTTATTAATTATATTTTTCAACTAATATTATTCTTTACATAATGTCCGGCAATTGCCATTGTTGATATTCAAATTGCTCCTATTTTTATAGCTAGTAATTGAAGTTTGCTTATCTGCACGCAAGATATAGGGTGGTACATAATATTCTAACCAGTGTTTTGACTAAAATCAGGATGATTACTAAATGTATAATATGTTTTGTGCTACCCTGTATTTTCGAGTCGATTATCAATTAAATGTAAAATTGATTTGCGTAATTTGATTGTGGTAATTTAAATAAATTATTCAATCTTCTTTGTGTGGAATTTCAGGTAACATCAATTGATGGATTTTCGTCAATTACCTATCTACTAACATGTAATTTGTTGTTTGTGGGACAGTTCAGTTTACTGCTAGTTTTGACATCAATAACTATTGGGAAATAATAGTTAAGAGCAAACTCTAATTACTTATTCGCCATTTAGGTTTTTGATCAATATGTCGTTACTTTTTCGTTTCGTTTTAAGTTTGGTTTGATAAGTTAATAAAGCAAACAAAGAATTATGGGCAAAATTTGACCAAATTTCGTGTTTCGCTATTATTAGTTTATCATTTAAGTTGTTTTTACTTAAAATTGTTTGTAGACGTATACGGAGAACAACAGTCCTGAATATTGTTCGTAATTTTGAGAATAAAAGTTCTTTACGTAATAAATGCAACTGCTAAGGGCGTTTGTACACACACCGATAATTATCGGATGTCTGAGTCGGACACTTTCAAATTACATTGTCTTATATGAGTAGCTTGCACACGAACGTCCGATATTATCGGATCCGACAAAAAGGCTCACCGACATTTTGCATTGTCGGACGGTCTGCTAAACCGGACCGATAAATATACAGTTGCTTGGCGCCAAAGTCAAAGTTGTCGAAAAGCAAGTGTGTGTAGTCCTTATCTTCTCGCAGTTTGTAAAACATTGTATAAAACGCACCTTCCACATATAATATCGTTCGGTTATTAGTGGATGAATCCAAAAGCGTCTGTTATTTCTACACTTTTGCAAGTACATACATCCAATACAAAATAATATTTTTTTTCCCTTTTTTTTAATGAAACACGCATATTCGCTAAACTAGCTGACAAAATTGTTTAATACATTCAGGAATAATGTGTTTGGGACAAATTCGGCCTTATCCAAGATATTTAGAGAATATAATACACATGCAGGAATCACTAAATATATCTTAGAGAGAAATGTACCTAGCAAAGGAATTTGTCGGTTTTTAAAGTGCCACTGAAAAAGTTTTCTCTCTGCATAACATAAAACACCAGGAAATATTATCCTTGTTGATCTTCAATATAGGCATCAGACAAACCCGAACAAACCTCTATCTATTTCTTCACTTATAGTTGAAAGTGAGTGTACTATGTGTACTATTGATGAAAGTTCTAATATTATTATTTGATTATTTCAAAACTATGCAAAATGCAAATCATCCATTGATAAAATGAAAATGAACTAAAATCCGTGACGTTTCATTTTTTTATAAAACTAAAATAGAAAGTAGTTTGTCGGCTTAACGTTCATGTATGTAGTACCTACTTAATAGTACTACAAAACGGGTCTTTTGTTACATCGCAACATCACTCTCATTCAAACAAAATGAAGTTATTATGTTCCTTTTAACCTATTGTTCTTTATTTTGTCTATTTCACATGGTAGTAGGTACAATATAACTCGCCAAACTAGGTAACATGACTATAATAGATCCTCTAAAATGTATTCCACGGACCTTCACACTGTTAAATTCCTTGTATACGCATCAAAATACTAATTAGTTAAAATTATTTAACAACCTTTATAGAACCATAACATCCGTTGGGATGTTTCTTAATCTGATCCTAATCTTAATCTCGTCTACATAATAAGAACAAGTTGCTATTAAACTAGGAATGTCGGTCTGAAAACGATATTTTTGAGAATAGATTTTAATTATCCATTAAAAAAAAAAATTAGCAAAACACTTCTATAAACAATCAAAAAGACGCCGCGAAAGCATAGGTGAAGTTTGAATACAAAATGGACCTATTCAACTTATTAATCCTTTGCCTGTAAAGTAGTATACAGGGTGTTATTTAAGTATGTGGCAAACTCCAAGGGGTGCTTCTTTAAGTGATTTTAAGAAGAAAAGTTCATATAAACATTTTTTTATATCTTGCTTTGTTTTTGAGAAAGAAAATAAAAACCACTTTACTGCATGTCCCCGGGGCAATAAGAGTAAAAAATTTAAACTACTTACCAAACTATTAAGCAATTAAAATTACACGAAAGTCCTCTTTTGAATTTTTTCGCACAGATTAAAACTGTGTTCGATAAAAGAAATTAACATAAAATAATCGCATAACGTAATAATTTATGTAGCTGGTTTTTTTATGGGTTTAAGGATCAAATTCAAATTTGGGTTTGTTCGGGTTGCTCCCTAAGATCCTTAAACCCATAAAAAACCACCTACATAAAAAAGTCTATTGGGTCATTAACAATTTTATTTTATAGTAATAATTTATTACTGCAATGTTTAATGTATTAAGACGAAACCTGTAATAGTATTTATTTTTTTTTAAACAAAGCAAGATATGAAAAAACTCAGGATATAAAATAGTTGTATTTTGTATTTGCTTAATTCGAATAAAATATATAATTTTAAAAAAATTTAGTGGCGCGCAATTTTTTTGTCAAAAATATTAGTTGGACTGTCTTCCGGGACGCCACTGGACTTATAATTTTAATCTAATTAAGGCTAAATTATCCTTTTGTTATTACAAATAGAATTGCCAAATTTCAACAAAATGGAATAAAAGAGTATTGAGATATTTACGAACATCCATTTTTTTTTTAAAGTTTGACACCCTGTATCGTAAGAACTATGCATTTTCGGACCCATGTTTACATGAACTTTTCTTCTTAAAATCACTTAAAAAGCACCCGTTGGAGTTTGGCCACATACTTAAATAATACCCTGTATGTAATATGTTTTTGTCGAGTTTTATAATAGCTATTTATGTATCAAGGGCGTTACGGGGACTATAATGCCCTGAAGGTAGAAATAGCCCGAGGGCCTCTGGCCCGAGGGATAGGTTTCTGCCTGATGGGCATTATAGTCCAGTAAAGCCCGTGGTGCATACAATGCTTTATGTTTTACCTAAAAAAGAGTTTTTCAATGACTAATTACATTATTTATTCGCAATATAAAAAATAAGTTGCACCTGTACCTGTATACGTAAGTAGATAATGACTGGTGTTAAGTTTGACTTTGATGTTTCTGTCAGTTAGTCAGTTGGCATTTTTTATTTAACGATTTGCTCAAAATGGAAGAAATTCCACAAAATATAAGAGAAAAGGTCATAAAAGCGACCGAAAATCTTTTGCCAGTTAAATCAAGGCAACAGTATGATCGGGAGTATGGCATATTTGGTATTTGGAAAGATACGAACACAATTCTTCAAATAACCGAAAATGTTTTAATGGCATATTTCCAGGAACTGGTAAGTTATTGATTTTATTTTAATACATATGTTTAACAAACTTTATTATTTTTAGTCGGAAAAATACAGTCCGAACTCTCTCTGGACCAAGTATTCTACAAGCGGGCATTATCATAATGCCCGCTTATAATGCCCTAGGTGTGATAGCAGGTATTATTGCTATCATAACATATTCCGTTTCTAAGGTATTATAGATCAATAATAGATAGGTAAAACATAAATACATTAACATCAATAAACATCGACTTGACAAAAAAAAGTCGACATTGAATTGACATCCCTAAGCTGAACTAAAGGGAAATTTAAATAATCTTGCTAGGTAACACGCTGATGAAATTTAATTTTTCGAATGAAAGACATCTTACCAAACTTGATATATCTCCTATTTCTCCACGTATTTTAATTCGTCAAAAACTGATTTATGTTTTTTTTTATTATGAAATTGCTGCTGGGCTTTAAGATATGTACTTTGAGGCAAGAATTAATAAAAGTAGGTAATCATAATTAATCGGTACGAGTGTAAGAAATGTTTAAAGGTTAAAAAATATCGATACTGTATTAAAGAAATCGACAGTGATAAAGCTGGTGAAGCAATCTTAATTAAACCGAAAAATAAGCAGGAAAGTAGCAAAACCAAGGAGGCTTTAACAAAGAAGATAAATCCATCAGCATTGGAAGTTGGTTTTACAACATGCAAACCAACAAAAGATGGCGGCATTTTATTAAAGTGTAAAACAAAGGCAGAAATAGAACGAGTAAAAAAAGAAGCAGAAAAATGCCTTGGTAAGCAGTATCAAGTAAGTGTGCCCCAATCCAGGAAACCACAATTTAAAGTATGTGTAGTATAAATACTTATGATTATTCGTGTATAAACTTTACCTGTTCTATGTGTGTTACTGGTGACAATTCAGATCACGGATCAAAAATCAGTTTCATTTATGTTTCATGCAAACCACAATAAAATAAAAAATGAGAAGATTATGCGTTGGCGTTTAGAACTTTCATGCTACAGTTATGATATTGTTTACCGACCTGGAACATTAAATGCAGTAGCAGATGCGTTTTCAAGAATTTGTAGTTCAACTTTAAGCAACAAACTATTTGAATTACACACATCTTTGTGCCATCCTGGTGTTACAAGAATGCATCATTTTGTAAAAATTAGAAACTTGCCATATTCCACTGAAGAAATAAAACGAATGACATCCGCTTGTCCTATCTGCGCTGAAATAAAACCTAAATTCCAAAGAAATTCAAGCATTCATTTAATTAAAGCTACATCGCCATTCGAACGACTCAACATCGATTTTAAAGGACCGTTACCTACTTCCAGTAAAAATGCATACATGCTGACTATAGTCGATGAATACTCCAGATTTCCATTTGCATTTCCATGTAAAGACACTTCATCGGCAACTGTTATAGAATGTTTAGATGGTTTATTTTGTTTATTTGGAATGCCAGCTTACATTCATTCAGACCGTGGAACATCCTTTACTTCCAATGAATTTAAAAACTATTTACAATCTCGAGGAATAGCTTCTAGTCGAACTACACCTTATAATCCAGAAGGAAATGGTCAAGTAGAACGATATAATGGTATAATTTGGAAAAATGTTACTCTTGCACTGAAATCACGAAACCTAAAATCCATACAATGGGAAATTGTGTTACCAGATGCATTACATTCTATTAGAAGTCTACTCTGTACAGCAATTAACTGCACTCCTCATGAGCGATTATTTAATTATCAACGACGATCAACTAGTGGAACCTCTATCCCCTCGTGGTTAAAAGAATCGGACACTGTTTTATTAAAAAAGTTTGTACGCCATAGTAAATTTGATCCTCTGGTGGAGGAAGTTGAATTACTGGAGGCCAATCCAAATTACGCACTCGTTCGTCATAATAATGGCAGAGAAAGTACAGTTTCCATTAAACATTTGGCCCCTAGAGGAGATATTGAGTTATTAAATGCAGAAACTGAACTTGATAAACAATCTCATGTTGCAGAGAACGGCAACAGAGATTTTAATAATCAGAATAAACCACCAGACAGCTTAGCTGAAAATAGCGAAGAAAATATAGCAACTCAACATACCGAGGAAAACACTACAGAGACACCACAACTGCGTAGATCCTCAAGAATCCGAAATAAACCTAAATATTTCTCATGATAAAAGAAAAGTAAACTGGGGGTGAATGTAGTATAAATACTTATGATTATTCGTGTATAAACTTTACCTGTTCTATGTGTGTTACTGGTGACAATTCAGTCAATGTCATGTTTTACCTTTTAATGCCAAGTTCTGCAAAATAAAGCCTACATTCGTAAAGGTTTAGTTTATTACAGTATGCGACATTACTGAAGAGCTAAGCAATGAAGAACTAATTGATAGCATAAAGTCACAGAACTTGTTCCTGAGCCGTGAAAATAGCCAAATGAAGGTTATTGTTTTTAAAAAGATGAAAACTCATTATATGGCAATTATCGAGTGTGATCCGGAAACCTTGAAAAAGGTTTTAGAAGAAAAAAGCTTAAGTATCGGATGGGCCACGTCATGTAGAGTATTTGAATATGTCAAAATATTTAGGTGCTACAAATGTGCAGGTTTTAATCACAGAGCGAACGAGTGTACTACTGAAATTCGTTGTTTCAAATGCGGAGAAAATGATCATGAGAAGAATCGGTGTAACAGCGACAGTTATAAATGTGTCAATTGTCAGGATGCAAATAAAAGGAGTAACCTTTCTTTGGATGTGCACCATTCGCCTTTTGACTCTACAAATTGCAGTATTTTGAGTAAGCGCATCAGTATAGAAAGACAACAAATTTGTATGGATGATATAAATAAATAGCAATTAACGAGTGAAAGGTCGAGTGGCAGTGCATCAATACAGGGGGATATAAGTGTAACAATTTATCATCAAAATGTGCAGTGTCTGAGGAATAAGCTTGACACCTTGGAGGTCGCTTTGCTACAATGCTATGCCGATATCGTATGTATTACTGAGCATTGGTTAAATGATAGTCAATTTAATATGGTAAGTCTTAATAAGTATATATTAATCAGTAAGTTTTGCAGAACAAATTTTAAGAATGGTGGCGTTGCAATATTTTCCAGCAATACATTTTTTGAATCCGTAACAGAAATTAAGTTAAATAAGATTGTTTCTACTGAGAAACTTTTTGAGATTTGTGGTGTAAAATTGGTGCTTGAAAATAAGAAAACAATAAAGATTTTTTGTATTTATCGATCGCCCTTAGCTGATATAAACTTATTTATTTATGAGTTAACGAAATTTTTAGAGTCAAATGTAAACATAAACAAGAATGAAAGAGTAATCCTATGCGGTGATCTTAATATTGATTATCTAAAAAATACAGTAGAAAAAAATGAGCTACATGATCTATTAAGTATGTACGGACTTGCCTTTCATGTTTGCGTGCCGACAAGGTGTGTGGCTGGTTCTTCAAGTGCAATTGACTATATGTGTTCAAATTTACTGGGTGTTTATGAATTAGATTGTAACGTGGAATTTAATGGATTGTCGGATCATTCAGCGCAGATTTTAAGTTTAAAAAAAGTACCCATGCCAAAAAATGAGAAAGTATTCATTTATAAAAGATTATTTACTACTGAAAATTATGATACATTAAGATATTACTTACAGAGGGAGACATGGCTGTCTGTTTTTGAAGCTGCCGACGTGAATAGTGCTTTTCAGGAATTCGTTCAACTTATTCTAATGTATATTAATATTGCATTTCCTCTAAAGAAAGTATTTTTAAATAATAACAAAAAACCATGGTTAACTTCTGGTATTCGCGTATCAGCTCGAAATATAAAACAACTACATACGTTGGTAGCGCAAACTGATAGTCCTGTCTTGGTCAACTACTATAAGAATTATAAAAAGGTATATAAAAAAACTATTCAGGCTGCTAAAAGGTTACACAATAATAGATTGTACATAAATTCGGCAAATAAGGGCAGGACTGTATGGGGTATAATCAAAAATACTTTGGCTCGAGGAGAGACTAGAAATAATATTGAAAGTCTTTACGTGAATGGCGACCGGATAAGTAATCTGAATGACATGGCTAATGCTTTTAATAAGTATTTTGTGGAGGCCCCGCAAAATTTAATTACTGATGATATGAAACGAAAAAAGAGTGAATATACTTTCAAATATCGCAAAAAAGTTGGCACAATGTTTTTCAGACCTGTTTTGGAATGTGATGTAAATGACGTTATAAAGGCATTAAAAAAATCAAATTCAGTTGGCATTGATAATATTTCAGTGAATGTGTTGAAATCTATTAGTGACTATATATTGAGTCCATTGACGTACCTAATAAATATGTCATTGGAGAAGGCAATTTTTCCTGATATCTTTAAGACTGCTCGGGTTATTCCGCTTCATAAAAAAGGAGAGAAAGATAGGTTAGACAATTATCGCCCGATCTCTTTATTAAGCTCAGTATCAAAAATTCTGGAACGAATTGTTTTTAACCAAATCTCGATGTTCCTATCAACTTTTAATATTATTACAAATTGTCAACATGGTTTTCGTAAAGGAAAGAGTGTAAATTCGGCGATCTTAAGCTTTATTGGCGAGCTTTATAGTGCACTTGATAGTAATAAGAAATGCTTCGGTCTTTTTATGGACCTCAGTAAGGCCTTCGACCTTGTTGACCACGTCTTACTAGCGGCGAAATTACATGAATACGGCATGAGAGGTATGGTTGGTGAATGGCTGCAGTCATATTTGATTGGGCGTGATCAGGTTGTGGATCTTCAAAGTATTCGATCTGATAAACGTAATATAAGCATTGGTGTTCCTCAGGGATCCATTCTGGGCCCCCTACTATTTCTAATTTTTGCGAATGATCTTCCAGACGTGGTTCATAATGAAAAAGAACTTGTTATGTTTGCTGATGATAATTCCTATTTGAGTTGTAACAGTGCCGCCGAGAGTTCGATTGCATTATTGCGTGATATGCTTGCAAGATTTAACGCATGGTTTGCCAGCAATGGGTTATGTTTGAATACAACTAAAACAGTGTTTATCAACTTCACTCCGGGTAGGTCAACTTTTAATGAGAGCCTGCTTGTCAGGGCGAATGGTGGATCGATTGCACAGGTTGCCCAAACAAAAGTACTGGGTATACATATTGATAATGCCCTATCTTGGAGCTTTCACTGCACTGAACTAAGTTCTAGCATTTCTCCGATATGTTATGCTCTCTATCGCCTACGTGGTGTGGTCAGTAGGAATATTCTCTTATCTTATTACTATGCCCAATTTGTTTCTCGAGTGAAAAGTGGAATTTTATTCTGGGGTTCCTCTCCATCAAATTTAAATAGAGTGTTTTTAATCCAGAAGAAGGCTGTTAGAAGTATGATGGGAGTGTCTTGTCGTCATTCATGTCGAGGGCTATTTAGATCACTTAAATTGCTCACTTTGCCGAGTTTATACATTTTAGAAGTTCTTATGTACGTAAAAAACAACCTACATAGTTTCTTATCCATGGAAAACGTTCATAATTATGAAACGCGTAACAATATGAACTTTGTTGTACCGGCGCACAACATGACATTATTTGAAAGGAGTCCATTTTACATGGGAACCAGACTGTATAATAAGTTACCTAGGGAGATCAAAAATATACCAAGCAAAGCCATTTTTAAAAAAACTGTTTGTAGTATATTGGTTTCTCATGTTTTTTACAATATTCGTGAATTTATGGATTGTGATTTGTCATCCTAACTGTAATTTAGTAGGTATATATATTTTGTACTTATAAGTAATAGTCGCTTCTCCACAGTTCTCTGTGAGTCGTTTTTGACTTTTTCTATACCAATGTAAATTTTGGTCTCTTGAAATAAAATTTATTTATTTATTTATTTATTTATTTATTACAATTAACTTAGTAAGTTTTAATAATTATAACAACAACCTAATAAATTATTAAATATTTAGGTACTAAATAAACCAATAACATGGTACTAAATCGCTTTATAACATAAATTGTTAACGTGAGTGTAAAGAGTGACAACTTAAGTAATATAACCGTTAAAGGAAATAGTTGAAGAGCCAACATGACTGACAGCATAACTATTTGCTTGGAGAAAACCGCTAGATGTGTAGAAATTAAATATTTATTTCTTTGCTATTCACACCTAATTTACAAGCGATTATTTATTTTATGTGCTCATGCAGAGACGTCAAAATGAAGCATGTTGATATTGTATTATGTGAAGTATAGTAATGACGTAGGTACAGATGGGACAGTTAATTATTAGTCCTGATAAGTCGCCATTTAATTTGTGATTGAGATTTCAATATTTTCTTATTATTAGGTTCAATTCGAATTCAAAAATTCTTATATTTAGAGAAATACTATTGTATTTAACAAAGCTGCGTCAGGTTAGGTTAGAGGGGCAGACTTCTGCTTCTACATTCTACACTTCATTGTGATACCACACATGTTCCGCGGAACCTATGCGCGTCAGCTCCTTGACGGTTAGCGCGACGTAAAACGCAGAAGGAACCAGCCACAGTGAGTTGACCCATTGGTCTAGCCACAGTATTCTCTGCTAGATCCCAACACAGCTCATGTGTGCTGAGTACCAAGTATGCAGAGATTGTTGTTACAGCGCGGCAGCGCCTTACTACTTTAGGATCAATGCTGTTGGACAGAATCAGATGGCCTTTATCGCTGCTTGACTGGTTGTATAGATCGTTATTGACGCAGCTCCTCTTAGGCTTAGGTCAGGATGCTTCTGCAAGATATTGACTGCCTTAAGTTCTGCTTGAAAAATGCTGATGCAGCATGTCTGTGATTCTACACGGTTTCTGTATTTGCTTGCTCTTAGAGAAGGTACCAGCTCTCACTCCTTATTAAAAATAAACTTGATTGTTTTTCTCTATTTTTTAGAGGATGAAAATAGCTTCGTCGCCAATCTAAGTTCTATAATCGATGGGTTCGACTGAGTCAGACTTATTATTCGTCATTGATATCAACCATTTCGCGAATATTTTTAACAGACAGAACACGCTTTAATATTACTACTGGGTTTAATCAAATATTATAATGTTTTAATGACTATAAAAAAGTCACATTATATTGGCTACAAGGTAATCTTGTTGTTTGTAACTGTTGATAAATATTCGCTTCCGCGTTGTCTATGTAATTTTTAAAATGCCATGAAAATTTAGCTATGTTTATATGACTAGTTTGGAAATTGTTTAGATATAATATATTATAGTATTTAAAATATGACTCTTACTAAGACCTAAAATATTTACAACACAAATAAATTCGTGTTTAAATCAATGTTTTTAATGCAAATATGCAACAACTCTTTACTAGAAGGTGGTGTGTAAATAGTGTGAACATCAGAGTAAAGTCCGCAAAATTTAGCAAAAATATAGTAGTCGTCACGTGGTTCGCATTATCTGTAAAATTTTAATTTTTTTCAAAAAATAATTCAAAAGTTAAGTTTTTTCTGAAAATATCGAAAAAAGTTATTAAAGTGTTTTCAAATGCAGTTTCTAGCCCACATGCAAAATGTCAGCTGCATAAGATAATTTTGATTTTTTACCCACCACTGAACACTTTACTGATGACACTGCGTTCTTTTTTGTCTTAATATAAAGGTGTATTACTTTCAAACACAAACTACGTTTTCAAAAATACTTATTTTATGAAGTTACCTTATACAGGGTCAGAAACAAATAAACTTTGCATCACATGCCACCAAATTTTAATAGCCCAATTTTGATTTTCTAGAAAAACACACATTTAATATGGCGCTACTTCAAAGAAAATGTATCTGAAATAAAGCATTGTCAAAACTAAGAAGTTTTACGTAGGTTGCATTGAGTCTTATTTTGCAAAAGCGGTGCAATTTACAAAATATGGGTAAAAAATCAAAATTATTTTATGCAGCTAAAATTTTGCATGTTGGCTGAAAACTTTTTCTAATAACTTTTTCGATACTTTCAGAAATAACCCCACTTTTGAATTATTTTTTGGAAAAAATTAAAATTTGACAGATAATGCGAATCACGTGAAAAATAAAATATCGATTTATCGATATTATCGATATATACATTTTCTTTAAAGTAGCGCCATATTAAATTTGTGTTTTTCTACAAAATCAAAATTGGGCTATTAAAATTTGGTCGCATGTGATGCAAAGTTTATTTGTTTTTGACCCTGTATAAGGTAACTTGATAAAATAAGTATTTTTAAACACGTAGTTTGTGTCTGAAAGTAATACACCTTAATATTAAGACAAAAAAGAACAGTGTCTTCAGTAAAGTGTTTTTTAAGTGGAAAATAAATTTTAGTTTAACAACGTAAAGTTTATCTATTTTTAACGATTTAATTTATAATCCCTATATTATAATTTATTATTAAGCTATGCCATAATAACGTTTTTGTAGAAAAACACACATTTAATATAGCGCAACTTTAAAGAAAATGTATCTGAAATAAAGCCTTGAAACTGAGAAGTTTTATGTAGGTTCCGTTGAGTCTTATTTTGCAAAAGTGGTGCAATTTACTAAATATAGGTAAAAAATCAAAATTATCTTATGCAGCTGAAATTTTGCATGTGGGCTAAAAACTGCATTTAGAATTTTTTTTTCTAATAACTTTTTTCGATTTTTTCAGAAATAACCCCACTTTTGAATTAGTTTTTGGAAAAAATTAAAATTTGACAGATAATGCAAATCACGTGACTACTATTTTTTTGCTTAATTTTTTTATCTCGATCGAAGCAGAACTTGAGTCCAAAGTCAAATTTCGAATAAAGCTATTAATAAAAGAAATCCCATTTGATGCGGACTTTACTGGTCACACTGTACCTATAATACTAGATAGTACTTAGTACTTACTATACTCATGTTACGGTGACGTTACAAATAAAATGCATGTTAACTCTTCCGGTACGCCCTATTAATTGATAATGTTTACACGACGCTGAGCAATTTTTATAATTACGATTTAATTTCACGTTAAGAAATCAAAAGAAAATGAAAGTCCAAGCGGAGCCCGCAATAAAGAATATGTAAAGTAATCGCAACGGTTTAAAAGTAAATACAATAAATGAAATATGAATATTAAGTCAAATACAATTTAAATTAAAATTAATGTGCCTGATCATTGCAATTCACGGTGATATAAGAGAAGTGAAGTATGAAGAATATACTTTCTCTATCTGTTGATATAGTTTTTATGCCATGTCTTACTATAGTACCTACTAATAATTTGTTGCAAAATCGTAGGTTTTATATTAAAGATAAGCTGTTATTTAGGCATCAGGGTTTTATATCCAAGCTTTAAAATACTAATGACAGAAATAAATCAATTCAGTGTATGTTTGTTCATGTCATATATCGTTTGACATGGAGAGTAGAAATTTAAGCTGCAAAATACTACATCTATGTGAATTATGTTCTTAAAACAATGCCCTTGTCCGCTTGAACCTTAAGCTATCCAATGATATCAAAATTTACAATTACAATTAGCAACCGTTTTCTTGATATACTTTCTCCTAAATTATTTATATTATAAACTTACAATTAAGATATTATTTTTATTGTCATCAACTTGACATTTTTCCTCGACAAGCTACTTCCTTTTCATTGCTTTAAATGCTTTTGTTGCGCAAAAGTTAAACAGTCATTAAGAAACGAGTTAATAGGCCAGAAAATACCGACGCGGTATTATTTTGGTTAAATCTACTAACTAAACTAGTAGGGGAGTGTGGGGCAGCTTTCCAAATCCTATCCTAGCTGGTTAAATTTTGTCTTCACCACGTATAATGATCGTTATTATGGCGCCCTTATTCATCTTGATTGGAAATTGAACCAATATACTCACCATATCAGGATCGTTCCAATGCCCCGGTCCAGCATTTGGTACTATCACGTCTTGATTATTTCCATAGTAATCAATAATACTTTCCACACTTGTCCAGGAATCCTGAATATCGTCAAAATTCCTCCACATATTGCAGTGTTCGATTATTGAAGTAAAATTTGGAGACATGCCTGTAAATGACGACAAAAAAATTATCACAACATATACATACACCAAATACTCCCCTTTGTTATCATATTAATTTCAATCCCCATTAGGTACCCATACACCAGCAATCATTCCCGCCGTTTTTTCCTTCCACGTTCTTTCCTTTTAAGAAATTGAAATGAAATAAAACTTGTTCTATACCTAAATGAAGCGTAATGCCGTCATCTCTTACTCCACTAACGATCGATAATATTAAAAGGAAAGAAGGTGGAAGGAAAAAACGGGGGGAATGATTGCTGGTGTATGGGTACCTAATGTTGCCTAAAGTAAAAGTGTTGTGTCCACTACCTAACATGCTCAGAAGTCACTACAAAATGTAGATAGACCGACTAACCTAAAAATAACTCCATACAAATTTGCCTTATTAAAATAAAACTATTAGTTCGCATCAATAATTTTTGAAGTAATTAAACTAATACAGTTTCTAACACTTGCAAGCTTCCTTAAAAGTATCTACATAATCTGCATGCATGTCTATCGCTATCCTACATTGTAAAGGAGTTATGTTCTTATTATCTATACGTATAGGTATATACTAACCAAAGATTCTAAAATTATATTTTAATGTCTGATCATTATTACAATTAACTAGGTTAATCTCAGCAGACTAAATTGTTTTTGATGAAGCATATATCCGTTATTACGATCTATTACAAAACCATTTGATCATGTAACGTTTTAATTTGAGCAAAATCAGACCTGTTTGTTGGTAATATTGTTTGTTGCACCAACTATATGTCACCTTGCATTTACCGGGTGAACATTTTACTATTGGTATATAAGAAAACACATGCATTGAGGCGGTCAAATGCCAAGGATTAAAATTTAAAAAAGCAACTTTTGAGATAGGTATATCAATTTATAGTTTTCTGAAGTACCTTGCCTACCGCTCGTTTATCTGTGAGATTCTATATCCGAAAATTAACTTATTCACCTGGTATGGAAACTGATTTAAAATTAGCATAACGGGCGACATTTTTAATGTCAGAAGTAAAACAAGGTCGTACCTATATGAGTTGGGTGTTCTAATATAATCGCAAATTTAAAGAAACTTTAAAGGTCACAGTATTATACAGGGTCCTGCACCTCACCTCCCGTCTTCTATAGCTCACTTAGTAATTAAGTTTGAATTTTCATATTTTGCAGACCTTATCTGTATCTTGGGGCGCATTTCAGGAAAATATTTTTTTTCATACAGGGTGTTCCAAAAAAGTGTGACGTCATAAGGGTGTATTTTTTTAAATTACATGCCATATATTTTCTTACTTTTTTGGGAGCCTCCTATAATTACCTACATACCCCTAAAATTTTATTAAAATCGATTCAGTATTATAGACGAAAAAAAAATAAAAACTAAAAAATATCAGTTTTGCACCACTGGTAATAAAAATAAATAAAAAATAAAAACAATGCCTCAAAATTATACAAAGGTACTTATTAAATAAGGATAATAGTTTCGTTAACAAAGTTTGGTTAATACGAATTGTACAGGGTGTCCAAAGTTTAGTGTCAAAGTTTGCAAACTTTGAAGCAATTTATTTTTCTTATTTTAAATAGGAACCCCTGTATATTTTTATGTCATTCGATGCAGAATTAAAAATCAAACATTTTCCTAATTGCAACCCTATCGCAATTTCTAACGCATCAAGACTTATTTGCAGAAAACTAATTTTATCAACTATTCCAACAGTCATTCTTAAGAATAAATATCGAAGGTGGCTTTAAAAAACAATTTATTGGTAGGTATTAAAGTTTATGAAAGTGACAAGAGACCATTTTGACTTTAGCATTCTAAAAGTTTCAAATATTGTTAAATTGTTAGTAATTATTATTAACTGGAAATGATAATCGTTGATATGGTTATCCTTGAAAATTCGTTGAATTGTTCTTTCGATTACATCTACGGCATCAGCGACTTGTTGAGGAGATCCCCTTGTTGAGACTGATGGATTTTCTATAACAGATAATAGCACAGCCAATTGATTTTGTTCAGTTCGGACCGGTTTATTTGTCACTGGTTTTGGGTACTTTACATTTCCCGTTTGTGCAAACCTCGCTAATATGTTTTGCAAGCTCCTTTTGACTGGAAGTCGTCGTTCCGGATAACGCTGTGCGTAACCTCAGCTTGCCAAAAAAGAGTTCTTTTTGCATGCTCTTAATATCAAAATCATATCTACGAGCTCTTCTTGGTTGTAGTCCACCACAAAAAACAATATAAAGTAATTATAACAGCTTAAATAATTACTAACAATTTAACAATATTTGAAACTTTTAGATTACTAAAGGCAAAATGGTCTCTGGTCAACCACCTTCGATATTTATTCATAAGAATTACTGTTGGAATAGTTGATAGAATTAGTTTTCTGCAAATAAGTCTTGATGCGTTAGAAATTGCAATTAGGAAAAATATTTGATTTTTAATTCTGCATCCAATGACATAAAAATATACATGAATATCTGAAATAAGAAAAATAAATTGCTTTAAAGTTTGCAAACT
This sequence comes from Polydrusus pterygomalis, assembly GCA_963969555.1. Classification (NCBI taxonomy): domain Eukaryota; kingdom Metazoa; phylum Arthropoda; class Insecta; order Coleoptera; family Curculionidae; genus Polydrusus; species Polydrusus pterygomalis. The sequence continues at coordinate 11,109,794 of OZ018379.1, forward strand.
TCGACACTAAACTTTGGACACCCTGTACAATTCGTATTAACCAAACTTGGTTAACTAAACTGTTATACCTTATTTAATAATTACCTTTGTATAATTTTATTAACGAGGCATTATTTTTATTTTTTATTCATTTTTAATACCAGTGGTGCAAAACTGATATTTTTTAGTTTTTATTTTTTTCCGTCTATAATACTGAATCGATTTTAATAAAATTTTAGGGGTATGTAGGTAACTATAGGAGGCATCCAAAAAGGTAAGAAAATATATGGCATGTAATTTAAAAAAATACACCCTTATGACGTCACACTTTTTTGGAACACCCTGTATGAAAAAAAATATTTTCCTGAAATGCGCCCCAAGATACAGATAAGGTCTGCAAAATATGAAAATTCTAACTTAATTACTAACTGAGGTATAGAAGACGGGAGGTGAGGTGCAAGACCCTGTATATTGTTGGAACCAAAAGTGTTTCTAGGCTCTGAATAAATAAATGTTCCAATAAAAATGCAACATAATTAAATAAGATACTCTCTCCCTGATAATATCACGCGACAATCTAATACCGACGTCATCGCAAACCTACAAATCGCCGGCCGCCGATGGGGTTCAGCGCGATGTGTCTATCTAGATGTTATCGATGGAAATAAAAAAATTGTAATTTTCGAGATAAATTAATAGTGTTAATCGTTAATGTTCGTTAACACAAAATAACTGTTAAAAATTACGTTTAGCGGACAAAAGTATCACTTTCCCGTAAAATAATTATTTATTATACTAACATTAATCTCAACAGCACAGTTTATGCCTATCGTTACAAAATCAGTGGAATTTCTACAAAACCGACCTAGAATGTCGATTTTTCATGAAAATTTATGATTAGTTATAAAATTTCTGTATGATATATGCGTTAAATTTACATGACATTTAGTATATTGTAAAAAAATTGTTTATGTTGTAAATATAATTGAGAATTAAATCTTACGAAATATAGCAATGTTATCGATTTGAAATTTTTGCTGCAACATTTTTCATAGGATTAATAATAAGTAGGTACTTGTCGAAAGCGTTTTTTCAAAAATGTTGACGTTGTAACGAATTTTTAAATTAAATGCTCTTTTTAGTCAGGACGATAATCGTGGGAACTGCAGTACCTATACAGCGTGTATTCGGAATGGGAAACTTTTTTATTATTCCTTTTACCTATATAAAAAGTTATTCTTCATAAAAAGCTCTGTATGGTCTAAAACCTAAAATGCAACCATCAAATATCGAAATTTTCCAGTCATATACGAGGTTTGTCAAAAAATGTGAATTTTTCCCAATAATGTGAATTTTAGTAAAGTAAGTAAGTTGTAGTAAAGTACCTTTATTTTTGACATTATCAAAAATTGTTATTAAAAAAAGTTAATCAGAACTAAAAACCACGTCTAAATATGCAATGACACGCATTAAATTAATTAAATAATTAATAATAAATCAATAAAATAATTTTTCAACATGAATGCGTATAATTGCACATTTAGCCGTAGTTTTTAGTTCTGATCAACTTTTTTTAATAACAATTTTTGATAATGTCAAAAATAAAGGTACTTTACTCTTGGGAAAAATTCACATTCTTGGGAAAATTCACATTTTTTGACAAACCTCGTATATGACTGGAAAATTTCGATATTTGATGGTTGCATTTTAGATTTTAGACCATGCAGAGCTTTTTATAAAGAATAATTTTTTTTCGTAAAATTAATAATAAAAAAGTTTCTTATTTGGTAAGAACTTCCGAAGACGCTGTATACAGCAAATGTTATTGCTAAATCTGGTAGCCCAAAGCATTTTCAAATGTTTGAGATGGCGGCCAATTATACAGATGTGAAAAATAGGAAAACAATAATACTGAATTCAATTTTTTAATTAAAAATATTTTAGCTATTACCACAATGAGGTGGGGGGATAGTATTATCTGGGAAAACGTAAAACATTAACATGATGAGGCACATCAACTTAGAGGTTATTGGGTCTTTTGAACTCCAATTTTTGGGTAAATTTTTATGGGACGTAGTCTAAAAGGATGAAGGATAGGGCAACTGTACTGGAATTACTGAAATAATTCCAATTTACAAACACTGTATTAAACTTAAAAGATACATACCTGCATAAATCTGATACACAGGCCAACTACAACTATACGCTATCGGTCGACCGGTCCTATTCAAATGATATCCAAACTCTGGATATCCTCTATCCATATCACTTGGATGCGCGTAACATCCGTCCAGTTTTACGTAGTCCACTTCCCAGGAAGCAAACGTGTCCGCATCCTGCTGGAGATTGTGGATTACTCCTGGATAGCCGGCGCATGTGTAGTTCCCGTAGTCTTCGTAGATACCGAACTTGAGACCTTTGGCATGTACCTGAGTTTAAGTACGATTACAGAACAGTATGGAAATTTTAATGTATGTTAATAATAATTAGGTATAAAGTGATTTGAACGATAAATATCTATGTATTGCTAGCACCTTGTGTGATTTTTGTGTGTGTAACAATTATATGCAATGTTGAGCTGGGGGGAGACAGCATCAGTGTAACCCAAAGGCTACCGGACCTTTACCAGTGACTTAAACTTTGGTAAAGTTATCTATAAGTACTGTTGTCACATTCCCCTGTCGCTATAAAGGTGTGTAGCAGTATATATTAGGGCTGGGCTATATTGAAAATCCAATATCGATTATCGATAAATATCGATATTTTATTTTTTAAATATCGTTATTCGATATATCGATATTTTATTATTATTTTTTAAATATCGTTATTCGATATATCGATAAAACATAAAAATATTATATTATAAATACAGTGTCACCAGTAAAGTCCGCATCATATGGTATTTTTTTTTATTAATAGCTTTATTAAAAATTTGACTTAGGCATCAAGTTCTGCTTTGATCGAGATGAAAATTAACCAAAAAAATAGTAGGCAATGCGAATCACGCATTATCTGTCAAATTTTAATTTTTTCCAAAAGATAATTCAAATGTTCAAATGTTATTTCTGAAAAAATCGAAAAAAGTTATTAGAAAAAGTTTTTCTAAATGCAGTTTCTAGCCCACATGCAATTTGCTGCATAAGATAATTTTGATTTTTTACCTATATTTTGTAAATTGTACCACTTTTGCAAAATAAGACTCAACGCAACCTACATAAAACTTCTTAGTTTTGACAATGTTTTATTTCAGATACATTTTCTTTAAAGTAGCGCCATATTAAATGTGTCTTTTTCTACAAAAACGTTATTATGGCATAGCTTAATAATAAATTATAATAAGTATAGGGGTTTTTAATTAAATCGTTGAAAATAGAAACTTTACGTTGTTAAACTAAAATTTATTTTTCACTTAAAAAACACTTTACTGAAGACACTGTGTACTTTTTTGTCTTAATATTAAGGTGTATTACTTTTAGACACAAACTATGTTTTCAAAAATACTTATTTTATGAAGTTAACTTATACAGGGTCAAAAACAAATAAACTTTGCATCACATGCGACCAAATTTTAATAACCCAATTTTGATTTTGTAAATAAAGCTATTAATAAAAAAAAATCCCATATGATGCGAACTTTACTGGTGACAATGTATATTATCAATATTGTCTTATGTGCCCTGTAAAACTCCGTACCTTCATTTCAAGGGGAGACTCTAATTATGAAAACATGAAAAAAAAATATTGAACTAAATATTAGTGTGTTATAAGGACGATATTGAAATTCCAATCGAATATCGATAATATCGATATATCGATATTTTATTTTTTAAATATCGTTTATCGATATATCGATAAAAATATTGATATATTGGCCCAGGCCCTTAAGTTAGTAGTTGACCGATGACTTACTACTAGAACTATATAGAATCCAACAATTGAACCTAGCTAATGAGAACATTAATGTCATAATGATTGTAAAAACTTATATAAATGTCGCTATTGCAAATACTAACGATTTAAACAAAATTCGAACCACTTACGTAATCGGCTAAAGCTTTCATTCCTCTGGGGAATCTGGTTCTATCAGGTACTAGTTCACCGTATTGATTTCTTTCCTTCTCTAACCAACAGTCATCGACGTTTATGTATTCGTAACCCACATTTGAGTAACCTTCGTTTACTACGATATCCGCCATTGTCCTGAAGAGATTTTCACTGAAAAAACGAAGGCGTTGCATAAGAAAATTCATTTTGCATTTAACTGCATAATATAAGATGTTATGCAGCAATATCTTAATGTTAATTAATAAATAATAATGATTCTGACACAATTACATGTTTGATGATAGTAGATAATGTTATTTTTAGACTATATTCATACATATGTAGTAGGATAAAACCAACAACCTAATATATAGGGTGACTTCTAAAAAAAATTGAAAAAAGAGGTATTTTGCCGTACCACCCTCACCCGCCCCTAAAGCACTACTCTCATCCACTTGAAAATCCTAAATGGCACTATCCCACTTCTGACTTTATCAAAAATGGTTTTGAGCGATATCAAAATTAATGAGATTTCTGAGATTCTTTTAGAACAGTACTGAAAATGCATAAATTTGATCCTTACTAAATGAAAATTTTGCAACAACTTGACGACGATGATCCGGACTGAAGAATTCAGTTTTCTTAAAACCATGACGGGGAAAATTACGGCAACACCCGAATTTGATCATGAACTTGAAAACCAAAGATACTGATATAGGGAAGGCAATCTAAATTTTAATGAAAAACTTCCAGTTCCAGCAAGATGGTGTACATTCACACTATGCTGCTATAACGATGGAGTGTTTGGACCAAAATGATCCAAACCAGTGGATTGGCAGAAGAGGTACAGTTGAGTGGCCGCCAAGATCACCTGATCTTTATGGACTTCTTTTTATGGGGGTTACATTAAATCACTAGTTAACAATACCCAGCCGGCTTTTCTGGGAGAATTGCGTCTGATGATAATTGATGATTGTTAACGTATTCCAAGGGAACATTTTTTTTCGTATGTATAAAAAAAATACTTCCTGGAGGATCTGGCAAAAGAGTTTGGCCTGCGAGCTAATGAATGTGAAATGGCCATGTAAACCAACTGGATCCATCTGTAGTAGGTCGTTCGATATAATGCACAGTTAAACGCTTTGCCAATAAAAACGCCGACAGCAGCATACTGTGTGTATCTAAGTGTTTATTAATATTAATGCAGCATTTCCTACGGTTAAAATCAATTAAAAACTAATTCGCCCATGAAGAATTTTAACATACCGATAACAAATAGCTTTCCATTTTTTAAGGCCTAGAGTTTGCTGGTTTCTTATTTTCTACACATTTCCTTATTATTTTATCAGAAAAATGCATCGATTTTTTATTGATTGCTTTCTTTAGATACATATTGCAAAATATAATTTTTGTTAAGTGTTTTATAATTAACTATTTATTTGACTTAAATTCTGGTTTTTTTTTAATTTAATTGTTCATTCAAAAAAATCCTAAAGGCACAGAACGATATTTTTAAATTTATCCTGTGAATTTTCTTTAGAGTTTATTAAAATAACAGTGAATTGATCGTATTGTAAATTAAATAATTCAATTTTAATCTATAATATCCCAAGAACGTTGATTACTACCAGATAATTTTATTACATATTCCAAAAGCACGTTACTTGACAACAGCCCGGTGCCGAGGCCGAGTTGTAGTGACATTTTGAGTTAAAATTATAAGAATTTTCCATTGTGTTTCGCAACATTGGAAAAAAATTAAAAAGCAAATATGGTGTCATATGGATATCTTTATGGGGAACCCAAAAATGCTCAATTATATAGAATGTTCCGTTTAAAAATATGTATATTTTTATTGCTCTGCTTTTTTAAACCTGCAACTTTTTTATTAATATACATACATACCTACATATGTACTTATATTGTACATGTGAAAGTACATAAAAAATTATGAAAGACTTGTAGTTACTTTACTTATATAGTATTCACCTGAAGACGACTGGAGATACTTACCAGTTGAAACGTTGTGATTTAAAACAAATGAAGACAATGGAAGTCCAAAGCTCTTTCATCATTCAAGAAACATCATTGTCTCTAACCTTCAAACAGTTACATAAAAAATGTTTTGCAATAAGTAGATACATTAACAACTGTTTTTAAGGTAAAAAAATATTTTATTTTTGTGAAATGAATATCATTAATATGTAATTCTACTTGGGCTAATCGATTAAGAACACTTTGCGGAGTATTTCGTGACTGAAGGAAATGAAGAACGTTGTCAATATGCTGAAGTGTCTCTGATGTGGTTGAAACATGTCTTAATTCTGTACTCACAGATTCTTTATCTTCCGCCTCCCCATCGTCATCAATACAAACTGAAGAAGACACAGAAGCGCCAATGGCATCATCATCCAAGTATTCGACACTTACAAGATTATCATCAATATGGACAAATTCATTGAACTCATTTTCAGAACAAGGAAGATTGTCTAGAATATTGTTATCATCTTCCTGTCCAACTTTTTTCAGCCATTCGGCTAATGGCAAGTCATCGTTTGAATCAAAATAATTTTCTACCTTTAGGAAACCACCGTGTCGAAAACAATTAAAAATTGTTTGTTTTGATACCCTCTGCCATACCATGTGAATGAAGTTTATTCCATCCAAACTGACAACTGACGAAACAAACCGACGGCGGCCGCCCACAGGCTCATATTATGTGCCTTCGCAAGAATTCGGTGAATCCCCTGGATAAGCGAGCGGTAACCGTACCGTTTTAGGTTCGTTATAAACGAAAAATCATACGATCATATCAAAATTTAAGGTTCGTTATAACCGAAAGTTGTTATAAAAGGGTTCGTTATTTGCGAAAAAATTAATACACGTCTAGTCATACTGAAGTTCGTACTTATAGATTTGGTTGGTTAAACGAAAGTTCGTAATAAGCTGGTTCGTTATGTATTTGTTTTCATTATTTTATTATCGAAAACTATTCAAGACCTATCATTGTTTTATAGTCCCCAATTATATTTAAACAGTAATTTATGCAAAATTAAATTTCAATCTAAACATACTAGTTATCAAACAATAGTTAAAGTCTTATTATTCTTTTAGAATTGCTACAATTAAAAGGTCAACGTATAAAAACGTTTAAAGTAAATTATTGGAATGATTTTTTTTGTAAAACTAATGGACGAAACAAGGCCACCAGAATAGCCAGACAAAAGATAGGTATATTGTTGAAAGATAATAGGCCAAGATTATGATAATTCTAATCCGTATCATCTTCATACTCATCGACTTCCGATTTCTTATTACGAAATTAAAACGATTTAATGAAACAAAAGATTCATTTTCATGGGCTCCTGAAACATATGGTGTAGTAATTCTTTATGAGGGCAATGTATCTATTGTTTCATTAATTACCTCCATGCTTGACAGCCGCACTTCTTTGTTTATTTAAAACTTGAAACAAACGAACAAATATTATGTCGTTTATCATATGTCATTGTCTGTTAAATTAAGTATATGAAACTAAAGGAGGCGCTTTCAAAACGAACTTTATTGATGCGTTAAATGCCCGCCAATATAGCAGGTGTAACTGATTGTTTTATAATTTCACTGTCAATAAATATTAATAAAATTAGCAACAATGTTTACTACATAATAGTTGGTAATGGTAGCATATAGTGATCGTCCTACGCATTGTGTCATTTTGATCTGTACGAGATATTGAGCCTAATGAATAAAAATGTAGCGATCGCTTTTCTTATAAAATCGAATTAATTTCTTGAAAGCCAATGAATAAAAACTAAAGTAATTGCTTTCGCGTCCAGCGATGGCTTAAAGGTGCAGGAATGGCTTCTAGTCAATGCTTGTTCTTAAAAAATGGAAGCAATTGCTATCGTTTGCTTAAAATGTGATGAATCAATTAAGGAATTGCTTTTTCTAGTGTAGCGATTGCTTTCAACTTTTTAAGGTAGGTTGGACCCCTGCATCATTTGCTTGGTAGCAGTCAACTTTAGTTCTCCGCGGCATACACGTTGCTCTTAATTTGTGTCTTCAATTATGGCTGAATATATGAACGTCTGTAAAAGAAAAATCTACCGTGTACGTAAAAATTGCAGATATGATGATTTCAGGAAGTTATATCGATTTGACTGCGAAAATGAGTGGTTGGCCAATTATTTTTGACTGATACTGGTAAAAGGCGAGGGGGTGCACTGTCGCCTTTAAATAAGAAAAGTATTTCTGCGGCAATTGTCGGATCCGGGCTTTCAAAATTCTGTAAGTAAGTAAAGAACTCTGTGTCGCCAAACTACTGTCTGTAAGACATACACTTCTGTAAAGGATGCAGTTTTGGAGAAGGCCAATATTTTTATTAAATTTCCTACAAGTGCTGAAGCTGTTGTGGAAGCTAAACGGTTACGGTCAGAGAGATTTATTTATATTCCTTCAATTTGTGAACGAATATTAATTGCTTGTCTTAAATTTCTTCATCACTACTATCACTTTCCTCATTTTCACTGAAATCTGCCATATCATAAATATAAGTTTCCTATTTTCCACAAAAATGTAACAGATTACTATTGTACTAAATAAATAGACCACGTTGTATTTACGTTGACTTTTAGAAATTAGGCATCAAACTGAACATGAAATCTATAATCTGAACAAGTGGATAAGCCACGTCTGAACTTGTGTTGAATAAGCATTTGCTACAGAGGTGTAAGAAAAGCAGCAATTGCCTCAAAATTTTATTCATATCCAGATCTAGCAATTGCTTTTACTTATAGCATTTGCTAGTCAAGCGATTGCTTTTACTAAAAAGTAATTGCTTAATTTTTATTCCTTAGGCTCATTATGACGATGACCAGAGTGACCTTGTTTATCATATCAAACCGGGATAAAGCGCACTAAAACTTATATTTTTTATGAAAAGAAAAGAAAAAACTAAAAGTCTTCCTCCACAAAATTTGTTCAAAGGCATCTTCATGTTTCGAACGTGGAAACGTTCATCATCAGGAGACAGAAAAATATATTGCTGATGGTTTTAGCCAAAGAGAAAATAATAAGTGGTATAAAACCTTAATGGAGCTTTTCTGACATCAAAAATTGGATTGTCGAAATGACATAATGTGAGGAAAACTAAGTTAAAACATACTGAGTATGTAAAAAAGTCAGTTGAAAGGGTCTAAAACAACCAAAAAGACCTTGGAAGCGGAAAAAACACTTCTAGAAAGATGTCAAAAGGCTTTTTTTAATAAAAATAAGTATGTCTTAAAGACATTGTAAAATTTAGAAATTTTTATGTACCTATAGGAACTAATCATGCATTTAAAATCAAAAGATCTTTCAGACTGTGAATGTTATATTTTTTAAATCACTCTTTATATCTTGATTTTTACAAAGATAACATGCATAATAATCGGCCGCACGATATTGTTAATTGTTTGTAGAAAAGGTTTGTGTTGCTCCAGGAAGATCTTTATCGTTGAAATATATTTTAAATAGGTTTTAATTCAGGATGTCGCTACTGAATAAGATGAACTCGTACAAAGGCCCATTAACTTTATTAGTGAGGTTAGTTGCGATTATAGTACGTTTTTAGAATCTTTACACACCAAAATAGTCGCACTAGGCTTACTTACTTGACGTTGGCGCTAAGGCTTCCCTCTACTACAATAATTATAGGTACTGGTACTACTACTATGAGCTCCTGATATTGGTCGTTTCGTAATTTCTTTTAATTTAATTCTCGGTCAACGAGAAAATTAATGTAAACCAGTAGAACAATATGCTATGAGCATAAAATAATGGCTGATAAACATCTAATCGCTCCATTTTTTAATGTAGGAAGGAAGATAAAGAAACTACAAACGTATTTATTTTTAACTCTAAAAAAATTTAAGTGGGTCAAGTTTATGTTATAGTATTAGGAAAGTGTAAATTATTTATATTATAAAAATAAGTACCAAAGTACCTACTTGTATGTACATGTTATAGTGCTAAATATTAATGTGGAAATATGTAGATATCAGTGGTGTCTCTTCCATATGATCAAAAATATTCGAAAATATATCAGGAAATGAGTAATAATTTTTAATTTTAATAAAAATCAAAATTATCTTATGCACCTAAAACTTTTCATGTGGGCTAGAAACTACATTTAAAAAAACTTTTTCTAATATCTGTGGTCCGGCACTTGTACCGGTTTTGAGAGCGCTCTTGCAAAATTTTCTGTTTTTACAGAATAAGCCCTTTACGACTGACCTTTTCTAAGGTACCGTACTGGGACGCAAGATGTCGCACCGGGTTCTATAATTCCCGTCGATAATCGATCCTGACAAGTGATTTGTCTTTGACCCCTGTTTCCTTCTGCCAAACTGAGCCTCACTGATGAGCCGTAATAACGGCGAAACGCGTCTGGGGATGGGTTTGGCAGAAGGAAACAGACAAAACTCTTTTCAATTTTTCTAATAACTTTTTTCGATACTTTCAGAGATAACCCCACTTTTGAATTATTTTTTGGAAAAAATTAAAATTAACAGATAATGCGAATCACGTGACTACTATTTTTTGCTTCATTTTCATCTCGATCGAAGCAGAACTTGATGCCGAAGTCAAATTTCGAATAAAGCTATTAATTAAAAAAAATCCCATAATAATAATAATAATAATAATAATAATAATAATAATAATAATAATAATAATAATAAACGTCTTTTATTCAAAGAAAAGTTTACACAAAATCAGAACTTAACAAAGATATTTTTCGAGGCGATATTTAGCCGTAGTGGCTAGTCTTACATAGAACCTCTAATACTCGCGGACTTTACTGGTCATACTGTACAAGCACCTTTTAACAATTTCCTTGGGTACCTACTATAAGGATATTTTATAATTTCCATATTTCACATACATTTAATTTCAAATGACCTTTTATGCTATAAGCATTTAAAGTTTTGGGTCTCCAAAGTAATAAAAAACGGACAGTAAGAGTACCTACAATAATATTCATTTCTCTTTAGATTGTTCCATTTAGATTATTTTCTTAAGTTGACCTATCACAATTAAATTAGCTACTGGTAAAAATACTTTCTTTTGCTTAGAATTTTGGCAGTTATTAAACCAATTACACTAGTTTACAACTGGCGGATATAATGTAAAAGGCAGTTTTTGTTAATTTTTGGTCTCTAATGCGAAATAATCGTAAAAGCTTCTTAACGCGTAAGATTTTTGAGTTAACATTTTTTCAGCTAAAGAGCAAGCATAATATTGAATATCCGGATATTCCCTCAGCAATAAGACCGGTCCTTCATGAAGATGGTTTACCAAATCCAGCGCCCCCGTTAATTTGGGGGAGTAGATTCAGAAATGTGTGATGACAAGGCAAAACCCGATAATCTATCAGAAATACTAACCTCATTAAATATTATTTTCCCGAAAGTGAAGGAAAAGCACCCCATTTATCGAACAAGCTGGATTAAATGATATACTTCGAGACCTCCACTTGTCCAAAGAGCATGCTGAAGTATCAAGTTCTAAATTACAACACTGTAATTTACTAGCCACTGGAACCAAAGTTACAATTTAGGAACTGTATCTAGCAGCTATCCTCGTTTTTTACTGTGCAGGATAAAATCTGTTGTGTTAATTCAAAATTAGGATTTGTGCATAATCCGGATGAATGCGCTTATTTATAGATTCGTCTAATATAAGTATAAAAGCAGTTCTGCTTCATAATAGCAATAAAAGACACTCTATTGCTCTTGCACATGTAGTTGACATGAAGAAAACATCGGAAAGTAGTGACCCAAAAGTCATAGGACTATTACTAACGCCTCAGGGTGGATTTACGAAGTATTGTTGTCTTCTTTGTCTTTGGGATAGTAGAGCAACAGAAAGCCATGTAGTACAAGTAAAAGAATGGCTTCTCAGAGATTAATATATTCCAGGCCAGGTAAAAATATACCTCTTGTCGATCTCAAAAAGTTTTGTTACCACCTCCATTCTCCATTACACATCAAACTAGGATTACTGAAAAATTTCGTTAACGCATTTGGATAAAGAACCAGATGCATTTGATTACCTTAAACAAATTTTTCCTAAACTACATGATGCTAAGCTTGAAGAAGGAATATTTGTTGGACCACAAATTTGAAAAATACTAAGGGATCAACAGTTTGATCAAAAACTAAGTGATGTTGAATTGGCTGCGTGGAGTTCTTTAAAAACAATTGTTTTTAGAAAATAGAAAACCAGAAAACTATGAAAACCTTGTAGAAGAAAGATTCCAGCAAGACATACTAATATAATGGAGCAACGCTACTAAGGCAGATGAGATCCAGCAATAATGGGAGATAACTGTTGGTTTTTTATGAGAGAAAGCGATCAGGAACATAAACGAAAGTCAGCATTATTTGCAAAAAAGTTATGTCAGTAAAAGACTTATTATTATAGTTGTCTTTTCATGTGTATTTTTGTTAATAAATTCTGTTATCCTTAATATACCTATTTTGCTTTTTTTCTTGGTTTGAACATATTATGTAGAAATATTACATAAAAATGTTTTTATAAAATGAAAATTACTAATAGATCCTATAACTCAAAATCTAAACGTGGTGGAAAATTTTAGTTGTAGATGTTGAAATCAGGATGCTTTAAACTCTCCCGTACGGTCATTATAACATCAGTCGCATTTTTTTTTGTATTTGTTGAGTGTTATTAACACCCAAATTTTAATAAATTGATTTATGAAATGTAGTTACTAAAATTCAAAACATTAGCTTCAGCTTAGGTGATTATTATAAAACCTGCATTAGTTGACATAATGAGGAACTTTGTGCTACTTTTTGATCGGAAGTAATAAGTATTCAAAACTTTCGATTTTTTAATGGAATTACTTTACTCTTTGGGGGTATCGTGTTTATCACCAATCAATGGTGCGATATCAAGGCCTTTCGTCAAACAAATTAATTAAATAATTTTAATTGTATATTGCAGCTCACATAGCGTCTGTTGGTTACAACGTCATGATGAAGATTTCAACTATGTTTAACCAAGTACCGACATTAAAGGTTTAACTATTAAAGTACGCCAAGAAATATCTTGACCTCAAAATTCTTGTGGAACTTATCTCGTAGTAAAGAAACCGGTCAACAGCTCATATAACACCAAGTGTGGAATTTTTTAAATAAGCCTTAATTTATGAACACATAAGTCCATAAGTTAGGTATATTTCAAGAGTTTTACAGAACTTGTAAATAAGTAATGGTAAAGGAATGGAGCAACCGAAGCATCAATGGAAATTAATATATTAATTAAAAATGTTTAAATTTGGATACACACGTGGGAATATAATGTGTTCGAGATTCTGTCTACTTTTCTGTTTGTCTGTTGGGTTGCATATATCTTATTTATTAAAAGAACTTTTGTTTTTATTTTTTGAATATAAGATAGCAGTATTTGTATTTCAGTAGCATCAACAGGTGACTCCCAAGAGTTAGCAGTGGCGTACATGCAAATAATTTTGAGTTAACATAAGCAACCACTACTGTTAAATACTGGGTGCCAACCAAATAGGTAATTATTTCCATCCAGAAAAAAAAAGGATGACGCTGGTGGCATCCATGCCCAAAAGTTTTAAATTAATTATTGGAAAAAAATGATAATTCAATAAAATATTCAAGTATTTACGCACTCATTATTTTTATGTTTTTCTGCCGTTTGTATTGTAATAAATTTTGAAACAAAATGCACTAATATAAAGAGTACCTAATTTTTTAATACAGTGTGACCAGTAAAGTCCGCATCATATGAAATTTTCTTTTATTAATAGCTTTATTCGAAATTTGACTTTGGCATCAAGTTCCGCTTCGATCGAGATGAAAATTAAGCAAAAAAATAGTAATCACGTGATTCGCATTATGTGTCAAATTTTAATTTTTTCCAAAAAATAATTCAAACGTCGGGTTATTTTTAAAAATATCGATAAAAGTTATAAAAAAATGTTTTTTTAAATGCAGTTTCTAGCCCACATGCAAAATTTCATCTGCATAAGATAATTTTGATTTTTTTACCCACCAGTAAAATTTATTTTCCACTTAATGAACACTTTACTGATGACACTGTGTTCTTTTTTGTCTTAATATTTAGGCACATTCAGACACAAGCTACGTTTTCAAAAATACTTATTTTATGAAGTTACCTTATACAGCGTCGAAAACAAATAAACTTTGCATCACATGCGACCAAATTTTAATAGCCCAATTTTGATTTTGTAGAAAAACACACATTTATTATGGCGCTACTTAAAAAAAAACGTATCTGAAATAAACCCTTGTCAAAACTGGGAATTTTTATGTAGGTTGCGTTGAGTCTTATTTTGCAAAAGTGGTGCAATTTACAAAATATGGGTAAAAAATCAAAATTACCTTATGCACCTAAAATTTTGCATGTGGGCTAGAAACTGCATTTAAAAAAACTTTTTCCTATAATTTTTTTTGATACTTTCAGCAATAACTCCACTTTTGAATTATTTTTTGGAAAAAATTAAAATTTGACAGGTAATGCGAATCACGTGACTACTATTTTTTTTTGCTTAATTTTCTCGATCGAAGCAGAACTTGATGCCAAAGTGAAATTTCCAATAAAGGTATTAATTTAAAAAAATCCCATATGATGCGGACTTTACTGGTCTCACTGTACATTACTTATGTTTGATGGTATGACTGGAATTTTCTAAATTTCTCACTAGCATTAACTTGTGCTTCAAATTATCCATCTTTGCCCCAACATTTGCTGTACTTTGTATAGTTTCCTAGATCCCATTGGTGAGCATCGAATTTGGGACACCCTGTACATACGTATAGTTTGATTTAAATAAATAAGGGAAAATAAAAGAATCTCCAAAACAAAGTAATTGTGATGAAATCATCACTCTTAAGGTAGGAGTATCAACATGCTTGCCAACCTGTAACCTATTTCGCGTAGATTTATTTATGTTTTCTGGCTTTTATACAAAATTTAAAGAAAATTAGTATCGACTTGATATTCTATAGGTAATAATTGACATATTTAATAAATATCAAGGAATTTCATAACTTATTTTAGGAGAATTGTATAGCGAAAAATATCGGGTAAGATTTTTTTAAAAATTATTATGTCATTGTCACTCATGGTTCTTTTAGTATACAATTCTCCCAAAATTAGCAATGAAATAAATTGATATTTTTGTAATATATCAGATATTACCTAAGTAATGTGCCGTCGATACTGATTTTATTTAAATGTTAGTTTAAAAAATAATAAACTTGAAAAAAGAAAGCGAAATAGGTTATAGGTTGGCAATAAATTGAACGACGTTGATAATTCAACCTTAATGTAATTTTGCTAAAAACGGTATAACCAAAGCCACCTTCCAATTAAATACCTGTCAACCTTATCAAACCAATATCACAAAACATAACTATAATGCCGAATACTAACCTCATTAAATATAGATTTCACACAATGCCTAAAAATAACTTGTCAGTAACTTACCTTATACAGTTGTCAGGGTCATTCTTGCAATCTGTGTTACACCTAAATCTCTCCCACGCCAGCCAACCCATCGGAGGCGTTCTGGCTAAACCATTTTCAAGACTGATTACACCACCAATATGAACGGCTATTATCGCACCAATTACAGTCCATTTTTTAAACATCTCACTATTTAGTTTAACCTGAAAACACAAAAAAGATTGACGTTAAAGGAGGTTGAACTGTCATAATTACGTACTTTAAACCAAAAACCGTAAAAGTATTTATATCATCGTGTGACTGAATAGCAGAGATACATTAGATAGAACTGACGATGGTTGATCTGGTAAGAGAACAAATTAATCTGATATAAATTTATTTGTACGTCAAGGGAGTCGCCAGAGATGGGCAGGGAAGGGTTGTTGCCTCCCCCTTGGAGATTCAACAGACAAATAAATAATTTAAAACGTGGTCGTTTGAGAAGATTTGGACTTAATAACTATATTATAATAATTGGTTCTCTTGAAGTATCCTTTTCTGAAGCAAACACCATTTGCATTATCTAAGTTTCACCAAAGAAGAAATGTTAACCATGTCACTAGAAGACCTCACAGAAGGTTGCGAAGTCTTCGCCCAGTTTTACGATTTACCTAATATTAAAAATGAAATCGAACTTTGGTAAAAACTATGGCTAGGTAAACCTGAGTCAACAGAACTAAGCGTTGTAGGTCTCCTAACAGAGAATGAAAATTTTTCCCAAACGAGAAAAGCTGTACAAATTTTGATTGCTTTACCTAGCACGTGTACTGTTAAACGATGCTTCAGTGAAGAATTAAGACCTGGCTGTAAAGCGCACTATGGCAGAAAGTCGCCTGAATGGTGGACAATGATGAGTGTGCACAGATAGCATATTTTTGATAGCTTGGAGGGTTAAAATAATAATAAAATAAGTTCTAGAATTTAAACCCTTTCTTTAAAAAGTTTAGTGCCCAATTCCTAACGTTTTTCTCATCCATCTAACTTAATGGAGTGGTGTTTTATAAGGATTTCGATTCGATAATATAGAGAGAAAGAGTAAATGGCTATTGTCACGTTTTAAGTCCATGAAAAATTTAAAAAATAATACCATTTAGTTTGTCGTTTGAATTTTAAATCTACTAAATTATAACAATTTAGGAAAATTTCTTACAAAATCACGTTCTTGGTGTTGACCTAGAAACAAATCTAACCTACCCAAAATAATACATATATAAAATTTTGGCAGTACTTTCCTTATTTATAATTAATGTTAAACTTAATAATAGGTAAAAGTAGCTTAGGATTTGAACGAGACACGTCCATTCGTTTTTATTTCATACGGTATTCAAGCCAAGTGTAATATAAAAAGTAATAATATATTAATTAAAAAATATGACGAGCGGAAACTAATATGTAATATACAGGGTGACCAAAAAATACGTGTAGGTATATACAAAGCTTGATGACATACTCCCGACGCCAAACTAGGTCGACTCAAGTCAATAGTTATATTGGAAATTGCCTCGTTTAATCGGTAGATGGCTACAGATTAAAATTTTTTACAAATTTTCCCAAAAACTTATTTTAATAATTTTTGTTTTATGCGTAGCGTAATTTGATGAGAGTGGATTTTTATTGATGGCTAAGTGGATTTGCCTGAAAAATTTCTTTTTCAATTAGCACTTATTATTTACTGCGAAGAACAGTAATCTAGCAATAATTTTATGAAGTTTATCTTATTTTAGTTAATTACTTTGACAGCAATGGCAACATGTCAATAGTCAAATTGTTAAATACTAAATACCATATAGCTACTAGCATAATTAGAAAAGACAAAACTTTAGGAAAACGTTTATTATCAATATCTATAATTCCGCGTCTTTGTAATAATTTAAGTTGTCCATTACAGTTATAGTTTTGCAAGAATTTCCGTTAAGGACAAACGAAAACAAAAATGCAGACGTGATAATAAGTGAAAGTGTCATTAGTAGAACAGAATTAAACTACAACTGTAAGGGAACAGTTTTCCCACACGAGAACGAGGACTACGATTTCATAATACCAGCATTACCTGCAAAAACAATTGTATTCATTGCTAATAGCAGAATAATGGTAAATACGTGGAAATATTTTACTGATTTTGAGCTGGCCACGCGATACTTGAAGCTATTATTAAATGAAATATCTTTGTACGATTATAAAGACACCGATCGAGAATAATCAGTAATTGCCACAAGTTGCAAGGAGCCTTGCATTTATGGGTGTGTTCAAATTATTTCAGTATTCAAAGTATTGTATTAGTATTCATTGTGTCCGTTGCTAAAGAAGTATCGCTGTATATCTAAGAAATCCAAAAATCTTTTAACCTCAAAAAATTTAGTGTTACCCTTCAAAATCATTAGTTCATATAACAATTTGAGCAGGCTGAATTGAGTAGGCCTGCTCCAAATTTGTAACATGGCGTCTAACATTAAAAAACCCAAAACGGCTACGAAATCAGTGGAAATCAAATACGCAGAATTAAAACTACGGGCAAAAGAAACGACAAACCAATTACTTGAGCAGAAACAATAAATCCAAAAATCCACAGAACTCATATCAGACCTACGAAACCAAAATGCTGCTCTCTCCGAACAGCTCGCAGCCATTGCTAAACAACTAACAGCGATCCAAAAAAATCCACCGCCAAACAAAAACATCGATCAAAGCATGGAAATGTGCGACGATGGCAATGAAGTACAGAAAACAGAAACGATAGTTTTCACTCCATGGAAACCGGCATCAGAAGAGTCGAAGGTCCCGACTGATGACCAAAAAAAGTAGTAGAAAAAAACCAGAAACAAGCGCAAACCGCTCCAAAAACACCAAAAATCCCTGACGTGGTACCAATAGTGGTACACTCCACAACAAGTTGGACAAAAATAATAAATACACTGAAAGAACTGAACATACCAATATCAGGAGTTAAAACAACTCATTCAGGAATTTCACTCACACCTGCAAGCATAGATGGCCACAGAGCAATCACTAAATTATTCTCAGAAAACAACATAGAATATCATACATACCTGTTGCCCGAACAAAAACTACTGAACGTAATTATCAGAGGCATAGACATGCACATCCCCATAAAAGAGGTCGAAGACGACCTAAAAGCCAAGGGATTCAACCCCCAAGAAACATACCGCATCAAAACAGGCAAATACCGCAAAGAATGTCCCCTAATAAAGGTGCTTCTACCAAGAACGGAAAATCACATATATAACATATCACATATATTTCAACTGATGGTTACAGTGGAAACTCAAAACACGAAAAAATCGTTCATAAGCCAATGACATCGCTGCCAGCAGTATGGACACTCGCAATCCTGCTGCCAGGTAGCGCCAATGTGCCACAAGTGCGCTGGAGATCATTTCTACCAAAATTGCACCAAATCACTAGAAACCCCACCAAAATGCGTAAACTGCCAGGAAGCTCACCCAGCAAACTATTCAGGCTGCGTAAAAAATCCGAACAACAAAATCACGCCGGCAAGGCAGGTCTCGCCAGACACCACATTTGCAAAGGCAGCAAAAAACAGCTCAAATAACGAAAAAACCAACGTCAAAATCCAAAACCCAAACATCGACTTCAGAACCAACAATAACCTACTATACATTATTATCAACCGACTCAATAGAAATAGAAAAAAAACTTAATAACATTGCTGACATAGTTTCCAAAAACCCGATCCTCATGAAGCTCCTAAACTTCCAGAACCAGTAAAATCAACAAAAATTTCAAGACAAAAACAATTTTTCCATCACCAGCCTAGAGAAGTCTAGGCTTCTATACATAACCGAGCAAAAGTGTTCAACAACACTAGCTCACGTAGCCAACCAACACAGTAGGAAATTATTTCAATCAATACTTTTCAGGTTTTACTTTACCTACACAGATTTGTATAAAGCTGAATATATAACGATCGTTGGCCGGAAAAGAAAACCAACTTCCAGATTGGCAGGAAGTTCAAATTTTCCACCTAAATATGGATATGTAGAAAAAATCTGGAATTCTCTAATTTTTAACCATGAACTAATTAATGTGTACATATTTCTTGGCAAAATGGTGAATGTCGTAGACGGAAGCATCGCGGCGGACGAAACGTGCGCTAAAGCTCTTTGCGGTGTACCCAAACTATAATAATGTTGTAAAGTAACTACTATCCATAGAAACAAATGAACGCAACATTTCTGGCACTGACTGACTAGAATAAGAAAAGCTACACTAACAGTCAAGGAATATGAACCTCTCTGGGGCACCAGGACACACTGTTTAAAAGAATGTCAACTATTCAAGCTGAGGTGACAATCTCCCAAAAAATGTGTAGCACTAGAAATTTGGGTTTTACATTGGACTAGAATTGTTATTTCATTCACCTGGAATATTTACGTCTAGCTTAAACAATGACACACAGCTATGGAATACCAAAATAATTCGTCGTAAGTTGATCGCTGTTGTTCAAAAAATAGTCAAAGTCAAAAAATGCTCAGTAAAGTCCATTTCTACACTCTAACAACTATACTTATACATATAAGAAAACAAAACCACAATGAGAACATAAGAAAGATCAGTAATAAAAGCCCAATCAGTGCTATTATAAAATCAACAATAATACTAACAAATGTAACAGAACAACTAAAACGGATTACCATCTATCATGGAAATACTCCTTAATCCCATAGTACCCCTTGGATAATAATTTCTTTTTTACCTCAGATCGAAATTTATTAGAACAAGTAAAAGATTTTATGTTATTGGGTAGGTGGTTAAATATTTTTTTCGCATTATAATATAAAGAGCGTTGAACTTGTGAAGAGGCTGGTATGGGTAGAGGAATATTCATAACCTGTCTGGTATTAAAGGCAGATCCATCATTCATTACGGACCTAAACTTCTTATACATTAAGCAAACACATTCCAAAATAAAAATACATGTCAGTGTCAAAATTCGATGTCTTAAAAAATAGGGTTTACAGGAATCTCTCTTACCGATCTTATATATAAAACGAACTGCCCTCTTTTGCAGTACAAAAATGGGATTCAACAAATATTGATAACTACCCCCCCAAAAACAGACACCGTATCGTAGATGAGATTCAATTAAAGCACAGTATACACTTCTTAAAGACAAAACATCAAGCTCACGTGCCAACACTCTAAGTGCATAACAACCTGACGCAAGCCTGCTGGATAAGCTGTACATATGATTTTTAAAAGTCAACCTATCATCTATGTGAAGCCCCAGAAACTTAGTACCTACATGTCTGATTTCTAACAATTTCGCTATCCATAACAATGTCACTAATATCACATTTAAAACACAGTATATTCATCTTGGAGACATTAAAAGTTAAAAAGTTAGCGTCACACCATCTTAGCAATATCTTCGCTCACCAGCTCAGCCAGATTGTCAGCATTATCACTATGCGATAAGAAGGTCGTATCATCAGCAAAGATGGTCAACAGACCTCCAATATTAAATACTGGAAGATCGTTAATATAGAGTAAAAAAAAGTTCGTGTAACTTGTGGTGCTCAAGTCTGGTGCTAGAGTTTTCAGGTCGCGCAAGCGCCTCTAGCGTGACTTATATAACGACCAGAGATGGCCGGGACGACAGCTTTACGTCTCCTCCGAAAGACGATCTTACACCAACCAAGTAAAATTCGGTCATACTTTTTTTATTATGCGTATGCCCATTCCGGGAATCGAACCCGATCGCCACGGCCGTAAGCGGTATCTCTACCACTGAGCTACGACCGGGCTTAATATATAAAAGTAGAAACAATATTGGCCCCAGTACTGAACCCTGAGGCACACCACTGTCGACCTTAGATGACTGAGAAGACGAGTGATGTCAACACTAACAAATAAAAATCACTATCGACTATCGCGTAATAAAAGGGTACCTACTTATTTATAAGTCACCCGTCCCATTAAACCACATACATATGTATATCCACAATTAATAACCATTAACACTCTACCTTATTTGTAAATAATTTTGGCACCGTTTTCTTTGTTGGTTCACGGTCACTATACTAAAACGAAGGTAAAAGTGAAATGTCTCGAAGCAGATCACGGTACTGTCGGTACTGCCTTACGTCCATTCGCGATGGAAGTTAAAGCGCGAATACTCCGTCTCTATAATTCAGTATACGAAGAGATCAGCGGTACTGAATTGATATTGCGGGACGAGTATGCGGGTACTGTTGCTCTGGTACGACCGTACGAGAAAATGTTTCAACGCGGACTGAACGCAGTTCGTCTGGTTATGTTTACCGTTCTGCTTATACGGGATTCATTTTCCGTTTAAATTGATAGTAATATTTATTTCTATTATCATAAGATTTTTTGCAAATTCGCGAGATATATAGAGGACGTTTTGGTATCTCATTTTTTTCTGTGCATGCAGTTAATGATAAGCCAATTGTTCAATTAAATTAATTTAATAATTGTATTCAATGCAATCGTCTAATTATAGGTCTATGTCTCGAAGCGGAGGTCAGATGTATTTCTTGTGTGTTAAGTGTAGTAGTAGTAGTAACAAAATTTATCCAGCAATATGCTGCAATTTGACAAATTTTATAAAATATTAAAACAAATTTAACGATATCAGCTTTGAATCTTTATTCTGTTTTTTAAATAAATATTTCTTTAAAGATTATTTAAAGTTTGTCAAAGAACTCTGAGATTTAATTGAAATATCCAAATTGTTTGATTCACTTGTCGTACACAGACTTTTAATAGCAGTGTTAAATAAACAATTTATCTAAGCTACTTTAAGCAGTTTAGTTTAAGGTGGGAGTATCAACATGCTTGACAACCTATTTCGCGTAGATTTATTTATTTTTTCTAACTTTTACACAAAATTTAAATAAAATCAATATCGTCTTCATATTCTTTAGGTAATTATTACCAAGTTAAATAAAATATCAAAGAATTTTATAAGTTATTTAAGAAGAATTGTACATATATCGAAAAATATCGGTTAAGATTGTTTTTAACATTATTATGTCATTGTTCTTTCACTATACAATTCTCCCAAAATAAGCAATGAAATAAATTGATATTTTGGTAATATATCAGATATTACCTAAATAATGTGCCGACGATATTGATTTTATTTAAATCTTAGTCAGTAAAATAATAAACTAAGAAAAACAAGGCGAAATAGGTCATAGGTTGGCAATAAATTGAATGACGTTAATAATTCCACCTTAAAAAGTAATTCCAATTTTCAAAAAAAACTGTATCTTAAAAAAAAAATGTCTGAAATTGATAATTTCTTCGCTACAATCTAACCGAACATTAATGTTTCCTTTAATAGCCACATAATACTAATCATCCTGGCCCGGAGACCTTTAATAATTTCATAATTATTTAATTAACTACATCCCATCGGTTAAAAAAATAATTCTTTATTTATAAGATACTTAAAATATTATAAAGAAACTTGAAAATATAACAATAAAAAATAGAAGAAAAAATTGTTGCTCCAGATAATTGCCACATTTTGTACTAGAACTGCCATATAGATAAAATTATGCATGCACTATTGACTTTTCTATCTAAACTGCTACTAGGTTACCCATAAAAAATAAGTATCCCATTAATTTAACAGTTTTTCTTTTATATAAATTCATGGGCACACATGCGAAATATGAAGGTATGTAAAGTAAAAGCATGTGAATGAACTGTAGGTACTGCGATATCGTAGGCATTGGTAGCTTTACAGAAAAATTTTCGACATTTTTTCAATTAGGTTTTCAAATTTTTCAAAAAATCTGAAATATGACTTTCTGCTAATAGATCATATCAGATAGAATCATTTTATTCGGTTGTCATGCCATATTTATTTTATACTACTATGTTGGACAATACGATCAACGTTATTATCTATTAATGTAATAAGTTTTTGTGGCATAATGATATAATGATCTTTACCTACCTAAATATCTTTTTAATTATATAATTAGTTTGTAAAAACCAAATCAAATTTCGAATAAATAATCACTCTCCAGATTAATGAGTACTATATAACTCTCCTATGTATGCACATTCTAACTTCTAGTGGTTTTAAAGTTTTTTTCGATTTTTTTATTATAGCACGAGATTATCTACCCGATCAAGAAACATCCAATGGAATCAAATAGGTATGACAAATTTGAAATAGTAAAATTAGTTTGTTGTTTTCATTTTTTGGTAATTAAACCAAAAGCCATTTTTCAAAATTTTATTTACAATTTACATTTACCAGGGCCGTAACCAGCTATTTTGGCGCCCGAGGCGGATTACAAATTTTTCGCCCCTTCTTCCCTCAACAGAATTTTAAATAAATCGAACATTTTCAACACTATTTTGAAGTCAAGCTTATATGTTTATTTTGCTGCAATTTACAATGACAATATAAGGATAATTGTAGACAAGAAAAATAGAATTGCTAAATATATTCAATTTTCTTGATTCACAACAAAATTTTTCGAGATTTCATTGCAGCGAATTCATCAATTATATCGTCAAAATTAATATTCTGAGCAATCTCATATTCAATCGACATAATTGCGAAGTTAGTCAATCTTTCTTGTCTCATGGTTGACCTGAAATAATTTTTGATGAGTTTCAGCTTGCTAAAGCTGCGTTCACAGGTGGCGATTGTCACTGGAGTAGTCAAAAAAATCCTGAATGCAATTTCAATATTTGGGTACGATTCTTTTAGATTGTAATTATGGAGCAATTGGCGATTGCGATCGTTTCGTACACGATAAAAAAGTTGATTTTATTTTACGTTTCCAATGTTATGATATTCTGTGGTTTTCACTCAAATGGGAAGAGTTCCCTTGTAAAATTTAATACAATTATTCTATATTAAGTTAAGCGGGAAAAAGTCCGCGAAATTTGAAAATTGCTAAATATCAGATTATTTTGTCAATTTTTTGCGCCCCCTCGGTGATTGCGCCCGAGGCAAACTGTTATATTTATATTTATTTTTAAAATACTTTTCACTTTTATAGGTACCTTTAAAAAATCGGCAACCAAAATGTATTAAATGTTGAAATATTGACCTAGGATGTGGTTATTTTAAATACACACCTAAAATAAATAGTTTACCAACGAAAGGACTAAAAACTGGTTATAATAGATATTTATGAGAGAAAACGAACCACTCTAGATAACATTTTTGCTGTGATGAAGAATATACATTCTTCTGCGCGTCGGATATATTACATTTGCTAGGTATTAAATGAGCTATTTCTTATTTCTGGTATAATGTATATAAAACGTAACTTAACTTAAGCATATAGATAGCGTTTAACACCAGTCAAGCACAAAATAATTATCTATTTTTATTTAAAAAATATTTAATTATTTCCGCAGCTTTAATTACATTAATTTCTAGTATGAATAGTACGAAAGGAACTTTAATACCAACACTTTCTACCAATTTTCGACAAAAACGTTGTCCAAGAAAGCCGTTTCTTTGCTAACATCTGAGCAAAACATTATAGTGTCGCATATACTATTATACAGTTGTATTCATAAAAAAGCGTACAAGAATTAGAATGAGAGGTAAATTTTGTCGTATTTGCGTAAAACCGCCTTGTCTAAATGATTGTTTATTGAAGGTTATCATACGTCATAGATTATCAAAAATGCAAAGCATTCGAGTCGGTGTAATTAATTTTGAAACTGCATGGTGGTAACGTTTGATAAACTTTGACAGAAAAACATAAAAATACCTCGTCAGTGTTGTCTTAAGTTGAAAAGGCCCAAATTGTATCAAGAATCGAAGAAGGATGGTCAATCAGTGCTGTAGCGCAGTTGTATAAGAGAAATAAAAAAACTGTATTGAAAGTTAAGCAACGCTGGGATTGTTGGGAACAAGAAGAATCCCTAAAGAGGAAAATTGGTTCAGGTCGTCCCAAACGTTCCAACACTGAACAGGATGCTGCTTTTTTGGGATATTTAAGAAATAATCCATTTGCAACTGCAAGGGATGCTGTTATTGATACAGCATTTCCTGCCTCCCAACCTACCGCCAGCAGGAGAGTCAAGGAATCTGAAATAAAATGTCGCCCAGCTGCGAAACAAAAACTACCAGGTTTGAAGAGCGATATACTAACCCCCCTCACTTATTGTTTTTGTCGTTAGTAAGATGTAGTATAACTTTTTTTTCTTTAAACATGACGCACGTTTTGGGCCAAACCTTTTAATTTAATTGAAATAGATTGATTGTATAACCGCAACTTTATTTACTCCGATTGCTTTTACTAAATAATAATTGGTACTCTACACAATGATAGTTAATTTCAGCAATAAATAGTAAATTAAGGTAATAGAAAGATATTTTTCATTTTGGAACAGGAATACTTACTTTATCTAAGTATTTTTCATTTTGAAAAATTACATAATTTGGTCATACTAGGTAAGACAGTTAAAAGTTTCCCACACCCACAACTGAACTGAGGTGAAACCATTGAGGAAGCTTAAAAATGCCATAAAACTGCAATAAAATATACCTGGTTTTATCATGTCTATGCGCTGATGTTGAATGGCTGTACTTCTCTAATATAGTCGTGATTATACAAAATAGCAGGATGAAGAATAAGAGCATTTCTGATGAATGATCAGTTTTATATATTAGACAATTTTTTCATCGCTCCAATTAGTGAAACAAAAACACGAAACATTTTGTTTTTAATTCATGTGGCCTTCAAAGTCTTGATAAATTGATGTAAAGAAATCGTTAAATTTTGAACATTATTAGCTTCCCAATTATTTACCTATTTCGGTGCTATAGGTACTGTTCCTTATATTTGCTTTTTAAGTAAATAGTTGAAGCCAAAAAAAAAACCTCATTCGTCTACAACAATTTTGTAAAATACGCGTTGTGGGTAGCATATAACAGCGTATTGTGAAATCTATATTTATCGCATGGAACAGGATTAAGGACCTCCTGGGTTAAAAAATAAACAATTACGGTAGTTGTGGTGACTTCTGATTTCGGGAGTGTTATAATATGGTCTACTACAAATCTTAATAAATTATTTGGAATTACCTACATGTCATTTTATATTGGATAAAAACAATAATCTAGTACCTATAGATGAAACAATAACAAATAAACCCATTGATAAAATCGTATTCCATTCTGAAGTTAATCAAGATCCGAATAGCGCCCCTCCACATTGTTTGCCAAACTTATGCTGAAAAGTGTTGACATGATGTGGGAAATTTAACTATTTGTCTAAAACTTTATAAAAAGTCTGCAGTATGGCAGCCCAGCAGTAAGAGATCCGCCCCCAAAGATGTGGCAGCCACGACATTGGTTTGAAGCCATGATGACGTTATTTCATTCATTTCCGTTTGCGATGGTAAAGGGTATGATCAAGGGCAATAGACAACAACAAATAATTGGGAAAGAAAGAAAAAACCTAAAGTCTTCCTCCACAAAATTTAATTGAATAAAAATTCTTTAGGGGTCTCTCCAGATGATTGAATAAGAATCCTTAATATTAGTGTAGTAATTACCACAGAATTGTTCAAAACAGGTAAAGTATAGTTTAAATTTTTTTTATATAAGGAACTAACTTGCCTTTACAATAAGATAATAAATAATTATACAGTGACCGGCAAAGAGTTCGCAACATATGGGAAACATTTTTATTAGAGGAATATTGAAAAATCTTTTTTGGGGGATTGGATGTGCATGTCCCATAACCTTAAAATCGATTTTGACATACGTCACGTGACCAATGGTATGGCGGGAAAGTTGAAAAAACCAATATGAAATCATCATAAATCAGATAAATGATGAGATATCGAAAAAATTCCAAGAATAAAAAGTGTTTAGAATTCCATTAGAATCTTAAATACAATGTTTGGGATATCTACTTGAAAAAACATAAAATCGAATATTTTTATAAATATTTTTTTACCGAATTAAAAATTTCCATATTTTTCCTTTCTTAAAGCTTCATTAAAGTAAAACTGACATCTGGTGACCACAACTAGAAATATTCTTTTGTTTTTCTGACAATTTGGAGCAATAATTCAAAAAATTCGTTTACACTTGGATACCAGCTGTTGCAATAGTCTTTTTCTAATAACCTTATCGATATTTTTTATATCGAAATATTCTATTATGTTAAGAAATCCTTAAATTCATTAATCCAAAGCAAATTATATTTATAACCGTAAAAAATAATTTTGAATTTCGCAGAAATCTAAAATAATTTAAATTTTTATCAATTAAGGTCAAATAGCAACAAATTTAAATATTTTACTATTAAAAACTAGTAGTGATTGTTTTTTTAAATATCTATATATAAACGGTGATTATAAAACACATAGGTAAATATAAAGGTACTATTCTCATATAATGTGCATGCAGAGATCCGGCTAAACCTTCATATTGCTTAAACCCGAAATATGAGAAACTCTGAAAAGCATGATTATAAAATAACAGTCAAGTATCAATACTTGATTGATTTTCAAGACCCCTTGTAGAGAAATTTAACACACAGATTGTAGACCGGTAGTGTAGCGGGTTAATCAAATTCTCTAGGTGTATTTAGACCTTGTGAAGGAGAAGGAATTGAATAACATAATTAGACCCAGACTAAGAGTAGCCTATCCTATATCTACTTAACTAAAGAAATTTTCTAAAAATCGAAACTTATACAGCGTTGTTCCAAAGTCCGAAATAAACTTAATATTGTTTATAGAAGTTATTTTTGTTAAAATGCTTTTATAAAAACTCTTGTTGTTGATTTGGTATACATATGGACTGCAGAAACTGCCCTAACACCTGCTCCCTGAATGATTTATGGAATGCTGAACAGAACGCTATTGACGTCGCCCAATACTGGGCACAAAGATTGTGATTTGTTGATTTAGACACGAAAAAGTAAAGTAAGTATAAAAACTGTGTTTGTCCGGAAATCCGACTTCCAAATAAGGTGGGAAGTTCAAAATCTGAAATTCCAAAATGTTTAATCAAAGAAATTTCTTGACAAAATGGTGATACTCGTCTCTAGTCGATGGAACGTGAAGGAGCGCCGAAACGGGCGGGACCTGTCAATAATAAATAAAATAATGCAGTAAAACAAATTTTACATTTTTCATCCTTTATTTCATTTTATTTTGGCACAAGAAAGAACAATGAATCTATTTGCTAAAATTCAGTTTTCAGAATTTTATATACTTCTGCTAGGTTTAATTATTATTTTTTAAGTATTAGGTATGCTGGGAAAAGTAAAGATATTATGGTTCGTATCGCCAAAGTTGTAATACCATTATTCCATGTGGGTTGGAATTGGAATAAAGTTACGAACTGTTTTATGAGGTACGTTTATGCGTTTGGTTGATTGAAATCTATTAGTCGCAGAATTAAGCTTTGATTTTACTGCACATGGACTATTAATTAATTTTCAAAAAGCAGACAATAAATCTGATAAAGTTATTACAACTGTAGCAGCACTACCTTTTCTTACGATCACTAGCCCTATATTAGCATTACACGGTGTCCGAAATGAAAGTAACCCATTTCTAAACTATAACGTATCCGATACTTTTTGGAAATTGTTGCAATTAACATTATATTGACATTTCTTTACCGGTTATAAAGAGGACTCGAGATTTAGGTAGCTGCCGGAGGGTCGACCATCAGTCATCAGCGTTTCCAGATTTTCTTTTTTAGATGGTTTTTCAAATGGTCTGGTTATCGGATATTCAGAACCGACTTCTTTACTCATACAATTCTTTCCCATATTATTATGTTGCTATCTTTTTGCCAGTCCCTGTACAAACTCCTGGACAAAAAATACACACATACCTACTGGTTTTTTGCTCATTTTAATCTCTTTTTTATTTCTAATCCTAATTTTACAGTTCATCATTTTAAAGATAATTTCAACAGTCATGTGCTGTAAGTTTTTATTGATTCGGTATGGGTTACTTTTAGTCAAGACACCCTGTATAAGAAATACTTTAAATGCCTACTCAAACTGGTTTTCGAAACTCACAATTTTTTATCTTTAACAACCGCGCGAGAACCTTTTATTTAGATACATACTAGTTTTTACAGGACAATACCTAATAATTATTAAGTATCAGGTATCACATTTTATGTGTTATAATTATAATAGTTTTAGTTAAATATCTTGTATGAAAATTTTAAGGATAAAGTAAAATTATAAAATAATGAATTGAAAAATTATTGGATGGCGCTGTGTACAAAAAATAAGTACCAAATATTATGTACAAAAGATTTAGGACCATTTTGATTATGGAAGTTACAGTAAATGATTGTTTGCTGTACCTATTATAGGATAGGTAAAAAATCTAATGTCATATTGGTGACGGTTCTTCCACCATTTTATTGTTATGTGGGTTATCTCCACATACTTATATATAACCAGTATAATATACAAAACGCCACGAATTCTCTCGTTTTTCGACAGATTACACCAGGAATTTCTCATCGATCAGCTGATATT
This sequence comes from Polydrusus pterygomalis, assembly GCA_963969555.1. Taxonomy (NCBI): domain Eukaryota; kingdom Metazoa; phylum Arthropoda; class Insecta; order Coleoptera; family Curculionidae; genus Polydrusus; species Polydrusus pterygomalis. The sequence continues at coordinate 11,139,901 of OZ018379.1, forward strand.
GGGACATAATAATATCCCCAGATTAGTAGTGAAACGTGATAAGCCAAAAGACTTTGAATTTTTTAAATTTTGTTCCATTTGATTACATATGCTTTCTTTTCAAAATGTTAATGTTTAGTGGTTTTTACTTTAACTGAATTTCAGTTACTTTTTTGTGGCAAGTTTAAGTACCTACAATTATTATTCATCCGATCGAAAATTTACAGGTTAATTTTTTTTTTAGACTTTGAATCATTATGGATCATAATTTTTGTCGGAAACTTAGTTGTGAAACTTTTCTTCTTGAAATTCCTGTGCGCAAAGGTTAGGTTTCTAATGTATAATTTTTGCATTAGATGGTTATCCTTTTCTGTTTCAAGAAAAATAAGTAAAAATTATTTTCCTGACTTTGGTAGGTACCCCTGGCAGTATTCCATAGTCTTAAGAAATAAAAACAACTTTCCTTATTATTAATATTATTATTATTATCATTGTTTGGCAATAGTAAGCGGTAGAACCGATGAGACCACAAGACAAAAATGAAAATAACTAATGCCGGTTCTGTTCGCATCGAAGCAACAGCTGATTGATATTCGTTGTTTATAGTACATAATGCGCATGCTCACTATCCCAGTTCCGGTCTCCATAGTGGACTTATTTTTCACAAGCTTAGTTGCATACCATTGGCAATATGCTGGTTATATATATGTGGTTACCTTAGCTGGCTTTTAATTATATTTATACGTATCATTTGTAGGTACATGATGTTCATTGTTAAAATAAATGACGGAGGAATCGTTACCAAAACCCTCAATTATGCCGGGTAGAAACAGGTCAGAGTTTGAAAAAATAAACTCCTGGGAAAAATACCGGTACCCTAGATTTTTTGCTAAGTTTGATCCTTTATAACAAATTTTTATCATTTTATGGGAAATGTAGCAATAAATGCGCATATACACATTAAATATATCTGATTTATCGCATTAGATTGGCCAGCAAGTATTTCGGATTTAAGCTCCATTAAATAATTGTGGGGTAAGTTGAAAAGAAATGTTGGTCATCGGCTTATGCAAACAGGCATTTTAAAGGATTTAAAGATAACTCATTCTGAAGAATATAACTTTATACCTCAATAAAGAGTTGTCACTCCTATTCAATTGTTTGATTACCCTGCGCTCTAGTATTGTGGTGAGTAATGAACACTTACCCGTTAGTTACTCAATTTTCTTAAATTTTACATTCTTAAGAAAAGTTTATGTAATGTGGTGAAAACCTCGTAAAAAATTGAACAAAAACAATGAAGTTATAAAGGATCAGGTCAGTATTTTTGTCCTGGAGTTTATATGAAGAAATAATAATTAAACTGCTATTTTAAATTAATAATAAAAAAAATAATACCTATCAAAATTTCACTCCTTAAAATTTATGGCAAATAAAATATCACTACATTTCAGAATGATTGTGGAAAGCTGTCCATTCTGATAAAACCAAATTTAAAATATAAAGGTACCCATTTCATTGCCCAGTAGTTTAACGAGAATAAAACGAACACACCCTATTCGAGACTGAAATCGTTAATGAAAGTATAGCTGCCTTTTGTTAACATTTAATTACAAAACACAATTTGATAAAATACTGTTAAAGAGAGCTTCAGTTTGCTACCACCCTGTTAAGTCCAGAAAACGACGCCGACGCCTGAAATCCTACATTATCGAACATCAGGCTATCGTCGCCTCCTGTCCTACATTATATTATATGATCACAATTTTATTTTTCCAAGTAAAAAAGAATATTTTCCAAGATATTGCTGAGAAAGGTTCGTAAATTTAAAAAAGATGTCAATTTGTCGGTTTATTATAAGTAGATAACTGTTAGAACCTTATTTACAGTAACTAACACTAACTGGTGTCATATATGTTTGACATGCAGGCAGCAATGTATTCATAAACGAATCAACCGGTTATAAACTAGGCAAAAGAGAGCTTGAAAAAAATTAAATAAAAAATACGTATTGGAAAACTTAGTTGCATAAACCAAAGTGATGAAATAAATAATAATATTCGCTAAATTAAACTCTAAATATCTAGGTACACAAAAATCTAAAATAATAAAAATGTGATGGCTGTATACAAAAATATTGTTGAAATAAATAGATGAGCTATGTGTACTTAACTTTACTGGCTTTATTCTATACTAAAACATATAAACATTAACAATATACATTGCACTTAAAAACGTTGTAGAATTACCCTTCCAACATGTTAAATAGCGAAAAAATATAGTTATGAAACGTAAGGACTTTTTTTTCTTTCCCACATAATCCTTTTACATGGTTGCGGTTGCCCAGAAGTCCGGAATAAAACGAATGTAACCTGTAACTTTTGGGGAAAACACTCGGATACGTCAATTTAGTTTTATATAGGTATGCTCACATTTTGACGTTATTCGATTGTTTTTTTATAGACTTTTGTCAACGATATGTGGACATTGATATATTTTTTAATAGAAACATACATCTTGTGATCATCATTTGAAAGCTAATATATCGTACAGTATGCTCATAAATTTTGGCGCGATTATGTAATAGTAATTTACGTTACAAGACCGGAAAGTAGTGTTTTTCAGGTCGAGACAAGCATTTCCAGGGCGAGCCATAGGCGAGTCCTGGAAGCTTGGAGAGACCTGGAAAACACTAATTTTCGGTTGCGTGACGTACAATATTGTTTTTAAGACCGACACTTCGATATATTTTATAATCTACGCGAAACAAGTTTGACATAAAGAACAAAATTAAAAATCAACGAACTGTCACTCGACAATACATCGAAATGTTGTTGTCATAATAACGAAATCAAGGTATAATTGTATTATCAAAAAGCGATTGGAAAAACCAAAAACAGGGTGACAGTGACATTAGAGACCGGAAAAGTGACATTAGAGTCCGGAAAAGATTTTTCCGGTCTCTAATGTCACTTTTCCGGTCTTGCGATCGGAAAAACGTTATTTTCTAGACGAAAAATTGTCCAGAAAGTGTAAATTTTCTGGTCGGTTTAAAAAAAAAGCTATTTTAAAATGGCGACTGTTAAAATTTTTAAAAATTGTATTTAAATAAGCGAAAATGATAAATCATTGATGTTTTTTTTACCTTTTAAGGTAAGAAATCTTCATTGATTCACGTTCTGACAAACTTTTAAAATTAATTTAGGTATTTCCGAAGTATTATTTTACAATTTTCTAAACAAAAATGGTTTTGTCGTAAAGCCAGCGTATCGAAGTCTTGATATTGTTAGGATGTGGAGATAAAATAAGAAGTCAAAGTGAAGTGTGCACTTTATTTAATGCTAAATATCCAGATAATAAAATTTCACAGGGCACTGTTAGTAAAATATTCCACAAAATTGATTAACAACATGGCGCAGCACTTGCCTAGATGAAAAATTTGATATTGCATTATCTTTGCAGAATTAGCCGCATGTTTCAACAGTTTCATTGGCTCAAAATTATGATACATCTAGAGGTACTGTTGGAAGATGTAAAAAAAACATAGAAAAAACATCAATGATTTATCAGTTCCGTTTATTTAAATAGAGATTTTTTAAAAACTTTTAAGAGTCGTCATTTTGAAATAGCTTGACAGGATCGCGTCAAAATTTATAAACATACTTATAACCTTCACTTAAAAACGATATACCTAAAAAAAATTATTAAGAAATGTTTTAGGGGTTTTAACAATAAATAGTATAATATCAAGAAATTAGCTGTTAACAATGTTAACATATTGGAAGGACAACAAAGTAATAAAAATTTAGTTAACAATACTGGTCAAATTTGCTTGAAATGTTGACATGGCAAGACTGAAGACGTTATGGATTAATGACTGTTCGGTCTAAATCGATATTTTATCAACTAATATTTTGTTTAACCGAATAATTGCCTTGTAAGCATAATATGAAGTACGTAGGTACTACGATTCAAAAATTTTGGCGTAAAACCTTTTACATAGCTTCGTTTTTGGAAAAAAGGGGTAGGTTTTGCGCCAAATATCTTCAAAAACCAATGACAAACGTTTGAAAAAAAGTAATAACCAAAGGAAAACAAAACACTCAATCCTTACTAGATAATTTTAAAAATTTACAAAAATTAACATAGTTATCATAAAAACAAAATAAATAACTCATATCTCTAATATAACTGACTATGTACATAACAATACAACTACAACACCTAAAAGGTCTTATTTACAATATCTTCAAAAGCCTTTTCGACTAATTTAGTATTTTAATGTTTTTTGACATATTTGTTATGCTGCCCTGTGTATTTTGCAAAAAGGTTCAAAAATTCTGGTTTAGAATGTCTATTTTATAAATTTAAAAATAAACCACATAATGTTTTGGGGTATACTAAATTTAGTTTAATTTATAGTTACTACGGTTGTGCGTTTTGATTAATTATTAATTTATAATTTATTTATCTTTAAAAAATGATATGAGAAATAAAACCCTTATTATTATATATATATGCCAGCGACGAAGAGATTGTAAATTTTGTAAAATAATTCCTGCTTGTTTCATATTCGAATTTATTCGGCACTACTTATTTATTCGAATCCAGATATTTATAATATAGGTGTGTTAAATTATTTATTAACTTACTTATTTTGACACATAATTATTAAACCAACAGGTAGTATATTTTAATTTTTTTTTCATATGATGTATACCAGGTAAGACCCTTCAAATTACTATCACAGAAAGTGTTGCGAATTACTCACAGCTGCAGGGACGGACTAGCTGTGACACTAATGTGCCCATTTTTTTACACCCTGTATGATAAAAACTTTGGACAACGTTTTTTACATACCTTTACCTATTGACTAAAAATTACTACTCTTCATTCAAAGATGTATCTTTTATTGAAATACGCTAAATATACATTATGTAAATAAATATGTTAAAAATGACGTTTTTCCGAAAACGGTTAGGATTAGCGATATGAATGAAGAGTACCTACTTAATTTTTAGTCAATAATTAAAGGTATGTAAAAAACGTTGTCCAAAGTTTTTATCATACGGGGCGTAAAAAAAATGGGCACATTAGTGTCACAGCTAGTCCGGCCCTGCAGCTGTGAGTAGTTCGCAACACTTCCTGGGATAGTAATTTGAAGGGTCTTACCTGGTATAGATCATATGAAAAAAAAAATTGAAATATACCTGTTGGTTTAATAATTATGTGACAAAAACTTAATTCCATGGAAGCCCAAAAAAATTGAAGTATAATACCTGTTGGTTTAATAATTATGTGTCAAAAACTTAATTCCATGGAAGCCCTTTGGGAGCCCATATCTCCGAAGAGGAGGCCGATACGAAAGAAGTTTATATGAACTTGTAGTATTCTGTTCACGTGTTTTTTTCATATCCGGGAGATTTCCCACATTTTCCCGGACACCCTGTATATCATACATCAAGTTTTCAGAACTCATTATTAAGCAAAAATATCCCCCTAATAAATTCTTAAGCCTCCAAAATATTTGAACCTCTTCGCATGTCCCAAAAACTACCTCAAAAAAAACCGTCAGCGTCTAAGAAAATTTAGACTTCCTATACAAAATTCGAAAAAACTCAAAACCAACCTGGCGGGAAAGTCACTTCCCCATTGGACCAGGCTCATTCATCCTCATTCCTCGGACTAGCAGAATCGTAAGGGTTGCGATCATGCGAAAAATTTAACGCGTCTGGCGACGGACTATCTCTCGTGTAGAAAAACCCTCTATCTGAACTGGGCCCAGCCCCGTTCATCATCGAGGGTGGGGTCATTGATGGTCTTCCAGAGGTGGAGGTTGCCGAGGGGGAGGTGAGTTCTGAGGAGGAGATGAAGTTCATGTCTGTACCGTCTCGGCACCAGAGCTGCCGCATTTCTTGACGTCGCTGACGCATCAGCATTTTGTACTCTGATATGCGCATCTTTTTGCCGTCGACTATGCAGGTTCTTTTTGGTCTTGGTCGATACCTGAAGAGAGACATATTTATTTAAAAAATAGTTATTTTTGTATTAAGTGCGTAAAATGAGTGTTTCTTTAATGGCAATGTCATTAAAAGACGAATTTCACAAACGAAATACAAACAAACAACTGTAAGTATGAATTAATCGGCTAAAATTTTATATTAGAAATAAATACTCTCTATATAATTTTACAGCATCAAGTTAACATGCTCTGTCGTTACTATAGAAAAGGCTTGTTGGCACGTTGCTTGTTGTACTGTCATATGTTTATAGTTTGTTGGTATTTACTTCAATTTTAAGATATTTTTAATAAGATAAGATTATGGTAGTGGCAACGATACTCCATCGGATATAGCCGATGTAGCAAATTCGGCCAACATCTCACATATACCGGCCACATCTAAAGTAGTGCATGAGAAAACATAATAAGACCAATTACGTCTATGGTGCGGCAAGAAAAATGTACACAAGGTGTCTGAAAAAGTACTTATATGCTATTTTGAGGAGAAATCAAAAACTGTAAAACCTCCAACGTTATGAAGTGTCAGCTCAATGTTGAAAAGTACATTGAATGTTAAAGAAAATATGGACATGACATAAGGAAGTTTTCACAATTGGTACCGTTTATTAAGAACAAAAACGTCGGATATCGCGGAAAGAGTCCCAAAGTTTTATCGAGGGAAGATATCAATTAATTTATTCAAGAAGCTGATGATGAAACAAATTTACTTTATAAGGTATCGATGATAATAAAAAATTATTATCATCGATAGGGTTTTCAGTAATTTCAATATTTTTCAATTACAGGTTGCATTAATTTTGGGAATCAGCGGTGCTCGTCGCCGGTGACGAATTATTGAACATAACTATTGATGACATTGAAGATGTCGGGTCTATATTGATCGTTAAAATAACGGATACAAAGACCTATTGCCCGAGAATGTTTACCGTTTCAAATTCTGATTATATACCCGGCCGCCCTATACAGACAAAAAATATTATTTGTAAAATTTCTTCAGTGAAAAAAAGAGGCGTTTTGTGCATCAATAGCAACAAAAAAGTCAGCATTTTTTGACAGTTGTGCAAAAAAATACTTTTAGTCTATATCAAAAACGGATAACCCTATCATTACTCACTTAATTTACCATTTTTTTTACAATCTTTCAAATTTAAAAATAATGAAGAAATCTAAAAAACTTACAGGTACTTTTTTAAGCCATCCTGTAAACTTTTTTCTTTAACATTTTACCTATAGTCCGGGTGTTTCTCCATATGCAACTTCGACAACCTAGACTGTTCTTCATAGTAAGGTTGCTTCTCAGAATTCGACATGGATTTCCAACGAGCTCCAAGTATTTTTGAAATATTCGAATTGTGCATGTCAGGACAGGCTTTCAAAATTTTCCGCCTCTCGTCTTTAGCCCACACCATAAAGGCGTTCATCGGTCGCTTTATATGCGGCTTGTTTTCGTTATCACGTTTGGCTTGTTGCCGGATTATTTTGGCTTTTTCCGAGTTTTCGTCCAATTTAAAGTTTGGGTCTGGTGCTCCCCATACTGGAAAATACATATATGATTAAATACATAATATACCCAATAAGTTAACAAAAGAGGTTTTTTGATCATTGTTGATGTTACAATATTTCAATATATAAAAAAAATTACCTTGTCGGACTTCCATTGTCTTTATTTTGTTACTTAACACAACGTTTCGGTTAGTTAGTATCTCCAACCGTTTTCAAGTGTAAACTAAAACTAAATTATAATTCTAAGGCTAGTGTCTTAAATACTATTCATGTGCAAGGAGTGTGACGTTTGAGGTGTTGATTTTGGACGAGAAGAGGCTTCTAGATATTGGGGATATCTATACTTGTTTTACTAAATATATGTATATTTTGATTCATGAAAGCTGCTTCTTTGAATTTTCGTTTTCTCCAGTGATGTTCCGTGTCCAAAACCTTGGCTTCTGACCACTGTATATTATGTTGTTTGGTCCATACATGTTCCGCTATACCTGTTCTCGAGATTTCACCTCTGTGAGTATGTTTAAGATGTTCTTTAACTCGTACGGGAAAAGGTCTTTTTGTCTCTCCAATGTACGATTCGCCACACTCACAAGAGATTTGATAGATACCATTTTTTGTGATTTCATTACGGGGGTGTTTTATTTTTGTAAGTAAACTTCTAAAGGTATTTCCGGATTTGAAGGCTGTTTTGATATTATAGTTTTTGATTATCCTTTTAATCTTTTCAGAAATCTCCTTAACATAAGGTATTGTAAGAAATGCTTGCTCCTCTTTCGTTTCTGTATTAGTTTTTATTTCGCGATTTTAAACTTTTGCGATGGTACTAGTTACAAAGGTTTCAGGGTAACCATTCTGTTATAAATCGTTTTTTTGATGTTTGAAATTTCAATATTAAGGTCTTACGGGTTGTTGCAAACGTTAGATGCTCTGTGATAAAAATTTTAAATTATGCCCTGTTTTATGGACTTTGAATGATTCGATCCGTGATTAAGGTATTGCCTCGTGTGGGTGGGTTTCCTGTACACTGAAGACTGAAGTTTTTATGTGTTCAGCACTTCGTTTGACGACAACATCGAGAAACGCTAGAGTGGAATGTTTTTCTGTTTCCATGGTAAATTTAATGGATTGTCCTTATACTTTTAATATGTTCCAAAAACCGTATCAGCTCTTCGTTGCTGTCTGTCCAGATAATAAAGGTATCATCAACATATCTAAGCCAAAGTTTAGGTTTAATCTTGGCAGTGTTAATAGCGTGTGACTCAAATCATTCCAGGTACTGGTTAGCCACCACCGAAACGTTGTGTTAAGTAACAAAATAAAGACAATGGAAGTCCGACAAGGTAATTTTTTTGATATTACTTCATTGTCTACCACCTTCAAACAAACATTTCAATATATGATACTCGTACCAATAGTTTTCATAATATTTTGGTAAATGACTACCATTGTTTTACTATTATATGTACAGAATGCTTTTCTTAACGATTATTGTTTCACTTTATTGTAATGTATCTTGACATTTCTTTTCTCATTGATGTGATCATTTTATTACTATTTCTACAATAGTTGTATAATATTTGATTTGGAGTTTGATTTGAAATTACTTTTGCTGCACATTTTTTTGAAATTAGTGCATTATTTTTACAGGAGATTATTAAGATCATTAAATATAATAAAACTATGTTGAATGCGCCATCAAAATAGAAATTTAAGATTGGTTGGTTGATAAAATGTAACTGTCGCGCAAATACAAAATCTGAATGTTATAAAAGAGCACTTGTTAAAAATGCATTCATTATCTTTAATGGACTGCACTTTCTGCTCTGTTATTTCAAAAATAAAAACAAAAATTCTGCAATTAACAAACAATGTTCTTGTTAAAAGCATTGTATATTACCCATACCCACATCCTTTGAAATGGGGAGCAATATTTTCAATTTTACGGTTACGAAGCAAAAAATAAACTCATTCTCGTAAAATTTGCTCGTGTTGTTGTCACAGTAAAATTTAATTTGTCTTTAAAGAATTTAAACTTTGCCATATTTACAAACTGCCAGTAACATTGTCTTTGATCTCTCGTTTTCTTATAATAATACGGCATAATTCATATGATCCCCGTTAAAATAAAGCATTTTGAATTGGTGCCAAATAATATTTTAAAAAATATGCAATAAAACGTCCATTTTGTGCATAGCTATAATACAAAGTACTCATGAATAATGTATTAAATTTATATTTTTTCTTGTTGGTATTTTGTATGCTTTAAATTCTGCTAACATTTAATAAGTTTTACGAGTTATGAGTAACATAATAAATGTGATTTAAATTAATAGTAAAAATAACAAGTTCCCTAAAAAGGTACCAGTTTAAAATGTACTATAAAAAAATAAGTCTATTGCTTTTTCGACAAATTTTAAATGGCTTCGAACATCCCTATTTCTGTTTGGTGTTTCTTTATTGTTTCTTTGACAGCGGTTTAAAATTTTCTTCAGTTTATCGGTTTTGTGTAAGAATTACTGTGCTTTTAGTGTTTTGTGATATTTTCTGAAGACTACCAGATCATTGTTATTCTTATCACCAACTTACATTGACACGCAGTTAGAAAATCAGTCTCTTCTTTTATCCCATCGGGTTCTTTACTCCTACCGCCCAAATTAGACGGAGCTGCCATCGCATACATATGCAATGGAAAATGATGTTGTTTCTCCACGTTCTGCCTCCCATCGTTACCTCCTTTGTTCCTCGGATCCACTCCAGGAGGCACAGGGAACGTAGGTGGTAACCCCGCGTAGGGCAAAAATGCCCTATTAGGCATCATTAAATTGGGCGGCAACAGCCGTGGAACTGTTGCAGCTACAGGCTGATCATTGAGGCTTTGGTGTTGACTGCTTGGGGTACTGTGAGGGCTAGAGTCCGCTGACCCCGAGTTACTGGATTTAGGTTTGGAAAGATTTAAAGGTGCGTCGGGATCTGAGGGAAGAGGAGGGGGCGTCTGTGGTTGGTTTGGTGTAGGTGTGCGTCGCTCTATGGAGTTGTGACTTAGTTGATGGGAGTTGGATTGTTGGTGGTGTTGATGCTGTTGCTGCTGCTGCTGCTGCTGTTGGTGCTGCTGTTGCTGTTGATGTTGCTGGATTTGAGCTAGATGGGCGGTTGTTGCTGCTGAGATCCAACTTGGTACCTGATGCGGTGGTAGCATCTAAAAAAAAGTAATATTGTTTCTATTGATATATTTATGTAGTAGTATTAAACAATCCAATTGTTTTTTACTTTCGAGATATTATCAATGTGAAGAGAATTTTCTAATTACTTACATGATTTGTCAAAGGACTTTTGGGTACAACTGGGGGAGCACTAGGATTATGCAACCCTCTGGATAGCTGTTCCAAAAAGGGTAAAAACATAAGTCCTTGAGCTCCGCCTCCAGAGTATTGCGCTGAGATCTGTCCCTGAAGTTCTTGGAGTTTTTGTTGCTGATGAAGTAGTTGCTCATGCTGCCTTCTTTGAAGCTCTAGTTGTTTGCTAGTTTCGTTAAGGAGTGGAGGTGTACTGGCCGACTGAAAAAAAGAGTGTGTGTGAGGAAGAGTTATTGAATTAAAGGTTTTAAAATGGAATACATTATTTGGCCAACAGTGTATTTTATAAGTGATTAATTTCAATAATGATGGACAACTTATTAAATTTTTTTACTATTCTAGAACAGACAATATTACCTATGTTTTCAATCCTTTTTATGAATAATAATTAATTACTTTGTAATCAACAATTTATAAAATTGCTCTAGAAGCACATAAAAAGCAAAAAAACCTGCAACAGGTTCAGGATAATTGTCTATTATTTGTATAATTATTTAACATTTTTATTTTAAACGTTTTAATAATTATTAATTGTTTTTGTATTGAACTTTGTTTTATATATTTTAATCATTATAAATGATAATTAAATTGGATTGCCTATTTTTCTATAATTATTAACGCATTTTTGTCCATTTAGTGTCTATGCACATTAATTGTTTTTTATAATTTCAAAATTGCCTTTATTTAGCATAATATTATTAAAAGGAAAGCTAATAGCTGCTAGTCAAATTCTGTTTAATTTCCTAAGATTATAGTAATGCTTTTCAGAACTCCCCTACTGCTGGTCAAGAAACTAAGAACTTTGAGGTATTAAATTAAAATCCGTCACCATTTCGTCAAGAATGACAATTTCATGTACAGGGTTTTTCCGTATATTTTGGAGCACCCCTGGAGCTTTTATTTGAAGACCTAGAAAAAACTTTAAATTACCAAAGTTGCATTATTTCTCCTGAACTGCCAGAATTTGTTATCGGACAAAACAAATGAACATCGTAAATTTGGTTAATAATGCCAATGTCGATTTTTAAAAATGGAACACCCTGTATATTAATTTTTTTTTAACTCCTCACTCTTTTCTGATTCCAAATATCTATATATGTTATATGTTTGTTTCATAAATTATTATCATTATTTATATTAATTATTGTTACTGAATAAGCATTATGTTCTATCATGTTTTCCTCACACCAATATAGATTTTCTAATCCGCAATATTTTGAAATGCAATTTTGCCTAAACGACTAAAGTAAACATATAACATTTATACATATTTGGAATCAGAAAAGAGTGAGGAGTTAAAAAAAAATTAATATACAGGGTTTACGATGTTCATTTGTTTTGTCCGATAACAAATTCTGGCAGTTCAGGAGAAATCATGCAACTTTGGTAATTTAAAGTTTTTTCTAGGTCTTCAAATAAAAGCTCCAGGGGTGCTCCAAAATATACGGAAAAACCCTGTACCGTTTTTAAAAATACTTTTCTCCAAAATTTAAACCATACAATTTCCCAATCCCAACCAATGTATTTATCTCTAAATAAATTTTTTTTTTCTATAACGAAATATTGTTGCTAGGTAAATAGTGATCATAATAATAACCATTTTTAGATAACTGCATGGGTACCCACTAATTATCAGAAATAAAATATTTCCTAGCAAATATGCACCGCATACTAATTTTTCATCTAAGTTAATCTGTGGCCTCATAATTTTCCTTATTTTTGTTCATTAGACTTCTTAGTTTAAATGCATTTATTGAAAAAAAAATCCTTAACGACCCTTTAACTAGCGTTTGTAAGCTGTCGGACATCGCAGTAAACCGTTGAAGAGGTACTTAGGTACTTTAAAATTAACTAGAAAAAACCTGGGTATCGTTTAAAGACAATGTTAACATGTTTACGTTGTTATTTTAATGGTATATTGATTGTATAAAGGAAGTATTTATTGTGTTATATGTTGTGTGCAAAAAATAAAATTTAAACGACTATTGAAATCTTCAATGGTAACAATGTATCGTAACTTTTGAAGTAGTGTATTACAAAATCCCGGTATACCATCTACCCAGGTATCAAAATTAACAAACCTGAGAATCAATAGTTATTAAAAACACAATAAAAGTTAGGAAATTTATTTTCTCATTATAATTTTATAACACGTCACGGGTACAAGGTTTTTTTATTGCTGACATTTATAATCGTGTCAATTAAAGAACTATAATAAAATAAGAATAAAACAACTGGAATTCTAATAATAATTACAGGAAAGTGACAAAAATAAATGCCTTCATTATAAAAGACGCGAAGAGACGAGTGTCAAGCTGTGTGTATCTACCAGTGGCATAACAATACTAAGATTAAACTTTTCATATAATATGTTGTCTATATATATTTAACAATAATATTTAGATAACATTTTTTTTAACAAATGCGTGTCAGAGATCTTCAAATTGTGTGTGATAAAAGAAAAGGTGAATCGTAGATAGATTTATTGTAAAAAGTACTATAGGTTAGGTTGGGTTAGAGTGGCAGACCTCTGACATTGACCAAACAGACACACGTAGTCCTATAAGGACCGTTCTGGTACCACACGAGTTCCGCGGAACATATCCGCATCAGCTTCCTGATGGTTAACGCTACGTAGATCGTAGAAGAATCTTGACAGCTCATTTAAACCAGCCACTGCTGTTAAGAAACTTAGTGAGTCGACCCAGTTGCAGGCTGCTCACTTCCTCCAGATCATTAAATAATGGTGCGCCCAGGGGTTCTTCTCGCGAGGCGGGGGCATTCACACAAGTAATGCTGAATACTTTCCTCCTCTTCTTCATCTCTGCAACTTCTACAGAAGTCGTTAGTTGGTATTTGCATTCGTTCAGCGTGTCTACCGAACAGACACCGTCCGGTGACTACGGTAGTGATGTTTCTTAGGTCCTTCCGGCTGTGCTGTAATAGCGCTGCGGTTTTCCTGCCATCAAATAGGGGCCACAATTGCCTGGAGATGCTACAAGTTGTCAGCCCTGTCCAGCTGTTATCTGTTTTGCGCAAGCTGTTAAGCTATCCGATCTATCTCCTCTTTGACTGATCCCAGTGGTCTAACCACAGTATTATCAGCTAGTTCGACAGACATGGTTGCGCCCTCCCTGGCAAAAAAGTATCATTGTCAGTTAATAATAAAAATATATTAATTTTAAGGAAGTAGGCCATTATCTCAAAGTAGAGCTGTTAAGTTATGAGGAAAATTAAACTCAAAATCGTCTCCACAAATATATTAACGGTCAATGAGGGGGTGGACATGGTTCGATGCTAAAAAGCATCATCATCATCAGCACCATAGGGCCCAAGTGTCACTCACATGGAAGGAACAATTTTAGCAATTATTAAAAACATGAAAAGGACGAGAAAATTTTAAGCAATCAGACTTATAGAAACGAAATTAGAAAATAAAATACATACGTGTATTTAGTAGGAATTTTATTTTCTTTTTGTACATGTTAACGAAAAATGATCACTCCATAATGATGACAAATAACAAATTCAAAAAGAATAATAGAGTAAAAACGGCGGTAGGTTACAATATAATATCTTATAACATTTTTAAAATTAACTGTGTTGTCGCAGGGCCGGATTATCCACTAGGCTAAATAGGCCATAGACTAAGGCGCCACGAAGCCACGAACGAAATAGGCGCCGCGGCTTTTTACCGAATTTCAGTGTACCTATAATAATTATTATATTATACATTTAAATCACTATTTAAACTATGGCATAATTGTTAATTATCATACCTATAAAGTATAAAAAACATTCCACATTCAAATCTAAACGAAACTATACTAAATTAAAGTATTAAGACTATTTAGTTATCAGATATCGTGAAATCAACTTCCTTCGACGACATTATTCAAAACTTCTAAAGTGAAAAATGTCGAAAAATACATTTCTAGTATCTTAATACTCTTCGTTACTTTTAATAAAAGTTTTCGGGCATTGGACCACGAAAACTGTTCCTTTATTACCTTTATATTTTTTGCTCAAAACATTTACATATATTATTTTATTTTTTGATGTCATTGATCTCGTTAATAACGAGTCGTTATTGATATGATGTTTTAGAAGTAATCCCTATACTTTAGTTTATATCATTTTGTGTATTTATAAGGAACCAATCTACCAATATCATTTGATTCTTAGCGCTGAATTTGTGTTTTTATGTGTTTAATTTTTTTGTATCTTAATTAGCTGGATTAGTCGATTCGATTTTTTGAACTTTAAGTTATGATATTTTAAGTTAATTGTTTTATTCATTTCACATTTTGTAAACATTAATCATTAATGTTAAGTTCTTTGTTTATACTCTTCTATTTTTTGTTTTATAATTTTCCCTCAGTACTTACATGTATTATACGTTTATTGCAATTAAATTATTCTATGAGTTTTTTTTTTCAACAAAACGTTTTCCGCTTGCAAAACATATTTTTACGAGATTACGTTTAGGCACAAATTTGATCATGCGTATCATGACTCGCTCAATTTTTTAAAATCCATTTCGAAATTGAAAAAATAGGCGCCAAAATTGGTCTGACCTTAATTCGGCCCTGTATGGCGTTTGGGGAAGATTGCGACAATCGGATAAGGTTCGCACTAGGGGTCCACGGGTCCTAAAGCTGGCCCCAGGCCAGGCGCGTAGCTTATTATTTGATGAAAATAGCCTCGTAAAATCAATGCTGGATGGAATACACATTATTCTAATGGAAAGTAAATACCTTGGGGACCGTTAACCGTTGATTATATTTGGCATAAATGTTCCGCCGCTGGGTTAATAAACGTCTTAGTTAATAAACTAGAAACACTTGTAACTAACAAAGCTTTAAAGGCCGTTTCCAAAACGGTTACAAAAAGTAGTTACTGTCGAGATGATCGACCTCTCGGTGCAGATTTAACACTGGCCATTCTTGTTCTTTGCAGGGCGAGTAATTAGCCAGCCAGCGGAAGTGATATATCATGTAGTAATAATGACCGAGAACAGAATGTTGGAGACGACTAGTTTCGTTTGCTCGTTTTGCTTAAGACTTGGAAATCCTGCCAAATTGTATTGCTCATTCTATAAATGATAAAATGATATCCGGTTTGGTTTAATCCTTCCAGTTTTTTACTTTAACCACTTTTATTTCCAAGTAGCTTTGACGAGACGATAAAGCGATGGTAGAGTTGTCTCTGTCGCACATTTTAAACAATAATTTCATTACTTATCGCAAAGGAAAATGGGAAAGTCGCTGATTATTCCACTAACCCTGAATACTTGCAGAGGGAGTAAAAGGAGGTTGACTCTTACATGAATATAAATGTTAAATTTTCAAAGGTGATAATCAATTCAACCTTTAAACTCTACTGGCCGTGAGCCTAATGAATAAAAATTAAGCAATTACTTGCAGCAATTACTTTTTAACAAAAGCAATTGCTTGACTAGCAAATGCTATAAGTAAAAGCAATAGCTAGATCTGGATATATATGAATAAAATTTTGAAGCAATTGCTGTTTTCCTTGCACCTCTGTCGCAAATGATTATTCAACACAAGTTCAGACGTGGCTTATCCACTTGTTCAGGTTATAGATTTCATGTTCAGTTTGGTGCCTAATTTGCAAAAGAGTTGACGTACCTAAATACAACAACGTTGGTCTATTTATTTAGTACAATAGTAATCTGTTACGTTTTTGTGGAAAATAGGAAACTTATATTTGTGATATGGCAGATTTCAGTGAAAATGAGGAAAGTGATAGTAGTGATGAAGAAATTAAAGACAATCAATTGATATTCGTTCACAAATTGAAGGAACGTAAATAAATCTCTCTGACCACAACCAATAAAATTATTGGCCTTCTCCAAAACTGCATCTATTACAGAAGTGTATGTCTTACAGACAGTAGTTTGGTGAACACCGAGTTCTTCACCTACAGAATTTTGAAAGCCCCGATCTGACAATTTCCGCAGAAAGACTTTAATCTTATTTAAAGGCGACCGTGCACCCCCTCGCCTTTTACCAGTATCAGTCAAAAAAATAATTTGCCAACCATTCAACATTTTCGCAGTCAAATTAATATAACTTTCTGAAATCATCATATCTGCAATTTTTACGTACACTAGATTTTTCTTTGACGGACGTTCATATATTCAGCCATAATTGAAGACATAAATTAAGAGCGACGCACGTGTATGCGGCGGAGAACTAAGTTGACTGCTACCAAGCAAATGATGCAGGGGTCGACCTACCTTAAAAAGTTGAAAGCGATTGCTACACTAGAAAAAGCAATTCCTTAATGTATTCATCACATTTTAAGCAAATGATAGCAATTGCTTCTATTTTTTAAGAAAAAGCATTGACTAGAAGCAATTCCTGCAATTTTAAGCGATCGCTGGACGCAAAAGCAATTACTTTAGTTTTTATTCATTGGCTCTCAAGAAATTACTTCGATTTTATAAGAAAAAGCAATTGCAACATTTTTATTCATTAGGCTCCTTGTTCTTGCAAATAAGTGTTCATTTTCTGTACTCCAATATCTACAATTTTGACAATTTATGGTTTCATGTGATGTTCATTCGCCGATAAAACTAACATGGCGTGAGAATTCTCTATCCTTATTCACTCTTTCCATAACTTCAAAACAAAAGTTTGCTCTTATTTCATCACCTCAATTCCTGATATTTATATGGATGATATTTTTACTTATTTAATTTGATCACATCAATTCCATTATTTCCTTTTACATGGAGTAAAGATTTTAAATCTGCATTATTTTCTTATGCCTTTCCATAAAGTACATCATTATTTTGCTTTAAGCAGTTGCAATTATAAATTACAGTACTGTTGTTGTGCTTGGAGTGGGTCTGTCAGGAAACATCGAAGAAAACATTTCAGTTCCTCTCCTAGAACTATTTTCCATTTAGTACCACCTGATCATTGTTGGATTCTGATTGTGGATTTTGATATTGATGGCAATGAATTGAGGGAATATGCGGCAACATCCTTGGAAATGACACCATAAAGAACTACTAACGTCAATGCTCGTCGTGATATGTAGCGGACTAAAGGTCCGTAACTAATTTAGAACACATGCACGTAAAAAAATAGGTTTTTGGCTGACATGACAAGACGTAAAATAGGTTTTGCAAAAAGGGTCCTCACTGACCTACTTGTCCGGCGTCAAAACTTCTCTCCTCTACTTATACCAGTACCAGGATAAAGTGAATTCATCCATTTCCATACAAACTTATAAATAAAATAGTGATTATTTTGTCGAAATGTTCTTTTACTATTTTTCACGCAGTTAAACGCGTTTAAAACAACAATAAAATCCAGATTTAGCCAAACTAAACACTCAACTACCCAAGTGCTGCATGGGTTAAATATTCTAAAATTACAAAAGCATGCCTAAATTTATGTCTTTCACCACTTAACCATTATTTTTATGGCGAATAAACTCCTTAAAGGCCGTGCGGTATTTGCCGCTTGTTAAACATATTATTGACCGCGAATAATGATTTTGTCCTGGCTTGAAATAGATTTTCAATATTTAATTATTTCTTGTTATAGTATGACTAAATGGTAGCCTGCGTATACAGGGTGGTGCCTGGACTGGCCCAACTTAAGAAATCACACGCAAAATTTAAAGTGGCCAGAAACTATTGTAGTAATTTGACGAACTAACTTATGTATCTACGCTTACCTGAAAAATTCAGTCAAGATAATAATAATAATAATAATAATAATAATAATAATAATAATAATAAAGTTTATTTAAAATTTTATAATATAATAAATATGTTTATGTTGATGTATTCGATAAACTTATTCTACAATCCCCTGAAGCTGAGCTTGTTAGGTAGAAAACGAAAAAATTAAATATTGCGGTAGGTGCTCCGCTATCCTAACGTATTCGTTGCTATAAAGGGGGAATGCAGCGGAAGTGGATGGGAACTATGAATCGCGATTCCTTCCCGCGAAGTCCACTTTGTATTAATTTGTTTACATTAAAAGACGTCCTGTATCTTTAGGTTTGCCAGTACTATGTACCGTACAAGCAAAAATTATTTGCATCAATGAGGGCTTGGATTAAAAAACGTAGAGCCTGGTTTAGATCACAATGATATGGGGACGATATATTTAACCAAATCTAGGTTAAAATTTTGTCAAATTCATGTTATGACATGATATGCCAAACTAATGAGTAATAAAATAAGCAGACAATTAATACAAATTTATTTTTTTTTGTTTACAAAAACAGAAAGAAAAAGAAAAATAATTACATAAATTGCTGAAATTGGCCACCGCCATGCTCCAAGCATAAATTCACACATCTCTTCATATTTTAAATCATTTATTTCCAATAAATTTTGGGTAAACCATTGAGAGTAATTCCTGCTTCTTTCAAAATCTGCGGCTTGTATTTCTTGGAATGCTTGCACTTTATAAGGAAATCAATTTAGCTGCTTCTTCAGAATAGTCCTGCATGTTCCATAAGATCTTCCCACTTCTTGGGACAGGCGTCTTATACAATTTGTTGACGTATTTTGCATTATTTCACGAACGTTTGCAACAAGTTCTTCTGTTCTTACAGATGGTCTTCCTGCTCCTTTTTTGTGTTGTATAGAATCTGTTTCCCCAAACACAACCACGGTTCTTTTCAGGCAATGATAAAAATCCCTAGCAATAAAAGCAACGTTAGGAAAATGTTCATGAAAATCGTCCATGCAGAAACCCGGATTGCCACTCACCATTTACTTTAACCCCGTTTCGAAAATACGCTTCAACCATGAATGTTTTGTGCTGTCCCGTAAAGCCCATTGTGTAAGTTGTTCAAGAAATTGGAAAAATTAGCGATGAATCAAATAATAACGACTGTCATCAAAGATGACGGAATAACTGATTGATTGTTAATTCAGGTAGTTACTGACACCCAAGAGGTATTAAGCTCTACGGCTAAGCATTACGTCCTTAGATGCAAGGCCCTCTTTGATGCAAATAATTTTTACTCGCACGGTATATACTCTGGGCTAATAGTGTTCCATATATGCAGATACATTTTTACGTTTTACGGGGTTGATTTTCGAAAAATCCCCTCTTAGTGGTCCGTTATACTTTACTATAATATTGCCATTATACAATTTTCAGTTATAATATCATAACTATTAGCAAATATTTAAAGCTGGTATTTTCGGGGAATTAAACTGGTCCCTTAAATAACAATAGCAAACATTTTCTTTAACTAAATTAGTTTTATGTCTCCACTGGGATGCGAACCCAGAACTTATCGTTTGTCGGACGACAGTGCTAACCAATTGAGAAACGGAGTCGTTGGCCCTACAATAATTTCTGCATAGTTCACATCCACATTTTCTTATTTTCTAAAGAAGTTATAACGAAATCACAAGCTATTATTTTAGTCTCCAGATGCACACCCGAGATGGTTAAATATAGTATCGGTAAAGAAGTTAGAAAGTGCATTGAAGGTGCAGTGAATGGAGGATAAAATTGGACCTGTGCCGACGTATATTTAGGTACCGTGGGCGAGTTGGCAACCTGCGAATATTTCAAGAAAAAAGAACATGAAGAATTTTAACAGATGAACAATTCTTAAGCGACTTTTCGTGCTGAACAACACGGCTCCTGAAAGTTGAAAGTGGCTATTTATATAATGTTAGAATGGTTAGTTTTGTTGGGTTAGGACCATAGCCGCACTTAAAATTTCTTCATTATGTCTTTCGTGAAACCCTTCATATGGGGTCACATTACTCTAATATGTCATCAATTGATTCCCTTGATCCTTTTAAATAGGGATTCTCTATAGCTCTGATCAGCGTCGAAGATGGCCCTATCTGCGCCGGATACTTGGAGGACGAGGAGACTCCGCTATACTTTCTGGGCACCTGCGAGGCCCCGGGAACTCTGGCATCAGGTGCTGAAGCGATATACTTGGCTTTATAAAAAGGTAGGATCGCTTTTGCGAAAGCCAAGGTGGTTATAGTTGTTGGGGAAAGACTCTAGGGTAGCCAAAAATAATCGTTGTTGGTCTACTTGCGTGGCTTCGAAACCCAGCAGTACAACTACTACTACTACAATTACTACTATTATATGATACTTTTAGATACGTCTTAATGATATAACTTACGGACAATAAAGTGTTAATTAATGGGATTTAATTTTTTTTAACACGCCAAAGAGATTTGCTACTTCGAATCTCCAACTACAAAATACACATATCTAATTATAATTATTATTAATTGTATGGGGTTATATTAATTTTGCTTTTAATGTAGCTCATGTGTTTGTTTGTCTGGACAGCCAGCAACGAAGAGCTGATACGGTTTTTGGAACATAATAATAGTATAAGACAATCCATGAAATTTACCATGGAAACAAAAAAACATTCCACTCTAAAACACAAAAAATTGTATCTAACAAATCCCTTGCGAGTATGCATGGCGAATAGTACATTGGAGAAACACGGAGACCTCTTCCCGTACGAGTTAAAGAACATCTGAAATATACTCAAAGAGGTAAAACTTCGAGATCAGATATAGCGGAACATGTATGTACCAACCAACATAATATACAGTGGTCAGAAGACAAGGTTTTGGACACGGAACTGACGGAACAGCACTGGAGAAAACGAAAATTTAAACAAGCAGCTTTAATGAATCAAAATACCCAAATATTTAGTAAACCATATCCTCAATATCTGGAAGCCTCTTCTTGTCCAAAACCAACAGCTCAAACTTCACACCCCAATAAGCACGTAGGCGAACTTATCAAGCTTCATTGCACATGGATAGAATTTAAGACAGCAGCATTAGAATTATAATTTAGTTTTTACTTGAAAACGGTAAGAGATACTACAAACCGAAACGTTGCGTTAAGTAACAAAATAAAGACAATGGAAGTCCGACAAGGTATTTTTTTGGGAGTAGCTCATATTTGTCGAAATGTAACTTATGGGTGATTAATCCTTACTCTTTACGCGTCTTGTATTTGCAAAGTTAAAAATTAGAAATAAACTTTGTGAATCAAAAATTTTAAAAATCTTTCTATTAAAAGTAAAAGCCTATCAAAAAAAAACTATGCATTATTTAGTCATTCGCATTCTTTTGTGACTCAGTCCCCAATGGCAGATAAAGAAACCACATCAGAACGGGACCGACCTTTCAACGCCTATCCCTAAAAAACCCACATGGCTGACAGCAAAACTTTAACACTTTTAATGTACTTACCGACTTTTCGAAAATGTGCTCTTTCTTCACCTTTTAAGATTCTGCTATATTTGCGATTTTTATTTATAAGTGGCTTTTTGTCGAGCGACTTAAAAGATTTAATGTAAATCTGATGCGTTGTTTTTGGGATTTTATAACGTACCTATATAATACCCTGTCCATTTTTTATCTTAAGAAAAATGATAGAAACCCATTTTAGACCGGAGACATTTTAAGCGTCGTTTTATGCCATTAGAGAAAGTAAGGTTAGAAGTAAATTTCAACTGTGTTAAATGAAATGCAACCTTATTGTATAAGGATTTTTCAGGTGGTTAGAAAAATTATTTTATTGCATAGTATTTGTTACCACTACCTGACAAGTATAGACTGTCTATATATTATGATACAAGACCCAAACGGGTGTCTGCTCAGTTTGTATGGACTACTAAGAGATGGTGCTAACGGCTATATACAACCAACAAAGGTTGATATGATAATTTTTAGTACCTACGAAAGTTGTCTGAGCGCAGGTATGAACATGAACACTTACCCTGTACTGACGAGAACAAAAGAGTTCGAAACTGGTCTGCAGGTGGTGACATCCTATTGAGATGACTGACTTTCAATTTCTTAGTAGTAGTAGTAATATCTCACTGTGTTAGATGAAATGCAACCTTATTTGTAAGGATTTTTCAGGTGGTTAGAAAAATATTTTATTGCATAGTATTTGTTACCACTACCTGACAAGTATAGACTGTCTATATATTATGATACAAGACCCAAACGGGTGTCTGCTCAGTTTGTATGGACTACTAAGAGATGGTGCTAACGGCTATATACAACCAACAAAGGTTGATATGATAATTTTTAGTACCTACGAAAGTTGTCTGAGCGCAGGTATGAACATGAACACTTACCCTGTACTGACGAGAACAAAAGAGTTCGAAACTGGTCTGCAGGTGGTGACATCCTATTGAGATGACTGACTTTCAATTTCTTAGTAGTAGTAGTAATATCTCACTGTGTTAGATGAAATGCAACCTTATTTGTAAGGATTTTTCAGGTGGTTAGAAAAATATTTTATTGCATAGTATTTGTTACCACTACCTGACAAGTATAGACTGTCTATATATTATGATACAAGACCCAAACGGGTGTCTGCTCAGTTTGTATGGACTACTAAGAGATGGTGCTAACGGCTATATACAACCAACAAAGGTTGATATGGTAATTTTTAGTACCTACGAAAGTTGTCTGAGCGCAGGTATGAACATGAACACTTACCCTGTACTGACGAGAACAAAAGAGTTCGAAACTGGTCTGCAGGTGGTGACATCCTATTGAGATGACTGACTTTCAATTTCTTAGTAGTAGTAGTAATATCTCACTGTGTTAGATGAAATGCAACCTTATTTGTAAGGATTTTTCAGGTGGTTAGAAAAATATTTTATTGCATAGTATTTGTTACCACTACCTGACAAGTATAGACTGTCTATATATTATGATACAAGACCCAAACGGGTGTCTGCTCAGTTTGTATGGACTACTAAGAGATGGTGCTAACGGCTATATACAACCAACAAAGGTTGATATGATAATTTTTAGTACCTACGAAAGTTGTCTGAGCGCAGGTATGAACATGAACACTTACCCTGTACTGACGAGAACAAAAGAGTTCGAAACTGGTCTGCAGGTGGTGACATCCTATTGAGATGACTGACTTTCAATTTCTTAGTAGTAGTAGTAATATCTCACTGTGTTAGATGAAATGCAACCTTATTTGTAAGGATTTTTCAGGTGGTTAGAAAAATATTTTATTGCATAGTATTTGTTACCACTACCTGACAAGTATAGACTGTCTATATATTATGATACAAGACCCAAACGGGTGTCTGCTCAGTTTGTATGGACTACTAAGAGATGGTGCTAAAGGCTATATACAACCAACAAAGGTTGATATGATAATTTTTAGTACCTACGAAAGTTGTCTGAGCGCAGGTATGAACATGAACACTTACCCTGTACTGACGAGAACAACCTGGCGGAATTAGATCTATAGTAATCTTCCAAGAGCACCTGCTCGAAAGACATTTCTCCGAAATAAACTTAAACACGACTACTAAACCACGGGTTAACATCAACCCCGGCACGGGCCCTGCCTGGCCGCGTTTCCCCAGAAAGGTGCCCAAAACACCATTCACTGGGCGAGCATATTTTACATATTTATATTATGTACATTATATATTATTGAAGTTTAGATAAGTGTAATTCAAATGTAAAAATATGAATAAACGTTTAAAATGAAAAAATGACTGACGAGAACAAAAGAGTTCGAAACTGGTCTGCAGGTGGTGACATCCTATTGAGATGACTGACTTTCAATTTCTTAGTAGTAGTAGTAATATCTCACTGTGTTAGATGAAATGCAACCTTATTTGTAAGGATTTTTCAGGTGGTTAGAAAAATATTTTATTGCATAGTATTTGTTACCACTACCTGACAAGTATAGACTGTCTATATATTATGATACAAGACCCAAACGGGTGTCTGCTCAGTTTGTATGGACTACTAAGAGATGGTGCTAAAGGCTATATACAACCAACAAAGGTTGATATGATAATTTTTAGTACCTACGAAAGTTGTCTGAGCGCAGGTATGAACATGAACACTTACCCTGTACTGACGAGAACAAAAGAGTTCGAAACTGGTCTGCAGGTGGTGACATCCTATTGAGATGACTGACTTTCAATTTCTTAGTAGTAGTAGTAATATCTCACTGTGTTAGATGAAATGCAACCTTATTTGTAAGGATTTTTCAGGTGGTTAGAAAAATATTTTATTGCATAGTATTTGTTACCACTACCTGACAAGTATAGACTGTCTATATATTATGATACAAGACCCAAACGGGTGTCTGCTCAGTTTGTATGGACTACTAAGAGATGGTGCCAACGGCTATATACAACCAACAAAGGTTGATATGATAATTTTTAGTACCTACGAAAGTTGTCTGAGCGCAGGTATGAACATGAACACTTACCCTGTACTGACGAGAACAAAAGAGTTCGAAACTGGTCTGCAGGTGGTGACATCCTATTGAGATGATTGACTTTCAATTTCTTAGTAGTAGTAGTAATATCTCACTGTGTTAGATGAAATGCAACCTTATTTGTAAGGATTTTTCAGGTGGTTAGAAAAATATTTTATTGCATAGTATTTGTTACCACTACCTGACAAGTATAGACTGTCTATATATTATGATACAAGACCCAAACGGGTGTCTGCTCAGTTTGTATGGACTACTAAGAGATGGTGCTAAAGGCTATATACAACCAACAAAGGTTGATATGATAATTTTTAGTACCTACGAAAGTTGTCTGAGCGCAGGTATGAACATGAACACTTACCCTGTACTGACGAGAACAAAAGAGTTCGAAACTGGTCTGCAGGTGGTGACATCCTATTGAGATGACTGACTTTCAATTTCTTAGTAGTAGTAGTAATATCTCACTGTGTTAGATGAAATGCAACCTTATTTGTAAGGATTTTTCAGGTGGTTAGAAAAATATTTTATTGCATAGTATTTGTTACCACTACCTGACAAGTATAGACTGTCTATATATTATGATACAAGACCCAAACGGGTGTCTGCTCAGTTTGTATGGACTACTAAGAGATGGTGCTAAAGGCTATATACAACCAACAAAGGTTGATATGATAATTTTTAGTACCTACGAAAGTTGTCTGAGCGCAGGTATGAACATGAACACTTACCCTGTACTGACGAGAACAAAAGAGTTCGAAACTGGTCTGCAGGTGGTGACATCCTATTGAGATGACTGACTTTCAATTTCTTAGTAGTAGTAGTAATATCTCACTGTGTTAGATGAAATGCAACCTTATTTGTAAGGATTTTTCAGGTGGTTAGAAAAATATTTTATTGCATAGTATTTGTTACCACTACCTGACAAGTATAGACTGTCTATATATTATGATACAAGACCCAAACGGGTGTCTGCTCAGTTTGTATGGACTACTAAGAGATGGTGCTAACGGCTATATACAACCAACAAAGGTTGATATGATAATTTTTAGTACCTACGAAAGTTGTCTGAGCGCAGGTATGAACATGAACACTTACCCTGTACTGACGAGAACAAAAGAGTTCGAAACTGGTCTGCAGGTGGTGACATCCTATTGAGATGACTGACTTTCAATTTCTTAGTAGTAGTAGTAATATCTCACTGTGTTAGATGAAATGCAACCTTATTTGTAAGGATTTTTCAGGTGGTTAGAAAAATATTTTATTGCATAGTATTTGTTACCACTACCTGACAAGTATAGACTGTCTATATATTATGATACAAGACCCAAACGGGTGTCTGCTCAGTTTGTATGGACTACTAAGAGATGGTGCTAAAGGCTATATACAACCAACAAAGGTTGATATGATAATTTTTAGTACCTACGAAAGTTGTCTGAGCGCAGGTATGAACATGAACACTTACCCTGTACTGACGAGAACAAAAGAGTTCGAAACTGGTCTGCAGGTGGTGACATCCTATTGAGATGACTGACTTTCAATTTCTTAGTAGTAGTAGTAATATCTCACTGTGTTAGATGAAATGCAACCTTATTTGTAAGGATTTTTCAGGTGATTAAAAAAATATTATCTCGCATAAAACTGATATAGGGGACCGACGGGCAAAACGGGGTACTTAAGCCTTAAAATGTCATATAAAAACAACTATAAATTTTAAGGAACTCAAAATAGGGCAACAATCCTATTGTAGTATTGACTATTTATTCATAATATTTTAACTTAAAAAAAAGTCAACGTAAACGATAAAACAGGAAAATAACACAACTATGTAACTTACCCCATTATGCCCGTCGTGTAGGGCAAAATGGGGTAGTATAGTTAAGGTGAAAAAAAAATTACTGACAATGCTCACAAACAAGTACTGCTTCGTCGTCTTCATCTTCTACCCCTGCACATCAATTATGAGCCCAGTTGTGGCAACCGAAACAACATATCCAACCCTGCGGGGAACTTGAAAAAAAGTCGCCGCGGTACAAACAGTCGATGTCACTAACTTCGCCTTCCGAATCCGATTCCACTTTTTTAGTTTTGTGTAATTTGAATTTTTTAGTTGTCTTTGATTGGCTTTGAACATCTGCTATCTTTCTTTTTACTGATTTTTACCTCCATCGATTTACCTTTTTCCTGAGTCTATTCTAAATCTGTTTTATAGGGCGATGAGGTTAGGATGGTTGTTTTTCCTTTTTTTCTTGAAGCTCTTTTCTTGTTTTGATTAACTTGAGGGATTGGTAAGATAGCTTTGGGGCTGACAAACTCAAAACTAATATCGCTCTCTTTTAACGTTCCTGCATGGTTGCGGCTCAGGATACGTATACCCCATTTTGCCCGACCATAGGGTACCCCATTTTGCCCGATGAGCAAATTTTGAGGTTAGTGCTTGTTTTTTGAACTAAAAATTTGTGTTTTTTAAAATATAATAACAAAAAAGATGGTAAAAAATATACACTTTTAGTTGACAATAATATAATTTTATTATAAATTGATTTAATATTACTAACTCTAAATTTAATCTGTCAAAATATTAAAACTTTGTATATTAAAAATGCACATGTGCTCACCAAAACAGTTCAGTAGCAACTGAGGTCCTCAATCGTATAGCAGAGAACGGACCCAAACGTGATGACAAAATGCCGAAGGCGTAGTATAGATGGAGCGACTCGGTTAGAATAAAAGAAGGGTACCCCGTTTTAGGCGCCTACCCCGTTTTGCCCGTCGGTCCCCTACTTATTTTCTTTTTTAAATGTTTTTGTGTTTATATTTTAGTTGTTCTGTTTGAGGACTGATATTTTAATCATTTAGAAAGTGATCTTTTCAAATTTTAAATTTAGAGTATCTGCTTGATTATCATTTTTTGTTTTATACTTTGACGAATGTAAACATATTTGTACTTAACATGAATAAAACTAATAAAAAATAGAAAGTGACAATAGATCAATGATTATTTCAACACTGTTGAAGATTTAGAGGAAGTTGACTCTTATGAAAAAGGCATTGATGCTAAGTATAATATTGACGGTGATGATGACAGCCATGAAGATCTGCCTCTTGCCTCTTGCTCGTCATATTTCTTGATTGTATTTTAACGAATTTGACTGTATTCTTTCTTTCTTTGCTTTCCATATTTAACCATATTTGTGTTTTCTATTTTGCGGATGATATTTTTGTATTAAATGTTTATGTTCTTTGAGTTTCTTAGTTTTTCTTTTTCTTAATTTGTTTCCAATATTTCCACAAAATATATTTTCGAAACTTTTACAACACTATCAGTAATAAATATGAAACTTTTTAACTATTTAAATAATCTGAAGCCGCCTCATAAAAATAATTACTCTGCAAAAAACAAGTACTTTATTAGAAAGAAACACCAAACAAATTTTAGAATATTTAATATTAAATCCAATGCAATGTCCTTTTTATCAGTACCTAGCTACCACACTGGGTTTTTAAAAATATGTTTGACAGATAACCTAAAAATGTATCCATTCAGTTGTTCATGCTGTCTTGTCTTAATTATGATAAAAATAAACTATACTGGAGGCTAGAGGCAGAGTCAGATTAAACTACAAAATGATGTAACATTCTTATTTTCCCTACTGGCATATCGTCACTCATTCACACCTTGGTGGTTGTGCAATTTTTATATACGGATCCCAAGCCGGATACGACTGAGATGAAGAGGAACTGAAAGACAGACTTGCGTTATTTTTGAAGCGATGAATTCGCTACTTGAAGCCAGATCTTTGTACTGATCCGGAACCAGTGAACCACTTCTAGAGATGCATAGTTAGATTATTTAAACCCTTGACTTTCTATTTACTCACCTATGAAAAGTAACTGCAGAATTCTTTTTCGAATTTTCGCATACTGGCGACTAATCTCTAAAAAAATAGCACAAAACACTTAAAACACAGCAATTATTACACAAGACCGATAAACTGAAGAAAATTTCGATGCCTTTTCTATGGACATTCCTAAACGGAAAAAAGTGAAACAACGTCATCATGGCCTCAGACCAATATCGTGGCAGTCACATCTTTGGGGGGCGGAAAGCTCTTACTGCTGCGTTGCCACACTGCAGACTTTTTATAAGGTTTTAGAGACAAAGATTTAAATTTCTCAGTACTTTTAACAGCGTAAGTTTAGCAAGCAAAGTGGAAGCAATTTGTATGTTCATTTACTTCAGAATGGAATACGATTTTGGCAATAGATACCACGGTGCCAGATCATTAGTTTAAACGCTTGTTTGACGTGGCGTTCTGTGTTGAACATTGGCGAAAGATGCAGTTACTTTGGAGCCTTTTATAGCTTGGGAAAAAATTGGACTGAACCACCTGTGTAGTTTCCTTTCTATGCTTGTATGCAGCTATTATAAAAATTATATATTTAAACTACGGCAGTGGCTATTGGGTTTCTAAGATAGGTACTACTGCTCATATTATTTTAAAACAATTACCCTTTAGCCTGTTGTTTATAAGCTGATCTTTAAACATCGGAATTTCCAAATATTTACTCTCAATAATAAAATCTAAATTGTAATTGCTTCTCAAAAAGAATTACGATTGTTTAAAATTCTGATAAACAAACGATAATTGTAAAATGCTTTTCGAGTAAGAGAATATAAAGAACAGTGATTTGATGAGTTTATTTACACAACAGATTTGCTTTTCGGAACGTTACCGCGCAATACTCATTATTTTATATCGTTGTTTGGGTTTGTAACAGTTATGTATTTGTTACAGGCAGTCCCGGCAGCGTAAATAATGTAAACTTTTTCCCGGTTACTGTACACTTATACCGTGCGAGCAAAAAATATTTGCATCAAAGAGGGCCTTGCATCTAAGAACGTAATGCTTAGTCGTAAAGCTTAATACCTGTTGGGTGTCAGTAACTACCTAAATTAACAATCAATCAGTTATTCAGTCATCTTTGACAGTCGTTACAAGTAATTTGATTCATCGCTAATTTTTCCAATTTCTTGATCAATTCACACAATGGGCTTTACGGAACAGCACAAAACATTCATGGTTGAAGCGTATTTTCGAAACGGGGTTAGAGTAAATGGTGAGTGGCAATACAATCTTGGTTTGGGCATGGACGATTTTCACGAACATTTTCCTAACGTTGCTAATACAAAACAAAAAGGAGCAGGAAGACCATCTGTAAGAACAGAAGAACTGGTTGCAAACGTTCTTGAAATATTGCAAAATACGCCAACAAATTGTATAAGACGCCCGTCCGAAAAAGTGGGAAGATCTTATGGAACAGCAATTTATGTAATTATTTTTATTTTCCTTTCTGTATATTCTTATTTTGTTAATTTTGTAAACAACAAAAATAAATTTATATTTGTCTACTTATTTTATTGCTCATTAGTTTGGCATATCATGTCATAATATGAATTTGACAAAATTATAACCTAGATTTGGTTAGATATATCGTCCCCATATCATTGTGATCTAAACCAAGCCCTACGTTTTTCAATCCAAGCCCTGTTTGATGCAAATAATTTTTGCTCGCACGGTACTAATCACTAATACAGATTTAATGTCCAACCAAACTCACTGTTTTGAATTGTCTCTTAATAGTTCTCTTAAAATATATTTATTTATATTTTTTAATCGCTGTAAACGTCACGACAAAGTTTCAAACTAAAATTTATGATCCGAGCAATCGAAACACATTAGACCGAGTCAAATATTCCAAACCAACAAATAAACCGAGCCTCAATTTATTGACTGGGAAACGAAGATCTGCCGTTATTGCTTCTCTACCTGATTTACGGAGATTTCTTGACTGACGTATGGTCCGCGAGAAACAACAGAGCTCACGTGTTACATAAATTTACCGTTTCAGTCTCGTTCGTTTGATCTCCGTCTTTCTTCTCTCAAATTCAATAGCTTTACGTTTCAACATGACTGTTTTGGATGAATCTTTAGTGCCAAAATGCCACACGATTCCAACAAAAGGTACTGGTTTATGACCAGTTGGTGATCTTCAATTCGATTGAAACCTAAACTTACGAAGACAACTGGTTTTAATCATTGCTGATGCCATCTTTTACTCTAGCCTTGAGGAGAACAAAGCATAACAGATCGAGGCAATAAAGTATGAGAAGAAACGGAATTTTGTGGTCAATTTGGTTAAATTGGTTCCTATCAGGTTTAAGTTCTTTATGACTTTATGGGCGCTATAAGTTTTAATAAATTATAGCGGTGGAAAATAAAATACCAAAGGGTAATTTCCTTGACGTTGATAAGTTTATTAATGGTCATTAGTTGCTTTAAAGTACGCAGCGATTTTTATTCTAAAAGGACCTGCAAGAACTAAAGGGCGTGCAGCTGTTTCTATTTGGCAATATTTTCGTGAATCTCATCACACGTTGTGCACCATTGGTGCACCATTCTGGTGGTATTATAGAAAAGTTCAGAAACTGGCAAGTAGACCACCCTTGAATCTTCCCTCAACAGTGGAGCGAAGATTCCTCTTCTTTTACAGCATTTAAAATTGTATCTTAAGTTAGGATCTCTCTATTGAAATAAAAATGTTGCACTTTTCTTCTTATCTTCGCATCCTCATCAATTTGTATAGGTGTCCTTCCTGGCGATTGTTTGGGAGGGGCTACCCTTCCAGATTTTTTTCCCTAAGAATCCTATAGATTGTTGATTCACTATCTCCCGTCATATTAGGACATGCTGATGCTAGGTTTCTGACAGTACTAGATGGTGTTTGGTGCACAAGTGCATCGTGTACATGTAAACCTATTGTCTTTGCTTTTAGGTCAAACACACCTTTTCAAAACACTGGAGAATAATTATTCGCCATATCACATGTATTATTTTTATAATATATACACAAGCTTTCGATAACACGTTAAAAAGAAAACTAAACTACCTCACTTGAAGTTTGAAATATTCAATGACATAAGCCACCTACCTGTATACCTATGCAATAATAGTTAATTTAGTTATTTAAGATCAGGTACCTGTTATTGTTACGCTTATGGTTTATTGACGTTTTACGACTCATGACCCTCAGCTGTGCTGTCAGGCTTTAAGAAACAGTTGTACCCGTCCTTAATCCAGATTATCCTTAAATCACGTTTTAAATTACTTTTTGGTATGTTGTACAACGGTATATACATATGAATTTAATCTGGATTAAAGCTGATCCTATAAAACCTTGCATACCTCCGTAAAAATATCAAATCGAACTTCCAAGACTAAATTTTTAATTAATAAAATATCCAAATACATAACATAAATAAAGATATTTATTATAAGAATAACACAAACAAATGAATGGAAACAGAAACGGAAATAATAAAAACGTCAACTATAAAACCAGATGAGAATAAATCTATGCCTTTTAATTTATTAGGCAATGAAGAAATAACCAAAAATACTTTATTAAGTCTCAACTTAAATTAACCTCCTTTTGTTTACCTTTCCGTGTACACAAAGCTGTCATAACTTTTGGGTAATATAATCAGAGTGAATAAGGAATATACGAGGTGAACCCATGCATTAGTAAAGAAGGACAGCAACGATCTGAGAATCACAGAATACCAAAGGTTTTAGCAATTACGTTACTAGGAGGTAGTTTGCCCCCTTTCGATTCAGGGTATTCGCACTTTTTCTAATCGTAGCATTTATCAGGCAAAGCTCACTTTAATAAACTTTTATACCAATAAATTGTTTTTCAAAGCTACTTTCAATATTTATTCATAATAATGACTGTTGGAATGGTTGATAAAGTGAGTTTTCTACAAAAATAGGGTTGTAAGTAGGACAAAAAATGTTTGATTTTTGATTCTGCATCGAATGACATAAAAAGATACAGGGGTTGCTATTTGAAATAAGAAAAATAAATTGCTTTAAAGTTTGCACAGTTTGACACTAAACTTTGGACACCCTGTACAATTCGTATTAATCAATCTTGGTCAACGAGACTGTTAGACGTTATTTAATAAGTACCCTTGTACAATTTTATTAACAAGGCATTATTTTTATTTATATTAGTTTTTAAAACCAGTGGTGCAAAACTGGTATTTTTTAGATTTTATTTTTTTTCGCCTATACTTAATACTGAATCGATTTCAATAAAATTTTAGGGGAATGTAGTCAACAACTATAGGAGACACCCAAATAAGTAAGAAAATATATGGCATGTAAAATATATGGCATGTCATCTAAAAAAATACATCTTTATGACGTCACACTTTTTTGGAACACCCTGAATGAAAATAGTTATTTTCCTAACAAGTGCGCAAAGTGATACTTTTCCGCACGCAAGTACAGTTGGACGAACGACGCGAAGCGGAGTTCGGATAAGTTCTTGCGTGCGGAAAAGCACTTTGCGCACTTGTTAGGAACAACATTTTTCCTACGAGCTTCATATCAGATAACAACAAAAATAAAAATATGATAATTTATTTAATAATTTTTAATTCGACTTTAAAGAAAGAACTATAATATACTTACAACTAAAAATTACATAACAAAAAAAAATAATAGAAAATTAAAAAATTACATAACAATAAAAAAAATAATAGGAAACTTAATTATTTGTTTATAACATTTATATTTATCGTCAGAGCTGCTCATTTTAACAGTGTTTATATATATTCCCTACCAAGGAGATTTTTGAATAGTTTTACTTTTCCGCACCCAGTGCGGATAAAAGTCTTATCCGCACTAGTGCGGAAAAGTGTAACTTTGCACACAAAAATGCGTGCGCAAAGTACTACTTTGCGCACGCTCGTAGGAAAAAAATATTTTCCTGAAATGTGCTCCAAGATACAGGTAAGGTGTGCAAAATATCAAAGGTGCAAGACCCTGTATATTATACGATCCACTATTAGTACTAATAAGTACTTTAATTTATTATTAATTTCCTTAATTATTTTTGTACCGGGTGTTCCACCTAAGGAGGTAATCGGCTATATCTCAGAAAGTAATAACACTAGGACTTTGGGAAAAAATATATATCGATAAAAGCGGCCAAGAGAAATTGCTGGAAATTATTTTCAAGTTCGAAAAATGACCGCTAGGGGGCGTAAGAGAACTTTCATAATAGAAATGCCGATTTTGTCTTGATTTTTTTTAATAAAAATAATGTTAAAAATATAAGCATTGTATTCTCCATAAAATTATGCAACTTTATGTTAGGAATCGTTTTTTTCTATTTTCAATAATAAAGTGGTGGGAGAAGGTCAAACCTTTTTTCTTTCAAACGCTGATATCTCTGCTTTGGATGAACCGATTTTATTCAACTTGGTCTTGAAAAAAAGCCCTTTTTTTCCTCTATACGTAGATTTATTAACTATACCATATTGATTCTGATGGTGGCCACTAGATGGCGTTTTTCCGTAATTCCTCAATGAATAAGGATTTTCTCAAAAAAATTAAATGCTATGATATGACTTTTTTATCATATTTTATTTTAGGCTTATAAAGGCTATTAAATAGTGAAATAAAAAATCCAGGTCCGTATTTAAAATAAAAAAGTTGATGACGGTCGCTCGAATCCGAAACGTCGGATTAAAAAACTAACCCCATCAGCTTGTAGAGGAGGAAAAGTTACTATAAGGAATTGAAAACAGCAACGTGATATCTTTTGTTAAACTAGTTAAACCAGTGATTTAATTGATTAATGAATGTTTTAAAAAATGGCCTATTTTTCCATATTAATTATTATTATCTCCAATTTCTCTAGTTTAACAAAAGATATCACGTTGCAGCTTTCAGTTTCTTGTAGTTACTTTTTCTCCTCTACAAGCTGGCGGGGTTAGTTTTTTAATCCGACGTTTCGGATTCGAGCGACCATCATCAACTTTTTTATTTTAAATACAGACCTGGATTTTTTATTCCACTATATAATAGCCTTTATAAGCCTAAAATAAAATATGATGAAAAAGTCATATCATAACATTTGATTTTTTTGAGAAAATCCTTATTCATTGAGGAATTACGGAAAAACGCCATCTAGTGGCCACCATCAGAATCAATATGGTATAGTTAATAGATTTACGTGTAGAGGAAAAGAAGGGCTCTTTTTCAAGACTAAGTTGAATAAAATCGGTTCATCCAAAGCAGAGATATCAGCGTTTGAAAGAAAAAAGGTTTGACCTTCTCCCACCACTTTATTATTGAAAATAGAAAAAAACGATTCCTAACATAAAGTTATATAATTTTATAAAGAATACAATGCTTATATTTTTAACATATTTTTATTGAGAAAAATCAAGAGAAAATCGGCATTTCTATTATGAAAGTTCTCTTACGCCCCCTAGCGGTCATTTTTCGAACTTGAAAATAATTTCCAGCAATATTCTTCGCCGCTTTTATCGATATATATTTTTTCCCAAAGTCCTAGTGTTATTACTTTCTGAGATATAGCCGATTACCTCCTTAGGTGGAACACCCGGTACATAGGTAGGTACGATCTATAGATTAAGTCCCTCGTATACATAGTTATACAATCCCGTTTATTACAAAAACATTTACGTCCCAATTTTACACATGGTCGAATAAATAACTTAGGATGTGAAGTAGCAACATTTTAAATTGCTCGATCTTGTTAATTGCGCTCGCAGTAATGACAGAAACGTCATTTCGTTGGACTATAAAAACGACTTTGCAAAACAATGTAATGTGCCCAGTATTGTTTCGGCAAATCACAGCATCTGGCTGGCACATGTTGGTTCGCTTGAGATGACACACACGTTTTAAATCTTATAAATCTTTATTTCCTTTAGTAGGTAAGGATATAAATCTCGTTGAGTGATAATAAATTTCAAATTTTATTATTTTAAAAACACACTTTATATTTTAGATTCACGTCAATTTTTTGCAATCTTTTAGTTGCTCAATGTGTAATTCACCCATGGATTTGTCCACTATTCTCAAATTTGATTGTTTCGCCATTATTTTGGGTCATATGGAATGTGGTTTTGATCCATAAAATTGTCGCTACACAGAGAAAAATCACTATTTTATTGGAATTCACAATACCTACTTTTTATACAACTATTTATGTGACAGCAATGCCCTTCCCTACAGTAAGACAACGAAAATTGCTAGACCATTGTGTAGTGATAATATCACGGTAATTTAACCAATAGGAAATAGGAGTTATTGCTACCATAGAATCGTTTAAAGCCATTAGTGCTCTGAATACTCACAGTAATTATCAAGTTCTATTAGGGGTGTAATCTGGTTTTATATACTGTATTTGTTCCGACTAGCAGTTATACTGAAACGTGACATTAATCATAATAATATTTGGTTACTACGGCCAATAAAGCATCTACTTACTACTAAAAATCAGTACTCTAGTTTTAGAAAATATAAATAGCTTCTAGCGTAATATTGTTCTTGTCATTTAACATGGCATACGATTATCTATTATGCAACATATGGTTTACTGAGATGATAAAATTCGTCCATAGATTATAAAGTCTAATACTAATGACGAGTTTGTGCGAAATAAGAATCTTCTATTGCTTTATATGACATGCAAAGTTTAAAGAAACTTAAACACAAAGTAAAAATAAATTAATCAAAACAGGTATTGGTACGATCAATAACATTCAAATTCAAAAAGGACAGCTAGAAGACTCCAAGACTCCGAACAACGATGTGACCTGCGTAACCAATACGTTAAAACTAACACTACGGCGCGGCGATTGCCGATCGCTACGAACCCCCACCAACGTTTTCTAGATTATAGGTTCTAACGGATACAATTCGTTTTTGGAGGCGCTGTTCTGCTTTCTTAATTGTAGAAAAATCGCTTTACTGGAAACAAAATGCGTCGCATGAGAAGATACATGTTATTTTTAAACAAAATTGCCGTATTAAAAGTAGCTCATTATTCAACAAGACTGTTCTGCTAAAGGAACTGATTACTACCAATAAAGACACTGTTCTAGCAAATCTGGAATTGATACCTATATAGCACTAAAGCGGGTTTGATACACTAGCAATTTTATTTAAAATGGGTTAATAAAAAATAAGCTATTAAATTAATACAAACTAAGTATGTCTTAGCAAACCTGTTTTATTAGATCATTTTTCCTCAGTGTAGGCAGTGGCGGCTCGTGCCATTTTAGTG
This sequence comes from Polydrusus pterygomalis, assembly GCA_963969555.1. NCBI lineage: Eukaryota > Metazoa > Arthropoda > Insecta > Coleoptera > Curculionidae > Polydrusus > Polydrusus pterygomalis. Next base: position 11,177,211 of record OZ018379.1, read on the forward strand.
AAGTAGGGCCAGGTAAACCCTTAGCGCTGCAGGGAAAAAAAATTTGGGTGCCACGCCCTTTTTTGTTAATAGTTCTTGCTTTTGAAGTAGGAAAAATAAGCAAAAAGGCACCTAATTTAATTTATGAATTTACAATCATATCTTGAATATACCTAAACACGATAACAAGTTGAAACACACAAGCAATGTCAGTGGTTTCATCTGCGATAACAGCGATAAACGGAGAGTCCTTTATTTCTTTTATGGCTTCATCATGATACACATCTAACATACAGTCCAATGGTTCATTTTGTATGGTTTTTGATGTTCCTTTAAATACTTTCGATTTTTCAATATTATGATCTTTAAGAGTTTTGTCTAATTCTAAGCTGAAATTTATTAATTCACGAAATATGCCCCTATTTTCCGACGTCTCTTTTTCGTCATGACCTCTCAAAGCCAACTCAAATGCACCACAAAACCGAACGCAGTTTATAATTTGGTTTAATATGTATCTGTTTTCATCAATTTGTTCGTTTTTCTTCATTATTTCATTGTGATATGCAGAATTTAATTGAGTTTTAATGTTAATTTTACCAAGCATACTGAAATTAAATGTATTGTTTAAATGTACCTTCGATTTTTCATGTGTCTTCATTTTGTCCCAGATATGGACCAAATCATCTGTACGTTTTTGGGACCAAGTTTGCCTCCCACCAAATAAAACACACATAAAACAAAATAGTCTATTAGATTCATCACAACCGCACACCCAAGTATTTTTTTCATAAATATTTCTATTAAATTAACGCAAACGCACTTTCTGTCCGCCCTGAGTTTTTTCTATATTTAAATCTGGTAACGGTCGTCCTAATTCCTTAATTTCCAATTTCTGTTCTAAGGAAATGGTAGAAAATGGAGTTTCCTTTAAAAATCTAATAGTATTCATTACTTATGTATTTCTAAAATAAAAAGTTCGTTAACCCTACATTAAATCAGCCGGCCGAACGAAAAAATCGGGACGCGACGCGAACATCAGCTGTTTGAAACGTCTAACATCAAACGGTCAAACGAAGAGAGCCTGGCTACCCCGCCGAGATTTTTGCCTGCTTGCATTCAAGGTCATTTTCCAATGTTTTTTTATTGAGGTGATGGCGTTTCGTCACCTCCCGTGTGCCTCGTCGCGCTTGGCACGGAAGCTACGTTACCGTTTTACGCATAATCGCTTTCTTTTAGATGGAAATTTGCACCCGACTGTGTTCCATTTTTAAATTATTTTGCTAATTGCTTTAAAAACGAGAATATTAATTTTAATAGGTTTTGGTAATTTGTAAAGGGCAGGACGCTAGACAGGAGGGCAGGTAGTGCCATGGCACTGTGGCTCTACCCCACGAGACGCCACTGAGTGTAGGGGAAAAACTGCTCTCGTCGTTAATGTTTTGTCAGTGTGTTTTTTACATCTAATATATTGTGGAATTTCGATTTATATTTGATGAAAATAATTTTTCATTTTATTTTTGTAATAATGTAGCCGGGTTTAATGAAGAAGACTGGTCAGTTCTAAAGCTCTTAACTTTAAGCTTTTTCGCTGACAAGTTGCGACTTTTTTTCAGTTTTAATCATGTTTTAAACGAAAAAGTTATTCTACTAAAACACACGACTGCATTTCCCCACTGTTTATTCCAAGCTAATCACCCCCGCAATCCAAACATGTTCAAATTTTTACGAAAACAACAGACCAACTGACAAAAGCTCCTTGTAAATATAGATACAATCTTCATTGTGCACACGCCCCACTTTTATTGTCAACCCCCCAACGTTACGTTCGACCCCAACTTTATGACGTATTATGTTATTTTAGGATCTAACAGGGGTAACAACTTAACATCAAAGGGATGCATTCGGCAAATAGAGCACATTTGTAAATATTTGAATACAACTAAACCGTGGTCATATGCACATATTAAAAATATCTCTTTGTGGTTTTGTTACTATAGAATCGCAATTAAAATTAAAATGGATGAAAGCTTGTAATTTAAAATAAATAACAACAATTATTAATATGTTTTTATTTATTGTTTATAGAATTTATTACTGAGGACATAAAAACCCTCTTCTGAACTACCGGGTAGTGCCCGTCAGACTCGCACCATCAAATATTGGCTCCTCTATTCATTTTACATCAAAATTGTATTATACTTTTTTGAAGGTACTTGTATGAGGAACTCGCACACCAAATTTTATTAGTTTCTAATTGGGCATTTAGAAGTTATTTAGGAAAAACTCTTGTAAAATTCTTAACAATTAAATACGGCTTTGATACATATGTATATCGTAATGAAACCACTCTCAATATTATTGAGCCTAATAAATAAAAATGTAGCAATTGCTTTTTCTTATAAAATCGAAGTAATTTTTTGAAAGCCAATGAATCAAAACTAAAGTAATTGCTTTTGCGTCCAGCGATTGCTTAAAAGTGCAGGAATTGCTTCTAGTCAATGCTTTCTCTTAAAAAATATAAGCGATCGCTATCGTTTGCTTAAAATGTGATGAATAAATTAAGGAATTGCTTTTTCTAGCGTAGCGATCGCTTTCAACTATTTAAGGTAGGTCGACCCCTGCATCATTTACTTGGTAGCAGTCAACGTTAGTTCTCCGCGGCATACACGTGCGTTGCTCTTAATTTGTGTCTTCAATTATGGCTGAATATATTATGAACGTCCGTAAAAGAAAAATCTGCAGTGTACGTAAAAATTGCAGATAATATGATGATTTCAGAAACGATTTGACTGCGAAAATGTTGAGTGGTTGGCAAATTATTTTTTGACTGATTCTCATAAAAGGCGAGGGGATGCACTGTCGCCTTTAAATAAGACTAAAGTCTTTCTGCGGACATTGTCTGATCCGGGATTTCAAAATTCTGTAGGTAAAGAACTCGGTGTTCACCAAACTACTGTCTGGGAGACAAACACTTCTGTAATGGATCCAGTTTTGGAGAAGGCCAATATTTTTATTAAATTTCCTAGAAGTGCTGAAGCTGTTGTGGAAGCTAAACGGTTGTGGTCAGAGAGATTTATTTATGTTCCTTCAATTTGTGAATGAATATCAATTACTTGTTTTTAATTTCCTCATCATCACTATCACTTTCCTCATTTTCACTGAAATCTGCCATATCGCAAATATAAGTTTCCTATTTTTCACAAAAACATAACATATTATTATTGTACTAAATAAATAGACCAACGTTGTTGTATTTACGTCAACTCTTTTACAAATTAGGCACCAAACGGAACTTGAAATCTATAATCTGAACAAGTGGATAAGCCACGTCTGAACTTGTGTTGAATAAGCATTTGCTACAGAGGTGTAAGAAAAACAGCAATCGCTTCAAAATTTTATTCATATCCAGATGTTGCGATCGCTTTTACTTATACCTAGCATTTGCTAGTCAAGCAATAATTGCTTTTACTAAAAAGTAATTGCTTCAAGTAAGTAATTGTCTAATTTTTATTCATTAGGCTCAATATGATAATATCAAATGTTACTGGACATTATTTTATTGTCTGTGATTTATGGCACAATGTTAAAGTCTAGTCTATTGTACGTTAAAACGTTGGCGACAGAGACAGGACTGGGCTAAGTTTTTAACCATTGCATTCACCATATTATTTTAAACTTGTACCGGGGTCTTAATTGCCAAAATACAGCGTTAATTTTATTTACAACGAACTCAACGGGCGAGAGATTAAAAGTGAAATTGGTTAGACATAGACATCAATTTGACCTGCACTAAACTTACCAATGGAAAACGCTATGAACAACCCTGACAACATACAAGAGTTTCGCCCCCAAATATTGTAGCTATGAGCCAATTAAGCGGCAAGCGATGCGCCTGTACATGTTTCGCGTTTAATGCTGCGTTGCCACAATATAATTTACCTTCGCGGCGTAGTACAAAGCCGCCAAAATGCCATATGTTTTTAAATACAAATAGGTTGGATTCGTTTTTAGTGAGCGCAAGATTTGGCAACCTAATATACAGTAAATAAAATAAATCAACTAATAATATATTACATTATGGTAAATTAAATGTTTGTTTTTTAAACTGGTTTATTCTGCTCACCATTCAACTTAAATAATAAACACCAAGAAAATTTAGTCTCTGAAACTTGACGCGTAAGCTTGCTGCGGCTGCTACTGGGAAGTTTTAGGCAGCAACCAGTATCAGCTGTTAATGTCACATGGGGGTGTCAACTGTTAAAACGCTTTGGTTTTAGAAAAAGTTGACATTATTAACGATTTAAAAAAAACGGTTTTTAATAAACTTTATAAATTTTGAAAAAAATGCATTATGATATTTTATGTCGAAAATAAAATGAGAACAATTTCCAATACGCCTAAATTCGAAAACAAAACACTCCTCCTTTGTATTTACACTTGACTATCATAAAATCGGCCCAGACGTCAAGTGTGAAGAGACGCTTTCCAGTATAAAGTTCTTTAATGAATCAAGAAAACTATAAAGAATAAAGTAAGTGCTCAATGAAGTGTCAAGAGATCAAAGAGTCTTCAAACGTAAGTAAACAATATTTTAATAAAAATAGAGAATTGCAAATTATATGGCGAATAATCAACTTCAAATAGAAAAATTAAATGTCTAAAGCAACCAGATGAAATAATAGGTAAGTTTATTTTGGGCGCAAATTTGGTGTATTTTTCGATTGATTTTCAAAGTCGTTGGTAGGAAGGGCACTGGGAAAGTGTTTTTTTTTTTATTAAAAAAAATTCTTGATAATTTTTTTTTAATGCAAACATGCATCATTCATTCATTTCATGTAAGGAAAAAAATTAAAAAAGTACATGCTAGTAGCTGCAGCTACTGATCATTAAATACTTCGAAGTATATAAAGGTTTTGTTCCATATTGCTCCTAATATTTTAAGCTGTGTACTCCCAATTCCCATCATATTTTATGGTCAAACTCTGATGGGATTCTCGGGACTTTCTTTTCGGAAATATGATATTTTCCTGCTCGAACATTAAAGGGGCTTAAAAGTTGTGACGATCACTAATAATCAACGGCCGATGGGCGGAACTTAGTTTAGTCTTATAAAATAGTGGAGCGGAATTTCAGATTTTCTACAGAATTATTTACTGGTTACATTATCGCACATCAAATCAGTGGCGTATGTACAAATACGTTGCGGGGGAGGGGAGGAAGGGCAGGTCAGCCATTAAATAGAAAGCAGGAAGGTGAAGAAACGTCTAGTAGTAGTAACATGTTTAATTTTTAATTTAGCAAAAAACTACAATTAAATGTTTTTTAATACATTATTTTAACAAATTTTTATAGATTAATTTTAAAATTTTAAAACGTAACCTTCTTTTAACAAAAGCAGAAAGAAAAGTTAAGCATTTTGCAAATTGTATCAAATATTGCGTATCATTTTGTTTTTTAATTAAATGTAATTTTAAAGTTTTTTTAAATAAATGATAATATTTGAGATTTAATAGAATTTTCCAAATTATTATATTCTATCAAACCTTTATGAAAAAAATACTTATAAGCTAATGTTTTAGACACTCTATCCACATAAAAATTTTGATTAGTTCTTGTTTTATAATTATGATGGTCATAATTAAAAGAACAAAATTTTTTTAAACAATCAGGCAATAAATTATTTTTAATTTTATGTATAAAGATACATACTAAATAAAAAATTAAATTTCTGACATTCAACCAATCTAAATATTTTAACATAAAATTTATTTTTGTATATTTGTTACAATTTAAAATAATCCGCATTGCTTTATTTTGTAAAATTTGTAATTTATCAAATATTTCCGCACTAGCACAATATAAAATGGATGAACAATAAAGAAAATGTGGTAATATAATAGTAGGTATTAAATATAATTTTTTTAGAAAACAAACTCAAATTGGAACTAAGTATATAGTTAATTTGATTTGACTTGAATTAGAGTATCTTCTTGTACCCCTTTGACAATGACCCGCAAGGGCCGAAACACGTGTCAGGAAACTGATTAAATTTGTGAAACATAACAAGTAGTTATTATTTTTACGTCCTTTGCAAAAAATTAAAAACAAAATTTTCTTAGGGCAAATGAAAAATTTTCAGGCCACAAAGGTATACAGTGTCACCAATAAAGTCCGCATCATATGGGATTTTTTTTTATTAATACCTTTATTCGAAATTTGACTTTGGCATCAAGTTCTGCTTCGATCGAGATGAAAATTAAGCAAAAAAGTAGTAGTCACGTGATTCGCATTATCTGTCAAATTTTAATTTTTTTCAAAAAATAATTTAAAAGTGGGGTTATTTCTGAAAATATCGAAAAAAGTTTGAAGAAAAAGTTGTTTTAAATGCAGTTTCTAGCCCGCATGCAAAATTTCAGCTACATAAGATAATTTTGATTTTTTACCTATATTTTGTAAATTGCACCACTTTTGCAAAATAAGACTCAACGCAGCCTACATAAAACTTCTTAGTTTTGACAATGCTTTATTTCAGATACATTTTCTTTAAAGTAGCGCCATATTAAATGTGTGTTTTTCTACAAATTCAAAATTGGGCTATTAAAATTTGGTCGCATGTGATGCAAAGTTTATTTGTTTTTGACCCTGTATAAGGTAATTTCATAAAATAAGTATTTTTAAAAATGTAGTTTGTGTTTGAAAGTAAAAGAAATAAAAAATAAAGTAATGGGGTTTTAAATTAAATCGTTGAAAATAGATAAACTTTACGTTAAGTTAAACTAAATTTTATTTTCCACTTAATGAACAACTTACTGATGACACTGTGTTCTTTTTTGTCTTAATATTAAGGTGTATTACTTTGAGACACAAACTACGTTTTCAAAAAGACTTATTTTATGAAGTTACCTTATACAGGGTCAAAAACAAATAAACTTTGCATCACATGCGACCAAATTTTAATAGCCCAATTTTGAATTTGTAGAAAAACACACATTTAATATGGCTCTACTTTAAAGAAAATGTATCTGAAATAAAGCATTGTCAAAACTGAGAAGGTTTATGTAGGTTGCGTTGAGTCTTATTTTGCAAAAGTGGTGCAATGTACAAAATATAGGCTAAAAATCAAAATTATCTTATGCAGCTGAAATTTTGCATGTGGGCTAGAAACTGCATTTAAAACAACTTTTTCTAATAACTTTTTTCGATATTTTCAGAAATAACCCCACTTTTGAATAATTTTTTGGAAAAAATTTAAATATGACAGGTAATGCGAATCACATGACTACTATTTTTTTGCTTAATTTTCATCTCGATCGAAGCAGAACTTGATGCCAAAGTCAAATTTTGAATAAAGCTATTAATAAAAAAAAATCCCATATGATGCGGACTTTACTGGTGACACTGTATTTAAAAAATAATATATATTTATATATGATTTTAAGATTTATTCATATTTAATACAAAATAGGTTTGATAGTTAAGTTTTTGTGGCCCTTCAAGGGGGTCTAGACAGTAACAACATATATATAGCAAGAAACAAGAACACCGGACAATGTAATAAGAAAATGCTCCACTAAAACAGCACTGGAGGTAATACGTAATCTTCGACCATCATTCAGAGCTACAGCCTTATGTTCTCTCGATATTATTTTATCTTGACGTGACAAATCCCTGAGGAGTTGCCCTGTAAAGCTTATTCTCCTTGTCACATATTATTTTCGACTTTTTGTGACCATGAAAGATTTTTAGGGATTACATAATAATATGGTATACGTAAGTATTACGGAGGATAATATTAAAAAGTTTTTGTTAAAGTCGAGGAATGCGGAAATGGGAAAGACAAGACAAAAAACAGAAATCGGTATCTAACTATGCCTAGAACATTCATAATTAAAGTTTTAGGTATTATTAAATCCCTTAAGATAACATAATAAACAGAAAAAGGTCCATAGATGAGAGAAAAAGGGATACAGCTATCATGGTTACATTTTTGTTAATCTGCATAGTTCTAATCCTCGCCGTTACAGCGCAAGAGCTTAAGAATTGAAAGAGTTCTAGTAACGCAAGAAAAATGTTTGCAACAAACAATACATATACTTCCGCAACATTTAAGTAGCGTCTTTGCTATATTATAATAAAATATAATTTTTTTTGAGCCCAATAACCCACTACGCTCCTGTAGTGCAAAATCGTATCAAAACAAAACAAGCATCTATTCAGCTTCTCCATATAATTTTCCCACTCAGGTAAAACAAACGCCCCTTCTGATTTGATGTTTTCTTTTCGTTAATTCCCTTTTATTTATTCATTCGTCCCCGCTTCTAAATACGCAGCGTATATCTGATGAAACTTTGTCTTTAACAAAAATAATCAGATATTCCGATACATACAAAGCAACCGAAATAATGCGAATTAAAATCACAGGCATATTACGCTAAAACCTCTTTGAACCGGTCACGGTTCAGTCGTTTCATAGAGGGACGCGTAGAGGGCGTTAAAACAACTGTCAAGGGTGCCGCGTCGCTACTCTATTGTTTGAGCACACTCAATTAGCGAACGCCATAAGTTCGCTGACACAATACACGCTGATGCGCATACGTCATAAGCCGCTTATGGGTGAGATTTGTGGGAGTTTGTGAGACGCATTGTGAGATACACATAAAGTAAAGTTATTGGATTTTAAAAGAGGATTTTTAGGTGTAGCAGGTTTTAAAGGTTCACAAGAGAAGCTACTGAAGCTAGCCGTCTTAACATGCGTATCATGAAATTTAGGTAAATACGGAAAGTAGACGAACTTTAGTATGTGAGCACAGTCTTTTCGGAATTCGATAGTAGGTACTTTATAGGTACCAAGCGATTACCATGTCTTCGCAATACACTTTGTTTGAATCGCAATAGCTACAAAAGAATTTCAAAGCGATGATTCCTTATTTTAGTAAGTAATGGCTAAAACGTAATAGAATTATGTTACATTTTTTTTAAAACGTTTTCCAAATGTTCATTACACTCTTCCTCGAATCTTGTTATTACTTCTATCTTATTATTCCATCCTAAACAAGCTTTCATTATCAAATAAACAGCAGCCCTTTTCCAACTCAATTGTGACGGCAACAAAAGCAAAATGAAGAGTTTATTAGCAGCCACTTGAATAACGTCCATTATTACTGCAGCGAGCGTAACGATTGCTGTTTGTTTTATTCACGTGGGGTCGTATTTTTGTGACACGTGTCTTGGTCTCCACGATGTCGCCGCCGACGCCGATTACCAATTATGATGTTCAATTGCTTTGCGGGGTTATAAAGCGTGAGGAAATCGAACAAAATATCTTTGCTACCCTAGAGAATGCTCCGATCCCGTCGTCGTTTGTCGTTTCGAGACAAAGATTAGCAATTCTTTGTGAGAAAATCTGGTTATAACTCAGAATATAGAAGTCTTTGATCAAATTTCCTTTAATCTTGATTAATGCGCCACGTCAGTTATTTGTGACGTAATTTCTTATTATCGTGGTACAACTTCTACCTTTAGCAGCAACATACCGTGCGAGCAAAAATTATTTGCATCAAAGAATGCCTTGCATCTAAGGACGTAATGCTTAGCCGTAGAGCTTAATACCTGTTGGGTGTCAGTAACTACCTGAGTTAACAATCAATCAGTTATTCCGTCATCTTTGACAGTCGTTACAAGTAATTTGATTCATCGCTAATTTTTCCAATTTCTTGAACAATTCACACAATGGGCTTTACGGAACAGCACAAAACATTCATGGTTGAAGCGTATTTTCAAAACGGGGTTAGAGTAAATGGTGAGTGGCAATACAATCCGAGTTTGTGCATGGACGATTTTCACGAACATTTTCCCTAACGTTGCTTTTATTGCTGGGGATTTTTATCATTGTCTGAAAAGAACCATGGCTGCGTTTAGGAAAACAGGTTCTATACAACACAAAAAAGGAGCAGGAAGACCATCTGTAAGAACAGAAGAACTTGTTGTAAACGTTCGTGAAATAATGCAAAATACGCCAACAAATTGTATAAGACGCCTGTCCCAAGTAGTGGGAAGATCTTATGGAACATGCAGGACTATTCTTAAGAAGCAGCTAAATTTATTTCCTTATAAAGTGTATTTAATTTTGTAAACAACAAAAATAAATTTGTATTTGTCTACTTATTTTATTACTCATTATAGTTTGGCATATCATGTCATAATATGAATTTGACAAAATTTTAACCTACTATAAGTACATGTTTAGTGTTCCACCGATATTCCAGCATACACCTGCACCGTAAACACTTATCCATGCCCACACATATCGGGAATTTGGTGGTCTATACTTATAGGTACTCGAATCCTTTCATTATAAATATGTGGACTGAAAAGTTTACTCATGGGAAAATATAACATTTTGCCAAAAGAAATTATTTTCTGGTAAATATTGCATAGCAAACCCAATTCTTTGTTCCTTATCACTATTTTTTAAAAACTATTTGGATGCAGCTGCTCCATTTCTTAATTGTCTTACTCGGCGTTGCGCAGTTCTAGATGAAGCAGGGAATCCATGTGTTATGTGCATAGATAGCGGATACTGCAGTTTCAAATGGATTTTGCCTTAAATACTCCACCAAACTTCGGTCTTCATTTGATGATTTTCTATTATTTAAACCAGACCCATCAGACCTTTCAAGTGTTTGATGATAGCGCCATTTTTTTACAATTCCTTGAACAGTACGTCTAGGTACTCTAAAATGATCAGCTATTTTTCCATAAGACCATCCAATTTCTACTAAACATATTATTCTTGCTTTTTCAATAATAATTAAATGAGGCATTTTTAAATCAAATAAGATAATGACAATACTTTGACAGATATCATGATAACAAGTAACACGTTACAAAGGTAATAAAGGTAAAAAAGTTGCATTTACAGTGTCACAGTTTAGTGTACGAAATAATCTGTCGTCAACTGTACCACTATGGGTCTATGAGATCTGGGTGTTCATGTTGTTAAAAAGGCTTTATTATCATAGCCTATTATAACTTAAATATTTGGATCCTAATAAAAGACGATTCTTTTATTTCTGTGACATTCCAAATGTTTTGTAGAATGGAAATGAACAAAGACTTTTCCGTTGCTTAGAGTGCGCAGTGCTTTAATGCCATAAAATGTTAATGGTATTAATAATATCGAAAATAAACCAGCGTACCCGGATCAAAAATACTGCTTCACAGACAGCACTAATAATAACTTTTATTCTTAAAACTAAACATGATAATAACATTTAAAACTTTATGACCCAGTCAAATATTATTTTTGTAGTTTTTATAGGTTAAGTACTAAACGATTCCAACCTTGTGGTTAATATCAATCTGAGCTATATGTTTGGTTCTTAGATAAATATTCTACTTACCTATAATAAACTACCTTAAAGTTTTATGACCACACCGCTATTAACACAATATCTGAAAGCTTTGTGATGTTTAAGTACCTGTAGAAACAAAAATAAACTCTCACTTTCTTAGCGGCAATATGGTCTGAGTGCGTTATTCTTTTTCTAAGATGCATGCCATATTTAAAAATACATCCTTCATATTATCGAGATGGTGTGATAAACCTAACACTTTTCTCTCCAGACAGCCTATTTTCATTCAGAATAACATGTTTTTTATTAGAACTTTGTTTAAACCTTGGTCTAGTGATGCCGCGAGACGAGACGAGACGAGACGAGAATTGGCCCATTTTCGTCTCGTCTCGTGAGACGAGAATTTTTTTTTATCTCGTCTCGACGAGAAACGCGTTTTTCTCGCTCGAGAGTGCCATTCTCTCGTCTCGTCTCGTCTTGTCTCGTTTTTTCTCGTGAGTAGGGAATCATAAAAAATATTTTTTTATACGAATCTTAAAGGGGGTAAACATTTAAAAGTATCTGGTCGTCTCGCAGAAGGGTTTAATATAAGTCGGTTTGTGAGTGATGTGACTTAGAAAGTATTTTTCTTAGATCAGCAAAATATTGCAAGCGGCCATAAGACATAATTCACGTAATGTAATAGGCTTGGCACCGAGGTATTTTCAGTCCAAAATATACGGGGTGGTAAAAGATACAGAATAGAGAACGGTTTATAATAATAATAATTGATTCATAATGAAACTACCCTTCTTTTATTATTTATTTTTTGGCATAATTCGGGGCATAATTAACTGCAATAGTTTGGAAAATATTCGACTAAATAAAGGGATCAGCCCAGAATGTCATCCGAGGAAAAAACCTTAATTTTTTTATTACATTAATAGAAAGTGCAAGAGAAAGAACTTAAAGAAGTATTTCCGAAAATGCTCTATTTTACATATCAAAATTTAAAAATTCACTTTATTTTTGCTCCTTTTACCCAAAAAATACAAAAATTTATTACGAACAAGCTTAATTTTACGCAATTAGGAAAAATATTGTAAGTAACATGTGCGAAAAGTTCCGTTTCCACACTCACTTAGTGGCATGCCCGGACTTGCTTCGAGCCGTTCGTGCAACTGCCACCTCGTGCGGAAAAGTATCATTTACCGCACTTAATAATTATTTTCAATAGCCAAATTTATGTCTGAGACCTGTGTAATAAAATGAGGCAAAATAAGGCATACACTTGAATCATTCGTACTGAATGTCACTTTACCTATTATATTAGACTTTCTTATTTTTAATTTATTTACTAATGCCATAATGGAGACTATTAACTTAATGCTATTGTTTCAATAACACTAGTTTCATGGCCCTCCGTTGTCTTTATCTGTGATTTCCTAATAAAGTTTTGGTTGATATACAGGGTGTTATGAAAGTAATGTCAAATATTAAAACTGGTAAGAGAGATATGAAATGAAATTCACACTTTTATTAATGATTTTTATGTGAGAAGTTTTTGGCGAATTTCGAATTTTTGATGCAAAATTGTTAAATTTAGTCAAAATCTATCGCCTTTCGCCTTGTGAATGAAATTTGACTGGGGTCCTTTTCGATATTGTGTTTTCAATCGAAAATGCTTTCTTTCAGATTTGGTTAATTATTTAAAAATGTCAACTACCAACCGTAGACAGAAGAAAGAGGCTAGACGATTTGATTCTGTTCTCTTGAATATCTGTTTTAAAGTAAATGCCTTCACAATACGATAGAGTGAGAACGTTAAACACATTATTTTTCTGTCTATATATTAGGAGATACCTAAAATTCAGTGTTCTAACAAACGAGAAAATTCGAGAAAAAACGAGAAATTTCTCGACGAGAAACGGTCTTCTCTCGTCTCGTCTCGTGACTTCTCTCGAGAAAAAAATTTCACTCTTGTCTCGTCGAGACGAGACGAGACACGAGAGTTTCTCGTCTCGGCGGCATCACTACCTTGGTCACATTTTTGAATTTTTATGGCAACTCTTCTTTTGTGACATTAGCATAGTTCCTTTAGGTTTCTTTTAAATAGCAAAGCAATGCCAACGGCGTTGAGCGTTTCTTTTCTTTTAAAATTTTAAAAATTTAACTTAGCACAGTAAATATTTCTTCCTCCCCCTTGCCCCCCGTTATCGTTAAGTATCGTTAAGTATGATTATCTCTATTTACGGACTATACGAAGTTGTTCGGGAAGCGTTCAGTGGCGTAACAGAAACTGAGTGCAAACGTTTTCAGGGGCCCCCACTCTATAACAAATGAAAAATGATAATTCTTATTTTCATTACTATTAGGTTCAGGTTTATGAATTTTTGAATTCGTTAATCGTGTAATAATTTAATTAGACTTAAACCCAAATTATGTGTTAAGTACCTACTATTAAAACAGCAAACAATTCGAATTTATTTTATAATCCTAGGTAGACTGGTAGAAATAACATAGGTAGGTATTAAGTCATTATACGTAACATTTCAGCAAACATGATGCAAAATCAAAATTATAAAACACCACTTACAATGTTGCTTACCATGTAGGTATGGTAGTAACGGGGGTAGCAATAATCGAGCCTCAGAGAATCCAAAAGACAGAAAACAGTGAAACATAATATTATGAACACTCAACAAGTCTGCACAAACATTATGTCACTAAGTACTATACATGGTATTATACAAAACGACAAAGATCGTCGAGAGTTTTTTTTTGCAAAATCGTTTATAATTTCGTCGATATTTAATGTTTTAACAAACTCGTGTTCGATACTGATTAAGGATAAATCCGAAAGGCGTTGTTGTCCCATGGTGTTACGTAAATGGGTTTTTACTATGTTAAATTTGGAAAAAGATCGTTCCGCTGATGCCACACTAGCTGGTAAAGTTAGAAATAACATGACTGCACTGGATACATCTCAAAAATTTGAAGAAACACACTGATTTTTTATTAATAAATGATCCGCAAGTTCATACACTGTTTTTAATTTTGAAATACTATCTCCTTCTGAGGCTTAAAATTTGACTAGGAAAGTCAATGGACAAGTCTTTATGGTATATCGTTTGTAAATTCTGCGCTTTCATGTATAATTCTTCTTCACTTAACGAAGTTAAATTCTCAGGATATAAAAAAATAAAATTAATTATGAAGTGAAATACCTATGGAAAGCAAAGCTGGCAGCAAATGTTGAAGGGGTCGCCAATGGGGGCCCCCCGGCTGGCCGGGTGCGAGGTCTGCGGGGTGTTTGTTATGCCACTGGAAGCGTTCCTTTAACAACTTAGCTAAGCAAAGATGTTTACCTTGCTTTGCTGTTTAAAAGAAGTAAATGGAAAGTACCTATTGTTCGCATTAATTATTCCCTTCTTCTTGTCTTCAAAACCCCAAAGCTTTTTAATAAAACATTAAAAAAAAGAACAGTAGTGTATACCATGCAGAACGACATGAGTCAAATTACATGCCTAGTAGAACACATTATATGGAGGCAAGTGCGCATTATTATTTCATAAGAGCAGTTGCCTGTTTATTTTAAACAATGGCGCCCTTTCATTTAGCCGACCACTTGACTGCTGCGTTTTATTATAAATCCGAATGGTATTAAGCTCAGGCCACCGACACAAATTTTAATTGGAAAAAATATCGCATCTTAATAATTGCTTCCGTGCAATGCTTCAAATAAATCAAGTGTCTTTCATTTGTGGTTTAAGTACATTATTAGAGAACTGAGTCAGATAAGAATAATGGTCGAGTTTTAATTCGAGGTTTTGTGAAAACTTGATTAAAGAAATTCTAGATAAAATCAACATAGATTCGTTAAATAATTTAATTGTGTTTTAGTTGTTCATTAAATATAGGAGTCTTGCAAGGAATTGTGGTTTATTATAAGAAAGAATTTATCCAACCTAGGAAAAAAAAAATTGTGGCAAATTTTACATAAATTAAATTTTTCTTCGGAAAAACACAACCGAAAGTCAATCGTACTGGATAATAGAGGTGTGTCGTTCGCGAACGATTCGTTCAAAACGAATGAATCGCTTCACTGAATTAAAAGAATTAATTCATCGTTCCAAAAAGGTTCGATTCACCAATTCAGGAATGATTTCAAGAGTTGGCTTAGCATTTCGTTCACTCGTTCACTCACTAATTTGATTCACTCGTTCACTGGTACCCAAACCCCGATTAAAGTACTTTCAGTTCAGTAAAATCACAGCTTAATTAGGCACGGAGTACCAAAAAAAAACAAAACAAAAAAGGTACACGGAGTACAGTTGAAGGAAAACAGATAAATATACAGTGTGAGTATAACCAGTAAAGTCCTCATCATATGGGATTTTTTTTAAAAATAGTAGTCACGTGATTCGCATTATCTATCAAATTTTAGTATTTTCCAAAAAATAATTCAAAAGTAGGGTTATTTCTGAAAATAGCGAAAAAAGTTATGAGAAAAAGTTTTTTTAAATAGAGTTTCTAGCCAACATGCAAAATTTCAGCTGCATAAGATAATTTTGATTTTTTACCCATATTTTGTAAATTGCACCACTTTTGGAAAATAAGACTCAACGCAACCTACATAAAACTTCTTAGTTTTGACAATGCTTTATTTCAGATACATTTTCTTTAAAGTAGCGCCATATTAATAAATGTGTGTTAATGTTCAAATATAACAAAAAAAAAATACAACAAAAAACTTATAAAGTTATTCAGATTTATTGGAGAAAAGAAATGTAAATTTTCTTGAATCTTTTGCAAATTCATCAATAATTTTTTCAATTAAATGTATTTTTTTTTCTTTTACAAATTTGCGATGAACACTCATCATACATAAACCGTCCAATCGGTGCTCAGTCATAGTCGAGCAAATCCAGGTTTTTACTCTTCTGAGAATACTGAATGATCTTTCGACTGTACAATACATGTAGTTGGAGGTAAACAAATTGCTATCGCAATGGCCTGACCAATAGTATATCTATTTGTATATTGCTATTATGACTAGCTGTGTAAATTAAAATAAAGCTTTATTTATTCTATTCTAATATTTTTCCTTCGCTATTTAGTGAAGATTTTTGAATTCCACATTTCATTTTATGCAACAAGAGTTCGTTTTACCAATTTTGTCAGTTGAATTGTATCTCAATAAATATGGATATCCCAGTTAAAGAAAATATCTCAAATCTACTTGGGCCAGGGGGGGGGGAGGCAAGCGCACCCCCTTGCCCCCCCCTCCCTTCGGACGCCCTTGCTTAATAAATAGTGTAGTAGTGTAAAATAAAGTATTAGACAACATGTTATTTCTGTAGACCGATTTACACAATTAAAATGAGTCAAATAAATATTAATTCTCCTGTAGCTTCCTTATGTTCGCCAACACTTTCATTGAGGTGTGTCAAATACCATAAAAACAGCCCGATTTCAGATGATTGCTCATTTTATAATAAATAAATAAATTGTAATAAAATAATGCAGTTAGTAAGGTTGGATTAAAACTGGTTTTACCTTTTCTTGTGCGACAACCAGTCATTGCCCCGTAATATTATTTAATTTAAACATTCTGTATTTAAATGATCTGACAAGTGCAGGTTGTATATCGCGTGCGTTTCTATTTCTATATTATTATTCCTTGCTGTTTTATATTGCCTTTACAAACATGGTCATTTCTTGTCATTCCGTTGTCATCCGTTTACATTAAAATAAGTGTTTTGCGCTTTCTTTATGTTCTGTAAGCCGTATTTAAAAAATAAACGTTGCAGTGATTAATGGACTTATTTCATTCAAGAATGTTTATTACCGCGTTTGCAAAATTACGTTATTAAGGGATATGTTGTCAAATTAATAGTTTACATTAAGCTAATTGGAACATAGAAAAGAAGGCTCTAATGAACACCACGAAAATTAAATCAGGACATTATAGGTATTGGCCACCTTTATAAGGTTATGTTAATTTTGATAACTTTTTAATTACTTAAATAGTTTATAACTTTTTTGAATAGCTTTAAAATAGAGGTAGGGGAAGGTTGCCCATAGTGGACCAACTTCCAGATTTCTTATCATAGATCCTGATAATAACGCAAAATCGATCTTGAAGCTATACCTTAGTATACTTTAGTAGGTATGTTGTTCAACTGCAGGATTTTTTGCAGAATATTATTTCAAAGTATCTATGATATACCAGGCTATAAAAAAACCTCTGCAAGTGGTTCAATATAGGAAACCGGTTGCCTAAATTTCACCTGGGGGTTCCAAAATTGGACCACGTGATTTAAATCGGAAGCTTACGTGTTAAATAAATAAATAAAAAATAAAATTGTTGGTATAGGAAGTTTTATACTTCTATTTCAAAAAAACATCAAATTTACAATCAAAATTTTGGTAGAAGACATCCTAATGCAAAAAAAGTACCTATTAGTTTCCTATATTGGACCAGTCAAAGTTTCATTTTTTAACTCAAAGAAAAGATTTTAGCAATATTGAAATGGTTTTGCATTAGGATGTCTTCTACTGAAATTTTTATTGTAAATTTGATGTTTTTTTGAAATATAAGTATAAAACTTCCTATACCAACAATTTTATTTTTATTTATTTATTTACACATGCTTCCGATTTAAATCATGTGGTCCAATTTTGGAACCCCCAGGTGCAATTTAGGCAACCGGTTTCCAACCACTTGCAGAGGTTTTTTTATAGCCTGTTATATCATAGATACTTTGAAATAAAATTCTGCAAAAAATCCTGCAGTTAAACAACATACTAAAGTATAGGCTAAGGTATAGCTTCAAGATCGATTTTGCGTTATTATCAGGATCTATGATAAGAAATCTGGAAATTGGTCCAATATAGGCAACCTTCCCCTACTATACATCGATGCATCGAAAAGATAGATATTTCCAATGCGATACATCGTTTTTGCTTCTCGATCTTGATTATAAGCGATGCATCGCATTGATATTTGTCGATGCATCAATGCATACCTAATAAAATAATTATTTTCCTTTTCCTTTTGGTTTCAATTAAGGTGTGAGCTTAGAATAAGTAGATTTGTGATTTGTTTTGTAATTTTAATTCCATTAAAATATTTTTTTCGATGCAGCGAACATTCCTAAACGAAAATGAATGTTATCATGGCCTCAGACCAATGTCATGGCGGTCATGTATTTGAGCGGTTTTAGACAAACATTTAAATTTCTTACATCATACTTTTAACAGCGTAAGTTTGGCACACAAAGTGGAGTGGCGCAATGTGTATGTTGATTTACTTCAGAACGAAACGCAATGTTGTCAATAGATTGATTTGTTTTTGTTTCATCCATATAGGTATCATATCTTTGGTTCTACTACCACTACAATGATATCAAGAAAATTTTCAATACAATAAAAATTATTAGATTTCACATATTTTATTTACAGTAGATTATCCCGTTTTAAAAAAATATTTATTCTATGTATACAAAAGATCACTATTAACTCAATAAACTAGACTAAATAAAAATCGAGCTATTTTAATAGACCCAATGATTAAAAACTATTAAATAAAAGAGATTGTGTTTATTGTTATAAAAACAAAACAGAAACAACGAGAAGTACTTTTCTAAACTCGAATTTCATGTTATCAAAATATTTATGGAAATTTATTTAGGTTAACTGACAAGTTAACTAAATTAGTCCATTATAAACGAATAAACCTATATAATACTTCTTAAGAGTTTCGATTTGTCTTATATTATCACCCAAAATTAATTTAATGAAATGTTTTGCTGCCTGTTCAAAGCATTATTTATATGCTGTGAAAATTCAGAATAATTTGATGTCTTGGTATTATCCAAATTCCATTTTAAAAATTTATTGTTTTTATGTAAAATCTAAGCGTTTACTTGTATCCTTCACATGCTTTGTTTTTGCCCACGCACAGTGGTACCAATAGTAAGGAAATTGGACAAAAATTAAAATTCCCATCTGGATTCGTTTGTTAAGCTAATTTTATATTATATCAATTATCTATTGAAAGGTGTATAAAGTAAACATATTTTAAAACTCTACAGAGTGTCACAAAACAAAAAAACGTTTTTGTAAGTGCAGAGAAAGTACCTAAATAAAAAACCAACATATACAGGGTGTTTCAGAACATGTGGGCAATCTCTCGGATTCATATAAATTAGGTGAAAATAACATGATAAGTTCATATAATATTTTTTCCTAAGAGCCTCCCTCGAGGAGATATATGCCCCTAAAGACCGGCCCTGAAAACTAGTTTTTTATTGATAGCCTATGAATCGCCCTGTATATTTTGATTAAAATTTAGTATAATCTACACTATGGAGAGCTTTAATAAATAGGTTAATAATTAAATGTATAGTTCATTCTGTGGGCCAGGGACGGACTAGCTTGGGCATAAAAAAATCTTACATCTTTGACAGGTGTCATGCAATCGGGATTTTTATATTATTTTTGGATAGCTTACGTATTTTAATGCAAAATAGATACTCTTCGTAGATTTTGATAAGTTGAACCGTTTTCGAGAAAAATCCACTTCACCGTTAACATGCTTTAAAAAGGTTTAATCGTACCTGTCAAAGATGTATGATTTTTTATGCCCAAGCTAGTCCGTCCCTGGCCCACAGAATGAACTATACATTTTATTATTAACCTATTTAATAAAGATTTCCATAGTGTAGATTATACTAAATTTTAATCAAAATATACAGGGCCAGGGTTTTCAGGGCCGGTCTTTAGGGGCATATATTTCCTCGAGGGGGGCTCTTAGGAAAAAATATTATATGAACTTATCATGTTATTTTCACCTAATCTATATGAATCCGAGAGATTGCCCACATGTTCTGAAACACCCTGTATAGCTAGTAAAACTAGAAATTTCAACTAGAAATTTGGAAGCATGGACACTCACTGAGGCCACAACGAAAAAATTAGAGGCATTCGAGATGTGATGGTATCGCAGAATATTGAGGATACCATGGGCGGACCATATAACTAATGTTGAAGTTCTTAGAAGGATGGGTAAAGAAAAAGAAGTGGTAAATACTGTGAAAATTCGAAAACTCCAATACTTCCCAAGTAGCACAACATATTGGCTGATCATTGGTTCCATATTGGCACAATATCGATTCATTTGTATCGGCAAATCAATATATTACCAATATTAGTCCAATATTCAATTTCGTCAAATATTAGAATACTAGCTCAGAAACAAAATGAGGAGCATGAGTCAGATGCATAGCCATAGTGAGTGAGTTAATATCATTTTTAATTTAAAAATAAATACAGTTAATAATACTAACAATAATTATTGCCATACTAATTAATTATATAATACCTAATTTAAGTAATAATTTTTCAAACTTTTTAGATCAAACACAATATTTCAAGAATTGCCGATATTTTACTTAGTTTTCCATTAATTTTTAGTGTCGACAAAAGAATATACCTTAATAATTTTATGAGAAAAAAATACAATAATGGGCAAATAATTCAAAAAGTCCACATTTGTTTATTGGGCCAATATATGAACGATATTGGGTCAATATTGGATCAATATTGTTGTGCTACTTGGGTTTGGACACATAATGGGGAATGGAAGCAGATTTTATTTACTGCAGTGTATCCTGCAAGGAAAAGTAATGGGAAAGCGAGGTGTTGGAAGAAGAAGAATTTCGTGGCTTAAAAATCTTAGAACCTGGTTCGGCATGAATACCAGTGAACTATTCCGAGCTGCAGCAAACAAAGTCAAAATAGCATGTATAACATCCGAAACGGATAGGAACTATCAGAAAAAGAAGTAGTTTCGCTTTCGTTATTTCCAGTGCAACTGTCAGTTCTTTTTGCCTCTTTGGCGCTAATAGAAAAACATCGAAAAAGTCGGCATTTTTTATTGCGTTACTTTGATCTGAAAAATTTGAAAAATACTCCAGCACAATGATCCGGCAACGTAGGATCGTATTTAAAAATGAGGTTTTCATAAATTTTTTGATATGGCTCAAAAATTGTCACTTTTCCAGTTCCCTCTGTTGTTTTTCCGATAATTCGTTATCGATCATAATATAGTCTCTAATTCCATAACTGGAATTTTGCGAGTGAAAAGCATTTCAGCCCTTTCAGCACGGTAGCATCTAAACGTGCGTTCCGATAAAAATATTTCTAGCTAACTCGTAAATGTATTTTATGTACCCGTAACGGTGTCAATCGTTCGTGCGTTTGTCATATAACATGGGAAAAACTATTGCGTTGTCAAATCAAGCGGCAGTCTTCTGTCACAAAGCATTCAAGATGGACGTGTTTTATATCGATGACAGTAGCAGACGTAAGTGTTTTGTTTTTTATTAAAATTTGTAGTTTTTGGTTTTTGTATATGCAATTTAGTAAGTTAAATGTTCTTCTACAGTAATTTGATCAAATTTCATAGCAACCAAAATTATTGGACACTGCCAAATGTTGCTAATGTTTGAACGCATGATCATGCGGTATCGTTTCATATTGTACCACGAAGGCTATTTGTTCAGAAAATAATATGATACTTTTTCTTAAATAGGACGTTCTCTTACTGAAGACTTCGTAAATGAATTGCTGGTTGATGGATATCTGTCAGATTTGGAATTCTCCAAGGAAGAAGTAGACCCAGAAATTAACGTTTCCGGACTATTACACGAAAACTTACAATATGAAAACCTAGCTCTCAGTGATGATAGTGCGTCTGATCCAGAAATGAATGTTCCACTTTCAGAGTTGCGCAGTAGGAGTAAAGAGAACTTACCACCTACAGAACAAGCTGGGAGCAGCAGCTTTAGAAAACAAGAACAGAGATCCAGGATCTGGAAACAAACGGAGTTCACAAATAAAAGACATGACTATCAGTGTCGTCCAAACTCACATGAAGTTAAGACTCCGTTACAACATTTTGAGGCATATTTTAATAAAAACTTCTTCGAAAATCTGGCCAGGTGCACGAATTTATAGCATCTACCTAAAACTGGATCGATATTAAACACGAACAATCAAGAAATGCGATCGTGCGCTTTACAACTTAATCCGGCAACGCACGAACGTGCGGGGGTGGTTTAGCAGGGTAGACGTGAGGGAGAAATTTTTAAAATATTTTTCCCAGATACCTTAGTGCCTATATGTCAAACTTTTAACGATATGAAATAAATTAATAAAAATAAAAATTTTCGTGTTGAAAGGGTTAGGAGACACACCCCGTTAAAGGAAAAAATTTAAAAAAACATTTTTTTTTAGAAACTGGGCGATACGAAATGCGACGACTAGAAAAACGTATGAATCCTCTTAAGCATTTTACCCTTAAACTAAAACATTTACCTTATCCATTGTCAGAGTGTAATTAATTTTGTCGGTTTTGTTGCAATCAATAAACCAAACACAGAGAGTGGTTGGTGCCGGAGCGAGGCGTGAAGACATTGAATGGAGCCGTGAGCTCGAACGTATTGTGTTTGTCGCCCCCTGAATATGAAATATGATTTATGAGCCATGAGCCAACCACAGTTCAGGGTAATTAACTTCCCGTTTAAGGGTGCTCGGATTATCCATTATTAACCCCCGTTTGTGCTGCTTTGCACGAATCTCATTATAGTCATTATGGTTTCTTGTACAAAGCAGCGCGGATAAACAAAAAGCTTGGTGGTAATGATAAGCATAATATGGAAATTGTTTTAGCTTTTAACCGCGTATAATGTAAGTATATCGCTCACTGGGTGCAATAATGGCACATTAACAAATTGTAAGTTTTGAGAAAATCAACAATTTGTAATCTGGCAATTAAATATTTTGAGTTTTAAAGAAGCTGTCTTGTTTAATTAGAAAACTAATAATAAATTATGTTGAATATTTAAGGTCGAATGGTATTGCACTTTATTTTTCTTATTCAAACTGTATATATTTTTATTAAATTGGAAAATATTAAGTTGTGCTATTGTTGACTTTTACGTACATACGTCACTTCATTAAATAAAATGGTCTGTTTTAATAATTAATTTTGATTAAAAATACAGGGTGGCCCTTTAGTGTGGCAAAGTACAATAGCTCCGTTACTATTTCAAATACATTAAAAATATTAATACAAAAGTTGAAGGGCAGTAAGTGACTTATAACGTAAAATTATTTTTAACTCTATAGGGTGGCTCAAAAAAGCGGAACAAGAAAAAATGTACTTTTTTCAAATGGAATACCCTGTATATTTTTTCATTTTTAAATTCCACATAAAATTATAATTATTTTTTATTAAATACATTATTAGTCTATACTTTATAGTTTCCGAGATATTGACTCTTGAAAAGTGACATTTTTGAACTTTGACAGCTTATAACTTTCTAACAGTACGTCTTAGAGCAAAACGGCTTACATGTCCCTATCTTTAATTTTTATTATCTTCCCAAAAAAATCAACTTCCGGTTAAACCGGATGTTACTCGAAAGCAGGAAATATAGTTGTTCCGGTTTAACTGGAAGTTGATTTTTTTGGGAAGATAATAAAAATTGAAGATAGGGACATGTAAGCCGTTTTGCTCTAAGACGTACTGTTAGAAAGTTAGAAGCTGTCAAAGTTCAAAAATGTCACTTTTCAAGAGTCAATATCTCGGAAACTATAAAGTATAGACTAATAATGTATTTAATAAAAAATAATTATAATTCTATGTAGAATTTAAAAATGAAAAAATATACAGGGTGTTCCATTTGAAAAAAGTACATTTTTTCTTGTTCCGCTTTTTTGAGTCACCCTATAGAGTTAAAAATAATTTTACGTTATAAGTCACTTACTGCCCTTCAACTTTTGTATTAATATTTTTAATGTATTTGAAATAGTAACGGAGCTATTGTACTTTGCCACACTAAAGGGCCACCCTGTATGTGTTTCTGTTTTAACAATATTTTATTGCAAAAAGGAACAGGAACAGGTTAAAAATAAAACATGTTGTTTATTTTGTTTGAACATGAACTAATAGTCTAGCCTTTAACAATAAATAACGACACATAAATAAAAAATTTACAATTGAAAAGGCAATACTGGCACAACTAAACTTATTCCACAAAAATTAGCAATAAAATATAAAATAATAACATGCAATATTGACACCACCTGTATTAGGCCACTGTTGCATTATTAAAAATGTAAAATTTGTTCCAACTTATCGTATTAAAATTCAAGTGCCACTGTTGTCTATGTACTCGATCAAAAAAGCGCGAAATTCAATAGTGACACTAGTACCATCTAGCGAGTT
Source organism: Polydrusus pterygomalis (assembly GCA_963969555.1). Lineage (NCBI taxonomy): Eukaryota > Metazoa > Arthropoda > Insecta > Coleoptera > Curculionidae > Polydrusus > Polydrusus pterygomalis. The sequence continues at coordinate 11,201,823 of OZ018379.1, forward strand.
CCACTAGAGATAACTTTATGCCACTATTGTTAGTGTGACAAATAAGGTATTCAAGGTAATATGGTATCACTTACTCAATATGACCAATTATTGAGATGTGCCACTATTGCACCCAGTGAGCGATATCATCATGTGATATTTTAATAATTGTTCATGCGAAAAGTAAACTGGAAATAAAAAATACAAGGATTTTTTATACAGTGTGACCAGTAAAGTCCGCATAATATGGGATTTTTTTTATTAATAGCTTTATTCGAAATTTGACTTTGGCATCAAGTTCTGCTTCGATCGAGATGAAAATTAAGCAAAAAAAAATAGTAGTCACGTGATTCGCATTAGGTACCTATCTGTTAAATTTTAATTTTTTTCAAAAAATAATTTCTAAAAATATCAAAAAAAATTGTAAGAAAAAGTTTTTTAAATGCAGTTTCCAGCACACATGCAAAATTTCAGCTGCATAAGATAATTTTAATTTTTTACCAATATTTTGTATATCGCACCACTTTTGCAAAATACGAGTCAACGCAACCTACATAAAACTTCTTAGTTTTGACAATGCTTTATTTCAGATACATTTTCTTTAAAATAGCGCCATATTAAATGTGTGTTTTTCTACAAAATCAAAATTGGACTATTAAAATTTGGTCTCATGTGATGCAAAGTTTATTTGTTTTTGACCCTGTATAAGGTAACTTTACAAAATAAGTATTTTTGAAAACGTTGTTTTTGTCTGAAAGTAATACACGTTAACGTTAAGAAAATAGTTTAATGAAAAGAGTCAATTGTTCTAATAAAAAATCAGATAAAAATTAATTTTAATAAATTTTGATTTTGTTGAAAAACACACATTTAATTTGGCGCTACTTTAAAGAAATTGTATCTGAAATAAAGCATTGTAAAAACTAAGAAATTTTATGTAGGTTGCGTTGAGTCTTATTTTGCAAAAGTGGTGCAATTTACAAAATATTGGTAAAAAATCAAAATTATTTTATGGAGCTGAAAGTTTGCATGTGGGCTAGAAACTGCATTTAAAAAAACTTTTCCTTATAACTTTTTTCGATATTTTCAGAAATAACCCTACTTTTGAACTATTTTTTGGAAAAAATTAAAATTTTACAGATAATGCGAATCACGTGGCTACTATTTTAGATTTATGAGCTGTTTTAGACACTCTATCCACATAAAAAATTTGATTAGTTCTTGTTTTATAATAATTATGGTCATAATTAAAAAAACAAAACTTTTTTTTAAACAATTATGTAGGCAATAAATTATTTTTAATTTTATGTACATACTAAATAAAAAATTAAATTTCTGACATTCAACCAATCTAAATTTTTCAACATAAAATTAATTTTTGTATATTTCTCACAATTTAAAATAATCCGAATTGCCTTATTTTGTAAAATTTGTAATTTATCAAATATTTCCTCACTGGCACAATATAAAATGGAAGAACAATAAAGAAAATGTGGTAAAATAATAGTATTAAATACAGTTTTTTTAGAAAACAAACTTAAATTTAAACTGATTCTTTAAATAACCTACTTTTCCGGCAATCGTCGATATAATACTTTTAAAATAATTTAAAATTTTTTATTTTGAATCAATGATTATCCCTAAATATTTATTATTACCCATAATAATATACAATAATATAATATAATATAATATAATATAATATAATATAATACAATATAATATAATATAATATAATATAATATAATATAATATAATATAATATAATATAATATAATATAATATAATATAATATAATATAATATAAAATAATATACCTCATGATAATCTCTCTTGAAATGCAGTTTTTAACTTTGGTTTCCTAATTATCTTAAACATAATAGAGACAAAAATCTGCTTACGAAGCTACAGAAGAGTATTTAAAAGATGGTTCTTCTAAATATAAATAATCTACTACTGACATTGGCAGTGCAATAAGCATTGTAGCGTAAGCGATTTTTATATAAGGCTTGTGGCCATCCATAATTTGACATCCGGTATATATATGGAAAAAATGTGAGCATCGAAGTCGGTTACATTGCTTTATATAATAGCCGAGTTTCTTTTGCGTTACTTTTAAATAGCAAAGCAAAACACAACAAAGATTTTTTCCTACCCCCTTGCCGAGGTTAAGTATTCCCCTCTATATTTCTCATGCGATCATACGAAGTTGTTCGAGAAGCGATCCTTTAACAACTTAGTTCAGCAAAGATATTTACAATAGAATTGATTCTGCTTTTACTTGGTGGAAATCCCTTATTAATTGTGTTAAAATGGTAAAAAAAAATAAAAAAATAATAATTTTACACTTTTTACAGATTTTTATTTTTACAGATTTTTTAAGTACTTCTTTGAAAAAGCAACTGTGTTTCGAAACATGTCGAGTAAAAATAAAAATTTGTGGAAAGTGTCAAATTATAATTTTTTTTATTTTTTTTTTTACCATTTTAACACAAAGATATTTACTTTGCTTAGCTGTTAAAAGAAGCATAGAGAAAGTACCCGATAATACGTATAGATACTCTATTTTCATTATATCAGTGTTAGGACCCCCAAATAATAAAGCTTCTCATTCTATTTTATTTTTAGGTGCTAAATCTGCGTCACGAATAAATCCAATATTTTTATATAGAACCCCTTCTAAAATTAATATGCATAGAATTATATTTAAAACATTTTGGTTCTATTTAAAAGTAGGAATTCCGCATGCTGTGCCAATCACTGACGTTACTCTCTTGTTTATTCGCTACATGCCTATGATTTGTATTATTAGTAATTTAAAAATGCTTTTTGTCGTTCACCTTAAGAATACAGTTGCTTTTTGCTGATACATTACATAGAGTAATATACCTGAAAGCCCGGAACATGAGTAACTTAAGTAGTATATAGATAAATAGGTACAATTCAGGATAACAATAAATAAAAAAAAACAAATAAATACTGATTTAGTTTCGTCTTATTTCTGTTTATTCTGAAATTTACCGTCATTTTGCCAATATAAGTAAGACAGGATATTAGCGCATATTTTAAAAGTTTCTTTTTATGGATAAAATAGTTCATTGATGGGACAGATTACTATATAAGTTCCAAAAATATAGTTAATGGATAAATATCTAGGTATTTTGTGTTTTAAACCAATAAGGGACAATAACGACTGGAACATTTAGGGTCTTTAAATGGATTAAATAGTGGGGTCTGATCTCGAACAATCTATATATAATATTTCGCTAACAAACATTTTTTTTTTAATTGTTGAAATGTCATTATGTTAACATATTGTAATAAGTTTACAATTTTAGATGACATTATACAGTTAATAAATGTATTTTTCATTCAAGGTTCATCGTATTGTGCAATACATTTTACATTATTGTGTGTTATTTATCATTACTTAATGTACAAGGTTTTCTTCTGAGGTTTTCCTAATAATTAAATCACCCGTTACAGGCTTGCGTCGATTTGACAAGTTAAATTGCTTACATAGATTATCAGGAGACAGCGAATTGAGATATCTATATTGACCAAGCGTGTTTTAAATAAATGATATAAAAAAATTATTTGGTAATTTTGTTTTGTCAGCTCATTTTTTTAAATTTGCCTAGTGTTACAAGGTATATTTGTATTTAAATAGGGAAAGTGTGCAGCAAATGAAAAAAATTTTTTTTTTGAATTTTTTTAATTTAATTTATTTCGATTTTCAACTTTTATGGTATACGGGAAAAAGTCGAAATTGCTTTAATAGTACCTAAAATACCCATTTTTACCCTTTAAAAAAAATGTTATAAAGAAAAGTTGTTTAGTTTCAAAGTTATACCCAAATATTACATTTCGCATCCTTTGGACAAGAAATAGTACCAAATTAATAATTTTTTGTAAATTTTTCAGTTTTTTTTTAAAGGATCATAGGAATATAAATATGTCCCAAAATTTCAGTGGGATAAAACTTATTTGATTCATCAAATGAAACACATTGTGTAGCAAATGTATTTAAAATTTTTTTTATGTTTTTTATGTTTTTATTATTAAAGGTTTTGTTATAAAACCGACTAGGTCCTCTGACATAACATTTACGGTATTCTTTTGATTACATATTTTAATGTGTAAAAATACACTGGGGAAAATGATTTAATATCAATTCCAGATTTGCTAGAACAGTGTTTTTATTAGTACTAATCAGTTCCATTAGCAGCACAGTGCTGTTGAATAATAAACTACTTTTAATACAGCAATTAAGTTAAGAAATAAATTGTATCTTCTTAATGCGACGCATTTTGTTCCCAGTAAAGCGCTTTCTCTACAATTAAGAAAGCAGCGTCCCCAAAAACGAATTGTATCTGTTAGAACCTATAATCCCTAAGACGCTGGTGGGAGTTCGTATAGCGATCGGCAATCGCCGCGCGCCGTATTATTAGTTTTAACGTATTTGTTGCGCAGGTCACTTCGTTGTTCGGAGTCTTCTAGCTGTCCTTTCTGAATCTGAATTTTATTGATCGTATCAATACCTGTTTCAACTAGCTTACTTTTACTTTGTCTGTAAGTTTTTTTTAACTTTGCATGTCAGATAAAGCAATAGAAGGTTCTTATTTCTCACAACCCATCAGTAGTATTGAACTTTATAATTTATGGACGATTTTAACTATCTCAAAAAACCATGTTGCCTAATAGATAATCATATGTAATGGTAAACATCAAGAACAATATCACACTAGAAGCTATTTAAATTTTTGATAACTACAGTACTGATTTTTAGTGGTAAGTATAATAATATGCTTTATTAACCGTAGCAAGCAAATATTATTATGAATAATGTCAAATTTCATTACAACCGCCAGTAGGAACTAATACAGTATATAAAATCAGATTACACCCCCAATAGAACTTGATAATTACTGTGAATATTCAGAGCAATAATAGCTATAAACCATTATATGGTAGCATTGACTGCTATTTCCTCTTTGCTGAATTACTATGATATTATCACTACACAACGGTCTAGCAATTTTCGTTGCCTTACAGTAGGAAAGTGCGTTGCTGCCACATATTATAGCATTAAACAGTTGTATAAAGAATATGGGAATTCTTATAAGGAATAGAAGATTTTTCTCTCAGTGTAGGTATAAAAACTTTTTATAAACTATTTAACATTTTGGATGAAATACATTTTTATTAAACCAACTCTCGACAAAGAGGATTTAGGTACTTTTTTCTGGAGAAACGAGTCAAGTGCCCTGTTTCAGAAAAAATTATAAGAAATTGTTTCACTTGGCATGCATGATCTCTTTTTACACTTTATTAGATATACCCGTAAAAAATCAATTTTTCAAGTCAAAATTACTTAATATTCAATATTTCTTAATAACACTGAAAGTAAATAATTGGATTTTTCTCGGCATTTATTAAATCTGACTTTAATAGGCCTAAAAAACGACATCCAAAACATCCATAAGTATTTTAGGAACTTTAAGTGGATAATTTCAAAAATACCTAAATAACATGTCAACGGGTTGTTGTGAAATGCTATATATCAGCTAACACTTTTAAACCTACCAATTTTTTAGGTCTTTTACCCTTTTTCTAGACATAACATCCTTTTTTAGCGTCTTTTTCACTTTTACGCATCGACGAAAGCTGTAAACAGTTTACGCAGTCAGTTGTTTTATAAAACAGATGAAATTTCACATGCAAAAGGTATCATTTGTGATCTGGGAATGAGTAATGGGAACAGGATGCGCCATGAGCTCTTAGAATTATTAGGTTAACACGGAGAAAGGACCCAGACTAGAGAATGCAATTTGATATTTTTCTGGAAATTTAACCTGAAATGTTTAAAGTATGTTATTGAAGGTAAGGTTTCCTTAAGCTCCTTTTAAATAGCAGAAGCAGTGCCAACGGCTAGTTGACCCTTTCTTTTGAAAATTTAACTTAACACAGCAAATATTTTTTCTTCCCCCCTTGCCGCGGTTAAGCATGCCCCTGTCTATTTCCCATTCGAACTATACGAAGTTGTTCGCGAAGCGTTCCTTTAGCAGCTAAGCAAACAATTTTATTTTGCTTTGCTGCTAAGAAGCATTTTTGATAAACATGATAGAGAAGTATCACAAGTGGGGTGGTTCCATGTAAGATTTTAAAAGGGATGAGGGTGGTGCTTCTGTGGTGGGTGAGGGTGATCCTTATTTTGCAAAAGTGGTGCAATTTACAAAATATGGGTAAAAAATTAAACTTATTTTATGCAGCTAAAATTTTGCATGTGGGCTAGAAAATGCATTAAAAAAAACTTTTTTTTAAAACCGACCAGAAAATTTACACTTTCTGGACAATTTTTCGTCTAGAAAATAAGGTTTTTCCGATCGCAAGACCGGAAAAGTGTCATTAGAGATCGGAAAAATCTTTTCCGGACTCTAATGTCACTTTTCCGGTCTCTAATGTCACTGTCACCCTGTTTTTTGTTTTTCCAATCGCTCTTTGATGATACAAGATACCTTGATTTCGTTATTATGACAACAACATTTCGATGTATTGTCGAGTGACAGTTTGTTGATTTTTAATTTTGTTCTTTATGTCAAACTTGTTTCGCGTAGATTATAAAATATATCGAAGTGTCGGTCTTAAAAAAAATATTGTACGTCACGCAACCGAAAATAAGTGTTTTCCAGGTCTCTCCAAGCTTCCAGGACTCGCCTATGGCTCGCCCTGGAAATGCTTGTCTCGACCTAAAAAACACTACTTTCCGGTCTTGTAACGTAAATTACTATTTCCATACTTTCAGAAACAACCCCACTTTTGAATTATTTTCTGGAAAAAATTAAAATTTGACAGATAATGGGAATCACGTGATGACTACTATTTTTTTGCTTAATTTTCATCTCGATCGAAGCAGAACTTGATGCCAAAGTCAAATTTCGAATAAAGCTATTAATAAAAAACAAACCCCATATTATGATGCGGACTTTACTAGTCACACTGTATCTATATATTAACTTCTAACAAAAAAGGTATGCTTTTCCATCGCGAACTACTTTTGACCCTTGATATTCTTAATGAAGGTTTGTTCGGGTTTATTCGAGTATTCGAGTAATTAATTAAAGGTAAATAGTAAAAGTCAAAGAAAATATTCTAAGAATAAAAAAGAAAATTAAATTTCTGAAATAAAATTTTAAATAAAAAAAAATCTCTTCACCCATCTTTATTGTATTGGGAAATATAAATTAATTACAATTAATTAGTTATTTTGAAAATTAATCATGTCAATGGATGCAGTTCCAAAAATAAAAATTAAGCAGATGTTGATATAGGATTGTCCGGATTGTCGGTGTTTCTTTCTGACGCCCCCTCTTATCTGTCGCGTCCCATTACATACAGGTAGACTGCACTGACTTGAATACATAATTAAAGTAAATTACGCTCACTTTCGAGATAAAAGCTAATTTAATAATTTATGAAGGATGCTTTTCCTCAATAGTGCATAAGATGTGTGAGAAGGAAGGCAAAATTTTAATTTTGTTGTTCTTAAATTGTTAATAATTATTGTCGTATATATCTAAGTATAGTACCTTAATAATTTGCGCCTATAAAGTGAAGTGTGTATCACACGTTGAGAAATTGTAACTGCCGAAAAGGCCAAAAGAGAATTAAAATTTACTAGATCAAGGGCACATGAAAATTTTATGGATTTAAAGTTTCAGTTATGCCTTATTTTTTTTTCTGTTTCGACATAGTTCTTATACAGTGTGACCAGTAAAGTCTGCATCATATGGGATTTTTTTTTATTAATAACTTAATTCGAAATTTGACTTGGCATCAAGTTCTGCTTTGATCGAGATGAAAATTAAGCAAAAAAATAGTAGTCACGTGATTTGCATTATCTGTCAAATTTTAATTTTTTCCAAAAAATAATTCAAAAGTAAGGTTATTTCTGAAAGTATCGAAAAAAGTTACTAGGAAAAGTTTTTTAAATGCAGCTTCTAGCCCACATGCAAAATTTTAGCTGCATAAGATAATTTTGATTTTTTACCCATATTTTGTAAATTGCACCACTTTTGCAACTGACTGATTAGGTACCTATACAAAAAAAAATGAAACCGTAATAAGTAGGGTAGAGCGTGGTTAGTTGAGCCGCGGGTCTATTTGAGCCACCGGGCCTACTACATGAGTGGAGCAGTGTAAGATTAAAACGAGCATTGCGCAGGATGCAGTACGTCTTGGGAGGCGTACAAAATCGGTATTCATCATTCGCTGCGAGAGGGCGATCGTTCTATTTGGTATTTTGCGCCAAAAGTAAAATATTGTTTTTCAAGGCATTTGTGGTCGTAGATCGACATTTTGGGGGATACAGACAAAAGGTAAGCTAAGTGTCAATTATTACACAATTGCTCTAGTGGTTTCCTAGTTTGAGAGATGAACTTTATAGGACATTTTTGATATTAAATAAGAACATCTGCAATCCGTGGTGGGGTTAGTTGAGCCAAACTTTACGGGGTCAGTTGAGCAATGGCTCAACTAGCCACGCATCCATGAATTTGATATGCCATCTACATATACGTGTAGTGTGTTTGTTTTACCAGAACTATGGCGACCATTGCCAAAAGCAGGTCTTACGAAGATGCAAACACATAGAAGGAAACGCTCTTCTGCTGTCCTTACTGACACTCCTGAAAAAGAGGCATTGGCATTGGAGCAGAGCAAACGGAAGAAAAAAAGTAAAGTCGATGCGATTAAAGAGAAGGCTGTGAAAAAGACCGTTCTCACAAATTCATCTAACCCTACCAAGAAAGTCGATCCTTCTTACAAGAATCAAAAAGAACAACAAAAATGTTCATTATCGGATTCAGACGATGAAAATACTTTAGACGCCATAGCACGAAAACAACAAGCATTGGAGAAGAATGCCTTAAAGGAAAGGAAGAAAAGTAATAACCGCTCTACAGAGACTTCTGATTCGGAATCAGAAGAAGATGAACATTTTTGTATCGTGTGTTTAGAAAAATTCTCAGATAATATTCCGGGTGAAGAGTGGGTACAATGTTCTTATTGCAAAAACTGGGTTTATTCAAAATGCACTCCCAATGGTAGTTTTTTGTATGTTTGTACAAAATGTGAAAGTGATTAGAGTAATAGTTAATCGTTCTTGTTTACTTAATAAAGAATATGATTTTGTTTTTATGTTATTTTTATTTCCCAATACTATGTTTGGACTATATCGTATGGTAAGTCTACTGGCACAACTTACCCCATATATTGGCACAACTTGCCCCGAGTGTGGGGATAGTTAAGCCAGTAGAACCCTACTATAGTAAGTGCATTCTTGCCCTGAAACCAAAGTATTTTTGACCATTTATTGATATAATTAGGTCAGCAAATAACCAAAGAAATATTTGATAAATATATTTGTACTAAATGTTAAGCAAATGCGGAACAATCAGGTTATTACCAAAAACTGGCTCAACTAGCCCCGCTCTAACCGACTTTAAATAAGTAGAAAAAGTTATTTTAGTTTTACGAAAGCGATTAAAAACTGCTATTTTTTTTTCAAACATAAATATCTTTTGTACGTCCAACGTCAAACAGCAAAATATTAAAACATTGAGTGAAAATAATATAATGGACGAGCCTTAATTAATACATAATAATGGCGACGCATAAAGCATTCGGTCGATTGAAAATTGAAACGATGGTAATTAGTTGTTATTGTACAGAGCAATACAAACATGTCGAATGTCGCTTACAAACGCTTTGTGAGCAAACAGAATATGGACGCAATGTTTATTCGATATGGGATTTGTTCCCTTCTATTCGGCTTTTTGTTTAATTAAAAATGGCGATATCAGGCATAAAAATAAGGTGAAAAAAAAAATATAAATATTCCGAAAAACCGAAATTTTCAATTTTGGTTTTATTTACTTGTGTCTTAATTGAAAAAAACACAAACCACAATTTTTGGTGGCTTTTTTTTCTGTTCTACAGGACGGCTTTATTTTCAGACACACAAACTACGTTTTCAATAGTACTTATTTTATGATGTTACCTTATACAGGGTGAAAAAAAAATAAACTTTGCATCACATGCGACCAAATTTTAATAGCCCAATTTTGATTTTGTAGAAAAACACACATTTAATATGGCGCTACTTTAAAGAAAATGTATCTGAAATAAAGCATTGTCAAAACTAAGAAGTTTTATGTAGGTTGCGTTGAGTCTTATTTTGCAAAAGTGGTGCAATTTACAAAATATGGGTAAAAAATCAAAATTATCTTATGCAGCTAAAATTTTGCATGTGGGCTAGACATTGCATTTAAAAAAAAACTTTTTTTTATATTTTCAGAAATAATACCCCTAATAACCTTCTTCGATACTTTCAGAAATAACTCTAAAACTTATTTTTTGGAAAAAAATTAAATTTGACAGATAACTAATGCGAATCACGTGACTACTATTTTTTTGCTTAATTTTCATCTCGATCGAAGCAGAAATTGATGCCAAAATCAAATTTTGAATAAAGTTATTAATAAATAAAAAATCCCATATGATGCGGACTTTACTGGTCACAATAAGGACTATGTCGAAACAGAAAAAAATGAAGGCGTAACTGGAACTTTAAATCCATAAAATTTTCATGTGCCGTTGATCTAAGTAGTAAATTTTAATTGTCGCTTCTCTTTTGGCCTTTTCAACAGTTACAATTTCTCAACGTATGATACACACTTCACTTTATAGGCACAAATTATACAGGGTGTTAGTGAGACAAACTTCAGGGGGTGCTTCTTTAAGTGATTTTAAGAAGAAAAGTTCATATAAACATGGGTCCGAAAATGCATAGTTTTTACGATACAGGGTGTCAAACTTTAAAAAAAAATCGGATGTTCGTAAATATCTCGATACTCTTGTATTCAATTTTGTTGAAATTTGGTAATTCTATTTGTAATAACAAGACGATAATTTAGCCCCAATTAAATTAAAATTTTTAAGTCCAGTGGCGTCCCGGAAGACAGTCCAACTAATATTTTTGACAAAAAAAATGCGCGCCACTGGCTTTTTTAAAAATTATGTATTTTTTTCGAATTAAACAACTACAAATACAAATATTTTATTTCTTGAGTTTTTTTCATATCTTGCTTTGTTTTTGAGAAAAAAAAAATAAAAACCACTTTATTGTATGTCCCCGGGACAATAAGAGTAAAAATTTAAACCACTTACTATGCTAATAACCAATTAAAATTACACAAAAGTTCTCTTTCGAATTTTTCGCATAGATTTTAAAATATTAAAATTCAAAAGAGGACTTTCGTGTAATTAATTGCTTAATAGCATAGTAAGTAGTTTACATTTTTTACTCTTATTGTTCCGGGGACATGCAATAAAGTGGTTTCTATTTTTTTTCTCAAAAACAAAGCAAGATATGAAAAAACTCAAAAAATAACATATTTGTATTTGTAGTTGGTTAATTCGAAAAAAATACATAATTTTTAAAAAAGCCAGTGGCGCGCAGTTTTGTTGTCAAAAATATTAGTTGGACTGTCTTCCATCTAATTGAGGCTAAATTATCCTCTTGTTATTATAAATAAAATTACCAAATTTCAACAAAATCTAATAAAAGAATATCGAGATATTTACGAACATCCGATTTTTTTTTAAAAGTTTGACACCCTGTATCGTAAAAACTATGCATTTTCGGACCCATGTTTATATGAACTATTTTTCTTAAAATCACTTAAAGAAGCACGCCCTGAAGTTTGTCGCACTTATTCACTAACACCCTGTATAAAATGCAGAAAATCAAAACAAAAAAAATATATCTTTGGAACATCGGCAAATTCTAATTTCTCCACCTACGTAGGAGCATCAAATTTCTCACTACCTATTTTAAACTTCGCCATTGTTCCCAAGTGTATTATCCTACCTGTCAGCGGACAATGGCAACTCATCCATCACGATATGACCAATGGTAAAGCACCGGTTTCATCGCCAACCAATGACAATCCACTTGCGCGTGGGTTCCGTCACGCTTCACAACAATTACTTGTGAAACAAAGCTCGAGTTATTTCTAGATATTTAGTTTATAGTTTATGACTGTGGGAAGGAACGTCAAGGTGCTATTTTAAATTAAAATAAGTCATTTTTCGTTTGGAAATATTTTATCTTTAGTGACAGAGTTTCAAAATAAAAATGCAAATTTTTTAAAGAGGTATCCACCTATACAGTGTGACCAGTAAAGTCCGCATCATATGGGACTTTTTTTTATTAATAGCTTTATTCGAAATTTGACTTTGGCATCGAGTTCTGCTTCGATCGAGATGAAAATTCAGCAAAAAAATAATCACGTTATTCGCATTATCTGTCAAATTTTAATTTTTTTCAAAAAATAATTCAAAAGTGGGGTTATTTCTGAAAATATCGAAAAAGTTATTAGAAAAAGTTTTTTTAAATGCATTTTCTAGCCCACATGCAATTACCCATATTTTGTAAATTGCACCACTTTTGCAAAATAAGACTCAACGCATCCTACATGAAACTTCTTAGTTTTGATAATGTTTTATTTCAGATACATTTTCTTTAAAGTAGCGCCATATTAAATGTGTGTTTTTCTACAAAATCAAAATTGGGCTATTAAAATTTGGTTGCATGTGATGCAAAGTTTATTTGGTTATGACCCTGTATAAGGTAACTTCATAAAATAAGTATTTTTAAAAACGTAGTTTGCGTCTGAAAATAATACACCTTAATATTAAGACAAAAAAGAACACAGTGTCATCAGTAAAGTGTTCATTAAGAAAATAAATTTTAGTGGTTGGTAGAAAATCAAAATTATCTTATGCAGCTGAAATTTTGCGTGTGGACTAGAAACTGCATTTAAAAAAACTTTTTCTAATAACTTTTTTCGATACTTTCAGAAATAACCCTACTTTTGAATTATTTTTTGGAAAAAATTAAAATTGACAGATAATGCGAATCACGTGACTCCTTTTTTTGCTTAATTTTCATCTCGATCGAAGCAGAACTTGATACCAAAGTTAAATTTCGAATAAAGCTATTAATTTAAAAAAGTCCCATATGATGCGGACTTTACTGGTCACACTGTATATAATAATAATAATATGTACAGGTACCTATATTTTTCAAATTTTATTTAATGTAAGGTTAATATAGGGCCCTACATTGGTGTGAGTACTTACTTAAACAATTTGAAAACGGTACGAGATAAAATTTATCCAAAGTCAGTGTGATGACATTCAACAGTCTCAAAGAGTTACCGCCGTTTGTATGCGTATGGAGTGATTGGAATGTCATCACACTGACTTTGGATAAATTATACCAAGATGGTTTAATTGAGGCAAAGTTGTTAATTTTGGGGCTTAAGAGCAAGTGCTAGTGGTGCCTTCGCCATTTCATTTTCCCATCAATATTTAGTTTCTTTTGCTTCTTCTACAAAAAGCGGACAAATACCTCTGTTCGGGTAAAAGTTATCTATAGTTTTAAGTTAAAAAAAAAAATACTTCTTAAAATAATAGTAGTTAAAAATTCATAATTTTGACCTTACGAAATATACCTAGTTCAACAGAAACAAATGACATTGCTCCTGAGAACTTTAAGGTTACGGATAGTAAGTAGGTAACTATTATACTAACTAGTAATAATTTTGTATAATAGGCTTGCATAGTTTTTTTACAGACTAAGTAGGTAGTACTTTTAGAAAATGTTCTGAAAGTGTACTTTATTTTTATTATTTTTGCATTACATTTACATTTTTGTAAGCATAAGTTAAAAATGCAAATTTTGATTACCGTTTCTAATCACGTCAGGTATAACTCATTTACCACAACTAGAACTGAAAACAAAGTTAATGTGTCGGTATATTAAATATTTTTTTTCGGCGTTGTGTGTGGCAAATTTCTACATCCATAATTAACCAAAACCATTAAACGCCTCGGTGAAATTCATAAAAATTACCAAAAAAACATTAATTTCATTCTTAAGCAACAATTATTTACAAAGATTTATGACTAAAAATTCCTAAACAGATCCGAATACGAAAAATAAAAATCTTTTTACCGAAGAGAGAACACACGCGTGAATATGGGCTACACATTCCAAAAATTCTTTATAATACAGAAAGAACATAAATATTGCAGATACCCATCTTGGAGCCTATTTTGTCTCATTTGAGAAATTAGGGTTTTGTTAACTGTTTTCTTTTTCTTTCCTGCAATAAAGAATAATAAAAATATTTTTTGTTAGCTTGCTAAAAATTTCGAGTGGCTAAGGACTTTTATTATCCATTTGATTTTCAAATACATTCAAAACATGAAAAATATCTATCTACAACCATGACAATTTCCTGTTTCTTCAATGAGCGAGTAACATATAGTTCAACCCATTCTCAGCAAGTGTAACTTTATTAAGCTGTACCTATTGCCGAAGTTAATTATATTTAAATTGTTTTTCATACATACCTAAGCAATTTCCCCCACCCATTCTGCGTCATCAAACCCATATGGTGTTGGTGAGTTTGTCAAATGCAACGTTTGGAGTATCAAGTTTTTTAGCACACATATTTTAGTTCCTTAGCTTTGCTATATTATGTTGATTTAAAAAGTACATAATAATATGGTTTCCAATTATTATTATTGTTTTTGAAGAAGTAGTCCATACTCAAAGTGGGGTTAATTGTATAGAAAGAAGGAAAGCACAAAGCTTTCCTCCACAAGTTTATTAAAATAACTAGGCGAACCTAGAATAATAATTCATAATAATTCGACATGTTTCGAGTGTAGAAACACTCATCATCAGGAAAGCAAAGTAAATAGTGCAATGCTGATGTTAGCAATAGAGATTATAATAAGTGGGATTGAGCCGTAATGGAGCTTTCAATGGTGTACACGAGGTGCATGTAAAAAATGAATAGTCAGAAGACCGACAAGCCCTCAGCGTACTGGAAAGTCAAGGGCTAGTGCAAAGGCCCTGTCTTGGGCAGAAAAGTCAAGAGAGCAAAAGAAAAATTAGAGAGTTTTAACAGACTTTGTGAAAATCATTTAATGTAGTGAAAAATCTTAAGATGCATTAAATTTAGACATGTAAAAGTAGTGAAATGAGAGGGAAAGAAAAAAGAAAAAAATTGGTTTTCGTAAAAGTCAATGCATCATTTTACTTCAAGCTAACATTTTTTACACCTCGTGTACACCATTGAAAGCCCATCAAGGCTCAATCCCACTTATTATTTTCTATTGGTAACAACATCAGCATTGTACTATTTACTTTGTTTTCCTGATTATGGGTATTTCTACACTCGAAACATGTCGAATTATTATTCTAGATTCGCCTAGTTCGCCTTGCTTTCTTTTTTCTATATTATTATTGTGTTTTACTCATGTCCTACGGTTAAATTTGTAATTTTAATGAATTTTTAAAGAATGGTGAGTGATCTGTCTCGACTTTACCATAATTCATATATTTGGCTCCATTTGATTCCATTTTATTCAGAAATTAAGACAAATATATCAGATGAACTAAATGATATTCTGTTTTGAAATAATAGGAAAGCTTTCTTCTATAAGCTAAACATTTTGTTTACAATTTTACTATTTTACGAAATATATATTGAAGAAAAATATTCTACCGTGCGAACAGAAATTATTTGCATCAAAGAGGGCTTGGATTAAAAAACGTAGGGCTTGGTTTAGATCAGAATGATATGGGGACGATATATCTAACTAAATCTAGGTTAAAATTTTGTCAAATTCATATTATGACATGATATGCCAAACCAATGAGTAATAAAATAAGTAGACAAATACAAATTTATTTTTGTTGTTTACAAAATTAACAAAGTAAGAATATACAGAAAGAAAAAGAAAAATAATTACTTTCATCCGAAAAAAATGTCAGATCTAATAAATCATTTATTTCCAATAAATTTTGGGCAAACCATTGAGAGTTATTCCTGCGTCTTTCAAAATCTGCGGCTTGTATTTCTTGGAATACTTATATACACTTTAAGGAAATAAATTTAGCTGCTTCTTAAGAATAGTCCTGCATGTTCCGTAAGATCTTCCCACTTCTTGAGACAGGCGTCTTATACAATTTGTTGGCGTATTTTGCATTATTTCACGAACGTTTGCAATAAGTTCTTCTGTTCTTACAGATGGTCTTCCTGCTCCTTTTTTGTGTTGTATAGAACCTGTTTCTCTAAACACAGCCACGGTTTTTTTCAGGCAATGATGAAAATTCCCAGCAATAAAAACAACGCTGGGAAAATGTTCGTGAAAATCGTCCATGCACAAACCCGGATTGTATTGCCACTCACCATTTACTCTAACCCCGTTTCGAAAATACCCTTCAACCATGAATGTTTTGTGCTATTCCGTAAAGTCCATTGTGTGAATTGTTCAAGAAATTGGAAAAATTAGAGATGAATCAAATTACTTGTAACAACGACTGTCAAAGATGACGGAATAACTGATTGATTGTTAATTCAGGTAGTTACTGACACCCAACAGGTATTAACGGCTAAGCATTACGTCCTTAGATGCAAGGCCCTCTTTGAAGCAAATAATTTTTGTTCGCACGGTATATAAGAGAAATGAAAATGATAATCTGTATCTTTTTTTATTTTTTCAGTCAGAAGGATTAACAACCATCTGGGGTAAAGAAAATAGATACAAATTTACTTGCACGTCAGTTATGACTAAGAAAAAAACCAAAAATTCCTTTTGCACATGTGGTAAATGAATGTAACGTCCGTTATAGGTTTGATTAAAATAAATAAAAAATAAAATATATTCTGTTTTTATTGGAACTCTTTTCTGAAAATAAGGTTGAATAAACATTATGAAACTTTAACTATTTTGCGCACAAATACAGCTTCGAGCTTTGTAGACTCATTTGCAAGTACTTGTATTATTCCGTTTTGTAGAGAATTTCAAATAATACACATGAATACACTTCATTTAAGCACACAGCCGGATCTATGTGCCTTCTCCATAATATACATATTATTATAGGGCAAAGTAAACTCAGAAATTCTGATTATGAATTTTGTGCAAAGAGAAAGGGATGTTTGTGTTTTGGCATTCGAAATTCAACATACACAAACGCAATCAAAGTGGGAATCTAGAAACAAACCAGAACAGACGGGATAACTGCCACAAAGCAGAATAGAATATTACATGTCATTGTACGAGACATAATCCCCCAAATATGAATACGAATGATATGACGAGTGAAATATAAACAACAAGGACGATATTTGGAAACAAAATGGTGGAATATGTAGGTAGAGGATTTAAAATAAGGGTGGAAAATATGCACGAAAAAAGTGTCTATTAGGTAGGTTATTAAACATTATCATAGTCAAATATAAAAGAAAAATAATTTAGCCATACTTATTCTATAAAGTATCAGAATTTGACAAATAGACTTTCGGTATATTTACTATAGTTCCAAGGGCGTGTAATATATATCTGTTCAGACAGCCAAGCTGCCCTCAAGGCGGATTGCAAACCCAGGTCCATGAGGAGCGCGTAGAAGCCCTGGAAAGGCTTTCAAATATTAAGGAAGTAAAATTGGTCTGGGTCCCAGGGTGACACCAACGGGTGAAACGCAATAAAACGAACAAACTCAAAGACGTAGACAGGCTAAGGACTCGGTGACAGACAAATCCAGATTGGACTGGCTCCTGAACAGGAAACGGTGGACCCCAAAACCATTATTAGGGATTTTGAATGGGCGCTATCGGCTGAGGAAACATATGACGCTGATAAGAAGAGTAGGATACACCGCTGTACTTTCTGGTTTATGTGAGGCTCTAGGAAGATTGAGACATCAAGTCTCCGAAGAGTAGAAGTTATTACTCTCGTCTGGAAAGATATAGTTTACTTTTATAATGAAATCGGGGAGGTTAGACCAGGCACAGGTGGATAGGGTAGTTGGGTGAAGATTTAGGATTCGGTAAAAAGGATCGCTTTAGTTTATTTGCCCGATTGAGCCTTCCTTCAACTATACTACTACTGCTACAATGTTTTATTTTTCGTTATTTATGTCCCTGACATGTCTAAAAGCTCTTATTTATTTCATATTGTATACCTACTATATATCCTACTTATGGTTTACTTTTTAAAATTATGTCCAGACATAATATGGAGCTGCAGACCTGCAGAAACAAGGAATTAGGGTTTAAAAAAGTAGCTTCCAGTACAAAATACCGGGTGTTTCTCAAAAGACGTTCACCCCTATAACTTTTTTATATTTATAGATATTAAACTAAAATTTTGAGATTATGCATAAGAGATGAGTCTGCATTTATTGGCATAATTTTTAATTTGTTAGCACTTCCTGTTTGACCGGAAGTGACCTTGGCTTTGATATTTTAAATGGGACATCTTGTATATTTTTACTTATTGGGATTCAGCATAACATTCTGAGTAGGTAATGTAATAACATTTTTATGTTTATTTTTATTTTCAATCTGGAGTGCTACAAACTAATTAAATCTGTTAATTTATAGTCAAGTAGTACATGAAAATTAAAATTATGTCATAATAATTGACTTTTTAAGTTTCACAAGCGTTTAAAAAATGAAATTTTGTTTCCTTGACGTTTACTCCATTTTTTCAAATGGATAGGGTAGGTCTATTTAAAAGGAGCATTTTTTCCAACAATTTGATAGGTACCATACACTCCTATGCTATTTTAAAATTGACACGAAAAAATTTGCCTTAAGTCCCAATCGCAAATTTAAAAGTGGTATGCGACATTATTGTCTTTTCTAAAGAAATATAAAGGCGGCTTTGAAAAACATTGGAATGGTTCTGAAAACCAATTTGGTTTTCAATAATTAAAATTGTAATGCCATTTGCAATTTTTTTCAACAATTTGAGACCATACACTCCTATGCTATTTTAAAATTGACACTAAAAAATTTGCCTTAAATTACAATCGCACATTTAAAAGCGTTATGCATTATTGCTGCCCTCTTCTTTTCTAAAGAAATTTAAAGTTGTAATGTCATTAGTAGTACCTACAATACAAATAATCTTTCGTCCTCAGAATAATTTTTCTGGTCCCTCCAAAAATTAGGAGCATATCATCATATTTGTTAATTTCTAGTAAAACTAACCATTTTATCTGATTTACAATGTAAGTTTAATAAACGAATGGCATTACAATTTTAATTATTGAAAACCATATTGGTTTTCAAAACCATTCCATTGTTTTTCAAAGCCGCCTTTATATTTCTTTAGAAAAGACAATAATGTCGCATACCGCTTTTAAATTTGCGATTGGGACTTAAGGCAAATTTTTTCGTGTCAATTTTAAAATAGCATAGGAGTGTATGGTACCTATCAAATTGTTGGAAAAAATGCTCCTTTTAAATACATCTACCCTATCCATTTGAAAAAATGGAGTAAACGTCAAGAAAACAAAATTTCATTTTTTAAACGCTTGTGAAACTTAGAAAGTCAATTATTATGACATAATTTTAATTTTCATATACTACTTGACTATAAATTAACAGATTTAATTAGTTTGTAGCACTCCAAATTGAAAATAAAAATAAACATAAAAATGTTATTACATTACCTACTCAGAATGTTATGCTGAATCCCAATAAGTAAAAATATACAAGATGTCCCATTTAAAATACCAAAGTCAAGTTCACTTTCTGCCAAACCGTCAATGTGCTAACAAATTGAAATGTATGCCAATAAATGCAGAGTCATCTCTTATGCATAATCTCAAAATTTTATTTTATATCTATAAATACAGAAAAATTATAGGGGTGAACGTCTTTTGAGAAACACCCGGTATATTCTTTAACAGTGACACCCTGTATATTCGTAGTTACTAGCAATAATTTTGTTGGTGTGCCTATCTGTTTCTTCAATGCAGTTTCCAAGTTATACTACGTCTTAATTAGAAGTTCGAACTCAGCTTTGAGACACGACGTTTAATTTACACAAGATGTAATTGTACTTAACCGTGTTATCATTAGCGTATGCCCTGATTTAGGAGAAGTTTCTGTGAACAGGCATCAGATTCTATCAAAGGATCGCGACTCTGCTGCCCTCTGTCGATTCATCCCGTTTCTGTGTAATTAAGTAATGGAAATCAAAGTCCTGGCTTCTGATGTAGCCTTATTTGTTTAAGAGTTAGAGCCGTTACATCAGCCAATTCGCATATCCGTCCCGGTTTTCTCTGTTTGAATATTAGAATCGACGGTGTTTTATTTTATTCGGTGCCGGAGAACATCAAAACGTTTGCGGGACAGAGGGAATTATTCACCTTTTTATCATTAACGAAAAAGCTTTATGCTTTTTAGCTTTTACTTGCTTAACGGAAAAATCCGTATTACCATTTATTGATCTTTCAAAAGGACCCTGTCTCCTTTAAAATATTTCTATTGAACAAACATCTGAGGGAACATATAAATATAAGTAAAAGGGATAAGGACAGACAACTTTTAAATTCAGTTAGGTACCTACATATTCGGTAACCATAATTGAAACAAATTCCACCAAAGAAACACAAACTAATTTATATTTACTTGGTACCTACCAGAATCTTCATAAAATAATTATTTCATATGTACAGTTGACGACAGATAATTTCGTACACTAAACCAAAGAGTAATACACTAATTAGTGTATTACTCTTTGACTAAACTGTGACACTGTAAATGCAACTTTTTTACCTTTATTACCTTTGTAACGTGTTAATTGTTATCCGGATATCTGTCAAAGTATTGTCATTACCTTATTTGATTTAAAAATGCCTCATTCAAGTATTATTGAAAAAACAAGAATAATATGTTTAGT
Organism: Polydrusus pterygomalis; assembly: GCA_963969555.1. Lineage (NCBI taxonomy): Eukaryota > Metazoa > Arthropoda > Insecta > Coleoptera > Curculionidae > Polydrusus > Polydrusus pterygomalis. The sequence continues at coordinate 11,222,646 of OZ018379.1, forward strand.
AGAAATAGGGTGGTCTTATGGAAAAATATTCTTGAACTAACTAACACTTGAAAGGTCTGTTGGGTCTGGTTGAAATAATAGAAAATCATCAAATAAAGAAGACCCAAATTTGGTGGAGTATTTAAGGCAAAATCCATTTGAAACAGCAGTATCCGCTATGCACATAACAGGATTCCCTGCTTCATCTAAAATGCGCAACGCCGACTGAGACAATGTTCCGAATTAAGAAATCGAGCAGCTGCATCCAAACCGTTTTTAAAAAATAGTGATAAGGAACAAAGAATTGGGTTTGCTATGCAATATTTACCAGAAAATGATTTTTTTTTGGCAAAATGTTATCTTTTCCGATGAGAAAAATTTTCAGGCTACATATAATTGAAGAATTCAAGTATATAGACCACCAAATTCCCGATATGATGAGAAGTATATTCAACAGAAGCAAACCAGTGGACGTTTCTCCGTTAATGTGTGGGCATGGATAAGTGTTTACGATGCAGGTGTATGCTGAAATATTGGTGGAATACTAAACAGTAATATACCTATATCTTCAGATTTGGGAAAATGTTTTTCTTTCTTCTGCCGCGATAGTTTTTGAAGGAAATAACTTTATATTTCATCAGGATAACTGCCCTGTGCATAGGTACTGCAAGAAATATAGGAAACTGGTTTAGACAAAACAATGTAACATGTCTGCCTTAGTGCTCAAGAAGTCATGATTTAAATCCAATTGAAAATGTTTGGGGATTGATGGTAAAAAAAATGTACAAAATAAATTTTAAACCACAGAATGAAATAGAGTTATTTGATAAAATAGATGAAATTTGAGTAGTGCTAACTCCGGATTACACCAGAAGTATTATTTTGTCAATGGCAAGAAGATTACGATTAGTGTTAGAATCCAATGGCGCAGCAATTAGATATTAGTATTTTGTTTGTCAATAAATTTACCTACCCTTTTTGGCTTTATACTTTTCTAGTTTTCCTGGTATTATTTTATAATTTTCTTATTTCGCGGCTGTAATTTAAACACGAAAATATTTAGAAGTAACCATTATTACCTATGGTAAAAAATCGTACATACAATAATTTACGGCTATAATATAGCTGGTGTTCTATCCAGGTATAAGCAGCAAGGTGAGAAACCCGTTTTACCCAATTTTGTTGTAATTGAGTTATGTATGGGTATGGAGTGTACGAATTTATATTATGTCGTCAACTGTACATACATACATTCAAATATTTTTTAGAAAACAGGAAAGTTTAAAATATATTTAAACCATTATATTCAAATAAAAGTATCAGTTCCTCTTTTCTCCGCTTGAATATTAGAGTCAGCAGTGCTTCATTTTATTTGGCTCAAGGGAACATCAAAAAGTTGCGATGGCGGCGGAAATATGTATTTCACCTTTTTACCATGAACGAAAAAGCTTCACGCTTTTTAGCGTTTACATGTTTAGCTGAAAAATTTACATATTCGGGTTGTTTGGCTTTGCTCGTTAATTTGAACATAGTTCTGTTTTTCTGTTCTTCTTCATACAATTTTATATTTACACTATTCCCATAAGTAGAGTTCTACATTGAGCAAAATTTCTAGTAACTGCTATTAAAAATCGACTGGCCACAGCTAGAAATCGTAATGAATGGGACAGATAATCATCGTTGTTGCCACAAGTAATATCCACGTAAGAATTACTATTAATCATTAATAGGTGGCTTAAAAAAAAATATTATTAAGCATAAGAATCGGGTTTAGTTATAGCAAATAAAATATAGTGATACTTGTAATTATTTAAGCTGTGGTTACTAAAACACAAATCTAACTGGCCCAATTTTCTCAGTGTAGATGTGGACTGCGATTTATAAAGTTGTGCAGTACTATTTGATAACGAGCATCTGTAGTACTAGTACTGCACCTACCACCTAAGCACTAATTGGAGTATTTTTATAAAAAGTGTAAATCCCATTTAAATAGAGCTTTCCCATTACTCCGCCATACCTGCTCTGTAGTGATGGACTTAGTGTTTCCATGACTAAGCACTACACAGAGGGAAATCGACTAATTAAACAGAATTGTTAAGAATTATCTTATGTCAGTAGCAACATTTTTAATAATTACTATTAAACAATCTTTAACTACAACAAAAAAATTAACTAACAAACAACATACAGAATTGCTACCTCGTTATTTATACGTACAATAAGACAAAATAATACTACATATAAGCCAGTTACTATAAGAATATGTTTCAGTAAAATATTCTTATTGGAAATAAAAAACTGTTTTTAGGATTATACCAACGATAAAACGCTTTATTTAGGGTATTATTTAAAATAGTGGTTCATATTAAACATTTACTAACGGGTATGCAACAAACTTCTATTTCGCGATGAGTGGGGGAAACTTCAAACATTTACACGGGACACGGTGGCCATTTGCTTTGTTCCCCGGGCTCCGCGGATTGTGTGTTCTGTGTTTAGTGGCTGAACTTTTTCTGTATGTATAAAATAATAAAATATGGATAACATATTCAACTGTACATAATCATGTTATAGTTTTCAAAACTGAAACCCAAACCCATTTTAAGGGGGTAAGTACCTATTATTACTTATGTGTGGTTGGTTTATCTTAAAATTCACAAACATTAGCTTTGACTTTGCTTTCGTATAATTGACTAGTAGTTATTTTATTTCATTTTTCTTTGCAAAATATATAATATGAATACAACTAAAATAAAATTGGACGAAACGGAATAATTCCATACGTATGTCTTAGTTAATTTTTGTGAATTTTGAGATACACTAGCTTATAATAATAACTCTAACTCACTTATATTTGGTTTGGGTCTTAGTTTTGTAACGTCTGTATTTAGCAATTTGTAAGCGACATAATAAAGTGTAACTATTTTTGGTAACCTAAAAGCTGTATTTATGATTTCAGGTTTTTTGTTGTTTCTTAGTATTTGTAAGCGTTAAGGAGAAATGGCCTTTTGTTGTTTTTGTTCAAGTTTAATAAAGACCTTTGTAATGTTTACCTATTTTTTTTGTAATCCTTTCAAATATATACTACCACATTATAACTATTATAAAACTGTTTTGTATTAGCAACTAAACAGTTATACCCATTATAAAACTGGATTATACTCATTTCCAACTAATGTATAATGGGTATAAGCATGTTTTATATTCGCTATGGAACAAACCTTTATGGTTACAATCCATATCATATAAACAGTATAACATAGCTATTTACTCTTATGCACTGGTCTTAACTATATCTGGTGTATATATGCTATTAGCACGTATTGCTGTCCCAAATAGTATTAAATATTCTTATAATGTTTATAAGAATTCTCATAAGGGTTATAATGCATTTCTCTCAGTGTAGTTTCAGGAATAGTAATTTACGTTACAAGACCGGAAAGTAGTGTTTTTCAGCTTGGAGAGACCTGCACAACACTAACTTTCGGTTGCGTGACGTACAATATTTTTTTTTTAAACCGACACTTCGATATACTTACATTAAATTATTTTATTTTATATTATTTTTAAATGCGTCGTATATGACTTCTCGTAACGGGCTTTTGATTTTACTGGCAATATATCGTAAGTCGCTTTCCTTGCTGCTTCCAAAATTTCTTCTGAAATCTCATTTTCCGTGTCGGATAATTCAAAATCTGAATTCATATTGTTAAATTTGCGCACTCGCGAAACAAGTTTGACATAAACAACAAATTAAAAATTAACGAACTGTCACTCGGCAATACTACATCGAAATGTTGTCGTAGTAACGAAATCAAGGTAGCTTGTATTATCAAAGAGCGATTGGAAAAACAAAAAACAGGGACCGGAAAAATCTTTTCCGGTTAACGTCAATTTTCCGGTCTTGATCGACAAAACGTTTTTTTCTGGACGAAAAATTGTCCAGAAAGTGTATATTTTCTGGTCGGTATTAAAAAAAAAATTAATGTTAAGAAATTTTAGAACTGTTTATTAGTGTTTATATTATTATGTACCTACGTATTAACGTATACGGTCACACAATCTTTAATCATTGTCAACTTAATGTTGATGTCGTATTTATGTAAGGACAGTGACTTCAGTAAGAGCTTTAATTTTGATTAAGGATCTAAATATTCAAAAGAGTATTATAGTAGGCACCACAATGACATGTGCGTCACACGTGATTTTTTAGTAACCATACCAGGCGCCCATTAAGCCGGCTACAATTACTGTGCTTTGGGATACCGTTATGTGATAATCAAATAATGGCTATATAAGTAACGAGAAAATTGGTAATACAGGTGTTATTTCCGATACCGCATGGGGGTCAGGATTTATGGGGCCAGACAGCCGATTTTATGAAAAGACCGTTTTTACGGATATTATAGTATAAGTGATTTAATGGCCGTTACTGCTACTGGCACATTAATTTACCATATTAATGTATGTTAACTTTGTTATAATTTGTATTTATAGGTGTACGGGGTGTCAAAAAATTCTGGTATATTGGATATAATTTAGAAGCTAGAAATTAGGATTGAAATCTTATCTGAAAGAGGAAAAATTGAGATTATATTGAGGACCGCAGAAGAACGCAATAGTAAGTAAAACACCGTTTTTACGGATATTATAGTATAAGTGATTTAATGACCGTTACTGCTACTGGCACATTAATTTACCATATTATTGTATGTTAAATTTGTTATAATTTGTATTTATAGGTGTACGGGGTGTCAAAAAGTTCTGGTATATTGGATATAATTCAGAAGCTAGAAATTACGATTGAAATATTACCTGAAAGAGGAAAAATTGAGATTATATTGAGGACCGCAGAAGAACGCAATAGGAAGTATCTGTGCTGTTTAGTCAGAGCTATCCTAAATGGCTTTCCTAGCCATGTTAAGCAAACTTCTTAGGAAATTTAACAAAACGGGATTTATGAAAGATGAACGTATGTCATACAGACTGAAATCAGCTACTGGTGATAGTAAGGCTCTGGATATTTTAATTGATCTATGAGATAATCAAATTTACCTTGGACTACAATATGTGGCACTAATCAGTTAAAAAGGTATTTAAATGCGAAAAGATACCCAAGCTTCGGCTTGTTTATAATTTGACTAAAGATTACTTCGATAAGCGATATAAAGTTTGGGAAATTCTGATCGACAACGCCAAAAACTTTATAAATATTTTGCGAGAAAATATTTTTCCAACCACCTGAAAAATCCTTATACAAAAGAGTTGTATTTCGTCTAACATAGTTAGATATTAAAATTCAGATTCAGATTGCAACAAATTTAAAGTCAATCATCTCAAAGTCACCTCCTGCAGACCGGTTTCGAACTCTTTTGTGCTCGTCAGTACAGTGTAGGTGTTCATACCTTCGGTCAGACAACTTTCGTATTACAAACTGTCATATCAAACTATATGTTGTTGGTTGTATATAGCCTTTAGTTCCATCTCTTAGTAGTCCATACAATCTGAGCAGACACCCGTTTGGGTCTTGTATCATATATAATATCTTCTAGTGTGAAATTGTTCTTATCGTTTAACATTGCATATGATTATCTATTATGCAACATGGTTTACTGAGATGGTAATATTCGTCCATCGATTATAAAGTCAAATACTAATGACGGGTTGTGCGAAATAAGAATCGTCTATTGCTTTATCTGATATGCAAAGTTTAAAAAAGCTTAAATACAAAGAAAAAATGAATTCATTGTAATAGGTATTGATACGATCAATAAAATTCAAATTTAGACAGGACAGCTAGCAGGCTAGGATAACTTAAATGGTGAAGGTCGTCCCCTGTTCGTTTAATTTAGCCCCCGGTCGCTAGTGGCGCTATTGTAGGAATTTTGTTTTATAAGGTTGTTCATCTCCTAAACGTTGGTAGGAACAGAATATTCATTTAGAATGAGCATGGCCAACATTATGTACCTCTCTCTCTCTGTATTAAACTGTACCAGCATATGTGCGAGAAAGGTAAAAATATGGCTTATTGTGACAGATCCTGAAGTCTTACCTGGACTGGTGAAAGATTGTCATTGTCATTTTATGATTGATTTGTAAAATATATAAAAAATAAAGTTATTATTGAATAATTATTCATATATAATAATTTATAAAGTTAACATGGCGCAGTCGGTAGTTTGAGAATCATATATATTTAATATGTCGCGACCAAAGAAATCGGGAAGAAAAACCAAGGCAATTAACAAAAGCGTGGAACCTCCTGAAGACTTCAATAATAACGCCCAACGATTGGAAAGTACAGAGAAAGCCATTAAAGATATAGAAAGAAACTTTACTTTACAACTTAATGAACTACAAGGTACAATAACTAGTTTATTAAATAAAAACTTTGAAAATAACACGGAATTGTTAGAAAAATCTACAGAAAATAATAATATAATAATTTAGGCTGTTTTTTTATTAAAAACCTATTTATGTAAATATCTAATTATTAATAAATCTTGTCGCCATATCAGAAACGTTCTTATAATTTCCTTTCGTTCTCCCAAATTATTTTAACTTGAATCAGATGTTTCGCGCTTCAAACTTTTCCGTTAAGTTAGAAGCGCGAAAATTTGAATTCAAAGTAATAATAAAATTTAAATTTTAATGCTTGGCGCCTACCCCCACCACGACTATATTTAGTTTCGCCACCAATTTAGTATGTTAAGTTGCCTATCTATCCTTGAGAGCGCGCAACTCGCTTGTCTATGACAGCTAGAAGACTTCGAACAACGATGTGACTTGCGCAAGTTAAAACTAATACCAGGGCGCGCTGCAATTGCCAATCGCTACGAACCCCCACCAACGTATACTTGTCAGGTAGTGGTAACATAAATATTATATTATTTATTTATATATTATAATATATCTATATATACAAAAACTTTATCTTATAAAGTAGTTTTACGGTGAAAACAAATATGCCCTTATCTAGATTATCTAGAAACCAACCGCGTCAATAAGTATAACATTAAAATACAGTAACAGCTTTGGCCCTCTGTAAATACAGTTGATGGTATAAGTGTTGGTGCTCGATCAAATGGTTTTTAATTCCCTGGTTTGAGTTCTACATATTAAATGATTTTTATGCTTCAAATCATTTTTAAAATAAACAATAGAACCTTTCTCAATCATCACTTGATATTTACATACCAATAGATCATAATAAGTTCCAGCAAGAAAAGTTTATTGCACCAAAACGAATCCACCAACAATATATCTACAAAGCTTAATTGTTTCTCTTATCGCAGCAATTAAATTATCCGAACAAAAATAATGGACATCTACCGTTTAAATTTACAATGTAAAATGAAAATTTGATTTATAGTAGACTTTAACCTTACAAGTATTAAATTCAACAGTACCGCTTGCTAAGGAGAGTCGTAAAACGAATGTTTAAGATGGTAAAAGTACCGCGGAGTATCATGCACAAGCATTTTACAAGAAGTTTTACAACGTACCGAACCGTCATACGACGACAACAAATAATGTTCGATAATAGTTTGACCAGCGTCGATATGGGATTACAAAAAATCGTAAAAGTCAAATGGCAGGTATAAAATGTGCGGTGGTGAGTTAATGATGTCTTTTATGCGTTTGAGTAACTTGATTTATAATTGAATCGGTGTATTTAAAAAGATTACAACTCCAAAATCGTGTTTTCTTGATAATAAAGAACCGCTTATTGGCTTCTAAAATATATTTACGGAGATGGAATAATTTTATGGTTATCAATATACTGATCTCACATGTTTTGGTCGATGATCGTTTACCGTCTGGAAGGTGTAAAACTTACCCTTCATCCTGCGATAATAAAATGGGTTTGATTGCTTATTTTTAATCATTTTCTATAATAGGATTTCAAGTCGCATGGAGACTTTGCCTCTGGCGAGGTACCTATGTGATGAACAAGAAGTGTTACAACAATACCGTAGACATGTGCCGAGAACAACATTGGCCTATAAAATTGTGGTTTGAAATCCAACAACTGTATATCCAGTCTGCATGGATGGTTAACATCACTCATGAGATTCATTGGTCTCCTTGCTTGGCGCTAAGCATTGATGCCAACAAAATTTTAGTTTCCGTTTAAGCTGATTTTCGAAAAGGGTACTCTACAGAAACAGCCATTCAATGTGTGATTGAGACGTGGAAGAGAACCATTGATAAAGGGGAAAATGTTACAGCTGTATTTTTGGATTTTAAGCGGGCATTCGAAACAATTGACAGGGCTAGATTATTGAGTAAATTGTATCAGTATGGTATTCGCGGAAACGTTTACAAATGGTTTAAAAATAATTTAAGTAACAGGTCACAAAAAACAAAAATATCAAAAACATATCCAAATAAAAAATAATAATAATATAGGAGTTCCTCAAGGAAGTATACTAGGTCCAATATTATTTATTTAATATATCAACGATATGCCTTTAGTTTTAAAAATGTGTAAGTTACAAATGTTTGCTAATGACACCATAATTTACATAAATGTTTTAAATATTTTTGATGGTCTAAATTCTCTAAATTCTAAGATAAATATATTATTAAATTGGCTAAAAGTAAATAAATTAAAATTAAATATTTCAAAAACAAAATGTATGGTTATGTTATGGGTAATAATTTAAATTGTCAAAATATAAATGTTGTAGTTGATGGTGAAAAATTGGAATTAGTAAACAGTTTTAAATATTTAGGGATAATCATTGATTCAAAATTAAATTTTTTAAATTATTTTGAAAGTAATATATCGAAGATTGCCGGAAAAGTAGGTTATTTTAAAAGAATCAGTTCTAATTTAAGTTTGTTTTCTAAAAAACCTGTATTTAATACTATAATATTACCATATTTTCTTTATTGTTCTTCCATTTTATATTGTGCTAGTGAGGAGATATTTGATAAATTACAAATTTTACAAAATAAGGCAATGCGGATTATTTTAAATTGTGACAAATATACAAAAATTAATTTTATCTTAATAAATTCAGATTGGTTGAAGGTCAGAAATTTAATTTTTTATTTAGTATGTATCTTTATACATAAAATTAAAAATAATTTATTGCGCCTGATTGTTTAAAAAATGTTTGTTCTTTTAATTATGACCATCATAATTATAAAACAAGAACTAATCAAAATTTTTATGTGGATAGGGTGTCTAAAACATTAGCTTATAAATCAATTTTTTATAAATGTTTGATAGAATATAATAATTTGGAAAATTCTATTAAATCTCAAAAATCATTAAAATTGTTTAAAAAAAATTTAAAATTACATTTAATTAAAAAACAAAATGATACGTAATATTTGATACTATTTACAAATTTAATAAAATTTTAAAAAATAAAATTACCAGGTTATTAACTTATCAACCACTGTAATTATCAAGGTATGTCCCTCCCAAGAATAGAAAATAAAAAGGTACAGCCCTCTGAACCTAAAATTAGGACTTTTTCTAGTTTTCTGACGAAACAAGTTTGACTTGACAAGTTTTCTCACTAGGAAATGTGGATGATTTTTAATGAGAGACTCTAGTCATTTAATTTATGCTAGTCAATATCTTTAAACAATTAACCAATTTTATCCTAGACTGTTAAATGCAATGCACACACTTCCGCAATTAAACATAAATGAAGCTTTTAATTTCGTAGCGATAATGAGTGTCATAAATCACAAAAAGGATTTTCGGGTTTGGTTTATGCCGTCTAAAAATATTGGAAGAGAATAATTGAATCAAATCCATGCCAACAAACGGTCCCTTACCATTTCCACATAAAGCAGTGTTGAGGTGTACCGCAAAAGCTAAAATTAAAATGCAGCTTTTGCTGACTGGTACACGGTACACGCACTTTACCCGAGTAAAGTCTGCTATTAAAATAATAAATGAGACGATAAAGCTAGGAATTACAGACTGGTATCGAAAGCACAGCGGGTGTTTCATTCTCATCGTGAATATTAATCGTGGAAATAATTATGCATTTTTTTTAAATTTAGCTATAGAAGACATCACATATGGATATGGACTATAGTTCAGTCTAAAGAGGAAGATCTGTTGCCTTATAATAATAATAATCTTTTTTTTTTAAAACCGACCAGAAAATATACACTTTCTGGACAATTTTTCGTCTAGAAAATAACCTTTTTCCGATCGCAAGACCGGAAAAGTGACGTTAGAGACCGGAACAGATTTTTCCGGTCCCTGTTTTTGTTTTTCCAATCGCTCTTTGATAATACAAGCTACCTTGATTTCGTTACTATGACAACAACATTTCGATGTATTGTCGAGTGACAATTCGTTGAATTTTAATTTGTTGTTTATGTCAAACTTGTTTCGCGAGTTCGCAAATTTAACAATATGAATTCAGATTTTGAATTATCCGACACGGAAAATGAGATATCAGAAGAAATTTTAAAAGCAGCAAGAAAAGCGACTTACGATATATTGCCAGTAAAATCAAAAGCCCGTTACGAGAAGTCATACGACATAGGACGCATTTAAAAATAATATAAAAAATGTAATGTAAGTATATCGAAGTGTCGGTCTTAAAAAAAAGATTGTACATCACGCAACCGAAAATTAGTGTTTTCCAGGTCTCTCCAAGCTTGTCTCGACCTGAAAAACACTACTTTCGGGTCTTGTCACGTAAATTACTATTTTTTAAAACCGACCAGAAAATATACACTTTCTGGACAATTTTTCGTCCAGAAAATAACGTTTTGTCGATCGAGACCGGAAAATTGACGTTAGAGACCGGAAAAGATTTTTCCGGTCCCTGTTTTTAGTGTTTTTTGTTTTTCCAATGGCTCTTTGATAATACAAACTACCTTGATTGCGTTACTATGACAACAACATTTCGATGTATTGTCGAGTGACAGTTCGTTGATTTTTAATTTGTTGTTTATGTCAAACTTGTTTCGCGAGTGCGCAAATTTAACAATATGAATTCAGATTTTGAATTATCCGACACGGAAAATGAGATTTCAGAAAAAATTTTGGAAGCAGCAAGGAAAGCGACTTACGATATATTGCCAGTAAAATCAAAAGCCCGTTACGAGAAGTCATACGACATACGACTCATTTAAAAATAATATAAAATAAAATAATTTAATGTAAGTAATCGAAGTGTCGGTCTTAAAAAAATATTGTACGTCACGCAACCGAAAATTAGTGTTGTGCAGGTCTCTCTAAGCTTCCAGGAAATGCTTGTCTCGACCTAAAAGACACTACTTTCCGGTCTTGTAGCGTAAATTACTATTCTATGCCTATGCTTAGACTGATCCGTGTTCGTCGTAGAGAATTACGAGTACACACAGCTTGGTAACGGTAAGGGCTACCACCCGATTTAACCTAGGATGCTCATTGCCTAGTCTTTGCTTGTGACATTGAAAGAAATTATGCTCTCATAGTTATATAATTTGATTCGTTAGTAAATCAAAAACTAAGATCAAATCAGACCATTTGGTTTATGAACAAAACGGTTCTTTCAATATTATAATCAAAGTTTAGAGTTAGTTATTTATTGTTTATATTCATTTTTCAACCCGACAATAGTACCTATTTTCTATAATATAGCAGGATTTTATATAAGCTTCTATATTATTTTATACTTTGCATGCATAGTTAAAGATTAAAAGAATCCCCTTTTTAATGTAATATAATCTGAATTATGAAGGAGTTGAGATAAGACTGGTTAACCATCAAATAACCAAAGATTCGTTATGATTTGTTTTAAACCAGGGTTCGAAAATATCATGATATTTTCGAAAGTATCATATCAAAGGATATATATCCGACATATAAATCATTTTAAGATATTTCTTTTTAATGAAAGGACAACTATAAAACATACTACTTATCTTGAAAACTAAATATTTTTGTAGGATACTTATTAAAGTAAACTGACTTTAAAAAAGATGACCTAAACTAATGAGTAGGTAATGACTAAACAGATAAATCACAAAGGTTAATAATTATAAGATATCCAATAAAAAAAAAGGTAAACATATTTTCAAAACGGACCCACCCTTAATATTAGTTAAAAACATAAAAACTTTTTTTTTGTTTGATTTGTCGATTGATATATTCTGAATAATCAAAATTTAAAAAAATTTAATTATTGAATATATCGTGATATATATCAAACTATAAATATCATGATACATATCATGATATATATCACGATATAATTATATCGCTTGATATATATCCTCCGAACCCTGTTTTAAACTAACTTGGGAAAACATTTCTCACCTAGTTCGTTAAAAACAGATTAAAGATTTGGAAAACGTGATTTTAAAGAAGTAAAAAGACGACTACTTTTAAAGAAATTAAATATATTTAACTAATATAATAAAGGGAGAAGACTACAATAAATAGACCAAGTAAAAAAATTGAAATTAATAATATTCTTATTATTATTCCTTTGCCCCGTCTATTACTAGACGGTGACTGGACTATTGACGCTTCCAATAATCTAAATGTGTAACAGATGATCTTTTACTGGACTATAACATGGGTGTATTATTTTCACATACTCTACAAGGAAGATTGTTACCAGGTTCATGTTCAACTTTTTACATGGTTGGCAATCCCTATGCAAATAGAAAATGCGTGGCTTAAGATTACGATAATTTACTTTAGTTGCCGTGTTCGGTAACACTGTTTTTTGATAAGGAGGTAACCTGAGGTTTTCTTAAATTGCCAATAAATATATTAAGGTGTGTCTCGAAGTGTCAAGTTTTGCTGCTACCACTTCTTTAATTACTTGGGTCGTTTATCACGTATTTTTATTTATTAAATATGTAATATTATTTTATCAGATAGTGTAAGTTAGGAGGGGATCTGCAAATCACAATAATTACACTGGCCGACAAGATTTTTCTAACACAGGTCAGCTCTTTATTTTTATAATGAAAATACCCTTCTAATAATAGAAAAAATATTGGAAAAGCCCCAATACATACCATTTTTTAATAGCTTAATAAGACCATTTTACATTAGCAGGTAGTCAATTTAATTAGGGGCGGTAAAAATGGATGCTGGATAACAGAAAAATTACCTGAACTGTAGGAATTTTAGTAGGACTTCAGGGAGGATTTAGAAAATATTGCTATTTTCTTTGTTTGTGGGACAGTCGTGCAGTAGATCAGCATTATGTAATAAAATATTGGCCACAAAGAAGTGAATTTCAGCCGGGATCTCAAAATGTTAAGTTTGCACTTCTTGTAGACCCCAAAAAAGTCCTTCTGCCTCCTCTTCACATTAAACTTGAGCTGATGAAAAACTTTGTGAAAGCTATGAATAAAGACGGTGATGGATTCAAATACCTAAGACAAGTCTTTCCCCAGTTAAGTGATGTCAAATTAAAGGAAGGTATTTTTTATTGGGCCACAAATCAGAAAATTGCTGGACGATGTCAACTTTACAGAGAAGCTTACCAGGCAGGAACTCAGAGCATGGAACTCATTTGCTAGTATAGTAAGGGGATTTTTGGGCAACAATATGGATGCAAACTATCAACAGTTAGTTGATGAACTTTTAGATTCCTACAGATCGCTTGGTGCCCGAATGTCATTAAAAATTCACTTCCTCCATTCCCATCTGTTATTTTTTCCTGAAAATTTGGGAGCTGTTAGTAACGAGCAGGGTAAAAGGTTCCACCAGGATATCAGGACAATGGAAATTCGCTATCAAGGACGATGAGATCCAGCCATGATGGGTGATTCCTGTTGGTTTTTGAAAAGAGAAGATATGAACCCTCATAAAAGGAAAAAATAAAATTTAATTAGTGTGTTCAGTTAATATTTGTAATGTTTGTGTTTTTTCTAGATGTAAGGTATGTTTAGTAGGTGTAAAAATTTAAATATAGTCGATATACACAGTTAGAAAATTCTTAAATTATTTTTTCAATAGATATTAAATATTGTAACATTAAATGTGGTTCTATAAATGTAACAAGAAAACGTTACGTGTTACAACTTTTTTTTTTCTCATTTTCGTATTTGGATAGGTCCATTCTACCACAAGATGCTATTTAGCTTTGTGTTACAACAAAAAAAAAATTTTTTGTCGGCCAGTGTTATCGACGCTGCATTTTGGTTTTAAGAAGAAACTAAATCAATGAGAAATATGATTGTTAGTTTAATATAACCAAACTGTTTTTTTTAATTTATGTTTGATTTTACTATAGTTTTACTTCAGTGTGTATCAGCCAAATGGAATAAATACGATAATAAATACATGGGGGCGTGTACGAAAAAACGCTCGGACACGTCGATTCGTATTTCTAGTTGCGCATTTTTTTCAATAAAAACTATTTATACAGGGTGTGTCATGTAACAATGGCCAATGCCAACTTTCTTATTTTAAATGCAACATCCTAAATATATCATTTAATTTTTGGATTCTTCAGAAAATTTTAGATATATTTCATGTACAATATCCTATATACCTATCTTCAACTGTTGCGGAAATATTAAGTGTTTTCAGATTTATTGCATTTGCGTTTCTTTTTACTGATATGAAATAAAAAGAAGGTATAAATAGTTTTGTTTACTTTTATTTAAAACTCCTGACCTTAGCAAATTGTTGTCTGTCTGTATGACAGTTAGTAGTTGTCAGTATTATAGTCGTTTGAATTTCGTTAACTGCATATCAGAAAAATGGTTTATTTAACAGAAATGCACAAAATCACAATTCTACATATGATTGGTTATGGAGATAAAACACGGACACAAATGGAAATTGCTCGCTTATTTCAAGAAAAATTTCCTAATTTGCAGTCAATAACTCAAGGGAAAATTAGTAAAATAGAAAAGCAGTTTCGCCAGATTAGACATGTAAAGCAGATGAAAAAAAGTAGCTGCCAATGCAATAAGTGATGATACGAAAGTAGATATTATGCTTGAGTTTGAGAAAATCCCACATACTTCTAGTCGAAAAAAAGCCCCAATATTCGATGCTAGCCATTCATCGAATATTCGGACATTACAAGAAAATAAAATCTATCCTTATAAAATGATACCTACTCATGAGCTCATGAAAGACGATTTTGATAGGAGAACGTATTTTTGTGAACAAATGATGGCAATGATTAGATCGGTCACGCCTGAGATGTTCAGTAACATTAGAAGAAATTTCTATTTAAGATTAGGATATTGCCAAGGCATTCGCTGCGAGCATTTTCAACATCTCCTACATTAATGTTTTTTTTTTTGTTTTTTACATTATCAAAAATAATTTTTACAATAAATCTGAAAACACTTAATATTTCCGAAACAGTTAAAGATAGGTATGGGATATTGCATAAAAAATATGTCAAAAATTTTCTGAAGAATCCAAAAATTTAATAATATAGGTACAGGGTGTTGCGTTTAAAATAAGAAAATTGGTATTGGCCACTGTAACATGACACACCCTGTATACAAAGTTTTTTATTGAAAAAAAAATGCGCAAATAGAAATACCAATCGACGAGCGTTTTTTCGGACACGACCCCATGTATTTATAATCGAATTTATTCCATTTGGCTGATACACACTGTATGTATGTATGTATATAAAAGTGGCAAAAAATATCTGCGTTTATGCAGTTTCTTTTTTACACAGTATTTTTTATGCTAAAAAGTGCGTCATTTGCCCCAAATTAATATGAAAATAGTTTAAAAATTTCAGGTGTGCCAGCATTTTTAGGAAATCATTCTCATTATAATTATTTGTTTTCTTAACTGCTATAATTTCGTAGAACCCAGTCATCTTAATCATCGATGATTCAGTAAGTTATTTTTAAATAAGTAAAAACAAAATATTACGATTTTTAATTCTGTGTTAAAATATTGTATAATGATGCAAAGTTAAAAATTGGCTAAAATAATCGACATTATTAAATACCATAAGATAATAAATTAAGCAAAAATATTGAATCAAAAACAAGAAACCTGAAAACTCTTGAATTTATTAAAGAAAACCTGCTTTTAAATTAGTTACTTCTATTATTTGTTCAAGCAACGGCCAAAGAAGAACGACAAAAGGGATATATTATGCAAATTTAATTTTGATGAAATCACTGATGCCGGTATAAAGAAAGAACATGCAAACAAAAAGTCGACAAAGCCTCGACAATCGACTAGTGCACATGCATATTTTACGTTGAGGGTGCCCGATCTGCATTCATGTCGACTCTTGGCTAGCTTTTGCTCTTTTGAAGCTGACTGAATGGCCATCAAGAGAAAATGTTGCAGTTTCCTATTGAATTGTTTTTTGTGTTCAAGTAAATAGATAGCAATAACTAAGTAATTTCACATGAATTGACGAGAAAAAGTATACAGAAGAAGTGTAAATTCAGACATCGACTAGACCATAACGAATCAGATATTAACGATATCTTTTTTTTTTTTTAACTTTTAAAATGTCTTTATTCCAAACTAACTTTTACAGTTGATTACATGGAAAGTGACAACATAATATAGAAAATAATAATCATTAAAAAAAAATAATAAAAAAAATGGAAGTTAATCCAATTTAATTCATTAATAAAATCAATTAAAAAAAAAATAGTATAAATAATTTAATTTAGTAAATATATCTTTAATTGTTTTTTAAAATTTGCCAATTTTTTAATTTTTCTGATATTTTTTGGAAGATTGTTATATTTAATTATTCCGTCATATAAAAGCGATTTTTTTCCGAAATTACTTTTTACTGGTATAGTTTGATAATTTATACAACGTCTGGTGGTATGATCATGTAATGTCTTATTCTCCTGAAGTGTTATGTTTGATTTTTTTTCTTTTAAAATAATAGAGTGAATTAGAATACAATTTTTTAATTTATAAATGTTTTGAACGTGTAAATACCCTTTCGGTCTATATAGATTAACAGTTGGTTCTAAATGTGGTAATTTGTGTATACATTTAATAACTTTATTTTGCAATTTTTGTAATGGTTTCAAGTTTGATAAACAAGCAGATCCCCATGCAGAAGCTAAGTATTGTACTTTTGAATATATTAATGAAAAATATATATTTTTTAAGTATTTCAAAGGAATGAAATATCTAGCTCTGTACAAAACAGATACCAAAGGAGATATCGAGTTGATAATATACTGGATATGGCATTTCCAATTTAAATTTTCGTCTAAAACTAATCCTAAAAATTTTGTCGTCTTTGAATATTGAATAATTATTTCATTATTAAATGTTAAGGGGTTAATGATGGAATTTATTTTATTTTTAGTTATAAACATAAAAGAAGATTTTGTAAAATTTAACGTAAGTTTATTTAATTGAAGCCAAGAAAGAAGTATTTTTAAATCATTATTAATATAAAAATACATTTCTGCAAGAGTTTCAGCAAAATAAATAATTGTTGTATCATCTGCAAATAGCTTTATATTGCCCTTTAAGTTCAATTTGGAAACGGAGTTAATGTAAATTAAGAATAATAACGGACCTAATATTGATCCTTGTGGAAGTCCACATATTATTACTTTTTCCGAGCTTTTTCTTTCCCCAATTTGAACAACTTGTTTACGATAGCTTAAATACCTTTGAAGTAGTTTGTGTGTATTTCCCCTTATCCCAATACTGTATAATTTTCTTAATAAAATATCATGGTTTACGGTGTCAAAAGCCTTACACAGATCTTAGGATAGTAAACAACATTTTTTACTGCTGTCGACATTAGCTTGAATATTTGTTATGATATCTCCTACAGCTATTTCTGTATCCCTAGATTTGCGAAAACCATACTGGTTAGCAAAAAGTAAATTTTGGCTTTCTAGAAAGTCGCATAATTTATTATTTATTATTTTTTCTAATATTTTTGAAAAGATTGGTAAAACAGATATTGGGCGATAATTGCTGCATTTATATCGTTTATCAGCTTTAAATACTGGAGTTACTTTAGCATTTTTCATTTTTTCTGGAAAAATACCTGTTTTTAGATATAATTTAGTTAAATGAAATAAAATTGGAGTAATTTTATTTTTTAAACACCTTACAGTTTTAACCGTCATATTGTCAAAAACATTATAAATATAAAAAATACTAATCCTACCTTATGTGTTTCTTGTTGCTGCTGCTGTATCTGTTGCTGCTGCTGACTTTGCTGAACCATCAGCTGCTCTCTAGCCATCTGAAGCTGCATTATTAACTCAGATAGTTTCCTATCTTTCTCCATAAGATTGTCACCGGACAGAGCTTGTTGGATCGCAGCTGCAGGTTCTACATCACTATAAAGAAAAAATAAAATTGTTTGTATTGTTTTTCGTAAGTAAATCAAATATAAGCAATTTAAGGTCAAGTAGGTTAAACAGTTGTAAACAAACTTATTCTAATTTTACAAAAATAGTTTTTATTATCTCTATAGTGTCCAGAGAAATGCAGAGCAAGTTGCATCCTATGTATTTGAAAAATAATGTTTTAAACCTTGTGTCTTATTAAAACAAAAATTATAAAGCTTATTTATGTTTCTTAGGTTTGAGGTTCTGGCGTGTGAGGTAATAATTTCCATAATTTTTCCAGGGGGTTTGGTGAAAAATATTTCTTACCTCCAAAGAAGGGCAACTTAGTAGCGGCAGAGATTAATGGTGGCCGAACTGTACACTTTTATTTTAATTGATTAAACTCCCGTAAAGGCAGTTTTATCCATAATCATCCAGAAGTGTGGATGACTTTCTTGAGCTGGACCCCGCATAATCCGGACTTGCCTTAGTCTGACTTTCTTCTATGCAGAAATTTCAGAGATTCTGACTGAGAAGAGTGACCTCTCAGACATGTTGCAGATAATAACCAATAGAAAAATGATATTATATTTAGGGAATCCAATCCCGCAAATACTGGATCCCGCGGTGACTTTGCGGGATTGACATTGCGGGATTAAACGTGCGGGATTCGCGGGATTTGCGGGACTCGCTTTGGGTGCTGTATGTTAATAAAAAGTTGTTTTATCAATTAAAAACAGAGTAGAGTAGCAGGAAAATATTTATTGCATATAGGTACAATACACTAGTACGACTAGTTTAACAGTTACATGTTACATTGATTTTGGAAATATTTTCGGAGAAAAGATAACATGTTTAATGTTTCATCTTTTAGATTTGATCTTATTTTATTGTACATGTACCCTGCGGCTGAAAACGTACGTTCAGCTTCGACACTTGTCGGCGGAATAGATTTTACACAGTTATATGCAGCTTCCAAGTACATTCCTTTATTCCCTCCGCATTCAAAAAGTGTCATCTCGTGTTTTAGTAACTGGTCAGGCGCGGGCACAGATACATTTGTGGCGCTCTGATTCGAATAGTTGGCGCATATCGATCGATGTGATAAACTTTCCAAAGGGTATACCATCTTTAGCTACCATTCGAGACACTCTTTCCTCCATCAAAACTTATTTCTCAGATGAAAAAAATCTGTAATTTTCATTTTCTTAGGTAGCACATAAGAACCACTAACATCTGAGCCCTTACCAATAGAACTAAACGAACTACTCGAGCTGCTGGTACTAGCTTTCATTTCCTGTGTTATTTTATCAATATCAACAGTACCGCTGCTGCTCTGCACATTCAAATTAATATTATG
Organism: Polydrusus pterygomalis; assembly: GCA_963969555.1. NCBI lineage: Eukaryota > Metazoa > Arthropoda > Insecta > Coleoptera > Curculionidae > Polydrusus > Polydrusus pterygomalis. Next base: position 11,242,243 of record OZ018379.1, read on the forward strand.
CTTTGTTTGTAAGAGATTTTGATAATGCTAGGGTACCTTTAATCTCTTTGTAAACTACACTGCCACTCATTTTTGTGATTGCTGTTTAAATTTCATGTATTGAATATAATACCACTTGATAAATGTCACTAGATACTAGTTGAATAACGCTCTTACTTTCGCACGTACGCAAGAAAACTGTTCTGTTTATAGTGTTCGAACGATACTTTCGATACCGAGTAGGTATCGATACTGTGGGTGTCGATACTTAAGTACTCGACACCAAAGCACGATACTTCTAGTATAATACTCGTTTAATCTCCAGTATCGAACAAACCCAAATTCTATTCCTATTTTTTAAGACTTTTGTGACAAGTGCGTTGAAGTGAAAGAAGATTATAAAACTTTTCTTATTTCCCTCGTTAGTTTAAAGAAAAATTACATAAATAAAAGTAATTCTACCACCATATCTGGTAGCTCTTATGCTTTACTGCAGATGGATATTTTATTATAAAATAACCACAAGATTAAAGTTTACGACACTTAAGTCGGTACATCAGTGGGAGAAGCGAAAAATATTCATATTTAAATTATGTTACAATATTTGATTACTTCGAGGAAATCTTGTTGCCAATAAAAATTACTTGACTCCTTGAAAATTCTAGCATCTCATATCGGTTTTACATAATTCAGTCTTTTATAGGCTAATAACGTCAAAAGCATTTGCTATTTTGCAGAAGATACTAATCATATGCAATGTAATCTTCGGTTTTATTAAAGATAAGATACATGTACGCCATGGCGAGAGGAAAATAAGTTTTTTATTGAGATTTAAATTAGCTTGAGATGCAGCTTTTAGTTATTCTACATTGATTGGATGATTGGCGAAAGCTTCTCAGAAGAACACAGAACAACTTTATTGAAAACTGTTTACTCCGAAATCGTAGGTCTCGTAGAAACAAATGTTAATTTTCCAGGTTTTTTTTTTAAACAAGAGGTAATCCTGTTATTAGTTTTAGTTATTATTATTCGCCATGATAAGGATGGAAGGCCCGTAGCCAGAAGGGGGGCAGGGGGGCTTAGCCCCCCCTGGCCTTACTTGTTGCCCCCCCCTGGCCTTTCTTGTCCACCCACTGAAATATTGTCATTCATTAAAAATTTCATTTATTTAATGAATTATTTTTTGTCTCAAAAATTAATACCTTAATTTACTATTATATTATTTTTAACTTACTATTATAATCAAATATCCCGTTAGTTTTTTTAATAGAAGGAACAGCTTTCATATTTCATTTTTTTTTTCAAAAACTTATTATACAAAATGTATAATTTTTAAAATGTGATCACTTCACATCACAGCTTGCAGAATAACAACAAAAATCAATTAATTTTTTAAATTAGTATTTAGATATTATACCAATGCCAATGCTGCATAAAGATAATATCCATTTATCCGTAAGTAGGTATGTTGGCGTTATATATTTTTAACATTATAAAAATATATGTGTCTGAGTATCTTAACTTTTAGCCCCCCTAAAGATATCTGTGCCCCCCTTAAAATACAACTCTGGCTACGGGCCCGGATCTGATGAAATTAACGGAAACATTTTCTTTTGTATTAATTTGATACCGCACACAATAGGGGTTATTAAAAAAAAATCACAGACACTACAATAGTTCTTAATTAGCACCTCAGGGAATATCATTTTGCAGCCGAAAAGAAAATATTGATGCTTATTTTAAACCAGAAATAATTTTTATTTTTCGTTTCCCTAATTTAACAGATTAAAAATGTTCATTTACACTATGACAGAGATTTCCAAGAAAAGAAAATTATTCCAGGTATTAGTACCGTGCGAGCAAAAATTATTTGCATCAAAGAGGGCCTTGCATCTAAGGACCTAATGCTTAGCCGTAGAGCTTAATACCTGTTGGGTGTCAGTAACTACCTGAATTAACAATCGATCAATTATTCCGTCATCTTTGACAGTCGTTACAAGTAATTTGATTCATCGCTAATTTTTCCAATTTCTTGAACAATTAACACAATGGGCTTTACGGAACAGCACAAAACATTCATGGTTGAAGCGTATTTTCGAAACGGGGTTAGAGTAAATGGTGAGTGGCAATAAAATCCGGGTTTATGCATAGACGATTTTCACGAACATTTTCCTAACGTTGCTTTTATTATTGGGGATTTTTATCATTGCCTGAAAAGAAGCGTGGCTGTGTTTAGGGAAACAGGTTCTATACAACACAAAAAAGGAGCAGGAAGACCATCTGTAAGAACAGAAGCACTTGTTGCAAACGTTCGTGAAATAATGCAAAATACGCCAACAAATTGTATAAGACGCCTGTCCCAAGAAGTGGGAAGATCTTATGAAACATGCAGGTCTATTCTTAAGAAGCAGCTAAATTTATTTCCTTATAAAGTGCAAGTATTCCAAGAAATATAAATATAATAGATTTTAAAAGACGCAGGAATTACTCTCAATGGTTTATCCAAAATTTATTGGAAAGAAATGATTTCTTAGATCTGACATTTTTTTCGGATGAAGCCTGTTTCCACCTCTCCGGTTATGTAAATTCTCAGTATACACACATGTAGAGTAGTGAAAATTCCCATTTTTCCATCCATTGACATTGCACCCTCAAAAAATTGGTGTCTGGTTAGCTGTTTCCCGAAGAAGGGTTGTTGGTCCTATTTTTTTTCATGACACAGTTAGAGCACAGCGGTATAGTGACAATATTTTGAATCCATTTGTGGAGCAATTACTTGACGACGAACTGCGTTTTGGATATTTTTAACAGGACGGTTTTCGACGACGGATTGATCAGTTTTCGATCAGACATTGAATTCCCACCTAGATCACCTTGTTTAACAGTTATGGATTACTTCGTTTTTCCTCATTTAAAGAACACTATTTTTAAAACACCAGTTGCACATTTACAACAATTACAAGAAAGGATTATCCGAGAATGTGGTAACACTTCTCCAGAGATGCTGGTCAACGCTTTCGAAAATATGAAGAGACGTGTGAATTTATGCTTGGAGCATGGCGGTGGCCAATTTCAGCAATTTATGTAATTATTTTTTTTTCTTTCTGTATATGCTTACTTTGTTAATTTTGTAAACAACAAAAATAAATTTGTATTTGTCTACTTATTTTATTACTCATTAGTTTGGCATACCATGTCATAATATGAATTTGACAAAATTTTAACCTAGATTTGGTTAGATATATCGTCCTCATATCATTGTGATCTAAACCAAGCTCCACGTTTTTTAATCCAAGCCTTCTTTCATGTAAATCATTTTTGCTCGCACGGTATCTCCTACTTCATGCATGCATTTTGTTTTCACCGATAACCAAACTTAATTATTATTTTATGGGTAACACCAACATGCAAAACAATACACATCGAGATTTGTTTGTAAGGTACGTGACCTTTCCTTTTTTCCATGAATTAAGAGATTGTATATTACCCTCATGATAGAAATTGACGGTAATAATTGTTTACACCTACTGACAGTAAGCTTGCAGAATTATTGTAGATGCGTTATACCTTATGAAATGTAGGTTTAGAACTATAACATTATACTTTGGTAATTTTTCAAAAACTTTAACGTGAATCGGAATATTTCTTGATATCTATAACGACAGACCTTTAATCCTTGTATTTAATACGAAAAGGTTATTTATATTTTTATACAATTCCAACAGATATCTATAACAAACTATAAATATTCTATGGGCTCATGAATGAGTTGCTCATAAATTTATTATTTAGTACACAATGGTTAAGTAATAAAAAGTTGATTACAATAGTTATGTCACTTATCTTTTGTTTTAAAGTTCACTAGATTAATTATTTAACGGTCAAGGCGACTTGATATATTAGGTTGTAATATACCCGGGTTGAGCGTGGGCACGTATTAAATTGAGTTTTATGTGTGCCATTTTCATGCTCGATAGGTGATAGAGCTTAAGGTGGTGGAAAAATGTTTTTGACAAAACTTGCAGTAGGAGCACAATAATTATAGAAATAAAGATATTGTGAGTAAATATGCGATTGAGGTGAAGACTAGAGTATCTCGCAAGTTGCCAGAAATCCTAATATGGTGAACCTTATGAAACCCCACTCATGGGGACCACGAACCGTTAAATATCTGAAGTTGCTAGCCCAGCCTAGGAAACTAGCTTTGCTAAACATCTCTTAAGAATCTATCTAGAAAACGATATAGAGAAGTAAATAAAAATACTGATATTTTTGTCCGTGTCTTATGAATGAAAATGCACATTCAGCTTCCTATCAGTTGATCCTATTAAGTAATGCTTAGCAACAAGATCTTATTTATCTGAAAAAAATTATAATTACCAAACTAAATTCTAGTTGGTTACTAGTTTACTGGTTTTCTAACAACATTACTTACGAATTATGTGAATTTGGTGTTGATGAAGGTGTCGGCCTCCTTTCTTCCTTAACAGAACTGTTGCTAATTTTCGAATTTAGCCGTTTGAGAACGTCGTCCATGGACCTTTTCAACGGATGTAAGGAACTATTATTATTCAATAAACTATTATTATTGTTGTTATAATGAAAATTCGTCTTCACGTCCGAATTCGGCGAACTACACTCGGAAGAATTTCTCCGCCTCTCCATCTCTTCGTTGTGCAAGGAGAGCGCGGAGATGCACGGAGACACTGACGTCAATAAAGAATTGTTACAGTCGCTACCGGAGATTTTAGCAGTTTTTGACGGGATATGATCATCATCAAGTCCATCATCGAGCTCACTTCCACACCCGCTTGGCGATGAGGATTCGGATAACTTGTAGAATGCTGCGGATGAATTCACCATAGTGTTCGTGTCTTCTTCGCAGATGTCACTGAGGTTGTTGCTACTAGTTTCATCTAGGTCTGTTAACCCCCCTCCGTCGCTACCGCTGCCTAGGTTGGTTTGTATTGGTGGTGCTTCGGTGGAACTGCCTTCTTGAAGTTTTGTTGGTGGAGACTTTCTCTTTGAAGACATATTTCTGCAAAGAAAAGAGTTTTTGGTTAAAATATCTACAAATGGTAGGTATGGGGTAAATAAACAACTCTGTATTTCCAGTTAGTTATGAAAATATGAATCCTGAATTAAAAATCTATCACATGAAAAAAATTCCTACAACTACTTCCAAAGATTTAACTTCGCGATTGTTAATAGCCCAAGGTCAAAAGTACAAAAAATGCAAACCAACCGTATAAAAGATTATCGTGAAAATGTAATGTCAATTTATTTCCAAATTTGTTTGTCGTAGAAGAAATGAAAGCTACGTTGCTTTTTACTATGTCGGAAATAAATTAGGCTATGTAGATACTGTATTTCCTGAAAATAAAGAAAACTGATAATGACTTTAATCATATATTACTGTATTAATTAAAAATAAAAATTTAAACCGTAATATACTTCTTAACTGTACATCAAATCATTCGTTGCCACAAATTGTAATACTTAACTCATAATGGGCTAATGAATATTAGACTCTTAATGGTGTTTAATCAACAGCTCGCCAAATTAAATAGAAAGTCGCTCATATAACTCGTGCACACCTACTTCCATGTTTTAATTAAGGAAGATGGAAAGTGACCACATTTACCTGTGAATATTTTACTACCTAAGAAATAGATTCCTTCTCGAGGGACTATTTACATCTCAATTTCCGATAGGACGTGGAAAATAGATTCTGAAGGTCCGTAATCTGATTTGAATTTAAATATAATTGAAATGGCGAATTTGGTGCCATTATTAGTCTTTGAATTTGGAAATAAAAAAAATACTTGACAGGTTTGGTTACGGTTTCTGTGCTAATGCATTTTTGTCGTTTATTATTTGGAAATGCTAGGTATGTTGAGGTTACTTCCAACATATTACACTTAATTTGAATTGTCTTGTTGCCAAAAATTGTGCTACAATATATTTTAAATTTAAATTATACAGGTCATATTATTATTACAATGTCAAAGAAAAATGATAGGTATTAGCAAATATTAATTGACCAAAACCCTGCTGTCAGCAAGGCTATTTTAAAAATTTTATTGTGATAATTTATTTTTGGAAATTTTAACGGATCCGTAATTTTTTTAAAGGAACTAAAGTCTAAACTAAAAAAATAATAAAAATGGATTGACCGGATTGATTGATGGATTTTTATATTATCAGATGTGCTGGCGCACTCAATAAACATTTTGTGGGAGTATAATTGCTCACTTAAAGGCACACAATTTCGGCAACACAAAAACCTTTCATTCGTTTCGCTCTATTGTTAAATTATAATCGTCACCAGCACTTTCACATATAAATAAAAAAAAATAAGTCCACGTACAGTTATAATATTAATTCGATACTAAAACCTCTAACTGCGAATCTAAGAACAATCAAACTTGAATAATTCTGGGGTCAAATTGTTATCGAAAAACCGAGAATTTATTTTAACTTACTTAAAACAAAGTATACATGCGTGATCTGCATTAGACAATATCAACCACTTACTGTTAATTTCGATATGTTAATTGCGTTCTAAAATTTTTATTAGTTTAATAAATTATGTTACTATCACCAGAATTAAAGCTGGAGGTCATAACAAAATAACAATTCAATTTTTATGTAAGAATACAATAACTAGCTTTTATTTTTTAGGATTGTAAAGTCCCATAAAGAAATAGTAAATATATACAATATACATCGCAAAATTACGCCTTATAAATGCATCGTCCTGGATGGAGAAGGTGCAAGTCAATGTCGGTTGTGTTGTCATTTCAATTTTTCATCTAGGATATTTTATTCAGAATGGAGCTACCGGTCATTTATACAGGGTGTTTGGGGAGGAAAGGGCAATATTTTGGGAATGTGTGAATGTGAAAATAAGAGAAATAAACCCATACGTTTTAGTTCGATTCTCAACCATTTCTAAAATAATCGGTTCTATTTTTTTTTATATTAAAATAATGAAGGACGCTTTAGTTTTAAACGTCCGATACATTTCGATTGATAGTTTTGACATGCATAGTAGTTGCCACTTAGCTTCATATTGAGCGTGTCGACTTGAACCAAGATTTTCATACTTACAATGCCCCCACACATTCAGTCACAGGGAGTATGCCGACATGATATTCGTGTATGGTTGCTGTAACGGTAGTGCGATGCGAGCAGTTAATGAATATCGACGTCGTTTTCCAAATCGAAGAGTTCCTAATAGAAAAGTTTTTCAAAAAGTATTTGCAAATGCTCAGGAAACTGGAATGTTCCCAAGCGTGAGAATTGTTTCTGAAAGAGTGCAGGGTCTAGATGTGGAAAATAAAGAAAATGTTCTGGATATTGTTGCAGCGAACTCAGGTATAAGTACGAGACGGGTTGCAAATGAACTTCATATACCATCACATCTAGCCGTATGGCAGTCACTTAGAAAAAAACGGTTTAAAACCTTTTCACGTTCAACCCGTTCAACATCTTCTAGATGGTGATCCTACTTCAATGGTACAATTTTGTGAATGGATCCATCAAAATTGAAGTCTGCACAAATACATTTTATTTAGCGATGAAGCTCAGTTCACTCGTGATAGAATTAATAATTGCCACAATGAACATCGGTGGTCAGATGAAAACCCTCATGCTACATTTGAACGAAACTTTCAACAACGATTCAGTATAATGTCTGGTGTGGAATGCTCAACGACCAGTTGTTTGATCCATTTGAAATGGATAGGTGTCTTACTGGAGAAGAATATTTACGGTTTTTGGAAGACCATACGTTTTGGATGATGTTCCGTTAAATGTTCGACAACAATGGAACCCCACCTCATTTTAATCTCCGTGTGCGCGCAAAATTTTTTAAATTATCGTTTTTCTAATCGCTGGATTGGCAAAGGTGGTCCGGTCCGCAAGTTTGGCCGCCGAGGTCACCAGACTTAAACCCGCTTGATTATTGTCTTTGGGGATGGATGAAATCGCTAGTATATGAAACACGAGTGGAAACGAGAGAATCACTCCGCGATCGAATTTTCAATGCTGCAGCTTTTATAAAAAAAACTATCCCCACTCAATCCTGCAATTATTCGCTTTTAAAATAAAAATTAACTTAGAGAATCAAACTAAAACATATGAGTTTATTTCTCTTATTTTCACCCTCTGTGCACATTCCCCAAATATTGCCCTTTCCTCCCCAAACACCCTGTATACTTTCAGCTACTTAATTATGAAGTATACAGGTATAGGCACACATACTAGTAAGGTACAAATTATTAAGTATCAAAAAATTAACTTATTACTAGCATATGGGCGGCCAAAGCATTTCCATACCTGTATATTACAAAGTCTGGCCACCCAAAAAGAAATGCGGATCACGGTTTACAAAATTGTGCGGTTAAATTGAGACCAGGCAAAGTGAGAGTCATATTCCTAAAAATTATGTTGTTACTGGAATATTTCAATAAATTTGTAAATTGTAGCGGTAAATAACAGACCGGCAAACATTAAACGGCGGTAAACTCTAAAAGTCTTTTAAAATCATAAATGATAAACTTCTTACAGAACAAATATTTCTTTTATTTTTCTTCTGAAATAGCTGTTTTAAATTAAAAAAAAAAGAAAAGCAAATTTTATGCGAAAGTAAATAAAGAACTTAATGATTCAGACGATGGACTTTTATAAAGAAACGAGCAGCCTCTCCTGGAGCTGTATCGATTGGCTTTTGCCCGAGCAGCATTTTTGTTGTGACAAAAGCCCGGGTAACAAATCTAATTTCTCAAATAAATATTTTCATCGTTTATTATATTATTTCTGTTTCAATTCGGGTGTTCTGGAAACGCAGTTCTTTCAAGTTACGCTTTTATACTTATTATTTTCCATCCTTTCAACTTCTTAATAATATTTTCTTTGCAATAAAAGGAAATAAGGCGGAACTTCTTCGGCAGTTTTTTTTCTGATTCGACTTGAAACAGTAATTTGAAATTTTAATGCTTTATAGGAATTTTGGAAAAGGTATTAGGATACTGTTTTAATTAGTTAAAACGTATTGAAAAGTTCCTAAAAATCGTTATAAGAGTTTTGTAAATACTGTTTTACGTATACAGTATTAAACATAACTTTTCCCCTAGTTATTTTGGGTGAATATAAACAGCTTAGCATTTTTATAAATACGAGTAAGTACTAATAAAAACTTTTATGTGCTATCGAGAGTTATATGCTAAGCGGAAAAGGTGGAATAATGCCACAATATACTTTTTTGGTTCCTAAACAATCATATAATATAGGATAGGAACGAGAAGAACAGCACAAAGTATTTTTCCACAAGTTTATTAGAATAATAAAGATAATTCCAGATTATATCAACATGTTTCAAGTGTAGAAATGCTTACCATCAGGAGATAGCAAACATAAATAAAATATATTGCTGCTGTTATAAACAAAGAAAAGAGAAAATGAAAAAATGATTGGTGGTGAGCAACGTTAATACAGGGTTGCCCAGAAGTCTGGAATAAAATTAATATAGCCTCAATCTGTAACTTTTGGGGAAAACGCTAGGACAAGTCAATTTAGTTTTATACATGCTCACATTTTGACGTTATTTTTTTTTTTTATAGACATTTGGCAAAGATATGAAGACATCGATCTTTTTTTTAAATAGAAACATACAGCTTGTGTTACATCATTTCAAAGCTAATATCCCGTACAGTATGCTCAAAAATTTTGGCGCTATTCTGTCAAGCTATTTTAAAATGCCGACTGTAGAAAGTTTTCAAAAAATCTCTATTTAAATAAGCGGAAATGATAAATCATCAATGTTTTTTTACCTTTCAAGGTAAGAAATCTTCATGGTTTCACGTTCTGACATTTTGTGACTGGACAATAGTTATGGTTTATTTGTTATTTATTGAGTTATATGAGCACCATCTTGCTGCAACCATATTGTTTCATTAGGCATATCTAGATCTACTTCGTTGGAAAAATGACCTTTTGCTAGGTATACCACTACGGTGGACGTTGTTCCGATTACTTTATTTGTCCTCTCCATCATCTTTTAGCTCAGTACGTACTGTTTGGACCTGATAATTTTAAAAATTACGAAAACGTTATCTGATATCAATGAAATTTAGACGAATAAAATCTATTTGCACTGTCGTAGATTAAATTTTGAATGATACACGTTCGATATGAACTTTGTTAATGAAACTTGTGCAATTAAACCACTCGGCTGACGCCTCGTGGTTTAACGCTGCACACGTTTCATTAGTGTTCATCGAACTAGTATCATTAATAACTATCTACCAACTGTTCTCTCTCCCGGCCATGTTATCTTAATATCAACAAATATAATAATAAATGCCGAAACCCAAAACAAAACAATATTAATACTCAACAGATGATGTCATTGATCCTGTGCTGCTCGGATGTTTGTTTAGACTTCACCGCCATGTTATTTATGTGCATGTCGCATGTCGCGTTAATTTTTCGTGAAATGTACCCGTATATACGCACCCAGTAGTATTTTCAATACTAAAATTACAGATAGAGCAGGCATCAACTCGAAGGTTAAGAAATCCAGGTACCGTTCAGCTGTGAGGTTTCCTTCAAAAAAGAATGGCCACAGATTTCGGTTATTAATGATACCTGCGCATAAATTTACTTTCTGGGGCCGCTGAGTATGCGCTTCCAATATCCATCGTGGATTTTCTTGACTCCAGAAACGATAATTATGTCTGTTAATCAACCCGTTTAAATAGAAAGTAGCTTCATCCGAAAATAATATGTTCTGTGGAAATCTATTATTCTCGTCACACCGTCTCATCATTTCTTCGCAAAATTGCAAACGCCTATCATAGTCATCTTCTAAAAGCTCTTGGACAAGATATACTTTATAATATAATATAACTAGCGTGTACTCGGCATGCGTTGCAACCCGCTGGTATAAATACAAACCCGAACAAACCCGATATATTAGTACCCAGCATGCCACTTTCTGAAATTCCACCCGTGCAAAGCCGGGGCGGGTCGCTAATTATACATAAAAACCTTCCTCTTGAATCACTCTATCTATTAAAAAAAACCGCTTCAAAATCCGTTGCGTAGTTTTAAAGATTTAAGCACATAAGACAGGATAGCGACTTTGTTTTATACTATGTTAAGATATAATATTTTACTGCTTTCAAAAATCTTTCACTAGCACCACTAGATGTATTATGATTTTGAGCCAATGAAACTGTTGAAACATGCGGATTATCCTGCAGAAATAATGCAATATCCAATTTTTCATCGTCGCCTAAAACACGCGTGGCCGTTCATTCCTAGGCAAGTCCTTTACTGTGCCATGTTCATCAATTTTATGAAATATTTTACTAACAGTGCCCTGGGAAATTAGATTATCCGGATATTTAGCATTAAATATAGTGCATACTTCGCTTTGACTTCTTATTTTATCTCCACATCCTAACAATATCAAGACTTCGATACGCTGTCTTTACGACAAAACCATTTTTCTTTAGAAAATTGTAAAATAATATTTCGGAAATACCTAAATTAATTTTACACAGTTCACAATGTCACAAAATGTGAGAACGCGAAACAATGAAGATTTCTTACCTTGAAAGGTAAAAAAAAACCTCAACGATTTATCATTTCCGCTTATTAAAATAGAGATTTTTTTAAAACTTTCAACAGTTAACGTCAACAAGGTTGCCAGGTCAAAAACATAAAAATCCCTAGAAATATGTTTAAAAAATCCCTAGATCGGAAAAAAATTCTCTAGATATTTTTATAAAATAACTTTCCAAAATTAGGGGGGGGGGGGAGAGCTTCGACCTTTGATAACCAAAAAAAAACTGGTATTTTGTTTCGGAGTGTAATACCTATTCAAAGAATAGCAAAACTTAAACTTTTTGCAAAACCTTCATTTATGAAACATTAAAAATGTAGGAAGGATAGGTGTTCGTAGAAAATAAACAAAAATCATAACCTGGGTTAGGTCGGTAAATAAAACAAACATTTTAAGAAGGAAGTGTTCTTGCTTCTTCTACCAATTAAAAACCATATTCTTGATTCATAGAAAGATTTTACTCTATTTTAGGGACCAACTTTCTATTAGTATCGACAGGCCTGGATTTAGGGGGGTTCTTGGGTGCTATAGCACCCGGCCCCAAGATCAAAAAGGGCCCCGGGTTATAAAAACGAGTATTTTTCGTATAGATTGTACTATAACGATATTAACGATAAATAAAGTTACAAATTCTACACTCTTAATTTTATAAAATTATATTATATATTAAATTTTTTTAAATTAATTTAAAAATTATTGTCGAAAATTCGATTTAAAAAAAAAAATGTTATGTGGTTTTATTATGTAAACTCTAAAAAAAATGTATCTATTATATTACAAAAATTGGAAGAGAACAATTTGTAGAAAGCGCCAAAAAATTAGTATCAACCTATAAAGAAGACCTCGACTTGACGTTTGCTAACAAAATCATATTTTTTCGCGATTATTTAGTATCTTGACCAGATTTTTAAAAATCTGTGACAAACGATAAAGACAATGATTCTATAGATAGTCCTGAAGATGCTGATTATGTATTTAGCGCTAAAGAAATGTTCGAGATTATAATAAAAAATGATATATGTAGTTTTCGTGTTTCCAAATACCTATGTAGTATTAGGAATCTATTTAACTATTCCCATTGCAAACTGCGAATCTGAAAGAACAGTTTCAAAATTAAGTTTTATAAAAAATAGGTTAAGATCGACAATGGGAGAAGGCAGATTAGTAGCCTTATCGTTATGCTCGATTGAAAGTGTAGTGTTGCGGGATATTAATTTTGACACTGTTTTAAAAGCATTTATTGAAAAAAAAAACGTAGAAAAGCTTTGTAAACTGTTATTTTTATTGGTTTTTTGTATGAGAATAAGAATGTTCCTTTTTTTAAATTAAACAAACCGTTTTTATGTGTTTTTAAATGATGTTTTATTTTATTTATGCTTGTTGGTATTATTGTCCAGTTTAAGTTGAGTAAATACAATTTTAATTAAAAGTTTAAGTATCTGTTTTGTTCAAATCACAGCGTACCGTTGGCAATGTAACAATAGTCCTCTAAAAAAAATAAGGGCAGTTAGAACCCGGCCCCACCAAGCTTAAATCCGGCCTTGAGTATTGATAAAACAAAAAGCATGAATACGATTTTTGTGATTTTAAGAGAACCACGCCCACGTTCTATTGGTTGTTCTATTCTATTACCGTCAAGAATAGATACCCAGAACACAAAAATTAGCGCGGGATTCCCCGGCTTGGGCAATTTCAAACGTACGCCCGGTAGTAACTTATCTGTATCCGCGTTATTATATTTAGTAGCTCTGATGTGATGAAGATTTTGTATAATAGCATTATATAAACATATTTTAGTTTAACTTTTCTTTTGGCTTTTATAAAGCCTCTTAAAAATCCCTAGATTTGGGTGTTTTAACAAAAGTTTTCCCTAAATCCCTAGATTATCCAAAAATCCTTAGATCTAGGGAAACCTTGGGGCAACCCTGTATATTATAATTTAAAATAAAATCGGCCGGACCCGATTATCACGCCATTTAAGAAATTGATATTAATGATAGAAGTGTTTAATATTTCCATATTATAAAAATCAGCAATTAAGAAATCGTTCCTTTAGGCTACGTTTCCAACGCTACAATGGGCGGGCATGAAAAATTTAAAAACCCGTATGAAACCATTCTAAATAAAATAAATTAAGTTTAACCATTAAAAATTTTGAATAAAAAATTTGAAATATTTAACAAACGGTTGAATATTTAAACCGTCCATTTTTATATCGCTTATCTCTCTGTGTAGGATTTTCAAAAGCTTTATTACCGCCAGAAAATAAATCGTAGACTCATTAAAAGTTTAAAATCGTTTATCTGCATAAACAAACAATAAAAAATAAAATCACTGAATAGAAGAAATAATACTGGTAATAAAATTAATAATCTCGATCCAATAATACCAAATTGGGAAAAAACAAATTTACCTTAATTATGTTTTTACTCCTCCGCAGAATAAAGGAAATTAAAAAGTCACAATTTGTTATATTGTGGCAACGTTAGTGGCAGCATTAATTTGACTGCGTGGGATTTTTTAATTAATAAAACTTATACTGGTGTTGACCATCTTTTTTAAATAGTGGAAAACCCATTAAACTGAAGAAACTTCAAATAAATTCACTGTAGGTAGGTAGTCACGTGGCACGCCATGTAGTAGCTAAAAAAGTCTGTTTTCTATTACCTGACAGCTAAGAGGCCTCAGTAAAAATGTAAAACACAGATTGTAGCTTACCGGATGAACATATTATTTTTCGCCTGAAAGTATATCTTTTTAGTAACAATACATTTTAAACACTACATATATTGGCACACCCCTAATTTTACCTTTCACAATAGAGTCGTGAAATTGTAACGATAGGGCAAGACGATGATTTAGAATAAATCTTCGGACATTGGCGGTCGTTTAGATTTTTACTTATGAAATATAAATGCTTTGTGTTTCTTGCCCATGTTGTAAATAAATTATACATAGTAAAAACGTTATCTGATTTAGTTCTAGCCGATACAATACATTAACAAAACAAGGTGATAGTGAAATAGTGTTTCGTTTTAAGAAAACAGGTCTGCCAAAAAACTCGACCGTTTTAACCAATTTTTTTAATGAAGTTACCTGTCCTCTTAAATTGTAATATTATGGTACGTTCTTATTTTCATTTTTGTTTTGGTTTCTATATGTAATTTGTATTTATAATTTATATTTATTCGTATGTAGTTTTTAAGGTGTGCAAAAAAGATTTGTATATTTAACTGAATTAATTTTATTTTCTCAAGTCAGTTCATACTTAAGAGTTAACAAATTAAAGGTCTAGAAAGGTGTCTTCACTGTCACTAAATTCGAAGGATTTCTAAGGTTGTCTAAGTCCCACATTTTAATGTTGGGATCTTTATATTGAAATAAAAATTATGCACTTTTCTTCTTATGATACTTTTCACATCATCATCAATTTGTATCGGTGTACCTCAGTACCCCACAAAACACTCTGCCGACTGTAATTTTCATTATTACTGTGATAATGACTACCAATTTTATCCTCTCAATGCCTTTTTGACAAAAACCTAAGAATGTTTTTAAAAAATTTAAATAATCTTTGACACTTTCTTTTAGAAAGCTTTTTTCTTCTTCCCCAGTTTATTTGGTTGGTTTAGACCCCATTTACTGACTTCTCACATACTGAGTATGTTTTAACTTTTATTAATTTCTCCATATTATGTCTCTTTTACACATTATTTTTTAATTCCATGAAAGCTCCATTAAGGTCCTTTACCATTTTCTCTTTTGCTAAAACCATCAGCACTATATAAATATATTTTCTGTCTCCTGATGATGAACGTTTCTACGTTCGAAACATGTAGAGACAGTTAAGAATTTTATTCTATTAAATTTTGTGGAGGAAGACTTTTAGTTTTTTCTTTCTTTCCCATATTGCTCTTTACCTAATTCCTTCAAGGTAACTTACAAAGAAATGGCAAATTCCCTAAATATATATCAGTATAATTTGGTCCGTGAATTGACCAATGCCATAATGTGGTGAATTTTTGTTCAATGGTTTTCTCTATCATCATTCTTAAGATAATATGGACTGACTCTAGTATCGGACAAGACAAGTAGTCTTTACCAGAATAAAACCAGCCTTGATACATACCAATTAGGCATAATTATTTATCAAAACAATTACCACATACGGAAGTCGCCGATACAGCGAGACGATCGAGTCCAATTTGCACAATTTATACGAAACAAAATAATTATTATTTTATAACAGGTTAACTTACCTCAAACTATCATGTGTACCGTTAGAAAAACTAACTAGAAGGATGATTGTCTACATATTTTAGTATCAAGTCCAGGTATCGGTAAAAAGGAGCTCTATAAGTTGCAGACACTTATTGGTATCACGTAGGCAAGTAACTATAATAGGATAGTGCAACAAAGTATATTGTTCACGAGGGATAACAGTGGCGTAGCCAGGTATATAGGGTTCAAAATCTTTAAACTAGTATACTCAAAAAACATGTACAGTTGACGACAGATAATTTCGTACACTAAACTGTGACACTGTAAATGCAACTTCTTTACCTTTATTACCTTTGTAATGTGTTAATTGTTATTAAGATATCTGTCAAAGTATCGTCATCATCTTATTTGATTTAAAAATGACTCATTTAAGTATTATTGAAAAAGCAAGAATAATATGTTTAGTAGAAATAGGGGTCTTATGGAAAAATAGCTGATCATTTTAGAGTACCTAGAAGTACTGTTGAAGGAATTGTAAAAAAATGTCGCTATCATCATACACTTGAAAGCTCTGCTGGGTCTGTTTTAAATAATAGAAAATTATCAAAAAATGAAGAAGACCGAAATTTGGTGGAGTATTTAAGGCAAAATCCATTTGAAACTGCAGTATCCACTAACAGGATTCCCTGCATCATCTGTATCTAGAACTGCACAACGCCGAGTAAAACAATGTTCCTAATTAAGAAATCGAGCAGCTGCATCCAAACCGTACAAAGAATTGGATTTGCTATGCATAATTTACCAGAAAATATGGTTTTTTGGCAAAATGTTATCTTTTCCGATGGGAAAACTTTTCAGTCTACATAGTATAATGGAAGAATTCGTGTATATAGACCACCAAATTCCCGATATGATGAGAAGTATACTCAAAAAAGCAAACCAGTGGACGTTTCTCCGATGGTGTGTGGGCATGGATAAGTGTTTACGGTGCAGGTGTATGCTGGAATATTGGTGAAATACCAAACAGTAATATATATTTTCAGATTTTGGGAAATGTATTTCTTTCTTCTGCCGCGATAGTTTTTGAAGGAAATAACTTTATATTTCAGCAGGATAACTGCCCTGTGCATACTGCAAGAAATATGGGAAACTGGTTTAGACAAAACAACGTAACATGTCTGCTTTGGTGCTCAAGAAGTCCTGATTTAAATCCAATTAAAAATGTTTGGGGATTGATGGTAAAAAAATGTGCAAAATAAATTTTAAACCACAGAATGAAATAGAGTTATTTGATAAAATAGAAGAAATTTGGGAAGGGCTAACTCCGGATTACACCAGAAGTATTATTTTGTCAATGCCAATTATTACGTATGGTAAAAAATCATACATACAATAATTTACAGCTAAAGTCGCCACAGTGGATCTTTGCCCGTGCGTCATCAATCAACGATCAGGACTCAACGTGGTTAATAACTCTGCATCCTTGTTTATTACAGTAACAAGTTTGAATAAAAGCATAAAAGAACGTCTCCAAGATTTCGCAATAATATAATGTGCTAGACAAGAATAAAACTATAAACGTCAATTAATTACTATTTTTATTTGTTTAGTTGACAACCGTTGTATTTTAGAACGTCATTGTCAACCTTATTTTGATCTGCCAATCTAATTCGTATTTTGTAAATCTGTGTGCCTTAAAACTGTTCCTTTTTCTAAAAATAGTTCTTTTTAGAGCTAATTATACCCACCATCTGTTTTGGCGGTAAGTATTTATGGATTTTTATAGTACCTAATTTATTTATTTTAAATATTCTAACCGTGAAAGTTCTTTGAAAAGTTTACGGCAGTGGCTAAATTCCCTTAAACGAAAGGATGTTAAAAATTTGACTTTTGCGATTTTAATAGTCAATAAAACACCAAACTTTTCTAGATTTTAAGCTTTAAAAATAGTATTAAATGTATTAACATTTGTTTGTCAATTTCTTTTAGATAATAGAGAATGCCGGGCAAAACTTAAAATAAATTATAATTTTTCGGGATATTATGTAGGTACTACGTCAAACGGTAGGCAGGCACGTCCATTTTATGAACTTAACTTAGTTTTGACTTTTTTCGTCTTGTAATTTTGATTTGATTCATACGATTTTGATGACGTAAAAGTGCTGACGCACGGGAAAAGAACCACTGTGGCGACTTTATGTATAGCTGGTGTTCTATTCAGGTATAAGCAGCAAGGTGCATGAGAAACCCGTTTTACCCAATTTTGTTGTAACTGAGTTATGTATGAGTGGAGTGTACGAATTTATATGTCATCAACTATACCTAGGAATTTATTCAGATAACTAACTATTATTTATAAAATTATTTTATTTAATTATTAAAAATCAACAACAAGCAATTTTATTATAGGATAAGGAGACAAAGTACATTCGCGAAACGTGTCTGGGGATGGTTCTGATGAAACGAAACGATACAAAAACTCTTCTCAAATACATTATAGTTTTAATATAACAACAATAATATAACATAATGTAAAAATAGAAAAATATAACCAATCATAAACAATAACTAATAAGTAGGCAATAGAAGAGCCAAATTAGATAAACATAATTTTTAGTTTCTTTGAAAAAAAAATTCAAAAACTAAGCTTTTTCTATGAAAATCGTTTTCAGATTCATAATCTTTTCTCCAAAATTCATAATTCCTGATAAATCATCAATTGTCGTACGGTATTCCTATTCTTATTAAATGTATGTATATATTTATTTAAATTTTGTGTGTTCCGATCCGGTCATTGTTCTTTATCTATTGGGGCATATATACCCACCCAGTGGCTGTGCCACTGGGAGGTATAATAATGACAGTTAATATTTACGAGGATTAAATTTAAGTACATGAGGTGGACAAGGGTGTTATAAATCATCCGAGTAACGACATTTACTACTTTATTCCAAATTTAGTAACTTATTGAAGAAAGTCGATCAACATAACAGCATCTTGTCGATCTCTCCATAGTAAAAAATCACCAAAGAAATGCAGCAGGTTGATTTTGCCATTCAACCTGTTTAAAACTGTCAATTCAAAAAATGAAAGCACAAATTCCAGCGCATACAAAAACAGAACAACAGATCTTTTCGGAATTTAAAAAGCAATGTAAGACATTGTTGTCCTTAATGCCTTTTCACTTCACATTCTGAATGAAAAATATATCTTTCATGTGAATTAATTTGTAAGGCTCGCTATTTATACTTCGTACAAGAATAAGTGTCCTCTTTGTATTCTTGAAATAGGAGCTGGTTCTGATTTTATTTTCATTATGTTTTGTCTGGAGAACAATTCAAGCATCTTTTTGCTGCCTGTTTGAGCAGACCGATCTAGTAATCTGATTTTTTGTTTCAGGAGGTAATACATCGATATCAATATTGTCGTTTGTTTGTTATAGAAGAGTGGTGAACAAATTGTGCAAGAATTAAGAGTTTTTTAAAATGTTTTATTATAATATCTTCGTCAAAAAAAAAATTTAATCAGGTATATAGTATAAGCGATAACTTTAGTCAATAGGGAGCCGAAAGGAGGGGGAGGGGATTAATTATATATAAGGAACAATCGTTATGGCCGTTGTTTTCCCCACTTTAGATTTAAATAGAATTATAAGCATTTTAGCTAAAAAATGCATCAATCAAAACATGAATTTATCTATTACTACATAATATATTGTATTGAACAGTTTTTTATTAAAATTACAGACATAACTCTCGTCGAAATCTCTTGTCCTCTGTTCCGCTCTATCTGTCTTCATCAAAAAATAATGACGTGTAGCGTAGAACAATAAATTCCAGATTGGGTCAAGTATATCCTCACGATCCAGAGAAAATGACTTCCTGAAAGAACAAGCGAAGCTGATGACACCCATTGTAACAGAGTCATTATGTAAACGCTGAAGTTTTATTATATGACTCTGTTCTGCAGTCCCCCGTGATTTGTATAGAGTTATTCAGAAATTCAATGAGACATGCACATGTCGATGTATAGGGAACAATGGACTCTATTATTCTTCTATGTTATTAAGTTTTTTTTGTATTGTGAAAACTGTCTGCTGATAAATATTTAGGGATACATTAGATCTTAAGGATCTGTAGTCATAAGTAACTTCGGACTTCCTTAATCATTAACGCCTTTTCAGATCGCCTGAGATACATATACAGTGTTGAAGTTCATTGAGAAAAAACGTATCCGTACGACAAAACACGATAAGTTGTTTTGCTGTAACAAAATACAATTATGCTATATTGACGAATGTAAAACTACCATACATCGAAGACAATTTTCTAGAAATTATAACTTACAGTAAGTACCACATAATTCCTGGATATACGGTTTCACATAAAACGCTCATAAAACTAAAAGGACTTAACTTCGATAGATCTAACAAACTGTTTTTGGTAATAAACCAGGGTATTTCAACGTAATAAATTATGTTTTGTCTTAAAGTAATCTTTGAATAGATAAACATTTTATTTGTTTGAAGTCTAGTCTAATTAAGTGATCAACTCGGTGGGTTACAAAATGTTTACAAAATAATGAAGAATTGTGTTATGATTTTCTACTTCCTTTCAATATCATTAATATTGTTATTAGAATAATAAAATGGTGAAATAATGAAACTCCGTAAAATACTGTAAAATTTTATAGCCCGATCCTATTTCTATTTCTTTATAATTATTAAATTATTTTTACAAATTTTGTCATAAAACTTTCATCGTGCTCAGAAACTCTTCCTTTTATTAAAAGCGATTACATTTTTGAAAAAGGAATGGCATTTAAGTGCTTCAAAGATATACATCATATAGGAACAGAAAATGGATAAAAACAGTACCTGAATTATCTACATAGCCTATAATTACTAATATTATTTACTCTACATCTTTTCATAACCATGATATATCAGGTTTATCTGCCTCACATTTATGTCTGCCATTTTCTCCACTTTTTTTATTTAAGATGTTTCTATAAGGTGTCAATATCTAATCACTTTAATACCTACAGTTCAGTGCTTCCTCTACTACAATGTCCTCATTTTTATGGACCATTTGAATTTTCAATATTTCTTTGTTCCTCTGAGTATGAATGTTCCACACATTCGAATCATGTAGATAATTTAACATCCTTTAAACTTCCTAATTAAATATACCAGTGGAGGGTGGAGGGACACGCAAAGTGTCTATTTTCTTTCCTTTATATCGAACTAGCGTGTATCCGGCATGCGTTACAATCCGCTGGTATAAATACAAACCCGATATATTAGTTCCCGGCATGCCACTTTTCGAAATTGCACCCGTGCGAAGCCGGGGCGGGTCGCTAGTTCTACATAAAAACCTTCCCCTTGAATCACTCTATCTATTTAAAAAAACCGCTTCAAAATCCGTTGCGTAATTTTAAAGATTTAAGCATAATATTATATAGGCAGGGACAGACGTACAGACAGCGACAGCGACTTTGTTTTATACTATGTTAAGATTATCAAGTATGTGTCAGTACTGTAATAAATTGTTTTATGTGTGTGAGTACCTTTTTTGGCAACCCCCTTAAGTATAAGGCTATAGGCTACAAGGCCTGTGCTTGGTACAGTTCTTTTTTATCATTATTTTCAAGTTTTTTACTTTTTTTTACCCTGATGTTGTTATATCACAATATATATTTTCCTTATCGGCGCAGCAACTTTGTTTAAAGAAATTATCGATAAATACCTTCACAAGCCATCGAACACATCCCAAACAGCGATAACATTCACGTTATGAAATATTGTTTCGATATCCTCAAAAGAATCATATATATATGCACCCACAATGTCTCATAATTCAAAGAAAAAAATCCGGTATTCATTTATTCTAAATGGAACTTTAGTTTTCGTTTTCTTTCTCGTGAATGAAGGCCTATTTATTTCCCGTTGTGGATCCGTCGAACCGTTTAACAACGGATCATCTAACGTGGGGTTTCGAGGACAAAAGTAGACTTGTTTCGAATTGTTCAAAAAAGACAAGGCGATATTTCACCGAAAGGCGGATGTGAGCTTCCTTAAAATAACACACACGATAGTTGTTTATTCCGCAGTCACATTTGTCATAATCGTCAGGTTGAGAGATGATTCTCGGGAATAAAAGGTCTTTATATTTTATCTTTTATATACTTGGGATGAATAGATGCTTGTTTATTAACCTTTGTTAGTAAAATTTTGTAAAAAATGAAACAATGCCACTAATGAAAATATAATATATACCGTGCGAGCAAAAATTATTTGCATCAAAGAGGGCTTGGATTAAAAAACGTAGGGCTTGGTTTAGATCACAATAATATGGGGACGATATATCTAACCAAATCTAGGTGAACATTTTGTCAAATTTATATTATGACATGATATGCCAAACTAATAAAATAAGTAGACAAATACAAATTTATTTTTGTTGTTTACAAAATTAACAAAGCAAGAATATACAGAAAGAAAAAAAAATAATTACAGAAGTTGCTGAAATTGGCCACCGCCATACTCCAAGCATAATTTCACACGTCTCTTCATATTTTCGAAAGTGTTGACCAGCATCTCTGGAGAAATGTTACCACAGTCTTGGATCATCCTTTCTTGTAAGTTTATAACTTGCACTTTATAAGGAAATAAATTTAGCTGCTTCTTAGGAATAGTCCTGCATGTTCCATAAGATCTTCCCACTTCTTGGGACAGGCGTCTTATAGAATTTGTTGGCGTATTTTGCATTATTTTACGAACGTTTGCAACAAGTTCTTCTGTTCTTACAGATATAGATGGTCCTCCTGCTCCTTTTTTGTGTTGTATAGAACCTGTTTCCCTAAACACAGCCACGGTTCTTTTCAGGCAATGATAAAAATCCCCAGCAATAAAAGCAACGTTAGGAAAATGTTCATGAAAATCGTCCATGCACAAACCCCGATTGTATTGCCAATCACTATTTACTCTAACCCCGTTTCGAAAATACGCTTCAACCATGAATGTTTTGTGCTGTTCCGTAAAGCCCATTGTGTGAATTGTTCAAGAAATTGGAAAAATTAGCGATGAATCAAATTACTTCTAACGACTGTCAAATATGACGGAATAATTAATTGATTGTTAATTCAGGTAGTTACTGACACCCCTTAAATGCAAGGCCCTCTTTGATGCAAATAATTTTTGCTCGCACGGTACGATCGGTATTAAAATAAGCTATTACTGATTTTAAAACATCCCCTAGTGAAAATAATTTCGAATTTCAATGACTGCACCAAAACACAAAAACCCTTTGTGGGATTAGTTCATAATTGAAAACTTCATGTTGGAAAACTGTCCATAAATACCAACCAATACCGGCTGCAGTTTGGATTGCTTTATAACAGAGCTCAATACCTATATTTTCAAAAATCCCTTTTATACCGATCTCTGTTTCACCAATTTACATACACGAGCGATTTCGGGCTTTAATATTATTACATCGGATAAACTTTTATATTTGTCTGCTCGTGTATTCTTTTCCAATTTCAAAAACAACCATTCAAAATGAAATTATCAATACTGACTTATGTTTAAAATAATAGATTGTTACAAATTGACATTTATTTATTCTGTTGGTAGATGATTTTAATCTAATATGACTCTCGTTCTCTTTAACTTTGCGATTTTATACAATTTAATAATAGTGTCTGAAAATTTGGAAGTATGTCTGATTGTTAACAAATGGTTTTTTATGAATGAAATGTTTTTTCTCCTTATATATAACATGTCTGTAGTAGATACCATAATCTAGCCAATACAATGTTGCGAACGATAGAACGAAAAAAGGAATGAAGTATGACTGTTTAGAAAAATACGAACAAGGAAAGGATGTGGCTGAAGGGCATTGGTTTCTGACAGCCTTACGACTAATCCCAAAGCTTAACTGCTTAACGTTAACTAAGCCAAAGATCGCGATCGATGTCCTGAACTTTCTGGACCCGGCTAATGAGATTTTTCAATTAATAATAAATTGGACCTATTGTTAGTTTCTGAACGTAAGTAGGTTAAATTTTGACACATGCCCTATATCTGTCTTCAACCATTTACGAAATATTAACACCTATGTACCTATATATCGACTTAGCAGGGTTGTGAACTCAAGACACAACGTTTAAGATAATGACAATTTGCTATTTAAGTTTGAGACGATAAAATATATCAATAAATATTAATCAAATTTGAATTTTGCTCTAATGATATTTCATCCAAAATGTTCTGAAGATAAACGAATAGATATTTGGTTGTGAAGATAGAAGTAGAAGGTAGAACTCATAGGGACATAGCCAATCGGCCGTATCTAGAATAGCAATAAAGTAGAGAAATTTCCGCCCCATTAAAGATAGTGTCCTGGTTTACCTGAGGGAATAAAATGAATGTATTATTATCTCCACAGGAAGATTCTCTTAGCTCAAGCACACAACTTGGGCATGATTACAATGTTTACCAAACAATCGTATCTAAATTTTTTTTAAAAGAGAAAAGTTTCATCCCTACAAACCAGTACTTGTGCAAGCGTAATTTTACGGAGGCATAAACATCATCATAATGCCCTTAATACATAATAGTATATTAAAGTACGAGTTTCATAAGAAGCGGTTTTAGCGCCCGCGTCTATTTTATTGACACGGGCGCTAAAACGCCTTATGAAACATGTGCCTTATACATTTTTTTCTATTTCACCTTTTATAATCAAGAAAAATACATTTTAAAAAGAAAATAAATCCTTCAAATTTTGTAAATTTTTATATCTAAATTTTATGTTGGTAATACTATTTTTTATCATAGGAGCCTCTGGACAACAAAAATTATTTTGCAAACTGTCATTTTTTGATTTATTGACCCATTTTCACCACGAGATTCTAAAGTTATTTTAGCGATATGAGATTTGAAATTGGACGGAATACGTTGTGTGATCCTTGTACATTCGGTATACAGAGCATTCGGAAATTCGGGAGATTTTGCTACTTTTTTTCGAATTTCAAAAGACGTGATTTTACGTCACGGCATTGCAATTAAGTATAGGGAAGATGGAAAATTCAAATAAAGTTGAAGTTAAAATCGACATTAGAAGGTTAGTAGATTGAATTTTGGATAGGATTTGGCAGAAAATGATAGCTTGAAGCATTTACAAAAGATTGATTTATAGATTTATGCAACCAACATACATGACTGTTATCCACACAGAATAAAAAAGTAAGTTATCAAGCTATTTTTCCTCTGCGAAAAATGGGTTTTCTCGTAAATCACAAAGGCCGCGCAAGTCAATGAAATAAAACATTTAAATGTTACCAACATCAAATAAAGAAAAAACGCGTATCGAAATAGCTTCATTACGATCCGCAAATGAGGGTCGTACTGAACTCATTATGAATGTGAAATAGAAAAATAACTATAAAACCCTTTTACCAAAAATTTTAAGTGGATCGAACTGTCAAGTCAAAACCGAACAAACCCGAACTGTCAAGTCAATCCTTAATTTGTTGGGATTGATTTGAATGAAGTGAAAGTAAAAGGGCGAAAAAACGATAAAAATGGAATCGAATCGACTTGAAACACCAATGACAGTGATGACATAACATAGAAGTTATTCACAGCTAAATAGATATTGTTCGTAAATTGCTGCATTGTTATTAGGATAAATAATGCTGTTGAAAGTGCACTTTCCTCTTTAATTTTTTCGTTTTTAGTTTTCATCAAATAAAACAAAAAAAAAATGGTGAGAAACACCCGCTCTTCTATTGTTCTCGCTATCTCTCTTTTTTCATGCGATTTTCTCTATTTTATATTTAAGGTAGGAGAATCAACATGCTTGCCAACCTATAACCTATTTCGCGTAGATTTATTTATGTTTTCCAGCTTTTATACAAAATTTAAAGAAAATCAGTATCGACTTGATATTCTATAGGTAATAATTGACATATTTAATAAATATCAAGGAATTTCATAACTTATTTTAGGAGAATTGTATAGCCTAAAATATCGGGTAAGATTTTTTTTAACATTATTATGTCATTGTCACTCATTGTTCTTTCACTATACAATTCTCCCAAAATTAGCAATAAAATAAATTTATATTTTTTTAATATATCAGATACTACCTAAATAATGTACCGACGATTTTGATTTTCTTTAAATGTTAGTTATTAAAATAATAAACTCAAAAAATCAACGCGAAATAGGTTATAGGTTGGCAATAGATTGAATGACGTTGAGAATTCAACCTTAAGAATTGAAGGTGAGATTAGAAAAAGTTTTTGAATAGGATCGACTAACACACGATAAATTCAGATTTGATTGAAAATACCGTTCATCCGCTCCGTTCAAGTAGATCGTATTTATGCATTGTATGTCTGTGAATCTTAACTATAGTTAATATTTATATAAATTGGCATTTTGCAACCGCGATAACAATTTTACAATTAATTGTTATCTTTCACGCAATACGTATATGTAATGCTAAAGAGCAAGGATATTATTTATACGGTTATAAAAGATCAATTTTGATCATAAATAATTGTACTTTTATCAGTAATAGAGTTGCAAAGTTTAGTCAAAACACGACTAAAAAGTAACAATTGTTTTGACGACATTTACATTGCTCAATAAGTTTATGCTAATATTAATTATGGTTGTTGTTTTACTTGTTTTTACTAGGTAATAAATAATGTCTTTTTGCATAATATTTGTTTTAACTGTATTTTGCTTATACATTTTTTTTTTCATTTTGTTATTATAAGATAATATATTTGCTACAGCTATAAATGCTTCTATCGCAAAATTATAATAAGTAGGTATGCTGGCCCCTGATATTGAAGGTGTTTCGAAACAAAAAGTATAAAGACGACGAAGAAAAAGAAAATTTTTTTCAGCAGAATATGGCCCAGTTATTTTTCAGCCTGTGTTTTATCCTCGCTCTCATTAAAATATCATCTGGACCCGTTACCCACTTGTAAATATTTATTTCCAATTTTAGAGATATCTGTGTTCTGGTATTTCATTAAGGTCCGATTAAGGTCTTTATACTAAACCGAAAGCCATAATAAATATGGTAATATAGATTACATAATACAACTAAAAATAAACGTTTGCATACGATTAAACTGAAGCTTTGATTATTTCCCATCGTATCGCTATTTTATAAAGTGAACAACCTTTTCAAAATTTCAAACCGGTTTACCGATTACCATAACAATTGTCCCCTTGGAAGAGACTCGCATCTCCACAAAACAACCTGTTAATTGTGTAATTATTTCAAAGATACGGAGTCTGTGCCGCCTGCACGAAGAGAACGTGAATATAAACATTGATGTTTTTACTTTTCGCAAATTCAGCATAAAAACGATTCCAGCAGTCTACTTTTCAAACGCAAAATAAAACAATTTTCCAAAAAAGCTATGATTAATTATACTCGTGCACTTCAAAAACGGTGGTACTGTTTGGAACATAACGTTTTAGTAAACCAAGGAAGTAGTACTCAATACAAAGTTTTAATAATGCAAGATACTGCTTAGAAGTAGATTTGGCTTAAGGTGGGAGTATATCAACATGTTTGCCAACCTATAACCTATTTCGCATAGATTTATTTATGTTTTCTAGCTTTTATACAAAATTTAAAGAAAATCAGTATCGACTTGAAATTCTATAGGTAATAATTGACATATTTAATAAATATCAAGGAATTTTATAACTTATTTTAGGAGAATTGTATAGCGAAAAATATCGGGTAAGATTTTTTTTAACATTAATATGTCATTGTCACTCATTGTTCTTTCACTATACAATTCTCCCAAAATTAGCAATGAAATAAATTGATATTTTTGTAATATATCAGATACTACCTAAATAATGTACCGACGATATTGATTTTCTTTAAATGTTAGTTATTAAAATAATAAACTCAAAAAATCAACGCGAAATAGGTTATAGGTTGGCAATAGATTGAATGACGTTGAGAATTCAACCTTAACTATAACTTTATAACTATAATTCCCTATGTGGTAGCTACTTTGCTTAACTTGTTTAGTTATAGTGGATGACTTATTATATTTAAATGGAGACTCCTTGAGTGTCCTAGAGATATACCACATACTTTTTTTAAAATAGACAATGCAAAAAGTTGAGTGAGGACCCCTAAAGTCAGATGAAATGCTTCGCACGCAATGGGAAAAAAATTTCGATTAGACAGAATCGTACATGCAATGTTGTTAAACATTCGTAATTTTATAGTCAGCCCCAACTATTATAGCTGTCACTAACAGATGTAGTGAAACAAATAAAAATATTTTTTTTGCAAAAAACAAATGAAAACAATAATTTTTTTTATAGAAAATGTGTAGGTACTCTGAATAATGAACGTTAAGCAGTTTCAAACAGTTTTTTATTACACTGAACCGTTCTTCTGCATAATCGGGTAGTTTTGTGTTGTGTGTCGAAGAGTCGTGGTTGTTTGAAGTTTAAATCGTAGTTTAAATTAATAAGAAATTTAGTTATTATTTATCAAGGTTGTATATTTTGTACGAGTCTTGGATTTTTTATTAAGGCTTAATTTTTATTTACCTCTACAATTAAGTGGCTTACAATTAAGTGGCTTATGCCATGCGGCATGCATACCGTAAATACAAATAAAAAGCAGAATAAGAATACAATTAAATATAGTTTTGTGCAGTTGGTACGCTCCACCGGCAAGCAAGCTTATAAAAGTCAAAAAGAGTGGATTTTTCGATCGTAAGATAAAGGCTGTTATTTTTTCTTCTCATCTGTTCCAATTAAACTACCAGCCGGAATATCAACTGCAAATTTAACTTCGAAGACAACGGGCAAAAGCAATAAAAATGAATATATTCCGATGGGACAAGAGTATCAGAATAAAATCCGCTAAAAATCGAGTTTTGCTTTTATTTTGCGGATTACCTACAAAATGAATAATAACAATATTAAATATTTGAATTTAATTTTTACAACTTATTTTGTTTAAGTAGAAAACCTATGTTTGTTATATAACCACATACAGTGTCACCAGTAAAGTCCGCATCATATGGGATTTTTTTTTATTAATAGCTTTATTCGAAATTTGACTTTGGCATCAAGCTCTGCTTCGATCGAGATGAAAATTAAGCAAAAAAATAGTAGTCACGTGATTCGCATTATCTGTCAAATTTAAATTTTTTCAAAAAAATAATTCAAAAGTGGGGTTATTTCTTAAAATATCGAAAAAAGTTATTAGAAAAAGTTGTTTTAAATGCAGTTTCTAGCCCACATGCAAAATTTCAGCCGCATAAGATAATTTTCATTTTTTACCTATATTTTGTAAATTGAACCACTTTTGCAAAATAAGACTCAACGCAACCTACATAAAACTTCTTAGTTTTGACAATGCTTTATTTCAGATACATTTTCTTTAAAGTAGCGCTATAATAAATGTGTGTTTTTCTACAAAATCAAAATAGGGCTAATAAAATTTGGTCGCATGTGATGCAAAGTTTATTTGTTTTTGACCCTGTATAAGGTAACTTCATAAAATAAGTATTTTTTAAAACGTAGTTTGTGCCTGAAAGTAAAAAAAAGAAAAATAAAAAATAAAGTAAAGGAGTTTTAAATTAAATCGTTGAAAATAGATAAACTTTACGTTAAGTTAAACTAAAATTTATTTTCCACTTAAAAAACATTTTACTGAAGACACTGTTTTCTTTTTTGTCTTAACATTAAGGTGTATTACTTTCAGACACGAACAACCTTTTTAAAAATACTTATTTTATGGACTTACCTTATACAGGGTCAAAAACAAATGAACTTTGCATCACATGCGACCCGATTTTAATAGCCCAATTTTGATTTTGTAGAAAAACACACATTTAATATGGCGCTACTTTAAAGAAAATGTATCTGAAATAAAGCATAGTCAAAACTAAGAAGATTTATGTAAGTTACGTTGAGTCTTATTTTGCAAAAGTGGTTCAATTTACAAAATATAGGTAAAAAATGAAAATTATCTTATGCGGCTGAAATTTTGCATATGGGCTAGAAACTGCAGTTAAAAAAACTTTTTCTAATAACTTTTTTCGTTATTTTAAGAAATAACCCCACTTTTGAATTATTTTTTTGAAAACATTAAAATTTGACAGATAATGCGAATCACGTGACTACTATTTTTTTGCTTAATTTTCATCTCGATCGAAGCAGAGCTTGATGCCAAAGTCAAATTTCGAATAAAGCTATTAATAAAAAAAAATCCCATATGATGCGGACTTTACTGGTGACACTGTATATTATGTTTGATTCATTTTTCAGTAAAAAAGGTACATATTATATGAAAATATAATTAAGCCATCCTTTGATAGATAATGATCTGGAAGAAGTAAGCAACATTCACTTTTTTTGCTTAGCTTTCTTCGGCACCAATGTGTTCGCTATAAGTTTATTATTGAACCACAAAATTCAACATTGAACATTTTAAATAGCAAAATAGCAATTTGTTTGTTTGTTAGGAAGCATTTTGCTTATCATTTACACATCACATACCTACCAAATTTGGATAATATATCTTCAAATCTTCCCGAGTGTCAATTGTACTTTAAGTATAAAGAAAAATCCTTATTTAATCGAATTATGTAAATAATCCTGCCACCCCCGCTTGTCCAATAAGAATTTTATACAGTGTCCGCAAGAAAGTTCGCATCAAATGGGATTTTTTTTTATTATTAGGTATAGGTAAAAATTGAAAAAGCAGTTAGTTTTTGCTTACCTAAAAACCAAAAATGACGTATACTGAAGCAGCTGTACGTCAGTTTTGCCAAAACCGACGTTTCTCATTTTTCTTAAGTTAGTAAACAGATGTACAAAAAGAAAATATTAGGAAGCTTTCGTTAAAATTTTACTTAATTAATATTGGATCAAAAAGAATAAATATTAATCGCTCGAAACATTTTATTCAACAAAAATATAGTTTACAAGTAGGCGTATATAAAATAAAATATTTCAACGAAAGCCTCCTAATATTTTCTTTGTACATCTGTTTACTAACTTAAGAAAAATGCATTTGCATGAAACATTAGGTATACAATACTTACTAATCAATAACAATGTCAGTTTTTGAAGCAAAATAAATAATTGGAAACAAAATTTTACACAAAATTGCATTAAGATTACAAATGAAGTAAAGGCAAATGGTTTTACATCGATGTATAAAAGTTAATCTACGAGGGTTGATCAAAATTTTTAAGAACCTGTCAAAAAATAAAAATTGTATTAGACTGTCAACAGTTCGTACAAAGGCTAAAAATGCCTAAATAAACAACTTTCTCGAATAAAGTTTTTCGATATTTTGATAAATAAATGCATTTTTGAACCTTTTTTATTTAAAATGTCAAATTTGACAGGTAACGCAAGTCGTGCAGCTGCTTCAGTATACGTCATTTTTAGTTTTTAGGTAAGCAAAAACTAAATGCTTTTTCAATTTTTACCTATACTTACCTAATAAAAAAAAATCCCGTTTGATGCGGACTTTCTTGCGGACACTGTATAGGGAAATAGAATTAACTTTGGAACGTAGCATATATTTTCCCAAATGTTCAACAAGGGGTGCTGAAACATTTGCAACCACTCTCGAGTGATGCATAGATATTGAGTTGGGTCAGTGGTGAAACTCGATACTTAGAGGGGAACAAACGAATGTAGAATGTATGCTCTTAAATGCGAACGAGAGCATTCACATACGGTGCATTTTAAAATCAGGTCGAAAATTCGTTCACCCACACAACCACATGTGGCTGCTGGTCTGCTATAGTTTCGCTCGCCTGCTCGCCATTAGTCTGCCAGTCGAGTGCCTAATCTTGAGTAAAAACAGATGTCTCATTTCATAGAACAAAGATTTCTTTCTTATATATCTCGGCTTTAAATAATCCACTCGAGAATACAGTGTTTCGGAACGTGGGTTTTATTTTAATATTGCCAATTTTAAATCTGCCGGTAAAACAACAGATATTTAATTATTTGTATTTAATAATTATTGATTCTAAAACTGGTTAGGTATATCTCGTGTTATATAGGAAATATTAGGAAATATATTAACAATAACAACTTTACTTGGATTTCGAAAATGCATAAAAATACAATTTCTTCTCGAATTATTCGCTGTTGCTGAAGAATCCAAAGACTCACTTCTTTTGGGTTATATTTGAGCTTAAATTGACTTGATTTGTAACTATTGGGAAGTTACCAGTGCTATGGAGACGCATAATGCCGGTTTCCAGAAAACTGTTGGCTGCTAACTTTATAGTCAGAACGGTTGGTATATACCTACGTAGGTATTTTGTTCGGAAAAATTCCACACTGATTATGAAAGATGTCTAGAATTGATTGTAGAATGTAAAGATATAAAATAATAGGTACAAT
The DNA here is from genome assembly GCA_963969555.1 of Polydrusus pterygomalis. NCBI lineage: Eukaryota > Metazoa > Arthropoda > Insecta > Coleoptera > Curculionidae > Polydrusus > Polydrusus pterygomalis. The sequence goes on from OZ018379.1 coordinate 11,274,525, forward strand.
AATATGTTTAAATGAAAAAAAAATTGATACACGTAGCACTTTAATGACCCACCTTGTATAATGTTTTTTTTTTCTAAAAATTTGACGGCTCCGTGCGATTCTTGATTAAGGGAGCGGTATTCTATACACAGTGTGACCAGTAAAGTCCGCATTATGTGGGATTTTTTTTATTAGTAGCTTTATTTGTACTTTGACTTTGGCATAAAGTTCTGCTTCGATCGAGATAAAAATTAAGCAAAAAAATAGTAGGTAGTCACGTGATTCGTATTATCTGTCAAATTTAAATTTTTTCCAAAAAATTATTCAAAAGTGGGGTTATGTCTGAAAATATCGAAAAAAGTTATTAGAAAAAGTTTTTTTAAATGCAGTTTCTAGCCCACGTGCAAAATTTCAGCTGCATAAGATAATTTTGATTTTTTACCCACCACTAAAATTTATTTTCCATTTAACATTTAATGAACCCTTTACTGATGACACTGTGTTCTTTTTTGTCTTAATATTAAGGTGTATTATACTTTCAGATACAAACTGCGTTTTCAAAGATACTTATTTTATGAAGATACCTTATACCAGGGTCAAAAACAAATAAACTTTGCATCACATGCGACCAAATTATAATAGCCCAATTTTGATTTTGTAGAAAAACACACATTTAATATGGCCATGCATGGCGCTACTTTAAAGAAAATGTAGGTATCTGAAATAAAGCATTGTCAAAACTAAGGAGTTTTATGTTAGTTGCGTTGAGTCTTATTTTGCAAAAGTGGGGCAATTTACAAAATATGGGTAAAAAATCAAAATTATCTTATGAAGCTCAAAATTTTGCATCTGGGCTAGAAACTGCTTTAAAAAAAACTTTTTTTAATAACTTTTTCGATATTTTCAGAAATAACTCTACTTTTAAATTATTTTTTGGAAAAAATTAAAATTTGACAGATTACGCGAATCACGTGACTAATATTTTTTTGCTTAATTTTCATCTCGATCGAAGCAGAACTTGATGCCAAAGTCAAATTTCGAATAAAGTTATTAATAAAAAAAAATCCCATCTGATGCGGACTTTATCTAATGGTCACACTGTAAAAGGCAGTAGGTATACAAAATTTCATAAAAATCAAGGGAGACTAGTTTTGTCGGCTTTCTTGTTCATTCGTTGTTTTCTCTTAACCATTTCTTACCATTAATATTATTGTCCTAATCTAATTTTAAAACAACAAACATTTTTGTTCAAAAACTTTTTCTACGAAACTTCTAAAATGTGTTCGTTCTTCGTTCCTAAAACCATATCGTGCAATATGAGTCAGATCTCTTATTTTTTGTCTTGCGTTAAGAAAGGTAGGAACACGAGACATCTGGTTTCCATTAAGACAGCAAATGTGGATTTAACAATGCCTGGACCAGTCACATCCGCTTTATAAAGTAGACCGGAGATTTTTATAATGAATCAAGATAGAAATCGGTTTAAAAGTTTATTTGGCCGTAGTATTTCAAATTCAGGAAACAGAATTAGTATGTACCGATCTTTTAAGATAAAAGCGCTTAAAATAGATCAGAATTATTTTGAACAATACAGAAATTAAATTATATTCAAAAACTAGTTCTATATTTTTTACAAAAATAGGATTTCTTTAATAGGAAAATATTGCTTGGATTCTTTTTTTAAATTAGGTTCTGTAATTATTTCAAAAAGTTTTTCAATTTTTATGATAAGGCTAGGATACGACGAAAGAAATAAATCATAAAGTTCAACAGTAAAATGTGAATGCTATAAGATTGCAGGACCTGCTACTCAATGTTTTACTGGTTGGGAATATTATGGCATCATAAAAACAGAATACTATACGCCCCAATAATGAAGCAAAATAGGCAAATCTAAAAATAGAAACCCCTAAAGTGACTTAAGTATTCATTCGTTTCACTCTCCCTCAGGATTTTCATAAAAGTGTGTGTTATTTTTGAAAACCCTCTTGTTCTCACAAAACCGAAGTCATAAATTTTTTATCGCTCTCCTGTATTGTCACATTTCAGTTAGTAAATCAAAAATGCACCCTCGACCTAGAGAAGTGCCCTTCGTAAAGGCAACCAGCATTCTACACACATGCTGCGTTCTCGAATTCACCTGCAACCTCTTTTGTAAGGACTTCGTATAATGTGGGTTAAGATCTATTTAATACACGATAGAATGGTTATTTAGAAAATGTAAGTGTATTTTTGTAACTGACTGAGCCGTTTACCCTGGACCTTGTGAACCACTTCCCGATTCAGATGTTAAGATGATCATAAAAAAAAAAGTATTATGAATCCAAATCAAAATAAAAGATAAGTTATAAATATATGATAATATGAGAATGATGTATTACATAAATCAAGTGGTGGAACTCGTAAAAAATGGTTCAATGCTCAGTTCGTGGAAAGAAAGTTTTTCTACATTGTAGTGGCTATCAGGATGATACTGTTAAGTCATAGATGTGGACATCCCAAAATGGCCACCAACCACAGGTAAAATTAGGGTAAAATATTTGACCTGCAATGGTATAGCCCAAAATCGCCATCACTGTTATCTTTAGAATAAATTAAACAATAAGGAGCTTTTTGGGTATTTAATTTTATTGCACCTTAGATGTGCTTGCAATTTTAGTTTTTCATATCCCGATCAGTATAATGCCAAGTTCTTTTTTTTTAATTTAAATTTTATAAAATAATATTAGTTGAAAAAATTGATTTAAAAAAAAATGCTCTGGGTAACAACGAACAAACCGGTTGCCGATATACCTTAAGTTCCATAAAGGCCCGTGGCGATTTTGGGCTAAGGGTGTCCAGGTACCTGTGTAAGTCGTGGCGATTTTAGGCGACGATTTTAAGGGAGAGCAATCTTGGTGGCGATTTCGAGCAACCCCTCTTACATTCTTACAATATATGCAGTCAATGAAATCCGTGCAGAAGGTTCCCAATTTTCTTCAGTTACTATAATCCCTTCGTTAGTTAGTAAAACATGACTTCTGTTGAATCATAAAAGAGTTTTGGACAACATAATAACTGGTAATTATTTCCAGTTGTCTTCAGGTGAATACTAAATAAGTTACTACAACTCTTATACTCCTCTCAAAACTGATCATTCAAGAAACATCATTGTCTTCAATCTTTCAAGAGACAATTTACTTATGGTATTGTTATATTTGCGTATACCAGTTTCCAGTCAGCGTGTAGATCTTTATATTATAAACATCATTTTAGTATTGTTTAGTTTGCGTGTATCCGGCATGCGTTGCAACCCGCTGGTATAAATACAAACCCGAACAAACCCGATATATTAGTACCCGGCATGCCACTTTCTGAAATTGCACCCGTGCGAAGCCGGGGCGGGTCGCTAGTTATACATAAAAACCTTCCCCTTGAATCACTCTATCTATTAAAAAAAAACCGCTTCAAAATCCGTTGCGTAGTTTTAAAGATTTAAGCATATACAGTGTGTACATAAAGTAAGGAACAAATTCATTATTTAATAATCTAAAAACATTTTGTGAAAATCCTCGGACACGTATGTAATAATTTTTGATTGCGCATATTTTGACATATACACATATTATACAGGGTAGCTCATGTAGTAGATATGACATTATCGACGATTTTTTTAAATGAAAACCCCTATATTTTAGTTCAGATTTGTAATCTCCAAGAATAGCTGATTTCAAAAACATAATATACTAAGGGTCTAAAGTTGATAGTTTCGTAGCTACAGGGCAAGAAAAAAAAATGTGAAGTATTTTTAATTTTAAAAAATTTAAATAAAATTAAATAGGCTATTTAATTAAGTGTTGAAATTGTCCTCCTTCTTGTGCCTGGCAGTACCCCAAGCGATCAATAAACTCTTGTTGGACTTTTATTATGGTTTCTTCTGAAATATTCCTGCATTCTGTTGTGATTCGATTTTTTAAATCTTCAATATTGGCAGGTCTTATTTTATAAACGACATTTTTCAGGTGACCCCACAAGAAGAAGTCCAGTGGTGTAAGGTCTGGAGACCTAGGCGGCCATTCAATAGACCCACGTCTTCCAATCCACATGTTCGGAAAAACTTGATCGACATAATGGCGCACTACTTCTGCATAATGTGGAGGTGCGCCGTCTTGTTGGTACCATAAATGTTCATCTAGAATTCCAGGATTATTTCTACTCGGGTATAAGTTAACTAACGTAGGGATAAGAAATTCTTGAAGAAACTGAAGGTAATTTAGCCCGTTTACATTATTGTCAAAGAAATATGGCCCAATAATTTTGTTCTTCACTATACCCGCCCAAACATTAATTTTTTGGGGATATTGAGTATGATGCTCACGCATCCACCTGGGATTTTCTTTTGCCCAATATCTACAGTTTTGCCGGTTTACTTCACCATTTAATTTAAAAGTAGATTCATCCGAAAATAGGATATTTCAACAAACAAAGGATCTACGTTACATCTTTCCATTAATATTTGACAAAACTCCATCCTACGATCTGGATCATCTTCATTCAACTCATGAACCAGTCGGATTTTAAACGGATGCCATTTTTCTACTGTTACTAGGTTATGTACGGTCATAGCAGCTGCCTTATGATCCATGCCAATCTGGCGGACGCTGTTATGGGGATTTTCTTCTATAGCCAATAAAATATTTAATTTTTTATCATCCGGAATAGTTGGACGGCCGTTCCTGGGAATATCTTCCACAGAACCCGTTTCTCGAAATTTTGTTTCAAGTTTACTTACAGTTGATCTAGTGATTGGTCTTTCTGGGAACTTAGCGTTGAACAAAATGCACACTTCTTGCTGAGTACGAATCCTATCACCATATCCAATCATCATTAGAATTTCTATTCTTTGTGTGTTAGATAAACGCATATTAACAAATATTAAAATTAATTTTTTACTTCTACTAATCTTAATAGCAAAATTCACTGTAATGACACCATAATATCATCATTATCTAAATAACCATAGTTACATAACAGCAAATAAGCCTACCTTAAAAAAAATGTATCTTAAATAAAATTATTTGTTCTACCCTGTAGCTACGAAACTATCAACTTTAGACCCTAAGTATGTTATGTTTTTGAAATCAGCTATTCTTGGAGATTACAAATCTGAACTAAAATATAGGGGTTTTTATTTAAAAAAATCGTCGATAATGTCATATCTACTAGATGAGCTACCCTGTATAATATGTGTATATGTCAAAATATGCGCAATCAAAAATTATTACATACGTGTCCGAGGATTTTTACGAAATGTTTTTAGATTACTAAATAATGAATTTGTTCCTTACTTTATGTACACACTGTATAGCTGGTAGGGACGGACAGACAGCGACTTTGTTTTATACTATGTTAAGATTAAGAAACATCATTTTAGTATTGTTTAGTTTAATAATAATTCATGATAAATGTAGTGTGTACAAGATTAATTATCGTAAATACCGAATAAAATGGTCATTGATTAATCGGTTAGGTAATGTTTACTGCCAACAAATTTAAAAAAAAATCCAATACGCTACTTATATGAAATGTTTGTGTCAACTCAACGCAACGATTTCTACTGTCGCCCTGTATTAAGAGTATCATGTAAGTATTTTTGATTTATTTGTGTCAAAAGTAATTTGTTGTACCTAGCTCTACGTATTTAATCCGATACAATATTCGATACTTGTGTAACATAGGCACAATTTAATTAATTTCATTTGTAGAAACATGAAAAGACCGCGTTTTAACCCATTTTTATGCTAAGTGAATTTATCTGCTACATCAACCATGAAAATAAACAATTCACTTTAAATGGGTGTCATAAAAAATGGAGACATTTAAAGATGTTGTTAAAGCTGATGGCCATGACAATAACGGTATTGTTTTAATTATGATAATAAAAGAAGACACAGCGTCGCGTTGCGTTCCTATTAAATTTTAAAACGGAATCTTAAATTTTAATCTACTTATAATATTCATGATTTCATTAGCCAAAATCTGCTATTTGAATGGTATAATAGAGAAAATTACCATGTAGAATTGCCAAAAACTGAATCGATTAAATAATAAATATTTGTACATTAGATAATGTTTTTTGTATGATATTATGCATCCACCTGCTATATGTATCAATATTATTGAAGAAATTAACTAAACGCATACAGTTGTTTTGGATATAGAACACAATAAGGCTCTTAGTTAATAAAGACAATTAATGGATAAAAATATAGTGCCGAAATATTCTAAGAACTAATTGACCGCTAATGCAAAACATGTTTTATTATAATATGAACACAGCTGCCCAAAGATGCATATGTAGGTATTTCGAAAACAATTGAATTTTAACACATGGTGTATGCATAGTAGTAGCATGGGCTTCGAATTTGAAGCGAAATTTAAAAAATACAGTGTATACGAGGTCTTCCATTCCACACACAAGTTGAAAACACGATGATCTAACGGTTATTTTTTTCGTCATTTTAATTAACGGAAAAGTGGTAGATACTAGTTTTATTATCTAATCAACAACGTTAAAGGTTCTACATTAACACAATAAGCAGTAGTAAATATAGACGCATTTGGGGACAACCTGTGGATTTAACCTATGCTATTTTCTGTAAGGCAACATAAATTTATTGTTAATATATTACTTGTAAGTTAAATCCTTCACGAAGAAGTTTATTTTTTCCTATAAATAAAAAATAGTTTTTAATAAGTGTATTAGTTTCATAACTGGCATCTGCAAAAATACTACCTTCGATGATTGTGAGTACCTATTCTTCTGATGTTAATACAAGTTTTTCAAAAAGAAACTCATCTTTGAATGAAATGTAAAAGGATTATGTATTACAAAATTTCTTCTTCGATGATTGTGAGTACCTATTCTTCTGATGATGTTAATACAAGTTTTTCAAAAAGAAACTCATCTTTGAATGAAATGTAAAGGCTTATAAGATTATGTATTACAAAATTTCTTCTTCGATGATTGTGAGTACCTATTCTTCTGATGTTAATACAAGTTTTTCAAAAAGAAACTCATCTTTGAATGAAATGTAAAGGCTTATAGGATTATGAATTACAAAATTTCTTCTTCGATGATTGTGAGTACCTATTCTTCTGATGTTAATACAAGTTTTTCAAAAAGAAACTCATCTTTGAATGAAATGTAAAGGCTTATAGGATTATGTATTACAAAATTTCTTCATTGATCATTTATTGGTTTGTTTGTTATTAACTGTTACCTAATATCTTCGCTCATTTCAGAGCCAGTAATAACTGAGGAATCACTTTTAATTATAGTTTCATAACTGTCAACTGCATAAAAATTAATATAACTGTATTTTTGTAAGTATTCCCTAATTTTATCCTATTGTCGGTTTTTATGATCTATTAATAACCACTTAATATACAGTAATTGTTAGAGAGGCGATTAGGGTTGCTTCTTGGGCTTAAACAATAAGTTAATAATAACACCTATAAGAATTTTTTGCGGTAAGTCATCATAGGGTAGGTATGGATTAAGGAGTCATGCAGATAAGCGTAGAACTCACCTAATATGCGTGAATAGTGAAAAGGAGTCAACACATGGCTGTAGATTCGCCGATGAGCGAACCTCTTGAAGATGTGCGGCAGCCACTGTGTTCGTTAACTAAACTGTCCGCACTGCATAAAAGAGATCCGGCGAACGAATGGGATATGCGCACCCTTGTCTGCCCCTATGCGCAACCCCTCACATCTATTGTTTACTCCGAGCTCTATTGGCTCGACACCGAATGTCCGTACGTTTTGTGCACCTGTCACCTGAACGTCCTCGCCGGAGGCTATTGTAACACACCTCGGTGCCGGTGCCGCACTATAAGAGAGATTTTAACGACGAACTAGCGGGTCATGTGCGTGTGCACTGCGTGCCAGGATGCCTCTGTTTGCTCCGGCAGCTTTGCTGCATCTGTCCCCTCTTCTTTTCGGCCCGCCTCTGACCCTCCCTGCGACACCACGTGTGCAGACCGCCTACTTTGCGAATTGTTCACGTTGTGTAGCTGTGTAGATGAGCCTTAAGAGGTTTGCGAACTGGCATTGTTATGAAGGCGGGGCAGACTCGCGAGACTCCCACCAAGACACTGACGATCATACACTTTCTTGCGTAATCTTTTTCGTACTTATTAACCTGATTGTTTTTCTTTTGGCTACAATGGAGACCTTTCTTTTCAGTCTGAGGTGGGAGGCATTTATATATTTCTGGCAGTTGGGATTGTAGATAGACAGCGCCATTTTACTTATTTAATTTTAACGAAGGTTATTTTCAAATCATCTAAAAAATTGGTAAATTTTTGACATTACCCAAACATCCCCAAGACAGATTACTTTATGCATTAACACAATTTTGAGCTATACCTATCTACGTATTATTTGCATTTCTTTGCTATGTGTAAGATCTCATAAAAATTACCTGACTGATCTACAATTTGCTGGTTATATAAAAAAAAGTGATCTGTGAGCAAACCAATTGAACCAAACCATTGTATAAGTATTTACACAACATTAAGTTTTATGATTCGCATTTTATTAAGTATCTGTTAATTGTAAGATCAGTAATAATAAAACAATGTCTTTGGTTGACTGATCTTCCAAAATCTGTGAAATTGTAATTGGCATTTGATAATACATTATCTGAGCATGCAAACTAAACCATTATATAAGGATATTCAAAACCTATAGTTCCTTGATTCACATTTTATAAGTAGGTACCTATTTGAAAGATTTTACAAAAAAAATCAAAATTTGGAATTTAAAAATTTATCGAAACCAACCAAATATTAATTATCAAAAATTATTACCACAACTTTAAATTATATGATTTGCATTTTATTATCAAATATTTAAGAGATCAGTTAAAAATGATGTCTGCTGTTGATTTTGTGAATAATTATGAAACCCAATTCACACTCATATAATCTGATAAAAATTAAATCCTTGGCGCAGTGTAGACATCTTAAAAAAATTAATGGACAAATTAATGAAACAACCTAAGTAACCCGTACTTATCTAATATATTTCCACAACCTTGAGTAATACGATTTGCATTTATAAGATGTAATAAACTTTGCGCCCGTAGCATTAGGAAAAGTAATTGGTTACAATAAAATTATTTTTACCACATAAAAATGAGTGTGAACCTCTATAATGACCGTGATTCTGGTAATATTAACCACACGTTGAGCGCCACATTGTTTTAATCAATAATATTTTTACATCAACCTATACTTATTACCATTTTTAAACACTTGACCTCCTGTCGTTTAAGTATGATCTAACATTGTAAGAAACCATCTCACAAACACTTAAACAGAAAAAGTTGTAGTTAGAGATGATCTCAAGCTGGGTGTAAGTTAACGAATATGTGAACACAATTAAAATTTTGATACCCTCAGCTGACGTTTTACTATATCGACTGTAGCTTATTCAATTTTTAACAAAACCGTTTTATTTTTCCCAAAACATGCGTTGATATCATCTCAACACTTCTGCATATCCAAATTTATCGAAATATATTCGCAAATTTGAGAAAAGTCGCTTTTTTTAGTGCGGAAACAGGCAAAATTTACAAATTCTAATATCATTCTCTTTTGAATAGTGTGCTTTGCTTTTCATGTAATTTAATTATAAAAATCCGGCTGTCAGAAATACGGAAAAATGGGTGTTTTGAGCTTGACTTGCTAGAGTAATAAGAACATTTCGAGATTTTGAATTGGATGGAATACCTACCTTGAACCTTCTTCTAATTTTATTGACCAAAATTTTGGCCCAAAATGTTTCAGAAATAGTTGTAATCTCGATTTTAAGGCATATCCTTGATCGTTATAATAATTTTTTATCCTATTGTAGCTAGTATACCATTAAAAATTGAGATAGAATGTCTACAAGATAGGCAAGACCTATATCAGCCAAGGTTTTGACCTCCTATGTTTATCTATATATTCAGAGATAGAAGGTTACGAAAAATCAGATGACCCAACCGAAGTTGGAGCTCTTTCTGGAGGTATGGGTACAAAACCCTTGCATGAACTTTCGAAACAGGTGGTGAAAGTAGCATCATATAGACATTGAATAAAGAAAACGAAGTCTTTAAACTTATAACTACACATCAGCTTACAAGAAAAATATGGAATATTTTTAATCAAGTAGTGTGTATAAAAGTGCATAAGTTCAGAGTTTCAACAACTAATTGTAGCTATACCAGTTGATCATAAACAAATGGTTTAACATCTTAAAAAATTAGCGAAATGTAAAAATATAATAACAAAGTCAACGACAAAGTGATAATAGCTCCCCATCCAACTGTATTTTAATTGCAGGATTATTTTAAAGCCCTTTTAAGGCTAAAGGGCTAACCGGGTTAACCGCATTATCTCTAACTGGTAACCGGCAACAACATGGATTATCCGAGTCCGCGTCCCCGCTTGCTGCGATGTATATTTTATGAACATCGGTAAACTTATAATCATGTTCTGTTTGAAGCTCTTTGGTTTCGAACAAACGCCGGATGTTCGCGCAAAGACGGTCTATATCAGGAAATTACTCTCTAAGTGCTGGAAAGGGCCCTGGTAAATTTTGTAATGACATTATTTAATGTCGCCGCAGATTGAGGAGCAGATTTTCTGAATGTTTATAATGAATTTTTTTACAAGAAACATTAATAAAAAGATATCTATACACTACAGCCATATATAAATATGAGAAAGACGCAGATCGAAATGAATGAAGACCATTAGATGAAAAAGCAAACGCCTTGGAACAATATATACCTATATGAAATAGTTTACTTAGATAAATGGTGAATGTAAAATGATAACACAAAAACTATTGAAAGGAAAGAGTAAAGAAAAGAGAATCGCTGGGCACATTGAAAGATTGAGAGTAGACTTAGACGAGTAGACGAAAATCAAAATGCAAAAACAAGATCTAAGTGAGACTGGATCTCTCTATGACAATACAAGTATAGGCATGGAAAAAACGAATCAAATATTACAGTGACTAAGAACATATAGAGAGATGAAACAAGAAACATATAATAAGCCCAGGTAAATTAAAGGAAATAGATGAATATTAACTACTAAATGCATGGTGGTTTTTTAAAATAACTCCAATGTAATTATACAATTTTTTGCTCTAAATAAATCATTGTAGTTTCAACGCCTTTAATATTTAAAAAAATTAAAATATTTATGAAACAATTTGCATATTTACATCCTACTTGAGGTAAAATTTTACATATTGATTGGATATTTAAACAACCTTTTCGAAGTGCCTGACATCTTTGTGATAATGAGAACCGTGTTTTTATTACTAATACAAAAGAAAATTGACGATCATTTAAGTGATTTTTAGTTTCGCAATTGGCTATTACGGTCATTGCATCATTGTCATATTCTTTATTAATGTAATAATTAAGATGTGCTTGTATATTCAGCGTCTCTATCAGTTTCATGTTAACAACCTGGCGAGTATCCATTAGATCTCTGGAAACAAATGAAACCCCACGAAACCACCTTCGTCTCAGTGACTATCAACCTTGTTGTAGCACTTTTCCTCGCCATTTTATTGAAGGAGCTAAAAAAATTTGGTTTGGTAGAAAATACTTAATTATGTTAAAATAGGTACCATACTAGATTTTTTTTTAAATTAACTTCTAAATTTAAGGGATTTAAATAAGTGACCAATATTTTTGAAGTCATTATGTTGGGTAAAAGATAAAGAATATAGATATGAAATTTTTTTTGAAATGCGAATCATAGTTTTATGAATTGTGACGAATAACAATATGTATTTATTAATATTGTATGTTTTGTACCACATTTATATTTGATATTATAAAAATAAAAGTAATATAAAACAAATACAATTTTAATTATTAAAATGTACGTAAATTAAATACGGAAAAGAGAAGCAAAAAGTTTTACAGTTTTTTAAGCGTTGTACATACAGCAGATTATACAATTTTTAACGAGATAAAAGTCCGCCTCCAACAGCGCGTTTAATACACTTTACAAAGCTTTCAGAGCCCGCTGATGTCCTTTTAGCATTGCTGCAAACACAAAAACTGAAACTCTGAACGACTTTTCGGTTGGTAGCACCCGGCATTCCTTTTACAAAGATTTGCTCTTATACTTACCAAGCCGTGATAATCCATGCGCAAGTTAAAATTATAAACGAATTTTTCCCGTTCTTTTTGTATCTGATTTGTCTATGTTTGTGTTTCTAATGATATCTTTTTTGATTATGTAAATGCCATTAACGTTTCTTTGATGTGTTGGATAATGGTGACGTTTTTCTCATCTCATCAGGACTGACTGCATCATCCCCATAACATACAGCATGATTAACAGTATAGCGTTAAAAGTTTTTAATTAAAATTAATAACTTGATAATCTATCGAAAAATATTACCTTGTCGGACTTCCATTGTCTTTATTTTGTTACTTAACACAACGTTTCGGTTACTTAGTATATCTAACCGTTTTCAAGTGTAAATTAAATTATAATTCTAAGGCTACTGTCTTAAATACTATCCATGTGTAATGAAGCTTGATGACTCCGCATACGTGCTTACTGGAGTGTGTTTGAGCTGTTGGTTTTGGACAAGAAGAGGCTTCTAGATATTGGGGATATCTGTACTTGGTTTACTAAATATATGGGTATTTTGATTCATACAAGCTGCTTCTTTAAATTTTCATTTTCTTCAGTGCTGTTCCGTGTCCAAAACCTTGGCTTCTGATCACTATACAGGGTGTTTCAGAATAAGATGCTGATCCTTAACGGTGTGAATGGGGATTTTAAGAAGAAAAGTTCATATTAATATATATCCTTAACCTATCAACTTTCGAACTACAGGGCGTTAAAGTTTTAAGAAAAAAATCGTTTTTCTATCATAACTTTAAAAACTTTCTAGCTATTTTTAGGAATTTTTCACACATGCCCTCTAAGCATCAATAGCCATTTTTTGGTGTAGAAAAATTTAAAAAATTTTTAACCAGTGGCGTCCTGAAAGGGTTTGGACTTGACATTTTGGAAAAATATTATGTACGCCACTGCTTTTTCTCAAGATAAAAATTATTTTTAAAATACTCATTCATTTTAGGTCAAATTTAATATCTTGCCTTTTTATCGTTCGACAAACAGTTTCCGACAAAAAAAATAAAAACATTAAATGCGCATTCGCTATGTGCCTATGGTTTGTTTTGACACTATCAGGAATACTCCAGAAATTTTTCAAAGGGTACGAGACTCAATGAAGAGAAGAGCTGAAGCATGCATTCTTGCAAGTGGTGGCCACTTTCAATAGCTAATCTAAATTATTTTCGTTTTTTTTTCACACGTTATTTAAAGTTAGCTGTTTTAATTTATTGTTAAAAAATAAACCATAGGCACATAGCGAATGCGCATTTAATGCTTTTTATTTTTTTTTGTCGGAAACTGTTTATCGGACGATAAAAAGGCAATATATTAAATTTGACCTAAAATGAATGAGTATTTTAAAAATAATTTTTATCTTGAGAAAAAGCAGTGGCGTACATAATATTTTTCCAAAATGTCTAATCCAAACCCTTTCAGGACGCCACTGGTTAAAAAATTTTAAAATCTTTCTACACCAAAAAATTACTATTGATGCTTAGAGGGCATGTGTGAAAAATTCCTAAAAATAGCTAGAAAGTTTTTAAAGTTATGATAGAAAAACGATTTTTTTCTTAAAACTTTAACGCGCTGTAGTTCGAAAGTTGATAGGTTAAGGATATATATTAATATGAACTTTTCCTCTTAAAATCACCTAAGGATTCACACCGTTAAGGATCAGCATCTTATTCTGAAACACCCTGTATATTATATTGGTTGGTGCATAAATGTTCCGCTATACCTGATTTCGAAGTTTCATCTCTTTGAGTATGTTTCAGATGTTCTTTAACTCGTACGGGAAGAGGTCTTTTGTTTCTCCAATGTACGATTCGCCACACTCGCAAGGGATTTAATAGATAACATTTTTTGTGTTTTCATTACGGGGGGTTTTACTTTTGTAAGAAAGCTTCTAAGCGTATTTCCGGATTTGAAGGCTGTTTTGATATTACAGTTTTTGGTTATCCTTCAGTGGCGGCTCGCGGTTGTAAAAAATGGTGAAGAGCTTAGTAGCAGTTTGTGGTCAGAGGCATAAAGCCCCCCGCAGGCGATTGCGCCGCAGGCGAAATTTTTTTGGACCACGCCCAAATTTGGTCAATAATTTATTACTTTATTACTTATAAACGAAAAAAAATGACCACAATAATAATTAATATAATTTTTTAGACCTACAAAACAATTTTTGTAAGGCGGCACTACTAATACATAGCCAATTATACTCTAAAAACCAGGATAACACTTAAAATTATAATCTTATAGGATCTGCCACTTTTTTTCGATTCTTTTTTTAAATCTATGTTTAAGATTCCAGTAGGTCGCCCGTGTACTAAAACGTATCTTATCCTCATCTGTCCCACGACTGAATGGAGTTTTTAACAAATTACAAACTATGTCATTAATTGGGTTTATTTTTAAAACGTACAATAAAAATTAGTACTTAGGTCTACTGAATTAACTGAAAAATAAAAACAAAACTTTCTAATCACACAATAAATAACGTAAAAAGAATATCTATAGCCGTAAGTTTCGCGAAGCCTCAAAATAAATACCCGAACCAATATTTAAAACAATAGTGCATATGACTGATCTATTTTTAGATGCACTTCAATCACGTCTCACATGCTGTCGCGTACCTGACGTCACGTAACCATAGCGACGGTGGAAATCAAAGCCACTTGACTACGTTCAGTATGTTGGGTTTTCGCCGCTCTTCACTTGCTGCTTTGACCTTTCGATGCGACGGCGACGGACGCGGTCGGCTGGGGCGCGCCAAAATGCACGAGTGTTTATAATAAAATTATTTTCCATCGGAGTTAACCGTGGTCCTATTATGCATAGCTACATTTGAATTAAATTAATATTATTAATTCGAACATAATTATTTTTTAAGGTAGCTGTATTGGTACATTTAATATTTAATATTGTCGAAAAAAACTTCCTCCTGGTTTTATTTTTATTGGTGAAGGGCCCCTTCACCTACTTCACCTGACGAGCCGCCACTGTTATCCTTCTAATCTTTTCAGAGATCCCCGTGACATAAGGTATTGTAAGAAATGCTTGCTCCTCTTTCGTTTCTGTATTAGTTTTTGAGATGGTATTAAAATAGTTACAAAGGTTTCAGGATAACCATTCTGTTTTAAATCTTTTTTGATGTTTGAGATTTCAATATTAAGGTATTCCGGATTGCTGCAAATGTTAGATGCTCTGTGATAAAGAGTTTGAATTATGCCCTGTTTTATGGAGTTTGAATGATTCGATACGTGATTAAAGTATTGCCCCGTGTGAATGAGTTTCCTATACACTGAAGTTTTTATGTTTTCAGCACTTCGTTTGACGAGAACATCGAGAAAAGGTAGGGAAGAATATTTTTCTGTTTCCATGGTAAATTCACACTGGAGAGAACGTCCAAAACCAACAGCTCAAACGTCACACTCCAATAAGCACGTAGGCGGAGTCATCAAGCTTCTTTGCACATGGATAGTATTTAAGACAGTAGCCTTTAAATTATAATTTAGTTTACATTTGAAAACGGTTAGAGATACTAACTTGATGATCTATATTTTAAAAATGTTCTCTTGATGCATTTCATTAGGTATGGCAGTGGCGGCTCGTGCCATTTTAGTGAAGTAGGGCCAGGTAAACCCTTAGCGCCGCAGGCAAAAAAATTTTGGGTGCCACGCCCTTTTTTGTTAATAGTTCTTGCTTTTGAAGTAGGAAAAATAAGCAAAAGGGCACCTAATTTAATTTATGAATTTACAATCATATCTTGAATTTTAAAAAAATACTGTAGGTAGAGTGTACTATATAGACCGAAAGAACCACAAACCGAACGCAGTTTATAATTCGGTTTAATATGTATCTGTTTTTATCAATTTGTTCGTTTTTCTTCATTATTTCATTGTGATATGCAGAATTTAATTGAGTTTTAATGTTAATTTTACCAAGCATACTGAAATTAAATATATTGTTTAAATGTACCTTCGATTTTTCATGTGTCTTCATTTTTTCCTAGATATGGACGAAATCATCTGTACCTTTTTGGGACCAAGTTTGCTCCCCCATCAAATAAAACACACATAAAACAAAATAGTCTATTAGATTTATCACAACCGCACACCCAAGTATTTTTTCCATAA
Organism: Polydrusus pterygomalis; assembly: GCA_963969555.1. Classification (NCBI taxonomy): domain Eukaryota; kingdom Metazoa; phylum Arthropoda; class Insecta; order Coleoptera; family Curculionidae; genus Polydrusus; species Polydrusus pterygomalis. Next base: position 11,290,825 of record OZ018379.1, read on the forward strand.
ATATTTCTATTACATCAGCCGGCCGAACGAAAATTATTTAGTTTACAAACAACCTTACACGACACGACGCGGACAAACAACTGTTTGAATTTGAAACGTCAAACGGGGTCAAAGAGCCTGGCCACACGGAGATGTTTTCCTGCTCGCATTCAAGGTAATTTTCCTATGTTTTATATTGGTGTGTTATGGCAATTACGTCATAACTTCGGGCCTCCCGTGTGCCTCGTCGCTTTGGCGCTAAAGCTACGTTACCGTTTTACGCATAATCGCTTCCTCAATAGATGGAAATTTGCACCCGACTGTGTTCCATTTTTAAATTATTTTGCTAATTGCTTTAAAAAGGAGAATATTAATTTTAATAGGTTTTGGTAATTTGTAAAGGGCAGGACGCTGGACAGGAGAGCAGGTAGTGCCATGGCACTGTGGCTCTACCCCACGAGCCGCCACTGAGGTATAGGTATAGACAATGAGATCCAAACCTTGTCAGCCTAGATGAATTGAAACAAAAAAAAAGTCTCACTCAGAAGATCTCGCCAATGTTAAAATATACCTGTTTATTTACGTATGATGTATAACTCGGATAATCTGAAAAGGCGGGGGAATCTAAATGGACCCCAGCGACCCCAAAAACGCTTCTTTATTGTTTTTAATTGCAATTAGGCGGTAAACTGATACACAAAGGGAATGCTGCTTGTGCCATTAACAATATTTCAGTTAAATATTTACGAGCAATAAATGAAATCGCTGTTGTTTAACTCGACGTTAACTCGGATAACAATATTTGATTACTTGTAAAGGAAAGCGCGATGGAACGACATTAATTATGAATGAGTTGGGTTAAATATTCAACTAGGGGGTGAGTTGACTCGAGACTATTTATTTTTCGATTACATTATAAAATAAAAATGATGTATTCTTTTATTGAAATTTATTTTAGGACCATATCAAACTATTAGCTGAAACCAGGATACTAAGAGGAATAAAAAGTTCTTGTAGGTACCCTGCGAGCAAACATTATTTGCATCAAAGAGGGACTTGCATCTTAGGACGTAATGCTTAGCTGTAGAGCTTAATAACTGTTGGGTGTCAGTAACTACCTAAATTAACAATCAATCAGTTAATCCGTCATCTTTGACAGTCGTTACAAGTAATTTGATTCATCGCTAATTTTTCCAATTTCTTGAACAATTCACACAATGGGTTTTGCGGAACAGCACAAAACATTCATGGTTGAAGCGTATTTTCGAAACGGGGTTAGGGTAAATGGTGAGTGGCAATACAATCCGGGTTTGTGCATGGACGATTTTCACGAGCATTTTCCTAACGTTGCTTTTATTGCTGGGAATTTTTATCATCGCCTGAAAAGAATCCTGGCTGTGTTTAGAGAAACAGGTTCTATACAACACAAAAAAGAAGCAGGAAGACCATCTGTAAGAACAGAAGAACTTGTTGCAAATTTAGAACAATTACAAGAAGGGATTATCCAAGAATGTGGTAACATTTCTCCAGAGATGCTGGTCAACACTTTCGAAAAGGTGAATTTATGCTTGGAGCATGGCGGTGGCCAATTTCAGCAATTTATGTAATTATTTTTCTATTTCTTTCTGCATATTCATACTTTGTTAATTTTGTAAACAACAAAAATAAATTTGTATTTGTCTTATACTTCTTATTATTTAGGTACTCATTATAGTTTGACATATCATGTCATAATATGAATGTGACCAAATTTTAACCTATAGATTTGGTTAGATATATCGTCCCCATATCATTGTGATCTAAACCAAGCCCTCTTTGGTGCAAATAATTTTTGCTCGCACGGTAGTAGGTATATAGCCAGACAATTATTGTTCTTTTTCTAAAGTTTGATTATTCAAGGTGTCTTTACGTTTTTTAGATCCCTGGTTCTATTTCTGCAATATAGTCTTCACTTTTCCTGGCCATTTATTTATTGTTCCCTCCTACACCTTCTCCATAATCTTTATCTATTGAGCCAGACGAGATAAGCCAATAATAGGTGTTTTAAAACTTTTATTTACTTATTGAAACATTAGGATGATCATTGGCTTACAATATAATTAATAATGGCCCATTTTCCCACGAGTAATTAATTGACGTCTATGAACTTTAAGTGGATACGATAATATAATATATGTGCTTATTTCATTGAAAATATTATACTTCTCTGTAGGAATTGACGCAGCTGAAGAAAATTGTAGTATCCTTGCAATTTCTGCTTTTATAAAATAGGGATCTATCCGAAAAGAATTAAGTTATGCAAATCATTAATCTAATTCCTGTAAAATCACGGAAGTGTTGGCAGCGAGAAAACAAGAGATCAAGTTTTGTTTGCCGAGAACAACGGTAACATATTTGTCAAGCTGTTTGTTTTTGGTCGCATTCCCCGATTGATTGATGAAAGACCGAGAGCAGATGCCGAATCCGAAAGGTCGAAAATAATTAGCTGCAGGAACGCGTAGGTTAACTGTTGTTCTATCTTTAACAATCTTGTTTGTTTTATTTTTTCAGTAAGAATGTAGATTTTACGCTTCTTACGAGAAGAAAAATTGTTAAAAGAATGTGACGATTACAATGTTTGCTTCTATAAAAATGTTAATTTATATTTTTGACAATATTTTCTCTATAAAGTTTTTTTCTTAAAATCGGGCTTTGCTCTTAGGAAAATTAACTGGTCATAGAGGAGTTCCACAGGGTTCTAAGTTGGGTCATGTAATGTTTAATATTTAGATATTTAAGTCTTTACGCTAATACTTTATTAGAAATAGAGTGTTCTACATTGAACCTTCCATTGATTTACTAATATAATTTTTATATCCTTGATATATGGGCAAATTAGAGGAAAAAAAATCGATCATAGTACTGTCTACAAAATATATTATATTAAATGGGCTAGAATTTTAGATTAAAACGTTTCTACATGCATGTTTGTTTAAAAGTTGATAATAGCAGAGAACAATTTTATTAACAAGTGTTTCGTTTTAATGTACCTATTTCTTTTCGAAAATCAGGAAGTATGTCATTTCGGTGACACATTTTCTTACCAAAAGTTAAAAAGAAGAATTCACAAATACGGAAATTATGATATGAAAAAACACAGAAGATAGTGCTCGCCAAACTAGGAACAAAACTAGTTCAGTTTTCTTTGCCATAGTAAAAAATAGAGGATAAGTCCCTCAAAAACCATTAAAAGTACAACATTTCCTAATTTATTGTTGCAATAGCATAAATTAAATTGCAGTACCTTGACAAACAATATTTTTTATATGTCACTTATTATCAATAGTAGGTATTGAGCTTTCTAATAATAGATAAGGCTAAAAAAAGTCAAAATTTATCGAATTAAATAATCTCTGTCATAGAAAGGCACTATGCGGCGCAGAACTGACCTTACGTATCACAGAAATGACTTGAGCTGGCTAAAAATTTAAAAAAAATACAAGGAAACTTTATAGTTATTTACATTACTAGATGCGAAAGTTAATTTTTTGGTGTGAGGAGCTTTTTGAATTGCCGAGGCAAAGCCGAGGTGATTTAATACCTCCGACCACCAAAAAAGGCTTTCGAATCGTGTAATGTATTAAATTTTTTCTACTACTGTCTCTGATCAATATATTATTAAGTAATAAACTTTGATTTTATTCAAATTAAAATGATAAAATAATTTTTTTTCACCTATAAAATAATCCATGACAACTAGTTATTTGAGTATTGTTGACAACTAGTTATTTGAGTACTGCATGTCAGAGTCTATCAGTTCGATTTTTTTGTCCTGGCACCGAAAGTATTACTTTCGTAGCTAGCAACGGATAATATTCAGGTAACTGTAACATTTACTTTCGTTTTCTTTCGTGTTGCTAGGGCCCGAAAGTTAATTTATTTATACAGTAGTAGAAAAATGTATTTATATAGACAAACTTTATTAAAATTATTGATTTTTGCAACCATCTGTTCAGTAATTGTTGATGTTTTTGTCTTTTCTGTGACATAATGCTAGTTCTGTTAGACGTGGTCAGATTCCAATGCGTCACAGAACGGACCATCATAGAACTGACAAAAACTGATTCTCCATTTTCTATGAAAGAATGGTGGTTGCCTATGCCCGTAAAAGTAAGGTTAGAAGCAAGGTACCCATTGAGTTAATATAAAAATCAGTTATTCCTTTAGTTTTTTTAAATATTACAACTATGCAACACGTTCCAGAACTGACACTTAATAAAAATTTACCTACCGATGACAAAACTTTTCCCTATTGTCTTTTTGCGACACTATTTTCACTTTACGCCCTACTAAGGTAAGATTCCTTACGGTTATAAAATTATACTTAAATCATTTACGCAGGCGCTATATGCCCCCTTTATGATTGTTTTGCAACTAAATGGCTACGTCACAGAACTGATAAACGAAGACGGGTACAGGTATTTTAATATTAATATTTTGTTAGGAGAGTATATATTTAAGGATGTTTGAAAAAAATATCCAAGTTAAGATAATTTAAAAGCGAAATTGGCATAACACAACTTAATAATCTCTAAATAATAGTAAAAATTCACAAATAATATAGATATACCTACTTGTGGTAGGGCAGGTCAAAGAACTGACGTTTACTAGAGGCTTTTTAAAGTAGATTTAGAAACCAAATTAATATACGCACAATACATGATTATTTTAATTGTAATATATCCTATGGATTGCTAATAGATCAAAAACAATTTAATTCTTCTTCTTTGATTTATAACCCGAAGACATGTTCTTCCCCTAAAATTTTATTTTCCCATATACAAGTTTACTGTAAATTAATGTCTTCTATCTCCTCTAAGATATTTTTATCAGCTCGGTAAGTTTTACTATAAAATTCATAAATTAACAACATACCCTCATATCCACAAAGCCTGTCTTCTTTTTATGATGCAGGCAAGTATTATGTCGCGGCGAAGTAAAACGTCTAGTAGCCGGCAAGCTAAAATAAATTATTCCATACATTTTATATTTACCGGGACAAAATGCGCCAAAGTTCTTTAGTCTTTTATTGTCGATATATAAAATAGCCTTGGAGAGCGCGTATAAAAGAGAGTATAAAACGGAAATAAAGAATATGACTTCCATAAAAGGAACTCAGGTGTCTGAGGAAAGACTACACACAATAAAAACGCGGAACATAGGGTTATGCGTTATAAAAAGGACGTCTATTGGCTATTTGGATAAGAAATAGGTACATGGTTGGGTTTGTGCGACATTTGGATATCGATACGTGGTAACATCAGAGTTTGGATGACAAATTGTTAACACATTATGCTTGTTTACCGTTACTAGTACCTAGGTATGTATATTTTTATTAAATTGGATATGTTAAAGCGTTTCTCTACTTTTCGTTGTCAATTACACACTACAAATTTCTACAAATGAAAATTGACTGATGTCTGATGTAAGATTGTGTAACAACAAAGTTCAATGTATTATCAAGGTAAACATAAAAAAATCATTTTCATAAAAGTAATAGTTTTAAGGATTCAACATCGCTGTTGGTTTGGGGTTTTCCCTACAATTATACCAATACAGTAATTCGTCTGAGTGGGTGTTCCCCTCGTGTCATAATGCATTTAAAAAGGACCAAAGCTGTCGCATTTGAATTTATATCCAGATATGGTTTTACTTTCTATGAAAATTATCAATAAACAATACGAAGTGTCCAAAATACGTGTACAATGTTTAATGACAGATCGTAGTGAGTTTTGCCCACGGACGTGAACATTGCAAAGTGATCAGTATAATAATAATATAAACTAATTTGTTCAATGTTTATTGTTGGAAATGGCACCAACCGTTTCAAACAAGAAAATAACTGCTCTAGTATAGTCGCTTGGTGCTTCAAGAATTACGTACCAGTAAGTACGCATAAATTCTATCCACATTTTTTAACTTATTTTCCATTGTAGGAAAATAATAATACAGAAAAATCAAACCACAGCGCACCACAATTTTGTTTTTAAATGATAATATAGGACCACCCGATACAGAAGACATGATTTAAAGATCATAAATCAAAATCGGAATGTAACGGCTCTGAAAGTTGCCGATTTTACCGAATAAAAAAATATTAGACAGAAAAAAACGAAAAGAAATATGTCGGTGGCAATGCCTAAGAAAAAGATTCCTATCTGTGTCCTTAAAAAATGTTATGCCTTCTTACTAAAAATATTGCTAGAAAACACTGTTTTTATTTTTGGCAGCGTTGATTATAATAATATTATCTTCTCGATAACTTTCGTGATTTTGGCAATTATTTTCAACGAACCTTCATATACGATTTCATAAAACTACAACACTACAACTGCCTAGTTTTATAACTTTTATAAAGCAATAAGACACTTTCAAATTTGAATTAAACAGTTTTATTTCGAAATATGTAATAAGTTCAGCAGACGTTTAAACATTTATTAAAGTAAATACAAACCAATCTCAACGTATTGTCATGATTTGACAAGCAAAAATGTAGGTAATTAAAAAAAAATTCTGGTAAAACCGCTTACCCACCCAAAATACCTGGGAAGATTTCGCTTTATTTGGTATTAAAAATCGTACAAAAAGGAATGTAAAACATTTAAACGTATCTGACAAACCTGCGCTTAAAACCTCTCTTCTAAAGCTCTATTTATATATTCTTTTCAAACAATTCTACATAATAAACACAAAACAACACAAATATCGGATCTCTTTCAGAAGATCACAAGTAAGGCGACTTTATCCGTAAATTATCATTCTTGTCGTTTGATAATCCGAGCTGAGATTCTCAATTGAGCCATTGTTTGCCTGTAATCCACGCACGGCTATTTCTAGGCATGCACGTGGGATTTCCATTGTCCCTGCTGCTGCTGCTCATGCAGGAATCAACGAGTTATTTTTTTATAGAGGTCCTGATTTATTTTTTGATATGGACTATTTTTAGAAGGTTCTTAGAAACTGAAAATGTGGATAAATAATAATATAACAAATAATAATAATGTTTCTAAAATAAAGGCTACGGATCTGAATTATTTTAATAAAGGTACTAGCAAATATTTTGATAATTTTGTCAATTTCAACTTAAAAAAAAATAAGTACCCCAGAACCACATTCTGAATTTCTGGAAAATCCGACATCGATTAATTTTTAGTATGTTTTCGAAATAGAACTATTTAGTAGTATTTAGTGTTATTTATTATTATTTATAATGGGCGGTAACGAGTTTTTACAGTGTTGCCAGTTTTTAAAGCAATTTTTTCTCTTTCTAGCTTATCTGAAACTCTGGACGTATGTCTGACTGTAAACAAATAGTTTTTATGAATGGAGTATTTGGTCTCTTTATATATTATATGGCTGTGATATGAACTATAACGATATTTAATGTTTAATAATAAAAATAACTAATTAAAAACAATCCACCACTTTCATTGGCTATGTATTTTAATTAGGTAATTTAGATTAAACTTGTCTGACTACAATTACCAATCATTTTAACATAAAATATCTAAAATGATTGCTATACCTATATCACTATCATTATTTCTAGATAATAATAAACTAATAGCAAAAAGGAGGAGGGAAAAAATAAAATATCAGAAACGATTTTTCTATTGGCTAGTCCAAAGTTTATTGTGGCTAATTGAGTTAGCTGCAGTAATTTTTAATTGTTGATGTAAAATGCGTAATTAATATATATGTATTTTAGATTCAGTGGCGCAACAAAAACTGAGTGGGCACCCCCGCAAACGTTTTCAGGGGTTCCTCTCTATAACGAATGGAAAATGATAATTCTTATTTTCATTACTATTAGGTATTAGGTTCAGGTTTATGAATTTTTGAATTCGTTAATCGTTTAATAATTTAATTAGGCTTAAACTCACGTTATGTGTTGAGTACCTACTATTAAAACAGGAAACAATTCGAATTAATTTTATAATCCTAGGTAGACTGGTAGACATAACAAAGGTAGTTATTAAGTCATGATACGTACTAATATTCCAGCAAACATGATGCAAAATCAAAATTTTAAAAAACCACTTATAATGTTGCTTACCATGTATGTTACCATAGAATCCAAAAGAGAGAAAACAATGAAACACATGAACACTCAACAAGTCTGCATAAACATTATGTCACTAAGTACTATAAAAGGTGTTATACAAAACGACCAGATCGACGAGATTTTTTTTTTGAAAAATCGTTTATAATTTTGTCGAATTCGTCGATATTTAATGTTTTAACAAACTCGTGTTCGGTACTGATTAAGGATAAATCCGAAATGCGTTATTGTCCCATGGTATTACGTAAACTGGTGTTTACTATTTTAAGTTGGGAAAAAGATCGTTCCGCTGATGCCAAGCTAATTGGTAAAGTTATAGAAATAACATGACTGCACTAGATACATCTAAAAAATTTGAAGAAACGCACTGATTTTTTATTAAAAAATGATCCGCAAGTTCATACACTGTTTTTAATTTTGAAATACTCTCTCCAAGTCCCTTTTTGAGGCTTAAAATTTGACTAGGAAAGCCAATGGACAAGTCTTTATGGTAAATCGTTTGTAAATTCCGCGCTTTCACGTATAATTCTTCTTAAGATATAAAAAAATTAAATTATCTATGAAATGAAATACCTATAAAAAGCAAAGCTGGCAGCGAATTTTGAAGGGACCATCAATGTGGGCCCCCGGATGGTCGCCCCCCCCCCCCACTCGCGGAGTCTGCCGGGGTGTTTGTTACATTGACTTTACAACACTGTAAAGTCAATGGTTTGTTACGACACTGTTTAGATTAAATATAATATAACGTCGGTTAAATTGTATTTCCCTTACACCATTGAAGGAAATGTGTATCTCTTAAAATTATTTTAACTAGTACCCAGTAGTAGTAGTAACATGTTTTATTTAGTAAAAAGCTACAATTAAATATTTTTTATTACATTTTTTTTAACACATTTTTATAGATTTATTTTTAAATTTTAAAATGCAACCTTCTTTTAACAAAAACAGACAGAAAAGGTAAACATTTTGCAAATTCTATCAAATATTACGTATCATTTTGTTTTTTAATTAAATGTAATTTTAAAGTTTTTTTAAACAGTAATGATTTTTGAGATTTAATAGAATTTTCCAAATTATTATATTCTATCAAACCTTTATAAAAAATAGATTTATAAGCTAATGTTTTAGACACTCCACATAAAAATTTTGATTAGTTTTTGTTTTATAATTACGATGGTCATAATTAAAAAAAAATATTTTTAATTTTATGTATAAAGGTACATACTAAATAAAAAATTTAATTTCTGACATTCAACCAATCTAAATTTTTCAACATAAAATTAATTTTTGTATATTTGTCACAATTAAACTCTCCATTTTAATTTTCGTTGGTTGGCACCAATCTAGCCGGAACTGGTGCGGAGAGGCGAGGACGAAGGTGAAGAAGCGCTTCTATTTCTGAACCGGCGATTGTCAACGTTCTTTGAAGTTGGACATAATTAACTGCGATATACTTTATCGAGACCGCGCTATTGTTGACGGTGCGGTTCTCATGAAAAATTAACACCGTCGGTTTCATCTCGACAGGGTTAACCGACATTTTTAGATAAGATATGAACTTAAGATATAGATAAAGTCTTTTCTTATATCACTTTTTTATCCAACGTCCACAATTAGCAAACCAAACAAACCACACCAATAATATTGGGTCACCACATGCAACTGCCAATAAGCAAAGAATCCAGCTTTGCATTTCGTAGGTATTTCTTTTCATAATTCATTTTATTTTTTTATATCGTTAGGTGAAGAAAAATTATACGTGAAAGCGCGAAATTTACTAACGATATGACATAAAGACTTGTCCATTGACTTTCCTAGTCAAATTTTAAGCCTCAGAAACTCAGAAAGGGACTTGGAGATTTTAAAAAATTAAAAACAGGGTATGAACTTGCGGATCATTTATTAATAAAAAATCAGTGTGTTCTTCAAATTTTCCAGATGTATCTAGTGCAGTGATGTTATTTCTAACTTTACCAGTTAGTGTGGCATCAGCGGAACGATCTTTTTCCAAACTTAAAATAGTAAAAACCCATTTACGTAATACCATGGGACAACAACGCCTTTCGGATTTATCCTGTAATCAGTATTGAACACGAGTTTGTTAAAACATTAATCATCGACGAAATTATAAACGATTTTGCAAAAAACAAAACTCTCGACGATCTGGTCGTTTTGTATAATACCTTGTATTATAGTACTTAGTGACAAAATGTTTGTGCAGACTTGTTGAGTGTTCATGTCTTTTACTGTTTTCTGTCTTTTGGATTCTATGAGGCTCGATCACTGCTACCCCCGTTACTACCATACATGGTAAGCAACATTATAAGACGTGGTGTTTTGAAATTTTGATTTTGCATCATGGTTACTGGAATATTACGTATAATGACTTAATAATAACTACCAATATTATGTTATGTCTAATAGTCTACCTAGGATTATAAAATAAATTCGAATTGCTTTTGTTTTTACTGGTACAATATTAATTAGTTATTTAGTAGATGCAAGTAAAGGTGAATAATGAGCAATTAAAGATTTTCGATGCAAAAGCAAGTTTTCACTGCATGAATGCGATCTTTTAATTTTCTAAATCCGTCGCAGGATGTTCATTCATAGCCTAACAGGCTATAGTTGCACCCGGAAGAACATCACCTTGCCAAAGTTCATTCACAGATTCTCCAGAAAATATGAATATATCCAAGATACACATACATACATACATATAACATTCAGGCGAATTCTTCGGATTATTTTCAAGCATTGAAGGGGCCACTTTTGGATAAGCGGTGCAGGACCGGCGTTGGCAATTTTCTTTTACATTTCTGGTGATCAAGTAAGGCGGCTTACGATTTTCAATTTCAAGTATCGTTTATCGACACTATTTTCGACATATTTATTATTAAAAAAGACGAGCCATGTCTTGAGTCTTACTACTTAAATAAATAATTTTTAAAAATTTTTCAAAGACGTCTGTGATTTAATTGAATTATTCAAGTTCTTATATTCACTTAATCCTTTATGGAAAACTGATTCATATGTTACATGATTTGATTCCCCTTCTTAGACAAAAATCGTTTTTATATTGGGTTGAATAGTTATGATTTTCAAAATTTTGAGTTAAAACATTTTTAAATGGGAAGGTAGCGAAGGTAGTAAGTTATTTTGGATTTTAAAATAAAAGTAGGTACAGATCAAAAGAAATACTAAATTTTTAACATTTAACCACTGAAGTTTCTCTAATATTAAATTTACAATGAACAATATAAAAAATAAGGTAAAATTATAGTGTTGTAAATTGTTTTCCGTGAAAATAAACTTAAATTTTGACTAATTCTTTTTAAATAATTAATTTTTTTTCCCATTTTAGATACAAGATTTTCAAAATGTAATTCAAATTTTAACTTACAATCTAAAATTACTCCCAAATATTTAAAAGAGTGTATAATTTCTAATTTTTCATCATCAATAAAAATATTTATATCTATATTATTCACGTTATTTCCAATAACCATAAATTTTGTTTAAGAAACCTTTAATTTTAATTTATTTACCTTTAACCAGTTTGATATAGTTTTTAATTCAAAATTTAAAATTTCTATACAATCAAGAGTATTTTTACCCTTTATATACAATTAAGTATCATCCGCAAACATTTGAATGAAACGTTGTTTCAAAACATTTGGCATGTCATTTATATACAGAATAAATAATAATGGACCTAATATGCTACCTTGTGGTACCCCAATATTATTAAATTCCTTTTAAAAAAAAATGTTATCAATTTTTGTTTCTTGCTGCCTTTTACTTAAATAATTGTGAAACCATTTATAAACAACTCCCCTTAATCCATGCTGATATAATTTTTTTAATAATTTATCCCTATCAATTGTTTCGAACGCACGTTAAAATCCAAAAATACTGCCAATACAATCTCATTTTTGTCAACGCTTCGCTTCCAATTTTCAATTACATACAGGGTGGCCCTTTAGTGTGGCAAAGTACAATAGCTCCGTTACTATTTCAAATACATTAAAAATATTAATACAAAAGTTGAAGGGCAGTAAGTGACTTATAACGTAAAATTATTTTTAACTCTATAGGGTGGCTCAAAAAAGCGGAACAAGAAAAAATGTACTTTTTTCAAACGGAACACCCTGTATATTTTTACATTTTTAAATTCCACATAAAATTACAATTATTTTTTATTAAATACATTATTAGTCTATACTTTATAGTTTTCGAGATATTGACTCTCAAAAAGTGACATTTTTGAACTTTGACAGCTTCTAACTTTCTAACAGTACGTCTTAGAGCAAAACGGCTTACATGTCCCTATCTTTAATTTTTATTATCTTCCCAAAAAAATCAACTTCCAGTTAAACCGGAACAACTATATTTCCTGCTTTCGAGTAACATCCGGTTTAACCGGAAGTTTATTTTTTTGGGAAGATAATAAAAATTGAAGATAGGGACATGTAAGCCGTTTTGCTCTAAGACGTACTGTTAGAAAGTTAGAAGCTGTCAAAGTCCAAAAATGTCACTTTTCAAGAGTCAATATCTCGGAAACTATAAAGTATAGACTAATAATGTATTTAATAAAAATAATTATAATTTTATGTGGAATTTAAAAATGAAAAAATATACAGGGTGTTCCATTTGAAAATAGTACATTTTTTATTGTTCCGCTTTTTTGAGCCACCCTATAGAGTTAAAAATAATTTTACGTTATAAGTCACTTACTGCCCTTCAACTTTTGTATTAATATTTTTAATGTGTTTGAAATAGTAACGGAGCTATTGTACTTTGCCACACGAAAGGGCCACCCTGTATTGTACTGCCGATTCTGTTGAACATCCTTTTCTAAAACCTGCTTGCATATTTACTAAAATTTTGTTTTCTTCAATAAATTCTAGTATCTAAAGTTCATAAACTGTCATTTGTAATAATTTTTCAATATCCCATAATATATTTATTGGCCTCATTTCACAGCATTTTTTGTATTTTTGATTTTTGGAATTGATGTTAAAAGAACATTTTAGATCTTCAGGTATTTCTCCATATTTTAGGCAGTTATTGATTAATCTTAATACATGCACCTGTGCTTGTAAAAGTTTTTTTCATTACTTTTTTTTGATAAATTATACCATACAAGTAGATGATGTAGGAGTTCCAACATCTTGGGGCCATAAGATTAACATGGGGCCTAATATTTTTCAAAACTATATCCACCAGCGTTGATAAGCTGTTTCTAGGCCTTTTTTGCTATTTTTGAACCGTTTTTAGCCGTTTAAAGCCGTTCAAAGATGTTCATTAGCCGTTCATTTGTAGTTTATAACCGTTCATTAGTCGTTTATAGTTGTTTTAGAACGGATATAATGAACGGCTCTAAACGGCTAATGAACGGCTAATAAACGGCTAATGAACGGCTAATAAACAGCTATACGGGTTTGAACGACTAATGAACGACTATAAACGGCTTTGAACGACTAATGAATGACTCTAAACGGCTAAAAACGATCTAAAACGGAGCAAAAATGCTTAGAAACAGCTTAACAACGCCGGTGGTTATACTTTTGTAAATTATTAGGCCCCAGTTAATCTTATGGGCCCAGGATGTCGGAATTCCCCCTACATCATCTACTCATACATTCGACAAAAGCATTCGCCTCAGAGTTTCCGGAGTTTCCATTGCAAATTTGTCACGAATTTGTAAGGAAACAATAGCTTCTTGGACTGGAACTTTATCGAAATGAAGTATATTATGTTGTCAAATATCAATATAGTTAAATGCCTCCCTGTATAGATTCATCAAGAGACATCTATCCCGCAAAATCTTATTAAGTGGTTTAATGTACGACAACTCTGGTACATCCGGCCCTAAATTTAGACCTGTCCTATGCGGCTATTATAGCATGAAAATATCTTAAAATTATATTCAACCCGGCTTCGTATAAGATGCCGAAGATTTTCTATTCGCTGGAGAATATTAAGTTCACGAATTCTAAAATTAAGCCCAGTTTCATATAATATGTACCTACTATCGAAGGAAAATTATTGGGTAAGGTTATGATAGTTTGTGACAGATTTTTGATACGGTTGAGCAATAATCGTTAATTTGATTTATGTTAAATCTGTATATAAGAATACCGTGCCTATTAAAAAAAAGATTGTTTATGGCAAGTTAATGCACTAGTTGAACTATAACTATTAAGAGTTGAGCTGGTAAGAACTATTCATAAAATGATTGTATCTATTAAGAAGACTACGTTTTAAATTTATAAACATCAGGGAGAGATTTATAACTTGATTAAGGAACAGCAGACCAGCAGACCAGCAGACGTAATCAAAATATAGACAAAAATATGCAAGAAGGTATGACGTATTTACCGTAAGTAATTTGATCTTTTGTATAGAAGAATTGGTAAATTACGTAAACGAAGCTGAAGCCGATGAAAAGAAAATATTGTATGAATAAATTAACAGACGATACAGACCTTTTTAAAATGAAATGTGATTCAAGGAGAAAGCAAACAAGAAATTCAAGAGAAATTAAAAGAAGAGAGGAAGACGTTCGATTGGTCTATAACACCACCAAAAATTGACAAAGAATAGGAGCATGTGAAATGTGGTGGCACAGAGGAATGATGGAAATTGTAAGGTTAGTAGACGATGAAAAAGATGGTAATGTTATAATAGTTCTGGTGGTATTGTTATTGCAGCTTGACAACTACTTATACATTTAAAATACTATAGAATTTGACAAACGTCTTATATTATTACAATGAAATAATTATATAATTTTTGTAATCGGATCAGAGGAATGCTATCTGCCATGGGAAATATTAAATGCTTATGCACGTCCATTGTCTATTGCCATAATGTTATTGTTATTTTGCTTAATATGGCAACAGCAAACTTTAATCGGAATTTATCTTTTGCCGCCTGCAATATTGCTTTGTTAAGTGCTGATCACAAAAACCGAACCGTTATAACAACAGTCCGTCTTTGTATAGTGTTGATTTTAAAACAATGCGCGGCTACCTTTGATGTTTAAATTTGATAACCAAGAAAAAATTACCCGCAAACAATTTGTGCTTGCAGGATTGAGATGCGGCATATTGATAAAATACATAATACTGCATGTGGCTGCAGTAAACAGTTTTTGCTTTTACAATATTTTTAGGGTTTATGCAACATAAAGAAAATTAAGTATTGAGGTCTTGTAGTGATGATAATGTCAAAAAAGTATCGAGTTTTTTTTTATATATTTTAATAACTGTGAGTTTCTCTACTCTATCCTTTTGTGTAAAATAACCAACGATCAAAAAATATAACGAAAATGTAAGAGAACAAATCCTTGTACCCCGTCCAATGGAAAATTAAAGATGATACTTACATTTTACATTACCAGAAATTTAAAGCGAGAAGCATACGAGGAAGTCATAACGTTGTAAATGAAGAAAACTTATCCCATTGTCACCGTAAAAGATTTAAAAAGTCAAATTTAAAACGTAAGAACTGAAAATATAGCAGTAGAAGTAGATCAGGTAAAATTTCCTCATAAAGGACGCATTTAAATTGTCCCGCTCAGTTCTCGAATTAAAGGAATATAACATATTATATTACCCTATATCGTTTTCTACAATACATTTCTTTACCCATTTCAATTTGTTTTTTGTTATTTTATTTTCTTGAACAATTTGCAAGAGTAGCAAGAGACACAGTAGGTGTGTATGAGTGGCTATTTTTTTTAATTCTATGTTTAAAAACGTAGCTTCATCTGAAAAACAAATTCTTTGGACAATTTGTCCGAGATTATCTATTATCTGCTAACTGAATCATTCTTACAGAAAATTCCTCTCGCCTATCAGGATCATCGTCCAATTACGCTTGTACAATTACCGGTTTGTAGGGGTGAAACTTCTCTTTTTTGTAAATTACTACTATTCACGCAGTATTTAAAACCTGTTGAAAATACCCGGTCAGACGTCTGGGTCCATCTAAATTCAAGAGATTTACTCCTAACTGAAGAACTATGTCCATGAAGAACCTGTACTTCTCATGCTCTCATGCAAATGAAACACTGGGTATTTGTGTGAGTGGATACCGACATATGTGTTTCCTAAGCAGACTAAGTTTGTGTATTTCAGACCTGGTCGGCGGGCTCAATCCCTCAACAATTCTCTTCGTGATTTGAAGCAATCTTTATAGTTCTGGATTACCTTTAGTTTTATATGGAGGTTGTAACATTACCTACAAGTATATTAAAATATCCTACCTGGTTATTCATTTATGGCTGGCAGGAAAATGGGAGGTCCCTTTAATTGCATAAACGTAACTAGTGAAATTATCAAAATATTGATTAAATAATGATGGAAAATAATGAGCATTTTTCATCAATATTTCATTTTACGTAAAAGAAACACATACGTTTTTGCTGGAAGGTCGTTAGCGAAGCCGTGATGAGCATTCGTTCCTGCGGTGCCTTGCAGTGCACTTTTTCGGCGCCTTGTCAACGCTCTGATGGGGAATCGGAACCGATAACAGAAAAGTGATTACGAGAGTACAGTGGCGTATTAAACGGGGTTAAAAAGTTCAGGTAAGTTTTATGGTCCAATATTTGAAGAATCCTTCGTATAGTTAGTATATTGACTAGGGCTGTGCGATTACTGAAAAAGATAATCGATTTTCGATTATTTGAAATAATCGATTATTTCCTATTAATCGATTAATCGAAAATAATCGATTTATCAAAAGCAACCGATTAATCGAAAATAGTTAGTTATATCCGAATAATTGAAAATAATCGATTAATCGAAAATAATCGATTAATCGAAAATCAAAAATAATCCATTAGTCGAAAATAGTGCATTATTTCCAATTAATCGAAAATAACCGATTAATTGTAAATAATCGATTAATCGAGAATAATTGATTAATCGAAAATAATCGATTGATTTAATCAAAATAAATCAAAAAGTCGGTTCAAATATTGGATCGTTAAGAATATCAATTTTATGAAAGGCGCACAGATTAAAACTTTGTTCAAATTATTTCGTTGATTGTCTTGCAATAATAAGCTATAATATTTTTTAAACCGGTTTTCAGGGTAATAGGTTTGCTAATAAACAAATAGAGACTTACAGCAATAATAAATAGCTAGCAACTTCAATCATCCAAAAACATACCTATATTTTCGAATAACCGAAAAATAGTTTTTTTGGGCAATTGATTAATCGAAAAATCGTTTTTTTTCGATTAATAGTCGATTAATCAAAACATCGTAAGTTTTCTTTCGAATACCTAATTAATCGATTAATCGAAAAAAAAATTTTTTTGGTTAATCGATTACTTAATCGAAAAATCCTTTTCTTTTCGATTTTGATTTGATTTTTGATTAATCGAAAAATAGTTTTTTTTTTCGATTAGTTAATAATCGATTAATCAAAAAAATCTCTAATCGAATAATCGATTTTGTTGCCCACCCCTAATATTGACTCCGGTCTGGTCTGACCTGATCTCAAGGAACGCCTTTTTGCAGAAGATATAATCAAAGGAAAAAATAAACTGTATTTACTCATTACAGGTGTTTTAAAGCCAAAGGAACTTATGTTAAATTATTTTTAAAATCTCTTACTTTTCTTATTGCCGTTGTATAAATGCAGGAACACATTTTGATGATGACAACATAATCTAGGTAGACCAATCGATCGCTAAATTGGTGAAGGCTATACTATACAAGTATGTAATACAGGAAACTTAATTTGAAAACCCAATAATTTTTCAAAAATTATGAATGAAAAAAATTTTGGGCTACGACTCTGTTAAATAATACGAAAGTGATTACCGATATCGGCAGATGCTTCGCTCGGGGCTTCGGCACTATCTTGGGTCGCTCGCCGAGGTGTCAGCCCGTTCCTCGGTGATTAATGGCATTTTGCATTAACCATTGACAGGTTGCATTGTCACTCGGATGCCAGATCGGATATTTGGTTGTTCTGTTTCGGCTACAACGTTTTTTCAAAGGCGAAAGGTGCTATTATAAGAGGATTGATTGAATATAGAGTTCTCGTGAAATAGATAAAATTATACGCAAGATTCTGTTAGTACAGTTACAGCCATTAAATCTTGGGCAGAACCTTTTTAGCTTTGTAACATTTACACATTGGTACACCTCATTTTACTATAAGTATACCTGTAATACCTGTTGAACAAAGTATCCATAGACAAGCGAGTTGCGCGCTCTCAAGGATAGATAGGCAACTTAACATACTAAATTGGTTCCCTGATAGCGCCACATGCGACCGGGGGAAAACTAAATATAGTCGTGGTGGGGGTAGGTGCCAATCATAAAAATTAAAATTTTATTATTACTTTGAATTCAAATTTTCGCGCTTCCAACTTAACGGAAAAGTTTGAAGCGCGAAACATCTGATTCAAGTTAAAATAATTTGGGAGAACGAAAGGAAATTATAACAATGATATGGCGACAAGATTTATTAATATTAGATATTTACATAAATATGGTTTACATAAAAAAACAGCTTACATTATTATATTATTATTTTCTGTAGATTTTTCTAACAATTCCGTGTTATTTTCAAAGTTTTTATTTAATAAACTAGTTATTGTGCCTTGTAGTTCATTAAGTTGTGAAGTAAAGTTTCTTTCTATATATTTAATAGCTTTCGCTGTACTTTCCAATCGTTGGGCGACGTTAATGAAGTCTTCAGGAGGTTCCACGCTCTTGTTAATTGCCTTGGTTTTTCTTCCCGATTTCTTTGGTCGCGACATATTAAATATATACCTATTTACGATTCTCAAACTACCGACTGCGCCATGTTAAGTTTATAAATTATATATGAATAATTATTTAATAATAACTTTATTTTTTATACCGGGTGTCCACGGAAGGTGGCTCGCCCCTCTAACTTTTTTGTTTTTCAAGATAATGAAATAAAATTCGGGGGATTTGTATACGACATAAAACTGCATTTTTTGACACGTGACTCAATATTATGGAACTTTCGGTTTAACCGGAAGTGACTTACACTTTCGATTTTTAAGTGGGACACCTGGTATATTTTTACTTTTGTTGACTCCATATGACATTCTAAATACAACGATGTGTCACTTGTCACTTTTTGTCACCAAGAAAATATTTTTTATCCAACTTTATTGTTTTATCTAGAGGGCTATGAATACCTTAAAATCACTTATTTCAGTTCTCTAATCTTGGGAAAAATACAATTTTACTATTTTTGATCCAATGCCATGTGCTATGTAAAATGTAATCTTTAAAGTTGTATAACTCATTTTTTTTAAATGGCAACATGGTGGCTCGTCAGGTTAAGAAAAAAGAGGATTTTATTACGATTATTTTGATACCATATACTATTAGGTTTTAGAAAAGCTGCCATTAAAAAACTTTAAAAAGTTAACTTAGAACTTTCCTAAAATGAAGCATCTTTTGAGAATAAATTTAGATTTAAATGCATCAAGTAGCCTGTGACCAGCAAAGCTAATAAAACAAAATCCTGCCTTGAAGAAAATTGAAATGCCAACAGCTTCTGCCAAAGTAAATTAGTTTGTTGTTTAAAAAACATGGAAAATAATAGTTTTACAAGGAGTGAAAAAGTTGATATGTTATTATTGTCAGGCTCATTTCGCATTTTCCGAACCAGTTTTGGGTACCTAATAGTGCCGGGTTGGATGACGCCGATTAAAGTATCTTTGTGCGTAAAGTCGTGCAGCATCGGTTGAATTATTTCTACATTCTCCAAACACTAATAATATATCAACTTTTTCACTCCTTGTAAAACTATTATTTTCCATGTTTTTTAAACAACAAACTAATTTACTTTGGCAGAAGCTGTTGGCATTTCAATTTTCTTCAAGGCATGATTTTGTTTTATCAGTTTTGCTGGTCACATGCTACTTGATGCATTTAAATCTAAATTTATTCTCAAAAGATTCAAGCTTCATTTTAGGAGAGTTCTAAGTTAACTTTTTAAAGTTTTTTAATGGCAGCTTTTCTAAAACCTAATAGTGTATGGTATCAAAATAATCGTAATAAAATCCTCTTTTTTCTTAACCCGACGAGCCACCATGTTGCTGTTTAAAAAAAATGAGTTATACGACTTTAAAGATTAATTTTTACACAGCACATAGCATTGAACCAAAAATAGTAAAATTGTATTTTTCCCACGATTAAAGAACTGAAATAAGTGATTTAAAGGTATTCATAGCCCACTATATAAAACAATAAATTTGGAAAAAAAATATTTTCTTGGTGACAAAAAGTGACAAGTGACACATCGTTGTATTTAGAATGTCATATGGAGTCAAAAAAAGTAAAAATATACCAGGTGTCCCATTTAAAAATCGAAAGTTTATGTCACTTCCGGTTAAACCGGAAGTTCCATAATGTTGAGTCACCTGTCAAATAATGCAGTTTTATGTCGTATATAAATCCCCCGAATTTTATTTCATTATCTTGAAAAACAAAAAGGTTAGAGGGGCGAGCCACCTTCCGTGGACACCCGGTATATTTTACAAATCAATCATAAAATGACAATGACAATCTTTCACCAGTCCAGGTAAGACTTCAGGATCTGTCACAACAAGCCATATTTTTATCTTTCTCGCACATATTATGCAGGTACAGAGCGAGAGAGAGGTACAGAATGTTGGCCATGCTAATTCTAAATGAATATTCTGTTCCTACCAACGTTAGGAGATGAACAACCTTATAAAACAAAATTCCTACAATAGCGCCACTAGCGACCGGGGGGCTAAATTAAACGAACAGGGGACGACCTTCGCCATTTAAGTTATCCTAGCCTGAAAGTATCTATTAAAAATGTCACAGTTTAAATTTATGAAAGGTGATTGGCCTCGTTGCGGAAAAAGGCCGACGTAAAATAAATAAATAAAAAAAAAAAAAATGCCAAATTTAACGACCCAGCAGAAAGTTTTAATAATTCATTATATTGAGCAGGAAGGTTGGTTTGAAAGGGGAGTTTCAGAAAGGCTCAACTTCCCAAAGAGTACGGTTCATTTTTTCAAAACAAAGTGGCAAGAAACGCATTCCTTGGAAAGAAGACCTGGAAGTGGTGGTCCCAAACAATCCAATGAAGAACAGGATAACAATTTGGTGAACATATTAAGGGACCAACCTTTTAAATCCATTGTAAGGGCTAAAATAGAAATAAACTTCCCGGGATCGGTGAGAACAGCTCGACGAAGGGTTAGAGAAATCTCTGAATTACGCTGTCATCCAGCAGCTAAAAAGCCATTTTTAACTACCGAAAATAAGGAATCGGTATAGGTTTTTCGTTACAGTATTACTTGGAACCTCTAGTTGGCTGGGAAAAGGTAATATTTACAGACGAAAAAGTATTTCAGTCTTGCTACAACGGAAGACTAAGAGTATATTATAGGCCTCCAAGAACTCGATTCGATGAAAGATTTACCCAAAAGGATCGAAATACTGGTCGATTTTCTGTAAACGTCTGGGCATGGATGAGTGCTCAAGGATTTGGTGTGTGTCACTTTATTAAAGGGCGATTTAATACAGAGGTATACATGAATATTTTACAAAATACCATGTTACCTTCTGTATTAGAACGATTTCCAGGAAGGGATTTTATTTATCAGCAAGATAATTGTCCCACTCACACGGCCCGACAAGTAAGGGAATGGATGGATCAGGAACAAATTATCATTTTACCATGGCCCTCACGCAGTCCGGGTTTAAATGTAATGGAAAATGTTTGTGGTGTTTTAGTCAAAAAAATTAATGGTGAGAATAATTTTAGGCCACAAAATTTGAACAAATTAAAAAATAAAATTGCACAAGCTTGGAATGAGTTAAATTGGGACTTCGCAAGGGCTTTGGCAACTTCAATGCCTAGAAGGATAAACTCTGTCGTGGACAAAAAAAAACAAATTTGATTAATTATAATAATATGATGTATTGTAAATAGGTACCGATGAATTTGTTCTAGTTTTATAGTTTGTTAATTTTTCGAAATAATAAAAAAAAGTTCTGATACCTCTTGGTAATTACTAATGATTAAATGTAAATTAAGGTAAAAGAGCAATTTACCAAAAATTAGTAAATAGTCAAAATCTGACAGATTTGCTGCCCAAGATTTAATGGCCATAACTGTACATACTTTTTTATATTTTATAGGGTAAAACAAAACTAAAATATGAACTATTATGAAAATTACATAAATTTATTTTCAACCAATTAGAAGGCTCCTTTTTGTTTACGTTGCTTATATATAGCAACGGGAGATTATCGCGATAATTTTGTTAGTTCCTATTAACTTAATGAAATTAATAAGTGATAATTTTTCTGTAAAATCTACCTATTGGCAAAAGTCACTCAGAATAAAATCAAAGTACATTTTGTTGCTAACTTATAATTTTTATTGATACTAACCAATTTGCTTAACAAATCGAACACCGGGGCTAAAAAAGACACATCAAAAATGTAACTAAACTCATCGGAAATATGTTTTTTTAAGTTTCCTTTGAAACTATGTAGACATGTAATTTCAGATGTTGTGGTTGAAAACGAATTAATGTTTTTAATGTTCCTAAAATTTTAGTAATAAACCTTGGTTACTAACAAGTAAAATCAACTTCTATTGTAAAAATACAGTGCGTCATATTAAACTAAACTATACGAGATGTCTTTTAAAGTTTTATTTGAACTTAAAACTATAAAGACAAAGGATTTCAGATTACAAATTTGTTATTTAATGTTTCTCACATTTTAGTAATAAAAATGAGTTACTAACGGCTAAATGAACTTCATTTCTAAAACTCTAATTAATTATATACTATTAACTAAATCCGCCGGAAATATGTTTTTGTAGCATTTTAGCAAAAAAATTACAATAAGAAAAAACTCCAATTTATGAAATTTTCTTACCGAATCTCTCGCGCAGCAGAATTAATTCCCGATGATTTTTTTTCCGGTTTCACTCATGTTTTTGTCGATAAAAAAATTTCCCTCGTCTTCGACTCGGGATAATTTTCTATCAGCAAATACATTCGTGCATTGATAAAAGTTATCGGTAATAATTCTGCTGCTAGCTGCTAGGGAGATTATAAGTGAAAACATTTCAAAAAGGCAAGTATCTAATGTTAGTATACGAGGTAAAGATGAAGGGTTTGAAAATGCTAGGCGAGTTTTGTTTTTGAAGCTTTTCTGTTTTGATTTCGTTAAAATAAATGAAAAGAATAATTAATAATAATAGGGGTATTTCGTATAAGTGTACGCACTTAACCTTATTTTATTCACATAAAGCGTCAAACAAATCGTAGAATTTTAAAAAAGTTACACGTATGAAGGCAGACTATATATTATATTACATAATGTATTAATACCAAGGGGAAATGAAAAATAATTCTTGGAAAAACATAACATTTTGAAAAAACTGCCACTTGCGCACTCTTACCGGATCAGTCGGATAAGAGTGCTCACATAGTAGTACAAGTGTACGCAGTAGGTTTTATTAGAAATCAGGAACATGCGTCGCATAAAAATGCTCCAATATTTTCATAACTTGAGCAATGCTCATGCCACCGCATGTTGAGCACCTAACCCAGTCCGCCATTTTCACCCTTACGGCAATTTGGGCAAAGAACTTGGTCACCATGTTTTTCTTTTTTAGCAGCTTTGTTAACTTGACATTTCTGCTTGCCAAAAACTTGCCTTTTGGTTTCCTTTCCATATTTTAACTGATGGTTCTGATTTTTAATGAGTTCATTTTTAAATGGAGAATCGGTCAATAATTCTAATTTTTGAGAACGTCTCTTTCTCTTTTGAAATAAAAATATCTCTCGCTACTTGACGCTTGCTTTCGTCATTTTGAATTCGTTCTTTTGCCTGCGCGAGAATTTCATCAGTTATTAGTTTTCTTTGACTTCTCCTGGTATATTTTCCCATTATTAGTTACCCGACACCGAAATGCGTGCACTTAGCCGACCAACAACAATCATATTTAACCGCCGTTTATAGTCTCGTTCAACATAACCTCTAAAAATACGACTCGGCAACGAGACCTCCAAAAACCACTTCTTTCAAATGGCGTATTAAAATGCGGATCAATTTACAACAAGATTTGTTCATTTACTTACTAAGTAAATATTACAACAAAATGATCATAAATTAAATTTTACCTGTAATTAATTGAAGGAACACCGGAATTTTACACAAGTCACACACGTCGCTTAGCTGAACCAAATCTACACTGCACAAATTTTATAAAATTTTGTCTCTCTTAACATCGGAGATAATGCATGTGCGCACTGTTATACGCCCTTACCCTATCTCGTCATGGCTTGTAGAAGTTGTAGACGACGTAGCATGTTTAACACCAAACGTTATTATTTCATTCTATGCTTCAAGTATCTTTAAGTTCTTCTTGGTTTCTCGGTTTAAAATCATGCCTATACATATCTTTTCTCATTTCTCCTCAAACGTTTTCTCTATAGAATTGAGGTCTGGACTCCTTAACCTCCACGGACAAGACATAAACGTTGTTTTCTCGGTTGAATCCTTTAACAATTCTTGCCGTGTGTATTGGTGTATTGTCGTGCTGGAAGATGTAGGTAGTCCTCTCCATATACCACTCCAACGGATGGAATCATGACTCGAAGAAGAATATCTCGATAAACAGCAGCAGCCAGTCTTCCGTGAACAATTGGCAATACTCCTGGGCTACTAGTACTCGTGCATCCTAAGATATTAATCGAAAATTCGAAAAAGTCCACTTTGATTAGTTTTATCGGTATGTCTCTTGTTATACCTCATGTTTCTGGGTTATCGGTTGTCTATATCTGACGCTCCTAATCGACGTCCTGCTGGAAATTGGTTTCCTCTTTTAGTAACGGTAATTTTCATCCTCCGCCGAGATCCTTCTTCCACCGGAACCAAGTTTTTTCTTAATTTGCCCGAATTCTTCAATTTCTTTCTTGCATTATGTCAATGCATTCTTGCTTACTCAAATTTTTGTACCGGTATTTGTTGGTCGCATTTGTTGTTCATAGGGAAGAGGAACGAGTTAAATATTCAATTATTGATAACGATCGAAGGAACATCGGCTTAACATTGTACCTTATCATAATTTTTTAAATACATTTGATTATGGACGCCTTTTAATTAAGGCTGCCAACTGTTAAAATGACAAATGCGGGACAGCAGGACAATATTCGCTTTTTCACCATTACATGTAAACTTGTATAGGGTTAGGGTTGTCCGCATTATTGTCCACCCCTTGGGCCATCAAATTCTTCTTTAATTTAATTGAATAGAAAACAAAAATAAAATTTATTTAAAGAAAATGAATTTAAATACAAAAAAATGTAAACAAGGTATTAAACAAATATTATATTTATTGTTAAAATCATATTTTTCAACTCCATGAAATTTGGGTTGGGCGAAATCCATCGTTATTTTTAATGTTGATAACTGCTGCATAATATGATGCTTTTCAAAATAATATGTTCATTCCGGGACTTGCGGGACAGATTTAACAAATGCGGGACGATTTTAGGTAACATTTTAGAGGCGGGACAATTCTAAAGAATACGAGACTGTCTCGCAAAATGCGGGACGGTTGGCAGCCTTACTTTTAATATCCGCAAAAAAAGGCAAGCCTAGTTCTTTCTAATTATGACCGAATCCTCTTTTCTCTACTCTAGACGCTCGCGTTGTACGTTGGCTCTATTATTCTCTATTCTCACAATTTTCAATGAATTTTCAATGCAAGGGCCAACTCTCAGCATCAAGAGCCTTTCTCTGCCGGCCTGCTGGGTTTAAAGAGCGCTTGCCTTTGCGAATAATAACTTCGACCCATTGTGGATAAGGAAGTGTCTAGCGGTTCGGTGCCGCACGGTCGAATTAAAAGTCAATGGGCCACCGACAGGCGTCAATTCGCCAAATGATCGTGTGTTCCGGATTTGGTTAATTGCGATAATTGTCAATTAACGGCGATATCGGTTTATGCTTTCGTTGCATTGATACCATATAATTTTTGTTTTGGCGCACAGAAAGCTGGTGGCATGGGTGCGACAGTTATAAAAATTGTAGGTATTATTTATTACCGTCAATCACAATATGCATATTTGAAGGTTGGAGACAATAATGTTTCTTGAATGATGAAAGAGTTTTGGACTTCCAAAATTGTGATCTAAACCAAGCTCTACGTTTTTTAATCCAAGCCCTCTTTGATGCAAATAATTTTTGCTCGCACGGTAGAACTGTAATCTCTCTTTGAATTTTCAACTTTTTTTTACGTTTTTTAACAAAAATATAAATTCTTGGAATGGGTAGGGCTAATGTTAAAATCCAGAGTAAATATTAACTGTTGGCAATTCATATATCTTCGTTAGTTTATGCTAATTTTACTTCAAATATGCAAGGCGACTAACATCATTAATAAACCTTTAATAGTTTAAATCCTATATGGACATAAACTGTAAGTCATTATTCTAGAAATAGTAAAGTAAACGTACCGCGTAAATGAAAACAATAATTTCTTGACGTTAATAATGAAAAATGGCTTTAAATAAAGCATGAGGCGTGGGTTCCTCAGGTAATAAAACACTTACTTAAGTTAAAACAGATGTGGTCGAAACAAAAACTCGTGTCGAAGTAACTTCACTAATTAAAAAGTTGTTGGTAATTATACAGGGTGTCCGGGAAAATGTGGGAAATCTCCCGAATATGAAAAAAACACGTGAAAAGAATACTACAAGTTCATATAAACTTCTTTCGTATCGGCCTCCTCTTTGGAGATATGGGCTCACAAGGAGCTCCCATGGAATTAAGTTTTTGACACATAATTATTAAACCAACAGGTATATTTTAATTTTCTTTTCATATGATCTATACCAGGTAAAACCCTTCAAATTACTATCCCAGAAAGTGTTGCGAAGTACTCACAGCTGCAGGGACGGACTAGCTGTAACACTAATGTGCCCATTTTTTTTTACGCCCTGTATAATAAAAACTTTGGACAACGTTTTTTACATACCTTTAACTATTGACTAAAAATTAAGTACTCTTCATTCATGTCGCTAATCCTAACCGATTTCGGAAAAAGTCATCATAATACACGTCATAAAAATTAAATAACCATAAAACCTAAAATAAATAAGTCATAAAATAGGACAAAATTTTTTTAAATATTTATGTTTTTATTTCAACGATTATTTACCAACAAAAATTAAAAAATTGATTTAATTAAAAAAATTTTAAGTCGAAATAAAAACATGAATATTAAAAACAGACAATTTGAAAATATTTTTAGAAATGCTTTAATTAATTAATTAATATTGTTCTGAATAATTTATATAAGTAATACTTAAAAATTATAAATTAATAATTTTATTATAGGCAATATATTTCTTCAAAAAGAACTGCGTTTATACTATAAATTAACATTTTTACTTTAAAACTTGATTTTTATGCATATTTATGATTTATGATTTTACATACTAAAACAAAAAATAAGAGTTGCCCCTAACAAGCTCAGCTTCAGGGGATTGAAGAATACATTTATAGAAGACAACATAAACATATTTATTATATTATTAAATTTTAAATATACTTATTACTATTATTATTATTAGATATTATTATTAAAATTAAACGGCATAGGGTTTAAAATCAGGACTTATAAAATGTAGATAATTTAAATTCATTATTCCATTAACTAGTAACTAAAAGTCACTTGTCACGCCACACCTAAATTT
The DNA here is from genome assembly GCA_963969555.1 of Polydrusus pterygomalis. Lineage (NCBI taxonomy): Eukaryota > Metazoa > Arthropoda > Insecta > Coleoptera > Curculionidae > Polydrusus > Polydrusus pterygomalis. The sequence goes on from OZ018379.1 coordinate 11,318,681, forward strand.
ACTTCCCGATAATTTGAAATTTCCTCACGTCTCAACAATCAAAACGTCAGGAAATAGATGATTTTCCAACATCACAAAAGTAAATTCATATGACATAAATAAAATCCCCAGACGCGGTCCGGGAACATTGCCTGGGGAACAATGCGCTGAACTGCTAAATTATTCTGTTTGATATCCGCCCCCAGAGCGACAAGAAGGGATTGTCACCCGCTGAAATAAATATCGAATCGGATCTGACAAATTGTGGAAGCAAGTAACCGTGATCGGCCGTATTAACTCGATTGATCTAATGCAACTTTAATAGCATTTATTAAGATAAGCTGCTGGAATTTTTCGGGTCGAATTATACAAGAGAAACTAGAAAAAATGCAAATTTGAAACAAAAAATGCAGACCACAATAACTTAGATGTAGATATATTATTGATCGTATACCAATACCTGTTTCAATTAATTTATTTTAACTTCGTATTCAAGTTTTTTTAAACGTTGCATGTCAGATAAAGCAATAGAAGATTCTTATTTCGCACAACCCATTATTAGTATTAGACTTTATAATCTATGGACGACTTTAACTATCTCAATAAACCATGTTGCATAATAGATAATCATGCAATGGTGAACGACAAAAACAATATCACACTAGAAGCTATTTAAATTTTTGAGAACCACAGTACTGATTTTTAATGGTAGTATATGCTTTATTGCTACGGTTAGCAAGCAAATATTGTTATGAATGATGTCACGTTTCATTACAACTGCCAGTCGGATTTAATACAGTATATTAAACCAGATTACACCCCCAATAGAACTTACTAATTACTTTGAGTATGCAGAGCAATAATGGCTCTAAACCATTCTATGGTAGAATTAACTCCTAATTTCTATTGGCTAAATTACCGTGATATTATCACTACACAACGGTCTAGCAATTTTCATTGTCTTGCAGTAGAAAAGCGCGTTGCTATCACATATAGTATTAAGCAGTTGTATAAAGAGTATGGGAATTCTTATAATGAATAGATGGCTCTTTTCTTAGTGTAGTTAGTTCGGTTGCTATAAACATTAATTTAAATAGTTTTGTTTGGCCCAGATAGTTTGTTTACTGCTGGTCTCTTCGGCCAAATAAACCCTTTTGATTCGTATTGTTTTAACTAAAAACATGACAATGATAATATGTTGAAATATTAACCATAAAATATATCATAATTTAACTATTGTTGTAGGTTAGATGTTAGATTAGATCGGTGAGTTATCCAGGGTTATGTTGATCACCCTTTTAATCGCATTTCAAAATGAATAAAATCAGTGTCGTGATTTTCCTACCTTGAAAGAGAAATTGCAGCTAAAAGAATTGGCTCATCCCTTGCCCGATTTGTTTATAAAAAACACTTAAAATGGGCAAAAATCGGGGCTTCGAAATTTAATAGGAATATTTATTTTTTTAAAACCGACCAGAAAATTTACATTTTCTGGACAATTTTTCGTCTAGAAAATAACGTTTTTCCCGTCTCTAATGTCACTGTCACCCTGTTTTTTGTTTTTCCACTCGCTCTTTGATAATACAGGATACCTTGATTTCGTTATTATGACAACAACATTTTGATGTATTGTCGAGTGACAGTTCGTTGATTTTTAATTTTGTTCTTCATGTCAAACTTGTTTCGCGTAGATTATAAAATATATCGAAGTGTCGGTCTTAAAAAAAATATTGTACGTCACGCAACCGAAAATTAGTGTTTTCCTGGTCTCTCCAAGCTTCCAGGACTCGCCTATGGCTCGCCCTGGAAATGCTTGTCTCGACCTGAAAAACACTACTTTCCGGTCTTGTAACGTAAATTACTATTTATCTATGTTTTTCTTTGAAATACCGAGAAATACACTTTATTCTCAGACGGCCCGTTCAAAATGCGCTGTCAGCTTTGCTCATAGGTTTTTCATTTCAGAATTAATTTTATTTTTTTTAATTCTGAGAATTTAACTTCGTTAGTGAAGAAGAATTATACGTGAAAGCGCGGAATTTACAAACGATATACCATAAAGACTTGTCCCTTGACTTTCCTAGTCAAATTTTAAGCCTCAGAAAGGGACTTGGAGATAATATTTCAAAATTAAAAACAGTGTATGAACTTGCGGATCGTTTATTATTAAAAAATCAGTGCGTTTCTTTAAATTCTGCAGACGTATCTAGTGCAATGATGTTATTTCTAACTTTACCAGTTAGTGTGGCATCAGCAGAACGATCTTTTGCCAAACTTAAAATAGTTAAAACCCATTTACGTAACACTATGGGACCAACAACGCCTTTCGGATTTATGCTTAATCAGTATCGAAAACGAGATTGTTAAAACTTTAAATATCGGCGAAATTATAAACGATTTTGCAAAAAAAAACTCTCTATACGATCTGGTCGTTTTGTATAATACCATGTATAGTACTTAGTGACATAATTTTTGTGCAGACTTGTTGAGTGTTCATGTGTTTTACTGTTTTCTGTCTTTGGGATGCTATGAGGCTCGATCACTGCTACCTCCGTTACTACCATACATGTAAGCAACGTTATAAGTGGTGTTTGTTTGAAGGTTGTAGACAATGATGTATCTTGAGTAATAGATGTGTTTTGGACTTCCATTGCCTTTAGTTTTTCATATCACAACGTTTCAACTGGTAAGTATCTCCAGTCGTCTTCAGGTGAATACTAAACAAGTTACAAAGCTACGAGACTATTTATACTACCTAGGGGGGCGGAGCTAGTGACGAATTCGGGTGCAGTCGTGAGTCATCTGCTTACGTCACCATGATTATTCATCTGCTGACGTCATCCGCTTACGTCATCACGTTTGCATCACTACTCAATCTGAGCCTACACCTATTTAACAAGGGCTTCCAAATGTTTCTTATATCTGCAGAAGGCTTACTGAAACAGTCAGGGTTCTGGATTATGACAGCTGCTTCTTTGAATTTTCTCTTCCGCCAATGCTCTTCTTTAAGTATAATTTTTGCGTTTTCCCATTGTAAATTATGGCCGTGGGTCCAAGCGTGGTCTGCTGCACCGGATCTGTTTGTTTCTCCTTTCAGTGTGTGGTTTCGATGTTCTTTGATCCTTGTTTGGAGAGGTCGTAGAGTTTCACCAACATAGGATTGTCCGCATTCGCAAGGTATTCTGTATACACAATTCTTCGTGTCCTTTTGATTTGTTGGTTTTGTCTTCGTCAGGTGGCTTCTTAAGGAATCTTTGGAGCTGAAGACTGTTCGGATGTTGTACTGTTGTCCTATCCTTCGAATTTTTTCGGAGATTCCCTTGACATAAGGTACATTCATGGTAGGTCCAGATTCATTATCTTTGTTCGTTCTATTCTGACTGTGTATAGTCAAAACACTCGTCGATAGAGCATTCACAGTTTGCAACTCGCAGGGGACTTTGACGAAAGAACTTAACAACATCAAGCAAGACCTTGGCATGAATGATTACCCTACGAAACTAGTCGATCAGGCCATCAAAAAGCGTCAAAATCACAAAACTATAACGAACAAAGATAATGAATCTGGACCCACCATGAATGTACCTTATGTCAAGGGAATCTCCGAAAAAATTCGAAGGATAGGACAACAGTACAACATCCGAACAGTCTTCAGCTCCAAAGATTCCTTAAGAAGCCACCTGACGAAGACAAAACCAACAAATCAAAAGGACACGAAGAATTGTGTATACAGAATACCTTGCGAATGCGGACAATCCTATGTTGGTGAAACTCTACGACCTCTCCAAACAAGGATCAAAGAACATCGAAACCACACACTGAAAGGAGAAACAAACAGATCCGGTGCAGCAGAACACGCTTGGACCCACGGCCATAATTTACAATGGGAAAACGCAAAAATTATACTTAAAGAAGAGCATTGGCGGAAGAGAAAATTCAAAGAAGCAGCTGTCATAATCCAGAACCCTGACTGTTTCAGTAAGCCTTCTGCAGATGTAAGAAACATTTGGAAGCCCTTGTTAAATAGGTGTAGGCTCAGATTGAGTAGTGATGCAAACGTGATGACGTAAGCGGATGACGTCAGCAGATGAATAATCATGGTGACGTAAGCAGATGACTCACGACTGCACCCGAATTCGTCACTAGCTCCGCCCCCCTAGGTAGTATAAATAGTCTCGTAGCTTTGTAACTTGTTTAGTATTCACCTGAAGACGACTGGAGATACTTACCAGTTGAAACGTTGTGATATGACAAACTAAAGGCAATGGAAGTCCAAAACACATTTATTACTCATTATAAGTGATGTTTTAAAATTTCGATTTTGCATCATGTTTGCTGGAATATTACGTATAACGACTTAATAACTACCTATGTTATGTCTACCAGTGTACCTAGGATTATAAAGTAAATTCGAATTGTTTGCTGTTTTAATAGTAGGTACTTAACACATAATGTGGGTTTAACCCTAATTAAATTATTACACGATTAACGAATTCAAAAATTCATAAACCTGCATGAACCTAATAGTAATGAAAATAAGAATTATCATTTTCCATTTGTTATATAAAGAGGGGCCCCTGAAAACGTTTGCGGGGAGGCCTACTCAGTTTTTGGTACGTCACTGTTTATTCTATGTGTTGGGATTTAAGACAAGAAGAAAGAATATATAGCTACGCAATTGCGTAGCTATATATTCTGTGACAATGTTCTTATTATTATGCTGCATTTAATTATTCAATTAAAGTTTTTTTATATCACCACCGCCACTGTTTAATACTTATTATCAGTGGTGACGTAATATTTCATCCATATTAATAAAAACTGTTACTCGGGGCATTACCAAGATATTGTCTATAATATATGGAAATTTCACAAAGTCTAGAAATACCTTATATATTATTTCAGCATACATTACCCGTGTACCTATGGTTAATCTAAATCCGCGTAAAGCAATCAGTTATCAAAGATGCAACAAAATCCGAGAAAAATATATACTTTAAATGGAAATTTCCATAATAATTTTTAGTTTTAAAATTAAGTGTTTTTTTGAATGTCATTTCCATCGTAACACCACATCCGTTCCATCCAATCGAAATTTTACCATATACACGCCCCAAAGAGATTACTAAAACAACCTGTTTCAGCATATTTTACCATAACTAATTAGGAAAGATTATATACAAATATAGTGTCGGTATTATAATTAATATCTGAGAACCTCATAACTTATATTACGATTAGCACTACTTTTGTTATTTAATAACAACAATAATAATTAATAGTTAATTCTGAAATATTTTACTTAATATGGTGTGATTTGAAATTAACAAAATAAGAATATAACTTATTCATATACACAGAAAAAAACTACCGTTATTTAAATCATATTATCATTTCCATTAATTCAATGATTTACTCTATTCTGTATTCCTTTTGAAGGGAAAGAATACTCATAACTGCCTTAACCACATTTGACAAACTTGATCTCGTTTGAAAGAGGAAAATGATCTAATACATATTACAATACAGGTTTGCTAAGACATAGTTTGTATTGATAGCTTATTTTTTATTAACCCATATTAAATAAATTGCTAGTGTATCAAACCAGCTTTAGTGTTATATCAATTCCAGATTTGCTAGAACAGTGTTTTTATTGGTAGTAATCAGTTTCATTAGCAGCACGGTCTTGTTAAATAATGAACTACTTTAATACAGCAATTTTGTTAAGAAAAAGATTGTATCTTCTCAATGTGACTGTCAAGCGCTTTCTCTACAATTAAAAAAGCAGAACAGTGTCCTCAAAAACGAATTGTATCCGTTAGAACCCATTATCCACAAGACATGGGGGTTCATAGCGATCGACAATCGATAAGAATTTGAATTTTATTGATCGTACCAATACCTGTTTCAATCAATTTATTTTTACTTTGTATTTAAGTTTTTTTAAACTTTGCATGTCAGATAAAGCAATAGAAGATACTTATTTCGCACATTCCATCATTAGTACTGGACTTTATAATCTATGGACGAATTTTACCATCTTAGTAAACCATGTTGCATAATAGATATCATATGCAATGTTAAATGACATGCAAGAACAATATCACACTAAAAGCTATTTAATTAATTTTTAGTGGTAATTATATGCTTTATTAACCGTAGCAAGCAAATATTATTATGATCAATGTCAAGTTTTATTACAACTGCCAGTCGGAACTAATACGTACAGTATATAAAACCAGATTAGATACCCAATAGAACTTGATAATGACTGTGAGTATTCAGACCAATAATGGCTATAAACCATTTTATGGTAGCAATAACTCCTATTTTCTATTGGCTAAATTACCGTGATATTATCACTACACAACGGTCTAGCAATTTTCGTTGGCTTACATATAGTTGTATAAAGAATATGTGAATTCTTATAAGGAATAGAAGGCGTTTTTCAGTTCAGTTCATTTTTATGAGAATTTTAGTTATACCCGTCGCCGCTAGAGGAGGCTATATGCACAATCGTCAGATTTTTCAATTTGTTTTAAAATTTTCAAACAGAACCACATTATATACCTAAATAGTTATTTAGATACAAAGTAGATTAAAAACGAAGAAAACGGGTGAAAATAAAATCAAATAAAACACAACTAAAACCACCCTCTTGTTAAGATACATGCATGGATATTCTTTAAACTTATTTAACAATACAATGTTCCTCTACAACTCAATCAGAATTAAAATACGTATATACCTACCAGTTGTTACACATGCTGTGTCCCCAAATCTAATCCCCATTCAAATTATAAAATCCATTATATTCTTAAGCCAGTCTGTGTTCTTCGCTAGAAGAATGGCAGATTCTTTTTGAAACTTCACACACTTTATACCGGCCACAAAGGGTCCAGTTTAAATCAATTTATAATGGATTTGAAAAATGTCTTTCAAATAATTTAAAATCTGTTAGAACATTTTGATATGCTTAGTGCGACTGCGAGCATTATGTGCACTATGTGTTCTGAACCTCTACCCCTGACTTAAGAGTGAGTAATAAGCATACACTTAGTTAGCAAATCGGGAATTGATATAACACTAAAGCGGGTTTGATACACTAGCAATTTATTTAATACAGTGTCACCAGTAAAGTCCGCATCATATAGGATTTTTTAAATTAATAGCTTTATTCAAAATTTGACCTTGGCATCAAGTTCTGCTTCGATCAAGATAAAAATTAAGCAAAAAAATAGTAGTCACGTAATTCGCATTATCTGTAAAATTTTCATTTTTTCCAAAAATAATTTAAAAGTTATTTCTGAAAGTATCAAAAATAGTTATTAGAAAAAGTTCCATATGATGCGGACTTTACTGGGGACACTGTATAGGTCAATAAAAAAGAAGCTGCTTGCTCTCTTAGCAAACCTGTTGTATTAGATAATTTTCCTCAGTGTATAATATATTTTTTTTAAACAAAATATACTTCAAAAAAAAAAATTTATTTGACAGCAACACAACAAACGAGCGATTCTTAAATAACTGGGCGGTATTTTATATAAATGGCTGATCCTAATCATTAAATTTATTTTTGACGAATTAAACTAAAACACTCTATAGATGTTGCGGGATATCACGTCACAAACAAGAACCGTACTATCAGCACCGTATAAGAAGCAGTTTCAATTACGGCGTCTTTAGAAAAGCGACTTAACAGGAGCATGTAACGAGTATAGAGAGCCGGCATTATAGGATCTCAAATCCTTCAATTGTTCGACAGACGCATTCAATTTTCAGCCCTTGTATCTTGTCAATGCGCTCTATTAATGGTGTGTTTAATTTAAAATTCCTGCTGTGGCGGAATTGTAAATTGAATCTATTTAAATAAATATCTAAGAATACATTTATTATAATATGTATGAATTAAAAAGAAAAGTTTTTGAAAATAAATGCTGCTTATAGCGGAAGGTTGCCCATATTGGACCAATTTCCAGATTTCTTATCATAGATCCTGATAATAACGCAAAATCGATCTTGAAGCTATACTTTAGTATACTTTAGTATGTTGTTCAACTGCAGGATTTTTTGCAGAATTTTATTTCAAAGTATCTATGATATACCAGGCTATAAAAAAAACCTCTGCAAGTGGTTCAATGTAGGAAACCAGTTGCCTAAATTGCACCGCGGGGTTCCAAAATTGAACCACATGATTTAAATCGGAAGCTTAGGTGTTAAATAAATAAATAAAAAATAAAATTGTTGGTAAGTATAGGAAGTGTTATACTTATATTTCAAAAAAACACCAAATTTACAATCAAAATTTCGGTAGAAGACAATGCAAAAAAAGTACCTATTAGTTTCCTATATTGGACCAGTCATAGTTTCATTTTTTAACTCAAAGAAAAAAGATTGTAGCAATATTGAAATGGTGTTAGTTCAAGACATTAACTTATTTAAAGAGAAAAATTGTTTTTGCACCATTTGGAAAAATTGCCTAAATTGGACCAGTTCAATTTTGGCAATCACCCAGTGGTCCAATTTAAGCAACTACCACGTGTTTTACAAAACCACCCAGAAAAGAAACAAGAAAAAATAAATATGTCATAGTAATAGGAGAAATAGAAAGAGAAAAACTTACTTGATAACTTCCATAAAAAAGATTTTGCTTAGAGTTTTATATAGATAAGGTAAATCAGAAGAAAAAACGTCTTTACTTAAATAGAATAATTTTTAAGATATATTTTTGTGAGACAACAATATTGTTTAGTAAACTTTTATTAGCAGATCCCCAATAGATAATTCCATACTTAAAACATGATTCTGCTAGTGACCTATAAACATTAATTAGAGCATTTTTGACTAAGATATTACGTAATTCGTAAAATGTATATATCACTTTCCTTAATTTATTTTTTACATATTCACAATGTACTGACCATTTTAAAAATGAATCAAAATATACACCCAAATATTTTATGCTTTCAACCGACTTAATTTTACCAGAACAAACACAATCCCTTGACAAATCACAACAATTAACAGAATGGATCGTAATCTTATTTTTAATTGGTAGAACTGAATTCATTGCAAAGCACATAAAGTTGGCTTTCTTTATATTCCATGTTAAACAGTTACGATCCATCCAGGCTTTAATAAGACCTCTCGGCCTTTTCAAATGCATCATGCCAAGACACCCCTTTAACCAAAAGAACAGTATCATCGGCAAAGCATACAGTTTTAATATTGGGCATCGCACTCGCCAGACTATTAATATAAATTGAGAACCAAATCGGGCCTAGCACCGTACCTTCCGGGACACCACATTCAACTCTCTTGTAGGAACTAGAAATTGAAATTAGACAAACCTTTTTACATATCTATTAGAAAGGTATGATTTAAATAGTTTAAGAACGTTCCCTCTTATCCCCATCATCTCCAATTTGTGGAGTAGAATGTGGTGGTCTACGGTATCGAAGGCCTTAGAGAGATCCAAGAAAATTGCAAGTGGTTTGTAATTATTGTTAAAGCACCCAATGATAAAATCAGAGACCTCGTGTAAGGCCGTATCAGTACCCATTCCTTTTTATATTATGTTTCAGATAGTCATTTAAGCAGCTAAAAAAGGAGACGAAATATCTATTCTGGATTCTGGTTATGGTTGCCGAAGTGATAAATTTTTGATTGTTTTACTGACTAAAAATTGCGGTTCTTACGCTTTACGAAACAGAAGTTTTAAAAGACAATGCAAATCTTTAATACATCTATTTTTTAAGAAACATTAATAAAAATAAAGAAGTTATTTTTAGAATTTTATAAGTTATTTTTGATATAATGGACTTCCGCTCTGCCAATATTATGAAACTAAAATCCTATTTAAAATTGTTACATTAATTTTGACTTAAGATATGATGGGTCACATATGTTGTTTTTTTATGTTTAAGTATTGTTTTAATAATATGTTATGTTTTAGCTTTTGACAAAGGTAGTTTATTTTTGGGTTTTCTAAATTGTATTTTCTTGCTCTAAACGCTCTGCTGTTTTTAGTGATCAAGGAATAATATTCCAATTAGGCATCTGCTTGTATCAGTTATAATGATTTCAGGAAATGTTTTAAAATTCATTTAAATCTCTTAATATAAAAATATTCAAGTACGTAGTAAACGGCATGAATTCTCTCGTTTTAAAACAGATGACAGCCGAAATTTGTGATCGGTCAGCTGATATGGGACATAATAATAACCCCAGATTAGTAGCGGACCGTAATGTGCCTTGCACCTTAGTTGATTTCATCGATAAGTTATAAGTTTCATTTCATCTGAACGCCGTTTTGGTGAAAAAGTTAGTTTGTGAAATTTTTGTCCTTAAAATCAAATATTTTAAAGGTTAGGTTTCTATAATGTATAATTTTTGCATTTTTCATTATCTAGGTATCCTTTTGTGTTTCAAGAAAAATAAGTAGAAATTATTTCTCTGACTTAGGTAGGTAGGGGAGAGTTGGACAAAACCGGGTACCGCCTAGTTCTGCCAAATATCTGTTGCCGTACGTACCTTACATAAGTGAAATTATTATTAGATATTACTATTATTATTGTTTGTATGGCAATAAAATAAAGTTTCTAACATTAGTTAGCCTACATACAAGTTTAGAAATGTAGATAACCGTATCAATAAATTGCATTTTAACAAACAAAGTCAATAAACACCATTTTTCGGTCTACGTACCTTACGTAAGTCAAAAACTGTTAAAGTAGGGTTTCCATTGACAGAAAAATTAAATCCCTGACTAAATTGAAGCTTTTCACTTTATGTTAGCCTACATACGAGTTTAGGAATGTACTGTATCATAACCAACAAATTCCATAAAAACCATATTTGGGTCTACGTACCTTACGTAAGTCAAATTATATGGGGATTTCCTTGACAGTAAATGTAATATCTGACTGAATTCAATTAGTTTATGTTGAACTGTAGGTAAAATAAATATTTCAGAAAAAAATTCTGTTGTAACTATGAGTTACTACAGCGTCCTATTTAAAGTTGCGTTTCAGTTAATTTAGTATTTTCAAGGTTTGGATAATTATAATATTAGTAGTTTTAAAATCTATTTTGACACTTTATCTTTAAACCATATACCTAAAAACGTATGTTTATTATTATTATTTGGCAATATTAAAGCGGTAGAGCCGATGAGACTATTGCATCAATTGTTTTGTCACATGTATAATTTTTAAGTCCGGTCCTGAAATTCATGCCACCTTATAAAAATTTAATAGACCAGAATTGTCAGAGTGTCACGTGACGGAATCCATCTTGCGAGAGGATTTAAAATTTTTACTATATGTGTAGATACCTACCTAACTGACCCACAAATAATAAAATGAGCAGTGTACACGTAACTGATCACACAAGCGAGTTCGACCCGCGCTTAACCGACTTTTTATTTTAAAATACCGTTTATTAAAGCCTTTTGCCAAAATCCAGTCTTTTATGAAGCAACAAAAACAATATTAATAAATCTTTGCCTGACAGCGGCTTTTATGTCCGAACAACAATCTACAATTTCGTTCGGCGGAAGCAAAATGTCATTAGCGTAGAAAGTATACCGATACAATCTGATAAAATATATTTAAAAATCACATGTTACGAATATCTTTATAAAAAAAAATGTTCTAGATATTTACTATTGTTATCTTGATAAATTCGATATTTAATCTTATATCGCTTGGATGGTAAGCAGCGTGTTTAACATACCTTCTTCTGCTGAAATGCACGCGTCTTCACTGTGTCGCGTGTACACTCAGAGCTGGATGAGCATTTACAAAACTTCATGGACTCCTAAACTACGTCTGTTTGTTTTCGTGTTGTAATCGTACAGGAGTAGAACGACCATGTTTCTAGGGGCAAGAACAGGGGGAGTGGGTTTTTGTCAACGGAGTCGGAGGCCATGAGAAAGGTAAATACACTAATGGTCCTTGCCAGAAATATCAACAACCACCCTTAAAATATTGCTAAAAAGGGTAACTGCTCCGTATTTTATACAAAGATTTTGCTGATATAATAAATATGATCTTGCACATGACCTATATTCTCATGCAATCTGCCAGTATCCCAAAATTTAGTTGACAATGTGACACGTGGTTCACTCAGAGCTAGATGAACATTTATAAGACTTCATGGACTCCTAAACTACGTCTGTTCATTTTCGTGTTATAATCCTACAGGAGTAGAACGAGCATGTTTCTAGGGGTAAGATCAGGGGGAGTGGGTTTTTGTCAACGGAGTCGGAGGCCAAGAGAAAGGTTAATAAACTAATGGTCCTTGCCAGAAGTATCAGCAACCACCTTTAAAATAATGCTGAATAGTACCCGCTCAGTTTTTTATACAAAGATTTTGCTGATGTATAAAAAATATGATCTTGCACATGACCTATATATTCTGATGCAATCTGCCAGTATCCCAAACTTAAGTTGACAATGTTTTATAATAATGTACTGTTTTTCTTCAAAAGAAGGTCTGTATCTTACTGTAAAGTTACTACCAAATGCATGTAAATGCCTATGTAATCGTCAGAGGGCTATTCGAAATGGTATAGGTTAAAATAGGAGTATTCTCGCCCCTTAAGCTGAACTTCTTTCAATTTAAGTATGTTAATACTGTTTTTATAGGTTCTGCAGCACCGTTTATTATATGATAAGTATAGAGATATAAAAATAATAGACCCACTGAGAAAAAGCCTACTATTCCTTAAGAATTCTTATATTCTTTTATACAACTGTTTAATACATATGTATGTGACAGCAACGCGCTTTCCTATTGTAAGACAACGAAAATTGCTATACCGTTGTGTAGTGATAACATCACGGTAATTTACCGAATAGGAAACAGGTTAATGCTAACATAAAATGGTTTATAGCCATTATTGCTCTAAATACGAATAAGTAATTATCAAGTTCTATTTGCAGTTGTAATGAAACTTGACATTATTCATAATAATATTTGCTTGCTACGGTTAATAAAGCATATACTTACCACTAAATATCCGTACTGTAGTTCTCAAAAATTTGAACAGCTTCTAGTGTGATATTGTTCTTGTCGTTTAACATTGCATATGATATCTATTATGCAACATGGTTTACTGAGATCGTAAAATTCGCCCATATACTATCAAGTCCAATATTAATGATAGGTTGTGCGAAATAAGAATATTCTATTGCTTTATCTGACATGCAGTTTAAAAAAAAACTTATATACAAAGTAAAAATAAATTAATTGAAACAGGTATTGGTACGATCAATAGAATTCAAATTCAGGCAGAGCAGCTAGAAGACTTCGAACAACGAAGTGACCTGCGCAACGAATACGTTAAAACTAATAATACGGCGCGCGGCGATTGCCGATCGCTAGGAGCTCCCACCAACGTCTTGTGAATTATATAGGTAGGTCCTAACAAATACAATTTATTTTTGGGGACGCTACGCTGTTCTGCTTTTTTAAATATAGAGAAAGCGCTTTACTGGGAATAAAATGCGTCACATTGAGAGGATACAATTCATTTCTTAACAAAATTGCTGTATTAAAAATGGTTCATTATTCAACAAGACTGTGATGCTAATGGAACTGATTGCTACCAATAAAAACACTGTTCTGGGTTTTATATACTATAGCAATTTATTTAATATGGGTTAATAAAAAATAAGCTATCAATACAAAGTATGTATTAGCAAACCTGTTGTATTGGATCATTTGCCTCAGTGCAAAAGTGTTTATTGGTTTGGATACCAAAAGATTTGGATCAAGTCAACAAAATAAGTCGTCTGCAGTATCTGCACTGAGACAACACAGTATGTGTATTCATTTAGCAGCAGTGATTAAAAGCAAAATTTAATGCCCGAGATGGATTACAAAAGTAAATTTTTTTGATGTGGTGAACGGCCCAAAAAAAATTATCGATAAAAAGGATTTTGAGCCGCCGCTGTCCGGGAACAAAAGTCCGTATATTCGGTGCTTTTATTAAACTTTTCAGGATTGATAAAGCCCGGCAGAACACAAGTTCGTTAATGAATAACCTGAACAAATGCGAAAGTTTCTGAAAACGCTGAAAGGCGAGATAAAGGAATAAAGGCCCGTACAGCGCTGAAAATACACTACAGCAGGTCACATAATAGCGCTGTTTTCTGACGAATAGATTTAGCGCAGGATTCATACAGCTGGCGCTTTGAAAATTTCCGAAGTAGCGGAATAAAGACGGCACGTGATAAAGCTCATAGAAATAATTGTGCTTTCATACACCTGATAAAGTTTTCGTGTAATTAGGAAATTGTTAATAGAGCTGGGAATAAAGTTCATTTCGGGAGAAAATGGCTTTATGATGCCGAAGAAATCACCTTCATTACCCCAGCTATGAAAAAGGAGATTCCCATTTCATTTTGTTTTTTCTCCTCGCATCAATTAAGGGCATTGTTGTTGTTGTTGTTGTTTGTTAACTATTTAATGCTTATACAGTTAAGTCCGCCTCATATGGGATTTTTTTAATAATAACTTTATTCGAAATTTGATTTTGGCATCAAGTTCTGCTTCCATCGAGATGAACATTAAGCAAAAAAAATAGTAGTCACGTGATTCGCATTAATTGTCAAATTTTATTTTTTTCCAAAAAATAATTTAAAAGTGGGGTTATTTCTGAAAGTATCGAAAAAAGTTATTAGAAAAGTTTTTTTAAATGCAGTTTCTAGCCCACATGCAAAATATGAGCTGCGTAAGATAATTTTGATTTTTTACCCATATTTTGTAAATTGCACCACTTTTGCAAAATATAACTCAACGCAACCTACATAAAACTTCTTAGTTTTGACAATGCTTTATTTCAGATACATTTTCTTTAAAGTAGGGCCATATTAAATGTGCGTTTTTCTTTAAAATCAAGTTTGGGCTATTAAAATTTGGTCGCATGTGATGCAAAGTTTATTTGTTTTTGACCCTGGACTATGGAGATAAATCTGATTCCTTCAATGCCATTATTTTTCTGTCGTCTTTCTCAAAATAAAATGGACAGATCGTAGATAGATCCACTTTATTGGAAGATACCAGCACACTACAAAGCGAAGTGTGTGAACAAAGTATGAAAGAGAGAAAATATTTATGTAAATATACAGGGTCCTGCACCTCACCTCCCGTCTTCTATAGCTCACTTAGTAATTAAGTTAGAATTTTCATATTTTGCAGACCTTATCTGTATCTTAGGGCGCATTTCAGGAAAATATTTTTTTTCATACAGGGTGTTCCAAAAAAGTGTGACGTCATAAGGGTGTATTTTTTTAAATTACATGTCATATATTTTCTTACATTTTTGGGTGCCTCCTATAGTTACCTACATACCCCTAAAATTTTATTAAAATTGATTTAGTATTATAGACGAAAAAAAATAAAAACTAAAAAATATCAGTTTTGCGCCACTGGTATTAAAAATAAATAAAAAATAAAAATAATGCCTCGTTAATAAATTTAAACAAAGGTACTTAATAATTAAGGTATAACAATGTCGTTAATCAAGTTTGGTTAACACGAATTGTACAGGGTTTAGTGTCAAACTTTGCAAACTTTAAAGCAATTTATTTTTCTTATTTCAAATGGGAACCCCTGTATATTTTTATGTCATTCGATGCAGAATTAAAAATCAAACTTTTTTCCTAATTGCAACCCTATCGAAATTTCGAACGCATCAAGAGTTATTTGCAGAAAACTAATTTTATCAACTATTCCAACAGTCATTATTATAAATAAATATCGAAGGTGGCTTTGAAAAACAATTTATTGGTAATAAAGTTTATTAAAGTCACCATAGATCGTTTTGACTTTAGTAATCTAAATGTTTCAAATATTGTTAAATTGTCAGTAATTATTAACTGGAAATGATAATCGTGAATATGGTTATCCTTGAAAATTCGTTGAACTGTTCTTTCGATTACATCTACGGCATCAGCGACTGCTTGTTGAGTAACTGAAGGATTTTCTATAACAGATAATAGCACAGCCAATTGATTTTGTTCAGTTCGGACCGGTTTATTTCTCACTGGTTTTGGGTAGTTTACATTTCCCGTTTGTACAAACCTCTCTAATATGTTTTGCAGGCTCCTTTTGTCTGGATGTCGTCGTTCCAGATAACACTGTGCGTAAACTTGGCTTGCCAATAAAGAGTTCTTTTCGCATGCTTCTAATATAAAAATCATATCTACGAGCTCTTCTTGGTTGTAGTCCATCACAAAAAACAATATAAAGTAATTATAACAGCTTAAATAATTACTAACAATTTAACAATATTTGAAACTTTTAGATTACTAAAGTCAAAATGGTCTCTGGTCACTTTAATAAACTTTAATACCAATAAATTGTTTTTCAAAGCCACCTTCGATATTTATTCATAATAATGACTGTTGGAATAGTTGATAAAATTAGTTTTCTGCAAATAACTCTTGATGCGTTAGAAATTTCGATAGGGTTGCAATTAGGAAAAAAGTTTGATTTTTAATTCTGCATCGAATGACATAAAAATATACAGGGGTTCCCATTTGAAATAAGAAAAATAAATTGCTTTAAAATTTGCAAAGTTTGACACTAAACTTTGGACACCCTGTACAATTCGTGTTAACCAAACTTGGTTAACGAAATTATTATACCTTATTGAATATGTTCCTTTGTATAAATTTATTAACGAGGCATTATTTTTATTTTTTATTTATTTTTAATACCAGTGGCGCAAAACTGATATTTTTTAGTTTTTATTTTTTTTCGTCTATAATACTGAATCAATATTAATAAAATTTTAGGGGTATGTAGGTAACTATAGGAGGCACCCAAAAATGTAAGAAAATATATGGCATGTAATTTAAAAAAATACACCCTTATGACGTCACACTTTTTTGGAACACCCTGTATGAAAAAAAATATGTTCCTGAAATGCGCCCCAAGATACAGATAAGGTCTGCAAAATATGAAAATTCTAACTTAATTACTAAGTGAGCTATAGAAGACGGGAGGTGAGGTGCAGGACCCTGTATATCTTGTCATTAAAACTAATCAAAACCCCATAAAAATGCAATAAAAATAATCAAATTCCTTTTAACTATGTCTCCTGTTTTAAAGCTAGCAGGGCACCATTTCCTTAGAGATCATAAGTAAAACAGAAATTTGTCTTATTCGAACAACTCGGGGCTAATCAACTACACTTATGAAATTACATGGTCTCTTTCACGAAAGTAGAGGAACTGGTTTTTGCTTTACACCCAAAGAATTTAAATTTGGTTTAAATACATAATTCATTGCTGCTGCGGTACAATGAGATGGACGGAGGAAAGCTGCACACTACTAATAAATAAATTTCTGAAAAGTTTCCGACCATGGTGTTGTGTACTAGAAGATCCTGGTAAATCTTACAATGCTAGGGAAGCGAATAAGGCTTAAAAGGTATATATCGCTGCTGGATCATATTCTTAACCTTTATTTACATTTTACTTCTGGGCAGAAATGATATAGATACAGCTGTTAATTTTTTTTTTCGACAATCTTTTTTTCAAAAAATGTTTATTAAAGAAACTACATTAAAAAATATATTTCTAAAAAGCTTACGTGCACTCAATTTTTATGTTTGTCCAAATTCCCTCCGCTAAATGAAACCACCTGTTATTATGCCCTTTTTTGTTTACGGCTTTTCGAAGTAACCAACTATTAATTAAATTATTATATTATTAATTCTTGAAGAATTTGTGTCGCACTAATTGACCAGTGGAATAAGGACTAGTCGAATCGGTGCTACAAAAACTTTTAGGTAAGGTATATCAAGCCTTAGTTAAGAGCTTGTTAAATTAGGAATTAAAACCTTCAGCATTATGCAGTGTTATAGTAAAGAGACGGATCAGTCTTTTATATACAGTGTGACCAGTAAAGTCCTCATCATATGGGATTTTTTTTTATTAATAGCTTCACTTAAAATTTGACTTTGGCATCAAGTTCTGCTTCGATCGAGATGAAATTTAAGCAAAAAAATAGTAGTCACGTGATTCGCAAAATCTGTCAAATTTTAATTTTTTCAAAAAAATAATTCAACAATGGGATTATTTTTGAAAATATCCAAAAAAAGGTATTAGAAAAAGTTTTTTTTAAATGCAGTTTCTAACCCACATGCAAAATTTTAACTGCATAAGATAATTTTGAATTTTTACCTATATTTTGTAAATTGCACCATTTTTGCAAAATAAGACTCAGCTCAACCTACAAAAAACTTTTCAGTTTTGACAAGGCTTTATTTCAGATACATTTTCTTTAAAGTAGCGCCATATTAAATGTGTGTTTTTCTACAAAATAAAAATTGGGGTATTACAATTTGGTCGCATGTGATGCAAAGTTTATTTGTTTTTGACCCTGTATAAGGTAACTTCATAAAACAAGTATTTTTGATAACGTAGTTTGTGTCTGAAAGTAATACACCTTTATATTAATGCTAGAAACTGCATTTAAAAACACTTTTTCTAGGAACCTTTTTCGATATTTTCAGAAATAACCCTACTTTTAAATTACTTTTTGGAAAAAAATAAAATTTGACAGATACTTAATGCGAATTACGTGACTACTATTTTTTTGCTTAATTTTCATCTCGATCGAAGCAGAACTTGATGCCAAAGGCAAATTTCGAATAAAGCTATTAAGAAAAAATCCCATATGATGCGGACTTTACTGGTCACACTATTTACACACCATCTTCTAGTAAAGCGTTGTTGCTTATTTGTATTAAAAACATTTAGCGCCATATTAAATGTGTGTTTTTCTACAAAATCAAAGTTGGGGTATTAAAATTTGGTCGCATGTGATGCAAAGTTTTTTTGTTTTTGACCCTGTATAAGGTAACTTCATAAAATAAGTATTTTTGAAAAGGTAGTTTGTGTCTGAAAGTAATACACCTTAATATTAAGACAAAAATAACACAGTGTCTTCAGTAAAGTGTTTTTTAAGTGGAAAATAAATTTTAGTTTAACAACGTAAAGTTTATCTATTTTCAACGATTTAATTTAATGTAATGTGTTCTGCGCAACAAATACGTTAAAACTAATACTACGTTCGCGGCGATTGCCGATCGCTACGAACCCCCACGAACGTCTTGTGGATTATAGGTTCTAACGGATATAATTCGTTTTTGGGGACGCTGCTCTGCTTTCTTAATTGTAGAGAAAGCGCTTTAGGGGGAACGAAATGCATTGCATTAAGAAGATATATACGATTTATTTTTTAACAAAATTGCTGTATTAAAAGTGGTTCATTATTCAACAAGACTGTGCTGCTAAAGGAAATGACTGTTGTACATTTTGACAAAAAGTTCAGTGCGTTAGAATCAGGCGGATTGCGTGGCCACTCTATTAACCCCCATATTTTTCCCGAGAAGGCTCTCATAAAAAAAAAAGGGTCCGACTAATATTTTCAACATTGCCCGCCCCGAATTGATTGAATACCGTAAAAATGTCAACGTTTATAATATGTTTCACTAAAAAATCGTTTAAGTGAAATAAATTCAGTAACAAAGAATCCATCAATTCCTTGAAAATATCCAATATAAGCGGAACTTACACGATCAATAGCGATAAAGAGAGAGAGAGATGTACGTTCGGTGCGATTGTGAGATGCTCCACAAAGGGCTTCATACACACCAGACCTTTCCACCCTGTACATCGTTAACCGGCAGTATCGCTTTAACACAGGTAAACGGATATCATATATTTTTCTAAACTTAGCAACGATGACATAGTACAAACAACCCTTTCCTAAAACACAACATCCCTTTTCTATGCACACTCCCCACGAAAAAACGGGTTTGTTTTCATTTCTCTCTGTAAACATAGGTTCCCCGTGTTTTTCCTTTTATGTGGTTTTTAAAGGGGATTAAAGTATAATGTGTTAGAGTATAGGTATGTTGTTGTTTATTTTTAAGTAAATTTATGGCTTAAGTAAACTTTTAAAAATCTACTTTATTTGTACTTACCTACCTAGTTTTTCAGGTAATTACATGATAGATGGTGCACCGCCAGATTGGCCATAAGAAATTCCATGTGGGTTTTGCTACCCCCAAATATTTACTACTCTATTAATTTTTAATCAAAATTGTATTGGACATTTTGAAGGTCCTTGTATAATAAACTTACACGCTAAATTTTATTATTTTCTAATAGGCCAATTAAAAGTTATTCAGGGAAAACAAATTTGTGTTCATGTTCTGTACTCTAATATCTACATTTGGTCCATTGTTTAATGTGAAGGTGCGTTCGTGAGTAAAACTAACATTGAGTGAGGATTCCTTATCTTCCTTCCATAACTTCAAAACAAAAGTTTGCTCTCCGTATTTCATTACCTTCTCTCAATTCCCGACGTTTTTGATATTTATACGGATGATATACTTATGTAATTCGCGAAGTACGTAAAGTGATGCTTTCTAACAGTTTGGTCAATAAGCTTGGTGCTAGTTCCATTATTTCCTTTTACATGAAGTAAAGAATCTTAATCTGCATTATTTTCTTGTTCTATACCATCGAGTACATCATTATATTATACTCTAAGCAGGAAGCGGGACTGTTGTTTTGCTTGGAATAGGTCTGTTAGGAAAGATTTCGGATACTCTCCGAGAATTGTTTCTATAGAACGACTTAATCATTATCATTTTCTATTAAATGCTGTAAAATAGATTGAAAATAATAAAAAATAAAACGTCTAGCTATTTGGCAACATTTGATATTATCATAATAATTATTACTGCTGGTTTCATTAGTCTCATAGCCGTATTTAATTTTCTACATAACTTTTATTTGGCTGATTAGAACATAATAAAATTTGGTATGCTAGTCCACCATTCAAGGGCCGTCAAAAAAGTATTATACAATTTTGATGTAAAATTAATAGAGGAACCAATATTTGAGGGTAGCACAATTTACATCGGATTTTCCATAGCCGGTATAATACATCATACTTGTATGTATGTCTTGTTGTTGAACCTTACCTGAAATTGAAAATATTCCATTAGTAATTAGTATAACTATTTTTTTGGAATTTGAACTGTGAAATTTGTCTATTTTATATATTATTTCACGCATAATATCTAGCGTTCAAACTTTTAAATTTATTTGTAGTATAATAATTTGGTATGATGTCTTATATAAGATTAATATTGTAAGCAAAATGATGCAAAATGTAGCGATTGACAATAATGTATGTCAAAACTATTTAAAGAATCTACTTGATCATTTTAGGAATTATAGAGATGATAAAGGTTTCGAGAAAATACTTGCTTAAGCTGGAAAACTAGCTGCTGAACTTGAGATAGAGCAAATTTTTCCTGCGTTAAATTCTGTTAGGCGGAAGTATAAACAAAATTGTTCGATTATGAACAGAGGGATGAGACACCTCAAGATCCAAGAACCGCGTATAAAATAAATTTCTTTTTAAAAATAATCAAACGCTAAGTTCTTTAACTAATAGGTTTGATATGTTGTCTGATTATGACAATGTTTTTGGTTTTTTTAGTGATATTTTAAAAATAAACTCTGCAACAAAAGCTAACAGATCAGGAAAAGGAGATTGACGTGGAAGCAAATGACTTAATCAATGAGATCAAAGCTCTTAGATTATTTTCATTACCTGAAGCGTCAAATCCTCTGGACATTTTACAGTATACAGTGTCCGCAAGAAAGTTCGCATTAAATGGGATTTTTTTTTAATATTAGCTATAGGTAAAAATTAAAAAAGCAGTTCGTTTTTGCTTACCTAAAAACCAAAAATTACGTATACTGAAGCAGCTGCACGACTTGCGTTACCTGTCAAATTTAACATTTTTAATAAAATAGGTTCAAAAATGCCCTTATTTATCAAAATATCAAAAAACTTTATTCGAGAAAGTTGTTTACTTAGGCATTTTTAGCCTCTGTATGAAATTTTGACAGTCTAATACAATTTTT
Organism: Polydrusus pterygomalis; assembly: GCA_963969555.1. NCBI lineage: Eukaryota > Metazoa > Arthropoda > Insecta > Coleoptera > Curculionidae > Polydrusus > Polydrusus pterygomalis. Next base: position 11,340,631 of record OZ018379.1, read on the forward strand.
ATTTTTTGCCAGGTTCTTGAAAATTTTGATCAACCCTCGTAGATTACCTTTTTTACATCGATGTAAAACCATTTGCCTTTACTTTATTTGTAGGTAATCTTAATGCAATTTTGTGTAAAATTTTTGTTTCCAATTATTTATTTTTCTTCAAAAACTGAAATTGGTATTGATCAGTATGTAATTTTTGATGCAAAGTTTATCTAATCACATCAGTTTTGCCAAAACCGACGTTTCCCATTTTTCTTAAGTTAGTAAACAGCTGTACAAAAAGAAAATATTAGGAAGCTTTCGTTGAAATTTTGATCAAAAAGAATAAATACTAATCGCTCGAAACATTTTATTCCACAAAAATATAGTTTACAAGTAGGCGATGCATTAATAATTATTCTTTTTGATCCAATATTAATTAAGTAAAATTTCAAAGAAAGCTTCCTAATATTTTATTTTTGTACATCTGTTGACTAACTTAAGAAAAATGAGAAACGTCGGTTTTGGCAAAACTGATGTAATTAGATAAACTTTGCATCAAACATTACATACTGATCAATAACAATTTCAGTTTTTGAAGCAAAATAAATAATTGGAAACAAAAATTTTACACAAAATTGCATTAAGATTACAAATGAAGTAAAGGCAAATGGTTTTACATCGAGTTATAAAAGTTAATCTACGAGGGTTGATCAAAATTTTCAAGAATCTGGCAAAAAATAAAAATTTTATTAGACTGTTAAAATTTCATACAGAGGCTAAAAATGCCTAAATTAACAACTCTCTCGAATAAAGTTTTTTAATATTTTGATAAATAAGGGCATTTTTGAACCTATTTTATTAAAAATGTCAAATTTGACAGGTATCGCAAGTCGTGCAGCTGCTTCAGTATACGTCATTTTTGGTTTTTAGGTAAGCAAAAACTAACTGATTTTTCAATTTTTACCTATACCTAATAATAAAAAAAAATTTCATTTGATGCGAACTTTCTTGCGGACACTGTATATACAATACTATATAAAGAAGTAATTGTAAGAAAGCACCCAAAGAATTCCCTTTTAAAAATAATATGGGTACCTATTAAAGGTTCTATTGGGTACTTGGGTAGTGTCTATACAGTGCATTTTTCTTAACGCGGGCCATAGGGATTTACATCGTAAATCTTTAAGTCTATGTTAGGCACATTTCTATTGAGAACTACGAGTTGAAATTTGACACAAATATTTCTTGTGGTCTCATATCCAATTTAGGACCATGTCTGTATTACTTTACTAACGCAAAATATTGAAAGATACCATTTTAAGTTATAATATCACGCTGTTTTGCCCAGCCCTGTATATTGAGTTTACCCAGGTATATTTGACATAAACTGGTATGTGACATTTTTATAATATTTGGCAAGTTGTAACGAAATTATACAATGTTGATGATTATTTAGTTTGTATTAAATATGTTTTATTTTAAGTGGTTTAAAATGTATTAATTTTCTTAATAATTTTAAAGCAGAACTTTTATTTCAATAAAGTTTAATAATTTAAACTAATTTTATGAAAGTCAGGAAAATACTGACAGCCGTGTCAATATTTTTTTTTATCTAAGGTAGTTTATTACATAAATTACAAGGAGGTAAAAAAGTGTAATTTTAAAAAAATAAAAAGAGCTTTTTTGGGTATCTCTTGGAGATTTTTTGCACAGATTGTATGTTAACTTCTTCCTCCCATCTCATATTTTATCTATTCTCAAGTTTTAATTTTATTTGTTTCATATAAATGTGCCTAACATAGGCTTAAAGATTTACCATGTAAATCCTTATGGCCCGCGTTAAAAAAAACGCAGTGAATAGGGTACCCGTTACTTTTTTTTGATATCGGATTTATAACAATTGAAATGTCCGAGCGCAGCTGCGGGTACCAGCTAGAGTTATATATTTTACAGAATTTTTGAATTATTACCATAAAACGTCCTCCTTAGTTTAATAGAAAGTCACAAAGTTTATCTTAAATATAAGACGAAGTTCTCGTTAAATAAATTTGCTACAGGATAGTGCATTTTCTTCGTGCAGGATTACAGAAAGAAAGTTATATTTTGTTCGGCCATAATTCTTATCCCTGCAACATATTAAGGGTCACACTGGCACTAAATATTATCCTTCCATTAAGTTTACGATTCTTAGCAAACTTTCTTGACGTTGAGCTTGATAACACTTGACTTAATAAACTTTTTAGATGTGTTTGTAAAACTCTTAACAAGGAATTATATGTTTATAGACCAGGGTCGATAATTTTAGAAACCAAAAAAAATAATAGTATGATGAAACCCACTGAAAAAGAAAGAGAATATAACAAAAATGAAAGGAAAAATAATTTACGGGCGATCCGAGGTCGGGAAGTGGAAGGGGGTGAGTTTTTAAGGGTAAAAAACGATTTATCTCGATTTCCAGCAAAACTACAAGTCCTATGGAAAAACGTTTAATAGCAAAGTTGTAGGCAATAAAAAGATCTACAACTTTTGTATTTACACTTTTTTCACATAACCTCAAAATTTATGTGGAAAATTCAAATAACCAAGTTTTTGGTTTTTTATTTTTATCTTTTACAAAAAAATTTTTTTCACGAAGTTTGGTGAAAACTTACCTTTGTATGTCCCAAATACACTGTAATTTTTTTGATTTAAAATATTTATTTTTTCACCTTATTTTGACTTAATATCGAAAAAGCACCCTAATTTTCAATCGAAAATTCTCACGTCAAAATATCTGCGCTGAGCTCTTTGTTTATTGAAATCTCTACTTTCTGATGGTGTAAAAAAAAATTATTATGGTAAATGTTCTTAAAAAATGCAAAGAAACGAAAAAACTCGAATCCGAAAATTTTTTTTTAATCATTATGTACAAATTTGAGCTATTTATTAAAATTAATATTTTAATTACTCGAAAAACGTAAGATTCCATGTTCCATCGATAAACAAAAAAATTACAAATCCATAAAACATAGATAACATAAACATAAATAGCTCAAAATTGTACATAATGATTTTAAAAAAAAATTTCGGATTCGAGTTTTTTCGTTTCTTTGCATTTTTTGAGAATATTTACCATAGTAATGTACGTTTTATTTACACCATCAGAAAGTAGAGATTTCAACGAACAAAAAGCCCACCGATTTTTTTAAAAAAGCAGATATTTTGACGTGAGAATTTTCAATTGAAAATTAGGGTGCTTTTTCGATATTAAGTCAAAATAAGGTGAAAAAATAAATATTTTAAATCAAAAAAATTATAGTGTGTTTGGGACATAAAAAGGTAAGTTTTCACCAAATTTCGTGCAAAAAAAATTTTTTTGTAAAAGATAAAAATAAAAAACCAAAAACTTGGTTATTTGAATTTCTCACATAAATTTTGAGGTTATGTGAAAAAAGTGTAAATACAAAAGTTGTAGATCTTTTTATTACCTACAACTTTGCTATTTAACGTTTTTCCATGGGACTTGTAGTTTTGCTGGAAATCGAGATAAATCGTTTTTTACCCTTAAAAACTCACCCCCTTCCACTTCCCGACCTCGGATCGCCCGTAAATTATTTTTTCTTTCATTTTTGTTATATTCTCTTCCTTTTCCAATGGGTTTCATCCTACTATTATTTTTTTTCACTTTTATCATTTTCAAAGGCTTCATTCAGCCCTGGTCTATTATATCATACGATTCATTTTATTTATGCCATATTAGTTAATTAAAAATTGGCCCTTTTTGTCTTTTCAGTCAATGTAATGTGTACCCTTTTAATTTATATTTAAAAAGAATGCTAAACAAACCCATATTATGATAAATAATTGAGCTATGTCTCAACAAATTAAAATATTGACACTGTAACAACCGATTATTTAGCAACAGCGATGGCGGGTCCACATCTCCAAACTTAAGCGATTGAGGACGTCAATATCGAAGAATAATGAATACGGTGGTGCCATTCACAAGCATGGATTACCGATATTACGTCGCCAGTGTAATTGTGTATCCATCAATGGCTACGACGATAAGCATACAGTTTGATAATCCTGAAGCTTAAGCCAACAGTGGCGTGACCAGTAGTGATGACATCACAATAAAATTTTATGAAAGAAATTATTCGATTTTTTCAATAACTTTTTTTTTAATCTTTAACGATAGATCTAGTCATCGTTTATTATAACATAAAGCTTAATCGCGAACTAAATGTTTTTCCTATTGGTGATGATGACCTCGAGGTCGAAGCATGTCCTAATTTTTGATCTTTCAATATGATTTATAGAGATCTTTTTCATAATTTTTTACTCTCAAAGATATTTGTGGTTTGGACTTTAATTCCTACAATTTAAAACTTCAACCACTGAGAAAATGAATCTTAAATGTCTATTAAAAGCCCTTTATCTTTAGACATCGCGATACCGCTCCTGGACTGCAGAACTATTTGTTGGGATGATGGATTGATGTTAGAGTAAACAATGAACGGTTTGTCGGCCATACCAAGAATGCTTATTAGGTAAACCAACATGCTTTTGGGAAGTATTATTAAAAATGAGTTCGATTATACTATATATTTTCTGTTCATCACAATATATTGCCTTCTACTTCACTGTATCATTTTCACCCAGCTCCTTTGTATCCTCAGCACTATACAAACTGTCTATTACGTCGCTCTTCCCGATAAGTACACATTATTACTCCCGTTATTACATGGGGATTTTCGTCTAAAGATCGGGATTAATTTTCAGAACACTATTGTTCTTTTTCCTCGTTTTGCTGGAAGTAATACCGCGACACTTTTATGTTTTCTTTCTGGATTATTTCTTTTGAATAAGGGAGAATTACGGAAAAAGAAACAAAACCTTTAAATTTTCTTTTGAAATGAGAATTTAAAGAAGGTATTCTGAGACGATGTATAATTTTATATGTTTCTTTATTGTGTTTCCAACTTCAAAGAATACTAGGTATAATTTACATAAGAACAGTTTAACAAGAATAAGCTTATAAACTGTTATCAAATTATATTTTTTCAGCTAAAACTTTTTTGACGCTTGTTTAGGAACACCCAGTAGCGCCACAATGGCAAAACTCCCAATTATCTTATTAAAACAATCTGGTAGCCTACGGCTTGTTTCTTTTGCTTCAATAATTACTGAAAAATCCTGCCTTTAAGATAGTTTAACTTGATCAGATAAACCGAACAATCAACATAATTAAAAACTGAACCGTTCGAAGCCGTATAGTATTTCCTGCTTAAGTAAAACTTAATACATATATGTGGGGACTTATTTACATACTATAAATATAAAACACTGAAAAAGTATTTTAATTGTTGAAGATGCTGAAAAACCGGTTTAGATTGTCTGAAGACTGGAGACAAAATGAGTGTGATACTTTCACATTTTGTTATATAAAACGGACTAAAATTAACAATTTCTTATTTTTTTATCGGCACTACCATAACAGAAGACTACGCAAAGTGTGTTAAACCTTTCTGAATATTAATGCATTTAATAAAGCTCGTAGGTTACGAATTATTTCTCTTATTGCATTAACAATTATCACGCTTAAATGAATTAGATAAATGTATTTTCCAGAAATCATACATTTTATAGACATAAACTCTGCCTGATATAAAACTCTATCCATTCTCTCAATATTTTTAGAGGTAATCAACTAATTCTAATAATTAGTGGTTCACTCGAGACGAAAGTTTTTTCTGCGAGAATCTCTTGTTAGGTAATATCAAGTACTATTATTTTGGTCATGCGTGAGTTGAAAGTCACAACTGCCAGATTTTAACTTTAGAATTCTAGAAACACTTTTGAAAATCGTTTCAGAATGATGCGTTTATGGTAAATGTAATAATAAAAACTAAAAGAGCTAAGCTGAGAGAGCTGAGAGAACTAAGCGAAACTGCGAGACTCTCGCGACACGAGACGAGAAAGCATTTTGCGAAGCGAGATTTGGAAACAATCTCGTTAAGTGTAGATTTATTTGTTTTTAATTATTTTTATTTGAACTCTTTAAATTTGTTGTTTTAAAGTTCTCGTCACCTTTAATTGGTCATAGTTGGTTCCTTGGGCATTAATTATTTCAAGTGATTGAACACTTGGAATGTATATATCTATGATGAAGGAAAGGTATGCATGCATATAACGTACGTCACATACGTTAAGAGTATTTATACGCTCAAAAAATGTCCATCGTTTTGCACTTATGAATTTACTAGTTGGAGAAACACCATTCCATTTAGATCTTTGGAGGTATGAGGAGTGGTATCAGATATTGCACATGTACATACGGAGGTTGAGTCACAATAGTGGACCAATTTTTTCTTTTAAAACTTTTAGAACATTTACAATGCCAGTTCTGTTTTAAGTAATCCTAATCTTAATAGTCTATAACTATTCAAATTTTTTTTATAAAAATTAAATATGGATAAATACACAAAAGTAGTTACAAAATAATGCGTTATGAATAATGATTTAGGTACTCTTTTTTTTAGTTTCGTAAAGCCGTTTAATAAAGATCGCGTTACCGGTTCTTATTCCAGAGAGCAAGTAACGCACGCTGTTGGACCACTCAGTAATTTAAGTCCGCCTATGCAATTTGTCCATTTGTCTCTTATCGCGTAATTGGTTGAATAATTCATAGTAATGGCCTACTTAATGAATTTATTATTGAATGAATAAAGAAAACATGATCCTAGTACTGACCATTAAACTATTCTAAACCTAATGTGGGATATTTTCTTCCTGCACTAAACATATGGTTGGGTAGATACCAAAAATTGTTTTTTAATTAGATTTTATTTGTTAAGGTTTCGTTCACACTTTTTGACTTTTTATTGTTAAATCAAACTAAACGTTATGGTGTAGTGGTAGTGTACACTGCAGGGCCCCCGCAAGGATTAGCGGCGCCCGCGTGCGGGAATCATTTTGGCGCCCTTTAAGTAATATACTTTTAGGATATAAGTACCTAATTTAACACAATAAAATATAGTATTTTGTACTTAATGAAATAACAGAATTTTTCAAACTAAAACTTTATTCTTCATTAAATTAGATAAAAAGATACAACAGAAACCAAACAATAAATCTACGATCTAATTCTAAAATTATATAGATATTTTTCTAGATTTTCCTGATGCAAATTCATTAAGGCTATAATAATTTTATTCCGGACTTCTGGGGAACCCTGTATAATATACTTAATAGGTAAAGACTTAGCAACAAAAATAAATATTATTTGAAATTGTTTGTGTAAATCTAAAGCGACGCATAGCCACTATTGTCCTGGTTTTAAAAATTCAAATTACCCACAAGAAACATCTTTACAAGTTTCTTATCCATAACTATTATGGGGCCTATTCCATTAATCCTGTGTTTTTTTGAAAAAATGCAATGCGAAAAAGTTCGCCAAAAAATACTTGAAAATTGAAAATCCCTTAATTAAATATTTTACATTCTTTATCACGTAATTTGTCAGTATAATATCACGAAAAAAGTCGTTGCAGTCATATTCGGTTATTTTTAAAATTTTAATTGGTTCACCTAAATATTTTCCAGTTACTGCAGTAACGCGATTTTTGTATTTATAGCCACCAGTTTCTTGCTCTTCGAAGGAAAAAAAAGTGCCGTTCATTCATATTTTAGATTTGAACTTGTGCCAAAATGTACAAATAAAGGAAGTCAAGGAAATAAGACGACTAAACCGAGGTGTTATATTTGAATGAGCGGATAATAAAACGCGTCTTTTTCTTGTTTGAAATATTCATAAATACTTTGATGATCTTTTTAATTATTTTTACGATCTTACGTCCTTAAAAATTGCTTCATATTGCAGCAAATAAGTTAATACATTAAATATAGACCACGCACCGTAAGGTATATTTTACAGAAAACAATGAAAACGTAACAAAAGCATATTGTTTTTTAAAAGCTTGTTATGCTAAAATTTAAAATTTGCATGATGGACAACTTTTATCCACACCATATTAAAAAAAAATAAGAAAAATATTTGCCTTGAACAAACCCGAACAAACCAGAAAATATACATACTGGGTGTTATAAAAAAGGCTTACTATATTATTAAAATACTGTGCGAGTAAAAATTATTTGCATCAAAGAGGGCTTGGATTAAAAAACGTAGGGCTTGGTTTAGATCACAATGATATGGGGACGATATATCTAACCAAATCTAGGTTAAAATTTTGTCAAATTCATATTATTAAATGATATGCCAAACTAATGAGTAATAAAATAAGTAGACAAATACAAATTTATTTTTGTTGTTTACAAAATTAACAAAGTAAGAATATACAGAAAGAAAAAGAAAAATAATTACATAAATTGCTGAAATTGGCCAAATTGGCTCCAAGCATAAATTCACACGTCTCTTCGTATTTTCGAAAGTGTTGACCAGCATCTCTGCGGCTTGAATTTTTTGGAATAATTGCACTTTATAAGGAAATAAATTTAGCTGCTTCTTAAGAATAGTCCTGCATGTTCCATAAGATCTTCCCACTTCTTGGGACAGGCGTCTTATACAATTTGTTGGCGTATTTTGCATTATTTCACGAACGTTTGCAACAAGTTCTTCTATTCTTACAGATGGTCTTTCTGCTCTTTTTTTGTGTTGTAGAGAACCTGTTTCCCTAAACACAGCCACGGTTCTTTTCAGGCAATGATTAAAATACCCAGCAATATAAGCAATGTTAGGAAAATGTTCGTGAAAATCGTCCATGCACAAACCCGGATTGTATTGCCACTCACCATTTACTCTAACCCTGTTTCGAAAATACGCTTCAACCATGAGTGTTTTGTGCTGTTCCGTAAAGCCCATTGTGTGAACTGTTCAAGAAATTGGAAAAATTAGCGATGAATCAAATTACTTGTAACGACTGTCAAAGATGACGGAATATAACTGATTGATTGTTAATTCAGGTAGTTACTGACACCCAAGAGGTATTAAGCTCTACGGCTAAGCATTACGTCCTTAGATGCAAGGCCCTCTTTGATGCAAATAATTTTTGCTCGCACGGTAGGTAATTCGTATGTGCAACGTTGCCAAACATTCCTAATTTTAGTCATCATCAACTATAGCTGCCAATAACACCAGTAGTAAATAAAAAAAATATTTGTTTCTCGTTCACTTTTTAGCTTAATATAAAATATTCAAGTTTCAGGTCAAAAAAACGAAAATGTATATCAACGCTAGATGGCGCCTCGCGCTAGATCCTTCTGACGGTCCTCGCCGTTTACCGGTTGTAGGTTGAACTTTACGTTTCCTTTATTTCGTCGGATCCTAGCCTCACTGATGAGCTATGTTATGTCGAAACGCGTTTGAGAATGGATAGGGCGAAATAAAAGAAAAAGAACTCTTCTTCTGATTTATTTTGGTCGTAAATTTTTCTTAATTTTTGTTAGAAACGAAGTGTAATGCACATTACTGAGTTCAAAATAACCTTTTTCCTTAACCAGACTATTTGGTATTCAAAATTCATAAATAATTTTTTAAGGGGACACTGTTATTTTAAATAATAATTAATCCTAACACAAAAAGCCCAGAAGCTTTTAACAGGCTTCCCGAAGATAAAACACTAACTTAATAATGCCATGTTATTTACATAAAAAAGGAAAAGTTGCAACCCTTTTAAGGCAGCAAGAGTGTTGTGTTAACGGGAGGACAGGACCGTATATCATTTTATTTACGTATTAGTAGGGAACGTTTATTTGAAGACTAATTTTATATAATAACATATTGATGATGACTTTAACTTGACTTTGAAGTTAATGTTTGCTGGTTTTAATGATCTGTAGAGTGTAGACGCAACTCAGCAATAGTTTGATTGCTATAAGGATTTTATGCATATCTGGCTAAAGGTAAGAAAGAAACCTATGTTTGTGGTTTTTGAACCAGTTCTACAGAGTCACCAGTAAGTAAAGCCCGCATCATTTGGGATTTTTTTTTATTAACAGCTTTATTAAAAATTTGACTTTGGCATCAAGTTCTGCTTTGATCGAGATGAAAATTAAGCAAAAAAATAGTTGTCCCGTGGTTCGCATTATCTGTCAAATTTTAATTTTTTCCAAAAAATAATTCAAAAGTGGGGTTATTTCTGAAAATATCGAAAAAAGTTATTAGAAAAAGTTTTTTTAAATGCAATTTCTAGCCCACATTAAAAATTTCAGCTGTATAAGATAATTTTGATTTTTTACCTATATTTTGTAAATTGCACCACTTTTGCAAAATAAGACTCAATAACGCAACCTACAAAAAACTTCTTAGTTTTGACAATGCTTTATTTCAGATACATTTTCTTTAAAGTAGGGCCATATTAAATGTGTGTTTTTCTACAAAATCAAAATTGGGCTATTAAAATTTGGTCGCATGATGCAAAGTTTATTTGTTTTTGACCCTGTATAAGGTAACTTCATAAAATAAGTATTTTTGAAAATGTAGTTTGTGTCTGAAAGTAATACACGTTAACGTTATTATGACATAGCTTAATAATAAATTATAATATAGGGGTTTTAAATTAAATCGTTGAAAATAGATAAACCTTATGTTGTTAAAATTTATTTTACACATTACTGAAGACACTGTGTTCTTTTTGTCTTAATATTAAGGTGTATTACTTTCAGATACAAAGTACGTTTTCAAAAATACTTATTTTATGAAGTTACCTTATACAGGGTCAAAAACAAATAAACTTTGCATCACATGCGACCAAATTTTAATAGACCAATTTTGATTTTGTAGAAAAACACACATTTAATATGGCGCTACTTTAAAGAAAATGTATCTGAAATAAAGGATTGTCAAAACTAAGAAGTTTTATGTAGGTTGGGTTGAGTCTTATTTTGCAAAAGTGGTGCAATTTACAAAATATAGGTAAAAAATCAAAATTATCTTATGCAGCTGAAATTTTGCACGTGTGCCAGAAACTGCATTTAAAAAAACTTTTTCTTATAAGTTTTTTTGATATTTTCAGAAATAACCCCCCTTTTGAATTATTTTTGGAAAAAATTAAAATTTGACAGATAATGCGAATCACGTGACTATTATTTTTTTGCTTAGTTTTCATCTCGATCGAAGCAGAACTTGATGCCAAAGTTAAAGTTCGAATAAAGCTATTAATAAAAAAATCCCATATGATGCGGACTTTACTGGTCACACTGTATAGTTCTAATGAAATATTTCCTATAGTTCACCGTAAACTATTCATACGGGTCTGACAGCGTCAGACTGGTATCAATTGGACCAACCCAGTGGCCAGTGGCCAACCCCATCCATTTTCTAGAACCTATAATTTCAAAAGTGAAATTTTAATAATTTATTAAGAAAGTTAAACTTGCTTTTAACAACCAAAAATTAAGAAGTATTAAATTTAATTATGCAATACGCCCCTGATAAAGGGCGCAGTCTCGTGGTCATGATTATAAAAACATTAAAATCGGAACTCGAAAGCTGGCCCGACAATCTCATTGATATGCAAGGCCGACCTCTTCGACCGGGGGCACAAAAGGAAACTTACAAAAGGGATACGTCGAGGGATATAATGACATGCATAGTACAAAAGGACACCTTTGTGTGGAGACGTCGATTCGATTTTTGCTGCCTCTTTGTGAATTTTCCTCAAAAGCTTGCTACTGTGTTATTTTGATAAACCTATATATCCACATCCACCCGTTCCCGTACAATGTAGTTTATTTGACTTTTCTCCGGGTTTTATTACAGAACAGTTTCTTTTTGTTAAGAATAAGTCACAATAATTTTTTTGATAAGATAAGAAAAAGTGTTTTTCTCGGACACTCAAAGTGACGCCCAGCCCATATAATCCCAAATAGTCATTTCCCAGTAGCGTAGCAAACACTCCCGCGCCGCGGAGGGGCCCGGCGGGCCAGGGGCCCACAATTGACGGCCCCTCCAAAACTTGCTGCCAGCTTTGCTTTTCATAGGTATTTAATTTCATAATTAATTTAATTTTTTTATATTCTTGAATTTAACTTTGTGAAGTAAAAAGAATTAGATATACTTAAAAGCGCGGAATTTACAAACGATATACCATAAAGACTTGTCCATTGACTTTCCTAGTCAAATTTTAAGCCTCAGAAACGGACTTGGAAATAGTATTTAAAAACTAAAAACAGGGTATGAACTTGCGGATCCTTTATTAATAAAAAATCAGTGTGTTTCTTCAAATTTTCCAGATGTATCCAGTGCAGTGCTGTTATTTTTTTTTTACCAGTTAGTGTGGCATCAGCGGAACGATCTTTTTCCAAACTTAAAATAGTAAAAACCCATTTACGTAACACCATGGGAAAACAACGCATTTCGGATTTATCCTTAATCAGTATGGAACACGAGTTTGTTAAAACATTGAATTATCGGCGAAATTGTAAACGATTTTGCAAAAAAAAAACTCTCGACGATCTGGTCGTTTTGTATAATACCTTGTATAGTAGGTACCTAGTGACATACCTAATGTTTGTGCAGACTTTTTGAGTGTTCAAGTGTTTTACTGTTTTCTGTGCAGTGTTTTTAACTACTGCTAATACCTACAGCAATTGTGTTGAGAAATAAATTGTATCTTCTGAAGGCGACGCATTTTGTTCCCTGTAAAGCGCTTTCTCTACAATTAAGAAAGCCCGCTCCAAAAACGAATTGTATCCGTTAGAACCTATAATCCACCAAGACGTTGGTAGGGGTTCGTAGCGATCGGTAATCGCCGAAGTATTAGTTTTAATGTAGATATTTGTAGCGCAGGGCACATCGTTGTTCGGAGTCTTCTACCTAACTGTCTCAATTTGAATTCTATTGATCGTACCAATACCTGTTTCAACTAATTTATGTTTACTTTGTATATTAGTTTTTTAAACTTTGCATGTCAGACAAAGCGATAGAAGATTCTTATTTCGCACAACCCATTATTAGTATTGGACTTTAAAAGCTATGGACGAATTTTACGATCTCAGTAAACCATGTTGCATAATATATAATCATACGCAATGTTAAACGATAAGAACAATATCGTATTAGAAGCTATTTAAATTTTTGGGAACTACGGTTCTGATGTTTAGTGGTAAGTATATGCTTTATTAACCGTAGCAAGCAAATATTATTATGATTAAAGAAAGTTTCATTACAACTGCCAGTCGGAACTAATACAGTATCTATATAAAACCAGATTACATCTCTAATAGAACTTGATAACTACTGTGAGTATTCAGAGCAATAATGGCTATAAACCATTCTATGGTAGTTTTAACTCCTATTTCCTATTGGCTAATATATCGTGATATTACTACACAACGGTCTAGCAATTTTCGTTGTCTTACAGTAGGAAAGCGCGTTGCTATCACATATAAAATTAAACCGTTCTATAAATGAATTCTTATAAGGAATAGATGTTTTTTTTTCAGTGTGGAGTTAAGAGGAACTTTTTATCTCTATAGAAAAATTTTTGGTACATAGAAAAATATTTTTTTCTACTCCCTGCTTGGTAAGGAATCCTCATTGACACTAATTGATTTGGGGTAGAAGGTACCTAACTTGGATTATCTGAATCAAATCAAATGAAAATAATTTTTTTGAAAATGAAGCAACCGGAGTAGATAATGTATATTACACAACTCGGAAGGTATATAAGTCATTCTAAAGCTAGACAACTAGTAGCCCCAGAGATTGGTGATGGGTAAATTTTAAAAAAGATTTTTTTTTTATCCGCAAAAGGACCTAATTATGGAGTGTTTTTTTTGTGTTACTATTGGCTGGTGACATAGTAATTTATGAACTGGGGTGAAAAGGCTTAGACGAAAGATAATCCTCTTGTTTTATCTTTTTTGTACAGCACATCTGCATAATATTATGCGTGACTATTATCTATAAATACTTTTACAAAACTGAAACCCTTTTGCCGCCATAAGGAGACTTTATTATTCTATTTTTAGTTAATATAATTAATACCAGGGGCGTAATGACCGCCAAATTTTCATTATTCAATCGGGAGCAAAAAGACGAAACTCAAACTTGAGTTAGTTCTAGTGCTGGGACATCGAAACGGAACATCGAAAGCTAACATCGATGGCTTAAAAACATTGTAAAACATCGATGTTTTCTAAAATAACCGGTTAACTCGTCAAATACTAATATTGATACTGGCGGTGCCCAGAAAAAAGATCGTCGGTTCCATTTATTGAGTAAAAAAAAAACAACATAAAAACCGAATTTTCATCACTCGAATTATAACATTGTTGCATTGAACATCGAAAGGTAAACATCGATGTCAAAAACATCGAACATCGGTAACAGAACATCGCCCAGCACTAAGTTAAACTACAAATATTAGGCATCTTTACGAATCATTTATACAGTTTTATCGACTCGTATATATTAATTAAAAATCTATTCTAATATACTCAAAAACTTAGTTTCAAATATACAAAGTTGATGACTCTCCACTTCTTATTTTAATTTTTGCAACATAGATGGCTCTATGTGCCAATTTCAGATGCCCATCCTAATTATATTGCAAATATACAGGGTATATTACTATGGAAAGGATAGTGGAGTAACAAAAACTGATTGCCCCCTCCCCGCAAACGTTTTCAGGGGCCCCCTCTCTATAACGAATGGAAAATGGTAATTCTTATTTTCATCACTATTAGGTTCAGGTTTATGAATTTTTAAATTCCTTAATCGTGTAATAATTTAATTAGGGTTAAACTCACATTATGTGTTAAGTATTTAATATTAAAACAGCAAACGATTCGAATTTATTTTATAATCATAGGTGGACTGGTAGAGATAACAGAGTTATTAAGTCATTATATGTAATATTCCAGCAAACATGATGCTAAATCAAAATTTTAAAACACCACTTGTAATGTTGCTTACCATGTATGGTAGTAACGGGGGTATAGTTGAATTCATATAAACTTTTAACGCCGTGACGTTTCAGTTCTGTCATACTTGTCAAATACTGCAGCAAGTCATAAAATATAAATTTCTAATGGCTAAATTTAATAAGTATAATTGTACTGCACACAAAGTATGTCTATCTTGTATTATTTCATACGATTAAAAAGAGATAGAAATAAAATGAGTTGGCCGAACAATTCCAGAAAAGAAAAAGAAAAAACACTGACCAATCTCAGCTGTATAAGAAATTTAGTAAGTTGGTGAATTCTAAAGTAACTAGACAATGACAAGTCTTGACATTTGGCATTAAAACTTTATGTGAATTTAACTATAGCAGTGATCGAGCCTAAGATGGAAAACAAGACGCTGCAAAAGCACAGAACAGAAACATCGTCAAAATATCCGAGAACATTTAAGTGATAGATTTCCCTTTAGGGCAATTAGAACAGTAGCGAGTTTCGATTATCCGCTACACGGCGACTTGTTACCGACAAGGACGCCCTCCACCATCCTAATTAGACTCGCAACTTATACAAAACGATGTTACATTTACGTCATACTATCCGTAGATGCGATGAGTTCGTAAAAACGGACAAACTCTCACCATGCACATTCGCCCTTTGATCTTAACCGCTATAAAGAGATATAACCATTAGGTTTTCATCAGTATATGCGGCTATAGCGGGCGCTTCGGTTCCGTTTGTGCTCTCTGGGATTAAGGAAATATAAGTGGTAAACTAGGAGACTACTCGTTCATTATGAATTAATGTACGACCTTTTACATCAAACGCGAATGTTCATTTTTGCAATGGACTCGGTTTTTTACGAAAGAAAACTTTTGGCGAAGACTGCTGGACGCTTTTACTACGAGGGACTTAGAAACATGACCCCGACTAATGGCACAACAAGCATTCACTTTCAGATGAGACAAACTTTTTCAACCGGCGCGGCGTGTCAAATTTGATTTCAATTCGTTTATTACTGTTTTGCGAAATTAAAAAAAAAGCAATGGCAACAGAGAAACAGAATGGTCCTGGAAAATATTTAGGAAAGAATAAAAAGAAGTTACCAAGTTATTATTTTATTGTTCACTCGATCATTAATATTATCTTTCTTCCACTTCCAGGCATTCTATATTTTCCCAGTTCTGCTTCAATTCTTGAACGGTTTTTTGTAGTAAAACGATTTTTTTGGATATACCTACTACGTGACCCATTTCAAATCACACCATAAACACATTCATGTTTCCTGTTTAATCTGTTCATTTTATAAAATATAGAATATAATATCGAATATAGAATATAGAATATAGAATAAAGAATACAGAAGATAGAATATAGAATATAGAATATAGAATATAGAATATAGAATATAGAATATAGAATATAGAATATAGAATATAGAATATAGAATATAGAATATAGAATATAGAATATAGAATATAGAATATAGAATATAGAATATATTAGAATATATAATATAATATAGAATAGAATATACAGTGAGAAAAATTATCTAATAAGGCAGAGTTGTGAGGACATCATTTGTATTGATAGCTTATTTCGTATTAACCCATATTAAATAAATTGCTAGTGTATCAAACCCGCTTTAGTGTTATATCAATTCCACATTTGCTAGAACAGTGTTTTTGTTGGTAGTAATCAGTTCCATTAGCAGCACAGTCTTGTTGAATAATAAACAACCTTTAATACAGCAATTTTCAATCTACTCAATGCGACGAATTTTGTTCCAAGAAAAGCGCTTTCTTTACAATTAAGAAAACAGAACAGTATCCTCAAAAACGAATTGTATTCGTTAGAACCTATAATCCACAAGACGTTAGTGGGAGTTCGTAGCGATCGGCAATCGCCTCGCGTATTAGTTTTAACGTATTTTATTATTTAAATGTTTGAGAATTACTGTACTGATTTTTAGTGGTAAGTATATGTTTTATTAACCGTAGCAAGCAAATATTATTATGAATAATGTCAAGTCTGCTAGTCGTAACTAATACTGTACATAAAACCATATTACACCACTAACAGAACTTGATAGTTACTTTGAGTATTCAGAGCAGTAGTGGTATAAACCATTCTATGGCAGCAAAAACTCATATTTCTCATTAGCTAAATTACCGTGATATTATCACTACACAACAGTCTAGCAATTTTCGTTGTCTTACAGTTGGAAAGCGCGTCGCTGTCACATTCATATAGTATTAAACAGTGTTGTATAAAGATTATATGAATTCTTATAAGAAATAGAAGGCTTTTTTCTCAGTATACTTTAAAATCCACTTTGGGTATGGACCATTTCTTCAAATTAGAATAGAATATAACATATTGCTGAAAACAGATGTCTAAGAGGTTTATTAAAATTGCTTTATTAAAGGTTAATCCAGTTTCTTGAGATTTTATGTTTTGCATGCACTTATATAGAACTAAATACCTGTATGTGCAATGCTGTTATCAAAAATTGAAGCGAGAAATTGTTTCAAAATCAATAGTAATTTATTATCATCTCAAAAAAACTTTTAGGTAACATTCAGGTGATCTAAGGTATGTAAAATTAAAATAATGTAAATAAGTGGACCAGTGGACCAAGGTATTGTTAGGATTTGGTTCCTTTTTCCGGACTTCTTTTCACTCTAAAATTGTAACGGCACTACTCCGTTTACTCAGTTATTTTGCAGAGGATAACAATTTGCAAGAGGATATTAAAGTTTATTTTGAGACCCAGCAGCAATTATGTCGAAAAATGTAATTAAGATAACGTGGACTGGCACGATTTAACTATGAATGCCTGTAGCCGTAATGACACCACTGTTTACAACACACTACCATACGTAATGGATTGTTTAAACCAATAAATTGATATAAACCGCAGAACAAAGTTTGGTAATATAAACAATATAAACATGTTGGTTAATGTAAACTTCCACACATATCTCTATAAAATTTATATGGCATCAATAACTATAACTACAATTAAATGTTATGTGCTGGCCTCATATTTATCTTTGCCCCAGTGAATATATATTAAATGTTTTTGTAATAAAATTGTTTGATGCGTAAAATTGTTCCGAATCACCAAAACATTTATTGCATTCATATCAACAAATCTGTCTTCGTCTGTATAGTGTTTTCCATAAACATAAAAGTTTATTAACTTGTTATTATTTAAACTCTTTTCACGAAGACTTTACGAAAGGAATTTTTATTATTATTCACGTAATAATAAGAAAAGGCATAATCGTATACCACCACTTAACGAGAAGCGCTTTCCTCGGTGTTTTTGTTTTTCCAATTAAATCTTAAAATAATTATTTCAAGATGTTTCAACGTGAAAATGCAATAGAATATTGAAAACTGTGACGAATGATTTATTTTTGATACGTAGCATTATTTTAAAACAGTATGTTATATAGTACGTACGCGACGGAGGATTTACCTAAATGTTACCGAAATGAAAATGAAAACATGAAATTGGGGATTGATGGTAAAGGATTGTTGAAGTTTCACCAGCATTACCAAATAGAAAAATGTATCTAATAACACAATATTTTTACCATAAGTAAAAGAAAGTAGGAAACAAGCATTAGAAAGCCAATTGGTATATCATTATAATCATAGCAAAGCTTTAAAGACTAATAGATAAAAAAAATACTGTTTACTTTATTTTAAGAAACCGATAACCTAGGAACAATGGAACGATGAGGAAAGGTAAAAAATTTGGATCTTATAAATAAAAAATTTCTTTTGTTTTTGAGATCTTCGAGTAAAGAAATAAATTTATTTGAAAATTACATAAACTTATTTTCAATCAATTAAAAGACTCCTTTTTGCTGACGTTGCTTATAGCAACGGAAGATTATCGCGATAATTTTGTTAGTATCTACTTAATGAAATTAATAAGTGATAATTTTTCTGTAAAAAATGAAGTGCTTTATATCTATTGGCAAAAGTCACTCAGAATAAAAACAAAACACATTTTGTTGCTAACTTATAATTTTTATTGATACTGACCAATTTGCTTTACATATCGAACACCGGGGCTAAAAGAGACACATCAAAAATTTAACTAAACTCATCGGAAATATGTTTTTTTTAAGTTTCATTTGAAACTATGTAGACATTTAACTTCAGATGTTATGGTTAACAACGAATTAATGTTTTTAATGTTCTTGAAATTTTGTTAATAAACCTTAGTTACTAACAAGTAAAATTAACTTCTATTGTAAAAATACAGTGCGTCATATTAAACTAAACTCATCGCAAATATGTTTGTTAAAGTTTTATTTGAATTTAAAACTATAAAGACATTGGATTTAAGATAACAAATTTGTTATTTAATGTTTCTCACATTTTAGTAATAAAAATAAGTTATTAACGGCTAAAATGAACTTCATTTCTAAAACTCTAATTAGTTACAATTAAGTAAAGCCGCCGGAAATATGTTTTTGTAGCATTTTAACAAAAAAATTACAATAAGAAAAAACTCCAATTTATGAAATTTTCTTACCGAATCTCCCACGCAGCAGAATTAATTCCCGATAATTCTGCTGCTAGGGAGATTATAAGTGAGAATCCACTTGACCACAAAATTACTATTTTCATTAACATTTTTAAAAAGTATTAAGTAATTTATTAATTTACCCCTATATTAAATAAGAATAAAATCTCAAATTTTATTAGTTTAATTTTATTTATTAGATTCATACTGTGATAAATCACATGGTATGTTCTATACAGTCGTTTACTTCTAGGTTGATAATTTACGAGAGCTTCTATTATATTTAAACTGATAGGTAGTATATGTGTGCGGTCCATATTATAAATGTCAGTTTTGGTTTACAATCATTGTTTAATATTTGATAAATGTAGGAATGCAAGTTGCAGTAATAAAAATGTGGCGTTTGTTCACTTTTTATTTCAGTAAGGTCAATTATTAATAAGACGCTAGAAATGTTTCTCGCTGTTATAAGATAATGTTTAACACTGTGAAAAAACCCTTCTATTCCTTATAAGAATTCGCATACTCTTTATACAACTGTTTATTACTCTATGTGACAGCAACACGCTTTCCTCTACTGTAAGACAACGAAAACTGCTAAACCTCTGTGTAGTGATATTATCACAGTAATTTAGCCAATACGAAATAGGAGTTCATGCTACCATAGAATGGTTTATAGCCATTATTGTTCTGAACAATCACAGTGATTATTAAGTTTTATTGGTGGTGTAATCTGGTTTTATAAACTGTATTAGTTTCGACTGGAAGTTGTAATGAAACTTGAATTAATCATATTTTGATTGCTACCGTTAATTCAGCATATACTTACCAATAAAAATCAGTACAGTAGTTTTCAAAAATTTAAATAACTTCTAGTATAACTATAGATAATTATCTATTATGCAACATGGTTTACTGAGATGGTAAAATTCGTCCATAGATTATAAAGTCCAATACTAATAATAGGTTGTGCGGAATAAGAATCTTCTATTGGTTTATCTGACACGCAAAGTTAAAAAAAATTTAAATACAAAGTAAAAATAAATTAATTAAAACAGGTACGGTACGATCAATAAAATTCAAATTCAGACAGGACAGCTAGAAGACTCCGATCAACGATGTGACCTGCGCAACAAATACTTTAAAACTAACAATGCGGCGCGCGGCGATTGCCGATCGCTACGAACCCCCACCAACATCTTGGTGGATTATAGGTTCTAACGGGTACAATTCGTTTTTGGGGACGCTGTTCTGCTTTCTTAATTGTAGAGAAAGCTCTTTACTGGGAACAAAATGCGTCGCATTGGGAATATATAATTTATTTCTTAATACAGTTGCTGTATTAAAAGTAGTTCATTATTCAACAAAACTGTGCTGCCAATGGAACTGATTACTACCAATAAAAATACTGTTTTCGCAAATCTGGAATTGATATAACACTTAGCAATTTATTTAATATGGATTAATGCCAACTATGTCTTAGCAAACCTGTTGTATTAGATCATTTTCCTTAGTGGAGTTATTTTGTTTCGCCTTACCAAAATTTATGGACATTTTTAAGCGGGGGCTTTCCAATACAATGCCTTAGTTAAATATTTAATCATTGATCTTTAAAAGTTGCAGCTATAAATAATAGTGTTTACTTCGCCATCAAAAAGAAACAGCTTTAAAAGCTATCCTGTAACTTTAACAAAGGCAACAAAGAGCAGTACGTACACGTACAGGATAATAAAATAATCTTTATAAGTGCAACTTCCTTGCATCTTGCATTCATATCAGATATAATTAAGAGCATAAAACCGTATATCCTCTTTTATTTCATTTGAATGTCACAAAAGACACGACATGACAAGAAGTGCCGACTGACTGTAAGTATTTTTACCGTGTTATATTTTTATTTGTGAAACGTAAGTAACAGGAGAGTGTCAGCTGTTAAGACACACTAAGTGAATACAAAGATCATAAATACTAAATATGAATCGCTGTGAATTAGAGAATGAGTGGCAGCATACGAGGTTTCTACAGGAAGTCTATAATCGTTTGAGTGCGTAAAAATGCATAATAGTATGCGACGTTCAAAAAATCTGTCACTAATTTTTTCCAGATTTATACAGAAAATTAATTTCCATTAAAAATATGATAACAACACACATTGTGTTGGTAATATACAAGAGCATCTCTTAATAACAAATATAATTTATTATAAGTTATGGACACGTGGGAAAAATACTGCTCTAGCATAATTTACCGATGAACATGAACCTTTCAGATTACCAACATCTATAGGCAGATAAATCAATACAGTGTGACCAGTAAAGTCCGCATCATATGGGATTTTTTTATTAATAGCTTTATTCGAAATATCAAGTTCTGCCTCGATCGAGATAAAAATTAATTAAAAAAATAGTAGTCATGTGATTCGCATTATCTGTCAAATTTAAATTTTTTTCATAAAATAATTCAAAAGTCGGGTTATTTCTGAAAATATCGAAAAAAGTTATTAGAAAAAGTTTTTTTAAATGCAGTCTCTAGCCCACATGCAAAATTTCAGCTGCATAAGATAATTTTGATTTTTTACCCACCACTAAAATTTATTTTCCACTTAATGAACACTTTACTGATGACACTGTGTTTTTTTTGTCTTAATAATAAGGTGTATTACTTTCAGACACAAACTACGTTTTTAAAAATACTTATTTATAAAGTTACCTTATACAGGGTCAAACCCAAATAAACTTTGCATTACAAGCGACCAAATTTTAATAGCCCAATTTTGATTTTGTAGAAAAACACACATTTAAGAAATATGGCGCTACTTTAAAAAAAATGTATCTGAAATAAAGCATTGTCAAAACTAAGAAGTTTTATGTAGGTTGCGTTGAGTCTTATTTTGCAAAAGTGATGCAATTTGAATTATTTTTTGGAAAAAATTAAAATTTGACCGATAATGCGAATCAGGTGACTAAGTACTATTTTTTTGCTTAATTTTCATCTCGATCGAAGCAGAACTTGATGTCAAAGTCAAATTTCGAATAAAGTTATTAAATAAAAAAATCCCATATGATGCGGACTTTACTGGTCACACTGTATGCAATAATCACCTCAAAAGTATGCTACCCAATTATTTATTGAATTTATTCTGCCTTTACTTGGTGGAACTCCATTTTAATATACGAAGAAAACACTATATTGTGTTAAAATTCTACTATATTCAAAAAAAAAATACATTTGTCGACTCAACATGTTTGATTATTCACTCTTGATAAAGCTACAGTGTAGCGAAACATGTTGAGTCGACAAATATATATTTTTTTTTTTTTTTTAATATAGTGGAATTTTAACACAATATAGTGTTTTCTTCGTATACCTAATTATTTCATGATAAATCAAACAGATTAACTGTTAGGTACTTAAACCATCCAACAGTTACAAAATGTTATAGATATAGCTCTATTTACAACTGGAGGACTCAGCATTAAACCAGCGGTTATAGGTATTTCAGGTTCTTGTACTGCAGGCTCGTGATTCAATGCGCATATATATCTGTCTTGTAAGTCCTGTGTGAAAAGACTTGTTCCTCGGATTATAAATCGGTTTCTTCCAAGTTTCCAGAAATAGTCATCTACAAGTCATGCTTCGCAGGTGTGTATGTAAAGCGGTTTAGGTACTTCTCTTTAGTCTGCATGAGTTAAAAATATTCAATGTTTACTTGTAATTCTAATCTATGTAGTTCTTAGAACCAGATAAGACATAAATATTTTAAACAAACTACCTACTTTTCAATATGTACCGGTACAAAATCATTCTTAGAAGTAAAAACACCTCCACAATACGGTAAATATAATTCAAAACACTTAATTCTAAACACCACTGTTATTTTCTGTTTCTATGTTTTGTGCTGCAGCAATGCACTTGTGTTATTTACTTTCCATTTCTATTGCTTTGAAGACATCTTAATAAATTTGCTTTGGACGAGTAAACCTTTGGTATTTAATATGGACATTAATTTTCGAAACTGTTTTAAGGGGATCTAAGATGGTTATTTGTCATAATTATATGGATTTATAAATAGCAGTGGCAGCTTCAAGTAACAATTATTTTTGGGTTATTCTAATTTTAGTTTGGAGGTCTTCAATTTTTAAAAATATGAGCTGGATTAGTTTCCATCCATCTGTTTGTTATCCTATATCACAATTTTAATATTCTAGTGGTTACCTGCAATTTTTGAAAATAATTTTTTTAAATTCTAAATTTTTTCGAAAATTCCCATATTAAGGTATAACTCTGATTACATCATTAAAAAGCTTAGACAATTCTGTATCATTTTGGTTTAAGGCTCATTGGCGTACCGATCTTGATAAGAGTGGGGGAAGCTATTGAAAGAGTAAACATTAAAATCTCTGTAACTTCTAAACGATTTATCACATACTCTTATGAAGGTCGGTACGCCAATGAGCCTTAAACCAAAATGATGCAGAATTATCTAAGCTTTCTAATGATGTTATCAGAGTTATACCTTAATATGGGATTTTCGGAGAAATTTAGAATTAAAAAAAATATTTTTAATTGTGCCATCTTTCGGCGAAATGAGGAACTTAAAAATAATTCCTAGAATTTTCTCATGACCGCTTTAATCATAATTTTTTTATCCCAAGTTTCTATGCTTAGTAGTTTCCGAGATATGGCCGATGGTCAGCCTGAATGAAACACCCTGTATACACTGGGAAGTCGAAAATCAGTAATGTTGTCTAAATATAATTAAATTGTCTACCAGCTTCTAGTCTGCAAACGAATAGTCAATCGCATTAAATATCTTAACGAATACCTTAATGGATACCACCCCACAACATTACAATGCCCCAGATCGAGTTCATGGCGCTCGCTCCAGCGGTAACTTTGTACCTTCTCGGCCATTCCAATCGGGAGCATGTTTTCTGAAGTGATGGTATCTCCCTGTATTTATTCGGTAGTTGCACAACCGGCCTGTATCTCTATCAGGACTGCGAGCTACGCGCTATCTCTATTACTGCCCACTTGATTATTTTACATTTACACGCATTTCTCTCAGGCCAGAGTTGCTGTTCTTGTTTTGTCGTCGTCCTTTTGCACTGACTTGGATGGAATAATTATAGCCATTACTTCTGAACAAAAGTAGATTAGATCACCGATAATAATTGGCTACTGTAATATATTTTACCGCATTAGCATGGGTTTCATTAATGAACAAATGAGAAAGTGCATATCTCGGCTTCTTTAATAACAGTTTACCGAACAGGACAATTCTCTTTGCTACCTGTTATTTTGTTCTACGTGTTATGCATAAACAATTATTAGAATATGTACGAGAAAATTACCTTTGTTTTGTTATTTTCACATCTTCACTACAGCTAATAATAATTTTCTAAAAATATTCAAATTTTAAATTTATGTATTTTTAAATCCGATTTTAATTATGTACTTTAAACATAAGTCATATTATTTTTGCTCAAGGAATATATGGTTAATGGATTGACCTTTTTTCTCCGGACACCCTGTATAACTTTTGAAAGGTTAGAACGCGGTTCTATACATTCACGAAAGATATTTGACACCCACACTAAGAAAAAGCCTTCTATTTCTTATAAGAATTCACATACTCTTTATACAACAAACTGTTTAATACTATATGTGACAGCAACGTGCTTTCCTACTGTAAGACAACGAAAATTGCTATATAGACCGTTGTGTCGTGATAATATCACGGTAATTTAGCCAATAGGAAATAGGAGTTATTGCTACCATAGAATGGTTTATAGCCATTATTTCTCTAAATACTCACAGTAATTATCAAGTTCTATTGGGAGTGTAATCTGGTTTTAAATACTGTATTAGTTCCGACTGAAAGTTGTAATGAAACTTGAAATTATTCATAATAATATTTGCTTGCTACGGTTAATAAAGCATATACTTACCAATAAAAATCAGTACTGTAGTTCTCAAAATTGAAACAGCTTCTAGTGTAATATTGTTCTTGTCGTTTAACATTGCAAATTATTATCTATTATGCAACATGGTTTACTGAGATGGTTAAATTCGTCCATAGATCATAAAGTCCAATTCTAATGATGGGTTGTGCGAAATAAGAATCTTCTATTGTTTTATCTAAGTAGTTCATTATTCAACAAAACTGTACTGCTAATGGAACTGATTACTACCAATAAAAACACAGTTCTAGCCAATCCGGAATTGATATAACACTAAAGCTGATTTGATAAAAAATAAATTTATTTAATAAGGGTTAATAAAAAATAAGCTATCAACACAAACTATGTCTTGGCAAACCTATTGTATTAGATAATTTTCCTCAGTGCAGTTGAAAAAATAAATATTTATACAGGTAAAATAAAGTATTATTATACAATTTATTTTCCTAAAATAGAATGCTATTCTTAAGATAAAAAATTACAAACATCACGAACAGACATGGAACAGTAACACTACTAGAAAGTTCACTTGACTCGGAGACTCTAAATCTGTCTTTCCTTGCACCAGAACACGAGCCTATAATGAGACTGAAGTTGTATAGCCCCCTCATTAACCTTTAGAGTGTAAACTCTGGTTTAAGTTAACAATGATTTAATGATAATGATATTTTCCGCATTTGTGTTGTTAACAGTTAAGTTTATTTCTAAAAAAAAAACGAAATGGGAGAATATAATTTGTGTTTCTTTTTAAACTAACCCTATTTAATAGTATCCACTATTAGATTAATATAAGACAATAAAGATATAACAATAGATGGGTATATATCCACACAGGCAAAATGTTGATCAAGCTAGATGGTCAATAATTTTTTTGAAAAAAGAAGTAATATTAATAAGTTTATTTAAAATTTAATAATATAATAAATATGTTTATACAGAAAAAGAAAAGCACGAAGTCTTTCTCCACAATCTTTATTAATCGAAAAACTAGGCGAACCTAGTATCACATCGACATGTTTCGAGTGTAGAAACACTCATCATCAGGAAACAAAGTGAAAATTAAAATGCTGATGTTTTTAGCAAGAGAAAATAATGGTGAGATTGAGCCGTAATGGAGCTTTTAATGGTGTACAAGAGATGTAAAATTGAAAAATCAGAAGGTCAAAAATCAAGACTCCAGCATACTGAAGAGTCGAGGGTTAAGTGTAGAAGCACACTGTCGTGCAGAAAAAGATAGGGTAGTAAAAATTAGGGAGTTTTGAAAAACATATCTGTTAAAAGTATTAATAAATTACTGAAACATCCTGAGTTTTATTGAGCCCAGTCAGAAACATTTGAAAATGTTGGGGTGAGATGTAAAGAAAAGAAGAGAAAAAGAAAAAAATGTTTTTTTTGGTCAAAGCATCTGTAAAAAAAAATAGAAAGGGGAATGTAGTAAATGAAATTTAAGAAGTATAGTAGATTAGCTTACCTTTTAATGTAAAAGTAAAAACAGTTGGGGTACCAGGCTTTTTACGGCCCAGTTACCCCGCCAGAGTCAAAGCAGACACATTGTGTGGAAAAAGTTTTAGAAAAAAAAAAAAATTATTGTGTTCCCGTTATAGAGGTGCTGCTGTAGCCAACACGTGTAGGATGGGAAATGAATCTAAACTTGACATTGTAAAAGAGGGGAACAAATGACAAGCGTTTTGGCGGTCAAAATGAAGAATCCTCAAGTATGCCAGGAGTTTATAAGAATTTTGTAAAAGTTATAAAGGAGAAAAGCTCAATTAAGGTTCAAAATTGCTTAAAATACTAAAAATCACTTAAAATACAAGATACAATCAATACAATCCCTATAAAATAGAAAGAAAATTACATTTAGAAATATGTTGCTGAGGTTTGAAAATAGGCATCATAAGTATTTGTGTGACGACCTCTGTTGGTTGGTTTATAAACCTAGTCAGCAACATATTTCTAAATGTAATTTTCTTTCTATTTTATAGGGATTGTATTGATTGTATCTTGTATTTTAAGTGATGTTTAGTATTTTAAGCAATTTTGAACCTTAATTGAGCTTTTCTCCTTTATAACTTTTACAAAATTCTTATAAACTCCTGGCATACTTGAGGATTCTTCATTTTGACCGCCAAAACGCTTGTCATTTGTTCCCCTCTTTTACAATGTCAAGTTTAGATTCATTTCCCATCCTACACGTGTTGGCTACAGCAGCACCTCTATAACGGGAACACAATAATTTTTTTTTTTTCTAAAACTTTTTCCACACAATGTGTCTGCTTTGACTCTGGCGGGGTAACTGGGCCGTAAAAAGCCTGGTACCCCAACTGTTTTTACTTTTACA
This sequence comes from Polydrusus pterygomalis, assembly GCA_963969555.1. NCBI lineage: Eukaryota > Metazoa > Arthropoda > Insecta > Coleoptera > Curculionidae > Polydrusus > Polydrusus pterygomalis. Next base: position 11,368,361 of record OZ018379.1, read on the forward strand.
TTAAAAGGTAAGCTAATCTACTACACTTCTTAAATTTCATTTACTACATTCCCCTTTCTATTTTTTTTTACAGATGCTTTGACCAAAAAAAACAATTTTTTCCTTTTCTCTTCTTTTCTTTACATCTCACCCCAACATTTTCAAATGTTTCTGACTGGGCTCAATAAAACTCAGGATGTTTCAGTAATTTATTAATACTTTTAACAGATATGTTTCTCAAAACTCCCTAATTTTTACTACCCTATCTTTTTCTGCACGACAGTGTGCTTCTACACTTAACCCTCGACTCTTCAGTATGCTGGAGTCTTGATTTTTGACCTTCTGATTTTTCAATTTTACATCTCTTGTACACCATTAAAAGCTCCATTACGGCTCAATCTCACCATTATTTTCTCTTGCTAAAAACATCAGCATTTTAATTTTCACTTTGTTTCCTGATGATGAGTGTTTCTACACTCGAAACATGTCGATGTGATACTAGGTTCGCCTAGTTTTTCGATTAATAAAGATTGTGGAGAAAGACTTCGTGCTTTTCTTTTTCTGTATCATTTAACTCCACTTTGAGTATGGACTACTTCTTCAAAATATGTTTATGTTGTCTTCGATAAACTTATTCTTCAATCCCCTGAAGCTGAGCTTGTTAGGGGCAAATCTTAATTTTTGTTTTATATAGTATGTAAAATCATAAATCAGAAATATGCATTAAAAATCACGTTTTAAAGTACAAATGTTAATTTATATAGTATAAACGCAGCTTTTTTGAATCCATGTTTTTATTTCGACTTAAATTTTTTTTAATGAAATCAATTTTTTAATTTTTGTTGGTAAATAATCATTTAAATAAAAACATAAATATTTGAAATTTTTTTGTCCTATGGACTTATTTATTTTAGGTTTAATGATTGTTTCATTTTTATGACGTGTATTATGATTATGGTTTTTAAATTGTATAAGGTTTTTATTTTTAAATATATATTATATTAAGATGTTATAAATATAAAGTTGTCTTATGTTCAACTTTTTTGTTTCTGAATATAATTCTTTTGAAGGATAAAGATAATCCGTATTGAATATAATTTTTAGAAACCTTTTTTGTAATATTTCTAATTTTTTAACTAAAGTTCTATTTTATTCCTCCCCAACCTAAAATTCCGTAATTTAAATGAGTTTTAACTAAAACGTTATATAATATAAGTGTTTTCGTTGTCAGATCCATCACTACATACCTGGTATCTTCTCACATAAGCTTATCCAAATAGGTGCAAAACTCAATTTAGAATTACAGATACCACGCTAGGTGGCGCAAATTCCGAACGGTTTGCAGCACCGGGATGAGGACTAAAGCAGAGTCTCCATTAATTTCATCTTCTGACGTGTTCCGTCATATTACGGCCCGTCGCGGTCGGTAGGGCTTGGATCCGACAAAGGAAATTAAAGTGGCTTAAATTTTTTATAAAACTTTTTTAAGTATATGTCTATAAGACATTGTTAGGATAAAATTAGTCGTAATTATCTAGGGGTATCACAATAAAAATTACATTCAACAAAATGTTTTACTGACTTCTCACATACTCAGTATGTTTTAACTTTTATCAATTTCTCCATATTATGTCTCTTTTACACATCATTTTTTAACTCCATAAAAGCTCCATTATTGTTCTTCACAATTTTCTCTTCTGCTAAAACCATCAGCACTAAATATATTTTTTGTCTCCGGATGATAATCGTTTCTACGTTCGAAACATGTATAGACCCTTGAAGAATTTTATTCTATTAAATTTTGTGGAGGAAGACTTTTCGTTTTTCTTTCTTTCCCATTTTTTTTATCGCAATAGCTTCGATTTGAGAAGCAGCAAAGTATGTTCTCAATCCGCAACTTTAAGTACCGCATTTTATTTGCAAGTGCTATTTGGAAATGGGGTTGTAATGGCGTGAACAAGAATTTCCTCGTGCGAGCCTTCTATTTCTATTTGTTTCTTTAATGTCAGGTATTCCTAAAGGGTGTTACAGCTGGCTTCTTTTATTGTTTTATTTTTAACTTTAGATGCCTCATCTTCTTTTATCGGTTACATATAACCGAGACTGGCCTTACGTGATGTCACCAGTGTTGATATGTAAATTGACCATTTATGGTTGTCAAGCTTGATCGACGTATATGAACTGGTTTCGAGCCGTAGGATAATATAATACCATGGGAGATAGAGGCTCGTTTAAATCGGGCATAAATGGAGAGGCCAAACCTCAAAGTCTTAAATTACTGACCAGGGAGTTTTGGACATCAAAGAAGAGTTGTATTACAACCAAATAATTTAAATATATGAATATCCTTTAATTTTATCTTTGTTCTTTCTCTTTGGTGATAGTTTAGAGGATATAGTTATATACAGTGTGACCAGTAAAGTCCGCATCATATGGAATTTTTTTTTATTAATAGCTTTATTCGAAATTTGACTTTGGCATCAAGTTCTGCTTCGAGATGAAAAATTAAGCAAAAAAATAGTACCTAGTCACGTGATTCGCATTATCTGTCAAATTTTAATTTTTTCCAAAAAATAATTCAAAAGTAAGGTTATTTCTCAAAGTATCGAAAAAAGTTATTAGAAAAAGTTTTTTTAAATGCAGTTTCTGGCCCACGTGCAAAATTTCAGCTGCATAATATAATTTTGATTTTTTACCTATATTTTGTAAATTGTACCACTTTTGCAAAATAAGACTCGACGCAACCTACATAAAACTTAGTTTTGACAATGCTTTATTTCAGATACATTTTCTTTAAAGTAGCGCCATATTTAATGTGTGTTTTTCTACAAAATCAAAATTGGGCTATTCAAATTTGGTCGCATGTGATGCAAAGTTTATTTGTTTTTGACCCTGTATAAGGTAACTTCATAAAATAAGTATTTTTGAAAATGTAGTTTGTGTCTGAAAGTAAAAAAATAAAAAATAAAGTAAAGTTAAATTAAATCGTTGAATTTATTTTCCACTTAATGAACACTACTGATGACACTGTGTTCTTTTTTGTCTTAATATTAAGGTGTATTAATTTCAGACATAAACTACGTTTTTAAAAACACTTCTTTTATGAAGTTACCTTATACAGAGTCCAAAACAAATAAACTTTGCATCACATGCGACCAAATTTTAAGAGCCCAATTTGATTTTGTAGAAAAACACACATTTAATATGGCGCTACTTAAAGAAAATGTATATGAAATAAAGCCTTGTCAAAATTGAGAAGTTTTATGTAGGTTACGTTGAGTCTTATTTTGCAAAAGTGGTACAATTTACAAAATAAAGGTAAAAAATCAAAATTATCTTATGCAGCTAAAATTTTGCATGTGGGCTAGAAACTGCATTTAAAAAAACTTATTCTAATAACTTTTTTCCATATTTTCAGAAATAACCCCACTTTTGAATTATTTTTTGGAAAAATTAAAATTTGACAGATAATGCGAATCACGGGACTACTATTTTTTTGCTTAATTTTCATCTCGATCGAAGCAGAACTTGATGCCAAAGTCAAATTTTGAATAAAGCTATTAATTAAAAAAATCCTATATGATGCAGACTTTACTGGTGACACTGTATATAGGTCCCTAAATTACCTATTTCAAAGATTGTTAAAGCGTCTTAGCCGCCAATAATTATTGACTATTTTTAAAATCAACTAAAAAGGGGTTGGTGATGTCCAAGTTTCCTCCGTCCAATTACAGCACAATTGCATGAGATTTGAGAATACATCTGCATAATTTAGCGACTGATCGACTGACGATATCATTGTCGCGTATTTATTTCGTTATTTTCTGGGGAATTGTATCTTTGTTTTTTTTTAGGTTTTCAGTACCATATAAGACAATAAATGCAACATCATTAAACCAGCCTGAGGTTTTAACTTTAACTTTAAGGCATACATTTAGAAAATTTGATAGAAAACCTTAGTAAAACTTACTAATGAACAGCAAAGGATCGAGCAAAAACTAGGGAATAGTGAAACAAGTAAGTATCATCACCCCATTCAGCAGGGTGCTGGAGAAGATACACACTCCCCAATCGGTAACTCGGCATCTAATGAATGAGGGTCGTGGTTTGGATCCCACGTTAAACCGTAGGTTCCCTCAAGAATACCCCCTGGCAACAAACAAAAATGAAAAAATCCGAATCAGCAAATAATTTCCAACTAGGAAACATCTGACATAAGGAATCGATTTTACTCGTAAACTTCAAACCTAAATTCTTCTACTTAAGTTTTTGTGTCTTTTCCTCAATACTTGAAACAAATTGCTTTTTGGTCTTAAATGTGTCGAACTGTCAAAGAAGATAATAGATGAACTGCGGAACTTCGACATCTAATTATTAGTGTGTTGATGAGCGGATCCGAGAAAAGTAATTAATAATAAAACGAAAAAACAATTAAGTGACGTGTGGTGAAATGTTTTACTAAGAAAAAACCGTGTTGAACAATGTTGGGACATGAGGCATGAGGCTTAAAACTGTGTAAGGTGTTTGTGTTAATTAAAAAAAAATCATTTTCGTTTTTAAATCGGATAGCGTTTTCTGGAAACATGTTTTCAAATGAATTCTTGGTTTAGTTAGTACCTAGCAATCTCCTGACAATTTATTTTACAATAGCCTTACAGCTTTTACATATAAGAAGGTGTAAAAGTGTAAAAAATGTAACTTTTTAAATGTCAATATCTCGGTAAGAAATTAATTGATTCAGCCGATACTAGGTGGTATTATGGGATACAGTAAAACAAAGTTGAACTTGTAAATTTCCACTATATTAACTAGAAAAATTACATGTTTCGCTAACACTGTAGCTTCGTCAGATGACAATGATTTAATAAAGGTGAAACTGTTACTTAATGATCAACTAGATTTAAATAATTCACCTTTGTTAAATTTATTCTGTTGACCATATATGACGATTTTTTTTTAATATGGCCAAAACCATTTTTTATACTCTAATTTTTTAAAGTTTAGATATTAATATTTTTGTTATTTGCCTTACTTAACAAAGGTGTGAGGATAGATATTCGGGAATAAAATCAACAACTTTTTGTAAAATAAGGTCTCAAATCGCTATTTTGCTCAAAAAGGTCGATAATTTTGTCCATTCCGCACCTTAAAAACCAAGGCAATTTTTTATGCTAAAAAGTAAGAATAAATTATGCATTATACAGGGTGTCCCATAACTTATGGGCTGTAGAGTAACTAGAGATACTAGACATCAAACTAAGCCGATTAAGTCATATAAGTTTTTTCGGATTGTTACTCGTTCTAGAGATACAGGGTGTTGAAAGTAAAAGTTTATTATTATTATTATTAATATTATTATTTATTTAGTTAAAAGTTTAATAAAGTGTATTGAGGTCAACGGTGGTCACTTTCAACATTTACTTAAGTGAGCTTCTTGTTTTTGTTCCACTGTTTCGAATTTATTGCGTTGTGATAATTAAAATATTAATTTAATTATGGACATGGTTTTTTATGCTTTGGGATGTTTAAAGGGAAATATCTCGAAAACCGTTAAAGATATTAAGATCAATCAGGTATACTTTTTTGACTCAGAAAATGCCCTTCTTTAAGAAATTTTAATTGAAAAACACCTAATATCACAGGTAAGAAAAAAAATCATAGATTTATGAAGTCCAGTGTATGCAACTAGCGCCCTCTAGTGTGAAACTTAAAAATTTCTACAAATTCTTATTTCTTGCTCATAAAAATATAATACTGCCAACTTTCAATTCGATTCATTAAACGGTTTTAAAATTATGGCTTATTTTCGAGAATAAACTTTTACTTTCAACACCCTGTATCTCTAGAACGAGTAACAATCCGAAAAAACTTATATGACTTAATCAGCTTAGTTTGATGTCTAGTATCTCCAGTTACTCTACGGCCCATAAGTTATGGGACACCCTGTATATTAACAAAACTTAAATTACAACAGGACGTCTATTCTCGAAATAGGCGAATGATCATTTCAAGAAAAGTGATTACTTTTTCTCTTAAAAATGTTTAAACTGTATTCTTGAAACTTAAAATTACTATTCATTTCCATACGATGTGAGCATATGATGTGAATTGTCCCTTCTCGCGGGTGAGGACGGTGCCGAATGGACATTTTTTGACTTTTTAATTTATTCACAAATTCTGGCAACGCTGATTCGAATTATTCTTAGGTTATGTTTTGCCGACCTAAAAATGCACCATACCATAATCTATTTTTCTAAAAGAAATACCTAACGTAAACGGAAACTGCGATGCAGAGAGGACACGCAAGAAAGTGAGCATTTTTTACTTTCTTTTTTTAATTAACTGTTTTGCCAATATATATCAAAAAACGGGTACTTACCAATATCTTTAAGCGGCGCACAACACTATAACAAAACCAGAAATGATAAAAACGCACTGATACCAAACTGACGCTGTCTTAATGTGTGGATTTCGTAGGTGCGGAATGGACATTTTTCCGAGGTGACAGTCCTAGAAAGCTAATAGTGCAAAGACTATTGCGGGTTATCTCGGTTATGTCATTGAATATTTTAGTAGAAAGAATAAACCAAATCTATGATATATTGTTTTTATTATAATTGTATTTTGATCAAACAATTAAATTGTATCCAATTTAGCAGTTGCTACGTAGGACAGGTGCGGAAGTGGACAAGAAGGCTCTTTTTTTGAGAAAATTATCTGGTTATTCCTTTTATTTTGTACTTTGTGTCCTTTTTATTGAAAACTAAATTAGTTTATTTATATAAATAATAGCTTGGGCTTTTATATGAATTCTCGACTTTTTGAACAAGGAAGGACAGTTGTATTTCCGTTTTGGCCATATTAAAAAAAAATCGTCATATCTACTTAAGATTTTATAATTTACCCATATTGTACCTAATTTAATTTAATTTTTAAACCCTCTGTTGGATTTTCCCGCTATTATATTATAACCCTTCCACTTTTTTATTTACATCTTCAATAATTTAATTTTATTGCACCCCAATTTTTAATTTTCACCTTTATTGAATCATTGTAATCTGACGAAGCTACAGTGTTAGCGAAACATGTTATATTTTCTAGTTAATATAGTGGAAATTTACAAGTTGAACTTTGTTTTACTGTATCCCATAATACTATAATCTCGGTAAGAGTTAGACAGATTATTCTTTTTAAAAAATTTGCAGCCTTAAGAGCAAACACAATATTTAGTTTTCTCCAAAGAGCGGCCTTATTTGGTAGCAATTACTTTCAGTTTTAAGTTAAAATAAAGTTTATTGATAAATTAATAAATAAAATGAAAAAATAACATTATCTAATGAACGCATAAATTAAACTATCAATAATTCTTGCTGTAATCAATAAAATATAAAACTGTTTTTAACAATCCATTATTCCGTGATAAATATCCTCTTTGTAATACTTCCCAGCCACGAAAGTAATCGTTATCAGTCAGCGTTGAGTTACGGCCTGTCAAAAACCGGCCCGAATTTCAATTTTCAATAAAACTGAGTGCTTTTAAAGGGAACTTTACATGTGTTCGATACGAAAGTTATGCCTCGGATTGTTAGAAACAAAACGATGTAAAACAAGAAGGAAGTAGTCCCAAGGCGCTCGTCTACATCCCGGTTAGCGGCGTTCCCGCAAAATACGACTGTTTCGGGAATGCGCGCAGCCGAAAGAAATGATGCACTTAGGGACGTCAATTTTTAAATAATTGACTGGAGTCCGGTTGAAAATGAATTACAATTTCAAACTCCGATAATATAGGTGATGTTCGGATGCAGGGAAAGCTTTGGGAATACGCGTGTCAAATTCTGGACTTGCTATACTGCTTTATGTTTCGTGCATAATACATGCACGATATTTGGAGTGTAAATTTATTCTTTGATGAGCTATTTTTAAATACATTCATTGAGAAATGTTTAGCTGACTGCAGCCAGTGGCGTAGCGAACACTCCCGCACCGCGGGGGAGGGGGGAGGTCCAGCCAGCCAGGGGGGCCCACATCGACGGCCTCTTCAAAACTTGCTGCCAGTTTTGCTTTTCATAGGTATTTCATTTCATAATTAATTATATTTTTTTATATCCTGAGAATTTAACTTTGTTAAGTGAAGAAGAATTACACGCGAAAGCGCGGAATTCACAAACGATAGGTATACCATAAAGACTTGTCCATTGACTTTCCTAGTTAAATTTTAAGCCTCAGAAAGGGACTTGGAAATAGTATTTCAAAATTAAGAACAGTGTATGAATTTGCGGATCATTTATTAATAAAAAATCAGTATTTTTGTTCAAATTTTCCAGATATATCTAGTGCAGTGATGTTATTTCTAACTTTACTAGTTAGTGTGGCATCAGCGGAACGATCTTCTTCCAAACTTAAAATAGTAACATACATTTACGTAACACCATGGGACAACAACGCCTTTCGGATTTATCCTTAATCAGTATCGAACACGAGTTTGTTAAAACAATAAATATCGACGAAATTATAAACGGTTTTGCAAAAAAAAAACTCTCGACGATCTGGTCGTTTTGTATAATACCTTGTATAGTACTTAGGGACAAAATGTTTGTGCAGACTCGTTGAGTGTTCATGTGTTTTACTGTTTTCTTTCTTTTGGATTCTATGAAGCTCGATCACTGCCACCCCCATTACTACCATACATGGTAAGCAACATTATAAGTGGTGTTTTAAAATTTTGATTTTGCAGCAGTTTGCTGTTTTAATAGTAGGTACTTAACACATAATGTGGCACTCAGTTTTTGTTAAGCAACTGACTGCAGCGGCGTCTCGTACGTTACGTACTTTAGGGCCACAGTGGCTCCATCTACGTACCTGTTCACCAAACTGATTATTCATACTAATATCAGTCCTATCTGTTACTTTGTCTTCCGCTGCCTAATTATTTTTGTGAAATTGTGAATAATTTAGAATTTAAAGCGTTGATGCCTAAAGGCAAGTGCAAAAACTCCCTGGCGCTTGGTCGTGAAAAAAAATTCCATACGGCTAGGTATGGCCAGTCAATTAATCGCTTAAAATAGAGAGATCAGTGTCGGAGAAAGACAGAGATAAAATAAACTACAATAAATATATCTCCCTCTCTTACTGGCTCAGAAGAAGTTTTGTGCCTTTGCCAGATTCCAAAATCAGGCGGCGATTCGTGGATTTTCACGTTTATCTAGAACCAATCGGACTAGTCCTTCCTCTTGCCGAAATATAAACTTTAAAATATATTAATATAATTATTGTTGTAGGTTAGGTCGGTGTGTTATCCGGGGTAAGCTTTGATCAGTTTCTGCGCTTTTCTAGGAAGATAAAATGCGGGTGAAAGAATTTTTGTCGTCCCTTGCCCGATTTGTTTATTATAAACACGGGAATTGGGCATGTTGATTCTATCAAGGATATTGTCCTTATTATGCTGCAATTAATTATTTGGTAAGTTATTTTTCTAGTTGTCTTTTAAGATTTTTTAGTTAATATTTAGGCCCTACCTGTTTCAATTGGCACTAGCCGCCATTGGCTGACTAATGATTTGTTTGGTATTCTCACAAGAAAACGACTGAGTAATATTTCGAGAATATGGTGAGCCTAAAGAAATGATGCATTTTAAGGACACTTTAAAATGTTTAAGACTTGCAATAATTTATTTTGGTAGTTTCTTTTACCATAATAATTATGCATTGTATTATAACAATTAGGCGATATAAGTAATCAGAGTGGTTCAGGTGTTTAATAATTGTTCTACTGTCTACTTTATTGACTATACTTTGTTCTTAGCTACATTATCAGTAAATGAGATAAATTAATTAAATTGTTTTTTTTCCTATAGTAGCAAACGGTAGATAAAAATATGATCCTAAATAAATGATTGTTTATTTCTCGTTTATTTGCTTTAATACAGGTCCCACTTTTATAAATACGGGGTGTTATTAAAGCTACTTATTATAGTATATATATACAGGGTTGCCCAGAAATCCGGAATAAAATTAATATAGCCTTAACATGTAACTTTGGGGGAAAACGCTTAGTGTTGCCGCCGAGACGAGAGAATCTCGTCTCTCGTCTCGTCTGGCCCTCTCTCGACGAGACGAGAGAGATATTTTCTCTCGAATAAAGCTTCGAGACGAGACGAGAGAAGTACCCTCTCTCGTCGAGAAATTCTCGTCTCTCTCGAGCAAAAAACGTTACTTTTTTCAGTTTTTAAATCTTCTTAAATTCTTCTTTGCAAAAATATATACATAATATCTATATTTGGACCAGCGGTTTTCGAGTAATTTAACTGCAAATAGTTTCATCTAGTTAGCCGTGCCTGGCCATTCAGAATAACATATTATTATGACGTTTTATCGCTGGATAAAATTATTTGCAGTCAAATAACTCGAAAACCGTCGGTCCAAATATGGACATTATATATTTTTGATAAGAGGAATTTAAGAAGATTTTAAAAATCTCATAATAGACAGGGTGTCCCAAAATTTTTTTTTTTAAATTTGCTGATTGTACATAAATTTATAATTACTTTTATTAAATGCATTATTAGTCTATAGTTAATAGTTTTCAAGATATTGACTTTTGAAAAATTATATGTTTGAGTTTTGACAGCCTATAGCTTTCTAACAGTACATCTTAGAGCAAAACGGCGCATATATCTATATCTTCCATTTTCACTATCTTCCCAAATCAATCAAACTTCCGGCTAAACCGGATGTAACTCGAAAGCAGGAAATATAGTTCTTCCGGTTTAACCGGAAGGTGATTTTTTTGGGAAGATAATAAAAATAGAAGATAGGGACATGTGAGCCGTTTTGCTCTAAGACATACTGTTAGGTCTGTCGAAACTCAAAAATGAGAGTTTTTAAAAGTCAATATCTTGGAAATGGAAATTTCTTACCGTGCTGGTGTTTTAGAGCACCCTGTGTAGACAAAAATAATTTTATAAGAGGCACCTCTTAACCCTTAATAAGCTTCGTCAAAAGTTTTCCGCTGTCTTAGTGGTACAGGAGATATTGACTTTTGTCGCACTAATGGGCCACCCTGTAGTAAATACCAAGCAAAGTTTTAACGCATTTAGGTTAGGTTCTGTCATATTTGACATATATTGCACACAATTTATGTGCATTATTAAGCAGGAAAATCGAGGTGGGAAGTTTTCAAATGAACACCCTGTATAAAAGTAAAGGATTCGTGTCCGTACAAAGGTAGTAAAAAAGGAAGAGTATTATATCGGCTAGCGGACATAAAAGCGTGATAAACCTGCCTATTTTTGCATTGCACACAGGGAGGCCAAAACCAATGGACTCCCTGGGGCCGAGTAGACAATGACAGGTTGTTGCTTTCTGACAATTACGCTAGTCAACAATTTCCCACATCATGTTAATACTTTAAACAGCACAAGTTTGGCAAAGTGGAATACGATTTTGTCATTAGGTTCATTTGTTTTTATTATAGGTACCTACCAGATCATTGAAGAAGACTTACAGTATCTTATTTCTTTCCCTTCAAATTTACACTCCACTCAAATTATGGACTATTTCTTCATATTAAATACATCTTTTAGTTTTATTCAAGCTATTGAAATACATATTTTATATATTTTAAAAAGAAATTGTTTAATGCAGAGACCGCCATTACTCTATAATCTTTATGACGGGATGAATACGCTTTCATCAAAATTATTTATAGACCTAAAAACTATATTAAATTTAATTTTTGAACGCAAGAATTTATGTAAAAATAAGTAAATGGCGGTGTTGATTTGACATGCAACTGTTGAATGCGTCATATATAACAAAGTGCGTCAGATAGAACGATCTTCTTACGAAAAATGATCGTTAAAATAAGTTTTGCTTCTTTCTTTTTAATATATTTTTCAAAACGTTCATAATGACATAATCCCATAAATCGTAAAAATGGTGGATCAATTATCTGCAACATAATTTCAGCTAGGGCTAGGATTTAATTACCTTCCACAGTGGGGCCAGAAGAGGAGAAAGAGCATCTCTCCCGGAAATGTTTATAGGTACCTAAAAAACTCTTTAAAATCAATAATAATTATTTTCCACCACAAAACTGACATTTGTTATACGTACACATGCAGAGGAAAATGAGTCTGTATTAATAGCTTATTTTTTATAAACCTATAATAAATAAATTGCTAGTGTATCCAACCCGCTTTAGTGTTATATCAATTCCAGATTTGCTAGAACAGTGTTCTTATTGGTAGTAATCAGTTCCATTAGCAGCGCAGTGTTGTGAAATAATGAACGACTTTTAATACAGCAATTTTGTTAAAAAATAAATTGTATCTTCTCAATGCGACGCATCTTGTTCCCAGTAAAGAGCTTTCACTACAATTAAGAAAGCAGAACAGCGTCCCCAAAAACTAATTGTATTAGTATTAGTTTCAACGTATTTGTTGCGCAGGTCACATTGTTGTTCGAAGTCTTCTAGCTGTCCTGTCTGAATTTGAATTTTATTCGTACCTGTTTCAATTAATTTATTTTACTTTAGATAGTTTAAAGGTGTTGGGGAAGAAAAGTCCTTTCTTCCTTCTTATATATATGTAACAATGACCCTTCTAGAGAGCAGCCATAACTTCGTTATTTTACTTTGTATACTTTGCATGTCCGATAAAGCATTAGAAGATTTTTATTTCGCACAACCCATCATAAGTATTGGACTTTATAATCTATGGACGAATTTTACCATCTCAGTAAACCATGTTGTATAATAGATAATAATGTGCAATGTTAAACGAGAAGAACAATATCACACTGGAAGCGATTTACATTTTTAAGAATTACAGTGCTGATTTTTAGTGGTAAGTTTATGCTTTATTAAGCAAATATTATTATGATTAATGTCAAGTTTCATTATAACTGCCAGTCGGAACTAATACAGTATATAAAACCAGATTATACCCCCAATAGAACTTCATAATTACTGTGAGTATTCAGAGCAATAATTGCTATAAACCATTCTATGGTAGCATTAACTCCTATTTCCTATTTGCTAAATTACCGTGATATTATTACTACACAACGGTCTAGCAATTTTCGTGATCTTACAGTAGGAAAGCGCGTTGCTGTCACATATAGTATTAAACAATTGTATAAAGAGTATGCGGATTCTTATAAGGAATAGAAGGCTTTTTTCTCAGTGTATCTACATTAGTTAGAGCTTTCTTAGGTCACATACGAATCATGGATAAAAAATGTTAACCTTTTCCACGAAAAATATTTTTTCTACTGACGTTTTATAATAACCTCTTTTCGATTGTCATTATGGTTTTTTAATAACCTCCTTTTAAGCGCAGCGTGCTTAAAAAACTTTTAAGCACGTTACCAGGAGCAACGTGCTTAAAAGTAACGCAGGTAATTATTTACAATTAAAACGTAACCACAGACTAGGTATAATTTAATATTTTTTGGCAAGTGTCAATTTTTGAAAGGGGCAAATGAAACAGCTAATAATAAGTAATTATTTACAAATAATATCTATATAAACACAGACTATAGTTTTACCTATTTATTATGAATATTAACAGTACAGTTACTTATATTATTAAAATTAATGCTGGGGTAACCTAAAACAGTACGTTGAGATATTTCTCTTTGTAAAATTGATGAGGAATTTGAACTTGAAATAGAAATAGAATCTGCAACAGCAATATCAATTAAACCCATGTCACTAGTAGAGCTGGTAGAACACTCGGATTCATTAGATTTAACACGTTTGTTATTAGCGTCCAAAGATTTTTCACCAAGAATTTTTTCGGAAATTTTTCTTTTATTTTCTAAAGAATCGTCTATATACCCCTCAGCCACGGTATTTGACCGCCAACCTCCATGTCGCTTTAGCATCAATATATCCGCTCCAGAGTCAGCTAAAAAAGTTGCTGAAGATCTTCGAAAGCAGTGGCCTGTATATTCTTTAGCGTTTGGAAACTCCAAGAACTCAGCAATTTTCTTTGGTGTTGCTCCAATGGTATTAATACCCACTGGAAGTCTGAAACATTTGGAGTTTCTGTATGCGATAAAAAAATCTTTCATGGGTTATGTGTGCTGGACGTAACTGCGCGTACTTTCGGAAAATATTCAAGAAGTTGATGCCGTCAATAGAGCCTTCGCTAATTACAAAGCTTCTTGCAACATTTGTTTTAGTGTTTGGAATGAATATTTTAATTAAAGACTCCGAAATTTCGATATTATTCATATTTAAATCTGCGACATGCTCCAGAGATTCCCATAATAAGTATGACTTTGTCCAATAAATAGTTCTTATCGTCTGCTTCTTTGACAAACCTTTCTATTTGTTCCTTAGAAAAAACTTTCGACTTTTTGGGTTTATACCCCGTAGATTTTCTTTTCAAAAATGCGATTAGATTTGTTTATGTCTTCATCTCAACATTTATATTCAAATAAACCATCGTTCGAAGCATTGAGTAAGTACCCCAGAGTTGATGGCTTATAGGCATCGGATAATAGTGAAAAATATGCCAAAAAGACTTTTTCTGATAAGTTTTTTACCTTTTTTTCTTCACACCATTTTTTGAATTTTTCGTATGTGCCCTCATACAAACTTTATGATTTTTGGGGAACAAGGTACACCATTGCCTCATTTGTGGCATTTTCAATGTCTGAGTCTTCTAAATCACTCATTTTTACTTTTATATTTGTCGCAGTTTTTGACGAAAAAATCTTTAGAATTTTTTTCGACAACTGTCGATTTTTTTGACATGAAAGGTGTAAATGAAACATAGGTAATAAAATGTTAGTAAAATTAAGTTTTTTATTATAAAACCTCAGTAGAAAAAATATTGTATACAATTCGTTACGAAACAATGTCTTTTAGTCACTTTGACGTGTTGTCCAACTCGGCTTTGCCTCGTTGGACAATTTTCACGTCGCGTGCCTAAAAGACACTCATTTCGCAACTTATTGTATAAATAGCTATTTTCTACTGACGTTTTATAATAACCTCTTTTCGATTGTCATTGTGGTTTTTTAACAACCTCCTTTTAAGCGCAGCGTGCTTAAAAAACTTTTAAGCACGTTACCAGGAGCAACGTGCTTAAAAGTAACGCAGGTAATTATTTACAATTAAAACGTAACCACAGACTAGGTATAATTTAATATTTTTTGGCAAGTGTCAATGAAACATAGGTAATAAAATGTTAGTAAAATTAAGTTTTTTATTATAAAACCTCAGTAGAAAAAATATTGTATACAATTCGTTACGAAACAATGTCTTTTAGTCACTTTGACGTGTTGTCCAACTCGGCTTTGCCTCGTTGGACAATTTCACGTCGCGTGCCTAAAAGACACTCATCACACTCATTAAACACCCATGAAGAAAGTGGTTCAAGCTTACCATTAAAACTTATTAGGTTTATAAGTTAGTGAACCTGGAAGAAGCGGAAGCGCATCGCTACTTTAAGATAAAAATTGAAAGATATCAAAATATGACTTTCCTTAATACATTTTCCCGCCATTAAATTATTAAGTATTTATCGCATGATAAATTATCTTACTACAATTCAATAATATTTAAGATATACTAATTATTTTCGTTTGAATTGCACAATAAATAAAAGCTTAGCGCCTGTAATAATGGTATACAATTTTTTTTGCATATTTCGTCATTATTAACCTTGTTTTTTAAATTAAATATTCGAAATTTCATATAGTTTTTTTTTGGTACCTAAAATGTTATTATGCAATAATAGATTATTAAAAGTGCTGTCAGATGCAGTAACTATATTCTAGTTAGTATACAAGCAATTGTAAAGTTGCATTTTATCTCATCAAGTAGATATATTCTTTCAGCACGCCTGTATTATTTTGGAACAATAAAGACTCTAACAAGATTTGGAACAAGGAACTTCTTATCACACAACTCTTACAAATAAACTTAAAATGAACGCTGGTTACAATTACAAACTATGTAGATAAAAAATATTTTATCGAAGAACATATTTTGCTTATTTTACAGCTTGCCCATAGTCATACTATGCTAGAACCTCATATTTGCATAACGTTCGGCCTGATAAAGTAATGGAATTTTATTGAAACACTGCGACAAAATTCATATAGAAACGTTCTGAATTTTTACTTTCTCGATGGGATACCAACTATGAAAGGAATAGAAGACTTTAAGAAATTATGTCTTTAGAATTAGAATAACTATGTAATAAAAAGGAAGCCTAGGTACTTACTATAACTAGCTATAATATATACGTAATATACATAATATAAATACACAATCAAGCGCATATAAAGATGAAAGCCTGCAAAACATTACCATATGTTTACTTTCCGGATGCTGTTATCATTTACGTATCTTCTCAAGTTAATAACTTAATTGTTTAAACCACTATTTAATTAAAAATTATTTGAATAAACCTCGATTTAAAAAAATCAAAATGCCTACCTCATGCTATAGTCAAGTGCCTCTGCCATTATTGTTAACTTTCTTTCAACCGCACTCTTAAGTCATAAGCCTTCGCTCATCACACAAACTTAGACCACGTTTTGTCTTATCCTATCACCACTCACTTCACTCAATAGTCTAAACGTTATTACACGAACAAAGTAACAAAAGTTTAGATTATACATTTCAACCAAACTTTCAGTACATAATGTAAAAATTAAAATGTATTGAAACTTGCAGAAAATTGGGTGCGCTTATCAAAAGACAAACATTTTATTTTATTCGCGAAGAGATAAAGTACTAAAATTTATTTGTTCTTTCATGGGTTTACAAAAAGACCGTTGGATTTCTAATCTATGGTATGTAGGCATTATTTGGTGTGCTATCTCGATATGTACACAATGGCTGAAAAAATAAAGCTCTCAATATTACTTGGCGTTATATATTATGTGCCGAACAATATTTATACGACACATCTTCATTTACAATATCAAAGATCTACCATAGCTCCTCTGTTTGACAATTAATCCATTTTCGACTGGACAATGTAAAAACTAATTACACTTACTCATGTTCTCACCAGGGTTTTTAATAATCATGTCCTTATTTGTCTGATGATAACAATAATTTGCCCTTGAAGATTCTAAAATAAATATTTTAATTTTGATGATTCAGGGCATGTAACTTATGTTGCAGCTTTTATGGTACTGACATGGCAGTGTTGTTTTAATAACGGTACAAAGAAAGTGTTCTAACATCATAACTAAAAACATCGAATCATTAAGAACAAAACGCCAATTGCAGTAAACTGCATAAGCGAAGCCTATGAAGCCTTAGGAAATATCAATAATAAGGCCTACTTATTGCATTTAAATAGGTCATAAAATCACCTTTTTATGGATTCGGGACACATGAATCTGGAAGAGAACGAGGCCGCTGATAGGCTCGCTAAGAGAGGAGCAGCATCGAAATTCACAGGACCCTAGCCGGCGATAAGTATATCCTATGCCAGCGTTACTCAAACTGGGGTCCGCGGACCCCTTGGGGGTCCGCGATCAACCCGTTAGGGGTCCGCGAGTTATGTAACCTGTAACCACTGAAAAAAATCATGGAAAATTGGATTTGGCCGCAACGCCACTGCAAGCAATTAGATTACGTACTTATCTTTTGAGCGCCAATGACAGGCCTGGACTTGTTAGGCTGCACGAAATAATAGTTTTATATTTTAGTCATTACACTAAGTAAAAAAAAAAAGCATTTTAATTTAGCGGTCAAAGCATGGGGGGAGGTTTGGAAAAAAGATTTGAGGATAAAGAGTGGCTATTTAGGCTTGCATATTTAGCTGATATATTTTCCAAAATAAATGAGGTAAGTCTTGCCATCCAGGGAAAAAATATGACAGTCTTTATGGCTAATGAAAAAGTGGCTGCTTTTAAAAAAAAGCTTAAGTTTTGGGCAGAATCCATTAAGAAACGCGACGTTGATTCATTTCCAGCATTAAAACAGTTTTGGGAAGAAGAATTAGAGAGGAACATACCCGATCAACTTTTTAATGAAATCTATCAACATTTAAATGACGTGCTTTATTCAGTAAAAGAGTACTTTCCAGAGAGCCAGGAAAAAAAACTTTAAGAATATAAATGGGTTTAAAATCCCTTTGAAGTAACTGAAAAGCCAATAACCCTCCTAGCAGCTCAGTATGAATCGTAGATCGATTTAACGTCTGATTCAGTTTTAAAGACGAGATTCATAAAGGAGCAATTGGTAGATTTTTGGTGCAATATTGAAGGTGAATACCCAGATCTGACTCAACACTCAATTTCAGTCCTACTGCCACATACTTATGTGAAGCCGGATTTTCGACATATGTTGCAACAAAAACAAAATATCGTAATCGACTTAATGCAGAACCAGGCTGCAGCTTTCTTCAATCAAATCCAATATAAGGAAATTATGTGGAAGTAGAAAGCAGTTCCATCCATCTCACTAAAAACATTTGCTGCACCAAGCTTACTGCTTACTGATGTTTTTTGCTTTGTTCAAAAAAATAACCTTTGAATAAAAATAATGTGTAGATTAACTACTAACTGTAAATTATTGGAAATATCATTCTGTACTGTGTCATTTTGTACTAATGTAGCAAGCGCAGGATGGGGGTCCACAACAAAATTCCGAAATCAAAAGGGGTCCGTGGTCAAGAAAGTTTGAGAAACGCTGTCCTATGCGACAGCCAATAGATTAATTCTAGCCAAGGTAACGAATAAGTACAGGAGGCACTGGTTAAGCTTACCAGGTCTAAAACACACAAATGCAGTCATAAACATCTATATAAATTAATAGGTAACTGAACTACTGGAGCTCAGTAGATTATTGGGAGAAATATAAATAAGGTTTATACTTCTACTGGCGACAATAGTAGTATATGATCGCATCAGTGGAGGATTAAATAAATGTACCTAACCTACCCACTTCCAAACCTAACCTAACCTACAAAGATGGACATTATTCTAAACAAAATAAAGTGGATATAGTTAGTGAGAACTAAGAACTATTCTAAGGCCCCTTGTATCTACCAGCCTAAATAGATTAAAGATGATAATCCAAGTGTTTAGTTCGTTTTATTGTATTGGTAGTTCATCTCTAAGGAACCTGTCTACAAATCGCCGACAAGGCCCATAAATCGCTGGAGCGGTTCTGACAAATGATCTCCTGTAAGGTACAACACAATTACTGCCCACTATAAGGTTCTGATACGTCTCTACCAATTGAAATCGTAATGCGAGAAGATGAATCTGAATTATTAGTATTAAAATTTAGGACGGACCGGTCCTTTTCTAACCTAAAACCGTTATCAAATAAATAAAAAGAATAGCTGTTTTAATCATAAATAAATCGTTTCACAATAATTCAGGTTTTATCTGAGCTGAAAAAAAATAATGGTAGGTATGACCTAGCGATAATTTTATTAATGAGAAATACTTGGACAAGACAGACTTAACAATTGAAGTAGCAAAACTATCAAATTTGAGAATAATGAAAAACCCATTAGGTACTCGTAACAACATATTATTACTAGGATGTTCATTGTTCAACTTTTAATGAAATTGACATGCGTTAAAAAAATTCCGATTAGTTCTGGTGGGACAATAATAATCATCTTTATTTTCTTACTATAGGTTTGATCACAGGAACTTGATAGCTCAACATAATGGCTGGAAAGTCGTGATTTTATACTTACCTTATCCATTAGTTAGTAAAAATTTTGTTTATGCCAAAGCACATACACACACAGACCCATACAATTTCAGTAGTTAAAGCTACATCATCACAGTCTCTCACGCCGTATTTTAGTAAGTAATTTTATAACAATTACCAAACCATTAAATTTAAAATCATAGAACTTTTATTGTTATTAACCTTTTGCTCTTAACATAACGGGTGTTCCGAACCATCACTTAAAGTTAACAATTCTTGAAGAATAATGCATGGCAGCTGAACGTATGAGGAAACGAACTCGGTAAGTAACGAACAAATATACCTTCCGTGATCATCATGCATAGTCTTTTTCTATTTTGTGCTTATCTCTCATGAGTGAACATAATGAAACGAATCAAAAACTTGTGATCAGTGCAAACGGTGTAGGTGACGGACGTATAATTTATACGAGGGTAGATCACTCTGAAGCACGGAATGAATGGGCCTTTAATAACTGATTTTATCATATTTAGCACTACCATCCTGAATAAGAACCTATTGATAATACATCCCAATAATACACATCTTCCTAGACTGTCACAAACCTTTCCTAGAAACAATTAAAAAGACATAAACTTTGAAACATGACAACAGAACGCCATCTTGTTATTTGCTTAATCCTTTTATTTGACAGGCGCCACCGATTATAATGGTGTCCTCGTTCCGATAACTCAATAAGAAAGGAAGAGGACACAGATTCGAGGTATCATTCAGATAGATATCGGAGGATCGACCTTCAGCCCCAATTCTTGCGATTGGTCTATTTTTGTTGTGACGTAGCTCCCCAGTTCGCGAGTTTATTAGAGGGCGTGGGTTGTTTTTAAAATTTTATAATTGAAAAAGTTTTATGCCTTCGCCGGGAACCGAACCAAGAACATTACGATTACCGGTCGAACGCTCTATGGAGACTCAACATCAAAATTGTAAAAGAAAAGGTTACTTTTCTAAGATGTTCTAGTAAAACAAATTTTTTTTTTTAAATCTTTTAAATCTATTAATTCTGCACACATTGTGTATGTTTTGACTCCTGCCGGGGTAACTGGGCGGTAACAAGCCTGGTACCCCAACAGCATTTTACTTCAAGCTAAATGGTAAGCCAATCTACCTCATTTTATTAAATTTCATTTGCTATATTTCCCTTTTTTACAAAAACCTATTTTTTCTTTTTTCTTTCCCTCTCATTTCACTACTTTTACATGTCTCCAACAAGGTTTAATGAAACTTTTTTCACTACTTATACCCAAATGATTTTCACAAAGTCTGTTAAAACTCTCTAATTTTTCTTTTGCTCTCTTCATTTTCTGCCCAAGACAGGGCCTTTGCACTAGCCCTTGACTTTCCAGTATGCTTCAATCCCCCTTATTATTTTCTCTATTGCTAACAACATCAGCATTGTATTATTTACTTTGTTTTCCTGATGATGAGTGTTTCTACACTCGAAACATGTCGAATTATTCTAGGTTCGCCTAGTTATTCTAAAAAACTTGTGGAGACTTTCTGCTTTTTTTTCTAAAATTATAAAAGGTATACGGCCGAAATTAGTAAGAGAATTTCAAAGTCTTCGTAGCGCAATTGCTAGAGCGTTCGACTGGCAATCCAGAGGTTCTGGGTTCGATTCCCGGCAGTTGCACAAAACTTCACTAGGATTTTGTTTTAGCTTACTCCACAATGCTATACTAGGAGTACTTGTAAAGGCTCCCAATAATCAGCTTGTAACAAAGACAAAGACAACTAGAACGTAACACACCCCGGTATTATTCGTGAGATAAGAAACAACAAATGAAAATCCAATGATCAGTGTGTAAACTGTCTGTATGACGGGAGAAGTACATACGGGTTTGCCGAGTTAACAGAGAGAGAAAACCCCCCCAGGAGGCCCAGCAGGTGCCAGGTCAGGCCACGTCATTGGGATGCGATGAGTTTCTTTATACTTAAAAAAATATTAATCATACTGGTCTGACCGATTAGTTACAGTCTAAGGTTCGGTCGTTATGATCTAAACAACTTTCAATAGTTAGGAAGATATTTTCTCTACACGTATATGTAACTCAATTCAATAATTGTCGAATTTTAAATTACCCAAATTCAAAAATTATTTTTTTTTAAGTAAATGAAAAATTAGTTTTTTGAGTGGTGAGATGGTTTAAATTAAGAACAAAAGAACCACGTCTGATTAAATAGAAAATGAAATTCAGTGAAACTGTCTCATAGTTATACAATATAATATGCCTAATTACGTTCTTAAATACATCCAAGAAGACCAAGCGAAGATTTAAGACTAAGCAACAAATTTCATCCTTTCTAAAATGGACTTTTTTGAGGTATCTCAGCGTTAAAGAATTTGATGATTTTTGCCCAGCAACAATCGCGCTAAACTCTTGCAAAAAGCAGCCGATAATGAAAAAAGAAACCTCTTTAGATATGCCTTTATTTTACAATCTTTATCATAGAAGAAAAATACAAGTGTCCCATCAAGAGACACTGAAGTAGAGAATGCAACCGCTGAAGATAGTCATTAAAATATCACAATGCAAGGCTTTGTTGTCTCAACGTCGCACAATAACGATGTTGCATTTTATATCAGCACTTTCCCGGTCTTATTGTGGCTGAATGCTCTTTGTATTTTTCCCGGCTTTTTTTCTTGCGCCATTCTCCATGAACTGTTTTATTCATTTCTATTTAAAAGGCAGAAGAAAATCAAAGGACGCACTTGTCACTTAACCTAAAAAAAATACGAATTTAAATTAACACATCAACAATAAAATTACCAAATAGATGAACGTTCAATGGCGATTAAAAGTAGAACTGATCCCTGATGATAATATGTGTTTAATCCAATCCACATTCGTGTGTGTTCTATTAATTTTTTTTAACTAAATGAGTCAACGCTTTATCAAATATAATACCGTTGAAAACGTGTTATAATATGTTTTTCACAAGGAAGGAATAATTGCTTCTTCTCGTCGAATGCCTCTTTTACCTTGTTTCCACCTTTTTAAATCCCGCAAGTACACTTGTTAAAGTGTTTTCAAAATGTTCTGCCATACAAAAACTTGCACATAACGGTTTGGTCTCAAAGATACGATTGTTTCATTCTTGTTCTGAATTACATTTTACACAGGAACATGTTTTATGTTAAAGAAGATCACTGTATTGCCGATAAATTATTTATAGAAAAAATTAGTTTATTCTTCTCTTACTTAAAACTTTAGAATTCTTATCAAAGCAGTTACATTTTAAAATGCATATTATAAAATTATAAAGGCTTGTATTTAAATGTATAGCTTTGATTTTTGCCTGGGTTTCTAACTTCACTAAAACGGATCAGGGGTGCACCCAAAGGGGGAGGGGGGGGGGGGTTTGGGGGTTGGTTCGGGTTTGTTCATACCGAGGAAACGCTAACTGAATTTCAGTCTCTTGTATGATATTATAAAACCTGACAGGAACCAAAGATGAGCTGGCTCAGCTCAGCTCAGAGCTAGTTGTCGAACTTAGACTTTGGTACAGAGCAATTATTGCAAGACTGCCCCGAGATGCGTTAGTAATTTAAAAATGCTTTTTGTCGTTCACAGTTGCTTTTTGCTGATATATATTACATAAAGTAATATACCTGAAAGCCCGGAACATGAGTAAGTAGTATATAGATATACAGTGTCACCAGTAAAGTCCGCATCATGTGGGATTTTTTTTTATTAATAGCTTTATTCGAAATTTGACTTTGGCATCAAATTCTTCTTCGATCGAGAGGAAAACTAAGCAAAAAAATACTAGTCACGTGATTTGCATTATCTGTCAAATTTTAATTTTTTTTGAAAAAATAATTTAAAAGTGGGGTTATTTCTGAAAATATTGAAGAAAGTTATAAGAGAAAGTTTTTTTAAATGCAGTTTCTAGCTCACATGCAAAATTTCAGCTGCATAAGACATTTTTTTTATTTTTAACCACCACTAAAATTTATTTTCCACTTAATGAACACTTTACTGATGACACTGTGTTCTTTTTTGTCTTAATATTAAGGCGTACCTATTACTATCAGACACAAACTACGTTTCCAAAAATACTTATTTTATGAAGTTACCTTATACAGGGTTAAAAAAAAATACACTTTGCATCACAATGACATGCGCCCATGCCCAATTTTTATTTTGTAGAAAAACACACATTTAATATGGCACTACTTTAAAGAAAATGTATCTGAAATAAAGCATTGTCAACACTAAGAAGTTTTATGTAGGTTGCGTTGAGTCTTTTTTTGGGAAAGTGGTGCCATTTACAAAATATGGGTAAAAAATCAAAATTATCTTATGCAGCTAAAATTTTGCATGTGGGCTAGAAATTGTATTAAAAAAACTTTTTCCAATACATTTTTTCGATACTTTCAGAAATAACCCTACTTTAGAATTATTTTTTGGAAAAAATTAAAATTTGACAGATAATGCGAATAACGTGACTACTATTTTTTTGCTTAGTTTTCATCTCGATCGAAGCAGAACTTGATGCCAAAGTCAAATTTCGAATAAAGCTATTAATAAAAAAAAATCCCATATGATGCGGACTTTACTGGTCACACTGTATACTTAAGCTATATTGCCTGTCTCTACTGCAGAAGATGAACGTAGTTTTTCAACTTTGCGAAGACTCAAAAATTATTTAAGAAACAGTTCTTCGGAACACCGACTAAATGGCCTTATTCTTTTACATAATAATAGAAATACCCCGTCTGTGGAGTATAAGTAGTATTTTAAATAAATTCGGCGAGAAGCCTAGAAAATTAAAATTTAGCTTAGCTTAATACTTAGCCCCTTTTTTTCGCAAATAGTTTGAACCTTTTTTGTCAAATTTTATTTTTTCAGGCCAAATGTATATTATGCACCTTTCGTTTATTACAAATATGGTTTATGTTTACCATTTGGATTTATTAGTCTCATAACCCCCCTCCCTCCTCCCGCCAAACTTTTTTCCTGGGTACGCCCCTGTAACGGATACTAGATATTAGTAAAAGTAGAATGACGTACGAAAATTATTGTTAAGAAGAAATGAAAGTATTTCCTTTTGGTATTTATGTATGTTGTAATAACATAATGTGTCTATTTGTTAAATACAATAAATAACTATGTTGCAAATGTTAGAGCGTCCAAAAAAAATTAACCAGCATCAGGTGTTCTACATTTAAAATACAGACACAATAAAATACGGTAAATTATTGACGCAACAGCTATAAAAGATTGTTTAAAAATCCATTTTATATTGATAAAACGTCTTGTAGAGTTAGTAGGTCAGTGTAAAAAACTTAATTAATTAAATGTACCTATACTGCTGAACAGTAAAAAATTATTCGGCTTAAATGTAATTAAAAAAAATTTTTAGAATATTAATTATTATTATTTTAGCTGTTAATTTTAGAGATATAACCCACTGATTTATACTATTAATGTTTCTTATAATTATGAAATGACACATTAGAATTTTAGAATTCTTATTAAAGCAGTTAAATTTTAAAATGCAAATTAAAAAATTATAAAGGCTGGTATTCAAATATATATCTTTGATTTTTGCCTGGATTTCTAACCTCACTAAAACAGACCAGGGGTGCACCCAAAGAGAGGGGGGGACTATATTTCCTCGTATATTTCTTACAACCGGTTTAACCGGAAATTGACACTATTGGAAAGATAATAAAAATCGAAGATAGGGACATGTAAGCCGCTTTGCTCTAAGACGTACGGTTAGAAAGCTAGACGCTGTCAAAGTTCAAAAATGTCATTTTTCAAGAGTCAATATCTCGGACACTGTTAAGTATAGAATAATAATGCTTTTATTAAAAAATGTTCAGAATTTTATGCAGAATCCAAAAAAATTATATAAAATAGGGGTATCCATTTAAGATTTAGATTTTACCCCCCCCCCCTCCCTCTTAGGGGCTTGAAGTAACAAGATTGACAATATACGCAAAAGATGTCCCCCTTGAAATAAAAATCGACGGGTCCTAGCGATTTTCCACATTTTCATTTTAAAGCAGGAAAATCGAGGTGTTAACTTTTCATTGGACCACCCTGTATAATATTAGGTACAGTAAACATGGAATTAAATACCTGCTAGAAAATCCTTTCTCAGTGCTACTGGTGAGAAATTTTTCCATACAGGAAAAATACTGATAAATACAGATGGAAAAGTAATTACATTTCGCATTTTTGTTTTTAAAAGTGTCCTACTAGACGTGAAGTCTAGATTGTTGTTTTCCTGTACATTTCCGCTGCTGCAGCCGTAAATAAAGTGATTTTTTCGTAGTCATTTCCAATTATTTTTTCGAATGGATGAGACATGTTTTGTGTTGATTGAAAGAATATTGAGTTCTCGTGTTTTGCACCCTTTTTCAATATTGTTTGTCGATAACGAAAAATTAAATCGGCTTTTCTCTGCCGGAAATTAGTTTTCACATGGGGGAACGGTGCGTTCGGAAGATTCCCGACAAGTGGAGGTATTTGACTACAATGCTTAAAGGCTCTAAAGCTGAAAATTGCATCTGCTTGGCCGGTCTATTATTTCTCTACAAAATCGTCAATTGGGAATTGACAGTTTAAATGTATATTTTTTTGCTTCAGTAACGTAACAAACAAAATGCAGTTTAGTGCATAGTTTAACCAAGGAATTATTATTAACCTAGGGGAAGGTCGCCTATGATGGCACTTTTTTTTTACCACCTAATACATTTTTTAGTTCAAAGGTTTTAACCCATTTAACCATGTTAAAATATTTGTGACTACTTAAATATTCATTTTAAAACTTTAAAAATATTGAAAAACCATTTTTTTTGGTAAAAAAATTCAAGCATATAAAACTGTTTAAAAGAACTTAAAATAATATATTACATTCTAGGGAACATGTTTAAAACTTTTAAAAAAGATAATGAAAACATTATCAGGAAAGTACAATCTAAAGACATATTAAAAAAACTTTAAAAAGCATAAGTAGTGAAATATCTAAAAAAAAAGTAAAAGTAGCGCCATTTTGAATATGACGCCTATGATATCATACCTATTTATATGTATTTATAGGTATGTCATCATAGGAAACCAATGCCATCTTAGGAATATGTCACACTTTTAGTAAATAAATTATAAAAAATTAAAACCACAATTTAGATTTATTAAAATAATCATATTAAAGTAACATCTATATTTTATATTTATCGGAAAAAAATCATGCATTCTAAATTAATGCACCTAACATAATAAATTTTTGGTTTAAAAACTGGCTAATATTCCTTCGGCACTTAACAATTTCTGTTCTATTAAATAACTTTACGTAAAAACGTCCGTCTCGACTGAAATTCGACTCACAACCGAACGGTTAATACGCGATCCCGTCTAACTATTCGGGATGACGCAAAACCGGTTTATTCCAAAGATACCTGTGGTATGCCATCATGAGAAGTATACCATCAAAGGCGACCTTCCCCTACTAATAAACACAGCAAAAACATAAAGTACTAAGATAAAATTTTTCTTTGACTTTAAAAAAAAATTAAATCAGTCAGCTTTAGTTTGTACATACCTTTATGTAGTACTTACATAGTTTGCTTAAAATACCTGTTTATGTCTTTTCGTCTGTCAATTTGGTTCAAACATTTCATTTTATTAAATTTAAAACTCAATAATCGGCATATTATATTTTATAATCAATAGACACCAGGGTTGCTACAAAATGTTTTTATCGCCAACCGTCAGTAAAGCCGTACATTATTAGAGTGATTTCCGGAAGTAAACGAACACTTTATTTTATTGTAAAATAAAATACTTTACCTGCCGCAAATGCGGCAGATAATAGTAATTTAACAAACTAGTGTATTAATCGCTATTTAATATACGCGTTAGTTACAATATTTTTCCGTCGATTGTCTTGTTAATAGATTATATTTTCTTTTTATTTAGAACCAAACTACATATTATAACAAATTTTTGAATTTCAAACTCATTGACAACGACAGAAACTATGGCAACGCCATTATGTACGCGGCAGTGCATGCTTTGTAGTATGTTTGGTTGCCTAAAATCGTTTATTAATAAAAAAAAATCATGCATTAATAGGGGCCATTAATGTATGATTTTTTTATACATTAATTAAGGTTGTAAATACACGGTCGACGGAAAATACTTTTACCCTCCGCAGATTAGTGACTTTGACATGTATTAATCAAAAATCGTCTGTCACTGTCAAGCCTTTCCCTATGACAGCTTGATAATAGTTTTCTCGCGATTTATTGCGATGAGTTATACCTCAATTTTTTATATTATAAATTCTGAACGGTTGGCGATAAAATTTTGTATGCACCACGTCAGTAAAGTGTCTTTATCGACTCGCCTGTTATTCGCCTCGCTCGTTTCGCTCGCTCATCTCATAATTTCAGACTCGTCCGATAAAGAATCACTTTACTGCCCTGGTACATAAATAAGTATTATTTGAGTTGCCTTGCCTTGATCATCAAGACATTGATTTGTGTACCAAACAATAATCGTAACATGTCAAAAAGAAAATTCGTGAAGTAGATTCGTCGTAAATGACAAAGGAGCTTTAACGCGAAAGGCGTGAATGAAATAAATTATACATCACCGTACAGGCAACAGAGGGACCTCACGCATTTCTTACTCATTTTTCTAAAAGCCGTTTTAAGCTCGTTTTATTTTAAAAATGATTTGGAATGTTATTTTTAAACGTTTTTTATCATGAATTTTATTTTGTTGGTTAAAAGTACACTACAGTGGCGGCTCGTGCCATAGGTACGTAGCAGGGCGCCAGTTCCAACAAATATTTAAAAGTATAATATAATATTTTTTAAAAACAGCAGCGAGGCTTTCGAGCAAACCACCCACAGCTGTGAAACTGCTCTGCTTAGGGCATATAATAATAATAATAAACGTATTTTATTAGGATGAACAAAGAAAACAATTACAAAGACAATAATAATCAGACAAGCAAAAGCGGGGCGCAGTCTAGCTACAAAGGCTACTCTACTGAATCCCACACTGCAGCTTGCTAAAATAATAATAAAAAATATATATAAAGAATTATGAATTTACAGATATTATATAAATATCGTAGAAAGAAATTTAAAAAAAAATAAAAATTGGTTTAAATAGTTAACATTCTAGAAAAAAGAAAAGTACGCTATATTCTGACCTGATGAAGACGACAGAACATAATAATTTGAAGAATGACCTGCAAAACATTGATAAAAATAATAATTTAACAAGAATAATTAACGAAGTTGTTCATTTTGAATACTGAGTAGATATTTTTTAAATTGCAATTTAAATTTGTTACTGTCAAGGGAAACCATTTCATTAGGTAAGGAGTTGTATAATTTAACAGAGTTGTTGGTAAATGATCTGCGAAACATGGCACTCTGATGTTGAGGCACCGTCAACCTATTAGGAAATCTCATGTCACGTGAATGTATATTTTCACGAAATACAAACCTACTTTTTAAAGAAAGAGGTAAAAAAAAATCCCCAAATGTAAAGTTCTACGGTTGTTCATTACTAGCCACTTAAGGTGGGAGTATCAACATGCTTGCCAACCTATACCCTATTTCGCGTAGATTTATTTATGTTTTCTAGCTTTTATACAAAATTTAAAGAAATTCAGTATAGACTTGATATTCTATAGGTAATAATTGACATATTTAATAAATATCAAGGAATTTCATAACTTATTTTAGGAGAATTGTATAGCGAAAAATATCGGGTAAGATTTTTTTAATTATTATTATGTCATTGTCACTCATTGTTCTTTCACTGTACAATTCTTCCAAAATTAGCAATGAAATAAATTGATATTTTTGTAATATATCAGATATTACCTAAGTAATGTGCCGACGATACTGATTTTATTTAAATGTTAGTTTAAAAAATAATAAACTTGAAAAAACAAAGCGAAATAGGTTATAGGTTGGCAATAAATTCAACGACGTTGAGAATTCAACCTTAAGAATTTTAAACGTTTGAGAAATATGATCAAATTTTCGAAGTCGAAGTATTCTGTACCCTATTCCTATCTACTACATCAAGGCATGGCCCATAAATGAAATCACAGTAGTTAAAGCTGGATAAAACGAGACTCTCACAGAACATTTTACGCAATTTAAAATTTAGGACATGACGGTTGTTGTATAATACTCTTAAAGACGTATATGACTTTTGAATTAGCTTTTTGACATACCTACTAAACCTTAGTTCAGTATCCAGGATCATACCCAGATTTTTAGCTGTTTTAACTACGGGGAGCCTAACACCATTGATAACTATATTGATATTATCATTCAAAAAGCCAATTTTCTTCTTATTCCCAAAAAGCATAAAAGATTACTTTAATGGATTCAACCTTAGATTATGATCCAGAGAAAGTTGCAGCATGCTAAAATCTTCATTAAGCAAATCCGATGCGTTTATATGATGACAACAAGGTAAGTATAGGTACCTATATTGCTTGATTTAAGTGAAACATTCCAATTGCGTACTCACCGGATTCTTTACTACATCCCTTATTATGTTAGTTTAATTGATGATGCTACAATTATCTAATCGTATCCAGCAAGTCATTTATACTAGGCTTGAGCATCACTCTGATTCCTTAAATGGTGTGCCCCATGGAAGCGTTTTGGGCCCCCTCTTGTGTATAATATATACATACTTTTAGTATGTCGACTATGGTCCTCGGTTCTCTCAAATGTCACTAGTCCACGCTTTCTAAAATTTCATCCCGGGTGTTGACTATTATTGACTAATGTAGCCTTTATACTACTAAAATACTGAATGACTCCATATTTGGAGAACCCGCTAACATATTTTAAACATCAATCATCTCTATTGTATCAAATACTAGTTGCCAATATCCAGTGGCGTAGTTGGCTGTTATCGGCGAATATGGCAGACTACAGCTATTGAGACATACATAATAGAATACAAGAATTATTCGACAACAATTATTATAAAATATTTCTTCGTTTGATGCCATGCCCCTTCCGAATCTGGCACAGGACTACTATAGATCGAACAGCTAAACAACTTGCGCAAAGCAGATGGACAGCGCTGACAACTTGTAGCATCTCCAGGCAATTGTGGCCCCTACTTGATAACAGGAAAACCACACCGCTACTACAGCACAGTCGGAAGGACCTAAGAAACATCACTGCCGTAGTCACCGGACATTGCCTGTTCGGTAGACACGCTGAACGTATGCAAATACCAACTAACGACGTCTGTAGAAGTTGCAGAGATGTAGACGAGGAGGAAAATATTCAGCATTTCTTCATTTCTTGTGTGAATGCCCCGGCCTCGCGAGAAGAAGGTTCAATGCCCTGGGCAAACCATTCTTTAATGATCTGGAGGAAGTGAGCAGCCTGCAACTGGGTCGACTCACTAAGTTTATTAACAGCAGTGGCTGGTTTGAATGAGCTATCAAGATTCTTCTACGATCTTGTGTGGTACCACAATGATCCTTATAGGACTACGTGTGACTGTTTGGATAATGCCAGAGGTCTGCCACTCTAACCTAACCTACTATTACGGTAATAATGCAAACTTTATTGCCAAGGGAGAAGACGCTGGGAGAACAGACTCTCCTGACTCTCCTACGCCAGATATGCCACTGCAAATTTCACCTATAGACTTTGGTATACCAAAAATTAAAGATGAAAGTTTGTTTAAACCGCTATTACCGCAATAAATAAATTGTTTGGCATCGCTCTAGGCCACAAATGTTACAAACAATACAAGAATAATACGAAATGACTTCCAGACCGTAGATTCTAAAACATAATTGTTTATTTGTTACGCAATATAGCAGACAGGTACTTTGTTCGAGCGTTCTCGCATTCACTTCTGATTAATAGATCTTAATGTTGAAGTAATGCGCTTTTTTTTACATATATAGAGTCAAAGAACCCGTAGGTTTTAATTATCCTATTGTTTCGCTTTGAATGACTTATGTGGTCAGTAGCTGACGATTGAAGAAGCAGGTTCTGAGCAATCAAGGTATTTTTATACCATCTGTTTCTATCGCGTATTGTTTGAAAAGATAATTGTATAATAAAGCGCCTATATAGTATAAAATATGGTCGATTAAAGAATAAAATAGGAAAAACGGACAGCATGATAAATTGGGCGCCAATATTACAAACAGTAATATAGAAGCAATATAAACGTGTACAAATGTTAATTAATTATACATTGTGCGAGTAAGGTTACTCCTTCCTTCTACACCCGAAACACATTTTAAACAAGAATAATATGTTAATAACAGATTGATTTATACAGGATGTCCCATAACTTAGGAGCAGAACAGCAACAGGACATAGCAGACTTAGAAAAAGGTCATTTATACGTAATTTCTTCTTTTAATCCGCGGTTAATTTTCAATAAATTATGTTTATGTAAAATATGTTTATTTTTTATTTATTTAAATTTGTGTTTATGTAAATATTTCTTGCCATCTAGCATTTAAACAACAATACCTCAAAAACTAATTAAAATATCGAATAAATGACTCTTCTTACATAATGTGTGGGGAAGCTGTTAGATATATAGGACATAACAAATATATACGAGAATTAACAAACTTATATTTTGTAAATAACGTCCTCTATGAGCTATCTTAAAACTAATTATGAAATCGTATTTTCTTGCCCTCGATAACTTCGCCAAATTTGATTCATATCCGCTTAACCATTTTTAAATCCTCGCCAAATTTCTAAAATAATTTTTCACTTGGATTGCCCTGTATCTCTTCAACCGTGGATATTTTCTCAAAAAGATATTCAGCATAAAAATGACCTACTTTTAAGTCTACTATCACCTGTTGCTTTACAGCTCTTTAGTATAGACTCCTCATCATCAAGCATTTCACAAAGAAGTCAAGCTCTACCCCCAATCTAAAGTAGCAGTAGTTATTTTTAAGGATAGCGTTTATATACTGTTTTCGTAGGATTTGCTAAAGCTCTCGAATTTAAAAAAAAATATATATTCTTATTGTGAGATACTACTGAAAGTATTTTCGTTTATTTAACTTGTGTGCTAACTAGCACAGTCAAATATTTCAAAAATAGTTGCAAAAAATATTGGTCAGTAATAATAATTTAATATCATTTAATTTTATATTAATGTATACTAGGGTGGCACACATTTTGCGACTTTTTTTCTGCGGTCTCACCCATTTAAAATGTTGTATAATATGTCAAGAAAATGGCATGTACGAAATTTCAAGTCAGTTAATTAATCCAAAATGGTGCCGCCGATAGAATAAAATACAAAGGTTTTTAAATTTTAAAACTTTTATTATCATAACTACCACTGACCTGGCTAGATAAAAACAGAGTATATTATATAAGTATTATAGATATTATATTAATAAATTGTACCTTTGAACTAACCCTATTATGTATTTACACAAATTGTTTGTTTTAATTTATTTTAACATCACTTTTAAAAAGTTTCCGCAAGTCTCGTCTTACTGACATCCTTAAATTTTTTTCTATATTCGCTTACAATTTTGCAGTATACATTGACGTTATTCTTCATCGTTTGTTAATATTTTATTATATTCATCTATGAGTTTAATACCCCTTTCTGCTATATCATTCACTACTTTAAGCTTTTTCACTACATTAAAATTATTTATCATTTATTATTATCACTTTCCAAGTTTTCTGGATTTTTAGATATAAATTCCCAAAATTCTTTATGTTCTATTTCGTGTATATTACCTAATTTAACTCGTTTTCACCTCCTTCTAGCGATCTTCTTTTTCTAAAGCCTTTATCATATTTTTTTTATATTTAACAGGGATTTCGTTATCAAAGAACGATACTGCGCAAATCTCAGAAGACAGGTGATTTTTAATTTTTGAAATCTTCAAAATATATCTTTATAGGGACGAGTTCACACTAACAGTCAGGAAAACGAACAGTATAAGAGATTTGTGCATTTTTATCGTCAAAGTTAATGTTAAGGCTTGGTCCATACAAAGCTCCATATCAAAATCTTCAATTGGCCAAAAATCTTATTAAATATAAAACTATTGATCCATCGATATCTATCTGAAGCTGCTGTTGAAAAAATTAAAAATCACCTTCGGTACTTGTTTTCTGGGATTTGCGCAGTATCATTCTTTGATAACGAAATCCCTATTGAATATAAAAGAAATATGACAAAGGCTCTAGAAAAAGAAGACTCGCTAGAAGGAGGTGAAGAGCGAGTTTAATTAGGTAATATACAACAGTAATTTATATCTACAAATATTCTTAGATTTTTTGAAAGGTTAGGGTTATCCACAAATTTTTTAAAAGAGAATCCAGAAAACTGGGAAAGTAATGATGCGTATACATAAATAATTTTAATATAGTGAAAAAGCTTAAAGTAGTGAATGATACAGCAGAAAGGGGTGTTAAACTCATAGACGAATATAATAAAATATTAACAAAAGATGAAGAACGTCAATGTATACTGCAAATTGTAAGCGAATATAGAAAAAAATTTAAACATGTCAGTAAGACACGTGAGGAAACTTTTTAAAAGTGATGTTAAAATAAATTAAAACAAACTATTTGTGTTAATAGGGTTAGTTCTTAGGTACAATTTATTAATATAATATACCTATAATACCTATATAATATACTCTGTTTCTATGTAGTCAGGTCAGTGGAAGTTATGATAATAAAAGTTTTAAAATTTAAAAACCTTTGTTTTTTATTCCATTCCATCATTTTGAATTAATTAAATGACTTGAAATTTCGCGCACGCCATTTTGTTGACATTTCCAACATTTTAAAAGGGTGAGACAACCAAAAACAATTCGCAAAATGTGGGCCACCCTAATTGTCATAGAATTCATTTTTAATTGATATAATAACATTATATCGCCACTCGTCAGGGTGTTTAAAAAAACTGTTTGTCAAATTATTTGTATTTGCAAATGGACAATGCAATTACTGTTCCTCGGTACGCAACACACATCATTTGTCCGACGAACCCGGCCTATATATAATCAATGTCAGCCGTTTGTTTACAAGTCGCGGTACTATGTACCCTTACACGGTTCCCCCGCGGTTCAAAGCCCACCGCGAAACACGCGAGGAGTCAGGATTACAATAGGCCGTCATATTTTATTATTATGCTGGTGTTGCATCAAGCATTAATGCATATTTTGCCCGAGACTCTTAAAATCGTTAAATACATTGGAATTCTTACGAGTGCTTGCCTGAGTAAGTAAAACATGTTCGCGTGCAAGTTTCCAACATAATTGGACTGGATACAGTGGCGCAACAAACACACCCGCAGCCGGGGGGGGGGGGGGGCACACAGACTGCCCCTTTAAAATTTGCTGCCAGCTTTGCTGTTCATAGGTATTTCATTTAAATTAATTTAATTTTTTTATATCCTAAGAATTAAATTTAGTTAAATGAAGAAGAATTATACGTGAAAGCGCGGAATTTACAAACAATTTACCATAAAGACTTGTCCATTGACTTTTCTAGTCAAATTTTAAGCCTCGGAAAGGGACTTGCAGATAGTATTTCAAAATTAAAAACAGTGTATGAACTTGCGGATCATTTATTAATAAAAAATCAATGTTCTTCAAATTTTCCGATGTATCTACACCTTTTCCAAATGTATTTCAGAAAGCGTCGAATGTATTTCAGTACAGTCAAATGCAGTTCCGAGAGCGTTAAATGTATTTCAATATAGTCAAATGTAGATTGGAAACCGTCAAATGTATTTCAGTATAGTCAAATGTAGATTAGAAACCGTCAAATGTATTTCAGTATAGTCAAATGTAGATTAGAAACGGCCAAATGTACTTTAGAATAACCAAATGTATTTCAGAAAGCATCAAATGTATTTCAGAATAGTCAAATGTATTTGTAATGTATGTATAAATTTTTTTGCAAAAAAAAAACTCTCGACGATCTGGTCGTTTTGTATAATACCTTGTATAGTACTTAGTGACATAATGTTTGAACAGACTTGTTGAGTGTTTATGTATTTTACTGTTTTCTGTCTTTTGGATTCTATGAGGCTCGATCACTGCTACCCCCGGTACTACTATACAGTCATGGTAAGCTACATTATACCTAAGTGATGTTTTAAAATTTTAATTTCGCATTATTTTTGCTGGAATATTACGTATAATGACTTAATAACTACATATGTTATGTCTACCAGTCTACCTAGGATTATAAAATAAATTCCAATTAATAGTATAGGTACCTAACACATAACGTGGGCTTAACCCTAATTAAATTATGATTAACGAATTCAAAAATCCATGAACCTGAACCTAATAGTAATGAAAATAAGAATTATCATTTTCCATTCGTTATAGAGAAGGGGGCCCCTGAGAATGTTTGGGAGGGGGGGGGGGGGCACTCAGTTTTTGTTATGCCACTGTAAATATAATCATTATAAGTAACGTTTGCGAGTCATACTAACCGTAGTTGTTGTAGCGATAATAAGTTGCGAGTCATACTACCAAAAGTTGATATGTCAACATTAGGACTTGCGAGTCATGCTAGAAAAGATTCATATTAAAATAAATATATTTTCTCCACGACCATTACTGAATGCAATAATTCGAAAATCATTTTTGATAATAAAATGTAAAAATTCTCGCTCTTGAGTTGGAATATTTATTCTGAAACACTTGCTTCTTATGCGTTTTGCGTGAATTTTCATTCCATAACAAGATACGGAATGAATATTCTGTAATTGATATAAACGACATAGGTTGCCATGAATTTCAAAACTGTCAGTGTCAGATAAAAATGGCCGCGTTGTAATAATTATTTTCAGACAAATTTTAGTGCAAGTCAAAAAATGAGTGAAAAATCAGATGAATCAGATATGGAACTGGATGGTCGTGGAGAAAATATAGTCTGCTACTCGGTTAGAATGAAAATTCGATACTCGTGGTTTCTCACGCTCGGATCGAGTTTTCATTCCAACCTCGTTACAGAATGTACTATTCTCCACGACCATTACTGAATGCAATAATTCCAAAATCATTTTTGATAATAGAATGTAAAAATTCTCGCTCTTGAGTTGAAATATTTATTCTGAAACACTTGCTTCTTATGCGTTTTGCGTGTATTTTCATTCCATAACAAGATACGGAATGAATATTCTGTAATTGATATAAACGACATAGGTTGCCATGAATTTCGAAACTGTCAGTGTCAGATAAAAATGGCCGCGTTGTAATAATTATTTTCAGACAAATTTTAGTGCAAGTCAAAAAATGAGTGAAAAACCGTATGAATCAGATATGGAACTGGATGGTCGTGGAGAAAATATAGTCTGCTATTCGGTTAGAATGAAAATTCGATACTCGTGATTTCTCACGCTCGCTACGCTCGCGGCCGAAATCTTCCACTCGGATCGAATTTTCAGTCCAACCTCGTTACAGAATCTACTATTCTTAACGACCATTACTGAATGCAATAATTCCAAAATCATTTTTGATAATAGAATGTAAAAATTCTCGCTCTTGAGTTGGAATATTTATTCTGAAACACTTGCTTCTTATGCGTTTTGCGTATATTTTCATTCCATAACAAGATACGGAATGAATATTCTGTAATTGATATAAAGGACATAGGTTGCCATGAATTTCAAAACTGTCAGTGTCAGATAAAAATGGCCGCGTTGTAATAATTATTTTCAAACAAATTTTAGTGCAAGTCAAAAAATGAGTGAAAAATCGGATGAATCAGATATGGAACTGGATGGTCGTGGAGAAAATATAGTCTGCTACTCGGTTAGAATGAAAATTCGATACTCGTGGTTCCTCATGCTCGCTACGTTCGCGTTCGGAATCTTCCACTCGGATCGAATTTTTATTCCAACCTCATTACAGAATCTACTATTAAAATGTTGTGCTTGACAAAACACCACCATACCCAAAATCAAGAACCCACAAGAAAAAATGTTAAGGATATATCTCACGCCGCGGGTCGTCTTCAACGTAGACGCGGGACGGCCGAACACATTCTTGGAAGCTTTTAAGGCGCTAATTTGTTCTTTGTGGTCGCAATTTCGCTGTGTGTGACAGCCACCCATAAATTCCCCTATAAAACATAGCGCGTCAAAAAGATTATGGATTTGATAAAACTACTACTTGGTCATATAAGTCTGTATGGTGAATGCTGAGGCATTTTGGTAGGTTTTTATTTAACCAAGGCTTATTTTTAGCAGGGTTGTTTCGTTTTAAACATTTTGTTTTAATCATCTGTTTTAAACATGTTTTAAACATTTGCCTAGGTTTAAAACATTTTTTGTTTAAAACAGTTTAAAACATGTTTAAAACACTTAAATTAAATAAGTGTTTTTGTTTTTCATTTTTCTTTATTAATATGATGAATAAAAGTAGGAAAAATTCTCAAATACATTAACAAACTTTTTAACATACATATTATTTATTTATTAATAATAGGAACACAACAAAAATTAGAAAACTTAAAACATTTTGCATACAAGCGTTAACAAATTTCTCACACTCTTTCAGTCTCATACTCATCTAAGTCATCAATCTGATATCTGATCAGTCACGTCAACAATGATGGAATTAAGCTCTTTAAAAATTGAATCCAACTTAGCAGCTTTGACATTGCCCAGCCGATTACGTAGTTTTGAATGGACTAAACCGTATGATGAGAAGAGTCTTTCAATGTTGGCTGACGATGCAACAGCTGTATGAAGCTGTTGAGCAAGTTCCATTGCTATCGTATTTATATTTTTCATAGAACGCCACCATGCCAATGGTGTGAATATTTTTGGGTTTTGGATATCTCATCTAGCGTTAAATCCTTATCTGACTCGGAATCATAGATAGTTCACATTGGTAGCTGAAAATTTTCAGATGGAACACATTTTTGAATATGTTTCTTCATACGCAGCACTAGTCCAGCCATAATTATTACTTTACATTTTTTACATTTAGCAGTCACTGATTTTTTGTTATTATCTGTAACATCAAAATATGACCAAATGGCATATTTCTTTCTTCCCGTAGACGACATTTTTTAAAAAAATAACAAAGAACACTACAAAATAACTTACAGTTGACGTTATTGCAATAGCCAACTTGCAATAATGCGAATTTATAAATAGTCTGTGGTTCCCTCAGGCCAATAGTTCCTCATTGCAATTGGTTTTCTTATTTCGGGGATTCACCGGCACAGCCTCACGGCGATGGCGCGACGTAGTTCGTAACAGCTGATCGCGACAGTTTAGTACAGAGTCGGAGTTCAAATAAGGTATCTATTATTTAGTAGAATAATAGATCAAACATTTTCAATTAATATGTTTGAGAAAATATGATTTAAACAATGTTTTTTTCTAAGTTTTATTTGTTTAAAACATAAAATTTTAAAACAAAAAAACATTTCAAACAAAAAAAACATATTGTGTTTTGTATAAAATTAAAAAATACATGTTTTTTTTCAACCATGATTTTTAGTATTGCGTATACAAGTGTAAGTTTTTGATAGAGAAAAAATAAATTTGTGCTTTAATTAAGCAACTTTTTTAAGTCAGATTTATGCTAGATTCTGATCTCGGCGATTCTTTAGCGTTAGTTTTTGTATTTTAAATTACTTGACGTATACGTAGAAACAGAAATATTTGATAAGTTTCATGATGTGGAGTTAGTCCATTGCTGAATAAAAGTTGTTGTCGAGGCTATTGGATAAGTATCCCATAAAAACGAGTCGTTATTTTACATACATTAAGCTTAAGAAAACTTTTATACAAGATGGCTGTTTTGTGGATTCCAGAAGTATCCGAAATTTAGTTGCTTCGTTAGAGTTGTTTACACAAATCAGGTCGATTTTCTCAGGAGATTTATAACCATGTAAATACCTTGGATTTATCGTTAGAAACTAAAAAGCAATCTAAACCAGTGGGACAATGGAGACTCAATCTTAACGAAAACAAAAACTATTTCATCGGCTGGAAAAGTGATGGCGTTCCGTTGGAAAACATGGAAAGTAAATTCTATTTTATTAGAAATGAATATAGTTTAAAAAAACTAAAAAACACGCTTTAATATAATTAATCAAGCTAAAAAGCGGAAAATGAATATAGTTTGAAATAATTCTTGAAATTCTTCAAATAGGCAGAAAATACGAACGATACACATTAGTATTATGGTGAAATAAGCGTGGGGTGCTCGATATACGAAAAATATAGCACAAAGCACCCCACGCTTTTTTCACAATAATATACTAATGTTTATCGTTCATTATTATTTTCTGTCTATATTTTATATATTCTAATTTCAAGAATTATTTTAAACTACATATATTTATTTTCCGCTTTTAGTTTCATTAATTACTAAAGCGTGTTTTTTAGATTTTCTAAAGTATATCTATTTTTCATTTTTTAGTTTGAGTTATTATTAGGAACAAAAAAATTTTTTGAGTAGATTGAGCTAGATAAGTAGATTATTGTATTGTCAGCGGTTCTTGATAAGTCTACAAAATTTA
This sequence comes from Polydrusus pterygomalis, assembly GCA_963969555.1. NCBI lineage: Eukaryota > Metazoa > Arthropoda > Insecta > Coleoptera > Curculionidae > Polydrusus > Polydrusus pterygomalis. The sequence goes on from OZ018379.1 coordinate 11,408,586, forward strand.
AATTAAATCTGACCGTTTAAAGTGGGTCAAAATCGGGTTCAAACAAGTCGATTACAAACAAACATACCTACAAACCCGAACAAACGACAAAAATTTTCAAAATTAAAAAAAAAAATTGCTAAAATTTTATTTTGGCGGGTAGAATTTTTTTAAAAATGTTTCTCTATTCTTAGCAACAATATCTATACGACACCACGTTTGTTTTATTACTATCGGTTATTGTAATAATTCTGACATATTGATAGGTGTCAAATTTTGACAAGAGAATTTTTTGCGTATGTTTTTCAACTTTCCACCGTCAATATGCATACGACCTTATAGTTTTTTCATTAATATCATTATTTTTAAACGATTTGACATATCGACAGCTGTCAAATTTTGACAAGAGAATTTTTTGCCTATTTTTCTCGAAGTCTCCGCATCGAATACTATACGACCCCATAATTTGTTTCGTCAAAACCGCTTCTTCGTTTTATACCTGACAGCTGTCAAAATTTGAGAGGAGAAAAGTGTAGATTATTGTATTGTCAGCGGTTCTTGATAAGTCTACAAATTTAAATTAAATCTGACCGTTTAAAGTGGGTCAAAATCGGGTTCAAACAAGTCGATTACAAACAAACATACCTACAAACCCGAACAAACGACAAAAATTTTCAAAATTAAAAAAAAAAATTGCTAAAATTTTATTTTGGCGGGTAGAATTTTTTTAAAAATGTTTCTCTATTCTTAGCAACAATATCTATACGACACCACGTTTGTTTTATTACTATCGGTTATTGTAATAATTCTGACATATTGATAGGTGTCAAATTTTGACAAGAGAATTTTTTGCGTATGTTTTTCAACTTTCCACCGTCAATATGCATACGACCTTATAGTTTTTTCATTAATATCATTATTTTTAAACGATTTGACATATCGACAGCTGTCAAATTTTGACAAGAGAATTTTTTGCCTATTTTTCTCGAAGTCTCCGCATCGAATACTATACGACCCCATAATTTGTTTCGTCAAAACCGCTTCTTCGTTTTATACCTGACAGCTGTCAAAATTTGAGAGGAGAAAAGTGTAGATTATTGTATTGTCAGCGGTTCTTGATAAGTCTACAAATTTAAATTAAATCTGACCGTTTAAAGTGGGTCAAAATCGGGTTCAAAGAAGTCGGTTACGGGCAAATATACAGGTGAAGCTAATAAAAGCATGGTAAAAAGGAAAAACTGTAATTGGAACTAGTCATTACTTTTAGGAAAAATAAAAGAAGCAATAATTCATTACTTCGCCCGGGAATGGATCGTCACTTGTATGACCGCTTTCACTCCGGAAACAATTTGATCCGCCCTCGTATCTTTTACCGGGCACCTCCAGCAACAAATTGAAATCAATTACCCGCCTTTTTGTAGAACAAACCGAAATTACAACTGAATCATTCCTTCGTTTGTTTCTATTAGACGTAACTCCAAACTACTTTTTAAAAGCACATTAGGCTATTAACAAGACTTCACTCATTCATTCTCTGCGCCTTTCTCACAGAACTTTTAAGTCATCTTTAACCCGTAAAAGTGATTTTAAACAAATACACGCTTAAAACAGCAATTCATCAACGACGTTCCAACCCACTTATTATTAGTTAAAAGTTTCTTGTTTCTTTACAACAAGATGCGTAATTGAATTTTCGGCAACGCTATTCTGTCAAGATGATTTATTTGCTGCAATGATTTTCGATACAATAGGTAAAAACAATTCAACAATAATTCTCGATGATGCTTCTATCTTTTATGATATATCAATTTTACTGTCAATCATAATAAATAAGTATTTGATTTCTAATGATTATTATTTAAAGCATTGTGTAACTTACAAAACTGTTATTTATTTGGCACAAAGTATCTAATTTGCAACATACACATGCATGAAACAGATATTAATTATTAATAATTCCAGATTTATAATCCCTTGATTTTTTTCAAGGATAAATTATTTAAGAGCATAACCATTGCGGTATGAGACAATATTTCCAGCTTCAGCCAGCTCGAAAGGCATCCTAAGAAGCCACCTGATGAAGATAAAACCAACAAGACAAAAAGACAAAAGAAACTGGGTCTTCCGGATCCCCCGAGAGTGCAGCCAATATAATATTGGTGAGGCTCTTATGGCCAATTCCACCGTTGCAGAACAAACCGAGCTTAGTAATAAAATTAGCTTAAAACTGAATTTTACATTCTACCGTTAACTAAGCTTAGTTAAATTAATAGAAAACGGAGCATTAAGTAAGCCTCCAAATTTGACCGCCTAACCTAACTGCTTAAGCCGGCGTTTTCTAACCAAACTTGCGTCTTGTGTGTTGTTTTTATTTTTATTATTTTTTGAAATGGAAAATATTGGAGACCTATTTAACGATGACATGGAGTTGCTGGAAATACTCGATTACCGATTTCCAAGGAATATCAGAGAACGTATAAATAACTTTTAGAAAATGGACAATGTAAGCTTTTTCCGAAAATTTCGGTTAAGAAAGAACGTTTTTTTTTAATTTACTAGAACTAGTTGAGGAAGAATTGGAGTAGCCTCATGATATGTAGGTAAGTTTGGTAGTATAGCAACTTTTATACAACCTAAATGTAAAAGCAATTTTAAAAGAGACGACCAAAGTACTTAGGTACGTTATTCATAATTATAACAGTTTAACAGCCATTGGCAAAGTCGCACTTCACAATAGACTGGATGGCTGTCAGGTTGTCCGCAATCCCTCTGCCCCCTCTAAAACCTGACTGAAAAGGGTATAAGAGATAATTTTTTTCGATGTACCAATTAGTTCTGTTCTTAAGAGTACAATTTTTTAACAAATTTAGGAATCGAAATGACTAGCTGAGACTTCCAGGATTCAGGAATGACCGCGTCTCCTCAGTCCGAGGAGAATATTTGTTGCATTAGTGGGTAAATATTTAATTGAAGCCTAATTCACCCTGTCAAGTCCAGGGCTAGATTTATTACTTTTACATTCAACAACGGTTTCCATCTCACCCAAAGTAAAGGGGGAACACCAAGCCTCCCTCCATCTAGTCACGTATTTTCACTTCTTGTAGGTTAGAAAATGAAAAAATTAACTGTCAAGTGTAAGTCTACAACAACCCAAAGTTAGCCATGACGGCCAAGTAGTTCATTTGTTCTGTATCACTTCTGAACAAACCTACAAAGCTAAGTTTATAACAGCCTAGCTTAATTTTAACCGGTGGAAGTGTATCGAAGATAAACTTGACTTAAATTTTAACTGTCGCTTAGTCAAGCCATGCTTTATTTTTATTTGATGGAATCGGCCATTAGACCACTGGAAACAAGGATCTCAGAGCTTAGAAACAATAGCTGACCATGCCTGGACACATGACCATCATATCATGTAGTCAGATGCTGAACTCCTACATAAAGATCCGCACTGGAGAAAGTTCCGGGAAGCTGTTGCTATACACCAAAACCCAGATTGTTTTATAATATACATAATAATAACCGCTTTTGTATTTTAGCAAAGCAACTTTAGTAGTTTTACAACAAGAAAAAACAACAATAGAATTAATGGGGCCGCGGTATTTAGGACATCAATTGAAATAATATGCATACATGTTTCAGTACGTACTCAAGATAATTATATAAAATATTTGACATAAATTAACGATAAAATTTTACGATCTTCTATGCTTTTAACTACGGGTATATTATTTTCATTTATAGGTACAATAAAACAGACTTTTTATTGTCATTGATTCTGGTACGGCAAAATTGATTACAAATTAGAATGCAAAATTGAAAACATTACAATAACAGAGATTTCCTTTTAGATAACTTAAAAGGTAATGTTTTATTGTCATGTTATATAACGAATAATATTCTTGTAATTAAAATATAAATGTGCCTAATATAATATAAAACTGGGTAGTAACTAGTATAACAAGTGTAATAGTAGAAGATTTTTATGACTGTTTAATAAAACCAACGTTTATAATTATAAAATATACAATTATTATTTAACAAAAGTGTTCATAATTAAAGGATATAGTGTATCAATATTTCTAAAAATTTGAGAGATTGACATAAAAACATTTTGGGTTTCAATTTTTGCTAAGAACAAACATTTTCTTCCACTCTGTTTTTTTTTAATCTAAAACAAGTCCCTCAAATATAATCATTCGGCACTCACAATTATTTCATATTGCAGTTGATATAATTAACTGGTGAAGTGTGGGAAAGCTCAGCAATCTGGCAAGTAGATCAAAGACATCGTTCTTGTTTACCTCTGAATATTTCTCCATGAAATCCTTCTAGGCAAGAGCGATGCCTCTTTCCTCAGAGCTTTACAGAAAGTGCAATTGCGTCTCTTCTTCCTTCTGGAACCCAAGACAAATAGGGTCGTCCTCCATGCCAATAACCGTCATATGCTTCCTCAACTTGCAGTGCCCTGTCAGAATCCCTATTAAGGTGGGAGTATCAACATGCTTGCCAACCTATAACCTATTTCGCGTAGATTTATTTGTTTTCTATAGCTTTTATACAAAATTTAAAGAAAACCAGTATCGACTTGATATTCTATAGGTAATAATTGACATATTTAGTAAATATCAAGGAATTTCATAATTTATTTTAGGAGAATTGTATAGCGAAAAATATCGGGTAAGATTTTTTTTAACATTATTATGTCATTGTCACTCATTGTTCTTTCACGATACAATTCTCCCAAAATTAGCAATGAAATAAATTGATATTTTTGTAATATATCAGATACTACCTAAATAATGTACCGACGATATTGATTTTCTTTAAATGTTAGTTATTAAAATAATAAACTCAAAAAATCAACGCTAAATAGGTTATAGGTTGGCAATAGATTGAATGACGTTGAAAATTCAACCTTAATGGATCAAAAATGAAAAGTAACTGGCACTGAAGTTTGAAAAGCAAATAGCAACCCTTATTACTAGGGCTGTGCGATTACCGAAAAAGATAATCGATTTTCGATTATTTGAAATAATCGATTATTTCCTATTAATCGATTAATCGAAAATAATCGATTTATCAAAAAAAATCGATTAATTGAAAATAATCGATAAATCGAAAATCAAAAATAATCCATTAATCGAAAATAATCGATTATTTCCGATTAATCGAAAATAACCGATTAATTGAAAACATTCGATTAATCGAGAATAATAGATTATTTTCTGATTAATCAAAAATAATAATCGACTAGTCAAAAATAATCGATTAATCGGAAATAATCGATTGATTTAATCAAAATAAATCAAAAAGTCGATTCAAATATTAGATCGTTAAGAATATTAATTTTATGAAAGGCGCACAGATTGCAACTTTGTTCAAATTATTTCGTTGATTGTCTTGCAATAATATGCTATATAATATTTATTTAACCGATTTTCGGGGTAATAGGGTTACTAATAAATATATAGAGACTTACAGCAATAATAAGTCACTAGCAACTTCAATCATCCAAAAACATACCTATATTTTCGAATAATCGAAAAATAGTTTTTCGGGTCAATTCATTATTCGTAAATCTTTCGTTTTTTTTTATTAATAATCGATTAATCAAAACATGGTTAATTTTTTTTTTCGAATACCTAATTAATCGATTAATCAAAAAATATTTTTTTGGTTAATCGATTAGGTAATCGAAAAATAATTTCTTTTCGATTTTGATTTGATTTTTGATAAATCGAAATATCGCTTTTTTTTCGGTTACCTACTTAATAATCGATTAATCAAAAAAAAATTTTTTTTTGTTGATTAATAATCGATTTTTCGATTAATCGATAAAAAAAAATTATCTCTAATCGAATAATCGATTTTATTGCACACCCCTACTTATTTCCACCTGCAACTGCACGTTTGGGTGATTCTACCATAATTCCATAGTCCTTATTTACATTTTTTATTTTGCAACGCGCGGGAAAACTAAACAAATATCATACTGTAAATTGGCCCCGATAGATTCGTCCATAAAAGGCCTAACCTCGGCACAATATCCGCCCGTGTAATCACATCAGACTTCGGAAAATTTGCTTCAATTTTATATGATCTTTAGCACGTGGTCTGCATGCCTCAATTTTTGGCCAATCGCCCGATTCTAGCGGTCGATCATTGGATCTTTCGCAATACAGGTCTTATAATGCATTTTACTTATTCATTGCACACAATCGCATTAAAAATTAATGAACGAGGGGTCAGACTGGCCTTTTAGAAAGACCCTACTTTATTGACTTCTCCCGACGAATGGCTTGTTTTTGTTTGATAACTTTGTTTGATGGCTTTTTTACAGTGGAGGAGTGACATAAATTTAAAATTATGTTTTTTATGGCTGCACATTTTAGGATTCTATCTACCCATGTTTTTATTGAATTGGCTTTAGCGTTAGTATGATCGCGAAATGGGTTATTAATGTGTCTTAACTAATGGACGACTGGAAATTGGTCGCTTGCTTCGTACATTTATAAACGATTGAAGCTAAATTTGATATTGGTGAAAACCTAAAGGTTTAGACATCTTGCTACCCCCGCTACACCCAGTATATTAGGATGATACATTCATAATAAGATTATATAATAAGTAAAATCGTATCCTAAATAGTTTTAAAAATGTGTAAGTTACAAATGTTTGCTCATGACACCTTAATTTACATTAATGTTTTAAATATTTTTGATGGTCTAAATAGTCTAAATTCTGAGATAAATATATTATTAAATTGGCTAAAAGTAAATAAATTAAAATGAAATATTGCAAAAACTAAATGTATATTTATGGGTAATATTTATTGTCAAAATATAAATGTTGTAATTAATGGTGAAAAATTGGAATAAGTGAACAGTTTTAAATATTTTGAGATAATTGATTCAAAATTAAAATTTTTTAATTATTTTGAAAGTATCATATCGAAGATTGCCAGAAAAGTAGGGTATTTTAAAAGAATCAGTTCTAATTTAAGTTTGTTTTCTAAAAAAACTGTAATTAATACTATTATATTACCACATTTTCTTTATTGTTCTTCTATTTTATATTGTGCTAGTGAGGAAATATTTGACAAATTACAAATTTTATAAAATAAGGCAATGCGGATTATTTTAAATTGTGACAATTAATATAATAAGTATACAAAAATAAATTTTATATTAAAAAATTTAGATTGGTTGAATATCAGAAATTTAATTTTTTATTTAGCATGTATCTTTATACATAAAATTAAAAATAATTTGTTGCCTGATTGTTTAAAAAATTTTGGTTCTTTTAATCATGACTATCATAGTTATAAAACAAGAACTAATCAAAATTTTTTTGTGAATAGAGTGTCCATTTTTCATAAAGGTTTGATAGAATATAATAATTTGGAAAATTCTATTAAATGTCAAATATCATTAAAACTATTTAAAAAAACTTTAAAATTACATTTATTTAAAAAACAAAATGATACGTAATATGTGATACAATTTGAAAAATGTTTAACTTTGCTGTCTGTTTTTTGTTAAAAGAAGGTTTCCTTTTAAAATTAAAAATAAATCTATAAAAATGTTGTTAAAAAAATGTATTAAAAAATATTTAATTGTAGCTTCTTGCTAAATAAAACATGTTACTACCATGGGCGTCGTTTGGGAGGGGCAAGGTGGGGTATTTGCCTCCCCCCCTGGAAGTTGACTTATTGACAATTATTTATGTTTTAACAAGTTAGAAGTTAGCAGTAAAAGAAAGAAAGATCGTATTATTTTTGAAGTCTGGCGACAGCCTAAATTCTCTAATCCCGGTATAGAAATGTTATTGCTGACATTGTTTGCAGTCTTGTTGATCAAATTAATATACGTTACCAGCCAGTTCCAGTTACCAAATATACTTTTTTTTTAATTAAAATTGAGGGAAGACCTAAACTCGAAATTAACTTGATACAGACGTACAAAGTGTAAATCTAGGGACTTTATTGTTATTGATAAGTTTGCTGCAAATAAAAACAGAAGAATGAACTTTACTTATGTACCCACTAATGAAAAATAAATTGGCCTTTTTATTTTTTTATCGTATTTCATTTTCAATAAAATAAGAAGGTAATCATAAATTTTTAAAATATTTACTAATAATTATTGACCAAATTTGGGCGTGGTCTTAGAAAATTTTAGCCTACAGCGGGCTTTTAGTGCACCCCCAAGCCGCTACTGCCCCCCCCCCTAAGAAACCGTTTAACAACGCCCATGGTTACGCCTACTACTAAAAAGTTAAAAATTTTGAAACTATAAAACGCTCGATCAAGCAGCGATTAAAATTTTCTCGTTTAGGTAAAAACATCAATTTTCTTATCACATCAACTTCAAGTAACCGTATATTAACTTTGTTTTAATCTGCCAATAGACAAATGAAAACCAGTTGCGTTGCAAAGCAATGCAACAAGGCAAAAACGCACATCCGCTCGCATTCTCCATCAATCGATCTAGCTTTAAAAAAACAATAGAAAATCTGCGGCGGTTAGCGGTCAAGCAGGCCGAGACTGTAGACTGCATGTATATCTTCATGTTGCATCTACTCAAATCCATCGGCTGTAGCTTGGTTTGTGTCACCGGTAGTACGCGCACTGTTTCGATTTAAAATGCCATAATCATTCCCATTCAATCCTAATCAATTAATTTGAAGAAATAGTCCATACCTAAAGTGGAGTTGAAAGCATATAGGAAAGAAAAACACAAAGTCTTCCTCTACAAAATTTAATAGAATTTTTATTCTAGGTATTAAATTTTGTGTAGGAAGACTTTGTGTTTTTTTTCCTATTCATCTAATTAATTAAGTTTATAAGTAGTTTTAAGAAGTATCTATGATCGCTGTGGGAATATGCCAATAATAAGGAGGTATTGACTTTGGGAAGCTCTAGCAAGACTATAGACACTCTTATTCCACAATTATAATTTTGTGTTTATTAGCTGGCAGTTTTCACAAGGTACCTACACATTCCTTATGCTCTTACAGTATTCCCAATAGAACATAAAATATATCTAATAACTTGTGAATAGTATAGTATTGCAAACTGTTAGGCAGCCAATCATATTCAATATATTTTTCCTTTTTGCCATTACCTAGTATGGCGGTTACCACCTGTAGAAAAAGCATAGTTTACTCTATCAATAAATCATTCAAACCTGATAAGTAGTAAGAGTAAAAAGACCTTACAATCGATCGGTTCAATCCACTATAAATTTTAGCACATAATCTGTTATGTGAAGACGTTCTTCCATCCTTTTCCTCTATAAGGACAATGATGTGTGTAAAAGGAGAGGTGGGTTTTGTTCTTTTTTAAGTGATGAAACTCTATCATACATTATGCATTTAACATAACGTTCGTCGTTGTAGAAGAATTACATTGAAACCGATCCGGAACAGTAAGATTATTGGATTGCGGTGTAATAGAATCGACGCTGCGTGATGAGAATCCTACCCATGGCCCTTTATGCTTTGCTGCTACTTATTTGATAGAAATTCCTGCTGATATTGGATTTTATTTTAATTTCTGTCTATATAAAACATAGTTTTGAAGCAGTTGAAAATTGGTTGTACAGAAGTAAGAATTTGATACATTCAGGAATTAAATTGTATCGTATTTTTCTAATTTTTAGAGGATACGAATTAAACTTTCTGTAATGGACATAGGCTATGTTTTAAACTCATCATTTATGCAGGGTGATATTTTAAAAAATTAATTATGAGATAGTTATTTGTAAACGTATAAGATGTTTTATATTCCACTATTTATAGATAATTTGGAATTTTTATCGTCAAAGTTGCAATATGACTAAAATGAAAAACAATTTCAGTATACCTACTTAGGTAATTAATATTCACAAAGACGAAAAACCAGACTTGTGCAATCATTATATTTTATGAGAAATTAATGTCTTAAATAAATAATCATATCTACAAATATCAGAGAAATTAAATATAAAGAGCGATCAAGGCCATCCGGAAAGAGCTCGGCACTGACGTCAGAGAGGTCACGCTGATCAGGGGAATCAGGTGTATGAACTAACGGTCTATCGCATCATACATGGTTGGAGGTTGGACCATCGATTGTGAGATGAGTTCGGCTGTCAGTTTTATTATTGTAAGCGGATAAGCGGTTAAAAGCCTTTTGGAATATATTATTTTTTTATTCTTCTCACTGGGAAGAGAATTTGGCGAAAAGGCTATTTCCTCTTTTGGAGTAACGATCAAAACTTTAAAAAATTGTTGAAAGGTTTCCCATTTCCAGTTTTAATTTCTATACAGGGTGATTTATAATTACATGCCGATAAACAGTGTGTCTCACGGTGACTCCTGCGGACTGTGATTAGGAAAAATCACTCAAATTGTCAAAATAATAGCGTTTCTTGTTTTATGATAATGGACGTGCAGTGAAGGGCATAAGCGCTGAAAACAACAAAGCATATAGGACAAAGTTGGAGACAACGGAGTAGCTTTTCAAGAAAACCAGTTTTCTCGTATCAAACAAGACACGCAGTTAAGACAGTCACCACATGGGCGACTTTAAGATTTCTTGCTACAGGCAGAAGTTACGAAGATATTTTGACCATTTGAGCGATATGATTCCTAACAGTCGCAAGAATGTGATACAAAGAAATATAAAAGAAAACTTTAAAAATCCAAAATTAAAAATTTTATTTTTTGCCTCGAAAGCGGTGGCTTAAAAAAAAAACAGTGGCTTACCTTGTTTTTCTTATACTAATATTCCGTCGCTTGTTTACACGAGCGCCATTGGTGAAATTCTGCATTGTCATAGAAATACCCTTTTATGCAATACTAACGTGTATATAGAAAAATTCAATCCAGTATATATTTGCATTATTTAAATTTTAAAGAAAAACCCAATAATAAAATTTCAAATAATTTTATCTTTAGCCCCATTTTTAGAACAAAAAACTAATTATTTTTTTAATATTTTTTTTTAACTTTCTCTATACACCCATGATGTAAAAGGTGTACTTATTTTTTAAGTGCTGTCATGGCAAAAATATGTTTTTATGGAAATAAGAAAGTTCCCTTTATTAAACCAATAAACAATTTCTATTTCTTCATAAGAAATATAACATATATTATATATGCAACGACTAGGTTTTATCCAATTTAATGGTGTAATTAGGAAGCCATATTTATAAAAGTCATAAATATAACACCGTCATTAGGATGCCAATGCAAACATTTAGTATACCAAGTTATTTTATTTATATCCGATATGGAAAATAATTATATTACTCTTAAAGCAGTGCTTGAATTTCAAATTCATAACTTTAAAATGATGAAATGACTGAGTAAAAATCAACATCGTGTACCTATGCAAAATATACGACAAAGGATGAAATTTTGTTATAGGTATTGGGAAAAGTGTTATTAAATTAAATTGGATAACATTAAAACAATTTATTAAACAATTTTACCCCTAACATGTTTATAAACGAAAAGTTCATGGAAAGGTTCTGTGAGCGTTATTATTTATTAATTTATTAACGAGCCCAATTTTTAAAATTACAATATTTGGCAAGTACCTAATGCATTTTTTAACATAGGTGGATACATTGAAAATAACAAACGCAAAATTAACAATAGTATTAACACCAATAACAAAATATTACAGTGTAGAAAAAGATAAACGTAAATAAAAACTAAAGAAAAATCAGCAAGGAGCAACTTAGCATCAGGTAACCAGACGCAGGTTCATATAAAAACTTAAAGCAGATGAAAAAAAGTCCAAATCTTTAGAATAACAGTTAGCCAACCTGATAGACTTCTGCAGAAAATAATTTGAAGCATAATTTGTGCGATTAAATGGCTGATAAAAAGTAAAATTGGAACGTGTGGTTCTAGGTGGAACAAAAAGTGAAATTTTCACCAACAGATCCGGACAATGGTAAACATGGTTTAAGATATTGTATTATAATTTCAAATCATGCCTCTTACGGCGAGCCTCAAGCCCCAAAAACAGACTGAAGTTCAGGATAAGACATTGCATAACCGTCTGGAACTCTAAATGCTGAATATCTAAGAAACTTGTGCTGGACAGTTTCCAAACTATTTACATGTGTTGCATAAAATGCACTCCATACTGAGGATGCATACTCCAGATTGGGTCTTACCAAAGAACAGTACAGAGGGTATCCGTACAGAGACCTTAAGGGTTGTGGACTCATAAAATATCTTGAAGATCTCTTGATAAACCCTAGCATTTTTAGTACCATCCTCTTAACATTTGTGATATGCTGATATGTGGCACGAAACCAAGAGAGCGATCCAATACTATCTCCTAAATCAACCACACTATCCACAAGTTTCAGTTTATTGATCTGTATGTAATAAAATGGATATATTTTTTAATAATTATGATGAATCTATATTTTTGGTATCATTTTCAGGAACAAAACTAGGAGATAAATTACATTTTTATTGAAAGAGAAAGCAATAATGTAAGAGAGCACCAGAGAAATTCCTTTTTATTGGGTGGTATGTTTGGTACCCGCTGCCTTGTTGTTCGAATTTATAACAATTGAATGGTGCAAGCGCTAGTAAGAAATAAATTATGACGTTTATATCGTGCGAGCAAAAATTATTTGCATCAAAGAGGGCCTTGCATCTAAGGACGTAATGCTTAGCCGTAGAGCTTAATACCTGTTGGTTGTCAGTAACTACATGAATTAACAATCAATCAGTTATTCCGTCATCTTTGACAGTCGTTACACGTAATTTGATTCATCGCTATATTTTTCCAATTTCTTGAACAATTCACACATTGGGCTTTACGGAACAGCACAAAACTTTCATGGTTGAAGCGTATTTTCGAAACGGGGTCAGAGTAAATGGTGAGTGGCAATACAATCCGGGTTTGTGCATGGACGATTTTCACATTTTCCTAACGTTGCTTTTATTGCTGGGGATTTTTATCATTGCCAAGAACCGTGGCTGTGTTTAGGGAAACAGGTTCTATATACAACACAGAAAAGGAGCAGGAAGACCATCTGTAAGAACAGAAGAACTTGTTGCAAACGTTCGTGAAATAATGCAAAATACGCCTAGCCTGTCCCAAGAAGTGGGAAGACCTTATGGAACTTGCAGGACTATTCCTAAGAAGTAGCTAAATTTATTTCCTTATAAAGTGCAAGTATTCCAAGAAATACAAGCCGCAGATTTTGAAAGACGCTTTCGAAAATATGAAGAGACGTGTGAATTTATGCTTGGAGCATGGCGGTGGCCAATTTCAGCCATTTATGTAATTATTATTCGGTAAACAACAAAAATAAATTTGTATTTGTCCACTTATTTTATTACTCATGTTTGGCATATCATGTCATAATATGAATTTGACAAAATTTTAACCTAGATTTGGTTAGATATATCGTCCCCATATCATTGTGATCTAAACCAAGCCCTAAGTTTTTTAATCCAAGCCCTCTTTGATGCAAATAATTTTTGCTCGCACGGTATTTACATTAAATTATTATATAATTTTTTTTTGGTTTATCAACCAACATACCCACATACGCCCGAAACATCAATATTATTTGGTTAATAAAAAGATAATTTTAATTATTGGTGAAGCAGTGAAGCACTCTTTTCTCTTGTCATTAAATCGAAAGCGTGTCGATAAAATTTTACAAGAAAATCAATCAATTACTCCACGTTGTGTACAATACCTCAATAAAAAAATGTTGTTACAAAATAATCTTTAAAAAAATCTGGTGTTTCAATGATGGATTGGAACAACCAACCTGTGTATTTAAACAATGGATTAAAATAAAAACAAAAGCTGTTATCTCGGCCAATATCTCGGAGCGTGTGAAATTGTTTCAGGGCGTGCCTAAAAGGCCCATGGAAAATTGTTGCTTCCTTGTTACCTACATTCACGGAAAAGAAATGCGGTTGTTATTTCGTCCTTAAATTATTATCTAGGTATATTTATTATTTGGATATCGGCAATTTTTAATAGCGTGTTTTTCTTATATTGTTTTACTTACCGGTGTCGGATTAAGATTTATTGGGGGCCCCCATAGCTCTTTAAATAAAAGGGGACCCTATGAGCCAAAAGCCACCCAATAAAAAAGTCAAATAAGTATTATTCAATTTAAAAAAATGGAATCATTTATTTTGTTAAAAAATACAATTTAGTTTGATTTTTAAATCGTACTATTTTTTTAATGTTTTTATATTTATTTGGTAGGTTATTATAGATCATAATCGTATTGTATAATAATGATCGTTTACCGAAATCACTTCTAATATTTACTGCCAGAAGAGTTTCAGTTTGCCGGGTATGATGATTATGTAAAGTATTAATTTTTTTAAATACGATTTTTGATTTTTTTTGATTAATGGTTTTTGAATGAATAATAATACATATTTTTAATTTATATAAATTTTGTAAGTTTAAATATCCCAATAGTTTGTATAAATTTATTGTGGGTTCCAAAAAGAAAGGGAAGCTTGTATATACCTACATTTAATAAGTTTATTTTGTAATTTTTTTAAAGGTTTTATTATTGTAAAGGTAGCAGATCCCGATATTGAAATTAAATATTGCAATTTAGAATAAATTAGAAAATAATAAATATTTTTTAGAAGTGTAATTGGTAAATAATGTCTAATTTGGTTTAAAATTCCAATCAAAGGAGATATATTTTTTCGAATATATTCAATATGTCTGTTTTCCAACTTAAATTTTCATCTATATACAGGGTGATTCACGGTGGATGGAACGTTAGACGTTTCTGACGAACCAGTAAAGGAATCGCTCTGAAAATTTGGTCCCGTACATAAACAGACATGTTCTACCAACCTAAAATATTTTTAACAATACAGTGTTGCCGCTTCCACACAAAAATAATTGTAACTTCAATTTTTTAAATGCAATACCATATATTTTATTTTATTTTCGAATCCCCCGTTACTTTCCTTACAATTTTTATTAACTCTACTCTATATTTATCTCTTACCGTTTCTAAGATATAAATTAATTTCCGTTTTTTTTTGTCCAAAAACGTCACTTTTAAAAATGCTGATAGTTTTGAACTCTAAAACACTGAAACCCTGAAATTTGGTAAATAGTTAACTAATACCATAGGGCTCTTTGCACTAGTCCCAAATCTTAGTTGCAATATACAGGGTGGTTAAAAAATACACTTTTTCTGGTAACTTGAAAAAGTGACCATAAGTCCTTTTTTTCAAATGTAATACCCTGTATATTATTACGGATTTGAAAAGCTGCTAAAATTTCACTTCATTTTTGTATATCATACCTGTACCTAACAAACTGGTTTAACCATTTTTTTTGACGTATTAAGCATAATTTGTTAAATTTTCTATAAAATTCAATTTTTATTCGGTTATTAGTAAGTTAGCCATGACAAAAACTGATGTTTACGTATGTTACTATGGTTATCGTTTTGACATTTCATTAAGTTTAGATACAAGATAGAAATATACTTTAAAGTGATGGAAGAAAACTATACAAATGCAGTTCTTATGAATTTATTTATTTTATTTGGACAATATGTGTTTGCATTAACATGCAAAAAACATTAAAACTAAATTTTTCTTGAAATCCATGCAGTCAACACCCGCATATTAAAGTGTTTGGATGTAAACGGCCAGCGTTTTGAACATCTGTTAAAATAGCATTTTATTAGTTATAATTTAAGTAGTCTTTTATTATTTGACTACCTAGTTAACATTTAATAAAATTGTTCTGGATCCTTATGAATATTCTAAGATTCATTGGCGGTAAATTAGAGTACATTTCGTTTAACTTTATACATGTCCTGGCGATAATTCTATCACATTGTCCAAATAAAATAAATAAATTCATAATAACTGCATTTGTATAGTTTTCTTCCATGACTTTAAAGTGTATTTCTATCTTGTATCTAAACTTAATGGAATGTCAAAACGATAACCATAGTAACATACGTAAACATCAGTTTTTGTCATGGCTAACTTACTAATAACCGAATAAAAATTGAATTGTATAGAAAATTTTACAAATCATGCTTGATACGTCAAAAAAATGGTTAAACTAGTTAGTTAGGTACAGGTATGATATTCAAGAATAAAGTGGAATTTTAGCAGCTTTTCAAATCCGTAATAATATACAGGGTGTTACATTTGAAAAAAAGGACTTATGGTCACTTTTTCAAGTTACCAGAATAAGTGTATTTTTCAACCACCCTGTGTATTGCAACTAAGATTTGGGACTATGGCAAAGAGCCTTATAGTATATATAGTAGTAGTACCAAATTTCAGGATTTCACTGTTTTAGAGTTCAAAATTATCAGCATTTTTAAAAGTGACGTTTTTGGACAAAAAAAACGGAAATTAATTTATATCTTAGAAACGGTAAGAGATAAGTATAGAGTAGAGTTAATAAAAATTGTAAGGAAAGTAATGGGGGATTCGAAAATAAAATAAAATATATGGTGTTGCATTTAAAAAATCGAAGTTACTATTATTTTTGTGTGGAAGCGGCAATACTGTATTGTTAAAAATATTTTAGGTTGGTAGAGCATGTCCGTTTATGTACGCGACCACATTTTCAGAACGATTCCTTTACTGGTTCGTCAGAAACGTCTAACGTTCCATTCACCGTGAATCACCCTGTATAGTCCCAAAATTTTAATATAATTAGCATATTTTATGATTTTATTATCAAATAATATTTTTTTTGGTAGCAAGTTGTTTATTTTTGTTTTAGTAATAAATGTAAAAGAAGATTTTGTAAAATTAATTGATAATGTGACTAATATGACTGAAGCCAGGAAAAAATTATGTTTAAATAATTTTTTATTTGATTTTGAATGTCAAAGTAATCATCGCAACAGTAAATAATAGTTGTATCATCAGCAGATAATTGTATCCTGCCATTTAATTTTAATCTAGATGTGCTGTTAATAGGATGTATTTTTTTTAGCTAATCAAAAATAACAAAATACTTACATACTTTATACAAACATAATATTTAATATGTAAGTAAAGTAAAAAAAAATATTTTAAATTGAGCTTTAGCCTTCCTTTCCTTAATCCGGTACTGGTACTTACGTACGTTACATTTTTACAAATAATATTAGATAAAAGAAAAATATATGACATGACAAACATTTTTAACTCTATTCTAAGTTATTTCTATTATTGTTATTTATACTAAAAAAATAAAGTGAAAAAATCAATAAGTAGATTGACAACATGAATATTATGCAAAAATTAAATGACATAGCAAGATTTGTTAATAATTCTTATTCTGCTTGGTCAGCACATATTAAATAATAAAATATTTTTTATTAAAATACTTATAAATTTATTATTATATTTTTAAAATAATTTATATAAATTAAAATAAAATGCAGTTTACTGTTTGTTTTAGATATACCTATATTACCTCGTATTTTCAGAATACTAATTAAAGAAGATTTACAAAAAAAAAATGTTAGTCTTTATAGTTTGAGTTGCAAATCATCAATAAAAAAGGAACGGTTTTTAGGGCAAATATTTTTTACGACTCCTTGAAATTTTCATTTTAAGTTACATAACATACCATATTGTTATTTTAGCACAGACATAGATACCTAAACCATATTATATAGTAGAAACTTAATTGTTATTTACTTTTAAATATCGGTGTAATGAGCTCCTCATCCCCTAAATTTAAAGACTTGTCCATGTGCCTGCATATTTTTTTTGCCGTCTTAACTAAAGTAATATTTTTAAAATTAATTTTTATATGTATAAGAGGCTTTTAAGTCACTGGGTCCTTTTTAAACACTACCTGGATACGAGAATATAATATGTATGTAACAACCAGTAACTAAGCTCTATCGAATTTCTGTAAATGGGAACACGTTAGCTAAATTATTCCTACTCAGCTGGGGATTAGTTAACTACCCGCTAACGCACTCACTGTAATTAGAACCTTGACAATGATTTTTTTAATAACACCGTATCATAAAAATGTTCATCACCCTCATCATCAAGCCCGTAAATGGCTACACTCGCTACAAGTTCGCGTTCCCCCTTGACACCTGCTCAAGTGGAAGGAGTAATGACAGATGGAAACCACGTGACATTGTTTACATTCATCCTAACATTTTTAAGACTTACCTAATGCGTTATAGTCCCAAATAGGAAATAAAGGTCTCTGGCATAATTTCTAGGATGATGGAATAATTGGTAAGATGTCACTTAGGGTTATATCGAGGCCTTACTTGATACACAAGATAAGAACTCCAGTCTTTTTTTTGTTAGGCATCGTCATATTTTAACAATTAAGTTGAACACTTTTTTATTCAGATGGTTAATAATTAATTATTAACGTCGTCTATTTGAACTAGTTTTTAACACTACAACCAACTAAATTTTCTTGACATAAAATCCTACGGCAACATGTCACTATAATTAAAATTAAATCAAAAAGT
Organism: Polydrusus pterygomalis; assembly: GCA_963969555.1. Taxonomy (NCBI): domain Eukaryota; kingdom Metazoa; phylum Arthropoda; class Insecta; order Coleoptera; family Curculionidae; genus Polydrusus; species Polydrusus pterygomalis. The sequence goes on from OZ018379.1 coordinate 11,427,056, forward strand.
TTATAAATTGCACTGATCTAAACATAGCAGAAGGCATACCACGTCTCATTCGATCGTAAGAGAAGAAAATTTCCGTGTGTCCCAGTCCCATTCATAAACATAAGAGTTGTATCTCGCGTGTTAAGCCGAAGACCTCGCTTCGTGCACTGATCATGTACACATGATGGTGCGAATGGTCCGGTGGGAGACACATGAGATACCTAGGTTAGGTGGTCAAGCGAGTCCAGCATCTCTTATTCTTAAGATTTAATAATAAGGGAGTAATCTGAACTTATTTAATGATAGACCGTATAATTTTGGTGTTGCTAAAAGCTCTAACTGAAGAACATTTGAAACGGAGAAGAGTAGACGGTGGTAGAAGTGTCTCAAACAGAATAATTTATTAGTAAGAGTAAATTTTCTTACGGAAAAACATTGTTATCGTGCAACAAAGGCCAAATTTGTTTAAAACGAAAATTCAATGAAGCAGCTTTCATGAATCAAAATACCCATATATTTAGTAAACCAAGTATAGATATGCCCAATACCTGGAAGGCTCTTTTTGTCCACAACCAATAGCTCTCACACACTCCAATAAGCACATAGGCGGAGTCATCAAGCTGCATTGCACATGTATTTAAGACAGGAGCCTTAGAATTATAATTTAGTTTACACTGAAAATGGTTAGAGATACTAACTAACCAAAACGTTGTGTTAAGTAACAAAATAAAGACGATGGAAGTCCGACAAGGAATTTTTTTTTTGAATGGCCAAATTCTTATATGTAGACCTAGAAATATAACGTATGACGAGAGATATACCCATAAAACCACTTACCTTTTTGAAAAGTATATTAATCTGGGCATATTTTGATTGTTTTCTTCTTCAGGATTTTTTGGACGCAATGGAACATTAGTAAAATATTCGATGTTGTCCTTCATGAAGCAAAAAGTTCATAGGATGGCCAAAAGCAATAGGCTCAGATTAAGTAAGACTTGTTGTTTTTTGAATTGGTTAAAACTGTCTCTGGAATCGGCACCTGTCCTCTACCCCGTGCCTTAGTATTCAAAAATCATGCCCACCAATACAAATAATAAAAAGCAATTCTTGTTGTCCACATGGTATAGCTACGTTATCTGGACTAAAGCAATACTCTTTAGCTATATAAACTCATCAGATTTCCAACATCCTGTGTAAAATTAACTTCCTTTGTCACCCTACATTCACTGATAATTTAGTTACCATATAATTGCTTTCTTGTAGGCGAATATCGGAATGGGCTACCCTAACCTTCCTTTACTTTGTGTCAAATACGGGGGATGAATTCGATGACAATATGTTTTAGAGATTCGTTTTAACTCTTTCGGGAAGGAATATATTACGATTAATCGGAATTACAAAACTATAAAGTATAAGTAAAATTACTAAATTTGGTGTAATTCTGATTAGAAATTAGACAGCAGTTATTTGTTTTCAATTACAACGTTTCAACTGATATGTATGTATACTATTCAGTAATACAGTATTCATCTGAATACGACTGGATTGGTGATATGATGATATATAGGTACCAGTTGAAAAGTTGTAGTTTAAAACAAATAATGATAATGCAACTTCAAAACCCTTCTGTCATTCAAGATATCAACCTTGTATATACCTTTATATTATTGATTGTACGTTTTGGCCCTTGTAGTCTTTAGTTGAAGTCTTAAAGAACAATTATTTATCAAAGATAATCCGTCAACAAAGAACTTTGATAAAAAATTAGTAAGTATCTTACTTACAGTGGACGACCCATAATTTCGTACACTGTGACACTATAAATGCAACTTTTTTACCTTTATTATTTATACCCTTATTTATTAACGTGTTAATTGTTATCATGATATCTGTCAAAGTATTGTCTTATTTGATTTCAAAATGCCTCATTTAAGGATTATTGAAAAAGCAAGAATAATATGTTTAGTAGAAATAGGGTGGTTTTATGGAAAAATAGCTGATCATTTTTGAGTACCTAGAAATACTGTTTAAGGAATTGTAAAAAAATGGCGCTATTATCAAACACTGGAAAGGTCTGTTGGGTCTGGTTTAAATAATAGAAAATCATCAAATGAAGAAGACCGAAATTTGGTGGAGTATTTAAGGCAAAATCCATTTGCAATTGCAGTATCCGCTATGCACATAACAGAATTCCCTGCTTCATCTAGAACTGCGCAACGCCGAGTAAGACTATGTTCCGAATAAAGAAATCGAGCAGCTGCATCCAAACCGTTTTTAAAAAAATAGTGATAAGGAACAAGGCATTGTGTTTGCTAGGTAATATTTACCAGAAAATGATTTTTTCTTGGCAAAATGTTGTCTTTTCCGATGAAAAAACTTTACATAATAATATAATGGATGGATTCGAGTATACAGGGTGATACACGTTGAGTGGCCTATTAGAAGATCTCGGAAACGAGTAAAGTTATATTTCTAAAAATTTGGTAGCGGGCATGATTGGCTTTGAACTTTTAAAATATTATATTTTGACGTTTGTATCACTTCCGGTTATACCGGAAGTTATGGCCAACTTTGGTATTTCAAATGGAATACCCTGTATGTTTTAACATTTTTGGATACTTTATTGAAAACTAGGTAACTTTTATTAACATTGATCTATACCTATCTCTAACCGTTTTTGAGATATGAATGATATAATGCATTTCTTATGTAAAAACCTTACCGAGAAGATAGTTCAGTAATTTTGAAATTAATAAAGCAAAACATTTAAAATACTAAAACATAGATCTTTAGACTACATTACTTAAGTTTCATGTTTTGCATACAGGAGTTTTTTAAAAGTGTGTCAATGTGGCCATTTAGATAAATGTGCATAAGTCAATTTTTGCAAATGGAACACCAGGTATTTTTTATTTTAGTAACGTGTGGAGAATCATATTTTCTATCTAAACGTATAATATGTCGGTATCAATATTTTTAGTCGTTTTGGAACTATGAGCAATTTAAAAAAAATATCTTAAAATATGTGTTTGTGTTAAGTTCATAAGACATTATTTTTGTAAAGAAGGTTTTTACTGAAATTGTTTTAAAGTTGACACTCACCTCCAGTCAAACAAAAATCGGAGTCAATGCCTTCTTTACAAAAATAATGTCTTATAAACTTAACACAAACACATATTTTAAGATATTTTTTTTTAAATTGCTCATAATTCCAAAACGACTAAAAATATTGATACCGACATATTATACGTTTAGATAGGAAATATGATTCTCTACACGTTACTAAAATAAAAAATACCTGGTGTTTCATTTGCAAAAATTGACTAATGCACATTTATCTAAATGGCCACATTGGCACACTTTTAAAAAACTCCTGTATGCAAAATATGAAACTTAAGTAATGTAGTCTAAAGATCTATGTTTTAGTATTTTAAATATTTTGCTTTATTAATTTCAAAATTACTGAACTTTCTTCCCGGTAAGGTTTTTACATAAGAAATGCATTTTATGATTCATATCTCAAAAACGGATCATTGTTTATAAAAGTACTTAGGTTTCAGTAAAGTATCCAAAAATGCTAAAACATACAGGGTATTCCATTTGAAATACCAAAGTTGGCCATAACTTCCGGTATAACCGGAAGTGATACAAACGTCAAAATATAATATTTTAAAAGTTCAAAGCCAATCATGCCCGCTACCAAATTTTTAGAAATATTACTTTACTCGTTTCCGAGATCTTCTAATAGGCCACTCAACATGAATTACCCTGTATAGATGTTCAATTTAAAATGTTAGGGGATTGATGGTAAAAAAAATGTACAAAATACATTTTAAGCCACAGAATGAAATATAGTTATTTGATAACATAGAAGAAATTTGGGAAAGGCTAATTCCGGATTACACCAGAAGGATTATTTTGTCAATGCCAAGAAGATTACGATTAGTGTTAGTATCAAATGGCGCAGCAATATTAGTATTTTGTTTGTTGTTTGTTAATAAATTAATCTTTTTTGGCTTTATACTTTTGTAGTTTTCCTGGTATTATTTTATAATTTTCTTATTTCGCGGCTGTAATTTAAACACAAAAATATTTAGAAATAACCATTATTGCTTACGGTAAAAAATCGTACATACAATAATTTAAAGCTTTGTATATAGGTGGTGTTCTATCCAGGTATAAGCAGCAAGGTGGGAAACGCGTTTTACCCAATTTTGTTGTAATTGAGTTATACTAGCAAATGACGATAAATGATATGTTTGTGTTTGTTATTGGAAATAGGAGACAACCTAAATAATAAACACAAAGAAAGTGTCTGAAACCTGACGCAGGCGCTTGCTACCTCCTACAGAACTGGAAACTTTTAGGGAGAAACCAGTATGGTTAATGTCACATGTGGATGTCAATTGTCGAAACCCTTTGTTTTTAGAAAAAGTTGACTCTATAATCATGCGAATAAGTTAATTCTTCAAATTTTTTAAGTAATTCATTTAGATTATTTCGAAATTTCCGGTTAATTACCTTTTTTCAAATTTATGATGTCCACATCATTCCACACCATTCATTTTATCCACTACTTCTTACTAATAAATTATTTAAAATTTATTATCTCTGTCCTGCTGTTCGTGGTTATGAAACACTGTGTGTTAATATTTTTCTTTTATTTATTCTCTCAGGAACAAAATATAATTTTTGATTTATTAACTCCGCCACCTAGGAATACTGAGGGTATTTGCATAAATGGACACTTCAGTTTATCTTCGGAATTTGAAAACAAAAAAGAATAAAATGCAAGAAATAATATGTTTAAAAGAACGGAAATCTAACAAAACAGTTTTCTTGTACAACTATCAAAAAAACTGGCTTTTTTGTTGCTAAGGAAGCACAAACGCCTCTTTTTTTCGTATATAATATCATAAGAGAGATTTTCATGAGCGAAATTACCAAAACGCAACAAAATTGAATAAAACCAAGAGAAAATTTTGCCACCGAATGATATTCGACAAGACTATTTCACGAGAAAACAATAAAAACACACTGTTTATTTAGCAAACTAGAAACTTTATTTATTTATTACTAATATCAAACGTAAAGTTGTTATAAGTAATAGTTTGTTCATTCTTTTCTATCAAAGCATGGTTTTGGGTATGATGGACTTGCATTTGAGAAGTCGAAGGTCCACATGCTTCATTTGTTGTTCTGAGATTTTCGATGAGATTCAGATGATGACTAGGATCTACCTGCAGATATGGTTTCAGGAAATTTGCGTTTGAGTGGCCTGGTAATTTAATCAACTCTTGTTCCCCAACACCTTGTTTAAATAGGACAGACACAGCGGAAGATCAAAGAGAATGATTTGTTATTTTATACTTCTTCGTATCTATTCCAATTCTTTCCGCTGAAGTTTTGGTCCACTTAGATACTGTATTTATTCCTATTGGAGTATTTTTGAACCAACATCACCACCATCCACCAGTCTATCTGTGGAAATGCTTGGTCCTCTTTTTTCCAATAATTTTAAAAATAATCTTATTTCTTACCAACCATTTGCTGTTTGCCAATCCTTTTGACCCACCTTGAGCTGTCTTGGAAAATATGCTGTTATGTTTCATTCGTCCGGTAAATTCTCCCATGGTATCAAACTCCTTTGAAAATATTGAATTTTGCAATTTACGGCCTCATTGTATTTTCAAGCTAGTTCAAATGAGCAGAGATGGAAAAACTTTTTTTGTGGTTCATCGGGGTTTTCTTTATTGTAGCTTTGCATTATTGTTAGTAAATCTTTGGTAGATAATGCTTTTGAACTTACTTTCTTCTTTTTCTGACAACTTTGGAGCTGCTTTCTCTTTGCGTCTCTTGCCATTCGCGCATTTTTAAAGAAAATATCCGTAAAAGGGTTAATCTTTATTTCATATTAAATACATTTTTTAAATCATTTTTGCTGTACTTAGTGCTTCATAATAATATAGCCTTTACAGAATATTCTTTATAGTCTTCGCCATTACCCTTCTTCATATTCCGTCGAGGATTTTCGCCAGTTCCATCACGGTAGTGCATTTTTTCAGTTTATAATTTCTTACCATTAGAAACTCTGAGAACTGTGCCCAAATTGAGTTCTTGGATTTCTGTGTGTTAAGCGGAATATTTTCAGCTATCGATTTTTTTAATTTTTGGATAGATTGGCATCCAAATCTTATATTTTCGTTCAAATTGCTCATTTTGTCTTTTTCAAACCAGGACGACATTTGTCAGACTAACAATAGTTTTTACCTGACATCTATCAAAATTATGCCGCTGAAAAACCATCTTGTTGATTTTGTCCATTTATAATTAAGAGTTTTTCCACTAGAAGAGTTGAGAAGAGAGTTCCTATTATATTTTGCCAGTATTAATAGTATAATAATATTTATAGGATTAAATGTGTTATTTAAGTTCGAATTTAGCCAAAATTTGTCGTATCTGTTGTTCTGTCAATATAGGTGTATTATGAAACACTAGCAAACTCTTAACATATTTGTTCCATTACCACGCCTAAGGCACTTTTATTTATTAATGGCGACATCCATCATATAAAAGCAACAGCCCGATTGCTTACCCCTCGACCTTACAATGGCTAAAATATTTACGGATACTTTGTCCCTTTAATTACCCTTTGCGACGAAGATTGATCGGGAGAACCCGACAGTTGCCTCGACAGACCCGGCCCTGCAATTATATGATTATCCTGTCAACTCCTGCACAATACCCAATAATTTCCTGAGTTTTCATTACCCTTATTGTTGAAATCTTTTGTCAGGGCGTTGGGGAAACTTTTGGAATAAAACTAAATAGTTTCTAAAAAAGTTTTCTGATAATTCAGGACTTTGCAAACTTTTCTGACACCATATTGATTTTGAAATGTTTTTGCTAGTTCTCGTTAGCGTATAGGCTTGATGATCTCTAAATATCAATCCTTTATGAGAAGGAAAGAAAAACACAAAGTCTTCCTCCACAAAATTTAATAGAATAAAAACTCTAGTTTAAATGATTGTTGTGTACGTAGTTTGTACTACACGTTTCGAACGTAGAAACGTTCATCATCAGGAGACAGAAATCTATTTTATGCTGATGGTGTTAGCAAAAGAGAAAATTAGAACCTTAATGGACGTAAAAAATTTAGAAAATTATTTTTAAATGTAGAAGAAACATGGCATGAAGAAAATTGACAATGGTTGAACCATATATTATACTGAGCATTCAAAAACGTTAATAAAGTAGGTCTAAACCAACCAAACTAAATGGGAAGAAGAGAAAAATTCTTTATAATTTAAGAAGGTGTCGAAAATTATTTAATTTTTAATTTTTGAAAAACATATCCAGCATAAGTAAGACATTATGAGGATAGAAGTGCAGTAGCACAATAATGTTAAATAATTTTCGACACCTTCTTTCTTATAAAGAATTTTTCTTTTCTTCCCATTTAGTTTGGTTGGTTTAGGCCTACTTTAATAACGTTTTTGAATGCTTAGTATGGTTCAACCATTGTCAATTTTCTTCATGCCATGTTTCTTCTACATTTAAAAATAATTTTCTAAATTTTTTACGTCCATAAAAGCTCCATTATGGTTCTAATTTTCTCTTTTGCTAACACCATCAGCATAAAATAGATTTTTGTCTCCTGATGATGAACGTTTCTACGTTCGAAACATGTAGAGACCATTTAAACTAGAGTTTTTATTCCATTAAATTTTGTGGAGGAAGACTTTGTGTTTTTCTTTCCTTCTCATACTTTCAACTCCACTTTAAGTATGGACTATTTCTTCAAATCAATCCTTTAATTTAAGATTGTCACCAAAGTATGGTGTCATATCTAGACTCTACAAGGGCAAAGAAGGGAGGGGACAAAATTATTTATGTGAACCATTACAATTTTGTTTTTTGTCTAAATTATGTATTTACTTTCGGAGCTCTTTTTAGTATAAAAGTTTGTATGCAATTAGTTGGCCCCAATGATCTGGTACCTATAAATGAAATAATAACAAGTGAACCTATTGTCAAAATTGTATTCTATTCTAAAGTAAATCAACATCCAAATAGCGTCCCTCCACTTCGCAAGACTTACTCTGTTAAGAGTTTTAACATACCTAATGTGGGAAATTTAACACTTTGTCTAAACTCTTATAAAAGGTCTGTAGTTGGCAACACAGCACTAAGATGTGACCGCCACAACATTGGTCTGAGGCCATGATGACGTTGTTTCATTTATTTCCGTTTAGGGATGTCCATTGTCCGATGTTGCGATGCATAAAAAAAAACATTTTAATAGAATTAGAATTACGAAACAAATCACAAATAAAAGCTCACACCTTAACTGAAACCAAAGGTATAACCAAGATCAAGCAAGGGCAAAATAATTATTTTACGAATAATACATTGATTAAAATATATCGATGCATCAAAATTATTAAATGTATTTGATGCATCGCTTAAAGACCCTGCATTGCATTGAAAATATCGATGTTTTCGATGTATCGATGTATATCGAACATCCCTATTTCCATTTGGTGTTTCTTTCACAGCGATTTGAAATTTTCTTCAGTTTATCGATTTTTTGTGATATTTTTTGGATGCTAATTAAGATGAATCGTAATTAAGAAGTATCAAGTGTGTGAGGATTCGGAGAATAATAATTCTACAGGTACTTTTCATGGGAGAGTAAGTAGAAAGTTGGGTTATTTGTAGATTAGGTTTAAACTGTAGTAGCAAGGTGACATTCAAAGGTAAATCCACCTTAACCCCTTTTCCCTGCCACACCCAGCTCTTCACCGCGTCGCTCATACAAACGATGTTCTTAACACATTTTAATAGCGTTTATGAATGACTTGTGCTATCTATAGGTACTAGAGCACTGGTTTGCCCCCTTTTGTAATGCCACAGCTTCTATACTTTCTTCCATTACTCTAGTACAACTACAATTTTGTTATTCCGTTTAAATATCAGTTTTATTATCTCTTTACGATCAAATTTGATAACCAAACACCTTAAGGCTTGATTTTTAATTTAAAATCCGTAATTAATTTAATAGAAGGCGTGGTCCATGGCGGATTTTATTAGATTAGTTAATTTTTTTAACGATTTCATTGATTAGTTTTTACTACAGAGTTTGTAAAAAAACTTGGCATAATTTTTTTGTGCATAACGTTCATTCAATCTTCAGAGACAAAGAAGCAAAGAAAGACAGCTTTTTCGTATTTACATTTCTGCCTCTTTTGAACTGAATCTCAGTTATACGACATTTTGTTTTTCTGTCTCATTATCATATTTATTCAATGAGGAATTTCGAATTTAATAAAAATATATCTGTCTGTACTATTCCGCGAATAGTACAAGTATTCGGTATACAGTGTGACCAGTAAAGTCCGCATCATATGAGATTTTTTTTATTAATAGCTTTAGGTATTCGAAATTTGACGAATCGATCGAGACGAAAATTAAGCAAAAAAAATAGTAGTCACGTGATTTGCATTATCTGTCAAATTTTAATTTTTTACAAAAAATAATTCAAAAGTGGGGTTATTTCTGAAAGTATCGAAAAAAGTTATTAGAAAAAGTTTTTTTTAATGCAGTTTCTAACCCACATGCAAAATTTTAGCTGCATAAGATAATGTTGATTTTTTACCCATATTTTGTAAATTGCACAACTTTTGCAAAATAAGAGTCAACTACATAAAACTTCTTAGTTTTGACAATGTTTTATTTCAGATACATTTTCTTTAAAGTAGCGCCGCGCCATATTTTTAATGTGTGTTTTTCTACAAAATCAAAATTGGGCTATTAAAATTTGGACGCATGTGATGCAAAGGTCTTATTTGTTTTTGACCCTGTATAAGGAAACTTGTCTAAAAGTAATACACCTTAATATTAAGACAAAAAGAACACAGTGTCGTCAGTAAAGTGTTCATTAAGTGGAAAATAAATTTTAGTTTAACTTAACGTAAAGTATATCTATTTTCAACGATTAAATTTAAAACCCCTTTATTAAAATTTGTTATTAAGCTATGTCATAAAAAAGGTAAAAATAGTATTTTAATATTTAAGTGCAGTTTCCAAAAAATTAATTACAAACACGTTTACAACGACAAAATATGGGTAAGAAATCTAAATTATCTTATGCAGCTGAAATTTTGCATGTGGGCTAGAGACTGCATTTAAAAAAAGTTTTTCTAATAACTTTTTTCGATATTTTCAGAAATTGGAACAAATTAAAATTTGACAGATAATGCGAATCACGTGACTACTATTTTTTGCTTAATTTTCATCTCGATCGAAGCAGAACCTGATGCCAAAGTCAAATTTCGAATACCTAAAGCTATTAATAAAAAAATCCCATATGATACTGTACAGTGCCCGCTACTTTATTTCAATAGCGAATTTATAACAATTGAATTCCGCGAGCGAATGGGCGGGTATCCGCTGGTTAGAAATACAAGATAGCGAAAAGCAGGGCCGGATTTAAGCTTCGTGGGGCCTGGTGCTAACTGTACTTGTGGGGCCCTCATTTTTTTTAGAAGACTATTGTTACATATTTACTGTACGCTGTGATTTGAATAAAATAGATACCTACTTAAACTTTTAATTAAAATTGTTTTTATTCAACTTAAACTGAAGAATAATACCAACAAGAATAAACAAAATAAAACATCATGTAAAAAGACATAAAACCAGTTTGTTTAATTAAAAAAAAGGAACATTCTTATTCTCATACAAAAATCAATAAAAGTACAGTGAGAGTATTCAACATTTCCCAACTTGATAAATAAGATCATCTAGTTTAGCAAAGGTTTATTTGTGATATATATTTAAGTACATTAAACTGTAAGTAAACCGAAAACTCTTTGAACACATTTGGCTTAAATTTTAAAATATTATTAATATGTACTTAGTACACACACAGTTACACTTTTAATTGGATTCGTCGTTGTTTTAGTTTAGTCCACTGCTTTACAATTTCTAAATTATCAAAAAGTGCAAGATCCTTTTCGCTTTTGATAGCCATTAAACAGTCCAATCTATCAGTGGTCATTGTGGACCTATTAACATTTTTAATAAATTTCAGGAGGCTAAATTTTCGTTCATTAGTTGCGGTTGAATACCCTGCAGTAAAAATTAATTGACACAACTGAAATGTAAGTTTAAGTGGTATTTTATACTTGACAGCGACGTCCATGACTTCCTGCATGGTTTTTGTGTAATTTTTCATGCAAATGTTAAATAAGACCTCTAGCTGGGCTTGCAGGGTCTACAATTTGGAGGATACAGTGCCACTAATTTTTCTATATTCTTCATTAATAAATTTTCTTTGCTAAGTGGAAATTTAAAAACTTCGACAAAACCAGATATATTTCCCAATACTGAAGACAAGTTATTTTCAAGAAATTGGATTAGTGTATCTAGCACACAGACAAATTCTTTTCGGTAAAAATCTTTAATATTTAGTTCGACTGCATCATCTCTATTTCCATCCAATTTTTTAGGAATAAGTCGACGCCTATGGTGTTTATGAAAATCGTCTATATGAGAAAATCCTAATTTATTCGAAAAAACTATGGCACATTCAATAAGGTTATTTATTTCATTTTCCTTGTTTCTTATAGTTTTTAAATTCTCTGCTGTACTCAAGATAAGTTGCATTGCATCCACTAAATTTAAATCATCCCGCTCTAAGATTTCTGTGACAAGTTTCATTTTATAAAAAATATGTTTACAGAAAAATAAACAGGAGATAAAATCAAATGATAATATGCGTTTGTACAAGCCGAGAGCTTTGGCTTTGCTCTTATTATCAATTGTTTGATCTTTAGTTATATTTTCTAAGACCTCGATTATGCCTTCAAGAGAGGTGCTTACAGCTTTTAAAGTCTCAGCACGGGCTGTCCATCAAAAATTCCAACCAAATCTCCCAACTGGAAATTATTGGTAGGGATGAAACCCCCCCCCATGGCCTCGTCCCTGGAACGGGTAGTTAAGTGCAAGAATTTAGGGGACGTAACATTTCTTGAGCGCTAAATACATAATAATCAGCATCTACAGGGCTATCTATAGAATCTTTGTCTTTATGTCTGTATTTTTAGTAAAGTTTACATAATAATACCACAGGGGCCCAAAAAAAACATTTTTTTTTTAAATAGAATTTTCGACAATAATTTTTAAATTAAAAAGCTATCAAAAGAGTATAGAATTTGTAACTTTATTTATCGGTAATATGGCTATAGTAAAATCTATACAAAAAATACTCGTTTTTTTAAAGTGTTAAGTTCCTCGGTGACTTTCTAGTTGTCACCGCCCTGGCCGGGGCCAACTTCCTACTTATCATCGCCCTGGCCGGAGCCACTTTTGATGGTGGGGCCGGGTGCTATAGCACCCTAAGAATCCCCCTAAATCCAGGCCTGGCGAAAAGTTTGATAAACTTGGTGGTAAAAATGTTAAGCATTAAAATTTTATAATTATCATGCATGGAGCATCTTGTTTTATGGAGTTGACATTATACAGGGTGTCTCACGGTGACCGTCCATTAGAATATTTTGGGAAGTAATGCGATTTGAATCCGGCAAATTTGGATATTGGGGTTTGTTCGGGTTTGTTCGGGTTTGGAAATTGGAAATAACGGCGACCTTGTGCGACTTCCGGTGATGCCGGAAGATGTCTCAAACTTGCTTATTTTAAATGAAACACCCTATATAATATACTTTTTTTGTATTCCTTTCTTCATTTCCAATAACTTTTATTAAAAATATTTTTGCCCTACTCAATCCGTTTCTGAGATAAAAATTATTTTCCTCAAATTTTGACCTTTCACAGGGTGTCACCTAAATTTGAATATCTTTTCAAAGATCAAAGAGAGAAACTCGAAATTTAGGTTGTGTCATTAGATAGTATGGTGCTTGATAATGTATTGTCGGAAAATAAAATTTTATATACAGGGAAGTGGAAAAGTAACAATTTTTGATCTTTATCAAAAAATTAACAAAACTTAATTTTTTTAAATACGATGCTATGTTGTTAGTTCATTGAATGGATAGGCGATAACATTTCCTATCTATCCACATATGATATCCCTATACCTAACTAGTATAGTTTTGAACTTATTTACGATTTTTCGCAGAATCCTCCAAATATCAAGCAGTTTTATTGATTTTTGGCAAGAAGGCCATGATAAATAAAAAAAGAATGCCTGGGTAAAATTCTTTCTGCATTAATCGTTCCATAATTAAGATGGTTTTTCATAATGTTTCTAAATTTTGTTCTGGTCATTGGTGTTAAATTCGGGTACCTTTCGTTGAAAACTCTGCATGTTCGACTTATGATTCTGTTGCACTCGCCATGAATAAAAAATAAATTTAATATGTCAGCATTTGTATACGTATTATTTTCCATTTTTCAGCAATATTTCTCTGGAATAAACTCGGTATCAAAACGTCGATAAATAAATAATTGCAACTGATAATGACACGCGTCTGTATAGATGCGTATTCTTTTTTTATTTATCATGGCCTTCTTGCCAAAAATCAATAAAACTGCTTGATATTTGGAGGATTCTGCGGAAAATCGTAAATAAGTTCAAAACTATACTAGTTAGGTATAGGGATATCATATGTGGATAGATAGGAAATGTTATCGCCTATCCATTCAATGAACAAACAACATAGCATCGTATTTAAAAAAATTAAGTTTTGTTAATTTTTTGATAAAGATCAAAAATTGTTACTTTTCCACTTCCCTGTATATAAAATTTTATTTTCCGACAATACATTATCAAGCACCATACTATCTAATGACACAACCTAAATTTCGAGTTTCTCTCTTTGATCTTTGAAAAGATATTCAAATTTAGGTGACACCCTGTGAAAGGTCAAAATTTGAGGAAAATAATTTTTATCTCAGAAACGGATTGAGTAGGGCAAAAATATTTTTAATAAAAGTTATTGGAAATGAAGAAAGGAATACAAAAAAAGTATATTATATAGGGTGTTTCATTTAAAATAAGCAAGTTTGAGACATCTTCCGGCATCACCGGAAGTCGCACAAGGTCGCCGTTATTTCCTCTGAAAAGAGCATGTCTTTAAACCCCAATATCCAAATTTTCCGGATTCAAATCGCATTACTTCCCAAAATATTCTAATGGACGGTCACCGTGAGACACCCTGTATATATAATACTTGCCTACCGGGTGATTGCTTAGAATCCAAATTATTCACAATTTCCATAACTTTAGCAATACCAGTAAACAACGACCTTTATTCAGAAATCAAATTGTTTCTGCAGAGAATTTCACAAATCAAATTACGTCGCGTTCATACATGAAGTGTAGCAGATTTAGGGTATTATTACGATGTTGTGTTGACTCAAATTCTGCTCGTATTATTACTTAGGAAATCAAAGTTATTGTTGCCGAAAGTCTGCGCTTGATGCCCTACAATTCTCAGCCCCACATGCTGCTTCTCATTTCTCCAACAAATGGCATAATTAAGTTCCTTAATACACGTGGTATTCAATATTTGTTAAATAGATCATATACCTGGTGTGGATGGGAATTACAATTTTGGGTAAATTGGGATGAGTTTGTTCAAGTAATTTTATGTCTATATATACAAATCCGCCAAAAAGGACTTGTATTTCTTCTAAACTACCTTTTATTTATTTTTCTACCTAATTACCAAATAAAATACTTTATAATTTTAGATTGCAACATAATCTTCTTTAAATTTAAGGAACTTGTACCAGCTTGATGCAACGATAGTCAGGCCTATCCAAATCATCAGACCACCACACAAAATATTAATCGACTAAAATATTAATGTACGATTTTGTCTATTTTTGTTTCAACAATAAAATCATCAAGTGTCTAGAGATTTTGAAACAACAAACAATACACTAAAATCAGGATGACTATGTATTGGAAATATTTTCGTCCAATCGTTACAACGCACAAACTGCTTTTCAATAACATCTCTATAACTGTTTTAAAGATATAACAGAGTTTATTTAGCTTGTCGTATCATTAAAACCCAAGCCTAATGATTTGTGTAACATAATATATGAATAATAATTAATCTATAACGCTTGTACAATCGACTGTTAACAAGGAACCGGTGATGATGTGTAACAAACTAGATAAGACCCAACGGACAATACCACCGACCGCACAACACAGCAGCAAAAACCCCTGTTTTATAAAGTGATCCCATTATCAAATGCTTATTTAAACGATTTGAAAATTTGGCCGAGTCATCCGAACTTGCACGAATTCATTGAGGAAGCGCGAGAAAAAACACGCCGATAACCAGAGCTGGCAGTCGAGATTATTCCCAAAGTGATGTGCAAGTCATGCCGTTTAAGATCAGACAGGGCAAATCTAGCTTTATACCATACACGAGAAGTTTTTTTGGGAACGGGAATTAGACATTTCTTATTCCAGATACAAAATTAGCAATTTGAATTAGTTTCGTAACAACTAAAAAAGCCATATGGTACAAACGTCTTTGGATAACGAAAAATATATAATTTTATACTAAAATACATCTACTGTTTTATTCAATACCACGCACCCTGCAGTAAATCAAATTACGGCCTTTTGTCACCCCTTATTAAGCAATAACTCACTTACACTTGGCTATAATTAGATCCTAGCAAGAATCGGACACCGGAATCATACTCTGTAAAGGGGCTGAAACCGGCGTCTTTCTGGAACAATAGTGCAATCAATATAATAAGAGGACACTGGATTCAATTATTGGTGCGGTCACCTCGAAAAGGAGTCTACTAATGGATGTGGCAAGATTCTCCCGACTTGCTCCTTTACCTTTAAACTTCATTGTAAAGTGCACAGGCAGCAAGTGTATAGACTTGAAGAGGAATTGTGGTTGCTAGAGAAAGCTTTTAAAACTATAAGGCGTCTGAAGAAGATGTTAAAAATGTCAACGTTTTTATAAATTTACATATAAATTCATACACTCCACCCATAGGATATAGTCGGATCTGGTCTTATCGTGCGGGTCATACGATTCAAGAAAGACATACTCTCAGTTTTTGTTTTCTTTACTTGCGTTTAATTTTACCCTCTAAATAAAATACGTAAGATAAATGAGACAGACTTATTCCATTTTGACAAGAAAGAAAAGGGTATGTATTTACTTTCCAGCGATTCTAAAAAAGCTTATAATAGCACCAACTACGTTTTATTTTAAATATACCAATTTTGTGACTTTGACAGTTTGTGACAAAATAAAACAATTTTCTGGGTTTTTGCATCCCCAATCAAAAAAAAATGGTACTTAATCTGATAAACTATTTCGAAAATGAAAGAAAAAATGGAAATTCGTCAACCAATATTCAGGAACCAGTAGCCAAAGCACTGGGAATTAGTTTAAGGACTGTGCAGAAAATTGTGCATGAAACAAAACATAATACCCAAGAATACTAAAAAGTGTAAACGAAGAAAGCCAAAGACTGAGGATTTAAGCGAAAATATTAAAATGGGAGTTTGAACTGTGATTTACGATTTATACAAATCAAAAACCAATGTAACTCTTCCAGTTTTACTAAAAACATTAAAAATTCGGGGTGTTTTGGAAATTGGACTTGCAGCGTTATCCAAATTAATAAAAAATTTAGGTTTTCGCTATAAAAAGGACTGTAACCGAAGATTTTTATGTGAACAGCCACAGATAGTGAGTCAGCGTGTTCAGTTTTTAAAAAAATATACGGACAATTACAAATCGAAATTTAGAAAAGTGGTATTTTTAGACGAAACGTGGATATTTTCGAATGTAAGTGGTTCAAAATCTTGGCAAGACGAGTCTGTAAAAAGTGTTAAAAGGAAAAAGGGGTGCGGTACGGGAAAGCGTTTTATTATTTTGCATGCCGGTTCTGCAACAGGATATGTTGCAGGTGCGAGTTTAATTTTTTCTTCAACATCAAAAAGTGCTGACTATCATGATAATATGAATTGCGAAATGTTTGAAAAATGGTTAAAAGTTCAATTGATACCAAATTTGGATGCTCCGTCATCAATAGCAAAGTCTCTTAAAAAACCCAAAATATACGCGGTAGATGAAATACTGCGTGAATATGGTCATGAGGTTCTACGACTGCCGCCATATCATTGCCAGTTTAATGCAATAGAATTAATATGGGCTGGTGCAAAGTCTTATTATGAAAAACATGTAGGTGATGGTCTTAAATCCGACCAAGTACAAATAGTTTGGCAAGATTCGTTAGATCATATTACACAAGAGTACTGGAAGAAATCGGTGAAACATACAGAAATATTAATAAGGGATTGGTGGGATCGAGAACAAGTACTAGATGTCGCAGTAGCGCCAATGATAATTGCTCCATTCGAAGACGACTCAGACGACGAGGACTTTTCAGATTTTATAAGTGACGATGAGAGTTTTTAGTCTATAATTATATATAAACGGTGTTTTTCGTTTACATTTTTTAGTATTCTTGGGTATTATATTATGCTTTTTTTCATGCACATTATTCTGCATAGTCCTTAAACTAATTCCCAGTGTTTTCATTACGGTTTCCTGCATATTGGTTTGCGAATTTCCACTTTTTCTTTCATTATCGAAATAGTTTATCAGACTAAATGCCATTGTATTTTTAGGTTTTAGTAGTAAAATTGTTAAAATAAATTGCACTGTTTATTATTGTCGTTTTTAATTAAAGGGTACCGTAGGTATATAATTAACGATTATATAATTTTTTTGTAACTTTTCCAACTCCCCTGTACATAATTTTTACAAAACTAATAATATTAGGTATATGTGGCTATCTTCGCGATAGCTAAAATAATGAAACTATTTTTCCTCCCTTCGGTATATTTGTAAATAATCTCACAACATTTTGATAGCCTCTGCATGTGTTGTCTGATTTGACGCATATGATCAGTGACCTTTGGACCCGCACGTTAAGACCAGATCTAACTATAAATGTAATATTTTTAGTTAATCCACTTAGGATATTGCTTAGCAATATACGGAAGATTGCTTGAGCATCTTATTAAAAAACATGAAATTATGAATTATTTTACTTTTTATAAACTTATAAGCATGTTGGCAACTATTCTGTCCATATAATATATTAACAATTTAATACAGTTATGCGAATGCCTTAAAAATGTCGAACAAAAACCACACAATTCAAATCCCATATTAGATTCTTTGAAATAGGATTAAACTATTCTGACAATTTCTCAAAGGCAAGACGTGTATGTATTATTTATGTCCAGCATTATCAGAGAAAAACCCAAAGAGAAAATATTAAACAAACACAACCACAAATTACAGTATATGATACGAAGGAATGTTAAAGAAGAATCTGTGCAATTTCTTCCATATACGTTGTTGAACCCGCACAAAAAGACGAGCGCACGTATGGCAAACGGGCATTGTTTGTTTCACACACCTTTTCCATTATCTAAAGAATTCCTACATGGCCTTTTACATGAAAAAAACACCGTGGATGGAAGAAAGACAAATATCTAACAAGATGTAAGGGGAAGGTATGTTGTTCGCAGTAAGTAACGCATAGCTCAGCGGGACGCACGAACATGCAGAATACCAACTCAGGTTTGTCAATTGTCACCCGGGTCTTGTACTTGCGAGCGCCTGTCCATTTACACGGCCCTATATCAAGTAGACGCTGCTGGGCGAGTATAAGGTGCGTGATATTGAGTGCGTGATAATGAATTTTGCATAAATGAAACAAGCGAACAACAGGGGTAATTAGATAGAACAGAAGACAAAGGATAGTGACTAATAGGAATAATGATTATAACCAACTCATGTTTGTAAAATAATTGTCACCTTGACGGTCTATTTTACTGCGGTTATCCCTTTACAAAGTCCTCAGTCACATTGAAGCTGCTGGGCAACTATATAGTGAGTCACAATGAATTTGGCATAAATACAATAAAGAAATCACCTTTCAGTAGTTTCAGTTAATAACTCAGGTTTCTCGTTATAATCTTATCGTGCAAATAATTGCCCCTTTACAAGTTCCCTTGTCATGTAGCTAGGAGCTGTTGCACAATATCTCACTATCAATTGGGTGCGTGGTACTAAATTTCCCATAATTAAAAAAATAAGCAATGGGGTAAGGGTGAATATAAGATGAACATGCTGCCTCATTAGGCAGTTGAGATTATTATCTCAAATATTCTTAAATGGATTATGGAAAAGGAATATCTTCTTTAGAAACTGTAAAGTAATACATTAGTTTGGAGATTTTCAGGACAATAAATAATAATAAATAAATTAGAAATCGGGGGCCGTGGCATTCACACAAGAAATGCTAAATACTTTCCTCCTCTTCTTCATGTCTGCAACTTCTACAGAAGTCGTGTGTGTGGATATTTGGGTTCAGCTTGTCTACCGAACAGGCAATGTCCGGTGACTAAGGCAGTGATCTTTCTTAGGTCCTCCGACTGTGCTGTAATAGCGCTGCGATGCTACAAGTTGTCAGCCCTGTCCATCTGTTTTGCGCAAGTTGTTTAGCTATCCGATCTATCTCCTCTTTGACTGATCCCAGTGGTCTAGCTACAGTATTCTCTGCTAGTTCGACAGACATGCTTGCGCCCTTCATGGCAAGCACACCAGCAGTCTCGTTGCCATATATATATATCGCTGTTTCCAGGAACCCAACACAAGGTGATTCGATGTTGAGCACCAAGTAAGCAGAGATTGTTGCGACAGCTACTTACTAATTTTGACTTAGTACTGCTGGTGCAAATAATTGCCTTTATGGCTGCTTGCCTGTCTATATAAATAGCTGTAGACGCAGCTCCTCTCAAGCTAGGATGATCCCGCAGGGTATTGTTAAGTTAATTGTAGATTAGAGTTTGTATGTTGAGATTCGGGACAAATGGACTACTGGTTTCCTAGTGGTGGTGATGGCTATGAACAGCTCAAATGTATTATTGAGTAATGTTCAGACGTATAGGATGTAACCATTTCTGAAACACAAAATAGAAAAATATATAGAATTGTGTTAATGGAATATATTAATTACTTCAATTATTGTTAAAAAATTATTTTCAAAGTTAATAATTTATTTCTATCGCCAGTCATCCCTTAAATTATTCATTTGAAGCCAAAGTGCACATTTTGTTTGCATAATCAAGCTTAGCAGGAAACTTGTAAACTTAATGCTTTGAGGAAGATTACAACATTCATATCAGCCTAATGTCTCAAAGTAGCGCTTACTCTATTGTTTAAATACAATTTTGTCGTTTGTTAATTAATGCGAGGGAAGATCAAAGCGATTCTTAGTCGGTGTTATTACTCGCTACTGACGACGAAACTTAAATGGGAAGGAAGGAGGACACTGATTCTATTTTGTTTCTTACCGAGTTGGGAAAACAACCCGAAACTTGCCCGAAACCAATATACTTAATCTACAAGAATAATTTATACAGGCAAACTTTGCTCTTGTTTCGTTTGTGAAGCGGTTTCTTGCTTAAAATGGATACAATATTAGACATTAGATGTGAATGTAGTAAATTATTGTATACTTAATTAAAATATTTAATTACTATAAGTATTATAAAGCTGGGTTTGTTTCATCTTGTCTATAGAATAGTACTGGAACGTTAAAGGGATTTAAAAAGATTTTTCCGTTTCTTAAAAGGTTAAAATGCAGATCCATTAAAATTTGTAGGTTCCTAAGCATTATTTTATTTAGACGAAGGAGTAGTTAGGGCGAAGCAAAAGACAATGAAAAGTGTAGATCTCCATGCAGGTAAAGGTAGTATGAGGTTAAGGTAGGTTAGGTTAGAGTGGCAGACCTCTGGCATTGTCCAAACTGTCACCCGCAGTCCTATAAGGACCGTTGTGGTACAACACATGTTCCGCGGAACCTATCCGCGTGCTTCCGACTGTGCTGTAATAGCGCTGTGGTTTTCTTGTCGTCAAGTAGGGGCTACAATTGCCTGAAAATGCTGCAAGTTGTTTAGCTATCCGATCTATCTCCTCTTTGACTGATCCCAGTGGGCTAGCCACAGTACTCTCTGCTAGTTCGACAGACATGCTTACGCACTAAATGGGGAGCGCATCAGCAGTCTTGTTGGAACCCAACAAAAGGTAATTCGATGTTGAGCACCAAGTGTGAAACGATTGTTCCGACAGCGCCTTACTAATTTTGACTTAGTACTGCTGGAGCAAATTGCTTTGTTATGGCTACTTGACTGTATATATAGATAGCTACAGACGCAGCTATTCTTCCAGAGTATTGACTGCTTTTAATATTAGGTTAAAACCCTTATAAGCTGGAGACAGTCACCTCAGCTACGTTTTCTTATCTTTCCGATTAAATTATGTTTTCTCTTGTTAAACATTATGATCCAAAAAAAGTGTTATCTTTACGTAAATAATGTCTTATGCCTTTAACGTCTATAAGTTCAAATAAAACTTAATAATTCACCCATGTAGATTAATTAAAACCCAGAGGACTTACATGCTATTTAAGACAAGTGCATTTTAGAGAGCGTATTGACATCGAATTCAGATAATAATAAACGGAAATGTATTCAAGCTTAAGGCAATGCAATACACTTACAAATTACGATCCAGATACAGTAGCACTTTGCTTGCGACGTGTATAGGCGGCACCTTAATTACTCATTTTATATACTTCACTCTATTTGTTAATAGATTATAGCAGGGTGTCAGTAGCGCTACTATTAATCTACTATAGCGAAACTTGTCCTATTAGATAGGCAACAAATTTAAGGTGCAAATTCATAAATTTATTATTTGGTCATTGGTCTGCAATATTAGTTAACATTGAGTTTATTGGTGTCTATATCTTAATATTTCTCTATCAAGTGCTAAAAATATAAAAACTTCAGTGTACAGGAAACCCACTCACACGGGGGCAATACCTTAATCACTGATCGAATCATTCAAACTCCATAAAACAGGGCATTATTACGAGTTACGAGTTAAAGAACTTCTGAAACATACTCAAAGAGGTGAAATTCGAGATCAGGTATAGCGGAACATGTATGGACCAACCAACATAATATTCAGTGGTCAGAAGCCAAGATTTTGGACACGGAACAGCACTGGAGAAAACGAAAATTTAAAGAAGCAGCTTTCATGAATCAAAATATCCATATATTTAGTAAACCAATAATTATAGATATCCCCAATATCTGGAAGCCTCTTCTTGTCCAAAACCAACAGCTCAAACTTTACACTCCAATAAGCACGTAGGCGAAGTCATCAAGCTTCATTGCACATGGATAGTATTTAAGACAGTAACCTTAGTATTATTATTATTTAGTTTACACTTGAAAACGCTTAGAGATACTAACTAACCGAAACGTTGTGTTAAGTAACAAAGCAAGGACAATGGAAGTCCGACAAGTTAATTTTTTTTTGATATTACTTCATTGTCTACCACCTTCAGACAAACATGTCTATATCTAGTTATTTATTAACATAAAGTTTTTCTTTCCATTGCGGGTCACTTACGTCTTAAAGGTCTTTCGAAAAATTGCACTATTAAAGAAAAAACTCTTTAACCAAGACACGAATAATATAATTATCTTTAAAGACTGTGAATAATAAAGGACTGCTTCCACTGAGCAATTTGGTCGCTTCAGTATTGAATTTTATCGTTTATCTTTAACCAACAGCTTGTAAACGAGTACGTTATTAAATATTTTTTTCATTATTGTATTCCCTAGCAAATTATACTCATTTCAGCTAATAATCTTAACAGAATTACCACTGCTTCTGCTAGTTGAATATTACTATTATTTCTACGCTACTGATTAAGATCTTATTGCAAAAGCAAAACAGGTAGCTTGAAAGTTACTAAATTGATGTCTATTGTTGCTCTAGGCAGAGGTTTTCAACTATGCAATAGATACCGGTTTTGAACTAATTTTTGATATTTAATAATGTGAACATCAAGAACAATGATTTTGGTCAGATATTTAAGTAAAGTAACATTTTAATGTTATAATGAAGAATTTTAGGTCAACTATACTAAAGCTGGAACGTCGGAGTTAAGTTGAACCATCGCTATCTAATACCGTGCGACCATAAATTATTTGCATCTAAAGACGTAATGCTTAGCCGTAGAGCTTAATACCTGTTGGGTGTCAGTAACATCCTGAATTAACAATCAATCAGTTATTCCGTCATCTTTCACAGTCGTTACAAGTAATTTGATTCATCGCTAATTTTTCCAATTTCTTGAACAATTTACACAATGGGCTTTACGGAACAGCACAAAACATTCATGGTTGAAGCGTATTTTGGAAACGGGGTTAGAGTAAATGGTGAGTGGCAATACAATCGGGGTTTGTGCATGGACGATTTTTTCGAATATTTTCCTAACGTTGCTTCTATTGCTGGGGATTTTTATCACTGCCTGAGAAGAACCGTGGCTGTGTTTAGGGAAACAGGTTCTATACAACACAATAAAGGAGCAGGAAGACCATCTGTACGCCAACAAATTGTATAAGACGCCTGTCCCAAGAAGTGGGAAGATCTTATGGAACATGCAGGACAATTCTTAAGAAGCAGCTAAATTTATTTCCTTAAAAAGTGCAAGTTTTCAAAAAAATACAAGCCGCAGATTTTGAAAGACGCAGGAATTACTCTCAATGGTTTACCCAAAACTTATTGGAAAGAAATGATTTATTAGACCTGACATTTTTTTCGGATGAAGCCTGGTTCCACCTCTCCGGTTATGTGAATTCTCAGAATACACGCATGTGGAGTAGTGAAAATCCACATTTTTTGGCGGTGGCCAATTTCAGCAATTTATGTAATTATCTTTCTTTTTCTTTCTATAGGTATATTCTTACTTTGTTAATTTTGTACACAACAAAAATAAATTTGTATTTGTCTTCTTATTTTATTACTCAGTAGTTTAGCATAATATGAATTTGACAAAATTTTAACCTAGATTTGGTTAGATATATCGTCCCCATATCATTGTGATTTAAACCAAGCCCTACGTTTTTTAATCCAAGCCCTCTTTGGTGCAAATAATTTTTGCTCGCACGGTATATCTTCAAATTAATTATATAAATCACAATCCGATGGCAATAAGGATATCATTTTCTTTTGCCTTTTGCCTCTTTTATGAGCAATTAATTTTCTCGAAAAATAATTATATTTTAATTTGAGATGTCAGTTTTACAGACTTTAGCCAAACTTTTGTCTTTGTAGATAAAATAATATTTTTTATGACATATGAATATCAGAATTTCAACACAAAGATTTTGCAACAAGGCGCCCTCAACATGTTTTCGACAACGTTGTAACACGGAAACAATGTATTCGATAAGTAAGCAAGCATTTGTTTGACAGATTTAGGCAAGGGTTAACTTGATTGTTGGACTTTCAAAGGCTCAGATTGTCCATTGTTTCATAAATCGGTTTTTAAATCCCTTTAAGTAACTTGTTGGATGTGGCATTGTTCTTATAATGAAAGGGGCGAACGTGTTCTAGGTGGAGAATTATTATTTTCATGTTGATTGAACACCACGTTTGTCCATTCATGTATATGTCCACTAACTCAATCGCCAAGATTTTATATATCTTTACAATCAGCACCTATTTTTTAAAATAAAGTATGACGTTGGCAGTGGCGGCTCGTGACTAGCGAGTCAGGGGGGCGCTGGCTTTAAATTAAAAAAAATTTAAATGTCCATTATTTTCAAAAGTACGTGTCTGTTTTTTCTAACTTTCTCGTTGTGAATTTTAATTTCATCAGCATAAGCACAACTTAAACAAGTTAAAATATTAGTTTGTCCTAACATCTCAAAACTTACCACATTAGGACGATGTTTTGCACTATTTTCATGTTTTTTTATTTTCTCTAAAAGATGTTTTAAGTCCTGCACCCCATTTATAGTCCAATTATCATCCCCGTCAAAAAGAAGACACACGAAACAAAAGAAAATAATTTTTGTCCTCACAACCGCATATCCAGGATTTTTTATTATATAGGGAAAAGAAAAGCATAAAGTATTTTTATTACATATTTCTTTGTCAAACTTACGCGTAAACTGTGCCTTACTTTTACATTTTGATTGCACTTGTACGATGTTCAATTTCTAGTGGCCGCCCTGCATTTTCTAAATCAATATTTTCACTTAAACTCAGAGAACTAAACACAAGCTTCTGTAAATCACTGACCTTCATATTACACGACATTTTCAAACAAAACGTTAGCGCCTGGCGACATCGACAGGTCGCCTCCTACAGTACATAATATATTGATTATTCTACCGTGGCATCGCGAACAGCTGTTGTTGGGCACGGAAAATTGGAGCTCATCGTGGTCGCTCGTTGTGTGATGTGTAGGTGACGTCACGCCTCTGTCGTCATGGCAACTCATCGAGAAGCCGCGTTGAATCGGGACGGATAATCGGTCGCCCGCCCGCGCTTATTATAAAAAACATTGAGAGCGCGCAACTCGCTTGTCTATGAGTATAACCTGCCCGTTGGAATAGGGCTATGTTTGGTTTGAATTTATGCCCGCGCTTAGTATAACCTACCCGCTGAAATAGGGCTATGTTTGGTTTGAATTATTTTAATTGATTGCTTACATAGATTGCTTTATTGGTCTTTTAAGTAAAGTATTTTTGGATTCTGTTTGAAATAATTGCAGGGAGGGCGGCGCCCCAGAGCCCTTCTTTAACGAGCCGCCACTGGACGTTGGTTGGACGATGCTGATACCATTAGAGCCAAAATTAAAGAAAATAACCTGTATGTATTTTAAATAAAGCTTAAATAATCATTTCTCGAAAAAGTATATGTTTAAATTATGAATAAATATTATTATGTTTTTAAGAAAAGTAATTTCTGTGACCCTGTTTATTTAGCTTCCAACGCGCGCGTCTGAACAGCAAGCTAATGGAAAGCCTTTAAGGGGTTTGTTCGATTACATTCTATCTGAAGCACAAGGCAGAGTTTTTAAATTATTATCCTCAGTACCTATTTACTTTCCAGGTTTACTTTTTATTAAGAAGCAAAGGAACTGAGAAAAATACGTACGTTTTTATCAAGATGAATTTAAAGGAAAACGTAATGGACTTACTGGAAAAATGTTTGCCTACGTAAATTTGTAAGGCATTTTTATAATCAAAAACTGGAAAGTTAAATACAAATTTATTGTAACGTTACTTTAACAGAATGTATTTAAACTAAAACTAAGGAAAAGCTTAATACAGCTATAGACCAGGGTCGATAATTTTTGAAACCAAAAAAAATAATAGTAGGATGAAACCCACTGGAAAAGGAAGAGAATATAACAAGAATTAAAGAAAAAATAAATTACGGGCGATCCGAGGTCGGGAAGTTGGGGGCGGTGAGTTTTTAAGGTTAGAAAACGATTTATCTCGATTTTCGGTAAAACTACAAGTCCTATGGAAAAACGTTATATAGCAAAGTTGTAGGTAATAAAAAGATCTACAACTTTTATATTTGAACTTTTTTCATATAACCTCAAAATTTATGTGAAAAATTCAAATAACCAAGTTTTTGGTTTTTTATTTTTATCTTTTACAAAAAAAAAATTAATACACGAAATTTGGTGAAAACTTACTTTTTTATGTCCCAAACACACTGTAATTTTTTTGATTTAAAATATTTATTTTTTAACCTTATTTTGACTTAATATCGAAAAAGCACCCTAATTTTCAATCCAAAATTCTCACGTCAAACTATCTGCTTTTTTAAAAAAGTCGGTGGGCTTTTTGTTCGTTGAAATCTCTACTTTCTGATGGTGTAAAAAAAAATATACATTACTATGGTAACTATTCTCAAAAAATGCAAAGAAACGAAAAAAAAATCGAATCCGAATTTTTTTTTTTTAATCATTAAGTACAATTTTGAGCTATTTTATTAAAATTTATACTTTAATTACTCGAAAAACGTAAGATTCCATGTTGCATTGATAAACAAAAAAATTACAAATCCATAAAACACAAAGATCGCAAAAAATATGCGAAAATAGTTGTTCTAAATATAATTAAAGGTAGGATTTAAAGGGGATTTCATCACATTTACCATAGTAATGTATATATATATATTTTTACACCATCAGAAAGTAGAGATTTCAACGAACAAAAAGCCCACCAACTTTTTTAAAAAAGCAGAGATTTTGACGTGAGAATTTTCGATTGAAAATTAGGGTGCTTTTTCGATATTAAGTCAAAATAAGGTGAAAAAATAAATATTTTAAATCAAAAAAATAACAGTGTCTTTGGGACATAAAACAGTAAGTTTTCACCAAATTTCGTAAAAAAAAAAATTTCTTGTAAAAGATAAAAATAAAAAACCAAAAACTTGGTTATTTGAATTTTTCACATACATTTTGAGGTTATGTGAAAAAAGTGCAAATACAAAAGTTGTAGATCTTTTTATTACCCACAACTTTGCTATTTAACGTTTTTTCATAGGATTTGTAGTTTTGCCGAAAATCGAGATAAATCGTTTTCTAACCTTAAAAAGTCACCCCCCCCCCCCCCCCACTTCTCGACCTCGGATCGCCCGTAATTTATTTTTCCTTTTATTTTTGTTGTATTCTCTTCCTTTTCCAATGGGTTTCATTCTACTATAATTTTTTTTCACTTTTTACCTTTTGCAAAGGCTTTAGCCCTGGTCTACTATAGCTACATTGTGACATGAAATGATTACGTTCAGGGATTGAAAACTTCGTAGGCAATATTCGATTTATGATGCTAATATTTCCCTTATGTGTAAAAAATCCCTTATAGAGACGGCAATTTTCGAAAACTTACAACGATATTTTCTCGGTAGCTATCAATAATTGCCTTGCTACCGATAAGTGCCCGGCAGGCCCTATTTTGTTTGATTACTAAGGGGTGGATTATATGCACTTAAATTCAGCCAAAATTTGAGGATACATATGCCTTGTTTGCCTTTAAAATATGCAGTTGTTTTCATTTTTCTTAACAAATATGCATACTGGTATGCAATATTTCTTAATTTATTATAGTAAAATGAGGTAAAGAAACACATTGGTTCCTAAAAAATATATTTATTTTTAAAAAAATGCAAAAAAAAAAAAAGTCAAATAAAAGTAAACAATTTTTGAATCTAAAATTATATTGAAGGCATTTATTACTAAATACTTTTCAAAATCTTTAACTTTAATTTTTAATTTTAATTTTTAATTTTTTAATTTTTTCTATTTTGTTCAAGCTTTACAGAAGACTTTTTCTCGACTAACTTCTAACTCTGGGAAATTCTTAATCCACGAAGACGTTTTTGCCACATTAGACATTCTAAACACAAATTTGAAGTTACTTGTTTCACACTGAAAATACTGAAATCTTTCCACAAACTAACAGAAGTATGTATTACAAAATCGATATAAATACAGTTTGTTGAGCAGGTAATAATAACGCATTATTAAGTGACAATAAACAACCCCTAACAATATACCTGCAAACCTCGAAAACCCCCAATAAATACCTTGTGTGTAACCAACATTTAAATATAATTATTATAATCTTCAAATTGCAAAATCCCTGAAATAAGTACGGAACTGGACATTCCTACCGGCATGTTAATATAGACTTCTTATGTAGTATGAGTTTTTTTAATATGAAACATATTCAACAATGTATAATTTTTTTTTATAGCAACCATACTCAACAATAATTTCTAATGCGCTATGTCAAACCAAAAAGAAATCCTTATGTTATAACTGTAATTCTTGCAATTTTGCAATTGCTGGCTTTTGATTTTGATTCGGGAAATATTCCAAATATCAATTTTTTTCTCAGAAACGGGTAGAGTAGGACAGAAAACACCTAATAAAAGTTATTGGAAATAAAGAATGGAACACAAAAAACATTTAATATATAGGGTGTTCTATGCTAACATAATGTTAAATAGTTTTTTTCAACCTTATTATTGCCAAACAATAATATTAATAAAAATAATTCCTTCGAAATCAAATTGCTGATTTTTAAAGGTTAATAATATGGAAAACCGTTTTGGCATTTGGCAGAACTAGGCGGTACCCGGTTTTATCAACCTACCCGATTTTGTCCAACACTCCCCTATACCTACCTAAGTCAGAGAAATAATTTCTACTTATTTTTCTTGAAACAGAAAAGGATACCTAGATAATGCAAAATGCAAAATATACCGTCAACCGGGGCTACTTTGACACCTTTTCTTACATTTTTCGACTTCACGCCATTATTTATTAACATGAGTACTTGAAGAATAGTTAACATAGCAAACATGGGCTGCTGAATCGTTTGCTGATGTCAAAATTGCATTAAAATTAATAATTTAAGCGCAAAAAAATAAAACCCGGTGTGTCAAAGTTACCCCCGTGTTTGGGGCTACTTTGACACAGAAACAGAAATAAGTGAAATCCGCATTTTAAATCACTCTAGTGTCAAAGTAGCCCCGGCATTGGACGAAAAATTAAAAGTAGATAACTATATAAATTTTTATAATTTTTTTTAAAGTAAAAATTAAAAGAAAATCACATTTTATAAAGTAATATCTTTTTTGCCATTTTTTATGGCATAAATGGCTTGTCTTAAATTTTCTTAGGAATAATTCTTGTAGTTCCGGCTTCCCGGAGTTTTCTGATATGTCCTCACCATATTTAATTACTCAGGGCCTTTATAAGAAACCTACCTCAAAACTTAAAAAAATATAACTAAGCTAAAAAAAAAAAACAACAAAAAAAAATGCGCCACGGTGTCAAAGTAGCCCCGGAATGTCAAAGTAGCCCCGGTTGACGGTATACATTAGAAACCTAATCTTTACGAACAAACATTTTAAGAACAAAAATTTCACAAACTAACTTTTCGACGAAAACGGAGTTCAGATGAAATGAAACCTATTACTTATCGATGAAATCAACTAACGAGCAAGGCACGTTGGGCTCGTTACGGTCCACTACTAATCTGGGGATATTATTATGTCCCAGTATCAGCTGATCGATGACAAATTTCTGCTGTCATCTGTTTAAAAACGAAAGAATTTGTGCCGTTTCTATAACTAATTACCTGAAAATTAAACCTGAATTCTGCTAGAAACCGTTCAATTAAAACATGTTCCTGTATGTTTATATGTGTAATTCTTGTATCTCTGTTATTGTCTGAGGTAAAAAGTTAATATTTTGAGCCGATTTTATGTTCCCTTAATAGGTTGATTAAAATTTAATGCCGCTATTTAAAAACGTAAGATCCTTTCACGGTTTACAGAAAGCTACTTTTACGATAATGGGAATTTAGTGTACACAATCGAAGTTAATGGTAAATAGGCAGGAAAAATAAGCACGTTAGTAGTCATAAAGTTTTTTGTTTATTTGAATTGCCTTCTGTTGTATCTAACGAGAAACACTGGAAAATTTTATTACACTTTTTAATTAATTCTATTTCACAATATAATCCTCTGAGAAAGGTTTTGGTCATTGTTTGGCCATAATCAAAAAAAATGTTTTGAGTCCATGTGTTAAAAACAACATTTTTTAGTTTTATTATGAAATAATTAGTGACAATAAATTATATTATGGGATATTGAAAAATTATTAGAAATGACAGGTTATGAACAGATTCGTCTCGAATTTATTGAAGAAAACAAAATTTTAATAAATATGCAAGCAGGTTTTCGAATTGAAAATTGGAAGCAAAGCGTTGACAAAAATAAAGTTGTATTGACAGTATTTTTGGATTTTAAACGTGCTTTCGAAACAATTGATAGGGATAAATTATTTAAAAAATTATATCAGTATGGATTAATGGGAGTTGTTTATAAATGGTTTCAAAATTATTTAAGTAATAGGCAGCAAAAAACAAAAATTGATAACATTTTTTCTAAAAAGGAATATAATAATATTGGGGTACCACAAGGTAGCATTTTATGTCCATTATTGTTTATTATTTATATAAATGATATGCCAAATGTTTTGAAACAAAGTTTAATAGAAATGTTTGCGGATGATACTTTATTGTATATAAAGGGTAAAAATATTCTTGATTGTATAGAATATTTAAATTTTGAATTAAAAACTATATCAAACTGGTTAAAGGTAAATAAATGAAAATTTTTCTAAAACAAAATTTATGGTTATTGGAAATAACGTGAATAATATAGATATAAATATTTTTATTGATAATAAAAAATTAGAAATTATACACGCTTTTAAATATTTGGGAGTAATTTTAGATTCTAAATTAAAATTTGAATTACATGTTGAAAATATTGTATCTAAAATTGGGAAAAAAAATAATTATTTAAAAAGAATTAGTCAAAATTTAAGTTTATTTCACGAAAAACAATTTACAACACCATAATTTTACCTCATTTTTATATTGTTCAACTATTTTATACATAGCAAATGATGGGATCTGTAATAGACTCCAAGTTTTGCAAAATAAAGCTATGCGTAAAATTCCCCCCCCCAACATTTCTAAAAAAAACTTTAATATATCTCGAGAAAAATACAAAAAAACAAAAACAAAAAAAAATTCCGGGTGCTTTATTATTTACATAATTTGATACAATTTGGGCGTGGTCCTAAAAAATTTTGGGCTGCGGCGTTATTTGCTTGCGAAGGCTACCCAAAATTGTGGCTGCGCCAATATGGTGCCCCCCAATATTTTGGGTCCAGAACCGCCCCTGATTATAATAGTTAAAAGTTCCAAGTAATTTCCTAATTAATTATATAAATATGAAATAACAGAATCGGCTCTGTCTATACTGTTTACTTTGTACTTGCGGTATAAAGTTGGCAAAGGAGCGAGAGCGGTAGATATCAAGTAAAAGCTCTTTATATAAGTTTCTGTTTGTTTCTGTAAGGCGAACCTCTTCTAAGCTTTTGATTTTCTATTGGCAGCTTCATTTACTGAAATATCTACTATCCAGAATTAATAGGGATCGTGCGGTTGTCGCAAAATCTTTTTCCTACAGACGTGTGGAAAAATCAGTTTTCCGCACTGATATCATAGACAATTTACCTTTAGATAAACAAACAATTATCACGAATGTGGCAGTTTTATGGCCTCGCGCATGTAAACAAAACTGGGAACTATTAGACATGCGCACTGCAACATTATCGTTTGACGAATGGGAAAATAGACAGGTCCGGGCTTTAAAATTTAAATTCTTGCTCATATGCCACCATCGAGGGTTTATTTTACCCCTATTTGGGCATAATACAATTATACAACGGCTGCAACTAGTACTAATCATTGTTTATATTACAATCCGAGTCACTAAAAGCACAAACACAATTCACTAACTAAACTACACAAAAACCAGAAATCCATAAATATTAAACACCAGTCCCACAATCCACGATAGCCGATCCGATAGCTGAAAACTTTAGAAAACTACAAGGAATCCGCAGAGAAGAGAAACCTTAAAACACAACAACAAAAATGGCGGCTGAGCCGGTTCTGGAGAGTATTCTTGAGCGCGTCGATTATTGTCGATAAAGTAGGACGGCCGATAACACGAGGTTTGTGCGCATGCACGAAGGTTCCCAGAATGAAGACAGCTGACCGACGAGTCATGCGCTCGGACGTATTTTTTCACCCATAAAACGTAACTTTTGTTTGCGCAGGAGATAAGCTGTAGGTATCTAAAGGTAAATTGTCTATGACTGATATCCGTGCGGAAAATTGGGTTTTCCACACTAGTGCGGAAACATTTTTCGGCACGATTATGTCAAAAATCCGTGCGGAAAATTGGTTTTTCCACACTAGTGCGGAAAAATTTTTCGGCACGATTATGTCAAAATCAATAATATATCAATTATAACTTGTAGTTATTACTTTTTTTCTCAGAATTAGTTACTGTTACATAGAGTGTGTCCGCAGATGGGGTCCCCAAGAGGGAAAATATCTTTATTATTCATTTTACGACCAAAAGTCAGTCTTTATAAAAAAGTTCTGCTTATTGAGAAAATTAATGCACGATAAAAAAATGTTAGATCAGATGTACCTACAGGGTGTTAATAAATAAGGAAAATATGAAAAAGCTTCAAGAGAGAAGTACCATTATTTATTATTTTAGACAAAATGTTTATGAAACAAAGTTGTTTATAATCCAAAATAAAGCCTAAATGTAAAATTTGAAATCTGAATTCAGATTTTTGTTTTTTATTCTTACAATAGAATTTAACATTCAAAATGTAGAATTGTGGAAAAAGTTATTATTCTACATATTCTCCTCCAACCTGCACACATTTCTCCAAATTAGAAATAAATTAAATAAATAGGTTAGCACTCTAAGGTTTTCATTTGAATGTTCATAAATTCAATTGTAAAAAAATAAAAAACAAAAATTAGAATTCGAATTTCAAATTTTGTATTTAGACATTACTTTGGATTATAAACAACTTTGTTTCATAAACATTTTGTCTAAAATAATAAATAATAATAGTACTTCTCTCTTGAAATATTTTCATATTTTTCTAATTTATTAACACCCTGTACATCTGATCTAACATTTTTTTTATTGTGAATTCATTTTCTCAACAGGCAGAAATTTTTATAAAGAATGACTTTTGGTCGTAAAATGAATAATAAAGATTTTTTCCCCCTTGGGGACCCCATCCGCGGGCACACTGTATGTATGTGATTGTTATAGTTAATTAAAAATTAATAAATTTATTTGAAATATGTGTTACTTATTTCCACACGTCTATAGAAAAACTATTGTACCTGACACGTGCGGAAAATGTTTTCCCTGCACTCGGCTGCTTAACTGAACTCCGCTACGCGTCGTTCGGTGAACGGCAGACTCGTGCGGAAAAATTCATTTTCCGCACTTGTTAGGTAAATAGCTATTTTGTCGTTCTGATAGTACGTTTTACGGTACTTGTCAAAACTGACGGCAAATTTGTGCTTTCAGTTACTAAGAGCAAATCTTTTCATATCTGTTAACGAAAAATACCGCAAATTTGTTCTTATACCATACGAGCAAAAATTATTTGCATCAAAGAGAGCTTGAATTAAAAAACGTAGTGCTTGGTTTGATCACAATGATATGGAGACGATATATAACCAAATCTAGGTTTAAAGTTTTGTCAAATTCATATTATGACATGATATGCCAAACTAATGAGTAATAAAATAAGTAGACAAATACAAATTTATTTTTGTTGTTTGCAAAATTAACAAATCATTCTTGCACTTTATAAGGAATAAATTTAGCTGCTTCTTAAGAATAGTCCTGCATCTACCATAAGATCTTCCAACTTCTTGGGACAGGCGTCTTATACAATTTGTCTTACAGATGGTCTTCCTGCTCCTTTTTTGTGTTGTATAGAACCTGTTTCCCTAAACACAGCCACGGTTCTTTCCAGGCAATGATAAAAATCCCCAGCAACGTTAGGAAAATGTTCGTGAAAATCGTCCATGCACAAACCCGGATTGTATTGCCACTCACCATTTACTCTAACCCCGTTTCGAAAATACGCTTCAACCATGAATGTTTTGTGCTGTTCCGTAAAGCCCGTGTGCATTGTGCAAGAAATTGGAAAAATTAGCGATGAATCAAATTACTTGTAACGCTGGGTTTGCAATAAAATTAGAACGATGATTTGGTGTTTCGCTGATGTAACTGCTTGGCTTTGTGGGTTAATGTATAGGTTCACCGAACCGTAATTCGCGACTGTCAAAGATGACGGAATAACTGATTGATTGTAAATTCAGGTGGTTACTGACACCCAACAGGTATTAAGCTCTACGGCTAAGCATTACGTCCTTAGATGCAAGGCCCTCTTTGATGTAAATAATTTTTGCACGCACGCTTCAAAATTTAGTAATCTTAAGGCTTTGTTTAAGAAATCTACGCTTGTCTTAAGAAAGTCACCTACTATCTGGGTAACTTCATTACTTTCACAATGTATGAATTGGTACCGAGAAAATAAGTTTTCAAGCTGAGACCACCTGCTTAGTTTTATTTCAAAGGGTAAAATCCATTTCAAATCATTAGAAGCCAATTCATTACCTTTTAAAAAAAACCTTTACCTTCAAATCAATGTCCACAATGTGGTGCCATCAGGCAAAAGATAAATATCCACACAAATAATGTCATTGGGGACAAAATGCTTAGCAAAAACTACAGAATTTTGTGTGGGTGACCAATTAGCTCTTGGACTGGCATTTAGCCATAGAATTTTCAGATTTTCATCTGTTGGAAGTGAAAAACTGATACACTCTCTTCACCTGCTTTTAAAACACTTTTATAGTTAGAGTTACACCGAGGAATACAGCAGGGGCTTGGCATGTTGATAAATAAACAAATATTCAAGCAGTGTTGTCGATGTTTCTGTTTCACGGCTTCTTTCAAGGTGGTTGTGATTCAACATCAGTATTGACGGCGGAAGAGATCAGAACAACGGAGAACCGAAACGCCCACGTTACATTTTAAGTTGTCCGTGAAGCAGCTGACCAAGATTCCTCCTCAACTAGGGACACTAAATTTGTGGTCGAGGATTACTCTGTATAGCCTCGATGAGTGATAGAGAGCAATGCCAACTTATAGCGCTCACGTGTAATAATAATAAACCCAAATACATTAAGGCTAAACGTCCTTAATATTTCGTATTCAGACTCAATACTAAACCATTTCGCGATTGGTTCGAAGTATATTATTCTCTTATCTGTAGCTTATTTACATACCGACAACTCTGGATCAAAGGTGGCCTTTGAACTTTTTATTTCCGCTTTTCCTTAAAATCCGTTTTCGGTATGAGCTAATTTTTGTAATACGGATTACATGGACAAAGATAATTGTGAAAGCTTGCAAATATCTGGAACAAAAAACAAGAGGAAACTAGAGAAATAATTATTTGTGTTGGTCTACATGTTTGGTGAAACTGTTGTTCCATTGCACAGGAAGAAAAAATAATAATTACTTGTTATGTTTCACAAATTTAATCAGTTTCCTGACACGTGTTTCGGCCCTTGCGGGCCATTGTCAAAGGAGCACAAGAAGATACTTAATTCTACGTGATATTACAATAGCATTAAAGTACACGTTTCATAAGAAGCGGTTTTAGCGTACGCGTCTATTTTACAAAACGAGCCACAAAGTGGCGAGTTTTTTTATTGACACGTGCGCTAAAACGCCTTATGAAACATGTGCTTTATACATTTTTTTCTATTTCACCTTTTATAATCAAGAAAAATACATTTTAAAAAGAAAATAAATCCTTCAAATTTTGTAAATTTTTATGCCTAAATTTTATGTTGGTAATAGTATTTTTTATCATAGTAGCCTCAGGCAACAAAAATTATTTTGCGAACTGTCATTTTTTAATTTATTAGAGACTTTTTGTACCTCTTAATTGGTCATTCTTTTGTGGTTATTCTGAGCATGCGCAATGTCAGAAAGGTGATCCGCTATGGTTAATAACCATAACGGACTCCGTTAGTTACGGAAGGATAAGGAAGAGCTTATCGTTATCCTTATGGTTATGCTTAAACTGCATGGTTGCCGGAACATACAAAAGTTATGAAGCATCATTGCTATGTATTAAAATTGTGATAAGCAATTAATTAAAATCCAAAGCAATAGTAGCTTTACATTAAAATATACAACTTAATCAAATTATTGTTAGGTTAGGTATTTTATTTTGTTTAGGTGCGCCGGCTCCAAATTAATAACTACAGACAGAACGTATAGGCACTGCAAAATCTCTGGTTTTAACAGTGGCGCTACTCGTTATGTTTAATAAAGTTAACCATAACAGAGCTAAAAACTGATATTAATTTAAGAGGTGCAAAAAGTCTCTAATGACCCATTTTCACCACGAGATTCTAAAGTTATTTTAGCGATATGAGATTTAAAATTGGACGGAATATGTTGTGCATGTGATCCTTGTACATTCGGTACATATACAGAGCGTTCGGAAATTCGGGCGATTTTACTACTTTTTTTCGAATTTCAAAAGACGTGATTTTACGTCAGGGCATTGCAATTTAGTATAGGGAAGATGGAAAATTCAAATAAAGTTGATGTTAAAATCGACATTGGAAGGTTAGTAGATTGAATATTGAATAGGATTTGGCAGAAAATGATAGCTTGAAGCATCTACAAAAGATTGATTTATAGATTTATGCAACCAACATACATGACCGTTATCTACACAGAATAAAAAAGTAGGTTATAATGCTATTTTTTCTCTGCGAAAAATGGGTTTTCTCGTAAATCACAAAGGCCACGCAAGTCAATGAAATAAAACATTTAAATGTTACCAACATCAAATAAAGGAAAAACGCGTATCGAAATAGCTTCATTACGATACGCAAATGCGTATCGTACTGAGCTTATTATGAACGTGAAATAGGAAAAGGTATTTTTCTACTGACGTTTTATAATAACCTCTTTTCGATTGTCATTATGGTTTTTTAGTAACCTCCTTTTAGGCGCAGCGTGCTTAAAAAACTTTTAAGCACGTTACCAGGAGCAACGTGCTTAAAAGTAACGCAGGTAATTATTTACAATTAAAACGTAACCACAGACTAGGTATAATTTAATATTTTTTGGCAATTGTCAATGAAACATAGGTAATAAAATGTTAGTAAAATTAAGTTTTTTATTATAAAACCTCAGTAAAAAAAATATTGTATACAATTCGTTACGAAACAATGTCTTTTAGTCACTTTGACGTGTTGTCCAACTCGGCTTTGCCTCGTTGGATAATTTCACGTCGCGTGCCTAAAATACACTCATTTCGCAACTTATTGTATAAATAGCTATTATATCATATTATGGTAATTATAAACATGTCATAAAATTAAAATTAGAAGATTGAATTCTCTGTGGGTTTTCCTAACTTTTAAAGGCACAGATCTGTACCCATAGCAGAAAACTAAATTTACTAGAAACAATAGCTATCAAAAAAGCCATAAAAACAAATGTAATGTTGTTAATAATCAAACCGAAATACCCTCAGGCGCTTCCCTAATTCTTAATAGCACACTAATTTAGGACTAAATATGTATCTGTACCTTTAAAAGTTAGGAAAACCCACAGTTGACCAATCAATCTTCTAATTTTAATTGTATGACATGTTTATACAAACCATGATATGATATAAATATCTTTGTAATGTCACGTAGAATTTAGTATCTTCTTGTACTCCTTTGACAATGACCCGCAAGGGCCGAAACACGTGTCAGGAAACTGATTAAATTTGTGAAACATAACAAGTAGTTATTATTTTTTCTTCCTGTGCAATAGAGAAATAAAACATATTAAGTAATAATGAATAGAGAAAACGGCATCAAAATTTTTTTTAGCTTCTTGTCTAGAAATAAAGGGCCAAATTTAATACTACTATAGTAATAAATTATTCTTACCCCTTTCTCCTCAACCCACCCCTTTATGATGATTTAAAAATGGCTGTGCACAACGGTGGTCTCCTAAAAGATTAAATTTAAATTAAGATTTTATTAATTGGGCATGTAATCGGGCCATGGCGACATTTGTGACCGAGCCACATTCATCAAAAAATATATATGCAACAGCGAAATTATTGGTAACATGCGGACGCCACTAATTACATAATCTATTACTTTATGTTTGTCGATTTGTGGCTTTTAATTATTACGGCATCATAATGGGTTTTATTAATGTTCGTGTCGTTTTTATTATGGAAGTTTAATTTAAAAAAAAAAACTATTCCTCATCCTGATTATACAGTAAAATTTCTCAATAGCCACCACCTCGGGGAACTAAATATTGGTCACTAAACAGGGATGGTCGTACCGTGCGAGCAAAAATTATTTGCATCAAAGAGGGCTTGGATTAAAAAACGTAGGGCTTGGTTTAGATCACAATGATATGGGGACGATCTAACCAAATCTAGGTTAAAATTTTGTCAAATTCATATTATGACATGATGAACAAAACCAAACTAATGAATAATAAAATAGGTAGACAAATACAAATTTATTTGAGAGCAAAAATTATTTGCATCAAAGAGGGCTTGGATTAAAAAACGTAGGGCTTGGTTTAGATCACAATGATATGGGGACGATCTAACCAAATCTAGGTTAAAATTTTGTCAAATTCATCTTATGACATGATGAACAAAACCAAACTAATGAGTAATAAAATAAGTAGACAAATACAAATTTATTTGCGAGCAAAAATTATTTGCATCAAAGAGGGCTTTGATTATAAAACCTAGGGCTTGGTTTAGATCACAATGATATGGGGACGATCTAACCAAATCTAGGTTAAAATTTTGTCAAATTCATATTATGACATGATGAACAAAACCAAACTAATGAGTAATAAAATAAGTAGACAAATACAAATTTATTTTTGTTGTTTACAAAATTAACAAAGTAAGAATATACAGAAAGAAAAAGAAAAATAATTACTTACATAAATTGCTGAAATTGGCCACCGACATGCTCCAAGCATAAATGCACACATCTCTTCATATTTTCGAAAGTGTTGACCAGCATCTCTCAGCATTATTTCACGAACGTTTGCAACAAGTTCTTACAGATGGCCTTCCTGCTATTTTTTTGTGTTTTAAAGAACCTGTTTCCCTAAACACAGCCACGGTTCTTTTCAGGCGATGATAAAAATCCCCAGCAATAAAAGCAACGTTAGAAAAATGTTCGTGAAAATCGTCCAGTCACAAACCCGGATTGTATTGCCACTCACCATTTACTCTAACCCCGTTTCGAAACTACGCTTCAACCATGAATGTTTTGTGCTGTTCCGTAAACCCTATTGTGTGAATTGTTCAAGAATTTGTAAAAATTAGCGATAAATCAAATTACTTGTAACGACTGTCAAAGATGACGGAATAACTGATTGATTGTTAATTCAGGTAGTTACTGACACCCAACAGATATTAAACTCTACGGCTAAGCCTTACGTCCTTAGATGCAAAGCCCTCTTTGATGTAAATAATCTTTGTTCACACGGTATAATAGAGAAAAATTAAAACAATTTAGCATTAGCAAGCATTTTACCTTATTATCTTTATTAGATTAAAAACTAATTGATCTATGCTATCCTTAATTGACAGCACCAGCAATAAAAAGGTGCTCTACATTAAAAAATGCCTATATGAAGCACTAGAAGAATGGTCCATTACATGATCAACGCTCTTTTACAAGACAACTTATATTTTCCCAACAAAAGGCTTTTCCTTGTCACCTAAATCGTTTATTCGTGCAGAAAGTCCAAATAGACCCAAATAGTCTGAATGAATTCCAAATGTTTGCAGTGCTCTCCCTAATGGGAATCACAATACATTACCCCTGCAAGCTGTGTCTATTGACTCGCTGACAAATGTCCACTATTCGGATCCACAAAGCCACTGAACAGTGGTGTTTTTTACGATTTCCACTGACAGAAAAGAATTTCCGTGTTCTCGCCCCGACTTTCGTAAAGTGCATTCAATCGTTAATCATGAGAATAAGGTTGGTTTCTTCGAGTTTCTAACCTACACAATATTGGGAATAATGATTTGCAGTTTCTCTATTTCCTTTTTATTAAATAAAATATTAGTATAAGTATATGCGCACCAGTTTTAGTAGGGCCAGAGTTGTTGAGGCAAAAGATAATCTCACACAGTGCTCGAAAGTGATTTATGACTACTCTCAAAACAATGGTTTAAAGTTAAATCCTGAAAAATCCGCAACCATTTATTTTGGACCTGATTTTCTATGGACAGCTAAAAACATGAAGGTAGTTATGGCTGATACAGTACTACCCGTTGTGCAGGAATATAAAAATTCGGGGGTTATTTCTAATAGCAAGCTTCGGTTTAAAAGTCAGGTAGGTAAAGTTAGTCAGAAATCGTATTTCTCTCTCAGAAACTTATATAAAAAATAGGCAACTTTTAAGACCTTAATTAAAGAAGGCACTGTGTGAAACTCTAATTATTGTAGTTATGTATACGGGCCTTGTCTGGACTTTCAATGGAAAACGAGATTACGAAGAGTTCAGAATTCTTGTATTCGTTTTATTTATGGACTGCGAACAAGAGATCATGTTAGCTACAAGTTATCTGAGCTGAAATGGCTTAAAATAGTAAACCGAAAAAAACTGCATTTTGCAGTTGCAGCATGTTTTTTATATCGTTTGTTCTTGAGTGGTATACCCCAATACCTACGTGAAAAGCTTTCACACATGATTGTTTAACTCGTTACAACAGCGTCTTAAATGTACCGAAACACCGAAAGGCCCTTTTCGAACGTATATAGTTTTTCCTATATACAGCTCCTAAAGTTTACAAAGCTGATAAATGTAACAAATTCCTTAACCTAAGTTCGAATTTATTTAGGACCAAAAATCGTAGATTTTTGCTAGGAAATTATGTTTGAATTATATTTAAATATTATGTGTCAAGATCAATATCTTATTACTTTTAAAGTTGCCATTTTTAAGTTTCTTCTATAATTAGATTTAGGTAATATTACTCGAATTTAGTGTTTTTTCTTTGCAAAATTCAAATGTTTGTAAAAATGTATTATACATGCTCGGTTAAGCAAACAGCTAACCTTCGCCGAGTCGAAAATAAAGACGTTTCCATCTATATATCTATTAAAATATGCTCGAATTTATTATATTTTAAATTGATTGCAGAGGAAACTATTTTAAACAAAAAAAAATCGAATATTGTTAATTTGAAAACAATTTTAAGTAGGGATCGTTCCGACTAGCTTCACAATAATTAGGATAATTCTCAGTTCTCATAAAACATTTTTACCCGGTTTATCTTTAACATTGTTTTATTCAGAGCAAGAAAAATCTGGCGGCATCCTTTGTACTATAGAATCCATTCTTCCTTGCGTCGCTTGGAAATCTAAATACGAATAAGGACATTCTTTAGTCTCTAGATAAGTAGGCATGTCAACCGATTCCTTTGGATGTAAATTTGTACCAAGACACTTGTGCGTAAACTATAGATTACATGTAACTTTCTTGTTCTTCGTTTTGTGAAGATATACGACGGTAATTTTTAATAACGTGTTATTATTTTTGCTTCATACTGGGTGGGCATATTTTATCCGAACTGCATATTTAACAGTAGGTATTCAGTTCATGTAATTATTATTATTTTCTCATTTTATAAAGGGTAATAATTTAGGAAAATATAATGCTTTATGTCCACGCCCTAATACTAGAATTATAAAATTTCGGGGATGTCCTTGTACCATAGGCATCCATTCAGGAGGGATTTTTCGAAAATCTACCCCAGGGGTAGAAACGAGGATTAATATTTTTATACGTTTTTCTGTATCTGTATCTCAGAAACGAAAACTGGTGAAGGTCTAAAAATGTAAGTTAATTTAATAAAAAAATAAAATTCACTTAGGGGCTGAAAAAATAGTTGTAGACTATTTTACGGTGTAGTAAGCTTAGTCTGTAAACTTTGCCCCTAGGGGTAAGGGGTACAAATGGAGGGAGTCAGTTTCCAATGTAACGGAACCGTGGAGGACGAAAGGAAAGAATTCCTGATGGGAAAATTGACTGACTTAGAGCGCACTACATAAGGTTTGATTACGAGGTATCAGTAAAAATATATTGGGTTGTGTTGATACGCCTCACACTCCTGACTTGAGGTGAAGAGATAAGAGATAAATGGCTTAAAGACGAAACAGTCTAAACGGCAGATTTC
Source organism: Polydrusus pterygomalis (assembly GCA_963969555.1). Taxonomy (NCBI): domain Eukaryota; kingdom Metazoa; phylum Arthropoda; class Insecta; order Coleoptera; family Curculionidae; genus Polydrusus; species Polydrusus pterygomalis. Next base: position 11,469,713 of record OZ018379.1, read on the forward strand.
CAAATCGCAGTATGTCCGGCCATAAAGGATCTTAACCAAAGAATAGTTGAAAATTGAGGGACCTGGCTTGTAGGGTTTTAATTGGGTTGCTACTTCTTTTTACTCGCCAAATACTGTATCATTTATAGAACCTATACGATAGTACATTATTTATTGATAACGGCGTATATTCCTAAAAAAAATAATACGAAAATCTAACCCAATTCTATACTTAACATTGCAATGTCAACCACAACACTTTTTTGCCTTCATTGCCTTATCAACGAAGATGTTATCAATAATAATAAAACAAGGTTATATTAATATTACTCCACGTTTACTTTCAGTCATTACATGAGAACAAAATACTTTAAACTATTTAAGGAAAGAACGGATGGTGAATTTAAACACATAACTAAATAAATTAGGAGAATGTGTGAATGTATAAATGGACATACATGAGTATAGCCGCATGTTTGCATGCAGTTTTTTATTTTTATAGGTTGCTATACACTAATTTGAGTTGTTGACTTTAACTTCGTAGCGATCGACGAGCGCCGTTTGAAAATACAAAGCTATGTTGTTTGGTTATGTTGAAAGGTACGAAAAGAACTAATGATATCTATCTGGACATCAGCAGGCAGCACAATAATTTATCATAAACAATTTCTTTGCGCTATAGTGGAAAAAATGCTCGCTCGCACTTTTCCTACCATTAAAATAGTTATGCACTAGATACAGTATCAGGCATTATCAATACATATTATTTTAAACATTTATATATCACAAAACAGCACAAAAAACAACAAATTGAATAAAAACGCATACTAAAAATTAAACTTATGGTTTAAAAATCGTTCATTATTTGCAATTGATATATTTTGTTGTTAATCTGATTTCAAATTGTTGCAAACTTTTTCTACTGTAAATGATTACTTCACCAAAGGTTAGACCTTGCTTAGAGATGCCATTTTAAAACACAGAGTCTTATGGGTAATAAAGATTCTACTTATTTTATAATTCTGTGATTATAACACACATATTTTATATAACAAAGTTTTAAATATTGCCAAATAATTTTTTAAACAGAGATAATTCATTTTGTTTCTTTAGACGGCGCAATTAATCATATTGCGCACGTTGTTTGTACAAGTAATCTCGTTTGTTAAGCCTTTTAAACCGTTACAAAAGCGTAAAACAAAGGGTTAGTTAAGAGACGGGGAAAAACGAATAGTCATTTGTTTTTATTAGTTACGGAGTCCACTGGGTATATATAATTAAGAATATTGCTCTTTTAAAGGTTATAGGCGTAAGATAAATTTTGTTTATACAAGTAATAAATTGTTTCCCGATAAATAAAGCCTTTTAAAATGTTTTAATTTATGACGAGAAATCCTGGCTTTTGATTTTACGTAGAAATAAGTGAATACGAAATAGTTATTACAGTACCCAGACGCGTTTACAACCAAGAAATATCTAATGATATCCAGGAAAAATGTACGATTAACCATAGGTATCCAAACAGAGCATTGTCAGTTACGTAAACACCTTTTCAATATAAAACTAAACGATACACCTTTATGCAGAGGGTGTTAACAGGAAGATAAAACAGTCGAACATATCCTCTTTGACTGACCTGCTCTCTCATCTAGTAGAACAAACCCAAACTTGCCGATATAAAGAAGATGCCGCTAGGCAACCTCGTCAACTACTTCAAACCCGTAGTAGGTTGACTCACGAGCCAAAGCATTCCCTTTTATTTTATTCTATTACTTATGTATATATCCTTAACCCATAAAAAATTCCCAATGGGTCAACTATGGCCTTAGTGCTGTGTAGTCTAGCTTGCCCTTCACACCTTCCAGAACCAGACTATTAGATACAGATTAACAATATTATTCATTCATTTGAATTTGTTTAAGAAACCATCAAGTCAGATAGGAATCATCATTCCTTAAATTATTATTTACATCTCCATTTACCCTATTATACTTTAAAATAAATTACCGATTGCAGATAATGTATTTCCTTTAAGGACCATTCTGCCGTGCTAAGACAAAAGGTCGTAACTGATAAAAATAAAATTCGGAGATATTTTCGTTGACAATTCGAATCTTTGAATATTTCAGTTGTTTGCAAAATGTTTTTGGGGTAAACGGAAAAATAAAATATATCTGATCTATCGTATGAGTTGATTGATATCCCAAATAGTACTTTAGTAGAGATATTTGAAATATTGAAAGTTACGACATTTCGACTTAGAAAATAGGCAGATTTTTTGCATTGACAATGACCTATCTTTTTGACAGTTGCGACTTTTGGACTATGGATTATCAAGATACGACATAATATCCTCTTAGTGTTATAAAACTGTGGATAAATATAATAACAATTTACGACATACTGTCTTAAGGATATTTTGGAATATATCGTGTGAATTACAATGTAATGTTACAAACATTGTTATCATAGGTTGAGATAGGAAAATATTATTGTTCAGTTAGAAATAAAACAATGAAATGAAAAAACTACAAATATAATATTAAGTCATTATTAACTGAAATGTAAAATAAAGATTAATTTTCAAAAATACTAACATTAACGTTAAAATAACTATTTTAGTCATCAAGATTTGTATTTTCATGATTTTCGGGCAAACTTTGCCAAAACATGATTCTACTCTGTGAAATACCCATAGCTGTCAGTTTTTTGATCAGATTCTGTTTCTTATTTTCACTGATGCCTCTAGAAGATTCATTTTTTTCATGCTCAGGAATACCTTCCTTTAATGCTTTGGAAGTGAGAAAGTCCAGTTCAATCGGAGCGCTCTCGAAATTTGTCTTATGGAATAATGTTCTACATCCCTTGACAAAAGTTACCTAGCAAATATTAGAAAGGTAAGGTCTTGGCTGGGTTTAATTCAATTTGAATCGGGAAGAAAAATCTTTTACGTTTAGAAAATCATTGTAGCTAATTTCTATACAGATATTTTTACCACTATTTAATTTTTAAATACAATTTTAATAGTCGTCGAAGTCTAAAACCTTTCCTTTTTGTTTCAAAGACTTCCCCACCATACTTGGTCCAAAAGTCGTATGAGAACAACAATTCGACTTTGTATGTGATAGATAAGTAATTTTCACCTTGTACTGTTGTATTTTTTTTTTAATAAGCCAAATCAATATGTCTTAAGTGACACATAGGACATTTTGATTTTGTACAAATTAAATAAGACATTTCGACTTGGTATTTACTTGATATTTGGCAAATACGACAAAATCCTTACATTATTTCGAGTACTTCTACTACAGATACGACTTTTGGACTTGATATACTGACAGAACAAACTATATATATTTCAAATATACCAAAATCTGAAAATCACAAATTTTGTCAGTTACGGCCGTTTGTCTTAGCACGGCAGCCTTCTCTCTAAGAACACTGTTTCTCTAAGTCCAGAATCAGGCCCCGGTAATGCCCTGAAGTTGATCGCTGTAATACTTGTTTGTGTAAAATAATTACACCTCAATGCACATATCGCTTTTTTTTTGAAAATTCGTTCATTATAATATTTCCTAACATTAAGTTATTTTTATGTTGAATCAACCGTGTTTATGAAAATATTTTTAGTTCGGCAGGTGATATTCACTAACGGACGAAAGATCCTGATTTATAACCAATTAAATTATCGAAAATAAATCATAAATCAGTTAATATGTTACTACGTTTACAAGAAGAAAAACCAGGTCTAAACACTTCCGACGGTGCGTTAGGGAATACGAAGGGAAAGTTAATAGCATGAAATAACTCACATTAGCATCTTTGCGGTGTACGCACAAATCACTTAACCAACAATCATTTAATCAAATGGAGGAGTATGTTATTTAGGTAAGCGGACTTAAAAATTACCACTTGCTGTTCAACAAAAGGTATGTAGCACGGCTTGGCGCAGGAATAATGCTGCAATAAATTATATTATTACCTTGTCTGCCGTGTATAATATAAATTGATTGGAATTTCATACCGTGTTTCAGGGCAATTGCAACTAAAAACCTGCATCTCTTCTATAGGAAAGCGCACGCATATGTAAATAAAAATACACGACTAAGAAATATTGCTAGTCAATTATGATTTGTGTTCAGCATCTCCCGGCCCAGATTTTTTCATTACACCACCATATTGGATGCTTCGTGATTAGAATGACTAGATCATGTTATAATTTATAAACGCGTTTAGTTGTGTAAAGTATAGGTTTGTGAAGACGCTCATTCCCACTTAAAATGTTCATAAATCATTGTCTTGATCCGCTTCTTTTATTCATTGTGAACGGACGATAAGTGAATGAATTGAACCTGCTAATAATGTAGGTCAAATATTTTCTAATTTTTATTAAATGCCTACATTTATTAACTTTTTTGCACATCAAAAACCCTTTAAAGTGACTTTAAGTCTTCCTTCATGGAATTTAATTAAGAAGTAGAAGATGGTAAATCGTCTACATGTTTCGAATGTATAAACATCCATCTTTAGGAGAATAAAGAAAATATTAATAAATATAGTTTAAAAATACTAAAAAACACGCTTTAATAATAATCAGACTAAAAAGAGGAAAATAAAAAATATAGTTTAAAATAATTCTTGAAATTCTTAATATAGACAGAAAATAATAATAAACGATAAACATTAGTATTATTGTGAAAAAAGCGTGGGGTGCTCGATATACGAAAAATATAGCACAACGCGCCCCACGCTTTTTCATAATAATACTAATGTTTATCGTTCATTATTATTTTCTGCCTATATTAAGAATTTCAAGAATTATTTTAAACTATCTTTATTTTCAGCTTTTTAGTCTGATTAATTATTAAAGCGTGTTTTTTAGTTTTTTTAAACTATATTTATTTTTCATTTTTTAGTTTGAGTTGATGTTAAGAAAAATTCACAGATTTCGCAATGCTTGCAACCAGTGGAGACATTGGAAATGATTGAATTATATTTAAAACATAATTTTATTATTATTCTCAACAACTAAATAATAAGGTTATAATATGTAAATAACATACACTGAGGAGAATGATCTAATACAACGCAGGTTTGCTAAGACATAGTTTGTATTAATAGCTTATTATTTATTAACACATACTAAATACATTGCTAGTGTATCAAACCAATAACTCTTAGATCAAACCTGCTTTAGTGTTATATTAATTCCCGATTTGCTAGAACAGTGTTTTTATTGGTAGTAATCAGTTCCATTAGCAGCACAGTTTTATTGAAAAATTAACTACTTTTAACACAGAAATTTTATTAAGAAATAAATTATAGGTACTATATATTCTTAATGCGACGCATTTTGTTCCCTATGAAGCGCTATCTCTACAATTAAGAAAGCAGAAAAGTGTCCACAAAAAATGAATTGTATCCGTTAGAACCTATAATCCACAAGACGTTGTTGGTGGTTCGTAGCGATCGGCAATCGCCGCGCGCCTTAGAATTAGTTTTAACCTATTTGTTGCCCAGGTCACATCGTTGTTCGGAGTCTCTAGCTGTCCTAGCTGAATTTTATTGATCGCACCAATAAATTTTTACTTTGTATTTAAGTTTTTTTAAATTTTGCATGTCAGATAAAGCAATAGAAGATTATTATTTCGCACAACCCATCATTAGTATTGAACTTTCTAATCTATGTACGAATTTTACCATCTTAGTAAACCATGTTGTATAATAGATAATCATAATACATAATATGCAATGTTAAACAATAACAATATCACACTAGAAGCTACTTAAACTTTTAAGAACTACATTACTGATTTTTAGTGGTATATGCCTCAACTGTAGCAAGCAAATATATTATTATGATTAATGTCAAGTTTCATTACAACTGCAAGATGGAACTATTACAGCATATAAAACCAGATCGCTGTTTATCGAACGTTTATAATCCATTATTACAAAAAATAAGCGCCCCAATCTCCCAAAAGTATACCTAATAAACAAACCAAGAATACCACCGACCGGTCTGACTCTTAAACTAGAAACAAAAACTTTTGAGAACTACAGTACTGATTTTTAGTGGTAAGTATATGCATTATTAACTGTAGTAAGCAAATATTATTATGATTAATGTTAAGTTTCATTACAACTGCCAGATGGAACTATTACAGTATAAAACCAGATCGCTTACATCGTTCACTCTGTTTGTCGAACGTAATCCATTATTACAAAAAATAAGCGCCCCAATCTCCCAAAAGTATAATAAACAAACCTAGAATACCACCGACCGGTCTGACTCTTAAACCAGAAACAATGAAACGCCCCACCTTAATGAACCACACGGAAAAATTTGTTAGGGTTCGATGTCAAGCATTTTACAAAATTACTACTAAGAATGTCTTTCAGAATTCATAAATATAGAATAAATAGCTAAAACAAGATTTTTTTAAAAATAGGTAAGTACATACATACCTTATTTTTTTTATTTTCCAAAATTTTTTTAAGAAATTGAATTAAATGAATACTACATCTTATTCAACCACATGCCAGATGGAACTATTACAGTATATAAAACCAGATCGCTTACATCGTTCACTGTTTGTCGAACGTTTATAATCCATTATTACAAAAAATAAGCGCCCCGATCTCCCAAAAGTACACCTAATAAACAAACCAAGAATACCACCGACCGGTCTGACTCTTAAATTAGAAACAAAAACTTTTGAGAACTACAGCACTGATTTTTAGTGGTATATACCATGCATTATTAACGTAGCAAGCAAATATTATTATGATTAATGTTAAGTTTCATTACAACTGCCAGATGGAACTATTACAGTATATAAAACAAGATCGCTTACATCGTTCACTGTTTGTCGAACGTTTATAATCCATTATTACAAAAAATAAGCGGCCCAATCTCCCAAAAGTATACCTAACAAACAAACCAAGAATACCACCGACCGGTCTGACTCTTAAACTAGAAACAAAAACTTTTGAGAACTACAGCACTGATTTTTAGTGGTATATACCATGCATTATTAACGTAGCAAGCAAATATTATTATGATTAATGTTAAGTTTCATTACAACTGCTAGATGGAACTATTACAGTATATAAAACAAGATCGCTTACATCGTTCACTGTTTGTCGAACGTTTATAATCCATTATTACAAAAAATAAGCGGCCCAATCTCCCAAAAGTATACCTAACAAACAAACCAAGAATACCACCGACCGGTCTGACTCTTAAACTAGAAAAATAAACTTTTGAGAACTACAGCACTGATTTTTAGTGGTATATACCATGCATTATTAACGTAGCAAGCAATTATTATTATGATTAATGTTAAGTTTCATTACAACTGCCAGATGGAACTATTACAGTATATAAAACCAGATCGCTTTTATCGTTCACTGTTTGTCGAACGTTTATAATCCATTATTACAAAAAATAAGCGGCCCAATCTCCCAAAAGTATACCTAACAAACAAACCAAGAATACCACCGACCGGTCTGACTCTTAAACTAGAAAAATAATCTTTTGAGAACTACAGCACTGATTTTTAGTGGTATATACCATGCATTATTAACGTAGCAAGCAAATATTATTATGATTAATGTTAAGTTTCATTACAACTGCCAGATGAAACTATTACAGTATATAAAACAAGATCGCTTACATCGTTCACTGTTTGTCGAACGTTTATAATCCATTATTACAAAAAATAAGCGCCCCATTCTCCCAAAAGTACACCTAATAAACAAACCAAGAATACCACCGACCGGTCTGACTCTTAAACTAGAAACAAAAACTTTTAAGAACTACAGCACTGATTTTTAGTGGTATATACCATGCATTATTAACGTAGCAAGCAATTATTATTATGATTAATGTTAAGTTTCATTACAACTGCCAGATGGAACTATTACAGTATATAAAACCAGATCGCTTTTATCGTTCACTGTTTGTCGAACGTTTATAATCCATTATTACAAAAAATAAGCGGCCCAATCTCCCAAAAGTATACCTAACAAACAAACCAAGAATACCACCGACCGGTCTGACTCTTAAACTAGAAAAATAATCTTTTGAGAACTACAGCACTGATTTTTAGTGGTATATACCATGCATTATTAACGTAGCAAGCAAATATTATTATGATTAATGTTAAGTTTCATTACAACTGCCAGATAAAACTATTACAGTATATAAAACAAGATCGCTTACATCGTTCACTGTTTGTCGAACGTTTATAATCCATTATTACAAAAAATAAGCGCCCCAATCTCCCAAAAGTACACCTAATAAACAAACCAAGAATACCACCGACCGGTCTGACTCTTAAACTAGAAACAAAAACTTTTAAGAACTACAGCACTGATTTTTAGTGGTATATACCATGCATTATTAACGTAGCAAGAAAATATTATTATGACTAATGTTAAGTTTCATTACAACTGCCAGATGGAACTATTACAGTATATAAAACAAGATCGCTTACATCGTCCACTGTTTGTCGAACGTTTATAATCCATTATTACAAAAAATAAGCGCCCCAATCTCCCAAAAGTATACCTAATAAACAAACCAAGAATACCACCGACCGGTCTGACTCTTAAACTAGAAACAAAAACTTTTGAGAACTACAGCACTGATTTTTAGTGGTATATACCATGCATTATTAACGTAGCAAGCAAATATTATTATGATTAATGTTAAGTTTCATTACAACTGCCAGATGGAACTATTACAGTATATAAAACCAGATCGCTTACATCGTTCGCTGTTTGTCGAACGTTTATAATCCATTATTACAAAAAATATGCGCCCCAATCTCCCAAAAGTAATATAAACAAACCTAGAACACCACCGACCGGTCTGACTCTTAAACTAGAAACAAAAACTTTTGAGAACTACAGTACTGAGTTTTAGCAGTAAGTATATGCATTATTAACTGTAGCAAGCAAATATTATTATGATTAATGTTAAGTTTCATTACAACTGCCAGATGGAACTATACCACATACACATACACCACCGACTGGTCTGACTCTTAAATTAGAAACAATGAAACGCCACATCAATGATCCACACGGAAAAATGTGTTAGGGTTCGATGTCAAGCATTTTACAAAATTACTACTAAGAATGTCTTTCAGTATTCATAAATGTAGGATAAATAGCTAAAACAAGATACCTTAATTTTTTTTAAATACCTATACCTTATTTTTTTTATTTTCCAACATTTTTTTAAGAAATTGAATTAAATGAATACTACGTCTTATGCAACCACATATTATATTACCAATGAGAAGCAATTGGCGCGATGTTGCCGGCTTGCCCGAAGCGGATGATTTCTTAAAAAAATATATTTACCTTTCATAAATTATAAATCAATTATTAAATAAAATTTTTAAAAAAATTATCCTAAAATATGTAGGTACTTTTTCTAAATCGCGATGCACGTCTCCTTAGAAAATATGTATCTTATCCCATCGCAATCAGCAATACCTAAAAATAGAAATCCAACAAAACCAACACACGGCAACAAAGCGCACGACAACACATGAGATGCATTTGGCGCGATGTTGCCGGCTTGCCCGAAGCGGATGATTTCTTAAAAAAATATATTTACCTTTCATAAATTATAAATTCAATTATGAAATAACATTTTAAAAAAAATATCCTAAAATATGTAGGTACTTTTTCTAAATCGCGATGCACGTATCCTTAGAAAATATGTACCTTGTCCCATCGCAATCGCAACACCGAAAAATAGAAATTTCAACAAAACCAACAGACGGCAACAAAGCACGCGACATTTTGCCTTACAACCTTGAACGAAATTGTCTTACAACCTTGAACGAGAAACTCGTAACTTGGTCCCCATATAAGAACATAAACATTTCCAATGTTAAAAAATGTTTTTGTTATTGTATTGTCAGTGGTTCTTGATGTCTACAAAATTTAAATTAAATCTGACCGTTTAAAGTGGGTCAAAATCGGGTTCAAAGAAGTCGGTTACAAACAAACATAAATACAAACCCGAACAAACTCGATCGTTTATGCCGAAATATAAGAAAAGAACGATATTTGCAAATTTTTGAAAATTCTGACATATTGACATCAAACTTTGACAAGAGAATTTGTTGCGTATTTTTTTCAACTTTCCACCGTCAATATACATATGACCTTATAGTTTTTTCATTAATATCATTTTTTTAAACGATTTGACATATTGACAACTGTCAAATTTCGACAGGATAATTTTTTGCTTAGTTTTCCCAAAGTCTCCGCATCGAATACTATACGACCTAATAATTTGTTTTGTCAAAATCGCATCTTCGTTTTATACCTGACAGCTGTCAAAATTTGACAGGAGAATTTTTTGCGTATTAGATTATTGTATTGTCAGCGGTTCTTGATAAGTCTACAAAATTTAAATTAAATCTAACCGTTTAAAGTGGGTCAAAATTGGGTTCAAAGAAGTCGGCTACAAACAAACAAACAAACATACATACAGGTGAAGCTAATAAAAACGTGTTAATAAAAATATAAAAGGTGCATGACGGAGGTCTAATATGACAGAAAGAACTCGGTTACGAGTTAAAGGTTTCACTACTATTACTCTAGATTTATTATAATCTAATAATATTTTATAAGCACAAACTTATTGCTTCAAATAACTCTAAATTAATTAAGATACAAAATCTGATAATCCGATTTATCGCCAATCTATCTTTTTGCCTACTGTTTTAGCGGACTTATTGTTTCGTATTGCATACCAATAAACTAGAAATGACAGCGTTGATCAATCACGGTTTCGTTCGAAGTAGCAGGACGGTATTTCCTGGGCGCCACAGATATGCGTGTGTCTGCCGCAGGGGTCTTTCTTATTCTTCTTTGCTTCTTTTACCGTATTCTTCTTTTGCATGCGGGTCCGAAGATATCAGGGGCTCCACTCAGCTCGAATTAATTTTAGCAGAGATTCGTGTCGACCCTGTGAAGTCATTGAGTTTTTAACAGAGGTGGATTAGCGAAACTTTTTTTTTTAATTTAAAATTGTAATTTCTTTAAGAAATTACCAATTTGCTTTATAATTCGATGGGATAAGGGAACTATTGCAAGTAGACGGAATAATGTAAGTATATTAGTAGTGGTACTTGGATTGGAAGACTTAGAGACAGGCGATTCCCTTTCCGCTGAATATTCATCCAACTATACGTCAACTTATCATTAACCAAAGTAAATCTTTCCAACCTTTAAGTAAAGGAGATAACTTCACCTGTTCGACTCTGCCACTTCGAGGATCAATATTTCCAGTAGAGTCTGTTATTTTTTCTGACAATATCTGGACAATCACTGCTATGCGCTTTCGTAGCCAGCAAAGCCGTGTCAGAATTCCTGCTAAAGGCTAGGTGTTACCATTTTCTAATCAAGAGCTACTTCATCTATACATTTATTGTCTGGTACCAGCACTTTTACACTAATAAAATTGATAATGCAGGCACCCTGTCCAGAAAAACGATAAAAATAAGAGTTTTACAAGAGAAATAACTATAAGTAAAAGGGAAAGAACGAATTTGAACAGTATCTATATTTAAGTGATTGGAGTTGTGCGGTTTTTATGATGTGCTCGTGGGCGAACTGGATATGAGTTTTGATAAAATATATTTTGTATGATGGGATTAGTGTGTGTTTGTATTTTGTTTGTGAATATGTCATGTTGGTTTTGCAAAAACTCGGTAATTGTTTCGATATTGAGCTTTCATGTAACTGTAACTATTACTCTAATAATTTTTTGTGTAGAACCTGAATTTTCTGTTTATTGCATTTGGATGTGACCCCATATCAAATCGCCATATATCACCCTGGGTCTTATAACTTGTTTGAACGGAAAAAGTTTGTTCCTAATATTCATCCAGGCTTGGTTGACTAGTTAACAAATGCCTGAGGGTGCCGCCATTACCCCACGGTAAAATTCGAACAGCATAATAATACCGTGCGAGCAAAAATTATTTGCATGAAAGAGGACCTTGCATCTAAGGACGTAATGCTTAGCCGTAGAGCTTAATACCTGTTGGTTGTCAGTAACTACCTGAATTAACAATCAATCAGTTATTCCGTCATCTTTGACAGTCGTTACAAGTAATTTGATTAATCGCTCATTTTTCCAATTTCTTGAACAGTTTACACAATGGGATTTACGGAACAGCACAAAACATGGTTAAAGCGTATTTTCGAAACGGGGTTAGAGTAAATAGTGAGTGGCAATTCAGTTGCAAATTGAGAACAATTACAAGAAAGGATTATCCAAGAATGGTAACATTTTTTCTCCAGAGATGCTGGTCAACACTTTCGAAAATATGAAGAGACGTGTGAATTTATGCTTGGAGCATGGCGGTGGCCAATTTCAGCAATTTATGTAATTATTTTTCTTTTTCTTTCTGTATATTCTTACTTTGTTAATTTTGTAAACAACAAAAATAAATTTGTATTTGTCTACTTATTTTATTACTCATAAGTTTGGCATATCATGTCATAATATGAATTTGACAATATTTTAACCTAGATTTGGTTAGATATATCGTCCCCGTATCATTGTGATCTAGCCCCACGTTTTTTAATCCAAGCCCTCTTTGATGCAAATAATTTTTGCTCGCACGGTACTTACTCATTCGTGATTTTTATTAAGTGTCAAGAAATATATTGCATTTTCTAGCTTCTACAACTTCGCTCTTATAAGCATTATCCCTCGTTTGGAAGTCGAATATCTTTTCCGGATAAACACAGTTTTTGTTACATGCAGCTTTATTATGTAGAAGATAATAAGCTTCACCTTAAGGAGCATGTTAAGAAAATGGACCTATTTGATTCATAGTCTTTGATTCGATAATAATGGTTATAAAGAATTAAGTATTAGTAAGCATTCTTACTGTCTGCCCTGTGTATTAATAAAATAAGTGGACAAATACGAATTTATTTTTGATGTTTACAAAATTAACAAAATAAGAATATACAGAAAAAGAAAAATAATTACATAAATTGCTGAAATTGGCCACCGCGCCGCCATGCTCCAAGCATAATTTCACACGTCTCTTCATATTTTCGAAAGTGTTGACCAGCATCTCTGGAGAAATGTTACCACATTCTTGGATAATCATTTCTTGTAATTGTTCTAAATCTGCAGCTGGTGTTTTAAAAATAGTGTTCTTTAAATGAGGAAAAACGTAGTAATCCATAACCGTTAAACAAGGTGATCTAGGTGGGAATTCAATGTCTGATCGAAAACTGATCAATCTGTCGTCGAAAAAATTGCGTAAGTAGTTGATAGTTTCGGCGGCTGTATGGGCGGTTGCACCGTCCTGTTGAAAATATCCAAAACGTAGTTCGTCGTCAAGTAATTGCTCAACAAATGGATTCAAAATATTGTCTCTATACCGCTGTGCTGTAACTGTGTCATGGAAAAAAATAGGACCAACAATTCTTTTTTGGGAAACAGCTAACCAGACACCAATTTTTTGAGGGTGCAATGTAAACTCAACAAAAAAATGGGGATTTTAACTACTCCACATGCGTGTATTCTGAGAATTCATATAACCGGAGAGGTGGAACCAGGCTTCATTCGAAAAAAATGTCAGGTGTAATAAACTATTTCTTTCCAATAAATTTTGGGTAAACCATTGAGAGTAATTCCTGCGTCTCTCAAAATCTGCGGCTTGTATTTCTTGGAATACTTGCACTTTATAAGGAAATAAATTTAGCTACTTCTTAAGAATAGTCCTGCATATTCCATAAGATCTTCCCACTTCTTGGGACAGGCGTCTTATACAATTTGTTGGCGTATTTTGCATTATTTCACGAACGTTTGCAACAAGTTCCTCTGTTCTTACAGATTGTAATCCTGCTACTTTTTTGTGTTGTATAGAACCTGTTTCCCTAAACACAGCCACGGTTCTTTTCAGGCAATGATAAAAATCCCCAGCAATAAAAGCAACGTTAGAAAAATGTTGAGGAAAAACGAAGTAATCCATAACCGTTAAACAAGGTGATCTGGTGGCAATTCAATGTCTGATCGAAAACTGTTGTCGAAAAAATTGCGTAAGTGTTTAATAGTTTCCGCGGCTGTTATGGGCAGTTGCATCGTCCTGTTGAAAATAAAACGGACCTATTTGGTCCATACTCTTTGATTCGTTAATAATGGTTATAAAGAATTAAGTATTAGTAAGCATTCTTACTGTCGGCCCTGTGCATTCATTGTGTCTTTTAATATATGATCCGGTCTCGGGAATTAATAGTCGCGAGATTCCGTAAGCGTTTACTGCCGGGCACATCAGATTAGAGACATTAACGGTCCTGGCCCAAACATTAATTTCACTGTTTATGGAGAACAGAAGATACTTGTTACCGCTTGCGACAAAGTCCGCGAAATGAAGGGTCGAATATTTTCGGTTTTATAGGTTTCGGAGAAATGCTTTGTCAAGATTTCATCTCTTTTACGGTACCGGTTATAGTGAAAACGGTCTTAACGAAACTTTTAATAATGATTGAATTGGGAGTCACGGGAAAAATTAAAATTATACTGAAGTACGAAGAAATTCAAGACGATTAAAAAAATTCTGTCATAGGTGATAATGATAGTGTGTTTTTTTTGTTAAGGTAATAAAAAAAATGCACCAAATTGGTGAAAGGTGTTAAAAAAACATTTTTACTAATAATATGAGTTCAGTTTTGCTGCACTTTATCTTTTCTTTGTTAGTTTTTGACGATAGGACAATAATTGTACTACTATAAGGAAATTGAAATTAATGTAATGGCGTGCTACATTTTGTCAGTAGATAAATATGGCGCATTTTAGAGGAATTACTTCAAATAAGGTAACTTCATAAAATTAGTATTTTTGAAAACGTAGTTTGTGTCTGAAAGTAAAAAAATAAAAAATAAAATAAAATTAAATCGTAGAAAATAGATAAACTTTACGTTAAGTTAAACTAAAATTTATTTTCCACTTTACTGATGACACTGTGTTCTTTTTTGTCTTAATATTAGAGTGTATTACTTTCAGACACAAACTACGTTTTCAAAAATACTGATTTAATGAAGTTACCTTATACTTACAGGGTCAAAAAGAAATGAACTTTGCATCACATGCGACCAAATTTTAATAGCCCAATTTTGATTTTGTAGAAAAACACACATTTAATATGGCGCTCCTTTAAGAAAAATGTATCTGAAATAAAGCATTGTCAAAACTAAGAAGTTTTGTGTAGGTTGCGTTTAGTCTTATTTTGCAAAAGTGGTGCAATTTACAAAATATAGGTAAAAAGTCAAAATTATCTTATCCAGCTGAAATTTTGCATGTGGGCTAGAAACTGCATTTAAAAAAACTTTTTCCAATAACTTTTTTTCGATATTTTCAGAAATAACCCCACTTTTGAATTATTTTTTGGAAAAAATTAAAATTTGACAGATAATGCGAATCACGTGACTATTATTTTTTTGCTTAATTTTTATCTCGATCGAAGCAGAACTTGATGTCAAAGTCAAATTTTGAATAAAGCTATTAATAAAAAAAATCCCGTATGATGCGGACTTTACTGGTGACACTGTATATGGACGAATTTCACAATTTCAGTAAACCATGTTGCATAATAGATAATCATATATCGTTTTGGTAAGTATATGCTTTATTAACAGTAGCAAGCAAATATTATTATAATTAATATCAAGTTTTATTACAACTGCCAGTCGGAACTAATACAGTATATGAAACCAGATTATACCCCCAATAGAACTTGATAACGGTCTAGCACTTTTCGTTGTTTTACAGTAGGAAAGCGCTTTTCTGTCACATATAGTCTATGAAAGTTGTATAAAGAGTATGTGAATTCTTATAAGGAACAGAAGGCTTTTTTCTCAGTGCATTAAGTTCCAAATTGTAGTAATAACTGCAGAATTACCAAAAAATTCTAAATAAAAATGGGAAAAACTAGAAAGTCGTTTTATCAGTGATATTTACGTAATAACGATGCGATGCTACTTAGATAAGTTCCTGGTAATTGTCATTTAACAGTAGTCGTGGAAGGGAAGTTTGTTAGTGTAGAGCTTAAGCAAATAATTCACGATAACTCCATTATTTCATAAATTCCTCCACTCAATAATGAAAGGTATATAAACAATCAATCCATCACAATCCCATTGTTTGTAAAACACTAAAGCACAATTTATAAGTATTGATGTAAACAACCGAACAATTTCGCTTCTTACTGTTACGTGAACTCAATAAAACATTGTTTACTTAGGAGCCCGTTTTACGTACTCAATCATCACCTGCAACTTAAATAATTCCATCTGTTCAAAGCGATTTATTAACTGCTTTGTTTTCCCCTATGTTGGCTCTTTCAACGGAACCATTAAATGCACACTCAATTCGCCCACTACTGTCGTTTGAGAATTTCGGGTTTTTCTCCAAATAAAAATTGAAAAAACGATTTTAACCTAGTTTATTTGTTATCTCTTTTAGAATAAGTAATCAAATAGTAAAATTCGGAAACTTCGAGACGTTTGAAACAAATATATGAAATTGCTAATTTAGGCATGCATTTTTATCAGTATTTCTTCCTATTCTTTCGATGAAATATCCTCATCATTTCTTGCAACAGATGCTAGTAAAGAGTAAATACCACACATCTATTTGATCAGATATCTTGTCCGATATATTCTGATACATAAAGGATTCTTAACATTTTGCTGATTAAAATAGGTACTCTTTAATAGAATAAACAATGTAAGTCATACATCACGAAGTGACTCATAATAATAATAAATATTTTACCACCACAAGTATTTTTAAATGTACTTGTTTTCCTTAAAACATCGCACGGCATCGAAGATTTATAAATTGGGAAGAATCACCCATTTCTAAAAATCAGAAGCTAAATATATATAAGACATAAAAGAATCATTTATGTTTGATTCCTTAGAACAGACATTTAATTGTTGCTGTGTTATTTCAGTGAGCGTTAGTTTTGATTTGTGCTTACTGGTCTTTAATCACATTGTGTTAGGAATTTCGAAAATTTAAACAAAGATTTTTCAAAATATATAGATATGTACGAAAACAATTTACCTGTATAACTTTTTGTAAATCTTGTAATCAGTTGGTATGATTTTAACATTTTATGAGAATACCAGTAAATCTATATTTCTGAAAGGATAGCCCAATACTGAGAAAAAAACCTTCTATTTCTTATAGGAATTCACATACTCTTTATATACTATATGTGACAGCTACACGCTTTCCTACTGTAAGACAACGAAAATTGCTAGACCGTTGTATAGTGATAATATTACGGTAAATTAGGCAATAGGAAATAGGAGTTAATGCTACCATAAACATTATTGCTCTGAATAATCACAGTAATTATCAAGTTCTATTGGGGGTGTATACTGTAGTAGCATCATGGTTTACTGAGATGGTAAAATTCGTCCATAGATTGTAAAGTCCAATACTAATGATGGCTTGTGCGAAATAAGAATCTTCTTTTGCTTTATCTGACATGCATAGTTTAAAAAAATTGAAATACAAAGTAAAAATAAATTAATTGAAACAGGTATTTGTAAGATCGATAAAATTCAAATTCAGACAGGACAGCTAGAAGACTTTGAACAACTATGTGATCTGCGCAACAAATACGTTAAAACTAATACTAGGGCGCGAAGCGATTGCCGTACGCTACGAACCCCCCACCGACGTCTTGTGGATTATATGTTCTAACAGATACAATTCGTTTTTGGAAAGGCTGTTCTGCTTTCTTAATTGTAGAGAAAGCGCTTTACTAGGAACAAAACGCGTCGCATTGAGAAAATACAACTTATTTCCTAATAAAATTGCTGAATTAAAAGTAGTTCATTATTTAACAATACGTTGCTGCTAATGGAACGATTACTATACCAATAAAAACACTATTTTAGCAAATCCGGAATTGATATAATACTTAAGCGGGTTTACTACAATAGCAATTTAATTTATATGAGTTAATAAAAAATAATCTATCAATACAAACTATGTCTTAGCAAACTTTTGTATTAGATCATTTTCCTCAGTGCATAACAAATATTATGGGTTACATATAATAATTTTAGGTTCATTTTTGATTTTTTAAGAATAAGCCCAGTCCCCAGAAACAACTCTGTTTCGTTTTCATTTGGCTACCCTGTATGAATTCTGGTGTGTACGTTATTTTAATAGGGAAATAATGATAAATTATCTTTATTTTATGGTTTAAAGTTTTAAGTCTGCCTTAATGTTGTTACCGCACTGGCGTTGCTCTGATCATCTTTCTCCGCACCTTTGTATGAATTTCAGGTGTACCTCATATTATAAATTCGCGAATAAAACATCCTATTATTATGGATGGGTACACCAGAGCCGGTCAGTTTTGTTCAAAGGATAATAGAATCGCTAAACAAATGCTCCGTCAGGGGTAAGTTTTAAAGAAAGGCCTTTGTTCGTGTGTATAGGTTGTCGTATATTGTGACCTAATCCCAAGAATTATTTCTCAATTACAAGGTTATTTTTAGACATGTATTTATAAAATTCACGTGTGCTATCATTTTGCCTTTGGTAAGAAGAATATATTAAAGGAAGTACCATGGTTGCCAGTTAGAGTTAAATTGTCGATTTCCTCCCAGTGAACGAAGAAGAAGAATAAAAAAATTTCAAAAAAAAAATCATAAATAAGTAAAATTAAATCTGTGTTAGTGAACATTCATCCTCTTAGGCATAACCAATTGCCCACGAACAGATTTAAATTTTTCATAAACGCGGCCATGGATCTCAACAATAGAATATTTTGTAGTATTGTTAAGCAAGGTGATATAGTGTTACAATATACAGCGATTATCCATTATTAATGATGCGTCAGATTGTAGGCATTAAAGTGCATCCATCTGCTTTGTTAGCGATTCTTTTGAGTAGCCAGCTACCGTTCCTAGCACCTACATTATGACAGTCACAATCTTGTAGGTTGCCAAAGTTTGTTAATAGTACTTAAACGCCAAAATGGTTAATTGGTTATAGTAATAGGATACTCTTACGTTATTATTACAATTTTATTAATTCACTATGTAAGGAATGCAGTTATGCCAAATTTTTATTATAGTACCTACATTTTTGTAATCAATTTTTTTCAGGCTAGTGAAATAAAGTTTGCTCAGTTTCTACTTTTCACACTAATTAGATAATGATTTGGGTCTGGTGCACTACCAGTCAACCACTCCACTCATTGAAGGTTTGTTAATTACAGCATTGAATATCAAACTATATAAGAATGACGGATGTCCGAGAAAAGTTGACAACCCATTTTTTGACGTATTGGAGCTGGTTTGGCCGCCATTGTGGAGTTGATCGTAACTCTAACCTTAAATATGTTGCCTGTCTGTCCTTATAATGCAGCGCCTCGGCAACAGATGTCTCAAATTCACTGATGTGATGTCGTGGTGTTGCCGCATATCGTATTTTATTGGAATTTTTAAGAATTCAAGCATTTTTAACAGACAATAAAATAGGAGGTTCTCAATTCCAGCCGATTGTATGTTTTTGATAATAATATGTACGCTGATTACTCCGGGGTAATTGGACCGATTTTCACAATGATTTTACCGTTGCATTGGGTGTTAAATGTTAAACAAATAAAAGTAGATAAAAAGCGACAGGAAGTATAACTAAAATAGGTTTTATTTAGTCGAAAAATAGCAAAATGCGTAATACACTAATACAAACAAACTGGATGTTTCTTAAGTAAGAAAGTAAAATCTACTTGTTTTAACCATTTTGAAAAGTAGTAATAATTGCAAATTAAAACCAAATTATACAAACAAACCGCACATCATTCATATTTTACCCAATATATACGTTGTAGCCTAGGTATGTATTAAATAGTGAGAGTCGTCATTTAATTCTGTTAGAAATAGAATACATGGCATGGCGGTCAATTTGTTTTCTGTAGTTAATTAACGTTGGGACGTCAAAAGGTTGAAAATATTATAAGCTACAAAGCAATTAAAAATATAGACAATCTAGACTATAATATACTATAGGTAGGAAAATAAATGTAAGCTACTTAAATCTAGGATAGGTGTAGGTACTTATGTGAAATCAAGTTTTACGATAAGCTATAAAAATAAATTTAAAAAATTCATGCAGCAAGTCAAACAGACAGGCGGCAACAATGTTTTAATTTAGCAGTGAAAAGGTTAGTCGCTTTCTTGTTGGTGAACTCATTGTGCCATCTATGAATTTAACGTAGCAGATTTAGGAAATCGGCTCATATGGCCTTCTTATAGGTTGATATTCAATGAGTACAGTAACACTATTTCCAGTTTAATTTTCTGAGTTGGCAACGTGGTGGGGCTAAATAGTATGACAATAAAATTGTGACCGTCAAGCCTTAGGTAAAGTTTCTACCGTGGCCGGTTACTTTATGAGTTACTAATGCTTTTGTACCTCATTCCTTTTATAAAACCACTTTCTTTTTCTGTTTTGTTTTCCTTTGGATGAATCTTCTATCGTCGCTGAATACGCTTTGTAATGCCAAGATTTGATGTTTGATGAATGAACTTTGATTGTTCGCTTCTTTTAGGAACCAATGTTAAATGTTATTGTTTAAACAAATATCTCATTGGTCTTATAATGTTGTTGGTCTTTTGAACGTTCGTCGACGTAGACAATTTTTACAAAAGAAAAAATATAATAGGTAATAATGTAAGTCATTTAACTAGCGAATTAACTAAATTATCACAATGGGTTTTTCAGGCAATCTGTTTCAGGCAGCCAGAAGCAATAAACAATAACGAAAATAAAGCAGCGTCTCGCAGAGAATACCCGCCATGCTTTATGACCATCTTTATCAAGTTTTACATTTCATTACGATAAATCAGTAATAACGTACAACGAAGAATGCAACCACGAGACGAGTCATACAAAATTTACTGTGGTAAAAGCACGACGCTTTGGTGGTAAGAGATTTTAAACCTTTTAAGTGGAGATGCAGAAAGATTTTAATCAAGAATTAACTTACAGAACATCTTCGACAATGACATAAATAATATAGGCGGAAATAGTTTTATCACAATAAAAGTTGTCGGGTTCACTATTAATTGATTATCTAACTGAAAAACTTTGATAGTAACATACATTCTTATCTATGAAATAGGCAGAAATTATTTTGTCTAAATCAAAGTTCTTTGATTAGCTATTCCTGAACACATGTTTGAATTCAATACCCACATTCAACATTTATTTAATTTGATCAAATCATATACTATTTTAAAGGGTCAAGAGCCAATGGGTATTTTAATCTGCCAAAAATCAAAGCTAATATGCTGTCGTCTATCAAAAAGTATTGAAAGTTTGTTCCTGGCGTGGTTTATCTTATGCGATTTTAATAACTTTCTTTATTCATCAAGTCGTATTTCTGCTAAACCATCAACGTCACTGATGACATCAAAACGGTGTAGCAACGGCTCTAGTAATGGAAAGAAAAATGAAGCTCTACAATATAGTTTAAGCCCCCCAACCGTTTTCTTTTGGATCTTTTTTCTGAATTGAAAACGATAAAAGACAGAGTTTTTAAATGTTAGCTTGTGGGTATTTATTTTATTGGGTAGATAGAACAAAGATTAGAAGAAAGTCGTTTATTTAACTACAAGTCTTAATCTTAAGGTGGGAGTATCAACATGCTTGCCAACCTATAACCTATTTCGCGTATATTTATTAAATTTAATTTTTCTGGCTTTTACACAAAATTTAAATAAAATCATTATTGTCTTCATATTTTATAAGTAATAATTGACATATTAAATAAATATCAAGGAATTTCATTAAATATTTTAGGAGAATTGTATAGCGAAAAACATCGGGTGAGATTTTTTTTAACATTATTATGTCATTCTTCTTTCACTATATAATTCTCCCAAAATTAGCAATGAAGTAAATTGATATTTTTGTAATATGTCAGATATTACCTAAATATTGTACCGACGATACTGATTTTATTTAAATGTTAGTTAATCAAATAATAAACTAAAAAAAGCAACGCGAAATAGGTTATAGGTTGGCAATAGATCGAATGACGTTGAGAATTCCACCTTAAACAAAATTAATGATAACATCTTGTCTACTCCTTGGATTTTTGTGGATAAAGCAGTACAACCGGAGTTTCAATTTCAAATTTTAGAGACGGTTTTAATTTTAATTTTTTCGGACATCTGCAACTTTTTGAGTGACATTTTATTGATTTATTTTGACGTATTATGTGTAATTTCAAGTTGCCAAGTGAAGAAGGTTAAGCAGTCCTAGTAACAGGATTCTTTTGACTGAACTAGACTCAATTTTGTTTGGTTTATTTCTCCAGTACAATACCGTTGACTCAAAAACGATTAACGATATTAACGATATGTAGTTTATTTTAAAAGCTGTGTGAGAAATACTGTGATAATTCTTGTACATTTGACTTTTGTGCTAATAAGGACCAAAATTAAATACTGCAAAAGCAGTTGCAGGCATTTGGATTCACAAAAATTATTTAAATTTAATTATACAAACATAAATTTTCTCCTCTAAGATATTTTACTGATTAACTTATCCTTTCCCTTGTCTACCAATGGTGTAGAGGTGACAATATTTTTCCATACACTTTGCCTGACGTCTAGCTTCAGTCCACCTCCCCGTTTTTTCGGCAGGCCTATTTCATCGTCCAGATTCTTGAATCTGATAGATTCTTGATTCCCAATTAATAATTATCCCTAGTTAAAGTCAAGTTCCTAAATTATTTTAAGCGCTTGTGACAACTTTTTACAGGACGATGATATATGACAGACAGATATACGCTGAGTTGATGCCTACGTGTTCCGCTTGTCCACTTTGGGTACGGAACACCGAAAAAACTATTTTAATTGATAGGTCTTGATATAATCCACCATATAGAAATGAAAGCATTATGTAGATAGCCAAATTCAGCCGTTTAAAATTGGATTATTCTTAAAACCCCTTTAAAAAGCAGTCTTGCCATCCGGACAATACTTATCTCGTTCTTTAGCGTAAACAATGGGCAAATGCAAAGAAGACGATTCAGTGTCAGGCGCTGGACAATGGATTGGATCATTAAATATTCTGCATCACATCAGATTTTGCAAAGGGGAACCATCCTGGATAAATAACAATAGGAGCAGGTTTACAACGGGTTTTGATGAGGACAAAAAGATAAGAATGCGGACAATACGTACGTCAGCCAGTGATTAATAAGCTTGTTCAAATTCTTACTTTTTATTAGTGTTGTACAATCAACTCGTTATTTTATGCACCTACAGGTTTTTGCAAATACTGCAATAAAATACAAAAACTCTTTGAATAATGTAGACCTTTATATAGATGCACATATAATGTAATTCAAGTTTATGAATTAAAATATCCTACATAGTTACATTTTGTAATGGGGCCAATTTTTGAACTCCATACATAAAACCAAAGGGCTTTTTACCAAATTTTAATTTTAACGATAGTGCATAGGGCACCTAATTTTAGGTGGTGTTGGTTGTGCTCGATGCGCTTTAACCTAATTAAGACCTCAAGTATTATTTCCTGGTTCACAGCTGTTTTTTTAATATGTATTATTTTTGGCATATCATTGAATTGTCTAAACTGTTGACATGGTATATTACAAATATGTCTGGTGATCATCAGGACCATCGGTATCAATTCCAAAAATCTCTATAAACTCTCTAGGATTAATTATTTTTCATTGATCGTGGCCTGACCCGGACTGGGACTTGAAACCGACCAGGACATTAGAAAAACAATCGTTTAACGAGATAAGTGCCTGGCTTAAGCACAGAAAACAGAATAGAACTGTCTAATGTATCAGGAAAAAGGGGGGAAAGCAAGAAGTTATGGAGATGTGTTAATATTATTGCAGATGAAATTACACAACGTAAAAAATAAAAGTCAAGCTCTGCATCATTCTTTTAGAGCCAATCGTTCCCTTGCTCTTGCCTGAGAAGCCTACTCACACTCAAGACACTGCATGACAATTTATGATCTATATAAAAATAGAGATTCAAACGATTGGCAGCTGCGAATGAATGATACAATAACATTTGCAATAAATAAAGCCAATGACCGAAACCATAACTTGTTTAATAATACGTGCGTGCGTAAGTGTGTAGTCGGCTAAATTAGCATTTATGCACCAAAGAGAAAGTGTGATCAAAAATTGCAACAATAAAATGTCGTTACGTAATCAGACCCTGAGGTATTTAGCATTACGAGGGTGAATAATTATGATTTGTTACTCTTTAGACATGTGTTATCTCAGAAAGGACGAAACACCATTAGTTTCACTGTCTTATTCTGCCCTCCTAGTGGAGAACGCAGTAACTTCGAAAATTTTCGATATTGAGATTTTTACATATTATTGTGTAGAATACAATTCTCTATCTTTAAAAAAATTATTTTTGAAAAAAAAAAAAAATTAAGACAAAAAAACGCCTAATAAATATGCAGTTTCTGCAAAACGTAATGCTTTTTTAAAGAAAATCGCAGCATCTGATTTTTCTAGTCAAGAATGCAGCATTTTACTAATGCCCATTAAATGCTGCGTTTTTTCTTAGAAGCAAAGCACATTGCGGCTCATGGTTTTCTAGTGGAAAGCGTAGTATATTTTACACTAGTAAATATGGCATACTTCGTTTTTGTTAAGCAACGCTAATGCAAAGCTCTAAGAAATACTAAACAAAAACGCAGTATGCTCATATGCTTAATAAAAAAATTATTTACGGTCCAAATTCATTGAAACATATATCAAAAAATTTGTTTTATATTTTTTTATCAATCTGGTAACAGAAAAAATTAAAAATATTCGTTTATAAAAAAATACTAGCGAAAAAACGTTTTTTGCGTTTTTCTCAAAACTAACGTTCAGGAAGTTGCTGCGCTTTTCACTAGGAGGGCAGTATTGTTTGCAGGTATTCTTTTATTAAATGACTAGCTATACCCCGCGCGCGTTGCTACGCTACTTCCTAAAATAAATTTAAAGGAAAAACATTACACAAATATCGGACATCCCGACATCCCGGCATCCCGGCATCCGTTGCGCCACTTTTTTTTATGCCAAAAGCTTCCTCGGCCTGCACACAATAACTCACCAAATCCCGGCATCCCGATATGCGTTGATCTACTTTTTTTTATACCGAAGCCTTCCTCGGCCTGCACACAACAACTCACCAAATTTTCATCGTAATCGGATAAATAGTAGGTATAGGAACGCATGCGTTACATACAGACAGATATTCATTTTTATATACATAGATAGATAAATAAACCTATAATAATGTCTGTCTTGGATACCTGGTTTCAACAGTCTAAACGGTGCTCAACTACAGCTTCTACATTTTTTTTCTTAACAAGAAACTTACCTTGTTGTATAGTGTATTAGTGCATTGGCATTAAGTGAACCTCTCCTAGAGGAAGATTCTTGGTATGCTACTGTGTACAGGAAAACATAAAAAACAAAAAACACACGTAACAGATGACAATAATGGTATTCGCTTCAGCAAGCCGTTATAATCATAACGCTAGAATTTTGTAAATTATTATTGACCATAATTTTCTTTTACTAGGATATTTTACTGTTTATCTGAGTAAAATAAATTGTTATTTTAATAAATACTTATTAATTTATACGTTACGCTAAATATTGCTAAGTCATAACAATTATTGAATGCACTTTGGTTATTTTGAATACATAGTTTTGCTGTAGTAAATTATCTAGTATTACGTGATTTGATCACAAACAGATAAGTACTATTGTAATTATTGACTTTATTTTTAATTACACTTAAGTATGTATGCACTATAGGCAAAAAGATACTAAATACTGATTACTTATTCCTCAGTGCTGGATAATTATTATCAAGAATACGTGGCAAAAAGTTCATTAAAAATACATTTTTAAATATACAGTGTTAGTTGAAATAACCAGAACGGCTAATTTTCTTCTAAACTATCAAGGCTAAATCAATGAATTTTAGTACAGGTGGATAACTTACAAAATTTGAATTGAAAATTGACAATTGTGACGTTGCCAGATTTTTAGTTTTTTCTGTAACATAATGAATGTTTTTATTTCAAATGTAACACTACTCTTTTTTTTTTTTGAATTTGATTCCTCCCATCAACATTACACCTCTTCCTGATAGTATCAAATTTTTATCTCAAATAGTTCTATGGGAAAAAAGTTAATTAGTTACAACTGTAACTCTAAAAAAATCCAATCTATTTCCATTTAAAGACGTTTCAAATAATGTGAAAAGGAAGGTTGGTAGACATAATGTAGCTACCTAATAGTATCGATAACGGTAATAACAACAAACAACTACTAACAATAACATAGCTAGTAAAAATTACTTACATATTATAGTACACTACATTAATTTGATTATGAAACCGATAATATGTAAGTAATTTTTACTAGCTATGTTATTGTTAGTATTTTTGTTTGTTGTTATTATCGTTATCGGTACTATTAGGTACATTATGTCTACCAACCTTCCTTTTCCCATTATTTGAAACGTT
This sequence comes from Polydrusus pterygomalis, assembly GCA_963969555.1. NCBI lineage: Eukaryota > Metazoa > Arthropoda > Insecta > Coleoptera > Curculionidae > Polydrusus > Polydrusus pterygomalis. Next base: position 11,496,324 of record OZ018379.1, read on the forward strand.
TTTAAATGGAAATAGATTGGATTTTTTTAGAGTTAGAGTTGTAACTAATTAACTTTTTTTCCCATAGAACTATTTGAGAAAAAAATTTGATACTATCAGGAAATGGTATTATTGATGGGAGAAATCGAATTCAATAAAAAAATAGTAGTGTTACATATGAAAAAAAAACATTCCTTGAATTACAGGAAAAACTAAAAATTTGGCAACGTCGCGATTGTCAATTTTTAATTCAATTTTTTAAGTACCTGTACCAAAATTCATTGATTTAGCCCTGGTAGTTTTGAAGAAAATTATCCGTTCTGGTTATTTCAACTAACCCTGTATATTTGTTATTAGGCATAAAACGTAGAAGTTGGTATTAGAGCGACAAGAACCATTTAGAGTACCTGATGGCATAATTGGTATAAAAAAAATTAGTAAATTCAATACTGCTAATTCTAAGTTTTACCGCTCATGGTTAAAAACATATCCCCACTTATTGGAAGCATTATCTAGTTACGTTTAAAATTAAACCAAATTGGTTACTGGATAAAAACGGGCACTAGTATTTATATATATTTTAAAATTGTAAAATTAATAAATAAATTAAAATTACTAAAGGATATAACATGCCTAAGTTATCTTTTCATGGATAGTTAAACAATAGTTTTATAACTACCAAGTTAATTGTTTTATATTAATAATGAGAGGAACTCAGTCATTATGCAAAGTATTATTAAAAAAGTGGTTTGTTGTGATGCTTCTATTAAACCTGTACAATATGGGCACATGCCTATTACAATCTAACGAGCGTGTGGAAAATCTAATTACTATCGCGTAAATATGAATGAAAATCTTATTTTATCTTAACAAGAAATACAAAGAAGATTAAGCTTATAACATCAACGTAAGTCGTATAAGTTATATCAATAAAAAATACGTTGAAGCAATAAACAGATAACTCTAACAATATTTGTTCAATGAACAATATTGGTTGATACCGTGAACAATTTGTCTAGAAGTCTAGACTATGATCAACTCTGTTGATATAGTGAATATTTATCCTATTCATAATCCGTACCGGTTTAATTTATAGAAAATCATACATTGATTCGACTGATTCCCATTTTGATAAGGATCAATAACTTGTCGATACGTAAGAGGAGGAGTAAATAAAGCAGTTAGACACATTAACTTTATAAAGTGTAGGGAACGCGATGATGAAATAAAATAAATGTGGCAAAAAGGCAGTAAATACACCTGTTGATCGACATACCACTTGAGACAACTGGTTGACGTTTTCTAGTTAAAAAGATGTAGTATAGATGTGGGCATACTACGCTCCTCCTACAACGAAGAAATTGAAATATGTGTTTGTTGGTCCAAGGTTGCCCTCCACTCCAAAGGAACCTCTTAAGTACATCCCTCTTTCGATTATCATAAATACCGTGCGAACAAAAATTATTTGCATCAAAGAGGGCCTTGCATCTAAGGACGTAAAGCTTAGCTGTAGAGCTTAATACCTGTTGGGTGTCAGTAACTACCTGAATTAACAATTAATCAGTTATTCCGTCATCTTTGACAGTCGTTACAAGTAATTTGATTCATCGCTAATTTTTCCAATTTCTTGAACAATTCACACAATGGGCTTTACGGAACAGCACAAAACATTCATTATTGAAGCGTATTTTCGAAACAGGGTTAGAGTAAATAAGTGGCAGTTTGTGCATGGACCATTTTCACGAACATTTTCCTAACGTAGCTTTTATTGCTGGGGATTTTTATCATTTCCTGAAAAGAACTGTGGCTGTGTTTAGGGAAACATGTTCTATTCAACACAAAAAAGGAGCAGGAAGACCATCTGTAAGAACTGAAGAAGTTGTTGCAAACGTTCGTGAAATAATGCAAAATACGGCAACAAATTGTATAAGACGCCTGTCCCAAGAAGTGGGAAGATCTTATGGAAGATGCAGGACTATTCTTAAGGAGCAGCTAAATTTATTTCATTATGAAGTGCAAGTATTCCAAGAAATACAAGCCGCAGATTTTGAAAGACGCAGGAATTAGGTACTCTCAATGGTTTACCCAAAATTTATTGGAAATAAATGATTTATTAGACCTGACATTTTTTTCGGATAAGGCCTGGTTTCACCTCTCCGGTTATGTGAATTCTCAGAATACACGCATGTGAAGTAAGGAAAATCCCCATTTTTTTGTAGAGTCCACATTGCACCTTCAAAAAATATTGGTGTCTGGTTAGCTGTTTCCCGAAGAAGAATTGTTGGTCCTTTTTTTTTCATGCCACAGTTACAGCACAGCGGTATACAGACAATAATTTGAATATATTTGTGGAGCAATTACTTGACGACGAACTACGTTTTGGATATTTTCAACAGGACGGTGCAACCGCCTATACAGCCGCCGAAACTATTAACTACTTACGCAATTTTTTCGACGACAGATTGATCAGTTTTCGATCAGACATTGAATTCCCACTTAGATCACCTTGTTTAACGGTTATGGATTAAGTACTTCGTTTTTCCTCATTTAAAGAACACTATGTTTAAAACACCAGTTGCAAATTAAGAACTATAATTACAAGAAAGGATTATCCAAGAATGTGGTAACATTTCTCCAGAGATGCTGATCAATACTTTCGAAAATATGAAGAGACGTGTGGATTTATGCTTGGAGCATGGCGGTGGCCAATTTCAGCAATTTATGTAATTATTTTTCTTTCTGTATATTCTTACTTTGTTAATTTTGTAAACAAGCAAAATAAATTTGTATTTGTCTACTTATTTTATTACTCATTAGTTTGGCATATCATGTCATAATATGAATTTGACAAAATTTTAACCTATATAGATTTGGTTAGATATAATATCGTCCCCATATCATTGTGATCTAAACCAAGCAATCAGTGTTGCCAAAATGTTCTAAGATAAATCGTAAGAATCGGATACTTAAAATCGTGAGATTCGTAATATTTTTAAAAATTCTTTAAAAGGGGTCAAACTACCTAGTTTAAAGAAAAGAATGAAAGCTTATTAACAACAAATATATATTTATTTTCTGTATTTAAAAACCAAACACATTTCTAAAAACTTAAAAAGTAAAAAAAAAACTTGCGTTATTATGTAGTATTATAAAATGTAGTAGGTAGTTAATCAGAATCCGAATTGCTGGAATCATCTTTTCTATGCAAATATGACTCCAGTAGCGGCAGTAATAGTAGCGAAAGTCGTAACGTAGAAAATCATACGAGGATTTTTATGTAAATGCAATAAATTTGTGACGTTTGTTATGAATAAAAATTATTTTTTAGTTACTTATGTTTGACATATTTAGTTACTTATGTTTGACATACGATAAAAAATCGTGAGAAACACGACGTGATTCGTAAAATAGTGAGATAATTCCTAAAACCATGTAATCTCACGATTAATCGTGAGTTTTGGCAACACTGCAAGCAATACGTTTTTTAATCCAAGCCCTCTCTGATGCAAATAATTTTTGCTCGCACGGTATTCAACAGAACGACCAAAACCATAAACAGAATAGAGTCACCAATAAAATTAAAGCATTATCTTTAAAAGTGTATTGGTTGAACCGATAGATCGAGCGCTCGAGAAAAAATATCTTAGTACCTTTACAACGACTCAACAAGTTGTGCTTAGTGTTTATTGACCAGCCCTATATTCACTACATAGCAAATTCGATTGCGAGCTCTCGAAACCGACATCTGAGGGCAATTTGATCGAACACTTTATGGCATTCATTAGACGAGAGCATCACGAGCCCGGCCGGTCGAGACCGAAGAATGTTTATCTGCATCTAGCGGTTCTCTACAAGGAATTTGCAGTACATGAATGATAACTGCTGTAAACAATTGTCAATTAGAAGACATCTAGTTAGTCCACAATGCAACAGGTCGACAGCCGAGCTTTGTTCGGCTCCATTAGAAGCCGCCTTGACGAACGAACAATAATACCGATTGCAACAAATGTCCCGAGGATTCTACTTATCACATGACTATCTGATCGTTTGGTCCTTTCTGAAGTTTCGAGCCGTGACCAGTATATCGTGGCATAGGCGGATCATGGAAATAATTTAAAGGGTCTTTGCATTAAGTGGTTTATTGCTTCTGGGGTGGGAACAGCAAATGCTAAAATGAAGATGTTACAAGGTAATTGGGATCAATTTTTAATTAAACTTTTTTATAGATGTCTTTTATTTAAATTTACTTAAGTACACCGTGAAAAAAGCCTTATATTCCTTATAAGAATTCACATATTTACTCTTTACATAACTGTTTAATTCTTTATGTGACAGCAACGCGGTCTCCTACTGTAAGATAACGAAAATTGCTAGACCCTTGTGCAGTGATAATATCACGGTAATTTAGCCAATAGGAAATAGGAGTTAATGGTACCATAGAATGGTTTATAGCCATTATTGTTCTGAATACTGACAATAATTATCAAGTTCCATTGCGGGTGTAATCTGGTTTTATATAGGTACTGCATTAGTTCCGACTGGCAGTTTGAAACTGAATGAAACTTGACATTAATCATAATAATATTTGCTTGCTACGGTTAATAAAGCATATATTTACCACTAAATATCAGTAATGTAAGTATTTCTTAAAAATTTAAATAGCATCTAGTGTGATATTGTTATTGTCGTTTAACATTGCTTATGATTATCTATTATACAACATGGTTTACTGAGATGGTAAAATTCGTCCATAGATCATAAAGTCCAATACTAATGATGGATTTTGCGAAATAAGAATATTCTATTGCTTTATCTGGCATGCAAAGTTTAAAAAAACTTAAATACAAAGTAAAACTAAATTAATTGAAATAGGTATCGGTACGATCAATAAAATTCAAATTCAGGCAGGACAGCTAGAAGACTTCGAACAACGATGTGACCTGCGCAACTAACACGTTAAAACTAATAAGAGGGCGCGCGGCGATTGCGGATCGCTACGAACCCCCACATAACGTCTTGTGGATTATAGATTCTAACGGATAGAATTCGTTTTTGGGGACGCTGTTCTGCTTTTTTAATTCTTCTAAGAAATAAGCTATAATTTCATTTAAAATTTCATCGCATTGCCAATATGATGATCACTATAACATTGGAAAGATTTATCACAACTAGCAATAATTAAACTATTAAAATCAAAATATGAGGAATGACTGATAGGTAAACTTGTTCCGTTGTTATGGTCACATTTATTATTTAGGTCTTCACCTGTGGTTTCAAAATCTTCCACTAAAAACATACTGCAATATTGTAAATAACTTTCTTTATTGGTTCTTGTTTAACTATCCAAACTACAGTTACTTACAACACTAATCAACGTATTAAATTTAAACAAGGTATTTATTTAAATTTGACCATAGTTATTTATAGTTTATAGAACAACTTAAATAACATGCTAACAAACAAAAAAATTTAGAAATAAAAACAATAATAGCAGGTGTTTTTGACCTTACCTGTTAGTAATAATTATTATGAGCTAAGTTTAAAGAACTATCTACTTTTTAAAAGAAATTAATACTTATGCAGGACAAATTTGGGCTTATTAAACACCAATTATAGTTTTGGATAAGTAGAAAACCAAAAATAAATAAGTCAGGTAAAGATCAAATAACTTCTTTCGAAGAGGTCGTAAACTTTTCTCAAAAAGACGTGATTTATGATATCTCCGGAAAACCTTGTCATTGTCCTGATATATAATATAAAGTAATTACCTACCTAGCTAAATTGCCTATTTTCAAATCATTTGAGTATTTTAAGCTACATTTAGATCTATACAGGGTGTTAGTAAATAAGTGCGACAAACTTCAGGGGGTGCTTCTTTAAGTGATTTTAAGAAAAAATAGTTCATATAAACATGGGTCCGAAAATGCATAGTTTTTACGATACAGGGTGTCAAACTTTAAAAAAAAAATCGGATGTTCGTAAATATCTCGATATTCTTTTATTTGATTTTGTTGAAATTTGGTAATTTTATTTATAATAACAAGAGGATAATTTAGCCTCAATTAGATTAAAATTTTTAAGTCCAGTGGCGTTCCGGAAGACAGTCCAACTAATATTTTTGACAACAAAACTGCGCGCCACTGGCTTTTTTAAAAATTATGTATTTTTTTCGAATTAAGCGACTACAAATACAAATATGTTATTTTTTGAGTTTTTTCATATCTTGCTTTGTTTTTGAGAAAAAAATAGAAACCACTTTATTGCATGTCCCCGGGACAATAAGAGTAAAAAATTTAAACTACTTACTATGCTATTAAGCAATTAATTACACGAAAGTCCTCTTTTGAATTTTAATATTTTAAAATCTATGCGAAAAATTCGAAAGAGAACTTTTGTGTAATTTTAATTGGTTAATAGCATAGTAAGTGGTTTAAATTTTTACTGTTATTGTCCCGGGGACATACAATAAAGTGGTTTTTATTTTTTTTTTCTCAAATACAAAGCAAGATATGAAAAAAACTCAAAAAATAAAATATTTGTATTTGTAGTTGCTTAATTCGAAAAAAATACATAATTTTGAAAAAAGCCAGTGGCGCGCATTTTTTTTGTCAAAAATATTAGTTGGACTGTCTTCCGGGACGCCACTGGACTTAAAAATTTTAATCTAATTGAGGCTAAATTATCGTCTTGTTATTACAAATAGAATTACCAAATTTCAACAGAATTGAGTACAAGAGTATCGAGATATTTACGAACATCCGATTTTTTTTTTAAAGTTTGACACCCTGTATCGTAAAAACTATGCATTTTCGGACCCATGTTTATATGAACTTTTCTTCTTAAAATCACTTAAAGAGGCACCCCCTGAAGTTTGTCGCACTTATTCACTAACACCCTGTATATATTTAATTACACCTACTTACTTTTGGTTTGTGATGCCTTTGTGTTTGTATATTTTGCCAAGTATTTTATTTTAACCACAACACGCAGCAATATCTAACTTTACAAGAAAAGATCAGGACGATTAAAATTTATCCAAGAAACGCCTATGAAACGCAAATGCCGGCACATAACCATGTCGATTATAACCAATTATACAGAAGTTAAAAAGTCACGCAACAACAATTATTTTACCTTCAAGCAATTTTCAGGATATAGTCATGAAGTCACTAATTATTTGCTGTGGATTGACGTTTGCAAAAACAGGTCCCATATAGGAGATTGGTTACTTGATCGATTTTTCCCCTTCCATTGTATGTTTTTCGGTTTAATTTTAGGCTAACCTTGCTTTTTTTTATTTATAAAAATGCAAACACTTTTAAATAATGACATCGCTAAATAAGGCTGTCTCTTAGTTTTTCCTTGACAATAAAAATGATAGCACAACTGAACTGGAAAACAACAGGTCAAGCAGGCAGTAACCGCGTTGATTGTAGATTGCATTCATTATCAGCAGACACGCATGCAGTTGTACCTGTTGCAGATGTTGCCTACATCTATTTGGAAAATGTATTAACTAATAGTATTGATCTCGATCTGCTTTGATATATTACCGTGGATTGTGGACTTTTATAAAGCTATGCCATGGGAGAAATAGTTTCTACAAATTTAATTCTCTGTTTACTGGGCAATTATTCACGTTGCCTTATAAGACACGGTAAAATCTTGGGAACCATAAGATCTAAATTTGTCACTCAGTTTTACGTACTTTTTTTTAGTCCCTAAAATTTTAAAATATTTGAAAATATGACTTACAGTTTGTCAATTTTACAATTTTGCAAGGAATAAGTATGTTGCCTAAATAAATTTAAAAAGACACACACACTTATGGTTAATATTTCAGGAAATTATTTTTTGCGGTAAATAAAATATAGGCTATTTACAACAGGAAATAAGAAGCTGTCTCGAATTTTTCAAAGGACGTAATATAAAAATGCGATATTGTTTTGCTCCTGTAATAATGTAAGACGGTGAGTGTTCTCGACACTCTAATTACTGACGGTGCTCGACGAATTTTTATTTACCCCCCGACTGTGTCACAATACACGCAATTTGTTGTAAGGGAATAACTGGACAGGGTTGGACTTGCTATTTTCATTCACCGTTAATAATAGACTACTATAAACTTGCGTCTGAAAGCTAAGTATCATATAAAAAAAATTCGAAGGCTTGTCAGGGGGGTTCAAATCCCCGCCTTTCTTAAAATAAAAAAGAATTAATAATAATAAGTTTATTTAAAATTTAATAATATAATAAATATGTTTATGTTGTCTTTTATGAACGTAATCTTCAATTCCCTGAAGCTGAGCTTGTTAGGGGCAAATCATATTTTTTGTTTTAGTATGTAAGATCATAAATCGTAAATATGTATTAAAAATTAAGTTTTAAAGTAAAAATGTTAATTTTTAGTATAAACGCATTTTTTTAAATAAATATATTACCTATAATAAAATGATTAATTTATAATTTTTAAGTAAAAATATTACTTACTTACTTATGTTAATTATTTAGTAAAATATTAATTAATTAAAGCATTTCTAAAAATATTTTCATATTGTCTGTTTTTAATATCCATGTTTTTATTTCGACTTTAAATTTTTTTAATGAAATCAATTTTTTATTTTTGTTGGTAAATAATCGTTCAAATAAAAACATAAATATTTGAAATTTTTTTGTCCTAAGGACTTATTTATTTTAGGTTTTATGGTTATTTCATATTTATGACGTGTATTATGATTATGGTTTTTAAATTGTATGGTTTTTAATTTGAAATATATATATTAAGATGTTATAAATGTAAAGTTGTCTTATGTTCATTTTTTTTGTTTCTGAATATAATTCTTTTGAGGGATAAAGATAATCTTTATTAAATATAATTTTTAGAAACATTTTTTGTAATATTTCTAATTTTTTAACTAAAGTTCTATTTATTCCTCCCCAACCTAAAATTCCGTAATTTAAATGAGTTTTAACTAACGCGTAATATAATATTTCCATATGTCTTACATTTAAAAATTTTTTAATGTTTTTAAAAATCGGTAGTAAACTTCTTAATTTTTTAATGAAGTCAAGTGAAAATTCCAATTTAATTTACTGTCAAAAATAATTCCTAAATATTTTATTTTATCAACTTTAAAAATTTGAATGTCTATTTATTTGAATACTATTCATATTTCGTGGTAGGTTATTTAGGTTTAAAGCAAAAGGAATATAATTTGCTTTATTAAAATTAATTGTTAACAAATTGTTATCAAACCAATTTTTTATAATTTTTAAAATTTTTTAAATTTTATTATTTAAATTGTCCCAATTTGTATCGGTATAGAAAATTGTAGTATTATCTGCAAAACTATGAATTTTTCCATCGCAATTTATACTAAATAAATCGCTAATAAAAATATTAAAAAATAATGGTCCTGAAATTGTTCCTTGAGGAACACCATACTTAAATACGTGTGGATAGTTTTTTTCTTTATTAATTACCTTCAAATTTTAAAAGATTATTTATTTTATTTTAAATTTTACTTAAAAATACATCATTTCTGTCAAACTGATTATATTAATATTGACAGCATCGTAGTATAACTTCCACATAACAAATAAAAGGTATTGGCAACATTGCACGGATAGCCAGGATTTTACAGTTCTGCACTGACTTTATGCCTCCTACGCCGCTAAAGGCACGGCACCTCACTGCACTGAAAAATTATACGTAATTTTACTTTATTTTCTGTAATTTTTTTATGGTTTTATTTAGTATCGTAATGTGTATCCTTAGTGCGGTCCTACAAATTGTCGATGTAAAACAGGGGCCAGCTTCATTATCTAGACGAGCGTCGCGTAGTGGAATGATAAAAGGATACATACAAGAAAAATTCAAAAGGCAAATTTATTTCCCGGCAGAATAAAAAAGAAATTACGGAAAGGAGGGTGATAATAGCCTTAGAAGACTTTTAAAAAGAAAATATAATTAGAAATATATGGAACAAGGAAATCAAACAAAATAAACTAAAAGAAAGGCAATTTTTGGAGCGACCAGGCGGGAAGGCAGGAATTGCTTTGATTTTTATATTATAACCTTCTTAATGTCGGAAGGAAGGTTGTTGTGGAATTTTATATCATTTGGTACAATGAACACCTTCTTAGGGGTTTCTAAATTACAGGCGTGTAATTTTTTACAGATATTATTAATCAATCAGCGGCATCATTAGAATAGCTACAAGTATGGGACGGTAAAATTACCTTTCCTCCTTTTCATAGTCACATGTGAGATTGTAACAAATAACTTGCAACCTTTTAACTTACAGCTTTTTCCTTTGATCTTTTATACAGTGTGATCAGTAAAGTCCGCATCATATGGGATTTTTTTTTATTAACAGCTTTATTGAAAATTTGACTTTGGCATCAAGTTCTGCTTCGATCGATATGAAAATTAAGCAAAAAAATAGTAGTCATGTGATTCGCATTATCTGTCAAATTTTATTTTTTTTCAAAAAATAATTCAAAAGTGGGGTTATTTCTGAAATTATCGAAAAAAGTTATTGGAAAAAATTTTTTTAAATGCAGTTTATAGCCCACATGCAATTTCAGCTGCATAAGATAATTTTGATTTTTTTACTCACCCCTAAAATTTATGAATTAATTAATGAACACTTTACTGAGACACTGTGTTCGTTTTTGTCTTAATATTAAGGTGTATTACTTTCAGACACAAACTACGTTTTCAAAAATACTTATTTTATAAAGTTACCTTATACAGGGTCAAAAACAAATAAACTTTATATCACATGCGACCAAATTTTAATAGCACAATTTTAATTTTGTAGAAAAACACACATTTAATATGGCGCTACTGATTTAAAGAAAATGTATCTGAAATAAAGCACTGTCAAAACTAAGAAGTTTTATGTAGGTTGCGTTGGATCTTATTTTGCAAAAGTGGTGCAATTTACAAAATAGGGATAAAAAATCAAAATTATCTTATGCAGCTGAAATTTTGCACGTGGGCTAGAAATTGCATTTAAAAAAACTTTTTCTAATAACTTTTTTCGATACTTTAAGAAGTAACCCTACTTTTGAATTATTTTTTGGAAAAAATTAAAATTTGACAGCTAATGCGAATCACGTGACTACTATTTTTTTGCTTTGTTTTCATCTCGATCGAAGCAGAACTTGACGCTAAAGTCAAATTTCGAATAAAGCTATTAATTTAAAAAAATCCAATATGATGCGGACTTTACTGGTCACACTGTATAGGTTCTGTTAATTGGTCCAAAGTTACTATAAAATAATTTCTCCTAATAATATAATTTTACTGATTTTTCCTTATCCCTATATAAAAATTTTATCCAGCAATTGAATTTTTATTTTGCTGTAAAGCCCATTTTTATAAAAACTAATAAACTTTTACGCCTATTCTAATTTATGCGTTGTTTCACAATACATCGTCGACGCTTCTGTTGTTTTAGTTATTTTTTATGATTCCATCTAAATTCTTTAAATTAGTAAGTGGGTTTTTATTTATCGCTTTTCCTTATACAAGTTTAAAAAAGGTGATTGATTTAATGTTTAGATAATCTGAAGATTTAAAGTAGGTGTAAAATACGGTCCGTTACAATAATTATCTTACGAAAGTGTCACGTCGTTAACACAAACGAAATAGGTGACACTTTTTCATTACTTGATATTTTCTAAATTGGTATATTTGGATTTTTGGTCGCTGCGCCCTAATCAAATTCGGGTTCTCGTTTGTAAAATATACATTTTATTCTGATCGAATAAAATGTATATTTGAATAAACCTGTGGTGTCAATGATCCGATACTTATGTAAAAATTTAGTATGAATTTTAAACGCTGGCGTCAGGGCGATCACCAGTTCTAATAATTATTGTCCAAACATGTAATTTAACAATAAAAGATTGGTCCTTTTTCAACTTTCTTTGAGTTTCTAGGAAGCACGAAACATATTTTTCAGCCTTTGCATCCTAAAGAGGAAAGATCTCTCCAGTGGCGCAACCAGAAATTTTGTTCGGGGGGGCTTTAACTTCTTGCGCCGCAGGCGAAAACTTTTTTGGGTGCCACGCCCTTTTTTGGGTAAAATACGTATGATTGACGAGAGCGACAGCCCCCTAAAACTTCTGCAATAATACGCCGCTAGCCCTAACGAAATATTTATGAAAAAAAATTTAGTGATTTTATTTTAATTAGTAAAAATGTATTTAAAATAAGTAACGCATATATTAAGCATACTTATACTAAAACAAAACAAAAACCTTATACAATAAGTTGTAAGTAATCACTAATAATACTAATATTAAAGTAAAATTCTTCGTTTTGTTTTTGCCATTTCGTCCAGAATTTCTTCCACGGTAATATCAATATCGTGGTTCGCATAAATAGGTAGACCAGGGTCGATAATTTTTGAAACAAAAAAAAATAATAGTAGGATGAAACCCATTGGAAAAGAAAGAGAATATAACAAAAATTAAAGAAAAAATAATTTACGGTCGATCCGAGGTCGGGAAGTGGAAGGGGGTGAGTTTTTAAGGCTAGAAAACGATTTATCTCGATTTCCGGGAAAACTACAAGTCCTATGGAAAAACATTAAATAGCAAAGTTGTAGGTAATAAAAAGATCTACAACTTTTGTATTAACACTTTTTTCACATTGCCTCAAAATTTATGTGAAAAATTCAAATAACCAAGTTTTTGTTTTTTTTATTTTTATCTTTTACAAAAAAAATTATGTTTTCACGAAATTTGGTGATAACTTACCTTTTTATGTCCCAAACACACTGTAATTATTTTGATTTAAAATATTTATTTTTTCACCTTATTTTGACTTAATATCGAAAAAGCACCCTTATTTTCAATCGAAAATTCTCACGTCAAAATATCTGCTGTTTTAAAAAAGTCGGTGGGATTTTTGTTCGTTAAAATCTCCACTTTCTGATGGTGAAAAAAAATATATACATTACTATGGTAAATGTTCTCAAAAAAATGGAAAAAACTCGAATCCGAAATTTTTTTTTTAATAATTATGTACAATTTTGACCTATTTATTAAAATTTATACTTTAATTACTCAAAAAACGTAAGAATTCATGTTACATTGATAAACAAAAAAATTACAAATCCATAAAACATTGAGATCGCAAAAAACATGCGAAAATAGTTCGCGTGACATGAAAAATTGGTTTGCAATTAAACGAATAGGCTAAGTTTCTAAGCTCGGGGGGAGGGGGGGCTGCAGCCAGGCAGCCCCCCCCCCCCTGGTTGCGCCATTGGATCTCTCTATTTGCTTTCACTCGTAACATATTACAAAACACCATTGACAAACTTTTGTCATAATGAATTTAGAAAACCAGGAGATAAGCCTCGTTCCTAATGGGTGTCTGTGGTTTTCCTTCCACTAACGTTTCAATCAGAAACAGACGCGTCTCTAGATGACAAGCCACAATTTATAATTGTCAAAGTGAGGAAAAGCTCGTATGTATATCATTTAATTGGGTGATTCCCTAAAATAAATGTATTTTTCTTTAAATATTATGTAAATCTAATAGTTCCAACTTGGAGTTATTATGATATTATTCCTTATTCCCAAAAAAATTACCTTGTCGGACTTCCATTTTGTTACTTAACACAACTTTTCGGTTAGTTAGTATCTCTAACCGTTTTCAAGTGTAAACTAAATTATAATTCTAAGGCTACTCTCTTAAATACTATCCATGTGCAATGAAGCTTGATGATTCCGCCTACATGTTTATTGGAGTGTGAAGATTGAGCTGTATATTTTGCACCAGAAGAGGCTTCCAGATATTGGGGATATCTACAGGGTGTTTCATTAAGGTCGAAGAGCGGCCATATCTCGGAAACTACTGGGCATAGAAACTCAGGAAAAGAAAAATGATAATAAAAGTGGCCATGAGAAAATTCTGGAAATAATTTTCAAGTTCCGCATTTTGCCGCAAGAGGGCGTAATTGAAAAGTAAATTTTTAAATTTTACATAACTCCGAAAATTCCACATTAAGGTATATGTTTGATAACACCATTTTAAAGCATGGACAATTATGCATCATTTTGGTCTTATGTTCATTGGCGTACCGACTTTAATAAGAGTGGGGGAAGCTGTTGAAAGTGTAATCATTTAAATCGCTGTAACTTATAAACGACTTATCCGATTTTAGCAAACTAAAGACTGTTTGGAAGAAAAATGTATGCACTTTTACCAATCGTATTTAGTTGTACATAATAGTTCCCAAAAAAATGCTAGAGGGCGCAATTTGCAATAACAATACATTTTTTGATTTTCCTCCGAAAAAATAAATCATACGGTATAATTATGATACCATAATCGAAAAGTAGATGAAATTTCCTAGAAAAAATATTAAAACCGCAGCTCGACATCTCCGTTCGTTTCAGAGTTATTGCCAAAACAATAATTTTTAACACAAATTGCGCCCTCTAGCAGTTTTATTAGAAACTATCTTGTACCATTAAATACGACAATTGAAGGTTCTTCCAAACAAGCTTAAAATAAGTAAAATCGAATAAGTCGTTTAGAAGTTACAGCGATTTTAATGTTTAAACTTTCAATAGCTTCTCCCACTCTTATCAAGTGAAACTGTAAACATTAAAATCGCTGTAACTTCTAAACGACTTAACCAATTTTACTAAATTTAAGCTTGTTTGAAAGAGAGAAGTAAGTACCTTCAATTGTCGTATCCAATGTACAAGATAGTTTCTAATAAAATTGCTAGAGGGCGCAATTTGTCTTAAAAATTATTGTTTTGGCAATAACTCTGAAACGAACGGAGATATCGAGCTGCGGTTTCAATATTTTTTCTAGCAAATTTCATCTCCTTCTCGATTATGGTATCATAATTATACCGTATGATTTATTTTTTCGGAGGAAAATCAAAAAATGTATTGTTATTGCAAATTGCGCCCTCTAGCATTTTTTTTTAGAACTACTATGAACAACTAAATACGATTGGTCAAAGTGCATACATTTCTCTTCCAAACAGTCTTTAGTTTGCTAAAATCGGATAAGTCGTTTGTAAGTTACAGCGATTTTAATGATTACACTTTCAACAGCTTCCCCCACTCTTATTAAAGTCGGTACGCCAATGAGCATAAGACCAAAATGATGCATAATTGTCAAAGCTTTAAAATGGTGTTATCAAACATATACCTTAATGTAGAATTTTCGGAGTTATATAAAATTTAAAAATTTACTTTTCAATTACGCCCTCTTGCGGCAAAATGCGGAACTTGAAAATTATTTCCAGAATTTTCTCATGGCCACTTTAATTGTCATTTTTCTTTTCCTGAGTTTCTATGCCCAGTAGTTTCCGAGATATGGTCGCTTTTCGACCTTAATGAAACACCCTGTATACTTGGTTTACTAAATAATGGGTATTTTGATTCATGAAAGCTGCTTCTTTGAATTTGCGTTTTCTCCAGTGCTGTTCCGTGTCCAAAACTTTGGCTTCTGACCACTGTATATTATGTTGGTTGGTTCATACATGTTCCGCTATACCTGATCTCGAAGTTTCACCGCTTTTGGTATGTTTCAGATGTTCTTTAACTCGTACGGTAAGAGTTATTTTTGTTTCTCCAATGTACGATTCTCCACACTTGCAAGGGATTCGAGTGTAGAGAGAATTATAATTTAGTTTACATCTAAAAACGGTTAGAGATACTAACTAACCGAAACAAAACAAAGACTATGGGAGTCCGACAAGGTAATTTTTTGATTATACTTCATTGTCTACCACCTTCAAAAAAATATTCATTATTCGTCATAAATTCTTGCCAATATGGGTTGCTTTCACATTTATTTACCAACAAACTCAAAAAAATTCTTAATAATTTGATGTGTCACGGTTCGACTTTATTGTTAATGACCTACTAACTCTGGATAGTACAATTGCCCAAATTATTTTTTTGTACTACCTATAATTTTTTTTCTCCTGCTCTTTGCTCCCCCCCCTCCAATTAAGAATTGATAAAGTTCCGTTAGATATGGTACCAATAAAAAATTATATTTTTATTTATTCGAAATTTTTTCTTTGAGAATAACCCCACTGTTCGTTGTTTTTTGAACATCGGTACCCGCGAGGTGTAATCGTCGAGCTTAACACTAAAAAACAAATAAAAGTTGGCTTGTCACCCGGTAATTTTATTCTGGGGTGATAAATTGTTCGATATAATTGAATTTCGGGTGATAATTCGACATAGCTATTCGGAACGATTGATTATCTTTTGGGGTCGCATTTTAAGGTATCAGAGACGTTTAAAACAATTGGGCTTTAATATAAAGTTTGCATCAGCATTATTTTGCTTACAAAAGACTGTAACACGAAACGCTTAAAGGATTAATTACAGGGTGTTATTTAAGTATGTGGCCAAACTCCAAGGGGTGCTTCCTTAAGTGATTTTAAGAAGAAAAGTTTATATAAACATGGGTCCGAAAATGCATAGTTTTTACGATACAGGGTTTCAAACTTTAAAAAAATCTGATGTTCGTGAATATCTCACTACTCTTTTATTCGATTTTGTTGAAATTTGGCAATTTTGTTTGTAATAACAAGATGATAATTTACCCTCTATTAGATTAATTATTTAGTCCAGTGGCGTCCCGGAAGACAGTCCAATCAATATTTTTGACAAAAAAATTGCGCGCCACTGACTTTTTAAAAAATTATGTATTTTTTTCGGATTAAGCAACTATAAATACAACTATTTTATCTCCTGAGTTTTTTTCATATCTTGCTTTGTTTTCGAGAAAAAAAAATAAAAACAACTTTATTGCATATCCCCGGGATAATAAGAGTTATAGTTGTTACTTTTAAAACATTGCACTAATAACTTATTAGGTTATGCGATTATTTTATGTTATTTTTTTTTTATCGAAAATAGTTTTAATCTGTGCGAAAAAATTCAAAAGAAGACTTTCGTGTAATTGCTTAATCGTTTGTAAGTAGTTTAAATTTTTTACTCTTATTGTCCCGGGGACATGCATGGTTTTTATTTTTTTCTCGAAAACAAAGCAAGATTTGAAAAAAACTCAGGAGATTAAATAGTTGTATTTGTAGTTGCTTAATTCGAAAAAAATACATAATTTTTAAAAAAGTCAGTGGCGCGCAATTTTTTTGTCAAAAATATTACTTGGACTTATTCTAATTAAGGCTAAATTATCCTTTTGTTATACAAACAGAATTGCAAATTTTCAACAAAATCGAATAAAAGAGTATTGAGATATTTACGAAAATCCCATTTTTTTTTTAAGTTTGACACCCTGTATCGTAAAAACTATGCATTTTCGGACCCATGTTTATATGAACTTTTCTTCTTAAAATCACTTAAAGAAGCACCCCTTGGAGTTTGGCCACATACTTAAATAACACTCTGTATACCATTCTAATCGTTTTGGCGACTTCCTCCGCCGATACAACTACAATCGATCCGAACAAGATAAGTTTTTCCTATTGTGTCGTTGCTCGTTATTTCTTCCGATTAACTGTAGCAGTGCCTCAAAAGGCAGCTGAATGCTGAATCCCAGCCGGTTCATTGACTAGATCTAGTTCTTGTTGCAAATGCGGGAATACCAGTAATTTATAAGAAACAAAATCTTTATAATACGAAGAATTACGAGGGTAATAATTATTAGATGTAACAATAAAAAAATTAATTTATTTTGACTATCTCTAAAAAAATCAAAAAATTGACTTCCCAACTTTTGATCGCGTTCGCAAACAACAGTATTCTGTAGCCCAACGTCGTCTACATATCGAAGAAGTTTATTTAAACCAAATAAAATGATTTTTGCTAACTGTATCGCCCGACAACGAACAAAACAATATTTTTCGACTTTGACGTTCAATAACATTTTTCCGGTACACCCTATATATTGGAAAATCTTCCAGAACGTGCCCCTACTATTCCTCTCTACATCCAGAATCCAATCTGGATCAATATCAGGAGTATCACTCAACTAGACACCTTCAGTATCACCATCCATCCCCCAGTCCATCCGGATCATTACTAGACATGCGTCCCTTTCGTGGGATCAAGGATACAAAATCTGGGTTTAATAACTGACTTACCTATAGGATGGATGGATAATCCAAAAAGGTAACCCTCGTATGTTAGAAAGCTAATCTAGATAGCGCATCACAATATCTTGTTGTCAGAACGGCCTACACCATGCAATGTCATCGACTTGTCGCCATATTAATATCGCGTGTCTTGGGTAATATAGTGTCTTCATTCTTAATGAAAAGTTGTTTTAATACCTCTGCTTATATAGAAGAAGATTTTAATTAAAAGGAAATAAATAATCGACAATAAAAAGGATTAGGCTACAAATAAGGAGATTTGTAGAATAGCTATTTCAGATTGAAGTATATTTTTCTTTATTAATAATGGAAATTACAGTTCGCTATAATTATTAGTTGGCTGTAAATTACAGAATTCTGCTTTAAAATTTAAAATGCCTTTATGTAATTTGTGTCAAGTTTTCCTTACAAGGTGTTATTATGACCAGTCCCTACATAGTCTTTGGTTTAATGTTGTATTCAAGTCTATAGTGCAAAGTTAGTAAAAATTAAGAAAATTAATATAAAAATGCTACTTACTATATTTATTTTGGGCCGGGCTTGGTGGACCCCGCCGAAACTTTGATAAAATTTTGGCAGCTTTTCTGGTTTGTCATAAGTATAGTAAGTAATTCTTGATTAGAGTTGTTCAGAAACCACAGGAACAGGTTCTTGAAAACAGGTTTGAGGTAGCCATTTCAGTGAACTGTTCTTTCTAGAAGAACTGAACCGCTTCTTTAGGCAAACTTATCTGTATCAACACGTGCTCTGCTTCCTGTTCCACTCAGCTTGTAAAGGAACTGATTCGATCGAAGACTCGACGACTCGATCAAGTCTCCACTGTAAATCACTCTATTCCCGGCAATGTACGGTCATTCCGCCCTATTGTCAAGAATATTCTACCAATATGATTAAAAGAATTTGTTCTCGGGTGAGAGCCCAACTGTTCGAACTTTCAAACAATTTACCTACTCTTTAACATCTCTATTCTTGATGGAATATAAAATAACTATCAACATAACCTTATTTCAATTCGTTATTTAAGACTAACCTCTTTCCTTAAATTAAAGCCAACAATAATAAATTAAACAACGCTTGGCTTGATTAGGAAGAATAAAACGTTTTTAGAATAAGGATTAGTATTTTCTTGTTCTTACAATTTTCTCTTGATGCAATTGAACTAATTTTTTAAGAAATTTGAAATAACAATATTATTATTTTAACTTGTTAAACTTTAAAGTACGAAGATCTAAATGACTGCAACTCATGCAAAATATTCATTGGGTAACACGTCTTTAAATATCCACAGCAGGCTAAAGTCATTAGAAACTGCAATAAAAGTAAACGATCACCCATAACATAGTTCTAATTAGTAGAAAAGAATTGAAACTATTCATCTGTAATAGCTGTACATCAGCTACCAGAAAACAATCGTTAAGACAAAAGAAGTTAGAGCAAGTCTATCAGAACGTGTAAGGCAGACTTTACGGCAGGGTATTGTCCATATTCAGCTATTTACTTATTCCAATTATAGATTGATGAATGATTATTGTTCGGAAAACAATCCATACTTTCACCCATTTGCCGCGGGATAGAAAATAGACATGGGCAATTATCGACAACATACATATTTCGATGCCATTAAAATATCAATGTTCCTTAATGTGTTATGGTTTATTAAAATGAATTTTTCCATCCCTTCCATCTCTGTTTGACTCACCTTATTACAATATCGTCTAATCAGAAAGCCTACGGTTCCTCCTACTCTAGCTACATTTACTGGTCAGTGCAGATTCCATTCATTATGGATTTCTCAACATCAATTGCCGGTACACTTTGTATCATTGGTCATAGATATTAACAAACTTCTTGACAAAAATCAATAACACTGCTTTTCGAAATATTCTAATGAACGGTCACCGTGAGCGTATAATGAATACACCACAGAATTCTTGCCAAATATATTTAGGCTTGTTGGAGTTAGGAGTCCTAAAACAAGACGTCTGATAATCTGTCTTTTGCCAACTCTCGATATGGTGATCTACTTTAAATCGATGTATATTCATTAGAAAAATCGATAATATATCGATATTCTGACGGTTCTACTTACTGGACATTAGACCAGGTAATAAAAATGTTATTGCTGTCATAAAAATGTTTAAATAAATGTATATTTATTATATTCTTCGTTTTATTTCTTTGTTGCAACATAATTTTTAATTATCCTGGGTAAAATACTGGTTACAAAGCATTATTAATAAAGTAATTCACAATATCCTTACAAGGGCGTAGCCAGGATTTTCTCTAGGGTGGGGCAAAAACAAGAAAACGTAATATATAAATAAACTTATAGAAAAAGTTTTTATTTATACATTAAAACTAATTAGTTCCAGCAGGCGAGGGTCGTCCGTATAGACAATGAACCACCTAAAATTTTCTAAACGATAAAACAACATTTTTATTTATAAATATCTTAACATATCATGTTAGTACACACAAAAAACTGGGGAATTTATACTGTTTATTACTGGTTAGAAAACTGACCCAATTCAAGGGCTGTACCTGAGTGCCGCGCGAACTAACCTAAACCCTATTTAAAAACCAGCCTACGGGATTCTGGCTAAACTTTGACAAAATTTCGTTTTCAAATGTTTCTTTTGATTCCAGAACCCTCTTCTTATGCATACTCACCATGCAAAGGCCAACAAGCCGATTTTCTGTCATTGTGGACCTTAACCATGGAAAAAACATAGACAAGAAAAATTGACAGTTTTGATATGGCGGGCTGGCTGGTTTGTTCCAATTAGCACCTGGCTCAGTTTAGGAAGCGTTATACTAGGTCAGAATATAACTGTCCTTGTTTTCTATACATCAATAATATGCGACAGAACCGGGTTCCTCGGCCAGCTGGGGAATCATCATGCGACGACAGCGGCAATTTCACTCTGGTGTCCAGCTGCGCGGCTTAAGATAAATATGAACTTGTGTTGCAAGATTCCTAATTTACAGTTTCATCGGTTGAAACGCCGACCAAGCGGTCTCGCTTTAATTTTGGGTAGGTTTTTTAATTTTTTTCCTTGAGCCAGGGGGGGGGGGGCAAGCGCCCCACCTT
The DNA here is from genome assembly GCA_963969555.1 of Polydrusus pterygomalis. Taxonomy (NCBI): domain Eukaryota; kingdom Metazoa; phylum Arthropoda; class Insecta; order Coleoptera; family Curculionidae; genus Polydrusus; species Polydrusus pterygomalis. Next base: position 11,517,516 of record OZ018379.1, read on the forward strand.
GGCTACGCCCATGTCTCCTTACATAATAAGCTAATTTGCCTATAGATTACATTATCTTAAAAAGTTGACCAAAAATATATAAAGACAACGTAAATCCAACGTGCCCAGATAGGGCGGGCCAGACATAAGCCGTAGAAAGCTGGTTGCTGCATTTTTCAAATAACTAAATTAGTCTGCGAGGAGCTTCTCGCAGTTTCAACTCAAAAAATTCAATCTGCTCGCCATTTCTCGGTTTCCATTCTAAACATAACTGTAAAATCAGAAGATTTTTTTCCTTTCATTTCGTCAGATCTATCCCCAGACGCGTTTCACCATGTCTTGGCTCAGCAGTGAGGCTAGCTCCATCTGGTGTCGATGTGGAACATTTGTAAAGCAAGCCAGCCATGTGTAGAGGAAATCACCTGTAAAGACATAAAAAACATTTGAAAAGCGTTTTATTTTTCACCGTAGGCTAATAAAAACAAACAATTTAAAATAATTGTTGTTTTAAATGCAATATTTAATTAATTAAGTACTTGAAATGAAAAATACGTAAAATAATTCGAGTGTAATTAAATGCGCCGCACAATCAAAACAAAGTTACATATTTACTGAATATTGTCTGAATTTGTGTCGAGCTGATTTCCCTAGATCAAAAGACCGAGGGATCGACTCGATAGGCGTTAGTCACGTCGGCAACACTGCTTGATCTGTTGTCCTTATTGCGGGAATCTAAACATATCACTCATTCTCTCACACCCACATAAAATACCGCTGTTTGAGATCGAGTTGGCCATAACGGCATTTATATAGATAAATATGGATAACCAGCTATATTCGGTAATGTTTAAAGCTCACTGGCAGATTTAGATGGGACAGGGGCGCATGCTTCCCAAAGCAAACCAAGCAATTTCTACTAATTTTATAAAAATTTGATAATAGATTTTTTACGTAGTCATCTCGCTGTGAAAAGCTCACAGTTCATGAATAATACCAATAAATTTTGGAACGAACAAACACAAAAAACTTTGAATTGTTGAGGCCTTTACTTGATGGAAATTCATTATAACTCAATGAAAGACAATTTATTTTGTCAAATTTCCACTTTTATTGAAAAACTTTTTCTTTACACGACGCGTTTGGCTACATTGTAGCTTCTTCGGGTGTATGGCGCTAACTAATTTTATTTCAGTACAATAACAAAATGGTCTAGATATTTAATTACTCAATTTAGGTATACACATTACAAGCTTAATTATTTAAATGTTCTTAACACTGTTTAGGTATTCTAAACTTAAATATTATTGTCGATATAATATATCTTAATTTTATGGGAAATCCAAAGAACCCTATTTAGATTATTGACACAGATTTAGCAAGGGGGCATTATTTAGTTCTAATTGGTCGTTTAATAATGCACCGGCACCGGAATTTTTCAATCGATTTATTTCTAAACTCTCCCAAATATTAAGTTTTTGACCCTTGTTTTCATTATGTATTTTTCTTCTTTTACTGGACTAAAACTCGGATTAACTGTCAAACCATTTACATTTTCTCTTCGTCTCAACAATGAGCATTGTTGAGACCACGTCGCTCGTATTTTCCTTAAACGAGCCATAGCCATTATTGGGTCCGCACCATAACTTGGCCGGACAATGTATTTTATCGATTTTATTTGATCCAATCTTGTTATTGTAATGTGCGGAGAATTATTTATTGTGAACTGTATGTTTTGTTGTTGTTTTGTCTTTTGGTGGTTTCCTTTTATTGAGTCAAGAGTTAATTTTAATTTTCGTTAAAAAATTAACTTTTCGTGACGCAAGCCAGGATTAGGGTGACTTAGTTTTTTTAGCGTATAGTCAAATTAATGTAAGAACTTGCCGCATCAACAGTCATTAATGGTACACTGTTGAAATCTGGTATATTTTACGTTAAGCGGTTGGCTACAGAAACAGAACCGGACTTAGTTCTTTTACCTTCGCCATAGCCATTTGTTAAATTTTGTAAGGGATTATTCATATTTTGTAAAGCTATAGCGTAGATACTAATTTTATTATTTATAAAATAAAATATAGACAGACCGTACCTTCCATAATAAGTATGTGGAAACATTATAAAACTAGAGGAAAAAAATAAAACCACATTTATTTCTTTTAGTATTTATTATACAAGGAAAAAAGTAATACCTACATTTTTGCGAGAGCTTTGTGGTGCACGTCTAATTAAAAAACCCTTTTAGTATTGTTAGACCAGGGCTGAAGCCTTTGAAAATGGTAAAAAGTGAAAAAAAATAATAGTAGGATGAAACCCATTGGGAAAGGAAGAGAATATAACAAAAATGAAAGGAAAAATAAATTACGGGCGATCCGAGGTCGGGAAGTGGAAGGGGGTGGGTTTTTAAGGGTAGAAAACGATTTATCTCGATTTCCGGAAAAACTACGTGTAGGTAATAAAAAGCTTTATAACTTTTGTATTTGCACTTTTTTCACATAACCTCAAAATTTATGTGAAAAATTCAAATAACCAAGTTTTTGGTTTTTTATTTTTATCTTTTACAAAAAAAATTTTTTATACACGAAATTTGGTAAAAACTTTCCTTTTTATGTCCTTAACATACTGTAATTTTTTCGATATTAAGTCAAAATAAGGTTAAAAAATAAATATTTTAAATCAAAAAAATTACAGTGTGTTTGGGACATAAAAAGGAAAGTTTTCACCAAATTTCGTGTATAAAAAATTTTTTTTGTAAAAGATAAAAATAAAAAACCAAAAACTTGGTTATTTGAATTCTTCACATAAATTTTGAGGTTATGTGAAAAAAGTGCAAATACAAAAGTTGTAAATCTTTTTATTACCTACAACTTTGCTATTTAAGTTTTTCCATACTCCCCCCCCCCCTTTCCCGACCTCGGATCGCCCGTAATTTTTTTTTCCTTTAATTTTTGTTATATTCTCTTCCTTTTCCAATGGGTTTCATCCTACTATTATTTTTTTTGGTTTCAAAAATAAACTGTGCGTTCTTAAGCATAAATGACATATTTTCAAGTCTACTATCTCCTGTTGGTGTATTTGCCCCTTAGTTATGAGACATCCTGTATATAACGATAAGTAAATGGTTTAACTAGACACTTTATAGATTTGATAATAAATGGTGTAGTCGCTATTAAACTTAAATAATAAACACCAAGAAAAGCCGTCTCTGAAATATATAAAATCCTAAAGTAAAATGTTTAAAACACACACTATACAAAAAACAGCCACAGAAACCCTTAAAAAACACGAAAATCGGAAGAAAATAATGGGACACAAACTGATGCGACAGCTTACTACGGCCCATTGCTGATTTGGGAACTTTATCGACGAAACCAGATCAGCTGTTAATGTCAAATGTCGTTGTCCTGTCGAAACGCTTTGTTTTAAGAAAAAGTTAACTCTAACTTTGAGACATATTTATCAGAAATAACTCCTGTTTTATTCTAAAGGACGATGGCGGCGACCTTTCCAGTTGACGTCCAGTGTTTTTGGAAGAAGATAATCTTTACGTGCCCACTGCCCTTTGCGTGATCTTTAATTTTACTTTAAAATATCACGTTAAAACCATTTTACTGTAGAAATTAAGTAAGCACGCATTTTCTTTCGCCACACAGGTTTTAAATATAACTGCTACCAGTGTAGGTAATTTATAATTTTGACTGATATTTCTTATTCTTAATTTATCCTTATCTTTAAACGGTTTTAAAAGACTCCCTGCTCTTGCATCAGATAAAATCTTTAATTATCTTTTGTTACAATTTATTACTTGTAGGACTGTAATTAGAGCCAAAATTAGTTGGGTACATTAAAGCGCATTTAAATGTTTTAAACTTATTATTTATGTCTTAATTTTTATTCATTTTTATCAGATATGATTATATGGCAAAAACAGTATCGGGACTACAGGAAATAAGTTATTTAAGACTTATCAAATGCTCTTATGAGGGATGAATTAAAGAGCAGAGACAAAAAAACGAAGGAAATTGCTTTGGGATAGTTATCCTGATTATCCAGTATTAGAAGATTTGAAATTTACAGGGTGAGTCTTTATATTTTTTACACTAAAGAGATACCAGAAATAACATATTTGAAGCACCACTCGCATCCACATCAAAATCGTAAATTGCACTACCTCACTTGTGGCACCTTACTGGAATATAGCAAATTTAGTCATCATTTGCGTTTATGCTTATATTTTTCCTACTACATTTTGCACACGCCAGTTTTAAAACATTTTCTCAGAAGTTCGTACTTAAATCTTATTTGTATGGCTGAAAAACATTTTAAGATTTTCATTCATTTCTATTCCCCTACGTTTTTGTAGAAATGGTATTTTTGGTGTTTTGATATCTTCTTTGGTACCTATAGAAAGTATGGCCAATATAAGTTTTCTAAAAATCGCCCGTATTGTTAAGTATACAAATATTTCCCCGCTGTTCTGTAAATCGCAGTAATGTATTTGTGTGTGTGTATATACAGGGTGTCCGGGAAATGTGGGAAATCTCCCGGATATGAAATAAACACGTGAAAAGAATACTACAAGTTCATATAAACTTATTTCGTATCGGCCTCCTCTTCGGAGATATGGGCTCCCAAAGAGCTCCAATGGAATGAAGTTTTTGACACATAATTATTAAACCAACAGGTATATTTCAATTTTTTTTTTCATATGATGTATACCAGGTAAGGTATGTAAAAAACGTTGTCCAAAGTTTTTATCATACAGGGCGTAAAAAAAATGGGCACCTTAGTGTCACACCTAGACCGTCCCTGCAGCTGTGAATAATTCGCAACACTTTCTGGGATAGTAATTTGAAATGTCTTACCTGGTAGACATCATATGAAAAAAAATTGAAATATACCTGTTGGTTTAATAATTATGTGTCAAAAACTTCATTAAATGGGAGCTCTTTGGGAACCCATATCTCCCAAGAGGAGGCCGATACGAAAGAAGTGTATATGAACTTGTAGTACTCTTTTCACTTGTTTTTTTCATATCCGGGAGATTTCCCACATTTTCCCCGACATCCTTGTATATTGCCTTATTGGCACTGGAAGAAAGCAAATGGCCAGAATCGCAGTAATAAATTTAAACCTAACTAAAATCATCACTGTTCGTGTTCGTATGATAATCAGTCAACGTTATTGATCATTTCTTCTGTCCATTATTGTCCTAAGAGTGCCGCACAATTAAATGCAACTCGAGATAACGGAATAAAAACCTTAACAACCGTTGCTAAAAAAAAGTTGCTTTAGACGTTCAGATACATAGGAATGCGTTTTAATGCCGATGGTCCAATTAAATAACTTCTTAATTAAGTTCCTCGCAACTTGTCACACCAGAATAAATCCCTAAGTAATCAGTTGAGGCAAATAAAAACCCATAGTCTAATTAACGAAAAGGTTTTAATTAATATAGATTGTGAAATTGTCAGTTCTAATATATATTAAATCCACTATGTAACAGTGGCGGATCCAGAAAACTACTAAGAGGGGAGAGGCACATGACCTAAATGGTTTTTAGAAGTGAATGCAATAATACAAAAAAAATGTTACTCTGAAACAAGTGCATATATTTATTAGGCAAGAGAGAACTTACAAATAAAACTCTGAATAACATATACAAAACGTAACTTTTGTGTACAGACTGTCTCACGGTGATCGTCCATTAAAATATTTTACAAAGTAGTGTAATTTAAATCCTGCAAATTAGGATAATTGGGTTTTAGATGACGCTCTCTTCAAATGAAATAACAGCGACCATATTAAGCGACTTCTGTTTATACCCGATGTTGTCTCAAAACTTGCTTATTTTAAATGGAGCACCCTGTATAATATTTTTCTAATGTTCTTTTCTTCATTTTCAATAACTTTTATTGCCCCCCTCTCTTCGAGCTGACCACTGTTATTCAAGATATTAATGTTGACGTTACAGAATAATTGCTAATTATATAATATGGGAAAAAAGTGTTTTTTTCTAAATTCTAAAAATATTTATACGTATTACCAGGAGGTATATTAAAAATGTGTATTTTCTCTTAAAAAGAGCAGATACAGGGATAAATGAATTAAGAAAATGTTGACAAAAGATGCGGCTCTGATAAAGTAATAAAAAAAAATTATAGTCCGTATAATGTCCAGCCGAGAGGATCTTATAATACAGGCATCATGGAAATGTAATTTTCATCGCGGAAGATTTAATTACAAAGGGGGTGTGTTTTGCATGCGTGGAGTAGCGTTAGAAGTTTTTAAAGCCTGACAACGGTTTGCATGGATCATTGACTCCTCTCTGCGGGTTAATTATAACCCACGAATATGTAATTACACGAATACAATCAGTGGATGCGCGAGACGCTTATTCTCGGACATTCCGCATTATTAATATACACACACTATGCACAGCGGGAAGGAATTAGTCATAGAAAGACAATATTTTTCTACACATAATAAAAAAATAACACAGCTCTAAAGTGTGATAGATTTCATATTATTATTAAAAATTTGTTATAGTGTAGTGTCCTTAATATACCACTATTTCACATTTTTACGGCGTTTCTCAAGTAAGGTTTATTTGCTTATATTTTTTCGCGTTACGTAATTAAAATAAATTTTGTTAAAAGATTATACCGTCCTGTATTCCATTTGAAAATTATACGATTGCATTAAACAAAGGGTTGAGGACACTCGGCCTATAGCTGTTAAGAATAAATGAGATACAGAAACAGGCGCGCACATTTTAAAATTCAAAGCTTGCATTAAACAAAAAGTCCTATTCCAACCCTCTTACTCCAACTTATTTATTTTTTTTATAAAAGAAATTTATTAAAATATGATTTACCTGTATTTATTCGTCATAATTCTTCAGGATATGATTAACAACTTTTTTTGTCGGATAAAAGCTGTAAAAAAATGTATAGTCCTGTAAACTTACAGCAAAATATAAAGGTGAAGACTAGCTGACGTATCTGCAATATTTATGGTGGTGTTAGATTGAATGTAAGGTGACAAATTATTTAGCTAGTTGTTGTAGTTATACGTCGCATAAAGGAGTTTTTATGGGAGAGATTCGGGCAAAAGTCTAATTAACATAATCCGTAGTAGCCTCTACTTTTTTTTTTGATTGCTGATTCTAACAGATAGCTACTGCATACTATACTGGATTCCTTACCCTTCATCCTTTTCATACTAGCGGTTTAAACTTAGTCGTCGTATAAATTACATGGTCCTGTTCTAGGCAATTTGTGTTATGAATAGTGACTGTTTGAGAGCGTATTTAAAATCTACTATCTAATAAACATATAGACAAACAAGATAAGAATACTATTCTTCAATAAAAATAAATAAATAATAGGTAGATTTAGACCTGAAACTTCCAAGTACAGGCTAAATATTGAATGATATTTTTTTGTATGATACATACAACAAACTCCAAAGAGTTATTGTGGCTCTGTCCGCCTTGGTCAATTAAAAATATTATATAGATAGAAAGCTGGAACTCTCTTTTAAGTAATTCTTTAGCAAATATTTCCACATTTTGCTTTTAATAGACACCCAATGCTCTATATTCTGTAAATTAGGCTTACAAAGCGTAAATTATTATATCGTTGGACGTAAAACATCTTTGTTTTGCTTTAGAAACTCCCGAAAACGTAAAAGAATTACTTAATATAAGAAAATTGTTGACAAATTTAAGATTTTTGAAGAAAGACTAATAGGAATAACGAAATACCCTCCTCCTATCGAAATAAAAATTAACGCTTCCAAAAAAAAGGGCAAAGTAGCAGTTTTCAGAGGAGCAAGTGTTTTAATGGTTTTGTCGCTCAGAGCTATTTGGGTAGGTGTCTAATTTGGTGCAGTGTAGTGTAGGTGTTTGTGCTTCAGAATAGGTACACGTGCGTATGCTTTACAGCTATGAGTACACCACTGTTTCAGGGAGAGAACTTCTGAAGCACAAATACGTACACCGCACCAAATCAGACACCTAACCAAACACTATCACAGTAAGTAGCTAACAACTAACAGAACTAACACTTCCGCAACAGCTTACTACTGCTACAGATCAGCACTAAAAGTACTCTCCCTGAAAAAATAGTGGGGTCCTTATAGCCGTGAAGCATGGACACGTGTTATCTCTCCTGAAGCTCAAACACGTACACTGCACCAAAATCCTTACACCTACACAAACACCTTCACAGTAAGCTATAAACAAACAAAGTACTAAGACAAAACCGAAACCTAGGTACACCGGTACTTAGGTCTAGGTGAAGTACGAAGCAAAGCACGTACTATGCGTGCAAAGCGGAAATACTAATCGAGTGGTCTGAAAGTTTATACGCCTAAGGCGCGGAAACCGCAGGAATACGAAGAAAAAACTCAGACCGGCAATGCATCTTAATACACAAATAGCTATTTTATGTAAATTACAAAAACCTCTTTAACATTACTTTGAACTGAAAAATGTTCATATCGCTTACGAAAAACTGTTAATTTTCGTACTTGTCTTACGTTGATCGCATTGCATCCCATTGCTTGATGCTTTAGCTAGCTTCTTTGACCCCGGTATTAATAAACACTCCCATAGCGATTCTGTATTCGCGCTCCATTGTTTTACTGGCCGTTGATTACTAGTTCGTTTTTTTTTCTTTTGTAGCGTTTATGAGTTTCCGCAAATTCGTTGTTTTTTCTTTAATGAAATAAAGCATGCACATGAGGGTACTGTTAATTGAAAAGGCATACTTGGAATAGTTGAAAAGGAAGTTTAAATTATTATTATGTAGAACTTTTTAAACAACAATTGTATACAGTGTAAGTTCGTAACTTTGAATATACAATAAACTTTTTTTTTGGAAAAATACAGTTTTTTTTAGGTGTCCAACTATCATATTAAGTTATAAAAACCCTCCAAGGCAACTTAAAGACGTATTCAATAGCCCATAAGTTAATAAATCAATAGTGATTTATTTTTTATCGTTACTAATAATAATGACGAAATAATTGCAGGTTGGTAATGTAGGTTTAAGAATTGGGTCAGTATTTATTGACCTTAGCTCTTCGATGTATACAGTGGCGGCTCGTTAATGAAGGGCTCTGGGGCGCCGCCCTACCTGCAATTATTTCAAACAGAATTCAAGAATACTTTACTCAAAAAACCAAGAACGCAATGTATGTAAGCAATCAATTAAAATAATTCAAACCAAACGTAGCCCTATTCCAACGGGCAGGCTATACTTATAGACAAGCGAGTTGCGCGCTCTCAAGGTTGTACTAAGCGCGGGCGACCGATTATTCGTCCCGATTCAACGCGAGTTGCCATGACTACAAAGGCGTGACGTCATCTACACATCGCACAACGAGCTGCCACGGATGAGCTCCAATTTTCCGCGCCCAACAGCTGTTCGCGAATCGCGATGCCACGGTAGAATAATCGATATATTATTATGTACTCTGTCGATGCGACTTGTCAATGCCGCTAATGATTTGTTTATTTGTTTTGATTTGATTTATTAGTTACGTTATAAAGTTGGAAAAGTTCGTCTATAATATGAAGGTCAGTGATTTACAGAAGCTTGTGTTTAGTTTTCTGAGCTTAAGTAAAAAACTTGATTTAAAAAATGCAGAGCGGCCACTACCAATATTGCAAATGTGCAATCAGAATGTAAAAGTAAGGCACAGTTTACGCGTAAGTTTGACAAAGAAATATTATAATAAAAAATTCTGGATATGCGGTTGTGAGGACAAAAATTGTTTTTTTTTGTTCCGTGTAATCGTGTGTCTTTTTTTTGACGGGGATGATAATTGGACTATAAATGGGGTGCAGGACTTTCAGAAAAAATAAAAAAAAACATGAAAATAGTGCAAAACATCGTCATAATGTGGTAAGTTTTCAGATGTTAGGACAAACTTTAACTTCTTTAAGTAGTGCTGCTTATGCGGATGAAATTAAAATTCACAACGAGAAAGTTAAAAAAAAGCAGACACGTACTTTCGAAAATAATAGACATTTAAATTTTTTTTTTATTTAAAGCCAGCGCCCCCCCTGACTCGCTAGTCACGAGCCGCCACTGGATGGATAAGCTGCAAAGGAAGTCTCACACATCTTTTAAATATTCGATAGTCTTTCCAAAACTACATAGAAAAAAACAGCAATAAACAAAGCGTTCTCACGGTTAAACTAGGCATAACAGGAAACAAAATCAATTATAATCTGTTGGTTTTTATTCGATGTCATTTTACTAATAGATTGCGATCCGTAAATAATTTAAAGACCACGCTGCGTCGCTTTTGTTTTTCCATAACCAGTTATAAAACATTAATAAATACTTGTTGGCAATTATCGAGGAGCATAATAATAGGCAGACATTTTTCAATGAAACCAGATTTTCTACTCTATTGTGAAGCTGTTTCCTCTGCAGGTTGTAGACCTGATGAACAATTATTAATGTTGTTTATTAAAAACGTTAAAGATAAATTTCTGGTTTAGAAACGAGTTTTTGTTCGTCCAAAAGAAAGTCGTTGTCGTGTATGTTGTTTATACGTTTAATTATTGGAAAAATATAATGTATTCCGATAAAAGAAATGGTCTTGTATATAACTATTTATCTAAAATAATTAGTGGTGAAGAAGCAGTCTAGGAAGTTAGGTATTAAGTTTTAATGAGTTTACGGGCGTCTATTATAATATACAGGGTTAGCATTTCCCATAATATAATATCATTTAAAAAAAAGGCGAAGAAGTTATGACGTACAGTTGACGACATATAAATTCGTACACTCCACCCATACATAACTCAATTACAACAAAATTGGGTAAAACGGGTTTCTCACATTGCTGCTTATACCTGGATAGAACACCAGCTATATAAATAGCTGTAAATTATTGTATATACGATTTTTTGCCATAAGTAATAATTGTTATTTCTAAATATTTTTGTGTTTTAAATTACAGCCGCGAAATAAGAAAACTATAAAATAATACCAGGAAAACTACAAAAGTATACAGCGAAAAAGGGTAAATTTATTAACAAACAACAAATAAAACACTAATATTTGATCGCTGCGCCATTGGATTCTAACACAAATTGTAATGTTCTTGACTAATCTTGACATTGACAAAATGATACTTCTGGTGTAATCCGGAGTTAGCCCTTCCCAAATTTCTTCTATTTTATCAAATAACTTTATTTCCGTGGTTTAAAGATTATTTTTTTTAACATCAATCCCCAAGCATTTTCAATTGGATTTAAATCAGGACTTCTTGAGCACCAAGGCAGACATGCTACGTTGTTTTGTCTAAACCAATTTTTTGTTCCTTATCACTATTTTTTAAAAACGGTTTGGATGCAGCTGCTCGATTTCTTAATTCGGAACATTGTCTTACTCGGCGTTGCGTACGTCTAGATGAAGCAGGGAATCCTGTTATGTGCATAGCGGATACTGTAGTTTTAAATAGATTTTGCCTTAAATACTTCACCAAACTTCGGTCTTCTTTATTTGATGATTTTCTATTATTTCAACCAGACATTAAGTTTTTAGAAGTCTTAAAAAAATTATTTACTGCTGGGATCAGAAAGTTGAAGACTATATAGGAAAATAACATTTATAAATTAGATTTTATTTGTTTTTGAATTCCACCTAAGAGTCTACAAATATTGTAATCCAACATAGGTTGGAACTTTGTTTACTTGAATCTACCTACTACTGTATGTGATTTTTTAAATTGGAAATAAATTAAGAGCAAACACTAGTGACAAAATCGCCATTTTATTTTCTCATCAATATTTCATTTATTTTTGGTTTTCTCCAAAAGGCTGCCAAATACCCGTCTGGGTAGCAATTACCTACAGCTTTAGTTTTAAAAAATTAATAATTGATGAAAGCAAGAAACGAAATTGAATATTTAATTTCAATATGGGGATCTGCTACCTCTACAATAATAAAACCTTTAAAAAAATTACATAATAAACTTATTAAATGTAAAGGGTTTTCCAATAAGAACGATATGATTTCAAAATGAAATAAAATTAAAATAATTTCAGATACAACAAAACGTTTTATATTATCTTAAAGTATAGTCGATAACATTTATGTTTTGAATAACACATCGTTTAAATGTCCTCCGCGACTTCGTGTACACGAGCGAATTCGACGAACCCAATTTTCGATGACTTTATCCAATAAATCGGGCGTGATCTGACGAATGCAGGGTTCAATGTTCAACCTTAATGCATCAAGTGTTTGTGGTCTGTTTTCATAAACCTTAGATTTCAAATAGCCCCACAAGAAGTAATCTAAAGGAGTTAAATCACAGCTTCTTGGAGGCCACTGAACAGTAGCATTCCTTGAAATTATACTTTCGTCAAACTTTTGTTGCAGTATATCGATAGTTTCATAAGCAGTGTGAGATGTGGTACCGTCTTGCTGGAACCACATATCCTCCAAATCAAGTGCATCTAAATTTGGTCACAAAAAATTTCTTAACATCTGTCGATATCGTTCACCATTCACTGTAACTGCATCTCCTGCCTTATTTTGGAAAAAAAAATGGTCCGATGATGCCACCATACAGTTACCTTTAGCGGATACAAAGGCTTCTCATGAATCTGTTGTGGATTGTTTTCACACCAAAAACGGCAATTTTGCTTGTTAACGTATCCACTTAACCAAAAATGAGCTTCATCTAAAAAGATAATTTTTTTGGCAAAATTAGGATCTCTTTCAAGTTGTTCTAAACTCCAAGCAGAAAATTCTCTGCGCCGACGATGGTCCAGTGGCTTAAGTTCTTGGGTCAAAATAATCTAATACGGGTGTAAATTCAAGTCTTCTTTCAAAATACGCCAAGTTGTCGTTTTTTTAATCCTTAACTCTTGAGCACGACGAGGAATTGATAAATTTGGATCCACTGCAACACTAGCTCTTACAGCAGCAATATTCTCAACAGTTCTTGCGTTTCGATGTCTTCTTGGTGTTTTTACATCGTGAAGAGTAAAATTATTTTCAAATTTCTCAACGATGCGACGAATGGCAAGCAAAGGAAGACGATTATTTACACCAAAGTTTTCGCGAAGTGAGCGATAAGTGTTCACAAAAGATCGTCTATTTTCGTAAAATTTTTCGATAATAACCAAACGTTCTTGAAGCGCGTATTTAGCCATAATTAATTGTTATAGTTTACTGACAATAACTGACAACTGGTGACAGGTATAACTTTATTACCATGGTTACCATATCGTTTCAAAATCATATCGTTCTTATTGGAAAACCTTATATATAAAAACTTCCCTTTTTGGAACCCACAATAAATTTATACAAACCATTGGGATATTTAAACTGTATATAAATGAAAAATATGTGTTATTATTCATTCAATAACCATTAATAAAAAAAAATCAAAAATCATATTTAAAAAAATTAACACTTTACATAATCATCATACCCGACAAACTGAAACTCTTTTGGCAGTAAATATTAGAAGTAATTTCGGTAAACGATCATTATTATACAATGGAATTATGATCTATAATAACCTACCAAATAAATATAAAAACATTAAAAAATTATTACTATTTGAAAATCAATTTAAATTGTATTTTTTATCAAAATGATTCAATTTTTTTTTTGTAAGTGAATAATATTTGACTTTTTTATTAATTTCGTTAAATATATATATTTATGTATTTTTATAAAAAATTGTTAATTTTTAAGTTTCTTATTGTTTATAATTTATATTTCCTGTAATGGACTTTTAAAGTTCGTTGGGAATTTGTTAATAAAAAAAAATTGGTTTTAATTTACTCTTGCACATTTCTTTTTCTGCTTTTATTAATTTTTTAATTCAACCAATTTTAACGAAAAACAGTAGGTAATAATAATTGTACTTTAATGACGGGTATAAGGGCGATTTTTGCATAAAACGAAAAACTAACGAAATATGGATCAAAAACGAAATGGTTAAGGCGTTACTAGTGTATCCTCAAGATGAAATGTATTTTAATTTCGACGAATTGCTATATAAGCAGGTATTTTTACTGTGTAAAAAGCATTTATGGTTAATTTATCGTTCTTATTAATATAACAACTTGCACTACTAAAGTAAGTAGATTCTCAATTATTTTGAAATTATTACTTTTATAGTAAATTAAAGTAAATTTATTAATATCTCAATGTACTTTTATTCTTAATAAATTAAATTTAAAATTACAATTAGAACTAAGTAGCTACTTTCATGTATTTATCGGCAATAACTTTGTTCTTTTCAAAATTACGTGTAATCATGGCAGTGAGAGATAATAGCCCTAATCAATAAATAAAAATTAATTGACAGAGTCCCGCTGTTTCAGATTTTGTTAAAAGACGTGTTGGTTCATAATTCAGTTAGTTTTATGTAAATAATCTTATTAACCTGCAAGGTGATTTGCTTCTTGCACTGTGAAACTACGGGTTTGACGTGATTACTGCAAAAGAAAACGAAAACTTATATTTATTTTAATTTGTATACCTAATAGACCAGGGCCTTTGAAAATGGTAAAAAGTGAGCTATTTATTAAAATTTAAACTTTAATTACTCGAAAAACGTAAGATTCCATGTTACATTGATAAAGAAAAAATGAAAGTCGAAATATACTACTCAAAATTGTACATAATGATTTTTTTAAAATTCTGATTCGAGTATTTTTCGTTTTTTTGCATTTTTTGAGAACACTTACCACAGTAATGTATATTTTTCTTTGCACCTTCATAAAGTAGAGATTTCAACGAACAAAAAGCCCACCGACTTTTTTAAAAAAGCCGATATTTTGACGTGAGAATTTTCGATTGAAAATTAGGGTGCTTTTTCGATATTAAGTCAAAATAAGGTGAAAAAATAAATATTTTAAATCAAAAAAATTACAGTGTGTTTAGGACATAGGTAAGTTTTCACTAAATTTCGTGAAAAAAAAAATGTTTGTAAAAGATAAAAATAAAAAACCAAAAACTTGGTTATTTGAATTTTTCACATAAATTTTGAGGTTATGTGAAAAAAGTGTGAATTCAAAAGTTGTAGATCTTTTTATTGCCTACAACTTTGCCATTTGATGTTTTTCCATAGGACTTGTAGTTTTGCCGGAAATCGAGATAAATCGTTTTCTACCCTTAAAAACTCACCCCTTCCACTTGCCGACCTCGGATCGCCAGTAAATCATTTTTCCTTTCATTTTTGTTATCATCTCTTTTTTGTCCAATGGGTTTCATCCTACTATTATTTTTTTTGGTTTCAAAAATTATCGACTCTGGTCTATAAGTTATTGTAATATTTATTAAATCCAATTTTTCGCTTGGAAAGTAACAAGCCTAGATGAGTTAACAGGAATAAATTCCTAAGTCCCCTTGGAAATATTAAGTATGACTGTACAGTACAGAAGCCAGTTACAGATCAGGTTCATTGCAATACAAAATTAATTAAAATTAATTTTAAAAAATTAAATAGTATCAATTAAAATTAATTGGCATATTTCCAATTAGGTATAAACCTATTTTAACTTAATTAGCGTAATTTATAATTAGTTAAAACAATAAAAGTTATTATTTACTAACCACTTTAACAATATATCAATCTATGATTCACCATTCTTTTATTTATAAAATATATTCCTTGATTCGGCGACTCTATTTCAGAAAGTAATTTATTGGAAACTAGTATAACATAAATAATGGCCTATTCTTTGATATGTTTCTAAAGGCTTCCAGTCTAGTAGCAGTAGCCTGCTACTTGTCCCGCACATATAAATATTAATGCTAAAATATTGCATTTTCTCGACATGTGGAAGGTTATTATTTATCTTGTCAAGATAGAAGAATTTAGTTTTGGTGCATTTATTGAATGGCATATTATAACATGCCGCATAGAATACTGTAGCATATTATAAACAGTTGTGGAGGAATGTTTATTTTGTATTGGTATTTTATACATTATTAGGAGGTTCACGAAGGTATATTCATCGACATTTAGAATATTGTATCTTGTATGTCCATTAATTTATAAGGTAGGATATATTTGTCTAGGTTCCGTTGCTTTGACTTAATTTTATTATTGTTTGATTGAGGGTTGGCAAAAAAGTCGGAAACTGGTCAACGAGCACTTCTCCCGAGTGTATTATATTTTTTCTACTCCGGTTGTTTTGTATTAAAAAAAATGTTCTTTTTAATGCATAATTCAGGTAACCAAGCTACATATCCTGTACTTATGATAGATTTAAATTTTTATTAACATGACTGGTTGCTATGGAATTAATGTATTTGTTTGCACATTTTTTCAGTGTTCAGTTTTATCAGAAAAAAGGGTCAAATGGATGTGAATGCAGCAGCAGATGCTGCTTTGAGCAGCTCTATTGCCCAAAAATTCAGAAGAAATATACAAAACTGCCTACAAGGATTTGAAAACTTTTTATTTACTTACTTTAGTCTATTTACTTACTTTCCTAGGGAGGTAAGGATTTAGTAGAGAAGTTAATAGTTATTTATACTACAAGGGATGTAAGTAAATTTACTTACATCCCGTAAAGTATATAACATTTTTTCTCCTCCCCGCAGAATTTATTCTTGGATTTTTATTAATTTAATTCCATACTTTTCGTATGAAATTATGGACAGTTTTGACCGGTTTCTATAGCATCATAAGCATTGTTATTTTAACAACAACGTCAAGCTGACAATTTATTATCAAAAATTGAGAGAAATTGAAATTACTGATTTGTATAACAGCCAAGGATATGGAAGATTCAGCAAATATCGCTTGTCTGTCGCTGCTGCCAGAAAAATCGAGGAAGAGGTATGAAGCAACATATCAATACTTCAAGAAATGGTGCCAAACACTGCTAAATTTTATACAATATAACGAAGCCAGAAGTCTCCTGCAGTACTTCAAGAGTAACAGAAAACTTGGTTAGAGATGGAGAAATTATGGAGTCAGAACATTTCATACAAATTGAGAAAAACGAGAAAACATTTATCCAAATTTTGTAAATAATGTTTATAATTGTAATAATTGTACTATTAATATTCATATCACCTAATATTACTCAATTTTTATAAATCGTTGTTTTTATATGGCATAGACTATTACCGCCCAAGGGTGGTAAGTTGACTTACAACCCGTCGTCAAGCAATCAATACCTTTTTGGTAATTGTAGCTTACGTCCTTCAAAACAGTGTCAAAATGCGTTGTTTACAATATAGGGAGGAGAAAAACCTAATTACCTTCCCGAAATTAGTGTCAGTAAGGAGTAGCAAGCAGGGACTAAAAATTACATGTTTTCTTTTGACAGGCTACTTACAGTACAACGTAAAAGTTGCTTTCACATTCCTATATTAGTTTTGCATTCTCTTGATTGAAAAATTGACTGATTTGATTGATTTATTGTTTATTGCCATTTGTCAATATTTCGCAGTTAAATCCCTGTGAATACATTTTCATTGTTTAAGGGTCAGCCCCCTCTTCCCGAGAAAGTATTCCTAGGTACGCCAATGTACACTAAATCCCGCATATAAAATAGTACTTATTTCATCAAGACGCGTCGTATAAATGCAGAAGGTGTCCCAAACGAGGGTGCAAGACTGGTCTAAGTAGTAAAAAAACGCGTTTTATCTTCGGTAACACAATAAATGCCCGAATAATGACGACACAATGGTCCATTGAAAGGGCTTTCGTACTCTGAATTTGTGAATTGTGTTCCAAAGATGCTTGTCTATTGTTGAGGGCTATTATCATACAAACCGCTTTACAATGGCCCCTTTTTCGCTGTATGTGCCTGAATTTACAATATAATCTAATAATCAGAATAAGTTAGCTACTTGAAGATTTCAATGATTGTTGTCTTATTTAGTCGTATACACATCTTGGGAATTGTCCCATAAAAACATTTACCCTGCGAAACAATGTACGGTTAATTACAGTAATTGGGAGATTCCAAAATGGTGTAAATATAACAATGTTGCAATCACTGAGAGTTTTTGTAGCTCTAAAACTTACCCTATAGGGGAGGGTAGGGAGACTTGATCCCTTTTTACGTTTTATGAATATAATTCCAACCCTAAAAGACATGTTTAATTTCTGTGGACTGCATTTCACTCTAGCAACATTTCTGCCAGTTTTAACACTCTTTCGGCCGTAAAATATTTAATCTCTACCAAGCAAAAACCTTTTTACAGGCATGGTGTAGCGGGGATCAAGTCTACCCCTCTCAGGGAGACTTGTTCCCTGTTGCTGGGAGAGTTGATCCTGTCTGCCTACTGTAAAATTTTAAAATCATTTTCCGCTAATAACTTGTTTTACATCTAGTTATTTTATTAACTGGTTAAATAATGAACATAGTTTTCACGAGTGTATGTAGTAATGTTTATTACAAAATTTTTCTTATACAATGAAAAAGTTTAACCGATGGAAACATTGGGAAATTTTATGTTAAAATTGTAGTACCCACGTCTGATGTACGGCACTGGCAGAATTTTTTTCACACTGCCTCTTGGTACAAGCCCCTCGTCTCTATGCTGGAAAGTGCTTTTTTTCCTTTCTAAGAAAATTCACAAGTAATCTCGGAGGCGGATTTATCAACTTCGGTTACTTCTCCTTTTTTCCGCCAAATTCGATAAACACAAAGTCTTTAATGCTGAGATTACATTAATAACATTACATTAACACAAAACGCCAAAATGTATTACAACTAGAACTCAATATGAACCGAAGTACTCATTCATATACATAGAGACTAAACAAAAATGAAAATATTATTTACCGTAAAAGATGTTCCACCTGTAGAAAAAATAAAAGGTATCTTAAAATTAAAGAAATCAGTTACAACGCAGTTAAATGTTGTTTCGTTACTCACAGCTAATGTGACATAACCAATGCTACCACCGAAACTAATACAAATCAATTGACCGCGAAAATCAAAAGGGGGATCAAATCTACCCCGGGATCAAGTCTCCCTACTCTCCCCTAATTTTTTGTTGCTAGTTTCTTTAAAAATCAAACCTTAAAAAACAGTATGTATGTACTAGGTGATTCAACGATGGCGATGAGTAGATTTTATGCCTTGAAGATAAGATTTGTCGATAATAAGCTTTGGTGTTATTGTATGGTTGGAAATTCTGCACAATTTAAAAATATTTTTAGGGTGCGCTCAAGAAGAAGGGAGGTCATACATTTTAATTTTCTTAAATGAGACATTCTATATTTGAATCTTCTTCTTCTTATTGCGCTCTTTCCCTTCGAAGGTTGTCGATCCAAATGGCGATTGTAGCCTTGGAAACTGCAGCACGAAATACTTCTGTAGATGAGCGGTCAACCAACTTCTCAGGTCCTTCAGCCATGACTTCTGGCGTCTTCCTACTGATCTTTTACCTCTCTCTTTGCCCTCTATTATGTCGGAGTAACTCGTATCTTTCACCCCTCAGCACATGACCTAGGAATTGTAGTTTTCTTTCTTTGATGGTTTTTAGCAGATTTTTGAATTCTACATGCCATTTTATAACTTTCTCACTTTGGGTGTAACATACGAAAAAGTTATAGTTTTATCCAAAAAATATCTACATTCAAAGGCAGTGTAAACTCGAAAGATTCAACTAAAATGTTAAACTCAACATACCAGTCGTTAGTCAGTTGTATATACTGAGAATGTGTGAGAATTTCTCGGTAGAGCTAGAACCATATAGAAGAACCATTTGGTGGAATTAATTGTATTCATAGAAGAGCGACCAGTTTAATTATTGAGGAAAGATAACTAGAGTTTGCAACTGAGTACAAGCTTCCAGCGCCCAACGTAAACACTTTTGTTATCCTGGCGAATAGTGGAGGTCAGTAGTAAATTTAAAAAATTATCATCATAAAAATACAATAAATACCGTGCGAGCAAAAATTATTTGCATCAAAGAGGGCCTTGCATCTAAGAACGTAATGCTTAGCCGTAGAGCTTAATACCTGTTGGGTGTCAGTAACTACCTGAATTAACAATCAATCAGTTATTCCGTCATCTTTGACAGTCGTTACAAATAATTTGATTCATCGCTAATTTTTCCAATTTCTTGAACAATTCACATAATGGGCTTTACGGAACAGCACAAAACATTCATGGTTGAAGCGTATTTTCGGAACGGGGTTAGAGTAAATTGTGAGTGGCAATACAATCCGGGTTTGTGCATGGACGATTTTTACGAACATTTTCTTAACGTTGCTTTTATTGCTGGGGATTTTTATCATTGCCTGGAAAGAACCGTGGCTGTGTTTAGGGAAACAGGTTCTATACAACACAAAAAAGGCAGCTAAATTTATTTCCTTATAAAGTACAAGTATTATAATTTTGTAAACAACAAAAATAAATTTGTATTTGTCTACTTAATTTATTACTTATTAGTTTGGCATAATCATGCCATAATATGAATTTGACAAAATTATAACCTAGATTTGGTTGGATACATCGTCCCCATATCATTGTGATCTAAGTCAAGCCCTACGTTTTTTAATCCAAGCCCTCTTTGATGCCAATAATTTTTGCTCGCACGGTATCTTACCTTTAAATGGAGCTCTTAAAATTCAGGTCGATTCTTTGTTCTTTAGAATTAGAAAAGTGCTGAATGACACGTTCATTGAAATTGCATTAATTTCGCAAAATTAAGTTCGTTAACAATTTTAAGTATTTCATTTTCTGCACTACCAATATTTTAATTCACCCACGGACCATAAAAATAGGAAATTATTACAACAAACAGTAAACAAAATCGATTTTTATAAATCTAAATACCCGAAACTCAAATCAAAACAATACCATCGACCACTTCTACGGTGGCTGCGGAGTGCTGCGACTCATGACCCGACCCGCGCTAATAAATCCAATTTGCTTAAACGTTCGGCTACCGCTTGGTCGCTGTGATATCTTTAGGTACTTCCGTCAAGCTTTAAACCCTCGAGGTCAATAATTCCGGACGACAGCCCAATGCTCGGGTTTGTTTACGGGGGCCGGTTAAAATATTATAAGCTAAAAAATACACTTAATACCTCTTTCCTGATATATATTTTTGGGAGGTCATTGACCAAATAACCTAATGGAAGAGACGTCACTGCTGGCGAGGCAGCGAAAGACCAGTGGCGTGCAGTGACATTGGAAACAGGGTAGGCATAAAGGTTTGGCGGGGTAAAAGGAACACCGCCGGAGGCAATGCGGCGCAGGCGAAAATTTTTTTATGCCAGACCCAAATTTCGTTAAAAATTCGGTCAACTATTATTAAATTTCTGTAATTAAATTAGATTAAATTTGGTTGTTCGAATATTTTTTGAAAATAGTAAACACGGCCAACAGAACATTTTATTAACATGACTGCAACCTGTAAGCCACTTATGATTATCATAAAACTTATCGCTAAAATACCTGTTGCAATTTTTCTTTTGCTGCACAATTTTAAGGGAGGAAACAGGATGCCTCGTTAAAATTATGGCTTGTTTATTTTCAAAACTTCTGGACCGAAACGGAATTGTTTTTAGCCCTTGTACGCAATTTTCATTATCACTGCACTGACACTGCATTGTTATGGGTAACAGGGTAACAAACACTAATTATCTGTAAAATAAAAAATATACGGGACACTAAAAACGCAAAATTATTATTAAAAAAGAAATATCTTTATAACGCAATAATTGCAAATCGCGCACGTGTCCGGACTGCATCGCTGGGCCGCGCTGGCGATAGTAAGTAAACAGTTAATTTCCGCAAAATCCCGAACGGAAGTAACGGAACTGTAAGACTCTATTTTAATAAAATTCAGTAAAAATATAAAAGATGTATTACTGCACGACGGCTTAACAAAAACTAAAATTACCTACTTCTATCCGTACCCTTGATACTTCTAAACCTCATAAAAATGGGTATGTTTATATACACAAAACTAATTCTAAGCGTAACATGATACTTATATGGGCCTGAAGGCGCCAAACTTTACTTATCAATAATGTCTTTGAAAATAATAATATAACTACAGAACCGAAAACAATGCGACCTGACGTTTCACACGTGACAAAATTAATTGCGCTACGACATTTGCCAATCGCTCTGTCTCGTTTTAACATAAGGCGCTACATCCCTGCCTTTAAATCCGTACTTGAAACCCGAAAATATAGGTGCTGCCTTCAAACGAAGCTATAGCCTGCATAAAATTTTTAAAACACCTTCGTCCTGCTCATATGGGCCACCTACAAAGGAAATATTATGCTGATTTCGGTCGGTTTTAAATGCGATTATTACGTTTGTTTGATGATTTATGTTTATGTTGGGACAATCCTTGATACTATTATAGAAATAAAGTATAGACGATTAGTAGTTTCATAAAAACGTAGATAGGAAACGCATAATAATATGATTTTCTGTAAAAATTAAATTGGGAAATGTTATCATTTTTTTTGTAAATTTATGATTTTACTAGGGTCATTGGCTGCACGCCACTGAGAAAGACTTTTGTACAGATTTTAGAACATTAGAGAATATGGTTTTGTATGAAGTTTTCAATAAAAGTAATTAGAAGATGATTACGATACAATAATACTACTACGTCTCTCGCCGATTTCGATCGATTGACCGTTAAGAAAGCAAGTTATAAGGGCATGCAAGAGGATATTAACTGTACGATGTTATAACAGAAATATGATTTTTTACAACCCAACTATTTTTTAATGAATTTTTTGTCGGTAACTATTTAACTTTAAAACCTTTCTCAGTCACCATAGCTACTCCATAACTTAAATTTTGTTGGCTTTAACCAAGGCCGTGTAAGGTGTCGCGAGTCGCGGCCGACCGCAGGTGTAAAAATAGAAAGTGATTTTGTTTTAAGTCAGGTGAATAATAATTTATTTAGCATACAGAATAACTATTTAAAATAATTTTGTTTATTTATTATTAGTATTTTATTCTTTAGGGTTAATAGCAGCTTTTATTAACAATAAGAATACTTCGTAAATTATTGAAGTTATGAATCAATAGTAATTATGGAGAGATGCAATTTTAGGAGCATCTAAAACTATATCCGATTTTTCTGAATTTTAGAAGACATGAAACAACTTTTTTGTTAATTCCCGTATCAGTCGCTTTCTGTCATATTCGCTATAAAGTTTTTTTCACAAAACGTTGGGTTACAATCTCCATTAAGAATTAACCAACAAGGATACTTTGACTGTGACATAAATAACCTTTTCAGAAATGGTTTTATCACAGTCAATATGACCCGGTTATCTTAATTTCTACTTTACTATGCGTACGTGCATTTCTGCCGATGCCAAAGCTGACTGATTATCCCAAACTTGGCAAGTATTCCAAAATCTACTTTCAACCACTCTAACTCCACGTAGGCCTTCTCGAGATCGTCCCAACCTTCATCTGAAGTTGGAATATCGCTCCAGGAAAGGACTTTGATTTTTTTCCTTCTGGACAAACGCCGATACTGATTCCTTAGATTTCAGAGCCTTTCCAAGACTTCCGAGACACCCGGATTGAATGATTTTTGTTGAATTTAAATTTTGCATAGTCCCAAGACCAGTAGATACTAAATTTTTAACCAGTCCCTCCCTGGTTTAATGCCTAAGGTGCGGCTAGAAGCGGCTTCGTCGAGAAAAGAGTCGCTTCATCTGAGGAAAGCATGAAAAATGAAAACGCGTTTGTTACTTGAAGAATGCGGGATGTAAATCAAAACTCGACGCAATTTATCTACTGTATATGGTGAATACTACATGAGACCGGACTGGCGCCTCTAGTCAGTGCGGCCACGGTCGAAGGACTTTGCCACTTGCGGGACTTGATCCTATTTAGCATTTTCACTTCTCATTGATGTGCTTGACAGATGTCTCTTTATTGTTGTGGATTAGAACTGATTTAAATCGCCTGTATCGTAGATTTTTTTTTAAACATTTTTATTTCTTTCTAGTCGTCTTCTTACTCAACTGATTCTTGATAAAAGCAGAATGCAGCCAGAAAACTTACTTCTACATTGAAGTAAAAGAAGAAATTATGAAGCAATGTCTCAGCTATCAGGAAGGGCAATAAACTATTTATTCTGAGGTACCTACTATATAAAAACTGATGGTTTGTCTTCTTTTGCCCTATAATGTATCTATCGATCCCTGTGAAAGCAATGGACCAAAAATTAAGGTAACAGATCCCGTTAAAACCTCATATACGTCTTATGTATCAATTGATATTCTTCTATTTTCTATTCTGTTAAAGTCAGTGGAGACTTTCCAAGTACGGTTGTAGGAAGTACGAATCACTGACACCAATGTGCCACGTAGTCAGTTCACTTATTACCAATTTTTCACCATCAAGAAGCACGGTCACTTATTAACTGAAGACTGAAGTAGCAGAATCAAAAATTGTATTTTCTTTTATCGTGTGAGCTTGGTCGACCACAATTAACAAAATCAAAATCTCAGTTGGTGGTAAATAAAAATGTTGCAAATTTTGAATTACCTTTATGATTAGGTATTTAAAAAATACTAGCATTAGATTAAACAAATTTAAATTAACACTATTAGAACTAGATCTTTCATAAGAACACGTGTATGTATTTTTGTACTTTTGACAAGACATGGAGTTATTCACCGGCGTAATGACACCCCTTCAATAATACCAAAGCCCAACTACAGCCAACTAAACGCTAAATAACAATAAGAGCAGCTTCAAATCCCGGTAGGTGGTAACTGAAAACGTCGCAAATTTCACCTGTCACATTATCAAATTTACGATTACTTAAAGAAGATCAGTCATTGATTGAAGTAATGAAACCAAGTGCCGCTGGACAGAAAGTCGTCTTCGGTGCGTGCGTGTGTATGTGCTCGCCACTGGACAGAGAAGTCAATAAACCCGGTGCACCTGTTGGCCTCGGGTCACCTATCTACTCATAGCTGTAGCCTGCAGCATCTTGGTTGGGTTGGGACAGATTATACGAAAAGACGATGGGATAAAGAAATGCCAGATTTATTTGTTGACGTTTCACTGTCTTATTGACAAAAATGTTATCAGCTATATTACGTCGATTGAATGTTTATTTTAGTTTTGTTATCGTATACTTGCACGAAGGCAAACATTCTTGAACTAAGTAAAAATTGGATTTGTATATCAGCAAAGACACATAAGCTTTATTTAAGTAGTGAATTTACTTAATATATGCTCACACTAAGATAGTATTAATTTCTGCTAAATTTTTGCTTTATTGTTTTAAGAAAAAATTTTATCTACCGTGCGAGCAAAAATTATTTGCATCAAAGAGGGCCTTGCCTTGCATCTAAGGACGTAATGCTTAGCCGTAGAGCTTAATAACTGTTGGGTGTCAGTAACTACCTGAATTAACAATCAATCAGTTATTCCGTCATCTTAGACAGTCGTTACAAGTAATTTGATTTATCGCTAATTTTTCCAATTTGGGAAGATCTTATGGAACATAAAGAAGCAGCTAAATTTATTTCCTTATAAAATGCAAGTGTTCCAATAAATACAAGCCGCAGATTTTGAAAGACGCAGAATTACTGTCAATGGTTTACCCGTGGGTTTACCCAAAATTTATTGGAATGAAATGATTTACATGATTTCAGCAATTTATGTAATTCTTTTTCTTTTTCTTTCTGTATATTCTTACTGTGTTAATTTTGTAAATAACAAAAATAAATTTGTATTTGTCTACTTATTTTATTACTCATTAGTTTGGCATATCATATCATAATATGAAGTTGACAAAATTTTAACCTAGATTTGGTTAGATATATCGTCCCCATATCATTGTGATCTAAACCAAGTCCTACGTTTTTTAATCCAAGCCCTCTTTTATGCAAATAATTTTTGCTCGCACGGTAATAGATTACCTAATTTGTTCAGATTTGTCCAACTGATTACAAATAGGAAACAGCCATATCAAACAATCTAATCAATTAATACAGAAACTTGCTTAAATATAATTTTTGCTTGGAATAACCATTTTTTTACTTCTTTTTTATAATATCTAATAATGCCGTTGAAACACCTTCAACTAGGATCAGACAAGCACGGAGATACTTGAAAGAAATCATAGAGTTCTCCAAAATAGTACAATTTCGTGACCCGTTCTTTGGTCAAGAAGATCAAAGTATTTAGTTATAAAAATAGAACTAATTTATTGAATTACCTTATATTATTAAAATAGATACCATCTGGCTAAATGCAAGCTACTTAAGATCTCCTTTTTGAAGCATAGTTTTATGCTTTTATTAAAAAGAAATATACTTAATTTGACTGCAAGAACTTATTTCCAAAATTTCCTTGTGTTCTTAAATCATATCTAAATAAATTGTTTTAAATTTTTTTTCTTAAAATAAGTATTTATTGAAATATATGATATACCTACTAATTTGTGTCATTGCATTGGTCGAAAAGCATTTATTTAAATGAAGTGGGGTAGCATTTAAACTAAGTAAATATTGACAAGGAAATATAAGTTCTTGAAATAAAATATTTTTTCCTTGTACATTTTTATAAAAATAAAATAACATTGGTCTTTTTTTTGGACAAACACTAACCTGACCGCTAAAATATCTCCTAACAAGATAGATTTAATTATGAAAATATCACTCCCATTACTTTCCATATTATGATTCGCATATTATAATATTTATCATTACTGCAACAGGCACGATTCTCATATCTTTTACCTGATTATACAAGTTGTTCAAATAGTAGAATATAAACAGATTTGATGAATTTTACTTACCCCCCCCCCCTTTTCAGACGGATTTTTTGCCAGCGCCACTTACCATACCTATACGAGTAGATACATAACTCCTTGACTTTACTAAAAAAAATACTTTTTCGGACTTCCATTGTCTTTATTTTGTTACTTAACACAACGTTTCGGTTAGTTAGTATCTCTAACCGTTTTTAAGTATAAACTGAGACTGAAAACGGTTAGAGATACTAACTAACCGAATCGTTATCTTCAGTAACGAAATAAAACTAACGGAAGTCCGACAAAGCCATTATTGTAATAATACTACATACATTGTCTACCACCTTCATACTTGACCTTACGTTGCATGTATTCCGTGGTTAATTTTTCACGATTTCCATCCATGTAGTTTGTCCGTTTGTATAGGTAACAAAGTAACCAAATGTGTAAACAGGTTGCCGGCCACGAAATGAACCAAATGAACTGATTGTTTTTAATTTTATTTACAGTTTATCAAATTTGTTTAAAACGGGTCATGCTAATGAATATTAATAAACAATACTTTTTGTGATGGGAAAAAATTTAAATGAGACTTTAAATAAGGATTAAATGTATAATTAGAAGCTTATTATAATAAGAAATTGTCATGAATAAAGATATATTTTTTATTGGTAATAAAGGATTGATCCCCTTATTCTGTATTTAAATTATACGCACCCGTTAATCGTCTATAGAAATGAATATATAGATAAATTGGACAGGGTTATGCATCACTCTTACGTGATTGTGCATACGTCTTTGTAAAACCTCTTTGTAAAATATTTAATTTGGCCCTAAAAACCTCATGCTATCGTGATACTTGAAAAAAATCCAAAATAACTCCTGTGTATCTTGTATCAAAAAGGTGATAAAACCAGAATCGAGATATACAGACCAATAAGTATCATTATTAATTTTTCCAAATGTTTTGAAATGTTTCTTCATAAAAATTTGTACTTCCAAGTTAAGAGTAAGCTGTATGATAAACAACACGGTTTTGTTAAGGGCTTAAACTCTACAACATCCAACTTAGTTTGTTTTACACAATTTGTGGCTGAAGCCTTTGATCAGAACTGTCAGGTTGATGTTATTTTTCTTAGGCATTTGATAGATTGGACCATAGAATTTTACTTAATAAACTTAGCTTGTTTGGTATTTCAGATAATCTTATAAAGTTTTCCATTCTTATCTAAATGTACGACAACAAATAGTGGAGTGCAGTGCCATTGGATGCTACATCGGGTGTACCACTACAGGGGTCCATTTTGGGTCCTTTAATGTTAATAATATTTATTAACGATATAGTTAATAATCTTGACAGTATGCCGATGACAAGAAAATCTATGCTCGTATTCGTAACCTGGCAGACTGTGAAAAACTTCAATTGTCCATTGACACGATATCAGATGGTGTGTTCAAAATAAATTGCCATTAGATATCAGTAAGTGTAACATAATGACCTTTTTATTAAAACGACATACCATTGTATATGATTACAAAATTAATAACATTGCAGTGGACAGAGCTGAGATTTTTCGCGATTTGGGTGTATTATTTGACAGTAAACTATCTTTTGTTCCCCACATAAATGACCTTGTTGCCTCTTGTCATAGATCCCTAGGTTTTATAATAAGATATTCTCGTGATTCTTTAAATTGTCATACACTAAAAATACTTTTTTATGCATTTGTAAGATCTAAATTGGAGTACGCTTCGGTTGTATGGTCTAAATATTATCAAGTGCACCTTAATCGCATTGAAAGGGTCCAACGACGTTTTCTAAAATATCTAAGTTTTAAAATTGAGGGTCAGTATCCTGAAATCGGTATTCTAGAAGAAGCTCTATTGCAAAGGCACTCGTTTTTCTCCTTAGAAGATCGACGTACAGTTTATCAACTTAAATTTCTTCATAATATCTTGCATAATAGAATTGAATGCAGTGATATATTAGAAAACCTGCAATTCCTTGTCCCTAGAAAAACATATTTGACATTTTTTTAGCTGTGGTTTATCCAGTGTAAATCTAAATTAGCGTGTTAGTGTCTTTTTAGACATAATTAGTCCTTTATAATACAATAATTTAAGTCTAAATTTCTTGTTATCACAAAATTTTTGAATTATTGTTATAACATTACTTACCCATTTTATTAAATAGCCTATAATATACCCATTTGTAAATTGGTTCATTGTAACTGTGAAATGGTAAATAAATAAATAAAATAAATAAATAAATTACTCGACCAAGCGTCAAATTTGCCTTCTTCGGAAAACTAATTTAATATTTTAGCTAATACAAACGCAAATGGTCCTTAGTCGGTGTCTTGCTCTTTAGACATCGGACGCAATAAAAAAATCAAAAGAGCTTGCGCAATTTTGCAGCAGGCGACCAAAAGCTGTTTTGGTGTCGTGAATGGCAACCTATAAAAACCAAAGCCCCGTTAGTGCAGAAATATTATAGTGTGCCTTTTCTATAGCCTATTAAGCATTGTACTTTTTTTTATGAACCTGTGGTTCAAACTCATTTAGATATCGTAGCTTTTTGCTGAGTAATTATGGTTAAATATATCCTATAACTTTTTAGGTAAGTTGCCATATTTAATTTTCTATAATTAGATTTAGGTAATATCCGTAAAATTTAGTAGTACTTATTCTTTATAAAATACAAAGTTTTGTAAATTTATTATACGTACTTACTTAGTTAAGCAAACAGCTTTAGCTGACCTTCACCGAGTTGAAAATGAAGATGTTTCTATTTAACTACTAGGAGAACCAATATTTTGAAGGTAGAAAAAGTTATAAAGGATTTCATATAAGTTGGTATATCTTTATTTTAACAATAGTAACAAAATCGTTAGGTTAACTTTGTTAATTTAATAATAACTACAATTCTTAAAGTACAAAATTAAATAGTACCAAATGACAAAACCTGACAATATATCCATATAATGGTACATAGTTATTGGTCACAGCACTGTTTACAGGCCAGCCGTGCCCTCCAAGGCTGACAAATGAACAATACTGCTGCAGGAAACTCCGCCTGCCGCCAACTCTATTGTTTTAGCAGGTTGACTAGCAGGTGCCTGGGAAATTCTGTGTTAATAGGTGTAGATACAAGGGAAAATGAAATTATTATTTTATTAAAAGTTGAATATTTATTTACGTATCTCAATGAAGTTTAATTTAACCATTAATTTAAATCTAGATACCTCATAATTAGAAAGAACATGATTGTCAAGTTATTATTATTACAAATAGGTAGGGTGTTATATTATACAAGGTGGGTTTTGTAACAAATTCAGTAAACCCAGTTTTTTTTTGGAAAAATGTTAAGTTGTGGTCTTTTTTATAAAAAAAAATGTATATCAGTGTTTCCCAAATTAAAGATAAGATGGTATCGATAATTTTTTTAAATGGCAACCCTAGTTTTTTATTGATTAATTGTTAAAGGGCATATGAAAATATACATAAGTACCAAATTTCAAATTTTTATTCTTTGCCATTTATAAGGTATTTTGAGAAGTTGAAAGCACGAATAAGATATGAATGTAGGATAATTTCTTCCGAAGTTATTAGAAATGTTCAAAACTAGTTTTACTTGCATTTATGATATTGCCAAATAGCGAATGGACAACATTTTGACCATTTGGAAAACATTTACAAATTAAAGAAAATAGACGCCCAACCTTTTTTGAATTTGAAACAGATCACAAAAGACAGAGGAAAAAAATATACAGGTATTTTAAGCAAATTATGTAGGTACTACATAAAAGTACGAAGTAAAGCTGACTGATGTAATTTTTTTAAAAAGTCTCAGAAAAAAAATTCAATTTTAGTATTTTATGTTTTTGCTGTGTTGCTGTAAAAAAAACCCACAGGCTTTGCGTGGTACCTAATACCAACATAGTTTACTACGTTAAGAAAGCGAATATTTTGGCATTTGTGTAACTGGTTTTTATATTGGAATACACAGGGATCCAAGCACGTCCTTGTTAGGACTCTACGGGCAGCCATAACCCAAGCAATCCCGGCACAGCGGTAAAATGCATTAAAAGCCCAAAAGCACAGCGGCTATCAATACACCGTAGCGCCATCCCAGATCAATTAAGTGCATCACAAACACGAAACATCTGCCGTTTTGCAGACTAGAAACAGATCAACGCCGGCACCCACTAGAATGCGCGCAATCCGTTTAAGAAAAGCCATAAAAATATTTAGAAGATACTATAGTGTCCACGAAAATATTCGCTTTTAAATAGTTTTCTACGTTCAAGAATTTTAGCGTTTTGGATAAAGTATTAATACCTTGAGATCTTATGACTTTTTAAAATATACTTTGTGAAACTCCCTAGACTGTTACGTTAACGGTTTCTCGGTAATCTTGTTTATCTGTAACAAAAGCTCTCTATTATCATGGGAAAATTCTCGAGCCTGGGAAAACGAAACGTATTGTTGTGTTCAATTGGAGTTAAACGTTGCCGCCCTGAAGCGTCGGATTGGGACGCTTTCAGACAATACCAAGTGAAAACTTATTGTCTGACAGGGCGCAAGCCCAGCAGGAACAATAGAGTTTGCAGACAACGGCGGGCGGAGTCTCCTGCTAACAGTATTGTTCATTTGTCAGGCTTGCAGGGCGGGCTAAGTTCTTCGGTGACCAATAAGTATTATCAACTTGCATAAACATTACACATACTATTGTCCTGAAAAAGTTACTAAATAATAGATAATTTTGAATGAACAATAATTAGGTAGGTACCTATACCTACTTTTACTTTACTTGGACTTATTCTGTTTATTAAAAATCATAATATTTTTACTGTCGTACCTAGTTTGTAAAATTCTTATACATGTACGAAATACGTAGGTACCTACCTATAGAAGGTACCGTGCGAGCAAAAGTTATTTGCATCAAACAGGGCCTTGCATCTAATGACGTAATGCTTAGCCGTAGATCTTAATACCTGTTGGGTGTCAGTAACTATCTGAATTAACAATCAATCAGTTATTCCGTCATCTTTGACAATCGTAACAAGTAATTTGATTCATCGCTAATTTTTCCAATTTCTTAAACAATTCACACAATGGGCTTTACAGAACAGCACAAAACATTCATGGTTGAAGCGTATTTTCAAAACGGGGTTAGAGTAAATGGTGAGCGGCAATACAATCCGGGTTTGTGCATGGACGATTTTCACGAACATTTTCCTAACGTTGCTTTTATTGCTGGGGATTTTTATCATTGCCTGGAAAGAACCGTGGCTGTGTTTAGGGAAACAGGTTCTATACAACACAAAAGAGGAGCAGGAAGGCCATCTGTAAGAACAGAAGAACTTGTTGCTAACGATCGTGAAATAATGCAAAATATGCCAACAAATTGTATAAGACGCCCAAGAAGTGGGAATATCTTATGGAACATGCAGGACTTTTCATAAGAAGCAGCTAAATTTATTTAAATTTAAGAAAGGATTATCCAAGAATGTGGTAACATTTCTCCAGAGATGCTGGTCAACACTTTCGAAAATATGAAGATACGTGTGAATTTATGCTTGGAGCATTGGAGCAATTTCAGCAATTTATGTAATTATTTTTCTTTTTCCTTCTGTATATTCTTACTTTGTTAATTTTGTAAACTACAAAAATAAATTTCTAATTATCTACTTAATGTATTACTCATTAGTTTGGCATATCATATCATAATATGAATTTGGCAAAATTTTATTTAACCTAGATTTGGTAAGATATATCGTCCCCATATCGTTGTGATCTAAACCAAGCCCTACGTTTTTTAATACAAGCCCTCTTTGAAGCAAATCATTTTTGCTCGCACCGTATATGACCTATAGCCATTTTATTTACATTAAAGTTTTTAATTCGTATAATTTAAAACAAAAATTCTTTTGGAGGTCAAAAATTGGGTCCTGACGAATAAAATACCAAGAATAATTTTGATTATTAAAGCTCATAATAAAAAATACTTATTGGTATATGATTTACACTTACTTAAGATAAAATCTTACTGGAAAAAAGAAAAGTGCATCAGACAGCTTAAAGTTTACTTTATTTGCAATTGTACAGCATATGCGATAATTTTACGTCGAGTTGACCGACGTTTCGTTATCTTATGCTTTTATCTTCCCCAATATGGTCAATCATTTTGGGTCGATTGGTCGAGAACCGATTTCGCCGTGTTATGAACAGCATAAATCTGCACAAATCTTCCAGTTGGTTTTATTATCGCTTCAGGAAAAATCCAACAAATGTTTGCCGAATTTGCATGGCAGCAATATGGTAAAATACCTATCGTAGTCGGAAAAATGACAAGCGCGGGGACGCGCACTACGCGGCAAGAATCGCGCGGCAGAAAATAGTATGTTATGTCAATAGTCGCTGCGTTGTAGTCGGGATCTCGCTGGCTGCACGGCCAACTCAATACATTGTAGTGGCCGCGCGACTTTGGTCGCCTATTCACTATGCAAAATATGAGAAATCTGTTTTAAGGTGGGATTAACGACGCCATTTTCTATCTTCATTTCGATTTGCCTAACTATATTGACGATTCGCCTGCGCACTGCAGTGCGATGTTGATCAGAGTAGTTATTTTTATGCTTTTGGCATACGAAGAAAAGGCATACATTTTCTGGAGCTGGTAGAGCAAGGCGGATGTTAGTCAGCCGGTCATAGTTTTGTTTACTTTCGTGTTTTGTGCAATTACGACATCTCAAAGTAGGAATATACAGAAAGAAAAAGAAAAATAATTACACAAATTGCTGAAACCCAGACAGCACAAAGACATCTTAAAGATATCCAAAAGATGTCAACAATAGACATTCATGACGTCTTATGGACGTTTCTTAACGCCATCAAGACATCTTATGGATATCTTAAAAAGGTCGTATGTTACAAAACCCAACGTCTATACCACATCTTATGGACGGCTTACAGATATCTTATGGACACCTTATAGATGTCTCATGGATACCTTATAGATGTCTTATGAACATCTTATAGATGTCTTATGAATACCTTATACATGTCTTATGGACACCTTAGATACATTTTATAGGCCAAACCGCAGAGCCCTAAAACATTTTGTTTTGTTTGTTAAACATGAAACATCATATTGCTTAATAATTGGTTTTATTAACGTATTACATAATTAAAACTTTTTTAATAATGAATTTCGCCTATCTGTGGCCCTTCTTAGCCACGTCGCGATGGCATCCTCGGCATCTTTTCTACTGTTTTGAAGCCATGTTTTGTCAGCAGATTTATTGACACTGCATCCACTGATTATAGGCCAATTTTAATTATTCGAAAACTAAAAACAAACACCACACCACAGAAAAATATGTACCATACAAAACGTTTTTTAATCTACAATTCGTTTTCTTTTGACGGTTCACTAAGTAGAAAGTAAAAAACTGCAAGTCATCATCAGCAAAACTATCAAAAATCAAGCCCATCGACAGTTGACAGTGTTGACCTTGCGTCAATTTCAAATGGCAGTGGGGAGCGCTTTGTTGCCAATCCTAAGTTGTTCGCGATGTTGCCAAATTTACCGATTCTAAAATTTAACTCTATTGTTTGTCGTTTACAAAAAAAAACGATTCAAGAAAACGTCCGAATTGGTAACAATCATTTAAATTCGATTAGACAAGTATACAAAAAAATAATAAAAGTTTTGAGAACGGCGACGGTCGGATTTGTTCGGGCTAACGATCCCAGATGGCGGCAATCCAAACTGTCCATTTAAAAAATATATAAGCTAGAGAAAGACAGGGATACTACAAAGACAGAAGAGAGACAAATCTCTTTCTGTGCTATAACCTAAAAAAAACACGAACGTCATATTTACGATATTTTAGCGACATCTTATGGACGTCATCTTACAACATCTTATGTATGTCTTGAAAAAAACTTCTTTAAGATGTCTTTTGTAGGTCTGCAGGCGTTCAGACATAATTAAGACCTAAAATCGACGTCTTTAAGACATTGTGTGCTGTCTGGGAATTGGCCACCGCCATGCTACAAGCATAAATTCACACGTCTCGTCATATTTTCGAAAGTAGTGACCAGCATCTCTGGAGAAATGTTACCACATTCTTGGATAATATTTCTTGT
The DNA here is from genome assembly GCA_963969555.1 of Polydrusus pterygomalis. Lineage (NCBI taxonomy): Eukaryota > Metazoa > Arthropoda > Insecta > Coleoptera > Curculionidae > Polydrusus > Polydrusus pterygomalis. Next base: position 11,552,384 of record OZ018379.1, read on the forward strand.
AATTGTTCTAAATTTGCAATATAATATCTTCAAATAAGATCTTCCTATTTCTTGGGACAGGCGTCTTATACAATTATTTGTTGGCGCATTTTGCATTATTTCACAAAAGTTTGCAACAAGTTCTTCTGTTCTTACAGATGGTCTTCCTGCTCCTTTTTTGTGTTGTATAGAACCTGTTTCCCTAAACACAGCCATGGTTAGCGTTAGGAAAATGTTCGTGAAAATCGTCCCTGCACAAACCCAGATTGTATTGTCACTCACCATTTACTCTAACCCCGTTTCGAAAATACACTTCAACCATGAATGTTTTGTGCTGTTCCGTAAAGCCCATTGTGTGAATTGTTCAAGAAATTGGAAAAATTAGCGATAAATCAAATTATTTGTAATGACTGTCAAAGATGACGGAATAACTGTTTGATTGTTAATTCAGGTAGTTACTGACACCCAACAGGTATTAAGCTATACGGCTAAGTATTACGTCCTTAGATGCAAGGCCCTCTTTGATGCAAATAAATTTTGCTCGCACAGTACGAGCGAAGCTATTATGTTCCGAACTTTTTGCCGTTTATTTTTTTACTAAATAAGTATAAAACGGAAAAACCGATTAGCAGTTTGCTTTGCTTGAATAACCTGTTCCATCTAATTACCACAATAACTTAAAATTTAAATAAACAAAAGAACATACTATAGGTATAATGGAATAAGTGCAGCATACTTCTTAACAATTTTCCTGTCGGTTTCTTCATGGTTGCGTGTCTGCAGCGATTGGACAGCAAACAGTGGAGAGACTTTATCAAAAGTAAGAATTAATTACCCCCCGTCGATATCACCTCTAATAAATCCCTAAGTAAAAGGTTTTAGGTAGCGTTAATTATTATACCTCTGACGCCATATATTGGCTACCTGTAGTACTCGTATAGGGTAAACCCGGTAGAGATGGCGCAGCGGGTTAGATGGCGCAGTGCAATATATCCCTAAACAAAATAATATCCGGCAACGTGGCAATCGCTACAGACCTTCATTTGCAAGTAAAGGTCTATGCCGTTCACCTCGCGCCCATCATTTGGAGTTAAGGTATTTTAATTTTCCTTTATATATGTCAGCATATCCTTTTTTTTTTCTAGATAATAAGTAATCTAATTATTTGGGTGTCAAACTAGCCAAAGTTTTTTTCTAGTTGTAACATTGTCGCTTTGAAATGAGCATATAGTTTGTTTTCTAACCTTAAAATCATTCACATTGTTATTTCTTCCCGAGCACGTTACCGAGCCATCTCACCAAATGCAAGTTGGGTTAGATGGCGCGCGCCATATCACCCTATGTTCTCACCCAATCTATTAGATTAAACTGCTAAAATAATTAGCTTGAAGCTTATCAGATTAACTTTTAATTTTTTATAGATGCCCACTATGTGGCACGAGACAAAATTTGCATATTTAGTTATTTTTTTTTATATTTTGTGTGAGCGTCATCTCACCAATGCCCATGGGGTGAGATGGTTTTTTTCTGCTTTTTTTTTAAATACATTTAATGGTCATTAAAATTAAATTAAGTTTTGTTTTTCGTATCCTCTACTTTTATTTTACTCAGTATAATCATATAAAAAATAATTCCTACCTAAAAATTGTAAATCTATTTTTTTATGCGACTTTGAAAAAACGTGCGCCCTCTCTACCGGGTTTACCCTACAGGGTGTCACACGGTGACCGTCCATTAGTACCGCGCGAGCAACAATTATTTGCATCAAGGAGGGCTTGGATTAAAAAACGTAGGGCTTGGTTTAGATCACACTGATATGGAGACGATATATCTAACCAAATCTAGGTTAAAATTTTGTCAAATTCATATTATGACATGATATTATGCCAAACTAATGAGTAAAAAAATAAGTAGACAAATACAAATTTATTTTTGTTGTTTACAAAATTAACAAAGTAAGAGTATACAGAAAGAAAAAGAAAAATAATTACATAAATTGCTGAAATTGGCCACAGCCATGCTCCAAGCATAAATTCACACGTCTCTTCATATTTTTGAAAGTGTTGACCAGCATCTTTGGAGAAATGTTACCACATTCTTGGACAATCCTTTCTTGTAATTGTTCTATATTTGCAACTGGTGTTTTAAAAATAATATTCTTTAAATGAGGAAAAACGAAGTAATCCATAACCGTTAAACAAGGTGATCTAGGTGGAAACTCAATGTCCCATCGAAAACTGATCAATCTGTCGTTGAAAAAATTGAGTAAGTAGTTAATAGTTGCGGCGGCTGCATGGGCGGTTGCACCGTCCTGTTGAAAATATCCAAAACGTAGTTCGTCGTCAAGTAATTGCTCCACAAATGGATTCAAAATATTGTCTCTATACCGCTGTGCTGTAACTGTGTCATGGAAAAAACTAGGACCAACAATTCTTCTTCGGGAAACAGCAAACCAGACACCAATTTTTTGAGGGTGCAATGTGGACTCAACAAAAAAATGGGGATTTTAACTACTCCACATGCGTGTATTCTGAGAATTCATATAACCGGAGAGGTGGAACCAGGCTTCATCCGAAAAAAAGTCAGGTCAATAAATCATTTCTTACCAATAAATTTTGGGTAAACCATTGAGATTAATTCCTGCGTCTTTCAAAATCTGCGGCGTGTATTTCTTGGAATACTTGCACTTTATAAGAAAATAAATTTAGCTGCTTCTTAAGAATAGTCCTGCATGTTCCATAAGATTTTCCCACTTCTTGAGACGGGCATCTTATATCTACAATTTGTTGGCGTATTTTGCATTATTTCACGAACGTTTGCAACAAGTTCTTCTGTTCTTATAGATGGTCTTCCTGCTCCTTTTTTGTGTTGTATAGAACCTGTTTCCCTAAACACAGCCACGGTTCTTTTCAGGCAATGATAAAAATCCCCGGCAATAAAAGCAACGTTAGAAAAATGTTCGTGAAAATCGTCCATGCACAAACCCGGATTGTATTGCCACTCACCATTTACTCTAACCCCCAACCATACATGTTTTGTGCTGTTCCGTAAAGCCCATTGTGTGAGTTGTTCAAGAAATTGAAAAAATTAGCGATGATTAACTGATTGACTGTTAATTCAGGTAGTTACTGACACCCAACGGCTCTACGGCTAAGCATTACGTCCTTAGATGCAAGGCCCTCTTTGATGCAAATATTTTTTTGCTCGCACGGTATTTCGGAAAATAATGCGAGTTGAAGCTCGCAAATTTATATAATATGTAGTTTTCGGAGACGTTCTCTTCAAATGAAATAAGGGCGACCATATGCGACTTCCGGTTATACCGGAAGTTGTCACAAACTTCTTTGTTTTAAATGGATAGTGGATACGTGATGAGATATCCAAGAAATGTATTTAAAAAAGATGTTAAGTATTAAATTCTAGGCCCATAATATACAATATTTAAAAATTTTATTTTAAAAAATTGAAAAATGCAATGTTTTTAAAATATTTTTTTATCAATTATTTACAAATTTTCAGGTTTTTCTTTTTGGGTACCTGGGCTAATGTAAAGTCCATGAATTCGACAAAATCGAAAAAAACAAGTTTAGACCGGACGCTCGCTGTTGCCATACATAGGGCAATAGGTCTGCCGGGTTATGTCCCCATTTCCTAATTGGAGGGTGATAAAATCGATAATATCTCCGAAGATAATATATTGTCTTTTAACTTTAAGAAATAATTTTAGGTGACATCTATATTCATAAGTTGTTAACTAAACTCTATATGTGATTCGGATGATGATTAAAATCAATAATAACAGAGGGCATTTAGAAACCCCTCAGAATATTTTGCTTGGAAAGGCAACCTCTCCTGGCACTGGGAAAGGGCTAATGAGAGTTGACAGCAAAGATAATAGATGTCACTTTAAAAACCAATTTTATTAGAATACAGCTACTGTATCTATTATCGAGAAACTTCCGTATTAGATCAAAACTAAAAGGGAAGAGCGGAAGGAAGTATTTTAAACCTACGTAAGATGGAGTAATATTTATAAAAGTAATTAGTTGTAGAGTCACCTAAATGCAAAACTCGATATTGGACGAATTTTTGAAAAGTGATGTTTTCGCGCCATTCTCTTGCTTATTATAAACTGGACCTTATCTTCTAGTAAATAAGATGCAAAACTGCCTATTTTTACACTAAAAACGCATTTGAAAACGAAGCTTAGATGCAAAACTCTGTATTTGCCTTCAGTTGTCAGATGCAAAACTATGTAATTGCAACCGACCAATGGCGTTTGTGCCATAGTCGCGTGATTCAGTGCACGTCACGTAGCACGTGGATTTTATTTGTTTATTTTTATTTTTATTCTGGATTTTGTAGATGCCAGTATAGTGATTATTTTTTACAGCGTTCGTTTTTGCCAGTTTTTTAAAAGTACTTAACTAACCGTTTCGTTTATTTTTGTAAAATTTTTTTTTTTTTGCCTTTAATGTGTAATAATATTATACCTAATAAAAAATGTATTATTTTTTCCGGAAGAATTACTGACACTAGCTGTAATGCAATTTTTCCACTTGAAAATTAAATATGACATACGAATTCTTGTCAGTCATTGGTCAAAATTGATAGGAAGGAAATAATCAGAGAAAAAAAATTTGTCATAAAAATTATATTTTATGAGCAGATATTTTAAATAGTTCCTGTGTAAAAATCTTTAATGTCCCGAAACCAGCGTAAAACCCATTTTTGTAAAAAAATTATTTATTTTGATTTTCCTATAAATATTTTTGCCCATAGAGCATCTTAAAAATAAGTATGACATTTTTTCGCCGTAAGAATACAAAAAAGCCCCATTTTATAATATGAGTTTACCCACCAAGACCAAATCCAAAATTAATAATAATAGCCGAGTTCATTTTACGTTACTTTTAAATAGCAAAGCAAAGCACAACAAAGATTTCTTCCTCCCACCTTGCCGCGGTTAAATATGTGCACTGTATTTCTCATGCGATTATGTGAAATTGTAGCAAATGGAAAGTACCTAAACTATACTATAATAACGTAGAATCATCTACACCTAGCACCAGCAGCTTTAACTAAGTACTACAAACGTATAACGTTTCCAATGGTTTACAGATTACCAACAGCGAAACTCTTAGTCTCGTTTTCTACCTGAACTCCATCGAATTCTCGATGGCAAGGTTTCCCCTGTCTCCAGCAGATGGCAATAGTTACATAAATCGATTTCGGAGATATAACGATTCCTGAGAGATATAACAGAACCTTATCTGAATGTGACGGAGCCCTACCTGAGTCGTCGATAATTTAGTTGGAAAAAATTTTTACTTGTTCGTTTATAGAGCGTTGTTATTGAATATACAGGTGAGAAGTATACAACACCAACACTAGAGGGCAGTTTATGTTTCAAAGGATAAAATAAAGTGTGTTAGTGTTCGTATACCCCGAGTATACTCACCCTGGTCTGCTTCGTCGTTTCATCTATGTTAGTGAAGAGATCTTCAAATAATTTACAATAATATACAGTGTTGGGATTGAGAAACGCTCAGCCTTTTACAGAGTGGAAGTATCGTTATTTGTTAAGAAACGTGAAATTTATTTTTTTGTAATCCATTTTTAATAAAAAAAAATGTATACAATAAGGTGAAACAGAAAAGGGTTGCGTGCATCAACGCCATTTTTTTTAATGAAACGCATTGTAGGATATTTGGATTTTCAGATTATGCAGTAAATTTTGACCATTTTTTACAGACTATGTGCTATACCTATCTTTAATAGCAATCACTAGAGTGGCTGTTCGCCATTTCGTTTTAATATCAGTATTTCGTTTATTTTTCGTTTTCTCTAAAGAGCGGCCAAACACCCGTCTTTGGGTAGATAGCAATTACATGCAGTTTAAATAAAAAAAAAATATTGATAAATTAATGAAAGCAAAAACGAAATTCTGTCAAATTTCCCTAAATTTATTTTTTTTCTTTTATTAATTTAGAAATCCAAATTGTTTTAGTTTAGATCTGTTTCTGTTGGTAATTGTAGGTACTCCAAGGATTGGTATTTGGCCGATTTTTGAATAATACGAATAAGTAAGTAAAGAAATTTTGATCAAAAAACAAAATGACGAATACGCCACTATAGTGTTTGCTCTAACGTCTTACGTCCAAACGGGTTTGTCCTGGAATGCCCTATAAAATCTGATAAACATTTCATAAGGTTTTATATTATAAAATGTTACTTAATCTTATCCTATAAAGAATCATCAACTTTTATATATTTTTTATATGTTTTTACGTGACCTTTGCGACAGGGATAACTTTTAATTTTATCGCCCCAAAAGTTTCAATTGTAAAGAGTTATTACAAAAACAAATATAATGTCTCGCTTTTTTAGAAATTATATGAGTACTTGGGTACCACCTAATTATACGAAATTTATTATATATTTCCATTAGTCAAAGTCACTCTAATATAATTATTAGCTCTTACATCTCGAGAATCTTATTCATTGTGCCAACTGGCCCCGTGTTGGGCGCCACTTTATCTAAAGAAGAATTAAAAATTATTGAATGCAAGGATATACAGGGTGAGTCGGGAGGAATAGGCCAAACTCTAAGGGTGTAATCTATGCAGCAAAATAATAAGAAAAAACCCAAATGTTGTTACCCAATATTCATTTGTTTTCAAATTACAGCGTTAAATAAAATAATAAAAAATGTTAAACCAAAATATGCAACATTAACATTGTTTTAGATAAATAGTAAATTTTCAAAAATACCGCCATTGACTTCCAAAGATTTCCTGCTTCGTTTACGAAGGGCGCGCGTGGCTCTTCTAATTGATTCGTGCCTTTCTTTAATATTGAGTGCGTCTAATTAATGCATCCCTATTAGGTGTATCTACTTTTGCTTTGTATACCTCGTTTTTTAACCAACCCCATAAAGTATAGTCCAAAGGTGTGAGGTCTGGCGATCTAGGAGGCCAACTAATAGGACCACCGCGACGAATCCAAACCTCTGGAAACTTTTGATCCAAATATTGCTTGACCCGACGATCGAAATGGGCAGGCGCTCCGTCGTGTTTATAATACATTTGAATTCTGATGTGTAAAGGAATCTCCTTCAGTAGTCCATGCATTTTGTAATAAACTTAAGTAGTGGGACTTTCCAAAAAAAAGGGCCAATTAAATTATTGTCGATCATGCCGCACCGCACGTTTACTGAAAACCTGTGTTGCGTGATGATTCTCGTCCGACCATACATAGGAGTTTCGATTATTGTTGATGCCGTCACGGGTGAATGTAGCTTCGTCAGTAAAAAGTATGTGTGGTACAAGATGACGATTATTAATTATCCACTCACAAAATTGCATACGCTTGGCGTAGTCTCCAGGTTGAAGATTCTGTACACGCTGTACACGGTACATGTATAAGCCTTGCTTGTAAAGTGTATTGATGATCACCCTTTTTTGGGTTCCAATTCTTCGTGAGCTGGTCGTTGCATCTTCTTATACTATACTAGAACATTTTCTATTTCTTCTAGATCCTGTCGAATGGCTCGTTCGGATGTTACATTAGCACTTGGAATCGTTTCGATATCGCACAGTTTGTTGAAAACTCTTATAAAGGCCTTTCTGTTCGGTGTTCTTTGATGTGAAAATCGTTGACGATATTCTTCGGCAGCCGCTGTAATATTCCCATTACACAAACCATAGATAAAATCCATATCCATAACGGTGAATCAATGTAAAATTTCATACTGACACTAACAGGATAGTGGCAGCACAAGAATCAAAAGCGGACAATAATACCATTTAATACAGGAAAGCTAAATTAATGCAATATTTTATTTGTGCGTTATAATTTAAAAACAAATGAATATTGGATGACAACATTTCAGTTTTTTCTTATTATTTTGATGCATATATTACACCCTTAGAGTTTGGCCCATTCCTCCCGAGTCACCCTGTATATCTAAAAATAACATAGGTAGGTAGGTACTCAGATTTACATATTTTTTCGCGATCATCAATTTGCCGGCTAAACAGTAAAAATCATTACATTACAAATGAAATATGAGCATGAGCTATACTTTTCTATCATCATAGGAGAGCTTTTATATTAACGAGAAAAACAACTGCCCCCAAATCATTTAACATTCAAGAGCGTGTGTTCACAACAACAGAAATGCAGCAGGCAAATATTGGTGGCGTAATATTATAATTGATTGTACAACTACATGGTCATATATCTCATATTTCAATAACACATATTGCACTAGTAGGTATAAGGGTATTTCCACATCAATCACTTACGGCTGGGAGAAAGTTCCAGTACATTTAGCATTTGCCATCAGCTTCCGCGCATATATGCTCTGATATTGGGCACTTGCCCATTGCTGTGCGGAAATATATGAAATCATTCCAGAGGTTCTTTTATTGGCCCGCTAGTTTTTAAAGGAGCCTTCCTTCCCGAATAAAATTTAAATATTTTATTGGGATGAGTTTTGAATACGTAATCCGGAGAATAAATTAAAATAAAATTCACTTTTCTTTTGATATATTTTAAGTTAATACATTTATATAGTGCGGGATGCTCGATACTGGCACTGCTCGAATTTATTTCATTCTCCATAAATGGTACTATACTGGGTGATACATGGGATGGGAAAAGATAAGAAAATGAAAGAGCAATAGTTTTCAATTAAATACTTAGTTACGAATTTGAAGAAGTTTGGTGACAGCTAAATATAGCGTTTGGCTTGATTTTCTTCGTGGGAGGGTACTCCCATACACTAGCGGAGCTAGGATTTAATTTGGGGGGGGGGGGGTGGACAGGTGCCACAGAGGCGTACGTAACAGGTTAATAACATGCTCAATAGCTACGCCGGTGATCCCAATGATGTGTGTGTGTGATCGGAAATGACATCACGGATTTCAATGCGGTTTGCAGAGTTAAAAAGATTGTTTCTTGCAGATTATTAGTGTGGTACGCCAATGACGTAACCAATGCACTTTAATATTATACAGTGTGACCAGTAAAGTCCTCATCATATGGGATTTTTTTTTATTAATAACTTTATTCGAAATTTAACTTTCGCATCAAGTTCTGCTTTGATCGAGATGAAAATTAAGCAAAAAAATAGTAGTCACGTGATTCACATTATCTGTCAAAATTATTTTTTTTCCAAAAAATTATTCAAAAGTGCGGTTATTTCTGAAAATATCGAAAAAAGTTATTGGAAAAAGTTTTTTTAAATGCAGTTTCTAGCCCACATGCAAAATTTCAAGATAATTTTAATTTTTTACCCACTTTTATTATTATTATTTTCCGCTTAATGAACACTTTAATGATGACAATGTGTTCTTTTTTGTCTTAATATTAAGGTGTATGTACCTATTACTTTCAGATACAAACTGCCTTTTCAAAAATACTTATTTTATGAAGTTACCTTATACAGGGTCAAAAACAGATAAACTTTGCATCACATGCGACCAAATTTTAATGGCCCAATTTTGATTTTGTAGAAATACACACATTTAATATGGCGCTACTTTAAAGAAAATGTATCTGAAATAAAGCAATGTTAAAACTAAGAAGTTTTATGTAGGTTGCGTTGAGTCCTATTTTGCAAAAGTGGTGCAATTTACAAAATATGAGTAAAAATCAAAATTATCTTATGCAGCTGCATATGGGCTAGAAACTGCATTAAAAAAACTTTTTCTAATAACTTTTTTCGATACTTTCAGAAATAACCCCACTTTTGAATTATTTTTTGGAAAAAATTTAAATTTGACAGATAATGCGAATTACGTGACTACTATTTTTTTTTTGCTTAATTTTCATCTCGATCGAAGTAGAACTTAATACTAAAGTTAAATTTCGAATAAAGTTATTAATAAAAAAAAAATCCCATATGATGCGGACTTTAACCTTATACCGGGTATCCTAAAGCATGTAGAAATTTACAGTAGCTACCAATAAAATGAGTTATTTCTTTATTGTACTATTTAAATAATATCATGTATTAATATTAATTATTCCCGTATAATATTTCATCTTAAAAATGTATTTCCAAAAAAATAAACAAACCTAAACTTCAATATCCTTTTGCCCAAATTAAGACAGAGGAAGAATAATAGCAGCCCAAGTTGCCTTCTGTATTCTCGCAGACAGAATGAAGGAAACCTTTACAAATGGAAATATGTTCATAATAGAAATTCATTTCACTGTGGAGTCTTTGATCTCAATAATATGTTACGCATTTTTGGCTTTTTAATAAACAGAAACGGGGAAACCCTTTTAATATAAATACGCTCTTAATCTTGTTCTTTTTTAGTTGATGTTTTGTCAGTACCTTAATTATTCTTAATAAATTTAAAGCAATAATTTTATAGGTATTGTTTTATCAAAGAAGCATTTTTCAGACATCTTCTGACTAATATTATAATACAATAGCAACGTTACATTAGGTATAAATAATAGTCAGCATTTTAACTATGACTAAATGACTTCGGCACAACGTAACGGCGGCATTGCATTGGTAATATTTTATAACGATCTAGTTTATATCAAATCGAACGTTGTAATCATGGCACTAGACAACTACTAAGTTTCAGTAGTAAGTGTTATTTAAGTATGTGGCCAAACTCCAAGGGGTGCCTCTTTAAGTGATTTTAAGAAGAAAAGTTCATATAAACATGGGTCCGAAAATGCATAGTTTTTACGATACAGGGTGTCAAACTTTAAAAAAAATATCGGTTGTTCGTAAATATCTCAATACTCTTTTATTCGATTTTGTTGAAATTTGGCAATTCTGTTTATAATAACAAGAGGATAATTTTTTTAAGCCCCAATTAGAATAAAATTAGGCGTGGCGTCCCGGAAGACAACTAATATTTTTGACAAAAAAAATTGCGCGCCACTGACTTTTTTAAATTATGCATTTTTTTTTGAATTAAGCAACTACAAATACAACTATTTTATCTCTTGAGTTTTTTTCAAATCTTGCTTTGTTTTCGAGAAAAAAAAATAAAAACCACTTTATTGCATGTCCCCGGGACAATAAGAGAAAAAAATTTAAACTACTTACCAAACTATTAAGCAATTAAAATTACACGAAAGTCTTCTTTTGATTTTTTTCGCATAAATTTCAAATTATTAAAATTCAAAACAGGACTTTCGTGTAATTTTAATTGCTTAATAGCTTGGTACTAAGTTTAAATTGTTTTCTCTTATTGTCCCTGGGACATGCAATAAAGTGGTTTTTATTTTTTTTCTCGAAAACAAAGTAAGATATGAAAAAAACTCAGAGAATAAAATAGTTGTATTTGTAGTTGCTTAATTCGAAAAAAATATATAATTTTAAAAAAAGTCAGTGGCGCGCCATTTTTTTGTCAAAAATATTAGAAGGACTGTCTTCCGGGACGCCACTGTACTTAATAATTTTAATCTAATTGACGCTAAATTATCCTCTTGTAATTACAAACAGAATTGCCAAATTTTAACAAAATCGAATAAAAGAGTATTGAGATATTTACGAACATCCATCCACATTTTTTTAAAAGTTTGACACCCTGTATCGTAAAAATTATGCATATTTGGACCCATGTTTATATGAACTTTTCTTCTTAAAATCACTTAAAGAAGCACCCCTTGGAGTTTGGCTACATACTTAAATAACACCCTGTATATTATCTATTAAAGTTATCGACAAAAGTTGTGCGGTTTTATAAAATATATGTCTTAAATTATTTTTAAATGTACAGGGTGGTCTAGAAAAGCAGGACTATAAAATTATATATATTTTTAAATGGAACAAACTACATAATATATTAGCATTTTTGGTTTCCCCATGAAATTGTCCATAAGACGCTATAAACCAATTTATAAGTTTTATATTGTAAACTTATATTTTTTAGAGTATTTTTTGTAAATAGAAACAAAAAATACATATTATTTAAAACCGATTAAATTTAGGTAAAAAAACAAAAATTCCTGTGAATACGTTTATATTGGCTAGAGGTCAGCCCCCCCCTCTTTCAGAAAATACTCCGATAGTAACGCCAATGTACATTGTGCTCGTAAATATCATACACCCCTTAGGTAAACCAAATTTCGAGAGGCATCTTAAAAATATAATATCTAATCCTTATAGTTAATATCCTTCGCTTCGCTGACAGGCAACGTCCAAAGACTGAAATGGGATTTCGGAAGCAAATATCTTGACATTTCTGACAAATACACAAACAAGCAAAGATATTGGTTTCTAGAGTGGCCTGACCACCCACAATAGGTCGGATTTGGCTAGCTGCCCTGCTGCCGCACAATATGCAGTCGACTCTATGCGGTCTCTGACTCCCTGACAGAGACCTGACAGAGATCTCATTACAGATAGGGCAGATAAGCCCAAACAAAGGCAATACCGATTCAATATAAACAGTGGGAATAGCAGCGATATGCGTCGGGGAAATTACACACAATCCCAAAATCCGCCTCCATATTTATGTGCTTTGTGTTTATCTGATTGTGGAACAAATTGATTTTAGGTGCTGACCTTTATTATAATTGCAAAATTTTGCAAAAAAATGCCGGGGCTATATACAGGGGGGCCCATTTTTGTGTGATAAATCTATTAGAGTTATCGACAAAAGTTCTGCGGTTTTAGAAAATATATGTCCTATATTATTTTTAAATGTACAGGGTGGTCTAGAAAAGCAAGACTATAAAATTATATATATTTTTAAATGGAACAAACTACATATGTTAGCATTTTTGGTTTCCCCATGAAATTGTCCATAAGACGCTATCTTTAGTTTTTCATTATTCATTGCCAAACAAATGGAAAATGAATAAAATTGTGGAAAATACATGCTAGTTTAAAATTAATTGTAATTCTCAATAAGAAAATCAAAAATCGAAAATTTCAGGGTGAATTCTGTTGACATTGAAATATATAAAATTTTAAAATACAATTACTCGGTTTTTTCAAATGAAGCACCCTATATTTATTAGGCTTGTCCTATAGATACTTTAATTCCCTTTTATTTTTGTTAAGTAATTCCTATACCCAAATTGACTAGTTTTGCCTATATTTCGATTTTCATTTAAATATTTGTAAAAAAAATGTATTATTCTAGTTAGCCATGACAAAACAAATGTAATTAAAATATTTAGTATCCAAAATAAATTATTACTTAACATTTATTTACTTATAACTTGAAATAACCCAAGTTACAATACATTCTGTCAATAAAGTACAAAGCAGAATAAGAAATATCATATAAAATATAAATAATATTTTTTCCAAAATTTTAAGAATTTTCCGTATTTTTTGGCAACGTTGCAAAAAAATAAAAAACCAAATATTGCGCCATGCTTTATGGGGAAACGAAAAATGCTTAAATATACGCAAATGATTCGCAAAAAATTTATAGGATATTTCTAGACCGAAAATAAATGCTATCTCTTCCTATAACATTTTTTCGAAAATTATTATTAACGGAGTTACAGGGTGTTAAAGTTAAATTTTATTTGCAGTTTTAAAATATACAGTGTGTGTATAAAGTCTGAAAACGGCTTAATAACATCACAATTTACTGGCCGATTTAAACCAAATTTGGTACAGTTGTGTAAGAGGATCTAACGCACCGAATGACGATATTGGCGTTGTTGCCAGCTTTTTAGTTTGTCTGGAATTCGAACGAATTTTATATTTTTAAATATAACACCCAGTATATTTTTACATTTTTAAATTCCACATAAAATTATAATTATTTTTTATTAAATGCATTATTAGTCTATACTTCATAGTTTCCGAGATATTGACTCTCGAAAAGTGACATTTTTGAACTTTGACAGCTTATAACTTTCTAACAGTACGTCTTAGAGCAAAACGGCTTACATGTCCCTATCTTTAATTTTTATTATCTTCCCAAAAAATCAACTTCCGGTTAAACCGGATGTAACTCGAAAGCAGGAAATATAGTTGTTCCGGTTTAACTGGAAGTTGATTTTTTTGGGAAGATAATAAAAATTGAAGATAGGGACATGTAAGCCGTTTTGCTCTAAGACGTACTGTTAGAAAGTTATAAGCTGTCAAAGTTCAAAAATGTCACTTTTCGAGAGTCAATATCTCGGAAACTATGAAGTATAGACTAATAATGCATTTAATAAAAAATAATTATAATCTTATGCGGAATTTAAAAATGTAAAAATATACTGGGTGTTATATTTAAAAATATAAAATTCGTTCGAATTCCAGACAAACTAAAAAGCTGGCAACAACGGCAATATCGTCATTCGGTGCGTTAGATCCTCTTACACAACTGTACCAAATTTGGTTTAAATCGGCCAGTAAATTGTGATGTTATTAAGCCGTTTCCAGACTTTATACACACACTGTATAAGTAACTAGAGCAATAAATTAAATATTCAAAGCAAAGTAGCGTCCGTCCTCTACAATGCATAAATTAATTCTTCTTAAAAAATTCCAACGAACTCCATGGAATATTCCTTCCTTTGCTATGCTATGTTTAAAAGGTTGAAAATAAATTAAAATTATTTCATATTCATCACATGCGAGCAATCTTATTTTAGCGTTTTTCTCGAAAACGGTTAGATTTATCGAAACAAACTAGTAGGTATACCTTTTTGATGTCAAAAGGTTAGAAGTGTAGGACACAAAAGTTGGGACCATTTAAATTAAAGTATAGGCTCCTACATGGCGCCCTGTACAAAATGCGAAGAAACGGTGGGCAAATTTGTGTTCCTGATCCCGAAAAAGCTCCATATACAAGATTTTGTCAAAATATTATGAGCGTGGTAAAAGGCATTGCAAAAAAAAACGGCAAATAAAATTTAACTTTAACACCCTGCAACTGCGTTAATAATTAATTTTCGAAAAAATGTTATAGGAACAGATAGCACCTATTTTCAATCTAGAATTATTTCCTAAATTTTTGCTTATCATTTCCGGACACACTGTATAGGGTGTTCCATTAAAAGAAAATATATTTATTGTCCTGCTTTTCTGGACCACCCTGTACATTTAAAAATAATTTTAAAACATACAAAATAAGTATTTGCGCATGTCAATGTCCTTGGTAATTTCAAACATCGTTTTTAGCATCAACCATAGAGTTGATGTTTGGCACGTTTTCGAGAGCTCGGATAAATAAACTAAAATAACCAATGTACATTGTGCTCGTAAATATCATACACCCCTTAGGTAAACCAAATTTCGAGAGGCATCTTAAAAATATAATATCTAATCCTTATAGTTAATATCCTTCGCTTCGCTGACAGGCAACGTCCAAAGACTGAAATGGGATTTCGGAAGCAAATATCTTGACATTTCTGACAAATACACAAACAAGCAAAGATATTGGTTTCTAGAGTGGCCTGACCACCCACAATAGGTCGGATTTGGCTAGCTGCCCTGCTGCCGCACAATATGCAGTCGACTCTATGCGGTCTCTGACTCCCTGACAGAGACCTGACAGAGATCTCATTACAGATAGGGCAGATAAGCCCAAACAAAGGCAATACCGATTCAATATAAACAGTGGGAATAGCAGCGATATGCGTCGGGGAAATTACACACAATCCCAAAATCCGCCTCCATATTTATGTGCTTTGTGTTTATCTGATTGTGGAACAAATTGATTTTAGGTGCTGACCTTTATTATAATTGCAAAATTTTGCAAAAAAATGCCGGGGCTATATACAGGGGGGCCCATTTTTGTGTGATAAATCTATTAGAGTTATCGACAAAAGTTCTGCGGTTTTAGAAAATATATGTCCTATATTATTTTTAAATGTACAGGGTGGTCTAGAAAAGCAAGACTATAAAATTATATATATTTTTAAATGGAACAAACTACATATGTTAGCATTTTTGGTTTCCCCATGAAATTGTCCATAAGACGCTATCTTTAGTTTTTCATTATTCATTGCCAAACAAATGGAAAATGAATAAAATTGTGGAAAATACATGCTAGTTTAAAATTAATTGTAATTCTCAATAAGAAAATCAAAAATCGAAAATTTCAGGGTGAATTCTGTTGACATTGAAATATATAAAATTTTAAAATACAATTACTCGGTTTTTTCAAATGAAGCACCCTATATTTATTAGGCTTGTCCTATAGATACTTTAATTCCCTTTTATTTTTGTTAAGTAATTCCTATACCCAAATTGACTAGTTTTGCCTATATTTCGATTTTCATTTAAATATTTGTAAAAAAAATGTATTATTCTAGTTAGCCATGACAAAACAAATGTAATTAAAATATTTAGTATCCAAAATAAATTATTACTTAACATTTATTTACTTATAACTTGAAATAACCCAAGTTACAATACATTCTGTCAATAAAGTACAAAGCAGAATAAGAAATATCATATAAAATATAAATAATATTTTTTCCAAAATTTTAAGAATTTTCCGTATTTTTTGGCAACGTTGCAAAAAAATAAAAAACCAAATATTGCGCCATGCTTTATGGGGAAACGAAAAATGCTTAAATATACGCAAATGATTCGCAAAAAATTTATAGGATATTTCTAGACCGAAAATAAATGCTATCTCTTCCTATAACATTTTTTCGAAAATTATTATTAACGGAGTTACAGGGTGTTAAAGTTAAATTTTATTTGCAGTTTTAAAATATACAGTGTGTGTATAAAGTCTGAAAACGGCTTAATAACATCACAATTTACTGGCCGATTTAAACCAAATTTGGTACAGTTGTGTAAGAGGATCTAACGCACCGAATGACGATATTGGCGTTGTTGCCAGCTTTTTAGTTTGTCTGGAATTCGAACGAATTTTATATTTTTAAATATAACACCCAGTATATTTTTACATTTTTAAATTCCACATAAAATTATAATTATTTTTTATTAAATGCATTATTAGTCTATACTTCATAGTTTCCGAGATATTGACTCTCGAAAAGTGACATTTTTGAACTTTGACAGCTTATAACTTTCTAACAGTACGTCTTAGAGCAAAACGGCTTACATGTCCCTATCTTTAATTTTTATTATCTTCCCAAAAAATCAACTTCCGGTTAAACCGGATGTAACTCGAAAGCAGGAAATATAGTTGTTCCGGTTTAACTGGAAGTTGATTTTTTTGGGAAGATAATAAAAATTGAAGATAGGGACATGTAAGCCGTTTTGCTCTAAGACGTACTGTTAGAAAGTTATAAGCTGTCAAAGTTCAAAAATGTCACTTTTCGAGAGTCAATATCTCGGAAACTATGAAGTATAGACTAATAATGCATTTAATAAAAAATAATTATAATCTTATGCGGAATTTAAAAATGTAAAAATATACTGGGTGTTATATTTAAAAATATAAAATTCGTTCGAATTCCAGACAAACTAAAAAGCTGGCAACAACGGCAATATCGTCATTCGGTGCGTTAGATCCTCTTACACAACTGTACCAAATTTGGTTTAAATCGGCCAGTAAATTGTGATGTTATTAAGCCGTTTCCAGACTTTATACACACACTGTATAAGTAACTAGAGCAATAAATTAAATATTCAAAGCAAAGTAGCGTCCGTCCTCTACAATGCATAAATTAATTCTTCTTAAAAAATTCCAACGAACTCCATGGAATATTCCTTCCTTTGCTATGCTATGTTTAAAAGGTTGAAAATAAATTAAAATTATTTCATATTCATCACATGCGAGCAATCTTATTTTAGCGTTTTTCTCGAAAACGGTTAGATTTATCGAAACAAACTAGTAGGTATACCTTTTTGATGTCAAAAGGTTAGAAGTGTAGGACACAAAAGTTGGGACCATTTAAATTAAAGTATAGGCTCCTACATGGCGCCCTGTACAAAATGCGAAGAAACGGTGGGCAAATTTGTGTTCCTGATCCCGAAAAAGCTCCATATACAAGATTTTGTCAAAATATTATGAGCGTGGTAAAAGGCATTGCAAAAAAAAACGGCAAATAAAATTTAACTTTAACACCCTGCAACTGCGTTAATAATTAATTTTCGAAAAAATGTTATAGGAACAGATAGCACCTATTTTCAATCTAGAATTATTTCCTAAATTTTTGCTTATCATTTCCGGACACACTGTATAGGGTGTTCCATTAAAAGAAAATATATTTATTGTCCTGCTTTTCTGGACCACCCTGTACATTTAAAAATAATTTTAAAACATACAAAATAAGTATTTGCGCATGTCAATGTCCTTGGTAATTTCAAACATCGTTTTTAGCATCAACCATAGAGTTGATGTTTGGCACGTTTTCGAGAGCTCGGATAAATAAACTAAAATAACCGCCTTGTTAATTTCTTTAACACTATTGGTTGAAGGTTTCAGTTTCATTGAAGTATAGCTTTTCCGATTTTTCTAGTAAAAATGAATCAACATTTTTTGCCAATCGTGTGCGAAAATATAGGTTCGGTTTGAGTTTTTCTATTGTTTTTTATGACTCTTCATAGCGACTGTGGAAAAATTAGTTTACCCATAAATTTAGCAAGTAAAAACTGATTTTGAATTTATCATCCCGTTTTAAATTTCCTATAACTTCGAACTGAAAAACAACAAAAAACAAACTGGGTTTATTTCTATTCGAAGCTTCTTTCCATTTTTAAGACCGACCGTAAATCAAACTAACAAATTAACTTCAAAAAGCTATAACTTACTTGAAATCGGGACGTATATAAATGTTGCTATTAGCATAGGCAACGCTGCTGGGATTCATAAATCAAATACAGGAGAAATAACTTGTTATATCCATTGTATAATGATGTTGTTTTCAATGTTTTCACCCCCTTTCATTCGATGTATGCAAAACTTTAGTCATTCTCCTCCAATTTATATCTAAAATAAACAGGACCGTATTCAGGTTATTGAATTATAAAATAAATTAATCAAAGCGAACGGTTACATCAAATCAATAAAGTTCCTAGTTGAACACAGTAAAAATAAATTAATTGAAACAGGTATTCGTACGATCCATAAAATTAAAATTCAGACAGGATTGCTAAAAGACTTCGAACAACGATGTGACCTGCGCAACAAATACGTTAAAACTAATACTCGGCGCGCGGCGATTGCCGATCGCTACGAATCCCCCACCAACGTCTTGTGGATTATAGGTTCTAACGGATGCAATTCATTTTTAGAGATGAGCTTTACTGGGAACAAAATATGTCCCATTGAGAAGATACAATTTATTTCTTAACAAAATTGCTGTATTAAAAGTAGTTCATTATTCAACAGCACTGTGCTGCTAATGTAACTGATTACTACCAATAAAAACACTGTTCTAGCGAATCTGGAATTGATGTAACACTAAAACGGGTTTGATACACTAGCAATTTATTTAATATGGGTGAATAAAAATAAGCTATCAATACAAACCATGTCTGGGCTATTTCACTATAATCGAATTCATCATCTTCAGCACTAACATGATAACTTGAAACCTATTAAAAATATACCGCAATAATAAAAATCTACACATTATTATTTTTCAGTATGTAATCCAAAATTTTGAAGAACTGGATCATAGAAACTTTTAAAAAATATATATATTTTTAAAGTTGACTCGATCAAACCGTAAATACATTTACGGGTATAAATACACAGTTTAATTTTTTAGTACAGAACATATTATTATTTTCATTAGTAAGATTATCCAAAATATTTTATTTCGCAAGCGCATTTCAAGTTCGACCCTGTGCTGTTTTTATTCTCCAAGGCAGCACACTCTTTATATAAAGGGCGCTATTCAAGAACCCTTCCCGTAATGATATAAAATGTAAGTTTATTGTCATTATTGCAATGTTTTATAATTCGTAGCAATTGTCTGGGTTTTGTAACACTTGAAAAATACCCGAGGGAATTTTTACCATCGTAGCAAGCCAGGGTAACAAGTGCTCCGCAGCCGGGGTTAAACCTTGAGGTTTTACGCATAATAAGCCTGTGGTTATTATTCTCTAAGGAAACCCTTATTTTTGCTTTTTGGGAAATAATTGAGTACACTTTTGTCCTTATAAGAATAAAGGGGTTCAGACAATTACAATTATTGTAGTAAAATAATAATGTTTTTTTTTTGTGAGGAGGTAAAAGAATCTTCGAAAGACTGCCGACCGAAATGGTTCGTATGTGGACGGGGTGTGTCGGATTCGCACCTATCCAAGATACGCCTACCGACTAAAAAACTTTCTCCTCAAATGAACTTTTAGTCTCCCCTCTTTCTTCTTTGCCTCTTTTTTGTGCCACCCTGGAACCGTTCAGACAAACATAAGGATGGCAGGAACTTTTCTTTTTTTCTCTTTCACTCTTTCTCCTTTTTCCTTTGTTTTTCATTTTCCTTCCCTTCTTTTTATTTCCCTCACAATCTCTTCCATTTTTCTCGTTTAATTCGTAGAATCGTTCTTATCATTTCGCCTAAAATTCCCCACTTTTGTTCTGATTCTATCATTTAACTCATTTGAGCACATACCTTATTTATACTTATGCCACGACCCATTCTCCTTTCAGCATTCTGTCTTATTTCTAGCCACCTAACACACTCGAAGAGCGTATGCTCTGGATTGTCTATTTCATTACAGTACTTACATGTATCTACCTCTGTTATATTCATTTTCTTTAGGTACGACCCGAAACATCCGTGTCCCGTTAGTGTCTGAGTAAGCCAATAATCCAGCCTTCTGTGCTTACAGTTCACCCATTCCGAAATATTTCCTATCCATTTCCTTGTCCATTGGCCTTTTCCCTCATTATCGTCCCACCTTTCTTGCCATTTCTCCATTACAGTGGTTCTTAATACGACTTTTGCTAGTTCCTTGTTTCCTCCAATGACTGGTGAAGTTCTTTTCTTTTCAGTATCAGTAGGTCTATAGGGTGGACCCCTGTTATTACATTCAACGCTACCCCTGTAGATTAAAATTTCGCCCGGTGTCCAGTATTGATAAAATTTGTATTCTCCGGTTATGATATGTAAGTCTATCGTCTATCTAAAATATTTTTCAAACCTTTATGATCGCTTCCCAAAGACAACTTTCAATTGCAAACAATTTTTTTGGTAAAAACGTCCTTTGTGATGTCACGACGCTATAAGCTTCTTTTTATTACATTCTATAACAAACATTTTGAGTCTGTTACTTTTTGTTTTATTGATTACATATTTATTTTGGAAAGTTTTGTAATAAACAAATAGCTTAAGGCCGTACTGGATGTATATTCTGTTAATAACTGTTTTCAAATTGCCTCAAAACTGCCTACTTTTTGCATAGACCATACGCGAGCGCGTTCCTCTGCAAAAATGTGTTTACCATGGGCGCCTTAAGTAAATTGTTTTATTTAAATAACTTTTCAGATAATTTTTTAATTAGTATAAGGTTCATAAGTTGGTCTCTACAAAACATAGACATTTACCTTTAGATACCTACATCTCATCTCGTGCGCAAACAAAAGTTAAGTTTTATGGCTGAAAAAATACGTTTGAGCGCATGACTCGCCGGTCAGCCGCCTTCCCTCTGGACACCTTCGTACATGCGCACAAACCTCGTGTTATCGGCCTGTCCTACTTTAGCGATATGCTCAAAATACCCTCCCAGAAACGGCTCGGCGCCTTGTTCGGGTTTGTTGTGGGTGTTTAATATTTACGGATTTCTAGTGTTTGTGTAGTTTAGTGAATTGTGTTTGTGAAAAATGGCTAGTAAAAACCATTGCATGATTTTATTAGGCCCCAATAGAGGTAAAATACCGGGTATTTCGTATTTTCAGTAAGTATGGGGTAGTGATGTATCTTGATATACAACTTTATTTTATTCTGATCAATTTAATTACATTTAACTAGGCCTAGGCTACACAAACAAGGTATGAAAATAAAGAGAAATACACACAAAGACAGATTATCCCGATGCATGTTTTGGTATATTTTATTTGCAGCCCTGCAATCTAATTAGGTACGCCTTTTTTTCGGGCAATATATTGCTCCAACAAGTTTAAAAGACACTATTCTTATATTATAAAAAAGAAAAAAGTAAATACCTAGGTATGTTTATATTAATCCAAGGGTGAAAGTATTCCACGGGTCCAGTTCTCGGGCAAAAACTTTTTCAAATTCTTGAACAAGACATTGTGTTTGAAAATGTTTTACATGTACCCAAGTTTTTGCCAGATTGTAAAAATCAATACAAGTTATATACCAACGAATATTTGAGTTGAGGTTAGGTACGCGATAATATCGAAGATGGTTTATTTTGCTTGTTTTGTTTGTTTTTTATATTTGATTTTATAAGACTAGTTTAATTAAATTGTTGTCTTTCTTTTCGAAATAAAAATACGACGACAAATCATTTTTAAACAAATTTTAGAAAAAAAAAACCTTAAAAACCATTTTCTATCCTCAAATCTGATAAGTTTGCAACTACTAAAAATGCCAGAAATCACTCCTTTTTTTCCAACTTGATCAAAAACTGAGAAGAAATTCCAATTTTTTGGCAAGAATTTGGGGAAAATTTTAGCTGTTTACACGTATAAATTATTTGAAGGTCAACTTTTACAATTTCTTAAGCAAGAACTTAAATTTTAACGCCCGGACCTGAGTATACTGACCTGTCGATTTTCCCATTCGTCAAATGATAATGTTGCAGTGCGCATGCCTAATCCGGTGTAGATTTGCTTACTTATCTAAAGGTAGATTTGAAGAAATAGTCCATGCTTAAAGTGGAGTTGAAAGCATGGGAAAGAAAGAAAAACCTAAAGTCTTCCTCTACAAAATTTAATTGAATAAAAATTCTCTAGGGGTCTCTACATGTTTCGAACGTAGAAACGTTCATCATCAGGAGACAGAAAATATATTTAGTGCTGATGTTTTTAGCAGAAGAGAAAAGGGTGTAGAACCTTAATGGAGCTTTTATGGAATTAAAAAATTGATGTGTAGAAGAGACATAATATGAAGAAAATTGAAGGTTAAACCATACTGAGTATGTTAAAAAAAATATTAAGGGGGTCTAAACCAATCAAATAAACTGGGGAAGAAGAAAAAGCCTTCCTGAAAAGAAGGTGTCGAAGATTATTTAATTTTTTTTATTAAACTTTTCAAGTTTATATAGAAATTGAAATTAAAATCAAAGAGTGAAGAAGTAAAAAAATGTTTGGGATATTTTTTTGATTAAAAAGTAAGTGCTTACAAAATTACATTGCAAAAAGTGTTTTGTGGGGTACTGAGGATTAAAGCTCAGTACCCCGCCAGCGGTTAATTTAAAACCAATGAAATTAATTGATAAGTTGCACATCTTCACTTTTTGATTTTAATTTCAATTTCTATTTTTACACATGGTGATATTACAATTTTATCCTTATAATGTCTTACTGATATAAACTTGAAAAGTTTTATAAAAATATTTAAATAATTTTCGACACCTTCTTTTTAGGAAGGTTTTTTCTTCTTCCCCAGTTTATTTGGTTGGTTTAGACCCCCTTTAATAACTTTTTTAACATACTCGGTATGGTTTAACCTTTATCAATTT
Organism: Polydrusus pterygomalis; assembly: GCA_963969555.1. Classification (NCBI taxonomy): domain Eukaryota; kingdom Metazoa; phylum Arthropoda; class Insecta; order Coleoptera; family Curculionidae; genus Polydrusus; species Polydrusus pterygomalis. The sequence goes on from OZ018379.1 coordinate 11,575,884, forward strand.
TCTTCATATTATTATGTCTCTTCTACACATCAATTTTTTAATTCCATCAAAGCTCCATTATGGTTCTACACCATTTTCTCTTCTGCTAAAAACATCAGCACTAAATAAATATTCTGTCTCCTGATGATGAACGTTTCTACGTTCGAAACATGTAGAGACCCCTAGAGAATTTTTATTCTATTAAATTTTGTGGAGGAAGACTTTTAGTTTTTTCTTTCTGTCCTAAAACGATACTGTACAAGTGGATTGTTCATATCGCGATGGGACATTTGAGCACTCCGCCCATGCACGGCGTTCCATGCTCAATTTACTTCCTCGTGTGGTATGGACATCATATTAACTCTTGTTGTACAAACTAGTACTTCGACTGTGTAAACTACTATTCCATTAAATTATTGCCTGTAATTTTAGACATTAGTGAATGTGAGTGTAAAATGACCCCACGAATCCTGATTATCCAGATAATAAAGAAACTAATTAATTGTATTATTGGGAAATAAGCTTTACAACCGCACATAGAACTTGCCTTTACCATATTCCCCAATTTCACATCTGTCAATGATATATCTCTGACTGACTGTTGGACGAATTAAGTAAACTATGGGTAGCCTTAAACGCGTTAGTATTGAGACGCCGTTAAGCGAAAAGACTTTGTATTAAAATGGGGCAGAATACTGGTGAGGGTGGTTTGCGCAATTCTTCCCCGCATGTGTTAGATTACATGGTGTATTAGATTCCCCGAATAAAAAATGTATAATCGAAACTCGATTTAATAGAGGTCTAATAATTTTTGATTTTTTTTTATTGCCCTTCATTGTATCACAGTCCGTACATCTTGTATATTTACTTTACTAATATAGAAATGTCTTAGTTATTTAAGAATTTTAAAACGGTATCAAGTGTAGGAGCAGTAACAAGTAGGTACTGTTTAGACGACCTTAACATCTCGTTTGAACGCTCCTAACTGTATTTTTTAATTGTTGTAAAAAACCATGACAACGGAGGATAGCGAAAAACCTCTTACAAGACGGAGGAGAACAAAAAGACGAGAGAGAAAAGAAGTGTAAATTATGTTAAAATACATAAAATTTAAAAAAATATCAAAAACATATTCAAATAAAAAAATAAATAATATAGGAGTTCCTCAAGGAAGTATACTAGGTCCAATCCAATATTATTTATTTTATACATCAACGATATGCCTTTAGTTTTAAAAATGTGTAAGTTATAAATGTTTGCTGATGACACCTTAATTTACATTAATATTTTAAATATTTTTGATGGTCTAAATACTCTAAATTCTGAAATAAATATATTATTAAATTGGCTAAAAGTAAATAAATTAAAATTAAATATTTCAAAAACTAATTGTATGGTTATGGGTAATAATTTAAATTGTCAAAATGTAAATGTTGTAATTGATGGTGAAAAATTGGAATTGGAAACAGTTTTTAATATTTAGGGATAATCATTGATTCAAAATTAAATTTTTTTAATTATTTTGAAAGTATTATATCGAAGATTGCCGGAAAAGTAGGTTATTTTAAAAGAATCAGTTCTAATTTAAGTTTGTTTTCTAAAAAACTGTATTTAATACTATTATATTACCACATTTTCTTTATTGTTCTTCCATTTTATATTGTGCTAGTGAGGAAATATTTAATAAATTACAAATTTTACAAAATAAGGCAATGCGGATTATTTTAAATTGTGACAAATATACAAAAATTAATTTTCTGTTGAAAAATTTAGATTGGTTGAATGTCAGAAATTTAATTTTTTATTTAGTATGTATCTTTATACATAAAATTAAAAATAATTTATTGCCAGATTGTTTAAAAAAATGTTGTTCTTTTAATTATGACCATCATAATTATAAAACAAGAACCAATCAAAATTTTTATGTGGATAGAGTGTCTAAAACATTAGCTTATGAATCTATTTTTTATAACGGTTTGATAGAATATAATAATTTGGAAAATTCTATTAAATCTAAAAAATCATTAAATCTGTTTAAAAAAAACTTTAAAATTACATTTAATTAAAAAACAAAATGATACGTAATATTTGATACAATTTGCAAAATGTTTAACTTTCCTGTCTGTTTTTGTTAAAAGAAGGTTGCGTTTTAAAATTTAAAAATAAATCTATAAAAATGTGTTAAAAAATGCATTAAAAAATATTTAATTGTAGCTTTTTGCTAAATAAAACATGTTACTAAAGTCGATTCAGCCAGTAAACCTGCAAGATGGCCGACATGTCATATGACAAAAGTCATTGAAAATGAAAAAATTCATTTTATTTAGCTGGAATATGACATGTCGGCCATCTTGCAGGTTTACTGGGTGAATCGACTTTACTACTACTACTACTACTACTAAATTATAATTTCAGTAATAAAATCATTCAAAACATAAAACTTCAGTGTTTGTACTACGTATAGACCGAAACAAGTACTACAAAATCAATCTTTTGACAATCCAGAATTATTGCCTACAGCCATGGAATAATTTTTGGCCGAAATGTCTTTACACTTTTATTGACTTTATATTAAATATACATTTATGAGAAACGGTTCATACATAGTTACGTTGATAACCAACCGTCAGAAGCATCTTGCTTTTCGGCTGGCGCGACTTTTCAAGTCCATCATGCGGAAGTAACCTGGAGCACAAAATCGAGAAGGCGAGGCAGATGGACGGACAATGCAGCACCCTCCCGATCTAGTGGGCCATCTCTTCAAGTGCAATCAAGAGTAAATGCGAAATCTTTTAAAAGCATAAAGCATATTTCTCATCTTTTTCTTGTGAATTGAATATCAAGGTACACAGTAAAAAATACAGTTCAAATTATTAGTTTCACTAGTAATCTACCTAAGACTTGAATTACTACCGGAAATATTTCCGATGTTTTGCCATAAGTAGATACATTAACAACTGTTTTCAATAGTCTAATTAAAAAAAAAATCTTTTATTTTAGTTTGTTTTATTTTTGTGAAATGAATATCATTAATATGTAATTCTACTTCGGCTAATCGATTAAGAACACTGCGGAGTATTTCGTGACTGAAGGAAATGACGAACGTTGTCAATATGCTGAAGTGTCTCTGATGTGCTTGGAACTTGTCTTATTTCTGTACTCACAGATTCTTTATCTTCCGCCTTCTCATCATCATCAATTCAAACTGAAGAAGACCGAGAAGCAGCAACGGCATCATCATCCAAATATTCGACACTTACAAGATTATCATCAATATGGACAAATTCATTGAACTCATTTTCAGAATAAGGAAGATTGTCTAGAATATTGTCATCATCATAATATCCTGGAAACATGTCGGAGAAAGTTAAATTCAGATTTCTTCCTGTGTACCCGTTTGTGCCTAAAAATCCCTACTTTTTCGATGGTGCACGTGCGAAAAGTGGTTTCGGATTTTAAATGGTTTTAAAGGACACATTTTTTCTGGCCAAACTAGAATTTTTTATGGCGTATGAAATGTTAAGGTACTTAATTTAATTTGATTACTGTTTTGTAACTTTATTATATACAGGGAACTATAATAGATAGGAAGACGGTTGAATGGGAAAATTGGATAATAATGTTAGTTCTTTAGGTTTTTGAGATATTTTAATTAAACTTCAATGTTGCATTTCCATGTGTCGATTGTAACTGTGACCAGTAAAGTCCTCATCATATGGGATTATTTTTATTAATAGCTTTATTCGAAATTTGACTTTGGCATTAAGTTCTGCTTCGATCGAGATGAAAATTAAGCAAAAAAATAATAGTCACGTGATTCGAATTATCTGTTAAATTTTAATTTTTTCCAAAGAATTATTCAAAAAGGGTTATTTCTGAAAATATCGAAAAAAGCTATAAGAAAAAGTTTTTTTTAAATGCATTATCTAGCCCACATGCAAAGTTTCAGCTACATAAAATAATTTTGATTTTTTACCCACCGCTAAAATTTATTTTTCACTTAATGAACACTTTACTGATGACAGTGTGTTCTTTTTTGTCTTCATATTCAGGTGTATTACACAGACACAAACTATGTTTTCAAAAATACTTATTTTATGAAGTTACCTTATACAGGGCCAAAAACAAATAAACTTTGCATCATCACATGCGACCAAATTTTAATAGCCAAATTTTGATTTTGCAGAAAAACACACATTTAATATGGCGCTACTTTAAAGAAAATGTATCTGAAATAAAGCATTCTCAAAACTAAGAAGTTTTATGTAGTGATTGAGTGTGAGTGTATTGAGTCTTATTTTACAAAAGTGGTGCAATATACAAAATATGGGTAAAAAATCAAAATTATCTTATGCAGATAAAATTTTGCACGTGGGCTAGAAACTGCATTTTAAAAAACTTTATCTAATCTTTTTTCGATACTTTCAGAAATAACCCTACTTTTGAATAATTTTTTGGAAAAAATTTAAATTTGACAGATAATGCGAATCTCGTGACCACTATTTTTTTGCTTAATTTTCATCTCGATCGAAGCAGAACTAGATGCCAAAGTCAAATTTCGAATAAAGTTATTAATAAAAAAAATCCCATATGATGCGGACTTTACTGGTAACACTGTATAATATGTTATTTCCCAATATTTTTTTAATCTGTAAACACACAAACAAAATTAAGTACTTTTCGATAAATAAAAGATCCAGAATGGCGGTCATAACATAATTACCTAAACCTTTTCCCATTTAACCGCCTTTTTAACTCTTATAGTTTCCGAGATACTGATACGCAATACTGTCAGCACCAATTTCGAGCACCCTGTATACCTTGAGAAATATCAATCTCAAAAATATATTTTTTTGTTTCCATGAAAAACTTGAACAGAAACATTAGAAAATAATTAAAATTCCCTTAAAATAAGATAATATAACTTCTGGATAATATGCCATTAAATGATTTTTATTACTCAAGTTTTATTTGTCTCTAAATTCTGCAGACTTTGCAATATACTCTGCATTTTTATATGACATCTAATAAAAATCGTAATCTGATATAAACTTAATGAATATAAAACAGGCGACTATCTGACTGACTATGATTTTATTTTTCAATAAGTAAGTAGAAGTTTAAATAAATCTGTATTATTTTGAGCTTGAAATAGTAGTAATATGTTTGTAGGAAGCCATATGTCGTAATGATTTAAATTACCATCCAGTCAGTCCAGACGTACGAAGATGGAAAACAATAATTAGTACCCTGGCAGTAAGATACGCTGGACATTCAGTTATTCTAATATTATCACCACATAATCAAACCATGATTTCATCGGTGGGCATACATGTTTTCTTCTCGCTTCTAGCTAGATATATGTCGTAGGCTGATAGTGAAATCCATCATTTCATGAAAAGCGTAGTCATATCATGCTGCCCGCTAAAAGGTATATTGGCAACTGGTTTGTTCGTTGTTCCCCAGAGCATTTTTTTAAATTTAATTTAAATTTTATTCTTATAAAATAATATTAGTTGAAAAAATTGAAAAAAAAATGCTTTGGGGAACAACGAACAAACCAGTTGCAATATACCTTTTAGCCACGCTTCATGATATGACTAGGCTTTTCATGAAATGACGGATTTCACTATCAGTCTACGACATATACACTGGACCAGGTTATATCTTCTGCTTAGTACCTATGACTTCCTAATTCTTTGAGATGCTACAGTCTCTTTCCTTGTCCAAATATGAATAAGAATGTTCATTCTACATCTAAGTATATAAGATATTATATTTTCACAGCGTTCTCAGACATGTACTACAAGTACTGCAGCTCCTATTAACCAGTCCTATCTGAAATCTGAAACGAAAGCAAAAACTTTAATTTACTTTAAAGAAGATTTTTAACAACACAAAACAATAGCAGGAAAATGTATTACAATGCACATAAAGAATTTGTAATTACACGAAGCCATTAATCAAGGATATTTCCGCAGTGTAAATCAATCCGAATTAACGTATTTACGGTGAGCAGCTCGCCGGAATTTGAAACCAAACGGGAATTGTTCTGGATATAATGCATGTTTGGGCTATTGTCTTTACTACGGCGGTTGCACCTGGAATTAGATAGATAATGTAGTATCACATTTTTTTGCTTCTGTTTCGTACTTCGTAGTGAAGTCATGAGTGCCTTTAAGGTGAGAACAGGGGTCAATTATGAATGGCATTCGTTGCCAAAAATACTTTAGTTATAATGCTTCCATTCCAATTAGAAATAAGTTATTCCGTTCCCCTTTGGTAATAAATTTACCCAGAAAACTGGTATGCAAATCCTTCAATTACACCAGCTTTATTTTTTAGGCAATTTCCGTAAGCCGCAACACGTGACCTCACGGCCGATTTGCCGCAATTTATTGCTAATTCTAGCAAATATAAAAATGGCCAGTCTCGAGGCTTGCCAGATTCCGTATACGCGTGCTATCGCCATTTTAGAACGACGCCGTTTGAACACATCAAAGTCTAAAATACAATAGTGGCTCACGTGGCACTTGGAGCGCCACGTGGATACAATAGTTGCAACGATACACGAAATGAAGGTTTTTAACACCCGTTGTGTAAAAGACGTTAATAAAAATTGATAGTTTACATGTTGGATGTTGAGGATTCGACTAGTCAAAAACGAATATAATTGACACGAAATGAAGGTTTTTAACACCCGTTGTGTAAAAGACGTTAATAAAAATTGATAGTTTACATGTTGGATATTGAGGATTCGACTAGTCAAAAACGAATATAATTGGAAGACTTGAAGCAATAAGAAAAACAATTAACCTGATAATGACTTAAACCCAGGGTCGAAACGTTGGCTATTGCTTAAAGCATCTACCTCAGGTCAAATAAGGTCCTAAAAATATTTGGTGTTTAATAATTATTGTTATTATTATTTCTTTTCCCTAATGGTGTTTTAAATTTTCTAGACGGTATAAAAAAAAGGTTGAACGATATAGGGCTGCAAGGAGATTGTTAGAGAGAGATTGCTTAAGGACCTATGCCCCCCTTAGGGGTTCCCGGGTTCCACTTAGTATTTCTTCTCTGCAATCTCATTTGCTCAATAACAGCAGAAGTGTTTTATTTTGCCAATTACAGAATTATATTATTAGTTCTTGTAAAATACCATTGTTCGCTTCATTTTTTTTGTATTTAGTTCAATATTTATCATAAAATTGATCGTAATCTTCAGACATTTTGTATGCAGACAACTCAAGTGCCGATTGTGTAACAACATAGACTTAAAAATGTTACTATCTACTTCAAATGTCTCGTCAGTTAGTATCTATGTTAATACTAACTTAAATTGTTATTGATTTATTACGCATCCAAATCGACGGGACAAAAGGCAAAGGTCTTGCAACCGTACCTATATTTTTCAATATTTGGCATAAATTTAGTTTTAGAAAGGCTGCTTATTTGCTGAAAAAAATGCAGAACTACGCCGCGGCCGCGTCTGTTTTTAGTTTTCGTGCCTTCATAAAATTTAACCCTCTTTTGGGTTAGGAGACTCCCCCAACTTTTTTTTTAAATGTAAAGGTGTGTATTGTTATACCGTGCGAGCAAAAATTATTTGCATCAAAGAGGGCCTTGCATCTAATGCTTAGCCGTAGAGCTTAATACCTCTGTTGAGTGTCAGTAAAATAACTACCTGAATTAACAATCAATCAGTTATTCCGTCATCTTTGACAGTCGTTACAAGTAATTTGATTCATCGCCAATTTTTCCAATTTCTTGAACAATTCACACAATGGGCTTTACGGAACAGCACAAAACATTCATAGTTGAAGCGTATTTTCGAAACGGGGTTAGAGTAAATGGTGAGTGGCAATACAATCCGGGTTTGTGCATGGACGATTTTCACGAACATGTTCCTAACGTTGCTTTTATTGCTGGGGATTTTTATCATTGCCTGAAAAGAACCGTGGCTGTGTTTAGGGAAACAGGTTCTATACAACACAAAAAAGGAGTAAGAAGGCCATCTGCTGTAAGAACAGAAGAACTTGTTGCAAACGTTCGTGAAATAATGCAAAATACGCCAACAAATTGTATAAGACGCCTGCCTGCCCCAAGAAGTGGAAAGATCTTATGGAACATGCAGGACTATTCTTAAGAAGCAGCTAAATTTATAAATTGCAAGTATTTCAAAAAATGTGGTAACATTTCTCCTGAGATGGTGGTCAACACTTTCGAAAATATGAAGAGACGTGTGAATTTATGCTTGGAGCATGGGGGTGGCCAATTTCAGCAATTTATGTAATTATTTTTCTTTTTCTTTCTGTATATTCTTACTTTGTTAATTTTGTAAACAACAAAAATAAATTTGTATTTGTCTACTTATTTTATTACTCATTAGTTTGGCATATCATGTCATAACATGAATTTGACAAAATTTTAACCTATAGATTTGGTTAGATATATCGTCACCATATCATTGTGATCTAAACCAAGCCCTCTTTGATGCAAATCATTTTTGCTCGCACGGTAGGTCGTTGGATAATCTAATCTAAAGTAAAATTCATTCTTAACACTATGTACCACATCCGGGATTATTTGACGAATTTCCTGTATAAGTCGTTGCTTAAGTTCCTCTAAATTTTCTGGTTTTGTTACGTAAACTTTAGTTTTTAGGTGACCCCAAAGAAAATAATTTAGAGGATTAAGATCCGGCGATCGTGGTGGCCATTTAATGGTACCAATTATTCCTATCCAGCGGTTTGTAAAAACTTCACTAAAATATTGACGAACATTTATGACTTACTGAGGCGGAGAACCATCCTGCTGTAACCATATTATACGATCATCATAAAAATCAGCTTCTGCATGGTAAGGAAATAAAGCAGTCAAAGTTGGAATAAGTTCTCCTCGCAAAAAATCCAGATATGTATGGACATTTAAGTTACCTTCAAGGAATATTGGCCCAATGATGCGGTCGCTTGTTATGTCTGCAGGAAAACATTAGGTTTTTGCGGAAGCTGGGTGTGTGTTTCTCGCAACCAGTGAGGATTTCTTGCGGATCTATGTCGACAGTTCTGTTTATTGACTTCTCCATAGTCAAAATCTACCAAATGCTGAATAAGTGCATTCACAAAAGTCAAGGCGGCGCCGGCGGTCCGGATCATCTTCCAGTAACTCTTGTACCATTAACATTCTATAAGGACGCATTTAACATGATTTCACTAACTTAAATGCGGACGTATGGTTTATGTTATTCTATCTCTTCCTATTACTCCCGTTGCCGAACTGGAGTAATAGGATTTTATTGAAGAGCAAGTAAAACGTTTAATTGCGTGTCTTCATCCATTACGTAAGGCTGCCTTATTCTTGATATGTCCCACACATGGCCCACATAACATCCTTCAATTTTGCTGATTGTGTCTTGGGAAATCGGTGGTAGATCGTAGTGTGTTTAGTGAAATAAAGCTGCTACTTTTACTTGAGCAAGCGATCTCTGTAATAGATAAAGTGGCCATTGGGATGAGGCTTCAAATAAACAAACAACCTTATCAATAACATTTTTCCTTTTTTCTTAAACAGTTTGCGCTGGTAAAACCCCAATTGTTGTTAAAACAGCCACTTCTTTTTCTGGCTTTCTAGATCAGCGAAAAAGAGGGGCCATAGATATTATATAACTTTAGAACAGCAAGCAATAATCACGAAAGTGGCAAATTTATGGAAGTGTGCATGTACGGGAAGAGGTCTTTTTGTTTCTCCAATGTACGATTCGCCACACTCGCAAGGGATTACGTTACCTAAATATGTTAGGTATATGTGTATAATATTCGCATTTGTTGATTTAAGTTCTTGCAAATTCGTTTTTAATAGTCAGTTAATAGCCAGATAGTTCGCTAGAAGTTTGGCAACGCCGCATATACATTTTTACATAGTTACCGTCAAGCTCTTTTCTCGAACCTAAGATTTCGGTGAGGCAGATAATGTCCCATGTGGGGTGTAAAGTCAATAAAAAAAATTATAAATAGACAAAAGAGACAAATCAAATAGATCCCAATGGATTCAGGAACAAAAATGCCGCATGCAAACAAAAATACTATTTGAAATAGTAACATAAATATTTTACATAAAATAAGAGCCCCAAAAAATAATTCTCCTTGATTAAAAATAGAAACACTTGTCTTGTCTAAATTATATAAAGAATTTTAAAGTCTCGACATGACATTCGATAATTGTTATCTTTCTAACCTATATTATTCAAGTTGATAAAAACCTTGTGCCTATTTATAAAAAATTGGTATACAATCTAATGTAAATTAATAAATGATAAATATTGGCTGTTCATTTATTGGATGCATGATTTTAAAATATTACGTTTACTGCCTCATGGACCATTCACCTGGTTGCGTTTCTAGAATTGGAAAAACAAAGCCCACGAGCCTGGGCTTCGTTCGTAGTACTAGATTAAAAAAATATATAGTCGGTACCTACTCTACAATCTATAAAATCCTTCAACTTGGAAAATGTTGTCTTGTTACAACGTCGACAGACCATTAAATAAATATAGTTTAAAAAAACTAAAAAACACGCTTTAATAATTAATCAAACTAAAAAGCATCAGAAAATAAATAAATATATATATAGTTTAAAATAATTCTTGAAATTCTTAATATAGACAGAAAATAATAATGAACGATAAACATTAGTATTATTAGAAAAAAAGCGTGGGGTGCTCGATATACGAGAAATATAGCACAAAGCGCCCCATGCTTTTTTTTTCCCTATAATAATGATGTTTATCGTTCAATATTATTTTCTGCCTATATTAAGAATTTTAAGAATTATTTTAAACTTTATTCATTTTCCGCTTTTTAGTTTGATTAATTATTAAAGCTTGTTTTTTAGTTTTTTTAAACTATAGTTATTTTTCATTTTTTAGATTGAGTTATTGTTAAGAACATTTTTTTTGAGTAGATTGAGCTAGTTTAGTAGATTATTGTATTGTCAGCGGTTCTTGATAAGTCACAAAATTTAAATTAAATCTGACCGCTTAAAGTGGGTCAAAATCGGGTTCAAAGAAGTTGGCTACAAACAAACATACATACAAACGACAACAATTTTCAAAATTTTTTAAAAAAATTTGTCAAAATTTTATTTTGACGGGTACAATTTTTCTTTTTAATTTTCTCTATTCTTAGCGACAATATCTATACGACCCCACGTTTGTTTTATTACTATCGGTTATTGTAATAATTCTGACATATTGACAGGTGTTAAATTTTTTACTTTTTACTTACAAAAATTTCAAAATTATAAAATGGGGATTAAAAAAACACTGAGTTATTTTGAGATAGTTTACTTCAACGAATTTTCTAATATTTTAAATGCCTTTACTATTTTTAGTAATACTTAATATTTATATTTATCTATTAAAAAAAAACTGAAGTAGATATACCGGGTGTCCACGGAAGGTGGCTCGCCCCTCTAACTTTTTTGTTTTTCAAGATAATGAAATAAAATTCGGGGGATTTGTATACGACATAAAACTGCATTTTTTGACAGGTGACTCAACGTTATGGAACTTCCGGTTTAACCGGAAATGACATAAACTTTCGATTTTTAAATGGGACACCTGGTATATTTTTACTTTTTTTGACTCCATATGACATTCTAAATACAACGATGTGTCCCTTGTCACTTTTTGTCACCAAGAAAATATTTTTTTTCCAAATTTATTGTTTTATCTAGAGGGCTATGAATACCTTAAAATCACTTATTTCAGTTCTTTAATCTTGGGAAAAATACAATTTTACTATTTTTGGTCCAATGCTATGTAAAATTTAATATTTAAAGTTGTATAACTATTTTTTTTTAAATGGCAACATGGTGGCTCGTCGGGTTAAGAAAAAAGATTATTTTATTACGATTATTTTGATATCATACACTATTAGGTTTTAGAAAAGCTGCCAATAAAAAACTTTAAAAAGTTAACTTAGAACTTTCCTAAAATGAAGCATCTTTTAAGAATAAATTTAGATTTAAATGCATCAAGTAGCCTGTGACCAGCAAAACTGATAAAAGAAAATCACGCCTTGAAGAAAATTGACATGTCGACAGCTTCTGCCAAAGTAAATTAGGTTTTTGTTTAAAAAGCATGGAAAATAATAGTTTTACAAGGAGCGAAAAAGTTGATATGTTATTAGTGTTTGGAGAATGTAGAAATAATTCAACCGATGCTGCATTAGGTACCCAAAACTGGTTCCGAAAATGGGAAATGAGCCTGACAATAATATCATTTCAATTTTTTCACTCCTTGTAAAACTATTATTTGCCATGTTTTTTAAACAACAAACTAATTTACTTTGGCAGAAGCTGTTGGCATTTCAATTTTCTTCAAGGCATGGTTTTGTTTTATCAGTTTTTCTGGTCACAGGCTACTTGATGCATTTAAATCTAAATTTATTCTCAAAAGATGCTTCATTTTAGGAAGGTTCTAAGGTAACTTTTTAAAGTTTTTTAATGGCATCTTTTCTAAAACCTAATAGTGTATGGTATCAAAATAATCGTAATAAAATCCTCTTTTTTCTTAACCCGACGAGCCACCATGTTGCTATTTAAAAAAAATGAGTTATACAACTTTAAAGATTAAATTTTACATAGCACATAGCATTGGACCAAAAATAGTAAAATTGTATTTTTCCCAAGATTAAAGAACTGAAATAAGTGATTTTAAGGTATTCATAGCCCTCTAGATAAAACAATAAATTTGGAAAAAAAAATATTTTCTTGGTGACAAAAAGTGACAAGTGACACATCGTTGTATTTAGAATGTCATGTGGAGTCAAAAAAAGTAAAAATATACCAGGTGTCCCATTTAAAAATCGAAAGTTTATGTCACTTCCGGTTAAACCAGAAGTTCCATAATGTTGAGTGACCTGTCAAAAATGCAGTTTTATGTCGTATACAAATCCCCCGAATTTTATTTCATTATCTTAAAAAACAAAAAAGTTAGAGGGGCGAGCCACCCTTCGTGGACACCCGGTATACCTATTTGATAAATTGTAGTATGTATGTATTATGATTAATATATATATAAGAAGAATTTTTGATATCAGATAAAGCTTTTTAAGCACTATTAAATTATTATCTGCTATTGTCTTCGTCGCAAATATACTTAAATCCAAAATTTTCCTGTTTTATTAAGTACTTAAATGACGCAATAAAAAGTGATTTGCGGCAACAAAATTTTACGTAGGGTATCAAACCACTTGACATATAAATCGAATTTTTTTAAAGCGAATATAACAATTTCTATATTTCAATTAAATCTCAGAGCTCTGGTGGTACCTAAGTAGTAACTGGTTGCAGAGAAACACCGTCTGAAACGGTAGTGGTAATGTTAATCCCTTAGTATCTCCCAACCCTCCATTTTACATTCACCACATTGCAAATCCATAATTCTTTGAAGAGGCCCTAAACCTGATTAAGGGCACTAAAGCAGATAGCTACAATAATACATAATCACTTTATAAAACAATTTGTCTGACCAGTGATGCGTGCATATTGTACATAAATTCAATTAAAAATGTTGGCTCTGTTTTCCCCACCATGTTTATGGTAATACAATTATTGTTAAGTGGGTTGTAGTGGCTTTTCATCAACAAAGGTCATATTAGGAAAGTTTATATTGAATATTAATAAAAAAAGAAATATATTGTGGATAATAAAATAGAAAAATTAATTTAGTTTACCTTTACCATAAAATTTAAAAAATATAGGTACATACTGTGCGAGAAAAAAATATTTGCATCAAAGAGGGCCTTGCATCTAAGGACGTCATGCTTAGCCGTAGAGCTTAAGGTAGGAGTATCAACATGCTTGCCAACCTATAACCTATTTCGCTTAGATTTATCTATGTTTTCTAGCTTTTATACAAAATTTAAAGAAAATCAGTATCGACTTGATATTCTATAGGTAATAATTGACATATTTAATAAATATCAAGGAATTTCATAACATATTTTAGGAGAATTGTATAGCAAAAAATATCGGGTAAGATTTTTTTTAACATTATTATGTCATTGTCACTCATTGTTCTTTCACTATACAATTCTCCCAAAATTAGCAATGAAATAAATTGATATTTTTGTAATATATCAGATACTACCTAAATAATGTACCGACGATATTGATTTTCTTTAAATGTTAGTTATTAAAATAATAAACTCAAAAAATCAACGCGAAATAGGTTATAGGTTGGCAATAGATTGAATGACGTTGAGAATTCAACCTTAATACCTGTTGTGTGTCAGTAAGTACCTGAATTAACAATCAATCAGTTATTCCGTCATATTTGACAGTCGTTAGAAGTAATTTGATTCATCGCTAATTTTTCCAATTTCTTGAACAATTCACACAATGAGCTTTACGGAACAGCACTAAACATTCATGGATGAAGCGTATTTTCGAAACGGGGTTACAGTAAATGGTGAGTGGCAATACAATCCGGGTTTGTGCATGGACGATTTTCACGAACATTTTCCTAACGTTGCTTTTATTGCTGGGGATTTTTATCATTGCCTGAAAAGAACCGTGGCTGTGTTTAGGAAAACAGGTTCTATACAACACAAAAAAGGAGCAGAAAGACCATCTGTAAGAACAGAAGAACGTATGGCATTGCCCAAACAGTCACACGTATTCCTATAGGGACACTAGTGTTGCGAGACGAGATAAAATGGGTCTCTCGTCTCGTCGAGAGAGGGCGAGACGAGACGAGACGAGAGACGACCTTCTCTCGTCTCGTCTCGCTTCTCTCGTGATTTAAACCAAATAATAGGCAGTTGAAGTACAACCAATACGTAAGCAAATTTACGCACGTTAGTTGAGGAGTTAACATGACGAACCGGTGGCAAGAATTTTAGTTGAAGTGCTTATTTTCTGTGTCCGTTAACGTAACCTACAAAAAATGCAAATTTGACATTTGTCATAATGTTAATTTTTTTACCTTTATTTTTCTGTTGATTTTTTAAAAGTTAAGAAAATTGCATAAAGAAGGAAGAAAAGCAAAAAGGAGAGTATGGAATTTAAATCTTCTAAAAATACAAAACAAAATACAAATAATATGGAACGTACCATCGATAACAAAGTTAAATCTATACTTATAGAGAAAAAAAAATTTAAAAGTATATCTGATGAACTAAAATCACAATAGAATCACAAAACTTAAGATAATAAAAATACTTTTAAATTTTAACTGAAAAGCAAATAACTCCGATTGTTGATAAATTTTGATTTTTTTGATTACTGTAAAATTATTTGGGATTTGTTTGTTTAGTTTGTTATATTTTGTGGTTGGAAAAAGTTATTCATTTAGAACCACAGAAAAAAGTTAGAACTGTTTGTCAAAAAATTACATTTTGGAAACAATCGGTTATATTCGGAGGTCCTTCGGGTAACGGAAAGTTCATTTTTCACGTCCCGTAAAACAACGCAAGATAACGTACGCCCGTTGAACTGCTTAAAACACGTACGTCAAAATTTAATTACTGCGCATGCGTAGCTGTCAATTTGCACGTATACGTTAACGTTCGTGACCGCACTTCAACTGCCTATTAGGCTGGATCCACATACATCCGTGATACGCATCCGTTGTGTACCACATGATTAATCTGAACCAATGAAATTTTAGGGAATAAAATTTCATTGGTTCATATTAATCATGTGGTACACAACGGATGCGTATCACGGATGTATGTGGATCCAGCCTAAGGCAGTTGAAGTGCGTTTAGGTTAAGTTCTATCATATTTGACATAAATTGTGTGTAATATATGTCAAATATGACAGAATCTAACCTAAATGCATTAAAGCTTTGCTTGGTATTTACTACAGGGGTGGCCCATTAGTGCGACAAAGGTCAATATCTGCTGTACCACTAAGATAGCGGAAAACTTTTGACGAAGCTTATTAAGGGTTAAGAGGTGCCTCTTATAAAATTATTTTAGTCTATACAGGGTGCTCCAAAACACCAGCACGGTAAGAAATTTCCATTTCCAAGATATTGAGTTTTAAAAAATGTCATTTTTGAGTTTCGACAGATCTAACAGTACGTCTTAGAGCAAAACGGCTCACATGTCCCTATTATCTTCCCAAAAAAATCATTTTCCGTATAGACCGGAATAACTATATTTCCTGCTTTCGAGTTACATCCGGTTTAGCCGGAAGTTTGATTGATTTGGGAAGATAGTGAAAATGGAAGATATAGACATATGCGCCATTTTGCTCTAAGATGTACTGTTAGAAAGCTATAGGCTGTCGAAACTGAAAAATACAATTTTTCAAAAGTCAATATCTTGGAAACTATTAACTATAGACTAATAATGCATTTAATAAAAGTAATTATAAATTTATGTAGAATCAGCAAATTTAAAAAATATTTTTTTTAAATATGAGATTTTTAATATCTTCTTAAATTCCTCTTATCAGAAATATATAATGTCCATATTTGGACCGACGGTTTTCGAGTTATTTGACTGCAAATAATTTTATCCAGCGATAAAACGTCATAATACTATGTTATTCTGAATGGCCAGGCACGGCTAACTAGATGAAACTATTTGCAGTTAAATAACTCGAAAACCGCTGGTCCAAATATAGACATTATGTATATTTTTGCAAAGAGGAATTTAAGAAGATTTAAGAAGCTCAAAAAAGTAACGTTTTTTGCTCGAGTGAGATCGAGAGAGACGAGAATTTCTCGACGAGAGAGGGTACTTCTCTCGTCTCGTCTCGGAGCTTTATTCGAGAGAAAATATCTCTCTCGTCTCGTCGAGAGAGGGCCAGACGAGACTAGAGACGAGAATCTCTCGTCTCGGCGGCAACACTAATAAGGACCGTTGTGGTACCACACATGTTCCGCGGAACCTATCCGCATCCGATTCTTGATGATTAACGCGATCGTAGAAGAATCTTGACAGATCATTCAAACCATCAGCCACTGCTGTTAATAAACTAGAAAACGAGATTCCATCTTGCTCTGTCATTGTTGGGTGTCACCTAGCTCTATAAAATGAAATAATGATAACACAGGAACACTTTAAAACATGTATTAGCATTTTTTAATAATAAATATGCCTACATTTAAATGGCAACAATGTATAATAAAATTTTAAAACAATTTTTATCTCAACATAGAGAAATTGATAGTATCTCGATTCGTAGCAATCATGGCTTAAGCAAAACCGGAAGTGTGAAAATCCGGCACGTGGCAATGATGAGACCGGAAGTCATCTCAACGGTTCAGATGAAACTCTGAACAATATTTAATCGCGTGCCCCTTATAACGCATTGTTACAATGATATCTGTAAAATATGTCATCCTTAAGGCCGAGTCACAATTAAAAAATAAGCATTTTAGACGATAAGCAATAAGCAACAGAAATAAGATTTGATATGTAGAAGCCAATTAATCGCGATACAATTAAGTTTTAAGTAACAAGCAACATACAGTGTGACCAGTAAAGTCCGCATCATATTGGATTTTTTTTATTAATGGCGTTATTCGAAATTTGACTTTTGCATCAAGTTCTGCTTCGATGGAGATAAAAATTAAGCAGAAAAATAGTAGTCACGTGATTCGCATTATCTGTCAAATTTTAATTTCTTTCAAAAGTGGGGTTATTTCTGAAAACATCGAAAAAAGTTATTAGAAAAAGTTTTTTTAAATGCAGTTTCTAGCCCACATGCAAAGTTTCATCTGCATAAGATAATTTTGATTTTTTACCCACCACTAAAATTTATTTTCCACTTAATGAACACTTTACTGACGACACTGTGTTCTTTTCTGTCTTAATATTAAGGTGTATTACTTTCAGACACAAACTACGTTTTCAAAAATACTTATTTTATGAAGTTACCTTATACAGGGTCAAAAACAAATAAACTTTGCATCACATGCGACCAAATTTTAATAGCCCAATTGTGATTTTGTAGAAAAACACACATTTAATATGGCGCTACTTTAAAGAAAATGTATCTGAAATCAAGCATTGTCAAAACTAAGAAGTTTTATGTAGGTTGCGTTGAGTCTTACTTTGCAAAAGTGGTGCAATTTACAAAATATGGGTAAAAATCAAAAATATCATTGCAGCTGAAATTTTGCATGTGAGCTAGAAAATGCATTTAAAAAATCTTTTTCTTATAACTTTTTTCGATACTTTCAGAAATAACCCCACTTTTGAATTATTGTTTGGAAAAAATTAAAATTTGGCAGCAAATGCGAATCACGTGACTATTATTTTTGCTTGATTTTCATCTCGATTGAAGCAGAACTTGATGCCAAAATGAAATTTCGAATGAAGTTATTACACCTGTCAATATGTAAAAATTTCCAAAAATTTGCAAATATCGTTCTTTTCTTGTAATTCGGCACAAACGATCGGGTTTGTTCGGGTTTGTATGTATGTTTGTAACCGACTTCTTTGAACCCGATTTTGACCCACTTTAAACGGTCAGATTTAATTTAAATTTTGTAGACTTATCAAGAACCGCTGACAATACAATAATCTACTAATCCAGCTCAATCTACTCAAAAAAACTGTTCTTAACAATAACTCAAACTAAAAAATGAAAAATAAATATAGTCTGAAAAAACTAAAAAACACGCTTTAATAATTAATCAGACTAAATAAAATAATTCTTGAAATTCTTAATATAGGCAGAAAATAATAATGAACGATAAACATTAGTATTATTGTGAAAAAAGCGAGGGGTAATCGATATACGAAAAATATAGCACACAATGCTTCACGCTTTTTTCACAATAATACTAATGTTTATCGTTCATTATTATTTTCTGCCTATATTAAGAATTTCAAGAATAATTTTAAACTATATTTATTTTCCGCTTTTTAGTCTGATTAATTATTATTAAGCGTGTTTTTTAATTTTTTTAAACTATATTTATTTTAAGAGTAGACATCGCTCCCTCTACCCTATCGACTTTATTTCAAGATATATTTATTTATTTAGAAAGAATAAAGTAATTTTTGTACCTTCTACTATACTTCTATACTATTAACGACCGCCAAGATAAATATTTCAATAATAGTTGCGGGCTTTCGGCTGTCACTAAATATCAAGTAATATTTAATTAAAGAGATAAAAATGTGGTACCACTGGATAATGGTTCAGACGTTGTTTGTCTTGTAACAGATTGTTGTTATTTACTTAAGCATTCCTGTGGTTTGTTTAAATTTAATATACCCTAAGTATAATAACTTTTAGACTAAGAAAGTATGTATCGAAAGTGTTGAAGTTGTGAAAAATAATAATATGTGTGTCGTACATTTACAGATTGGATATTGTAAATGTTATTAGTTATGTATTAGCCATAAAAACATACATTCTGCAATATCAGAGCTCGGAAGTAGCTAGCTACCAAATATTTAAGCTACTATCTAGCTACTTTTTGGTAGCTTAAACCACAGCATATATAGCTACGCAAAGCTATATATTCTGTGCTAACACCCAATTCGATTTTTAAAACCAGAGGCAGCTTGTACCTTTTACTAGCTAGTTAGTTACTCGATGAAGCTACTACGAAATTAAGTTGTTAATTTTGGCATATTTATATATATATTCTTCAATAATCCCCGTATGATTTATTGTAAAGTAACGTTAACATTTAAATGCCGGTTCAACGTTAACAAGTAAATTGCCCTCAATTATTACTACAAAATGACACATGAATTTTACAATGCGTACCTATAAGAATTTTTCGTACAACATACTTTATCGTTATTTTTAAAATTATAAGCGGAATAGGCCTTTCTATCTTATTCCCAGCCAATTAAAGAGCATTCCTGCTAAGGCCCGAATTACCTTAGGATCGCTGGCGCTGAATTGTGGCTGATCTTGGTTGCATTCAGGATGCTCTCTTCGGTAATCCTGCTCCACGCTAATTCACCTGATTGCCAATCCGGCTTTATCTTTGTGCAGTGCTCAGGATGACGAACATACCTGCTGGCTTTAGTCGTTCCTGAATAGACACGAGTTTCAATTAACCTGCGACCACTTGACTCTTGTATTATCCTCTATAATTTCTAAATAGAGCCTGGAATTATTAACGTTAATAAAATGAAGGGGGGTGAATGGGTTTTAATTAGAAATGTACCTCCATACTTGTAAAAGGAAACTTTTATTCTTTCTTTTATGTTGATAATAATAATAGTTTATGAACAGTAGTGGCTAATTTGAATCAGCCGCCAAGATTTTTCTATGTTAGAGATTGCGCTAGCTATCAGAGAACTGATGCGGATAGGTTCTACGGAACACGTGTGGTATTAAAACAGTCCTCATATGCCCATGTGAGACTGTGTGGAATTAGCAAAAGTATGCCACTTTAACCGAACCTAACCTAACCTTCCTAAAAGAATATTTAACGGTTAGTAAGCTTGTTTTAGAACTTTTGAAAAAGTGATACTTCCTGCATGCTCGTAAAAAAAAAACATTATTGAGATTTGCATCTATACCCTATTTTATTCAACATAGCTAAAAAAAATCCCGATATTTAATATTTTTTGTTCTCCAGTCACATTTTTATTTGGAGAGACCATTTTCCTCACAAAGTATTTTTTGTCGTCATTTATAACAGACACAAAGAGTCTCATTTCCATATTTATGTGCATGTTACCTTCCCGTGGAAGAAGCAAAAAACGTATTTTGTTTCACAGAATTTATTGTTACATTGAATATAAAATTTTATAATTATGTTATATAAATATAAAGGAATATATTCAGTTAAATGTTAACTTAAATTACGTTTCTGATGAAATATATATATTAAAAAATATCCAGCTAATAGTAATTTAAAGGTATAGCTTGTGTAGTGATTTTCTCAAGTGGTTATTCTCGGAACGTATCGATGTTGTCGTCCTAATCCATACTAACCAGTTATATTTTCTCTCAAAACTGAATCACGAAAATTGGACCTTAAAAACTCAAACAACATCAGAGAATATAATGAATCTAGAAAAACCTTTTTGAATCGCCAGAGTATCTCAACCACCCTCATCAAGAGCAGGGGACTTCATTTAAGGGTCTGTCATGAGATAGTGCAGTTCCGGATTATACTTTAATTGATTTGGGCATGCAGTCTAAGGTCACTCTAGCGTAAAGCTTTGTCATTGTGTCTTGATATCCCCAATCATTATCTGTTTCCGTTCATTCTTTAATTGTACACTTTTTATTTGGTATATTGTCGCAATTATTTCATCGAAATGATTATCTGACTGGGCTTGGACTTCATCCGTTATTATTTCTTAAATCTATAGAATCACTTTTGTCTACCAGTACGTCCATCTATATTAACGTTACTTATCTGTATAAATATTAAACATGACATTCAAAACGTACGATTTGGTACACCTATTTTATTCATTGGAACCAACCCCTTTTTATTAAATTTAAGAAAATACAGCTATACCAAATATACTAATTTATTGCTGAGAAGTAACCCATCTCTAATAATAATGGATGGAATGAATTCAACTAAGCAAAATCTGCTTAATCGAGGCTCTTTTATTTTTCCTTTTTATTTGTTTTAAAAATCCTAATAAAGTAAATACCTAATAAAAATAACGAAAACTGATATACTTATACAATATACACTCTTATTATATAAATATATATTACATATTATGTAAATTTTGACCCTGAATTTTCAGTTTGATCTGCGAGTTTAAATTCGTACTCGTACAATTTTATCTAGCTTATACATTTTATATTATAACTTAGAACAGCACCTATATATAAAAAAAATTACCTTGCCGGACTTCCACTGTCTTTATTTTGTTACTTAACACAACGTTTCGGTTAGTTAGTATCTCTTACCGTTTTCAAGTGTAAACTAAATTATAATTCTAAGGCTACTGTCTTAAATACTATCCATGTGCAATGAAGCTTAATGACTCCACCTACGTGCTTATTTGAGCTGTTGGTTTTGGACAAGAAGAGGTTTCCAGATATTGGGGAGATCTATACTTGGTTTACTAAATATATGGGTATTTTGATTCCTGAAAGCAGCTTTTTTGATTTTCGTTTTCTCCAGTGCTGTTCCGTGTCCAAAACCTTGGCTTCTGACCACTGTATATCATGTTGGTTGGTCCAAACATGTTCCGCTATACCTGATCTCGAAGTTTCACCTCTTTGAGTATGTTTCAAATGTCCTTTCACTCGTACGAGAAGAGGTCTTTTGGGTTCTCCATTCGCCACACTCGCAAGGGATTTGATAGATACAATTTTTTGTGTTTTCATTATGGCGGGGTTTTACTTTTATAAGAAAGCTTATAAGCGTATTTCCGGATTTAAAGGCTGTTTTGATATTATAGTTTTTGGTTATCCTTCTAATCTTCTCAGAAATCCCTTGACATGGGATATTGTAAGAAATGTTTGCTCCTCTTTCGTTTCTGTATTAGTTTTTACTTCGCGATTTTAAAGTTTTAAGATGGTATTAGTTACAGAGGTTTCAGGGTAACCATTCTGTTTTAAATATTTTTTGATGTTTGAAATTTTAATATTACGGTCTTCTGGATTGTTGCAAACATTAGATGCTCTGTGATGAAGAGTTTGAATTATGCCCTGTTTTATGGAGTTTATAGAAGTCCGACAAGGTAATTTTTTAATATTACTTCATTGTCTAACACCTTCAAACAAGCACCTATATTGTCGCCATTATTTTATTTAGATATTATCTAGCTTCATCTTTAAGAAAATTCCTAAGATGTTATACTGAGTTATTATCTAATTTTTATTTTGTCAACATTACAAGATGATAATAAAAATTAATGATTACCTACTTACTTAATGCTCTTGTCGTGAAATTAAACCAATTTAAATTACATTTCTTTCGGTTAAAGATAGATATTATTACTTTAAAATAATTCTTATTTACTTGGTTTTGTATCTGTGATAAAACTTAAACGATAAGTTTGAAGTCTTGTAGGTCCCACAGCTTGTTTATTTAATCGTTCTAATTTAAATTATTTTATTATTTAAATATCATCTTCCATAAATATTCATTTAAGCCGGGTAGATTTATTCTAAATTTACTTTAGGTCTTTCTGTATTTCAAATTATTTTCCTGTGCAAAGTTTCCGCCGACTTAATATTTGCAAAGTCTCTGCCCCAGAGCAAAAGTTTGCTTTGTAAAGAAGGTTGGATATTTAAAATTTTGGTTTGTTCCGGCTAAAATAATTATGTTTAGGACGTCAAACGTGACCTCAAAGCCGTATCCTCAAAGGGATATGAAAAATTATTTAATTATGTTGACATGAAAGGTAGAATATAAAAACAAGATCTATTTTGGGCATAATGTTATTAAAATTATTAAAATGATATATGTTTCTATCTCCACTTATTATAATATGCTTTTATTATACAATTTTACTTGTGCTGTATTATTATTTTGTACAAAGTTTATGCCTTAGTGTCGTACACCACCAACTCCAAGGGCTAATCAGTAGTCAGTACCAGCTGGCGTGCCGCAAGGCAGATTTCTAGGACCTATCTACTATTACGATTATATCGACTTGAAGCCGCATTGACAGTGAACTAAAAATTATTTTTTATGACATTGATGATATTTTCCATTTCGACCTTTAATTCAATCCATTCATGTACTGGAACACAGTGAATGATATATTTTTATTAGGAAACGTAACAGTCTAAACATTTATAGATGATACCCTTTTATTGTCAGTTGACGCAGACGTATAATATGCACATGCACAAGCTATCAACCAATAAACTTCAACAAGCAAGAAATCATTTTTACATTTATTGGACAAATTACTGGATTAATACCGTGCGAGCAAAAATTATTTGCATCAAAGAGGGCCTTGCATCTAAGGACGAAATGCTTATCCGTAGAGCTTAGTACCTGTTGGGTGTCAGTAACTACCTGAATTAACAATCAATCAGTTATACCGTCATCTTTAACAGTCGTTACAAGTAATTTGATTTATCGCTAATTTTTTCAATTTCTTGAATAATTCACACAATGGGCATTACGGAACAGCACAAAACATTCATGGTTGAAGCGTATTTTCGAAACAAGGTGAGAGTAAATTGTTAGTGGCAACACAATCCGGGTTTGTGCATGGATGATTTTTACGAACATATTCCTAACGTTGCTTTTATGCTGGGGATTTTTATCATTGCCTGATAAGAACCGTGGCTGTGTTTAGGGAAACAGGTTCTATACAACACTAAAAAGGAGCAGGAAGACCATCTGTAAGAACAGAAGAACTTGTTGCAAACGTTTTATGAAATAATGCAAAATATGCCAACAAATTGTATAAGACGCCTGTCCCAAGAAGTGGGAAGATCTTATGGAACATGCAGGACTATTCTTAAGAAGCAGCTAAATTTATTTCCTTATAAAGTGCAAGTATTCCAAGAAATACAAGCCGCAGATTTTGAAAGACGCAGGAATTACTCTCAATGGTTTACACAAAATTTATTGAAAAGAAATGATTTATTAAACCTGACATTTTTTTCGGATGAAGCCTGGGTCCACGTCTCCGGTTATGTGAATTCTGAGAATACACGCATGTGGAGTAGTGAAAATCCTCATTTTTTTGTAGAGTTCACATTGCACCCTCAAAAAATTGGCGGTGGCCAATTTCAGCAATTTATGTAATTATTTTTCTTTTTCTTTCTGTATAATTCTTACTTTGTTAATTTTGTAAACAACAAAAATAAATTTGTATTTGTCTACTTATCATATTACTCGTTAGTTTGGCATAATATCATGTCATAATATGAATTTGACAAAATTTTAACCTAGATTTGGTTAGTTATATCGTCCCCATATTATTGTGATATGTGATAAACCAAGCCCTACGTTTTTTAATCCAAGCCCTCTTTGATGCAAATAATTTTTGCTCGCACGGTACATATAAATCAACACAAATTAGTCTTAAATATATGTAAAATATAGAGCATTGGCCTTTATTGTTAATGTAGGTACAAGCAAAAAATTACATTTATACTTATACCAACTAAAGATTCAGGTTATAAAAAAGTTTTTGGTAGTCATATCCTGTTAGAATAAGGATTTTAACGTTGTAACACGAAAAATAATTTTCAAATTTTTCCTAGAAACATACTTGGAACTCAAAAAAAAATGCTGCACAGTCGATATTTGCAAACTAAAAAAACTCTCCAAAAACGAAAACACCGACATAATTCACATTCTGTTCCGGATATAGGGAAGTCCGGATGCCAAAAGCCGAGGCCATAATTTACCACAACAAGACAAGCTATTACGTCAATGGCACGAACATTACGGACACAAAAAGTCATAGAACGCAGAAGTTTGTACCCCATAATATCTGTTGAATTCCGCAAAACGGAAACTATTTAGAGACCGCATGGTCGGGCTAATGACGCGGGACTAAATATCTAACGTAAATGGGTAGAAGAACTTCTTTGGATCATGGATTTATATCAGGTCTTGTGGTAGTTATTCTAAAAAAACTGTGTAAAGCATTACTGTATAAATATAGAACCTACTATCATAGTAAATACTTGAAAAAGTATCAGCCAAAGAAGAACTCATCACAGAATAGGGGAGAGACGGGGAATACCGACCACGCGGGTAAAACCGACCACCTAGTTTTACATTTAAATAACCCGTCAACATTTAACATTTACCGCGCCATCAATCCAAGACTAACCCTATTATTCAGTTTACCGCTCAAACTGGAGAAATCACAACGCTTTTGGCAGTGACAGAACAATTTGTTATTTGGTGGTTATTATTGCAAATATTTTCCCTTGAAAAATAGGTTAGTAATCTAAATTGTGGTTACATAAAATGATGTCCAGTAGTTAACAATATTACGTAGACATATTGCAATCTAATTATGCATCGAATTTTGATTTAACCTTACTTTAAAATGAACGAAACGAACTTTTGTTTGCGAGTGTACTTTCGTGTAATATCGATCAGATTGATCGATTTTACCCGACAAAAATAAATCTGCAAGCGACGAACGAAACGAACAACCAGGAAGTGAAGTAGAGCAGTCAAACAAGTGCAATAATCCTAAATCTGGGCCTTCAGGAATATCAATTAATAAAAATCAATTAAAAATTTTAAGAAAAAGAAGCATTCCCAGGCCGATGATTATTCTAGTGATGATTCAGGATCCATCAAACTGGTAACTGATACGATGTATATATGATGATGACAAAATAGTGAAAGTTAGCAAATCTTTTACAGATTTATTACCTGCACCAAAAAATAGAAATCATCCGCGTAAAGAACACCTCAGAAAGACACATTCAAAAACCACACCTCTACACCTAACAGAGAAGAACTTCAATCCAAAAAAATTGCAAAGGATAGAAAAGAAAGTTAAGCAAAAAACAAACAAGTTAAACGAAGTTTAGTTGAACAAGATAAAAAAAAGCAAGAAAAATTCATTAAGAAGAAAAACAGGCAGGAAGTGGCAGCCGAGACTTGTTTCTTATGCGATGAATTCGGCAGGGATGGAGAATGGTGGTTTGTATGTATTACGTGTGGTAGACCAGCTCATGCAGAATGTGCAGGCTGCGATATCCGCAGCGATTTTTGTTCCAATAAATAATTTCTACATTTTTTATGTGAACGGTTTTACCCGACAACGTCGGTTAATATCGACCGGTGACGTTTGCTGATTTAATATTGTTTTTCCGATGTTGTAACTTCAGAATGATTTTTGGTTTTTAGAATTACTTAGTTAAATATGTAATTAAAACAATGAGACTATTACATACTGCCAAACTGAGCCTCACTGATGAGCCGTAATAACGGCGAAACGCGTCTGGGGATGGGTTTGGCAGAAGGAAACAGACAAAACTCTTTTCAATTAATATCTGTGGTCCGGCACTTTACCGGTTTTGAGAGCGCTCTTGCAAAATTTTCTGTTGTTACAGAATAAGCCCTTTACGACTGACCTTTTCTAAGGTACCGTACTGGGACGCAAGATGTCGCACCGGGTTTTATAATTCCCGTCGATAATCGATCCTGACAAGTGATTTGTCTTTGAGCCCTGTTTCCTTCTGCCAAACTGAGCCTCACTGATGAGCCGTAATAACGGCGAAACGCGTCTGGGGATGGGTTTGGCAGAAGGAAACAGACAAAACTCTTTTCAATTAATATCTGTGGTCCGGCACTTTACCGGTTTTGAGAGCGCTCTTGCAAAATTTTCTGTTGTTACAGAATAAACCCTTTACGACTGACCTTTTCTAAGGTACCGTACTGGGACGCAAGATGTCGCACCGGGTTCTATAATTCCCGTCGATAATCGATCCTGACAAGTGATTTGTCTTTGAGCCCTGTTTCCTTCTGCCAAACTGAGCCTCACTGATGAGCCGTAATAACGGCGAAACGCGTCTGGGGATGGGTTTGGCAGAAGGAAACAGACAAAACTCTTTTCAATTATTACATTTATGTTTTCCATTCAATATGATTTTTTTTAATCGTTTCAATTTATGTGGTCGATATTCCCCATCTCTCCCCTACTCTAAGGAGATATACCCGGTTTGTTTAAGGAGCACTGCCAAAGTTTTTTTCCTTCTGGGTACCCTCGGTGTGATTACAGCGATAGTTTTTCTATCAAACGCGCAGCCATTGTTTACAATAACTGTTTGTTTAACATTAATAATAATTATCACAATAATGAAAACAATATTAATAATGAATGATGAAAGAGTTTTGGACTTCCATTCCTTTTATTTGTTCTAAATCACATCGTTTCAACTGCTAAGTATCTCCAGTCGTCTTGAGGTGAATACTATAATAATTAATTATTTTAATACGAGTCTTTGATCTTAATATAACTCAATAAATACTTTCAAACCCCATTTATATTATGCTGTCTCTTTTTTCCCCTTTTTTGTAGTACCGTCAAATGGGGTGAAATTGATTTTATGGGGAGACTTTGATAACAGGTAATATTTTGTTAAATAAATTTAAATATCCCGCAATTATAATCCGCGGACATCCGCGCCATGCTCAGTCGAAAGAGTGAAGTTTCGCCATTGTTGTGTCCTGTTAGCATGCCGGTAAGTGTTTGTTATAATATTTTTGTAAATATTCTTTAATAATACTGCAAATTAACGTTAAATTGACACTGTCTAAAATTATAAGTTATTTCATCAGTTTTTAGCAATTTTATTAAAAAATCGGTTATTTACGATGAGGTGGTTTCTACTTAAGGTTGAATTCTCAACGTCATTCAATCTATTGCCAACCTATAACCTATTTCGCGTTGATTTTTTGAGTTTATTATTTTAATAACTCACATTTAAAGAAAATCAATATCGTCTGTACATTATTGAGGTAGTATCTGATATATTACAAAAATATCAATTTATTTCATTGCTAATTTTGGGAGAATGGTATAATAAAAGAACAATGAGTGACAATGACATAATAATGTTAAAAAAAATCTTACCCGATATTTTTCGCTATACAATTCTCCTAAAATAAGTTATGAAATTCCTTGATATTTCTTAAATATGGCAATTATTACCTATAGAATATCAAGTCGATACTGATTTTCTTTAAATTTTGTATAAAAGCTAGAAAACGTTAATAAATCTACGCGAAATAGGTTATAGGTTGGCAAGCATGTTGATACTCCCACCTTAACCTCATTTCATGTAAAATTCGGCGCCAAATATGCTTGGTTAAAAACTATTAGTTGATATATCATGCGGGGTCACTTCGATAACACTTTCGGGGTGAGATTATTGTTAATTATATATGAATCTGTTGATGTTTTTGAACGTTAAATTTGTGTTAAAATGTGTTAATTTAAGTTCTGTAATTTGTATATGAAATAAAGTTTTCTTTTGACATCATAACTAAAGTCTAATTTTCACTTTTGCGAGGATAGTTTATTAAAATGTAATTCTTATGTTGAGCGACAAGGGGTGACTTTGATAATCTCTGTAAACTTATGGATTTTCAGTCACCCCAAGCGCACATAAAATTGATAAAAAAATATATTTAGAGTGAGGGAAAAAGTTTTACATTGATAACTCTTAGATCCAAAGCATTCGTTGTAATGCAAAAAAACAGTGCCTATCAAAGTCACCCCAATTTGAGCATAACTTTGATAATGAGGTTATTATTTATTTTCTAGCAAAAAAAACAATTTTTGAAGTTTGTTTTAAGCCTGGAGGTCTTCATTCGGCATAGTGCAAATACATTATATTTTTTTTGGCGCAAAACTAGGTGTACTTTTCTTGTAATTTACATATTAATCAAAAAAGCTAACAATTTCACCCCATTTGACGATATATAGATATCTATATTTTCAAAACAATTCGTTAGATATTTATTTGTTGACAGGTACAGAGGTTAGTTTCAGTTTTCTACTGGAATTTGTAAAGGAAAATGTTATGCAGAATGGAGTTCCCCAGGGTTCAGTTCTTGGGCCTCTTCTCTGTGTCATATCTATAAATGACCTATTTTCATTTCTTTCCCTCTACGGTTGCTTTTGTTTTGCAGATGAAACAACTCTGTTGTGACGTCATAAAAATATCAACAAATTAATTAGCTTACGTCTGGTTGAGAGGACCGCCGTCTGGTTTACACAGAACACTAAATACCGAAAAAACTCAAATGATAGTAATATTAACAAGTCGTGACGTTGTGAATGGTCAAAATGTAAAGGTTTTGGACTTAACTGTCGATGATACTCTAAGCTGGACTCTTCACATAAAGTCACTGCGGACTAAACTGTCATCGGCGATTTTCGTGATAAGGAAACTAAGGTCACTTCTTGATCACCAGTCAGTGATGAGTGTCTATTACTCACTCTTCCATGTCCATCTATCCTACTCAGTACTTTTGTGGGGAAACTCATCTAACGTATTTCCTACTCATCCTACGTATGTCCAGAAAAAATCTGTAAGAGTTAAGTTTTGCGGGTGCTGGTAGGCGTGACCACTGCAAGCCACATTTTATTAGTTTAAAGATTTTGACGCTGCCATCATTATTTATTTTGCATCAATTACTTGAAATGCATAGAAACAATAGTCACTTTCAACTTAACTCCGACATTCACCGCTATGGCACGACTTAGTAAGTCTATAAATAATTCTCTTAAAATTGAGCTTTCTAATGTGCTTCCTACAACGGTAAAGGGCTTAAATGAAAAGTAATTTAAGATTTTGATTACGAGATTTCTTAAATCCCATGCTTTCTATTCAACAGTAGCATACCTTGATGTTGTAAATTCACAAAACACAACATTTATATTTTCAATTTTGTTTGTTAGTTGCGGTTTAAGACTGTTAAGTTTGTTTATACTATTATATTTTTTGTTTATACAATTATTCTGTTTTAATATATTATATGTTAATTTAGTTAAATGCATCCGTAAAGGATTGCTTTATATTTTATATACCTATGACTTGCCTCAATTTGTATTTTTTACAAAAATGTGGTTAAATAATAGTATATTTATGTTTTACCTATCTATTATTGATCTATAATACCTTAGAAACGGAATATGTTATGATAGCAATAATACCTGCTATCACACCTAGGGCATTATAAGCGGGCATTATGATAATGCCCGCTTGTAGAATACTTGGTCCAGAGAGAGTTCGGACTGTATTTTTCCGACTAAAAATAATAAAGTTTGTTAAACATATGTATTAAAATAAAATCAATAACTTACCAGTTCCTGGAAATATGCCATTAAAACATTTTCGGTTATTTGAAGAATTGTGTTCGTATCTTTCCAAATACCAAATATGCCATACTCCCGATCATACTGTTGCCTTGATTTAACTGGCAAAAGATTTTCGGTCGCTTTTATGACCTTTTCTCTTATATTTTGTGGAATTTCTTCCATTTTGAGCAAATCGTTAAATAAAAAATGCCAACTGACTAACTGACAGAAACATCAAAGTCAAACTTAACACCAGTCATTATCTACTTACGTATACAGGTACAGGTGCAACTTATTTTTTATATTGCGAATAAATAATGTAATTAGTCATTGAAAAACTCTTTTTTAGGTAAAACATAAAGCATTGTATGCACCACGGGCTTTACTGGACTATAATGCCCATCAGGCAGAAACCTATCCCTCGGGCCAGAGGCCCTCGGGCTATTTCTACCTTCAGGGCATTATAGTCCCCGTAACGCCCTTGATACATAAATAGCTATAAAGTACGAGTTTCATAAGAAGCGGTTTTAGCGCCCGCGTCTATTTTAAAAAACGAGCCACGAAGTGGCGAGTTTTTTTATTGACACGGGCGCTAAAACGCCTTATGAAACATGTGCTTTATACATTTTTTTCTATTTCACCTTTTATAATCAAGAAAAATACATTTTAAAAAGAAAATAAATCCTTCAAATTTTGTAAATTTTTATGTCTAAATTTTATGTTGGTAATACTATTTTTTATCATAGGAGCCTCTGGACAACAAAAATTATTTTGCAAACTGTCATTTTTTGATTTATTGACCCATTTTCACCACGAGATTCTAAAGTTATTTTAGCGATATGAGATTTGAAATTGGACGAAATACGTTGTGTGATCCTTGTACATTCGGTACATATACAGAGCGTTCGGAAATTCGGGAGATTTTGCTACTTTTTTTCGAATTTCAAAAGACGTGATTTTACGTCACGGCATTGCAATTTAGTATAGGGAAGATGGATAATTCAAACAAAGTTGAAGTTAAAATCGACATTGGAAGGCTAGTAGATTGAATTTTGGATAGGATTTGGCAGAAAATGATAGCTTGAAGCATCTACAAAAGATTGATTTATAGATTTATGCAACCAACATACATGACTGTTATCCACACAGAATAAAAAAGTAAGTTATCAAGCTAGTTTTCCTCTGCGAAAAATGGGTTTTCTCGTAAATCACAAAGGCCGCGCAAGTCAATGAAATAAAACATTTAAATGTTACCAACATCAAATAAAGAAAAAACGCGTATCGAAATAGCTTCATTACGATCCGCAAATGAGGGTCGTACTGAACTCATTATGAACGTAAAATAGAAAAAAATATGTATATGTCTATGCTATAATTTTTTATATTATTTTGGTGTGAAATTTTCTTACCGAATCTCCCACGTTCTTGAATCAATAACCGGAGATATATCTCCGGTAGTAATTAAACTTCTTGGGACTAGTGAAAATAATTTTCTAAGAGTATCCAAATTGTTCTGAGTTATTGCAAGCAAAACAACAGTCCTGAATATTGCTTGTAATTTTGAGAGTAAATGTACTGTAATTAACAAATGCATCTTCTTATAGAGCAAAATACTGATGTACTCGATGGAAGAGCATTACACTAGGCTTTTTGGCAAAACTATAAGACACCATTACTCACCAGTAATGCGATAATTACATAACTCTCAATATCATTCGTATAAATATCAGAAACATCAGAAATTGAGGGCAGGTGATGAAATACGAGGAGCAAACTTTTGTTTTGAAGTTATGGAAAGGGTAAATATTGATGGGGAATTCTCCCGCAACGTTTTCAATGTTTCATCTAAGGTTAAGAGAATATTCTGACCTTAAAACTTCAAATTAAAAATTAAACTATCTATGTTCTGAAGCAAGTTCTGAATACATGTGCATTGTGCAGTGCATGACATACAACCCTTAAAAAGTATTTGTCATGCCACATAAGCATTCAAAAATATGAAAAAGAAAAGTATCCATCCCTATACACTATTAACACCCTCTAGTTGTCAGTTATGATAAATTGGATAAAAAGATAATGGTCCAGCAGAGCAAAATAGCGCGCAACTTCCTGAGGGTTGAGTGGAGAGTTAGAATTAACTGTCATGGATACTATCTTTAAAAACTTAGGGCGTTGAAACCATTGTCGCTCTTTTGTTTGCCTTAACTACTTTTAATGTCAGTTATGATTTTATAATGCCGAACGACAAGGGGGTGACTCCGGTCTATTTAAATTCATATTTTATATTCAGTTAGTGTTCTTTTTAAATGGGTTATGTGTCTAGAACACAGAAGGAAACCCATTCCTATATTTTTCTGCACATATTTATTTATTTTATTTAGAAATTAAGGATACAAACAGGTAGAACTACCCAAAAACAGTATCCACTGTTTACTAGAGTTCTTCATAAAACTATTTATCTATAATTATTCAATTGCACAAGATCTTAATATATTATAACCTAAAGTTTTAAATTATACTAAAGTACGCTTAACGTATTTCTTGAACAGTAGTAATGAAGTAGAGAACAGATCAATGTTTTGACAATACATATTATAGAAAAAACTTAGTCTAAATATGGGGGCGTTTACGCTTAGATTAGTATTTGTTTGGGCCAAATGAAAATAAAACTGCTGTCTAGTGGTTCTAGAAGGTACATGTAGAGAAAACTGTTGGAGGAGATGAGGTGCGTTGTAAAGATTATTCATCAATTTATAAACAAAAACTAAATCTGATTGTATTCTTCGGGTTTCCAGAGTTGCAAATCCAAATTGTTCTCTTATAACAGAAATACTAGATACATTGTATACCCCATTAACTCTCCAACTTAAACATCTTAAAAATTGACCTTGCAATCGTTCAAGTATAACTTTATTTTTTTCATAATAAGGATTTCATACAACACTGGCGGAATTTAATCCACTATAAACGTATGCAAAATAAATTGACTTTATTGCCCTCTCAGATCTAAAATATTTACATACTCTAGCTACAAATCCTAGCATTCGAGAGCACTTATTAGTAACATAGTCTATGTGCGGGTTAAATGTAAGCTTACAGTCAAAAAATACACCAAGATCTTTGATTTGCGCCACTCGATTCAACGGTTCAACATTTAAGTAATAGTCAAACATAATAACACTAATATTTTTAGTAAAGGAGATAGTGAAACATTTTTTATAGTTTAAGAAAAGTTTATTTTTTTACAAAACATAGCGACCCTGTTGAGGTCCTCTTGCAAGCGCTTACAGTCCTCCACAGAGCAAACTGCATAATATATTTTTAGATCGTCGGCGTAAAGAAGAAAATACGAATAGATGAAACATTTATAAATATCGTTAATATATATTGAGAAAACAGGGGTCCCAGATGGGAATCTTGAGGTACCCCCGAAGTGACCAGTAT
Source organism: Polydrusus pterygomalis (assembly GCA_963969555.1). Lineage (NCBI taxonomy): Eukaryota > Metazoa > Arthropoda > Insecta > Coleoptera > Curculionidae > Polydrusus > Polydrusus pterygomalis. The sequence continues at coordinate 11,610,027 of OZ018379.1, forward strand.
AGGTCTAGATAAAATGTTACAAATAGTAATTCTCTGAGGTCTGCGAAAAAGATAGGATGAAAACCAGCGAAGGAGATCACCCTGTACACCGAGGTCGGCAAGCTTTGCAATAAGAATATTATGATTGACCTTGTCAAATGCCTTACTAAAATCGGTGTACAGAGAGTCGACCTGAGTTCGGTTAACTAAACTTACTAACAAGGTACTTTTGGATATTTTATCATTTAGTTGGTAATATATTTTTAATAAAATCTTTTACCTTATTACTTCTTACAGCATTCCATTACATGCTTCCAACGAAACAGTATCCATTTTCTAAACAAAAACAAAATCCCCATATACAACTATATAAAAGCATTTTGTACAAAGGACGAATCATCTTGTCAGAAAATTCCTTCAAGCAAAAAAATTGCGCCAATCTGCGGTACAGTCTAAAAAACTAATCTCAATTAATTACGCCTCAACGATGACTGCGAGATCATGTGATACGTAACAAAAGAAGATCGAGATTTTACCTGGGGCTGAACGCGTGGATTATACTAAAGGATGAGGTCGCAAATGTGCATGTATATTTTGTCACCCGCAGTGTCACTGCTTTATTGGTTAATGACAGTACCTTTAAGCTCAATTGTTTGGGTTGTTGGGGTGAACTATCAATGGTTTAAAAAGGTCGCTTGCTTCAGGACCGTGTTTAAAAGTTATTTATTCTATTTGGAATGTTGTAAAGGCAACCTTCCACTTATAAGCGAGGACTCTTATCATCCAGCTCTAAATGTTACTATCAAGTTACCCAATAACTTTGATGAACCTTGTGAAATAAACTCTACCTATACGTATGACTATTCTAAGGGTGATTACAAGCTCCTATATCGTCTTATTGCATCCACCGACTGGTCCGAAATGCAAGAAATTAGTGATGTCAATACTGAATTGGATCACTTCTATCAAAAACTGCTGTTATGTATAGATAAATCTGTTCCAAAAAAATAATTAAAGAAAAATCATTAAATAAACGTAAATTCCCAGAATATTTCTTAATTGAACTTGTTCGAAACATTAAAAAAAAAAAACGGTTACATAAAAAGATTAGTAAAGGTAGGGCTGGATTTGAACAAAAACTTGAATACCAGCAACTTAGAAGAATAATTAAAGCTCAGACCAAACGTGATTATCAAAACTATCATGAATCAATTGAACTAAATTCAAATATTGACCCGAACAGTTTCTGGATGTATGTGAGGTCGAGGGGAAGCTCTAGAGGTATACCAGCCGAATTGAAGTACAGACATAATGTGATTTCTGAGCCAAATGATATAGCGAATGCCTTTGCACAGTATTTTGAGTCTGTCTATGAAAACTCATCTGCCGAGAGAATTTCTGACTATCAAGGTACCTTCCAATTTTCAATAATTACTGAGGATGTTGTTGGGGCTGCCATAAAAAAATTAAAACCAAAAAAGGCAACTGGAAAGGACAATATTCCTGCCTACTTATTTAAGGGCTGTGCTGAATTTTTTGCAAAACCCTTAACTTCAATCTTCAATTTAGCCATTAGAACCAACACTCTTCCTTTCAAATTAAAAGAATCTATAGTTACTCCTGTCTTTAAGAGTGATAATAAGGTAAATGTTGAAAATTACAGACCAATTAGTATTATAAATTCAGTTGCTAAAATTTTTGAAGCGATTCTATATGATGATATTCTTAAAAACTTTAAACACTTATTTGCTCACCAACAACATGGTTTTTTACCTGATAGATCTACTGTAACTAACTTATTCATACTGACAAATAGTATAGCGGAGACTTTGAACAATAAGACTCAACTAGATGTTATCATAACAGACTGTGCTAAGGCTTTCGATAAGATTGACCATGATATTTTATTGGAAAAACTGGGTAAATCAGGTTTTTCATTGAATGCTGTATTGTTTCTAAATTCTTACCTCCGATGTAGGTATCAACAAGTAAAAATTGGTAATTGTTTATCAACACCATATCTAGCGAGCTCTGGTGTACCCCAAGGGAGTAATTTGGGGCCCTTACTTTTTGCCTTCTTTATAAATGATTTGCCCAGCTGCATTAGTCACTCTTCTAGTCTAATGTTTGCGGATGACTTTAAGATTTTTAAACTCAAATCACTCAACAGGAAGATTGTATACTATTGCAGGAGGATCTGAACTCTATCTCTAACTGGTTTAAGGTGAATAGGATGTATTTAAATATTGATAAATGTGCGGTCATAACATTTACACGTAAATATAACTTCTTAGAGCATGACTATGTACTTGATGAACTTGAATTAGTTAGAAAAAGTGAATTTAGGGATCTGGGAGTGTGCCTACGGGCAAACCTGAACTTTAACAATCATCTCAATGCTATAGTGAATAAGGCGTATAGGGTTCTGGGCTTCGTGATTCGAAGCACAAAGTTTTTTAAGAGTATTGGCTCAATAGTTAAATTGTATAATGCACTTGTAAGACCCCATCTTGAATATGCTGCGGTAATTTGGTCACCCCAAACCCAGGCAAATAAAAATCTCATTGAAAAGGTCCAGAAGAGATTCCTGCGATTCTTATATGTTAGGAAAAATAATACTTATCCATACATGGTGTCTTACAGGAGCATGTTGGACAGTTTTAATATGGTCACCTTAGAAAAAAGACGCTGGTATCAGGCTGTGTTGTTTATTTATTACGTTATCAATAACCTTAAATACATAGATTTATTTCTAGTCAACAATATAAAAATATTAGTACCTAAGATTGGCCTAAGGATAAATAGTAAGAAGTTATTCTATGAAAATAAGATGGATTGTTCAATTATAAATAGAATGTGTAAGGAGTGTAATGGTTTTATCGAAATGAGCAATATTGACTTTTTTAACACAGATCTCAAGGCCCTAAAAGCCGTTTTTTTTTCCCTTTAATCTGTGTAACTTTGTGTATTGTTAGTTTTAGTTTTATTTTTGTATTTTTCTCTCTCTTACTTATAATTACTGCGATGTAGCTGTGTTTGTAAGAGTATCCTAAATAAATAAATAAATAAATAAATAAATAACTCGTCTCAGGATTGAAGATTTGCCAATTTTCTAGTTGTTTCTACTTTAGGGTTGTAACCTTGATCCCTATACCAAATTTCACCCCTCTAAGACATCCAGAAGTGGGAAAACATTTCCGGAGAGCCATTTATTAGCCAGATATTAGCCAATATTATAAAATTGTCGCGTTTTTAAAGCAACCTAAGAAGTCTATGATTTTGATGAGAGACCAAATAGTAGTTCCTGAGAAATTCATCAGACGATAAGTAGGTACTGCATGATGAAAGGAGCCAATATATTGGGTCCGTTTGTTGCTTGGCACAGAGAGAAGCTGTATATCATTTAACAATCGACAACATCAAGGAACGAACTTTTATTGTAGTTGAGCCATTTTATTTGATTTTATACAGAGCTTTTCAGCTAGCATATATCGGACATAGTAGAATTTTTATCAAAAATTAACAATAATAAATGGGCTACAAATCCAGGTGGTATCAATAGTTTAGGGAAGAATGCCTGCCGTTATAACAAAATTCTTCAAACTTTTAGATCCGAGCTGATCACTATTAGTAGTAGTAGTATGTTTTATTTAGCAAAAAAAGCAAAAAAGCAAAAAAAGCTACAATTAAATATTTTTTAATACATTTTTTTAACATTATTATAGATTTATTTTTAAATGTTAAAACGCAGCCTTCTTTTAACAAAAACAGACAGAAAAGTTAAACATTTTACAAATTGTATCAAATATTACTTATCATTTTGTTTTTTAACTAAATGTAATTTTAAAGTTTCTTTAAACAGTTTTAATGATTTTTGAGATTTAATAGAATTTTCCAAATTATTATATCCTATCAAACCTTTATAAAAAATATATTTATAAGCTAATGTTTTAGACACTCTAACCACATAAAAATTTTAATTAGTTCTTGTTTTATAATTATGATGGTCATAATTAAAAGAACAATTTTTTTTAACAATCAGGCAATAAATTATTTTTAATTTTATGTATAGAGATACATACTAAATAAAAAATTAAATTCCTGACATTCAACCAATCTAAATTTTTCTACATAAAATTAATTTTTGTATATATGTCACAATTTAAAATAATCCGCATTGCCTTATTTTGTAAAATTTGTAATTTATCAAATATTTCCTCACTAGCACAATATAAAATGGAAGAACAATAAAGAAAAATAAATGTGGTAATATAATAGTATTTAATACAGTTTTTTTAGAAAAAAAATTTAAATTAGAACTGATTCTCTTTTTCCGGCAGTCTTCGATATAATACTTTCAAAATAATTAAAAAATTTTAATTTTGAATCAACGATTATCTTTAAATATTTAAAACTGTTTACTAATTCCAATTTTTTACCATGAATTACAACATTTATATTTTGACAATTTAAATTATTACCCATAACCATACATTTAGTTTTCACTGGCAGATTCTGTTGTAAACCTGAAAACTATTAAAATACACGGTGGATGGAAGTCCTTAACAGTAGCATTTGAAAACTTACTGGTAAATAAGAAGAGAATTGCCAAAAGCCTTCTTAGGACGTCCTGGTCCAGTATAATTGTTTCTGTTCCTTCCACAAGTACACACAATGAAAACAAAACCCTGATCAGTGGAAGTGCAGAAGAAATTCGTGTTTGCTCAAACTGTACAATAAATCTTAAAGGTAATAATAAGGGTAAAAATGATCCTTGCATTTATCTTTAGCACTGCTAGTGTCATAAAATTACCTTTTCGACACTGACAACAAGCGTTAAAACGTCTACTTCTAAAAGTGTATATAGTAGTAGTACCCAAAAATAATTTTCTTATTGTAGACGTTATTATTAATATAATGTTTTAAAATAAGAAATCGTCATTGTTTAAAAATTTTCTTTATATTTACAGGCTCACTATTGGTGACTTGTATTTTTTTTAAACATAGCGATACTTTAAATTTTAGTAAATACGGTTCTGGAACCAATAACATCTTTAAAATACCTGCACCAACGGTTTTTAGCCCGTTTTATAAAAAATACCTTTTGGATTTAAATGTGCGGTCTAATAAACACACTATTACTGCATTATACTTCTAAATGGAACCATAGAAAATACGTGTAGGGTATTATTTGTATGTGTAAAAGATATTCTTAATCCCCCCTTTACAAGGTACCGCCCTGTTTTGTCGGTACCTTAACTTTGCGTTTGATCATGGCCAGTTACAATATCTTCTTTATTTGGTCTCAATGGTGGTGCTAAATACATAGGTTTTGGCCTTAAGATGTTCATTTACCCGTGATTGCAGAAACGTATCTTTAAAGACACTTTTGTATGTTCAGATGCCTCATCGTATTTTGTTACCATTGTTTCTTTATTATGTTTTTTGCTCTGTTTTCAAAAGATACTTTTTACGTTAAGTTTACCCCCCACGTTTACAACTTATTGGTTGCGGAACATTAACAAAGATGGAGAATGAGGATATATAAAAATATAAAACATAACCATCTAGTTACTATAGTTACATATACAGTGTGACCAGTAAAGTCCGCATCATATAGGATTTTTTTTTCATTAATAACTTTATTCGAAATTTGACTTTGGCATCAAATTCTGCTTCGATCGAGATGAAAATTAGGCAAAAAAAAATACTCACGTCACGTGATTCGCATTATCTATCAAATTTAAATTTTTTCCAAGAAATAATTCAAAAGTAGAGTTATTTCTTAAAGTATCGAAAAAATTTATTAGAAAAAGTTTTTTTAAATGCAGTTTCTAGTCCACATTCAAAATTTTAGCTGCATAAGATAATTTTGATTTTTTACCCATATTTTGTAAATTGCACCACGTTTGCAAAATAAGACTCAACGCAACCTACATAAACCTTCTTAGTTTTGACAATGCTTTATTTCAGCTACATTTTCTTTAAAGTAGCGCCATATTAAATGTGTGTTTTTCTACAAAATCAAAATTGGGTATTAAAATTTGGTCGCACGTGATGCAAAGTTTATTTGTTTTTGACCCTGGATAAGGTAACTTCATAAAATAAGTATTTTTGAATACGTAGTTTGTGTCTGAAAGTAATACACCTTAATATTAAGACAAAAAGAAAACAGTGTCATCAGTAAAGTGTTAATTAAGTGGAAAATAAATTTTAGTGGTGCGTAAAAAATCAAAATTATCTTATGCAGCTGAAATTGTGCATTTGGGTTAGAAACTACATTCAAAAAAACTTTTTCTTATAACTTTTTTCGATATTTTCAGAAATAACCCCACTTTTGGATTATTTTTTGGAAAAAATTAAAATTTGACAGATAATGCGAATCACGTGACTACTATTTTTTTGCTTAATTTTCATCTCGATCGAAGCAGAACTTGATGCCAAAGTCAAATTTCGAATAAAGCTATTAATGAAAAAAAAATCCCATATGATGCGGACTTTACTGGTCACACTGTATGGTTAACGTACCATCAAACATTAATCACCTTGTATAATATTATTTAGCTTTTTAGTAAAATTAAAATTAATTTCTTGCTAATTTAGGTACAGCAGTGATGCCAAATTTTCATAACATATTAATTTATTTATCTACAACCATTTAATAATAGGTGCATAATACTTCTGATAATAAGAGCATTATGCTATCCATAATACAACAAGTGTAATTATCATAAAACAACAAGTGTAATTATTATATTTCCCATATGAACTCAACTTTTTTTCTGATAATAAGAGCAATATGCTATCCATAACACAACAAGTGTAATTATCATAAAACAACAAGTGTAATTATTATATTTCCCATATAAACTCAACTTTTTTTCAGGCACTGTATAAATGGATGGTTTTAGATAAAGTATAGTATTTGACTCGCGTCTAATGAACCATAATTCACTCGGATGATTTACAACACTCGCCTTCGGCTCGTGCCGTAAACTTCATCCTCGTTTTATTATGGCCTACATTATACGCTCGTTAAATAATATACTATTAATTTAAATTATAACAATTAAAAAATATATTAATGGAAAAAATAATACTCACATTTTTTAAATTAGGGTCATACTGTTTACATTTAATTTCTGGAAATTTCATAGTAGGTACTGCACATATTTTGCCGTATGTTCGCAAACTTCGCGTAGTCCTCGTCCTCGTGGTGTTTATAAAAAAAAATGTAACAAATGTCCTACAACATCCTAATTTTTATTTTATGGATTACGACTAATGGAGAATCAAATTTCCCCGCCCCGATGTTTTCTTTTCATTGATGCACGCTAAACCAATACAAACCGCCCTCTGATCCTCCTTGCTTTTACTTTTCTATACAAAAATATATTGCGGATTTACAAATGCAGACATGCAATTCCTTATATTAATTCTGGGTTCGGTCCGGATTTATTTGGAGGACTTATATTTCAAAAACAACTTAAAATAAAATTAAAAGTCAAATGTCTATGCCAAAAAGCTAAATCCACCTTTGACCAATAACCTAATTGTTTATAAGTTAGGATATGCTTGCGCCCCAAGCCCCCAAGAATTAAACAAGCCTATATTTAAAATTTATTCATTATATCCTATTATCCAAATTGATGACCAGCTAAAAAATAAATCCCCTCCAGACTGACTAGTATTAAGCTAGAAATAGAGTCATTCGACTGTTCTTCATTCACACACCGTTGAGCAAATCCTACGAACGTCACATGTCTATGCCCGAACCGGACGACAAGTAATACTTTTCCTTCCACGTCTAGCCTGATAGGATTTGAAAGAAATATTACCTCTTTTTTAAAAAAAAGTTCCAACAGAGTAAGCTATTTTTATAGCCGAACGGGGTTTTATTGGCAGTCGAGGAATACATATTATAGAGTTATTATGTTACTATTATTATTCTTATAAATAAAGAAAAGCTTCCTTTCATCTCCATCCATAGATGAGCTTCCACATATCAAAGCTCATGAGTTAATAATAATAATTAATATTAAGTTTTAGACTATTTAAACAATAATTGAATGGCTGTTCAATTTTACTTAAAATAATATAACGTCAATGTTTAATAAAGCTATTATGGGACGTTTAAAGCACAAATCTAATACTTTCAAGTGCTCTTTTAGTTTCGATATTGAATCCAACACTGATAGTGTCAAATATGTCATATCATTGTCTGCTAAATGAAGACGTCAAAAGAAACGACAAGTCAAAGGCACGTGTACGTCACGTGGCCGAAATATTAACATTGCCGTTGCCAATCTCAGCAGGCCTTGGGGGAAATAGCGATTTGACGACTAAGACCCGTCAAATTACTTTGTAACGTGATTTGATACGAATTAAATCGTTACATAATGCTATAAATATTTGTTAAATAATGGTCACGTGGCATATTTTGTTTTAGTTTTGACCGTGGGAGACTTTATAGCAGTTTTGACTCAATAAAACTTGAAAAAAGTATAGAAACAAAAGGGAAACTAAATGTCTTCCTTATCCAGTCCGATATAAATTTCTTCCAATATTTTCATCACCATTCATTTGATACACCAACACATTTTTTATATTCCATATATGCTCCATTAAGGTTGAATACCTTCTACCATTTTCTCTTCTGCTAACACCATCAGCAAAGCCTTTTCTGTCTCCTGATGATGAACATTTCTGCGTTCGAAGCATGTCGATACCTCGATTAAATATTGTTATTCTAATAAGCTTGTGGAGAAAGACTTTTAAGTTTTTTTATTTCTATACTTTCAACTCCACTTTAAGTATAAGACTATTTATTTCTTCAAATAAAAAAGCCATTTTCTTTATTTATGGCAAATATACAGGGTACGCAGAGCTGTCGCAATTTCTCTTAAAAAGTAATTCAATTACAATTACCCATTACCCTCCGAAAAATACATCAATTACAATTACCAATTACTACCAGTATGATAAAAATATTTAAATTACCAATTACCCACTAAAAGTAATTGATTCCTTGATCAATTACCGCATTCCAATTACTGACTTTAATTCAATTACTTTTATACTAATTCAATTACTTTATAGTAATGAAACTACCCTAAAAGTAATTGAATTACTCTGAATCTATAAATTATAGAAACTTTTTTGGCAAATAAATTACTCTGAGTAATTTAATTACATTTTGGTAAGTAATTGAATTACATTTTGGTAATTCATTTACATTTTGATAATTGAATTACATTCTAGTAATTGAATTACAGTTTGGTAATTGAATTACATTTTTAAAATTGAATTAGTATATGAGCAATGGAATTACTTTTTTTACATAGTTGTATAGGTAAGGTATTATTTTTTTTAATAGTAGTAGGTTCTACTATCACACTTTATTATAGAAAGAGATTTAAAAAAAATTCGAAATTTATAGTTAAACTTGATCTCCTAATTTTGATAAGTACCTATTACTTACCTTTAACAAATTGACCAATAATAACAACTGTATTTTTTTTTAATATGATTTATTTGTTGAAATAAAACAAATGTTATGTTAGGGAAAATAAAAAATATTTTTTTCTTTCTATCTAGAGTAAAGGAATTATGAAAATTTTTAAAGAAATTGAATTATTTGGGAGTAATTCAATTACCTTTATTCTAAGAATTGAATTATTTGGGAGTAATTAAATTACTTTTTATGCAATTCAATTATTTGGGAGTAATTCAATTACTTTTTAAAATAATTGAATTACTTTTAAGTAATTCAATTACCTCAGATTTCTTCAAATCAATTATCAATTACAATTACTCTATCACAGTAAATGGAAAATCAATTACAATTACTATTTTCAAAAAGTAATTCAATTACAGTAATTGAATTAATAAAAAATAATTGAACACGATTTTTCAATTATTTTAATTCAATTACCGACAGCTCTGAGGGTACGTTTTCGGATTTGTAATTTATGCCTCAAAAATCCACATCCCTGAAAAAAATTTTAATTTTAGCTTGGTGTGCGTATAATAGTTTTTACCGATTACTCCAAACACTGTGTAATATTGGTATTTTAATTATTAAATTTTATTTTAAACGTATACTTTTAAAGTGTATACCTACTTGTGATTATCTGATGGAGATTCCAGGATTCCTAAAGATATTGCGCATTTTTCAATTTCCAACGATTTGGTACTTAATAGATTCAATAAACAAACATAAATTTACTTGGTATGACCTGCATCTATGGATCCACCACGTTTCACATTGATCGATTAAGGACCGTATTCCGCTCTGTAGCAAATGATTAAAATAACTTGATTTTGCATAAAATTCCGTCTTTACATCGTTGAATACGTATCATTTAAAAAAATTTAGATTTAATTAAATCCATGTCTAAAATTAAAACAAATATCATCTGGAATGTCGAAAAAGTCAAATAATGTGTTTTAGAATCATCCTTGTAATTTTTTAATCAATCTTAATAAAAAAATTAAGTTGCTCAAAATTAATTATCTGTTCAGCGACATTCACGCAGCTTTAAGAAGTTTCTGTTCTGGATTTTATAAAGCAGGAATGCAATAAAAAGCTGACTGAGTGCTAATAAGAGGACATGTCATGTGTCGTTAGAATAGGAAACTTGACAAAAATTTTAAATGGGGAAAAAATTCTATAAATCATTAGTATATATTGTCATAAAACATATGGCAGCAAAAAAAAACAACATATTTCGTCCCAAAAGACCGCTAGCAAGATTTAAAAATGCCCCAAAGTTCAAATTATCCCAAGCGGGTAAAAACGGGTCGTGACGTCAAGAAGTATAATTATTCGTGTATGACATCCACGAAATAGGTTGCCAATAAATTGAACGACGTTGAGAATTCCACCTTAAAGCAACAATACAATAACAATAACACACGGCAATCCAAATGCAAACTCGGTAGCTCGGCGACCGGTCAGGATGACGGATGACGGAAAAGTCATACTTCCTGACGTCATCGGGCTTGGCGCGCTTAAAAGGTCGTTTGAAATGCTTTTGACACGCGCCATACTTTAAAGAATTTTTACCAAGTTATTACTGATTTTTAAGGAGTAATAATTGGGGAATATTTTTTTAGGCCTAACTAAATCATATTATTGAAAAAAAAAAATTGGAAAGTTCCCTATTCTTACATTATACAGGGTGTCAGGAATTGATGAGCAAAAAATGTTATGCCAAACAACAGTTTATCATGGCATACGTACTAAAAACAGAATGGAAATTAAATTGTCGGGAAAATTAACTAGTTAGGTATAGATATGATATACAAAAATAAAGAGCAAAATTAAGTAGCTTTTCAGATCAGTGATAATATACAGGGTGTTACATTTAAAAAAATATGCTTATGTATTATTAGCGTCCTTTATAATTGCTTATATATAATTTTATTGAATTTTCTTTAGTATCTAGTTTAAGACTAATAAAAAAAATTATGTAGCCCTGGAAAAAACTGAAATAAACAATAAATAGCATTTTTTAAATTAAGTTATTGTATGAGATTAGTGGCAAGGGTCAAAAGATACTATAAATTAAACAGATTATATCTATTTTAAACTGGGTGTTTTTTTATTTTAATTACACTCTTTAAACTTATGTTTTTCAAGTGTTTCAACCTTGTATACTATTTTACTATTTGATGAAAAATGTCACCAAGACTTTGATATATTTAATATATATAATTTGCGTTTAATTTTAACATTTACTACAACGAACCAACCCAAAGGATACGTCATTATTATTTAATTATTGTAGAACAATCAAATTCCTAAATTATCGCACAGATTATGCTTCAAGTAGGTTATGTGCTTTTTTTATTTGCGTACATCTGACGTATTTTGGGTTTAGTATTTGGATCACTTCAAAACTGAAAGCCTAAGTAAAGTTTTTATTTACAAATAAATATATTTTTATATTATTACCAAGAAAATGGCTAAAAACTTACAAACCCCAAATATAATGCTGACGGGCATTAAAAACCCATTATTGCAGTCGTTACCTCTATCTTAAAGTTCTAGTACATATTAATAGATGTAGATTTTAAGAGATTTAAAACTTACGCAGACATAAATATTTCAGGAATAGCAGAAATTTTCGCTAATAGTAAAAAATGGTAAAACGTTCAAAAATTATACGTACCTACGTAAATTTAACCAAAAACGTCCATAATTTCGTCGCAAAATAGTCGGGCGTTCGGTTGCCACCAGTCACTAAATATCACCAGTAAAAATTACTTGGTAAAAATTTGGTATCACTGGGCACTGGGTAGCTAAAGGTTCGAACGATGTTTGTCATATACTAGATTTTTAATATAGGTCTTTCATTAGAAGAAAATAATACCTAGAGATGTTCCATTTATTACTGTACAATACTGTACTTTTTAAAAGTAAAATCTACAAATTCGTTACAAGAAGTTAAAGAATTGGATTTGTTCGGGTTTGTTCGTAAATCGTATGTCCCAATTTGCAGAAATTTAGTGACCGCGGAGACAGTGCCAGACAATATAGGGGGCCAGGGGACCTGTTTTCACGTAGGTTGTACTCCAAAAAACGGGTATTTGGCCGATTTTGAGATAAAACAAAAAAGTAACGAAATATTGATCAAAAAATCGTTGTTGACAACATAAACTCCAATCCGATTGACATTCTTTCAGGGGTTCCGCAAGGCTCCATTCTATCTCCACTATTGTTCATTATTTATACAGATCATAACTTCTACGCAATTCTGTCAGACGCTTACGCGGACGATACTCAACTTCACCTGAGCTTCTCCACAACAAACTACTTGGATGCGATCCAGCAAATTAATTTCGACTTGGAAACCATTATTTCCCTATATCTAATACTCACAATCTTAAATTAAATTCGGAAAAATCCAAAATTGTGTGCTTTGCAAACACAGGTAATCGTGACACTGTTAAAAATAATGTGAACATTTCTCTAAATGGCGTTCATCTTCCTTATGTGCATTCAGCGAAAAACCTTGGTATTGTTTTGGCTGAGGGTCTGCGCTTCAAAGAACACGTAAAAAATATTAATAAAAAAGCATTTTATTCCTTAAAATTAATTTACAATAATAGACATATCCTCAATCAAAAACTTAAAAGAATGCTCTGCGATAGCCTAGTTATGTCACACTACTCCTACTGCGACTTCATTTATATGCCTTATTTACATGAAATTGAAAAGAATAGAATACAAAAAATGCAAAATTCCTGCTGTAGACTGATTTACGGAATAAGAAAACGCGAGCATATAACCCATAAAATAAACGAGTGCAAATGGCTTAATATGAGAAATAGATGTAATTTTCATCTGGGTAATTTTATTCATAAAGTTCTTACCATGGAGAATACATCAAAAAAACTTTAAAATAAGTTCGTTTCCAGAGACAACATTCACAATAGAAATATCAGATACAAGAACAGTTTTACCATACCCCAATATAAAACATCATTATTTCAAAGAAGTTTCACTTATAATGCTATAAAATTTTATAACTCAATTCCAAACGAATTTAAGTTGTATAATATTAATAAGTTTAAGTTTAAGCTTCGTGCGTACCTGGGCAATAAGCAATAGTACATTCATTTATTGTTTTACCACTTTTGCTGCCCGGGACCGCGCTTATGGGGACGGAATCGTTTCCCATTTTGTCGTTAATTTAGTTATACCATTAGTTTATAATAAATGTCATATTTATAAGACTAATACATCCGTATTACACTATTATTTTTTTTTATATTAGTATATTTCGAGACGACTACATTCTCAGTTTAGTGGTTGAGTTGGTGTAGCTAGACTTCGCCACTCTGAGTTTGGTCAATTTATTTTTTTCAGCTATGTACTATATTATATATATATGAAATATATTTTGTGTCCAAACAATTTCTCAATAGCCACTTTTCGAAAATGTCCAAAACTGCACAACACATATAGAAAAATTACATTAATCCCCTTAAGTGCATTATTATATAGATAAATGAAGTGCATTGAGTTAATTGCACTTTAAATAGTTCAGATTGTAGTTTTTTCTTAATTTTCCGATAATAGGAACAATGTTCGTTCTGTTAGTATAAATATTGTCTAGTTGGAATATTTCAGGCATAGTGCAACTATTGAGCATAATGAGGAGCTTCACAGTTTTAGCAGTTGCCCTTGTGGCCTGCATTGCCATTCGGGTAAGCATCACATTTTCTAGTATACACAATTTTCCGAGATTTTTACAAATAGATTTATTTATATTAATATGTACTTTATTTTATATTATATTCTATCTATAACAAAATGCAAAATTATTTAATCCTTTTATCAATAACTGCAGTTAGGGGATATTCTGCTTCTAATTTATCCAGAAGACAGTTAAAATCGACTGTATTTTATTTAACAGCTGTCGAACTTTACATAACGGGTAGGTACAGTGATTATATGCAAGCATGCCAAAGGAGCATTTATAGAGTATACTGAATTTTTTAAATTTTATATAGAAAAATTTTCTGGGTGAATTGTTTCATATTTATTAAGTCAATTTAAAATTATAAAATATATTAGTAGAAAAATAATAATTGATAACGTATATAGGTAGTAAGAGTAAATAGGCAATGTCAAAATTATTAAAATGACAAATAATAATTTATTTTCTGATTAATGTTTAGAACACCGAGGCCTTTTCGCTTATGAAATTATTCAGACATAAGGACATACATGATGACCCACCATCCCCACCTACTGGTGATCCACCATCACCACCAACCGGTGATCCACCAACTGGTTCTCCACCAAGTGGTTCTCCACCACCACCACCACCTGCAAGACTAGGAGATGACCCACCATCACCTCCATCTGGCTCTCCTCCACCACCACCAACTGGCGATCCACCAACTGGTGATCCACCTTCCCCACCTAGTGGTTCTCCACCGCCACCACCACCATCTGCAAGACTAGGAGATGACCCACCATCACCACCCTCTGGCTCTCCTCCACCACCACCAACTGGCGATCCACCAACTGGTGATCCACCATCTCCACCAAGTGGTTCCCCACCACCACCACCACCATCTGCAAGACTAGGAGATGACCCACCATCACCACCCTCTGGCTCTCCTCCACCACCACCAACTGGCGATCCACCAACTGGTGATCCACCTTCCCCACCTAGTGGTTCTCCACCACCACCACCACCATCTGCAAGACTAGGAGATGACCCACCATCACCACCCTCTGGCTCTCCTCCACCACCACCAACTGGCGATCCACCAACTGGTGATCCACCATCTCCACCAAGTGGATCCCCACCACCGCCACCTTTTAGAGGTTATTAAAATTTTTTAAATTGTTGTAAAAAAATTTTTTTATTCAACTCGAAAGAACAAATAAATGTAATAATAAATTCTGTTTTATAATAATTATAAAATCCTTATGTATTATACGTTCCTTTGCATAGATGGATCGACGTGCAGTAGGGTAAACATAAGAAATTCTTATTTTTAAGAAAGACGATTAATAAATCTATGTATACTTACGAGAAGGTCTACAAGACAACTTGCGATGTTATCCATCAATTAAATTTTACTTTAGTGTGAATTTTTGGTTACTAAATATGAAACAGAAGACAGATGGCTTACATTTTTGGATAAAGATTAAATAATAATTAATAAGTACAAATATGTATGCTGATATTACAGTTCGTAAGTGTCAAATATTCAAAAGTATATATTTCAGCATATATATTTAAAAATATGGCTATACCGAAAAATTTTAATTAATTAAATTGGGTAACCGGAAACTTTGATAAAATTATTTTTGTCAAAGATATTTATATTAAAAATAAGAGCAAACACTAGTGTGGCATTTTACTATCCTATAAATATTTCGTTATTTTTTTGTTTTCTTAAAAAAGCGCCAAATACCAGTGTTTGAGAAGTATGTAGTTACTTACAGTTTTAAGATAAAAAAAATTTAATTGAGAAATTAATAAAAGCGTAAAAAGAAATTTTGTCAAATTTGAGTTTATTTTTTATTAATTTATAAAAGTCCAACCTTTTTTAATGTAAAAATGAAGATAATTATACCCCAAAGAGGGGTATTTGGCCAATTTTTGGATACGACGAAGAAGTAACGTATTAGTCAAAAAACTAAATAGCGAATGACTCACTAGGGTTTGCTCTTAAAGTCGTTCAGTCAGTTTAATGAATCAAAATCGTTTTATATTATTTGTCCATACCAACTAATTGTATAAGTTTATTTTGCAAATAAATATTTTTTCGGTAACGTAGTTGTTCTGTTAAGGACAAATTTTTAAATAGGCTTTCATTTTTATATTCATTCATCTAAACCTGAAATTTATTTTCAATGCAAAATGACTTTTATTATTTCTATTTCACTTTTAGCTTCAAAATAACGAATCTGGGAGATTTTAAATGAAATAAAAATTGGGACGACGGAAAATTTTCAAATTATTCATGGTTGTATAGGGGCATTATCATACACCAAAAATAAGTGCAAATGTGCATCTTTTGACTAGTTTCTTTAATCTTTTGCGTTCTGTAAGTGAAAAGCAATGCTTTTTATTAATATTTTTTAGTTTATTTATTATAATTTCCAACCTAATTTTTTATACCTGGAAATTAAGTAAAATTTGTGAAATATATACTTTTAACCCATCGAACAATAAAAATGCGTTTCAAATTCCATAATTTGTAACTAATGTACAACGTGCCAATTTAATTAATTAATTTCTCTTATTTTCTTTCCCTATTTTACTAAACCGCTTTGGCGATTAGGACAACTCTGCACTACATCAGAAAGTAAAAATCTATTTTTTTTAAGAAAACTATATATTCATTCTTTTCTCAATATAGGTTTTTGGAAAATATATATTAACCTAGTTTATACAAAAAAACAAATTTATTAATTAATATTTTGGTGGCCCTCCGGTTGGTGGATCGCCAGTTGGTGGATCGCCAGTGGGTGGGTCGTCTCCTAATTTTGCTGGTGGACCACCGGTTGGTGGATCGCCAGTTGGTGGATCACCAGTGGGTGGGTCGTCTCCTAATTTCGCTGGTGGACCACCGGTTGGTGGATCGCCAGTTGGTGGATCACCAGTGGGTGGGTCGTCTCCTAATTTGGCTGGTGGACCACCGGTTGGTGGATCGCCAGTTGGTGGATCACCAGTGGGTGGGTCGTCTCCTAATTTTGCTGGTGGACCGCCGGTTGGTGGATCGCTAGTTGGTGGATCACCAGTTGGTGGATCGTCTCCTAATTTTGCTGGTGGACCACCGGTTGGTGGATCGCCAGTTGGTGGATCGCCAGTTGGTGGGTCGTCTCCTAATTTTGCTGGTGGACAGTTCCAGTGTCCAGTGCCAGTTCTCTTTATAAATTTTGTTACGACGTTCTGGTAGATGTAACTTACAAAATAATTAAAATATGAGGGCGAATAAGAAAATCAAAATTTCCCTCAATGTTTTTCCCAAACTGAAACCCAAACTAACTTTACAGTTAAAACTTTAAATAAGTATGCATAATATTAAAATCCTTTT
The DNA here is from genome assembly GCA_963969555.1 of Polydrusus pterygomalis. Classification (NCBI taxonomy): domain Eukaryota; kingdom Metazoa; phylum Arthropoda; class Insecta; order Coleoptera; family Curculionidae; genus Polydrusus; species Polydrusus pterygomalis. The sequence continues at coordinate 11,627,580 of OZ018379.1, forward strand.
TTTTTAATAAAATTACCCTGCTGACTATAATGACTACAATATTTAACACAATGTTAAAACAAGATTTACATTCGCATATTTTTTTTTATAAAAAGTAAACTAAAACGTTAGAAGTAAGACTTACCTGAACTGCCACAAATGCCACAAGGGCCACTGCCACAATTGTAAAACTTCTCATGTTGCAAGAAGCTTTACCAGTGTACCTTTCTATCCCAAAAAAAGCATTATTTATACTCGGACAATTATTATTATCGGCTGACGACAAAAAATGTATCTTAAAATTTTTTAAGTGGCATTGAATCAAAGAGGTATTATTACGTGTTGTATCTACAACAAAGCATCCTGATTAAGCATGCAACAACCAAAATTTTCCACCACGTATAGATTTTCAGTTATAGAATATATTAGTTATTTTCATTTTATACAAACATTTTTATGCATAAGTTCAAATCAAGAAAATAAAACAAAATATTTTAAGGATAACAATATTTATTTACAAAATACACATACTATTATAGTCTCATACATAACTTTTTGCAAATGCCGAATTTCGTTTATATTCCGGATCGCGCAACCAACAATAATCACCCATCATTGCTTTATCCCATCTGCCTTGGTAGCGTTGCTCCATTGTTAAAAATCTTTCCCATTTATCGTCACTAACCGCACCCAAATTTTCTGGGAAAAAAATTTAAGGGGAATACAAGAAGTGTATTTTAAGAGACATACGACAGTTGATTTTGCAGTAGCTTCCGAGTAGTTCCTCTACTAGTTTCTCATATTTTTATGTTCTTTTTGTTTCCTAAAAACTCCGAAACAATTCTTTAAAAGAATTCCACGCAGCTAATTCAACACCACTTAATTTTTGACTGTTGATCCCTTAATATTTTTCTAATTTATGGTCCAACAAATATTCTTTTTTTAAGTTTCGCATCACTTAGTTTAGGAAAAATTTGTTTAAAGTATTTAAATGCATCTTCTCATTTATCTAATGCTTTAACGAAATTTTTCATTAATCCCAATTTAATATGTGATGGAGGTAACGGAATTTTTTGGGATCAACAAGACATATTGATCTCTCGGAAGCCATTATTTTACTTGCTAATGGCTCTCCGTTGCTCTTCTATCCCAAAGAGAAAGAAAACAGCAATACTTCGTAAATTCACCCTGAAGCCCCCAGTAATAGTACGGTTACTTTTAGGTCACCACGTATTTGCCACTTATACCATAGCTTATTGCATTTAGAATAAGTGACATACTTTCGTATGTTTCATTCATGTCAAGTGCATGTGCGAGATGAATAGAGGGTCTTTTCTTGCCATTATAAAGCAGAACTGCCTTTAAACTTATTTTAGACGAATCTATAAATAAGCGCCAATCGTCCTGGTTATGTGCAAATCCTAATTTTTCCAAGACTCTATTTGCATTAACTCAAAGACACATTTTATCCTGCATAGTAAAAAACTAGGATAGCTTCTGGTTACGGTTCCTAAATATTGTAACTTTGGTTCCAGTGGCTAGTAAATTCCATTGTTGTAATTTAGAACCTAATACTTCAGCATGCTCTTGCTAAAAAATCTTACGTGTTAAGAAGTTTTTACGATCATTTTCGCATTTAGAGACCCAAAATTAACAAACCTGGCTTTTACATAACGGTCGCTAATTGACTGTAAACTAGTGATCATTATTCTAAAGAAACATAAATAAAAAGTTGTTTTACTATGCTAGAGTTTCTTCAAATAAACTAGTAGTATCGCTAAAAGAATTATTTTAATTTGTAGGTTTGTACCTGTCATGAAAGGGACCGATGGCCGATATTTGGATAAAACGAAGAAGTAACGTATTAATCAAAAAACTAAATGCCGATTGACTTACTAGTGTTTGCTCTTAAAGTCGTTCAGTTAGTTTAATGAATCAAAACCGTTTGATATTATTTCTCCGTGCCAACTATGGTATAAGTTTATTTTGCAAATAAATATTTTTTCGGTAACGTAGTTGTTCTGTTGAGAACACATTTTTAAATAGGCTTTCATTAGTTTCATTTTTATATTCATTCATCTAAACCTGAAATTTATTTTCAAAGCTAAATGACTTTTAATCTAAAACTAAAAAAATCATTATTTTTATTTCACTTTTAGCTTGAAAATAACGAATCTGGGAGGTTTTAAATGAAATAAAATTTGGGACGCTCGTAAAATTCTTAAATTATTCATGGTTGTATAGGGGCATACCCCAAAAATATGTGCATCTCTTGACTAGTTTCTTTAATCTTTTGCGTTCTGGAAGTGAAAAGCAATGCTTTTTATTAATATTTTTTAGTTTATTTATAACTAGCGTGTATATCCGGCATGCGTTGCAGCCCGCTGGTATAAATACAAACCCGAACAAACCCGATATATTAGTACCCGGCATGCCACTTTCTGAAATTGCACCCGTGCGAAGCCGGGGGGTCGCTAGTTATACATAAAAACCTTCCCCTTGAATCACTCTATCTATTAAAAAAAAACACTTCAAAATCCGTTGCGTAGTTTTAAAGATTGAAGCATATATAGCTGGTAGGGACGGACAGACAGCGACAGCGACTTTGTTTTATACTATGTTAAGATAATTTCCAACCAAATTTTTTTAAACCTGGAACTTTTAACCCATCGAACAATAAAAACGCGTTCCAAATTCCATAATTTATAACTAATATACAATATGCCAATTTAATAAATTAATGTTTCTTATTTTCTTTCATTATTTTACTAAACCACTTTGGCGATTAGGACAACTCTGCACTACATCAGAAAGTAACAATTTAATTTTTTTAAGAAAACTATATTCATTCTTTTCTCAATATCGGTTTTTGGAAAATATATATTAACCTAGTTTATACAAAAAAACAAATTTATTAATTAATACTTTGGTGGCCCTCCGGTTGGTGGATCGCCAGTTGGTGGATCGCCAGTGGGTGGGGATGGTGGGTCATCTCCTAATTTTGCTGGTGGACCACCGGTTGGTGGATCGCCAGTTGGTGGATCACCAGTGGGTGGGGATGGTGGGTCGTCTCCCAATTTTGCTGGTGGACCACCGGTTGGTGGATCGCCAGTCGGTGGATCACCAGTGGGTGGGGATGGTGGGTCGTCTCCCAATTTTGCTGGTGGACCTCCGGTTGGTGGATCGCCAGTTGGTGGATCACCAGTAGGTGGGGATGGTGGGTCGTCTCCCAATTTTGCTGGTGGACCTCCAGTTGGTGGATCGCCAGTTGGTGGATCACCAGTGGGTGGAGATGGTGGATCGTCTCCCAATTTTGCTGGTGGACCTCCGGTTGGTGGATCGCCAGTTGGTGGATCACCAGTTGGTGGGGATGGTGGGTCGTCTCCTAATTTTGCTGGTGGACCTCCGGTTGGTGGATCCCCAGTTGGTGGATCACCAGTGGGTGGGGATGGTGGGTCGTCTCCTAATTTTGCTGGTGGACCTCCGGTTGGTGGATCGCCAGTTGGTGGATCACCAGTGGGTGGGGATGGTGGGTCGTCTCCTAATTTTGCAGGTGGACCTCCGGTTGGTGGATCGCCAGTTGGTGGATCACCAGTGGGTGGGGATGGTGGGTCGTCTCCCAATTTTGCTGGTGGACCTCCAGTTGGTGGATCGCCAGTTGGTGGATCACCAGTGGGTGGGGATGGTGGGTCGTCTCCTAATTTTGCTGGTGGACCTCCGGTTGGTGGATCGCCAGTTGGTGGATCACCAGTGGGTGGGGATGGTGGGTCGTCTCCTAATTTTGCTGGTGGACCGCCGGTTGGTGGATCGCCAGTTGGTGGATCACCAGTGGGTGGGGATGGTGGGTCGTCTCCTAATTTTGCTGGTGGACCTCCGGTTGGTGGATCGCCAGTTGGTGGGTCACCAGTGGGTGGGGATGGTGGGTCGTCTCCTAATTTTGCTGGTGGACCTCCGGTTGGTGGATCGCCAGTTGGTGGATCACCAGTGGGTGGGGATGGTGGGTCGTCTCCTAATTTTGCTGGTGGACCACCGGTTGGTGGATCTCCAGTTGGTGGGTCACCAGTGGGTGGGGATGGCGGGTCATCTCCTAATTTTGCTGGTGGGCCACCGGTCGGTGGATCGCCAGTTGGTGGATCTCCAGTGGGTGGGGATGGTGGATCGTCTCCTAATTTTGCTGGTGGACCACCGGTTGGTGGATCGCCAGTTGGTGGATCACCAGTGGGTGGGTCATCACCTATTTTTGCATGTTTGAACCATCCCAACGAGAATGCCTCTGTGCTCTAAGTATCCAAAATTAAATGATAATTAGTATGTAACATACTATCAAAAAATTACAACTAGGAATCGTTTTACAAATTTTGTAACTTGAAATATCCCAGTTATCTTTATAAATTTTGTTACAATGTTCTGGTGGATGGAACTTACAAAATAATTGAATCGGTGAGAATAAGAACAGTACAAGTCCAAATGTTACAGTTTTGGGAAAACGAAAGAAACGTTCTGTAAAGTACGGACTTGTACGGTTCTTACGCTCAAGGCTTTACGATGAGCGCCGTCATACGCTGTAATATAGTGATATTAGTAGATACTGTTTTTACACTCGTTTGATGCAGCCTTGTATTACAGGCAAAATGGCTATACCAGGTCGAAATGTCCAATTGTGCACTTGTACTGTTTTTATTCTTACCGATTCAATTAGAATATGTGAGGGAATAAGAAAATCAAAATTTCCCTCAATGTTTTTCCCAAACTGAAAGCCAAACTAACTTTACAGTTGAGGAGCGTTCATACAAAACAAGACAGATCCATTTCCAGATTTCACTTCAAAAATATTTTGTCGGATGTATTATTGACAAATTAATAATATTACTTCTTTACAATAAAAGTATGTTTTTTAATAAAAACGCCGAATAACGTAAGAAATCATACCGTGATCACGCAAAACGAGACATATCCACCTTGCGTTCAGACAAAATCAGACATCCCATTACATTTTTTTAGTTTTCTACACTTACATATATTTTTTTTAAATATGAGTATGTGCAAAACATTTATCATCCGATGCTCTATAATATTTAATAATTTAGAAAATTTTCCTTTAAAGGCCCCAAAAGCTAAAAGTTTTTTGCGTTTTTCTCGAAATTAGTTTATGAGGACATGTCTTGTTTTGTATGAACGTTCCTCAGTTAAAACTTTATATAAGTATGTATACATAATATTAAAACTCTTTTTTTTTTTTAATAAAATGACCCTGCTGACTATAATGACTACAATATTTAACACAATGTTAAAACAAGATGTTAAACCTCTAATGCACAACACAAAACAGTAAACAAAGTATAAACGGCACTTTGGAATAATTTTTTTATAAAAAGTAAACTAAAACGTTAGAAGTAAGACTTACCTGAACTGCCACAAATGCCACAAGGGCCACTGCCAGAATTGTAAAACTTCTCATGTTGCAAGAAGCTTTACTAGTGTACCTTTCTATCCCAAAAAAAGCATTATTTATACTCGGACAATTATTATTATCGGCTGACGACAAAAAAATTATCTCAAAATTTTTATAAGTGGCATTTGAAAAAAAGAGGTATTATTGCGTGTTGTACCTATATGTTGTAACGCGTTTTTAAAAATGCGAAACTAGTTAAAAGATACAGTAGTCAACAAATACAAAAAAAAATTACAACTGATGTTATAATAACTTTCAGGGGAAGTTTAAAGCATCCTGATTAAGCATTCAACAACTAAAACTTTCCACCACGTATAGATTTTCAGTTATAGAATATATTAATTACTTTTATTTTATACAAACATTTTTATACATAAGTTTAAACCAAGAAAAAAAAACAAGATATTTTAAAGATAAAAAGATTTATTTACAAAATACACATACAATTATTATAGTCTTGTACATAACTTTTTGCAAATGCTGAATTTCGTTTATATTCCGGATCGCTTTCTCTAATAGGCAACCAACAATAATCTCCCATCATTGCTGGATCCCATCTGCCTTGGTAGCGTTGCTCCATTGTTAAAAAATCTTTCTCCTTGATCGTCACTAACAGCACCCAAATTTTCTGGAAAAAAATTTGAAAGCGTATTTTAAGAGACATAAGTACTACAGTTGATTTTGCAGTAGGTTTCGAGTAGGTCCTCTACAAGTTTTTCATAGTTTTATGTTCTTTTTGTTTCCTATAAACTCCAAAACAATTTTTTAAAAATAATTCCGCGCAGCTAATTCAACATCTCTTAAGTTTTTGATCAAACTGTTGATCCCTTAATATTTTTCTAATGTATGGTCCAACAAATATTCCTTTCTTAAGATTAGCATCACTTAGTTTAGGAAAAATTTGTTTAATGTATTTAAATGCATCTCCTGATTTATCTAAAGCTTTAATGAAATTTTTCATTAATCCCAATTTAATATGTAATGAAGGTAACGGAACTTTTTTGGGATCAACAAGATATATTGATCTCTCGGGAGCCATTCCTTTACTTGGTAATGGCTCTCTGTTGCTCTGCTATCCCAAAGACACTGAAAACAGCAATACTTCGTAAATTCACCCTGAAGCTCCGAGTAATAGTCCTGTTACTTTTAGGTCACCACGTATTTGCCACTTATACCATAGCTTATTGCATTTATAATAATTTCCAACCTAATTTTTTAAACCTGGAAATTAAGTCAAATTTGTGTTATGTATACTTTTAACCAATCGAACAATAAAAACGCGTTTCAAATTCCATAATTTGTAACTAATGTACAACATGCCAATTTAATTAATTAATTCTTCTTATTTTCTTATTTTACTAAACCGCTTTGGCGATTAGGACAACTCTGCACTACATCAGAAAGTAAAAATCTATTTTTTTTAAGAAAACTATATATTCATTCTTTTCTCAATATAGGTTTTTGGAAAATATATATTAACCTAGTTTATACAAAAAAAAATGTATTCGTTAATACTTTGGTGGCCCTCCGGTTAGTGGATCGCCAGTTGGTGGATCACCAGTGGGTGGGTCGTCTCCTAATTTTGCTGGTGGACCACCGGTTGGTGGCTTTCACATTACGGTCGCAAATTGACTGTAAACTAGTGATCATTATTCTAATGAAACATAAATAAAAAGTTATTTTACTATGCTGTAGTTTCTTCAAATGAACCAGTAGTATTGGTAAAAGAATTATTTTAATTTGTAGGTTTGTACCTGTCCCGAAAGATACCTGCCGACTTCGTCCTGTTAAATATAACTCTCCTGCCTGCCATTGTGTATCTGTTACTTGTCTATATTACTTATTAATTTTTAGTTTCATAAATTATCTATTACAGTAGTAGAGTAGGAAAAGGGTTGTTGCTATAGTCAATTTAATTTTAAAAAATGTATCCTGTGAAATACATGCATTTCGGCCAAATAAGCAGCGGCTTTTACCATACCCATCGAAAAAAGCGAGCTTAGCAGCAATTTCAAACACATTACTAACGCTCAAATGCCATTGGCTGGGGTTGTTTGGGGCGATAAAGGGTGGGCGAGGGTGCGTTGTACGCGACGTGTGTCAAGAACAGGCAAGACGCCACTTCCAATACGATGTTTCGTGGTAATTGGATTAATATTTTAATTAATCCAAAAATTCTCACCCAGACAATTGAAATCAACAATGGTATTTAATTACCGCGTTCGACTTTTTGTCCTATTGATTTGATTTTCGCGTATATTTCATGGTTTAAGTCCTTTTTTAATTTACACGCTTTTATTAGCTTCACCTGTATGTTTGTTTGTAACTGTAAACGTTTTTTTATTTCTTGCGAATAACTCCGTTATTGTAAGTTTGAGAGAAAAATGTTATATAACTATATTTATGGAACGTTTGAAGACGCGACTTTTTTATTTTAGAAATTTTCGTCTAAGTATTATCAGTTTCGAGATATGAGGCAAAATATAGAAATCATATTTTGGCCGATATCTCGAAAACCGTAAGAGGTACGAAAAAGGAATACAATTTCTTCGAGATACAATTTTTTAGCTATATAGACTTTTTTCCTAAAGTTTAAACTTTCTGAGAAAAATGGCAATTTATGAATATTACGAAATTTTCCTGAAATATGAATGGAAAATATCGGAAATTTTTTTAAAAAAATTTGCAAATATCGTTCTTTTCTTATAATTCGGCATAGACGATCGGGTTTGTTCGGGTTTGTATGTATGTTTGTTTGTAACCGACTTCTTTGAACCCAATTTTGACCCACTTTAAACGGTCCGATTTAATTTAAATTTTGTAGACTTATCAAGAACCGCTGACAATACAATAATCTACTAATCTAGCTCAATCTACTCAAAAGAAAATTGTTTCTTAACAATAACTCAAACTAAAAATGAAAAATAAATATAGTTTAAAAAAACTAAAAAACACGCTTTAATAATAAAATTAATCAAACTAAAAAGCGGAAAATAAATATAGTTTACAATAATTGTGAAAAAAGCGTGGGTCGCTTTGTGCTAATTTTTCGTATATCGAGCACCCCACGCTTTTTTCATAATAATACTAATGTTTATCGTTCATTATTATTTTCTGCCTATATTAACAATTTCAAAAATTATTTTAGACTATATTTATTTTCCGCTTTTTAGTTTGATTAATTATTATTAAAGCGTGTTTTTTAGTTTTATAAACTATATATATATTTTTTTTTCCAATTCATACCTGACGCTGTTTACGAGCGATTGCGACCGGTAATAAGGAATTGGTGCAATCTTTTCACTATGTTACTTTAAGCCAAATTGCAAATTATGCTACTTATGCTTGAATAAAAGTTAAACTGGTTTTTTTATACCATTTACCAGTAACCGAAAATGTTATAAATTACGTAGTCTTAACAAAAAAATTGTAAGCAAAAGCAAACATACTCTTTCATGGCAGGATTACGGAACTGCACAATCAAAGCTGAGCTGAACGTCAAAAAATCAAACCATCAACCCCGCCGTCATTGCCAGGCGCCTGTCGTAGGTAAAGGATAATTGGATAAAACACATCCAAAACTTAGAGAATAGTAAATCGTATACATATAAATTTTATAAATGAGGAGTGATTATGCAAAAGTCGATAAATCCATTTTTTACTTTTTTCCAGATAGATATTCATGTTTATACTTCATAGCTTTATCTACGTTTTGGCATACCGAAATTAAACAAACATCTTTAAATCCAATGTAAATTTGCAAGCTAAAGCTCGTCGGTCGTTCAAAAGTCGGTATATCCAAGGGCCACTATATACGCAAGGCCACTCTTAAATTGAACAGAAGTCGATAAATCCCAATTTTAATTTACCAAAAGTCGATAAATCCACTTTTAATTTACCAAAAGTCGATAAATCCATTCTAAAAAGTTAATTAAAAATTTATTGGGTAATGTAATGCAGTAAAATTAATGCTGCTTTTAAGCACTCCTTCAAGACAAATACATTTATAGATTTTTTTAAAAAAATTTTAGACCTATTCTATGTACAGGGTTATTTTTTATATTTGCGTAACCACCTACAGGGCTTAATATAAGTGACAGAAAAAAACTTTTAATACAAAAGTTGCATAATGTTTCCCGTCATATCTTTTAGACTTATTAAAAAAAACATCTGCACATCGGAAAGTTAAAAAACAAAAAAAAGTCTTATTTTTTTAAATGGAACACCCTATATATTTTTTACCAGGGCGAAAGATCTCTTTCTCCTGATTTCAAAAATATATAACATGTTATCACTTAATCTAGTGGTTTGTAAAATATTTGAGTTTTTGATTAATTGAATTGACTATAATCTAGTCGGCGTTCCGCATACTTCAACGTGACATATTTGTCATTTTATTTTAAATTGAAAGATTCAGTAAGGAAAATGGGATATTCGAAAGAAGACAAACTTCAAATAGTACGTCTTTTTTACTCTAATACCAACCGAATAGCTGTAGTTCAACAGCAATATCGTCGAATTAATCCTGGACGACAGGTACCATCGATTGACACAATCAAACGCATTATCCAGCGATTTAATAAAGCAAAAAATCTCTGTCGAAAAAAGAGAACTGTTGTAAGAAATGACGAAGTAGACCTAAACATTTGAATGGGCCTTTTCACTAAATTTTGATTTTGGTAGTAGTGTATAAAGGAACAAAAAATAAAATTTTCTGTGTTTTTACTTTTCTATACTTTTAAGCCATAACTGAGAAAATAAATAAATAAAAAAACTCCTTGAATAAAAACACGGACTTAAACATACCTACGTCATCGCGCCGGAAGATTGATGCACAGAGGAATGATAGAAATAGCCGAGTCGCTGGCTTAAAATATCAAGAATTTACAAAATCAGCAGCTTGACAGTGTTGCCGATACTCTCAAAAATCATATATTATAGTACCAGTGTAATGGTAATTGACTAGCAATTAGTAATTATAATATACCAGTTTTCCATTCAATAGCTGCGGAATAAATTATTTTACCAGTATTATGTTTATATTTATTTAAAGTATCCAAATAAAGTTCTAAGAAGAAAGTATATTATTAAGATTATAAAACTTTCTACATATGGCAACAGCGGCTTAATTTGCCGATGACAGTTCGAAAGATCAGCATTTACGCGTGTGCGAGGTTAAACGCATGCGCTCTAGCAAGCTTTAAACATATCTACGTCATGAGTCGCGCCTGTTTTGAGATTTTCAAATTGGTTGAATTTTACCCGGCTTTTACTGTGCTAAATTAAATTAATGTTATGACCTAGCAATAATTTTATTGATGAAAAACACTTATTATAGCACCGACTAAACAATTCAAATGCCAAATGTATCAAATTTAAGAATAGTGAAAAGGCCCATTGTCTTCTTCCGAATATCTCATTTTCCTTACTGAACCTTTCAACTTAAAGTAAAGTGACAAATATGTCACGTTAAAGTATGCGGAACGCCGACTAGATTATGGTCAATTCAATTAATCAAAAACTCAAATATTTCACAAACGACTTGATTAAATGATGGCATGTTATATATTTTTGAAATCAGGAGAACGAGATCTTTCGCCCTGGTAAAAAATATATAGGGTGTTTCATTTAAAAAAAGAAGACTTTTATTTGTTCTTTAACTTTCCGATGTGCAGATGTTTTTTTTAATAAGTCTAAAAGATATGACGGGAAACATTATGCAACTTTTGTATTAAAAGTTTTTTTCTGTCACAGCCCTGTAGGTGGGTACGCAAATATAAAAAATAACCCTGTACAATTGCCTATATCTATCTTCAACTGTTTCGAAAATATTAAGTGTTTTCAGATTTATTGCAAAAACTAACAACACACTCAAAACCTAATAAGCAATACTGTTTATTTCTTAATAATGTAAAAAACAAAACATTAAAATAGAAGATGTTGAAAATGCTCGCCGCGAACGTCTTGGCAATATCCTAATCTTAAATAGAAATTTCTTCTAATGTTACTGAACATCTTAGGCGTGACCGATCTAATCGCAAGCGTTATTCGTCTTCTTAAGTCAGCTAAATCGAGGGGTTTAGTTTTGTATAAAATATTTTTGACATAACTCCATAAGAAGAAGTATTATGGTGTCAGATCAGGGGATTTACGCATCCCTATCCACCGATTTGGAAATACTCGGTTGAGGTACTGCCGGATTTGGTAATAAGGCGGTGCTCCATCTTGCTGAAACCATATCATATGCTCTGGAAGTTGTGGATTAGCTGGATCAAGATATGTTTGTCAAAGTTGGCAAGACATTATTTTGGAGCAGTGCTAAGTAATTATCGCCATTTAAATTGCCATTAATGAAAAAGGTATCATAATAATATGATCTCCAACTATTCCTGCCCAAATACTAACCTTTTCAGGATATTGCGTATGTTCTTCTCTGTGGTGCGTATCAAAAATGTAATAAAACATCTTTCAACAATTGCAGTAATGCATATTTTGAAAAATCTTTTTAACTTCCATTAAATAGAAATTTAATTTATCTATTGAAGAAAGGAAATTAAATAATATTTTACTATCATTACAAAATAAATGGTGGCCCTAGCTAACATTGAATTTAAAATAAGTCAGTTTGACACTACTATAAATTAGTTTCAAAGATGCGATGGCGATATTCTGTACCTATCTCTGGAAACTAAAACCAATTTGTTGATTTAAGTTTCCATAATAATGTTTTCGTCGCAACATTCTTCTATAGTAGATAGTACCATAACCTCCTAAACCAAAAATTAACAAGATTCGGCTGTACTGAGAATAGGACGATAGCATGTGTATTTTGTGTATCCAGTTGAAGCAAGAATGAATATAGGGCACATGGTTAGACAGACAATGCGATGACAAAAATACATTGAAGTCTGAGTCACTGAAGAAGTTGAAATGGTTTGCACTTAAGGATATTCAACAGAAATAGCAGTACAGTATGTACTTGAAAACAGTATTTTTGGGTTCTAAACGTGCATTCGAAACAATTGATAGGGACAAATTATTAAAAATATTATATCTGTATGGATTAAGGGGGAGTTATTTATAAATGATTTCACTTTGTGGAGACGTGTGAGGTTCTGGAGAGACTGAAACTTCAGGTCTTTGGCTAGGCGGTTCGCCGAGGAGAGGAAGTTATTGCTCGAAAGATATCCTGACTTTTATAATGAGATCGGAAAGGGTAGGCAAGGGCACAGGTTGATGGGTAGTTGAGGGAAGATCTAGGGGTAGGCAAAAGAATTGCTTTGGTCTACTTGCAAGATTGCTAAGCCTACTACTACTGAGTAATGTTTTATTATTAAGTATTAGCTGGCCAGTTCTTTTTCCTTTTGTCAGATTCTTACGTTGCTCACGAGCAGTGATTAAAACCAAAGGCTTCCGGAATGAATATGGCCAAAAAAGGAAAGGACGAAGATTATATTACCTGTATTGAAGAAGCACATCATTGTTAAATTAAAGGTCAGATTTCAATTATTTGGACAATTTGTATTGTTTAAATCACTGCCAACGTTTTGGTGCAGTCCGCACCATCATCAGGACTCGATTTATATTTTTTACAGGATATAAACATTTAAGGAAAACAAATCAAAGAATCAAACACCACCAGCATTCACTAGATGTTTATTTACTTACTGATCAGTAGCCCTGATGATGGTGTGGACTGCACCGAAACGTTGGCAGTGATTTAAACAATAAAAATTGTCCAAATAGCTGAAATCTGACCTTTAATTTAACAATAAAGTAGTGGACGAAACCTCAACAGATAGAAGCACGTCATTTTTAGATTTTACAGCGCCGCTTTTTCGACCAGAAATATCCTAAATGCCGGTAAATTGAATTCTTTATCAGTTCTGCTATTACATATGAATCAAGTAACAATTTTATATCCAAATTAACGATGCTAGGTCATCTTTCCGCAACAAAACCAAAACGATATCACGCTAATGAACATCTGCCAACCAGAAAGCGTAAGGGGACGTATCAGCCATTTTGTTCTCAAATACAACAATGGCATCTGGTTAATAAAAAAGCACTTTCACCGTGGTTTACCGCCCTGGTTATGCATTTATATTTAAACTGACAATAAACAAATACTCTGACTCGTCCCTATATCAAAAAGGGATCCACCCCGCTTCTCACCTGCCCTTAGGGTACGTTTTTCAATCAGTCTAATCCTGGGGAGGGTTTCGAATGTCTTGTGCGGAACTTTATGTATATAAACGGAAAAAGTGGTTGAAATTAGTTTTGGGGCTGATTTTGGATTTACATTTAAATCTCGTTTTAAAGCGATATTATTTATACGGGTTGTCCGTAAATCATTGACCAAAGAAGTACGTATGCTATTGAAAGCCATTATTTGCAACAATAGACGTTTTATACTGGATTTTTTTTATGATCGAGCACAAGCACTATAGGAAAAATCCTTTAAGGCGCTCTGGGAGCGGTGCGTGTGCGAAGAAAGCAATTCACGTTTTTCTTGAATCGTTGGAGGTTATATTCGGTTGGAAACACGGTCTTATTAAGGCCGTTCCACAAAGATGACGTCCTCCAAATGAAAGAGTTCTGAAACAATGATGTTCGGGGTGTACTAAGTTGAACCACATAGGGATGGGCGGCAGTGGTACGTTGTGTGTTTCTGCTATATATGCATTACTCTATGTGGAATCGAGCGGGCAATATCTGTCGAACACTTGCCATGGAAATATCTGTAGAAGAGAGTCAAATCACCAACCTGTCTTCGATGTTCTAAGCTGTCGAGGTTCTTAGTCAGCTCGTGGTCGCCGATTAGACGAACGGCTCCCCTTTGGATGGAATCCAACAACCGAAGGGTATGCTTCGGTGCAGAACTCCAGATATGAGAGCAGTATTCCAGTGATGGTCGAATCTGGGCTTTATAGTGTCAAAAGTTGTTGAGGTGTATACAACTTTTTGGTACGGAAAAGTATACCGAGCTCCAAGTCCAATATATCAGTTGTCAACAGAAATAGCAACAAATATTAGAAATAAAAGCTATATGATGCATAGAGACGCATATTTTAAAAATATTTTGAGATATACATGGTGACCCAAAAAAGCAGAGCGGCAAAAAGGTAAACCCCCAGCATATATTAGAGAATCCTAATTTGGTGTACGTTGCGGCGTTGCCAAGCTATATATAATTTACTAAAAAATCCAAGAAAAATCACCTAATCAAAACTCCTTTAAAAAAAATAAATCGATTTGATTTTTTAATACATGGTTACGGTTTTGGATACCTGAGGGACGGTAGATTGATCGAAAATCTGACCATAATTTATACAGGGTATTTTTTACAGATGTGCCAATATTGCTATATTTAAAGTATCAAATCTTCATTTTTTTAAATGGGACACTCTGTATAATAATGGGTCATGTTGTTAAGTATTTTATGCCCTATAAATTTGCAACTATAACTCATGTCCTAAAATCTATCGTTTTGTCACAATTTTGAATTTTATTTGAAAATGCAAAAATAGCATAATTTTTTTTTCTTGGTAGGACATGATTCAAACAAAAGTGGATATTACCACATGTCAAAATAATGCTTTAAAAATACCGTGGTTCATATTAAGTTTCTAATTTGTAATATTGACGCGTTATCAAGAAATTATAATGAATTTTTTAAAAGAAGAACTTGTTAATATGGTTTTTATATTAGGCGCCAGTGACAAGAACTGTTTATTAGCCACTAGGCTTTATTATAAGTCCTTTCCAGAAAGAAGACAACCAAGAAAAGAAGCGTTTAAAAAATTGTTGGAACGTTTTATTCGGACCGGGAAAGTGGATTACGAAAATACTGAGAGAAGCAAAACGGCCAATACAGAAGAAAATCAATTAACCGTTTTGCTTAAAGTTACAGAAAATCCGCATACTTCCCATCGGGTCATTGCAAATGAAACTAATATAACACGGCAAACAATTCAGAGAGTTTACATGATCAAAAAATGCACCCGTATCACACTCAGCTTATGCAGGAGTTAAATGACCAGGATTTTGGTGCAAGAGTAGTTTTTTGCGAATGGGCCCAACGAAAAATTCAATAGGAAAGATTATTTTTTAATTATATGTTATTTACTGATGAAGCCACTTTTCACAAAAATGGAAATGTTAATCGTCACAATTTTGATTACTATTCATCAATAAATCCACATTTTATTAGAACCCATAGCCAAACAAGATGGTCTTTAAATGTATGGGGTGGTATCGTTGGAACTTACGTTATTGGGCCCTACTTTTTTGAGGAGAGAGTAACTGGTCAAGTATATCTGCAGTTCCTTCAAAATGAGTTACCACGTCTAACCAATGCTTTACCAAATTACATTAAAGAAAGAATGTGGTATTTACATGATGGAGCTCCAGTTCATCATACAGCAGTAATCCATGAGCATCTAAACAACGCTTTTCCTAAGAGGTGGACCATTTCAGTGGCCCCCTCGATCTCCAGATATGACTAAAATGGACTTCTTCTTATGGGGTTATGTGAAAGAACAAGTATATAAAATTGCTCCGACGACTAAGGAAGATATGAAACATCGTATAACGGAAGTTTTTATAAACATTGACAACAATGTGCTAAACGAAGTCAGTCGATCGTTTGAAGAACGTATAGAAGCATGTTTAAATAACAATGGCGGACATTTCGAACATTTATTATAGTATTATACTTTAAAATATTTACAGACACACACGTGTGTGTGTGTGTGTATATTAATTTGTTATTGTGTTCCTAACTTTTCTTTCTGTTTTTTTTTGTCCTTTGTTATGTTATGTTGTTATAATGTTAATAAATTATTTGAAATGGTAGTTATATTGTCATTTCCTACTTTTAAAGCTCATAATAAAGCCTAGTCGCTAATAAACGTAAAAAATGCATTATAATTTCTTAATAACGCGTCAATATTACAAATTAGAAACTTAATATTAACCACGGTATTTTTAAAGCATTATTTTGACATGTGGTCATATCCACTTTTGTTTGAATCATGGCCTACCAAGAAAAAAAATTATGTTATTTTTGCATTTTCAAATAAAATTCAAAATTGTGACAAAACGGTAGATTTTAGGATATGAGTTATAATTGCAAATTTATAATGCATAAAATACTTAACAACATGACCCATTATTATACAGTGTCCCATTTAAAAAAATGAAGATTTGATACTTTAAATATAGCAATATTGGCACATCTGTAAAAAATACCCAGTATAAATTATGGTCAGATTTCCTTAATAAGATTAATCTACCGTCCCTCAGGTATCCAAAACCGTAACCATGTATTAAAAAATCAAATCCGTTTATTTTTTTTATAGGAGTTTTGATTAGGTGGTTTTTCTTGGATTTTTTAGTAAATTATATATAGCTTGGCAACGCCGCAACGTACACCAAATTAGGATACTCTAATATATGCTAAATTTCATGCTGAATTTATTTCCCTAAAAAAATGGGGGTTGCCATTTAAAAAAACTTACCTTTTTGCCGCTCTGCTTTTTTGGGTCATCCTGTATAGCTCAAAATATTTTTAAAATATGCGTCTCTACGCATCATATAGCTTTCATGTCTAATATTTGTTGCTATTTCTGTTGACAACTGATATATTGGACTTCCTCGCACTAATGGGCCACCCTGTATGCTCACATTGTGACGTTATTCGTTTTTTTTTTATAGACATTTGTCAAAGATGTGACGACATCGATCTTTTTTTTTAATGGAAACACAGCTTGTGATACATCATTTGAAAGCTAATATCTTCTACAGTATGCTCATAAATTTTGGCGCGATTCTGTCAAGCTATTTTAAAATAGCGACTGTTAAAAGTTTTTAAAAAATCTCTATTTTTATAATCGGAAATGATAAATCATTGTTTTTTTTTACCTTTTAAGGTAAGAAATATTCATTGTTTACTAACAGGGGTCCTTATGGTTTGATCAATGACTATTTGTTTATCAATGACGGAGTTTTTAAAAAATCACTACAGTGTTAACAATACCGAAAAAATATTAATACAAAAGCTAAAGGATATACAAATAGTCTACCACTTAACGAAATATTTAATTTTCAACGTGATCAACGTGATTTTCATAAAAAAATGTTTAGTTAAAAAATACAAAATAACCAAAATGCTTTGATTAATGCAACAGCAAGAAAAAACAAATTATAAAGTAAATAAAGAATCAATATCTGGTATTAATTAATTTTATTGAATCCACAAAACAGGGCAAAAAAATATCGGGAAAAAAACTGTAATTTCTAAAGGTATTCAAAAAAATTAAATATCAATAATAAGTAGCGAGTATTGCCTCCCCTTGCTTTAATGACTGCTTCGCATCTTCTTGGCATACTTAAAATCAGATTTCTGATTTCATCTTGATTAATCTGATTCCATATTTCCATAAGCCTCAATGATAGATCATCTAAGTTTCTAGGAGAAGGAAGCATGGCTCTAAGATGTCGTCCCATGTTATCCCATAAATGCTCAATAGGATTAATATCAGGTCTTCTTGCTGGCCAAGGCAAAGTTAAAATTTCTGTTTCTTGGAGATAATTTGGTACCATTCTTTTTAATTTTTTTGAATACCTTTAAAAATTACAATTTTTTCCCTGTATTTTTTTGCCCTGTTTTGTGGATTCAATAAAATTAATTAATACCAGATATTGATTCTTTATTTACTTTATAATTTGTTTTTTCTTGCTGTTGCATTAGCCAAAGCATTTCGTTTATTTTGTATATACCAAAGTTACTTTTTTAAGCGAAACAACAAAGGCAGTGATCTGCTTAAGGAAAAAACCTACAATTAGAAAAAAAATCATTAAAAACGAACCACAAATTTGGAAAATATATAATATGAAAATTGAGGCAATTTTTTCGTTATGCGTTAAATATGCCGCGCAGTATATTTACCCTTAGTTTGTTAAGTTTAGATTAGCGTCTTGAAGATGTAGTTGTACTACGAAACGGCCGTACCGCCAAAATTTTTAAATAAAAATTAGTGACAAATAACAAAGAATACTTTTCGTTTCATTTTACATAGTTAAATTTTAAATTGTTTATTATGTATTGATGAATAATAAAAATTCGTAATATTATATGTTTTCCTTAAAATTAATTTTAAATACAAATCACAATGATATTATACGATAAAATATGTCAGGTTTCATAACATGCACAAAATTGATAACAACTTAAGGGGTCATACGTAATTAACATTTAATACTTAATAATTTTATAAATATAATCACAAAGTCCAAATCCTGGTTTCAAAACTTTATAATAGTATAAAGGAATTTAAGAGTATTTTTAGGTTCTTAAAAGGATAATAATCTCGTTTTTATGATAAAAATTTGGCATTGTATTAAAAAGTGATTTTAAAAATGATCATTTTTAACCCTCTTGTAATAAATATTTGATTAAATATTACTCTAAAAAATTTCAAATAGTATTACTTGGTAAAGGTTATGATTCTTCTTAGGCTTGACCTACATAAAGACGGATGTGAACAAGTAAAATACATGCATGCGCGATTTTTCAAATTTTTAATTATTATTTTTATACTGTTAATGAAGTCAGAAACGGGTAGTTTATTTGGGGAAAAAGGTATCATGGGATGAAACATTTTATTTTTAAAAATCAGTATGAAATTTCAAATTAACTTAAAATTACTGAAAAATAAATAAAACTCATTTTTAAAATTGAATCATATATTTTTTTGTCTAGTGCTAGTTGTCTATTTTCATCTTATTTATAAAGTCATAATAAAAAATGACAACACAACAAAATACGGTTTTTAAAAATTAAAATAAGTCATCTCCGCAAGGATCATCATCATTATCATCAGATTCGTCCAAGCTAATAATAAGGGGAAGAGTATCTGAAGCCTTGATAAATATTTCCCGTTGCCACACATCATTTATAATTTTATTAGTGTTTGTTATATCATTTTTCCACTGTTACATTTTCTATGGCTTCATTTCACAGACCCAAAACTACGTCATTTGTTACAGGATGCCTAGAACTTATATTTGCATCAATACATTCCGACAAAACCATTTCAACAGGATTAAACTGGCAATGATATGGAGGAAGTCTTTAAACTCAATGTCCATTTAGCAATGCTAGTTCGTTCAAAATTAAAAAAATACAATAAATAGGCTTTCCAGATTACTTGTAAGGTTTGGGTGGGATGTGCTGCTTCACTATTATCCAGATCTTCATTGCAAATGGTGAAACCGGAATTTGTCTTTGTTCTAACCATGCAATAAGTAATCTTTTGACCAACTTGTATTTTATCCCAGGATAATAGGTGACGTTATCCATAATAAGCGGCGGTTCTTCCAAGTTTGGAAAAAAGTAGTGGAAAAAAGCTTTTAGCTACAAACACTATTAAAAGTAGACTTTTAACGATTGTTGACAGGGTCTCTAGGGTTAAATTCTATTTATCACTAGTATTAAAAATAAATACAAGGACCCTTTTAGTTTTTGTTATTAATATTAAAATTTATTGTACAATTTGCGTAAGTAGACATCTTGAAAACCGTTAAGATTAGATGTGTTGTGTAATATACATTTTTTTTATAATTTTGAGAACATAAATATCAAATAATAAACAGAGTGTATCATTAAAAAAAGATACTTTGTTTTTTATAATTCGTTGATTTGTCATGCATACTTACATTTCCTTTATTCTAAGAGACTTTAGATTCTCCTACACACTTTTCGCTAACTATCTTATAATCGACCGTTTCCATATACAGTGAGTCCACGGATAGAGTTTGGAAGAGGAAAACTTTTTAATTAGTAGGTGGTAGGTATAGAAGAAAAAGTCATTCATTCTTTATAAAAACGTCTGCTTGTGCTGAAACTACAATTTCGAATATCAGATTTGCGATTACTAGACAGGGTTTCCGGTTTGTCAGAAATAAGAGTTTTTGTTTTATGGATTTTTTTTTAATACTAATTTTCAATTTCTTTTGATGATTGGCTAAATCATCACTTTGGAAATAAATGGATTGAATGGTACCTATGATCCAAATCAGTTGGCACGTAGGAGTCCTGATCTCACAATTATCGAGTTTCATTAATGGGGATATCTGAAGCAACATGTGTATAAAACCAATTTCAATAATAACTTATATCTCTTGAAAGAACAAATAAGAGTAGTTATTGCAAATATCCCTATACAGCAAATTAGGAATTTGAAGAAATAGTCCATACTTAAAGTGGAGTTGAAAGTATTAAAAGGAAAGAAAAACACAAAGTCATCCTCCACAAAGTTTAATAGAAAAATTATTAAATCATAGGTCTCTACATGTTTTGAACGTAGAAACGTTCATCCTCAGGAGACAGAAAATTTTTTATTTTGTGCTGTTGTTGTTAGCAAAAGAGAAACTTAAAAATAGAACCTTAATTGAGCTTTTATGGACTCAAAATTGAAGTTTAGAAGAAACACGATATGAAGAAAATTGGAGATGGTAAAACCATACTGAGTATTTAAAACATTATTAAAGTGGGCGTAAACAAACCAAGTTACATTGGGAAAAAAGGGAAAACCTTGCCAGGAAGGTGTCGAAGATTATTTAAAAACTGTCTTCAAAAATCAGACTTATCGAACATAACTAGTCTTTAAGACATTGTGAAGGTGAAAATTTGATAACAAAATGATATAATCCGTACCCCAAATACTCTTTCCTACGGATTATATCATTTTGTTATCAAATTTTCACCTTCACAATGTCTTAAAGACTAGTTATGTTCGATAAGTCTGATTTTTGAAGACAGTTTTTAAATAATCTTCGACACCTTCCTGGCAAGGTTTTCCCTTTTTTCCCAATGTAACTTGGTTTGTTCACGCCCACTTTAATAATGTTTTAAATACTCAGTATGGTTTTACCATCTCCAATTTTCTTCATATCGTGTTTCTTCTAAACTTCAATTTTGAGTCCATAAAAGCTCAATTAAGGTTCTATTTAAGTTTCTCTTTTGCTAACAACAACAGCACAAAATAAAAAATTTTCTGTCTCCTGAGGATGAACGTTTCTACGTTCGAAACATGTAGAGACCTATGATTTAATAATTTTTCTATTAAACTTTGTGAAGGATGACTTTGTGTTTTTCTTTCCTTTTAATAAATTAGGAATTGTTATCGGGAATTCAAATGTCGAGTTGAACTATGCGCTAACTCGGTGGTACCGTGTTTGAATAAAAGTTTTATAATTTATGATTGAATGAATTAAAGAAATATGACATGTAATAATAAAAATACTTTAAAAGTAGGTAAATAAAACATGATTTTCTTACAACAAAATCGTTTCTTCGCCAGATATATCATATTCGAAGTAAGAAAGCGACAATAGTTGTGTGTTTTTACGTAAATTTATTTTAAACGAAATCCAAAAAACGTAAAAGGTTGTTTCTGACGAACCCTGTATAATAATCGCAAATCTGATATTTGAAATTGTAGTTTCAGCACAAGCAGACGTTTTTATAAAGAATGACTCTTTTTTTATACCTATAAGTTTTCCTCTTCCAAACGTGGACACACTGTATATCAGGGACCCTGTATAAATAGGTTTATTTCGCATGACGTTATATAACGTTAAATATGTTTTAAATATTGTAGTGTACTATTAATAGCTTAAAATTTATAAATAACAAAAAACACAAATATTATTTTTTAAATTTTAAAAAATCTCAACAAATTAAATTAATCAAATTAAAAAAATATTTATCAACTTGTAGATAAATAAATTATCGGACGGCAATATTTTAATAAATATTTCAGTACTAAATAGTAATAATTACACCTGTTATAAAAATAAATACAAGTATCAACTTATCAGATATTATGATGCAATGACATAAGTGGTCTGTATAATAAATCTATACAGTCTTGGCAACCTCGAACGTACAGTGGCATTTTATGTAAGTATGAGAGAATAATAGTATATTATTAAACGAGCGTATAATGTAGGCTATATTACACGAATCCGAGTGTAATATAGCCATTACACGCGAGTCAAATACTATACTTTATCTACGACTATTCAGTATGCCAGAAATAAGAAAATGCATTCATAGCAACAAATTTTATTACAATGGGATATTTTTACATAACAAGGTAATGTTATTAATGGTATTTCTTAACTAAAAAATACAATTCAACAATGTTAACAATAATTAAACAAAATACAATTATATACAGGGTGTTTCAGAATAAGATGCTGATCTTTAACGGTGTGAATCCTTAGGTGATTTTAAGAAGAAAAGTTCATATTAATATATTATATCCTTAACCTATCAACTTTCGAACTACAGGGCGTTAAAGTTTTAAGAAAAAATCGTTTTTCTATCATAACTTTAAAAACTTTTTAGCTATTTTTAGGAATTTTTCACACTAAGCATCAATAGCCATTTTTTGGTGTAGAAAATTTTTTAAATTTTTTAACCAGTGGCGTCCTGAAAGGGTTTGGACTAGACATTTTGGAAAAATATTATGTACGCCACTGCTTTTTCTCAAGATAAAAATTATTTTTAAAATACTCGTTCATTTTAGGCCAAATTTAATATCCTGCCTTTTTATCGTTCGACAAACAGTTTCCGACAAAAAAAATAAAAACATTAAATGCGCATTCGCTATGTGCCTATGGTTTGTTTTGACACTATCAGGAATACTCCAGGAATTTTTCAAACGGTACGAGACTCAATGAAGAGAAGAGCTGAAGCATGAATTCTTGCAAGTGGTGGCCACTTTCAATAGCTAATCTAAATTATTTTCGTTTTTGTTCACACGTTATTTAAAGTTAGCTGTTCTAATTTATTGTTAAAAAATAAACCATAGGCACATAGCGAATGCGCAGTTAATTCTTTTTATTTTTTTTTGTCGGAAACTGTTTATCGGACGATAAAAAGGCAAGATATTAAATTTGGCCTAAAATGAATGAGTATTTTAAAAATAATTTTTATCTTGAGAAAAAGCAGTGGCGTACATAATATTTTTCCAAAATGTCTAGTCCAAACCCTTTCAAGACGCCACTGGTTGAAAATTTTTAAAATTTTTCTACACCAAAAATGGCTATTGATGCTTAGAGGGCATGTGTGAAAAATTCCTAAAAATAGCTAGAAAGTTTTTAAAGTTATGATGGAAAAACGATTTTTTTCTTAAAACTTTAACGCCCTGTAGTTCGAAAGTTGATAGGTTAAGGATATATATTAATATGAACTTTTCTTCTTAAAATTACCTAAGGATTTACACCGTTAAGGATCAGCATCTTATTCTGAAACACCCTGTATTTCTAATTTTTCATGAAATTGATTGTAACATTAGAGCAATGAAAATAAATGGGAGGAGAAATATTACGTATATTCATATCGTTTTTATTATTACTGGAAAAACTTTCGGAGCTAACATTATTTACAGTGGTAGGTTTACTTGTCAATCGCTTCGGTTGCTATGGTATTAATAACATATACGCCTGCCTAAACTACACCTTTTCCATTTGTAGTTCAGAACGCGTCAAAAGGATTTCAGAAAGCGTTAAATGTATTTCAGAATACTCTAATGTAGTTCAGAAAGCATCAAATGTACTTCGGAATAGTCAGATGTAGTTCAAAAAAAGCATCAAATGTATTTCAGTATAGTCATATGTAGATTAGAAAGTATCAAATGTATTTCAGGAGAGTCAAATGTAGTTCAGAAAGCATCAAATGTATTTCAGAGAGCATCAAATATATTTCGGAAATTATCAAATGTATTTCGGAAAGTATCAAATTTAATTTATATTTTAGGTATATAATTGCTTATAATTCACGCCGAATATTTACAAATACCGCTTTATGAAATACTTTTGAATATTCTAAAATACATTTGACGCTTTCTGAAATACATTTGATGCTTTCTAAAATACATTTGACTATTCTGAAATACATTTGATGCTTTCTGAAATACACTTGGCTATTCTAAAGTACATTTGACGGTTTCTAATCTACATTTGACTATACTGAAATACATTTGACGGTTTCTAATCTACATTTGACTATACTGAAATACATTTGACGGTTTCCAATCTACATTTGACTATATTGATTTACATTTGACGCTCTCGGAACTGCACTTGTCTGTACTGAAATACATTCGACGGTTTCTGAAATACATTTGGAAAAGGTGTAGATCTGGTGTGTTTTTACCCTAATTCCGGTATAGTATTTGTAGAATTATACCGTTGATCCTTTCACTGCAATAAACCCTCATTATCCCTTTGACCATAAAATAAATAATGAAATCCCAAATTTAAAAACATTTTCGAGCAGAGCCGGACCAGGTACAAATTCAATTTATACCTATGCCTGATTCATATATAAATACAAACTGATTTTTAATAATTTTAGTCTTTAGTGGTTTTCCGGCGAGTAATTTTTAGTTAGGCTTATTAGTGGTAGAATGTGGCGTCCTTGGAATTGTGCTGATAGGGGGGCATCTTCAAGTGTAATTTTTAAGCATCTACCGATGCCAAACTAATAATTAAAAATGTGTATCAATCTTTGTTGAGTAGAAATTTTAATTCGATAGATGCTTTAGCAGAGACGTCTACTTTGACAAAAACTCCTTTATCTTTGGTAAGAGACATACAACCTGTTAATCATAGAAAAAATCGGAGTGAGTCTGGCACATTTAGAAGCATTGACGAAAATGACATTGAGTTATTAAGAAGAAAGATTTACCAAATGTATGAGGCTGAGGCACAAACTGTACCCACTTTTATTTCCCTCAAAGAGCGGCTGATTAAAGACGAAACAAATATCTCTTGTGGCCTTTCAAGCCTTAGGAAAATATTTCGTAAAATGGGTTTTAAATACCGAAGCATTAATAAAAGACAAACATTAATGGAATCTCAATGTTTTGTTGGGACCGTGGATTATGAAACCTCATAATCCACGGTTGTAGATTATGAGTATAACTATGGTAATATGATCCACATTATATATTTACTAACAAACACATTATGCTTCTATTATTAAATAGTCGTAGATAAATAATATATTTAGATGCCCCAATAAGGACAACAGATCGGTCAGTATTACCGACGTGACCAACGCATGACAAAACCATCCCAATTATTAATTAATTCAAAAGTTCTTTAATGTTTTTTAGCGTCACTGTTCTTCAAAGGCGGACAACCAACCATACACCTATTAACAAAACATCAACTTGCCCAAGTTTTAAAAACGATATTTTTCTTTTTTATCAATAAATACAGGGTGTTTCAAAAAAAACTCCCAGGCCAATTATTTCGAAAACTAAAAGTGATATGTAAATTCTGTAAACACCAGTTTATAGCCTCTATGATTGGCTTCACAACTGTGTAAAAAATGTGTTTGAATAATACAAGATGTAGGTGGCGCCACAATGCAAAGAACTTGTTCGATGACAGGAACTTTTAAATGTGATCGTTCTTAAAGATAATTAATTGTTGGTCAAATTATGTCCCATAAAAAAATTTGATAAGGCCAACATGAAAGGAGATATTTGGGGTTAAGTTTTTTTTTAAATACTTTTAATGCGTATTTTAATTATAAATATTTTTAATATCCTTTAGCAGATTTTAATTTAATTTTGGTAATGATAATTTTAGTGATAAAATGCTCGTGATTAATGAAATTATTAAGTCCAGTGACGTCTCATGGAGCGCCTTAACAAATAATATTGGCAAAAAATAAGACGTCACTGAGTTTTTGGTAATTATTATATTTTTTTCGGATTAAGCAACTAAAAATATCCTTTTCTTGTCTGGTAAATTGTTTTTTGACAAAAAATTAATTATCTTGAAGAACGACAACATTTAAAAGTTCCTATCATCGAAAAATTTTTTTGCATTGTGGCGCCACCTACAACCTGTATTATTCAAACACATTTTTTACACAGTTGTGAAGCCAATCATAGAAACTGGCGTTTACAAAATTTTTATGTCGCTTTGTTTTTATTGAAACACCCTGTATATATATATTACTCTTTATCGGTCAAATGCAAAATGCCGAATATGTCAAGGAAGGAGATTACTCTAATTCCGTCAATATGACCTGTAAGTAAAAGAATGTCCTTAATATGTCTGTAATTTGGTCCGTGGTTTGTTTTTTCTGTCGGTTTTCTCAAGATAAAATGGACAGGCCATGGGTCTAAGGCCGCTTTGCAATAATGAGAATGACAGTCTTTTCTTTCTTTAATTATTAGAAATTCTGTAAAATTTTCCAATGATCCAATCTCATTAATTTTCCGGTCTCTTCTGCAGACGAAATGTGGGTGATGCAGACAGGAGTAGTGAGGAGGCTGTAAGGGTCGGCAGTCAAGCACTTAATACAAGCAAATAACGCGCGACCAAATTGAGTTAATAGCAATCGCAAGTCATGAAGGCCTAATTGCAACTGGGGGACAGATTTGCTCTTTGACAGGGGCGGAACCACGGAACACCGAACAAATAAATGCTGACGTAAGCTTTTTCTAGTTAATATCTGCCTTGTGTTTAGCCAATCTTTACGCATTTAAAAGAAGAAATAAATGAAGAAAAGAAGAGGTACACAGAGGTACTTCCTCTTTCCAAACCCGTTGCATGGTCACTTAATTGTCTTTTTGGCGTGACCAGAGAACCGTATGATGATAGATGATTAAATATAAAAATAAATAAATTAATTAAATCCTAATTTTGATTTGATGCATACTCAGCAGAAGCAGCGCTTCTTAAATAACGTGCGAGCAAAAAGTATTTGCATCAAAGAGGGCTTGGATTAAAAAACGTGGGGCTTAGTTTAAATCACAATGATACGAGGACGATAATTATATCTAACCAAATCTAGGTTAAAATTTTGTCAAATTCATACTATGACATGATATGCCAAACTAATGAGTAATAAAATAAGTAGATAAATACAAATTTATTTTTGTTGTTTACAAAATTAACAAAGTAAGAATATACAGAAAGAAAAAGAAAAATAATTACATAAAATGCTGAAATTGGCCACCCCCACGCTCCAAGCATTAATTCACACGTCTCTTAATATTTTCGAAAGTGTTGGCCAGCATCTCTGGAGAAATGTTACCACATTCTTGGATAATCCTTTCTTGTAATTGTTCTAAATTTGCAACTGGTGTTTTAAAAATAGTGTTCTTTAAATGAGGAAAGAAAAAAATGTCGACGTTGTGGTCTAGTGGTTAGCGCAGCAGCCTTACAGATCGTAGGCCCGAGTTCCATTCCCGGTGCCGGAAACGTCGATGTTAAATTTGGAATTTGGTTTAAGAGGTGGCGCCGTCTTTCGGAAGAGACGTTAAACTGTGGGCCCCGTGTCATGGATGTTGGCACGTTAAAGAACCCTACCCTCGACAAAGAGGGATTCGGCAAAATTACCAGATAGTGTGTGACAAATTCCCTGGCGTCGGTGATTGGCCTCGTTGCGGAAAAAGGCCGACGTAAAAATAAATAAATAAAAAAAAAAAAAAAATGAGGAAAAACGCCTTTCAAAATCTGCTGCTTGTATTTCTTGGCATACTTGCACTTTATAAGGAAATAAATTTAGCTGCTTCTTAAGAATAGTCCTGCATGTTCCATAAGATCTTCCCACTTCATGGGACAGGCGTCTTATACAAGTTGTTGGCGTATTTTACATTATTTCACGAACGTTTGCAACAAGTTCTTCTGTTCTTACAGATGGTCTTCCTGCTTCTTTTTTGTTTTGTATAGAACCTGTTTCCCTAAACACAGCCACGGTTCTTTTCAGGCAATGATAAATATCCCCAGCAATAGAAGCAACGTTAGGAAAATGTTCGTGAAAATCGTCCCTGCACAAACCCGGAATGTATTACCACTCACCATTTACTCTAACCCCGTTTCGAAAATACGCTTCAACAATGAATGTTTTGTGCTGTTCCGTAAAGCCCATTGTGTGAATTGTTCAAGAAATTGGAAAAATTAGCGATTAATCAAATTACTTGTAACGACTGTCAAAGATGACGGAATAACTGATTGATTGTTAATGCAGGTAGTTACTGACACCCGACGGGTATTAAGCTCTACGGCTATACATTACGTCCTTAGATATTAGAGAGACCCTCTTTGATGAAAATAATTTTTGCTCGCACGGTATAAACAATATAAAAATTTGAGTAATAAGCCGTTTGAGATTCTGCAACTTGCATATTTAGCTTCAATTCAAATCAATTCTTTCAAAAGGTTCATCACCTAGATTTTAATGTTTCATAGGCAACATAACAATCTTTTATAGATATTTTCTATTTAGTTTCAGATGACGCGGCTCCGCCTCTGTCATAAATACAAATTACGCGTTTGCCATACGGCAGACTGTACTAATACAGCAGATTTTGATTGTCGAATGTAAATTATGTTCACTTGTAAAGTGCGTTTGTTTTTCCTTAAAGGCTTTTTCCTGATTAAATGTTTATCGTCGAGAGTTGTTGAAAATATGGCAGTGTTTGGGTGCCCAAAGTTAACGTTGTTTATTGTCGTTTTGACGTGGTTTGTATTTTTTGACATGGCTGAAACAGCGTTTTAAGTATAAAGTAACGTATATTTGTTAGTTCATATGGTTTTATTTCATTTTCGTTTATTATTCATGTTAATTTGAGAAAATGTTGCCACAATCACAACTGTCTTAATAGGCAGTTGAAGTACAACAAATACGTAAGCAAATTTACGCACGTTAGTTAAGGAGTTAACGTCACA
The DNA here is from genome assembly GCA_963969555.1 of Polydrusus pterygomalis. Taxonomy (NCBI): domain Eukaryota; kingdom Metazoa; phylum Arthropoda; class Insecta; order Coleoptera; family Curculionidae; genus Polydrusus; species Polydrusus pterygomalis. The sequence goes on from OZ018379.1 coordinate 11,656,783, forward strand.
AACCGGTGGCAAGAATTTTAGTTGAAGTGCTTATCTTCTGAACTACTGCTACTCTTCCGAAACTTACAAATAATTAAACAGCAACAAAAATATTACCAACATTTTTGAAGAAGAAGTCGTTTCAACTTGTTATTGTATGATTCGCATTTTTATTATTGATATTATTTATTAAAATATGATTTACCATTTACCTATATAACTAAGTAGTCTCATTAATGAACGTAGGCATTTACTTTAGTAAGATAGTACAAAAAATAAATTTAATGGGTAACAAGACCCTAAAACTATTGGAATAGTACAATAAATATTTTTTACACAGGCCGTTGGGAATTTGAAAGGTATTATCTTCACGGAAAAATATACTAAAATCAAGCGTCCACTAGATCTTCAATACCATTAATTTTACTTTAAAATGGTGTCGTTTTCTGGCCAACAAGAATCCTATTAAAAAAAATATGACGTCAAGAATAACTAAAATTAAATGAAAAATTGTAAAAACAAGAAGTTTATAATTAATCTGAAAAGTTTGGCCAATTGATGAGAAATTGATTTTGTGCTTGACCATGCATATTCGTTACAAAAGAGCAACGTCACAAAAATTGCGAATAAATAAAACACCGATTTTTGTATTAGCGTTTAATAAATAATAATTTACAAACATGGCAAACGAGAATGTATTTTAAAAATACAAATTAAAATGCTTACACTGTGTCTATTACAACCTATTTGGAAAATTTAACAATTTGGTTTAAAAATTAATATGACTATTTGTCCAAACACATTTAAATATAAAAAAACTTTAAACAACACACAAAAGATTATTATTCTACGTACAAATTTTAGTTCAAGAAAATTGCTATTTTATAGAAAGAAATTACTTATACATGATATGATAATATGAAGGAAAGAAATGGCAGTAAAATACTTTTAAATGTCACTTTAAGTGAGAAAATTCATCATGCTTTTTGATTATCAACACAGCCTCATGAGAGAGTAAACAGTTGGGTGTGTGTGGTTAGGGGTCCTTACCCAACCTTTTAGATAGTCAATTATAACAGGAAAAGTATTACAAATAACAGTTTCGTTCTAGAACCATACAGTTATGGAAATGCGTTGTCGCTCATACCCTAGTAATAAGTTGAAGAAGAAGGATGAAAATATTAAGAATCGCAAGGCAATTATAAATAGGTAGATTACGTTAGCCCAACCCCATGCGCTTATCGATCTCTTTGTGTCACGCCTCCCACTTTCATTCACACAGAATATACCTTTTATTTCTTTCAGACAGCAATATATACTCATAAACAAGCTAAAAATATACGTAAGTAATTTTTATGGCCCCTGTGTCCAACACAGTACATCTCCCTCTAACAGCGTATATAACACAACATTTAAAAGTCAGCGGGATGGTGATACCAGGAGAACGATCAGAAGAATGCGATACGATGGAGTGGGGGAAACATAATCAACCTATTTCTGTCTGCTTTGCGATAATTGGGGGGTATGAAAAAGTGTTTTAAAGATGGATAGAAATAAAAGCCACAAGAATTAATTATGACCACATTTTAAATATAGAAATACAGTGTGACCAGTAAAGTCCGCATCATATGGGATTTTTTTTATTAATAGCTTTATTCGAAATTTAATTTTGGCATCAAATTCTTCTTCGATCGAGATGAAACTTAAAAAAAAAATAGTAGTCACGTGATTCGCATTATCTGTCAAATTTCAATTTTTTCCAAAAAAGATTTCAAAAGTGGGGTTTCGAAAAAAGTTATTAGAAAAAACTTTTTAAATGCAGTTTCTAGCCCACATGCAAAATTTCAGCTGCATAAGATAATTTTGATTTTTTACCCACCACTAAAATTTATTTTCCACTTAATAAACACTTTACTGATGACTGTGTTCTTTTTTGTCTTAATATTAAGGTGTATTACTTTCAGACACAAACTACGTTTTCAAAAATACTTGTTTTATGAAGTTACCTTGTACAGGGTCAAAAACAAATAAACTTTGCATCGCATACGACCAAATTTTAAAAGCCCAATTTTGATTTTGTAGAAAAACACACATTTAATATGGCGATACTTTAAAGAAAATATATCTGAAATAAAGCATTGTCAAAACTATGGAGAACTTGAGGTAGGAGGCCGATCGCAATGCATTGGATTCGGTCCCAAATTAGAATCGGTAATTCAGCTTTACGAGTTACCATAAGATGGCGCTCGTGTTCGAAGTGGGCTATCAAATAAATGGTTTCTTATGGACGCGATAACTATTTTTATTTAAATTAGTTCTTTGGGGAACAAATAAGGACTTTTATATGAATTTACACTTACTTTGTTATACTTATTAGTAAACTCGGCCTGTATAAAGTTCCAACGATGCTTGGTTTTTAAAATACAGGGTATTAAACATTCTAGCTACAGAGGTTTTTTTTTAAGTGAGCTTACCTTTGGAGCTAGAAAGAAACTTATTTGGCTCGTTTCCTCTTTGAAGAAGAATCTGTCTTACGCCCCGACAGAAAGCAAACTCTACTTTTATAAATTGTACCATTATTCATTATAAATATGGAAATTAATTACAATACAGCGTTATTTGTCTTGTCTTGCCTTCAAACGTTATTTGTTATTTCGAAAAATAAAATGTCAATTGTCAAAAGTAAAAGCACAGAAAAATAAAGGGTTTAAGTAAAAGTTAAAAACTATGGAGGATCTAGTTTTCCATATTAAAAACGAAGAAGAAGAAGACAACATCAGCCCACTTCGGACGCGAGAGCCATCTATCGGCCAATAGCGAACTAACCAAAAAACCGGGATGGAAATTGAAAATGCTGCCATTGTCGATCGGCCTCCTACCCTCTAGTTCTCCATAGTCAAAACTAAGAAGTTTTAGGTAGGTTGCGTCGAGTCTTATTTTGCAAAAGTGGTGCAATTTAGAAAATATGGGTAAAAAATCAAAATTATCTTATGCAGCTAAAATTTTGCATGTATGCTAGAAACTGTATTTAAAAAAACTTTTTCTAATAACTTTTTTCGATATTTTCAGAAATAACCCCACTTTTGAATTAATTTTTGGAAAAAATTAAAATTTGACAGATAACGCTACTATTTTTCTTGCTTAATTTTCATCTCGATCGAAGCAGAACTTGATGCCAAAGTCAAATTTCGAATAAGGCTATTAATAAAAAAAAATACCATATGATGCGGACTTTACTGGTCACACTGTATGTACCTATAGTCTGAGAAACTGTATTTATATGCCTTGAGAGCATAACTGATATGTAATGGCAACAACAAGGTTTTTTTAGACAGACCGAACCTTTACTGGTGTTACCTAATGAATATTTTTCTTGAACCAAGATTTTTTTTTATAAATACAATATTTTGTAAATCTTTGCTTTAATAAATTTTAAATCCAAATCTAATATTATGCAACTTTTAGACCCTGCTAAATATAAACTTTAAAAGCCTTTAGTAACGATGCCTAAACATTTATGTATTTAATTTACAGATTTTAATTATATATTAAGATTTAGCATATTATTACAAAGGATATACGGGGGTGTTCATTTGAAAATTTCCCACCTCGATTTTCCTACTTTAAAATGAAAATGTGAAAAATCGCTCGGACCCGTCCATCTTTGTTTCGAAGGGGACATCTTTTGCGTATATCGTCAATATTGTTACTTCAAGCCCCTAGGAGGGAGGGGGGGTAAGATCTAAATCCTAAATGGATACCCCTTTTTTATATAATTTTTTTGGATTCTGCATAAAATTCTGAACATTTTTTAATAAAAGCATTATTAGTCTATACTTAACAGTTTCCGAGATATTTACTCTTGAAAAATGACATTTTCGAACTTTGACAGCGTCTAGCTTTCTAACTGTACGTCTTAGAGCAAAACGGCTTACATATCCCTATCTTCGATTTTTATTATCTTTCCAATAGTGTCAACTTCCGGTTAAACCGGAAGTACTATATTTCTTACATCCGGTTTAACCAAAAGTTGACACTATTGGAAAGATAATAAAAATCGAAGATAGGGACATGTAAGCCGTTTTGCTCTAAGACGTACAGTTAGAAAGCTAGAATGCTCAGAATTTTATGCAGAATCCAAAAAAATTATACAAAATAGGGGTATCCATTTAATATTTAGATCTTTCTCCCCCTCCCTCCTAGGGGCTTGAAGTAACAAGATTGACAGTATACGCAAAAGATGTCCCCCTCAAAATAAAAATCGACAGGTCCTAGCGATTTTCCACATTTTCATTTTAAAGCAGGAAAATCGAGGTGGGAAGTTTTCAAATGAACACCCTGTATACTAGCGTATATAGTTTCCGTACTAGCCAATGTCTATTTATTTTAATCAATTTAATAAAATTAAGTTTTTGTAAATTAATTTTAACTAAAAAATTTACTACAATGCAATGAACCATTTTTTTAAATTAATCTTTACACTAAAACCATTTAGTTGGCAGTGTTTTATAATAAAGAAAACATTAAATACGTTTGTATTTATGTATCTAACTTACCAACTTTAAACTGATAGTTTCTTTCATGATATTTCCATCATTGTCCAAATATTGTTTTATACTTTAAAGATACTGTAAAAATTTATAAAGAATGTCTTACTTATATAATAATTTTCAATTTCCGATTTAAAATGTAAAAATATTTTTTACATTGGCTGTTATAATACAGTTCGAATTGGTAACTTGGAATAAATCCAGTACAGTATTTTTTTTGAAAAATGCTTGGGCATTGTTATATCATAACATTTTAAATTGTGGTATTTTTATAAAAAAATATTGTTAGTCTGACAAATGTCATCCTGGTTTGAAAAAGACAAAATGAGCAATTTAAACGAAAATGCAAGATTCGGGTGCCAATCTATCCAAGAAATAAAAAAATCGATAGCTGAAAATATTTCACTTAACACACAGAAATCCAAGAACTCAATTTGGACACAATTCTCAGAGTTTCTAATGGTAAGAAATTATAAACTGAAAAAATGTACTACTGTGATGGAACTGGCAAAAATCCTCGAAGATTACGCCTTTACTACTATAAAGAATCTTCTGTAAAGGCTATATGGAACACTACAGCAAAAATGATTCGTTAAATGTATTTTACAGAATACGAAATAAAAATTGACCCTTTTACGGATATTTCCTTTAAAAATGCGCGAATGGCAAGAGACGCAAAGAGAAAACAACTCCAAAGTTGTCAGGAAAAGAGGAAAGTAAGTTCAAAAACACGATCTACCAAAGATTTACTAACAATAATGCAAAGCTACAATGAAGAAAACCCCGATGAAGCACAAAAAAAGTTTTTCCATCTCTGCTCATTTGAACTAGCTTGGAGAGACAATGAGGCCGTGAATTGCAGAATTCAATATTTTTAAAAGAAGTTTGATACCATGGAAGAATTTACCGGACGAATTGAATATAACAGCATATTTTCCAAGACAGCTCAAGGTGGGTCAAAAGGATTGGCAAACAGCAAATTGTTGGTAAGAAATCCATCAAACAAAGACTTATGCCCTGTAAGATTATTTTTAAAATTATTGGAAAAAAGAGGACCAAACATTTCCACAGACAGACTATTTATCTTAGTTCATCTAAACTGGCAGAAGGGGGTTCAAAAATACTCCACTAGAAATAAATGCAGTATCTAAGTGGACTAAAACTTCAGCGAAAAGAATTGGAATAGATACGAAGAAGCATAAAATAACAAATCATTCTCTTCGATCTTCCGCTGTGTCTGTCCTATTTAAACAAGGTGTTGAGGAACAAGAGTTGATTAAATTAACAGGCCATTCAAACGCAAATTTCCTGAAACCATATCTGCAGGTACATCCTAGTCATCATCTGAATCTCATCGAAAATCTCAGAACAACAAATGAAGCATGTGGACCTTCGACTTTTCAAATGCAAGTCCATCATACCCAAAACAATGCTTTGATAGAAAAGAATGAACAAACTATCACTTATAACAACTTTACGTTTAATATTAGTAATAAATAAATAAAGTTTCTAGTTTGCTAAATAATCAGTGTGTTTTTATTGGTTTCTCGTGAAATAGTCTTGTCGAATATCATTCGAGAGAAAATTTTGCACATACAAAATTGATTGATATAGTCGTATGTGTGTATGATTTTCTCTGCAACTTTTTCAATATTTTTTCTATAAAAAAATACCACAACTTAAAATGTTAATGCCCAAGCATTTTCTTCGAAAGAAAACTGTACTGCAATGGGTTTACTAAATTTATGCAAAGTTAAGAAACCATATACACTTGTTAACTTAAAAGCATAAAATAAAACATCTCATGTAAAAATTGCTACCTGTAAGAATTTATATATATGTAGGTATTAAATATTGCTCCCTATTTAAGAACTGTTGAGCACATTATTTGAGTAGATGTATGAAAAAACTATGTAAAACTTGGTGTCTGACCTGCCTATTTTTGGCTATTGCTATATGTACAATAATTATTAAGCGTTGACATATAGTATACAGGTGTGAATGGCAGTTTATTTATTACAAAAATCCACTTACCAGCCAATTAAGCAAATATTTGATGCCACAGAGACCTATAATAGTATGAGTAAAATATCGAATTAATGCCCCTTACCTGAGGCATAATTATTTATTATATTTTTGGCCTCCATAGCCAGAAATGTTGATAGATAAATTGCAGCGATAATAAAAATTTTACAACGATCAATTATTGTATCGTTATTATAATTTTATTAAAGTGAGATGAAAAAAAGGTCCCTAAAGTGTGCCGCACGTTTTAAATTATTATAAAAGCTTTTTGTGCTGCCGTAATTCCAGTATTTAGTTTTCTTAAAAATAAAACTTCAGAACGTATCACTTTTGTCAGTTCTGACGATTCGACAGCATTAGGGTGGCCCACATTTTGCGACTTTTTTTTTTCTGCGGTCTTACCCTTTTGAAATGTTGTAAATGTCAAGAAAATGGCGTGTGCGAAATTTCGAGTCATTTCAATTAATCCGAAATGGTGCCGCCGGTAGAATAAAATACAAAGGTTTTTAAATTTTGAAACTTTTATTATCATAACTACCTAGAACTGACTACATAGAAACAGGGTATATTATATAGGTATTATAGGTATATTATATTAATAAATTGTACTTAATAACTAACCCTATTATGCTTACACAAATTGTTTGTTTTAATTTATTTTAACATCACTTTTAAAAAGTTTCCGCAAGTGTCGTCTTACTGACATTTTAAATTTTTTTTCTATATTCGCTTACAATTTGCAGTATACATTGACTATGCGTTTAATACGCCTTTCTGCTGTATCATTCACTACTTTAAGCTTTTTCACTATATTTAAATTATTTATGTAGGTACTTATTGTCCATTGTGACATTATCCATACGATGTTCCATATCAAGATCTTCAATTTGCCAAAAATCTTATTAAATAAAAAAACTATTGATCCACAGATATTTGAAGCTGCTGTTAAAAAATTAAAAATCACCTGTGGTATTTGTCTTCTGAGATTTGCGCAGTATCGTTCTTTGATAACGAAATCCCTGTTGAATATAAAAGAAATATGATAAAGGCTCTAGAAAAAGAAGACTCGCTAGAAGGAGGTGAAAATCGGGTAAAATTAGGTAATAAACACAAAATAGAACATAAAGAATTTTGGAAATTTATATCTAAAAATCCAGAAAACTGGGAAAGTAATGATGAGTAAGTACATAAATAACTTTAGTGCAGTGAAAAAGCTTAAAGTAGTGAATGATACAGCAGAAAGGGGTGTTAAACTCATAGACGAATATAATAAAATATTAACAAAAGATGAAGAACAACGTCAATGTATACTGCAAAGTGCAAGCGAATATAGAAAAAAAATTTAAAGATGTCAGTAAGACGACCCTTGCGGAAACATTTTAAAGTGATGCTAAAATAAATTCAAACAAACTATTTGTATAAATACATAATAGGTATTAGGGTTAGTTCTTAGGTACAATTTATTAATATAATATACTCTGTTTCTATGTAGTCATGTCAGTGGTAGTTATGATAATAAAAGTTTTAAAATTTAAAAACCTTTGTATTTTCTTCCATCGGCGGCACCATTTTGGATTAATTAAATGACTTGAAATTTCGCACAAGCCATTTTCTTGACCTTTATAACATTTTAAGAGGGTGAGACCGCAGAAAAAAAAGTCGCAAAATGTGGGCCATTCTAAACAGCATACTTTAGGGATTTTTTTTTTAAATCTTACGATATATTACATCTAAAAAGCACATTTTTAATGCAGCTGCTAGTAGAAATATATTATTAACACATGATAATAAACATCTTCGTCTAAATATATTTTTCCAATGACCGAGTGTGATTCTTTTTAATGACATTTTTAGACATAGGTATACTTTATTGCTGCCAAGCAGAAATACATTGTTACTTATCATAAAATAAATAGTACCGTGCGTTCAATTTATCTTGATAACATTTTGATTCACTATAACTTTTTTGTTTTTAAAGATATGAAGGTAAACAAAAAAACAAAATGTAGGGTTGGTTGCCAAGTTTTTTCCTAAGTTACATATAAAACAAAACATTATCAATTTTCTGACATATAAGTCTACCTTATATTTTTTTAAATGGAACACCCTGTATATTTTTACATTTTTAAATTCCACATAAAATTATAATTATTTTTTATTAGATGCATTATTAGTCTATACTTCATAGTTTCCGAGATATTGACTCTCGAAAAGTGACATTTTTGAACTTTGATAGCTTCTAACTTTCTAACAGTACGTCTTAGAGCAAAACGGCTTACATATCCCTATCTTCAATTTTTATTATCTTCCCAAAAAAATCAACTTCCGGTTAAACCGGATGTAACTCGAAAGCAGGAAATATAGTTGTTCCGGTTTAACTGGAAGTTGATTTTTTTGGAAAGATAATAAAAATTGAAGATAGGGACATGCAAGCCGTTTTGCTCTAAGACGTACTGTTAGAAAGTTGGAAGCTGTCAAAGTTCAAAAATGTCACTTTTCGAGAGTCAATATCTCGGAAACTATGAAGTATAGACTAATAATGCATTTAATAAAAAATAATTATAATTTTATGTGGAATTTAAAAATGTAAAAATATAGAGGGTGTTCCATTTAAAAAAACATAAGGTAGACTTATATGTCAGAAAATTGATAGTGTTTTGTTTTAAATGTAACTTAGGAAAAAACTTGACAACCAACCCTACATTTTGTTTTTTTGTTTACTTTCATATCTTTAAAAACAAAAAAGTTACAGTGAATCAAAATGTTATCAAGATAAATTGAACGCACGGTACACGAAAAACGTTTAAGTTACTTTTAATATATACAATAATGTACATACAGGGTGACAATTTGAAAACGAACAGCATTTAATATTGCCTCTACCAATGATAGTATGAAAATTTGGCGAGACACATTGATATATCAACATTTTTTAAGGCATTTGTCGTCGTGTTACTTTTAACCCCCTGACCCCCCAGGGCACCTGCCTCTAAAATTTTAAATGGCAACCCCTATTTATTTTGCCATTTTTGTGTTCCTTATAAAATTCTACATAAACTGTATAATTTTTTTTTTTTAATTGTGATTATTAACCTCACAAATTAATGAAATGTATTTAATATCGAATTTTAAAACGGATTGCATTCACCGCCTCATAGCACTTCGTTTAAAACTAAACGTTTGTACCTACCAATACTTACATTCCAAATTCTTCTATTTATTTACATTTCGTCTTCGATATCGCCACTAGAAAACATAAAATGATTTAATTTTTTTGCCGTTTTCGACAAAACAAGATTCTCGTTTTGTAGCTAGTAGGTACTTTATTTTCCGACTCCTGGTGTTCATTATTTATTTCATGTTCTTCTAGAATCAGTGAAATAAGCTGTGAAAGTTAATTTCATAAACATTTCAATAGTTTTTAATTATGGCTCCCACTACGTCCCTTCGTAAAGTTGCAGATCAAACTGGACTGTCGCGTGAGTCAGTCAGGAAAGTATTGAAGCCTTACAAATTTCATCCATACAAACTCCTAATTACTCAAGAATTAGGGGACGATGACCCGGACAGACGTATTGAGTTTTGCGAAATTATGACGGATAAGATTATTACTCAGGTCAGGTTAATAAAGAATATCTGTTTCAGTGACGAATGCACTTTTTACTTAAATGGCAAGGTCAACAAACAAAACTGTCGTTATTGGAGCGACCTCAATCCTCACATTATTAGAGAGGTGCAAACGCAATACCCTCAAAAAATAAATGTTTGGGCGGGTATATTAGGCAATAGTATCATCGGTCCCCTCTTTATCAATAAAAATCTAAATGGTGAAATTTATGCAGAAATGTTAGACACAGCTATAGAACCTCTTATAATTCGTGAGGTAAAAAATCAAAGGACGCCAATGAAAATCTTGCTCTACTAGAGTCTAGATGAACATTTGCTGCACTTTCAACAGGATGGAGCGCCTCCACATTATGTACGCCCAGTAAGAGAGTGGTTGGATAATCATTACCCAGAGCAGTGGATTGGTAGGAGGTGACCCATAGAATGGCCACCTAGGTCACCAGATCAGACACCGCTGGATTTTTTCTTATGGGGTCACTTGAAATCCGTTGTATTTAAAACTCAACCAGATTCCATTGAACAATTGCAACAATGAATTGTACTGGAGTGTAGAGCTATTTCACCTGAAACTCTTAAAAACGTCCGAAAACAGTTTGAATACCGGCTGTACTTGTGCTTGGAGAAGAATGGAACCAATTTTGAACAATTCATAAAGAAGGAAAGGTGAGCTTTCCAGTATTTCATTATCATTATCATAATTTTTCAAGGAGTTGCATTATTTAAATGTTTATTTAAATACATTTAATTAATTTGTGTCATAATCACAATTTTGAAAAAAAAAATGATACAGTTTATGTGGAATTTTATAAGGAACACAAAAATGGCAAAAGAAATAGGGGTTGCCATATAAAATTTTAGGGGTAGGTGCCCTGGGGGTCAGGGGGTTGAAAGTAACACGACAACAAATGCCTAAAAAAATTTCCCTCTTGATATATCAATTAACGTGTTTCGCCAAATTTTCATACTATCATTGGTAGAGGCAATATTAAATGCTGTTCGTTTTCAAATTGTCACCCTGTATAGAGCGAAAATTTTGATAATAAAGATATGACCGTAACTTAATATTTGAAAGTAGCACCCAACATAAGAAAAAACTACATTTATCACAAGTCTGCAATTATTTAAAGAGCAGTAGGCGATAACCAAATATAACGTTCTGTAGATATTATTGGGTTTAATTCAGAATATTATTATAATTTTCAACAAAATCTATAAATTCAACTAAAAATGTATTTAAATTAGAATTAACTAGTTAAATTATTTCTAAAAAACATTTTTGTTCTTTTAGAATCTACAGCTTTCACTTATACCGGGTGATGCAACGCCAGGCTGGCCATAGAAAATCTCATTTAAATTTTGCTACTCTCAAATATTGCCTTTCCTATTAAGTTAACATTAAAATTGTATTAGACTTTTTTTGAAGGTTCTTATAATATAATGGACTCGCGGGCCCAATTTCATTATTTTTGAAAAAGCCAATTAAAAGTTATTTAGAAACAACACATGTGAGTTTTTTCCTCTTGTCTTTAAATGTTGTAGTAAATAAAGTTCTCATTATGTCGTTTTATTTGGTATAGTAGTATTAGGACAATCATTATTTTTTCTTGAATACTGTGAAACATGTTAAGACTAATAGCAAAGCTAAATTAACATGAAATTTTCCATAGCAAGTTTGGCGATGCACTACCCTGATGATGTATCTACGAATATATTTTTTGGTTTTTCTTATCTCTCATATAATAATTATTATTTTTAAATTTTTGTATTTAAACTTCTAGATATTTTTCTTATAATTATACAAATATATTTCCAAAACGTTTTTGGTAATTTGTGCGATTTACATAATAGTTTAAAACGGCTAAGTCTACTTTCTAAATCATTTCTGGCACATCAAAGTAGTTTTAAAATAGCTTATTTTTATATCAAATTTTAGGTAAATTTTATATAATCCTGAATATAAACAAAAAGAAAACGTTTTCATATACCTATTCTTAATCGTTTTAAATAATAAATTTAATTAAAACAGCATAATTTTAATAACAATTTGCCTTAACTTACCTGGCAGATATATTATTGGCTTTTCCTTACACTTACTGATTTATATTTTACAACCAATTAGAATTGTATTGCACAACCTTGATGTTTATTTAAAAAAATGTATTATTGACTTTTTAAAAAAACAATATATTTATGATAATTTTAGTTTATTTTGATTTGGATAATTTATAAAATTAATGACATTTCCGTCAATCATTAGAGAGGAAGTTAAAAAGTAACTTTCCTTTTTATAAAAGAAATACTAATTATGATTAATTTAAACTCTTTGCAAAAAATACTTTTAAAAAAATTGTATTTTTTGTATTAGCTACCCATGAAAATTACGAATTACATTTCTTACCGCTTCCTTTAGTTGGAGTTTTGTTATGATTATTTTGAGGAACCGGTGACGAAGAAGTACTTGGATCAGAAGCAATTGAGAGTGTCAGGGGCATTATTTTTAAAGGATGCCCGTTAAGTTTCATATCTGCTGTTTTCGTTGAATCCTTAAATAATAATTAGAAGATAATATAGTGTCCACGAAAATAATTATTAAAAGGAATAATTGTGGCATATAGAACAAGTGTGTAACTGTTTTTTTTATATTGGAATACACAGGGATCCAAGCACAATGGATACCCTGGGGCGGGCAGGCCACGACGGCCGTTTCGTCCTTGTTAGGACTCTACGGGAAGCCATACACCCCAAGCAATCCCGACAACAGCGGTAAGATGTCTTAAAAGTCTTTTACAAAAGTAAAGCGGCCATCAATACACTGTAGCGCCATCCCAATATAAAAGGCAGTCACACTGGTAATAATCGAAAGGTAGGCAACTAGGTAAACCACGAAGTGCATTACAATCCAGTATAGAGGATTTTAAGAATAAGAAACGCGCATTGATCTGTTTCTTACCGCTGTTGTCGGGATTGCTTGGGTTATGGCTGCCCGTAGAATCGTAACAAGGACAAAACGGCCGTCGTGGTCTACCCGCCCAAGGGTATCAATTGTGCTTGGATCCCTGTATATTTCAATATAAAAAATAGTTACACACTTGTCCGATATACTACAATAATTCGCTCTTAAATAATAAATTTAAATTAAGATATTTTTTCCATACGTTTTTTTTTTAATTCCTATTATTTTTCAAAAATTTTATTTGCCTTTGGATTAAAACGACATTGACAAATGGTAAACAAAATTACAAATAAATATAACCTACCTTAAAATCACGACTGTGCGAAGAGACAGCACCAGGACTGACAGCTGATTTTTGAGTTTCACCACGATTCTGATCAGATTTCCCTTTACATTTGTTGGTCAGGTGGTCTCGTAAAGCCATTTGATATGCTAGTTCGAACGCTTGACCAAGTGTGAGAATAATTTCTGTCGCATGTTCCTATAAAACCGTTTTTTAGTAAGTTTGGTTTTCTTTAGGTGGAATTCTCAACGTCAAGCAATCTTCATTCTTCGTCTGCACATTATGTAGGTAATAGGTATCTGACATGTTACTAAAGTATCAATTTATTTCATTGCTAATTTTGGGAGAATTGTACAGTAAAAGAACAATGACGATATTTTCGCTACCTACACAATTCTCCTAAAATAATTTATGAAATGTACTCATATTTATTTAATATGTCAATTAATATCTATAGAATATGCAGTGGATATGGAAATTATTGAAATTTTCTGGAAAACTGTTTTTCCGGATTTGTTACTTAAATTATTATTTTCAAAATTAGTGAAACTGAAAAGTAGACAAAAAATAACTAAGGTAGGTGCGCTAAGTATTGCCATTGTTCCTAATATTGTAACCCCTCGTTACACAGCTACTAGCGATGCTGCAAGTAAGTGGCAGCAGTAGCAGGTGCCTTGAGTTATCAGCGTTATGTTTTCTATCTGGCGGTCTTAGTCTATGCTAAACGTCAGACCTAGGAGCACGCCATTTGTTTTTCTTGTCCGCGTTATAAGCAAATTTACTTTTCACGTTGACTCTACGCAATCTAAACTAAAATTTTCTGGATTTTTGTTATTAAGTACAAGTAAGCACACTCCAGTGGTTCTTGTTTTATGAACTGCATAAATTATTTCAACTGGGTTTCTAGGTTAAGATTTTTTTTTTGTATGTCATTTGTTCCTAATATTGCCATCACTAAATGTTCCCAATATTGGCAGTGGCAGAATCGATACCAAAGTTTCGTTCCCGTCAAAACCAAAGTTGAATTTACGCAAAGTTGACAGAAAAGCAATGAGCAGTACTTACAACAAAAGAATCGGAAAAAGAAACGTGGTTTTGTTTCGTTTGCGACATCTGCACTGAAGAAGATATGTGCTTGTGCATAGTTTGCTCTCGATATGTTCACGAGGCCTGTGTAGGCCTAACTAAGGATGATAAAGAAAAGTTCATCTGTCCTCAATGTTATTGAGTTATATTTGTTCAGAAAATGTTATTAGTTCCATATGTTGTTCGATAGTTCCTAATATTGACATAGGGTGGCAATAATAGGGATAGCTGTTATCCTAATATTGCCATTCGCAACTTTTAAAATCAAGTACAATATCTTCATTTCTATTAAGTTTTTTGAGGTAAATAAAATATATAATATAAACAATGTATTTCTTTACTCGTACCCAAATTTGCATTCCTTTATCAATATAAGTAAAGGATTTATTCACAACCAAACGTTAAGGTGGCAATATTTGGCTCACTTACCTTATTTAAGGTAAAAAACTTACCGAACTTAAAGCCTGGAAAACATGGCAATAATGAAGATCACCATCTTTAGTAATGTAAGCAAAATATACCTGGTGTTCATCGTCCTGACAAGCACAGTTCATATTTACGATTTCGTGTTCGCAAATCGTATTCTAAAAATAAATAGTAACCACCGCTTGAGTAAATAGAGGCTGGTGACCGGTTGGGCTGAGGGTTGCCCCTATGAGGTCATCCTCAATGCCACTCAGGATGACCTTATACAACTTATAACGTTGGTAATGTATCTACTTGATATTATATTAAAAAGTAAACAACAACTAAAAACTACAGATCTAACCTGGTTCGATGGGTTAATAAATTTGACCCCTTTATAGGATATTGAAAGAACAATTTCTTCTAAACAGTGGTCTTTGGATTTAACCACTTTTTGAATGGACTTTTTGGTCGAGTCGGTTCCTTTAAACTCTTTTATTAATGCTGAACCCCAATACTAAAATATAAACAAGTAGTATAGTAATACTCAATTTTCACCAAGCTGATTCGTTAGGGTATGCATGAAGCTTTCAAAAAAAAAAAGGGTTTACCAAATTTTAATATCCTAGATTTTTATTTTAGCCATATACTCGCAAACTAAATTTACAAATATTCTCCTCAGTTTATGCATGATAAAAAATGTACTCACGTTTGACGAATACTTCACCGATCCGGTGATAAGCAAAATGGGCTGATGCCTCCATTGATTCTTTATAGAGTTGCTGCCCCCTACAAATATTTCGGAACATTTCTTCACTTGTTTTAGTTGGACCGGGGGTTGCGGTGCTGGCCTAGACTTTTTATGCCTATGACGTATTGTTCCGGTGTTACTACTTCCAGTCGAGTGGGTGCTTTGAGTGGAAGGAGAAGGCATTTCTTTGTTTGGTTGATTGTTTGTTTTCTAAAAAAAATGTGCATAATTTTTTTACAACACTAAAACAAAATAGTAAAGTGAAATCGTAAAATAATATGCTGTGTTGTTTTCGTTATAGGACACGCAGAGTAATTTAGCTGCTCTGTCATTGGTAAGCATATTCCTTTTTTTTTTAATTAATGTGACTACAAATACAAAAACTGCGCTCAGTGGCTGTTGAAGATGCTGGCATCATCAAAATGTAACTATACTGATCGTGGTATATCATTTTAATATAAGCTACTTTTTCTTTTATCTAATAATAAACTTATTTTTAATAGTAGGTATTGTTATT
Source organism: Polydrusus pterygomalis (assembly GCA_963969555.1). Lineage (NCBI taxonomy): Eukaryota > Metazoa > Arthropoda > Insecta > Coleoptera > Curculionidae > Polydrusus > Polydrusus pterygomalis. Next base: position 11,672,959 of record OZ018379.1, read on the forward strand.
TTTAGTACTTCACGTAATAGTTTTACTGAAGTTTTTTTTAACTAAATGTCTTATACGGTTTATTGCTAATAGACCAGGGTCGATAATTTTTGAAACCAAAAAAAATAATAGTAGGATGAAACCCATTGAAAAAGGAAGAGAATAGAACAAAAATGAAAGGAAAAATAAATTACGGGCGATCCGAGGTCGGGAAGGGGGGGAGGGGGGGTTTTACGGGTAGAAAACGATGTATCTCGATTTCCGGCAAAACTACACGTCCTATGAAAAAACGTTAAATGGCAAAGTTGTAGCTAATAAAAAGATTTACAACTTTTGTATTTACACTTTTTTCACATAACCTCAAAATTAATGTGAAAAATTTAAATAACCAGTTTTTTGTTTTTTATTTTTATCTTTTATAAACATTTTTTTTATCCACAAAATTTGGTGAAAACTTACCTTTTTATGTCCTAAACACACTGTAATTTTTTTGATTTAAAATATTTATTTTTTAACCTTATTTTGACTTAATATCGAAAAAACACCCTAATTTTTAATCGAAAATTCTCACGTCAAAATATTTACTTTTTTAAAAAGTCGGAGGGCTTTTTGTTCGTTGAAATCTCTACTTTCTGATGGTGTTAAAAAATATATACATTACTATGGTAAATGTTCTCAAAAAAATGCAAAGAAATGAAAAAAACTCGAATCAGAAATTTTTTTTTTAGATCAATATGTACAATTTTGAGCTATTTATTAAAATTTATACTCTTTTTTTATCAATGTAACATGGAATCTTACGTTTTTCGGGTAAATAAAGTATAAATTTTAATAAATAGCTCAAAATTGTACATATTGATCTAAAAAAAAAAAATTCTGATTCGAGTTTTTTTCGTTTCTTTGCATTTTTTTGAGAACATTTACCATAGTAATGTAAATATTTTTTAACACCATCAGAAAGTAGAGATTTCAATGAACAAAAAGCCCACCGACTTTTTTTAAAAAGCAGATATTTTGACGTGAGAATTTTCGATTGAAAATTAGGGTGTTTTTTCGATATTAAGTCAAAATAGGGTTAAAAAATAAATATTTTAAATCAAAAAAATTACAGTGTGTTTAGGACATAAAAAGGTAAGTTTTCACCAAATTTCGTGGAAAAAAAAAATTTTTGTAAAAGATAAAAATAAAAAACCAAAAACTTGGTTATTTGAATTTTTCATATACATTTTGAGGTTATGTGAAAAAAGTGTAAATGCAAAAGTTGTAGATCTTTTTATTACCTACAACTTTGCGATTTAACGTTTTTCCATATGACTTGTAGTTTTACCGGAAATCGAGATAAATCGTTTTCTACCCTTAAACCCCCCTCCCCCCCTTCCCGACCTCGGATCACCCGTAATTTATTTTTTCTTTCATTATTGTTCTATTTTCTTCCTTTTCCAATGGGTTTCATCCTACTATTATTTTTTTTCACTTTTTACCATTTTCAAAGGCTTCAGCACTGGTCTATAAGAGCAATTTGCAATTATTGTTACTATCATATATTTAAAAAGGGATAGCGCAAAAATGCGTATAAAATTGAAATGTGTTTATGTAGGTATGTATTTTTTTATATACCAATAAAGCTGACTCAGCACTTATTTTCTCCATGTTAGGTCCAGTATCATTATTCTCCCCACTACCAACACTAGTCAAAATTCTTTTTCTATGACCAATTTTATCAATATCCAAAACAGCTGATAACTCTACATCCCAAATCCGTTTAATCCTCTCCATGTCTTGATATAAATGTTTGTCAAACGTTTCAAAATACTGTTCCAAATGAATTCGTTTTAACCACCCTCTAACAATGTTCAAATCGTTGTTATTGTTGCAGTTGTTGGGCAGTTGGTTGTGAATTTTAAGAGGTAGTTGCTTAACTGCTTCCAAAATTACATCCCGATCTTCTTTACTTGATATACCCATTTCTGTTAAGTCGGTTTCTTCCAGTACTCCATTCTGGAAAATATTTAATAAGCTTTATTAAAATAAAGCCTGATTTAGAAACTTAGTAAAGAGAAAGCGCAATATATTTTTTTAGTCAATTGTAGATGTATACCTACCTACATAAAGTAAAATCAAAACAATTTCCGTTGCACGTCATACCCTCGAGTATCAGTAAATTTTAAAAAACATTTCCTTTAAGCGGCTTAGTATCAAAGAAGAATACATTAAGTTTCTTTTACATTCAATATCGCATGAAATTTATATATTTTTTGCCCAAATTTAATTTTCTTATGTTTCCTGACCGATTTTCAATTATCAACTGATCGATGACGTGCAACGGAAATTGTTTTGATTTAGGTACAGTGTGACCAGTAAAGTCCGCATCATATGGGATTTTTTTTTATTAATAGCTTTATTCGAAATTTAACTTTCGCATCAAATTCTGCTTCGATCGAGATGAAAATTAAGCAAAAAAATAGTAGTCACGTAATTCGCATTATCTGTCAAATTTTAATTTTTTTCAAAAAATAATTCAAAAGTGGGGTTATTTCTAAAAGTATCGAAAAAAGTTATTAGGAAAACTTTTTTTAAATGCAGTTTCTAGTCAAAAACAATTAAACCTTGCATCATATGCGACCAAATTTTACTAGCTCAATTTTGATTTTGTAATAACTTTTTTCGATATTTTCAGAAATATTGAATTATTTTTTGGAAAAAATTTAAATTTGACCGATAATGCGAATCACGTGACTACTATTTTTTGCTTAATTTTCATCTCGATCGAAGCAGAACTTTATGCCAAAGTCAAATTTCGAATAAAGTTATTGATAAAAAAAATCCCATATGATGCGGACTGGTCACACCGTATAATTAAAAAAAAATTCAGGCAAAACCGTTTATCCAAGGCTCATAAAAGGAAAATTTATTAAAAGGTAAAAAAGCTTCTCAATACGTTAATGTATCCAACAAAAACCTGGGTTGTCATATCTTTGGTGACATAAAAATTAAAAACAATAATTAAAGCACTGAGCATGTATTTATAAAATTGATTCTTTTTCAAAGCAACTTATTGATATACCTACTATACACATTAGCATCAAACTTACCAAAAAACCGAGGTTATCGAATCCATTACCCATGAACAGCCCAGCATAATCCCCCATTCCAACGCCTTGCAGCCATTTTTCAACAGTGGCTTCGGACGCATTACTCAAACTATTTTGCGAGCAAGATATCGTCATTAACCTATTTTGGAATTCCTTTTCCAGCTCGGCTACAAAAACGGATTCCCTAACGATACCCGTCCCAAAGGAGGCCATGATTTCCTGGATCTTTTCCCATTCTTCCTGTTCGTCGAAAGGGCTAAGCGCAGACATACGGTCACCTTTGTTGTCTCTGTTTTCTTTATTGTCTGATTCCTTTTCGGAGCTGGATGATATTTCATTGTCGCTTTTAAGATCGTCATTTGTGGAATTATTGTCGTAGACTCGTTTTAGTTTTTTAAGGGTTTTAGGACGCACTGCTGGAATGTTCATATTTAAATTTTCGAGAACGCCGCTGGTGGAGCCTCTTATCAGGCCTAGAAAATACGGGTTTATTGTTGGCTTAAGTTCAAAGGGACTAGCCAAAACAGTGTTTGTATTGCATTGTTCGTATTTAAATATAGTGTGACCAGTAAAGTCCGCATCATATGGGATTTGTTTTTATTAATAGCTTTATTAAAAATTTGACTTTAGCATCAAGTTCTGCTTCGATCGAAATGAAAATTAAGCAGAAAAATAGTAGTCACGTTATTCGCTGTCAAATTTTAATTTTTTTGAAAAAATGATTCAAAAGTGGACTATTTCTGAAAATATAGAAAAAAGCTATTAAAAAAATGTTTTTTAAATGCAGTTTCTAGCCCACATGCAAAATTTTGATTTTTTACCCACCACTAAAATTTATTTTCCACTTAATGAACACTTTCCTGATGACACTGTGTTCTTTTTTGTCTTAATATTAAGGTGTATTACTTTCAAACATAAACTGCGTTTTCAAATATACTTATTTTATGAAGTTACCTTATACAGGATCAAAAACAAATAAACTTTGCATCACATGCGACCAAATTTTAATTGCCCAATTTTGATTTTGTAGAAAAACACACATTTAATATGGCGCTACTATAAAGAAATTGTATCTGAAATAAAACATTGTCAAAACTAGGAAGTTTTATGTAGGTTGCGTCGAGTCTTATTTTGCAAAAGTGGTTCAATTTACAAAATATAGGTAAAAAATCAAAATTATCTTATGCAGCTGAAATTTTCGCACGTAAGCTAGAAACTGCATTTAAAAAAACTTTTTCTAATAACTTTTTTCGAACTTTCAGAAATAACCCCACTTTTGAATTATTTTTTGGAAAAAATTAAAATTTGACAGATAATGCGAATTATGTGACTACTATTTTTTTGCTTAATTTTCATATCGATCAAAGCAGAACTTGATGCCAAAGTCAAATTTTCAATAAAGCTATTACCTAATAAAAAGAAGCCCATATGATGCGAACTTTACTGGTGACACTGTATATACATACAGTGTGGAACTTTTAACTGGAACAAATTTAGTATTAGAAACCTTCTTTATTTACTCAAGTATAATTTATTCTTGACATTATATATGTACCATATCCAGGGTTATTAGGCGAATTTCGTGTATAGGTCGTTACGTAAGTTCCTCTAAATTTTCTGGTTTTGTTACGTAAACTTTGGTTTTTAGGTGACCCCAATAGAAATAATCTAGAAGATTAAGGTCCGGCAATCGTGGCGGCCCTTCTTCCTATTCAGTAAAAACTCCACTTAAATATTATCAAACATTTATGTCGTAATAAGTAGGAACTAGGAACACCATTGTAACCATATTCGATATTAATTGGAATTGAATATTGGCCCAATGACGCGGTCGCCAATCATCCCTGTCAAAAAGTTTTTGCGGAAGCTGGGTGTGTGTTTCTCTTATCCAGTGAGGATATTCGAACCAATATCGACAGTTCTGTTTATTGACTTCACCATTTAGTACCAAAATACACTTATCTGTAAAAAGAATCCAGTCCAAATCTGCTAAATGCTGATCAAGTGCATTCATCATTACCTCACAAAACTGAAGACGGCGGCGGCGGTCCGAATCAGCTTCCAGTAACTTGTACCATTCATATTTTATAAGGACGCTTTTGACATTATTCCACTAATTAATGCAGACTTATGGCTTATGTTATTTTTTCTTGCAAATTGCCGAACTGGAGTAATTGAATTTTCTTGAAGAGCAAGTAAAATGTTTATTAGCTTATCTTCATCCATTTCACGATAACGTTTTTCAATTTTGCTGATGGTGCCTTGGGAAATTGGTAATAGATCGGGGTGTGTTTCATGAAATACAGCTGCTACTTCTGCTTGAGTACGCGATCTGTCGCCAAAGCCAATCATAATTAAAATTTCGATTTTGTGTGATTCAGTTAAATAAACCACTTTAGTATAGCAAAAATACTTCTTACTATATACTTAGTAACGGTTCAAACAGCAAAAAATAGGTACTACAACAGATAAGTATTTACTTTTTTGAAAAATTAAAATAGAGTGTCCGAGTGTCCATTGGAATGCAGCATCAAGTAAACAAAAAACCCTTTCGATAACGTCTTTTTTTTTACAGTTTGCGCTGGCATAACCCAAATTGTAGTATCAATGGTTGCTAAAATGGCCAGTTTTTTTCTGACTTTCTAACACGATACATACCTTTATATTTAAAAAAAAAAGTCGGGGGCGGTTTCTACCCCGTGAAAGACACGAAAATAAACGCAGCCGTAGTTCTGTATTTTTTCAGCAAATAAAGAGACTTTCTAATACTGAATTTATTCCAGTTAAAAATTCCACCCTGTATATTTTTTTTCCATTTAACTCTTTGTCTTAATGTTTTTAGGCTATTAGTGCTTAGCTTAAATAACAAGCATAGGTGAATTTAAAGTCAGTTTTGATATTATGATTATTTGTTGTTTCCATCAGATTATAAAAATCGTAGCATTCTAAAGGAGCGAGTGAAACAACCAGCCACTTCGCAACAGCACTTTGACGTCACCAAGTGGGAGAGGGCATCTCCGAAAGGTTTTTAAAACGTTTCCAAATCAGGCTTTAACGTCTTAATCTTTGATCCGTTGCTATAAGATGATAAAATGGCCCAAAAGATAAATAAACCCAAATATATAATAAATGCATATTCTGCCCTATTTAGTTCTTATTAGGTAAGACTTGTCGAGATGCTTACACCATAAGTTTAGAATGTAATAAAACTACGCGCCTCTGACGTTAAAAACACATATGATCGTTATCCAGTAATGTAAAGGAAATATTCCAACCTGAATAAGGAGTATCAGAACTATATTCTTCCAAAATGTTATCAATGCTTCTATCCGAAAGCGATACACTACTTGAGAAGCTCCCACTTGATTCATGATCACCAATCAAAAGAAATTCTTCTTCTGTTTCCGTTTCCATATCTTTCGATCTCCTTTTATATTCCTAATAACGAATGTTTCAGTGATATATTAAAACGCAATTTTTGGTCTGACAAAACTAATACTTGCAGTCCATAATTAGGCATTTAAAAACGTTCTTAAAAACTAGTGGTCCAGCTGCTAACTAAACCCAACATACGGGTGTGGATCTAGGTAATGGTTAATGAATGGAAGGTTCACTTAAAGCACGGAAAGTTAATTACGTAGCATTATTTTCGTGGATTACGAATATTATGCTATGCAGCTGCATTAAAAAAGTAGCACATTGCATTCATTTGTTATTTGCAGTGATATTCAATTGTTTTCCACGTCCCGTTCTTCGTTCACATACCTCATTAAAAACCAAATTAAAACAACGAAATAATAAACAAAGGAAAATAAATAATAAAATTTATTTATTGCAGTAACAATATGTATAAAATAAAAACAGAAGTAAAATAATAAATATTAGCTTAAAATAAATCTTAATAATAGGCCAACAAAACAGTCAATATAAAAGCAAACAATATGTTGCACGAAACAAAAAACGTACGATCTAATATAAAAATCATACAAAGTAATAATTAAAGGACGTTATTATTACAAAGAAAACCACGAAAAATAGTCCGGTTAACTATCTATGTCTTCGACAATAAAATAGTATTAACCAGAAAATGCATTTTATTATACAGTTGTACAAAATTTCATGCTCTTTTCTAGAATCTCGTATATTTTACAATTAGTTAAATGTGGCGGGGAAATTTTAAAGGATTTTACACATTTTTGATATTCAAAACGATATTTGTGTTTTTACACATTTTCTAATCCAAAAACTAAGCATCAAATTTCGAACATACTGCATACTATTTTGTTCCAGTCCATTTAATAGTGAAAAAGCTTACAAAAATAACTTACTACCAGGAAATCAAAATAATATTTCCCGGTAACTTTGTAAACTTCACTCAAATTTAGTTAGATTATTTTGAAAGAACAGGACAGTACCTCTATGTATATTAATTGCCTACTCTAAAAACAGTGATTTAAAATAAAATAAGCACATCATTTTCTACTTACTACTCTAGTAACATATTTTAAATTGTACAAATAAAAATACAGCCAGCATTGAGTTGAAATTATATAAAAATTTTCAAATAGGAATTATTTTATGGAGAAAAATGGCTAATCAAAAAAATTGTTTAAATTGATATATTTCTAAATATCCGAGGTGCACCCTAAAAATACCGATTTTTCAAACTTACTTTTATTAAACTCAATGAAAAAATAATAATAAGTTTCTTTGACGATCAACTTAACAGGAAAGTTATATAGAACCCACCTATCATCGGTTCAGTAATATTAACGACACAAAATAACTTCTAATACTGTAAGAAAATACAACACGTTTAGGTCAGGAGCTTACCTGACTTAAAGGACGAATTTTTTCGTAAATAATACTCTCCGCCTGCATCGCCGAAGGCGGCGGATGCTCTGGAGTGGAAGGTTGAATGTAATGTGTTGGAGAAAGAGGAAATTGTGCATCTTTTCTTTTATCTGCTGATGCACGTCTGGCTTTATCCTCATCATCATTATCTGATACCATGATAAAAGCACTTGAAATAAAGGTGCGGTCTGGGGCAGAAGAGCAAGAAACGACATCGTTATCTTTTCTTTTAAATGAGTAATCTTCATACACGTCATTGTGTCTTCTTAGTTTTCTTCGAGGATTTTGTTGCTTTATTAACATGTTTTCATAACGACCTGTTATGGCTACAGGTTCCGGTTTCTTCCTGTTGTCTAGATCTTCACTTTTGCCTCTTTGCAATTCGCTTTTCGGCCTGAAAAAACATGTCCCCAAGTATAAAAGTTGAAATTATGACTTTAGAAAATATTTGTGACCCACCTTTCAATAGGCTCATCATCCAAAGCTATATTAAAAACATTCATTTCGACATATTGATCCATACTGTGACCATGTGATAACCTTTCTCTTCTATTTTCCTTCTCATAGTCATTTAGATTATTTTGGCTTCGTGTGCCGCTATGGGCCAGAAAGAGATACTCGTATGCTCCATTGCTCACACCATCAACTGACGCTGACATTGGCTGGATATGTGTGGGAGAAATGGTAATTGTTCTTCTTGGGGGTTTCTTTGGAGGGGTGGGCTGAAACAGAATAGATAAGCCACTTATTAATATTGTCATCAATAATTTAATATTCTGTAGTGAAAGTAAATGATCAACTAATTTCCAGAATATGGTAACTTTCGTACCGAAACTTTACTTCCTGACCCAGGACTGTGAGCACCCTTATTCATAGGAATATATAGAGGAACACCACCACTATCTGGTCTTCTACCATAGCCGAAGCTGGATGCAGTAGACGAAAGAGATATTTGATCCGATTCTCGGTTAGAGCAACACAAATAATTCAGATCTTCTGAGTGACCACTAATATCCATGAACTGTTTTGGTGCAGAGGGCATTTGGTATAAACTGTTGTCTGAGTCTCTGGAAAAAAGGGAATAAAAAGATTGATACATAAGCTTTATAAAAGGCTAATTTCTGATTTTAGAATAAATGTTAATGGTTAAGAACACACCTAGATGAATCTGAGTTTATAAGGCTAATGCTATCATCTGGACTAAAGAAATCATCAAAAATTCGACTCCTTCTGGCAGGTAGACTTTCCATAAAATCAAAAGCAATACCATTTAAAGGAGAAAGCTTATCTACCTTAAAAGATTTCATGCTTTTACAGGTACCATTTTTGACAGAGGAGTGGTTAAGTCTAAAACATGCAGTCAAATAAAATTTAAAAATTAAAAAAAAAGTGTAGGACAAAAACAATACTTTCCTTTAATCAATTTCATTGTTTTTACGTATAACTTTTATTTAATAATTTCTTCTTTGGGTTATTTATTTAATCTAAGCTTAGAATAAGCAAACAAAATATTTACAACAACAAAAATAGAGCAACAAAGCAAACAAAAAAAAATCTTACATGCTAGGAAGTCTCATCTCCATATACACATCATTTTCATTCTGACTAGTATCTATAATGCTACTGGAATAGGACCTTGTACTATTAAAACTAAAAACAAAATAACATAAAACAATACACATAAAGCAAGATAGCATAAAAATAAATAAACAAAAATACATAAGTTACAAAAATTTACGGCACAGAAGCTTACATTGAATGTTCGGAAACTCCCGAAACTCGCCGATCTTCAAACCCTTCCGGTGGACGGGCATACCTTTGATAATCCCATCTTTGAGGTGAGGTACTTGGAGAAGGATCTGTTGCAACAGATCTAAAAATACATAAAATGTCAAAATTTAATTTGTTTAATTCCTTGTTGATGGCGAGATTAAAATGTATCACTGTGCAATAACAAGAAAAAATATTGGATATTTATCTATCTTTAATAAATTGAAGAGAACCATTGATCAAAGGGAAAATGTTATAGCTGCATTTTTGGATTTTAAGCGGACATTCGAAACAATAATTGACAGGGCTAGAGTAAATTGTATCAGTATGGTATTCGGGGAAACGTTTATAAATGGTTTAAAAATTATTTAAGTAACAGGTCACAAAAACTAAAAATATCAAAAACATATTCAAGTAAAAAAATAAATAATATAGGAGTTCCTCAAGGAAGTATACTAGGTCCAATATTATTTATTTTGTACATGAACGATATGCCTAGAAAGAAATATTTGATAAATTACAAATTTTACAAAATAAGGCAATGCGGATTATTTTAAATTGTGACAAATATACAAAAATTAATTATATGTTGAAAAATTTAGATTGGTTGAATGTCAGAAATTTAATTTCTTATTTAGTATATATCTTTATAGATAAAATTAAAAATAATTTATTGCCTGAAATTTTTTTGTTCTTTTAATTCTGACCATCATAATTATAAAACAAGAACTAATCAAAATGTTTATGTGGATAGAGTGTCTAAAACATTAGCTTATAAATCTATTTTTATAAAGGTTTGGTAGAATATAATAATTTGAAAAATTCTATTAAATCTCAAAAATCATATTAAAACTGTTTAAAAAAACTTTAAAATTAAATTTAATTAAAAAACAAAATGATACGTAATATTTCATACAATTTGCAAAATGTTTAACTTTTCTATCAGTTTTTGTTAAAAGAAGGTTGCGTTTTAAAATTTAAAAATAAATCTATAAAAATGTGTTAAAAAAATGGATTAAAAAATATTTAATTGTAGCTTTTTGCTAAATAAAACATGTTACTACTACTAATATACCTTGCATTTTTTGAAGAAGGCCTCACATTCTCGTAAGGACTTCCCAAGTCGGAGTCTGTATTTGGCACCGTGGGAAAGGGATTACTAATACTTTCCCCATCACTATCTACTAAAGGAAGCCCTCGTTTATGACCTTAAACAGGATTTTAAAAAATCAATGTGTAAAAATTGGAAAACTTAAAATTTATATCTACTAGTCTTATTAAACTTACGTTTTAAAAGACTAATAATTTCTTGCGCAGCCTGGGCATTGTTAAATTGGCTTAAGAGATCCATAACAGTGTAATTATGAGAATCTCTTATAGACGGATTAACTCCACGTTCCAACAATGTCCGAACAACCTCAGCTTTGCCGCATAACGCTGCTTCATGTAGCGCCGTACCAGATTTTGTACGCATGTTAACGTTAAAACCCGCACGAAGAAGGACTTCAACAACCGCTCTGGAATAGAAAAAATGAACTAACATATTATTCCTAATTTGCAGAAGTCTACTATTGATCAATCAATTTTATTAACGAGTTAATTTAGGAGTAGCCAACGTATTTTATGCCACATAAATGCAAGCTTAAAAGTAAAATAATTATTTTTTCCATACTGCAATGAGGAACCAACCAAGTAAATTTTAGTATACCTACACCATATCAGTAGATGCAAGTCTTCCATTCTATGTATCAATATACTATTATGGAACATCAGTATGTGCTTTTACCGATAAACGGGCAGCGATGTGTAAGAAGTCATTGTAGCGAATAAATCCAGAATTGGCGCATTGATAAATTTCACAGGTGCATGCAACAAACAAGCTGTTGCACAGAAACACCCCACGAGGCCTTTTATACATATCGGCTCTGATAGGAAGGCGAGGTGGTTTAGTGCCGTGATGCAAATGCCTAATGCGATCCAGATGCACATTTTAGCGTTTGGGTTACTGGTTCAATCAATTAACGGTCATTTGCTCGATTAATTGGCGACCATTTTACGCCAGACGTTATTAACTTTACGCGTTTATGATCATATTGTTGATGAAATGCTAATTAAGTGTTCATATATCTGGTAGCTAGGCGACGTCAGTAAGATATGATGCATATTACTCTTGCATAACCTTTTATCCAGAAAAGGACGATGTAAGATGTTGTTGTTAATTTGTCAACCTGTATTTTATTAAGAATTATCACCTATAATCTCCCTAGCAGCAGAATTATTACCGATAATTTTTTTAAAGGTCACGAATGGTTTTGTTGATAGAAAATTATCCCGAGTCGAAGACGAGGGAAATTTTCTATCAAGAAAAACATGAGTGAAACCGAGAAAAAAATTATCGGAAATAATTCAGCTGCGTGGGAGATTTGGTAAGAAAATTTCATAAATTGGAGTTTCTTTTAATGTTCCTGAAATTTTAGTAATAAACCTTAGTTACGAACAAGTAAAATCAACTTCTATTGTAAAAATACAGTGCGTCATATTAAACTAAACTCATCGGAAATATGTTTTTTAAAGTTATATTTGAATTTAAAACTATAAAGACATTGGATTTCAGATAACAAATTTGTTATTTAATGTTTCTCACATTTTCGTAATAAAAATGAGTTACTAACTGCTCAATTTCTTTAGCAATCGAACGCTGATTCATTACCAAAACGAATCATTTTTCACACAATATTATTGTAACAATAATAATCACGCGGGTACGACTAAAAAACTGATTGTTACTTTCTGGTTTGTCTCACCTGTCACTTCGAAATGACTTGACATTTGAATTAAAATTAAGTCGCAGTAGTATACCTAAGAAAAATTATCACTTTTTAATTTCATTAGGTTAATAGGCTATAGACTATCACTAATAATCTCCCTAGCAGCAGAATTATCGGGAATTAATTCTGCTGCGTGGGAGATTCGGTAAGAAAATTTCATAAATTGGAGTTTCTTTTAATATGATGAGATGATGAGATGATGAGACCTACGACTTATTCTCAATAAAAATTATAAGTTAGCAACAAAATGTATTTTGATTTTATTCTGAGTGACGTTTGCCATAAAAAATAAAGCACTTTATTTTTGACAGAAAAATTATCACTTATTAATTTTATTAGGTTAATAGGCTATAGACTATCGCGATAGTCTTCCGTCGCTATAAGCAACGCAAACAAAAAGGAGCCTTCTAATTGGTTGAAAATAAATTTATGAAATTTTCATAATATTAATTAGTTAATACGCGAATACGCCTTTTAAAAATAAAGGAAATACATTTTTTTTAAAATATTGGCGGCTCAGTCAGATCTCTTTCTCCATTCCATTATAATAACAGACATTTTGTATAGATTATTTAACGGGCCTATATAATATAGGCCACAATAAACGAGGACGATTATGATCCGAGCTGCTTGCAGCGAGTATTACAATCATCCGAGTGTATTATGGTTCATTATACGCGAGTCAAATACAATCTACCACCATCCACTTAAATCCAATTTAACTTATTACACACATAAACTACTACCGTGCGAGCAAAAATTATTTGCATCAAAGAGGGCTTGGATTAAAAAACGTAGAGCTTGGTTTAGATCACAATGATATGGGGACGATATATCTAACCAAATCTAGGTTAAAATTTTGTCAAATTTATATTATGACATGATATGCCAAACTAATGAGTAATAAAATAAGTAAACAAATACAAATTTATTTTTGTTGTTCACAAAATTAACAAAGTAAGAATATACAGAAAGAAAAGGAAAAATAATCACATAAATTGCTGAAATTGGTCACCGCCATGCTCCAAGCATAAATTCACACGTCTCTTCATATTTTCGAAAGTGTTGACCAGCATCTCTGGAGAAATGTTACCACATTCTTGGATAATCACAATTTGTTGGCGTATTTTGCAGTATTTCACGAACGTTTGCAACAAGTTCTTCTGTTCTTACAGATGGTCTTTATGCTCCTTTTTTGTGTTGTATAGAACCTGTTGCCCTAAACACAGCCACGGTTCTTTTCAGGCAATGATAAAAATCCCCAGCAATAAAAGCAACGTTAGGAAAATGTTCGTGAAAATCGTCCATGCACAAACCCGGATTGTATTGCCACTATTTACTCTAACCCTGTTTCGAAAATACGCTTCAACCATGAATGTTTGTGCTGTTCCGTGAATCCCATTGTGTGAATTGTTCAAGAAATTGGAAAAATTAGCGATTAAACAAATTACTTGTAACGACTGTCAAAGATGACGGAATAACTGATTGATTGTTAATTCAGATAGTTACTGACACCCAACAGGTATTAAGCTCTACGGCTAAGCATTACGTCCTTAGATGCAAGGCCCGCAAGGCCCTCTTTGATGGAAATAATTTTTGCTTGCACGGTACAACGAAACTGAAACATTTAAGTCAACCTAAGTTGACATTTCTCGTTCTGGCAAATATTACGAATTCAAAATTAGACTAGTTGTTTTATGAGTAATAATTGCACTTGTTGTATCATGCATAGCATAATGCACTTACTATCATGCAGCTATTAATAAATGGTTTCAGATAAACAAATGAATCATTGTGGGTGGTTTTTTAAAACCTTCCTATAGTTCACTTCAGTGATAAATTTTATTTATTTTATCCCAATAATTTAAGAAAATATAACTACCTATTCAATTTTAACTATGCTGAGTGACATTATCTGCTATTAACTCTGATAGGTAATAGTAAGCGAATTGATCTAGCTTTGCAATTAGGAGGCTCTTAATATCCAAATCACACACGTATGATCGTAATTATAACATGGTTTATAAACATCAATATGGCATATTCGAGCAACTGATGGCATTTCGACGCAATCTGCTTCATTTACGCATGAGAGGCCGTACATATTGCCACCAGACTGAACTAACTATGCATTTGGGCCGTTTAAATAAATAATCAAAAGAAATAATGAAACTAGCATAATAAAAATATTGCTAATAATTTTATTTACTAAATACGTGTTCCGTCCCCTTCGCCGGGATGCAGTTTCACGGTCACTTTGTCGCGACATGGCGTGGTGTGCCTTTAGCGCATTTCATCACACTTTTCTCACGAAATATATTGTTCATTTTCTATCACTCGGCTAATATTAAAAATTTTGAAACTTCAGATTTTTCTCTACATGAATCGCTAACTGCAGAAAGGGGACATGTCCATTTTTTCCAAAAATGACATTTGCTTATTTTCTTAATCTAGACATCTAAACACATCTTGACTGCAGAAACGGGACATGTTGCATTAACGCTAGTGACGCTGTGAGCCAATAAAATTTACGTTTGCTGCAGAAACGGGACATGTCCAGGAGATGTCTCATTTCTGTAGTAAATGAGAGAGTTAATGAAATAGAAATATATTTTCCAATGAGGGGTCATTCATATATGCCATGTGACCGAGACTTTGGTTTAATTAGAACACAGTTGAATAAACATGAGAGATATTATACTGTTCAGGAATATATCAAAATAATCTCTGAAGCATCCAAGAATACCTATGCAAACATTTTCAGTTGTGCAGGTTACAATAGATTTAGTTTATGATTATAAAAACTGGTGGCCACAATTTTACAAAAAATCTTGCCTTAATGAATCCGATGGAAAACATGTACCTATTCGTAATAAAAAATCTTTTTTTTAAAACCGACCAGAAAATTTACACTTTCTGGACAATTTTTTGTCTAGAAAATAACGTTTTTCCGATCGCAAGACCGGAAAAGTGACATTAGAGACCGGAAAAATATGTTCCGGACTCTAATGTCACTTTTCCGGTCTCTAATGTCACTGTCACCCTGTTTTTTGTTTTTCCAATCGCTCTTTGATAATACAAGATGTCTTGATTTCGTTATTATGACAACAACATTTCGATGTATTGTCGAGTGACAGTGGGCAAACTTGTTTCGCGTAGATTATAAAATATATCGAAGTGTCGGTCTTAAAAAAAATATTGTACGTCACGCAATCGAAAATTAGTGTTTTCCAGATCTCTCCAAGCTTCCAGGACTCGCCTATGGCTCGCCCTGGAAATGCTTGTCTCGACCTGAAAAACACTACTTTCCGGTCTTGTAACGTAAATTACTATTGCAATCTCCTCTTTTCATATTTTGACCATTTCCGCTCCTCAAGGAGATTATTTAGTCTTTTGGAATCAAAATAACTGGTTGGCCTACCGCATTAAAGAAACAAGATGACGAATAACTTATTTTATATAACCATTTAATAATAGGTGCATAATACTTCTGATAATAAGAGCATTATGCTATCCATAATACAACAAGTGTAATTATCATAAAACAACAAGTGTAATTATTATATTTCCCATATGAACTCAACAAGTGTAATTATTATATTTCCCATATGAACTCAACTTTTTTTAGGCACTGTATAAATGCATGGTTTTAGATAAAGAATAGTATTTGATTCGCGTCCAATAAACCATAATACACTCGGATGATTTACAACACTCGCCTTTGGCTCGTGCCGTAAACTTCATCCTCGTTTTATTATGGCCTACATTATACGCTCGTTAAATAATATACTATTTTTGTTACATATTATCTATAAGGGTGTCTCTAATAAAACAATTTCTTTAAATCTTTCTTGTTATTTTTCCTTTACTGCAGAAAGGTGACATCTCCATTTATGTCAAAACTGACATTTACGCCCATATTAAAACGTCAAAAAATAAATGGTCTATTGTAGCATTCACTTAATGAACTGAAAAATTATTTTTCATAAAATTTTGAGCAAAAAATATATTAAACAAGTTGGCAGGTTTTTCTTAACTTCCTGAACAATTTAGAAAATGTGACATGTCCCCTTTCTGCAGTTAGCAATTCACATATTGGTAGCATTATCTCGATATGTGGAAAATTTGAACTGGCCACCTAATCAGGAAGTTGGATTTCTTTTTCGGACAAACACAGTTTCTTTATATATCTATAGGGTGACCAGTAAAGTCCGCATCATATGGTTTTTTTTTATTAATTAATAACTTTATTCAAAATTTGACTTTGGCATCAAGTTCTGCTTCGATCGAGATGAAAATTAAGCAAAAAAAATAGTAGTCACGTGATTCGCATTGTCTGTCAAATTTTAATTTTTTCCAGAAAATAATTTAAAAGTGGGGTGGGGTTATTTCTAAAAGTATCGAAAAAAGTTTTTTAAATGCAGTTTCTAGCCCACATGCAAAATTTCAGCTGCATAAGATAATTTTGGTTTTTTACCCCTATTTTGTAAATTGCACCATTTTTGCAAAATAAGACTCAACGCAACCTACATAAAACTTCTTAGTTTTGACAATGCTTTATTTCAGATACATTTTCTTTAAAGTAGCGCCATATTAAATGTGTGTTTTTTTACAAAATCAAAATTGGGCTATTAAAATTTGGTCGCATGTGATGCAAAGTTTATTTGTTTTTGACCCTGTATAAGGTAACTTCATAAAATAAATATTTTTGAAAACGTAGTTTGTGTCTGAAAGTAATACACCTTAATATTAAGACAAAAAAGAACACAGTGTCATCAGTAAAGTGTTCATTAAGTGGAAAATAAATTTTAGTGGTGGGTAAAAAATCAAAATTATCTTATGCAGCTGAAATTTTGCATGTAGGCTAAAAACTGCATTTAAAAAAACTCTTTCTTATAACTTTTTTCGATATTTTCAGAAATAACCCCACTTTTGAATTATTTTTTGAAAAAAATTTAAATTTGAAAGATAATGCGAACCACGTGACTACTATTTTTTTTCTAAATTTTCATCTCGATCGAAGCAGAACTCGATGCCAAAGTCAAATTTTGAATAAAGCTATTAATAAAAAAAATCCCATATGATGCGGACTTTACTGGTCACACTGTATAGATAGATGTTTTAAATAATTATATTAAATTGAATGTAAACACATTAAAGGAGAATCCTATAAAAAATAAATGTTTCTTAAAACTACTAGGAATTGAAACTTCTGTTTATCGAAACGAATTGATAACGACAAATAGAGATCCAATAATTAGTTATCTTCCCTGTCGATTTTACAAGTTAGGCTAATTTCATCAAAGAAAAGCGAGTGACCCGGTTAAACCAAAATCCATTGCAGCCTAGCTATTTTAGACAATTCGTTACCTGTTCTTGAGGATCCTCTTTAAAGGTTTCAACAAGTATTTACCATTTTTGTTACTTAAATCCCTTGAACCTTATATAATACATTTAAATATTAATACTTTATACTTTATGGTATATTATAGAGTATAGACTGTACTTACTTATGGCCGTTTCTGCTGGCCAAATGTAGAGGAGTATGAGGAAATATAATATCCGGTGTCGTTCTTTTTAGACACTGAATCAACATCGGATCCGTCCTCACCAAAAGCTCTACAGTATCCAATCTGCAACGAAAAGAAAATCTACAAGTGTCCAAAAAAGCCATAAGTGCTAGTTTTGGAAAAAAAAATTCTTTATTTTTTTATTTAAGGTACCGATAATTAGCATATCGAGTAAGAGGTAAAAGAATTATTACCTTCCATATTGAGCGGCCAACTCCAGCGCTGTTTCTCCCTTACAGTTTCTTATACCTGGGTCACAGGCATGTTCCAGCAGAACACTTACGACGGCTGTATGTCCGTATTGAGCTGCACAATGCAGGGCAGTCTCATCATCTTTGGTCTGTAGAAAATGAATAAGTTCAACTCGACCTACTTTTTCAAGTTTTGTAGTTAAATAAAATTACCAGCAAGCAGTAAAAATAAACTTTAAAAATTATGAATATATCAAAAGCTTTAAATTCAGATTTAAAACTTGAAATCTCATTATTTTAGTAATTATCTCGAAAATAAAAGCAAGAGTTTTGTCAACGACAACTCCAAAATGTTAAATGTTCTCCCTTCGCGACACGAAACTGCAACTGACGCCGCTGACTGAATCCACTTTATTTTTCGGTCCAGCAAATACGCCGTAGAAAAGATCAGGTTTGTTTGCATTATAAAAGCTTATTTTCAAAACGAAAATTTAAATAAAAATATTTAAGAAGGAATATAATAATTTCATGTAGATAACCTGGGCTGGGAATTAACTTTTATCTTGAGAACTTGGGCTGAATTATCACGCTGCAACCTTAAAGTTTAATAATCTTTTTGTTGTTGGGTATTTTACAGACCAAATATTTTCTACCTTTATTAATATATACAGGGTTGCCCAGAAGTCTGGAATAAAATTAATATAACCTCAACCTGTAACTTTTGGGAAAAACGCTAGGACACGTCAATTTAGTTTTATATATGCTCACATTTTGACGTTATTCGTTCGTTTTTTTATAGTCATTTGTCAAAGATATGACGACATCAATCTTTTTTTTTAAATGGAAACATACTGCTTGTGATACATCATTTGAAAGCTAATATCTCGTACAGTATGCCCATAAATTTTGGAGCGATTCTGTCAACCTATTTCAAAATGGCGACTGTTAAAAGTTTTTAAAAAATCTCTTTTTAAATAAGCGGAAATGATAAATCATTGATGTTTTTTTTTACCTTTCAAGGCAAGAAATCTTCATTGTTTCAGGTTCTGACATTGACACATTTCCGCTTATTTAAATAATTTTTCCGTCGACCGTGTATTTACAACCTTAATTAATGTATAAAAAATCATACATTAATGGCCCCTATTAATCCATGATTTTTTTTTATTAATAAACGATTTTAGGCAACCAAACATACTACAAAGCACGCACTGCCGCGTACATAATGGCGTTGCCATAGTTTCTGTCGATTTCAATGAGTTTGAAATTCAAAAATTTGTTGATACAACGCTTATAATATTATGTAGTTTGGTTCTAAATAAAAAAAAATATAATCTATTAACTTCTGCGCAACCCTGTATAATAAATAATATGGAATGTTATAAATTATCTAAAAGCTAATTTGCTTACAACTAAAGGTGTGAAAATAAATTAATAATTATCAATTAAAATTTTGAAATAATTATTAATCAATATAGAATGTTTAACATCGCCCATATAACATATTCAGCGATTTCCGTTAACTTAAAACTGACTGAATGCCATTTAGCTAACGGTTCACCAAAGTAAACTGAGAGTAAAAATGAATCATCGCTAGTTTTCATTATAATAGTTTTGCGACATTGCAACAAACTCAAAACAAGACTGTTTTCTTCGGAGAAAGTAGCACAAAATTGCAAAGAAAACTTTGAATATTAAATTTACTTTAATTCAATGATACAACAGCGAATGATAACATACGGACAATCTCTCTTTGTAGTTTGCGGAATGATTCCCAGATAATATAATTTATTACATTCGACATTAAATCTTATAAATTTGTTAAATAATACTAGGGAGTTTTAGTTAGTCTATGATCTACTACATTTACGTAGTCGACTTTATTTCGATAGTTCCTAGCCTTATTGATGAGCCATGATATGGGGAAAAGCGTATGAGGATGGATCTGACGAAATTAAAGGAAACATTTTCTTCTGTAGTATGTTAAAGACAATTTAATTTTATGAATTGCTGATGAATGAAAATGGCTTTCATCATCACCAATATTTTTCTTCTAAATAACCTATGTAAAATGTATACTGTTCCTTGATTGTCCAGTGGACTAAATTTTAACCTGCTTGCCCTGATGATGGTCTGTGTACGAAACGCGTAGGCGGTTTTATACAGCTGAAGCTAACAGTAAGCGAGTTATAACGCAATAATATTTTTGACTCTATAGTGCATATCTTTGCACTTTTAAATTCCTCTTCATATTCTGCATGCTGCCCTTTGAACTATTTTGCGATGTTGCCAAATTATTTAAAACATTTAGGAGCAAACACTAGTGACGCATCCGCCATATCGTTTTTTGAGCAATATTTCGAGTTATTCGTTTTATCCAAGAATCGGCCCCGTCTTTAGAGCATAGTAGTAGTAAGTAGGGGAGAGTTGGATAAAATCGAGTATCAGTCCAAAAATTGACTATTACTTCTGCGATTTTAGGGTAGCAAACGTTTGTTGTAGATTGAAATATTCCCAAAAGACTTAAGTTTGATATACCAATGTAACTTTATTTCTAATTTTTTTTTTAATCTTTTATGAAAATATTGCAAAATATCCGATTTTATCCAACCGGTATGATAAAACCGGGTAGTAACTTAAATATCATGTAAAAAGGCTAATAGGGAGAAAATAAAATATTTATTTAAAATATGTGAAAAAAAATCAAACATATATGAACAGCAGTGGCAAAAAAATGTCATCTATAACATCATAGGCACTACAGGCTTCATAAGCCCATTTGTTGCAAGATCCACATTTTATCCAGCCTTCGTTCGACTTAGAGTTTGAAGATTGTTCGTGGCAATACAGAAACGCATCGTCATTATCACCTTCTTCCTCTGAAATATCAGAATCTGCAATCGGTAATTCTTCAATATTTCTTGCCTTTTTCACACGATCTTCTAAAGTTTATTGACGAACAGTAAAACTTTAAGAGGCTTCTTTATATCCCATCTTAGGTTTTAATAATTCAATTATTGCATTTTGGATGATTTGACTTACAATTAGTTTTTCTTTTATAATGCTACATATTATTGTAGTTAACTTAAAGCAAAAAAAAACGCTGCAATAACTGAAAAAAACAACAGGTCTGATAAAATCGGGTACCTACCCGGTTTTGTAACAACCTGGACTAGGTACCCCGTTTTGTGGAACTCATCAACAAAACATTAAATAATATGTAAATTTTTTTGGTTATGATATAATATTCAAAGTTTTTGACCAAATTAGAGGTAACTTACTTGGTTAGACGTTATAAATTTTAAAATGATCATTAGTTATTCAGTAGAGGAAAAAAAACTATAAACTTACCCTAAAAATCGAGTTTGGTGCACCGAAAAACACTTAAGATCTTACTGCTTCGGCTCATATTACTCAAATGATGTAGAAATGAATACACTGTTGGCGATTTAAGAACACTAATTTTAGCATTGTCCGATAGATGGCAACAGACATTTGGCAGAACTAGGCGGTACCCGGTTTTGTCCAACTATCCCCTATACGAAATATTTTCGAGTCCATGAAAAACAAAGGATGTTTTTTATATTATTTGAAACACACTGTATTTTAAAAGCTTATCTTTTAGTGTTTTAATAAATGGTTTTTATAGATATTTTTTTGGCGTTACGAAGAGGAATCTGGTACAATGAATATAAATTTAGGTTATAGGAATAACAATAACAAAATATTTTTTTTTTGGCGTTACGAAGAGGAATCTGGTATAATGAATATAAATTTAGGTTATATGAATAACAATAACAAAATATTTTTTTTTTGGCGTTACGAAGAGGAATCTGGTACAATGAATATAAATTTAGGTTATAGGAATAACAATAACAAAATATTTTTTTTTTGGCGTTACGAAGAGGAATCTGGTACAATGAATATAAATTTAGGTTATAGGATTAACAATAACAAAATTTTTTTTTGGCGTTACGAAGAGGAATCTGGTACAATGAATATAAATTTAGGTTATAGGAATAACAATAACAAAATATTTTTTTTTTTGCGTTACGAAGAGGAATCTGGTACAATGAATATAAATTTAGGTTATAGGAATAACAATAACAAAATATATATTTTTTTTTGGCGTTACGAAGAGGAATCTGGTACAATGAATATAAATTTAGGTTATAGGAATAACAATAACAAAATATTTTTTTTTTGGCGTTACGAAAAGGAATCTGGTACAATGAATATAAATTTAGGTTATAGGAATAACAATGACAAAATATTTTTTTTTCTAAAGTTCCCTTTTCACGACACGATGGTGCAGCTGACTAAATTCACTTCAGTTTCCGGTCTAGCAAATACACCGTAGAAAAGAGCATAGCAAGTTTGTTTGCATTATAAAAGTTTTGCAACAAACACGAAGCAAGACGGTTACGTTTAGGGAGAGCTTCGGTTAAATTCCAAGGAAAACTTTGAATATTAAATTTGGTTTAATTCAAAAGATACCGCAGCAAATGATAACTTTGAAGTTCAAGACGGAAACCTGCCAGCCTTTCTCTGCTTGTAGTTTCCGGACTTATCCGGAGATATTTAGAAAGATAACTACGTTTCTACATTAATTTTATAAACTTGTTTGTTATTAAGTATTTATGCAGGACCTATTGCCAGAAATGACCTATTTATTAAATACAAGATATTATGTACGATAATGAAATCTTAAACGTTATTAAGTATATTATTATCTAATTAGACCAGTGTCGATAATTTTTGAAACAAAAAAAAAATAATAGTAGGATGAAACCCATTGGAAAAGAAAGAGAATGTAACAAAAATGAAAGGAAAAATATTTTACAGGCGATCCGAGGTCGGGAAGTGGAAAGGGGTGAGTTTTTAAGGGTAGAAAACGATTTATCTCGATTACTGGCAAAACTACAAGTCCTATGGAAAAACGTAAAATAGCAAAATTGTAGGCAATAAAAAGATCTAGAACTTTTGTATTTACACTTTTTTCACATAACCTCAAAATTTATGTGAAAATTCAAATAAACAAGTTTTTGGTTTTTTATTTTTATCTTTTACAAAAAAAAAAATTTTCACGAAATTTGGTGAAAACTTACCTTTTTACGTTCCAAATACACTGTAATTTTTTTGATTTAAAATATTTATTTTTTCACCTTATTTTGACTGAATATCGAAAAAGCACCCTAATTTTCAATCGAAAATTCTCACGTCAAAATATTTGCTTTTTTAACAAAGTCGGTGGGCTTTTTGTTCGTTGAAATCTCTACTTTCTGATGGTGTCAAAGAAAATATACATTACTATTTAAAAAATGCAAAGAAACGAAAAAAACTCGAATCCGATATTTTTTTAAATTATTATGTACAATTTTGAGCTATTTATTAAAATGTATACTTTAATTACTCGAAAAACGTAAGATTCCATGTTACATTGATAAACAAAAAAATTACAAATCCATAAAACATAAAGATCGCAAAAAACATGCGAAAATAGTTGTTCTAAATATAATTAAAGGTAGGATTTAAAGGGGATTTCATCACATTAACCATTGTAATGTATATTCTTATTACACCATCAGAAAGTATAGAGATTTCAACGAACAAAAAGCCCAGCGATTTTTTTAAAAAAGCAGATATTTTGACGTGATTTCGATTGAATTGGTTGCTTTTTCGATATTAGGTAGATAAGTCAAAATAAGGTGAAAAAATAAATATTTTAAATCAAAAAAATTACAGTGTATTTGGGACATAAAAAGGTAAGTTTTCACCAAATTTCGTGAAAAAAAAAAATTGTAAAAGATAAAAATAAAAAACCAAAAACTTGGTTATTTGAATTTTTCACATAAATTTTGAGGTTATGTGAAAAAAGTGTAAAAACAAAACTTGTAGATCTTTTTATTACCTACAACTTTGCCATTTAACGTTTTTCCATAGGACTTGTAGTTTTGCCGAAAATCGAGATAAATCGTTTTCTACCTTTAAAAGCTCACCCCTTTCCACTTCCCGACCTCGGATCGCCCGTAAATTATTTTTCCTTTCATTTTTGTTATATTCTGTTCCTTTTCCAATGGGTTTCCTCCTACTATTATTTTTTTTCACTTTTTACCATTTTCAAAGGCTTCAAGCCCTGGTCTAAATCAGTAAAATCAGCATTATCAAACAAACAACAAAACTTTAATAAGCTTCTTTGAAAGCACACACCATCAATCCTAAATAACTATCGGATTTCTTTTTTTTATTATCTTACCGTTAGGTTTACGTTACATATAGCTGGTCCAGACAAAAGAAGTTTAACAATTTCCAAGTTTCCCGACCAAGCAGCCAGATGCAGTGGGGATGACCCCTTACTATCGATAATATTTGGAGATGCATCATGTTCAAGCAATAGTCGGACAATGCCACTAAAAGAATAACGGTATATTAAAGAAAAATATTGAAAGCAGAAAAACAAATATTTACGTATGTCCGTTTAGGGAAGCATGATGGAGCGCTGAATATCCACTGGTATCCTGGACATTAGCACCAGGTCCTCTTCTTAAACTACAAATAAAAAAAAGAAAACTGTTTACATCCTACAACGTCCAATTTTTAGTATTTAGTAAATAGAGCATGGACTTGGAAGAAGTCCATTGTTTCTCAAGGAGACCTGAATTTTGATACTAATCTCAGGAAAAGTTTTGGCAGCAAATTTTTTTTTATTCCGTGACATAGGTTTCGCTCTAGAAGATCTTTCTCTATAGAGCATGGAAAGAGAATACATTTTCTAGTATGGGTTAAAAAATCTGAGTTATGTATGACGACATTCATTGGCTTTTCATTAAATTTATTAATTGATTACCCCTTTCATTTACTGAAAAAATAATTAAACAAAAAATGCGAAAACCCACTCACGTAATAGGAGCTTATCGAACCAAATACAAGGTTATAATCGGCGGCTAGACTCACTAAAAAATTATGGGATGGGTAATGGCGTGATGTACAGTTGACGACAGATAATTTCATACACTAAACTGTGAAACTGTAAATGCTACTTTTTACTTTTGTAACGTGTTGTTAATTGCTATCTTGATATCTGTCAAAGTATTGTGATTATCTTATTTGATTTAAAAAAGCCTCATTTAAGTATTATTGAAAAAGCAAGAATAATATGTTTAGTAGAAATAGGATGGTCTTATGGAAAAATAGCTGATCATTTTAGAGTACCTAGAAGTACTGTTCAAGGAATTGTAAAAAAATGGCGCTATCATCAAACACTTTAAAGGTCTGTTGGGTGTGGTTGAAATAATAGAAAATCATCAAATGAAGAAGACCGAAATTTGGTGGAGTATTTAAGGCAAAATCCATTTGAAACTGCTGTATCCGCTATGCACATAACAGGATTCCCTGCTTCATCTAGAACTGCGCAACGCCGAGTAAGACAATGTTCCGGATTAAGAAATCGAGCAGCTGCATCCAAACCGTTTTAAAAAAATAGCGATAAGGAACAAAGAATTGGGTTTGCTATGCAATATTTACCAGAAAATGATTTTTTTTGGCAAAATGCTATCTTTTCCGGTATGAAAACTTTTTAGTCTACATATTATAATGGAAGGATTCGAGTATATAGACCAGCAAATTCCCGATATGATGAGAAGTATACTCAAAAAAAGCAAACCAGTGGACGTTTCTTCGTTAATGTGTGGGCATGGATAAGTGTTTACGGTGCAGGTTGTATGCTGGAATATTGGTGGAACACTAAACAGTAATACATATCTTCAGATTTTGGAAAAATCAACGTAACATGTCTGCCTTGGTGCTCAAGAAGTCCTGATTTAAATCCAATTGTAAATGTTTGGGGATTTAAAAAAATGTACAAAATAAATTTTAAACCACAGAATGAAATAGAGTTATTTGAATTGAAATAAAAGAAATTTGGGAAGGGCTAACTCCGGATTACACCAGAAGTATTATTTTGTCAATGCTAAGAAGATTACGATTAGTGTTAGAATCCAATGGCGCGGCAATTAAATATTAGTATTTTGTTTGTTAATAAATTTACCCTTTTTGCCTTTATACTTTTGTAGTTTTCCTGGTATTATTTTATAATTTTCTTATTTCGCGGCTGTAATTTAACAAAATAACAACCATATTTAGAAGTAAAACCATTATTACTTATGGTAAAAAATCTTACATACAATAATTTACAGCGATGTTCTTCAGCTGGTGTTCTATCCAGGTATACGCAGCAAGGTGAGAAACCCGTTTTACCCAATTTTGTTGTAATTGAGTTATGTATGGGTGGAGTGTACGAATTGATATGTCGTCAACTGTACGTTTAAGTGTTTTTAAACTCTTTCTCTCCTTTATTTTAGAATGTTGGTGAGTGCCGAATATGGTAAATATTGGCGTGATTCTTCTTAAAATATATATTCGACAAGTTAAACCTTTGAGCAACAATTATTGATCAGTCCCATCAGTTATCTTTAATAAGAAAATCGATTTCTTGATTTCGAGGGCTGCAAGTGTTTTTTCTTAAGGCCATGGTCATGACCACACCTAGGTTAACGTAGACTTTATATAAAAGGTCGTTACCTAGATTAGTTTTTAGGCGTGACCTCAGCTACTTATAATAAACAAGACAATAGTTGCGTGTTTTCATTGATAAATGTAGGTACGATGAAACTAAATATAACGTTAATAAAGTTAATTAATAATAATAACCATAACATACTTTCATATTCCACGTAATGAAATATTTTATGAGCAGTAAAAACTAAAGGGCTGAATTTTCAAACGTGGGGTGTGGCAAAACGGCCAAAACAAAATCGATCGATTAAACCGACGTATCTCGACTAAAAACTTTACAAAATAAATATCAGTTTGAGCCAATAGACGATTACAAAAGTATTTGGTTAAAAAAATTATCTATTGTTCGTAGCTTTTCTATTATTCTGTGTAAAAATTTTGGCGTTACGTTTTTCCCTAATTGTCAGTATCTATTACACACTAAAATTCTTCTAAATAGTTTGAATGCAGTTTATCCTAGTGAGTTATGTATACCTACAATTATATAACATAAATACAGAAAAAAATAGTACCTGGTTTAGAAGTTATAGCTGATTTTGAGTATCAAACACAACATAATAAAATAGGAAATACAAATATTTAAGAACAAATAAGGGTTTGTTTCACATGCTTATTAATTAGTAACGACCTGAAGCATTTTTCCTAAATGAACACTTTTAATTACGAACAAAGGAAGACCTATACTCCTTCAAACAATCAAATGTAATTTAATTTACGAATTTGGACTCGAAAAAATTGTCACCTACGGCGCTTTTTCAATATGTGTCGGACAGAATAATTGCGAAAACTTATGAACCCCCCATAAAAACCTTTGTGTACGCCACTGCCTATGAATATTATACAGTGAACTGATGCTTAGATAATCTGGTATAATTATAACATTATTAAACCATTTTTCTTATGTTTTATATGCCGTTCATGACACATTATATTTAATGATATAAATATTAAACCAACTAAATACTATTTAATGCTTTACTAAGTTAATGTAAGTTCAAAATGTAATTAAAAAATAATTGTGAGCGTTAAAATAGATAATATGGTAAAAACCAACGATCGCAAACCAAAGATAGACACTTTACATGGATAATGAAACCGGCGTTATGAGTAGGGGTGTGCAACAAAATCGATAAATCTCTTATTAATCAATTAATCGATTAGAGATAATTTTTTTATCGATTATTAATCGAAAAAAAAAACTATTTTTCGATTAATCGATTATTCGAAAAAAAATTTTACGATTTTTTGATTACCTAATCGATTATTAAGTAATCGAAAAAAAACTATTTTTCGATTAATCAAAAATCAAAACAAAATCGAAAAAAAAATGATTTTTCGATTAATCGATTAACCAAAAAAAATATTTTTCGATTAATCGATTAATTAGGTACCTATTCGAAAAAAAATTTACGATGTTTTGATTAATCGATTATTAATCGAAAAAAAAAACATTTTTCGATTAATCATTTTTTTTTTCGATTAATCAATTCCTCAAAAAAACTATTTTTCGATTATTCGAAAATATAGGTATGTTTTTGGATGATTGAAGTTGCTAGTTACATAATATTATTGCTGTAAGTCTCTATATATATTTATTAGCAACCCTATTACCTTGAAAATCGGTTTAAAAAATATTATAGCATATTATTGCTCTGTGCAACAAAATCGATTATTCGATTAGAGAAAATTTTTTTTATCGATTAATCGAAAAATCAATTATTAATCGAAAAAAACTATTTTTCGATTAATCGAAAAAAAAACTATTTTTTGATTAGGTAATCGAAAAAAAATAAAAAAAAAATATTAAAACAGGTCAATTTAAAAAATGAACTACTTCTCTGAAATATAACGTATAGAAGCAAAAAAATCGTCCTCAAACTTGGCTTTGCACCAGAACGCGTAGGCATGTCGTAAATCACCATTATTTAACCTAATTCCTGTCATAAATAAAATAATAGCACTGAATAAGGACTAAGGCTTATTTTGAGGTTTAGTTTATACTATACTTAAATACTATAAAATAATATAGGTAGATAGGTCGGTAGGTATATTAAAATATATTTAATAACAACAGTAGGTAACACATGAAAAATATTTTTCCCCGTCCTACCTATAAAAACAGGTTAAAATATGTTTGAAAAAGTGGCATTCATAAGTTTGTTGGATCGTAAATAATATTTCCCATACTTACTCTCAGTCAAATGCAATATAAGTATATTTTGATTTTGTGTTGGTATAATGAATAATGATAACGGAAAAATAATATTTTAAATAAAACCAGAGAATTACGAAATATAAATCAAAAGTTAACAAGAGACATATTCTACTAGGTACTTCATAAAAAAATAACAATTGATGTACCTGTGAGGCAAAATAGAATGAATCAAGAAACAATAGGTAGGTTAGGTTAGGTTAGGTTAGAGTGGCAGACCTTTGGCATTGACCAAACAGTCACACGGTGGTACCTACCTATCTACCTACTGTACAATGTTATAAATGCATTTCAATTAGGTTTCATCCCGGGTATCTTTAATTATGTAAAGCCCCACGTTGGGCGCCAAAATATACTTAAAATCGTATCGGCTACCAAGATTAAAATCATTTTATTTGTTTTTTTAATGATTAGTAGGTAAGTAGGTACAATGGAAAGAGATAATTATATCAATAAATTATACCTACGTTACAACTAGGTACAAGGTCAAATTGAACTTTTCTAGTAAAACTAAAAATGCATTTTATTATATGAAGCCCATAGTTGGGCGCCAAAATGTACTTTGTTCCCATGATACTGGTTATAACCATTATGCATTGTTCTTATATACCAATAAAATTCTTTTATTCGTTATTCTAGTGATGATAACAGTGGAAATAGATAAATTAGGTATAAGTTACAATAAGTACATAGTCAAATTGAATCTCCTAGTAAAACTAGGTAGGTACATCAGAAAATCAAAAATATATTTTTGCATTTATTTTATTGGGGTTTTATTGGATTATATTGGTATATTCGTTTTATTGTTCAACGGTTTATAACTAACTTAGAGATAAACTATTGTAATCATGCACTGAAGCATAAATGAATAGAATTCGACTATTTAGGATACCTAGTACCTAGGTATACGTTTGTGTAGCAAATTCAAGGACTTAAAAATAGTAGGTATAGGTATAATCGCACTTAATTTTTTTAAATTCCACGTAAGTACATACCTACCTAACATACATAATTTATGATAAATGGTTAAATTTTGTCGCTTCCACTGAATTATTCAGTACTTAGTACCTATACCTAATTATTTCAACCCTATAACTAAGTAACCTAATTTTGTTTTTCTACAGAAATTTAAAAGGAAAATAAAATATTTTAGGCTTTGTGTTTATTGCACCTTAACTTGGTTTTAAAAAACCATTAGGTATATATGACTAATTCGAACGTGCTTAATAACAAAAACAAAATAATCTGACAGCTGATTATAACCCACCTTGCAAGGGGACCACTCCTTTTCGCTCTTTGCCCTAATATCTTCTCAACTACGGCTGTATTACCCTTTCTAGCAGCTTCCAAAAATTCTTGGTCCTTACCCATACCCGATTATTTTATTATTCATTCAGTCGAAACTTCATTTTGCACATTTTTACTCGCGATAGTAACGTACTATACGTTCATTGATTACACCGGCCACCATATTGCGATTGTCGCGCCTCTAGCGACTACTAGTTGAGCTAGACGGTTGTGTAGCCACAATACAGAGACGATCGGTGGGTAAATATCGATCGTGCTCCGACTTGAACGACCAACGTGCGACCACATTAAACTTGAGACCGGTTGTGTTTAGCTTTACTGCATGTAATTCTTCTGAATGTTCACGTTTTTCGAGGTAACAGATGTTCGGAATTGACCTGGGAGTAGGAAATTCCCTGAAAACGTCTCACGTGACTGTTAAAAGAACCGTTTTCTGTTAAATCTCTGGTGGTGAGTGGAATGATCGTATATTATCGTAATGGACTGAAGGCGTACATATAAACAATGTTTTCGGTACAGTGCAGTGAATAATTTGTAGTTATATCGCTAACCGATAAGAAATAACGCCTTGTGTCGAAGAGAGAAGTGAATTGTGTCCAAATGTAACTAAATAATAGTAAATAATAAAGTGAAAACGAATATTGTTGTCAAACGCTAGACATGATTAAATGTGTGCATTTTAGCCACTTTTGGCTTTTGATTGCGATAGTTCCAGCTAGCTTCTGCAGTCATAGTATGTATTTCATCTAGTCGTTATTAGATTAAAATAGAAAATATCAAATTAACTTATAAAACTAATTTCAGGGAATACATAAACTTAACCTAACTTTATCAGACATTGTATGTTCATGATCTTTATGTAACAGTAAGATAACTATTTAAATAGGCATTTCAGAATAGTTTTTAGAAATTGCATGTTGTAAGAGAATTTGTATAGGGAGGGATTAGTTAACTACAGGATTTTGTAACTTACTATTATCGGTTGGCCGAAAGAACTTTGAAATCATTTACTCACCAATCAATTGATATATTATAGTAAGTAACTCGAATTTAATATAATAGACGGTAAACCGTTTCTTCCACTCTAAAAAGAGTGTGCTACTAATGAACAAGATTAATTATTTTTGTCTTTGATACACAGTTTTATATTAAATTTTGGCAAAAGACAATCAGAATAAGTAACTTTTATTTGTTTTAATTAATCCCTTTTCGTATTTATTGTAATAAAAATTGTATATTAACTTGTTTTACTTTATTGACGCTCCCTTGTTAACCCCGTCTAAAGTTTTGTATAAAACGCGAAATCTGTCAACTTTAATTATTAACCTACTTTTTGAACTTCATTCAGTCAATCATATATAATATGAGAAGCCATATTAGTGTATCTGATTAGATACCCTTAAAGCAATAATGTATTTGGGTCATTCTCATCAGGTTCACTTAAAACTGTAGTAATTTTGTAACCAACCTTATAACAAGTAATTAACTCAAAATTGGGTAAATCGGGTTACTTTACATTCAGTGAGTACCGTTCAATATGTGGTCAAAACTTTTTCTAAGTATTTTACGAAAAACTGGGGATTTTAGAAAAAAATAAAAACGGAGGTGAGATAAGTTGAAACGGAGGTGAAAATGTGTACAGCAGGTGATTTGAGGAAACTTATAATTAAAAATATACTGATCCCTGTTATTTAACGTAGGATATGGCAAGTTTGTTACTATGTCAGACTTATTTGTCAGAGATACATCTTCATTTTCTGGAAAATGAAATTTGTCTGCACTGACTTTTCGCAAAAATTGTATGCTGAAGTTATTTTTCCCTTCAGCCAACAAAATAGGCCCGACATAGTTTTTGACAGATTTTTTTGTCAGAAACCTGACTAGAAAAAAATTATTAATTTTGAGGGCTTGCTTCTTCGGCATTACATTTTCCTGATTCTGTGCATTCTCAAGATCTTGTAAGTTGCTAGTTTTATTGTCTCCGTTTTCGTCTTCTGAGTCACTATATATATCAGTATATCGTAGGTTCTCATCACTTCACCAAAAACTAATCTTCTTCTTACTTCTTCCGTATTTCCAGATTTAATTATTAAATCAGCCCGAGTATCTGGCGATGCTATTTCTTGCTCAATTACTGACACTTTTTTATCTTCTAAGAAATTATTCTTTAGTCTTGCCGCTCTCATTTTGTACTTATTTCTTTGAGCTCTAATTTTGTGCAATTCTGCCTTCAAATTCTCAACTTTTTTATTTCATTCTTTTAAATGCTTTCTTCTTCTTTTCTTTGCACTACTTTTTAAGTTCTTAATGGATAGTCCGAGAACAGGAACGGGAGGTGGCGTAGAAGGAGGAGAATAGTCCTCTAATTTTTTTAATTTTTCAATTTTTTCTTGTGTCTTGCCGCCCTCTCTTTCCAATTTTTTCTTAATGTCCTCTGGTTTCTTTCTGTCAAATCCTTCACACTTCTAATTTTTCCATCTGCCTTTCTTCTGGTATATCTTTCTCTTTCTTTTCTCTTAGCTTCCTCATATCTGATTGGGTCATTTTTAATCTGTACCCGTTTGCGTCGCATTCGGTCTCGCGCCTTTTTTTTTGCTTCATCAGCTTTTGACGGCATATTTTTTCGACTAAAAATATGTATATGATTATCATGCAATAAACTATTTTTTTAACATAAGGTGAGCAACTCTTGAAAGTGAAAATCCGTGATATTTATTATATCTCCCTTTTTTGTATAAAACGGGCATAAATTAAAAAGAAATATATCTGATCACCTTATTTAATACAAAGAATACCTTTAAAATTCACCTCCGTTTTGGCTAATCACCCCCGTTTCTAACGATTATGAACGGAGGTGAACAGAACGGAGGTGAATTTTATTTAAAAATATCCTAAAATTGACAAAAACTCCAATATTTAAATTAAACAAATATAAAAAGTTGACAGCCAATTAGTATTTAATTATTATTAACTAATATCCATACATATTTTTTAACTAACTTACCCAAAACAAGTGGAATGGAGGTGAAACAATAGTCCGGTCACTTAGATTCTAACTTGATTGAAAAATAAAGAAAACGCGACCTTCTCCTATTAGGGCCAAAAACAGACTGAAATTAGCTGCATATTTTACTGGCGCAGCTCATCCACATACAGAAATCTAATAGGCTAGTTCGATGGCGCCATCTTACATTTGTTTTTTGAACTATGCACCTTAGCACGGAGGTGAATGGTTGACTAGTAACAAGCCGTTTTCATTTTTTTTATTTGCTATTCGCTATGTTTCTATTTTTTAATGTTTAGAATTTAGAAGTTCATTTATTTTTGCAAACGTTGGACACTTAGGTTTTGTGATTTATATCTAAGAAGAACAATAAAAATATCAGTAATCTTAAACACATTGAAAAATAACATCGAACGGAGGTGAATTTTCTTATAGGTACTGTCAGGCACATTTGGACACATTTAATATTTTTTTTTAACATTTTTATATATTAAGGAAATACATTTTAATGTATTCCATTCACTTCCTGCCAAACCTGATTTTATTGATTTTTATACTTAGAATAATAATCAAGTAACATGCTTCCACTGAATTTGGTGAGAATGACCCATTTACATGTTGCAAATGTAGTAGAAAGTATTTTATTTGGGGACGTATTTTTTTAAGTAGGTACCCTTCGGCACTTTTTATTTTAAAAATATTTAAGTTAATTGCAATGCACATCAATGCTGAATTATATATTAAATTTCAGATGGCCCAATCTGGATGGTGGATTTACTAAATGAAAATCCAGGCAACATCACCTCCATTAATTCTGTGATAGAGCAAGAGCAATATTTGATTAGTGTAATTAACATTAACCCTAAAGTTAGTTTTTTTCTAATACAACTTCATTCTTTTATTGAGAATGTAACACTGTCTTATGAAGATTCTTTAGATATCAACTCTTTTGTAACTGGAAGTAATATAGGATTGGTATGGAGAAGGAATATGGGAAGAAAGTCATTAAAAAGCGATACAACAAGATTTTATCTCATGCGAAGTGAACCTATTGCTAAAAATATCGAGGTATTATTGTCCATTTCTACTTATGACAAAGACGGTAAGCATCCGCCTCGGCTTCTACCAGATTAATTAAATAATTATATTATCAATTACGATCCATAGCGATTAGATTAAGATATGAAAAAGAACCACTAAAAGCTTTAGCGAATTCGTATTTTTCCTTCCAAAGAGCTCGTTAAGTTATCATGAATTAGTATAATATACCTAGTCGTTTTAATATAACAAAAATATAAGATTGACTAATGTAGTCTAGTAGGTAGGTAGTAGTAGGTACCCCTTTTTGTCAAATATTCTAAGAAAAAAAATGTATTTTAGATCCTGTACCAGGAGGTTGTAACATGAAATATGAGACTGAAATAGCACCATATCAAAAGATCAGATATGATGAAAATACTATAACAGTTAGTAGTCAGCCTCCATCAAGAAACGAAGAATTCTGCAACAAGGACAATGTTACTTCAAATATATATTATCTATACTTAAAAGAGAGTAACAATGACACCAAGGAATATTTTCTTGGTATAGAAAGGATGATGTCTGTAGAAAATATTCGAAAATACGGAAAGAAAGCACCTTTGGGTCTAGGAAATAAATATGAGCAAATTTACAATTTGTACAGAGGTACAGGAAGGGTATTTGCAATAATATCAACGCTAAACGGAAAAAGTTCTGCTTATGTACCTATAGTGTCATATGGATGTAATATTCGTAACTGGATGGAGGAATGTGACGGACCAGGTAAATTTTTAGAATCCCAAAAAACTAGTTTAGTCAAGGTTACATTTTTTAGTTGGTATTGAATGGAAACTGATTTGCGCGTTTCTTCTTATATTGGGTGCTTTTGTATGCTTTGGAGGACACAGATTTTTTAAGACTGGACTGTTTACAATTGGTTTCATATTTGGTACTACAGTAGCATTGCTTTTGGTTTCGATTGACGATTATTTGTCAAGTGCAGGTAAGTAAATAAATAACGTATACATAACGTATTTTAAAAAACTACTAAATATGTTTGAGAAGGTTTTCCTTATTCATACGATTTTTTAATACTTACACATCAATTTTTCAGTTAAAACTATATATTCACTTGGTGTTGGATTTGTTTGCGGATGTATGTGGCTCCTTTTATGGTGGAAATTTGGTGCACCTCTATTTTCAGTTCAACTTACGTTTCTGTTATCAGGCATCCTAATAGCTTCAGCAATTTTATATAATGAATTGGGTAAGGAAACTTCTTTCATTAAAAATTATTTTTGAAAATATGTAACGGTATTTAAGTTAGAGAAGACTTAACGTAATAATTTTACAATAATTGTTAGTAGAGTTATCTAGCGATTACACGATATTATTATAATACCTTACTAGAGATTTAAACTAATTAACTCTCTTTGAGAAGAATATCAAGTAAAATTATTTCAATTCCCAAAAAGTAATACTTAACTTACTTTTAGGAGAACTTATTTTTCTTACGGACGATGTCATATTCTGGCTAGTATTCTCAGCCATAGTCTTGATTACCATGATGCCAATATTCTGTTATCCCTCCCACTACCATATGGTAGCCTTAAGTCTTCTGGGATCATATGCATTTGTAGTCGCAATGAACTACTACATAGGAGGCAATTTACCATATATTTTAATAAACACTTATCGAAGAATAACTGTGGAGAATTTTGGAATGGTGGTGGTTGATCCACCCTATCAACTGTTGGGTAAGCGTAAACTTAATTGACCACGTTTCAAGTATATTCGGTTCTTATATACCAATCAGGAATTTAGATCAGTCAGTTGTTGGCATAACCTAAAGACGGGTAATAATAAATAATAATATATTGACCAAATAATGATTTATCTATATTTCTGATCATTTTAAGTGATGCGCTTTACGCTGGAATGGATATTTCGAATCTAAAAGAAATATTTGCAATAATAAAGAGTTTTATAGATTGCGAAACCCAGTGATAAAAATATAGTAACCAACATTTTTATTTTCAGATTTGTCTCAAACATTCTTATGGGCCTTACTCTTTGGAATTGGTGTTTATGTCCAATATAAACATTCTGTAGGCAAGGCACCTTTTCCACCAAATAGAGCTGTCGTAAGTAGAGGGATTTCCGCCAATGAAAGAACGCCTTTGTTACGATCTGAATATCTTATATTACCAACTGCGCCTGAAAGAAGTGTAGTCAGTGAAGGGGCACCTTTAATATATCCTGCCGTTCCACCACTATATGAAGCCAACTTATTCAGGGATAGGGTGCGTCCACCTCCTTATTGCCCTTAAACCCTTATTTTATGTAATATTATATTAATTGTACATTTTACACACTATCGAAAATTTGTCAATGTTTGTATAGTTAAATAAAAATAAAAACATTTTTGTACTATTGTATAAAGATAATAAATAGCTGAAACTTAAGATACCTATATTAAGGTAGTAAAGGGTTTTACCGAAAATGCCAACTTCTCTTAGAAAAATTAATGTTTGCCATAAGCAAACATTTTAAAAACGTCTCGATGCGAGGGTAAGCAATGTCGGGCAAAAATAAGAACCACTAAAATAATAAACTGTGTGTCTGGAAAAGAAAACCTATTTCCACTTGTAGTGGAAAGTTCAAAATTTTTACATGTCTAGCTTATGGCACCAATATGTAGGAAAAAATATGGATTTTCGAAATTTTTAACCGGTCAAGTTATAGAACTTAGAAAATGTAATATATTTCTTGACAAATGGGGAGGGAATGGCCAAAGGGACACTGCGTCGGCAGCGAAGGCCTTTACATTGGCCATGGGACCCTTTCCAATTCGATGGATCTTAAAGTGCATTCCTGCGGGCTATTTATTTAAGAAAAGAAAAATTATTTTTATTCGCATTATTATTTATTGGGATTGGGAAAACTAATTCGCACAGTAATAAATTCACAAAAAAAAACAATCATTTTTATTTACTAATTTATTCCACAAACTAATTTTACACATCTACACAGAAAAATGTGCTACATTTAGTGCATTTTAAATATTATTAAAATTAATCACAGCAACAATAACTTACCAACATTTACGATTTACATCTAAATTCTTATTATACATAATAATTTTTTAAAAGCTTCCAGTTCATTAAAAAGAGTAGGTAAACATCTTTTAGTCGTTTTTTTGTAAAAGATTTTGATGCAAAACGGAAATACTAAGGGGATCGGTGTAATTTTTCTTTATTTTATGCAGGGACGCTTACATTGGGATCTTGTAAATGGTAAAAGATACAGCTAAGATTCAATTAGGACAATGTGCCGCAATTTAAACATGATCAACAAGCCGAAAATTCTCGTTTCGGTATAATCTACAGTATGATATAATATGTCGTGTACCGGGTGGTCAACTAAGAATGGCCGCCGGCTATATCTCAGAAACTACTAAACATAGAAACTTGGAAAAAAAAAATTATGATTAAAGCGATCATGAGAAAATTCTGGAAATTACTTTCAAGTTCGTCATTTCGCCGCAAGGGGGCGCAATTAAAAATTATTTTTTTTAATTTTAAATTTCTCCGAAAATCCCCATATTAAGGTATAACTCTAATTACATCATTGGAAAGCTTAGACAATTTTGCATCATTTTGGTTTAAGGCTCGTTGACGTACCGACCTTGATAAGAGTGGGGGAAGCTATTGAATGTGTAAACATTAAAATCGCTGTAACTTCTAAACGCTCTATCCGATTTTACTAAATTTAAGCTTGTTTGAAAGGGAAAGGTAAGTACCTTCAGTCGTCGTATCCAAGGATACACGATAGTTTCTAATAAAATTGCTAGAGGGCGCAATTTGTAATAATAACAGTTTTTTTGATTTTATCCCGAAAATTCCAATCATACGGTATACTTATGACATCATAATCAAAAAGTAAATAAAATTTACAAGAAAAGACGTGAAAACTGCAGTTCGATATCTTTGTTCGTTTCAGAGTTATTGCCGAAACAATAATTTTTAATACAAATTGCGCCCTCTAGCAATTTTATTAGAAACGATTGTGTACCATTGGATATGACAATTAAAGGTACTTACCTTTATCTTCCAAACAAGCTTAAATTTAGTAAAATCGGATGAGGCGTTTAGAAGTTACAGCGATTTTAATGTTTACACGTTCACTTGATAAGAGTGGGAGAAGCCTATTGAATGTGTAAACATTAAAATCGCTGTAACTTCTAAACGACTTATCCGATTTTCCTAAATTTAAGCTTGCTTGGAAGAAAAATATAAGTACCTTTAAGTGTCATAGCTATGGAGAACTATAGGGTAGGAGGCCGATCGACAATGGCAGCATTTTCAAATTCTGTCCCGGTTTTATTGGTTAGTTCGCTATTGGCCGATAGATAGCTCTCGCGTCCGAAGTGGGCTGATGTTGTCTTCTTCTTCTTCGTTTTTAATATGGAAAACTAAATCCTCCATAGTTTTTACCTTTTACTTAAACCCTTTATTTTTCTGTGCTTTTATTTTTGACAATTGACATTTTATTTTTCGAAATAATAAATAACGTTTGAAGGCAAGACAAGACAAATAACGTTGTATTGTAATTAATTTTCATATTTATAATGAATAATGGTACAATTTATAAAAGTAGAGTTTGCTTTGTGTCGGGGTGTAAGACAGGATCTTCTTTAGAGATGAAACGCAGCCAAATAAGTCTCTTTCTAGCTCCAAAGGTAAAACATTCTAGCTAGAATGTTCCTGTATTTTAAAAACGAAGCATCGTTGGAACTTTATACAGGCCGAGTTTACTAATAAGTATATCAAAGTAAGTGTAAATTCATATAAAAGTCCTTATTTGTTCCTTAAAGAACTAATTTAAATAAAAATAGTTATCGCGTCCATAAGAAACCATTTATTTGATAGCCCACTTCGAACACGAGCGCCACCTTACTGCAACTCGTAAAGCTGAATTACCGATGCTAATTTGGGACCGAATCCAATGCATTGCGATCGGCCTCCTACCTCAAGTCCTCCATAGTCATAGCCAATGGTACAAAATCGTTTCTAATAAAATTGCTAGAGGGCGCAATTTGTATTATAAATTATTGTTTTGGCAATAACTCTGAAACGAACAAAGATATCAAACTGCGGTTTTCACATATTTTCTTGTAAATTTCATCTACTTTCCGATTATGATGTCATAAGTATACTGTATGATTAGAATTTTCAGGATAAAATCAAAAAAACTGTTATTATTACAAATTGCGCCCTCTAGAAATTTTATTAAAAACTATTGTGTATCATTGGATATGACGATTGAAGATACCTTTCCCTTCCAAACAAGCTTAAATTTAGTAAAATCGGATAAGTCGTTTAGAAGTTACAGCGATTTTAATGTTTACACTTTCAATAGCTTCCCCCACTCTTATCAAGATCGGTACGTCAACGAGCCTTAAACCAAAATGATGCAGAATTGTCTAAGCTTTCCAATGATGCAATCAGAGTTCTACCTTAATATGGGAATTTTCAGAGAAATTTAAAATTTAAAAAAATAATTTTCAATTGTACCCCCTTGTGGCGAAATGAGGAACTTGAAGGTAATTTCCAGAATTTTCTCATGTCCGCTTTAATAATAATTTTTTTTTCCAAGTTTCTATGTTTAGTAGTTTCTGAGATATAGCCGGCGGCCATTCTTAGTTGACCACCCGGTACAAATGACTACCACATATCCAATGTTTTTAAATAATAATAAGGGCATAGCAGGCATAAATCGGATACATGAAAGAACTTAGACAATCTTAATGATTTTGAAAATACCTCTATAAGAAGCAAAATGCTGAGAAATGAAACCAAAATAGAAACACGTTTTTAAACAACACAGGATGTCCCACAACTAAGGAACCATATATAGAGCAACAGGAGACAGTCAGTAGACTCGAAAATAGGTCAGTTATGTTTCTTATGATAAAATCTCCACGATTAATTTTCAATAAATTATTTGAATGTGTCTTGCCTTCTAGCATTTAAGCCTTAATACCTCAAAAACTGAAATATCGAGATTTGATGAAGTACCTACAACTTTTTTACGTATAATACTCTTTGATAATTTAAGGTGAGGCGGTCAGAAATAGGTATACAGGGTGTCCGGAAATGATGAGCAAAAATTTAGGGGATAATATATAACCTATAAAAAGTACCATGATTCCTAGACAACATTTAAGCGGCAGCAATAAACGCAAGAAGAAAAGAATGATAGAAAATTAACGAGAAAAGCAAAAAGATGCAATGTTGTCTTAAAAGGGTTAAATCATATCTGAGAAACTTTTTGAACGAAGATAATTTATCATCTTAACATGGAAAATGAAGTACTAGAAAATATAGATTCAATTGAAATTATTAACCAATTTGCAGAAATGAAAATGCGCAAACGAAAAATTTTAATATTTTAATTTAATGACCATTTTCTGGTTATTTGTGTTCTGTGTTTGTTCTATTATTTATTTTGTGTTAAATATAAATGTTAGTTTTTGACAGTTCTACTTGTTTTTATTGTTTTTTTAAATAAAAAAGGGCGTGGCTCCCAAAAAGTTTTTGCCTGCGGCGCTATTTTTTTGAGGGGCCCCCAGAGGGTTTGTGGGTCTAGGGCCCACTTGAACCAAAAATAGGCCCTGCCTACAGGGTGTTACGGAAATTACTTATTATATTTATTTGGGTTTAACAACCGTATCTATAAATAGGTCATTTTCACAACACTGTATAGTACAAATTAAAATTCATAATTAAAATTGAAAAAAAAAATCAATTAGAATATTTTTTTTTGGGGAAAAAAAATGGCAACGTGTCGTTTAGCAATTTTTAAAAATACGAAAATACTATCGGAAAACTAAATTTTCAGACAGACAGAACACTTGAAGCATTATTTTTTCTCGTAAAAGAAAAATTAATTTAAAACAAGAATTAATTTAAATAATGTTTTTATACACCTAATTCCCCCCTAGTTCTGTTGTTCTTAAACGATGTAATAGGAAATATAGCTATTCATAAGCTATATATCATATTTATAGTTTAGCTTAGTGAAAAAATAAATACGTATCACAATAACTGAAGAAAAATGTCACTGGAAAATTTCATATCAAACTATTTACAAGTGTATACTTTACATCATTTACAAATACAATCGAAACCAAAAAGATTTAATAATTTAACGTTTGAGTTATTGCAGTTTTTCTAGTTACGTTGCTACAAAAGACATTGCTTAATTAATTGCTTTTGTAAACAGACATGTTAGCAGATAATGTTTACTTATTATTTATACACATTTATGTTTAAAAGAGTTTTGAAAATGTTTTAATATATGTATACAGAATGTACAATAATTATACCTGTAATTTACAGCGTTTTTACATAATATACTACAAAATTTATTTACCCTGCATTCTTACAATAATTTGAATTTGTTGACGTCTTTTTAAATGTACATTTGAGGCATAATTTTGACTCTACTTTCTCCACAACAACTTAAGACAGTGTGAGTTTGTAACTTGGAATAAATTCAATAAATCCAGTATTTTTTTTTTAGAAAAATGCTTGGACAATGGGAATTTACATTTTAAGTTGTGGTATTTTTTATAAAAAAAATATTGGAATAGTGTGTCTCAAAATATGACGATATCGATCATTTTTTTGAATGGCAACCCTAGATTTATATTGACTATTTTTATGGTGCATATTAGGTTTTACATACAGTGTGACCGTTAAAGTCCGCATCATATGGGATGTTTTTTATTAATAGCTTTATTCGAAATTTCACTTTGGCATCAAGTTCTGCTTCAATCGAGATGAAAATTAAGCAAAAAAAAAGTAGTCACGTGATTCGCATTATCTGTCAAATTTTAAGTTTTTCCAAAAAATAATTCAAAAGTGGGGGTTATTTCTGAAAGTATCGAAAAAAGTTATTAGAAAAAGTTTTTTTAAATGCAGTTTCTAGCCCACACGCAAAATTTAAGCTGCATAAGATAATTTTGATTTTTTACGCATATTTTATAAATTGCACCACTTTTGCAAAATAAGACTCGACGCAACCTACATAAAACTTCTTAGTTTTGACAATGCTTTATTTCAGCTACATTTTCTTTAAAGTAGCGCCATATTAAATGTGTTTTTCTACAAAATCAAAATTGGGCTATTAAAATTTGGTTGAGTTGCGTAGAGTCTTATTTTGCAAAAGTGTTGCAATTTACAAAATATGGGTAAGAAATCAAAATTATCTTATGCAGGTGAAATTTTGCACGTGGCCTAGAAACTGCATTTAAAAAAAAATGTCTAATAACTTTTTTCGATATTTTCAGAAATAACCCTACTTTTGAATTATTTTTTGGAAAAAATTAAGATTTGACAGATAATGCGAATTACGTGACTACTATTTTTGCTTAATTTTCATCTCGAAAAAGTATTAAACATGGATAGAAGGTTTTTAATAAATTTTTGTTTGTTTAATATCTTTTAAATCATAAGGAATAAATATTTGAAATTTGGTACTTATGTATAACATAAAAATAGTCGATAAAAAACCAGATCTGGCGTTCAAAAAAATTGTCGATTTCGTCATACTTATCTCTAGATTGGGATAGAGAGCTACTGTATTTACTGATTTTATTCCAAGTTAAAAATTCAAACTTTTTTGTCTGCTTAAATACAAGTCAACTTATAATCGCATATTAGAATTATTCACAAAAAAGAGAAATACCTTTCGTTAGGTATCAAAGAAGTAGGAATTATGCCTAAAAGTATTATGATGAGATCTCCCATACAATATAACAAGGAACTTTCTATTCTTTAACATAATCTCCTCCTAAAAATTTAGATCATTAATACGGGCAGATACCTGACGAAGCCCTAATAAATCGAAACGTCGGAATTCTAGAAAACGACTAATCGAGCATACGGTCTTAGTTAAAACAAAATGTGCGTAAACATTTTAAGCTTTCTTTCTTTTTAGTGTTAAAAAACAAAATATTTCGATTTTTTTGGGGAAATAAGCGCCGTACAGGGTGTAACCAATTCGTGTGTTTACATGGGGATTTCGAAAACGATACGATACGAAGATGGTTAAATTTA
Source organism: Polydrusus pterygomalis (assembly GCA_963969555.1). Classification (NCBI taxonomy): domain Eukaryota; kingdom Metazoa; phylum Arthropoda; class Insecta; order Coleoptera; family Curculionidae; genus Polydrusus; species Polydrusus pterygomalis. Next base: position 11,716,486 of record OZ018379.1, read on the forward strand.
GTGAAAAAGAAAATTGTAAATATTCCGATTACTCAAATTTGCAGATTTGGGCTTTAATTTTTGCGCCTAAATTTTTGACTTAGGAGAAAAAACAGAAACCATTTTTTACAGCCGTTCTTCATGTTCTAAAAGGCGTTATTAGTTCGCAAATGTGGCGTTTCGTTCTTTAGAAACCATCATCAAGTCCATGTTTAAAATGACTGTATCATGGAGTTTTAAATAGGGTTTCAGGGACTTTTAAGCTTTAAAAATTGAAAACAGTAATTTGTCATTTCAACATTTTACCGACCTCTGGTGTTTGTTCGGGTTGTTTCGGGTTAATTCGAGTTCTAGGTCTAAAACTATAGAAATTAAGGTACATTTTACTATTATAATCATAATATGAAAATAATTATGAAATAAATAAAAATACTATTAATAAAATATATAATTACTTTCCACGCTATGAAACATCAAGAACAAAACGTCGAATTCGGAAACTAATAATGCTATTGTGTAGAACATAAAAACGGTTATGAAAAAATGTTTTTGTTTTTCCCAGTCGCAAATTAAGGCGAAAAAAATTTAAAACCAACCTAAACATATTGGTTTTATTTGTATCTATATCTTCAAGAGTATTGAGAATATTTACATTTTGTTTTACCAAATTATTGAGCTCTAGAACTCCAGAACAAACGCAACTTTGCCTCACTCTAATCATGTTCGTATCTCTTACCGTTTTCGAGATCCCCATATATGCACACGAATTTGTAGCACCCTGTATAGTGTATATACCAAAAAATATTTATTAAGTTATTATTGCTTGTATGGAAGAGCTTACATTGCCATCTGTTGCTTCAATTTTTATTATTTTTGAAATTTTACACACAACGGTTCAATTTTTTTTGTAATCTTACAAAAATTTATATTAGATTCTGATGAATAATAATTCTGAATCACTTTTTTTATATACAGTGTGACCAGTAAAGTCCGCATCATATGGGATTTTTTTTATTTATAACTTTATTCGAAATTTGACTTTGGCATGAAGTTCTGCTTCGATCGAGATGAAAATTAAGCAAAAAAAATAGTAGTCATGTCAAATTTAAATTTTTTCCAAAAAATAATTCAAAAGTGGGGTTTTTTTCTGAAAGTATCGAAAAAAGTTATTAGAAAAAGTTTTTTTTTAATGCAGTTTCTAGCCCACATGCAAAATTTTAGGTGCATAAGATAATTTTGATTTTTACCCATATTTTGTAAATTGCACCACTTTTGCAAAATAGGACTCGACGCAACCTACATAAAACTTCTTAGTTTTGACAATGCTTTATTTCAGATACCTACATTTTTTTTATAGTAGCGCCATATTAAAAATGTGTGTTTTTCTACAAAATCAAAATTGGGCTATTAAAATTTGGTCGCATGTGATGCAAAGTATATTTGTTTTTGACCCTGTATAAGATAACTTCATAAAATAAGTATTTTTGAAAACGTAGTTTGTGTCTGAAAGTAATACACCTTAATTTTAAGACAAAAAAAGAACACACTGTCATCAGTAAAGTGTTCATTAAGTGGAAAATAATTTTAGTGGTGGGTAAAAAATCTTATGCAGCTGAAATTTTGCATGTGGGCTAGAAACTACATTAAAAAAAACTTTTTTTAATAAATTTTTCGATATTTTCAGAAATAACTCCACTTTTGAAATATTTTTTAGAAAAAATTAAAATTTGACAGATAATGCAAATCACATAACTACTATTTTTTTTTTGCTTAATTTTCATCTCGATCGAAGCAGAACTTGATGCCAAAGTCAAATTTCGAATAAAGCTATTAATAAAAAAAATCCCATATGATGCGGACTTTACTGGTCACACTGTTATGTCATCCTATTGAAGTCACATTTTTTTCCTTCAAATTTCTTACTTTTTCCAATGTATGTGATGTGGTAAGTAAAGATTTCTCATGAATTTAATTCTTTTGCCGTCTTAGTATATTTTACCTTCGCCACTTTAAGAACTCTCATGTTCTGGTGGCGTCACACTTTGTACTGGCATGGGTGGTGGTGACGCTATTGGTGCTGGATGGTGAAGAGCCACCGACGGGTTTTCCTGGTGCATGAGCAAGCTCGTTGCCGTGGGAAACCCGAAAAGTTGAGATCACTGAATCCGTGGCCAATAGTTGGATGCAAGATTCGATGAGATATCAGCTGATTGAGAAGGTATCTGGACTGGAACAGAGACACCGGCTGATATTACCCCTGAAACAAACGAGAACCGTTGTTAAAGTGTTTTTTGCGCAATAAAAAGATAAAAAGAATGTCGTTGTTTTTTCCACAATATTGATAGCCCATCATCGCTTTTATATGCGATATACCATTTACTAGAAACCCTTCAAAGCTTTTATTTCAAGATATATTTTTGTATGTTTTTATTGGTAGTAATCAGTTCCATTAGCAGCAGAGTCTTGTTGAATAATGAACTACTTTTAAAACAGAAATTTTGTTAAGGAATAAATTGTATCTTTAACTAATTTTGTTTCCAGTAAAGCGCTTTTTCTACCAATAACCAATTGTATCCGTTAGAACCTATAATCCACAAGACGTTGGTGAGAGTTTGTAGCGATCGGCAATCGCCGCGTGCCCTAGTATTAGTTTTAACGTATTTGTTGCGCAGGTCACATCGTTGTTCGGAGTATTCTAGCTGTCCTATTTGAATTTGAATTTCATTGATCGTATCAATACCTCGTTTCAATTAATTTGTTTTACTTTGTATTTAAAAGTTTTTTTTTTAATTTAGCATGTCACATAAAGCAATAGAATATTATAATTTCGCACAACCCATCATGAGTATTGCACCTTATAATCTGTGGACGAATTTTATCACCTTAGTAAACCATTTTGCCTAATAGATAATCATAAGCAATGTTAAACGACAATAACAATTTTACACTAGAAGCTATTTAAATTTTTGAGAACTACAGTACTGATTTTTAGTGATAAGTAGGTATATGCTTTATTAACCATAGCGAGCAAATATTATTATGATTAATGTCGAGTTTCATTACAACTCCCAGTCGGAAATAATACAGTATAACACCCCCACTAGAAGTTAATAATTATACTGTGAGTATTCAGAGCAATAATGGCTATAGACGATTCTATGGTAGCATTAACTCGTCTATTTCCTATTGCTACATGCGAGACATAGTTTAAATAAGTCTGTCAATATTTTTAAATTGAAGTAAATCTTATATGCAGTTCAGGACAAATTCGGTGACATCGGAGGGTTAAAATTGAGTTTATTTTACATGAGGCGAAGAACCGGGTAGCATGTTTAACAATTAAGTACCTATCCTATGCCATCATTTCTTCCTCCTATTATAGTATAACCAAAAACCCTGTTCATTGGGATCCGGATCCCTCATAAATAAGAAAAGAATAAATGGAAGTTTATTTCCTAAAAATATCCTGTGCCATAAAATCCATAAATCAAACATAGAAAATTTCTCACAGAATCGATTTATCTCCCCGGCTAAACCACACCGATTGTGAATCCACGAACGTAAATTTTATTCTCCACGATCAGTTTAAAGTGTCGGGGAAAAGGGTGGTTTCCAATTCTCGGCTGGGCGAACGCTCAATAATGTGCGAACTAAAGTGGAGGTGGGGACGAAACGTTGTTTTGGTTGCAAGCTTCGTTTGATACCTTCTCTCGCGGGAGTTTACCTCGGTTAGCTTCATGTGAAAGTGCTTATAATAGAGCAATGAGTAATTGTCGTAGTTAGATTTATGTTAGGTTGCAAAAAGGTTTCCAACAGGAAATAGGCGACTTTGACTGTGATATAAATGACATTGGCAAACGTTATTTACTTACCTTAAAGTTGCCTGATTAGTAAATCAGTGGGAGTATCAACATGCTTACCAACCTATAACCTATTTGGCGTAGATTTATTTATTTTTTAGAACTTTTACACAAAATTTAAATAAAATCAATGTCGTCTTCATATTCTATAGGTAATAATTAACATGTTAAATAAATATCAAGGAATTTCATAAGTTATTTAAGGAGAATTGTATATCGAAAAATATCGGTTAAGATTTTTTTTAACATTATTATGTCATTGTTCTTTCACTATGCAATTCTCCCAAAATAAGCAATGAAATAAGTTGATATTTTTGTAATATATCAGTTATTAGATACCTAAATAATGTGCAGACGATATTGATTTTATTTAAATCTTATGGCCGTATGCACCGTTAGCATAATTTCTTACTTAGTGGAACTTTTCGACTTAAGTCACAAAATTCTTATGCACGAACAACAAAACAAGCAAAAGTCGTTCTTAATTTTAAGTTATTAAAATCCTGGACTTAAGAAATTAAGTTGTTCTTATTGTATGACTTATGTTATTACTGTCATTATCTGACAAGAAATAACATTAACCTTTAAGAGTTTTTGTATTTCTGCAAAAGATTTTGCTTGAATAAAAATACTAAACTGTTTTATTGCTTCAATAACCTTTAAAAAAATATGGAAGTGGGAGACGCTATCTTCTTGGAAGACGATTTTGATATGATATAATTGAAATGGGTTTCCCACGCAGACAATACGATAGAGAAGAGTATTCTGATACTCTGGACAATTATTTATCGTTTTTCCGTCGATTTCGCTTACGAAAGAACACGGTTTTACAAGTGCAATGTTATAAGAAATTTAACATTTATAAGAATTTAATAATGATTTGTAAGTACACCGATAATTCTTTAGGCATACTTTTACATAATAATATCTTAAATAGCTAATTTCCGTTTGCGTTTTTTTTCGTCATTTTCACCCATTTTGTTGAAATAAAAAGGAATAACAACAATAAACTTTTGATTTTAATCAAATTCGCCTGCTCAAATTGCAAGGGCGCGGTAAATGTGAGGTTGGGTGGATAAGCCACAGAAAAATAAAGGATATAAGCACAGAAAAGCTTCGTGACATATCAGTGTAGAAAACAGTAAAATAAAGAAAATCACTAAATTTCTCAACGTTGACAAATGTATTGTTTCCTTAACAAAGACAACTTAATTTAGATGCGATGCATAAAAAAGTTTATCTTAACTTTAAGTATGACTTTATAAAGCTGAACTTAACGTTAAAACGGAGCATATAGACATTAGTCAATAAAATAATAAACTAAGAAAAACAAGGCGAAATAGGTTATAGGTTGGCAATAAATTAAATGGTGTTGATAATTCCACCTTTAGCTATAATCGGGTCACTCTAATTGTGAGAAAATCATAATATCTGTCAATGTCACATGCTTGGTTAGTTAATTATTGTTTCAAATCTTTGTGCAGTTCGACATTAGAATCTTAAAATATAATGATTTAAAATATGAAGTAGATCGAAAGTCTTTACTGAGGAAAATGATCTAATGCAACAGGTTTGCTAAGACATAGTTTGTATTGACAGCTTATTTTTTATTAACACATTAAATAAATTGCTAGTGTATCAAACCCGCTTTAGCGTTATATTAATTCCAGATTTGCTAGAACAGTGTTTTTATTGGTAGTAATCAGTTCCATTACTAGCATAGTCTTGTTGAATAATAAACAACTTTTAAACCAGCAATTTTGTTAAGAAATAAATTGTATCTTCTCAATGTGACGCATTTTGTTCCCAGTAAAGCGCTTTCACTACAGTTATGAAAGCAGAACAGCGTTCCCAAAAACGAATTGTATCCGTTAGAACCTATAATCCACCAAGACGTTGGTGGGGTTCCATAGCGATCGGCAATTGCCGCGCGCCGTAGTATTAGTTTTATCTTAGTATTGTTGCGCAGGTCACATCGTTGTTCGGAGTCTTCTAGCTGTCCTGTCTGAATTTAAATTTTATTGATCGTACCAATAGCTATTTCAATTAATTTATTTTTACTTTGTATTTAAGTTTTTTAAAACTTTGCATGCCAGATAAAGCAATAGAAGATTCTTATTTCGCACAACCCATCATTAGTATTGGACTTAATCAATGGATGAATTTTACCATCTCGGTTTACCATGTTGCATAATAAATAATCATATTATGCAATGTCAAACGACAAGAACAATATCACACTAGAAGCTCTTTAAATTTTTGAGAACGACATTAGATACTGATATTTATTGTTAGTATTATTAACAAATATTATTATGATTAATGTCATGTTTCATTACAATTGCCATTGCTGAACTAATACAGTATATGAAACCAGATTACACCCCCAATAGAACTTGATAATTACTGTGAGTATTCAGAGCAATAATGGCTATAAACCATTCTATGGTAGCATTATCTCCTATTTCCTAATGGCTAAATTACCGTGATATTATCACTACACAACGATCTAGCAATTTTCGTTATCTTGCAGTAGAAAAGCGCGTTGCTGTTACATATAGTATTAAACAGTTGTATAAAGAGTATGTGAATTCTTATACGGAATAGAGGGCATTTTTCTCAGTGTAGGGTTGCCGATCGTCCTCGAATGCGAAGTAAAGGCAGGTCGTTAGGTCCTTTTTCTCTTACATTATCACGAGTAGATTCATTCCCATTGTCATTAAAAAAATAACCATTTTAAAACACAAGTGGTTGTTATTTTCACCCAGTAAATTGCAAATAAAAAAAATATTATATTATACAGGCTGTCCCAAAAGTAATGGGACACAGAGCAACAACAGACTCCTTAAAGCGAAATAATGCGATTTACTTAAACTTGCCTTATCCCAAAATTGATAACAACCAAGATACAGGGTGTCAAAGTTTTAATTTTGTTTTAGTTTTTTTGAGATTATTTCTTAACGAAACTACATAGCAGCACAAAATTAGGGATTTTGGGGTTTTTTGAGGTGAGGAATTCAAAATTATCCATAATTTTTGTGTAATCAGTAGAGGGCGCTGCCTACGGCATGGCCCACTCCTTTTATCTGGCATAACTTTGTTTAGGATTCTTATATCGATCCGACTATTAAAAAAATAAGTTACTTTACTTTTTTTACACCAAAAACATATAACTTATTAAAGTCGCTAGGAGCAACCATTTTCGAGATAATCGCAGTCGATATTATTAATGCAAGAATCCTAAAATATTTAAAATAATTGTGTATTCGTATTAGTATTATTTATTAGAGCTAGCCTTGATTAAAAACAACGACGTTTCTAACGCAACAACATGTTACATAAAGTATCATCTACTTATCAAAGTTATTAATTTTCTTCGTACAATACCTACGTAAATATTATAAGTTTTTTAGGGATGCCTCGACATAATTTATTTTCCAATGCGGAAATGCGTGATATGCTTTGTATTTATGCACAAGAAATTTTTAACGGTCGGAGTGCAGGGCGCAGGCAAATGTATGGAAGTCAATGTTGGCCGTTTTGAACAATTATTGCTATCACGGCGTTACCCTTTTTTTCTATTTTGTTACTTTTAAATGTTATTAAACTAAGTATTAAATAAATTTTTTGATTGGAGTAAAATTAGTAATTCCGTAGGTATACGAAAAGGCGTTTTTATTAGAAAAAAATAGTCAACCTTAAACAAATGTAGCTGATTTACAATAATTTTAAGTTAGAAATTCATCGTTGCTTGATTTTCCGCTGCTTTTGGACCACGTACTTAGTTGCATAGGATATATGAAATGCGATTATCTCGAAAATTGTTGCTCCTAGCGATTTCAATAAATTATACGTTTTTGATGTAAAAGAAGTAAAGAAACTTATTTTTTTAATAGTCGAATCGATATAAGAATCCTAAACAAAGTTATGCCAGATAAAAGCAGTGGGTCATGCCGTAGGCAGTGTCCTCTACTGGTTACACAAAAACTATGGATAATTTTGAATTCCTCACCTCAAAAAACCTCAAAATCCTTAATTTTGTGCTGCTATGTCGTTTCGTTAAGAAAGAATCGCAAAAAAACGAAAACAAAATTAAAATTTTGACACCCTGTATCTTGGTTGTTATCAATTTTGGGATAAGGCAAGTTTAAGTAAATCGCATTATTTCGCGTTAAGGAGTCTGCTGTTGCTCTGTATCCCATTACTTTTGGGACACCCTGTATATATAAAAATTATTTAGTATAAATTAAAAAAAAAAACTTTTAGCTTACCAGTTCCAGTCGAAACAGGTGTTCCCCCCGGCCCTCCCCCATAGGAGGGATGCGTGGGTGGCTGCGAGTGAGCCACTGCGGGATTGCAGGCTGTCGCCCTGGAATTGTACGAAGAACTTAAGGAATGCAAGGGGTCGTGGAACATATAGGGGTAGCCTGCGGTTTCTCTTTGTTGCAAACAGCTGGAGGTTAAACCACCCGCCATCGGGCTGAAATAAAAGAAATAATGTCTTGAAAAAGTGGTTTATGCGTATTTTATTATTATTGATACAGTGGGGATAGAGAATTGTGGAACTACACAGTATTTTTTTTAATAACCTATATAGAAAAATACCTTTTAGAGATCCACATTATTAATAGCAATGTTTTAGACCAGGGTCGATAATTTTTCAAACCAAAAAAAATAATAGTAGGATGAAACCCATTGGAAAAGGAAGAGAATATAACAAAAATGAAAGGAAAAATAATTTACGGCGATCCGAGGTCGGAAAGTGGAAAGGGGTGAGGTAGAAAACGACTTATCTCGATTTCCGGCAAAACTACAAGTCCTATGGAAAAACGTTAAATGGCAAAGTTGTAGGCAATAAAAAGATCTACAACTTTTGTATTCACACTTTTTTCACATAACCTCAAAATTTATGAGAAAAATTCAAATAGGTACCTAACCAAGATTTTGGTTTTTTATTTTTATCTTTTACAAAAAAAAATTTTTTTACGAAATTTGGTGAAAACGTACCTTTTTATGTCCCAAACACACGGTAATTTTTTTGATTTAAAATATTTATTTTTTCACCTTATTTTGACTTAATATCGAAAAAGCACCCTAATTTTCAATCGAAAATTCTCACGTCAAAATATTTGCTTTTTTAAAAAAGTCGGTGGGCTATTTGTTCGTTGAAATCTCTACTTTCTGATGGTCTAAAAAAAATATACATTACTATGGTAAATGTTCTCAAAAAATGCAAAGAAACGAAAAAAACTCTAATCCGAATTTTTTTTTTAATCATTATGTACAATTTTGAGCTATTTATTAAAATGTATACTTTAATTACTCGAAAAATGTAAGATTCCATGTTACATTGATAAACAAAAAAATTACAAATCCATAAAACATAAACATCGCAAAAAACATGCAAAAATAGTTGTTTTAAATATAATTAAAGGTAGGATTTAAAGGGGATGATTTCATCACATTTACCACAGTAATGTATATTTTTTTACACCATCAGAAAGTATAGATTTCAACAAACAAAAAGCCCACCCACTTTTTTAAAAAGCAGATATTTTGACGTGAGAATTTTCGATTGAAAATTAGGATTAAGGTGAAAAAATAAATATTTTAAAGCAAAAAAATTACAGTGTGTTTGGGACATAAAAAGGTACGTTTTCACCAAATTTCGTGAAAAAAAAATTTTTTTGTAAAAGATAAAAAAAAAAAAAAAACTTGGTTATTTGAATTTTTCACATAAATTTTGAGGTTATGTGAAAAAAGTGTAAATAAAAAAGTTGTAGATCTTTTTATTACCTACAACTTTGCTATTTAACGTTTTTCCATAGGACTTGTAGTTTTGCCGGAAATCGAGATAAATCGTTTTCTACCCTTAAAAACTCACCATTTCCACTTCCCGACCTCGGATCGCCCGTAACATATTTTTCCTTTCATTTTTGTTATATTCTCTTCCTTTTCCAATGGGTTTCATCTTACTATTATTTTTTTCACTTTTTACCATTTTCAAATCCCTAGTCCATTAGCACCTTTTAAAACAAAAAAGTAAAGATCGATTTAATTTTTTTTTAAAGAAATAAATATTATAAAACGATTTCCCTTCTACACCATTATTTTTATAATCATTAAATACGAAACGGAGGCTTATAATCCGTTATAGTCCAACAGTTCAGGTATTAAGTATACCCACAGAGAAAATAAATGTAACATCAGGGGGTCCGAAACCTCTAAATGCCTCTTGTCACTTCATAATTTCACATCTTGGCTACCGTTTAGTATTTAAAAATTCCTCTGCCACTGACAGAACGACGTGAGATGTTCTGTATACATAATTAGTTTTTTTTATGTTTTATATTAGATGTAACGGAGATAGTAAATATTTTAAGAAGTGGATTATTATAACTGTCCCGTAAAAAAGGTACCAATCAGTTGTTTTTTATTATTATATGAGAAACAAATTACTAATAAATCATGTGCCTATTAAAAACGGTTTTCGAACAGGCACTTTAGGATGGAATATCTCAAAAACAAGCGCTTCAAGCAAAAATCGTTTTTAGATTCGTATTCTTCAAAAGTGGGGTTATTTCTGAAAATATCAAAAAAAGTTGTTGGAAAAAGTTTTTTTAAATGCAATTTTATAAGGTTTTTATTTTTAAATATATATTATTATATTAAGATGTTATAAATAAATGTAAAGTTGTCTTATGTTCAACTTTTTTGTTTCTGAATATAATTCTTTAGAAGGATAAAGATAATCTTTATTGAATATAATAATTATTTTAGAAACCTTTCTTGTAATATTTCTAATTTTTTAACTAAAGTTCTATTTATTCCTCCCCAGCCTAAAATTCCGTAATTTAAATGAGTTTTAACTAACGCGTAATAGAATATTTCCATATGTCTTACATTTAAAATTTTTTTAATGTTTTTAAAAATCGGTAGTATCTAAACTTCTTAATTTTTTAATCAAGTACCTATTCTAAGTGAAAATTCCAATTTAATTTACTATCAAAAATAATTCCTAAATATTTTATTAACTATGAAAAATTTTTTTTTCTTTATTTTACGTCGGCCTATTTTCGCAACGAGGCCAATCACCGACGCCAGTGAATTTGTCACACTATCTGGTAATTTTGCCGAATCCCTCTTTGTCGAGGGTAGGGTTCTTTAACGTGCCAACATCCATGACACGGGACCCACAGTTTAACGTCTCTTCCGAAAGACGGTGCACCTCTTAAACCAAATTCCAAATTTAACATCGACGTTGCCGGCACCGGGGAACGAACCCGGGACCTCGATCTGTGAGGCCGCTGCACTGACCACTAGACCACAACGCCGATATAAAAATTTGAATGTCTTCATTTATTTGAATACTATTCATATTTCGTGGTAGGTTATTTAGGTTTAAAGTAAAAGGAATATAATTTGTTTCATTAAAATTAATTGTAAACAAATTGTTATCAAACCAATTTTTTATAATTTTAAAATCTTTTTTTATTTCATTATTTAAGTTTTCCCAATTTGTATCGGTATAAAAAATTGTAGTAACATCTGCAAAACTATGAATTTGCCCATCGCAATTTATACTAATATAAATATTAAAAAATAATGGCCCTTAAATTGTTCCTTGAGGAACACCCTATGGATAGCTTTTTTCTTTATCTATTTGAACATAAGTTGGTCTATTTTTCAGATAATATTTAGTTAATTCTAATTGCTTTCCTCTGAATCCAATATTTTCAAACTTTTTTAACAGTAAATTATGGCTAACTGTATCAAAATAAAATTAATAAAATTTCAACAAACACAAATATAGCGAAATAACTCAGCCTACAGGAATTTAAAACTATCCCGGTTATTTACATAAAAAAAAGTAATTAACTTATTTTTTAAAATCTTAGTCAGGGATCACAGCAAGAGAACTGGCGGTCTCCGCAAATGACACGACCACTGGCAGCACGTCATGTCATTCAAATTTAAACAGACACTTTTGTTTGCTGGATTCAGATGCCGGATTAGTGATAACCGCATCTTTCTCGTATATTTAGACTTTGTGTCCGTGTCGTTACCCGACGGACTCTTATAAAAATATTATGAATTATTAATAAGGCGGTTGTGTATTGAAACATACTTGGGATTCCAGTAAAAGTAATCCAATACGGAACGATTGTTTTTATTAATTTATGGAATTAATTGAATTTTGAGTATAAATATGTGTGTTAAAAGAAACATTTGGCAGCATTAGTTACCCATTATTAATTTTTATAAATTCTTGTTTAAAATATGGAAATATGCCTGATGAATTAAAATATTCTTAAATTACACCAGTGCCAAAAGTAAAAAACACTAAAAGATGGAATGAGATGAGGCCAGTAAATGTTTTATGGGATGTTGAGGAATTATTAAAGGAAGTCGTATATGAACAGTTTTTAGAATTTATTGATGCCAACAAAATTTTAGTTTCCTTTCAAGCTGGTTTTCGAAAAGGGTACTCCACAGAGACAGCCATTTAATGTGTGATTGAGAAGTGGAAAAGAACCATTTATCAAGGGGAAAATGTTATAGCTCGATACCCTACTATAAAAACCTCGTAAGTGCAATTTTTTGCAAAATTGAACTTTATGCGTCATTACATTAAAGGTGTCATATTTTATGTTATGTGAGAACCTCGTATGGTCATCATGAATAATACGCCACCTATTGGCGAATTTAAATACCTCGTAAGTTACCCGTTTGATATTTCTAACTGAAAACCTCGTAAGTTTGATATTTCTAACTGAAAACGTCGTAAGTTTTAGATTTTGGTTAGATAAATAAGAGTAGGTAAGTACTTTTGTTATTTTTATGTGTAATCTAAGGATTGTTACATAATGTTCTACTAATAAAATTTAAGCTCCGTTGGATTGTAAAACGTTAGTCATTTATAGTTTATTACTAAAAACTTAAGAGGTTTTCACATACCACTATTTACAACTAACACAAAACAGTTTTTCTTTGCTACTGCAAAATATAGGAAAATGCACTTACCAGGTTTTCAAAGTAGGGTATCGAGCTGTATTTTTGGATTTTAGGCGGGCATTCGAAACAATTGACACGGCTAGATTATTGAGTAAAGTGTATCAGTATGGTATAAATGGTTTAAAAATTATTTAAGTAGCAGGTCACAAAAAACAAAAATATCAAAAACATATTCAAATAAAAAAATAAATAATATAGGAGTTCCTCAAGGAAGTATACTCGGTCCAATATTATTTATTTTATAACATCAACGATATGCTTTTAGTTTTGAAAATGTGTAAGTTACAAATGTTGCTGATAACAGCTTAATTTACATTAATATTTTAAATATTTTTGATGGTCTAAATTCTGAGATAAATATATTATTAATTGATGGTGAAAAATTGGAATTAGTGAACAGTTTTAAATATTTAGGGTAGGGATAATTATTGATTCAAAATTTAAAAAATTTAATTATTTTGAAAGTATCATATCGAAGATTGCCGGAAAAGTAGGTTATTTTAAAAGAATCAGTTATAATTTAGGTTTGTTTTCTAAAAAAAATTTTTTTAATACTATTATATTACCACATATTCTTTATTGTTCTTCCATTTTATATTGTGCTAGTGAGGAAATATTTGACCAAATTACAAATTTTACAAAATAAGGCAATGCGGATTATTTTAAATTGTGACAAATATACAAAAATAAATTTTATTTTAAAAAATTTAGATTGGTTGAATGTCAGAAATTTAATTTTTTATTTAGTATGTATCTTTATACATAAAATTAAAAATAATTTATTGCCTGATTGGTTAAAAAAATTTTCTTCTTTTAATCATGACCATCATAATTATTATTATTATAAAACAAGAACTAATCAAATTTTTTTATGGATAGAGTGTCTAAAACATTAGCTTATAAGCCTATTTTTCATAAATGTTTGATAGAATACAATAATTTGAAAAATATATGTATTAAATCTCAAAAACTATTTAAAAAAACTTTAAAATTATATTTATTTAAAAAACCAAATGACGTAATATTGGATACAATTTGCAAAATGTTTAAATTTTCTGTCTGTTTTTTGTTAAAAGAAGGTTCTGTTTTAAAATTAAAAATAAATCTATAAAAATGTTGTTAAAAAAATATAGTAAAAAATATTTAATTGTAGCTTTTTGCTAAATAAAACATGTTACTACTAGGTACTAATATGTTAATAAACAAAAATTAATTTTAGGAACAAATTTTAAAAAACCTATTTATTGTTCTAAAAAACTATTTGTTTAGGTACCTGTAGGTATCAGCCATAGTAGCAATGGGTTGTGGTATCGACGAGTACATGGAATTGAATCCAGAGTTGATGGATAATCTGCTCGTCGGCACTGGGGGGCTAATATGGCCGACTTGGTCCACTACTCGTCGTTGATTGCGTAGTTTTTCTTCTCGACGCCATTTTGCACGGCGATTGCTGAACCATACCTGTAAAGATAAAAAGAAAGTTTCAAAATTGTGTTTACCGTATGGAGTATATCAACAAAAAACACGATTTCGCAAAAAGAGTCTATTTAAAAAGCATTTTTTTAAATATTATATATTTTCGATTATCATCGACAATGACAGTGAAATGAAAGAGTTTTCGTAGATTGTTTACATATTATGTAATTAATCTGGACGTGAAAACGGGTATTTATCAGAAAAAGTGTGCAATGTCTTGCCTGTTAAGTAAGGATAGAATTTATTTTTCGAAATATCCAACTGAGTTAGTTGTCGATACGGATAGATCTAACTGATCTGACCTAGGTTCGTTTGTTCCCCCCACTACCGTCAAAGTGAGCCTGGGAAATTGCAGGATCACCAAACCAAACTCAGATTTTTGTTTTGTTTACTTTATGGTTTTGGAAGTTATAGTTCCATTCTGTCCCTGTTTTTAGGGATTTTTTTGATTAACATAAAAATCAGTGCTTGGATCACTGAACTGATTTTTAAGATCAAGTCGATCCAGATCTCTGTCCCAATCGAATACGGCTATAAATGATATCTTGTTTATGTCTCCTCTTCTTTTAAATTTAACTTATCAAACAAGGATACCATTATAATCGGTGCCGACTGACAAATAAAAGAATTACTCGGATAATAGGATGACGTTACTAAGTATCTGATCTCATGTTTTCAAAATGTATGCTTTGACGGCGTCTTTTTATTTTTAAAATTCGGTTATAGTGAAAAGACGTATGAATATCCCACCACTACTTTTTAAATCTAGAGTAATATTTGTATCTACAACCTAAAAATTAATAGATTTTAAAAAATTACTTCAGTATATAGATAGACCTTCTGAAATCCAAGTCACAACTCTCGCTCATGTCCTACTTTTTACACATTAGCCTTCTACATGCAACATCAGCGAAACTACCCCTAATACTGTTTCACCCCCCGAAATAAAGCCCCACATAACAGGGGGATAAACCGTAAGCAACAAAAGTAAATATAAATGCATTAATTTGTAGGGCATTCAATATGGTGTTTAGCTACTTCAACTTCGAGATTATTTACTGAATATAAAGTATGCTGATCTTTAGTATCAAAATATTTGTACACTGTGCAAATAATAACTTTATTAAACAGGGGTTAAAAGAAGAGGTTTATTTGGGTTATGATGTATATTATATATTGTTATTACTAAATTTTCACCATCAACTCAGCTCTCAGTTTTGCTTCTTTACACAGCAGTAAATTAGGGTAAATTTGTTTTTTATGTGAGAGTACAGTTTTCCACACCAATTCGCTTTTGATTTTACGCACTAATTCGTGGACAAATCTTATAAGATTACGTGAAAATACATTTTATTAAAGCGTATTTTTGCTTAACATTTGGCAATTACTGTTGATACATTCCACAATTTTTTTTAATAAGCATCTTTATCATATTTGTTAACCTTGCTCAGCACCGAATAACGTGTAGTAGTTTCTATTAGATTTATTTTAAAAGCCACAATATATTTCTCGTAGTTTATGCTAAATTATAAATAAATGGTGGAAAGATTGGCAGGTGCACAAACAGTAACCACACATAAAAATTCTTGGTAATGTTTAGTTTCCGAAAAGGGCGTTTTACATCGGCTTTTAGGAAAATGAAAAGCTGCGTTCGCAATTTCGAGTGAAGCCGTTCGCGGTTCAACTTTTCATTCATTCAACTTCACTTATCCAAATTGCAACGTTTTCAATGGGTGGGTTTTTAGCGAAATAAGATTCGGGGTTCTCATGGATAAAGTCGGAATATGTGTTTGAAAATGCTAAGGAAATGGTTGGATGTGATAAAGTAGCTGCTATTAAAAGTATTACAGTATACAATTATACTTTTAAAGGAAATTGATATTGTCATGGTTATTATTGTAATCCAATGCGTTCAATATTTTCAGGAGAAAAATGTGTAATAACAAACAATTTTAACAACATTTTTAGTCAGCTCTCTTAATAGTAATGGCAACATGTTAATGGTCAAATGATTAAATGCCATAGCAACAAAAGCACTCGAAAAATTATTGCTGGATTTTTTTATTAATTGATAATGGCAGGTTTTTAGATAAAAAAAATAGGAGTATAGGTTAATTTCTCCCGAAATAATTTGAAATGTTTTAAAATGAGTTTTACTTGCGTTAAGGATATTGCCAAATAGTGAATGGACAACATTTTAAACATTTATTGACGAAAAAGTATTAAAGATCGACAGACGTTTTTTTTTTTCAATTAAATTATTTTTTGTTTGTTTAATATCTTTTAAATGACAACAGTGACGTGACAAGAACTGAGTGCCCCTAACCCCCCGCAAACGTCTTTAGGGGCCCCCTCTCTATAACGAATGGAAAATGATAATTCTTATTTTCATTACTATTAGGTTCAGGTTTATGAATTTTTGAATTCGTTAATCGTGTAATAATTTAATTATGCTTAAACCCACATTATGTGTTAAGTACCTACTATTAAAACAGCAAACAATTCGAATTTATTTTATAATCCTAGGTACCTACACTGGTAGACATAACATGGGTAGTTATTCAGTCATTATACGTAATATTCCAGCAAACGTGTTTAAAACATCACTAATAATGTTGCTTACCAAGTATGGTAGTAACGGGGGTAGCAGTGATCGAGCCTCATAGAATCCAAAAGACAGAAAATATTAAAACACATAACACTCAACAAGTCTGCACAAACATTATGTCACTATTGTCACTAAGTACTACTATACAAGGTATTATACAAAACGACCAGATCGTCGAGAGTTTTTTTTTGCAAAATCGTTTATAGTTTCGTCGATATTTAATGTTTTAACAAACTCGTGTTCGATACTGATTAGGGATAAATCCGAAAAGCGTTGTTGTCCCATGGTGTTACGTAAATGGGTTTTTACTATTTTAAGTTTGGAAAAAGATCGTTCCGCTGATGCCACACTAACTGGTAAAGTTAGAAATAACATCACTGCACTAGATACATCTGGAAAATTTGAAGAACACACTGATTTTTTATTAATAAATGATCCCCAAGTTCATACACTGTTTTTAATTTTGAAATACTATCTCCAAGTACCTTTCTGCGGCTTAAAATTCGACTAGGAAAGTCAATGGACAAGTCTTCACGGTATATCGTTTGTAAATTCCGCTCTTTCACGTATAATTCTTCTTCACTTAACGAAGTTAAATTTTCGGCGCTGCGGGGATGTTTGTTTCGCCACTGATTGAAATAAAATAAATAAGAATTTGAAATTTGGTACTTCTGTATGGCTTAATAAGCATTTTTAAAACGGTCAATAAAAAACTAGGGTTGTCATTTAAAAAAATTATCGATATATCGTCATATGCCTAATTTGAGACACACTATATCATGCATCAACATTTTCTATATAAGAAATCACATCCTGAAATGTTAATCCCCTTATCCAAGCATTTTTCCAAAAAAAAACCTGTAGATACTGGATTTATATAATTTGTTTATATAGGCGTTCAAATTCAGATTCGTGTTTTTTTAAGGTCGACGAGCGGCCATATCTCGGAAACTACTGGGCATAGAAACTCAGGAAAAGAAAAATGATAATTAAAGTGGCCATGGAAAATTCTGGAAATAATTTTTAAGTTCCGCATTTTGCCGCAAGGGGGCGTAATTGAAAAGTAAATTTTAAAATTTTACATAACTCCAAAAATTCCACATTAAGGTATATGTTTGATAACACCATTTTAAAGCTTGGACAATTATGCATCATTTTGGTCTTATGCTCATTGGCGTACCGACTTTAATAAGAGTGGGAGAAGCTGTTGAATGTGTAATCATTTAAATCGCTGTAATTTATAAACGACTTATCCGATTTTACTAAATTTAAGCTTGTTTGGAAGGGAAAGGTAAGTACCTTCACTCGCCGTATCCAACAGTACACGATAGTGTTTAATAAAATTGCTAAAGGGCGCAATTTGTAATAATAACAGTTTTTCGATTTTATCCCGAAAATTCAAACCATACGGTATAACTATGACATCATAATCGGAAAGTAGATGAAATTTGCAAGAAAAGATGTGAAGGCCGCAGTTCGATATCCTTGTTCGTTTCAGAGTTATAGCCAAAATAATATTTTTTAATACAAATTGCGCCCTCTAGCAGTTTTATTAGAAACTATCGTGTACCATTGGATACAACAATTGAAAGTACTTACCTTTCTCTTCCAACCAAGCTTAAATTTAGTAAAATCGGTTAGGTCGTTTAGAAGTTACAGCGATTTTAATGTTTACACTTTCACTTGATAAGAGTGGAAGAAGCTATTTAATAAATTATTTCCAGAATTTTCTCATGGCCACTTTAATTATCATTTTTCTTTTCCTGAGTTTCTATGCCCAGTAGTTTCCGAGATATCGCCGCTCGTCGACCTTAAAAAACACCCTGTATATAAATAATCATTTAATTAAAAATATCAGCAATCGAACTTTTTCTACCCTAAATAAAGAAGTACAAATCATTTAACCAGACGCGATGCCGTTTTTATATGCGTATCCTTAATCAACGTTATTTATTATTATGTCCCTTTTTGTCCCTTGCCCTCTGCTGGCCCATGTAAATCGCTCTCATTTATTTATTGGATGGGGTGTGATGACACCCGCAATATTGTGGGGACATTATGATGGATATGTACATTATTATATCCTCTAGGAAATATCACATTTGGCTTGTAAATATTAATAAGTACCTGGACCTGTCAGGAAAAGACGTTCAATAGTAGTGGGTATTTTCACACGATAGCGTTATGGGTTTATACAGGGTTCCCCATTTTAAACGAAACAGGTTAAGTATCTGGTTCCACGTTAATTTAAAAGAAAAACGCTCGGACCCGTTGATTTTTATTTCGAGGGGGAAATCTTTTGCGTATATTGTCAATCTTGTTACTTCAAGCCCCTCGGAGGGAGGGGGGGGGGCGGTTAGAAAGCTAGACGCTGTCAAAGTTCAAAAATCTCATTTTTCAAGAGTCAATATCTCGGAAACTGTTTAGTATAGACTAATAACGCTTTTATTAAAAAATGTTCAGAATTTTATGCAAAATCCAAAAAAAATATATAAAATAGGGGTATCCATTTAAGATTTAGATCTCCTAGGGGCTAGAAGTAACAAGATTGACAATATACGCAAAAGATTTCCCCCTCGAAATAAAAATCAACGGGTCCGAGGGTTTTTTTTTTAATTAACGTGGAACCAGATATTTAGCCTGTTTCGTTTTAAATGGGGAACCCTGTATAGCGTTTACTCCAAAACGTCTAAAGCTATTGAATTAGTTTCAAAATATATTTGTTTATTGAGAAATACTCTGGTATCACTGAATAGAATGTTTAAATTAAAGACTTAAAGACGTTATAAACACACAGATCCAACAATTTTTTTAACTTAAAACCATTCCTGCTTTCATTGCTTTCGCGATTATTTATTAGTACTATTTTGCTCTCTTTGGGCTTCTCTTTGTATTAATACTTTCTCATTAATACCATCTTGTGACAAGGCAAAAGATACTAAATGTTTTATCGTTACGTTGGAAAAAAAATGTTCTACAATCTCGTGTCTCTATATTCCCAAAATAAAAAGATATTTTTATTTAAATTGGAAAAAATGCTTTTTAAATTTACCTACTTATTTGGAAAAAAATTGTTACCTGGATACGTGCCTCAGGCAATCCAATTTTCTCGGCTAGTCGTTCCCTCGCGAAGACGTCTGGATAATGGGTCCGCTCGAATTCTGGAATAAAAATGACAAGTATTTTAATAAAATATTATTATACAGGGAGAAAATCTATTTCGCAAACTATATAAAAATGTAAAACCGCTTTTGAATAATTATTGTAAATACTGCTTGGGATTATTTATTTATCTAAATAATTTTACCAAAAATTCTAATATAGTACAGACTATTTAACTAGAGTGTTTTACACTGGCAAAATGTCATAGCAACGGCCGGTCTTCTACTGGCAAAATTACTACCTGCACCTACCTGGACAAAATTCACATGTGATTTTTGCCGCGGCAAAATTTTGTCTTTTTTCTAGTTAAATAGTCATGTCGAATACCACTCGAGAAAAAATTGTGTAAGCAAAATTGTTCTCAAGGATTTATTTAAGTTTGTTGCTTTTAAGCAATTTCGCTCATGACATTTTCGACAAAATCACTCGCCTGACGGCTCGTGATTTTGTCAAAAATGTCATTCGCGAAATTGCCAAGCAACAAACTTTCATACCTTTCGAAAATTTTGCCGACAAAATTTTATCTCTTGTGATATTATATATGACTATTTCACTAGAGTGTTTTATACTGGCAAAATATCATAGCAACGGCCTGTTTTCTAGTGGAAAAACTCTTAATTGTATACACCTGGACAAAATCAACAAGATGGTTTTTCAACGGCATAATTTTGATAGATGTCAGGTAAAAACTATTGTTGGTCTGACAAATGTCATCCTGGTTTGAAAAAGACAAAATCGATAGCTGAAAATATTCCACTTAACACACGGAAATCCAAGAACTCAATTTGGGCACAGTTCTCAGAGTTTCTAATGGTAAGAAATTATAAACTGGAAAAATGTACCTACTACTGTGATGGAACTGGCGAAAATCCTCGAAGATTACGCCTTTAATATGAAGAAGGGTACCTAATGGCGAATACTATAAAGAATCTTCTGTAAAGGCTATATTTCCTTTAAAAATGCGCGAATGGCAAGAGACGCAAAGATAAAGCAGCTACAAAGTTGTCAGGAAAAGAGGAAAATAAGTTCATTCATCAAACAAAGACTTGTCCTGTAAGATTATTTTTAAAATAATTGGAAAAAAAAAGACCAAACATTTCCACAGGACAGACTATTTCTCTTCGTTTATCCAAACTAGCTTTAAAAATACTCCACTACGAATAAATACAGTATTTAAGTGCACCAAAACTTCAGCGGAAATAATTGGAATAGATACGAAGAAGCATAAAATAACAAATCATTCTCATCGATCTTCCGCTGTGTCTGCCCTATTTAAACAAGGTGTTGGGGAACAAGAAGAGTTGATTAAGTTAAATTCCCTGAAACCATATCTGCAGCTAGGTCCTAGTCATCATCTGAAGCTCATCGAAAATCTCAGACCGACAAATGAAGAATGTGGACCTTCGACTTCTCAAATGCAAGTCAATCATACCTAAAACCATGCTTTGATAGAAAATAATGGACAAACTATTACTTATAACCACTAATATTAGTAATAAATAAAAAATGTTTCTAGTTTGCTAAATAAAGTGCGTTTTTATTGTTTTCTCGTGAAATAGTCTTGTCGAATATCATTCAAGAGAAAATTTTGTATTTGTTATGATATCGTATAAGATAATTTATTAAAATTTGAAGAGAAGAAGTTGTTGGCGTTTCCAAATTGCTTTTAGGGCTCTTAAATATACTCATCGCGTGTAAACGTACTTTAAATAAAGAAAACTATTTTTAAAATTATTTGTTACCTTTTTCTAAACTGTCAATTTGTTCGTTAGTAAACGATGTTCTATTTCTTTGAAGTTTTCGTTTTAGCCTTAATCTAAGTTGGGAATCTTCATCGCCCGAAGAATTGTGTTCGGAATTTCCATCGGATGTATTTTCATGCATTATATCTGCAACAAAGAAAAAATATTAATTTTGTGTATATGCATACGAAAGGTATTATCTTCTATATACAGGGTCATTGATATTTCGAAGATATACAGGGCGTCAAAGTTTAAAATTAAAAACGGATTTTTTTGAATAATTCGACTCTTTAATAAGATATAAATTTCAAATTTGGTACATTGCTTCATCATAAAGATTTACAACTTTAGATAAAACTAAAACAAAAACAATTTTATTGTCAAATATTCAAAATAGGGGAGGTTAAGTACCCGCTGACCCCCCTATTTTTTGTACGTGCGCCAGTGCCTTCCAAACAAAATAAATTTTTTTAGGTAATCATTTATTTTTGATTATTTTTTTACTTTAATAGAATTCCGATAAAACGATTCGTTTTCGAGATAATTTGAAAAGTATGGGTCCCTGACTGATGCCAACGCGGCTCATAATTTTGGCATCATAAAAGTCATATTATTTTTGCTCAAGGAATATATGGTTAACGGACACCCTGTATAACTATCATATTGAAAACTGATAGTAAGTAGTCACTATACAAATTACTTCAATTTTTTTAAACTTAAAAAGTTAAAAATGTTTCCTAATTTCAAAGCATTCAAAACACTAGAGTTTTTACTATAAAAAGGCCACGAAAAAATTTAAAAAGGATAGAACTATTATAAAATCCACACAAAGTAATATAAGCTAAAAATTTCAAGATTCTAAAATTATGCAAAGTCCTGAATAGAGATTTAGCCGGCAGAAAATAAAAACAGCGAGCGGCTTCCCCACGGCTGACGGGGTTGGGGGGGAAACGAGGGGGAGCCGGGGAAAAGGATCAGAAGATGAAATAAAACAAGGAGAATGAAATAGCGAGGGTGGATACAAAATAGGGTGGAGTTTACAGAAGCGGAAGTAAATAGGGACGCGCAAAACAGGGTGGGAAATATATAGAGATGCCAACTTCTCTGGCTCTGACTGCTTGCCTGCCGGTCCTCAACAATCGTACATGACGCACATGTTTCTGTCTTGTTTTCCGCCAATTCTGCGATTTTTCGAATATAATATCTAGATCCGAGAGATGAATCAGTTTTAGAAGCTACCTTACTTTTGTTTGAAATAAGAACGTTTCAACTGATATGTATCTTCAGTCCTCTTCAGGAGTCAATAAATCAAAAATAATATTACAGTAGTTCGGTATAATACGGAACATATGGGAGTATTACTAAAATAAACCTATATTTTGGGTCATAGCTACCTAAGTTAATTAAAAAATAATAAAACATTATTAAACGTACAGGGTGTTCATTTGAAAACTTCCCACCTCGATTTTCCTGCTTTAAAATGAAAATGTGGAAAATCGCTCGGACCCGTCGATTTTTATTTCGAGGGGGACATCTTTTCCGTATATTGCCAATCTTGTTACTTTAAGCCCCTAGGAGGGAGGGGGGTAAGATCTAAATCTTAAACGGATACCCCTATTTTATATAATTTTTTTGGATTCTGCATAAAATTCTAAACATTTTTTAATAAAAGCATTATTAGTCTATACTTAACAGTTTCCGAGATATTGACTCTTGAAAAATTACATTTTTAAAACTTTGACAGCGTCTAGCTTTCTAACTGTACGTCTTAGAGCAAAACGGCTTACATGTCCCTATCTTCGATTTTTATTATCTTTCCAATAGTGTCAACTTCCTGTCAAACCAGAAGTACTATATTTCTTACATCCGGTTTAACCGAAAGTTCGCACTATTGGAAAGATAATAAAAATCGAAGATACGAACATGTAAGCCGTTTTGCTCTAAGACGTACAGTTAGAAAGCTAGACGCTGTCAAATTTCAAAAATGTAATTTTTCAAGAGTCAGTATCTCGGAAACTGTTAAGTAAAGACTAATAATGCTTTTATTAAAAAATGTTCAGAATTTTATGCAGAATCCAAAAAAATTATATAAAATAGGGGTATCCATTTAAGATTTAGATCTTACCCCCCCTCCCTCCTAGGGGCTTGAAGTAACAAGATTGACAATATACGCAAAAGATGTCCCCCTCGAAATAAAAATCGACGGGTCCGAGCGATTTTCCACATTTTCAATTTAAAGCAGGAAAATCGAGGTGGGAAGTTTTCAAATGAACACCCTGTGTATTTTAATACATAGGTATTTTAGTGTTTGATTGAATTACAATTTATTTTATTTAAAAAATCAATTAAACTGATTTATTAAGAAAAAACGGAACCGCGCCTTTGGCACCTATTTTTTCTTGGCGCCGAGGGGCTTTGCCCCCCCCCCCCCAGTCCCCCCCCCCGGTAGCTACGCCACTGCCAGGAGTACTGTGAATACAGTATTGAAGACGACTGGAGATACATTCAATAATGAAACCACAATTAATTTATAGGAATTTTTAGTAATTTTACGAAGAGTTTTTTTTTAAATAACTTTTAATTGAGTTTAAGGACCTTCAAAAAAGTCTGATACAATTTTGATGTAAAATTAATAGGAGAACCAATATTTGAGGGTAGCAAAATTTACGTGGGTTTTCCCCCAAGAAGTTAAAAAACGATAGGAATGTGTCAGCCTGATGTTCTAATTTTTTTAATAAAATTTGTTATAATAGAAAACCACTTCATACATAATATGGGTAAGTTAGTTCAAAATACCAATTGCTATTTTAGCAAACACAAAAGATAACGAAACAAATGTTTTTATATGAGAAAAACCAATTTAAATTGTCAATCGATACAAATATTTCACCATCAAGAAAAAACGATTTATATTCAATTTTTCCACGAACCTACAATTTGTGTTTCCACCTATGACGCATCAATTTTTTCTTATCAGTTATAAAAAAAATGTTGAATTATATTTAAAATGGAAATCCAACAGAGATTCACAGAAAATAACGATTTTACAAAAAAATTAAAATCAGAAATATAAAAAGCGTTGGATAAAACCGTACGCAAAAGGGAGATGAAATAATTCAGTTTATACGGGGACCGTTGTTTCAAAATGAACATAACTTCCGCAAGAATGAATTTGTGCTGTCCAATCTAAACTGGTAATTGTGTTAGCGGTAAATTTCATCGGAACAGTTGCAACGTCACGATTCAATGGGAGATATCAAGATCACTAGGTACTTGATTAATTGATAAAATTGATATAAATACTAACTGAATGCAAACGGATTTATTTGTTTTGGTTTATCTAACGCGAGAAAAATTTAACAAAAGGCTTTATTTTTTAGTACGTATTCGATAATAGTACCAGGGAAATTAGATAAAGTATTTACCCGCAACCATAATAGAAACTACTAAATTTTGTTATAGTCAGATCTGGTCTTAACGTGCGGGTCCAAAGGTCACTGATCATATGCGTCAAATCAGACAACACAAAAGCTCTCAAAATGTTGTGAGATTATTTACAAATATACCGAAGGAAGGAAAAATAGTTTCATTATTTTAGCTATCTCGAAGATAGCCACATATACCTAATATTATTAGTTTTGTAAAAATTATGTACAGGGCAGTTGAAAAAGTTACAAAAAAATTATATAATCGTTAATTATATACCTACTGTACCCTTTAATTAAAAACGACAATAATAAACAGTGCAATTTATTTTAACAATTTTTCTACTTAAACCTAACAATACAATGGCATTTAGTCTGATCAACTATTTCGAAAATGAAAGAAAAAGTGGAAATTCGCAAACCAATATGCAGGAAACCGTAATGAAAACACTGGGAATTAGTTTAAGGACTATGCAGAATAATGTGCATGAAAAAAAAGCATAATATAATACCCAAGAATACTAAAAAATGTAAACGAAAAACACCGTTTATAATTATAGCCTAAAAACTCTCATCGTCACTTATAAAATCTGAAAAGTCCTCGTCGTCTGAGTCGTCTTCGAATGGAGCAATTATCATTGGCGCTACTTCGACATCTAGTACTTGTTCTCGATCCCACCAATCCCTTATTAATATTTCTGTATGTTCCACCGATTTCTTCCAGTACTCTTGTGTAATATGATCTAACGAATCTTGCCAAACTATTTGTACTTGGTCGGATTTAAGACCATCACCTACATGTTTTTCATAATAAGACTTTGCACCAGCCCATATTAATTCTATTGCGTTAAACTGGCAATGATATGGCGGCAGTCGTAGAACCTCATGACCATATTCACGCAGTATTTCATCTACCGCGTATATTTGGGGTTTTTTAAGAGACTTTGCTATTGATAGGAGTTCCGATTTAAGCATATTTGGTAAAGGATTTTGGTTGTGTTTTTCCAGCTACTCATAAATATCACTTTTCCTCCAAGATGAAGTAGGCTGTTTATTTAAAATTCTTGAATGATATGATGCATTATCTAATACAATTAAAGACAGAGCATCCAAATTTGGTATCAATTGAACTTTTAACCATATTTCAAACATTTCGCAATTCATATTATCATGATAGCAGTTTTTGATGTTGAAGAAAAAATTAAACTCGCACCTGTAACATATCCTGTTGCAGAACCAGCATGCAAAATAATAAAACGCTTTCCCGTACCGCACCCCTTTTTCCTTTTAACACTTTTTACAGACTCATCTTGCCACGATTTTGAACCACTTCCATTCGAAAATATCCACGTTTCGTCTAAAAATACCACTTTTACACACTCAATTTTTTATTAATTTTGATAACGCTTCAAGTCCAATTTCCAAAACACCCCGAATTTTTAATTTTTTTTGTAAAACTGGAAGAGTTACATTGGTTTTTGATTTGTATAAATCGTAAATCACATTTCTAACTACCATTTTAATATTTTCGCTTCAATCCTCAGTTTTTGGCTTTCTTCGTTTACACTTTTTAGTATTCTTGTGTATTATGTTATGTTTTGTTTCATGCACAATTTTCTGCACAGTCCTTAAACTAATTCCCAGTGCTTTGGCTACTGTTTCCTGAATATTGGTTGGCGATATTCCACTTTTTCTTTCATTTTCGAAATAGTATATCAGATTAAGTACCATTTTTTTTGATTGGGGATGCAAAAACCCAGAAAATTGTTTCATTTTGTCACAAACTGTCAAAGTCACAAAACTGGCATATTTAAAATAAAACGTAGCTGGTGCTATTATAAGCTTTTTTAGAATCGCTGGAAAGTAAATACATATCGTTTTTTTTTCATGTCAAAATGGAATAAGTCTGTCTTATTAATCTTACGTGTATTTTATTTAGAGGGTAAAATTAAACGCGCAAGTAAAGAAAACAAAAACTGAGAGTATGTCTTTCTTGAATCGTATGACCCGCACGATAAGACCAGAGCCGACTATATCTGATATATTACAAAAATATCAATTTATTTCATTGCTTCTTTGGGAGAATTGTATAGTGAAAGGACAATGACATAATAATGTTAAAAAAAATCTTAACCGATATTTTTCGATATACAATTCTCCTTAAATAACTTATGAAATTCCTTAATATTTTTTTAACATGTTAATTATTAGCTATAGAATATGAAGACGATATTGATTTTATTTAAATTTTGTGTAAAAGTTAGAAAAAATTAATAAATCTAGGTACGCGAAATAGGTTAATGGTTGGCAAGCATGTTGATACTCCCACCTTAAACAGTGACTATCCAATACCGCCCGCCGTCCGATACCACCAGACATTCCCCCACAACCTAACCGAAGCGTTTTACATAAAATCAAGCTAGAGACAATGAAAGGCGTAACTCTTTTAGTAAGCCTTTTAATAACAATTCGTTCTCAGCTCGTAAACAAATCAACACATCCTATTAGCCAAAAACAATTTTTAATTGAGTTCAGAACGTACTTGGAGATTCATTTATAAATATATAATTTAAAAGCTCGTACAAAACAACTATACATTTGGTTCAGCATTTTCTGTCGTATATTCGCGTTGTAAAACCAAATTACGCCGATGGAAGCTCATTAATGTACTAAATTATTATCACAGGAATTTCGTTTTAATGTACTTTAATCAGTGGAACGTTTGTGGAGTTTTGTTTTTAAAAACGAGCAAAGTTTTAATGTAAATGTATGTTAGCGAAATGGTTTGTTTGAATAATGGATAATACCAGATAAAACCAGTGGCGGCTCGTGGGGTAGAGCCACAGTGCCATGGCACTACCTGCCCTCCTGTCTAGCGTCCTGCCCTTTACAAATTACCAAAACCTATTAAAATTAATATTCTCGTTTTTAAAGCAATTAGCAAAATAATTTAAAAATGGAACACAGTCGGGTGCAAATTTCCATCTAAAAGGAAGCGATTATGCGTAAATCGGTAACGTAGCTTCCGCGCCAAGAGCGACGAGGCACACGGGAGGGAAAATGACCTTGAATGCAAGCAGGCAAAAATCTCGGTGACGTAGCCAGGCTCTCTTCGTTTGACCGTTTGATGTTAGACGTTTCAAACAGCTGATGTTCACGTCGCGTCTCGATTTGTTTTCGATAAACCCTTTATTTTTCTGTGTGTTTTCGTTCGGCCGGCTGATTTAATGTAGGGTTAACGAACTTTTTATTTTAGAATTACACAAGTAATGAATACTATTAGATTTTTAAAGGAAACTCCATTTTCTACCATTTCCTTAGAACAGAAATTGGAAATTAAGGAATTAGGATGACCGTTACCAGATTTAAATATAGAAAAAACTCAGGGCGGACAGAAAGTGCGTTTGCGTTAATTTAATAGAAATATTTATGGAAAAAATACTTGGGTGTGCGGTTGTGATGAATCTAATAGACTATTTTGTTTTATGTGTGTTTTATTTGGTGGGGGGTACAGATGATTTGGTCCATATCTGGGACAAAATGAAGACACATGAAAAATCGAAGGTACATTTAACCAATATATTTAATTTCAGTATGCTTGGTAAAATTAACATTAAAACTCAATGAAATTCTGCATATCACAATGAAATAATGAAGAAAAACGAACAAATTGATAAAAACAGATACATATTAAACCAAATTATAAACTGCGTTCGGTTTTGTGGTGCATTTGAGTTGGCTTTCAGAGGTCATGACGAAAAAGAGACGTCGGAAAATAGGGGCATATTTCGTGAATTAATAAATTTCAGCTCAGAATTAGACAAAACTCTTAAAGATCATATTGAAAAATCAAAAGTATTTAAAGGAACATCAAAAACCATACAAAATGAACTTCTGGACTGTATGTTAGATGTGTATCATGATGAAGTCATAAAAGAAATAAAGGGCTCTCCGTTTATCGCTGTTATCGCAGATGAAACCACTGACATTGCTTGTGTGTTTCAACTTGTTATCCTGTTTAGGTATACCTATTCAAGATATGATTGTAAATTCATAAATTAAATTAGGTGCCTTTTTGCTTATTTCTCCTACTTTAAAAGCAAGAACTATTAACAAAAAAGGGCGTGGCACCCACGCTAAGGGTTTACCTGGCCCTACTTCACTTAAATGGCACGAGCCGCCACTGGATAAAACAACTATTACATTTTTTATGATTTAAATTTTTTTTACCTCGTTTTTGGATCTCATCTCTGGTTATTTGAGTAGCCAGAGTCGGCGTTGGAGGCAATCCAAGATGCGGGGCAGTGGGAGTTCCAGGATACCATGCCCAACCGGGCGCCTGGCCGTTGAACATCCGCAGTTTGTCGTAAACAGATTCGTTTTGTGCCGAGGCTTGTTGTTCTTTTTGGCTGGCTAGATTCCGCAGGACTCGATTTATGGACGAGACCTGGAAAGGAAGGAAACGTATTAGAAAATAAGGCACATAATCTGAAAGAGATTTACTGGTTTGATCGGTATTAAAGGAAACGGCATATAACGTTTAATACTGAGATGATTTAAGATGTAATAACTGTGGATATCAATGGAATTATTCGAGAAATTCGTAGGCTATACAGGGTGAACCTTTTAACTTGTATAAATTCGAGAACAGAAAATGAAACCCTGTTCGATTGCTTTGCATCTGCAAAGCTTCTTTCACTCTACGCTGGCAAAAAACTGTTCTATAACGGATCATTCACATTATACTCAGAAAATATTGGCCAATGCCTCACTCATAGATTATGCATGCCTAAACATTTTAAGCTTTTGTCGATGTTAAGTGTGAGTGTCTCGAATCCAGTAAGGATTTTCATCATACCGGTACCGACGGCTTTTCTTATTCACATCACCATTTAATACAAAAGTACAGTTGTCCAAAAAAATAACCCAGTCCAAACTATTGAATGCAGATCCAATGAATTCACCATAATTGTACACAGTACTTAACGTCCATCTCTCGGCATTATCCACTAACTCCACAGCAATTTTTTCTGATATTTCTTAAGCTTTTTATTATTAAAGAAGCTTTCTTTATACTTTGGACGTATAATACGTCACGTATAATATATCATTACAGATGTTTAAATCATATTATTTATCTGACAGATGTCAAGTACTATAATGGTAAGAAATTAAATAATATTAAAATTGATTGTGGAGTACCTCAAGGTTTAGTTCTTGGTTCTTTATTGGCTGACTAACTGATTCATCCTAAACCCCTAATCCTAGAATCGTGGAATTTTGAGGATGTGTTCGCCTTATAATAGAGGCATTCACTAAGAAGGAATTTTTCGAAGAATAACCCCTAAGGGGAGAAAAATTGGGGTTAAAATTTTTATAGGAGTTTCTGTATCTGAGAAACTAAAACTGGTGAAAGCCTAAAAATTGGTATACAAGTTCCTTTAATAAAATAATAATAAACCTGTTTCGTCATTCTTTCAAAATTCACTTAGGGGTTGAAAATAGGGTGTAGCCTATTTTAAGGGGCTATATTGCTAAAAATTGGTACTATGCTTACTCTGTCAAAACAAGCAAGGACATTTTGACACTAGGGGGTAAAAATGGAGGCTGTTTTCTGGAAGCAAACGCGCCACTTCTGCTTCACTCCGCAATCTATCACCATTATTATTTGAATTCTAATTTTTAAAACTGGTGTTTTGCCTTTTTTTATCTTTTATCTAAAATAATGATTTTGTAAATAAAAAGTTATTTTGAAAGGTGTCAATATAATTCATATTGTTAAGAAAAGCTGTAACTGTTAACATGTTAAATTTTTTTTTAAATATTGGTACACTGAGGAAAATAATATAATACAACAGATTTGCTAAGACATAGTTTGTATTTGTATATAATCCACAAGAAGTTGATGGGGGTCCGTAGCGATCGGCAATCGCCTGTTTCAATTAATTTATTTTTACTTTGTATTTAAGTTTTAAAAATTTTGCATATCAGATAAAGCAATACAAGATTCTTATTTCGCACAACCCATCATTAGTATTGGACTTTATAATCTATGAACGAATTGCACCATCTCGGTAAACCATGTTGCATTATAGTTAATCACATGCAATGTTAAACGACAAGAACAATATCACACTAGAAGCTATTTAAATTTTTGAGAGTATACTAATTTTTATTGGTAAGTATATGCTTTATTAACTGTACCAAGCAAATATTATTATGATAACTGCCAGTCGGATCTAATACAGTAGGTATATAGAACCAGATTACATCCCTAACGGAACTTGATAATTACTGTTAGTATTCAGAGCAATAATGGCTATGGTAGCATTAACTCCTATTTCTTATTGACTAAATTACCGTGATATTATCGCTACACAACGGTCTAGCAATTTTCGTTGTCTTACAGTAAGAAAGCGCGTTGCTCTCACATATGTTGTATAAAGAGCAGGTGAATTCTTATAAGGAATAGAAGGCTTTTTTCGTCCTTACGTTAAATCGCCAATATAAAATTATTCTCCAGAAATAAAATTCTGATTAAGCCAATATTGACACTATCGCCAAAGTTGTGGGAATATCCAACGTTCGCACAAAAGCCGGGCCAGATGCAATCCGGTGCAGCTCACGCAAGACATAACTGGCTTATCCCTATCCCTATGGATGTTATTACGCTTTTATTCTTTGCGGTAAATCAAGTGGAAGTAAAACACCTCGTCACTGCACGTCACTAACACGCATACGACTACAAAATGTTCACTACCCTTTTTATCGTATAAAATAATTTAAATAAGAATGATTCATTTCGTATTTAACAACGTTTTATTGACATGAGATTAGCTTTAAATTAGTTAGTTTCTTTTTTCATGCAAATATTTCATTATAATTTTAGGAATTTGTAGATTGTCCTGTACAGATATGGTAAAATTGTGGATAGAAGCATAGTATGTTGTAGCATGTTTACGATATAGTTGGCCCCGTGTGGCAATTATAATATTAGCAGAAATCGCAAATAATATTGGGTAATTTAAACAAACAAACGAGTTCCTTTTAGTTGATTTTAAATAGCTAAGCCAATGGCTAAGTTGACTTTGAAAAATTTACCAGCAAAGATTCTTCTGTTTCATTTAAAAACGATTTATTTAAATACCTAAAAGAAACCCATTTCTTTGAAAATGGCCTAGTAAGCTATGGCGTTGTTTGGATAATTTTTGTTTTTATTGTTTCTGACACGTTCCATTTTAATTTTTAAATCGTAAGTTGTGTACAAATTAGAGTTTGTAACGTTCAAAAGTGTTTTAGATATTCGTTTTGTTAACCATAGAATAATTAATAATATTCTTTGGTATAAACTAGAAATACGAAGGGATATGCTTACAAGTAGCACCGGGCGCAAACGTATCTTAAACCGGCACTGTGTAAATATAACGGAATAACAGTATAAGCTATGTCTTAGCAAACCTGTTGTATTAGATCATTTTAATTAGGTTAAAATTTAACTTTTATTTGCGCACCAGATAAGCTGTATGGATCTAGAAACGACTGTACCTAATTTTTCTTTCTACTTATTTCACGTACATAAAATGCCCTTTCCTCTACAAGAATTATTTGTATTTATTATAAAATCACAATAGATTCCCTGCATATTATAAAAGAACATATACTTTTGACATGTATATTTGTACCGAGTAAATCCAATTAATCATCCATTCTTCAGCTTCCCTTAACAAAAACATTTCGTATAATAAATTTGACCGAAACGGCAATTTTTTCGAATTCTTGCGACGGTAGTAACCTTCTTTCATCGGTCCCTTTGACAAAACGAATGCAATTTTTAGTTGAAAAGTGGCTTTATAAAAATACTCGAGGACTAACATAAATCTCTTTAAGTGTCGACAGGGACATTTGTCGTAATACCTTGTGAAAATAGCCTATTATCGTTTGAAGTATCATTTTGACGAAGCGGTACAACGTTCAATAGAAATGCAACATACCCCAGGCTGCATTGTCAATAATGGATAAAGCTACCTGCACTGTATATACTTATTATGTAACCTTTGCAAGTAAACAAAGGTAACATGTTGTCACTAATAGAATAGAGTTTGCAGAACGTTGACATACGACATGTTGCACAAACACTCACCTCTGTCATAGGATGTTTAACTTGAGAGATCTTACTTAACATCTATAAATTATTGGATAATGTTTGCTTTGGATTTTGGCAAAGCATTTGGGCTAAACTGTCTTCAATGTCTACGTAAGTCGTTTGAGAGTTTATATAGACACAGATGTTCGAAGTAATCAGAATGAAATAACTTTGGGGCACGAATCTGCCCGTATTCAACAGTGCTTACTTAGGTGCTTATTTGAAAATAATTACTTTGCCAAGTTTTTGGTTGGGCCTGGGCATATAAGGATGTCCTGAAAGGTATACCTTGTTAATAATAAAATAAAAGATCGAGTACCGATCTTGGCCTTAAGTGCACAGTTGAGAAAACTGAAAACCGTATGTAATAAGATGGTAATAGCGGATAAATTCCAAAAAAATTACTTTGTCTGACTTCCATTGTCTTTATTTTGTTATTTAACGCAACGTTTCAGTTAGTTAGTATCTCTAACCATTTTCAAGTGTAAACTAAATTATAATTCTAAGGCTACTGTGTTAAATAGTATCCATGTGCAATGAAGCTTGATGACTCCGCCTACGTGCTTATTGGAGTGTAAAGTTTGAGCTTTTTGTTTTGGGCAAGAAGATGAGGCTTCTAGATATTGGGGGTATTTTGATTTATGAAAGCTGCTTCTTTAAATTTTCGTTTTCTCCAGTGCTGTTCCGTGTCCAAAACTTTGGCTTCTGACCACTCTATGTTTATTGGTCCATACATGTTCCGATATACCTGATCTCGAAGTTTCACCTCTTTAAGTATGTTTCAGATGTTCTTTAACTCTTACGGGAAGAGGTCTTTTTGTTTCTCCAACAATTCGCCACGCTTGCAAATAATTTAATGGATACAATTTTTTGTGTTTTCATTACGGGGGGTTTACTTTTGTAAGAAAGGTTCTAAGCGCATTTCCGGACTTAAAGGCTATTTTGATATTATAGTTTTTGGTTATCCTTTTAATCTTTTTAAAAATCCCATTAACATAAGGTATTGTAAGAAATGCTTGCTCCTCCTTCGTTTCTGTACTAGTTTTTACTTCGCGATGTTTAAGTTTTGAGATGGTATTAGTTACAAAGGTTTCAGGGTAACCATTCTGTTTTAACTCTTTTTGATATTTGAAATTTTAATATTAAGATCTTCCGGATTATTGCAAACGTTAGATGCTTTGTGATAAAGAGTTTGAATTATGCCCTGTTTTAAGGAGTTTGAATAAATCGATCTGTGATTGAGTTATTGCCCCGCGTAAGTGGGTTTCCTGTACACTGAAGTTTTGATGTTTTCAGCACTTGACGAGCAACAAACAGCGAATTAGTTGTTATAAAAAATGAAACAAATACAAGACAATAAAAAAATATTGTAAAGAATATGAAATTGATAAATATAGCGGTATTAAAATATCTGTTGTTAAGAATATACAAAAAAAATTAGATCGTGAAACGCAACAATTAATTTTCATTTATTGCCGACCGGAGGTCATGCATGCAAGCATTAATAGAATGTATAATAATATTGAAAAATATTACTCGTGGCTAGATTTACAAGAGGACGTAGAAAAATTTATTTACAAGTGTAATGAATGTAAATGATATAAATAGTTGAAACAAAATATTAAACCAATGAACAGCGCCTCCACTTTAGC
Organism: Polydrusus pterygomalis; assembly: GCA_963969555.1. Lineage (NCBI taxonomy): Eukaryota > Metazoa > Arthropoda > Insecta > Coleoptera > Curculionidae > Polydrusus > Polydrusus pterygomalis. The sequence goes on from OZ018379.1 coordinate 11,751,548, forward strand.
ATTTCAGAGCGTTAATTTAAATATAGTAGGTCCCTTTGTACCACATATTGAAAATAATAACTATATTTTAGCCTCAGAGTGCATTTTGAGTACATACGTAGAATCCTTATCCTATTAAAAATAGAGGATCGGTAACAATAGCACGAGAGTTTTGTTGAGAAGTTTATTTTAATATATATATGGAATTCCTAGTCAGATAGTTTCAAATGAAGAAACAGAGTTTTTAGAACTTTAAAGATAGCATGCGATTTACATTAAGTTAATAAATTGAATTCTACTATCTATCATCGAACCAGGTTAGATGATTCTTGTTACTTACTGGAGGCATATTTTCGTAAGCGGATAGACAAAAATTTTGTAACACCTAGAAATTTTAGTAAAAAAAATAAGCAACAAACCTACAACTTACCAAAACTTGTCTAGTCCCCATATATTAGTCATTATTATTACCATCCAGTATTACTAACAATGTTCTGAAGAACTATTTCCTATCACTGATTAAAAAGAGAGATAAAACTTGATCAAACCCTGGTATAAAGAACGCACAGGGCGCGCGGGGGTAACTTTTTGAATGAGATCAGCTAAGCGTGTGTCACAATTCGAGTTCGGTCATATGTGAAATAGCCGGGCACAGAATTTCGAGGGGTCTTGCGGAATAGTTCGATAATAATGCGAATTTCAAAATGAACCCAAAAGAAATTCCTCACAAACCCTAACCGAATTATTGTGTATTAAATTGTCCAATTTATAAAACCACTATGATTTCCTCTTAGGTATTTTCCTTGCGGCTATCGGCACACCCAGGGGACAATAGACGGGATGATGGTAATAATAGGCTGGTTTTTAATGATTTTACATATTTAAAATTGTCTGTCCTATGTTAAATAGAGATAAATGAAAAGCGGATTCAATTATCTTTGACTCGCTCTTTATTAAAAGGAAATTCTATGAAAGAGGTTTTAGTCCAGTCATTTAGGAAGTTGAAAGCGATTGGAACCTACCTATTTTATTAAAATTTGTAAAGTGTAGTTTTTTTTAAATTTATTCTGGTCCTTACTATAGTCTAACACAACTTAGGACTTGTATAGCATCAAACATGTTTGTACAGAGTAATAATGAAGTTTTTGTTAGTGGCGTAACAAACACTAACGCAGACCAAGAACCGCGAGGGGGGAGAGGGGCACATCGACGGCCCCTTCAAAAACTTTACTAACTTTACCAGTAAGTGTGGCATTAGCGGAAAGACCTTTTTCCAAACATAACTTAAAATAGTAAAAACCCATTTACGTAACACCCTGGGAAAACAACGATTTTCGGATTTATCCTTAGTCAGTATCGACCACGAGTTTGTTAAAACATTAAATATCGACGAAATTATAAACGATTTTGCAAAAAAAAATCTCGACGATCTGGTCGTTTTGTATAATACCTTGTATAGGTAGTACTAACTTAATGACATAATGTTTGTGCAGACTTGTTGAGTGTTCATGTAGCATCCATATGGGATTTTTTTTGAATAATTATAGCTTTATTCGAAATTTGACTTTGCAAAAAAATAGTGGTCACGTGATTTGCGTTAACTGTTAAATTTTAATTTTTTTCAAAAAATAATTAAAAGTGGGGTTATTTCTGAAAATTTCGAAAAAAGTTATAAAAAAAGGTTTTTTAAATGCAGTTTTTATTCCACCTGCAAAATTTCGGCTACATAGGATAATTTTGATTTTTTACGCACCACTAAAATTTATTGTCCACTTATTGAACACTTTACTGATGACACTGTGTTATTCTTTGTCTTAATATGAAGGTGTATTACTTTCAGACACAAACTACGTTTTCAAAAATACTTATTTTATGAAGTTACCTTATACAGGGCCAAAAACAAATAAACTTTGCATCACATGCGACCAAATTTTAATAGCCCAATTTTGATTTTGTAGAAAAACACACATTTAATATGGCGCTACTTTAAAGAAAATGTTTCTGAAATAAAGCATTATCAAAACTAAGAAGTTTTATGTAGGTTGCGTTGAGTCTTATTTTGCGAAAGTGGTGCAATTTACAAAATATGGGTAAAAAATCAAAATTATCTTATGCAGCAAAAATTTTGCATGTGGGCTGGAAAAGGCATTTAAAAAACTTTTTCTAATAACTTTTTTCGATACTTTCAGAAATACCCCCTCTTTTGAATTATTTTTTGAAAAAAATTAAAATTTGACAGATAATGCGAATCATGTGACTACTATTTTTTTGCTAAATTTTCATCTCGATCGAAGCAGAACTTGATGCCAAAGTCAAATTTCGAATAAAGCTATTAATTAAAAAAAATCCCATATGATGCGGACTTTACTGTACCTATATATTTTTTCAAAAAAGCTATCGAAATTAGCGTTGTATTGGTTTGAGCACTCATAGGTAACAGGCCGTAACTTTTAAAACAAGGAGAGATTTTTTCTGGCAGTTTTTTGATCCACATTTAATCATTTATTCTCCCTCGTACCTACGTTAAATCGACTTAAAGCCAACTCTATTTGATGCAAGAGTAGTTCGCAAATCTACTCGATATATCAGTTTTCCCGATCTCGAGTTGTCAGAAGCAGAGGGCCCGACAGCTCGATGACATGTGCGGCTCTAACAATACCACATGTTCTACATACATTTACATTAATTTCATTAGTTAAATGGCCATTGTCGATTTATTCTACTATTTTAGCGGCTATTGTGTTTAGAAAAATCATTAAAAAACTGACTGGAACAGAAATCAATCGCCAATTTGGAATATGGCATTAATATGTATGAGTTTGATAGATTCGCGATAATTTTTTCGTTTTCTAGTTCAGAAGATAAATACAACGCAATTAGCACATGAAACGACACGACATTTATTCCATGAGAGAAAAATTATTCTGGTTTGTTTTTATAGGATAAGAATCCTCTTTTAATGGGTTTTTTCTAGTAAACTCGGATCCTTTAGGATGGTTTTTCAAAATTTAAATAAAATATGTTATAAATATTTCCTGGTCATAGGTCATAGGTATTTCATTTCGTAATTAATTTTATTTTTTTACATCCTGAGAATTTAACTTTGCTAAGTGAAGAAGAATTATACGTGATAGCGCGGAATTTACAAACGACATACCATAAAGACTTGTCCATTGACTTTCCTAGTCAAATTCTAAGCCTCAGAAAGTTACTTGGAGATAGGATTTCAAAATTAAAAACAGTGTATGAACTTGCGGATCATTTATTAATAAAAAATCAGTGTGTTTCTTCGAATTTTTCAGATGTATCTAGTGCAGTGATGTTATTTTTAACTTTACCAGTTAGTGTGGTATTAGCGGAAAGATATTTTTGCAAACTTAACTTAAAATAGTAAAAACCTATTTACGTAACACCATGGGGAAACAACGCCTTTCGGATTTATCCTTAATCAGCATCTCTTTTAATTGGTTCTTTCTAGTAAACTTGGATCCTTTAGGATGGGTTTTCAAATTTAAATAAAATATTTTAAATATTTCCTGGTCCAGTTCGAAATTGAATAAATAATACCATCCTTTTCCGTTCCAATTAAGATAAAGAAATTAATTATTTAATACAACACATGCTGGATATTTAATTAAGAAAACATAAATCTCTTTTGGGCTAATCCAATCCTTAACCTTAACATAAATAATCGAGGGGTGGAAGATAGTGGAAACAGTTGAGAGTGGAACCATGATAGGTCAAACAATTCGAGTTCAGTCGAATGTGAACAGGAAATGCCAATGTAAGGAGGAAAATGCCTGTAAATGGGCCATTTCGACGTTACTAAGATCGACCAGACGGTCTCGTCAGATGATTCGAAACGATTGCGAAAAAATCGGAAAAGTTATTTTATACTTTCATTGTTGGATACGTAGAAGATGGAGTTTTAGATAGAACAGATATTGTCATATTTCCGTTTGCTTTTGTACGTTCTTTGCTTTTGTAAACGTTTCCTATTTAATGTAGACAGGATATTATCTTTTAAAGCGCATTCTAGCATGTTGGTATTAAAGCGACTACCCTACTACTGAATTAATATTAGAAAAATTAATATAAATTGATTAATCTACGACAGTCCCATTATGACGTATTTAGCATTATCATTTAGATGTAATTATGACCTTTATAATAGCACTCAGTGCCATTATGAATTCATAATAACATCCAAATGTTAAGATACAAAAACAAAAATAAAGTCGGTGGAAACTGTTTATTTGGTATTATTACTTAGAAAAACGGATTAAGTACATTTATTTGTTGTAAACATCCGAAGGGACACTTTCGGATTCAGAATTTCCCATATTTAAATTATTTTTTGCCAACACTTTGCATACAATAGAAAATTAGACGGCAATAATGACGTCAAAATCGAAAATAAAATAATAAAAAATGCGGTTACCATGATATCGACTAATACGGACACCTGAAAATTTTAAAAATTACGAAAACGTTATATGATATCAATGAAACTTAGACGAATAAAATCTATTTGCACTGTCGTAGATTACATTTTGAATGATACACGTTCGATATGAACTTTGTTAATGAAACTTGTGCAATTAAACGTTGTGCGTTTAACGTTGCCACGTTTCATTATAGTGTTCATATCGAACTAGTATCATTATAGTTATTAATGATACCATAAGATCTATAGATGAATTTTATCATCTCAATAAACCATGTTGCATAATAGATAATCATATGCAATGTTAATCGACGAGAACAATATCACACTAGAAGCTATTTAAATTTTTGAGAACTACATTACTGATTTTTAGTGGTAAGTAGATGCTTTATTAACCGTAGCAAGCAAATAGTATTATGATTAATGTCAAATTTTATTACAACTGCCAGTCGGAACTAATACAGTATATAAAACCAGATAGACTCAATAGAATTATATAATTACTGTGAGTTTTCTGAGCAACAATGGCTATAAACCATACTATGGTAGCAATAACTTCTATTTCCTATTGGCTGAATTACTACACAACGTTCTAGCAATTTTCGTTGTTTTATAGTAGGAAAGCGCGTTGCTGTCATATATTATATATAGTATTAAACAGTTGTATTGTTGTATAAAAAGTATGTGAATTCTTATAAGAAATAAAATGCTTTTTTTCTCAGTGTAATGGTATTTTCTTGCAAAAATATTGTATTTCAGTACTTTGCGGAGGCGTTACAGCGGCAATTTATTTATAAAAATGTTGGGATTGATGCGTACTAACGACTACCTACTTACAAGGTTTCCTTTAGGGTTAGTCATGGCAAAGACGAGGTGTAATAACTAGAATTATAGTCAAATTATTGGGTCGCTAATATGTTGAAAAAGGTGCTTTTAAAATAATGCTACAGTATCATGATTAGGTATATATGTAAAAGGAATATCTTTAAGATCGGTATCTTTATTACCAACATCTTTTGAAAGACGATTTAAAGAAACAAAAGTCCGCAGTTCCTGATATGATTAAGCTGCAGCTCCATAGCTAAGGCTTAGCAACCCAGGAATTAGATTAAATCTTGTAATTATGGACGCAAATCAAAAATGTTCGTTGGGTGCGAAAAATCCTAACTACGGCACTGTAAATTACACTACGTATAACTAAGAAAGAAAACTGATACGACCTTGTGCCAAGAGCTTTTAGACTGTAAATCAAATATAGTTTTGCATCTAATAACCCAATAAAAACTACAAACAATCCAGAACTTAACTTCTTTTAAAGCCGCTCCTGTATTGGAGTTACTTCCTATAGATATAGATCCATCAAAAGCCATAGAAATGGGTTTAAAAGGCACCTAACACGAGAATGTGTAATTGTAAACCGTTTATTGCATGGAACAGCCACTCTGCTACTGTGCGTGATGATATTATAGTGTTTTGTATTGCTTCAGTCTGAGGATTAGAAATTTGGAACTTTGTTGGGGGATAAGAGGCTTGTTTGTCTGTAGATAAGTATTGAGTGTATATTGATTTTCCTTTCAAAGGATTAATAGTCTTTAGGGAGTCAAACAGTTCTCCAATGATGTTACAAATTTATTTATTTTGCATTCGATTGCAGCCATTTTTAAATATAATTTAATGCAGAACCAAGAATGGGTAGTATTATTTAAATGTTACCACTAGCGGGATGTATATGAGTAGAGAGAACTAAGTTCGTTTTTCATTAGTATTTAAAGAGTTAATAGAGACATTGAGGTACAAACAGGATCAAGGGAAAATCGTCAGATAATTTTTAAGATGATGTTAAAGAAATAACATCCTTTCTTATAGACAACCAAAGATTGCCATCGACCCAACATGGCTTTCTTCCCAAAAGATCCACAATAACTAACCTTATATCCTGCCTTAACAAATGTACGAAATCATTTGATGAACAGACAGACGTGATGTATCTTGATTACGAGAAGGCTTTCGATAAAGTTTCGCTCACCAGGCTCTTAATAAAGCTGGAGCACCTGGGCATAAGAGGCAGACTGTTGACCTGGATCGGAAACTTCCTAAAGGAGCGCACATGTCATTTGCGGGTCGAAAACCACCTTTCAAACTCGTACGAGGCCCTCAGTGGCGTTCCACAGGGTTCAGTTTTGGGACCACTACTCTTTCTCCTTTACATTGCAGATCTGCCGGAGTGTATGCAGTCTGCTTTGGCCTTCATTGCTGATGACACCAAAATATTTGGGAATCCACTTATGTATTACGATACCCTAATCGAGGATCTACAGGCATTGGAGGTCTGGACCCAAAGATGGCAACTAAAACTCAACGAGGCAAAATGCACAGTACTTTATATCGGAACAAACAATCCCCAAAATGCCTACCACCTCAACGGTACCCCATTGCAACAGGTCAACGAACAGCTAGGTCTTGGAATTACAGTCAGATCCGATCTTAAATGGCAAACCCACATAGCTACAATAGTAAAGAAAGCGAACTAGAGTTATTTTCCTGATTGGACGGGCTTTTGAAAACAATAGACATGATGTCAAAATTATACAAATCTCGCGTACATCCAATCGTGGAATATGCGCATAGTGTATGGGATCCATACTTTATGAAAGAAATAGAGCTACTTGAACGAGTGCAAAGACAAGCCACGAAGTTTCCTCTCGCAACCAGAAATATGACCTACGACAACAGGCTGCGAGTGTTTGAACTGCCAACGCTAAAAGAAATACGACTGAGGGGCGATCTAATAGAAACTATTAAAACACTTAATGGATACTATGAACCGGATCTTAACATTTACCAACTTAATGAGAATGAAATCCTTCGAGGTCATAGTTTGAAACTATCCAAGGAAAGATGTGCGAAACTCCCGAGAAAAAAACTTCATTGCTACCTAATCGGGTTGTATACCGGTGGAATGCCCTAAGCAAGAATACAGTGACAGCCACCTCCATCAGCTCATTTAAGAACCACTTGGATAAGGCGTATCAATACAACCTTAGTGCACTACCTCTAACTGACGTTGAGCGTAGAAAACATCTAAACTACAAGACTGAGACACAGATATTCCAGTTTAGGAAAAGTAAACAACAATACTCCATGGATTAAATTTGGCTATGCAACAGCAGTTTCATCGGTGCAAGCCGCCTACTGCTGTGACAATAACAATAATAATAATAATAATGATATCGGAAACAGAAATGGTGGCTCCATGCCAGATCATTGTTCCATTCTTCCTAAATACTCGAAACATCTCCATTATCATAAACAGATGTTACAACATAACATGGGAATTTTATGACTGAACTTTTGCAATCCAAACTTTTTGACCGTTTCAATCCCCTTAGCTTCCGGTATATTTTCCTTTATAAGAGATACCACTTTAATACCGTAGGTAAGTGGTGTCTTTATTTACCAATATGGGGTGCATTTCTATTTCTAATATCTATCGTTCAATGATTTACCACAAAAGCCATTGATGGTATCACCTGGTTTCCATAAGTAATCGTATCATGTGTGCCCCTTTTATAACTTTATTATAGAGAATATTTCCATTGAGTAAAACATCATTATTATGTTTTCTATTTTAGAATTATATGTAGAAGCGACATTATGTCATTTAAATTTTTTATAGGGTAACTTTTGTTATTACTAGACATGTTAAGAGATATTTGGGATTTTAAATTCCTACAAATTAATAGATGCCTTATGTGTATCTACCTACTCTATTTTCAAATTATTAAATAACCATATAAAAAACCGTTCTGTTTCTCTATTATAACGCTATACCGGGTGTCCACAGAACGTGGTTCGCCCCTCTAACTTATTTGTTTCTCAACATAATGGAATAAAATTCGGGGGATTTGTATACGACATAAAACTGCATTTTTTGACAGGTTACTCAACATTATGAAACTTTCGGTTTAACCGGAAGTGACATAAAATTTTTATTTTTAGATGGGACCTGGTATATTTTTCTTTTTTTGATTCTATATGACATTTTAAATATAACGATGTGTCACTTGTCACTTTTTGTCACCAAGAAAATATTTTTTTTCCATATTTATTGTTTTATCTAGAGGGCTATTATGAATACCTTAAAATCACTTATTTCAGTTCTCTAATCTTGGGAAAAATAAAATTTCACTATTTTTGGTCCAATGCTATGTGCTGTGTAAAATTTAATCTTTAAAATTATATAACTCATTTTTTTAAACGGCAACATGGTGGCTCTTCGGGTTAAGAAAAAAGAAGATTTTATTACGATTATTTTGATACCACACACTATTAGGTTTTAGAAAAGCTGCCATTAAAAAACTTGAAAAAGTTAACTTGGAACTTTTTTAAAATAAAGCATCCTTTGAGAATAAATTTAGATTTAAATGCATCAAGAAGCCTGTGACCAGCAAAACTGATAAAACAAAATCATGCCTTGAAGAAAATTGACATGCCGACAGCTTCTGCCAAAGTAAATTAGTTTGTTGTTTAAAGTTTTTGGAGAATGTAGAAAAAATTCAACCAATGCTGGACGACTTAACGCACAAAGATATTTTAATCGGCGTCATTCAACCCGGCACTATAAGGTACCCACAACTGGTTTTGAAAATGCGAAATGAGCCTGACAATAATAACATATCAACTTTTTCACTCCTTGTAAAACTAGTATTTTCCATGTTTTTTAAACAACAAACTAATTTACTTTGGCAAAAGCTGTCGGCATGCCAATTTTCTTCAAGGCATGATTCTGTTTTATCAGTTTTGCTGGTCACATGCTTCTTGATGCATTTAAATCTAAATTTATTCTCAAAGGATGCTTTATTTTAAGAAAGTTCCAAGTTAACTTTTTCAAGTTTTTTAATGGCAGCTTTTCTAAAACCTAATAATGTGTGGTATCAAAATAATCGTAATAAAATCCTCTTTTTTCTTAACCCGACGAGCCACCATGCATGTTGCCGTTTAAAAAAATGAGTTATACAACTTTAAAGATTAAATTTTACACAGCACATGATATTGGACCGAAAATAGTAAAATTGTATTTACACATCGTTGTATTTAGAATGTCATATGGAGTGAAAAAAAGGAAAAATATACCAGGCGTCCCATTTAAAAATCGAAAGTTTATGTCACTTCCGGTTAAACCGGAAGTTTCGTAATGTTGAGGCACCTGTCAAAAAATGCAGTTTTATATCGTATACAAATCCCCCAAATTTTATTTCATTATCTTGAAAAACAAAAAAGTTAGAGGGGCGAACCACCTTCCGTGGACACCCGGTATATTATATTAAGGTATACTATAAATTTTTGCTTTATAGGAACGGAGAAAAGAATAACCAAATATTAATTTATTTATAATACCTATGGTTGAATTAAAATTAGTAACTAAGTATTATTAACGTATGCGTTAGTTTAAGGAAATTATAGGTACCACCTATTTATATGATCAGCCAATGAGGCCAAAGTCAAACTCGGTACCTGTTAAATGGTACCTGTTAAACGCAAAACGTAACTTTATAGTCTACTAATTAACTAACACCTACACAATATTTCGATTTTGACAATTCAGGCCAGAAAATATACCTTTTCTACGGCAATTACTTGAAATTTTAATTTTACAAACAAATCTCTGAAATTTTTGGTTAGTTATTATAAATAACTTAATGCACAAAGTTCACCTGCGCCTATGGCCGGCACCGAAATAGAGCCGAACTGGACGGAATTTCCCATTTTATTACTCTACACTTTTCTGAAATAGACTATAGACATAAATATTCCCACTCTGGCTGCTCCATTGATAATAACATATTTACATTTAAATCGTTAAATTTAAACTGCCACATCCCCTATCTACCAAGTTTTTTTTCATCGCATAATACATAAACTAGTTATAAATTCAGATTGATATTCATGCGTGAATCAAAATAAAGCTCATCCCTTTCATCAAAAACCCTAAATAATACCACAGAATACAATGCATTCATGTTACCATCACCTGGCACCCAATTTACTTGATAATAATTTGGTGCATCCCGCCCTATTGTAATAAAAACAAACGGTAGCGCAGCGGTCCAATGGCGGCCCGATAACAGCCGCCATTTTATTATTCATTTGTCTGAACATCCCTCTGTCTAATTCGTAAAGGCGCTGCTGACAGAAAATCAAGGGTGCTTTTTTGGAGATAAATTAAATTCGTACAAATATTTTTGATTAATTGTACTGGATTGCAATTCCAGATTTCGATTTGATTAATTTTAGAATTCGAATTTCTAAGTAGAAAAGTCTCGCTCCACTTAAAAAGTTTGATCCTCATTGAAGATTGAGTAATAAGAATTCACAAATATGAACAGAAATTGTAAAACAGGTTTAAAGGGATATCTTGCCTCGAGATTAAATATAGTTAAAAACTTTTGATATATTTACCATAATAATTATTGATAATTTTAATAATTTTATTTTATTTTTCATTAAAACTTTTTATTTAATTTTTTGCAGTAATGATTGACAATTATTATACCTTGCCTGGTTACTTGATTTACTTTATTATTACAAAGATCGATTTTAATGATAAAACGGAAATCGATAGTATAGATATAACAAACAAATAAAAAATGTATATCTATCTCATCTTCATTAATTCTCCTTATATTTTAAGAACAATCATCACAAGAATCTAAGTTTTGCAAACTAAATGCTAATGGAAGTTGAATCATTATTCGAGAACCTCCAGCCTTTTTTGTAAGTGAGTTTATTTTGTTGATAGTTTGAGAATACTAACTCCCAAAACAAGATTTAATTTCGGGTACCTGATAATTTATTAATAATAATAATAATAATAATAATAATATTGTGGGAAAATTCATTATTTTTTCTTCTGGCCCTAGCCAATTTCATTTATTTCAGATTTATTTGTAAAAATATGTAGCAATTCTGTAGGTATTTGGCTACAAGTTGTTCTAAATTTTCTGGTTTTGTTACGTACATTTTGCTTTTAAGGGGGCCAAAAAAAAATTATCTAGGGGATTCAAATCTGGCGATCTTGCCGGCCATTTAACTGTATCTATATTTTTGATTTATTTAAGGAAAATTACTTGGTTATGTGCATTGACACCAAATGAAGCATCAGCTGCTATTAAAAATATATTAATATGTCAAAATAAAGGAAAAATTGGTCTTTTAAGAGATTTTGGTGTTAAGTGCTTTTAAGTGGATGGTTGTAGATAATGCATAGTAGTTGACTCGCGGATAATGAACCATAGTATACTCGGACCTATATTATACAGTCGTTAAAAAATACTTATACTATTATTAAAATTTAGAGAGATATTTTTAAAACAATTACAAAAAACTTAAATAAAATTTTGACACTCCGAATCTAGTACAATTCCGTATCATTTTACAACCCTGTGAAGTAAATCCGACCGTGGTGAGTATTGGCACGCAATGCGTATCGCACTTCATATCGATGAGCAAACGCACGCATGCGTGAAATTTCTCCATCATCGCCATGAGTAAACTAAAGAAGATTAATCATTTGAATATAATTTTCGTAATAATGTTAAAAGCCTGTGTTAAGAAATCGAAAGAAAATTAAATATCTTCTCAAATTGTTTCATTAGGTATATTATCTGGATCTACTTCGTTGGGAAAACCTTCAGCTAGAGCAGGCATCAACTCGAAGATTAAGAAATTCATTCTGGTACCATTCAGCTGTGAGGTTTCCTTCAAAAAAGAATAGCCCCAGATTTCGGTTATTAATTATATATACCTACATTTACTTTCTGGGGCCGCTGAGTATGCGCTTCAAATATCCATCGTGGATTTTCTTGATTCCAGAAACGATAATTAAGTCTGTTAATCACCGCGTTTAAATAGAAAGTAGCTTCATCCGAAAATAATATGTTCTGAGGAAACCTATTATTTTCGTCAAACCGTCTCATAATTTCTTCGCAAAATTGCAAACGCCTGTCATAGTCATCTTCTAAAAGCTCTTGGACAAGATATACTTTATAAGGATGGTATTTTTCTGCTTTCGAAAATCTTTCAATAGTATCTCTAGATGTATCAGGATTTTGAGCCAATGAAACTGTTGAAACATGCGGATTATTCTGCAGAGATAATGCAATAACCAATTTTTCATCGTCGCCTAAAACATGTGGCCGTCCATTTCTAGGCAATTTCTTTAGTGTGCAATGTTCATCAAATTTGTCGAATATTTTACTAACAGTGCCCTGTGAAATAATCGCAAATAACAATATGAAGACTTCGATACGCTGTCTTTCCGACAAAACCATTTTTGTTTAGAAAATTTTAAAATAATTCTACTTCGGAAATACCTAAACCTTTACCAGTCGCCATTTTGAAATAGCTTGACAGAATCGCGCCAAAATTTATGAGCATACTGTACGAGATATTAGCTTTCAAATAATGTATCACAAGCTGTGTGTTTCCATTAAAAAAAAAAGATCGATGGCGTCATATCTTTGACAAATGTCTATAAAGAAACAAACGAATAATGTCAAAATGTGGGCATATGTTAAACTAAATTGACGTGTCTGAACGTTTTCCTCAAATGTTACATGTTAAGGCTATATTAATTGTATTCCGGACTTCTGGGCAACCCAAGTTCATATTAGGTTATACATTAGTATCAAATTTCAAATCTTTATTCCTTGTTCGAATTCGGCAAATGAGCCGTAACCACCAAAAATTAACTACTATTACCTCCAGCATTTCCAAAAACATTCGGGACATGCATCTCTTAACTGTAAATTCTAATAACCGATCATTGTTATTTTATTAATAATAAAAATAAAATGAGAAACCATGTAATCCGTCCATGCACGTAAAATTCTACAATTTTCCTTAATCCCAGCTTATTTTTATGATCCCCAACATTCCATCGTTCTCGCCCTTTTCCTGCCTTACGCGTTGTCATGGCTACAGCATACTCCCCAAAGATTTTTGCGATGCTGCGATTTACTTGATAAGCCCCTTTTCGATTGTTGTTTGTAAATATTTTGTTGCTTTGGCAGAACAACAGACATGTTTTGACGGAAAAGGGAGTAATTAACAGAAAATGTAGCTTTTTTGTTTATCGGTAATGCTTTTTTTTTCTGGTGAGATAAAAATAGATGCCCTTTCGAAGTTCCTTCTATATGCTTCAATGAAATTTTGTTATTCGACGATGTCGTTCAGCAATTTAAAAAATCCAATACAGGGTGTTTCATTAAGGTCGAAGAGCGGCCATATCTCGGAAACTACTGGGCATAGAAACTCAGGAAAAGAAAAATGATAATAAAAGTGGCCATGAGAAAATTCTGGAAATAATTTTCAAGTTCCGCATTTTGCCGCAAGAGGGCGTAATTGAAAAGTAAATTTTTAAATTTTACATAACTCCGAAAATTCCACATTAAGGTATATGTTTGATAACACCATTTTAAAGCTTGGACAATTATGCATCATTTTGGTCTTATGCTCATTGGCGTACCGAGTTTAATAAGAGTGGGGGAAGCTGTTGAAAGTGTAATCATTTAAATCGCTGTAACTTATAAACGACTTATCCGCTTTTAGCAAACTAAAGACTATTTGGAAGAGAAATGTATGCACTTTGACCAGCCGTATTTAGTTGTTCATAATAGTTCTCAAAAAAAAATGCTAGCGGGCGCAATTTCCAATAACGATACATTTTTTGATTTTACTCCGAAAAAATAAATCATACGGTATAATTATGATACCATAATCGAGAAGGAGATGAAATTTGCTAGAAAAAATATTAAAACCGCAGCTCGATATCTCCGTTCGTTTCAGAGTTATTGCCAAAACAATAATTTTTAAGACAAATTGCGCCCTCTAGCAATTTTATTAGAAACTATCTTGTACATTGGATACGACAATTAAAGGTACTTACCTTTCTCTTCCAAACAAGCTTAAATTTAGTAAAATTGGTTAAGTCGTTTAGAAGTTACAGCGATTTTAATGTTTACAGTTTCACTTGATAAGAGTGGGAGAAGCTATTGAAAGTTTAAACATTAAAATCGCTGTAACTTCTAAACGACTTATCCGATTTTACTAAATTTAAGCTTGTTTGAAAAAATCTTCAATTGTCGTATCTATTGGTACAAGATAGTTTCTAATAAAATTGCTAGAGGGCGCAATTTGTGTTAAAAATTATTTTTTTGGCAATAACTCAGAAACGAACGGAGATATCGAGCTGCGATTTTAATATTTTTTCTAGCAAATTTCATCTACTTTTCGATTATGGTATCATAATTATACCGTATGATTTATTTTTTCGGAGGAAAATCAAAAAAATGTATTGTTATTGCAAATTGCGCCCTCTAGCATTATTTTTTTAGAACTATTATGGACAGCTAAATACGATTTTTTAAAGTGCATACATTTCTCTTCCAAACAGTCTTTAGTTTGCTAAAATCGGATAAGTCGTTTATAAGTTACAGCGATTTAAATGATTACACTTTCAACGGCTTCCCCCACTCTTATTAAAGTCGGTACGCCAATGAGCATAAGACCAAAATGATGCATAATTGTCCAAGCTTTAAAATGATGTCATCAAACATATACCTTAATGTGTAATTTTCGGAGTTATGTAAAATTTAAAAATTTACTTTTCAATTACGCCCTCTTGCGGCAAAATGCGGAACTTGAAAATTATTTCCAGAATTTTCTCATGGCCACTTTTATTATCATTTTTCTTTTCCTGAGTTTCTATGCCCAGTAGTTTCCGAGATATGGCCGCTCTTCGACCTTAATGAAACACCCTGTATAAAGATTCTATACTTAATTCTTTGGTACAATATTTGGTAAAAACGTTGAGGTAAATATGATTTATTTTTATAAATCTCTTTCTTGGTTAGGTATTTGGGTTGTGCAAAACTTTTAAACCACTTTGATTGTGACAATATTGACATTAAAGGAAACGATTTACCCACGATAAAAGTTGCCTGATAATTAAATCAAGAATTAGGCTAACCAGCTGGCCACTTTGTTTGTAAGGAACAATAATTTCTGTCAGTGTCATTAATCAAAAAAGTTACCTTGTGGGACTTCCATTGTCTTTATTTTGTTACTTAAACTAAATTATAATTCTAAGGTTACTGTCTTAAATACTATCCATGTGCAATAAAGCTTGATGACTCCGCCTACGTGCTTATTGGAGTGTGAAGTTTAAGCTGTTGGTTTTGGACAAGAAGAGGCTTCCAGATATTGGGAATATCTATACTTGGTTTACTAAATATATGGGTATTTTGATTCATGAAGGCTGCTTCTTTGAATTTTCGTTTTCTCCAGTGCTGTTCCGTGTCCAAAACCTTGGCTTCTGACCGCTGTATATATTAAGTTGGTTGGTCTATACATGTTCCGCTATCCTGATCTCGAAGTTTCACTTTTTTGAAGTTGTTTCAGATGTTCTTTAACTCGTACGACAAGAGGTATTTTTGTTTCTCCAATGTACGATTCGCCACACTGTGGTAAGTAACAAAATAAAGACAATGGAAGTCCGACAAGGTAATTTTTTTGATATTACGTCATTGTCTACCACCTTCAAACAAACAGTGTTATTAATGTTAGGTATAGTCAAAGTTGTCTGGTTAGTTAGTTGTTCATTAAAATAGGCGCGCAACCCGACGTTAGAATATCTAATACTTTTTAAATACAACGTATACTTAGGGTTACCAAAAAAATTCATCAATATACAATTATTTATTTTAGTTTTTCAAAATTTCTACTATACTTCCATAATCCACGTCAAAGTTCAGTCATATCCCGTAACTAGTTAAAATGCTTTTTCATAATTGACTGTACCTTCTTCGTCCGTCTTTAACATTTTTTACAGCATTTACTCGAAAAGAATGAAAGAACGTAACAAAGATTACTTACACTGGGAATATTGTCGTTATTGCAAACTCCCTCACTGAGCAATCGATCCCTGATCTCCCAAGCAAAAATTGAAGGGCACTCCCTCTTATAGTCAGCTATCTTGTTGACGACGGGTTGCGTGGCTACCCTGGGTTTTGATCCACCAATAGCTCTGGGTTTAATTGATCCCGTCTCGTAGTACCTAAACACATCGAAACTTTTATCAGCCCAATTAGATCAAACATATTCGCCGGGGGAAACCCGGCAAAATTGGCCCACATACTACTTTGGTTGTTAAAGAAATGTTTTAAAAGACATTCACCTTTATAATTGTTGTCATTTTTTATGCCTGTCGTGTTGGCCAAGCCTTAAACCCACTCTTGAAAGCAATTGAACGTGTTCAACACAATGACAAACAAAGGGTTGCCTTGTCTAAACTTGTACGGATGGTGGAAGAAAGCTCCTTTCCTGATCTGGTCAAGTTACTTAAAAATTCTCTCTACCTAGAATCTCTAGTTTTTCAGAGATGGTTTAACAGTTGAGTCCGTAAAACCTGTTTACACGGATTTAACTGTTTAACTCTCTGGCGAAATACTCAAAAATAAACACAACCAGTAGTCTGTAGCAAATTTTGCCAGAATTTCTTCATACCTATTCTACGACAAACATATTTTTATTATTACCTTCCCAAGATCTTCGAAACACAACCGTTTGAAACTTGAAGGATGCGGGATATGTCGCATGGGCGGGCGCCAGAGTGAGCCAGTTCTACGATTTTTTGCCTCGTAGAGTCAGGTAGAGGTCTACCGTTAACGTAGACCCCGCCGAGCTGGTTGATGCCGCTATGACCTGCTGCTGAACATCCAAATATTGTATTTTGGCTCATGGAATGATGCATAAGGTCTTCTTCTAGAAAGAATAATGGTATATAGTAATTATGTTAGGCGACGTCACAACCTTTATTAATAAGTAAAGAAGGTTGTGGTGTCATTTAAACTTTCTATTTTAATAATAAACTTCATTCTTAATCTTCAGTTATTATAAATCCAACTAGTTAATTCGGGCCATAATGGGCAAAATTCATCCTAAGCATTAGCATATGGTACGTACGAGCTGCAACTTAGCGACTTTGCAGTATCCCTTCAACGACGGTTAACTATATAACCCTAATGCACGGCAACTCCCATTTTCCCTAATGCATTAGGGATTATAACACACCTAAATGTCGGCTTTTATCAAATCCGGAAAATCCGCTTTAAAGTACAGTCAGTAGAGTTTGCATTTTAGGAATATTTGAACTAATTTGAACACTGGTTATATAATATGAAATGGTTGAATTTAGCTAATAGCTGATCTAAATTTAACTGGATTTGTATCCTTGGAGATGGGACAACCATGTTATGGTTTTATTTGCATTTACATTTTTTTTTCTTATTTTAGTAAATCTCTCGTAATCAAAGCGTTCACTATTCTATGTTTTTAACGTTATTACTGGTACTAGGAAAGATAAAGGACTTCGGGTTTAACGAGAGTGTGCTACTTTTTTAACGAACGAATTTAAGTCATTTAAGGTAAAATGATTTTTTTTAAATTTTGCCAAGGCCCACCATGATATATCGCATTTAATTTTATATAATACAACAACTTTTGGGATTTAAGTGAGTTAGTCAAACAGAATACAGGCCTCTTTACAAAAAAAAAAGACAAGGAAAATTTTGACGTTTAACTGGTGGACTACGTAGGTCACAGCATTCTACCGTGCGAGCAAAAATTATTTGCATCAAAGAGGGCCTTGCATCTAAGGACGTAATGCTTAGCCGTAGAGCTTAATACCTGTTGGGTGTCAGTAACTACCTGAATTAACAATCAATCAGTTATTCCGTCATCTTTGACAGTCGTTACAAGTAATTTGATTCGTCGCTAATTTTTCCAATTTCTTGAACAATTCACACAATGGGCTTTACGGAACAGCACAAAACATTCATGGTTGAAGCGTACTTTCGAAACGGGGTTAGAGTAAATGGTGAATGGCAATACAATCCGGGTTTGTGCATGGACGATTTTCACGAACATTTTCCTAACGTTGCTTTTATTGCTGGGGATTTTTATCATTGCCTGAACAGAACCGTGGCTGTGGTTAGGGAAACAGGTTCTATACAACACAAAAAAGAAGCAGGAAGACCATCTGTAAGAACAGAAGAACTTGTTGCAAACGTTTATAAAAGAAATAATGCAAAATACGCCAACAAATTGTATAAGACGATGCCTGTCCCAAGAAGTGCGAAGATGTTTTTTAAGAAGTAGTTAAATTTATTTTCTTATAAAGTGCAAGTATTCCAAGAAATACAAGCCGCAGATTTTGAAAGACGCAGGAATTACTTTCAATGGTTTACCAAAAATTTATTGGAAAGAAATGATTTATTAGACCTGACATTTTTTTCGGATGAAGCCTGGTTCCACCTCTCCGGTTATGTGAATTCTCAGAATACACGCATGTGGAGTACTGAAAATCCTCATTTTTTTGTAGAGTCCACATTGCACCTTCAAAAAATTGGTGTCTGGTTAACTGTTTTCCGGAAGAAGAATTGTTGGTCCTATTTTTTTCCATGACACAGTTACAGCACAGCGGTATAGAGACATTGTTTTGAATCCATTTGTGGAGCAATTACTTGACGACGAACTACGTTTTGGATATTTTAAACAGGACGGTGCATCCGCCCATACAGCGGCCGAAACTATTAACTACTTTTTACTTTTTTCGACGACAGATTGATCAGTTTTCGATCAGACATTGAATTCCCACCTAGATCACCTTGTTTAACGGTTATGGATTACTTCGTTTTTCCTCATTTAAAGAACACTATTTTTAAAACACCAGTTGCAAATTGAAAACAATTACAAGAAAGTATTATCCAAGAATGTAGTAACATTTCTCTATAGATGCTGGTCAACACTTTCGAAAATATGAGCAATAAAAGCAATTTATGTAATTATTTTTCTTTTTTTTTCTGTATATTCTTACTTTGTTAATTTTGTAAACAACAAAAATAAATTTGTATTTGTCTACTTATTTTATTACTCATTAGTTTGGCATATCATGTCATAATATGAATTTGACAAAATTTTAACCTGGATTTGGTTAGATATATCGTCCCCATTTCATTGTTATCTAAACCAAGTCCTACGTTTCTTAATCCAATCCCTTCTTTGATGCAAATAATTTTTGCTCGCACGGTATTATGACATTAGTTTTATGACACGACATTGACACCGGTATATTTTCAGGTTAGTTTTATTTGTCAAATCATGACAAGACGTCAAAATATCAAAAATCAACTACAATTTATGTTTGCTTCTCGGCTATACAGTTGATTTGTATCTTTACTAACCGAATAGTAGAATATAAATTATATCTTTTCGGCTACATGCTTGGTGAAATTGTTGGTGGTCTGAGGACTACATAATAATATGTTTTACAAATTTATGAATAGTAGAATGCTGTGGCCGAACTGCCCGGAGTTAAGCGTCAAATATTTACTTGTTTTGTTTTATGAATAGGCATGTATTCTACAGGCATTGGTTTTCAATAATAACATCCTTAGACGTTACCTTATAATTAATGGTAACAGAATATTAATAATTTAAGCCTCAGTCTTAGCGAATAAGGCTCTTTGGTGTTTTAAAATAAAAAAATAAATAGAGACTTTCATCCTTTTTTTGCTTTTCTACAATGATTTCGTTTAAACCTTGTCAGACACTAGTTTAATTTAACCGTGGCTGAATTCATAGGACTCGTTAAACATGGTAAATTATGCAAGAAATCTGTAGCGGAATTAGTTCGAGTTATTTCAATTTCTCCATTAATTCGGTGCAAGCTGTCGCCATCTTCCGCTTAAAGAGGCTCCGTGTCCCGGCCTTTCCAGACTTTCACGTCTGGCTAGATCCTCAATTCCCCATGTAATGTTAAGGTTAATGCAATTTGAAACGCGGTGTGCGCCAACCTCGGGTTACCGAGTCAACAAAGCGACGCCATTTTCACAAGTTTGGTTTCGAGCAAACAAACGAGGCATGGAGATAAAGCAAAATCAGGACGGTCTGTTTGAAATGTAAAATATTTTTGAGTGAGAAATTCTTTTTTTGTACGTTTTTTTTACTAAAGAGGAAATGCCATTGTTTATATAGACGGGAAGTTATTTGAAAGTGTTGTTCGTAACTAGAAGTACTTCCTGGGGGGGGGGGGCTCAATGCCTCCATTTAATTTCCGCAAGTTCTAGCTACCCCCCACTAAAAACACATTTTAACATTTAAATTGTCAAAATATAAATGTTGTAATTAATGGTGAAAAATTGGAATTAGTAAACAGTTTTAAATATTTAGGGATAATCATTGATTGAAAATAAATTTTTTTTTTTTTTTTTTTCTTTTATTTATTAAATAATTCCCAACGAACTTTAGAAGTCCATTACAGGGAAAATATTACACTAACTTAAAAATAAACAAATATAAACAAAATTTTTTTACAAAAATATAGAATTACAATACAGAATACAATACAAATAAAATTATTAAAATAGTCAAATTTAAATCAATTTTAAAACTAATTTCCGAATAAAATTAGAGTGCTTTTATTTATTTTTTAAATACAATTTAGTTTTCTTTTTAAAGTGTGTCAATTTTTTTATATTTTTATACATATTTGGTAGGGTATTATAAATTATAACCCCATTGTATAATAATGATCTTTTACCAATATTGCTTTCATTTTGCCTTGTGTCATAATTATGTACGGTATTTAATTTTTGGAATGTGATTTTTGATTTTTTCTGATGAGTGGATATTGAATGAATAATTACACATATTTTTAATTTATACAAATTTTCTAAGTTTAAATATCCTAATGGTTTGTATAAATTTATTGTTGGTTCTAAAAAAGGAAGCTGGTAAATACATTTAATAAGTTTATTTTGTAATTTTTTTAAAGGGTTTATTATCGTAGAGGTAGCAGATCCCCAGACGGATATTAAATATTGAAATTTAGAATAAATTAGAGAATAATAAATATTTTTTAAAAGCTTAATTGGTAAATAATATCTTATTTTGTAAAAAATTCCAATCAATGGGGTAATATTTTTCCTGAGATAATCGATATGTGTTTTCCAACTTAAATTTTCATCTATATTATTATGCAGTCCAAGAAATTTTATAGAATCAGCATATTTTATGATTTTATTATCAAATAAAATTTCTTTTTTTGATAGCAAGCTGTTTATTTTTGTTTTAGTAATATATATAAAAGAAGATTTTTTAAAATTTATTGATAATTTATATGACTGAAGCCAAGAAAAAATGATTTGCAAATAATTTTTTATTTGATTTTAAATGTATTTTGAAAGTATTATATGGAAGATTGTCGGAAAAAGTAGATTATTTTAAAAGAATCAGTTCTAATTTTTGGTTTGTTTTCTAAAAAACTGTATTTAATACTATTATATTACCACATTTTCTTTATTGGTCTTCCATTTTATATTGTGCTAGTAAGGAAATATTATTTGATAAATTACAAATTTTACAAAATAAGGCAATGCGGATTATTTTACATTGTAACAAATATATAAAAATTAATTTTATGTTGAAAAATTTGGCTTGGTTAAATGTCAGAAATTTAATTTTTTATTTCGTATGTATCTTTATAGATAAAATTAAAAATAATTTATTGCCTGATTGTTTAAAAAAATTTTGTTCTTTTACCTAATTATGACCATCAAAATTATAAAACAAGAACTAATCAAAATTTTTATGTGAATAGAGTGTCTAAAACATTAGCTTATAAATCTATTTTTTATAAAGGTTTAATAGAATATAATAATTTAGAAAATTCTATTAAATTTCAAAAATCATTAAAACTGTTTAAAAAAAACTTTAAAATTACATTTAATTAAAAAACAAAATTATACGAAATATTTGACACAATTTGCAAAATGTTTAACTTTTCTGTCTGTTTCTGTTAAAAGACGGTTGCGTTTTAAAATTTAAAAATAAATCTATAAAAAAGTGTATTAAAAAATATTTAATTGTAGCTTTTTGCTAAATAAAACATGTTACTACTCCTACTACATCCTTTTAGTATCAAGATTAAACCTAAACTTTTGCTTAGATATGTTGATGATACCTTTATTATCTGGACAGACAGCAACAAAGAGCTGATACGGTTTTTGGAATATATTAATAGTACTAGCGTATACCCGGCATGCGTTGCAACCCGCTGGTATAAATACAAACCCGAACAAACCCGATATTAGTACCCGGCATGCCACTCGCTGAAATTGCACCCGTGAGAAGCCGGGGCGGGTCGCTAGTTATACATAAAAACCTTCCCCTTGAATCAATCTATCTATTTAAAAAAAAACCTTCAAAATCCGTTGCGTAGTTTTAAAGATTTAAGCACATATAGGGACAGGACAGGATAGCGACTTTGTTTTATACTATGTTAAGATAAGAGAATCCATTAAATTTACCATGGAAACAGAAAAACATTTCACTCTACTTTTTTCGATGTTCTCGTTAAACGAAGTGCTGAAAACATAAAACCTTCAGTGTAAACCCACTCACACGGGGCAATACCTTAATCACGGATCGAATCATTCAAACTCCATAAAACAGGGCATAATTCAAACTTTATCACAGAGCATCCAACGTTTGCAACAATCCGGAAGACCTTAATATTGAAATTTCAAACATCAAAAACGATTTAAAACAGAATGGTTACCCTGGAACCTTTGTAACTAATACCATCTCAAAACTTAAAAATCGCGAAGTAAAAACTAATACAGAAACGAAAGAGGAGCAAGCATTTCTTACAATGCCTTATGTTAAGGGGATTTCTGAAACGATTAGAAGGATAGCCAAAAACTATAATATCGAAACAGCCTTCAAATCCGGAAATACGCTTAGAAGCTTCCTTACAAAAGTAAAACCCCCCGTAATGAAAACACAAAAAATTGTTTCTATCAAATCCAAATCCCTAGCGAGTGTGGCGAATCGTACATTGGAGAAACAAAAATACCTCTTCCCGTACGAGTTAAAGAACATCTGAAATATACTCAAAGAGGTGAAACTTCGAGATCAGGTATAGCGGAACATGTATGAACCAACCAACATAAACCAGTGGTCAGAAGCCAAGGTTTTGGACACGGAACAGCACTGGAGAAAACGAAAATTCAAAGAAGCAGCTTCCAGGAATCAAAATGCCCATATATAGTAAGTAATATGAGTAATATCCTGGGAATTATATATTTTTAGGGCGTAGCTTATAGTTTTTAAAATTCTTATAAATTAACTTTTTTTTAGAGTTTATAATATGTTAATTTTATTGTAGTTTGCCTTTGTCCCTCTTTATTTTGTCGAGAGAGATACTTATCCTTTGAGATGACTTTCATGTCGTCAACTACCTTTTAAATCTCTCGAACACGAAGATAATACAGTCGTATAAAGCACTTCCGGTGCTTTAAAAAATAATGCACTTTGTTCTATTAATTTTGATAGTATTTAGCACAATCCAGTTTGTGCAATATATGCCTAAAATTACATAATTCCAGAAAAAATCATTAATTTTGTTCTGGTGCATTAATTTTTAAAATAAAATTTAAACAAGTGTAGTTTTTCATGTAAATCATAAACATTTTAAAATCAGTGGTGTAACAAAAACTGATTGAGCCCCCTTGCAAACGTTTTCAGGGGCCCCCTTTATATAACGAATGGAAAATGATAATTCTTATTTTCATTACTATTAGGTTCAGTTTTATGAATTTTTTAATTCGTTAATCGTGTAATAATTTAATTAGGGTTAAACCCACATTATGTGTTAAGTACGTACCTACTATTAAAACAGCAAACAATTCGAATTTATTTTATAATCCTAGGTAGGCTGGTAGACATAACACATATAGTTATTAAGTCATTATTCGTAATATTCCAGCAAAGATAAAGCAAAATCCAAATTTTAAAACACCACTTATAATGTTGCTTACCATGTATGGTAGTAACTGGGGAAGTAGTGCTCGAGCCACATAGAATCCAAAATACAGAAAACAGTAAAACACTTGAACACTCAACAAGTCTGCAGAAACATTATGTCACTAAGTACTATGCAAGGTATACAGTGTCCGCAAGAAAGTCCGCATCAAATGGGATTTTTTTTTTTATTATTAGGTATAGGTAAAAATTGAAAAAGCAGTTAGTTTTTGCTTACCTAAAAACCAAAAATGACGTATACTGAAGCAGCTGCACGACTTGCGTTACCTGTCAAATTTGACATTTTTAATAAAATAGGTTCAAAAACGCCCTTATTTATAAAAATATCGAAAAACTTTATTCGAGAAAGTTGTTTATTTAGGCATTTTTAGCCTCGGTACGAAATTTTGACGATCTAATAGAATTTTTATTTTTTGCCAGATTCTTGAAAATTTTGATCAACCCCCGTAGATTAACTTTTATATATCGATGTAAAACCATTTGCCTTTACTTTATTTGTATTCTAAATGCAATTTTGTGTAAAATTTTTGTTTCCAATTATTTATTTTGCTTCAAAAACCGAGATTGTTATTGATCAGTATCTAATGTTTGATGCAAAGTTTATCTAATTACATCAGTTTTGTCAAAACCGACGTTTCTTATTTTTTTTAAGTTAGTAAACAGATGTACAAAAAAAAATATTAGGAAGATTTCGTCGAAATTTTACTTTATTATTATTATTAAATTAAATTAATTATATTAAACTATATTTTTGTTGAATAAAATGTTTCGAGCATTTAATATCTATTCTTTTTGATCCAATATTAATTAAGTAAAATTTCAACGAAAGCTTCCTAATATTTCCTTTTTGTACATCTGTTTACTAACTTAAGAAAAATGAGAAACGTCGGTTTTGACAAAACTGATGTAATTAGATAAACTTTGCATCAAACATTACATACTGATCAATAACAATTTCAGTTTTTGAAGCAAAATAAATAATTGGAAACAAAAATTTTAGACAAGATTGCATTAAGATTACAAATAAAGTAAAGGCAAATGGTTTTACATCGATGTATAAAAGTTAATCTACATTCATTTCGTTCATTAAAATTTTCAAGAATCTGGCAAAAAATAAAAATTCTATTAGACTGTCAAAATTTCGTACAAAGGCTAAAAATGCCTATATAAACAACTTTCTCGAATAAAGTTTTTCGATATTTTGATAAATAAGGGCATTTTTGAACCTATTTTATTAAAAATGTCAAATTTGACAAGTAACGCAAGTCGTGCAGCTGCTTCAGTATACGTCATTTTTGGTTTTTAGGTAAGCAAAAACTAATTGCTTTTTCAATTTTTACCTATACCTAATAATAAAAAAAAATCCCATTTGAAGCGGACTTTCTTGCGGACACTGTATATACGGCAGAAGATTTAAAAAACACATTATTGGCGATAAGAAATGATAGCAGAAAAATAAGGGAGGTAGGAAAGGCCTTCAATATCCCTGGATCGACACTCAGAAAAAAACTCTCGGAAAATGACTCGAAGCTTCCTCGTTTGGGTTGTCAGCCTGTGTTTTCAGAGAAAATAGAATCTGAGTTAAGAGAGTACGTTTTAAGGTTAGCAAAGCTATTTTATGGCCTAACACCTATGTGACGACTAGCTTTTAGGAATCCTGAGCAACTTAACATTGTCCGTAAATTCGACAAAGGAAAAAGATGGATTTTTAAAGAGATTACCTGAGATAAACCTACGCCGGAATACTTATTACTTTGAATGCGCACGATTCCCCACCCTCTGCGCCTGATTACCTGCAACGGTGAAGAATGGTGCGCAAGGGCACTCTTGTACTTTCAGCAATATTGTACTTTAAAAACTTTATTTTTTCCTAAAATTGATTTACATGCTGAGAGTAAACTAAATAGCCCTTTCATTACGGTATTTACATTTAAATGATGTACAATGACATCAGTGCTATGACGATTTCCGCTTAAGTGCGCACAATTCCCCCACTCTCCCTACTATTAAAAAAAGTGAAGTCCGGCCCTGGCGGAGGTTTAAATTGTGTAGACACAATGTTACTATAATTTTTTTTTTTTGATATTTCCGTAATATCTTACCTTGTTGCCCTGCAACCGATCCAAAACTTTAGTAATTAATTGCTCTCATTGTGTCAGCCCCCCGCCGATTTTCCAAGTTCGAACGTTTGTCCTTTTGAGTGGTTAACCGGCTTAATCGCACCCCCAATTATTGTATAGACCCGCGGTCTTTAATCAAGCAGCAGTTAACTCAAGTTTTTCGCATTCACCCTTACTTGTAATGACGAAGTTAATACTCGAGGCACGTCATCTCGATAGAATGGCGCTGCGGTTTGCTATCAAGAGCCATTGCCGCTTTTAAAAAGCAGGAAAATTACTCGTTTAATTGTGTTTTCTAAAGAAGGTTCGTGGTCAGAGCGTTTGATATGATTGTGTGCCTTTCAGACGTTTTATTTGTTCATTATTTTCGTAAATGGCTGATTGGGGTATAATAAAAATTATTTCCCATTCGGTATTGATTTTCAGGGGGGGATAAGTTTTTTATGATTTGTTTACGAGGATATTTTTACGAGAAATGAAAAAATCTTCTTCAATTTGATTATGTGTTACACTGAAAAGTATAATAAACGGTATGACTAATAGCACAAATGTTTTTGTTTTGCAAATTGTTTTGTGAAATTTATTTTTATATTTTGTAATTATTTTTATATTAATAGGGCCATGCAGGATTCTTTAAATACAGTGTGCGTTTGTACACTGAGGAAACTGATCTAATACAACAGGTTTGCTGAGAAAGTTTGCATTGATAGCTGCTTTTATATTAACCCATAGGGGAAGGTTGCCCATATTGGACAAATTTCCAGATTTCTTATCTTAGATCCCGATAATATCGCAAAATCGATCTTGATGCTTTACCTTAGTATACTTTAGTATGTTGTTCAACTGCAGAATTATTTGCAGAATTTTATTTTAAAGTATCTATGATATACCAGGCTATAAAAAAAAACCTCTGCAAGTGGTTCAATATAGGAAACCGGTTGCCTAAATTGCATCTGGGGGTTCCAAAATTGGACCACATGATTTAAATCGGAAGCTTAGGTAGTAAATAAATAAATAAAAAATAAAATTATTGGTATAGGAAGTTTTATACTCATATTTCAAAAAAACATCAAATTTACAATCAAAATTTCGGTAGAAGTCATCCTAATGCAAAAAAAATACCTATTAGTTTCCTATATTGGACCAGTCATAGTTTCATTTTTTAACTCAAAGAAAATAGATTTTAGCAATATTGAAATGGTGTTAGTTTATAACATTAACTTATTTAAAGAGAAAAATTATTTTTGCACAATTTGAAAAAATGGCCTAAATTGGTTCAATTTTGGCAATCATCCAGTGGTCCAATTTAAGCAACTACCACGTGTTTTACAAAACCACCCGGGAAAGAAACAAGAAAAAACAAATATGGCATGGTAATAGGAGAAATAGAAAGAGAAAAACTTACTTGATAACTTGCATAAAAAAGATTTTGCTTAGAGTTTTATGGTTCTAAGGTAATTTCTTAGGAAAATCCTAAAAATATTACATTAAAATTGTATAAATTACGTTTTGCTCTGTACACGCCAAGCACTAACGGCCAACTAGTTGAGTTTGCTGCCGATCAAAGGTTCTGGGTGAAAGTATGTGACAGTGTTGCCAGATGATATGGCACTTGTTTAGTTTCGGAGAAATGTACTGTGGTCCAATTTAGGTAGCGGTTCAATATAGGCAATCTTCCCCTATTAAATAAATTGCAAGTGCATCAAACCCGCTTTAGTGATATATCAATTCCAGATTTGCTAGAACAGTGTTTTTATTGGTAGTAATCAGTTCCATTAGCAACACAGTCTTCTTCAGTAATGAATTACCTACTTTTAATACAGCAATTTTGTTAAACAATAAATTGTATCTTCTCAATGCGACGCATTTTGTTCCCAATAAAGCGCGTTCCTTGCAATTAAGAAAGTAGAACAGCGTGCCCAAAAGTGAATTGTATCCTGTAGAACCTATAATCCACAAGACGTTGGTGGGGGTTCGTAGCGATGGGCAATCGCCGCGCGCCTTATTATTAGTTTTTACGTATTTGTTGAGTCTTCTAGCTATCCTGTCTGAATTTGAATTTAATGATCGTATCAATACCCATTTCAATTAATTTATTTTTACTTTGTATTTAAGTTTTTTTTAAACTTTACATGTCAGATAAAGCAATAGAAGATTCTTATTTAGCACATCCCATCATTAGTACTGGACTTTATAATCTATGGACGAATTTTACCATCTCAGTAAACCATGTTGCATAATAGATAATCATATGCAATGTTAAACGACAAGAACAATATCACACTAGAAGCTATTTTAATTTTTGAGAATTAAGGTACCAATTTTTAGTGGTAAGTATATACTTTATTAACCGTAGCAAACAAATATTACGTATATTTCGATGTGAGATTTTCCAATTCTACAGACTAATTTTTATTATATTTCTCTTCAACTAGCGTCAAATTTAACCAGTCTCTTATTTTATTTATTCCTAGTTTTTTACATAACACATTTTTAAAATTTTACCCAAAAAATTTTGATTCCGATAATTTTTTACACAGTAAATGTATTCTTGTAAAAATTATAGTTATAATAGTTAAGATAGATAGATATAATTTTGCAGATAGAACGTATACGGAAAATCACACAAGATAAGGTTTTCAAAAAATTTGCTGTATCTTTTTTATAAATATTATGTGATTTTACATTCCCATTTTTCAGTATTATACGCTACAAAATATGTAATTAATTCTAAAAGAGCGTGTAAATCTAGATTTGGTTACCTTTGTGCGGCATCTTCCAGAGACTCTCGGCGCACGATGATTCCCGTAGGGAAAGCGTTTTTGCAGCGGAAATGACTGGTGAAAACCCGCCCGGAGTCGGGACGGGTCCGGATGTGGCTCCCAGGTTGAGCTTTTAGGAAAACCTGGAATATAATAGGAACATTTATGTAATATTTAAATTAAATATTAAAATTTAAAAAATTTAGGTGTTATACCGTGCGAGAAAAAATTATTTGCATCAAAGAGGGCCTTGCATCTAAGGACGTATCGCTAATTTTTCCAATTTCTTGAACAATTCACACAATTGGCTTTACGGAACAGCACAAAAAATTCATGGTTGAAGCGTATTTTCGAAACGGGGTTAGAGTAAATGGTGAGTGGCAATACAATCCGGATTTGTACATAGACGATTTTCACGAACATTTTCCTAACGTTGTTTTTATTGCTGGGGATTTTTATCATTGCCTGAAAAGAACCGTGGCTGTGTTTAGGGAATCAGGTTCTCTACAACACAAAAAGGAGCAGGAAGACCATCTGTAAGAACAGAAGAACTTGTTGCAAACGTTCGTAAAATAATGCAAAATATGCCAACAAATTGTATAAGACGCATGTCCCAAGAAGTGGGAAGATCTTGTGGAACAAGCAGGACTATTATTAAGAAACAGCTAAATTTATTTCCTTATAAAGTGCAAGTATTCCAAGAAATACACGCCGCAGATTTTGAAAGACGCAAAATGATTTATTAGACCTGACATTTTTTCGGATGAAGCCTGGTTCCACCTCTCCGGTGTGAATTCTCAGAATACACGCATGTGGAGTAATAAAAATCCCCATTTTTTTAGATTTATTATATCCACATTGCACTCTCAAAAAATTGGTGTCTGGTTAGCTGTTTCCCGAAGAAGAATTGTTGGTCACAGCACAGCGGTATAGAAATATTATTTTGAATCCATTTGTGGAGCAATTACTTAACGACAAACTACGTTTTGGATATTTTCAACAGGACGGTGCAACTGCCCATACAGCCGCCGAAACTATTAACTACTTACGCAATTTTTTCGACGACAGATTGATCAGTTTTCGATCAGACATTGAATTCCCACCTAGATCACCTTGTTTAACGGTTATGGATTACTTCGTTTTTCCTTATTTAAAGATCACTATTTTTAAAACACCAGCTGCAAATTTAGAACAATTACAAGAAAGGATTATCCAATAATGTGGTAATATTTCTCCAGAGATGCTGGTCAACACTTTCGAAAATATGAAGAGACTTGTGAATTTATGCTTGGAGCATGGCGGTGGCCAATTTCAGCAATTTATATAATTATTTTTCTATTTTTTTTCTGTATATTCTTACTTTGTTAATTTTGTAAACAACAAAAATAAATTTGTATTTGTCTATTTATTTTATTACTCATTAGTTTGGCATAATATCATGTCATAATATGAATTTGACAAAATTTTAACCTAGATTTGATTAGATATATCGTCCCCGTATCATTGTGATCTAAACCAAGCCCCACGTTTTTTAATTCCTCTTTGATGCAAATAATTTTTGCTCGCACGGTACTTAATAGACAACAGGGTCCTGAAGAAGTTTGATAACATAAAGTTGTATTTTTTTAAATGGGACACCCTGTATTTTTTTGTATTTTTAGGTTCGTATTAGTGCCCTTTATAATTGTTTGTGTAAATTGGATTTAGTAGTTACCTTGATAATAAATGGAGTTCTGACCTGCCCTAGTGTGCATTAAAGGTAAATCAATATATACGTCACGTCTGTAATTGAACTTTATATTTGAATGTTTATTTTTTGATATAATTTGGTGAACAAAAACAATATTTTGCATTAAGTGAATAAATATCCTTAATTTACATAATATTAAAATTTTTATATAAAAGTTTAGTTGAATATTGTCTATCCAAGCAATATATTTTTTCAATAGATTTATTTTGTAAAACTTGTAAAGGGTTTGAAAAGTTTATCCCCATATTAAAGTTAAATATTGTAAATGAGAGTGAATAATAGCAAAATAAATAGGACGTAACATTATATTATTAGCGAAACTACAATAAAACAATAGGTTTAATTATATATTCAATTTAAATATAAGTGCTTGATATAACAATTAAGGTCAAATAAAAAACAATCAACGCAATGATCTTACCGATATCTTAATTAAGATTAAAAGCACGGGCTACAATCTACGTCATTAAAGGCTTTCCTATATACAGATCTTTTTAGACAACAGTAGACAACAGTCAGTCTACTGCGTACTGGATTAAATATCTATGGCAGAATGCTCGTTAGAGATATTACATACTTGGATATTTGGATATCTATCATCCATTACTAAAAATCAACTAGGTACATTTTCGTAATGTTTAATTCAGTAAACCAAATAACAAACAAGAAATATGATTTTTTAAATCAATCCATTATGTTATTTATTTTCTATAGAGAAGTCAATAACGAATTTATTAGTGATAAAGTGGAACAACAGACTAAAATTCTTCGATTATTGTTTTCTAGTTCAGCGCGAAAATACCCAATGCTTAACAATCTGATATTTCATTAATAACTATTAGCGAAACTATATCGTAAAACAATAGGTATTATGTTTATCTATTTTTAAAATATCCTGCAACTGAAACCGTTGCTTTGTCAAGCTAAAATAATGAACAATCAATTACAAGCGATACCATCAGAGATTTTTTGATATCTTGATAGTATTGAGTACGCTTTATGATGTGGTCAAACAATTGTTTCTAATTCAGATGTCCAAGTGTAATCAAACGTAATCAGCGGGCGGCGTTTGTAAAAGAAGAAAAAGGAAGAAAACAAACAGTTAAAATTTGTCTTCATTAAGTTACAGTGGTTACCGGCCTCCTGGGGCGAACAATCGTTCTTGCTTGTCATATATCTTTGCTACTCATGTTCATATATCACCGCATTCTCAAGTTTTCATTCGTTTTTATTTTGGAAGAGACAATGGCGTAGGTTGAATTTAAATCTAAGATATTGAGACGATAACTCCTAGATTTATGAAACAAAAACGGGTTATTTCTTTTCTTCGTATGTTTTTTTGATTTAATTTTTCTTTGAAGGCCTAACGCTGCAATTTTAAAACCTGGTTGCAACGGCTAAATTTAAGATTTTTTAACTCATATGCATCGAAAGTCCTGGTACATGTCCACATTAATTTATTTGAAATTTGGTTTTTGGTAATTTTCTGTTTTAATGTGTTTTGCACTTAAGACAAAGGCGATGATGAGTTCGATGCTGGCTCCCCCAAAATAAAAGAAATTTATACCTGATTAACAAGGAACTGGGTGATGATCCAGATAGATACAAAACTTTTTGCGTATGGATAAAGAGACCATTGGAGGATTTATTAAAGAGGGTTGGTCCAAGAATTAAAAAAAAACATTATATTTAGAGAAGCAATTACTGGAAGAGATAGACAGCCCAGTCCGTTTGAAGGGTTTGATATTTTTTTAACTCATTGTTGAATTGAGTTCATAGAGTGCCAATTTTTAAGGAATTTTGACAAAACTGCATGGGTCTGTACAAATAATTAGAACTTGTTCTACTTCAAGGGTGAAAAACACTGCAACTTTCACTCACGCCGAAATGATTGATACAGGGTTAAAAATGCAGCGTGAAAATGCACATTACCTTAAGGTTTATTATTTGTTAGAAAAATTACCGATTCACAGTAGCAGTAGAACAGCGCTAACAGGATTTATGATGCATTGAAGAACGCATTAGGCAAATAATTTTACAATTAAGAAAACACTTGACCCGTTTAACGGTTTGTTTACTATTCTGTTGTCAGCAATGTGAATTAAACAAACGGTTCTAATGAATTAAAATAATTTAGTTATTTTCATGTTTGGTGTCATATGCTAGACAAAATATGAACAAAAGCACAAAAAATAAAAGTTAATGGCAATAAATCATTAATAATTCTCTAATGATTCTTCGAAAGCCTTTTTACTGTTAGTTGGTGTTAGTAAGTTTAACGTGATGAAGGCGCCACTGAGGGTAGCGATGATCTCGGAAGCACGGAAGGTAAATGCATAACCATTTCTGGCTAGAACAAGATGTCAAACATATCGATTTGATTGACATGAAAATTAATTTAATTTCTTATAAAGGTTTATGTGTGTTTTTTTGTTGTGAAAGTGATTAATTACTTGACCTTTTTTTATAAAATAAATAATGTTTTACACTTTTTGTTATGAGTCACTAGATGGCATGATAATACTCGTAATAAAATTAATACATTGGGAACTTTCTTAGTTCATTTTCAGAACCGAACAATTCTTTATAAGTATTAAAGCACAAAGCTAATATACCTATAGTCTATTACCAAAAATATAGGCAGTGACGTAGCTCTCATAACCATGGAAACGACCAAAATACTGTATGGTAATTGGCGGTTTGCATTAGTTTCCATGGTTTCGAATAATACGTCACTGCCTATAATATTGGGTTTTGAGTATAGGCTTGGATATCTGCGTAACAAGGCTCAAATTTTTAGAAATGGTACTTTTTAACGTCTGTATTAAATATAACTGAAAAATGTTAATCGGCGTGCAGACAAAGTTTATTCCCAATAAGCCAACGATGAACATTTCTTATTTATATCCGTACTATTATATTCCCATAAAACTAATTAAACACACAAAAAAAGTTACCTTGTCAGACTTCGATTGTCTTTATTTTGTTACTTAACACAACGTTTCGGTTAGTTTGTATATCTAACTAATCTCTAATCCATAAAACAGGACATCATTCAAACTCTTTATCAAAGAGCATCTAACGTGTGCAACAATCCGGAAGACCTTAGTATTGAAATTTCAACCATCAAAAAATATTTAAAACAGAATGGTTATCCTGAAACCTTTGTAACTAATACCATGTCAAAACTTAAAAATCGCGAAGTAAAAACTAATACAGAAACGAAAGAGGAGCAAGCATTTCTTACAATACCTTATGTCAAGGGGATTTCTGAAAATATTAGAAGGATAACCAAAAACCATAATATCAAAACGGCTTCAAATATGGAAATACGCTTATAGAAGCTTTCTTACAAAAGTAAAACCCCCCGTAAAAAAAACACAAAAAATTGTATCTATCAAATCCCTTGCGAGTGTAGCGAATCGTAGATTGGGGAAACAAAACGACCTCTTCAAGTACGAGTTAAAGAACACCTGAAACACACACCGGAACATGTATGGACCAACCAACATAATTTACAGTGGTCAGAAGCCAAGGTTTTGGACACAGAACAACACTGGAGAAATAGAAAATTCAAAGAAGCAGCTTTCATGAATCAAAATACCCATATATTTAGTAAACCAAGTATAGATATCCCCAATATCTGGAAACCTCTTCTTGTCCAAAACCAACAGCTCAAACTTCACACTCCAATAAGCACGTAGGCGGAGTCACCAAGCTTTCTTGCACATGGATAGTATTTAAGACACTAGCCTTAGAATTATAATTTGGTTTACACCTAAAAACGGTTAGAGATACTAACCAACCGAAACGTTGTGTAAGTAAAAAAATAAAAACAATGGAAGTCCGACAGATAATTTTTTTGATATTACTTCATTGTCTATCACCTTCAAACAAATAATTAAACATACATTAAGAACGTTTTAATCCACCTTTGTCAGTCCCATTTGGTCTTCTTTGTCTAGTCTATTCTGGTTTGTTCGGCTTAAAAGTTTCCAATAAAAATGTAAAATCCTTTATTAATCCTTCGATTTTCTTTGCTCATTATAATTAGTAGTTGTAGAACATAAATTACTTTAAAAGCATTTTAAAAACTATGGTTATTTTATATATGCTTCCAGCATTTGGTCCAGGTACCAGGTACTTCATTTTGATCATTTAAAGCACGGATTACCCATTTTTGATTATATATTGTTACATGTACTTTCAAATTTTGTCGTACTTAAAAAATCATTTTTTTACTCCCACATGCATATATATTCTTTACAATCTAATAGCCAAAAAAGATAAGGCTAGAGTGGATCCTAAACAGAAGCTGATGTGTCTTGACGAGACGGTGAAAGCCAAGGAAGCATCTAGCTCTGATCTGCGTCGAAGAAGACCCAAAGGTGCGCTGGATGTCTGGAGCCGTATACTATTTATATAAATTATATTTAACTCTTCTACAATTTCTGGCGAGACCCTGGGAAAACTACCTAAACAAACCATAAATGAAGTAGGAAAATATACTTTTCCTTCTGAAAGTTTTCTTTATATCACTTTGCCTTGTGCCATATGGATATTGTATCCACTATTGTTGTGTAGACTTCTATACAGTGCTTGAAGATGAAGCTAGAATTGTGAAATTATCCCTGATGTCTATGACAAGTTAGAAAAATTAAGTGAGGGTAGAAGAAAAGTCCTGTCGTCCTTCTTAAGAAGGACTACCCTTACTTAATTATCATGTCCCTTCTGGAAAGCAGTCACGACTTCGTTATAAGTTCCAAATTACCCATTACTTATAAATATCATTATATCACTATAATTCATTAAGAACTTTTCCTTAACTCACCTTTTGAAAGGTATACAGTTTCTTTTATGTTGACGGTCAAAGCTGCAGTCAGTCCCATTTGTCCTTTTTACGTCAAAATTCTTTCTTCAAAGTTATAACGTAACAATTTTATAAAGGTTGGTAAGGCCTTTAAAAGTTTCCCATAAAGGAAATCCTTTATAAATCCTCGAGTTTTCAAACTCGCAATATAGTCGAGCCTTACATACATTTTCTTACTCGTTTCGTCTTTATTTGTCGTATAGCCGCGTGGGTACTTTAACGGTAAAAACCCGTGCCCTTTGATCTTCTTTGCCTCTCTTACAATTATATAAACGTACGTCATTAAGCCTAAATCATTTTGAAAAACTTGACTCTTAATTATATGTCAAGTGTGTGAGTGATCCAGCCCGAATTCTATACGACTGTAAACCTTTGATATATCCGTTTCGTTGTGGGATCGATAAATGGATGAGAAGGAGTGGGTATATGTTGGACTAAATAAAGGCCAAATACTTGAATTTAATTAATTTTACAAAAATTAATTTGAGATGAATGAGAATAATATTTTTCGGATGAAATTAAATTATCAATATTTTAGGGAATGGTTGGTAAATATAATGTGTACCGAAACAAGTTTAAAACTGAAGGAAGAAATATTTTTTTAATTTTAATACGTTTCTACCGTGCGAGCAAAAATTATTTGCATCAAAGAGGGCCTTGTATCTAAGGACGTAATGCTTAACCGCAGAGCTTAATACCTGTTGGGTGTCAGGAACTACCTGAATTAATAATCAATCAGTTATTCTGTTATCTTTGACAGTCGTTATAAGGAATTTGATTCATCGCTAATTTTTCCAATTTCTTGAACAATTTACATAATGGGCCTTACGGAACAGCACAAAACATTCATGGTTGAAGCGTATTTTCGAAACGGGGTTAGAGTAAATGGTGAGCGGCAATACACTCTGGGTTTGTGCATCGACGATTTTCACGAACATTTTGCTAACGTTGCTTTTATTGCTGGGGATTTTTATCATTGCCTGAAAAGAACCGTGGCTGTGTTTAGGGAAACAGGTTCTATACAATACAAAAAAGGAGCAGGAAGACCATCTGTAAGACCAGAAGAACTTGTTGCAAACGTTCGTGAAATAATGCAAAATACGCCAACAAATTGTATAAGACGCCTGTCCCAAGAAGTGGGATGATCCTATGGAACATGCAGGACTATTCTTAAGAAGCAGCTAAATTTATTTCCTTATAAAGTGCAAGTATTCCAAGAAATACAAGCTGCAGATCTTGAAAGACGCAGGAATTACTCTTAATGGTTTACCCAAAATTTATTGGCAAGAAATGATTTATTAGACCTGACATTTTTTTCGGATGAAGCCGGGTTCCACCTCTCCGGTTATGTGAATTCTTAGAATACACGCATGTGGAGTAGTGAAAACCAATTTGAGCAATTTATGTCATTATTTTTCTTTTTCTTTCTGTATATTCTTACTTTGTTAATTTCGCAATAATTGTATGCTATTTTATAGTACCTACCTATATATGTTTAAATGTATAAATTTTCATATTATGTTAAAAATATTATCACTAGACGAATTTTTTCCAGAAAGTCAGTTACACAAGCTTGGTAACAAGTACTTATGAGTAATGGAAGCCTGTTTGATCATGATTTTGTTGTAGTATTTCTTTCGAAGCGTTTTCACGTAGAGGGGATCAATCTGCACCTCCCCCTCCCATAGCTACGCTCCTGCGATGTTTATATTAAACTATTATGAAAACCTAAGAAAAAATAACAAATAATACCAAAAAATAATACAATTACGGATTTGATAGGGTTACAGACTTTACCGCCTGTAGATGTCTTTTACTCGTTTCGTAAACAGGACACAGAGTAATTCAATGGGGGATACATTTTTTCTTACGTTGTTATTTTATCATTTAGCTATTATTTAGATTGGGGTTAAATTCACTTTTTGTGGTATACCTTAGTATACCATATTATAGTATTCATTATACCCAGAATTATATTCAATAGAATTAGATTTAACCTAAAAAACGATTTTTCGTCCAATCGTGATTTTTATTCCTGCAAAAACCCGGTATGTTATGAAAAAAGGTATGTTAGGACCGAAACTACACTAAAATTTACCTACTCAATGAATCATAATAATTGAATTAATCATTTATTATTAAGAGATATTAGTAAATTATTTTTGACGCTTGATATTTTTAGCTCGAGCTGATAAGATCATGGAATTGTCATACATTGTAGCAATAATTATTTCTTATTAAGTCGTTTCTCTATTATTTTATAAACTTTTTTCAAAATGATCTGATAAATGTGTAATGTGCTTGAGATATGATTGATGTCGGAATTGGTATACCTTTTCTATATTATTATTAGTCAAACTTTCTTAAAATAGGTAAGTTTATTTAAAGCCGCTGGATCTCTTTTACAAAACAATTTTTTAAGCTATCTAAGTAATTAATTAATTTTTTTAAGAAGGGATAATTATAGGTAAGTTAGAGTAATTTTAAGGAGAATTTTTCTATAATAGAAGATTTGTGCCTGTGGAGCTGTTAATATTAATATTTATGTAAATTAGTTATAGGTCAACTATTTGTATTCATTACATTCATAAAAGGGTCGGAAATTGACAATGAAATAGCAATTTTTAGATTAAAAACGGTAATCTTAAAAGAATGCAATTTTCTAAAATAACTTTTTAACCCACATTATCATTTTGCTGATTTTTCCAATAAATTTTATGAATTATCTAGATATTATAATATCGATGGTTGAAAGGCAACAGGTCATAAGTGACAGTATAATAACTTCGCAGTAGAACGATTTAAAGTTTTTTTTTTAACTTTAAATTATTTATATATTTATTTTCAGGCGCATTTTTTTAATTTCAAAATTGCTAGAATAAAATCCAAGACGTTATTGTTGTAATGACTATAAATACACAACAACATAGCCTTATATAACAAAATTGCTGTCGCTTAATCAATTTAGTGACTAAATTACATTTGGGTAAAAGGTCTTACCAAACCATACATTAAATGTTAGCATTTTGGTAAAACGGTTTAACCTCGTTAGATTTATATAAATGATTTAGTAAATCGTTTTAACCGCCTTACTTTTAGATACAAATAATTGGGTTAAACGTTTTAATCGCCTTACTTTTAAATACAAATACAATAAAATGTTTTAACCACCTGATTAGTAAATATAGGCTAATAGGTTTAAATGTCTTAACATTCTCGTAAAGAGCTCAAGCGACAATACTTCTTGCTTGTTTTCTTTTTTAGCAAAACAGGATAACGACCAATATTGAAAATAAATTGGTTTAAATAAGATTTAATTGTTTTCCCAAATAATCTAAACGACAGTTGTTTCAAATTATCCTTTATTTTGGCGCTTGGTAGGAAAAAGTGGCTTGAAATTTATAATTTTTCGGTTGACTCAAGCGGCAAAAATATCATAGTAGGAAGCTAAAACCTCGCTTATTTAACGCGGAAAAACAAAAAAACTTTAGTGACGTTTAAATATAACTTTCACGAAATGTGTCGCTTAAGACCTTTTGCCTTTCAAGCATCGATATACTAATTTAAAACATATGTCGTGTGCAAATAACTACCCTATACCGTATTATAGATAAAATTTGAATCTATTTTTTTTAATGTTTCATAAATAATGACATTTTGATTAGTCAATAATAGTACTTACTTAATTGATATACAAAATATATTATATGCCTTTTGGTTAATTTAAAAGTTTTAAAGAAATTATACATGTAAAAAAAAAGGCCATCACAACCCTACAAATTATGAAAACTACTTAACTAATCAAACTTTCTTAGGTCGGACATGAAGCGCTAAAATTATATTAGCATAGTATTGAAAGTTTTAAAAAATATAAATTTATGTAAACTGCCTCCCTACAAATCAGTAATCAATTATTATTTATACCTGGGATTTGGGAATTTAATTTTTTTTTTGTGTTTGTACATGATTGATAACTTTTTAAATTATCAACAACCTATAATGGGTATTAACCAATACTTTTAATCGTTTGTGACTTCAGCTAGTAAGCCAAGATGCATCAGGAAACGAGTGTCATAACCTAGTAAGTTATGAAAAAATCTAAAATTTTAAATAATATGATATTTGGTTTATTTTAGCATAACAACCTACCTTTAAGGTCAATCTAAATCAACATTGGCGTGTCCACCAAAAATGCCATTCGCGAAAATAAAGTCCTTTCTTCTCAACCCCACAAACTACGGTACACCGTCGCAGAAAGACCGGGCCCGTTCGGAAACAATTCACCCGACCGCAAATTACCCGAAAACAACAAAAAAAGTCCACGGCCAACTTAAATTATACTTGATTAAGCAGCGGGCGTACACCTTTTCCAGCTGATTTGATAATAATTACGCGTTACTTTTTGCTCGGTTAATTTTTCGGCCCAGCCGAGCACGTGCGTCCAGATTTACCCAGTAAAATCTATGTGCTTTACCACACGAAGTGTACAGAAGACTGGCTTTAGCATCATGTCACTCTGTTGTTCAAGGGTGACTTGATCCTAGGTACACAAGGGAGGGGCCTTAAAAACGAACACGCCTACAACAGTCACACACCGCTACAGCACACTCCGTTACGAAGCCTAAAGATATAACGAGAATAGCGAAAGCTGCTTGTGATAATCCGGCAAGCCTGGCCTTCCCAAATAACAATAGGCTTAGTCGGTGAAGTTTTGGTTTATTCGGGTAAATTTCCTACACCTTTACGAAGCGCAACTCGCCGAATTATTGACGCGCCATCGATAACCAAACCAAACATCCAACAGTATCGATAGTCGATAGCCTTAGGCAGATCATAAAACGATTAAAAATTGTTAATGATGCAACCTCATGGCAGGAAAAAAAACGACTTAAATAATCATAGTTGGACTTTTAGTTTCCTTCGTTTCACATCTAAAGGTGTTAAAAATTGGTAAAATAAAATCGAGAGGCGTATCATGGGATTCAAAGTGTTACTTTCGCCTGAATGGTTACGTGAATCTGTGAATTCGATTGGTCGCAGGAGCGGCGCCATTGTTCCGATGTATCGCAGCGACGGCGCATTCGAACGCGACGCTTGCTCAATGTTGTGTCGTGTAAGCATTTCCGTCCCGACGCCTGAGACTTCACGACGCTTTGAGCGGTTTTTCAAGAAAATTATGTTGTTGTTCAGTTTTTATTATTTTTGCGTTTGTAGGTTGTGGATGTTTTGTTGCATGGTAAGACGTTGATGTTAGCTAGGCTGCTTAACGTATTTTTTTAAAAATTATTTAAGTGTTTGTTCACAATCTTTTTCATAAGGAACGTCAGTTTCTTCAGTGAACCCATCCTACATTTTTAATTGTGTGTTAGCTACGCCTTAAGATTTTGGCAGAAAAATATGATTTTACCAAATTTTTTTGTTGCATGGTTCGAAGTTAAAATTTGATAGCTGTTTGCTTACTAATTTTTCTTCTGTATAGTGTTAATAAGTTATTTAAGTTTTTGTGTGTACGCTAATCTAAACTGCATGCTTCATGACGCGAGGAAGATCCTTGGAGAGTTTTTCAGACTAACATTATGTTTTCTGGTGTATCTATTTAAAATACTTGATTGTTCAGCATGTTATGACGTTGATGTTTACTAAATGCTTACCACTTGAACTTTTTTTTTGCATTTTCGATTATTTAAGTGTTTGTTTATAGTTACTATCAGCATCTTCTTACAAATTACAGGTTTATTCTAGGTATTTATATCTATATCCTAAATTCTTTGATATTTTGTTTTTACGCTGTCTATTTTGTTGCATGAATAGCATTTATTTACATTATTTAGTAAAATTTCAAAAATACATCTATGCAGTTAATGAACGTTGACTGTCTGGGTGCTCAAAGCTATTGAGCCCAATGAATAAAAATGTAGCGATCGCTTTTTCTCATAAAATCGAAGTAATTTCTTGAAATCCATGCAATGAATAAAAACTAAAATAATTGCTTTTGCGTCCAGCGATCGCTTAAAACTGCAGGAATTGCTTCTAGTCAATGCTTTTTCCTAAAAAATAGAAGCAGTTGCTATCGTTTGCTTAAAGTGTGATAAATAAATTAAGGAATCGCTTTTTTTAGTGTAGCAATTGCTTTCAACTTTTTAAGGTAGGCCGACTCCTGCATCATTTGCTTGGTAGCAGTCAACTTTAGTTCTCTGCGGCATACACCTGCGTTGCTCTTAATTTGTATCTTCAATTATAGCTGAATATATGAACGTCCGTAAAAGAAAAATCTACCGTGTATGTAAAAATTGCAGATATGATGATTTCAGAAAGTTATAGTATCGATTTGACTGCGAAAATGTTGAGTGGTTGGTAAATTATTTTTTGACTGATACTGGTAAAAGGCGAGGGGGTGCACTGTCGCCTTTAAATAAGACTAAAGTCTTTCTGCGGAAATTGTCGGATCCGGGCTTTCAAAATTCTGTAGGTGAAGAACTCGGTGTTCACCAAACTACTGTCTGTAAGATATACACTTCTGTAATTGATGCAGTTTTGGAGAAGGCCAATATTTTTATTAAATTTCCTACAAGTGCTGAAGCTGTTGTTGAAGCTAAACGGTTGTGGTCAGAGAGATTTATTTATGTTCCTTCAATTTGTAAACGAATATCAATTGCTTGTGTTTAATTTGTTCATCACTACTATCACTTTGCCATATCACAAATATAAGTTTCCTATTTTCCACAAAAACGTAACAGATTACTATTGTACTAAATAAATATACCAACGTTGTTGTATTTACGTCAACTTTTTTGCAAATTAGGCATCAAACTGAGGATGAAATCTATAATCTGAACAAGTGGATAAGACACGTCTGAACTTGTGTTGAATAAGCATTTGCTACAGAGGTGTAAGAAAAACA
The DNA here is from genome assembly GCA_963969555.1 of Polydrusus pterygomalis. Taxonomy (NCBI): domain Eukaryota; kingdom Metazoa; phylum Arthropoda; class Insecta; order Coleoptera; family Curculionidae; genus Polydrusus; species Polydrusus pterygomalis. The sequence goes on from OZ018379.1 coordinate 11,794,321, forward strand.
GCAATCGCTTCAAAATTTTATTCATATCCAGATCTAGCAATTGCTTTTACTTATAGCATTTGCTAGTCAAGCAATCGCTTTTACTAAAAAGTAATTGCTTCATTTTTATTCATTAGGCTGATTGGCGAGCTATTTCCTACGTAGGCATCGCTGATGATCATTTACTAAAGAAGGCTTATCCAAATTCATTTAACCCATTCCAATTATTGTTTGATATGCATGACTGGATAAATTTTTACATCCTACAAATAAGATTTAGTGTAACAGCATTAAAAATTGCCTCTTAATACTTATGCAAGATAAAATCACCCCTATTCATTAAGGCAATAGAAAATAATTCGTTGCAAATAATGTCAACACAAAGAAGACCCTTCAATTGGGGTGTCGGACCCCGCTGAATACAGTTACGCTGATCTTGATTACGCAACAAATAAGGGGCTAACAGTTTGGGTCATGCACTCTTACTTCGATTCATAATCGATATTAACAAGATCTATTACACTGTTATTATTGAATTGGTAAATAACATGAGCACATTGGGAGAATTTCTAAACGGTTTATTGTATAGGTAAATGGTAAATGTCCAGGAGCTACAAGAGAAATAATAGTTAATAATATTAGTTAATTTTGGACAGGGGTGTAAACAGTGGCGCACCCAGGGGAAGGGGGCCAAGGGGGCCTTGGCCCCCCCAAAACCTTCAATGAAATTGACTTCAACTATACCCTCTAACCCACTAAAAAAAACTTTAATTTCCAATTATTTTGCTATTTAACTGTTTATTGCCCCGTCCCAATAAAAAAGTAGAAATTTTGCAAAGCTTTCTCAGCCTTCATTTTTTTTATAAAAATTATTCATTTTTTGAAAATTTTTATAATGAAAGCATTCTATTATGCGAATTTAAATTATGGAACGACAAGTTTACAGATAGCAAAGAAATACCCTCCGATAAGTTTAAGCTATATATTCAATGTCATGGTATATTTCCCAATATAAAAAAACTTTTGCAAATTTTTGTTACCCTTCCCGTCACCACAAGTACCTCTGAAATGTCATTTTCCACATTAAAGTACCTAAAATCGTACTTAAGAAATTCCACCGGGCAAGTAAGACTTAATGGTTTATTCATAAGAATGTTCCTGTTTCTTGTGAAGAAATTTTAAATAAACTTTCTAAGGGTCGAAGAAAATTAGATTTACATATTTAACAAATGCAAAGGTGTTATGAAAAAGTTTTAGTTTCTATTATTTATAAAATAATGTCTATTGTTGTGCTTTTTACTAATTTATATTTTTAAATAAATATATTTGTGTTATGGATATGTCGTCATTACATACTATTACCTATATTTTATTTGGTAAAAAGAGTGGTATGTTTTGTCCGGAATAATTATTAAAGTGGATAATTTAAAAAGTGGATTTTTTTAGATATTTACCTCGATTGAACTAGGCTATTGCGATCTTCCAAGAGTACCTGTTAAAAAAGCTCCAAAATTCTAGAAAAATGCGTAACTTAAAAGTTTATTAAAAAATTTGCTTCCGGCACTGGTTGGCGGGCCCCTCCTAACATAAAATCCTGAGTGCGCCGCTGGGTGTAAAGTTTATGCGATCTTAGTTGAGACAGTATGGAATATAACGATCTTATAAGAGTCACTATCACTGGCAAAAATATAGTTATTTATTAACCATAATGACACTCAAACTTTCATAATTGAGATGCCGACTGTAAGTCTAGTTTTAATTTTTCGGCTGCCTCGACCCGAATTGTATAAACTTTATCTCTAATGTGATTGTGAAGGAGGGTTGTCACATTCCTTCTGCGAACACAACATTTTTTTAGGGGTAATTGCAATTAACTTCAAAAAGTTATTCCAATATTCAAATAAAAATATAAATTTAAAAATGAATATAGGTAACTCTCATTAAATTATGAAGAAGTAGTCCATACTCAAAGTGGAGTTAAATGATATAGAAAAAGAAAAGCACTAAGTCTTTCTTCACAATTTTTTTATTAGAATAACTAGGCGAACCTAGAATAATTTATAATAATTCAAATCGACATGTTTCGAGTGTAGAAACACTCATCATCAGGAAAACAAAGTTAAAGGTATAATGCTGATGTTGTTAGCAATAGAGAAAATAATAGTGGGATTGAGCCGTAATGGAGCTTTTAATGGTGTACAAGAGGTGTAAAATTGAATAGTCAAAAGACCGACAATCAAGTCTTCAGCACACTGAAAAGTCAAGGGTTAGTGCAAAGGCACTGTCCTGGGCAGAAAAATGAGGAGAGCCTGCACTAACCCTTGACTTTTCAGTATGCTGAAGTCTTGATCGTCGGTCTTTTGACTATTCAATTTTACACCTCTTGTACACCGTTAAAAGCTCCATTTCGGCTCAATCCCGCTATTATTTTCTCTATTGCTAACAACATCAGCATTTTACCTTTCACTTTGTTTTCCTGATGATGAGTTTTTCTACACTCGAAACATGTCGATTTGAATTATTATGAATTATTCTAGGTTCGCCTAGTTATTCTAATAAAAAATTGTGGAGAAAGACTTTGTGCTTTTCTTTTTTCTATCTCATTGAATTAGTTTCGTAATCTGATAAAAGAAACAAACAAATTGTTCGATTTACTGTTGTAACAGTCACACGAATAAAGATTTAAATCGTTAAAAAAAAATAGAAACTTGAAAAGACAGCCGCATTAAAACGTATAGGATTATCTCGAAACTAATCAGTTAAATTAATTAATATAATTGAAAACATGTACATCAAAATCCGATGTGGACAAGAGAACTGGAGGATATCTTTTTACTTGTCATTTGTGCCGGCTCGTTATCGACCTCATGCTGTGTAGGATCTGCGGTAGTGGCTGAAAATGTCCAGCGCCAAAATGAGGAGGCTTGAATTTTTTTCTTTAATGACCATTATATACAGTGTGACCAGTAAAGTCCGCATCATATGGGATTTTTTTTTAATAATAGCTTTATACAAAATTTGACTTTGCCATCAAGTTCTGCTTCGATCGAGATGAAAATTAAGCAAAAAAATAGTAGTCACGTGATTCGCATTATCTGTCAAATTTTAATTTTTTCCAAAAAATAAATCAAGTGGTTATTTCTGAAAATATCAAAAAAAGGTTTTAGAAAATGTTTTCTTAAATGCAATTTCTAGCCCACATGCAAAATTTCAGCTGCATAAGATAATTTTGATTTTTTACCTATATTTTGTAAATTGCACCACTTTTGCAAAATAAGACTCAACGCAACCTACTAACATAAAACTTCTCAGTTTTGTCGATGCTTTATTTAAGATACATTTCCTTTAAAGTATATATATTAAATGTGTGTTTTTCTGCAAAATCAAAATTGGGCTATTAAAATTTGGTCGCATGTGATGCAAAGTTTATTTGTTTTTGACCCTGTATAGGGTAACTTCATAAAATGAGTATTTTTAAAAACGTAGTTTGTGTCTGAAAGTAAAAAATAAAAAATAAAGTAAAGGGGTTTTAATTTAAATCGTTGAAAATAGATAAACTTTACGTTAAGTTAAACTAAAATTTATTTTCCACTTAATGAACACTTTACTGTGTTCTTTTTTGTCTTAATATTAAGGTGTATTACTTTTAGACACAAACTACGTTTTCAAAAATACTTATTTTATGAAGTTACCTTATACAGGGTCAAAAACAAATAAACTTTGCATCACATGCGACCAAATTTTAATAGCCCAATTTTGATTTTGTAGAAAAACACACATTTAATATGACGCTACTTTAAAGAAAATGTATCTTAAATAAAGCATCGTCAAAACTGAGAAGTTTTATGTAGGTTGCGTTGAGTCTTATTTTGCAAAAGTGGTGCAATTTACAAAATATATAGGTAAAAAATCAAAATAACCTTATGCAGCTGAAAGTTTGCTAGAAACTGCATTTAAAAAAACCTTTTTCCAATAACTTTTTTCGATATCTTCAGAATTTTTGAATTATTTTTGGGAAAAAATTAAAATTTGACAGATAATGCGAATCACGTGACTACTATTTTTTGCTTAATTTTCATCTCGATTGAAGCAGAACTTGATGCTAAACTCAAATTTTGAATAAACCTGTTAATAAAAAAAAATACCATATGATGCGGATTTTACTGATCACACTGTATAGTATAGTATACACGAGGAGAAAAAGTTTTCTCTAATAAATAAAAAAAAAACATTTTTAATGTCATATGCCTAAACGTTTGAATTTCTTCGGAAAAATGGTTTCCTTCGACACTAACAAAACAACCTTTTGTATTAAGGGTTACTTCATTATCGGTCGTCAAGTTTATTCCTGCTAGAAACTTTTAGTTTTGTTGGGAACAAATGAAAGTACAGCGTTGTGGATGAAAAAGGATTTCAATATTTAATATGTGTATAATTTTGTAATAATATAATCAAATTAATAATAATTATTAACAATGAATGAAACGGAGATATTAATACATCATCTCATCAAGTTTTATATTTTCTCATATTGTACTCGCAACTGTTAAAGTCTTTCACCGAAACCGACAATTACTTTCGTACAATGGCCAGAAAAGAATACACAGAGCCCTTTTTAACCTGGAGATAGGTATCAAAGGTAAGCCGCCGACGGTACAACTAAATATGCTATCAATACCCTTATTGAACTGTTTGAAAATATAGGTTTGCGAGATGAAGATATAGTTATTTACAGTTATTTAGTTAAGGTTTAATCGGTTTAAATTTTTTTATGTCATAGTCATAAATAAGGTATATAGGGAAACAAATAGGCTAAACATGTAGGTAACCCAATAGGCCTATATCGTGCGAGCAAAAATTATTTGCATCAAAGAGGGCTTGGATCAAAAAACGTAGGGCTTGGTTTAGATCACAATGATATGGGGACGATATATCTAACCAAATCTAGGTTAAAATTTTGTCAAATTCATATAAGGACATGATATGCCAAACTAATGAGTAATAAAATAAATAGACAAATACAAATTTATTTTTGTTGTTTATGTTTACAAAATTAACAAAGTAAGAATATACAGAAAGAAAAAGAAAAATAATTACATAAATTGCTGAAATTGGCCACCGCCATGCTCCGAGCATAAATTCACACGTCTCTTCATATTTTCGAAAGTGTTGCAGAAATGTTCTTACAGATGGTCTTCCTGCTCCTTTTTTGTGTTGTATAGAACCTGTTTCCCTAAACACAGCCACGGTTCTTTTCAGGCAATGATAAAAATCCCCAGCAATAAAAACTGCGTTAGGAAAATGTTCGTGAAAATCGTCCATGCACAAACCCGGATTGTATTGCCACTCACCATTTACAAATTGTCATTGCCAATGCCTTAAAGATTGTGACTTGAATTCAGAACGTTGCTAGCCAGCATTAAAGTGGTAATATTTCGAAAACGGTTGAAATAAGATAGGTATGATTTATAAAAAATGTGTACCTAGGATTGATTGTAGAATGTAAAAATGTCAACGTCAAAAATATGTTTCATTAAAAAAATAAAAGTTGATCGACGTAGCATTTTTATGATGTACCAGGTGTCTCACTAAGAATAGCTCTCGGCCGTATCTCGAAAAGGATTAGTCGTATGGCTTGCGGAAAAATTTTTTTTAGTAAAAGTGGCCATGAAAAATTGCTGGAAATTATTTTTAAGTTCCTCATTTCGGGCAAGAGGGCACAATTAAAATTTTTTTTTTTAATTCTAAATTTCTCCGAAAATTCCTATATTAAGGTATAACTCTGATTACATCATCGAAAAGCTTATAGCGTTTTCGGTTTACAACTCCGAGAGTGCTCCGAGAGCGCTCTGTGACGTCATTGATCGGCCCGAGATTTGCTGTCACTCCGAAGGCGGTTGCCCTCGGACGGAGTGTAAATTGAACGTGATTGCGCTTGAAAATTTGACATATGTCAACATACAAAAATAAACAGTTAATTTTTAAATTTAAATCTACTTGAGCGCGTTTATGACATATTATATACAATATTCATCGAACTAAACGAAAAACAAACACAGAAAACACAACAAACGAGATTACACATCAACAAAAGAATAGAAAATGGTGGTATTTTGCGGTTCTGCGCAAGCGCTGCCTCTCTACTCTGTAAAAATTTTCAGATCGAAAAAGAGCACTCTCAAACGGATTCAGAGTAACCAAATTTGTAAATCGAACGTCCTACTCCGAGTGAGAGCAGTGGATTTTGATAACCGAACACGAAAATCTCGGGGAGAGCACTCTCAGAGTGCGCGAGAGTAGTAAATCGAAAACGCTATTAGACAATTCTGCATCATTTTGGTTTAAGGCTCGTTGGCGTACCGACCTTGATAAGAGTGAGCTATTGAATGTGTAAACATTAAAATCGCTGTAACTTCTAAACGACTTATCCGATTTTACTAAATTTAAGCTTGTTTGGAAGGGAAAGGTACGTATCTTTAATCGCCGTATCCAACAGTACACGATAGTGTTTAATAAAATTGCTAGAGGGCGCAATTTGTAAGATTTTTCGATTTTATCCCGAAAATTCAAATCATACGGTATAACTATGACATCATAATCGGAAAGTAGACGAAATTTGCAAGAAAAGATGTGAAGACCGCTGTTCGATATCCTTGTTCGTTTCAGAGTTATCGCCAAAGTAATAATTACTAATACAAATAGCGCCCTCTAGCAATTTTATTAGAAACTATCTTGTGCCACTGGATACGACAATTGAAGGTACTTCCAAACAAGCTTAAATTTAGTAAAATGGGATAAGTCGTTTAGAAGTTACAGCGATTTTAATGACTACACTTTCAATAGCTTCTTCCACTCTTATCAAGTGAAAGTGTAAACATTAAAATCGCTGTAACTTCTAAACGACTTATCCGATTTTACTAAATTTAAGCTTGTTTGGAAGTACCTTCAATTGTCGTATCCAATGGTACACGATAGTTTCTAATAAAATTGCTAGAGGGCGCAATTTGTATTAAAAATTATTGTTTTGGCAATAACTCTGAAACGAACAAATATATCGAACTGCGGTCTTCACATCTTTTCTTGCAAATTTCATCTACTTTCCGATTATGATGTCATAGTTATACCGTATGTTTTGAATTTTCGGGATAAAATCGAAAAAACTGTTATTATTACAAATTGCGCCCTCTAGCAATTTTATTAGAAACTATCGTGTATCATTGGATACGGCAATTAAATTTACTTACCTTTCCCTTCCAAACAAGCTTAAATTTAGTAAAATCGGATAAGTCGTTTAGAAGTTACAGCGATTTTATTGTTACACATTCAATAGCTTCCCCCACTCTTATCAAGGTCGGTACGCCAACGAGTCTTAAACCAAAATGATGCAGAATTGTCTAAGCTTTTCGATGATGTAATCAGAGTTATACCTTAATATGAGAATTTTCGGAGAAATTTAGAATTAAAAAAAAAATATTTTAATTGTGCCCTCTTGCGGCAAAATGAGGAACTTAAAAATAATTTCCAGCAATTTCTCATGGCCACTTTTACCAAAAATTTTTTTTTTCCGCAAGCCATACGACTAACCCTTTCTGAGATACGGCCGAAGAGCTATTCTTAGTGGGACACCCTGTACCTACTTATAATATCTTTTTCCTAAAAAAAAATGCATTCCAAAAAAAATTGGACGAATCCAAGCGATTCTTGATTAAGTTGGCGGTATTTTATAAAAAAGACTGATCCGTTTTTATCATGACGCTGTATACCTATTATCAGAATATTCAAATCAAATGACATTTTCTTATTCGTCAAAGCTATTAAAACAAAAGCTATTAGGAGCTGTTTCAATATCGCAAACAAAACCTTTTTCTATAGAAGAATATTAAAACATCCACAAGAGAAAAACAATTCTCAAAGTAATATTAGGCCTCTATCCCTGTTTCAAATAATGACGAACTCCATTGTTGACATTATTTTCATATCTGTAAGTAATATTTTTCGTGAAGGAATATGAATCAACTTCTCCCCGGTCTAAATGTATACCTACGCATACCGTTTTAAATTCTGGATTTTAATTTAAAAGGAAACAAAATGATTTTATTGTTTATGTTACAGGAATATGAAAATTTACGAAAATATTTGTCGGGTTCAATATTTTCCTTTTAAAATCGTAAATCGGGAATATTTACGGCTGTATATTTTGTAATAAAGTTTTTATAGTCTCTATAATTGTTTTCATAACCTGCCGATTAACAATCGAACGCTCTACCAATTGTACTGCGGAGACTTTGAAATTCTCTCAACAACGCAGTTGCGTAACAGACACCCACGCAGACCCCCTGGGGGGGGGGGGCACATTGACTGCCCCTTCAAAATTTGCTGCCGGCTTTGCTTTTCATAGGTATTTCATTTCATAATTAATTTTATTTTTTTATATCCCGAGAATTTAACTTCGTTAAGTGAAGAAGAATTATACGTGAAAGCGCGGAATTTACAAACGATATACCATAAAGACTTGTCCATCCAAATTTTAAGCCTCAGAAAGGGACTTGAAGATAGTATTTAAAAATTAAAAACAGTGTATGAACTTGCGGATTATTTATTAATAAAAAATCAGTGTGCTCTTCAAATTTTCCAGATGTATCTAGTGCAGTGATGTAATTTACCAGTTAGTGTGGCATCAGCGGAACGATCTTTTTCCAAACTTAAAATAGTAAAAACCCATTTACGTAACACCCTAGGACAACAACGCCTTTTGGATTTATCCTTAATTAGTATCGGACAAGAGTTTGATAAAACATTAAATATCGACGAAATTATAAACGATTTTGCAAAAAAAAACTCTCGACGATCTGGTCGGTTTGTATAATAAAGGGTTTTCCAATTTTGAAACAATATGGTAACCATGGTAATTAAGTTATACCTGTCACCAGTTGTCAGTTATTGTCAGTAAACTATAACAATTTATTATGGCTAAATACGCGCTTCAAGAACGTTTGGTTATTATTCAAAAAATTTACGAAAATAGACGATCTTTTGTGAACACTTATCGTACACTTCGCGAAAACTTTGGTGTAAATAATCGTCCTCCTTTGCTTGCCATTCGTCGCATCGTTGAGAAATTTGAAAATAATTTTACTCTTCACGATGTAAAAACACCAAGAAGACATCGAAACGCAAGAACTGTTGAGAATATTGCTGCTGTAAGAGCTAGTGTTGCAGTGGATCCAAATTTATCAATTCCTCGTCGTGCTCAAGAGTTACGGATTAAAAAAACGACAACTTGGCGTATTTTGAAAGAAGACTTGAATTTACACCCGTATAAGATTGTTTTGACCCAAGAACTTAAGCCACTGGACCATCGTCGGCGCAGAGAATTTTCTGCTTGGAGTTTAGAACAACTTGAAAGGGATCCTAATTTTACCAAAAATATTATCTTTTCAAATTAAGCTCATTTTTGGTTAAGTGGATACGTTAACAAGCAAAATTGCCGTTTTTGGTGTGAAAACAATCCACAACAGATTCATGAGAAGCCTTTGTATCCGCTAAAGGTAACTGTATGGTGTGGTTTATGGTATGGTGGCATCATCGGACCATTTTTTTTCCAAAATGAGGCAGGAGATGCAGTTACAGTGAATGGTGAACGATATCGACGGATGTTAAGAAATTTTTTGTGGCCAAATTTAGATGCACTTGATTTGGAGGATATGTGGTTCCAGCAAGACGGTGCCACATGTCACACTGCTCATGAAACTATCGATATACTGCAAGAAAAGTTTGACGAAAGGATAATTTCAAGAAATGCTACTGTCAGTGGCCTCCAAGAAGCTGTGATTTAACTCCTTTAGATTACTTCTTGTGGGGCTATTTGAAATCTAAGGTTTATGAAAACAGACCACAAACACTTGATGCATTAAGGTTGAACATTGAACCCTGCATTCGTCAGATCACGCCCGATTTATTGCATAAAGTCATCGAAAATTGGGTTCGTCGAATTCGCTCGTGTACACGAAGTCGCGGAGGACATTGAAACGATGTGTTATTCAAAACATAAATGTTATCGACTATACTTTAAGATAATATAAAACGTTTTGTTATATCTGAAATTATTTTAATTTTATTTCATTTTGAAATCATATCGTTCTTATTGGAAAACCCTTTACCTTATATAGTCCTTAGTGACATAATGTTTGTGCAGACTTGTTGAGTGTTCCTGTGTTTTACTATTTTCTGTCTTTTGGATTCTATAATGCTCGATCACTGCTACCCCCGTTACTGTTACTACCATACAAGCAACATTATAAGTGGTGTTTTGAGTTTGCATCATGTTTGCTGGAATATTACGTAGGGGAGAGTCCCCTAGTACCGGACATCTCCCAATACCGGACATAGTCAGTTTCTTCACTTTGCCGATAGGTGGCGCCCAAACATGTATAGAGTTATAGTCGCGTCTGTTACTAATGTTACCTCTCCGAAGCGTTTTAATCTATGGTCAGTTTGACAGAAGTTATCAAAGGAAAGGTTCATTTATGGTGTTGATCTTTGTTTATTCTTTACTTTTAAGCCTGTGTGCAGTGATTTTGCCGCATTACACTTTTCTGTACCGAAAAGCACATTAGCAGACAGAATAAAACTGTTAAAGTCTGGCGTTGAGGTTACCTTACCTGCTAAAATGGGGAGATTTAAGAAGACATTTTCAGAAGAACTAGAAAAAAAATACCTTTAATATTTCAAAAAATATAGTACGTACTTAAAATGGTATATGTTTACGAGTAACAGAGTGTTTTTTTTTTATTTTATTTTTTTCATTTTTAAAGTGGCCAGCTCCAAAAAAGCTAAGGTGTCCAGTACTAGGGGACTAGAAAAGTCGTTTTCCAAATCCATATTGCCTGGGAATCAAGGACTTAAAACAAAATTGCAAAATGATATTGTAAATATTTATGTACCATAATAAAAAATAAAGTTCACCTTAGAATAGTAGATACAATCCAGTGGCTCATCACTTCTAATTAATTTTTTTACATTTCGGTATTCTCATATTAAGAGCGGTAGCTCTTTTCTCATGCTTCAAAAGATTTCAACAGTCATCACCATCTTTTCAATGATCGTATGCCGCCTTTGATTAGCAAAGAACCAGCTACCGACTTTTGCTTTTGATATTTACGGCGTTCAAATAACAACAAAACTACTATTGAAAATTATAAAGCTATTCATATAATATGTTAAAGATTAAAGATACTTTTAATCTTAGAAAATATTTATTAATGAAATATTATGTAGTAATATGTAGTATCATTGTTTGAGGTAGGTGGTAAATGGTAATAGGAATTTAAGTGGATGGGTAATATGTTACGTCTGTTTGTAATTTAAAATTGATGTAATCTCTGATCTTTGTTGGCAACTTGGCAACTGTATGCGTTCAATGAAATATAATATTTTAAAAATGATCTAGAGACAAGCGGAGAGAGCAGTGAGACTACAATTTTTAATTGGTCATTTCAAATAGATGAAACTGGATTTAAAAGGTACTGAAATCGTAAATAGGTGGATATCGTTATTTAATTTTTTTTCTGCATTAAGTATGAATGGTTCTGATTGTCTAAAGAGAAGCAAGTGGAATGCGCTCTCATCAAGCAAATCCTAAAGAAGGAAGTAACGCGTAGAGGCATACAGATTGTGCGTAACCAACTTTCGATCGAAAAAATAGTGATTGAAAAAGCTCCAACCAAATTTCTTTCAAGGAAATTTAATACATTTCGATAAACATACAATATTACTGCACTGAGGGAAATGCACTAGTACAACAGGTTTGCTAAGACATAGTTTGTATTGATAGCTTATTTTTTATTAACCCATAAACCCATATTAAATAAATTCCCAGTGTATAAACCTGCTTTGGTGTTATATCATATCAATTCCAGATTTACTAGAACAGTATTTTTATTGGTAGTAATTATTTCCATTAGCAGCACAGTCTTGTTGAATAATAAACTACTTTTAATACAGCAATTTTGTTAAGAAATAAATGCGACGTATAGCGCTTTCTCTAAACGCAAGAAAGCAGAGCAGCGTCCCCAAAAACGAATTGTATCCTTTGGAACCTATAATCCACAAGACGTTGGTTGGGGATTCGTAGCGATCGGCAATCACCGCGCGCCGTATTATTAGTTTTAACGTGTTTGTTGCGCAGGTCACATCGTTGTTCGGAGTCTTCTAGCTGTTCTTTATCACTTTGAATTTCATTGATCGTACCAATACCTGTTTCAATTATTTTGTTTTACTTTGCATTTAAGTGTTTTTAAACTTTGCATGTCAGATAATGCAAATGACGATTCTTATTTCGCACAACCCATCATTAGTATTGGAATTTACTATAATCTATTGACGAATTTTACCATCTCGGTAAACCATGTTGCATAATAGATAATCATATGCAATGTTAAACGACAAGAACAATATCACACTAGAAAGCTATTTAATTTTTTAAAAATTACAGTAGGGGAGAATGGCCCAAAATGATCCCCCTAACGGGAAAATCCCTCGTAAACCGAGTGTATGATTTAGGGAGATCCATAATCATAGTTATGGGATTCCCCAATTCTTATGCTTTCAGATTTGGATGCGCAGAGTGTTTAATAAAAAAAACTAATAATGTTATTTATATAATTATGAACTTGGTCAAAAGGATCATTTTACCCTACCTGGTTGGACAAAATGATCCCTTAAGGTAGGGTAAAATGATCCTCCAATTTAATTTAAGAAAAAATGCAAAATTGTTGATTATAAGTCAATATTTACAAAAACAGAAAGAAACCTATTGTTAAAACTTCGAAGAATACCTCTAGATAGGTACCTAACTTAACACTTTATTATATTTCTTATATTAAACCAAAAAAATCGGGTAAAATGATCTCGGAATCGTTTTACCATACCTCATGAGGGATAATTTTGCCCGAATGTGCAAAATTTACTAACCGCCATGTTTATTACTTAGTCGTTGAGTTTAAAAACTTTACAAATATCTTAAAATATAGCTAAAGTATTTTAATAAGCTTCTAAGAAATATACTACATTTTAACATTCCTGTTATCTGTCAAAAGCTGTTACAAAAGTCTGTAGGTACAGGGTTATCCAACCAAGACTAGACAAGGCGATTTTTTGACTTTTCCTGTACTTTTATAAAAAAACTGAAATAGCCATCTTAAGTCATTTTCTCCCGCGAATTCGAAAATCTTCAGCAAAAAACAATTGAACATCAAACAAAAGTACTAGGGGTCACTTTGATATTTTTTTAAATGGGATGCCGTATTTTTAATGAGCTTATCCGATTTCTCATATAAATTTTGATCTAAAATGTTGGATTTTTAATTCAAAAACGCCTTTTTCTTCAGTTTTAAATTCGGAAAATGTTCGTCTACCGTACGATAAATACCTGATAGATGGATACCCGTTTCACCTGTTCACCCTTTAACCTGCTTTAAAGTGTCCGTCACTTAGACAAAATAATCAAGTGTCAAATTTCTATATATTTTTCACGAATTAATTACAAATTTAGTAGTTTTTGCAAATCTATTATTGCTTACGTATAAAAAAAGTATGACATATTAGAAAAAACCATAAACTAAAGTGAATAACTTTAATCAAACAAAATAAATTTGTAATTAATTCGTGAAAAATATATAGAAATTTGACACTTGATTATTTTGTCTAACTGACGGATGCTTTAAAGCAGGTTAAAGGGTGAACAGGTGAAACGGGTATCCATCTATCAGGTATTAATCGTACGGTAGACGAACATTTTCCGAATTTAAAACTGAAGAAAAAAGGCGTTTTTGAATTAAAAATCCAACATTTTAGATCAAAATTTATATGAGAAATCGGATAAGCTCATTAAAAATACGGCATCCCATTTAAAAAAATATCAAAGTGACCCCTAGTACTTTTGTTTGATGTTCAATTGTTTTTTGCTGAAGATATTCGAATTCGCGGGAGAAAATTACTTAAGATGGCTATTTCAGTTTTTTTATAAAAGTACAGGAAAAGTCAAAAAATCGCCTTGTCTAGTCTTGGTTGGATAACCCTGTACGTATCTTAGATCAGAATAAGCAAAAATCACTTTTTTATTGATAGCGCACCAACGGCTAACAAGTTTCGATTCAACTGACAAGCACAAGTCGACGGAAGACAAGGAAGATATAGTGGCTTACGAAAACCATAGATGACACCATCCGTATTAACGATAATATGGGGGGGGGGGGGATCGTTTTGCCCGCTGGGATCATTTTGGGCCATTCTCCCCTACTGATTTTTAGTGGTAAGTATAGTATGCTTTATTAATCGTAGCAAGCAAATATTATTATGATTAATGTCGTTTCATTACAACTGCCAGTCGGAACTAATACAGTATATAAAACCAGATGACACCCTCAATAGAACTTGATAATTACTGTGAACAATAATGGCTATAAACCATTCTATGGTAGCATTAACTCCTATTTCCTATTGGCTGAATTACCGTGATATTATCACTACACAACGGTATAGCAATTTTCGTTGTCTTACAGTAGGAAAGCGCATTGCTATCATAGGTATATAGTATTAAACAGTTGTGTAAAGAGTATGTGAATTCTTATAAGAAATAGAAGGCTTTTTCTTAGTGTATAATAAACCCTGCTTTGCGTATACTTCCTACCAACCATCCCTACATAAATCACCATGCAATTTACCTGATTCAATATTTCAATGAACTCACAACATCAAAAAGTTCCAGATTTTAAAAAGATTTATCGTTAAGTTTTCCCTTTAAAAAGTCCAACCTGTAAAAAATATTTAATAGACTCCGGACTCAATAACAAACAAAGAAGCAAAAAATAAATCGGTATCTGTATCAGAGAAAAAGGTCTCATAATACCGGAGATAAGTCGAGCCAATCTTTCTTAAACCCCGAAGCCACAATATTGCTTCAGTCGATACCTGTGTTCCACCTAATCCTTATAATGTAAAATCCCCGTCCTTTCTTGAGCTTAGTACAACTTTTATTCTTTTACAAGAAACTTTTAAGGCTCAAAAGGTTCCGACGATTATATGTAGTTCATATGAGATATAACTTTTTTATGGAACATATGGGTAACGATCTTTATCTTTTTTACTTGCACACATGAAAAGAGCCGACTCGCCTTACAATAGCTTGGGAATTAGAAAATACTTGTTTCATAAAAACAAAACTATTTGAAAAAAATGGAAAAGTAGAATAATAAATATAAGATAGAAATTTTTAATTTATTTGTCTTTTGACGTTTTTTTATCCCTACCATGATTATATATTATTTGATGGCAAAACTACTACTACCACCAGTAACAAAATCGTTACAATATAATATGTATCGGTGTCTAACGTAGGTAGGTATCTATACACAGAATTTAACTACTTTAGGTTCGGGGGAAAAACATCGGTATCTACTGATATCTACTTGAATGTTAAATGCCAATACCTGAGTACTTCTATCAGCTTTGCTTTTCTAGGTATTTTATTTCATAATTAATTTTATTTTTTTATATCCTGAAAATTTAACTTCGTTAAGTGAAGAAGTATTATACGTGAAAGAAAAGAATCAGTGTGTTCTTCAAGTTTTCCAGATGTATCTAGTGCAGTGATGTTATTTCTAACGTTACCAGTTAGTGTGGCATCAGCGGAACGATCTTTTCCAAACCTAAAATAGTAAAAACCCATTTACGTAACACCATGGGACAAAAACGCCTTTCGGATCTATCGTTAATCAGTATCGGACACGAGTTTGTTAGAACATTAAATATCGACGTAATTATAAACAATTTTGCAAAAAAAAAAAACTCTCGACGATCTGGTCGTTTTGTATAACACCTTGTATAGTACTTAGTGACATAATTTTTGTGCAGACTTGTTGAGTGTTCATGTGTTTTACTGTTTTCTGTCTTTTGGATTCTATGAGGCTCGATCACTGCTACCCCCGTTACTACCATACATGGTAAGCAACATTATAAGTGGTGTTTTACAATTTTGATTTTGCATCATCATATTACGTATAATGACTTAATCCTACCTATCTTACGTCTACCAGTCTACCAAGGATTATAAAATGAATTCGAATTGTTTGCTGTTTTAATAGTAGATAGGTACTTAACACATAATGTGGGTTTAAGCCTAATTAAATAATTACACGATTAATGAATTCAAAAATTCATAAACCTGAACCTAATAGTAATGAAAAGAAGAATTATCATTTTCCATTCGGGGGCCCCTGAAAACGTTTGCAAGGGGGCCCACTCAGTTTTTGTTATGCCACTGCTTCACACGAAAACCATGCAACACTAATGATAATCAGTTTTATTATTTATTTCGTATTGTTTGTCTATGTATTGTTTTATTTATCTTTGATACCCTCCTCGGGTATTAAAAATAAGTTTCGAACGAACATTATAAATCTTGACCAAACGATAAATTTGTTTCATCTTTTTAAAGTAGAAAATAAATACCATATAATCCAGGAAATAAGAAGATTATATAGTTATTAATTTACTTTATATAATAAACCTCATCTTAACACTTGTAAGGTAAGAAGCTATAAAAACATTTACCTACCGTACAGAGCATTACAGAAATTAGTGAGAAGTACTTAACCGTCAGATTTGCAAACAACAAAAATATTAGGCACTCGATGACCACCAAGACGAATTGAAAAAGATGCCCATCTATTCTCATCTTTTGTAAGAATATTTCATGGTAATTATTAGTGGACCTCCCTTGAGCATTCTTTAATTGATCTCTTGGATTATATTCCTCAGTCCAACTGAAAGTACCTGCGTAAGACCCCTACAGCGAACGTCAGCAGCGGCGCTTTTGATTGACAGTGAAGCTAGCCAGGCATGAGATTGGTCAAACTAAATAGTACAAAACTTAACCAGTTTTTGCTACCGTTTAAAGTTCGGATATTTGTAAGTTATGTTCTTGTGTACAAAATAAGATTGTCTTACATTTCTAGGGCTTGTACGAATAAATCCTATCCACACACCCATCAGTAGCGTAGTCCGATGGAGGCAAAGGGGAGCAATCGCCCCTAATAACGAAACATGTTAATCCTTATTTGAAGGTGGTAGACAATGAAGTACTATCAAAAAAGTTGCCCTGTCGGACTTCCATTGTCTTTATTTTGTTACTTAAGACAACGTTTCGGTTAGTTAGTATCTCTAACCGTTTTCAAGTGTAAACTAAATTATAATTCTAAGGCAACTGTTTTAAATACTATCAATGTACAATGAAGCTTGATGACTCCGCCTATACGTGCTTATTGGAGTGTAAAGTTTGAGTTGGTTTTAGACAAGAAGAGGCTTCCAGATATTGGGGATATCTATACCTGGTTTACTAAATATATGGGTATTTTGATTCATGAAAGCTGCTTCTTTGAATTTTCGTTTTCTCCAGTGCTGTTCCGTATCCAAAACCTTGGCTTCTGACCACTGTAAATTATGTTGGTTGGTCCATATATGTTCCGGTATACCTGATCTCGAAGTTTCACCTCTTTGAGTAGGTATGTTTCAGGTGTTCTTTAACTCGTACGGGCAGAGGTCTTTTTGTTTCTTCAATGTACGATTCGCCACATTCGCAAGGGATTTGATAGATACAATTTTTTGTGTTTTCATTACGGGGGGGTTCTACTTGTGTAAGAAAGCTTCTAAGCGTATTTCCGGATTGGAAGGCTGTTTTGATATTATAGTTTTTGGTTATCCTTCTAATCTTTTCAGAAATCCCCTTGACATAAGGTATTGTAAGAAATGCTTGCTCCTCTTTCGTTTCTGCATTAGTTTTTATTTCGCGATTTTATAGTTTTCAGATGGTATTAATTATAAAGGTTTCAGGGTAACCATTCTGTTTTAAATCTTTTTTGATGTTTGAAATTTCAATATTAAGGTCCTCCGGATTTTTGCAAACATTAGATGCTGTGATGATGTGATAAAGAGTTTGAATTATGACCTGTTTTATGGAGTTTAAATGATTTGACCCACTCACACGGGGCAATACCTTAATCACGGATCGAATTATTCAAAGTCCATAAAACAGGGCATAATTTAAACTTTTTATCACAGAGCATCTAACGTTTGCAACAATCCGGCAGACCTTAATATTGAAATTTCAAACATTTGTATACTATATTGTAGAGTTTTAATTTCCGAGATACAATAATTTCTATAAAAATGTCAACCCCCTTAGAGATTAATTTTCGAAAAATCCCTTCTTAGTGAATGCCAATGTGTTAAGGAGAAAATATCCTTCAAATGTCATGATTTTAGGAGTAGAGGTTTAGACTGGGCGTTGATAAATCACTCACTTGTTGATTTTACAATGCAATTTGATCATCATTGCCGAAAACTTTATTCAAGGACCCATAATACCGTACGAGCAAAAATTATTTGCATCAAAGGGGATTTTTTTCATTGCCTGTAAAGAACCGTGGCTGTGTTTAGGGAAACAGGTTCCATACAATACAAAAAAGAACCAGAAAGACCATCTGTAAGAACAGAAGAACTTGTTGCAAACGTTCGTGAAATAATGCAAAATACGCCAACAAATTGTATAAAAGACGCCTGTCCCAAGAAGTGGGAAGATCTTATGGAACATGCAGGACTATTCTTAAGAAGCAGCTAAATTTATTTCCTTATAAAGTGCAAGTATTCCAAGAAATACAAGCCGCAGATTTTAAAAGACGCAGGAATTACTGTTAATGGTTTACCCAAAATTTATTGGACAGAAATGATTTATAAGACCTGACATTTTTTTCGGATGAAGCCTGGTTCCACCTCTCCGGTTATGTAAATTCTCAGAATACACGCATGTGGAGTAGTGAAAATCCCCATTTTTTTGTAGAGTTTACATTGCACCCTCAAAAAATTGGTGTCTGGTTAGCTGTTTCCCGAAGAAGAATTGTTGGTCCTATTTTTTTCCATGACACAGTTACAGCACAGCGGTACAGAGATAATATTTTGAATCCATTTGTGAAGCAATTACTTGACGACGAACTACGTTTTGGATATTTTCAACAGGACGGTGCAACCGCCCATACAGCCGCCGAAACTATTAGCTACTTACACAATTTTTTCGACGACAGATTGATCAGTTTCCGATCAGACATTAAATTCCCACCTAGATCACCTTGTTTAACGGTTATGGATTACTTCGTTTTTACTCATTTAAAGAACACTATTTTTAAAATACCAGTTGCAAATTTAGAAGAATTACAAGAAAGGATTATCCAAGAATGAGGTAACATTTCTCCAGAGATGCTGGTCAACACTTTCGAAAATATGAAGAAACGTGTGAATTTATGCTTGGAGCATGGCGGTGGCCAATTTCAGCAATTTATGCAAATATTTTTCTTTTTCTTTCTGTATATTCTTGCTTTGTTAATTTTGTAAACAACAAAAAAAAAATTTGTATTTGTCTACTTATTTTATTACTCATTAGTTTGGCATATCATGTCATAAAACGAATTTGACAAAATTTTAACCTAGATTTGGTTAGATATTTATAATATCGTTCCCATATCATTGTGATCTAAACCAAGCTCTACGTTTTTTAATCCATGATGCAAATAATTTTTGCTCGCACGGTATAATCGCCTTGCTTCTTTTTTATAAGAATAGCTTAAAACACCTAAATATTAAACAAAACACTAACTCCGGACCACCAACTATCCAGCGCCTTCTTTGATTATAGCGAGCAACTCGAAAGGAAAGTTACATCTCGATAAGGACGGCCGATCGATCATCTCAGTCGAGAGGGGAACATCCTTAATGAATCGACAGCCGCCTGGAACATTTAGACATGTTAAGATAATGATAAAAGTAATGTTAAGTATAACATAATTGCCTTATTCCTAATTTAGCTTTGATCAATGACAATCGATATTATCGGAGCTGTCAAACTATTAATAGGACAAAAGTTATTTTGTTTTGAAGAATTTCTTTAAACATTTTAATGTTGGTCCCTTATTTAGGTGTTAGATACGACTACAATGTTTAATTGCTATTAAAATGTTTGTGTGAATCCAGTCCGATACTGTCGTCAATTACTCAAAAACTATTATACAATGTGACCAGTAAAATCCGCATCATATGGGATTTTCTTTTATTAATAGCTTTATTCGAAATTTGACTTTGGCATCAAGTTCTGCTTCGATCGAGATAAAAATTAAGCAAAAAAAATAGTAGTCACGTGATTCGCATTATCTGTCAAATTTTAATTTTTTCAAAAAATAATTTAAAAGTGGGGTTATTTCTGAATATATCGAAAAAAGTTATTAGAAAAAGTTTTTTTTAATGCAGTTTCTAGCCCACATGAAAAATTTTAGCTGCATAAGATAATTTTTATTATATAATATATAAAGAAAAAAATATATATCATTTACCTTCAACGCCCATGGCCCACCGCCCACCGCTCGCCGCGGTACAAAATTTTGATTTAAAACCCAAACACTCACATCGTATAAAAGGCACAATGCATGCCTACAATTAATATTTACCTCAAAAATGTAATTAAAACGAATATTTAACATGTTATATGCTCGCACACAAGACTGTTTTTGTATATTTTAGTACAATTTTCCTTGTTTATAATGTTAATTAAATTTTAAAGGTTTTTGTTAATGCTTGCTGACTTTTTGGAGTTTAATGAAAATGGGTTGTTCGTTTTGTTAGTTTTTATAATGAAAGTTAAATGTAGTTCCGTGTTTGATTTGGAAATTACATTTAATTTTTAATGGGGCGATGCTATATATATAAATATATGAAATACCTTTATTGTCCTTTATATATGGTATAAGAGGTGTCTGAAAAATACATATGGTATTGTTATTCCAAAGTCAGTGTGATGACATTCCATACGGCGGAAACAGTCTCAAAGAGACCGACCTTTACCACCGTATGGAATGATTGGAATGTCAGCACACTGACATTGGATAAATTATAACAGATTACTTATATGAAAAAATTCAATTTAGAATTAACTACAATATGAACACTGGAAATGAACATAATTGAGACAATGACACATAATTATTAAACCAACAGGTATATTTCAATTTTTTTTTCATATGATGTATACCAGGTAACACCCTTCAAATTACTATCCCAGAAAGTGCTGCGAATTACTCACAGCTGCAGGGACGGACTAGCTGTGACACTAATGTGCCCATTTTTTTTTATGCCCTGTATGATAAAAACTTTGGACAACGTTTTTTACATACTTTTAACTATTGACTAAAAATTAAGTACTCTTCATTCATGTCGCTAATCCTAACCGTTTGCAGAAAAACGTCATTTTATTGCAATCATGTATTAATATTAAGTAGTTAAAAGTGAACATTTATAATTTAACAAAGATGTATCTTTTTAAATACGCTAAAAATACATTATGTAAATATGTTAAATTCTAAAACGGAAAGGAATAGCGACATGAATGAAAAGTACTTAATTTTTAGTCAACCGTTAAAGGTATGTAAAAAAGGTTGTCCAAAGTTTTTATCATACAGGGCGTAAAAAAAATGGGCACATTAGTGTCACAGCTAGTGCGTCCCCGCAACACTTTCTGGGATAGTTATTTGAAGGGTCTTACCTAGTATACTTCATATGAAAAAAAAAAGAAAAATACCTGTTCGTTTAATAATTATATGTCAAAAACTTAATTCCATGGGAGCTCTTTGGGAGCCCATATCTCCGAAGAGGAGGACGACGATACGAAAGAAGTTTATATGAACTTGTAGTATTCTTTTCACGTGTTTTTTTCATATCCGGGAGATTTCCCACATTTTCCCGGACACCCTGTATAATATAATATAACAATATAGAATCTGATATAAATAAAAACTAAACTATTCGGCTTTTAAAAGTAATTTTAAAAACATCGTATGGTCGGATTGGAAGAATGATTAGGGGAAGGTTGCCTATATTGAACCGCTACCTAAATTGGACCACAGTCCATTTCTCCAAAACTAAACAAGTGTCATATCATCTGGCAACACTGTAACATACTTCCACCCAGAACCTTTGATCGGCAACAAACTAAACTAGTTGGCCGTTAGTGCTTGGCGTGTACAGAGCGAAACGTAATTTACACAATTTTAATGTAATATTTTAAAGATTTTTCTAAGAATTTACCTTAGAACCATAAAACTATAAGCAAAATATTTGTTATGGAAGTTATCAAGTAAGTTTTTCTCTTTTTATTTCTCCTATTACCATGCCATATTTGTTTTTTCTTGTTTCTTTCCTGGGTGGTTTTGTAAAACACGTGGTAATGGCTTAAATGGGACCAGTGATTGCCAAAATTGAACCAGTCTAATTTAGGCAATTTTTCCAAATTGTGCAAAAATAATTTTTCTCTTTAAATAAGTTAATGTCATGAACTAACACCATTTCAATATTGCTAAAATATTTTTTCTTTGAGTTAAAAAACGAAACTATGACTGGTCCAATATAGGAAACTAATAGGTACTTTTTTTGCATTAGGATGTCTTCTACCGAAATTTTAATTGTAAATTTGATGTTTTTTTGAAATATAAGTATAAAACTTCCTATACCAAAAAGTTTATTTTTATTTATTTATTTAACACCTAAGCTTCCGATTTAAATCATGTGGTCCAATTTCGGAACCCCCAGGTGCAATTTAGGCAACCGGTTTCCTATATATTGAACCACTTGCAGAGCTTCTTTTATAGCCTGGTAGATCATAGGTACTTTGAAATAAAATTCTGCAAAGAATCCTGTAGTTGAACAACATACTAAAGTATACTAAGGTATAGCTACAAGATAGATTTTGCGTTATTATCAGGATCTATGATAAGAAATCTGGAAATTGGTCCAATATGGGCAACCTTCCCCTAATTGTTAATCAAAATCCTACCTTTCTCTATCAACTAGTATGTTACGGTCACCAATAGTTATTTTTAGTTTATATTTACTATTATTATATATAGTAGATTTTTTATTTAGTCCTTTAATCATGAGAAATTAATTCCAAAAAATGCAGTGTGTTCGTTTTAGAACCCGTTATGAACTCTTAAGTGAAAATTAGAATTTGCCAAGCAATTTCAAAATTTTAACAGGTTAGTTAATAATAAATTTTCCTACTAACTTAAATTTATCGACGACACATATTAGAAAATTAAAGTGACACAAACCGGTTAAATTTAACCGAACATGCCTTATGGGAAATAATATTTCACGATAATTAACGATGGAAAACGTAATTTGAATTTGCTTTCCAAAATATATTTTTAGGTAAAAAAATAAAAAGTAAAATTACCCTATCTTTTGCTTAATGTGGGAAAACCCTAAGGAAAGTTTGAATTATATTTAAAAAATGTTCTTAGGTTTATGAACATACAAAGAACCAATGGTTTTTTTTATAATTTCTATTGTTTTATTTCGCAGATTAGTCAACTTATTCTGGCTTCCAAACCAACTAGTATTTTATTATCATTTATACATTTTTCCATTATAACACATACCTCGTTAATCGATCTGTGTCCATGTTTCAATAAACGTTGAGTTGCTTCATTCCAGTACCGAAAATTTTGTACCTTAAGCTTATTATTCAATATTCGTCTGTACAACAATAATTTTGCAAAAATTCTGTCATTATTTGTCCTCCCCCATATTAAAACAAAGATCGCCTTCAAATCATATCCTCATCTCTTAGTTCTTAAAGTCTATTGTGGTATTTATAAGACTGATATTAAAGTTTAGTCATACTCGCAAAACGATTGTATATGGTTTCCCCACTTCGTCTCCCATACCGCGAATACTCTAATTCCCTTATTTTCTTCTATATATAACAACCTATTTAAATCTTTACCATCATCATCTGCTGGATTATTGCCTCCATCCTCTCTTTCACAAGAGAGTTTAGCTGATTAATACAATCTAATCACCTTAAATTTTGCATGGGATCACCAAAAACAAGATGCAAAGTAGTTAAAAATATGTATTTAAGTAACTAACCAAAATAATTAAGGGGAGGTTACGAAACCTGGCAAGTAGACCAACGAAGATCCTTTTTGCCTACCCCAGAGTCTTCCGCCACTCACTCTAACCACCTTGGCCCCTGCCAAAGCGTCCTGACCTCCTTATGAAGGCAAGCATGTCGATCCAGGCCAGGGCCATGATTTCTTCCTTTTGGAGAACCGCCGATTCTAGCATCTGATGCTTGAGTCTTCCCAGGACCTCATAGGTACTCAGAAAGTATAGCGGGGTCTCATTTTCCTCTAGGCATCCAGCGCAAATTGACTTTTCTTTTAGATGCAACTAAAATAGCTAAAAATATGATGTTCAAAAATATAATAAAATAGAAACACCTTATATTTTTGGAAATTCGCAATGATTTTTTTTAAAACCATTGACAACTTTTAAAATAAGGATGATTTATTGAGAATTAAATCAAGACAGTGTTGGTGGTTTTATAAAAAAAGAATAAATAAAAGAGAACTGGTTTTTTAATCCCAACGAGAAATTCCTTTGTGACCCAAATATAAGGTATAAATATTTGATACACTTAATTTTACCAGCGAGGGTGTACCCTCAGGCATTTCTTACAGACACATGGTAGTTTTACTGTAAAAAGCCATCAACTTATTGACATTTTACGTATCCAGCAGATTTTAACACCAAGATAAAAACGTATAAAATTACCTGGTCGTCGTATCAAAGCCGAGATACAAAAAGATTTGATTTCACCTGTCTTTTGTCAAGTCGTATGAAGGGGGTACGATGCTGCGTCGAGATATCTGGTTCACTGGTGTCGATTTCTGTTAAAAATAAAAATTGATCGGTGTTTTCGATTCGGAATTAAAAGATAATGAAGAAACGAGATCGATCATATTTAAGAAGTTTATCAAGTTTGTAGTATTATAAATTTTTTGTTGCGCCAATCTTTTAACGTCCGATAATATATCTACATTTTCCACCAATACAGGTTATAGAAATGTTTTGTACCGTAATTTTATTCTGGAATAAAATTGAAGTAAGAAATATCAAACCTGTTCTGTTCTGCACAATAATCTACACGAGAAAAAAACCTTCTATTCCTTATAAGAATTTACCAGCTCGTTATACAACTGTTTAATACTATATGTGACAGCAATGCGCTTTTCTACCGTAAGACAACGAAAATAGCTAGACCGTTGTGTAGTAATAATATTACGGCAATTTAGCCAATAGGAAATAGGAATTCATGCTACCATAGAATGGTTTATAGCCATTATTGCTCTGAATACTCACAGTAATTATCAAGTTCTATTGGAGGTGTAATCTGGTTTTATATATTGTATTAGTTCCGACTGGCAGTTGTAATAAAACTTGACATTAATCATAATAATATATAAAACAGCCACAGACAAAATCTTTTTTGAATAATAATATTTGCTTGCTACGGTTAATAAAGCATATACTTACCATTAAAAATCAGTAGGTACTGTAGTTCTCAAAAATTTAAATAGCTTCTAGTGTGATATTGTTCTTGTCGTTTAAAATTGCATATAATTATCTATTATGCAACATGGTTTACTGAGATGGTAAAATTCGTCCATAGATTATAAAGTCCAATCCTAATGATGGGTTGTGCGAAATAAGAATCTTCTATGGCTTTATCTGACATGCAAGTTTAAAAAAACTTCAATACAAAGTAAAAATAAATTATGGAAATCCTTAATGGAGCTTTTATGGAATTAAAAAATTGATGTAAGAAACATATAATATGAATTTTTTAATTTCATAAAAGCTTTATTAAGGTTCTACTCCATTTTCTCTTCTACTAAAACCATCAGCATTAAATAAATATATTTTCTATCTCCTGACGATGAACGTTTTTACGTTCGAAACTTGTAATGACCCCTTAAGAATTTCTATTCTATTAAATTTTGTGAAGGAAGACTTTTAGTTTTTTCTTTCTTTCCCATACTTTTCACTCCACTTTAAGAATGGATTACTTCTTCAAATTAAAAATAAATTAATTGAAATAGGTATTGTCACAATCAATAAAATTTAACTTCAGGCAGGACAGCTAGAAGACTCCGAACAACGATGTGACCTGCGCAACAATGCAACAAATACGTTAAAACTAATAATACGGCGCGCGGCAATTGCCGATCGCTACGAACCCCCATCAACGTCTTGCGAATTATAGGTTCTAACGGATACAATTCTTTTTGATGTAACACTAAAGCGGGTTTGATAGACTAGCAATTTATTCAATATGGGTTAATCAAAAATAAGCTATCAATACAAACCATGTCATAGCAAACCTGTTGTATATTAGATCATTTTCCTCAGTGTAGAAAGGTTTTGTACAGTATTTTTATTGTGGAATAAAATTTAAGTAAGAAATATCAGACCTGTACTATCCGGTCCTGTGCATAATAATCTAGGTGTAAGGGAATATTTCCAAAACGTTTTCGATGAAGGCACAATAGGATTAAATTACACCATAAATTGGCCAGCTTATAGGTCTCCTAACCTTTTACCAAACTACTTTTTCCTTAAAAGTGTTATTTATAAAAATGTGCGGTACAAAATTTCAAAGAACTAAGGCTCTAAAGTAATTATGCATCAGAGTTTATGAGCCAATATATTAACGTAGGTATAGAAAACAGTATAGCAAAGAAAATATTCCAAAGTATATGATACACAACAAGATATTCGTATTTTGCTTTTTATTTGATTCTCTATCATAACTGGCGTATCATAACAGAAGGTATTGTGCAAACGTATATTATGCAATACAAGCAAATTACCTATCTGTCTAATGTTGGGTTGCACAAAGGTTTTTAACAATAATAAACTAACCTCTGGCAACTTTGACTGTGACACAATTGACATTGATAAACAATATTTTTCAAGTAAATTATTTCTGCCAATGTCACATAATGTGACAGTCAAAGTTGTTGGTTAGTTATTTATTATTTAAAATCAATGTGCAACCCGACATAAGTCAATAGAGGGCATTTTAAAGCAATTATTACTATGCTTTAATTTTTATATACTTATTGCAGCTCGTCGTGCCCTCTATAAAATTCAAAGCCAAATATATATGTATATTGGCCTGTAGAAGGAAAGTCAAAGTAGAAACGACGAAGATAATTTATAGTGGTTTCGATTTGATGCAAAAGGGAGAGCTGCTAGGAAGTTATCAATAGGAAAAAAAGTTTTATTGACTATTGGGTATGCTTGGCGAGCAGGTTATGGTGTATCATTGATCTCTTGGTTAAAGGGACCTTAATAAAAGAAGAAAAAAGGATAGTAAGTTAAAGATATGTAAAAGAATATACAATATTCAGACAGACAGTTAGAGACATCTAGTGTTGGCAGCTAAAAGTATAGTCGAACAAAGAGCAAGAGTAAAAGGTAAGCAGCGTAATACGAATGCCCAGTTGGTTAGTTTTCTTTTTGATTTCTGTAGTCAGAACTGAATTACAGATAGCAATTTGGTAGTGTTAAATGTATGTGCTCCCTTGTGAGTTTACACCCTTCTTGTTTATTCTGTTAGGGTGACTCAGTTGAGACTTTACAAAGAATGTGTTTAAATGAAAGGTATGGGAAACCAGTATTTTGATATTAGGTTTACAAATTAATAGGAAAACCACTTTTTATATAAAATCTAGTTTTACTAATAATTTTACAAAAAATTTTATAATAAGGTATGCCGGCAGAAAAGTTGCCGGCAGGTATACAAATAAAAACGTATTAACGTATAATAATTGAGGTTTAATTATTTATAGTGAATGTCAAAATATTGAAACAAGAAAGTGAATTAATATATTTTTTATATATTGAAAAGTACCTATGCCTACCTGGTAAGTAAATTTTCTATTACCTCAAGGGCAGTAAAATTATGGTAAATAATTAAAACGTAAAAAGCATGTTGTTACTTTTACGTGTATAATAGTTTAACAATAATTTATATTACCGATGTTATTTAGGTTTTTTTTCTACTCTAGGTCATCAAAAATTGCAACATTATTTTTGTAGAACATAAATATAACCTAAATTATAGTAAAACCAGTTTAAAATGATAAAAATAAATTGCGTTTTAAAAATAAACATCCTTAGCATTAATATTAACATTAATTTATTATTATTACTCAGTTGCGTACCTATGTATGTAATATGAAATTAAAGTTATCGCTTAGCTCGTTCATACTCTTAGTAAAATTTCCTAAAAATTAATAAACAAAACTAGATACTGGGTATAAGAAAATCCTCACTGGTTTAGAGAAACTCGCGCCCAGTATAATGCAAAAATTAATGTATGGGTGGGCATTGTTAAAAATATAGTATTCGGACCATTTTTCTTTGATGATAGCCCCACTGGAGAAAGATATCTAAATTTCCTTCGAATTCTTTTCATACTTTGTCGTTTATCTATTTAGTTTTACAAGTTGATATTTCGTAAAGGTTGAAGATAACCCTGTATTTATGATCTATCGTTTGGGGAGTGCGTCTCCGCTATACCATAAGTTATACGACCTCATCATACTCCTCAAGCTTGGTTACCGGCGTAAATGAGAGGGAATGGAATGCATATTTATATACAGGGTGTTCCTTAATGATGTGCTAATATTTTAGGGTATGATTCCTCAAGTCATTTTATGAAGAAAAGTTCATACAAACATATGTCCTAAACGGCTTAATTTTTTTGCTACAGGGTGTTGAATTTTTTCTTTTTTAATGCGTTTTTTGTAATAACTCCGAAAGTACTTTAGATAATATTTTTAATTTTGGCATGTACTAATAAGACATAAAACCGCATGTTTTAGTTATACAAGTTATTTTTTTGTCCCACCAGTGGGGTCCCTGCAAACATGTCCTCTGATATTTTTTAGAAAAAAAGTGGCACACCACTGACATTTTTGCATGTGGATATTATATCTGATTAGCCTGATTAATTCTACATAAAAAAGATCTCTCGAGTTTTTCTCCTCAGGCACACCGTTTTTAATTAAAATATTTAAATTAAATTAGCTTTACTATTTATTATTATTAACATTGATAATGCAAAATTATGTTTTATAAAAATTGTTGAAAATGACCACCTTCACTTAATAGGCATGCTTTCGCCCGTCTTTGCGTCGAATAGCGCACTCGTTCAAATATTCCATGCGAATTTTCTAAAGTGTTAATGGGAGTTTTATACACTAGAGTTTTAAGATGACCGACAAGAAAAAATCCAAACTATTAAGATCAGGGGATCTTGCTGGCTATTGTTGAGCTCCTCCGCGACCTATCCAACGATTCGGATAAACTGCATCTAAATGGTCGCGAACGATTACACTGAAATGAGCAGGAGCTCCATCATGCATGTCGTACCACGTTTGATTCCTTAGCGCATATGGTACATCTTCAAGTAACACCGGTAGTTCTTCTTGGAGGAAATGCAGATAAGACTGCCGTTAAGGCGTTAATTATGTTTTTAAGAACATCACCGTTCCAGGATAACTAGGTTTATGCGATAAAAATTATTCGTCAATACTGCAAAATGAAGCTAATTTAATTTAATTATTTTAATTAAGAACAGTGTGCCTGAGGAGAAAAACGCAAGAGACCATTTTTATGTAGAATGGATAATATCCTCATAGAAAAATGTCAGTGGCGTACCACTTTTTTTCTAAAAAAATATCAGAGGACATGTTTGCAGGAACGCCACTGGTGGGACAAAACAACTTTTATAACTTAAACATGTGGTTTTATGTCTTATTAGCACATGCCAAAATTGAAACTATTATCTACAGTACTTTCGGAGATATTACAAAAAACTCATTAAAAAAGAAAAAATTCAACACCCTGTAGCAAAAAATTTAAGCCGTTTACGACATATGTTTATATGAACTTTTCTTCATAAAATAACTTGAGGAATCACACCCTAAAATATTAGCACATCATTAAGGAATACCCTGTAGGGGAAGGAGGGGCACAGTGTTACACGGGGTACAGTGTTATATTCGGAATTATAAACTTACGCGAAGCAACACGGCCCTGGAATAATTGCCACTTCCAGTTAAGAGTATTACCTTCAATTATCCGAACGCGCGGTGAAATGTGAATTGTTTATACCACCCAAGTAAGTTTTTTATATTTTTTTAGTCAAAAAGTAAATTTTTTATACAGTTTTACAATTGTCTTGTGTTTCTTGACAATAATATATCGCAAATTTTATGGTATCATGTTTAAGGAGCATGTTTGTAGATTAGCATGCCATGTAAAACATAACCAAGAAAAATTTTGTTTCCTAAAAACTAGCATTGTTTTGGTAAAAATGCGATTGGGGCACAGAGTTACACTATACTGGGGAGGAATAGTGTTACATGTAAGTAACACAAAAATCGAAGATCAAAAATGTTAATTTTTCCTGTTGATTTGTACATATACTATAATGAATTAAAATAGTGTTTAATGTGTACACTTCTTTGTTATTTGATACTCATTTAAATATTCTGAATTGAAACATTTGAGTTTTTATTTTTTAAATCATTACATTTTGAGATTCTGTGAGTTTTCACTTGTTTTTTATTGTTTAGACTGATGTTTATTTTTTTACTTGTTATTTTTTTTGTATTTGTAAATATTCTGAATAAAAAGAGCACTATTATTAAAGCTAATCTAAATTTATTTGAACCTTAACATTGTTCCCCCGCTAGTGGGATACAGTGTTACATTCGACACGTGTAGAAATAATAATTTTTTTATAAAAAAACTATCTATTTAGGGCAACAGACGCTCCGAAAATCAGTTGCTAAACATCACCAAATCTATGCAAAATCGAAATGTTTTTTGTGTAGCACTGTGCCCCACCTTCCCCTATCTAACAACGGAGGTAAAACCTAAAATAAAAATACCGTTTTAACGTTACCGTCATGTATATTGGAGTGCTGAAAGCCTCTAAGAAACCGGTATTGGTATAGTTCATAACTTTATCAAGTAACTGCAATAAAATCGAAAGTGACAATGACCCAAAATTAATAGCTGTTTGTTATTTTGGCATGGTGCCAAGTGCCAGCCCGTCAATTAAAATTATTGACACCTAATTATAATTATTAGTAATTATTTTTATTAAAAGAAATTTTGATGAATGCTTTGTTTAGTTACGTTCGTTACAAGTGAACATTAGTATTCCATTGTTTATATGAATCAAAGACGTGAAAAATTTAAAATTATGAATGGAATTGCCATCAGAGTTTATAAAACCGCGTTCACTTATTTACATAAAAGTATTTTTGACGCTTAAGACACATACCGTGCAAGCAAAAATTATTTGCATCAAGGAGGGCTTGGATTAAAAAACGCAGGGCTTGGTTTAGATCACAATGATATGGGGACGATAAATCTAACCACATCTAGGTTAAAATGTTGTCAAATTTAAATTATAACATGATATATGCCAAACTAATGAGTAATACGATAAGTAGACAAATACAAATTTATTTTTATTGTTTACAAAATTAACAAAGTAAGAATATACAGAAAGAAACAGAAAAATAATTACATAAATTGCTGAAATTGGCCACCGCCATGCTCCAAGCATAAATTCACACATCTCTTTATATTTTCGAAAGTGTTGACCAGCATCTCTGGAGAAATGTTACCACATTCTTGGATAATCCTTTCTTGTAATTGTTCTAAATTTGCAGCTGGTATTTTAAAAATAGTGTTCTTTAAATGAGGAAAAACGAAGTAATCCATAACCGTTAAACAAGGCGATCTAGGTGGGAATTCAATGTCTGATCGAAAACTGATCAATCTATCGTCGAAAAAATTGCGTAAGTAGTTAATTGTTTCGGCGGCTGTATATGGGCGGTTGCACCGTCCTGTTGAAAATATCCAAAACGTAGTTCGTCGTCAAGTAATTGCTCCACAAATGGATTCAAATTATTGTCTCTATACCGCTGTGTTGTAGTAATGAAAAAAAATAAACCATTGAGAGTAATTCCGGCGTCTTTCAAAATCTGCGGCTTGTATTTCTTGGAATACTTGCACTTTATAAGGAAATAAATTTAGCTGCTTCTTAAGATTAGTCCTGCATATTCCATAAGATCTTCCCACTTCTTGGGACAGGCGTCATATACAATTTGTTGACGTATTTTTCATTATTTCACGAACGTTTGCAACGAGTTCTTCAGTTCTTACAGATGGTCTTCCTGCTCCTTTTTTGTGTTGTATATAACCTGTTTCCCTAAACACAGCCACGGTTCTTTTCAGGAAATGATAAAAATCCCCAGCAATAAAAGCAACGTTAGGAAAATGTTCGTGAAAATCGTCCATGCACAAACCCGGATTGTATTGCCACTCACCATTTACTCTAACCCCGTTTCGAAAATACGCTTCAACCATGAATGTTTTTTGCTGTTCCGTAAAGCCCATTGTGTGAATTGTTCAAGAAATTGGAAAAACTAGCGATATGAATCAAATTACTTGTAACGACTATTAAAGATGACGGAATAACTGATTGATTGTTAAGTCAGGTAGTTACTGACACCCAACAGGTACCTATTAAGCTCTACGGCTAAGCATTACGTCCTTAGATGCCAGGCCCTCTTTGATGCAAATAACTTTTGCTCGCACGGTATTTCGGAAACAGTATAACTGACCCCATGTATACTGTTTGTGGCATGTCTAAATTCAATTGGCTGTTTTGTAACTTCACTTAAAGGAAAGAAAAAATTTGCGTTAAGCTATATAAAATGCAAGTCAATGGCAGTGTAATAGGAATTGTTTAAAATTTTTTTAATTGTTTCTTATGGATCATTATC
This sequence comes from Polydrusus pterygomalis, assembly GCA_963969555.1. Classification (NCBI taxonomy): domain Eukaryota; kingdom Metazoa; phylum Arthropoda; class Insecta; order Coleoptera; family Curculionidae; genus Polydrusus; species Polydrusus pterygomalis. The sequence continues at coordinate 11,827,122 of OZ018379.1, forward strand.
ATTACATAACGAAATGTTGCTTTGTTGTTTTAAGAAGGAATGGAACGATTAATTTCTACCGTTTATGAATTATGAACTTGTCGATTTTTATATAGTCATATATTGTTTACAAGTTTATCTACTTGGAAAATTAAATGGCATTACCAAAAAAGGGTGTGTCTACCCGGTGGGGTAAGCGGTACCACTAACCAGGGTGCGACACGCCGAATGATGCCGAAAGAGTGCAAAACGCGACAAACGAGACCGCGACGCGATTTTTCTTCTGAGGTAGAGGTTAGAAAGAGAAAAAGGAAAAACTTGTTTCTTATGAAGGTGACGATGAAACTATAAGCAATCCGGAAAAAATGTTGAAAGACAATTTGTTCTTGTATTATATGCAACTTTAGGTACATTGACAAAAAGATTTGAACAAATTCAAACTTACGTTAGGTATAACTTAAATTTTATTAGTGACTTAAGAATGCTTAAAACGACTTTCAAAGAGGATTTACCAAAATATTGTTCTGAATTAGAAAATATATTATCTTTTAAAGACAATAAAGATATAATAGCTAGATATTTGTACAATAAAATAGTACTTAGAGGTATTTTATGCGTAAAAAGGTTGTACTTCATTAAACTCGATATTTCTATTCATTTTTGAGATATTTGCGATTAAATGCTAGGTGGCAAGAAATATTTAAATAAACACCTTTCTTAACGAGACATAGTTTCTTGAACCGTGAATATTTTATCATAAGATATTAGGCATAAATGACCTATTTTCAAGTTTACTATCTCCCGTTGGTGTATGGCCTCTTAGCTATGGAATACCCTGTATAGCTTATAATAGCTTTTTTTTTCTCCTTATAAGATATTTAATGACCTGTAATCATAAGAACTTTATTTTCTTTTTATCTTCTCTTTAAATGTACGTGTGTCATTTCAACTTCAACAATACTTAATTTGAAAAATGTATAAAAAGTTACAAAATAAAGTTTAATAAATTAACTTATGAGAAGTAATCAGCAAACTTAGTAAGACAAAAAATACAAACAGGAAAAAGTATTATTTTTAAATGTAAAATACTAGGAAGTAAAATTAGCAGGAACACAAGAACGTGTTTTTTAATTGATTGATTAATTAAATAAAACAAAACTGCTGATACCAAATTGTTGCTAGCGAGTGACGTCATTACTTAACATTAATTGTGTTTATTATGTGAAGCAGTGATTATTGTTTTTAACAATAATGAGTTTTATTTATTTTTAAGAAAAAAAAGTAAATTATAAAAGTTAACAAGCCCAGCATAATGTCTTATATCCCCATTTAGATATTTGGCGACAGCATTACGATGGACAAAAAAAAATAGGATAATTATTATTATTATTGTCCACGCAGAAATAAATAAACTCTTAAATGGTTTAGAAGCGACACCACTTTATTTTAATTCGATACATTGCCACCAAAGTAAGTCTAATTTTTTTATCAGTATCGTCCAGTGCGACCGAGTCCGATAATGTTATCGCCTTGAAATTCAAGGCTTTTTCTCACCTTTGACTTGACTTTTTGGTTTCAGCAGGAGCCCCAGCAGCAGTCAGTCGTGTGTAGAATGTGGGGTCGCGCGCGGCTGCTTGTGTTGCTGCTGACCGCGCTTTCGGCCTACGGCGACGGAGGCGAGGAGAATCAGCTGAAGGTCGGCAGGTCCATCGACATCTTCACCAGGTCAGAAAACCCCTTTATTTATTTATTTTTTTAGTTTTGTGGGAAGGTTGCATTTTGATGAGCCCTTGCTTTTAGTTTGGAATATCATAAGAAGATATTGCGTACATATTTATATTTGCTAAACAGAATCTATATTTACTATGTCCTATCGACCTGCTAACTATGTTTTTTTAAATCAGTATTTTTTGTATATTTTATATGTTTAAAAAAATGTTATTACTGTATTGATTTTGGCCTTTTAAATATATAAACCTGAAGACCAACAACAGTTATTAGTAAATATAGTAATATTATTTGGCACTCCAAATTATTCAAAATTTACCGGGATTGACTGATGTTTCTGTATGTATCAGAATTATAACTCTTGTGCTGTTTGTTTTTATTAAATAATAATTTGATGAACTAACTTGTGAAATTTTGACATGACTTATTAATTTTAAGGGGATATTTAGAAAAATGCCGAAATTTAAAAATAGGCTTCTGAAACTAACACGAGGGATTTTTAGGACATGACATAATAGCTAAAAAATTGATCAAACTTATTTTAAAGTTGACAAAATAATCAAAATATTTACTGGTATTTGCATTCAAATGTATATATAAGTATACTAATCGTGTTTAACGTCTGATAAATTTAATATGGTAAAATAAATACATTAAAAATTAAAAAGACTATCATAACCCAACAAATTATGCATATTTAGTAACAGCGGAGGGCAAACAGTCGGTTAATGTTACACGATATGCTTAAAGCATTTTTGTAAAACAACAAATACATTACAGTAAAAAGGATATGGCACATAAAGTTGAAAGTTTATATAAAATGTGATACATAATATACAGGGTGTCCGGAAATAATGAGCAAAAAATTTAGGTGATAATTCTAGACCGAAAATAAATGCTCTCTCTTTCTATAACATTTTTTCAAAAATTGATTATTACCAGAGTTACAGGGTGTCAAAGTTAAATTTTATTTGCAGTTTTTTGCAATATCTTTTACCATGCTCATAATATTTTGACTAAATCTCGTATATGGGGCTTTTTCGGGATAAGGAATACAAATTTGCCCACCGTATTTTCGCATTTTGTAGAGAGCGCCACATAGGAGCCTATACTTTAATTTAAATGCTCTCAACTTTTTTGTCCTACACTGTATGCGCATTTTGACTGAAAATTTTTATTTTCCTAACGTTTTGACATAAAAAAGGTATAGTGCTTTTGTTTCGATAAATCTAACCGTTTTCGAGAAAAACGCTAAAATAACATTGCGTTTTCGAGAAAAACGCTAAAATAACATTGCTTGCATGTGATGAACACGAAATCATTTTAATTTATTATTTTTTAATTTAATTCATTTAATTTTTTTAGAAGAATTAATTTATTCATTGAACAGGAAGGACGTCACTTTGAACCTTTAATTTGAATGCTTAATTTATTGTTCTAGTAACTTATATATTTTAAAACTGCAAATAAAATTTAACTTCTACCTTATTAATAAATTTTCGAAAAAATGTTATAGGAAGATATGGCATTTATTTTCGGTTTAAAATTATCCCCTAAATTTTTTGCTCATCATTTCCGGACACCCTGTATATGCTCGGTTTTTAGAGTTACCTAACACATTTTTATTAGAACGTTAAACAATCTTACATTTTCTTACAATTTTCTACCAAAGTATATTAAATAATCACACACATATATATGCACGAATATGTATGTATTCTACTTCTGACATACATACATTTATTCATTTTCCTATAATTTGCAATAATTATGATTATTCAATTCTATAAAAAATAGTGTTAATCGCCATTTTATTAATTATCCAGTCATTATTTAAATCAATGGAAAAGCAAAAAAAAATTAAGAAATTAAAGGATATGAAGATGTTGTACGTGTTATATAAAATCCATAACGAGCAATTTTAGTTTAAATCCTCATCGAAAACTAGCCACATTTACTACTGCTTATTTGAAATAATGAAATATCATTTTTAAAAAAATTGTGAGTAGACGTATTATGTATACCTAGAGCTGGAAAATCCCATAAATAAGAATGCGAATTACCACAATAGTTATTACCATATAAATATAGTGAAATTTATAGAAATGGAAGAAATACCTAGATATTCACAACATTGACACAAGCAAACAACTCGCCATATTGGGTCTAGGGACATTGTTAGAGAAAAATTATATATTACCCATAGACCTTATATATTTCTATGTATATTATTGGTTGTATTGGAAATTTTTACTATATCATTGCGCCTAGACCGGTGAGGTCAATAATCTCAATCCCACAATCTTCTCCGCAGATTTTGCTCATCTTTACATTTACCATTCTTCTTTTAAACTGGTTCATGGTCGATAATAAAAAACATTTCACGTTCTACGAGAATAAATGCCCAGAAAAAGTGATGTTTTGTTATTGCAAATAAGGTTATAGTTTAATTTAAGTCAAGAAAACTAATTAACAGCGTCTAGTTATATACAAAAAATGTATGCAATAGACCGACCAGTAGTTCGTAGTGTTAATATTTTTTCTTTTGAGGAAATGATACCATTACGTTAAAAATTATTTATATTTTATGAATTTATTGAAAAGACAATTTTTTTTACCGATTTCCAGAGGTTTTTTTTGTTTATTTGGGTAGGTACTAGAATAGTAAGATACAATATTATAAGACTAAACAATATGATTTATGTACCTTATAATAAATAATATGTCCTCTGGGGATGAATGTTTAAGTATAAACACGATGGATTTCTGTTATTTTTAAAGTTTAAAATTTACATAAAAGAAATAAATTAAAGGATTATTAAATAGAATTAGTTGATGTTGCAATTGCTGAAATTTTGTAGCTTTTTACGTTTTATGTAATGCAGATTTTTACATATTATCACCATTTTATTTAACTGGTTTAAACACAACGCAAGCTTTCCTTAAATATTCTAGGTCATTATTTACAAAATTGGCTAATTCGCGACATTGAGCTTAACATACAAAGAATTTTCATTTCTTACATTTCACCTATTTCTAAGTTTGTCATAAGAGCAGCTGAAAAGTTGGACGATCAAGTTTATATTGCTTCCACATAGAATAGAAAAATATATCTTGGCGAAAGGTACCAAAAAATATTTGTTTAAATTTTAGCACTTTTACAAAAGAACAGAAATCTTTAAAAACTTACCAATAGTGCAGGATCATACTTATAAAAATATTGGTAAACGTCAAACTTTACAAAATACGCTCCCAAAAAAAAAACGGGCATCATAAAATTTGGATTAAGTTTAGGGATTTATGACTTTTTTATTTTTACTCCGATTTGAGTGATTTTAGAGAGCTCTAGATACATTTATTAGTTTTAACATGCCTATATTAATTTTAAGAGAAATTGGTTTTTTTACATATTATAAAAGGATAAACGAAAAGTTGCTTTTTTTGCCTAGTGTCAAAACACCCTGTGGGATAATTAGGAAGCAAAATTACTTCAAAATATCAGTTTCCATTAAGCCCCAAATATTCTTTGCATTTTGGTTTTTGGATCATGTCAATACGTGCATTTGTTCTCACCCAAATGCAAAATGATCTTGATGATGTCAATAATTGAGGAAACGCAAAACTAAAAGTATTGATAACCGATTTTTGTACTTAAAACTCTTCGGAATCGTCGTTTGATGTCAGTAGAGGCAAAAACCAACTTCGAGAGGTTCGAATTAAAAATGTCAGTTCTTGGACAGTTCGTCGAAGATTACACGAAGGTAATTTAAACTCACGCAGACCAGCAACTGGACCTAAATTACTACCGCGTCATAAGAGTCAAGAATGGAGGAATATTACCCAGGATAGGATGATATTCGCGGGCTAATTGACGGCATGAACTGACGTGTACAGGCAGTAGTAAGGGCTAGAGGAGCCAATAGAAATTATTGAGATGTGTTTAAGTGAAAAAGTCGTTGTTGGTACCTGTTAAGTTTGTTTTGCGAAAATGTTATTTTTTAAATCTTAGGTATACGCACCTTTTTCCGTAAATTTACTTGTGTATTAAATCTTGATTATTACACTAATATTTGTTTTCTTGCATTTTAATAGTCTATTTTATTTTGAATGCAATTGCAATGAGAAAACTATGGAAAAATTTAAATTATTGACATCATCAAGATCATTTTTTTTTGCTTTTGCTAAAACCTAAGAAGCTCAAAAAAAATTAAATGTATCTTTGTAATCGATTGACACCGCTCCATGCTTCATTCGTCACGTTCTATACGAGTAAAGGTTATCATTGTTTAAATATTTCTGAAACGTTTCAAGCCTTGACATTTTTTTAAATCTAATGGTGTTTATGGCTTTTTTCATTGTCGCTAATATATATGTATATTGTAAATATTATCTAGATATGTACTTAATAAGAAATATTTAAAAAACTAAAATCGAATTATGTAGAGTATATGGGGGACTAATATTTAAAATAGAGCAATATAGAACTAACTCTCTCGAGCGGGCATCTAACGAGGGGAGCAACTGACAGATTTACAGCAGAATAAAAAATTCCAGGTGGAATTATCAACGTCATTCAATTTATTGCCAACCTACAACCTATTTCGTCTTGTTTTTCTTAGTTTATTATTTTATTGACTAAGATTTAAATAAAATCGATATCGTCGGCACATTATTTAGGTAATATCTAATAAATTATAAAAATATCAATTTATTTCATTGCTTATTTTGGGAGAATTGTATAGTGAAAGAACAATGACATAATAATGTAAAAAAAAATGTTAACCGATATTTTTCGATATACAATACTCCTTAAATTTCTTGATATTTATTTAACATGTGAAATAGGTTATAGGTTGGCAAGCATGTTAATACTCCCACCTTAAACAAAAATTTTAAAAGGCTCAATTTTTTATTTCTCGCAATATTATCTAACAGAGATGTCACTTGCTTCTTTTCTGACGGAGTCTTTGAATCACATCTTTTAACTAACTTTAATAGCATAACCTGTAGGTGCACCAGCTAAATTAAAAACAAAAAATATTAGTAGAAGCAAAGAAATGAAGAACATGGTAGCATAAATTGCAAAAGAAGACTAATGTGTATGATTTACACTTCTAACCTATCTCGAACTTTTTATCAAGCGTGGTAACTGATTTACTGTTTGCAATAGTAATTATTAAAATTGACTAATTGATACAAAACTTGATATATAATGTAAACGCAACATATATATTATATTCCTTTATAATAAGGAATTACATAAGACTTTGTATTCGTATTATTTAACTTAGGTATAGCGATTTTTATGTAACACGCAATCTTTGCGGTCTAAAAATTTGCCATATTGCATTGCTACATTTTAAATCGGTAAATGAGAACTAAATTTAACATTTCATGTACTTTCATACCTACGTATGTAAAAGAAATATTAAATAAAATACCATATTCAATTCTTGCTTTGTCGAAAGAGTTAAACATCTCTCAAAATTTTCAGGTTTTAAGACCGTACGAGCAAAAATTATTTGCATCAAAGAGGGCCTTGCATCTAAGGACGTAATGCTTAGCCGTAGAGCTTAATACCTGTTGGGTGTCAGTAACTACCTGAATTAACAACCAATCAGTTATTCCGTCATCTTTGACAGTCGTTACAAGTAATTTGATTCATCGCTAATTTTTCCAATTTCTTGAACAATTCACATAATGGGCTTTAGGAAACAGCACAAAACGTTCATGGTTGAAGCGTATTTTCGAAACGGGGTTAGAGTAAATGGTGAGTGGCAATACAATCCGGGTTTGTGCATGGACGATTTTCACGAACATTTTCCTAACGTTGTTTTTATTGCTGGGGATTTTTATCATTGCCTGAAAAGAACCGGGGCTGTGTTTAGGGAAACAGGTTCGCTATTGAACACAAAAAAGGAGCAGGAAGACCATCTGTAAGAACAGAAGAACTTGTTGCAATCGTTCGTGAAATAATGCAAAATACGCCAACAAATTGTATAAGACGCCTGTCCCAAGAAGTGGGAAGATCTTATGGAACATGAAAGACTATTCTTAAGAAGCAGCTAAATTTATTTCCTTATAAAGTGCAAGTATTCCAAGAAATACAAGCCACAGATTTTGAAAAACGCAGGAATTATACTCTCAATGGTTTACCCAAAATGTATTGGAAAGAAATGATTTATTAGACCTGACATTTTTTTCGAATGAAGCCTGGTTCCACCTCTCCGGTTACGTGAATTCTCAGAATACATGTAATTATTTTTCTTTTTCTTTCTGTATATATTCTTACTTTGTTAATTTTGTAAACAACAAAAATAAATTTGTATTTGTTTTCTTATTTTATTACTCATTAGTTTGTCATATCATGTCATAATATGAATTTGACAAAATTTTAACCTAGATTTGGTTAGATATATCGTCCCCATATCATTCTGATCTAAACCAAGCCCTACGTTTTATAATCCAAGCTCTCTTTGATGCAAATAATTTTTGCTCGCACGGTATAAGAGACGATATACAGGGTTAGGAAAAATTACCAGAACGGTCTATTATTTCAAAATATACAGGGGTTATCAAAAAACGTATTATATAAAAAATGTAGGGCTGTTAAAAATCTACATATCGGTGATAAATTGAAATATACAGTGTCGCCCACAAAGTTGTGGAGAATGATAGTTATATTTTTTTAAATACAACACCCTGTATATTTTTACATTTTTAAATTCCACATAAAATTATAATTATTATTTATTAAATGCAGTATTAGTCTATACTTCATAGTTTCCGAGATATGAACTTTGACAGCTTATAACTTTCTAACAGTACGCCTTAGAGCAAACCGGCTTACATGTCCCTATCTTCAATTTTTATTGTCTTCCCAAAAAATCAACTTCCAGTTAAACCCGTACAACTACATTTCCTGCTTTCGAGTTACATCCGGTTTAACCGGAAGTTGATTTTCTGGGAAGATAATAAAAATTGAAGATAGGGACATGTAAGCCGTTTTGCTCTAAGACTCTAGAAAGTTATAAGCTGTCAAATTTCAAAAATGTCACTTTTCGAGAGTCAATATCTTGGAAACTATGAAGTATAGACTAATAGTGCATTTAATAAAAAAATAAATATAATTTTATGTGGAATTTAAAAATGTAAAAATATATAGGGTGTTCCATTTAAAAAAATATAACTATCATTCTCCACAACTTTGTGGGCGACCCTGTATATTTCAATTTATCACCGATATGTAGATTTTTAATAGCCCTACATTTTTTATATAAGACGTTTTTTGATAACCCCTGTATATTTTGAAATAAACGACCGTTCTGGTAATTTTTCCTAACCCTGTATACCGGGTGTCCACGGAAGGTGGCTCGCCCCTCTAACTTTTTTGTTTTTCAATATATAATGGAATAAAATTCGGGGAATTGGTATACGACATAAAACTGCATTTTTTGACAGGCGACTCAACATTACGGAACTTCCGGTTTAACCGGAAGTGACATAAACTTTCGATTTTTAAATGGGACACCTGGTATATTTTTACTTTTTTTGACTCCATATGACATTCTAAATACAACGATGTGTCACTTGTCACTTTTGTCACCAAGAAAATATTTTTTTTCCAAATTTATTGTTTTATCTAGAGGGCTTTGAATACCTTAAAATCACCTATTTCAGTTCTTTAATCTTGGGAAATATACAATTTTACTATTTTTGGTCCAATGCTATGTGCTATGTAAAATTTAATCTTTAAAGTTGTATAACTAATTTTTTTTAAATGGCAACATGGTGGCTCGTCGGGTTAAAAAAAAAGAAGATTTTATTATGATTATTTTGATACCATACACTATTAGGTTCTAGAAAAGCTGCCATTAAAAAACTTTAAAAAGTTAACTTAGAACTTTCCTAAAATGAAGCATCTTTTAAGAATAAATTTAGATTTAAATGCATCAAGTAGCCTGTGACCAGCTTGCAGCAGCAACTGATAAAACAAAATCATGCCTTGAAGAAAATTGAAATGCCAACAGCTTCTGCTAAAGTAAAGTAGTTTGTTGTTTAAAAAACATGGAAAATAATAGTTTTACAACGAGTGAAAAAGTTCATATGTTATTAGTGTTTGGAGTTTGGAGAATGTAGAAATAATTCAACCGATGCTGCACGACTTTACGCACAAAGATATTTTAATCGGCGTCATCCAACCCGACACTATTAGGTACCCAAAACTGGTTCCGAAAATGCGAAATGAGCCTGACAAAAATAACATATCAACTTTTTCACTCCTTGTAAAACTATTATTTTCCATGTTTTTAAAACTAATATGGTATCAAAATAATCGTAATAAAATTCTCTTTTTTCTTAACCCGACGAGCCACCATGTTGCCATTTAAAAAAAAAATTAGTTATACAACTTTAAAGATTAAATTTTACACAGCGCATTGGACCAAAAATAGTAAAATTGTATTTTTCCCAAGATTAAAAAACTGAAATAAGTGATTTTAAGGTATTCATAGCCCTCTAGATAAAACAATAAATTTGGAAAAAAAATATTTTCTTGGTGACAAAAAGTGACAAGTGACACATCGTTGTATTTAGAATGTCATATGGAGTAAAAAAAAGTAAAAATATACCAGGTGTCCCATTTAAAAATCGAAAGTTTATGTCACTTCCGGTTAAACCGGAATTTCTATAATGTTGAGTCACCTGTCAAAAAATGCAGTTTTATGTCGTATACCAATCCCCCGAATTTTATTTCATTATCTTAAAAAACAAAAAAGTTAGAGGGGCGAGCCACCTTCCGTGGACACCCGGTATAGGTAGGTCTACACTCTACAGTGTACTTCGCTTTAGAGTTATCTGAGGATCGATGCTTTGAAGACTTCCATGGCCTATTGGATATAAGGAAGCTTTTAAAGCACCCTCAGACGATTTTGTATACCAAATACCAAACTTAACGCTGAGAACTCTAGGACGAGAGTTTGTGGGTTCGTATCCCACTGCCGGCAAACTGGTTCGAGCCCAGTGGATTTTAGTGGTATAAGTCTTGACGTGGGTCCAGCGTCGAGCAAAAATTAGGGAAGAGTGAAAAATGTATCATCCCCCAAAACCACCCCATTCACGCCGGTAACCAGGCCGGATGAGATCGGATATCTCGTGGGGTGGAGGGGGAAGGAACACACTCCCCAATCGGTAGGTCATAGAAAGCACGAAACCAAGGGTTGATAGCCCTTGGGGGGTGCTTCTAATGACTGAGGATCGTGGTTCGGAGCCCACGTTAAACCGTAGGTCCCCTCGGGAATGGCCCTGGCAGCGAACGAAGAGGAAAAAATTGAAAAAAAAAAAAGCAAGCAACCAAACTTAACTTTTGATTTAATTTCAAAAATTCAAAAATGTCACACAATATTGTTCCATTAAAAAAATTACTAGGATTCCGTACATCCTTTCTATATAAAATGTTTTCTCCAACCATAACGACGTGTTAACTTTGTGGCAGTATCGAGATACTGTGTATAGAGACATAATATAATCTTCAAAGATTTTTAGGTCCATAGGCAATGTCACAATAATAAATTATTTTCTTTCCGCGTTGGTGCTAATATATGTTTAATTATTTGTTCAAAAGTGTGAAATAATAATATCTTATAATTATGTTATTTTTTTTTGCAGCTGAACATATACTCAATGCCAAAGAATTAGCGGAATTAAATAAACATAAGTAATTTTATTAAAATTCAATTTTATCGTTTGTCAGTACCATCATGCGTTGATGTTACGTCAGCGTCGATCTATGAAACATATTTTGATACTTATTTATACCGTGCGAGCAAAAATTATTTGCATCGAAGAGGGCTTGGATTAAAAAACGTAGGGCTTGGTTTAGATCACAATGATATGGGGGCGATATATCTAACCAAATCTAGGTTAAAATTTTGTCAAATTCATGGTATGACATGATATGCCAAACTAATGAGTAATGAAATAAGTAGACAAATACAAATTTATTTTTGTTGTTTACAAAATTAATAAAGTAAGAATATAATAATAATAATAAAAATAGTCCTGCATGTTCCATAAGATCTTCCCACTTCTTGGGACAGGCGTCTTATACAATTGTTGGCGTATATTGCATTATTTCACGAACGTTTGCAACAAGTTCTTCTATTCGTACAGATGGTCTTCCTGCTCCTTTTTTGTGTTGTATAGAACCTGTTTCCCTAAACACAGCCACGGTTCTTTTCAGGCAATGATAAAAATCCCCAGCAATAAAAGCAACCTTAGAAAAATGTTCGTGAAAATCGTTCATGCACAAACCCGGATTGTATTGCCACTCACCATTTACTCTAACCCCGTGTTTTGTGCTGTTCCGTAAAGCCCATTGTGTGAATTGTTCAAGAAATTGGAAAAATTAGCGATGAATCAAATTACTTGTAACGACTGTGAAAGATGACGAAATAACTAATTGATTATTAATTCAGGTAGTTACTGACACCCAACAGGTATTAAGTTCTACGGCTAAGCATTACGTCCTTAGATGCAAATAATTTTTGCTCGCACGGTAGTTATTGTCTATTGTTACTGATATGTATTAGTTGGACATTGTGGAACTATCCAAATTATTTATTATTTTGCAGTCGTTTTTGAACTACAACTTCTACTAATCTTGTGCAGTGAGGACGTAAAGTCTGGAATAAATTCATTATTTAGGAAACGCTGAATGTTTTTAAAAATCGCTCGGACACGTCGATTTTGTTTTTTTTTTAATACGAATTTTTTTCAATATTTTTTATTATACATGGTGTCTCCGAAACCACTCTGCTTGGACCAACTTTAATTTTTTAAATGGGAATCCCCATTTTTTTAAATTTTAGGATTCTGTGCATAATTGTGGCATGTTTTATCTAACATGTCATTATGATTTATTGACAGTTAAAGTTCGAAAATAAATACAACACTTAAATCAGTATCAGCATAACTCAGTGAAAATAGATGGTTATTGAATGGCCGCCGAGGTCTCCCGACTTAACCCCCCTTAACTTTTTTCTGTGGGGTTAAATTAAAGGTAAAGTTTTCCAAACTAAGCCAATGGACATGAAGGACTTAAAGCATCGAATTGTTCAAGAAATACGGTCAATCAGTCCGGAAGTTATCAGAAATGTGCAGAAAGAATTTTTCGATCGTCTAGGTTACTGCCAATTACCTAACCTTTGGGCAAAATTTTCAACATGTCAAATGATAAATAATTTATTGTTGTATTTATTTTCGAACTTTAACTGTCGATAAATCAGAATGACATGTTAGATAAAAAAAATGTTCACAATAATTATGCACAGAATCCTAAAATTAAAAAAAAAAAACGGGGTTCCCATTTAAAAAATTTAAGTTGGTCCAAGCAGAGTGCTTTCGGAGACACCCTGTATAATAAGAAATATTGAAAAAATTCGTATTAAAAAAACAAAATCGACGTGTCCGAGCGATTTTTAAAAACATTCAGCGTTTCCTAAATAATGAATTTATTCCAGACTTCCTCACTGTATATAATACATCTGCTCGATGCAGATTGTCCAATAACATTTAATCAAATATTTCTCCCACTCATATACCTCCGTATATGGCTTGAAATAAATCCAATATAGCTTCATAGTAATTTTTAAGTACCTAAAGGATAAAACATATTCTCATATACAACTTTCCTATTTTTTAGATACGGATATTTAAGTCTCAGCATGAAAGTCGTTCCCAGAAACGACACAGACTGGATCTTCCGAGAACCAACAATCGACGTCTTTACCGACGTGGACGAATACTCCGTCCAACCAGACAGAGCTCCTAGGAAGCAACGCCGAGTCTTTGAGGGAGACTTTCACATGGAATTCTGCGACAACTTGAAGCAATTAGTCCAAGCGTACTTCAGAGACTTCAGCTTCGAACTACTCGACCAGCCATGGAAGGCGTTCACTTCCAGTTGGAGCGTAGAAACTCTTGCCAGAAACTTAGGAATAAACTCGTCATTTGTGGCTAAGGACCATTGTTATGTGTTAGTACGTTTGTCGCGGTTTCGCGATAGTGTAAAATTGGCAAGGACGCCAAGTAGTGACGATGTGGTGGACGCAGTTAAAAAAGAAATTGATAATATTCAGTTAGGTGATGTGTCCAGTGTTTTAATGTTTATAAAGAAATTTGGATCGCATTATATAAAGTCATACGTTACTGGAAATTCTTTGTATCAGGTAAGGGTGCAGTAGGTATCATTTTTTTTTTAATTCAATTTATGGAATACCTATTCTGCCATAGAAGGTTTATTATCATTTAAACTAAACGGCATCGACAAGATTTGTTTTGGCAAACATACAATAACAAACAATGTAATATCTGGAAGAACTATTTAATTATAATTATTATTTATTTTTTATTTAACTAAATTAAGAATTGAAAATTATTTGGAAAACTAAAATTTTATTTCTAATAAACAGTTTGGGTGCCAAAAAAATAAATCAACACAAAACGCTATTTGCTATCTAACAGAACAAATATATGATGCACTAGATATTAAAAAACCTTGTATTAGTATTTTTCTAGCAAAAGCCTTCGATACAGTTAGCCATAATTTACTTTTAAAAAAGTTTGAAAATATTGGATTCAGAGGAAAGCAATTAGAATTAATTGAAAATTATCTGAATAATAGACCAACTTATGTTCAAATAGATAAAGAAAAAAGCTATCCAATGGTATTTAAGTATGGTGGTCAAGAAACAATTTTAGGATAATTATTTTTTAATATTTATATTAAGTAACGCCTCCTTATTTAGTATAAATTGCGATGGACAAATTCATAGTTTTGCAGATGATACTACAATTTTTTATACCGATACAAATTGGGAAAACTTAAATAATAAAATTAAAAAGATTTTAAAACTATAAAAAATTGGTATGATAACAATTTGTTAACAATTAATTTTAATAAAACAAATTATATTCCTTTTACTTTAAACCTAAATTTTATTAATCACCTACCACAAAATATGAATAGTATTCAAATAAATGAAGACATTCAAATTTTTAAAGTTAATAAAATAAAATATTTAGGAATTATTTTTGACAGTAAATTAAATTGGATTTTCACATAGAATAGATACCTACTTAATTAAAAAATTAAGAAGTTTACTACCGATTTTTAAATACATTAAAAAAATTTTAAATGTAAGACATATGGAAATATTGTATTACGCGTTAGTTAAAACTCATTTAAATTACGGAATTTTAGGTTGGGGAGGAATAAATAGAACTTTAGTTAAAAAATTAGAAATATTACAAAAAAGGTTTCTAAAAATTATATTCAATAAAGATTATCTTTATCCTTTAAAAGAATTATATTCAGAAACAAAAAAGTTGAACATAAGACAACTTTACATTTATAACATCTTAATATATATATTTAAAAATAAAAACAATATACAATTTAAAAACCATAATCATAACACACGTCATAAAAATGAAATAACCATAAAACCTAAAATAAATAAGTCCATAAGACAAAAAAATTTCAAATATTTATGTTTTTATTTAAACCATTATTTACTAACAAAATTTTAAAAATTGATTTCATTAAAAAAATTTATAGTCGAAATAAAAATATGGATATTAAAAAAAGACAATTTGAAAATATTTTTAGAAATGCTTTAATTAATTAATATTGTTCTGAATAATTTATATAAAGTATAATTTAAGTAATATTTTTTACTTAAAAATTATAAATTAACATTTTTATTTAAAAACTTGATTTTTAATGCATATTTATGATTTATGATTTTACATACTAAAACAAAAAATAAGATTTGCCCCTAACAAGCTCAGCTTCAGGGGATTGAAGAATAAGTTTATCAAAGACAACATAAACATATTTATCATATTAAATTTTAAATAAACTTATAATTATTATTAATTATTATTATATAATAATAACAAATAATATTATACTTATTATCTGGAAGAACTATTACAAGTTGGACAGTTAATTTACTTCTTGGATATCAGAGAAAATTTAAAGTCAATGTTAAAGCTTTTAATAAATAATCTCGGTTCAGCCAATTAAAACGTACCTAATACCAATTTCGGGTTACCAATTCGGAAGTTACAAAAACAAGTGAATATGTATATTTATTTCAACTGCTCCTGCGATATGGTACCGGATGTAATGTTCCTTTCAAATGAACCACACCCCCCAAGAACTGTATGAACATTACGGGTCAAGAATGGGGCTCGACCTTCCTTTTACTATAAAAATAAGATATTATGGATTAAGAAACTAAAAGTGTTAAGAGTATTATGGTAATACCCAAGACTATAGATACACCTTTATTGAATATTGCAGCTGTTAAAATTTTATTAACTTCTAGGTTTTAAAAATTATAAAGTAAAAAAAGAATTTGCGTATCTTTTTCTGCTTTTGTTATTTTATTCACTGGCTCTAATATAGTAGGTAAAGTTGTCAGTTTTTCTATATTCTTCTCAAGCAGCATAATACACAACATATGGCGAAAAAGGTTTTTATGTATGGTTATTATATTAGACGTACATTACCTAATCAAAAAGGATTAATTAATTAGTGGTATTAAAAGATACAATTTAATAACGAACTGGCTTTGTTTGAATCAAGGTCTTTCTCCTAAATACAATTGGAAATTAAGAACCAGACGTTAGTTACAGTCGCGAACAAAAGTATGGAAATTACTTTTCTACGAAATGCAAACAGTTTATAATACTAACATGGCATTCTCTATAAAAGTAACTATTATAATAAAGGTATATACATGTTCGAAAGGTAATTTTTGTTTACCTACAAGAAACACAATAGAACCTTAATATACATAAGATACAAAGTATGAAATTTTTTTTGTTTTCATAATATAGATTCTATAGGTATTGGGTTAAGGTAGGTACCTAGTAATTATTTTTTCACCTACAATATTTTCTTCTATAACACGAAAACCAAAAAGGTTGCATACTTTTGCTCACTACTGTATATATTTTAAAACAATATGGGTTTTGCCACAAACCATTATAAGGAAGTAACAATTTTTCTAAATTATTGCTAGGCAAGTTCTGTAATTATATATATGATGTTATTTGCGATTTTAACAGGTATTATAAAAAGTTCCAAAGTGGAACCTCGAAGGTCAAATGCTGTTTTTTTTGTATTTTTTTAACTGCAATCTAAGTATTTATAAACACTCTTATTTAGGTATGGACATTATTTCTATAATCCCAGCTTAGTAGAGTCTACAAATATGCAGTACCTACCTACCCAATATTTTTTGAGTCATCCTGTTATGTAGAGTCAAAACTAATCAGCATTATTAAAAGAAGTGGTAAATTCAAATAAAATTGTTTATGTTTATCTGTACTTTGTTTTCTATAAGAAATGCCATTTGTGACATGCATTGGCTTTATATTCTACTAAGTAATAATAATTAATATATTAATATTATCTACTACATTTTAAATTGCTGACTAATGCTCGATACACTTTACTATGATAATCACGTAATATAGCAGCAATTATTTTAAAACAAATATAGTATGTTACTTTCTTTCACCGTAAATGTCCAACTTGATTCATTATTTAATTTGTTGATATAATATAATGTCGATAAGAAAATATTATTATATAAAATTATCGTAAAGTAACCGCCTGATTGCCTGATTCATCAACGCCCAATCCTGAACCCCTAATCTTAGAATGATGAAATTGTACAGAATTTTCTGTATTTTAGAAACTATAACTGGTGGAGGTCTAAAAATATTTAAACATGTAGGTACCTATAGGAAAGAAAAAACTAAGTCTTCCTCAACAAAATGTAATAGAATACAAATTCTTGTTCAAAGGTATCTACACGTTTCGAACGTAGAAACGTTCATCATCAGGAGACAAAAAAATATATTGGTGATGGTTTTAGCAGAAGAGAAAATGATAAGTAAGTGGTAAAAAACCTTAATCGAACTTTTATGGCTTCAAAAATTGAATTGTTGAAATGACAATACTTACATAATGTGAGGAAAAATAAAGGTGAAAAAAGGTTAAAGCATACTGAGTGTGTGAAAAATTCAGTTTATCTAAAACAACCAAAAAAGACGGGGAGGCAGAAAAACACTTCTAAAAAGAAGATGTCAAAAAGGGTTTCCTTAATAAAATATGTATTTAAGACATTGTAAAATATAGAAAAAAAATTTGTATATATAGAAATTAAGCATTGTTAAGCATCATGTATTTAAAATGGAACGATTTTTCGGGAAAAGCGGTTTGGGGCACTGAATTTTAAGGTTCAGTATATTTACTATATTTTACAATGTCTTAAAGACATATTTTATTAAGAAAACCCTTTTTGACATCTTTTTAGAAGTGTTTTTTCTGCCTCCCCGGTTTTTTTTGGTTGTTCTAGACCCTTATTTCAACTGACTTTTTTACATACTAAGTACCTACCTATGTTTTAACCTTTTGTCACTTTTATTTTTCCTCACATTATGTCATTTCAACAATTCAATTTTTGAAGCCATAAAAGTTCGATTAAGGTTTTTTACCACTTACTTATCATTTTCTCTTCTGCTAAAACCATCACCAATATATTTTTCTGTCTCCTGATGATGAACGTTTCTACGATCGAAACATGTAGAGGGACCTTTGAACAAGAATTTTTATTCTATTACATTTTGTGGAGGAAGACTTTTAGCTTTTTCTTTCCTATTCATACTTTAAACTCCACTTCAAGCATGGACTATTTCTTCAAATTCAAACATGTGTTTAGGTCTTTACGAAAATTTGGCTCCTATAGAGATGGGGAAAAGGGGTATAAAGGTTTATATTGAAAAAAAATATTTCTGACGGACTTTATATTGACGGATTTCAATAAATTCTACCCCTAAGGTAATAATAACGCAATAAACGCAAAGTCCATGGAAGGGTCTGTGAGAATTATTAACAATCTGTAATTAAATAGATATATTTTTGAATAATGATGACAATGATTTTTTTCAGATAACCTAAGTTTTATAATTTTTAAGAAATCATTAAAATAAATGTTGTCATTTCAACCCCAATTGTAACTAATTTCTCTATTGTTAAGTTTAACTTGTTAACAAATAAAGACAATGCAAATCCAAAACACTTCCATTATTCAAGAAACATCATGGTCTCCAACTTTAAGCAGACACTAGCAGAATTCCTTTTAAGATACTTTTAAATACCAAAGCAAAGCCCCACAAAGATTTTTTCTTCCCCCTTGCCGCGGTAAAGTATATGCCCCTCTATATTTCCCATTCCGTGCGATTATACGAAGTTGTTCGCGAAGCGTTCCTTTAACAACTCAGCTAAGCAAAGATATTTACAGGGAAAAGAAAACCATAAAGTCTTTCTCCACAATTTTAATTCGATAGCTACGCTATAATCTACATGTTTCGAGTGCAGAAACACTCATCATCAGGATGTTGAAGTAAAAATTATGAACAGCTGATGTTAGCAAAAGAGAAAATATAATAAAGTCAAAGGTGGAACTAATCCATAATGGAGCTTTCAATAGCACGTATAGGGAGTGAAAAAATTTGGCAGTCAAGAGGCGGAAAATCTATCAGCACGCTGAAAAGTCAGGGACCAGTAAGAAGCCACTATGGGCGGGAAATGAAGAGAAAAACAGGACATATCAATGCAATTCCATGTCAAATGAAGTGTTTTGTGGAAATGAGTTCAAAGTGTGTGTGATGAAAACATTATAGTTTGATTTGATTTGAAAAATTCACCTATGTCGAGAAGGTGTGAAAGAATAAGTCAGATATGAGGGGGGGAGAAAGAAAAAAAATTGTGTTTTTTATATTTGAGTTTGGGTGCTTTCATTTAGCTTGAAGAAAAATGCTGTTGGGGCACCAAGCTTGTTACGGCCCAGTTACCCCAGCAGGAGTCAAAACTGACACATATTGTAGAATAGGAAATAAAAGTTTACCACATTTTAGAAAAACTTTTTGATATTTTTTTAAAAAATCTTTAAAAAGAAATTTTATTCGTTTTTCATGAACATCCTAGACGGAAGTTCGCTGCGACCAGCACGTGTCTGTTTCCCGTTTGGGTTTTTTTCACTCCCTATACGTGCTATTGAAAGCTCCATTATGGATTAGTTCCACCTTTGACTTTATTATATTTTCTCTTTTGCTAACAACATCAGCTGTTCATAATTTTTACTTCAACATCCTGATGATGAGTGTTTCTGCACTCGAAACATGTAGATTATAGCGTAGCTATCGAATTAAAATTGTGGAGAAAGACTTTATGGTTTTCTTTTCCCTGTATTATTCAACTCCACTTTGAGTATGGACTACTTCTTCAAAATTAAAGATATTTACGCTGCTTAGCTGTTTAAAAAAAGCAAATGGATCGGTCTCCATAACTTCATTCAAGGAATGTTCAGTATATACTTTTTATTCGACATTGGCCACATTATAAATGAAATCTAGTTTATTTTTATTTGCAGGTGTTTGTTTTCAACAAAACCCGATATCACCAAGTTAAGGATCGGCTCAAGAACCAAGGAATTTCCCATATAAGTGAGACGGAACTCAACCAGTACTTTAGTCCATGGCACGCCGAGCACATGGGTCTAATAAAAGTGGCCAGTGGAAACAAAACTGTTGAAAATTGGGCGTCAGCGAAGCTACGTCACAATTACTTTATATTTACGTATCCTACGTTACTAAAGACTAAAGGTGACTCCAGATTACTCAGTAGATTAAATAATATGCTCAAGAATGAAGCCATTTTAGAAATGCATATGAAATCAGTAGGGGTGGCCATTGAAGAACCCGCCAAGAGGAAGTGGTTCGAGGAAGTGTTGGATAATTTTTTAAAACTTTGGGAAAGTAATTTATAGGGCAAGCGGTACGGTTTTTGGAGTAAACGCGTTAGAAAATAACAAATTTTTAATAAGTACAATACCTAAGTACCCTAGTACTAATTGTAAAATATTTCCCAATTTATTATTTTACAAAGAATTCAATGCACTACAAAAAAAAGTATGATCGACGATTTATTGATCAAGTTATTGACCAATAAACATTGGTGCCTGTCGCATAACCTTTTAGACTGCGCAAACTTGATGAACTTTTCATATTACTACCGATCGTTTAGTCCAATTTTTGCTAGAGTATTGACGTGACTAAATTAGACATACTTTTGATCAATTTTCTTGTAGTGTAAGGGCTGGTACTTTCAGTCCTGATTAACTCAATTGATACGTGGTTACTTTAATATGACGTTTGGAATAGGTCAGGCTGACAGGGAAATAAATAAGTGTTGGCGTATTCCAAACGTCATATTAAAGTTACCACGTAGGTATCAATTGAGTTAATCAGGACTGAAAGTACCAGCCCTAAGTATACGCCAAAATAGGACCTTAAACATTGACAATTTACTGTTAGATATATAATACAGTTTCAGTTTGTAACTTGGAATAAACTCAGTAAATCCAGTAGTTTTTTTTTTTTGGAAAAATGCTTGGACTGATACGGTAGGTCCTAAATTAGAGATATGACGATATCGACAGTTTTTTTTAAATGACAAGCCTATAGTTTTTTTTATTGACTAATTCAATTTTCAATAAAACTTTGAAATTTGGTATTAACTTAATATGCACTTTAATTGCAGATGATACTACCATTTTTTATACCAATACAAATTGGGAAAACTTAAATTAAAATAGTAATTTACGTTACAAGACCGGAAAGTAGTGTTTTTCAGGTCGAGACAAGCATTTCCAGGGCGAGCCATAGGCGAGTCCTGGAAGCTTGGAGAGACCTGGAAAACACTAATTTTCGGTTGCGTGACGTACAATATTTTTTTTAAGACCGACACTTCGATATATTTTATAATCTACGCGAAACAAGTTTGACATAAAGAACAAAATTAAAAATCAACGAACTGTCACTCGACAATACATCGAAATGTTGTTGTCATAATAACGAAATCAAGGTATCTTGTATTATCAAAGAGCGATTGGAAAAACAAAAAACAGGGTGACAGTGACATTAGAGACCGGAAAAACGTTATTTTCTAGACGAAAAATTGTCCAGAAAGTGTAAATTTTCTGGTCGGTTTTAAAAAAAAGATTTTAAAATTATAAAAAATTGGTTTGATAACAATTTGTTAACAATTAATTTTAATAAAACAAATTATATTCCTTTTACTTTAAATCTAAATAACCTACCACGAAATATGAATAATATTCAAATAAATAAAGACATTCAAATTTTTAAAGTTAATAAAATAAAATATTTAGGAATTATTTTTGATAGTAAATTAAATTGGAATTTTCACTTAGAATACCTAAAAAATTAAGAAGTTTACTACCGATTTTTAAAAACATTAAAAAAAAATTTAAATGTAAGACATAATATGGAAATATTATATTACGCGTTAGTTAAAACCCATTTAAATTACGGAATTTTAGGTTGGGGAGGAATAAATAGAACTTTAGTTAAAAAATGAGAAATATTACAAAAAAGGATTCTAAAAATTATATTTAATAAAGATTATCTTTATACTTCAAAAGAATTATATTCAGAAACAAAAAAGTTGAACATAAAGACATCTTAATATTATTTAAAAATAAAAACCTTATACAATTTAAAAACCATAATCATAATACGCATCATAAAAATGAAATAACCATTAAACCTAAAATAAATAAGTCCATAGGACAAAAAAGTTTCAAATATTTATGTTTTTATTTAAACGATTATTTACCAACAAAAATTAAAAAAGTGAATTCATTAAAAAATTTAAAGTCGAAATAAAAACATGGATATTAAAAACAGACAATTTGAAAATATTTTTAGAAATGCTTTAATTAATATTGTTGTGAATAATTTATATAAGTAATATTTTTTACTTAAAAATTATAAATTAATAATTTTATTATAGGTAATATATTTCTTCAAACAAAACTGCGTTTATACTATAAATTAAAATTTTTACTTTAAAACTTAATTTTTAATGCATATTTATGATTTATGATTTTACATACTAAAACAAAAAATAAGATTTGCCCCTAACAAGCTCAGCTTCAGGGGATTAAAGAATAAGTTTATAGAAGACAACATAAACATATTTATTATATTATTAAATTTTAAATAAACTTATTATTATTATTATTACTTTAAAAATAATCAATAAAAAACGAAAGTCGCCTTTAAAAAAAATTATCGATATGGTCATATTATCTTACTTTTTTTTTATATGTTCTGTGTCCAGGCATTTTTCCATAAAAATAAACTACTGGATTTATTAAATTTATTTCAAGTTACAAACTTACACCGTATTTAATTGCTTGTAACCACCAAAAATTACTACTATTACTTCAATCATTGCCAAAAACATTCGGGACAAACAAATCAATCAAGTAAACACGTTACTCCAAAGATTGACCTTAAAAATATTATCAAGCCCCAAATACACATATTTTTAGTTATATAATACAAAAACAATCACGGAAGCTCACTTATCATGTAAAGTGGGTTGCTGTTAAAATGTGATAAAAATATTGTGATATATTTATATTCCTCCTACATAGGATAATAACACTTATTTTGTATTACATACATATACGAATTACTTGTGTATATTTTTAGGCTTACTTACTATTATAGTTAGGTAATATTTTTGGTTAAAAATCCTAATGTTGTCAAATATAAATACAATTTAAAACCTTGTATATTTTTTGATATTTTGAGTTGTTATAACGACTTTTATCAGCAGCTCAAGGTATTTTAACCTTGTCCTATCTAAACTATGTGCAACTAACAGATACAGGGTGTCCCAATAGTGAGACAAGTAAAATAACTTCCTTTGCTGTTGGAGATACAAAAATTTGAAATAGAAAAATTATAAATTATGTCTTCAAGGCATATTTTAAAAATATAATGTTACAAAAAGTATGTCTAAGAATTAAAATAGTTATATGACATAATAGACCAGGGTCGATAATTTTTGAAACCAAAAAAAAGAATAGTAGGATGAAACCCATTGGAAAAGGAAGAGAATATAACAAAAATTAAAGGAAAAATAATTTACGGGCGATCCGAGGTCGGGAAGTGGAAGGGGGTGAGTTTTTAAGGGTAGAAAACGATAAACGATAAATGCAAAGTTGTGGGTAATAAAAAGATTTACAACTTTTGTATTTGCACTTTTTTCACATAACCTCAAATAAATTTATGTGAAAAATTCAAATAACTAAAATTTTGGTTTTTTATTTTTATCTTTTACAAAAAAATTTTTTTATACGCGAAATTTGGTGAAAACTTTCCTTTTTATGTACCAAACACACTCTAATTTTTTTGATTTAAAATATTTATTTTTTAACCTTATTTTGACTTAATATCGAAAAAGCAACCTAATTTTCAATCGAAAATTCTCACGTCAAAATATCTGCGTTTTTAAAAAAGTCGGTGGGCTTTTTGTTCGATGAAATCTCTACCTTCAGATGGTGTAAAAAAAATATACATTACTATGGTAAATGTTCTCAAAAAATGCAAAAAAACTCGAATCCGAAATTTTTTTTTTTAATCATTACCTATGTACAATTTTGAGCTATTTATTAAAATTTATACTTTAATTACTCGAAAAACGTAAGATTCTATGTTACATTGATAAGCAAAAAAATTACAAATCCATAAAACATAAAGATCGCAAAAAACATGCGTAAATAGTTGATCTAAATATAATTAAAGGTAGGATTTAAAGGGGAATTGAATTAAATTGAGAACATTTACCATAGTAATGTATATATTTTTTTACACCATCAGAAAGTAGAGATTTCAACGTGGCTATTTTTAAACCGACTTTTTTTAAAAAGCAGATATTTTGACGTGAGAATTTTCGATTGAAAATTAGGTTGCTTTTTCGATATTAAGTCAAAATAAGATTAAAAAATAAATATTTTAAATCAAAAAAATTACAGTGTGTTTGGGACATAAATAGGAAAGTTTTCACCAAATTTCGTGAATAAAAAAAAATGTTTGTAAAAGATAAAAATAAAAAACCAAAAACTTGGTTATTTGAATTTTTCACATAAATTTTGAGGTTATGTGAAAAAAGTGCAAATACAAAAGTTGTAAATCTTGTTATTACCCACAACTTTGCCATTTAACGTTTTTCCATAGGACTTGTAGTTTTGCCGGAAATCGAGATAAATCGTTTTCTACCCTTAAAAACTCACCCCTTTCCACTTCCCGACCTCGGATCGCCCGTAAATTATTTTTCCTTTCATTTTTGTTATATTCTCTTCCTTTTCCAATGGGTTTCATCCTACTATTATTTTTTTTCACATTTTACCATTTTCAAAGGCTTCAGCCCTGGTCTATATTTATATTTGGGACGCAAATAAATATGGGTGCGGAAGTAATTTACCTACTTTCTACAAAATTTTCTTACATAAACTAACTCTCTGTTATCTTTAAATATCAATATGTTGATATGCAAAATTCTTATTTTTGACGTTTTAAAAATGAACTCGTTACGTCGATTTTTTTGACGTGCCCGTGTCTATCGTCTTTCCGAGTAAGAAAAAGTAAGAAGTTTATAATGAAATAGGTTGATTTATTGAATGTTAACAGGGGCGGATGGGCCCACCGGGACACCGGGAGATTTCCCGGTGCGCCGGTCCCTCAGGCGCCGCCGCACTATGTCAAGAAAATAAATGGGTAAAACCCGGCATAAAGTGATTGATTTTGATCTGTTCTGTAACATAGGTCTACCGGATTTAGAAATGGTTTCTGGGATTTTTAAGGTCATGTGATCATTTGTCAAATGTTAAACACACACTTGGAATGGAAAATTAGTTTTTCCTATTAAACTATATCTATGTTTAATAAAAAAAACGAATTCCTTAAAAGAGTATTTACTGAATTTTCAAAGCAATCCAGAGCGAAAATAACAACATTTTTTAAGGGTTCATTTTGAGCTGATTATTTCTCCACATACCCTACCTACAATCTAAGATACGAACGTCAAAAGCACAAAATAAGACAAGTACAGCACTAAACTGCACTAAACAAACAACAAACAAGCACTAAACATTGTCCTATACTTTTCATTAGAACTGGTAGGTGTGGTGATAACTGCACACTAACAAACGGCTTATTAATTAAGTTAGGATTTTGATATTTTGCACATCTTCCTTGTATCTTGGGGCGCATTTCATGAAAATTTATTTTTCATACAGGGTGTTCCAAAAAAGTGTGACGTCATAAGGATGTATTTTTTAGATTACATGCCACATATTTTCTTACTTATTTGGGTGCCTCCTATAATTACCGACATACCCCTAAAATTTTATTAAAATCGATTCAGTATTATAGATTCATGCTTTTAATAGCCTAAAAATTACATCTAAACGACAGAATACGCTGCTCTGTTTTTATCAATGGGACTTTCCTTATTATTGTTTTAAAATATTTACTATGCGGGGGCGGTGATAGTAAAATTCGGAAACTAGTACGAAGGTCAACTGTTTTATGAATGAACTCGGCTCGCCATCCTTCGGTTGACATGGTAACCCGAAATAAGGGCGAAGTAGTATTCGACAAAAATCGTCGATTCAAAATGGCTTCTTCTAACGAGTTACAGGTGTTTGTTTTGGTGTTTTGACTGTTTTAAATATTTTTCAAAAACTTTCGGTGATTAAGCGAACCTTTGACCATGTAACTGTTATTAAGTGTTAATATTGTGATATAAATAATATATCTTATATAAATTACCTGGTGAGTTTGTGATTTCTTCCTGGTTTTCTCCAAAATGCGGAGTTTTGTCTTTAAAACGACGGAGAGTTACGTGGATCATATTGTACATTTTTATTTAAAATATTTTAAACTATGCATAATCTTTTATTAGTGAAATTATCTTTTAAATGTAGAATCTTTAGCCCGCTTTCTTTCTACGACACACATTAAATCGATTGGTTTTCATTTATGTTGATTAAAATGTCGACAAGGTGTTACAGGTTGCCTAGTCCCAAAACAATCTTTCTAATTAATAAGTCTTTATTTTTGCGGGGTTTAGGTACGTATAACCCGGGTTGCGCCGGTCCCTCAGGCTCCGCCGCTCTTTGCGAACTTTTCTTTTTTAACAATTTGAATTAATTTTGAAAATAATCGAAAAAGCAAAAAACCAGAAATTATTAATCAAGTTTTTTGGAGGCACTTTTTATAATAATTTGTCTATGGAAACAAATGAAAAAATATATTAATAATAAATCGAGTAATAAATATTTTTTTCACCTAAATGTGTTTTAAATGTAAAAAATGAAGTTTGTTTTTTTATTTATGAGTTATTATAAAAAAATATGTCATATAAGTGGATGAAAAAATACATATTTATGTCTTTTTATTTTTTTATTGGATCGACACGACGCGGGCCGTTTCAATTGACTTCCCGCGCCGGTCCGAGGTGTCCCATCCCTGAATGTTAAAAGTAACAGGTTTTCTATTTTTAATAAAAACTAAAAATTGTCTTTCTTAAAGTTAGATTTTATTTTAAAAAAATACTGTGAGCAATATAACAAAAACTTAAAAATAAATTAATGTGGGGTAAAAAAATATTAAAACGTTATAAAGGATAAAATACCTAAGATCTGTTGAGTTAATCAATCGAACTTTCTTGATATTGACATCTGCACACCAGCTTGTAGATTTCTTCCAAGTTTTTTAGAATTAACTACCATTATCACAGGAGTTTCTACTCTAACGAGTCTAAATTTAAAATTCTAGAAAAAAAAACATATTTATGAAAAAATAGAAGACCCAATGTTTAATACGCAAAATTTGGTATTTTTTATCACGATTGACATAATCAATTTTACTCTTGATGTATCATAAAATTTTAAAGGTTTTCTTGGGAAAAATTGGCGTATAAAAATAGAAAAACTTAAGAATTAAAAATTGTAAACTGGAATTAATAAGTTATATACTTAAGTACTGTTTGTGTGTGTGTATTGCGTTATACCTAATAGTTTATGTAACAGATATAAGGAAATTTACACTGGAAAATAAAAAAATGTTGGTTTTTGCAGGTACAGTAGACTCCCGATTATCTGAAATAATGTAGACCGGACCGATTTCGGATAATCGAAATTTAGGATAATGCGGAGATTGAGGAAAATCATTGACTATAGGAAAAGTAACTATATCTATGTACTTTTATAGATGTACAAACATTCATACAAACATAATAAATTCTAATACTTATGTATGTACATTAGTATGTATTCATATTCATAAATTCAAAAAAGAGGTAATTGGTACTTATTTAAAGTTTAAAGTCTGTTGATTTTTGGCCGCAACAACAAAACCAACAAAACATTTCTTAGAAATTTCGAGTCTACTCTGTATTTAATTTTTTTTTAAATTAATTTTTCGTGTAAACTTGGGATATTGTTTCATGAAAAACTTGCGTTTTAGAATTAATTTCGATTTCTAGTTTTACCAGTTCCAATTACAAATTTTAAATTGTTTAATTTTAAAAGGTCCCATTTTTGAAGTTTTTGTGCATCCTGTAATTATGTCAATATTTTTATAAATGTTTTGCAGCTGCAAAACTAATTTTTTATGCTATTTTACTAAGAATATAATATTTTAAGAATTCAATAATCACTATAAAGGTATCAATCAATTACTTACATTTTCTTTATAACTAAAGTCAACATCCGTAATGTAAGGTTCTGGAACAGCTACCGAATCACCAATTATTACACCTTTACCATCAGCAAGATTAAAAACAGTTGTCACCATCACAGTTCCAGCTTTGTCAATAGAACAAAATGTACTAAAAACGAGGTATTTTTTAATATATTTACTTAATTATTTACCGGCAGTTAGTAAGTGAGTGTGCCACAGTGTTCCCATACCCAGAAATTGAAAATGTAACTTATATGTTTTACTTACAATGGCACAGTGTCTTCATTTCGTACTGAACAAATAACTTTTCCTAATATCACTTTTTCCTCATTCAAACCAGGCTTTAAAATATCATATAATCCTTCTGTCAGTTTGGCCGTTTCACCTCTGGAGGAAGTGTAGCACCCACCACCATACGGGCCCAGTTGCTTTGAATCTATAGACTAAAATAAATAAATGAAAATGGTTTAATTTAACACAAAAGTATATACTTACTTGTAAAATTTGTTGCAATCTCTTAGGTTTTAATTTTCCTTTGGATACAACCAGGTCCTGAATTTCCTGTAGATACCTAAGCAACTGATTTTGTTTATTTTTTGGTGGTTCCCAGGTAGGGTCATAGAGTGATGCTTCATTAAATGATTCAAGAGCCAATTTAAATTCTTCTTGGTATTTGAAAGTCTACAATGTGAAGGAAAAATAACATACTATGATTTAAAAAAGAATTTAGATATAAGTTTTTGCCAAAGAATAGGCCAATTGCTAATATAAAAATATTTGATAGTTATATAGTATTCCTAGATTGCCTGGAATAGGAGAATAGGTATCTATTTATTCTGTATTCATTGCAAACTTTTTAAACCTTTTTCTTAAACTAACTAATTTTATTTTGTTTTTATTTTTGTATTTAGGGGAGGATGGGGGAATAAGAAACACATGGGGGAATAAGAAACCAATAAAATTTGTACAGGTGATACTTTCAAATATACAGTGTGTCCAAAAAAGTATGCAACATATGGGAAACTTCTTTATTACCGATTTCTCAGAAAATTTTATTCTTAATAAAAGTTGGTGCATCCCTTAAAACTATAAATGCATATTTCATATTTTACCTGCGGCTAATAGTAAGGGAGCAAATGCCATTTTTTCGAAATTGCCTTAAGAGTAAAGTACCTTAATTATTAAAAATACAGCAAAATTTTATATGGATATGTTTTTGCAAATTAAAAACGTAGTCCAAATACGAACTTTAAGTTAGGTGGGGCAATTTTTAATTTTTTTTATATGCATTTCTTTAAAATAGGTTTTTGGACTTTAACGTACTGGGTGAAAATGACAAATAAATTATTAGTGATTTCCAGTATTACGAATAGGGTTGAATTCTATTATAATTTAGTTTCGAACAGAAGTTGGCTAAAATGTGTTTAAGTAGGCGTGCAACACGCTTATATCTAAACCGACCCGGTTCATTGAAAAGTTTTTAAAAGTTTGCAACTACTTAATGCATTTTTATTATAAACCCACGTTAAAGTTATTTGATAAATATATTAAAATTGCGTAAACAAATAATCGACCAGAGGCGCACCTTTTAGGGGAAATTAGAGATTGGGGAAAAAAAATTAAAAATTGAGACACCTAACTCAAATTTTGTATTTGGACTATGTTTTTAATTTGCAAAAACATTTCCATATAAAATTTTCCTGTATTTTATTAATTAAGGTACTTTACTCTTAAGGCAATTTCGAAAAAATGGCATTTGCTTCCGTACTATTAGCCGCAGGTGAAATAGGAAATATGTATGTATGTAATATGTAAATCGGTAATAAATAACTTTCCCATATGTTGCATACTGTTTTGGACACACTGTATACCTCTGATTTCTCTTTCTGGTATTAATTTTACCTGAGGGTACTCATTTATATGTAATATATCATTTTAATTCAAAAACCAAAAATTATAAGAATTTGTTTCTTATTAGGTACCCCTACTAAATGTTTCTTATTTCCCCCAATGGGGTAATAAGATACAACAACCGAACTGAACTGATTTACCAACATTAAAAATGGACTTGGGGTATTAAGATACACTATTGAGGTATATCTTATTACCCTGAAATTTTTAGAATTTTTATGGCAGTGGTTCTTTTTTACAGCAGCAACAAGAATTAAAGGCACAAAAGTTGTTTTTAATGTTTGAAAGCATTTAACTCCAGATTAGAAAAAAAGAAAATGTCTTAAAAAGCACTACTTTGGGCTGATTAAGTTTAATACAGACCTAACTTGTTAAGCAAAGAAATTATAGAATTTCGTGACATTGCTTGAAAAACCTTTTAGGTCTTGTGGATGAAGGTTATAGGTATCTTGTGTTTTTTTTTTAGGTTTTTTTCTATGTACAAAAAAGGAAGGAAAAAAAAATTAACCTATTACCCGTTTCTTATTCCCCCATCCTCCCCTATGGAAGAAAAACCTAAGTACACAATTTTTCAACTTAGTCAAAGTAATATACGTACTATTCCCTTATTATAATGCAAATCAGATGTGCTTTTTGCTACAATATCCTTCTCCTAAAACAAACATTTTAGACATTTAAACTTTTCAAAACAACACTACCATAAATACCGCCTGTGTGTAGGCACCCAAACATTGTTTCAATGTATTTGGATTTTGTTGTATCCCGAAAAAATAAGACAAATGAGCGTTTCCCAAAATAGCCCAGGACAAGCCGTCATGGGGATCTAGCTGTACTGCTTCTTTTGCAAAACTAAGGCCTTTTTCAATATTTTCTAGCTTTTGATCCCGTGTTTTACAGTCTTCTTGCCTTAACAGTATTGAAAGATTTCTTAGAGAAGTTTTGTTTCTTTTCTAAAAAATGAGAGGTTATGATTGAAAATTTTATGGCGGGAAAGGATTTCTCTTGATTTTACTTATCTTTAAAAAAAAGATGTTTCTCTAAAGGGCTTTTTAACATGTAGCTAAATACTTACCTCTTTAAGGGCCCCTTCAAAACAACTTTTTGCTTTAACCAAATCGTCATTTTTACAATAACATTCACCCAATTCGTTCCATGCTTCAACTAACTTAGGGTCCAATTTTATCGCTTTTGATAATAAAACTTCAGCATCATTTGAATATGTTGGATACACGTTAAGGAGTTTTCCTCTTAAAAAATTGTAATTTGCCTTGTTAACTTCCAAGGCAAGTTTTTCATGTTTATTAAATATTCCTAAGTTCTTATTTACAAGTATTTCTAAATCTTTATTTTTATTAATTGCATCTTCTATGCTGCGATTTTCAAAATATCTATCCCTATAAGAGTAGGTTTGGTCCACAATAATCTGCAAGAGCAAAGAAATATTCATTATTTACCTACCTAATTGTTGTACTTAATGTAATTTATAAAAGGTAACAAAAAGGAACGTGTTTACTAGACGCAATAATTTAGGAAAGAGGCAGATATCCTGAAACAATAATGTCTGGGTACATACTTAATCAATCTCAGGCTTAATTATTAATAAACTTCAATAATTACCTACACGAACAGTGAAGCATAAAAAAATGCGTTAAATTATTAATACTGTGGGGGCACTATTTATAGTTTAAAGATGGACCAGCAAGTAGAAACTATAAATATCCCTATATCATAAAAAGAAACCCCAGTAGGAACATCTGGTTAAGTACATACCATTAAAAACTTAATTACATCGTCATGGTATTCAGGACAACCACAATCATTTTGCAGATTTAATAAACTCATTTTTGCAATAACTGCTTGTATATTTTATATTTTAATTCATACTTTACAAAAAAATCTCTAGAATACCCCTGTAAGTTCCGCAACAGAAAAGTTAGGTTAGCTAGACGTCAACAACTTGACAACTGAAAATTGTCAATTAGGAACAAAGTTTTCCCTTGGCAATATCAGTGCAGGTGCATAGAGCAGAGCATAGAAAATTTATGGGGTGTGTGAGTCTGGGTTAGTCGGGATTCATTATTATGTCTGTTATTTACTTAGTTTTATTGGCACTTTTTTATGTCGTCACGTCTCAGTAAATTCTTAACGGCTCCACAGCAGTTTAACCACAGAACTAGTTTAACTAAAAAACGACCTCGATGAGGGATACACCTTTGGATTCGGCATGGATTCACAGAGTACCGCTAGGGCTACTGTTCGATTTTTCGATTTTACAAAAATGGTTGTTAAATTAATAAATAAAAATCAGTGTCATTCAGTTCTATTTACTGCATGCTCTTGGAGTCGCCCAACAAAAAACATACCCCTAGGTCGCCCAATGATCTAGGTAGCAGATCATTGGAGTCGCCTTGTCGTTAAAAAAAGTTCGGTTCACCCACAGGGGCCACAGGGTTTACTTGGAGATATACGTGATGGATTGAAGGGGCTTTGTGGTAACATGCTTCAATTCAATCATGCTGTTGTAGACGATTGACAAGAGTAAACAACACAATATAACTGGGCTCTGTGCTGAGGAGAATAAATATGTGCCTATTGGTAAAATTGTTAAAACTGTAGGTCTTGTCTGGCTTCTAATCTATATGAAAAAAAATAAATTGATATAAACGTTTGTTCTTGGACTACTGGCCTAGCATTAACCCTCCTTCACCTCCATCCCTGCTCATTTTTATTAAAGTTCACAGTCATACTTAAATAATAAAAAAAAAACACAAGACATTTTTAATTTATTTAAATGGCTAAGTTCCTTTTAGTAACATTTGAACAGCAAAGCAAAGCGACAGCAAAATCGAGCGTTCCATTTAAAAATTTAACTTAGCACAGCAAAGATTTTTTCCTCCCCCCTTGCCGCGGTTGAGTAGTCAAAGTCAAAGTCAAATACAGCTTTATTATCACAAGAATATACTCTCATTGACAAAGCATTGTTTAAATTTAACGTAAAAGTAAAATTAAATAAAAAGTCTTAAATTAATTTGGTACAAACATTTTAAAAGTCTGAACACAACTATATACACTTAAAATTCCTCAATATAGCAGCTGGAAGCTGGCCGTTTAGTTTCAACCAGCGCCACACAACACACACAACAGTCGACGTAATCAAATTAATAACACCGTATTTACATATTACATAAATATTACAAATACAACAGAATATACACCTACTTTAAGTTAATGATACCTCAAAATATTCAGTCATCGAATAGAAGGCTTTCTCAATTAACAACTTTTTTAGCTCTCCGAAATTTCTTGCCGCAAATAATGTTCCGTATACGATGGGGCAGATGATTAAATAATTTCTTGCCGTTATATAAGAGAGAATTCTTTGTTAAGGCAGAAGAAGGAATGGGTAGAGCTATGGTATGCTTGCTTCTTGTGCATAAGACACGCTGTATCGAGAATAAAAAGAGAAGCAAAGGTTAAAATCTTTAAATTTATAAAATGAGGTCTACAGAATGTTCTGCGACCTACATGACAAATGCACCTTATTACTCTTTTCTGCAAAACAAATACCGATCTGAAAAGGTGCTGAGAGCAAGATCCCCAGAAACACAACCCGTATCGAAGGTGGCTCTCTATCAGTGCAAAATACACATTCCTCGCAATAAACTCTCCCAACTCTCGAGATACAACCCTTAAAGCTTCCCCTAGATATTCTGGCAATTAGGTTAATTATGTGACGTTCAAACTTTAATTTATCGTCGATATAAAGCCCCAGAAATTTCTTAATTGACGAATTATCCACCCTATAAGACTCCGGTCCAACACTATGAATGTGACACCTAAAAAAAAGCAAGTTTGTTTTAGAAACATTGAGCGACAGAAAATTCTAGTCACACCATTCTTTAATCTTTATAATGTCGAGATTAATAGTTTCCTCCAATTGAGTCACGTCAGAGTCCTGCCAGAGAATCGTTGTATCATCCGCAAATATTGTTAGTCTACCAGATATATCCAGTCTCGGTAAATCGTTAACATATAATAAAAACAGTAACGGACCCAGAACAGAACCCTGCGGCACGCCTGATGAAATCCTCATTCTTCCTGATTCCTTATTCTTGAAATAAACTGTTTGGCATCTGTCTGAAAGGTAAGATCTAAACCAAGCTAGAGCAGTACCCCTGAAGCCATAGACTTCAAGTTTGCCCAGCAGCACCTCGTGATTCACACAATCAAAAGCTTTTGACAGATCACAGAACACCGCTGCGGCGACGTCTCCATCATTCTCTCTGATACGGCTGTTCCAAAAAAGAGAAGTATACCCCTCTCTATTTCCAATGCGGACTATCTTTTTTTGCAAAGCGTTCCTTTAACAACTTAGCTAAGCAACGATTTTTACTTTGCTTTGCTGTTTAAAAGAAAAAATAAAAGAATATTGTACCAAATGATTCTACTAATAGATAAGTTCAGTTCACCGGGTTATTATTCCACCTCTTCTTGTTTTAAGAGACGGGCTATTCCTAAAAGACTACTGCCTATTTCTTCTTTGTGGTTGGACGAACCAAAATTATAGTTTTGTGGCATAAACCTCCGACAACCGGCGCGTTGCACTGGTGTAAGAAAAGTACACGAACATTACACCAGTGAACAAGACGGAAACCGGAAAGTGGGAAAAGCAAAAACGTTCCAGTTCCAGTCGGCGACGGCGTTCGGTGTTGTAGAAAATGGCGGATAATGATATAGATTTATATGCGGATGATATTGACCAAGAATTTGCCCACGTAAGTGTAATTTTAGTTATTAATTTGTTATTTCTAAAATTTCTTTAATCCCATCTAAACGCTAAATTACTTTAAAAGCAGCAAATTTTCTTTTGTAGGGCAATATTTCATGGTATTTTAAGTTTGCCGGCATAGCGTCTCACGCCTTGTTTTCCACGTCTTTTTTTAACGATCCTTAAAATTTTCTTTCTTTTTAGGATGAATATACCGGGGAAAATGTTGATTTATACGACGACGTTATTGCTACCGGATCTGTAGTAAACAATGCAGACTCGGATGGCAAATTTGATGTTTCTGGTAATGATGGTACCAATGGTACTTCCTTACCTGCTGCAGCACACAATACATCTGGAAGGAGACATCAGCTATATGTTGGAAATCTGACTTGGGTAAGCTGGTTTGTGTAGTATTGTAATAGATAACAAAGAAGTAAAGAATGTCTTGGAAATTTATACAATTAATTTTTTAAAAACATTTTTAGTGGACCACCGATCAGGACATTGCCAATGCTGTTCACAGTATAGGCATCAATGACTTTCATGAAGTAAAATTTTTTGAGCATCGTGCAAATGGCCAATCCAAAGGTTTTTGTGTTATTTCACTGGGCTCCGAGGCCAGCATGAGAAAATGCTTGGAACTGCTTCCAAAGAAAGAACTTAATGGACAAAGTCCTGTTGTGACTCCAACTACAAAACAAGTAGGTTGCAATTCTACTAATTAGGTATATTAAACTAACTCTTTTTGCATTATAACATTGCATAGTTCTTATGGCCCTATTTTATCGCAAGTTTCTAAAGACATTTATAAAAGCAATGTTTGGTGGCTATTAATACAATTATAAATTGGCACCCACGAAAGGGTAATAAATAGTTTGTAAATTCTGTGCAATTGTGTCTGAAGAAAAAATATTTAAGACTCCAATTTTCTTTCTCCTTTGGAGATCATTTTGGTGTTTTTAGGGCTGTGCATAATTAATATATTCATAATTTTCAGGCACTTTCAAATTTTGAGAGCCAATCAAAAACTCGCCCCTCACCGGCGAACAACACAAACTCGAGACCTCCCCATCCCAGCGCTCCCAATCAAGGACCCATGCAAAACTTCGGGGGAAGGATGCCCATGAACCAGGGCCCAATGAGGGGACCTCCGATGGGCCCCCCTGGCATGCAAGGTAATGCCAGATTTGGTAAGAAATTTGATTTATGTGGGCAGCTTGTTTTCAGTAGAATTAACTATATGTAGGTGCTTGCTGAACTACCAAATCTTAGGGGCTAAGGATACTTTTCTGGTATATTTTGTACATACATTGTAACAACTAACCTTTAAAAAATTAAATCAGTCCTGTTACTAAATTTAAAAAAAAAATCCAAATTAACAATGCTGCTGGATAGGATAATTTTTTTTTCTAGTTAAAATAGAATATTTTCACAATGTCTTGCATCATCTGTCTTTATTTCCCTTTATAAAATTTGTTTTCAATTTTAGATCCATTTTTTGGCTTCCAACTCTTTCTAAAATTGTTAAAAAAAGAATAGTCCCAACAATTAGTTGCATGACTAACACACCTTAGGTGTTCTATTTTAAAAATTTTTTCTTTATATATTTTTGAGTATTATGATTAATAATTTTTTTACAGGCGGTCCGCGAATGCAAGGTCCACCAGGTTTTAATGGACCACCCAATATGCAACAGCAACCGCCGAGGTTCCAAGGTCAACCTCAATGGAATGGTCCACCTAGACCAAATGGTCCTGGGCCCAATATGCAACATATGAGACCTGGTGGTCCGCCACCTGGTCCACAGGGTCCGCCTCGACCCCCAATGGTAAGTGAACTTCTTTTTTAATTAAATTTATGTATTTTTATTATTGGGTAGGTTTGTAATTTTGTTATAATGAAATAACCATAAAACCTAAAATAAATAAGTCCATAGGACAAATAAATTTCAAATATTTATGTTTTTATTTAAACGATTATTTACGAACAAAAATTAAAAAATTGATTTCATTAAAAAAATTTAAAGTCGAAATAAAAATATTAAAAACAGACAATTTGAAAGTATTTTTAGAAATGCTTTAATCAATTAATTAATATTGTTTTGAATAATTTATAAAGTCATATTTTTTACTTAACAATAATAAATTAATAATTTTATTATAGGTAATATATTTCTTCAAAAAAAAATGCGTTTATCCTATAAATTAACATTTTTACTTTAAAACTTGATTTTTAATCTCGTTTTTAATGCATGTTATACATAACATATTTATGATTTATGATTTTACATACTAAAACAAAATATAAGATTTGCCCCTAACAAGCTCAGTTTCGGAATATTGAAGAATAAGTTTATAGAAGACAACATAAACATATTTATTATATTATTAAATTTTAAATTATTATTATGGATTGTTGGTTGGATTTTTGACCAAAAAACATTACTTTTTCTGTACAGTTCCAGGGACCTCCACAAGGCCAACCACCACGAATGCCCCCACAACAAGGGCCACCACCTGGACCGCCCGGTATGCGGCCTGATTGGAGCCGCCCGCCTATGCAGCAAGGGTTTCCACAGGGCCCTCCCCCTATGCAAGGACCTCCCAGGGGTCCACCTCCAATGCAGGGTCCGCCCGGCGTTGTGCCGCCTCAGGGTCCACCTCAAGGACCGGCGCCGCACGTCAATCCGGCGTTCTTCCCTCCTACCGGTGGTCCGCCCCCGATGCAGATGGGTGGACCGGGTCCGGGCGGACCAGGTATGAATGGTAAGTTTTAAAGTTTTTCTTTTCTTAAAACTATTCCTAAGAAACTACAATTTATAATTTTTGTCATTTTATTAGAATTATATTTAGTAGGGCCAGTACTTATCCCAAAAAATATGTTTTATTTATTTATTTATTTGCAGGTTTCTTTATAATAATATTAAAAATCAATAACATTGTTTTTTTTTTAATAAATATAAATCCAATGAAAGCATCATTACAAAACCATAGATTAACAAATCTGTCCGATTTTGTAATGAAAAAATATACAACCATTTAGATTATTAATTTTAATCAAATCATAAATATATTTAAAGATATAAGTAAGTAATTCAAAATATTTAACCAAAAAAAAAAGGAAAAATTTTAATATTTAGTATTATTATTACCTATAAGTTGGTTTACGTATATAAAATTTTGCATAATCCATGATTTTAATTTTCTTTTATATGCCAAAAAACTCATAGTTTTCAAATTGGTAGGAAATATATTAAAAATTTTGATGCCAACAAATAAACCATTATTTTTTAAAAGTGAAACTAAAATTATTATTACATAAACATAGATTTGTTTTTTGTCAGGGTGGGTATATATGAGTAATGTTATGTAATAAATTTTTATTTTTATAAATATATATAAGTTGTTTTAAACTCAGAATATTTTTATTAACAAATAATATTTTTGAAGGAAAAAAAATGTTTTTTAAATATTATTTTTAAAAGATATTTTTGTAATGTTATAAGCTATAGTAGTAGGTATGTATACTACACATTGAGAAACTTGATATCAACGTTTTTTTTTCAGTCATGCCCCAAGGACCTCCACATGGACCACCCCACGGACCACCTCATGGTCCTCCAATGGGTCCGCAACAACCTCCACCACATGGTCCTCCTCATGGATATGGACCGCCAACGAGTATGCCACAACCTCCCTATGGCGGTCCTCCACCAGAGCATAGGCCTGAAATGCCACCAATAAGTGAACAAGTAAGTTCATAAGACAAATGCTTCAATATGTATGGATATTTGATAGATAATATAAGACAATAACAATTAAAATATTTATCAAAGCATTATCACAAAGTATGTAACATTTATTTTTTCAGGAATTTGAAGATATCA
This sequence comes from Polydrusus pterygomalis, assembly GCA_963969555.1. Classification (NCBI taxonomy): domain Eukaryota; kingdom Metazoa; phylum Arthropoda; class Insecta; order Coleoptera; family Curculionidae; genus Polydrusus; species Polydrusus pterygomalis. The sequence goes on from OZ018379.1 coordinate 11,866,100, forward strand.
TGTCTAGAAACCGAACAGTCTCATCGTCGGCAATCGCGCGAGCAGTCTCCGACGCAGCCGCAGGTGAATACGCGAGCGCAATCGAGACCTTGGTCACGGCCATTTCGTTGATTAAACAATCGAAAGTGGCAAACGATGACCGTTGCAAGATATTGATTAGCTCATTGCAAGATACGTTGAGAGGTGTGGAAGACAAGAGCTACAGCTCTTCTAGAAGAGACAGATCTAGATCGAGAGACAGGACCCATAGGCGGGGTAGGCGTGAAAGATCAGCATCACGGTAAGATGTAGTTGTACATACATGAATTAGACCAGGGCTGAAGCCTTTGAAAATGGTAAAAAGTGAAAAAAAATAATAGTAGGATGTAACCCATTGGAAAGGGAAGAGAATATAACAAAAATGAAAGGAAAAATAATTTACGGGCGATCCGAGGTCGGGAAGTGGAAAGGGGTGACTTTTTAAGGGTAGAAACCGATTTATCTTGATTTCGGGCAAAACTGCAAGTTCTATGAAAAAACGTTAAATGGCAAAGTTGTAGGTAATAAAAAGATCTACAACTTTTGTATTTACACTTTTTTCATATAAATAACCTCAAAATTTATGTGAAAAATTCAAATAACCAAGTTTTTGGTTTTTTATTTTTATCTTTTACAAAAAAAAATTTTTTTTTTACGAAATTTAGTGAAAACTTACCTTTTTATGTCCCAAACACACTGTAATTTTTTCGATTTAAAATATTTATTTTTTCACCTTATTTTGACTTAATATCGAAAAAGCACCCTAATTTTCAATCGAAAATTCTCACCGTCAAAATATCTGCTTTTTAAAAAAAAGTCGGTTGGCTTTTTGTTCGTTGAAATCTCTACTTTCTGATGGTGTAAAAAAATATACATTAGGTACTATGGTAAATGTTCTCAAAAAATGCAAAGAAACGAAAAAAACTCTAATCTGAAAATGTACAATTTTGAGCTATTTATTTAAATTTATACTTTAATAACTCGAAAAACGTAAGATTCCATGTTACGTTGATAAACAAAAAAATTACAAATCCATAAAACAAAGATCGCAAAAAACATGCGAAAATAGTTGTTATAAATATAATTAAAGGTAGGATTTCTTTACATTTTTTGAAAACCATAGTAATGTATATTTTTTTTACACCATCAGAAAGTAGAGATTTCAACAAACAAAAAGCCCATCGACTTTTTTAAAAAAGCAGATATTTTGACGTGATAATTTTCGATTGAAAATTAGGGTGCTTTTTCGATATTAAGTCAAGATAAGGTGAAAAAAATAAATATTTTAAATCAAAAAAATTACAGTGTGTTTGGGGAATAAGAAGGTAAGTTTTCACCAAATTTCGTGAAAAAAATAATTTTTTGTAAAAGATAAAAATAAAAAACCAAAAACTTGGTTATTTGAATTTGTCACATAAATTTTGAGGTTATGTGAAAAAAGTGTAAATACAAAAGTTGTAGATCTTTTTATTACCTACAACTTTGCCATTCAACGTTTTTCCATAGGACTTGTAGTTTTGCCGGAAATCGAGATAAATCGTTTTCTACCCTTAAAAACTCACCCCTTACCACTTTCCGACCTCGGATCACCCGTAAACTATTTTTCCTTTAATTTTTGTTATATTATCATACTTTTCCAATGGGTTTCATCCTACTATTATTTTTTTTCACTTTTTACCATTTTCAAAGGCCCTGGTCTAATACATGAATAAAGAATTATTGACAATGGTGCTTAAAAATATTCTACAAAACCAGCTATTAAAAACATATAAACAAGTTAGAGGTGAAATAAATTAGGACAATAAATATCGAGTTGGATCTTTTACACGTAAGTAGTATCTTCGGTGAACCAATAAATGAATTGATGTTTTTTACTTTTCAGGTATCGCGATAGAAGCAGGGACAGGGAACGCGAAAGAGATCGCGATAGAGACCGCGACCGTGATCGCTATTACTCAGATAGTTACAGGGATAGAGAGAGAGAGACCAGAGAAACCCGCGAACCCAGGGAGGCCAGGGAAAGGGAACGTTCTAGGAGTCGAGGTGAAAGGGTCGAACGAGAGAGGGAGAGGGAATACAGAGAAAGGGAACCAGAAGAGTGAGTATTAAAAATTACATATTAGGGTATTTTTATTACTATGTTCTTCGTTTTTTTAAGGAACAGTGTTTATTTACTCATGCCATATCATGCTCTTTAAAAAAATGATTAGGGTGAACCGGGGTAATTGTGGCTACCTGGTGCTCTGTAAAACTAAAATGCCCATTGACGCCATAACAATGAACTCTTAAAAAAAAAATACTAAGAAATAGGAGACCTTCTTAAGTGCATATTCCGGAAACTAGAACACCTGAAGTCCCTAGCATGTAGATGCACACCCTATTTTTTTTTTTTATTTCGTCTGGCTGCCACATAAATGTGGTATCGTCTCATATTTTCTTTGTCTCTGTGTATTCCTGGGGCATAAGTGGCATTAAGGAAGAGTAGCACTACATATTTGCTTTTTACAGCACTTTAAAATTCCTTATACTTTTTTAGATACATTAATAAACATTTTGAAAATTAGTAGGTAATTTTAATTTTTCAGAACTAAACAAGACTTTACATACCTAGGTACCTAGTGATTAGTAATTTATTATGTTATTTTGTAATGTAATTTCTCACCATTTTATTTTAAAGGTTTTAAAAAGTCACTTAGTTACGCAATAGGTTTACCTACTAATAAAATTAAGGTTATGACAAGGGCTGTCACTTTTGCCCCATAGGTGCTGTCATAATTGCCCCGATGCCTGTTAATATGGGGCAAAAGTGGCAGCCCATATATTTTTTCACAAGTCCATCTGAAAAAAAAAATAAAAATTGTAAGTTAGCTTATACCGTAAAACGAGGCTACTTTGAATAGTTTTGGTCTTTAACTGACAATAAGTCCGTTGTTTTTACATGATTTTAAAAACTGCTTTCGTCATACTTGGGGCGATATCTTAACGTATCACTTCCGAAAATTTAAATTTAATAATCCGACGACTTGCATTTTTTTTTTTTGGAAATCCGTGGGTTCAAAGTTGTACTGAAAGTGGGGCTACTTTGAATATGGTACTTTAAAGCATAATAATCAATGAAAATCACTAAAATGGGTTACTTTGAATACCAATTAGTGGGAAAAAAAATATATTTTTTTTTAATAAATGATCAGGCAAAAATATAAAGCAATAATAAAAAATAAGCTTTATTTAAAACCTATTTAAAAAACGTTTATAAAAGTTAATATGTTTTTTCTATAAACGAGTGTACTTACAGGTAAACACAAAAAGCAAAAAAAAAAATTAAACGGTTTCACTTATCTAAAATTTTTGAACTATAGTTCAAAGTAACCCCGCAATTTAGCAAAAAATTACCATTTTAAGGTAAAATTTTGCAAAAGATAGAAAATGGAACAAATTTACTTTTTTTTCTGATGTAATAGTATGACAATCAACCATAAAGCAACTACAAATAAAAACTACATTTATTATGGAAAAACTCACCTCTCTGCAGACAAAAGTTTCACGACCACAAGAAAAACGAATTTTCACAATTTTGAAACTATCCCCTTGACAGGTGGAATTTTATGAACGTTGATATTTGTCCAATTTTGCCAGGTGTTGTGTGATATTAAGAAAATACTTTTACGAAAAAAAAAATCCTATTAAGTTAAAATGCAGTTTGTCTATGCAAAAATAAGAAATTTACACTTTTCGTTCAAAGTTGACCTTAAATTCAAAGTAGCCTCGTTTTACGGTACTTGTAAAGAATAAGATTCGGTTGTCAAATTCTAAAAAACTGGAATAATACAACCAATAGAAAAAAAAATTAAATACGCAGAAATTGCACGAGTCATATATTGCATCTCCCCTCTAATTGTTGTATTTCGCTGCAATCCTTTTCCTTACAGCTACAAATTTTTATAGGCTTAAAGTAGACACTAGTAGGCAAATATATTCAGTTAAAAATCATACAAAACATTGCTTAATCAAATAAAAAATGGCGGTAGCCACATTTGCCCCATGCCAAAATTACCCCGGTTCGCCCTATATCACCCTGGCTTCATGCACCGCCTGACTGGCAAAGGGAAATCCCATGTACATTTTGCTACCCTCAAATATTAACCCCTGTTATTTTTACATCAAAATTGTATAAGACTTTTTTGTAGGTCCTTGTATGATGGACTCGCGTACCAAATTTTATTATTTTCTAATAAGCTAATTACAAGTTATTTTGAAAAAAGCCTTGGTAAATTTCTTAACAATTAAGTATGTACTGCTGACTTTATTATAATAATTGTCAAATATTACTAACTTTTAATTTTTATTAGTTTCAACATATTTTAAAGAAAAATAACTTTATTTCATCATTCATAGACAGTGGAAAAACAACACATTTTTAAAAAATAGCTATTATATTATATTGTATATAAAAAAAACGTCTAATAATTATGGGCAGTAATTTAAAATAACATTTGTCAAAATCTTTTTAAAAAAGCCGAAAAGGTAAGGTGACGTTTGATTGAAATTTGATTCGGAGGTTATATTTGCTATTTCCGTGTGTTTTATCATCAAAAGTATTGAAAGAGCATAAGAGATGTTTTGGTCCAGAGAACAAGTTATTGTTTTAATAGAGGAATATCAAAAAACACCCCTGTTTATACTCAGTAAAAACAAAACAATACATGAATAAACATTTACGGCAAAAAGCATTAAAAAAAATTTAATGCTAAATACCTATTCAGGTAGGTATTTTATTTTAACAACATGCAGTTGCTTACTTGTTACGTGCTGGTATGCATTCACGCATCGAGGTGTCTTTTTTTGAAATAAGAGGGGATAATTGCCCAAGTAAATAATTAAACTGATCTTCTCCTAAACGTAGAAAGTTTCTGTAGGCGTTAATGTCTTCAAATTAAAGTTCCAAATTTAACGTATTATCCAACACTCCTTTATTTTTGGCTCTTCTTAATAGCCACGGTTTTACCCAGATATTTCTCTTAAAACGCGTTTTTCGCTTCTTGCAATTAATAATATTGTATAAGTTTCTGTATAATAGTGAAAAAGTTCATTAAAATCCATATATTTTACATAGTTATAAAGATATAAAACAAATAGTCAAGGTTTTGTTTTTACAATAGTATATAAATTTACAAATTACTTTATTTTTATTTACCGCTGGGTTAGATATTATTTGACATTGACATTTAACAATGCGTCACTGGTCTTTAGTGCACATGATTTCTTGCAAAAATTGCATCCAAATTTGTTACTGTGTCATACACATCCAAATTCCATATAGTTTTTGTACATATTTTTGTTAAGTATAAATTTAACTAATAAAATTTATCATAAATTTTAGCACAAATTTTGTGTTAAAATTACGTCTGTGTGAACGTCTGTGTGAAACGGCACTTGGAGGCTAAAATTTTATAGACAATTATAGTACTTACCACAAAGTGGATACTCTTGAGGCTCCCCCTAGGGGGAGCTGCTCCTAATTTAATGCGAATATTCGAAATCGATATTTTAAAAACGGTAAATCTAGGGAGTTAAAATTTTGGAGACGCTTATGTTGGATTGCATAAAGGTTTTTAACGATACTTATCTAATCAGGTAACTTTGATTGTAACAGTAATGATATTGACAAACATAATTTACTCACAAGGTGGCTTGGTTAGCTTTTGTACAACTCTTGTATAAGTTTGTACAGGGTTATCCAACCAAGACTAGACAAGGCGATTTTTTGACTTTTCCTGTACTTTTATAAAAAAACTGAAATAGCCATCTTAAGTCATTTTCTCCCGCGAATTCGAATATCTTCAGCAAAAAACAATTGAACATCAAACAAAAGTACTAGGGGTCACTTTGATATTTTTTTAAATGGAACACCCTGTATATTTTTACATTTTTAAATTCCACATAAAATTATAATTATTTTTTATTAAATGCACTATTAGTCTATACTTCATAGTTTCCGAGATATTGACTCTCGAAAAGTGACATTTTTGAACTTTGACAGCTTATAACTTTCTAACAGTACGTCTTAGAGCAAAACGGCTTACATGTCCCTATCTTCAATTTTTATTATCTTCCCAAAAAATCAACTTCCAGTTAAACCGGAACAACTATATTTTCTTCTTTCGAGTTACATCCGGTTTAACCGGAAGTTGATTTTTTTGGGAAGATAATAAAATTTAAAGATAGAAACATGTAAGCCGTTTTGCTCTAAGACGTACTGTTAAAAAGTTATAAGCTGTCAAAGTTCAAAAATGTCACTATTCGAGAGTCAATATCTCGGAAACTATGAAGTATAGACTAATAGTGCATTTAATAAAAAATAATTATAATTTTATGTGGAATCTAAAAATGTAAAAATATACAGGGTGTTCCATTTAAAAAAATATCAAAGTGACCCCTAGTACTTTTGTTTGATGTTCAATTGTTTTTTGCTGAAGATATTCGAATTCGCGGGAGAAAATGACTTAAGATGGCTATTTCAGTTTTTTTATAAAAGTACAGGAAAAGTCAAAAAATCGCCTTGTCTAGTCTTGGTTGGATAACCCTGTACAAATTTGCACTAGTTTGTACACGTCTGTAGAAACTTGGAGAAACGTGTAAAAATGCGTACAAATTTTTTCAAACTTCTACAAAAATTACTCGAAAGCTAACCGAGCCACTTTAATTCTAAGTAAATCATATTTCGACTGTTTACTACCGATACCTCCTATCTACAGTTTTGGTCAAAAATGAGTTAGTTACACCAATAGGTAGATCTTTGTTAAATCTTTGGAATAGAAATACCTCCTAGTTACTAAGATTCATATTTTCGCGCCAGTTTTCAAATGGAAATATTACCAAACTACACAAGTCTCATACAGTGTAAGCAATACCTCCTCTCTCCCATATCTTGTTGTGAACGGTGTTTTGTTACCAGCTGGTAAGTTTCATTTGATTACTTTTTTTTCGTTATAAAGTAGTAATTTATGTCTCTTGTGATCTGTAATGTAATAGTTTTAATTCGAACATGCTGATTTATTTGTTAAAATGAGTAAATCAAAATTCTATTGTAGATAGGAGATCTTTCCCTTCTATAAAAGTGAAATTATCTATTATGATAAAAGTTAAACAGTTTTTGTCCCTCCTGAACATTTTTAGTTTTTACACTTAGGAGGTATTATTGGTAGTAAGCAGTCGATTTGTCAATGTCAACGTTGCCTGACTAGTTAATTATTGGTAAATATATATTTTTCATTAATATATTCAAAATTACAATACTTAGCTTCTGCATGGGAATCTGCTTGCTTATCAAACTTAAAACCATTACAAAAACTGCAAAATAAAGTTATTAAATGTATACACAAATTACCGCATTTAGAACCAACTGTTAGTCTATATAGAATAGACCGACGAGGCATTTCCACGTTCAAAACATTTATAAATAAAAAAATTGTATTCTAATTCACTCTATTATTAAAAAAAAAAAAATCAAACCTAACACTTCTGGAGAAAAAGACATTACATGATCATAACACCAGACGTTGTATAAATTATCAAACTATACCAGTAAAAAGTAATTTCGGAAAAAAAACTCTTTTATATGACGAAATAATAAAATATAACAATCTTCCGAAAAATATCAGAAAAATTAAAAAATTGACAACTTTTAAAATATTTACTAAATTAAATTATTTATACTATTTTTTTTTAATTGATTTTATTAATGAATTAAATTGGATTAACTTCCATTTTTTTATTGTTATTTTTTTTAATTGTTATTATTTTCTATATTATGTTGTCACTTTCCATGTAATGAACTGTAAAAGTTAGTTTGGAATAAAGACATTTTGAAAGTTAAATACCTTTGTGCAATGCAACATAAGTGTCTGTAAAATTGCAGCTTTGAGATTTCGCCTTTTAAAAACGATATTATATATTAGGGGCAATGTATGTATGCCCTTTGTGGTAAGTACTAATACGACCATTAGAGTAAGCAAATATGCCATGAGAAATCTTCATTTGTTACATGACATTTTTCAGGACAACAAGGGTATCGAGACCCAGGAACAAATCGCCGGTTGAGGCACCGGACGCAACGGGCGATCCCCCGTCTAAATCCCGGTACTACGAGGAACGCTCGTACAGAGATAGGGACAGGGAAAGAGAATCGGGACGTACTCGCGACGGCGAGAGGGATAGAGAGAGGGAGAGGGAGCGCCGCGAGGAATCTCACCGATCACGACATTAAACTAACTCGCGAGGAGCGGGGGGAGGCTCTTTTTATGTGGAAATTGATAAAAAATATTTACATAACAAAAACTGAAAATCGTGGAACTATCAAATATTTGTTGTTTTTTCTGACTTGTAACTTAGAAAAAGAAAGAACCAATATTTTAACAAATTCTTTACATAATTGAAGCCGTCCTGCAAATTTGCAAGTAATAGCCGTTTTGACTAGTTTTTCACTTGTTTTTATCGTAGTTAGGGATAATAAAAACTTTTAGTTTACCAGTGGAAAATATTAAAAAGTTTTACACGATTCTATAGCCATCAAAATATAGACAATTTTGGAAAATACCGCGGTCTTTGAAACATTTCCACTGGTTCAATTAGCTTCTTATGAGTTTAAACTTAATACACATTTTTATTTTTAAAGTACATTTAAACTGTACTTGAAGTTAGAACTTTAGGGTATTAGTACGTGTTTCTGTATGAAAATTTAAACTAAAATATTCGTAGTGTCGTTTAAGTCTCCTGTTTAAAGAAAACTTGATGGATCCTTTGCAGAAAGGTGTCTAAGAAGCAAGAAGACAACTGAAAGAAGAATGTATGTGTTGGATTAAAAGTTTTATTTGGAAAATACAGTTTACATGTGTTTTGTGTTTAATGAATAACCTGATCCTACAGACGAATAGGCAAAGAAAGAGAAAGCTACTGGCTGTTACGTAGCAAAGACATACAACGATCACAGTATACAGTGTGGTTGTTTAAGTGTGCAACATATGGGAATTTTTTTTATTACTGATTTCTCAGAAAATTTTATTCTTGCTAAAAGTTGGTGCATGTTCGATAATCATATTAGGTGCACTTGGAATGGTTGCAAGTCAAACGGTGTACAGGGTAGGCCAAAAAATATAAAACTTGTACAAGAATAAAGTACCCCTATTTCAGAAAATTCAGCAAAATGTTATAAAGAAAAGTTGTTTCGAATTAATAGTTATGCATAGATTGAAAAACGTAACCTAAAATAAAAAAGTATATTTTTTTTAAAAACATTAATAATTTCCCAAAAAAAATTTTTTATATTCACCATAAAGACCTTCATAAATTAATCAAAATCAAATCAATTTCACATATTTTTGTCCAAATTTATGCATAATTGTAAAATTTACTTAAATTTTTAATTTATTAAGGAATCACAAACTTCATGTTTGTTGCAACGATATTAAACACAACTTTAAAATATCCTAAAAAAATTTTTGAACAAGATAAAGCATTAGTAATGATAATATGCTAATTAAAAAACTATCATTTAAAGTGCAACATTTTTATTTTAAATGTCTATTAAAAAAACTTTATTCTTGTACAAGTCTTATATTTTTTGGCCTACCCTGTACGCCGTTTGACTTGCAACCATTCCAAGTGCACCTAATATGATTATCGAACATGCACCAACTTTTATCAAGAATAAAATTTTCTGAAAAATCGGTAATAAAAAAAAAGCCCATATATGTTGCACACTTAAACAACCACACTGTATAGAATTTGGCTACTTGGTATTAGAAGAAAGTTTTTGACCTGTGCGGCCGCCTGATTGGCTTGAACCGAACAAACGTCGCATTATGGAGCTTTGTCTTTTTTACTTTTTCGTCTGAGCCTGATCCTTATTATTTTTCATCCTGTAATGTTAGATATATCCTAAGTAATATTGACAAAAGAACAGTTCCTTTATAAAAATTAGGTACATTGTAAGCCGTTAGTACTCGAAAAAGAGAGAAACTAAAGAAAACAAGAGGGAGGGAATTTATATGGGAGAAGTTTTAATTTTTTATTTGAATAGTTAAAAGTTACCTAACGTTTTAAATCCGGTTCTTATTCTTTTTAACGAAGGATACGAATAGGGTTTTACGATTGTGAAACGAATGATGGATTATAATTCAAAGTTAAAGTTTTTGCAAAGGATATTATTACCGCCTTTATTTGGTAAAAAGAGAAGATACATCAAGTTATGTTATTGTTATTACATTATCTTACAAATACAGGTATTTTTACTTTTACCAACTGGGGTGAAGTTCACTACTGAGTGTGCTCTACCACTACTTAGTCCAACACGCCAGTCGAATTTGTAGGATGTTACCAAAACTTCATTGATAATTTTTAGTTATTTAAGCCGTTCCAAAAAAAAAATTTAGTTTAGTTCATAAGAACAAAAATAATTTTTAAGAAGTTTTACATAAAAATATTTTCACTCATGCTTAAGATGACAGAAATTTGGTGAGTTTTACTGTTTTTTAATTTTTTCGGTAAATAAACTTATTAAATGCTAAGAAATTACACATACATACTTTCGGTAGTTTTAGAAAATACCATAAATCCATTTCGTGACTAATAAGATTAAATAGTAAAAACCATTAAGTATCTGCATTTTTAAACTGTTATAATAGGTTTAAAATACTTACCGTTTTTAACTCTATTTTTATGGTTATATTGTGTAATGAATATTTAATCACTAACAAAACAACAGTGTTTGTTCACTTAACTGAGGCTTCTATTCTTATCCTTTTTGTAAGGGTTCACCTACAACAATTTGGGGCATAATAATTGCTTTGTTGGGCGATGTTTTTATTCCAAAATAAGAATTTTTAATCTAGTGAAATTATCTTCAAATGTGGACAACTATAACAGTCAGCTGCCTCTGCATGGTTCTATAGCGCCTAAGACAAGGGGATAGAATGCCTTAAAATGTTAGTGGTATAAATAGACATAGTAATAATTTTCACGTTTTTTTATCAAAAGTGTTCAGTTAAACATGGAAAAACATTTTATTGATGAAATATTGAAAACTCTAGCCGATTATCTCTTCATAGTGAACAACCAAAAAATGTATTGTGACATGTACAGGGTTATCCAACCAAGACTAGACAAGGCGATTTTTTTACTTTTCCTGTACTTTTATAAAAAAAAACTGAAATAGCCATCTTAAGTCATTTTCTCCCGCGAATTCGAATATCTTCAGCAAAAAACAATTGAACATCAAACAAAAGTACTAGGGATCACTTTGATATTTTTTTAAATGGGATGCCGTATTTTTAATGCGCTTATCCGATTTCTCATATAAATTTTGATCTAAAATGTTGGATTTTTAATTCAAAAACGCCTTTTTTCTTCAGTTTTAAATTCGGAAAATGTTCGTCTACCGTACGATTAATACCTGATAGATGGATACCCGTTTCACCTGTTCACCCTTTAACCTGCTTTAAAGTGTCCGTCAGTTAGACAAAATAATCAAGTGTCAAATTTCTATATATTTTTCACGAATTAATTACAAATTTATTTTGTTTGATTAAAGTTATTCACTTTAGTTTATAGTTTTTTCTAATATGTCATACTTTTTTTATACGTAAGCAATAATAGATTTGCAAAAACTACTTAATTTGTAATTAATTCGTGAAAAATATATAGAAATTTGACACTTGATTATTTTGTCTAACTGACGGACACTTTAAAGCAGGTTAAAGGGTGAACAGGTGAACAGGTGAAACGGGTATCCATCTATCAGGTATTAATCGTACGGTAGACGAACATTTTCCGAATTTAAAACTGAAGAAAAAAGGCGTTTTTGAATTAAAAATCCAACATTTTAGATCAAAATTTATATGAGAAATCGGATAAGCTCATTAAAAATACGGCATCCCATTTAAAAAATATCAAAGTGACCCCTAGTACTTTTGTTTGATGTTCAATTGTTTTTTGCTGAAGATATTCGAATTCGCGGGAGAAAATGACTTAAGATGGCTATTTCAGTTTTTTTATAAAAAGTACAGGAAAAGTCAAAAAATCGCCTTGTCTAGTCTTGGTTGGATAACCCTGTACAATTTTCTCGCATTGCCATTATGCAGAGATAATCGGCTAAAAAGTGTTGAAATTATTAAAACTGGCGCTGTCAAAATGGGGTATTTCGACTTCAGATTTTTTATATAAACCATTCGAACAAAAATTTCGGACAATATGGGCTATTTGGAATCTCCACATTTTAGTTTCGCCAAAAATGAGGGAACGTATCTAATTCATATTCGGCAATTTTCGGGTATTAGCCATGCCTTGACTTTAAATAAAGTGTCATCCGTGAGCTGATATTTAAAACAAAACGTCAAAAATTGGTGCCCTTAATCATTTATCATTCATGGCACTGTACAAGTCTACGGTTGTAAATAAAACATAATATTTGACATGCTAATAATGAACCATAATACCCTTTGATCCTCGTTTATTAGGACCTACGCTATTATACGCTCACTAAATAATATACTATTATTGAATCTCGCATGTTGAAATTATAGTAACACTTCTGAATTTTGTATCATTATAGAAGAATATTTTAATCTGGGTTCTTTTTGCGATCTATAATTCTTAGGACCAGGTTAAATCCTTAATTAGATCTAGGAAATTTTGAATATATGAATGTTTTATGTCCGTTTTAAATAACCCAGTTTTTTCTTATTATTTTGTCTCGATAGAATTTATTCAATGTTTATTAAAAATTCTAATTAAAATAAAACAACTAACATCACAATTAAATAAATTATTTAGACGAGTTGTATTAGGTTGTTTTAGCATAATTTATCTTTTTAGTTTTACAAGCTTTTATCATCTTTATGCCACAATTTTCCCGCAACGCAACTTTAAAAATTGTATAGGGAAAAGAAAACCATAAAGTCTTTCTCCACAATTTTAATTCAGTAGCTAATAAGCTAGAATCGACATGTTTCGAGTGTAGAAACACTCATCATCAGGATGTTAAAGTAAAAATTATGAACAGCTGATGTTGTTAGCAAAAGAGAAAATATAATAAAGTTAAGGTGGAACTAATCCATAATGGAGCTTTCAATAGCACGCATAGGGAGTGAGAAAATTTGTTTGTAGTCAAGAGGTGAAAATCTAGGTAAGGTCCGGGACCAGTAAAAAAGCCACTGTGGGCGGGAAATGAAAGGAAAAACAGGACATATCAGTATGTTCCAATGTCAAATGAAGTGTTTTGTGGAAATCAGTTCAAGTGTGTGTGATAAGAAAAATATAGTTTGATTTGATTAGAAAAATTCATCCGTGTCAAAGAGGTGTGAAAGAAAAAGTCAGATATGAAGGGGGGGAGAAAGAAAAATTGTGTTTTTTTTATATTTTAGTATAGTTGCTTTCTGTAAAAGATAAAGAAAAAAGAGATGTAATGAATGAAATGTAATAAAATAAGTTAGATTAGCTTACCATTTAGCTTGAAGAAAAATGCTGTTGGGGTACTAAGCTTGTTACGGCCCAGTTACCCCAGCAGGAGTCAAAACTGACACATATTAAAGAAATGAAATAAAAGTTATCACATTATCAAAGGAAACTTTTGATATTTTTATAAAAAAATTTTTGAAAATAAATTTTTATTCGTTTTTCATGAACATCCTAGACGGAAGTTCGCTGCGACCAGCACGTGTCTAACCCAAACGGGAAATGAACTTGAACTTGACATTGAAAAGGGGGGGAACAAGTGACATGTATTTTCGCGGTCATACATCGGTCATACTCGAAAATACATGTCACTTGTTCCCCCCCTTTTCAATGTCAAGTTCAAGTTCATTTCCCGTTTGGGTTAGACACGTGCTGGTCGCAGCGAACTTCCGTCTAGGATGTTCATGAAAAACGAATAAAAATTTATTTTCAAAAATTTTTTTATAAAAATATCAAAAGTTTCCTTTGATAATGTGATAACTTTTATTTCATTTCTTTAATATGTGTCAGTTTTGACTCCTGCTGGGGTAACTGGGCCGTAACAAGCTTAGTACCCCAACAGCATTTTTCTTCAAGCTAAATGGTAAGCTAATCTACTTATTTTATTACATTTCATTCATTACATCTCTTTTTTCTTTATCTTTTACAGAAAGCAACTATACTAAAATATAAAAAAAACACAATTTTTCTTTCTCCCCCCCTTCATATCTGACTTTTTCTTTCACACCTCTTTGACACGGATGAATTTTTCTAATCAAATCAAACTATATTTTTCTTATCACACACACTTGAACTGATTTCCACAAAACACTTCATTTGACATTGGAACATACTGATATGTCCTGTTTTTCCTTTCATTTCCCGCCCACAGTGGCTTTTTTACTGGTCCCGGACCTTTCAGCGTGCTGATAGATTTTCACCTCTTGACTACAAACAAATTTTCTCACTCCCTATGCGTGCTATTGAAAGCTCCATTATGGATTAGTTCCACCTTAACTTTATTATATTTTCTCTTTTGCTAACAACATCAGCTGTTCATAATTTTTACTTTAACATCCTGATGATGAGTGTTTCTACACTCGAAACATGTCGATTCTAGCTTATTAGCTACTGAATTAAAATTGTGGAGAAAGACTTTATGGTTTTCTTTTCCCTATATTATTCAACTCCACTTTGAGTATGGACTACTTCTTCAAAATTTAAAAATTGTGTTTTAACATTAATATGAAAGTGGTTTTATGGGTTTAAGGATCGTAGGGAGCAAAAATGAAACCCAAATTTTAATTTGCCGTCGTTTCGGATAATATATTTCTTTCCTCAGCGCTCTGAAACAATAGGATTCTTTCTTAGGTTTTAACAATAACCGATAAGAACATTACATAATTGATTTGTTTGAAAAAATGACATCTTATTTTCGATAACATAACAGAAAATACATTATATCCTTGATATATTAAAGAGTAACACAGTTACAAGCAAATTAAAATCTCAAGTACTGAGGGTATCTATATTATTATCTGTCCTTCGATTGATACTTTCCGGGTCATTTTTGATTTCTATCATTTCCCTTAAAATGCGTTTCTTATAATTAGTCTGTCCCTAAAATGCTTACATTTTCAAAGTCAATAATGTGCTGGTTTTGTCTTTGGTAACATGAAAGTTTCTGCAGTCTCTTGCATGTTCTGACATTCTTTAAATACCTTCCAGTCTGCCCCGAAGAAGGAAATATATTTTCCGAAACGTCGGCACATTAAAATTTAGGTTTCATTTGCTCCCTAAGATCCTTAACCCATAAAACCACCTACATAAAAAGTCTATTGGATCATTAACAATTTTATTTTATATTAATATGAAAGCTCAAAAGTTTGTTAAATATATTAGTGGAAAGGTATACGGTACTTTATCAATCTTCGATAAATAATAATCGCTTACAGCGGTATGCAGCACCCGTCTTAAATTAAAGATTATCCTTTAGTCCCGCTTTAAATGATTTTTTGGTATGGTGTACCACGGTAAAAATTAATTTAAACCAGATTAAAGTGAATCCATGCATACCACTGTTAAGTAAGGCTGTAGGTAACAGTGGAACTGAACTTTTACTGCGGTAAAAACGGTTATTAGAACCAAGGAAGTAAGAAAAGCAGCATTAAGGAATGCAAAAATCCTAAAGCTTATTTCTAGGTAAGTAATAAAAGGAAAATAAAAGTATTAAGCTTAAGTTTAAAAAAAAAAACCAGGTACAAATTGCATTGTCGCTTAATTCTAATTAAAAGTAATCTTTCAATTTATGTTGAAATGATTGGTCTCCCGCAAAGACCAAGAGAATCAGTAAAGTTTTGTCTATTAAAATATCTCATTTAATTAAATATTTTCATTAATAATAAACTTGAGGTTGCATTGTATTAAAAAAAGATTACCTTTTCTGTCTTCCTTGGTTAAAAAATTACTGTATCTTAGGATCTCTTTAAATTACATAGTGCTCCAAGCCTAACAAATATGTCAAATTTATAATTGCAGTTTAAAAAATTATGTACATAATATGTAATCATTTATCATTCAATATATTTTTTTTCATTTTAACGCCTTTAACAACCGTAATGTTCATTCTTGCAAAATGTTTTCGGTTTTATTTGCTTGTAAAAATTTTAATTTTCTTTACTGGTCAGGCTGTGACTCAATTGGATCTCTTTAATTATAATGGCTGTGATTTAAAAAAAAAATATTTTGTTACTATATTAAGGTCAATTTTTGTGTTAGGTTTTTATCGCCATTTCTTAAATTTTACGTATTTTTACTTCTATTAATTCGAAGCAGCTCATATGAGAAAGACCACTAACCCATATTTAGGAAGAGATGTAAACGTTTAGAATATGGCGGTGAAAATAAAAAGTATTATTAAAAGACTGTTTATTATTTAAAATACACTTGATACAGGTAAACGTACACCTTTTAGTGTTGTGTTAAAAAATAAAACAGTGCAAACCTTTAAAAACGTTCAGTAAGGTAAGCAAACATTTTTTTCTACAAATAATTACTTATGGTCATGACTCAATTGTCAGTTTTTATTGTTTGGTGACACAACTCTGCATTCGGGTGTTCTAAAAAGACACTTTAGAAGTTTAAATATTGTTTGTATTAAGAAAAATGGTAAGAATAAAAAAATGCCTATAAAAACTAGAATTTTATAAATTACATATCTTCAGTGTCTGATTCGGAATCGGCTTCCATTGCTTGCTTGGCAGCTTTTTCTGCGTCCTGGTAAACGTTTTCTGGGACTCTCTCGTGATAACCATTGCTGTCCTTGCAAACCCAGGATAGCTCGAGCTCGAAATTTTTATCTTTTAGTTCATCATGAACTATGTATATTCTAAAGGATTAAATTCATGTTAGGTATGTGTGATGTAACTAAAGTACATAAAATTAATAAGGTAAGAAACAATTACAAATTTTTACCATTTTGTGAATACTGAATTTTGAAAATGTGTTTATGAGTAAACTTTTAGTTAAATAGTTGCAATTTGAGGAGGTACGATAAAATATTAAGTTGATTTGAGAACTTACATTTTTGCAGCCTCTTTGGATAGTTCCTTGCAAGATAGTTGACCCAATTTAAGCTTCTCAATTTCAGTTTTAGCTGATTGTTTCGCTTTTCCCGTGGCACAGCCATGATTACCCTGGGAAAAAATTTATTTTATGGATATTCCCTTTCCAGTAAACTACAATATTAAGTACACTACCCACTTTAGAGATTTTTTTTTATTTCAGTTAATATATTTCTAGCAAGCACACAAAGTTGTAAAAAGAAAACCCTATTTGATAGTATTCAATCGGAAAGTTATCTTAAATTTACTTACATAACTTACTCCTGAAGGATCAATGCTATACATAACTGGCTCCCCATTTTCATAACTAGCCAAAATGATGCTGCACCCATAAGGACGAATAGCACTGTATAAAGTATATGCATGCATATACATACTAACACGATCATTCAAGTACTTTAGAGGAATGCTAATACCATACTGTTGCCTGTAGTCTGCTGCTTCCCGTCTTGCTATTTGAACAATTTGACGGGCATCAGCAATAAGCCCAGAAAATGCCTGAAAAAACAGGATGACGATTAGGTCATGACAAATATAATTAAATAAAATACTAACCATTCCAATGTGCTTATCAATGTTAAAGATTCTCTGATTTGTTCCTGGTTCGTGCAATTTGGATAAGATTAATTTTTCAGCAGCTAGAATTATCCCATCGGTTCCTTTTAGCCCTATAACGGTTCCACTGTTTTCGACGGCTTTCATAGCATATTCGACTTGAAAAACCCTGCCATCGGGTGAAAATTGGGAAGCTGATAAATCATACTACAAATTAAAAAATAATAATAAATGCTAACCTTTAAAATATTAATTTTCACTTACTCCTGTGCCTATGGAACTCATAATTTATGATTTGTAATATAAATTTTTGAAACTATAGATGACAAAGCTTTTTCGGTTTCTCTCCTTTGTAAACTTGTGACAAATTGAGGTTAGGTCGGAGCACAGAGGATGGTCTGCTGCGGTCAACGCAATGAGCTCTAGCTTCCAGCCAATTTTATTCAAACAGTTCTTTGCCAGAGCCGGGCACCGTCGACCATTGGGGATGATTAACATATTCTTGTTTAAATAAAACTAGCCCCTTCCAGAATCCATAAGCGCAGTTTAAATACGCAAAAATTTTCATACTTATTTTTTATTAGTTTTTCAGTATGAGATCTCTCTGGAAATCCCTCTAATATTTTATGATCGGAAGCCACCTACTTTTACTCTATGACCGGAACCGGACGGAGTCGCTGTCACTTATTGTTTTTGTCGCTGTCAAATAACTTATGTAAATAAAATGGTTTTTTGTCAGTTTTTGCGTTTTCGCTTGTTGAATTTAGTTTTTAATTTAATTCCAGTGTAGAATACATTGAGAACTTAGGGAATATAATAATATGAACCTAATTTAAATCTTAAAAATCTGGGCAAATCGACAACTCAACTCATAAAACCCTCTAGGCGTATAAAGATGGCTGATGGTCAAGGAAATAGTAATAGGAAAAATACAGGCACAGTTCCAAAAATAAAGTATTCCAACAATGCGGCTGCCAATCATTCCTCAAGGGACCAATCAAGAGGCCCAAGAATGTCTAATAATCTCGTAAGAATAACTTTATTATTAACTTGCTGACATTTTATTACCTCGTAGCATAAACACAACCAATGTTGTAGGAAGGTGTTCTATAAATACTAAGTTTAAAAATAGGAAATAAGTAGATTGTTCAAGTAAATTGCTCCACTTTTAGACTCCCTCATGGTACGTGAGTGCTGAATCAACAAATTTTTTTCAAAATAAAAGAAGAAATCAAAGAAACCCATATTTACCAATGGATGTAGGCGTAGAAAGTTCTGAAATTTCTAATGGTTTGGCTACCTACTCAGGTAAGTCTTTAAAACACTATGTTTTATGTGACCTAATTTTCTCAACATATTTTAATCCAACCTAATAATTTAAGCTAATGGAATAACTCCAGGTAGTAGTTCATCAACTTCAAGAAGAAATTCAGTAGGTTCTTCAACACTGAAGTGTGACAATGTTACAAAATACCCTGATCGTAAGCAGATAGAAGACAAGCTTACTCAAATCAGAGAATATTTGGAGGTTACTAGTTCCCTGATGACTAGTATAAGAAATTCAGATGAACAGGTAGTGTTTCTATACTTTAAATGTTTAGTTTAAGTTTTATTATTATATAGGTAGCTTCTACCTCAGAATTATATTTTTAACAGAAATGGAGATTCTGATTAATATCGTTTTGTGGCTCAATTAGGTACTAGGTATAACAATGCTATTTTGCTTTATATTTTGCTGCAATTGCTTTCTTTTTGTTAAAATGTGGCTGTTTTTTCTACCAATGTAGATTTTTGATCTTGATGAAAAAACAAATTTGCTTCAAATGAGAAGTGATTTGTTGGACAGCGAAAAGAAGTTGGTTAATCTTCTGGAAGAAATTGATAACAATCAAATTGCAGACTCCAGTTCCACTCAGGTGATAAGTGTTTACAGTTTATTTGTAATTTTCTTATAATACTAATTCTTGTACCTAAATACAATAATACGAAGGTTCCTACCTACTTACCTACCTTTTTCAATTAAAACATTTCATTTTTTATCCTGTTTAATATTTGTTTGTAGGGTTCTGTGTGTAAATAATCCTTGTTAACATTGATTTTGTGATAGTATAGATTAACATAATATAAGTTATGCACAGTGTTATACAATTTTGTATAAAATAAAGGATTGTTTAGCTTTTGTAATTTGTATTAGCTTCTGATTAAATTTAATTTAACACAGGCACACCAGTTTAGAGTTATTTTCAAGAACTTCACTAATGACAACAATTATATGTTAATTAGTGTTCTAAACATTTTCTGTAATAACTTAATAAAAAATGAACTTGTAGCAAATATAAAGTGTGATCTGCCACAGGATTCTAGAGCTACAACACAAGAAGTTCTTTTTTTAGTAGTACCTAGTACCAATCAGTTTCTATACATTGCAGGCTCTTGGTAATTTGGACAACTCCTCAGAAAACAGTGGAGATTATATTAGAAGGGCGGAATCTGATATCAACAGTTATGATAATGAACTAACCAGTCTGAGGGAACAGCAGTTGTCCCTAGTAGCCCTGCAGCAGAAATCTGAAAACAGATTAGCCGATGCGAGGCGCGTACAAGAAAGAATGATGCTTCCACACTGTAGGTGTTCTTCAAACTTGTCTAGTATTGCATGCTTTCGCTTATAGCATGTATGAAAGACATAATATTATAGTTTGCTTCTAATTGTAGGTAGCAACCAAGTCAATCTGGTTCCCCAAAAAAGCAACAAAAATGTTCCATTGTCAGAATTTGATACTGCAATAAAGGACTTAGAGGAGAGGGCCAAAAGATTAAACAGAAACAGACCCCCAGGTGAAAAATTCTCTCCTGACAAACTTATGTCAGAAATGCAGAATTTACAGAGTCAGATAGTCAGCATGCACGAGGCCAATAATGAGAGGGAGCAACTGATACAGGTAGGAAAGAAATAAACATCTTTTAAAAAATGCTGTATGCACATTTATCATTTTAACGTAAATATATTTTAATTTTTAGGTGTTAGATAACAGAGATACCGAATTAAGATCACAGCAAGCAGAACTCAAAAAGAAATTGTTTGAGTTACAACACAAAAAAGAACAAGTAGATCAGTTGGTTATGCAGCTACAAACTATGGATGAAGATGACAATCCCAGTGATGTTGGTGAGTAATCCTTTTTTCTGTGGGTTTACAAAAACTTATCAAAGTTTAGATGACTTTTTTAAGGGTATACACCATAAACTAAGCTGGGTTTCTTTTTAAAGCTTAAGCTAATACATCTTTGCTAAACTATTATTTTTTTTAAAGGTATGCAAGTAAGAAATATTGTAACAATGAAAGATCAACTTACAAAATTAAAGGACATGTTGGAGATTGTAAATAATACTGCAGATACTGCATCTTCAGCAGACGTACAGGCAGCAGCTAACGAAATTTGTTTGACAGCTGAAAATTTACAAAATCAAATAGCTAAGCCTAGTCATAGCAGAAATGATAGTTTTGTTGAAAATAGGTAACATAAATTTGGTTAAATTATTTCTATCACTAATAATTTTGTTTGATCTTAAATTTTTAGGTTGGATAACCATGTGTCGAATGAAACATATCAAAAAGAGTCGAATAAGACGCAGAGAAACCAAGGCCCTAGGCCTAAGCAAAGGACAAGCAGTATAAATGAGAAATTGGCTTTGCAGTCGGAATTAGAAGCTAAAAAACGAGAATTGGAAGAAATCATGGGAAAGCATAAAGGTATCACAATCTAAGTATAATATGGTCATCTCAAAGTAATTTCAAGATTTTATTTTAAAAAATTTACTTCTTAATTTTATTTATAAAAATTCAATTTTTTTAAAATTGGCATTTGACATATTGGGCTTATACAACCGACATTCCAGAAAACAACCAAAATGTACAACAATTTATAAAAAATATGTTTATGTTTTTTTAGCTGCAACATCTAATCTGAATCATGATGTAAGAGGTAATCCTGTGAATGACATGTCATGGAAGCCGCCAATTTTCTGTCAAGATCAGGGTAGTGAAGACAGACTTTCCAGGTATATATTATGTTTCTTTCCAACTATGGATGGTATATAACTAGTGACAGTCTCAAAGTATTGTACAGCTTTATAAGAACTGAATAAACCTGAAACTTGAACATTGTTTTTAGATATGAATGAAATATGAACTAATGTCATTAAATATTTTTTTTTTAGTGATGGAGATGAAAACGAGTATTCTGAAGTTCAAGAAAGTCAAAATATCATATTTCCGCAACAAGTTAATTCCCTCTATGGTTCAAACAGGTCCAATAGAGGAATGGATAGTAGATCAGAATGTGACTTACCGACGGAGCGGCTGCAAAATTTGACCCACACCCCAGATAGAAATTTAAGGGGATTATCAGTAAACAGTACAGAATTTGTAAGGCAACAACCCAGGGCTACCAATAATCAAACCCAAGAAAAGGTAAAAAAAAAAATTTTTTTCAGCAATAGATATTATTTGATATGTAAACTGAAATTTTAATCAAGTAATGTTTGTATAATGTACAGAAAACAAACTATTTGTGTTTATTGATTGATTGATTTCAATTAAAAACCCTGTAGTAACCGTTGTAAAATTGTAAACTTCGATATATACAGTGTGGTTGTTTAAGTGTGCAACATATGTGCATTTTTTTTATTACCGATTTCTCAGAAAATTTTATTCTTGATAAAAGCTGGTGCATGTTTGATAATCATATTAGGTGCACTTGGAATGGTTCCAAGTCAAACGGCGTACAGGGTAGGCCAAAAAATATAAAACTTGTACAAGAATAAAGTACCCCCTATTTCAAAAAATTCAGCAAAATGTTATTAAGAAAAGTTGTTTAGAATTAAAAGTTATGCATAGATTCAAAAACGTGATCTCCTAAAATAAAAAAATATATTTTTTTAAAAAACACTTAATAATTTGACTTACAACCATTCCAAGTGTACCTAATATGATTATCGAACATGCACCAACTTTTATCAAGAATAAAATTTTCTGAGAAATCAGTAATAAAAGAAATGCCCATAGGTTGCACACTTAAACAACCACAGTATATATATATATCATCTTTCAGCTTCAAAAACAACTTGAATTAATAAAAAGCGTCTGCGACTCTGTCCTCGAACAGATCCCCAACAACCAACAATCCTCCCACAACCAACCGTCGTCGAACATCCAACAGCTCAGAAACAACATTACGCCTTCATCTGTGTGTTCTGAGCAACAAAGGGCATCGTGTCCCGCTAGTCCCTTTCGACCCAACCAGCATCAAATCAATGTTTTTAATCCGAACAACGATATGCCGTGGATTGGTCATAACAACGTCCAAAATAACGTTCAAGGAGGTGGTTCTCAAAACGAGACCAATGGATATCAGAGTTGGTTCGCAACTAACTCGTTGCAGACGCAGTCGTTTATGTTGAATACCTTGAATCAGTGCTGCCAGATGTTGTGGTTGCAGCAAAGAGAGCTGGCGGCTGTAAGAAATACTGTTAATATGGTAAGAAACTATCAGCGTAGACCAGGGCTGAAGCCTTTGAAAATGGAAAAAAGTGAAAAAAGTAATAGTAGGATGAAACCCATTGGAAAAGGAAGAGAATATAACAAAAATGAAAGGAAAAATAATTTACGGGCGATCCGAGGTCGGCAAGTGGAAAGGGGTGAGTTTTGAAGGGTAGAAAACGATTTATCTCGATTTCCAGCAAAACTACAAGTCCTATGGAAAAACGTTAAATGGCAAATTTGTAGGTAATAAAAAGATCTACAACTTTTGTATTTACACTTTTTACACATAACCTCAAAATTTATGTGAAAAATTCAAATAACCAAGTTTTTGGTTTTTTATCTTTTACAAAAAATTTTTTTTTACGAAATTTGGTGAAAACTTCCCTTTTTATGTCGCAAACACACTGTAATTTTTTTGATTTAAAATATTTATTTTTTCACCTTATTTTCACTTAATATCGAAAAAGCACCCTAATTTTCAATCGAAAATTCTCGCGTCAAAATATCTGCTTTTTAAAAAAGTCGGTGGGCTTTTTGTTCGTTGAAGTTTCTACTTTCTGATGGTGTAAAAAAAATATACATTACTATTATATACTATATTTTTTTAAAAATTATTATGTACAATTTTGAGCTATTTATTAAAATTTATACTTTAATTACTCGAAAAATGTAACTTTTCGGATTTGAGTTTTTTTCGTTTCTTTGCATTTTTTGAGAACATTTACCATAGTAATGTATATTTTTTTACACCATCAGAAAGTAGAGATTTCAAGGAACAAAAAGCCCACCGACTTTTTTAAAAAAGCAGATATTTTGACGTGAGAATTTTCGATTGAAAATTAGGGCGCTTTTTCGATATTAAGTCAAAATAAGGTAAAAAAATAAATAGTTTAAATCAAAAAAATTACAGTGGTTTTGGTACATGAAAAGGTACGTTTTCACCAAATTTCGTGTAAAAAAATATTTTTTGTTAAAGATAAAAATAAAAAACCAAAAACTTGGTTATTTGAATTTTTCACATAAATTTTGAGGTTATGTGAAAAAAGTGTAAATACAAAAGTTGTAGATCTTTTTATTACCTACAACTTTGCCATTTAACGTTTTTCCATAGGACTTGTAGTTTTGCCGGAAATTGAGATAAATCGTTTTCTACCCTTAAAAACTCACCCCCTTCCACTTCCCGACCTCGGATCGCCCGTAAATTATTTTTCATTTTTGTTATATTCTCTTCCTTTTCCAATGGGTTTCATCCTACTATTATTTTTTTTGGTTTCTAAAATTATCGACCCTGGTCTAGCGACAAAGAGCGTTTTTACCGATTCTAAAAGCAATTTTTTTTTAAATTTCAGCTACAAGAACGACTCGATATGCAACAGCAACAACCATACCCCTCCGCGAGCCTACCTTCAAACCCCCAGCCACCCGTTTACAGTCAACCCGCCCAACCCAATAACCAGCTACGTCCCCCGTCCGCCCCCAAAACTAACCAAGTGTCAGCCGCTTGCTCTATGCCCAATCTAAATCAGTATAATCCAGTGGCGTCGACCAGCGACTTGGCTTTCGCTAATTCTAGCACTGTTCCTAACAGCGGCCTATTGGAATCTTGTCTAAATAACGCGAGCCACTTGTCTGCCACGCCAGTGGTCGATCACGCTAACAACATGCTGCATGTGGTGAATTCTAACCTCAATACCATACCGGCCCAGATTTGGAACGGTGGGGCGGCTTTGAATAATCAGGTCGCGCCCGGTAATAGAGCTAACAACTACTGGGATAATTTTAGAAGGTAAACTTGTCTTTATTGTTACTAGTTACATGTTTTATGGTCAATAGAGCGGTTGCAGGTTTACTTCAGGCATAGAGTAGAAAATAGAGAGGGTTATGTTTCTAGTTAAAATCTACCATAATATATGTATGCCAATCCCGGATAATAAAAAAAAAAAACAATGTGTTTTCTCTAAAGTTGCCACAGTGGATCTTTGCCCGTGCGTCATCAATCAACGATCAGGACTCGACGTGGTTAATAACTCTGCATCCTTGTTTATTACAGTAACAAGTTTGAATAAAAGCATAAAAGAACGTCTCCAAAATTCCGCAATAATATAACGTGCTAGACAAGGATAAAACTATAAACGTCAGTTAATTACTTTCTTTGTTTAGTTGACGACCGTTGTATTTTAGAACGTCATTGTCAACCTTATTTTGATCTGCCAATCTAATTCGTATTTTGTAAATCTGTGTGCCTTAGAACTGTTCCTGTTTCTAAAAATAGTTCTTTTTAGAGGTAATTATACCCACCATCTGTTTTGGCGATAAGTATTTATAGATTTTTATAATTAATTTATTTATTATAAATATTCTAACCGTGAAAGTTCTTTGAAACGTTTACGGCAGTGGCTAAATTCCCTTAAATGAAAAGATGTTAAAAATTTGACTTTTGCGATTTTAATAGTCAATAAAACACCAAACTTTTGTAGATTTTAAGCTTTAAAAATAGTATTAAATGTATAAACATTTGTTTGTCAATTTCTTTTAGATATAGAGAATGCCGGGCAAAACTTAAAATAAATAATAATTTTTCGTGATATTATGTAGGTACGTCAAACGGTAGGCAGGCACGTCCATTTTATGAACTTAACTTAGTTTTGACTTTTTTCGTCTCGTAATTTTGATTTGATTCATACGATTTTGATGACGTAAAAGTGATGACGCACGGGAAGAGAACCACTGTGGCGACTTTATATTGCCCCACAACAACAAAGCAAGGGTTGTGTCACCTGACTTGTATTTGAGATCATTTAACCGATTTTACATTTTGTCATAACCAAATAACCCAATTGGGTCCTAAAGTGCACCATACTTTAGGACCCACGGAATTTCACAACTTTTGAAAGAAAAATTGAAAGATTATTAAATTTTGAGTAATTCTACATGAAACAATTTTTTTGAACCGTTTATTCCAAAGTTATTAGCAAAAAACCATTTAAGATTGTAATACAAGGAAGTGTAAGTGATTGTTTTTACAGCAAACAAGGAATATTTCTCACCCATTTCCTATCCATAGGGATTACCAAAGTATATGCAAAACAAAAATTACATAAAAAAAATTATTTTTACAAAAATCGTTTTCAATGATAATATAAAATTACAACCTTGCTGTTGATTCATTATTTTATTAAAACAAATTATATTCCTTTTACTTTAAGCCTAAATAACCTACCACGAAATATGAATAGTATTCAAATAAATGACGACATTCAAATTTTTAAAGTTAATAAAATAAAATATTTAGGAATTATTTTTGACAGTAAATTAAATTGAAATTTTCACTTAGAATCCTTAATTAAAAAATTAAGAAGTTTACTACCGATTTTTAAAAACATTAAAAAAATTTTAAATGTAAGACATACCTATGAAAATATTATATTACGCGTTGGTTAAAACTCATTTAAATTACGGAATTTTAGGTTGGGGAGGAATAAATAGAACTTTAGTTAAAAAATTAGAAATATTACAAAAAAGGTTTCTAAAAATTATAATCAATAAAGATTATCTTTATCCTTCAAAAGAATTATATTCAGAAACAAAAAAGTTGAACATAAGACAACTTTACATTTATAACATCTTAATATTATATATTTAAAAATGAAACCCTTATACAATTTAAAAACCATAATCATAATACACGTCATAAAAATTAAATAACCATAAAACCTAAAATAAATAAGTCCATAGGACAAAAAAATTTAAAATATTTGTTTTTATTTAAACGATTATTTACCAACAAAAATTAAAAAATTGATTTCATTAAAAAACTTTAAAGTCGAAATAAAAACATGGATATTAAAAAAAGACAATTTGAAAATATTTTTAGAAATGCTTTAATTCAATCAAACGTAATTAATTAATATTGTTCTGAATAATTATGTAAGTGGTAATATTTTTTACTTAAAAATTATAAATTAATAATTTTATTATAGGCAATATATTTCTTCAAAAAAAAAAATTTGTTTATACTATAAATTAACATTTTTACTTTAAAACTTGATTTTTAATGCATATTATTTATGATTTTACATACTAAAACAAAAAAATAAGATTTGCCCCTTACAAGCTCAGCTTCAGGGGATTGAAGAATAAGTTTATATATAGAAGACAACATAAACATTTATTATATTATTAAATTTTAAATAAACTTACTATTATTATTATTATTATTATTATTATTATTATGAAGTATGGGACCGGTATATTATTTCATTTATGTTCCAAATAATATTTTTTAACCCTTTTATTTTTTCGGAAAAACATTTATTCTGCGAATTCTAGAAAACAATTTACCCCACACATAGTTCTGGTATACTTTTATAGTAAACTGGAAGTTTTTCAATTTTATGGCTTAAATAAACCTGCAAAAATTGTGTTTTTCTTATTGTTTTACTTTGCGCTATGCTGTTTATGTTTTAAAATTAATGTTTGTGATTGCGCAATCCTTTTTCTTCCAAAAATTTTCCTATGATAAGTTTGAGGTAGAGATTGTTGCAGATTTAATTTAGGTAAGTGTATTCTTTATCCATGGATTTTAAACACTATATTTGGATGTGTCAAACGTAAAAATCCCCAAAACTACAACGCTTTTAAAATTCAACAGATATTTTATCAACAAATATTTTTAGTTTCTTTATTCTTGAAAATTATTTTCAGTTACTCCCGTCAAAATCAGCTATCTTCCAAAAACAGCGAAAGCAGCTTCCAGAATGTCGCATCGGGATCCGGTATTGAAAGGTTTAACTGCGAAAGAGTAAATCCCTTTCCTCTAATTGCTTCTTCCAAGAGTAATTCCGAACATTCATCGACGAATTCTCGTGAAAACACTCCCAGAAAAAGAGGTTTTAATGGTAAGTAATAATGTCGGTTCGTGTCGTCCAGTTTTGGAAAATGTAAAAGTAAACTACTCCTAGAAATAATCCAAAAATAGCTAGGATATTCCTTATACATTTTTAAATATGGTAAAACATACAGGGTGTTTCATTAAGGGTGGCCACCGGCAATATCTCGGAAACTACTAGGCATAGAAACTTGGAAAAAAAAATTATGATTAAAGCGGTCATGAGAAAATTTTGGAAATTACTTTTAAGTTCCTCATTTCGCCGCAAGGGGGCAAAATTAAAAAAAAAATTTAATTCTAAATTTCTCCGAAAATTTCCATATTAAGGTATAACTCTGATTACATCATCGAGAAACTTAGACAATTCTGCATCATTTTGGTTTAAGGCTCATTGGCGTACCGACCTTGATAAGAGTGGGGGAAGCTATTGAATGTGTAATCGTTAAAATCGCTGTAACTTCTAAACGACTTATCCGATTTTACTAAATTTAAGCTTGTTTGGAAGAACCTTCAATTGTCGTATCTAATGGTACAAGATAGTTTCTAATAAAATTGCTAGAGGGCGCAATTTGTATTAAAAATTATTGTTTTGGCAATAACTCTGAAACGAACAAAGATATCGAACTGCGGTCTTCACATCTTTGCTTGCAAATTTCATCTACTTTTCGATTATGATGTCATAGTTATACCATATGATTTGAATTTTCGGGATAAAATCGAAAAAACTGTTGTTATTATTACAAATTGCGCCCTCTAGCAATTTTATTAAACACTATCGTGTACTGTTGGATAGGGCGATTAAAGATACTTACCTTTCCCTTCCAAACAAGCTTAAATTTAGTAAAATCGGATAAGTCGTTTAGAAATTACAGCGTTTTTAATGTTTACACATTCAATAGCTTCCTCCACTCTTATCAAGGTCGGTACGCCAATGAGCCTTAAACCAAAATGATGCAGAATTGTCTAATCTTTTCGATGATGTAATCAGAGTTATACCTTAATATGGGAATTTTCAGAGAAATTAAAAATAAAAAAAAATTTTTAATTGTGCCCCCTTGCGGCGAAATGAAGAAAATAAAAGTAATTTCCAGAATTTTCTTATGCCGGTTTAATCATAATTTTTTTTCCCCACGTTTCTATGTTTAGTAGTTTCCGAGATATGGCCGATGGCCACCCTTAATGAAACACCCTGTATATGCCCTCAAAAGTTTTGGTGTACATTTTTAGAGATCCTATAAATCGATGACAATGGTAAAATACTAAGCCGGCAATATATAAATTCTTTAATACTTTGACGGCTCCATGTAGCTGAAATTCCTTTTTAAATACTTCTAGTACAATCATTCTAAAATTTCAAAATGATAATTTTCCTAGGCCTAAGACAAAACATCGAAAATGTCACTGTGACAGCCGAACACCACGCACCGCCCCCTGACGTATTAAATGTCAATCAAACCATACCCAAGACTTCTTTCGACGAGTCGCACCAATCGTTGCAAATGCCAATCGAGGCTACTCCAGAGCAACGCCCCAACATTGAAGAATTAGAAATGGATTTACATCGATTGTTAAATATCAACATGCATAGGAATAATTCAGCAATTACAGATGCGATGGAAGCAAGGCCGAGTACTTCCAGGGAGCAACCGCATGAAAGTAGGAACGATTGGAACGATGAACAGGAGAATTCAAGACCAAAACAGTAAATATATTTATTTTTATCACTCAACAAAAAGTCTTACAAAGGTTGTATTTTAATTTACTACCGTCAAAATTTCTTTACAGATGCAAATTGATTGATGAGTTAAGAGAGAACGTCTACAAAGAAGTGGCTTCCCTAATATCAGCTAATGAAGCTAGACCTCATTTCCTCATACAACTATTTAAAGATTTGCAAAAGATCGAATCCGATTCTCTGCGACTTAAAATTTTGCAGTCTATCCAAAATATTTTAACTCAGTCGATTCACTACCAGCAAGCTTCAACTTCAAGACAGGTAATTGTAATATTTTAAAATCAACATAAACCATATTTATTAGTTTTAATATTTACATTAAAATAAATAATTGAGTTAACCATATACATATTTAAATATTTCTATTTTTTTATTGAATATTATTAACATTCAAAGTATTATTTTAGTTTTAAATATTTATTTTTATTCATTTACCTTGTATTTTTAATTAATTATATTTTACCACTTATGTTATTTAAGATGTTGTGATTAGTAGAGAATTCCTCATAAACTAACTAATGATTTTGGGATTGTTTTTGGAAAAAATAAATAAATAAAATACACTGTACTGATTCAGCAGTTGGTTCCTTGTGAAACATTTTTAATATATATATATATTATAGTACAACACTTATAGCTTTTTAATATTTCATTAGTATTTATTATAGAATTGCTCTACATATGTTTCGCCTTTCTTGGGCTTTTTCAAGCGTATACTTATGATACTAAAGTTAAATTCTAAATTTACAAATTTATATTTTTCTACCACTATTGTAAAATATTGAAAATAATAATTTATGTTACCTGGGAGCTATTCTTATTGTTTATTAGAGCCTATCATTGGGAATTCCGGGGTTAGTTGACAAAATACACCTTTCTAAAATTGGGGTATTTTGGAACATTTGTCGTTCATTAGTGGTCAGGGTTTTATTATTATGTAAGGATTTCTTTCTAATTGCTCTAAAAGTCTAAAAGGTCCATGGACATAGACATAGACATAAAGAAATCCTTACATAATAATAAAACCCTGACCACTAATGAACAACAAATGTTCCAAAATACCCCAATTTTTGATAGGTGTATTTTGTCAACTAACCCCGGAATTCCCAATGATAGGCCCCAATAAACAATAAGAATAGCTCCCAGGTAACAAATTATTTTTTACAATAGTGGTAGAAAAATATAAATTTGTAAATTTAGAATTTAACTTTAGTATCATAAGTACTCTTGAAAAAGCCCTAGAAAGGCGAAACATATGTAGAGCAATTCTATAATAAATACCAATGAAACATTAAAAAGCTTTAAGTGTTTTACTATAAAATATATATAAATAAATAAAAACTAGGTAATGAATTATTTCCAAGTCAGAGAGAGAGACGATGTTTTTGTCGGATTTCGTGCTAACCTCGTGACTGCAGCTCTTAATATTTGCTAGGTAAAAAGCTGGGCTTTGAAGAATTATAATAGACAAGTTACCTGTTTTCTTTATCATCGGCCAATTACCTATTTGACGTTGCTTACTTTTTAGCTAACGGAATCTGAGTCGGTAACTCTGTCTGAATCATCTGAACAAGCGTGGTCCAGGCCTACTAAGCAGTTTGCATCGGATATTTTAAATATGCGACTGGTAAGTTACCATTTTTTTATATTTACAAGTGCGAGATTGGTTTACTTTTCATATGTCATTTCATTGGGAATATACATTTTTATGTATGTTTTTTAGGAAGGTGACGAGCCCTTTTTACAGAATTCCTATAAAGAAATAGTATCATTGCTGGAAGCAAGTGAAGATGAAGTCATTGGAACTCATCTGTTAGTCAACATTAAACAAGTATTTCTAGAATCTGACTTGTTTGAAGATTCTGTAAAAGATACTGTGTTTTTGAAGCATTTTTCCAATGTTTTAGATGATGTTCTTGAACAATATCGTGGAAAACAGTAAGTTTTCTACAAATTGATGAGAAGGGTGCTACTTTTAAACCAATAAGGCTGAAGCCTTTGAAAATGGTAAACAGTGAAAAAAAATAATAGTATGATGAAACCCATTGGAAAAGGAAGAGAATATAACAAAAATAAAAGGAAAAATAATTTACGGGCGATCCGAGGTCGGGAAGTGGAAAGGGGTGAGTTTTTAAGGGTAGAAAACGATTTATCTCGATTTCCGGCAAAACTACAAGTCCTATGGAAAAATGTTAAATGGCAAAGTTGTAGGTAATAAAAAGATCTGCAACTTTTGTATTTACACTTTTTTACATAACCTCAAAATTTATGTGAAAAATTCAAATAACCAAGTTTTTGGTTTTTTATTTTTATCTTTTACAAAAAAAAATTTTTTTTTCACGCAATTTGGTGAAAACTTACCTTTTTATGTCCCAAACACACTGTAATTTTTTTGATTTAAAATATTTATTTTTTCACCTTATATTGACTTAATATCGAAAATTTTCACGTCAAAATGATATCTGCTTTTTTTAAAAAGTCGGTGGGCTTTTTTTGTTCGTTGAAATCTCTACTTTCTGATGGTGTAAAAAAAATATACATTACTATGGTAAATGTGATGAAATCCCCTTTAAATCCTACCTTTAATTATATTTAGAACAACTATTTTCGCATGTTTTTTGCGATCTTTATGTTTTATGGATTTGTAATTTTTTTGTTTATCAATGTAACATGTAATCTTACGTTTTTTGCGTAATTAAAGTATAAATTTTAATAAATAGCTCAAAATTGTACATAATGATTAAAAAAAAAATTCTGATTCGAGTTTTTTTCGTTTCTTTGCATTTTTTGAGAACATTTTTTGATGTCCCAAACACACTGTAATTTTTTTGTTTTAAAATATTTATTTTTTTACCTTATTTTTTTTGCATTTTTTGAGAACATTTACCATAGTAATGTATAGTTTTTTACACCATCAGAAAGTAGAGACTTCAACGAACAAAAAGCCCACCGACTTTTTTAAAAAAGCAGATATTTTGACGTGATAATTTTCGATTGAAAATTAGGGTGCTTTTTCGATATTAAGTCAAAATAAGGTGAAGAAACAAATATTTTAAATCAAAATGATTACAGTGTGTTTGGGACATAAAAAGGTAAGTTTTCACCAAATTTCGTGAAAAAAAAAAAAAAAATTTTTGTAACATAAAAATAAAAAACCAAAAACTTGGTTATTTGAATTTTTCACATAAATTTTAAGGTTATATGAAAAAAGTGTAAATACAAAAGTAGATCTTTTCATTACCTACTACTTTGCCATTTAACGTTTTTCCCTAGGACTTGTAGTTTTGCCGGAAATCAAGATAAATCGTTTTCTACCCTTTAAAACTCACCCCCTTTCACTTCCCGACCTCGGATCGCCCGTAAATTATTTTTCCTTTCATTTTTGTTATATTCTCTTCCTTTTCCAATGGGTTTCATCCTACTATTATTTATTTTGGTTTCAAAAATTATCGACCCTGGTCTACCATACGTCTGCTATACATTATTAAAATAAAATTTTTATGCTTTTTAGAGTGCACGACGTAAAAATTCATCTGATACAAACAATAGGAGATTTATTACAAGGCGAATTATCATTTATTCACCTTATACAAGAAACGATTCCTGAAAGTTGTTTGGTTCAAGAAAGAAAAGATTCCGGCCACTCCAATGCTATTTACAATGTGGCGAGTGCGTTGTTCGATCTTCCAAATCAAGGTATAAACTGCGCCAAGCTACACCAACAGAATTATGTAAACTTGTGTTTCTAAAGTTTTAGGTCCGTTACAGAATAATGACAATATCCAAAATGGCGACTTGGCAGAAGCCGACCAGAGCCGATTGGGTGAAAGTGAGTTGGAGGAGGAGGGGGCGGGAGGACTTTTGGAATCTCTTGATGAGGAATCGCAAGCCTTATCACAGGTATTATTTTCATATTTCATAAGCTGTCTGTATTACTTTCCAACATTATTCCTGTCTCTCTCTAAAATTACATCATCCGTTCCCTCAAAAACAACTGTGCCAGTAATTTATTTATTTATTTATTTTACATTGAGGAATACAAACAGGACGAACCCAGGAACAGTATTCACTAAATAAAAAATATACAGTGTGTGTATAAAGTCTGGAAACGGCTTAATAACATCACAATTTACTGGCCGATTTAAACCAAATTTGGTACAGTTGTGTAAGAGGATCTAACGCACCGAATGACGATATTGGCGTTGTTGCCAGCTTTTTAGTTTGTCTGGAATTCGAACGAATTTTATATTTTTAAATATAACACCCAGTATATTTTTATATTTTTAAATTCCACATAAAATTATAATTATTTTTTATTAAATGCATTATCAGTCTATACTTCATAGTTTCCGAGATATTGACTCTCGAAATGTGACATTTTTGAACTTTAACAGCTTATAACTTTCTAACAGTACGTCTTAGAGCAAAACGGCTTACATGTCCCTATCTTCAATTTTTATTATCTTCCCAAAAAAATCAACTTCCGGTTAAACCGGATGTAACTCGAAAGCAGGAAATATAGTTGTTCCGGTTTAACTGGAAGTTGATTTTTTTGGGAAGATAATAAAAATTGAAGATAGGGACATGTAAGCCGTTTTGCTCTAAGATGTACTGTTAGAAAGTTATAAGCTGTTAAAGTTCAAAAATGTCACTTTTCGAGAGTCAATATCTCGGAAACTATGAAGTATAGACTAATAATGCATTTAATAAAAAATAATTATAATTTTATGTGGAATTTAAAAATGTAAAAATATACTGGGTGTTATATTTAAAAATATAAAATTCGTTCGAATTCCAGACAAACTAAAAAGCTGGCAACAACGCCAATATCGTCATTCGGTGCGTTAGATCCTCTTACACAACTGTACCAAATTTGGTTTAAATCGGCCAGTAAATTGTGATGTTATTAAGCCGTTTCCAGACTTTATACACACACTGTATAGTTCTAACATAACATTATAGCAGGTTACTTACATAAAAAAATAAAGGTATATAAAAATATGTTTTTAATTTAAATATTAAACAAACTGTCAAAGGATCAGTGTTATTATACTAAAATTGAATTTATAAGATACTTCCTATGCAATATGATCCAAATAAAACTTGTTGAGTGCACTGGTTAGAGCCATCAGGGAAAGAAAACAGAGATATCCAGTTGAACCAAATTTGAAAGCGTATTATACGATTTACAGCAACGATTCAGAGGCGAGTTAGAGTGATAATTTGATGTACTGGGTTGAATATGGAAAAAAATCTGGTTTCGCGTGTTATAGGATGGAACGTTTATATTTAATAAATTAATAATTGGCGTTGAATCAATCATGTTGTTTAAAATTTTGTGGGCAAATTTTATGTCATACATTTGCTTTCTATCCTCAAGTGATAATAACTTTAGATTTCGTTTGCTTGAGGTAAAGTTGTCGTTTAAATAAAATTTATATCACAGATATTTTATAAACTTTTCTTGGACTTTTTCAATTTTACTGATATATACATCATATTGAGGATTCCAAATTACCGATCCAAATGAAAGTACACTATTAACATATGACCTGTATAATGTACGAATAGATTCTATTTTAAGATAGTAAGTAATATTTAATTAAGGTGGAAGTATCAACATGCTTGCCATCCTATAACCTATTTCGCGTATATTTATTTAATTTTTCTAGCTTTTACACAAAATTTAAATAAAATCATTATCGTCTTCATATTTTATAGGTAATAATTGACATATTAAATAAATATCAAGGAATTTCATTAAATATTTTAGGAGAATTGTATAGCGAAAAATATCGGTTAATATTTTTTTTAACATTATTATGTCATTGTTCTTTCACTATACAATTATCCCAAAATTAGCAATGAAATAAATTTTTGTAATGTCAGATATTACCTAAATATTGTACCGACGATATTGATTTTATTTAAATGTTAGTTAATCAAATAATAAACTAAAAAAAGCAACGCGAAATAGGTTGGCAATTGATGGAATGACGTTGTGAATTCCACCTTAAACCAGTATCTTTTATTTGTAGGGCCAGTCTGAGGAAGTTTTAAATGTGCCCTTAATTGATTTCCCTACAAATGGCGAAGGACTTGATCAAGTTCCAACTAGACTAGCCACTAAAGTCAAGTCCGAGTCAACAACACCAACGAAAGGTAAGAAAAAGTCCACGAATATTTTAAGTTATAATACTTTTTTTTTGTTCATCGCTTTTAATAATTTGAATTTGCACTGATTTTTTGCCTCAAGTGCAAGTTAAATAACGTTTTCTCTTTTAGATTTATTAAATTCGCAGCATGATCAGGAGCCATATTGAAATAGACATGGGTTGGTTTTTAGAGCGTATTTTTAATATTAGGACCAGAATTTCAGAGATTTCCGACTGTCATAATATATTATACTTATTCAAATAATGCTTGGTAAAAGGAAGCACAGGAGGAAAAGGTGTGTAATTGCTTATAACATAGCTGCTCAATATTTTTAATTTATTACCTTCAAATACTGAAGAAGTCAACTGATAACTAATATGATATAGACTGATTTAAAAAGTGCAAGAATAAAATGATTCACACAATATTTTATTTAAGAAATTTGGTATGCCGATATCTTTTAGTTTTTCATACTATTTTTATAAATAACTATTGTGAAAACATGATATGCAAATTACAGAAAATAAGGTAACGATATCAGTCGGAGGACCAAAAAAAAATTAAATTGAAGGAGTGAGAAATTTTAAGAAATTCAGGAATTTCAATTTTCATAAAAGACTTGTCTGTTCTGATTATTTTCCTCTTAAAGAGTAATTTTAGTCTACAGGTGTTCCTTGCCAAAATTAAAATTTTTATTTTAGAATAAAAGTATGATAATATTGACATTTTATGCTGAGAGCATGTAAATAATAAAACGCAATAAAGTAAATTTAATTTTTTTTCGGTTCATAATCTGTAAAATTTTTTTGCACATCTTTAAACGAATGTGATTATTACGAAAGTGATGCAAGTTTGGAAGATTGTTTTAACTTTTTGTTTTTGTAATGTTTAAGGAAGTTTTATTTTAGCCATTTTATTGCCACGTTAGGTATTTTATTCATTTAAGTTTTGCTTTTTATATGTAATCTTAACTTTAAATAAGTATTCCACTTGTTGGACAATTTTTGTAGTCTCGATAGTCGATTCTTTAAACAAAAATATATCAGATTCCTGGCCCCTAAAGAAAAAATTTCGGACTGCTGGAAAGAACGCGTCAATACGAATCTTCCGGAGCAAATTTCTGTCTTAAAAAATAGACTAGCAAGATTGCAACGTGTCCCTATCTGTAAATATAATAAATTATAATTATTAATATTCTCAAACCACAGCATAATTAAAGGATTGTGTAACAATAAAGAATATTTACTTAATTTTTTCGTTTCCTTTCCTAAACCCTTTATTTTTTATTATTAAAAAAATAAAAATTTGTGGTTTAGTAGTGTGAGCTAAAGGAAAATCTCATTATCTGTGAAACACTTTATTTTGTCCATATTACTTACTTTATAAATTTATTAAAAATAGGAAACTACACATTCTAATGAGATTTGTTTACATACATTTGAAACTAATGTAATTGTTAGTAAATGAACTACCTATATACATTTTGACATCATTAACCAAATCAACATAGAACACAAAAGTAAAATGCATCTATAAAAGTCCATCTTAAGAGCACTTATTCCATATGAGTAAAAGTGTGTGAAACTACAAAAAAACTATTGGATAGAAATTGTTAAAATTTTGGAAATTTAAAAAAAAAATTTTGTCACCTTGTTACCTATGAAAATCAATGATAAGTGCTCTTAATTTTATTAATCTTCTATTATACAAAAATTATTACTAAATTACCTGAAAACAGTATCCATATAGGTATTTTTCTTATATTTGCACCTTAATTAAGTAAATCAAAATTCAAGTCAACATAATATTCTAAAAATATTTTCGTTAATTTTTATAAAGTGACATTTATGTGATACAGGCAAGAGAGATTACCAAATTGTGTACATTGATTGCTTTGATTAAATTAATTACTTAATACAAAAACCTAACTAAAAGTGTTAAGGTGAGATTTGGCAGACCATAAAATCTTTAGGTATATTCGACATAAGTTACTCATTACCCAACATAATGAGTTATGTAAAATTGCCTATATATTACTTGCTATCCAATGGTAATAACTGCATCCATGAGTTTCTCTTAGAAGATCCTCGTCCAGTATCGATTTTGATGGTGAACATCTTTGCACTAGATTGTTTGGCTTTGGCAATTCTAAAAAAAATGTCATGTTTAATGCTAAAACCTCACATTGGACTCAAAGGTTTGTAGAATTGAGTTGTGATAGTTTCTACAAAGGTCAATATAATTTTATCCAATAAGACTAATTTAGTGGTAACAGTAAAGAGTGACAAACAAAAATAATTAATTATGAAAAAATGGACTGCAAATTTTAATACATACAATATTGTTAAGAAATGAATTTAGACCATGCCATAATACCCTCCCAATTTCGTAGCCTAAACCAAATCTGAAACAAAATAAGATTCATATTCATTTCGTGACAAAATTTCTACATTTAACCGAGGATACACCTACATAATAGCACCCAAAATATAAATCACATGTTTACTTAAGTTATAAGGATAAATAAAAATACTCATGAGATTGGAATAAATTTTCCACAAAAGTAAGTAATAATTCGTATAGAGTGAAGTCATACTTATATTTGCCATGTTATGTTATTTGATTTTTATTACTAAAATAGATGGTTTGGGATTATAAATACCAAAAATAGTACCCAGTGCGTTCCTAAAATAACGAATGACTCAAAAAGTGAAGTGTGAAGACGGGACCACTCAATTTGTTCGATTTTGTGCGTCATGGGAACCACATGGAAACTTACCATTTTGGCGCCTTTTTTTACAATGAAACCCGGTTGCTTCTGTATCATTTCTTGTCCGTTTTCTACTAATAAGAGGGCTTCCTAATTGTGTAGTGTCCATTTCGTCGTTGGGCTTGCCCAAATCATCTGTATGCATCGACTCGGCGGTGTTTTGAGCGGCAGTTAACGGTTGATATCCGTAGTAAACATTTGAAGATACGGAGAATAACATTTGCTTCTGGTTATCACTAACATCGTTGTAAGGAGTCTGGAAACCATTGAGACATAGAGCCTCATTTGAAGGGGTTCTTGAAAGATTTTCACGCATTTTTATAAATCTCACAAAGCACACAAACAACTAACTTTATTTGAGGTTAGTAGCACAGAGAAACCCTGGGAAATTGAAAATATGTCGCTTGTAGTACAGAAGAAATAAAGGTTAGTAAATTCTAAAAATCACATGATAGGTACTTTCCATTTGTTTCTTTTAAACAGCAAAGCAAAGTAAAAATCTTTGCTTAGCTAAGTTAAATTTTTAAAAGCAGCTACCAACTTCGCCGTCGGCTTTGCTTTACCATTTACGAGAAGCTTAAGGGATAAAGGGAACTCCGCTATATATAGGAAAAATCGATCGAAGAGGATGTGTTAGGTGGCACAGAGAAATTACAGGTTGAATTATTATTCTTGCCACAAAGGAATGATACGTTGACCTATTACTGTTCATTCGATTCCCGTGGCGTTTCTTGGTCTCCCCTCCAATTTCCGTGGGTGTTTGTTGTTATATTTATTGATTGGCTTGTAGTTTCGCATAATTTTGTTACTTTTTAGGTTTTCCAGGAATTTCAAGAGAAAAACGAGTATGTGTTGTGTAAAAGTGTAATGTATTCCACTTGATTTGAGCTAAGCTTTTCAATAAACCAGTAATAAAAGTCGAGGGGCTATAGAACACAAGACCCCAATACCAGAATCAAATTAAAATAATTTTGTCTTACCAATGTTAGAAAATATCACTGCCAGGTTTATCTGATTTGGTAATTTAATTCCGTGTTGCTTATTTGTTAATTAATTAATTGATTGAGCATGTTAAGAATTGACAAACTGAATAAACCTTTTAAAACGTCCATAATTAATATGCAAACAATTTTCAAATAATAAATTACGTTCTACAGTTTGTTGTTATGAAACCAATATTAAATTTTAAATTTTTGTTAATTAGAGATTAGATCATGATTTTTCTATTTTTTAGAACATGGCAAGTATTGAGACTGATGATGCAGATGATAGCCAACAAAATAAAAGGATTTATAAAAATCCTTCAAACTATCCTTTTAATTGTCACTGTGGGAAAAATTTTAGCTTCAAAAAGCACTTTAACGCTCACAAAAAGAAAGTGCACAAGGATTTTAGTGAATGTAAAAATTTACCACCTAGACAACCAAGAACCTGTTCTTTAAATTTGTGTAATTTCTCAGCATTCTTCCGTGAGGATATGGTAAAGCATTTTGAAACAATTCATGGCATTTCATTTGTCGAAGAAAACCTTTCTTTCCCAACAGAAGCTGACTTTGTAACTTGGAAAAAGAAAATGGAAGAAGAGACAGTTTCAAAATATGTTATGAAAGGTGGAGTAAGGAAATATGCTAAACATAAAATTACCAAATATGGTTGTCATCGATCAGGGTGCTATGTGACCCGTGGGAAAGGTATTCGATCTTTAAAAGCTAAAGGGAGTGTCAAAATAAATGGTTTCTGTCCTGCAAGACTAACTCAACAGGTCCAGAACGATGGCACTTGCACTGTGAAATATTGTGGCACCCATGTAGGGCATCAAAATGAGTTAAAGTATTTAACACTATCATCCCGTGAAAAAGAGGAAATAGCTAAGAAAATATCATTAAACATTTCATTTGATGAAATTTTAGACCAAATTAAAGAATCCAATCCAGACTCATCACAAAGGATTCAACTGCTAACAAGAAAAGATCTGTATAACATTGATGCATCATATAATTTGCATTCAAAAGGCCCAGGACACAAAGATGTTGCTGACAGTGTTGATGCATGGGTCAAGGAGATGCAACGCAACGGTGATGGTGTTTTATACTATAAACCTCAAGGTACTTACCTGCAAGAATATCCTGAATTAAAATCAGAAGACTTTGTCTTAATTATCATGACTGCTGCCCAACAAGATAGTTTAAGAAAATTTGGTCATGATTGTATTTGTCTGAATAGAACGAACGATCTGAATAGCAGTGACTATGAATTAAATACATTATTAGTACTAAATGAATTAAGAGAGGGATTCCCTTGTGCTTTTCTCATTTCCAACAGATCAGATATACATGTCTTAAGTTTATTTTTTTGTCAGATAAAGTTAAAAATGGGAAAAATGGACCCAATCAAAGTGTTCATGTCTGATGTGGCAGACGCTTATTTTCACGCATGGATCAATATAATGGGTACTCCAGAAAGAAGGTAAATTCTATCAACTTGTATATTTTTTTTACTTAACAATACAATATTTATTTTTTAGGCTCTATTGTACATGGCATGTTGATCAGTCATGGCGGAAAAACTTAACTCAAATTAGAACTAAACATACACAGGTAGGTTCTTCGATGTTATTAAATAACCAAATATTAATAAACCCAGCACAACACCAACATCTATATCAAATTACTGTGAAGCAATGTGACTGGTTATGTATGTTATGTTTGTCCTACAAATAAATGGGTTCTTGTATAGTGTAACCAACATATCGAGTCCATTGATGATTACATGATACCTAACAAACAGAATCCAGAGAATTTTGGAATTCTTGTGCATAACACCTGATCCATTTTTAGGCTGCCATTTACAAACATCTGAGAACATTGCTAACTGAACGCGACGTAAACGCCTTTCATAGAATGTTGTATGAATTCAGTAGGAATTATGATCCAGAGTTGGCCGAATTTATCAAGTATTTCCAAGCCCATTATAATAATAATTACATGTATTGGGCATATTGTTATCGCCCTCCCGCCGATCTAAACGCAAACATGAATTTAGAAAGAATGCACAAGACCATACAGTATGTATTTAAAGGAAAAAAAGGACAAAGGCTAGAGAGAGGAATATCCGCAATCATGCGTCTAGTGAGGGGCCAACTAAATGACAGACCACCCATTGGTAAGTTCAAAGTATTTTTGGTAGGTTCCCAAGTATTACGTGAAAATAATAAAGTGTATAAAAAATGTTTATGGCTGAAAACCGCATAAACTTTGTAAATTGGTAATTTAATTAAGGTTTATTGTACTACAAGAGCTTAGCTTAATAAGGCAAAAAAAAAACAGGAGTAAATGTCTTTAAGTGCTCTTCGTTTTTAGTGAATAAAAAAGGGAAGAGCCCCAGTAAGGCCACAAATATAAAAACAAGACATAAGACCATGGAGAAGATGGATATAAGTAAACTGACAGCTACTGTCAATGGCTGGGAAGTATTGGCAGATACTGGCTTAGAAGTGTACCAAGTACAAAGGCAAGAAACCAATTGTATTAACTGCAAGCTCGTTTGCAGAGATTGTGACATATGTATACATCAATTTAAATGCTCATGTTTGGATTCGGCTGTAAAATTCAATATGTGTAAACATATTCATCTAGTGGCCAGATCCATCAATGGAATACGCTTTCCAGAACCAAGAAGTAAGTGGTTAATATAATCATATATGGGTGAGGAGGTCAATTTGACTTTGATTACATTGAACTTTGGGAGTCTCATCCCCTAAACCACCACTCTCACACCGTTTGTTGTAGCCTAAGAATTCAGTCTGTCCTAACTTATTTAACTTTTAAAAAAGTATTTTCTAAATAACTTTTAATTGGCCTATTAGAAAATAATAAAATTTATAGATATTAAAATGAAATGTTGAGATTATGCATAAGAGATGAGTCTGAATTTATTGGCATAATTTTCAATTTGTTAGCACTTCCGGTTTGACATGAAAATAAATGAAAAAAATTGACTTGAAATAAACCAATGACATTACAATTTTAAATTAAAACCATATTGGTGTTCAAAACCATTCCATTGTTTTTCAAAGCCGCCTTTATATTTCTTTAGAAAAGACAGGGCGGCAATAATGCCCGCTTTTAAATTTTTCAATGTCAATTTTAAAATAGCATAAGAGTGTATGGTATCAAATGTTGGAAAAAAAATGCTCGTTTTAAATATCCTAGTGAAAGGTACCTACCATCGTTCCATTTGGAAAAATGGAGTAAACGTCGAGAAAACAAAATTTCATTTTTTAAACGCTTGTGAAACTTAGAAAGTCAATTATTATGACATCATTTTAATTTTCATATACTATTCGACTATAAATTAACAGATTTAATTAATTTGTAGCACGCTAGATTGAAAAATAAACATAAAAATGTTATAACACGTCAAAAAATGACAAGTGGGGTGTCATTTTACTCAGAATGTTATGCTGAATCGCAATAAGTAAAAATTTACCAGATGTCCCATTTAAAATACCAAAGTCAAGGTGACTTCCGGTCAAACCGGAAGTACTAACAAATTGAAAATTATGCCAATAAATGCAGACTCATCTCTTAAGCAGAATCTCAATTTCATTTTAATATCTATAACTACAGAAAAGTTATAGGGGTGAACGTCTTTTGAGAAACACCCGGTATTATCAATATTTCGCATCTGCATGAAATAGATTGTAGAAAACCAAAATTAATGTTTAATAATTTCAGAAGCAGTAGAACACATTCCCCGACCGGTCGTTCATCATGACTATGAAGACGACAATAATGGCGGTGAATGGGAACTTCCAGAGCTATTCCAGAATGATTGTCAGGTTCAGGAATTAGCAGCACGTCGAGAGAGATTACAGATCTCCTTTAAAGAAACTTTAAATACAGTCTCTTTAGCTGAAGAGTTTGAGGTTGTCGAAAAAGCTCTCGCCTCAATCAAATCGACATTGGCCTCTATGAAAGACGCACGATTCGCTTCATTGCAGGCCAATAGTTTTATTTCAAATCCTAACATTCCGCAAAGGAAGCCGTTTCCGATTAAGAAAAAAGGCGGTAAAATAGCCAGTAAAAAATTCTTCCCCTACCTGTGATGTGTGTTTTTTATATGACCACATGCACCGGTTATGTACATTTATTTAAGCGTTGTAAATAATACCAGTGTTTTATTAAAAGTAAGTCAAAATAGAACTTGTTTTATTGTATTTTTAGTAGGGTTGGGATTTTGACCGTCAAAACCTTTTGTGGTCAATTGAGCAAGCCCCGGTCAAATTCCTCAGTTTTGTAAAAAGAATCAAAGCCAGGAGTAATTACATAAACGTGTCTTTATTAAAACAGCTAACAAAAAATAAAGAAACCACTCTGAGGTACAAAAAACACAAAAATGACACATAAATATGTATAATATTAATCTAACAATACTAAATTACTAATGAAGTAATTAGTGAGTGACTGATTGATGATGAAATGAGATACTATTGGCAGTACTGGTCTTGGTAGATAGCTTAGAAAAAGGTACATCATCTTCGTCACTGAACTCACCCCCGGCATTGCCTTATGTTGTTCCGAATCTGAATCACTCGTTTTATCCTCACTACTGAAATTTAGCGCTGGTTCCTCCGAATTTCCATTTTTTTTATATTTCCACTGCCACTTAACAGCTTTAAGTTGTACTTTATATAAACAAGCTTTCCTGAGCGAATG
The DNA here is from genome assembly GCA_963969555.1 of Polydrusus pterygomalis. Classification (NCBI taxonomy): domain Eukaryota; kingdom Metazoa; phylum Arthropoda; class Insecta; order Coleoptera; family Curculionidae; genus Polydrusus; species Polydrusus pterygomalis. The sequence continues at coordinate 11,910,595 of OZ018379.1, forward strand.
TACAATGCCCCATGAGGACCAATTTCTCTCACAAAAGGCTGCAAAAATTTTTGACCCGGTCAAAATCGGTCAACTGACCAGGCACAACCCTAATTTTTAGTATACTTATACAGTGTGCAACATATGGGCATTTTTTTTATTACCGATTTCTCAGAAAATTTTATTCTTGATAAAAGTTATATAGTCGATAATAATATTTGGTGCACTTGGAATGGTTGCTAGTCAAACGGCGTACAGGGTAGGTCAAAAAATATAAAACTTTTACAAGAATAAAGTTTTTTAATTAACATTTAAAATAAAAATTTGCAGTTTAAATCAGTTTTTAATTTGTATATTATCATTACTAATCTTTTATTTTGTTAAAAATAATTTTTAGGATATTTTAAAGTTGTGTTTAATGTCGTTGCAACAAACATAAAGTTTGTGATTCCTTCGTAAATTAAAAAGTCAAGTTAATTTTACAAATATGCTTGAATTTGAACAAATATGTAAAATTGATTTGATTTTGATCAATTTTTGAAGTTCTTTACGGTAACTATAAAAAAAATTTTGGAAAATATTAATGTGTTGTAAAACTTATTTTTATTTTAGGTCACGTTTTTGAATCTATGCATAACTTTTAATTCTAAACAACTTTTCTTAATAACATTTTGCTGAATTTTCTGAAATAGGGGTACTTTATTCTTGTACAAGTTTTATATTTTTTGGCCTGCCCTGTATACGCCGTTTGACTTGCAACCATTCCAAGTGCACCTTATATGATTATCGAACATGCACCAACTTTTATCAAGAATAACATTTTTTAAGAAATCGGTAATAAAAAAATTGCCCATTTGTTGCACACTTAAACAACCACACTGTATACTATATTCAGATTTCATTTACGCCGGGGTAACCGACGTCATGTCTTTCTCCTCACCTGCTGCTCTATAAGCAAATCTTGTTAGTTTATTTTATGTTTACCCCGACGTAACTGAAATCTGAATATAGTATAGTTTAAGCTACCGTCCATGATATGTTTAAAAATATGCAACAATTAAAAAAAAGTTAATTTTAATATTTTTATTCAATGTAATATATTTTATAAAGTGTATTACCAAAACATTTAGGTCAATACAATCTATGAGAAGTCAGGTAATGCTACATTAACAAAAAAAAAATACTTAGGCTTAGTTTAAATATACACATATTAAAAAAAAAAAAACTATTAACACTCAGGCAATCCAAAGGGTTATTAAAAACATAACCTAAAATGCCTAAAATTGCAATATTTCCCTAATCAGTTTGTTCATGGGTATTTAAAAAAATATGTGCAATTGACTTATTTCTATAGGAGGGGTTATTCTGCCATTTTTAATATAAGACCGTCTAGCAGGTATAGGCGTATGACTTCCCAGGCACATAGATAGCTTTTTTCCAGGAAGGGGTACACACACACACACTCTCGTATCTAGGATTTTTTTTGGGGGAGGCAAACAGAGGTGTAAAGCGCGCGCGCAGGCGTAAAATTTTTTGGACAACGCGTAAAATTGGTCAATAATAATAATTAATATAATTTTTTTCTTGACATCATATTTCGTTTATTTTTGCGCGGACAAATACTCTTTGAGTAGCCATTACCTACAGTTTTAAGTTTAAAAAATTTAGTTGAACAAAAGCAAAAGTATTAGGTAGGTACATATGTATGCCGGTGCTCCCACATAAAAAATAATAGTTTTATAAACCATTTAAAATGCTAGCATAGTAATGATAGGGTAATTAATAAATTTAAGCATTAATTGATGACAAGCCGGTTTGGGGGCACTGTCCCCCGGTACCCTCCCCCCTTATCTACGTGCCTGTGACGTCCTAGCAGAGAGCGACAGAAAAACCTACACTAGATCAGTGATAGTGTCAAAATTTCTATTTGTTATTTCAAGTTTTTTCTAGTAAGCGTACACAAGGGAGATGTAATAACCACGCCTACATGCATAAAATCAATCTCTTATGCCATTTGTGATGTTTGCCCCTGATGAAACATACGAAAACATTAAAATAAATTAAGAGTATGTAGTAAAAAAGTTAAAAGTAACATAACTTTTTCCTACAATTGTTGATTCTAAGAACGATCAAGCAACGATAGACCACGTATATCATTCATAAACGCAGCCGAGCCAAATTTCTTTAATCATTCTGTCAAAATTGTCATATTTAATTTTCTCACTTTGACTTGCTGCCGCTAGGAGGCAGACGTTGCCATTTTTCGCAGATTCTACACCATTCTGAAATATTCCGAAGTTCCGAACTAACGTGGAACACGCGACGAACTTGGATCTTTACATCCGACGTCTTGTTGTAATAAAGAGAATGAGATGAGACGTATATCTTGCTCTGTCGTTAGTTAATACATCCAGACCAAAACCAGCTAAATAATGGCAAAACCAGCAGGTATATTAGTAGTTGTTTGTTATGTCATATTACAATACAAGAAGTACAAATTCCTAAATTGCCACACTGACAAATTTGGGATTGATTACTGTAGGTTCACAAGGTCTCGAGCAGTAATATGACATAATAACACCTATGCCGAATTTATTGATCTGAATTGAATTATGGTGTGAATTATTGATAAATTAAAAAGTTTACCAAGAAATAATAACTGGGCAATATACTACCCTACTTTTGATAGAAATATATGTATTTGTTATTCCAAGACAGTATCCAGTTAAAAATTATTTAGGCATTAAACTAAATAATAACAAAAAATAATTATTTCTAAAACCGTTTCCACTTCCACTGTTGTTAAAATAACATTTTACACATACAGTTACTTTAAATCGATCAAGGTAGCTTTTAAAATACTTGAACTAGTGAAGACGGGCATAAAAATATTAAAATTTAATGGTTTTTGGACGTGATTCTAGTCTGCAAAAATAAGTACACTTACAGATATTTTAGTTCAAACTCTCATTTAAAAGCTTTTAAATTTATAGGCCTAAAACAATAATTATTGCGAAAACAAAATAATTACTCGGAACTGTCACGTGCCCGTAAATTCCCAATAGTAAAAGTATTTTTCACCCTAAATGGTATCGACTTATTGACTGCAATAAATCTACCTGTTTAATCCCATTGTTATACACAATCAACAAGCAAATACACTACAGGGTAGGACTTTAGAAATTTAATTCGTAATAATATATTAAATGTGAAAAATTAAAGATGTTATCGCAAGCACAAGATAGTTAAATATTACCTGCTATAATTACAAATTATAATCCGACTCTGACCGACAGTTTATTTGCATTTTTATGGCCGAGCTCTTGCAAAACGTCCCAGGTAGTTAAACGGAGTCAACCATTTATTGTGAAATATACTTTAAGTACTGCATACATATTTATATGAATTGTATGCTGCCTCGACAAGTTAAATTTAGAAGGTGCTTGCAATGACTGTGACCGTGAATTAGGTGGAATTTCTTACCATATGGACTGTTTTTTTAACTTAGATTACCCATAAAAAACCTCATTAGAAAAAATTATGTTCAGCAACTAAAATATCTGTTGTAAAATACGTCTACTATAGTTTTAACAAAACAAGCTATATTATAAGTTACATGCGTCTTATTCCTGACATATATTTCCGACAACATGAATAGGTAACTTATTTTAAACAGCAATAACTAACCATATCCATATATATGGGTCTTTTTCCTCATTTTACTACATCTTAAGCTAGAATAGGTTATACGAGCATATTAGATATATACAGTTATAGACACCACCTGAATAATATTGCTATATTACAAAGGTAAAGATTAACAAACCTGTACCATGGCTCATTTTAATGATCTTTGTATGATGTAGATAGAAAATTTATAAAACAGGCAATAGTACAAATAATTTAATATTTCCATTAAAGAATAATTTGATCTACACTGGGGTGGGGTGATTTTTTTCATTGTTTTAATAAATAATTTAAGGATTGCTATAAATCCTAGAATGTTTCTATAGACAATGTTTTAAGAGTTAGAAGTGTCGCATTCGCTATTTCGTTTTTTAAGGTTAAATTTTTTTTTTATTCCCAACCAACTAAAGGAACTCGCAGACGAACAGTCTCTCCGAGCAAAGCAGCCAACAAAGTCTTACTCTGGGCTACTTAAAAGTGTATTACAGGGGCATAAGAAAATAAATGGTAATTGAACATTATTTTTTTTATATTTCGTTACTTCTTTTATGTGTGTAATTGGTATCCAAAAGGAACTAAAAAATATTAATCAAAATATTAAATAATGAATGCGACACTAGCCCTAGATCTTAAACGGTAGAGCATTGAATAAATTTTTAAAAAAACTCACCCAATTCTACTTGATATAATACAAAAATAAAATTTTTAATGTAATATTTATTAATTATTTAAAAATACTGAACAAAAATGATAAGACAGCCGATTAATATGTAAGGATTTTTGATAAAATTTATACAAATACGTTTTAAACAAAAAACTAATCATTCGTTAAATGGACCTAATTATTATAAATTTCCCATATCAGCAGGTGAAAAATGATGGGAATAAAATGCAGCTTTTATGCAGAATTTTTATTTTCTAACTCAAATTGTAAAAAAAGGTACTTGGGCCCCTTGCTTGCTGACTACCTGATTCTATATTTTAATTCCAGTAGTTTAGCTTTACCTTATGGCTTATGCGTTAGAAAAGGGCACATAAGTTCAAAAAAGAGCATGTATATGGTTGGCCTATTATACATTAGGTAAAGTATTTTTCACCCTAAATGGTATCGACTTATTGACTGCAATAAAACTACCGGTTTAACCCCATTGTTATTATTTAATCAACAAGCAAATACACTACAGGATAGGATTACCTGCTATAATTACAAATTATAATCCGACCCTGACCGATAGTTTATTTGCATTTTTATGGCCGAGCTCTTAAAAAACGTCCCAGGTAGTTAAACGGAGTCAACCATTTATTGTGAAAAATACTTAACTTCTTTCTACAGTCAATATTAATTTAATCTTTATTATTTTGAGTACATCCATTTAACGAACAAATAAATAATCAAAAATTATGATGAATAGAATGTTACTTATCCTCTTTAGTAACGAATCAACAAATTACATTTATTTTGGGGCGAATTTGTTGAAAAAAACTGAAATCTATTGCACCATGTAACACTTTCTCACTATGTGTAGTAAATAATTTTTTATAAATCAGTAAAGTTATTCCGCAGTGCACATTTTCTTAACTTACTGTCGCAAAACAATTTTTTTTTAAATCCGGTGCAATTTGCTGTTATAGATATTTCCCAAAACTGGCTATAGGCAGGTAATTATTTTGTATACAATATATGACACCAGAACATAACAATTAAGTTTAACAAGTTGTTACAATTTCCAAAAAAAAACCTCTGCATTTAAAAAAAAATTTAAAGTCAATTGTACAAAGCGTTTTTTTTTAAATTGAATTTTATAAACTTTTACGGGTATTTTTTGCAATATTTTCCATAAGCCTTTTCTAAAACTAGAACAACTTTTTAAACTTTATTGTCGTTTCCAGGTTTTTCCAATAAATTTTCCGAGTTATCTCTAGTGTGATATGAAACACAACAAATGACAATGCTATTTTCAATTTTCCAAAATGTTTTTAGTAAGAGGAGAAAACAAGCATAAATCAACACGATCCCCATAACTGGAAATTTTAGGATATTTGCATTTAAGTACTTAAAGTTGTAGTTTTTGGGTTCGCTGTGCTATAAAGTTACTATTAATTATATCTTTATGGCATAAAAATCCAAACGCATCTGGCCCCTAAATATCTCCCCGAATTGGCAGGTAAATAGTAAAGCCGTTTTAAAAGTCAATAAGCCCCTAGCAAACAAATTGTGTTCATAAAAAATTACAATTCCTAATTGTTTTTATTGAATTAAACCCTTATATGTGCTTGAAAAAGTTAATACCTCAATTAGGTAACCTTGATAGTTGTAAATTTTTAATATAAACGCAAATATGGGCCAATAATAACGGTTTTATTAGCCTACACTTTATTGTTTTTTATAAAACCATTATTAATGGAAAATACTGTACATGTACAACTGTATTTGTGTAGTTGCCAGCTCAAAATAGGATTGGATTAAGTACGTATAAGTTGCACTGTTATTTTTACGTATGAAAACAAGCTTTTTTAATAATTCATAACTGAGTGCTCGTTTTCTTTTAACTTGTTTGAGACAGAAAAACGTAGGTAAGCACTTACAGTACAGGACTATTTTGCATTGACAAGGTACCCAATACGAACATCTGAAACCACTAAAAGAAAAACTGTTTAAAAAAAAACATTTTTCTACATTTTTATAATAATAAACGCGTCCATAAGTACCACTACGTTAAGCATTTAAAAACCAGTTTTATGAGTATTCTATTTACCCATTACCCATTTTGAGTTGGCAAATCTTTGAAAATAATCATATTATGTTAATTTGAGGATATGGAAAATTTCATAAACAATGTTCAATTAAACAACAACATTTTCTCTAATTTAAAACAATAATATACGTAGAATTATTTTCTTAATATACATTAAAACAGCAAGTGCGACTGCATAATTAATCCGCATTCAGTTTATAACAGTCTGGCACATGAGTATCATTTTTTACACTGACGGGTATATCACAAATTTAATGATGAAACGGAGTTTCATGCAGAAAAAAATATATTAACACGCACACACCTACATACATACGTCCATACACACATTTATTATACTATTTTTCACCTATATAAAACTTTTTTTTTAATTAAAACAGGTAAGTATTGAATCAGATGCATATGTTTAATTACAAAATAGAACAGGAAGCCGAGCAGCAGCTACTGTTCCCACCTTTACTTTTTTGTCTTTGATCTGAAAAAAAAACATTGTTGATTTATTTTAAATCATAAATATGCACTACACAAATAGTCCATAAAAATTAGGGTTGCGATTTAGAAGAATGATCGATATGGTCGTATCCTCAGACCAAGCACTAGTGCTTGGTCCGAGGTCGTATCTCTCATTTGGGACACACTGTATAAATTTTTTTTTATAAAAAATACCACAACTTAAAATGTTGATACCCGTGTCTAAGCGTTTTCATCAAGAAAAAACTGTAGGTAGTACTGGATTAACTGAATTTATTCCATGTCATAAACAATAATGTATACAAATACACTGCGCGGCATATTTAACGCATAACGAAAGAATTGCCTTAACTTTGATGTTATATATTTTCCAAATTTGTGGTTCGTTTTTAATTAACTTCCTTTGTTGTTTTGCCTAAAAAAGTAACTTTGGTATTATACCGGGTGATATAAAACTGTTATGTTTTTTTACGGACATTCAAAACACCCTGTCGAATTTACTATCCATTGCAAGTTATCGTAATTACAGCCAAATGGAAGTCCCATGTTTCCTTTACATTTTCTTTTTTGATTCATTGGTTTATCTCTGTTTTTTCATGAAATATTCAATTTTTAGTTCAACGTGATTTTTATAAAAAAATGTTTAGTTAAAAAATCCAAAATAAACGAAATGCTTTGATTAATGCAACAGCAAGAAAAAACAAATTATAAAATATATAAAGATTCAATAACAGTATTAATTAATTTTATTGAATCCATAAACAGGGCAAAAAATACAGGGAAAAAAATTGTAATTTCTAAAGGAACCTATTTAAAAAAATTAAATATGAATAATTAGTAGCGAGTATTGCGCCCCCTTGCTCTAATGACTGCTTCGCATCTTCTTGGCATACTTAAAGTCAGATTTCTGATTTCATTAAAAATTTATTAGAAATTGCAAATGCAAGTATGCAAAGCAAACTAAAAACTGATAAAGTGAAAAATTAAACCTGATATTGCTCTTGTTACATGTCACTTTATGACGTTTCTGGGTAATCTTTCATTTTCATAGCCAGCTACTTTTCCGATAAATGCATTTTATGTCAATAAAATCACGTTGAACTAAAAATTGAATATTTCATGAAAAAACAGAGATAAACTAATGAATCAAAAAAGAAAATGTAAAGGAAACATGGGACTTTCATTTGGCTGTAATTGCGATAACTTGCAATGGCTAGTAAATCCCATGGGGTGTTTTGAATTTCCGTAAAAAAAAACATAACAGTTTTATAACACCCGGTATAATACCAAAGTTACTTTTTTAAGCAAAACGACAAAGGCAGTGATATGCTTAAGGAGAAAACCTACAATTAGAAAAAAAAATCATTAAAAACGAACCACAAATTTGGAAAATATATAACATCAAAATTGAGGCAACTTTTTCGTTATGCGTTAAATATGCCGCGCAGTGTATATTATGTATAACCATAAAAAAATAAAATCAAGAAAAACCATCCAATATAAACATTTTACATCTCATAATTGTGTAATGAGTTACGCCAAATGTTGCCTGTGATATACATTTACTGAACGCAAATCTCCGTCTAGAGCACTTCGCTTCTCGGCCTTGCGCCCCGTTAGGTGGGATGTCTACGTTTACTTAGTTTATGGTATAACATGGGTGCTTCCCTGAGCTTTTTAGTAGGTATACTTTGCTACTCTCTAGTATGAGTTGCATCTAGATTTTATCTAATTTGATCCAGAGTTTAAATTATTTAACTTATTTATAACTTATAAGTTAAACTAGTCTAACTCACAGCCTCTGTAACGACTGTAGTATGTTACTAAGGACAAGGACCCCAAAAAATCACACACAACTTGGTCACTATTTCATTAGTTCTTCGTTTAATCCAAAAACTGGCCAAATACCCATACCAAAAGGTTGAATAGAAAAAGAAATATGGGCAAATTCGACCAAATTGCGTATTGGGTTGCTTTTTGAATAATACGAAAAATAAACGAAATGTTGATAGGAAAATGAAATGGGGAATACCTCACTACTGTTGGCTCTTAATGCTTACCTTGCGAATTTGGTTCTGGCAGATTTTCCCTAGGTACCAAATGCATGACAGTGGTCTTTCCGAAAGGTAGGCCTAGCGCACCTAAGGTCACGTTACTGTGCAAAAATCGTCCCTGGTAAATGAGCCTAAGTATTTCAGCCTTCGATACCGCTTCTTGACGCCAATCTTTTATAAAAAATGAATAAGTTAAATCTCTTATGCCTGCTTTATTCCTCCCATTTAACATTTAATTTAATTTAATATTTAAACTAAACTAAGAATTTAAAAGTTGAAAGTTAATTTTCTTATGCATGCGTTTATACCTTTCATTTAAACTAATTTATCATTTAATTTAATTTAAGAGTTGACCAACTTTCAACTTAAGGTAAAAGATCGTGCCAGATCGTGCTAAATCGCGTTAGATCGTTCTCCACAACTGTCCGTGATTGGCCAGGAAGAAAGATGAATATTTTGATGGGTGACAATAACCTAAAATTATACTTGGAATTTTTATTTTTATCAACAAATAAAGTGCTTTTTCTCTATTTATTTTGACTGCTTGTGATTTGTAATGGAAGACTACGATTTGTTTTTTACTACTTGCTTTTTGTTGTAACAACAGCTGGAAAAATCTTCTTTTTTTTGCACTTCATTTAATTTAATTTAGTGGCACGTTTTTGAGGTATAAATTAACAAAATTATTTCTTAGCTTAGTTTAAATGATAAATTAAATCTAAAATTAACTTAAATCTTAAATGAGAGGTATAAAGCAAGCATTAAAACGAATTTCATCATCTTATTCATAAAAATTAAAACAAGTCTGCTATACCTAATAAATTCAACAAGTCCTGAACAATTAAAGCTCCTAAAATGTGCTTCTTAAACAAAAATATTTTTCTATACCTAATCCGGGACCTAACTAACCTGTTTTAAAACATTTTCTAAACATACATAATATACTTACCATCGGGCCAATTGTCAAACACATGCTGGGCTATATCCCCTGCAGAATCGCTTGGGCTAAATAGAAACTCTTTTGTCTTTCCACTAACTAGGATTAATCGTAGATTTATCTGCAAATCATAAAATTGATAGATGTTAGTTATGTTATAACATAGGACCAATTAAGTTAGTTTTAAGAGCAGAGACGGATCTGCCCTTTCATCTAATTGTCAATATTTCGTTTTCTCCAAAAAGCGACCAGCGACTGCGGGTAGCAGTTACTTACCTAGTTTTAGTTAAAAAAAAATTAATTGATAAATTAGGTATGCGAAATTTTGTCAAATTTGCGCATACCTATATCCTTTTCTGCTTTTATTAATTCATCAATCCACTTTTTTTAACGTAAAACTGTAGGTCACGTACTTCATTGGATAAAACGAAAACTGACCAAAAAACAAAATGGCGAATGCGTCACCAGTGTTTGCAGTTGATAGGTACTTTCCATTTGCTTCTTTTAAATAGCTAAGCAAAGTAAATATCTTTGCTGAGCTAAGTTGTTAAAGGAACGTTCGCGAACAACTTCATATGAGCGCCTGAGAAATATCTAGAGGGGCATGCTTAACTGCGGCAAGGGGGGAAGAAAAAATCTTTGTTGTGCTTTGCTTTGCTATTTAAAAGTAACGTAAAAGGAACTCGGCTATTAGGTAAAGTATTTTTCACCCTAAATGACTTATGACTGCAATAAAACTACCGGTTTAATCCCATTGTTATACACAATCAACAAGCAAATACACTACAGGGTAGGGTAGGACCTTAGATATTTAACACTTCCTAAGAAACACAAAGTGTGAAAGATGTTATCGCAAGCGCAAGATAGTTAAATATTACCTGCTATAATTATTACAAATTATAATCCGACCCTGACCGACAGTTTATTTGCATTTTTATGGCCGAGCTCTTGCAAAACGTCCCAGGTAGTTAAACGGAGTCAACCATTTATTGTGAAAAATACTTAAATAGTCTGTTCGAATGACTCCTACAACTTATAGCACATCGTTTTTTCCTTACAATGAGGCTGCGAGTTACACTTCAAAGGAAGAATGAAAAAACAATATAGGTCGTATTTCCATTTAGTAGTTTTACACTCTTTTGTTTGTTTTTTTTGTTAGCAATCTATAGAAAAATATGCTAAAAGCAAATAAAGTCGGCAATTTTGTTTGATAAGAAGCTTCAGATTTGTAAACAAGGTTGTAAAGTGAAAGCTATTAAAAACAGATATGTACGTATTTTAATATAAGGTTTATGACAGTTCTATCAAGCAAAGGAACCATTAAAGATAATGATGTACATAATAATGGTGCATTCCTATATTTATCTATATGAGAGACTAGGTAGATAGGTAGGTAGGTACCTATATTGTTTTTTAATGGGTGTTTTAAAACAATTATTGCAATTATGCAATTGCAAAGATTCTAAATAATAACGTTTAAAATTGTGATCGATAGCGCTATGGTAGGAAATTAACTGCTGGATATATTTATATTATGATTGAGTTACATAAGTTCCTTACTTAACATTGTTTTCAAATTGAATCCTTAAAAGCAATGGCATTTTGCATTTCTTTCTCAATATTCAATACCTATAATCATTATATTGAGGAATCTACGCAACTCAATAAATATTAGTTTAATAGCAAAGTAGGTAGAGTCAAAAGAACAACATTGACAACAGCAATCAAACTGTAAAAAAACGCTTTCGATTTCTTTTTTTACTAGATTATTTTTTTGGCTTTCTTTCTGTCTGCTCATTAGGAATTATCCAGACTGTGGATATATTATACAGTATGTCTCCGTAAGTTTGCACCATATGGAAAACTTTTTTATTATTCATTTTACGAAAAAAAGTTATTTTTCATAAAAAGCTCTGCATGGTCTAAAACCTAAAATGCAACCATCAAATATCGAAATTTTCCAGTCATATACGAGGTTTGTCAAAGAATGTAAATTTTTCCCAAGAGTAGTGTCTTTATTTTTGACATTATTAAAAATTGTTATTAAAAAAAGTTGATCAGAACTAAAAACCACGTCTAAATATGCAATAAAAAATAACGTCTAAAAATGGCAATGACTGTTATGATTTTTTAGATCTTTACTTTTATAAACAAAAATGCTAGTCTCCAATTAACTTATTTTTGTTCTAATTTTAGCAAATCAACTGACATGGTATAGCTAACCACAGCCATAGAGGTAATATGCACTATTAGGTGTATATGCCAGAGCCTACAGCCGATCCTACATATTGATTTCTTGTAGATATAAGCCATTATAATGTGTGTATGTAGTACATACTGTGTACCTACCTACATGTTAATTAAGTGCAAAGCTCGGTGCAAAGTAGGTAAATAGAAAACTAAAAACAAAGTTGTTTTCCAATTTAGGTAGGTACGTATGTATGCAAAAATTACATCTAGATATTGTAAATTGATGTCAATGATTTTGAAAATATTTAAACATACAATGGTCTACCTAGTCAATATGAAATGTTGTACCTAACTGAAAGTAAATATAAAAAAATAAAAAGCATGATATTAATATAAGATGAATAAACCGAGCAATAAACAACCATTGTTAAAAACCTAAGTAATTGCTTAATTCTACAAATAAAACAGGAACATTCTTTATGCCCTATTGACTGTGGCCTTTATACCCAACAATAACTGGCCAAGGTAAATCTCATTAAGCAAAATTCCTAATAAAATAATTTTCCAGCTACTAGATTACTGGATCATATCAATAATATTGTTAAATAAAATTCATTTTCAGCTAAAGTAGCTGGAATAAAATTTAAAAACAAAGAAATCAATTTATGAATGGGTAGGTTCATAATTTATTTAGCTCTTTGTTCTTCTTGGTTGAGCTCCCACTAGGTAAGCCTGTATATATTTACAAAATATTTTAACACTGTTATTTTTATCATCATAACATTGGGAAACTAACTTGTGGTTGTGACCTTAGGCAATTGTGACACCTGATGTGAACTTGAAATTCTTTATTACATAACTAGAATTAAAAGTAGGTATAGGTAATAGTAATAAAATAACACTAAAAATCTACATACCTAGGTACATAGGGCTCATGTGTAAATAATTTTTTTATTCGTCAAAATAATTTGTCTCGTGAATACCACTGGTGTATTTGATAACATACCCATTAGCTTCTGCATCTCGTAGAAAGACTCATTGAAAATTTTATTAACTCATGTGTTAAGTGTATCAGATCAAAATTATCCTGGAAAATGCTGGTAGGTAGGAAGTTGTAACCTTACTTCCTGAGCAATGAATAACCTTGTCTAATAATAATAGAAAAACACAGTTAACTTGAGATAACCTAACTGTTATTTTCTTATACTAATTTAAAATTTTATGTTCCTGGTGTTTGCAATTTACCTGACATAAATAAGTATATTCAATAATGAGTAATTAAGGAAGTTACAATAGGACTACCGAGGAATACCTGCTACATTTATTTGTTATAATGCTTTGCTCACCAAAAAGATATAGAATTTAAACCTCTATACTTATTAAAGACTAATTAGATTACTTAAGAACGAGCTTAAGAATTATGTGGCAAGCATGGAAGAAGCAATTAGAATCGAGGTCAAAACTATAATAAATATACACTGCAACTTTAAGGTGTAAAATGTTTAAATACCAAATAATAATATTTCACGACTTCCTCAATATTACTTCCTCCTTTTAATCTAAGCAGATAAAAAAAGAAATCAACATTTTCAGTGCTTATGTATTACAAACTTTGTCACAAAATAATAAACTTGGCAATTACGAGCCTGTGAGCAGTGAAAGTTAAAATTAGAAAATTTTAAAAAAAGCAGAAACATGCGAGGAGAAAACAATAATTTGATATAAAGTGTTTTACTTGAAAGAAATTAAATAAAAAGGGTAAAAATCTAGGTCGCCTTATGTCTTCTAATCATAAGCTCTAGCCTAGAAAGGAAAAGGGTGCGGTTGATTTGTTACAATGATCCTTACCTTATCTGCGGGAATATGCCTGTTTGACATTGTTATCTACCAAAAGGGCATTAAATAGAATGTCTTTGTCCGATATAAACCTTCACAAAACTAATTTAATACACTCATTTCTACACCATGACAGATAGTTAACTTCGATGATTCAGGGTCTAACAAAACAAACATTCTATCTGCTCAAAAACATTTAAAACTTGATTGTTACAAAACGATTTATATCAGATGTATCTAGCACGAATTTTCGCTCACAACACAAATTAAAATAGACAATAAATATAAATTTCGAGATAAAAAAACAATGCAATTCACTGCAGACGACAAATCGTTCTTTTCCAATCTACTGTATTCGCGACTGCGCGAATTTCATTGGTCAACTCTCCACTATTCGTCCTTTGTTTCGTTTGTTTTTTGTAGTTACCTTCCTTGTTCCAGTTCAAGTAAAGAGATACTACCAAAGAGGGAGCGACCTCAGCGACCAATTCTTTAGAATGACAGGGATTTAATAAGATAGTAATGACAATTTTAAACTACCTAACCGATGTCTGTCTATTTGACATTGATGAACGAATCCCGGGCGTATTTCACAGCGATCTGCAATGAGATCACTCAAGTTTGACAACCGAACAAGCGATTTTCGCGGGGAGCTCTCTGAAGAGTACTTGAGACCTTGAGAGCAGTAAACTGGAACACTTTATAAGTTTTAAGTTAAGTCATTAAGCTACGTAAAATAAGGGATGTTTGGTATTGTACCCAATTCCAGACGCTTTTTAGCAATCATCTCTTTGTTGACTATTGCACCTAAAAGAATCCTTTTTCTCTTCTGTGCATAAATAGGCAATCCAAGTTCCACCAAGGAAGGTTTGTTTAGTTTGTTCTTGTTGCGACTATGCTAGCTGTCACGCCTGTCACCTGACTCAACTAACTGAAGTTTGAGGTTAGGTTTTCTTCTAGTAATTATTTTATGATTCCAAAAAAGTTGTTTTTTATTTTTTGATAAAAATGGAACAACCACAGTTTGCCGTATTTAAAACAGTACTTAGCTATTCTGTTTTTATCTTGGCATCACCAGTAATAACATTTTTTGTTACGAAATTCTTTTTTTTTGAAGGTAAATAATCAGTGAAATACTTGTATGCATAAATTTAACGTTTTTAAATTTTTCGTAGGACTTCTGGGAATCTACACTACAAGTAGCAATGTTTGGTCGGCAGTTCTAGCTGTGGTAATGTTACATATTGCTCTAGGTATGTACATATTAAGGGCTTATTCAGAGACTGATGTGCCTAAACCCAAACCAGCTGAAAAGGTGGACTAGTCATGTGATTTAAATTGGGCTGGATATTAGGTCTAAGTAAAAAAAGAACTATTTAACTATAAGATCTATAATGTATGAGGATAACTGTGATTAGTAGAAGTGTACAAACGTGTGACTAATTTATGTTTACTTCTTTCCTACATGTTCAATGTATTTGTAAACAACAGTGGTGTTTTTTGTATTATCTAATTTCTAATGGTCTTTGAACCCAATAAAACTGTTAATGATGAACTAACTGTCCATAGTTTTCTCATCAGTCCTTAGTCATATGAGCAGTAAGTAAATTAATACTCCTATTGTAGGTATAATTACCTGTGATTGAAGTACCTAATGCAATTGCAAATTACCTTAACAGTTTGAAACAGAATTAAGATCTAGAGTGAGATTAAAGGCATTGTCCAAACTTGACACAGTTTTTAAAGTCAATCAGGTTTTTTTAAGAATTTATTTCGACTTAAAAATTTCTAAATATGTTTTTTAGTACTGAAAAAGCTCTCAGGAGTCAAACCCAGCTTCTGTGACAATGAACCTTCTATAATTAAAAAAAAACTGATAACCAAAGTTTTACATAGTCGATATTCTGCATTTGAACAACCCTGAATAGTTGCAAACAATACCTGCATTTTTTGTGAATTTATTCATGCTTTAAATAATGGTATTATTCTTTGTGATTCCTATAAATAATTATTACATAAATGACTGCCTTTATTAACATAATACTATAATACTTACATAATTTGATGAAAAACTTGTGATGTTTAATTTCCATAATAATTTTCACTTTTTTTCTGAATTATTTTGTTTGGTAGGTATAATGTTAAAAAATATTTTTATCAATTTAAGGGGATTTTCCTTTATGTAGGCATATCCAATTTTTGAAAATATTTTAGGTGCATATAAAATATAAATAAGTACTTAGGTATTATACCTATATATATTTTTTTAATAAAACTCAATTTAAAAAACTTGCATTGCCTGCACTCCGATTAACATTTTTTAGTTATAATTCTAATGGTATAAAAAAAATAAGAGTGAGGCATAAGTATAGTAGGTAGGTACCTATAAACAACTATAAAAAGATAATCATTGTTTTATTAAAAAATATATACATATTATTCATGCATAAATAATATTTCCTTATAAAAATTGAAAAAATATATATTACCTATACAGTTATCACAGTTAAGTAAATTGCTAATAAAAATTACATCAAGCCCCCACTATCTTCAGGTATCCAATCAGCAACTGACCAGATCTGTGGTAGTAAATACTTAAAATTAGTACTTAAGTACAAAAAATACTGACGTACAAAAATACTGTACTGACTTGAGCCTTTAAGTACCTAAAAACCCAAATACTTAATACTTTAATTTAGCTTAAAAGGTGTTATTTAAGTGTGTGGCCAAACTCCAAGGCGTGCTTCTTTAAGTGATTTTGAGAAGAAAAGTTCATATAAACATGGGTCCGAAAATGCATAGTTGTTACGATACAGGGTGTCAAACTTTAAAAAAAAAAATCTGATGTTCGTAAATACCTCAATACTCTTTTATTCGATTTTGTTGAAATTTGGCAATTCTGTTTGTAATAACAAGAGGATAATTTAGCCCTAATTAGAATAAAATTAGTCCAGTGGCGTCCCGGAAGACAGTCCAACTAATATTTTTGACAAAAAAATGGCGCGCCACTGAATTTTTAAAATTATGTATTTTTCGAATTAAGCCACTACAAATACAACTATTTTATCTTTTAAGTTTTTTTCATATCTTGCTTTGTTTTCGAGAAAAAAAATAAAAACCACTTTATTGCATGTTCCCGGGACACTAAGAGTAAAAAATGTAAACTACTTACCAAACTATTAAGCAATTAAAAACACAAAAGTCCTCTTTTAAATTTTTTCGCATAAATTTTAAAATATTAGTTGGACTGTCTTCCGCGACGCCACTGGACTTAATAATTTTATTCTAATAGAGGCTAAAATTATCCTCTTGTTATTACAAATAGAATTGCCAAATTTCAACAAAATCGAATAAAAGAGTATTGAGATACAGTGTGTCCACGGATGGACCTAACTATACTTGTAAAAAACATTATTTTCAATTTTTCGAAAAAAAGTCATTCTTCATCATTTCTTCTGCTTGTTATAAAAATGCAATTCGCGCTGAGAAAATTCGATTTTATTGTACAGGGTGTGTAAAAAATGTTAAAATGTAAATTTGCAAAATTAAAAATTTTGGTCAAACTTTTTTGAATGATCAGAATAAAAGAGATTGGTAAGAGAATTGGAGAAGCCGAATAAAGTTTTTAGATATGACCTGTGGTAACTACGATATTTTATATTAAAACTTTAATCTGTAGGAAAATATCAATAATTCAAGGAAAGATTAAAGTTTTAATATAAAATATCGTAGTTACCACAGGTCATATCTAAAAACTTTATTCGGCTTTTCGAATTCTCTTTCCAATCTCTTTTATTCTGATCATTCAAAAAAGTTGGATCAAAAATTTTAAATTTTGCAAATTTACATTTTAACATTTTTTACACACCCTGTACAATAAAATCGAATTTTCTCAACGCGAATTGTATTTTTATAATAAGCAGAAGAAATGATGAAGAATGACTTTTTTTCGAAAAATTTAAAATAATGTTTTTTACAATTATAGTTAGGTCCATCCGTGGACACACTGTATTTACGAACATTCGATTTTTTTTAAAAGTTTGACACCCTGTATCGTAAAAACTCGGCAAAAAGTGTGCATTTTCGGACCCATGTTTATATGAACTTTTCTTCTTAAAATCACTTAACGAAGCACCCTTTGGAGTTTGGCCACATACTTAAATAACACCCTGTATACTTATTTAAATACTTGAGTACTTAGTTAAAAATACTAAAGTATTAATTAAGTACACCTACTTGTGTACTTGATTACAAAATAACATAAAATTTTATTTAATGGTCTTAATTGTCATGTAAATAAATATCTTGGTCTGCCTCACCCTGACCCCCTAAATCCTAGATGGATGCGTCGATCTGTCTCTATTGACCATCTATTACTTGTTGTGTCCCTCCTTACCCTACACAAGAGTCTGCAGGGCGAACCAAAATTTCTTATTTTCCTATTTCCATATTTTTACATTTGGCAACGTTGCTCATATTAACAGGAGGCGATAACTAGAGGAACAAATTTCGTCGAAAAGGTATATTGGCAACCGGTTTGTTCGTTGTTACCCAGAGCATTTTTTAAAAATTTTATTTTTATAAAATAATATTAGTGGAAAAAATTGAATTAAAAAAAAATGAACAGGTTGCCAATATACCTTTTCGACGGAATAAAAAAATATGGAAATAGGAAAATAAGAAATTTTGGTTCGCCCTGCAGACTCTTGTCTTACCCTACATCTATTAACTAACTAGGTTATCTTATAGAACTGCATTCGAATTAGGGGTACGGGCGAGTGCAGAGGGTGTTATGCTCGACGTCGCCCTGATCGATCTAATTTTTTAAAATAGTATCTTACCATGAGACATATATACCTATTAGTAAACATCCGTAATAAAACTTTGAAATTGAACCAGTTTAGATAATTCAGACTTGAGAAACTACACATTGAAAATAAATAAATCCTACTTTATAATAGGGCACTTTTTTGGTAAAACTTGTACTTATTAACGTACATTGTACTTGCTTCCATGAAATCAACTTCGTGTCTGCCATTCTTTGTCGCAGCAGAGTTTTTGATACTGTTATTGAAATGAAATTTTTAAAATTCTAAATTTTACTAAAGTATGTTTCACAATAAATGGTTGACTCCGTTTAACTACCTGGGACGTTTTGCAAGAGCCCGGTCGGGCTTTACTTTTGGGGCGTTAATGTGAAGAACCAATTTTTTTAAATGTTCTGTATACGATATTACAAAATGCTGATTCCAGAGTGAGTGTAGATATGCGTAATGTGTAATATACATATGTACAAGACCGTAAAGGGATTCTGACTTTTAAACATAATATGTATAAATTTGAAGGATTTAAAAAAAATTGTGACTGAACTAGTTATTCGATATTGAAAAAATATATATTAGATAAATAACTTAAATTTTGAGCGCTTTTCGTTCACAATGTTAAAAAAATCAATGACTAAAACTGACTAAAAAAATAATTACCTATACCGGGTGTTTCTCAAAAGACGTTCACCCATGAACCCATATAACTTTTCTATATTTAAAGTTATTAAAATTACATTTTAAGATTATGCATAAGAGATGAGTCTGCATTTATTGGCATAATTTTCAATTTGTTAGCACTTCCGGTTTGACATGAACATGAATAAAAAAAATAGACTTGAAATAAACGAATGACATTACAATTTTAATTTAAAACCATATTGGTGTTTACAACCATTCCATTGTTTTTCAAAGCCGCCTTTATATTTCTTTAGAAAAGACAGGGCGGGTTTGACCGGAAGTGACCTTGACTTTGATATTTTAAATGGGATATCTTGTATATTTTTACTTATTTGGGTTCAGAATAACAATGTGAGTGAAATGACACCTCACTTGTCATTTTTTGACGTGTTATTTAATTTTTATGTTTATTTTTTTATTTTCAATCTAGAGTGCTACAAATTAATTAAATCTGTTAATTTATAGTCAAGTAGTATATTAAAATTATGTCATAATAATTGACTTTCTAAGTTTCACAAGCGTTTAAAAAATTAAATTTTGTTTTCTTGACGTTTACTTCATTTTTCCAAATGGAACGATGGTACTTCATTATAGGATATAATATTTAAAACGAGCATTTTTTTTCCAACAATTTGATACCATACACTCCTATGCTATTTTAAAATTGACACAAAAAAATTTGTCTTATTGCGTCTTTTCTAAAGAAATATAAAGGTGGCTTTGAAAAACAATGGAATGGTTTTGAAAAGCAATATGGTTTTAAATTAAATTGTAATGTCATTTGTTTATTACACTTAAATTGTAAATCAGATAAAATGGTTAGTTTTGCTAGAAATGAACAAATTGATATGCTCCTAATTTTTGGAGTGACCAGAAAAATTATTCTGAAACCGCAAGATTGTATGTATTGTATGTTTTATAAACTAATGACATTACAAGAAACACCCGGTATATTTTTACTAATTATCAAAAACTAACATTAAAACTGCCACAATTAAAATTGTTTTGGACGTACAAATAAAAATATCAGTAATTTCTATTATGGAGATCAAGATCAGTACTACTGTCATTACTAAAAGAGTAATGCCAAACGTTATATTATGTTAAATATGCCAGTAATAATGCTATATAGGCTAATGTGCCACACTGATGTTACCTATAACCTATACCTTATTACTTTTCGGTAATTTGATCAGTATTACTACTTAATAAATTAATAATTACCATTACTTTGGTCGTTAGTAATTATTGATTCTACAAGCACCAATAATACAATGATTTCATGATAAAGTATAATCTACTTGTAAATATAAATAATAGTGTTAATAAATATTACAACGTATCTAAATTTTAATGCAATAAATCGTGGTACCTTTTGGATGGCTTTCGCAACTTAAATTGTCCTTCTTATTACTCTTTAGCTCTTGCTGTATCGCTTCTAGGGTCTTACCCTTGGTCTCAGGCAAAATAAAGTAGAAAAATAATGTTCCCATAAACGTAGATAATGCAAAAATATAAAACGGTACAGCCAAACCAACATAATCAGCTGTAACCTGATACATCTTGGTACTTATAATCATTATAATAGCAAAGTTTAAGCTTCCCAGGCTCATGGCTATCGCTTTGATGCTAGTCGAGTATATTTCACTTATAAAAATGTTGGTTACCACTCCCATACCTCCCCTAAAAGCCAAATTATAAAAAATCATTATAAGGAGTGGTAACCAAGATACCAATGACACGTCGACTTGGGTATAATCACGTATGGTGAGAAAAACTGCTTGCGCCAAGAGAGATAGAGAAGTAAATGCTGCTGACAATATAAATGTAGGTTTCCTACCGTACTTATCTATATAATAAGATGCTGCAACTACCATAGAAATACCAGCAAGTATCAGAACTGTAGAACCCATTATTGGTGATAGGTTGGTAGCTTGAGAGATCATTATCTGCTGGTATGACATCAGGGCTATGCTTCCAGTAAATACTTGAAAATATCTTGTAGCAGTCACCAGCAAAAAAGCTTTTCTATTGGATTTAATATAAAAAAGATCTTTATATGTTCCTTTTTCGGACATTTGTCGTTTAACATCTAGAATCAGTTGATTTAATTCTTTTTCTACGTTACTTTTTCTTCTTAGGGTTTGCAAAGCTTTTGTCGCACCTTCAACATCCGTTTTCATTAGGCAATAATATGGACTTTCGGGCATGTGTATAAACGTAAGCCAAAATATTGTTGGCATGGTCAAACATATCAGGGCAGTAGTATGAATAGTATAATACGATCCTATCGAATTAATAAATAATTGTCCAAATAAAAGCAAGAGATTCACAAAAGATCCAAGGGTACCTCGTACGGATGGTTCCGCTACTTCGGCAATATAGCATGGGAGAAGCGCCAAGGAAGCTCCCTCACCTATCCCTCCGAGGATCCTAGCGATGTAGAGTAGGTACTTGTCGTGATAGGAGAAGTAGATGAATATAAATGAAAGAACCTGAAAAAAATAATAGTTAATAAGAATCTGAATAACGTTCAATAAAATTGTCATGCAAAATTATAACTCGAACCTTGAGGAGCAGAGAGTATATACCTCCAAAGATAGTTAATAGTGTTTACTTGGTACTTTATTTATTTGTGATTTTTGTGCTATACAGGGTGTTATTTAAGTATGTGGCCAAACTCCAAGGGGTGCTTCTTTAAGTGATTTTAAGAAGAAAAATTTATATAAACCTGGGTCCGAAAATGCAGTTTTTACGATACAGGGTGTCAAACTTTTTAAAAAAAATCGGATGTTCGTAAATATATCAATACTATTTTCTTCAATTTTGTTGAAATTTGGCAATTCTGTTTGTAATAACAACAGGATAATTTAGCATCAATTAGATTAAAATTATGAAGTCCAGTGGCGTCCCGGAAGACAGTCCAACTAATATTTTTGACAAAAAATTGCGAGCCACTAACTTTTTTTAAATTATGTATTTTTCTCGAATTAAGCGACTACAAATACAACTATTTTATCTCCTAAGTTTTTTTCATAACTTGCGCGAAACTGACTTTTAAAATTATGTATTTTTTTCGAATTAAGCAACTACAAAATACAACTATTTTATCTTTTGAGTTTTTTCATATGTTGCTTTGTTTTCGAGAAAAAAAATAAAAACCACTTTATTGCATGTCCCCAGGACAATAAGAGTAAAAATTTTAAACTACTTACCAAACTATTAAGCAATTAAAATTACACAAAAGTCCTCTTTTGAATTTTTTCGCACAGATTAAAACTGTTTTCGATAAAAGAAATTCAAATAAAATAATCGCATAACGTAATAATTTATTACTGCAATGTTTTAAAAGTGACAACTATAACTCTTATTGTCCCGGGGACATGCATTAAAGTGGTTTTCATTTTATTCCTCGAAAACAAAGGAAGATATGAAAAAAACTCAGGAGATAAAATAGTTGTATTTGTAGTCGCTTAATTCGAAAAAAATACATAATTTTAAAAAAAGTCAGTGGCGCGCAATTTTTTTGTCAAAAATATTAGTTGGACTGTTTTCCGGGACGCACTGGACTTAATAATTCTAATCTAATTGAAGCTTAATTATCCTCCTGTTATTACAAACAGAATTGTCAAATTTCAACAAAATCGAATAAAAGAGTATTGAGATAAGTATTTACGAACATCCAATTTTTTTTTTAAAGTTTGACACCCTGTATCGTAAAAACTATGCATTTTTGGACCCATGTTTATATGAACTTTTCTTTTTAAAATCACTTAAAGAAGCACTTCTGGGAATTTGGCCACATACTTAAATAACACCCTTTACCTATATACTTACTTACCTGTGGTATACCGATGGACAAAATAGTACTCTTTCTGCCAATGTAATCTGCAAGATATGAAGCTAAAAATCCCCCAACCACGTGACCTACTGGACCAATAATTGTAATGTAAGAAGCTTCCTCTTCAGTTACCGATATCGGATATTCGTCCGATAAGATTTTTATCAACGATGGTCCACCCCATCCTTGGTGAATGCCAGCGGTAAACAATGTAATTGTCGCTTAAAAAAATGTTTATTAGGGTCTGTTTTATTAACGGTATTATACAGTGATACACTTGTTTCCCCCTAATATTGGCTTTAGGGTTGTGGATTTGACCGGTCAATTTGTTTTTGGTCAATTGACTGGTCAATTGACCAGTCAATTGACTGAAATAAATTAAAATTTAAAAATGCACCTAACTATACTTGCCAAATTTCTTATTTTGTATTTTGGAAAATAATAATTTTTTATAACAAGTTTTGCTTGTTCTGAAAAGTCTATTGCCATACCTAAATTTTATACAGGATGGTCAAATGGATGATATAGTTAGGTCCATCCAGGTACACATTCTATAAGTGTATATCTCAATAGTTTATTTTTATGTAACCATGAAAACATAAAAACACGAACACTTAAAATAAAATATCAGACTCGGGTAATTAGGTAGCTGAATTATTACGAGCAGTAAAGTATGTAGCCAATGGTAAATTTTCATCTTCGGGTTTGTTCGTTTATTTGTTTTCTTAAATAACGGCGCTATAACGATACACTAAACATTATCCTGGGTGGTAGGAGGTAATCTGGACAGATCACAAATGCATAAATAATAAAATAAAATTGATATATTTTGACCGAATTTGACCGAATTTGACCGGTCAAATACGTCATAGTCAATTGACCGATCAATTGACCGCGGTCAATTGACCATGCCCAACTCTAATTGGCTTCCCTATTAATTTTACCCCATAATTTAGGTTAATTTTTTTGGAGGTCCTTATTAGTTAGATGATACTTTATTGTATAGAAAGGGTAAAAATATTCTTGAATGTATAAAAATTTTAAATTTTGAATTAAAAACTATCTCAAACTGGTTAATGGTAAATAAATTAAAATTAAATGTTTCTAAAACAAAATTTATGGCTATTAGAAATAACGTGAATAATATAGATATAAATATTTTTATTGATAATGAAAAATTAGAAATTATACACTCTTTTAAATATTTGGGAGTAGTTTAGATTATAAATTCAAATTTGAATTACATTTTGAAAATCTTGTATCTAAAATTATAAAAAAAATTAATTACCTATTTAAAAATAATTAGTTAAAATTTAAGTTTATTTTCACGAAAAGCAATTTACAACACTATAATTTTACCTCATTTTTTATATTGTTCAACTATTTTATACACAGCAAATGATGGGGTCTTTCATAGACTCCAAGTTTTGCAAAATAAAGCTATGCGTATAATTTTTAATGTGGATAAACATACGAAAATAAATTTAATGTTAGAGAAACTTCAGTGGTTAAATGTTAAAAATTTAGTATTTCTTTTGATCTGTATTTTTATTTTTAAAATACAAAATAACTTACTGCCTTACCATTTAAAAGATTTTTTAACTCAAAATTTTGAAAATCTAGAACTATTCAACCAGATATAAAAACGATTTTTGTCTAAGTAAGGTATCAAAACATTTAACATATAAATCGGTTTTCCATAAAGGATTAAGGGAATATAACAACTTGAATATTTCAATTAAATCACAAAGTTCTTTGAAAAATTTTAAAAAATCATTAAAAAATTATTTATTTAAAAAACAAAATAGTGACTGATAAAAATTTTTTTAATACCTTATAGATGATATTGTTAAATAATTTTAAATATTTTGTAAAACTTGTTAAATTGTAGCACATTGCTAAATAAATCTTGTTACTACTACTATACTACTACTAGATTAAGATTAAGATTTAAAAAAAATTAAATATGGCTCTCGTATATACA
Organism: Polydrusus pterygomalis; assembly: GCA_963969555.1. Classification (NCBI taxonomy): domain Eukaryota; kingdom Metazoa; phylum Arthropoda; class Insecta; order Coleoptera; family Curculionidae; genus Polydrusus; species Polydrusus pterygomalis. Next base: position 11,935,834 of record OZ018379.1, read on the forward strand.
CACCTCAATGAATGATTTGTCAAATGTTACTAAACGTACCTAATTGTTCTACGTATATGTATTTACTTACCAGTTATAACAGTCATATATTGAGTAATCTGTTTTTGGTCTTCCTTCTTAAAAAATCGCTCAATGATTTTAAACTTCATTTTTTGCCTTTTTGGATATAAATTTATATTTTACGTGTTGCTGCTTTTGGTGCAGCTTATTATTAAAACTCTTCTTCCCAATAGTAAGTCAATAAGATGTGTTTTTGCCAATAGGTTGAAACAGTCGTTTCTAGACAACGAGAAAATCGTTTTCCGTATCATATTATAAGTGGTTGTGCTTGCATTGTAAAGTTTCTTATCTTAATAGCCTATAAAACAACAAAAAGACAAAATAATATAGGTACATAACAATTCAAATTTCAATTAAATCTTTCATTTTACAACTTAAATTGGTCAAGTGTAAAACAAACAGTTTATTAAAAGTTAAAGCCTATATCTTTTACTTCTAAAACAACGAAAGTTGTCCAGAAAAATAACATAAATTGCTTCAAATCCAATAGACCAGGGTCGATAAAAAATAATAGTAGGATGAAACCCATTGGAAAAGGAAGAGAATATAACGAAAATGAAAGGAAAAATAATTTACGGGCGATCCGAGGTCGGGAAGTGGAAGGGGGTGAGTTTTTAAGGGTAGAAAACTATTTATCTCGATATCCGGCAAAAGTACAAGTCCTATGGAAAAACGTTAAATGGCAAAGTTGTAGGTTAAAAAGATCTACAACTTATGTATTTTCACTTTTTTCAGATAACCTCAAAATTTATGTGAAAAATTCAAATAACCACGTTGGTTTTTATTTTTATCTTTTACAAGACAACCTTTTTTTTTCACGAAATTTGGTGAAAACGTACCTTTTTATGTCCCAAACACACTGTAATTTTTTTGATTTAAAATATTTATTTTTTCACCTTATTTTGACTTAATATCGAAAAAGCACCCTAATTTTCAATCGAAAATTCTCACGTCAAAATATCTGCTTTTTTAAAAAAGTCGATGGGCTTTTTGTTTGTTGAAATCTCTACTTTCTGATGGTGTATTACTATGGAAAATGATCTCAAAAAATGCAAAGAAACGAAAAAAACTAGAAATCGAATTTTTTTTTAAAATTATTATGTACAATTTTGAGCTATTTATTAAAATGTATACTTTAATTACTCGAAAAACGTAAGATTTCATGTTACATTGATAAACAAAAAAATTACAAATCCATAAAACATAAAGATCGCAAAAAATATGCGAAAATAGTTGTTCTAAATATAATTAAAGGTAGGATTTAAAGGGGATTTCATCACATTTACCATAGTAATGTATATTTTTTTTTACACCATCATTAAGTAAGGATTTTAACGAACAAAAAGCCCACCGACTTTTTTAAAAGAGCCGATATTTTGACGTGAGAATTTTCGATTGAAAATTAGGGTGCTTTTTCGATATTAAGTCAAAATAAGGTGAAAAAATAAATATTTTAAATCAAAAAAATTACAGTGTGTTTGGGATATAAAAAGGTAAGTTTTCACCAAATTTCGTGAAAAAAAAAATTTTCTTGTAAAAGAAAAAAATAAAAAACCAAAAACTTGGTTATTTGAATTTTTCACATAAATTTTGAGGTTATGTGAAAAAGTGTAAATACAAAAGTTGTAGATATTTTCATTACCTACAACTTTGCCATTTAATGTTTTTCCATAGGACTTGTAGTTTTGCCGGAAATCAAGATAACTCGTTTTCTACCCTTAAAAACTTACTCCTTTCCACTTCCCGACCTCGGATCGCCCGTAAATTATTTTTCCTTTCATTTTTATTATATTCTCTTCCTTTTCCAATGGGTTTCATCCTACTATTATTTTTTTCACTTTTTACCATTTTCAAACGCTTCAGAGCCCTGGTCTACAAAACATCGCGTCGTCGGCATCGAGTGCAGTGTGGCGACCACGTCAGATTTTTAAAAGTTACTATAAACTTCTTTAAGTAATAAACCCCATCAAAAGATTTACTTACCAGGTGTTTTTAGGCCAAGAGTATAATGGACCAGATAATAAAATTTATTTTTAGATTTTAAAATATAACCGTACCATGCATTTTGTGAATTTTTATGTGTTTATTATTAGCGTTATTAAAATTCTTCGGTATATATGCGGGTCAGGCATGGTATACAGACGTGGTTAGGAAATAGTCCGAAAGACTTAATTTTTTTGAATTAGGTAGAGTATGGTATTCGTTAATCGTGTAATAATTTAATTAGGGTTAAACCCACATTATGTATTAAGTACCTACTATTTAAACAGCAAACAATTCGAATTTATTTTAAATTCTTAGGTAGACTGGTAGACATAACATAGGTAGTTATTAAGTCGTTATACGTAATATTCCAGCAAACATGATGTCAAATCAAAATTTTTAAACAGCGCTTATAATGTTGCTTACCATGTATGGTAGTAACCGAGGTAGCAGTGATCGAGCCTCAAAGAATCCAAAGACAAAAAACAGTAAAACACATGATTACTCAACAAGTCTGCACAAACATTATGTCTCTAAGCACTATACAAGCTGTATTATACAAAACGACCAGATCGTCAAGAGTTTTTTTTTACAAAATCGTTTATAATTTCGTCGATATTTAATGTTTTAACAAACTCGTGTTCGATACTGATTAAGGATAAATCCGAAAGGTGTTGTTGTCCCATGGTGTTACGTAAAAAGGTTTTTACTATTTTAAGTTTGGAAAAAGATCGTTCCGCTGATGCCACACGACTGGTAAAGTTAGCAATAACATCACTGCACTAGATACATCTGATAAATGTGAAGAAACATACTGATTTTTTATTAATAAATGATCCGCAAGTTCATACACTTTTAATTTTGAAATATACTATTTCCAAGTCCTTTTTTGAGGCTTTAAATTTTACTAGGAAAGGCAATGGACAAGTGTTTATGGTAAATCGTTTGTCAATTCCGCGCTTCTTAACATAGTATAAAACAAAGTCGCTGTCTGTCCGTCCGTCGCTACCTATATATGCTTAAATCTTTAAAACTACGCAACGAATTTTGAAGCGGTTTTTTTAAATAGATAGTGATTCAAGGGGAAGGTTTTTGTGTATAACTAGCGACCCGCCCCGGCTTCGCACGGGTGCAATTTCAGAAAGTGGCATGCCGGGTACTAATATATCGGGTTTGTTCAAGTTTGTATTTATACCAGCGGGTTGCAACGCATGCCGGATACACGCTAGTTCACGTATAATTCCTTATTCTTCTTCACTTAACGAAGTTAAATTCTCAGGATATAAAAAAATAAAATTAATTATGAAATAAAATACCTATAATGAAAAGCAAAGCTGGCAGCAAGTTTTAAAGGGGCCGTCAATATGGCCCCCCCGCGGTGCGGTGTCTGCGGGAGTGTTTGTTACGCCAATGCTTGTAACCACTTTTCAATACTATTCACCATAACACCACAGCAATCATAAATCTGAATTATTTTATCTGATCCATCCCCAAACGGGTTTCGTCATATCATAACTCATTAGTTAGGCTAGGATTCGACGAAAGGAAGGAAACGCAATCATCAGTTTGTTTCAGGGTGACTTTTTGAAAACTTACAATATGTTCTACACTTAACAAGATATCAAATAAACCAAAAATAGTTACTATAAATAAAATAAAAGCCAGTATTTGCGCTATGTTATTGCAATATAAAAAATAGAGAGTTTATAAGCACTACAATAGCGTTTTAATTAAAGCTGTTCTAATCTTTTTGCCGAATTTTGCAAAACCCACTTGGTTTTTTTTAGTGTAGAAAATATAGCCATTGTAAGGTTTTCTAAGTCACCCTTTATGTAAGTCAAGAAATTTTAAGAACTTGAATAAAAGGCAACAAAAATTAGACACACTATCAAGTCTTACCATTCTGTTATAGAGAACTTAAAAAACACTTGAACACAATACCTCTAAGTATACTATTATACTAAACTATTAATTATTGTTTCACCACGAGTACCAATTTTAACATTGTCTAATTGTTTTTATAATAATGTTTATTATGTAACAAAGGGGCAAAAAAACATGCTGTAGAAGAGTTAAACTGCAATTTGAAAACTGCACCGTTTCTGTGCATGCAATTTATACCAAACATAAACCTTGCAATTAAAGTTTAAGGCTATAATATTAAAATTTTAAATTACTTAAATCGTAAATATTAATAATGAAAACAGTTGTATTCCGCGCCGTGCGGGATTATACAGGGTGTTTATTTGGTATTTGTACAAACTTTAAGGGGCGAATTTATATGAGTATACAGTGTGTCCACGGATGGACCTAACTATACTTGTAGAAAACTTTATTTTCAATTTTTCGAAAAAAAGTCATTCTTCATCATTTCTTTTGCTTATTAAATAAATACAGAGTGTGTATAAAGTCTGGAAACGGCTTAATAACATCACAATTTACTGGCCGATTTAAACCAAATTTGGTACAGTTGTGTAAGAGGATCTAACGCACCGAATGACGATATTGGCGTTGTTGCCAGCTTTTTAGTTTGTCTGAAATTCGAACGAATTTTATATTTTTAAATATAACACCCAGTATATTTTTACATTTTTAAATTCCACATAAAATTATAATTATTTTTTATTAAATGCATTATTAGTCTATACTTCATAGTTTCCGAGATATTGACTCTCGAAAAGTGACATTTTTGAACTTTGACAGCTTATAACTTTCTAACAGTACGTCTTAGAGCAAAACGGCTTACATATCCCTATCTTCAATTTTTATTATCTTCCCAAAAAAATCAACTTCCAGTTAAACCGGAACAACTATATTTCCTGCTTTCGAGTTACATCCGGTTTAACCGGAAGTTGATTTTTTTGGGAAGATAATAAAAATTGAAGATAGGGACATGTAAGCCGTTTTGCTCTAAGACGTACTGTTAGAAAGTTATAAGCTGTCAAAGTTCAAAAATGTCACTTTTCGAGAGTCAATATCTCGGAAACTATGAAGTATAGAAACTATGGGATTTTTTTTATTACCTAATAGCTTTATTCGAAATTTGACTTTGGCATCAAGTTCTGCTTTGATCGAGATGAAAATTAAGCAAAAAAAATAGTAGTCACATTATTCGCATTATCTGTCAAATTTTAATGTTTTTTCAAAAAATAATTCAAAAGTGGGGTTATTTCTAAAAATATCAAAAAAAGTTATTAGCAAAAATTTTTTTAAATGAAGTTTCTAGCCCACATGCAAAATTTTAGCTGCATAAGATAATTTTGATTTTTTACCCACCACTAAAATGTATTTTCCACTTAATAAACACTTTACTGATGACACTGTGTTTTCTTGTCTTAATATTAAGGTGTATCACTTTCAGGCACAAACTACGTTTTTAAAAATACTTATTTTATGAAGTTACCTTATAATAATAATAATAATAATAATAATAATAATAATAATAATAATAATAATAATAATAATAATAATAATAATAATAATGCCTTTTATTTCATACACAAATATTAATACAAAAAAATATTAATAAAGGTGGCGGTATTCAACTACAGCTGCTCATACAACCACCTAATTCATAAAAATAAATAAAATAGAAATCCAAGAAAACAACAAAAATATAAAAAAATAAAAGCAGAAGTTCTAGCATGGAAAATACATGTTTTTGAATATAAAAGGAAAAAAGAGTATGCCTAATGTAAACTTAAAGTAATATTAGTAAAAAGTAAAATAATAAACAAAAAAGTTGAAAAAAGGGCCAAAAACAAATAAATTTTGCATCACATGCGACCAGTCAAATTTTAATAGCCCAATTTTAATTTTGTAGAAAAACACACATTTAATATGGCGCTACTTTAAAGAAAATGTATCTGAAATAAAGCATTGTCAAAACTAAGAGGTTATATGTAGGTCGCCTTGAGTCATATTTTGCAAAAGTGGTGCAATTTACAAAATATGGGTAAAAAATCAAAATTATCTTATGCAGCTGAAATTATGTGGGCTAGAAACTGCATTTAAAAAAACTTTTTCTAATAACTTTTTTGGATATTTTTAGAAATAACCCCACTATTGAATTATTTTTGGAAAAAATTTAAATTTGACCGATAATGCGAATCACGTGACTACTATTTTTTTGCTTAATTTTCATCTCGATCGAAGCAGAACTTGATGCGAAATTCAAATTTCGAATTATTAATAAAAAAAATCCTATATGATGCGGACTTTTATACTGGCCACACTGTATGACGAACAATGCTTGAACCTTAATCTATCTGTAATACCAAATTAATAACTACTTAATAAAATATTACCGCTGTGTTATTATGTGACAGTTGAACACCAACAACTTGTTTAAAATATTTGACCAAAATGAACCAAAATTATTTGAATATCTTTCAATTAAGAAATAATATAACTTAAAATAAATACGACTTTTGTTTTCAAGTATTAAAATTCAACGGCGATTAATCGAGTACCTAATAGTTATATTTTGATTTATTTTCTCATAGGTACCAAGTGAATTTAAAAAGGACCAACTTAAATAAATATCACCCACAGAAATTAGATTTTAGCTTAGATTTTTTTGTCGACAAGCAGGTTCGAATATCTCGTTTATATTTCCGCATGTAAACACACTATATTTAATTTAACTCGTAAAAAACGTTGCTTGCAAAAGGGAATTATCTGATTTTTCTGAAACTTTAAATACATTTTCCATAGCAGTAACTAAAGTGCCCATTGTTTATTAAACACAAACCAATTACACAAAACTTAATCGAATGTACACGTCAATACCTATCAGAGATTTTAAACATTTATAGATAGCAATTTCGCACAGACTAAAAAAAATTATTAGGTACTTACTTTTTACTTCATTTCTTGTCACAAACAGTGGTACCCAAAAAGGCACTGTCACTCACAGAAAAACACAACAAACACTAAATTCGCATGTGCGAGAAGAGAAAGTTTTTTTTTTATTTACGCGTCCTTAAATACCTGTTCTTTATCAGCGGCGCATCAAAAATAGGGCGTTATGGTGACGGGGGGGGGGGGGGGGGGGATTTTTGGTGTTCTTTCCTTTGTAGTAAAAAGACGTAATTTTGAGTGGTTTAGCAATGGCTTAAAACATCTTTAAAACTTATTGCAACGAACATATACCCGAACAATTTTGATTTTGATTTGAAGAAATAGTCCATGCTTAAGGTGGGAGTATCAACGTGCTTGCCAACCTATTTCGCGTAGATTTATTTATGTTTTCTAGCTTTTACACAAAATTTAAATAAAATCAGTATCGACTTGATATTCTATAGGTAATAATTGACATATTTAATAAATGTCAAGGGATTTCATAACTTATTTTAGGAGAATTGTAGGTATAGCAAAAAATATCGGGTAAGATTTTTTTTAACATTATTATGTCATTGTGCTTTCACTATACAATTCTACCAAAATTAGCAATGAAATAAATTGATATTTTTGTAATATATCAGATATTACCTAAGTAATGTGCCGACGATGCTGATTTTATTTAAATGTTACCTAGTCAATAAAATAATAAACTTGAAAAAATAACGCGAAATAGATTATAGGCTGGCAATAGATTGAATGACATTGATAATTCCACCTTAATTTTTATTTTGTTACTTCTATTTTTTTAAATAGACTTTAATAACTAGAGCTACGATGGTACTGATTACTTAAATGAATATTTGTTCTTAAGCACGAACAGGACTTAAAAATGTAGGAAGTACCTCGCATATATCTATACGGTACACGTACTTTTGTATACAGGAACATTTTGCTGAAAAACAAGGGATTTTTGAGGTGGGAGTATCAACATGCTTGCCAACCTATTTCGCGTAGATTTATTTATTTTTTCTAGCTTTTACACAAAATTTAAATAAAATCAATATCGACTTCATATTCTATAGGTAATAATTGACGTATTAAATAAATCTCAAGGAGTTTCATAACTTATTTTAGGAGAATTATATAGCAAAAAATACCGGGTAAGATTTTTTTGTTATGTCATTGTTCTTTCACTATACAATTCTTCCAAAATTAGCAATGAAATAAATTGATACTTTTGTAATATGTCAGGTATTAACTAAAAAATGTGACGGCGATATTGATTTTATTTAAATGTTTATTAATAAAATAATAAACTTAAAAAAACAACACAAAATAAGTTATAGATTGGCAATTGAATGAATGACGTATAAGATGTAAAATAGACCACAATTCAACAGGGTGCCATAGACAGGTGACTGATGAGCCACGATTTCGCGTGTTCTTAGAACAATTTGACTATATAGAGAGTGGTACCTACTTTGGCTATATTATAATAAATTAAGCCCTTGCTAGGAATTGCATGTATTCAAAGCTTGTAAAATTAAATACAATTTAGGTAAGGATATATTTTTTGTGTAGTTATAGGGGATGATCTATACCTACATTACCTAATAAGAATTTAATACAAAGGAAAAATATCAGAATATCAGAACAAAAAATTAATCATAGGTATACGATTTTACATAAAGCTAAGCTAATTTTTTAAATTCTATAACAACAAATAAATATAAAAGCCTTTCTAAAATTATACTTTGTTTTTCTAAAAAATTTGACACTTGCACGCGCGGCTATGGTCCTTTTTTGTACCGATGGGGATTATTTTATGTCCTTTATTTTTTCGTCTTGGAGATTCTGCGATCAGGTTTTATCTTTTTGTTTTTAATTGTTTTCAAGGCCACCTACGGTGCTTGATGCAGTTGTATGTCGAAAAGTAGGCAGAGGTTGTAATTGTAATAATCGTAGGTCATTGATATATAGGTACATAATATATTAATTATGGATATTTCAATAAAAACTATAAATTATTGTTTGTAGATATTTATCGACCACTGCGTGTACTACTGGTGACGCTATGTTCATTAATAATTGTGATTGATACAGTCAAAGTGGTAATTTTTTTTAAAAAGGATCATATTTAGACCAAAATTCCCCAAGAACAATTTAAAACTCTTCCACCTTTTACCTTTGATTCCTTTGTACAATTGAAGAGTGGTCAACCTAAGTGATCTATGATCTAAAAAATTTGTTTTCTATTTAAGTATATGATCTATATACCTACCTATGCCAATGTCCTACTAGAAGATCTAAGTGCCAATTTCGTCCTATTCGTTATAAAAAGCATTCATAGATGGTGAGAATCTGAATCCCAGATACTGTATCTCGCATACAGAATCCCAGTATAAAAGGAGCCTTAGACCTTTTCTATATTTTTTTGTTCAAATTATGTACATACGTTTATTACGTAAATTTTATCCTAGAAATGTTTTTGTGTATGTTTATGAATAAAAATATCAATAAAAAAATAAACTATTGTTTTATTCTTAGCTTTAAAACAGTTGTTTACATTTTCTAGTAGTTTTCGATTATGGCACTTAGATCACTTAGGTTGACCACTCTTCAATTAGACACAAACTACGTTTTCAAAAATACTTATTTTATGAAGTTACCTTATACAGGGTCAAAAACCAATAAACTTTGCATCACATGCGACCAAATTTTAACAGCCCAATTTTGATTTTGAATAAAAACACACATTTAATATGGCGCTACTTTAAAGAAAATGTATTGAAAAAAAAGCATTGTCAAAATTAAGAAGTTTTATGTAGGTTGCGTTTAGTCTTATTTTGCAAAGTACAAAATATAAGTAAAAAATCAAAATTATCTTATGCATAATGAAAAACTCGTGTGTTTCCTTTATAATGCTTTTATTTAGGGCTTTAAACACTTATTATAATTGGAAATGTACAAACACACCTTACACATTATATACGACATTCTTGTGTATGTCTCTTCTTTTATTTTAACTAGCTGTAATCACAGATTTACAACCACAGAGTAAAGAAGGAATTGAGCGCACCTATTACATACTTTAACACCCCTCCTCGCTAAATTCCTTCAAACCCAAAAGATACTTAATCCTCTTAAACATTGTACATTGTAATCCCTTGGTAAGTATATCTGCTTGTTGATTTTCTGTAGATACATACTTAAGAACAAGCAAACCACTATTATAGTAATCAGAAACAAAATTAAACTTAAGATCTATATGCTTTACACGCTTATTATTTGTAGGATTTTTAATTAATGCAATACAACCCTGATTGTCTTCATAAAAAATAATATTTTCAAAATGAACACCTAAATCTAAAAATAACTTTTTCAACCACAAGCCATCACAAACAGCTGTACACAGTGCAACTAATTCAGCTTCTGTTGTTGACAACGATACGCAAGTTTGCTTTCTAGTAACCCACATTAGTGTATTATTGAATGCTTTATAAACATAACCAGTTACAGACTTACGATCATGCATATCGCCTCCCCAATCGGAATCTACATAACAACATAAATCTTTACTACTAGTATTTCTTATATATTCTAACCCAACATCAATAGTTTCTTTTAAGTACTTTAATACCCTTTTTAAATGATTCCAAACTTCATCAGATGCCTTGTCTTGAAAACGACTATAATAATTGACTGCAAAACATATATCAGGCCTACTGCCAAGCATTAAATACATAAGGCATCCGACAAGTTCTCTTATCGGTTTCTTAGTTTGCATTTCAAAATCGGTACATAATTCTATATTAAGTTTTGGGTCTATGGGTATTACAGATCCCTTACAATCACCCATACCAAAACGATTAAGTAAACCCTTTATGTATCTAGATTGACTTATTTTTAGGACACCGTTGTTACAATCATAAGTTATCTCTAATCCCAAAAAGTTTTTAAGTCTACCCTTATCTTTTATTATAAATTTATTCATTAATTTATTTTTTATTTCATTTACATTTGAGAGACATGAACCTGCTAGAATTATATCATCAACATATAAAACCAAGTATACACTATCACTTTCCCTTTTCAAAACATATAGACAATAGTCATTTTCTGACCTAACAAAACCTATCTCTAATAAGAAAGAATTAATTTCTTCATTCCAGCATTTGGATGACTGACGTAATCCATAAAGAGATTTATTTAACTTTAAAACCTTATTTGTTTTATTATTAATACCTTCTGGATAATAAATATAAACATTCTCTGTTAATTTACCATTTAAGAATGCTGACTTTACATCTAGCTGCTGAAAATAAAATTCGTTTTGAATACCTTTTATAAGTAACGCCCTAATTGTTATTAATTTAGCAACAGGTGAATAAATTTCATTAAACTTATCATCTTTTTCTTGTGCAAATCCCCTTACTACCAATCTAGCCTTATACTTGTCTTCATCTTTATCTTCTAACATTTTATATGTAAAAACCCACTTTGTATCCAACATTTTATTGTCCTTTGGTATTTCAACTTCCTCCCAAGTTTCATTTTTATTTATAGATTCTAACTCTTTGCTAACTGCATTCAACCATTTATCCTTATCTTTTCTATTCTCTAGTTCTCTATAACACATCGGAACATTTTCAATGTAGCTACTAGCATCAAATGCCATATATAACTCATAATCATCATACTTACTAGGAAATCTAGTTTTCCTTTTATTTTCCCTGTCACCTATTTCCCTATTATTTTCATTTGTTCCATCTTTCACATTCTCATCCATATTTATTATTTCCCCATTATCCTGCACTTCGTTCTTTAATTCATTTTCACTTTCTTTTTCTTGATCGGTCTCAGCCTGCACTTTTGTTTTACCAAGATAAAAATTGTTTTCATCAAACTTAACATCCCTGTTAATTATTAATTTTTCCCTTTCTAAGCTCCAAAGCCTATACCCTGTAGGTGCGTAGCCTAACATAACACACTTTTCTGTCTTAAAATCAAATTTTGTTCTTTTTTCTTTAGGAATGTGACTATAAGCAACACAACCAAATATTTTAAAATTACTTACATTTGGCTTAACATTATACCAAACTTCAGATGGTGTTATATCACCTAAATTTGCTGACATACCCCTGTTCATCACATAATTACAAGTTAATATTGCCTCACCCCAGAATTCTTTTGGCATTCCTGAATCTGCTAAAATTGCCCTAGCTCTTTCAACAAGACTTCTGTTTTTCCGTTCTGCCTTACCATTCTGTTGCGGGGTATATGAACAAGTGTAATCTAAAATTATACCCTTTTGCTTGCAAAAATTAACAAAGTCACCAGACTCATACTCACCACCATTGTCACACCTTAGTTTGGATATTTTGCTAGAAAATTTATTTTCAACCATTTTTACATACTCTTGAAACTTTTGAAAAACCTCGCTTTTCTTTTTAATCAAGTAAACTACTGTGAAATTAGAGAAGTCGTCAATAAAAGTTACAAAATACCTAAAACCGTCATAAGTTTCTGGTGTTACAGGTCCACATACATCAGTGTGAATTATTTCTAACAATCTACTACTTTTTGTCCTAGTACCAAATGGAAAACGTGTCATTTTCCCCAATATACATGGTTCACAAAACTCTACCTTATTACATTTTATATTAGGTTCGATACCTAAAACCATTTCTTTTTGTACAATTTCTTTTAACCCTGTAAACCCTATATGAGCATATCTCCTATGCCACTTTACAAAATTGCTATCAACACTTTCTACATTTAAACATTCTGTAGATCTTAACACCTCAAAAGAAATCTCATATAAGTTTTTCCTGCTTCCTAGACCTATTATTCTGTTAGTCTTATCCTTAAGTATAACTTCCGAATTTTCAAAAATAACTGATAAACCTGCATTCTCTAATTTTTTAACAGATAATAAATTTTTTCGTAACATAGGGACATAAAAAACATTCTCTATTGTACATTTTATTTTATCCTTTCCACTTAAGACCTCTATATTTCCAACACCTACTGCATTTAGATAAGTATCGTTTTTAGCAACCGCTATTTTAATTGGGTTCTCCAACATTAACAATTCAGAAAAAAAATACTTATCACTAACCATATGATGTGTACATCCTGAGTCAATAAAAAAGGTTAAAGTATTGCTCATATGTTTTTCTGTTTCTTTCCCACCTGTTTCTACCATAAAACATACATTATTCTCATTGACCATATCTCTTGTTTCTTGATTTTCACTCTGTTCCACCAAATTGCTTCTTGGATTACCATTATAACCTCTAAACTGTCCTCTACCTCTCTGGTAGTCTCCTCTGCCTCTATAATATCCTCTATTTCCTTGAAAACCTCTGTATGCACCATTTCCTCTATTAAACGAACCTCTCACTTGATTATGTCCAAAATTATTTTGCATTTGTATCGGAAACTGAATATTATTGGGACAGTTCCGTTTGAAATGTCCTACTTGCCCACATTTAAAACATGCATTTTGATTTTTTGTTAAAAAAGCTGTCATACCAGTTCTATTATTACTGTTCGAGTGTGATTTTTCCAATTGTCTCTTCTCATACTCAGCCAATACTTTTGCTTTTGCAATTTCATATGTCAAACCAGAAGTATTTTCCAATATTGTCACGACTGTTGCAAATGACGGAGGTAAACTAAGTAATAAATTACATATTGAGTCATCTTCCTGTATTACTGCACCTGCATTTTTTAATTGTCTTACTATATTTTCGAATTCCTCAAGAAAACTTTGTAAATTTTCATTTTCTTTTAGTTTCATCGATAAAAGTTTTTTCTTCAAGAAAAGTTGTCCAGGTATACCCTTTTTCTCATATTTATCATGTAAAACATTCCACATATCATAAGCGCTTTCGCAACGACGTAAACTTTCTATCTGTGAATCTTCAACACACTGTACAATTAAACATTTTGCCTTGTTATCATCTCTTACTTCAGCGTCCTTTTCTCTATTTATTGCTGCCTCAACACATTTGCTTACTTTATTTTCTGCTAAAATAAGCTCCATCCGGAACTTCCAGTTGTAATAATTTAAACCATTTAGGGGCTCTATCATATAACCTTTTCCTGGGTTAACCATTTTTCTTCTTTTTATGTCGTATCTTTATCACTACCTTTATTTGTACGTCGGACGTAACTTTAACTGCAACTTGCAAACATTCCTTTACTATTATCTCTTTTTCGCAGACTTCTTACCATTTCTCATAAAATCAACAACTAGTCCACGTATCTGGGCACATAACCTAATGAAAAACTCGTGTGTTTCCTTTATAATGCTTTTATTTAGGGCTTTAAACACTTATTATAATTGGAAATGTACAAACACACCTTACACATTATATACGACATTCTTGTGTATGTCTCTTCTTTTATTTTAACTAGCTGTAATCACAGATTTACAACCACAGAGTAAAGAAGGAATTGAGCGCACCTATTACATACTTTAACAATGCAGCTGAAATTTTGCATGTGGGCTAGAAACTTTTTCTAATAACTTTTTTCGATACCTACTTTCAGAAATAACCCCACTTTTGAATTATTTTTTGGAAAAAATTTGACAGATAATGCGAAAGACGTGACTACTATTTATTTGCTTAATTTTCATCTCGATCGAAGCAGAACTTAATGCCAAAGTCACATTTCGAATAAAGTTATTAATAAAAAAATATCCCATATGATGCGGACTTTAGGGGAGACCGGGGCAAGAAGATCCCCTGGGGTCAAACGATCCCACGTCTTTTTGTCGCTCCTGTATGCACAAGAGCATCCGTTGACTTGGCAACAGTGCCTTTCAAGTACGGCGGGTTAGTACAATGAATGACAGCGATCAGTGTGCGAGTAAACCCTTTTTTTTCTGTGTGTGCGAGTGTTTTGGCAGTGTAAAGCATTTTATGATTTTTGCCGACTTGATAATAGGAAAGCATTTCATATTATCCATGTTCGTTACTAAAAAACAGTTAGGTATAAAAATATTCAATGGTAGCTATAAGAAAGTATAGTGTATGTGTAGTGAACAGACCGGTCGATAGTTTTGCAAATTTTAGTACGTTTAAAAAAGTTAGGTTAACTTTATTATGCCGCTTACAAATGGGGCAAAAGGATCCCGTTAACAATGGGGCAAAATGATCCCCTAAAACAATGGGGCAAAATGATAACTTTTAGAATTTTGTTAGTTTTATATCCACAAATTTAGCAAAAACAAGGAAATTTCATTTAATTTGCATAGAGAATCATTATGCCCCAAGTAGCGGGGCAAAATGATTACTTTGCATATGTCTACTTTACTGGCTGAAATTTTAAAATCAACTTAACCAAAAGATATAAAAATATAAACAACATATAAACAACATATAAACAACATATAAAACTATATGCTTGCCAAAAGACAAATTCCTAACTCTCAGTCCCGGTCTCCCCTACTGGTCACACTGTATAACATATCTGTGGTTATTACCATATTTCTCAACATGAAATGGGTAGGGTATAGATAAGGTGGGTACCAGAACGTCAATTTTTTAATGTTAGGAGGTAAGACTTGTGGCGCATCCGAAACTTCCCTTTTCGATCAACCTTACGTTACTTTTGTTATGTTGCGTATAACAAAATGCAATCGATGTTTATTCAAAAGTAGATAAAAACTAGAAACTTTGTTGTATTATATTTATCGTCGTGCATGGTATTCAGTGGCAGATTCAGAAAAAATTGACAGGGGGGCACTTACTTGTTATCTTGGGGTGCACGAAAAGCCCGCTGCGGACAAAACGCGCCGCAGGAGAAAATTTTTTAAGACCACGCCCAAATTTGGTCAATAATTTTTAGTAAATATTTTAAAAATGTATGATTCCTACTTATTTTATTGAAAATGAAATAAGATAAAAAATAAAAAAAGGCCAATTTATTTTTCATTAGCGGGTACATTGTTTAAAAGTAAAGTTCAATCTTCTGGTTTTATTTCCAGCAAACTTATCAATAACAATAAAGTCCCTAGATCTACACTTTGTGATCTGTGTCAAGTTAATTTCGGGTTTAGGTCTTCCCTCAATATTAATTTCAATTTTTTGCTCAATACTTAATGAGCTAAAATTGTTTCTCAAATATTCCACATTCATAGCCGTTTTGGCATGTTTATTTTTATTAAAATAAGTCCTTACTACCCCAAAATAATACACTTTCTTTGTAAACAAAACCACAGATTACAGTTTTCTGTAACAAAACACAAATTCTAGAATCCTAAAATGTATACTTTTTATCTAACGTGCTTTTACGCCATCTTTTCGCTAATTATCAAACCACGTTGAAAACCTGATTTTTAATATTCATTCTAAACCATTGGTTATTTAATTGCCTGCATAATCAACGAGCTTCTGATTATATATCATGAATTGGCCAACTATAGCAGTTTACCCATTAATGCTGAAAGCTTGATGGCACTAGTTAGAAGTGACAATAAGGTTTTTGAGGTTTTCATATCATTTGTTAGAATGTGTGAGAGAAAGTTGTAGGGCCTTGATTATCCTATGTGTTTAACTCTTTACCATCCGTGGTCCAGTACTGTGTGTGTTTTTTTTAAGTCGCCCAGAAGGACCCCTGTGGCGTGAAGCGTGTGTCCCTGTTTATTTATGTATCGCATAGGGTTAATATTTGTCTCTTAGAAATGTCGACTTAATTATTAGTGAGAATGAGGTAGTATGAACGTTTTAAAAATAAAAACAAAAAATTAAGTTACGGTAGTGGCTGTATGCATTATGTGCAAAGCCAAAAAATCAAAAAAAAAAAATATTCATTTCTAAATGCTGTAAAGTTTTGGCATCAAAAAAATATTTGTTTGTTACAGTACAATGCTTTGTCACTGTGTTTGAAATTTTGGGTGTTGCGCTAGGTTGGTTCGAGCGAAATTATTATGACAGGGGGGCACGTGCCCCTGTGCCCCCCCTCTAAATCCGCCACTGATGGTATTCCAATACTTATAGGTATTATAATGTCACAAATTTATTTTTTATGCTCCTGTTTTTTTGTTGGTTACTCATTAACTCTTGCTGAATCGCTTCCAATCTTTTACCCTTGGTCTCGGGCAACATAAAATAAAAAAACAATGTACCCATAAAAGTGGAAAATGCAAAAATATAAAACGGTACAGCTAAACCAATATAATCGCTTGTTACCTGATAAATTTTTGTACTTACAATCATCACTAATGCGAAATTTAAACTTCCCAGGCTCATAGCCTTAGCTTTAATGCTTGTTGAATACATTTCACTGGTAAAAATATTTGTTACTACACCTAAGCCCCCTCTAAATGTTAAATTATTGACGAACATAAATAGAAGTGGCAACCAAGATAATCTTGAGACGTCTATTGCTGTATAATCGCGAATAGTTAAAAATATTGCTTGTGCTGCCAAGGTAACAGCAGTAGCTGCTGATGATACTACTATTAACGGTTTTCTACCAAATTTATCCACGTACATAGAAGCTATTAGTACCATAACAATACCGGCGACAATTAGAAGTGTTGAGCCCCAGATTGGTGACAAGTCCGTGGTTTGCGAAATCATGATTTGCTGGTAGGATATCAACGCAATGCTTCCTGTAAACACTTGAAAAAATCTTGTTGCTGTTACTAGCATTAATGCTGTTCTATTACTTTTAATACAGAATAGATCCTTGTAGGATCCTTTTTCAGACATTTGGCGTTCAACATCCGAAGCTAAACTTTTCGTTTCTTGTTCTACATCGTTTTTTCTTCTGAGGGCTTGTAATGCTTTCTCAGCTCCCTCTATATTCTTTTTCATTAAACAATAATATGGACTTTCAGGCATGTGCATGAAGGTGATCCAGAATACCAGAGGAAAAACTAAGCATACTAGTGCGGTAATATGTATACTTAGATATGAACCTAAAGAGTTAATAAATAAATGTCCAAATAATACAGATAGATTTACTGAGGAACCTAGTTTTCCACGAACAGATGGCTCGGCTACTTCCGCTATATAGCAAGGTAGTAAAGCTAAAGAAGCTCCTTCTCCTATTCCGCCTAGGATTCTAGCCATGTAAAGCAGGTATTTGCCATGATAGGAGAAGTAAATAAGTAAAAATGATAGCAGCTGAAAAAAAAATGTTAAATGTGTTAATTCGATTGATTCTTCATTTTGTTTCAAGTAGATAAAATCATATAGTATATTGGAAAATAATAAATTCTTTATCATATAATTGGTTGCATAGTTACATATAAGAATGCTTTCTACCTGTGGTATCCCAATTGATAAAATACAATTTTTTCTTCCAATAAAATCGGCCAAATTCATGGCTAAAAAGCCACCGATTATATGACCAACTGGGCCTATATTAATGATATACGAAGCTTCTTCTTCACTTACTGGATCTTCATCGGATAATATTTTTTTCAAGGATGGACCTGCCCATCCTTGGTGAATTCCTGCAGTGAAAAGAGTAATTGCTGCTAAAAAATTCAATAATTGAGTCATAAAAAAGTTTACTTCGATGTCAACGTCATTTCCAACTGTAAATCGGAAAATGAAAATTGTAAATCAAATTTATCAGTTGTAACTTATAACATATTGTCATGTTAACTGTTTAAGTGATATCATCAGGAGACAGAAAATAACATTAAAAAGTGCTGATATTTTTAGCAAAAGAGAAAATGGCGAAGGACCTTAATGGAGCTTTCGTGAAAATAAAAATTGATGTGCAAAGCCACATAATATGGAGAAAATATTAAACTTTAAAACATACTAGGTATGTAAGAAGTCGGGAAAAGGGGTCTAGACCAACCCTATAAACTGGGAAAGAAGAAAATAAAACCTTTCTATAAAGAAAGTGTTAAAAATTAAAATTTGTTTAAATAAAACATTTTGGATAAATGTCAGAGACATAGAAAAAGTAAATTGGTAGTAATTAACATACTTAGTGCAATCTGTAAAAGATAGAAATTGAAATTAAAATCAAAGAATAAAGTAGAAAACTTTTTGAAATCTATTTTCTTGGATAAAAGTTAGTAGGTACTTACGAAAATTGCGTTTTGAAGTGTCCTGTGGGGTACTGAGGTTTAAGGCTCAGTAACCCCACAAGAGGTTAATTTAAGTTCTATTAAATAAAATCGAAAGTTGAACATTATATTTTGAAAATTTATCAAGAGTTTATTCACTCTTCCACGTGTTGGGACCAAAGTGGATAAAATTAATTGATTGACAGCTATACTGACAGGTAGTATGGCGGTGAAATTTAAAATTACATAAATGAACAAGAGAAAATTATTCTTAGAGGGAAAGCTCAATTAAGGTTGGGCAGATATGATACACTAAACTATTTAACTTAATAATAAGTAATATTTTCATTTTCCATTGGAAAAGGAAGTGAATATAACAAAAATAAAAGGAAACATAATTTACGGGCGATCCGAAGTCAGGAAGTGAAAGGGGGTGAGTTTTTAAGGGTAGAAAACGATTTATCTTGATTTCCGGCAAAACTACAAGTCCTATGGAAAAACATTAAATGGCAAAGTTGTAGGTAATAAGAAGATCTACAACTTTTGTATTTACACTTTTTTCACGTAACCTCAAAATTTATATGAAAAATTCAAATAACCAAGTTTTTGGTTTTTTATTTTTATCTTTTACAAAAAAAAAATTTTCCACGAAATTTGGTGAAAACTTACCTATTTATGTCCCAAACACACTGTAATTTTTTTGATTTAAAATATTTATTTTTTCACCTTATTTTGACTTAATATCGAAAAAGCACCCTAATTTTCGATCGAAAATTCTCACGTCAAAGTATCTGCTTTTTTTAAAAATTCGGTGAGCTTTTTGTTCGTTGAAATCTCTACTTTCTGATGGTGTAAAAAAATATACATTACTATGGTAAATGTTCTCAAAAAATGCAAAGAAACGAAAAAAACTCTAATACGAATTTTTTTTTAAAATCATTATGTACAATTTTGAGCTATTTATTAAAATTTATACTTTAATAACTCGAAAAACGTAAGATTCCATGTTACATTGATAGACAAAAAATTGCAAGTCGAAATATACTACTATAATAATTAACAACCAAAGTTAAAGATAAAATTAATATTTAATAAGACGTTCGTTATTTCTTTACATTTTTTGAGAACATTTACCATAGTAATGTATATTTTTTTACACCATCAGAAAGTAGAGATTTCAAGGAGCAAAAAGCCCACCGACTTTTTTTAAAAAAGCAGATATTTTGACATGAGAATTTTCGATTGAAAATTAGGGTGCTTTTTCGATATTAAGTCAAAATAAAGTGAAAAATTAAATATTTTAAATCAAAAAACTTACAGTGTGTTTGGAACATAAAAAGGTAAGTTTTCACCAAATTTCGTGAAAAAAAATATTTGTGAAAGATAAAAATAAAAAACCAAAAACTTGGTTATTTGAATTTTTCACATAAATTTTGAGGTTATGTGAAAAAAGTGTAAATACAAAAGTTGTAGATCTTTTTATTACCTTCAACTTTACCATTTAACGTTTTTCCATAGGACTTGTAGTTTTGCCGGAAATCGAGATAAATCGTTTTCTACCCTTAAAAACTCACCCCCTTCCACTTCCCGACCTCGGATCGCCCGTAAATTATTTTTCCTTTTATTAATTCTCTTCCTTTTCCAATGGGTTTCATCCCACTATTATTTTTTTTGGTTTCAAAAATTATCGAACCTGGTCTAATAGTATGTTCGACTATATTAAATTAGATATTTCCAATAAAAATATTTATTTTATTACAGTAAATTTTATCAGGGTCTTGAATATTTTTCATGAAATTATTGTTATCGAACGAAAGTTATAAACGAGATTTAGTCTGGCAGGATGGTAATGACACAGTTCTGACAAAGGAAGTGAAATACATTTATACGCAATCATTTTCTTTTAATAGTATTTAATATATATTGCTGTCGAATCAAGGTATAGTTATAATGGTTGTTGTCTTGAAAAACCTAATTGGCAGTTAATACATGTTCAATTATTATTATTTCTGTTTATCCCATGATCCTTGTTTCTCATTCCGATTTTGTCTTTTTAAATAATACAAAAAAACGTTCGTGAGAAAATATCTTTTTAAGTATTAAAAATATATTTTTCTTATCTCGTTAGTCCCTAACTACTTACCAGTAATTACAGTTAAATATTGGGTGGTTTTCGTTTCATCTTTCTTAAAAGAACCTTTAGTAAATTTACATGCCATTATTTATTTTTCTTTTCTTCTACAGATAATACTCTGTTTTATTTTTATAGCTGAAATGCCGGTTTTTCAAAACTACTGCCAGTTGAAATCAAAGGTTGAAAATTTGCGCAGTGCTTTCTAAAATATTTGATAGTAAAATATTAACATTTATAGGCTAATCTTAATTGGAATTGAATAAAAATTTGACTTACCCTTTAGAGCAAAATTATAGAAAAAACGCAAATTTTTGTCTGCAATGTTTCCATTTTCTATTTTACAATTTTTTAAGTTTTCTTTTCACTCAAAACCTCAAAGTTATATACTGTAAAGTACTTCTTAGTAACGTCAGTTCAAAGTAAAACTAAAGCGTAGAAGTTAATTTAGCATAATTTTATTTTGATCCTATATAAATATAGGAAAGCACTGGTAACAATAAATATGTTTTTAATAATTACAAATAATTAAGAAATATTTGGTACTATATTTTAGTAAATATTAGTGCTTGTGGGAAATGTGCAAAAATATCATACTTAGTTAAAAAACAATAAAACAATTTTTCAATCAAGTATCAAGGACAAAACAATTATTGAATTTAAGCATTTCATTGCAGTTTTTAAAATTTTTGCCAGTACCTACTTATTTTCAACTACGAACTGATTCTAAAAGTCAGCCTATAATCTTAAATTTTTTTCACCGTACCTCTGGTAAACTTACTGGATAAAGATTAATAATTAAAAGTTCTTTATATTATAGATTAGGCTTTTATTCAACAAAATAGTTTAAAAAAATTTAAACATTAAAATATTTTATAAAATTGTCTTATACAATGTCTCAGTGCTATTCGATTTTATATGTATATATATATATATATCAGTAAAAGGCAAAGTTTCACGTAGAGAGACAAAAAATTATACAATAAAACAAACAAAAATTCATTAAAATAACTTATCTAAAATTAGGTAGGTTCTCTTGGTTACAACGCACAATTAAGATTATCCTTAATTTTATTCCCTATCATGACAGCCTGTAATAGTGTTATTTTCTTTTTGTGAACAAGGCCAAGTACTTTTCTTGGGGTTGAATTTTCTCCAATTGGCAATTCCATTAAAATCAATTGAGTGGCTGGAATTTTTATTGTAGAACGATGTTTAAATCCTTCTATACCTGAAAATTTTTGATGAAGTAATTACTAATGTCACGGGACTACATAGTCTTACTACTGACTACTTTCTACTTTACAGGACTAATTTACCTTTATATTCGTAAATTTGTAAAACCTTTTCCTCTTCCATAAAAGCAAACAGAGTTTCACCATTTTCAAACTCTATTGATGTTAGGGAGCTTGGTTTATGGGTTAGTATTTTGTCAAATAGAACTCCTGTGAATGGATCTTGATAAACCTACAAATAATAAGGCGATTTGCAACTGATTTATTTTAGACGTTCTTGCAATTCTTCATAAATATTTGTCGATATACTAGGGTGGTAGAAGGGACAACTAAGTAATTATATTAAATTCTTTTTTACGAAGCAGTCACCGGAATAGTATATTTCAAAGTTAACTTCGGACGAATTTCCTTACTAAGCTAGCATAACGTGAACCTAGTACCTCTATTATATCTAATCGGTGTTCTACTTTGGCCTCCTTATGGCTTGCTACAGCCAGTAAAGTTTTTCTAGCTCTTTTCACACCAACATTTGTAACAGTAATGACTCCACCAATCCGTCCTGGTACAATAAAATTATCGACCGTTTTGAATGTACCCTTAATGACTGCTCCAGTATCTATTCCAAAATCTTCCTCGACAACAGGATCGTTTCGATTTAGGATTATGATAGTTTTGCCAGTTCTAAGGGAAGGACCGCTTTTAAAGCCTCTTGGGAAAAAGGCAAGATTGTCTAAAATTATAAAGTGATTATGTATCGACCTCAGTGGTAACTGTAGTAAAAATTCTATAACAAGAACTGATAATCCTAACGGTGGAATAGTGATATTTCAAACCTTTAACGTCTGTATACGTATAAATAAACATTGCACAGGAAGAAAAAATAATAACTACTTGTTATGTTTCACAAATTTAATCAGTGACACGTGTTTCGGCTCTTGCGCGCCATTGTCAAAGTAGTACAAGAAGATACTAAATTCTATGTGACATTACAAAGGGATTTATATTATATTATGGTATGGTATTATGTAATAAAAGTAAAATTAGAAGATTGAATGGTCAGCTGTGGGTTTTCCTAACTTTTAAAGGTACAGATACATATTTAGTCCTAAATTAGTGTGCTTTTAAGAATTAGGGAAGCGCCTGAAGGTATTTTGGTTTGATTATTAACATTACATTTGTTTTTTATGGCTTTTTTTGATAGCTATTGTTTCTAGTAAGTTTAGTTTTCTGCTTTTATTGTGTATGTATGTTTTATGTTGTTAGAGATTGAGTGATTGTGTAATATGCAGTGATCAGGTAAACCTGTTTTATTTTGTTTTTTTAAAATAGATGGTTTGTGTTCTTTAAGCCTCGCAGTTGTCGCATTCTATTTGGTAGACCCCACTTTGTAAAAGTTTGTTTTTAGTTTCTATTTAAGCATTGGATATTTGTTTGTGTAAGTTGTTTTTTTTAAAACCGACCAGAAAATTTACACTTTCTAGACAATTTTTCGTCTAGAAAATAACGTTTTTCCGATCGCAAGACCGGAAAAGTGACATTAGAGTCCGGAAAAGATCGCAAGACCGGAAAAGTGACATTAGAGTCCGGAAAAATCTTTTTTTTTCAATCGACCGGAAAGCAAGCACTTTCTAGACAATTTTTTGATCGGAAAATATCACTTTGCTGGTCTAGACCGGAAAGTAATGAAAAATTGACCGGTAAAGTACTTTACCGGTCAATTTTTGTTGCGTTCCGCTCCCAATTTAAAAAAATTAACCAAACTCATTTATAAGTAGGCTTTGACATGTTTATGTTTTCTTGCTTCCATAGTAACGAACTGTCAGGTACGATATTGACTTTGATAAATAAACTTTTGTGGCTTTATAAAATTGTGTGGAAGACTTTAGATATGGAACTTAATTTGGATTGGGAAGAAAATGACGTTCCAGTTGAAATAACAGAGGCAGCTGCTAGAGCTACAGACGATTTGTTGCCGCATAAGTCCAGAGTGCGGTATGAAAAAACGTTTAGCGTCTTTAAAAATTGGTGTAGAGAAAAAAATGTCAGAAATGTTTCTGAGGATGTTTTGTTAGCTTATTTTGCTGAAAAATCCGAAAAATTAAAATCATCTACACTGTGGAGCTTGTACTCAATGATCAAATCTATGTTAAATTTAAAAGAAAACATTGATATAAGCAAATATTATAAACTGATAGCATTCATAAAGAGAAAATCTGTTGGATACATTCCCCAAAAATCGAACGTACTTACCAGAGAAGACATTGACAAATTTTTGCTGGAAGCCCCTGATAATGATTATCTTTTAATCAAAGTAAGTACTTAAATACATAATACGAGTTTTCTTAAAGTTCTTCTTTTCTTATATTGTGTTTAAAAAAAATATATTTAAACTATTTCTTATTTTTTTTAGCTTTTACTAATAATGGGTTCGGCTGGAGCGTGTCGCCGTGAAGAATTGACCAATATGACAATTGACGATGTTAAAGATAACGAATCGATGTTGGCGGTAAAAATTCCAAATACAAAAACATACCAACCCAGGTCATTTATAGTTGTTGGGGAACGAAACCTAAATATATATAGAAAATATATTTCTTTACGTCCGCCTAGTGTTCCACATCGCAGGCTATTTCTTTTCTATAATAAAGGAAAATGCACTATTCAACCAGTAGGTTTGCATTCAGTAGGAAAAGCGCCATCAAAAATAGCATCCTATTTGGGATTACCAAACCCAGAGCAATTTACAGGGCACTGTTTTCGACGTAGTTCGGCGACACTGTTAGTTGAAGGTGGAGGCGATATCCTTAATTTAAAACGACATGGCGGCTGGAAATCATCCCAAGTTGCCGAAGGCTACATTGAACAGTCTTTACAAAATAAGATTGATATAGCCAGTAGAATTCAGGAAGCCGGAGGATCAAAAGTGGATATAACTTCACAAACATCCTATAAAGATGAATCAAAAAATTTCCCGTCATGTCTACAATTTAATACACCACAAAATTGTACTTTCAATATAACAATTAACAAATAGATATTAATAGATAAAATAGAATTAAGAACATTTGTACCAAATTGTATTTATTATTAAACATAATTTTCCCAACTATTAGAGTTTTCTGCTAAAACTATACCCATATAGTAAGCTATTATTAACGTTTTCTCGCACGCCACTGGTGTCTTGTGTCGATTGTAAAAAAAATATTGTACGTCACTCAACCGAAAAGTACGTTAACAGGACTCGCAGGCTCCCAGGACTCGCCTGGCGGCTCGCCCTGGAAATTGCCTGCTTCGTCCTGTAAAATAGTACTTTCCGGTCTTGTAACGTAATATACTATTCCGGAAAAATCTTTTCCGGACTCTAATGTCACTTTTCCGGTCTCTAATGTCACTGTCACCCTGTTTTTTGTTTTTCCAATCGCTCTTTGATAATACAAGATACCTTGATTTTGTTATTATGACAACAACATTTCGATGTATTGTCGAGTGACAGTTCGTTGATTTTTAATTTTGTTCTTTATGTCAAACTTGTTTCGCGTAGATTATAAAATATATCGAAGTGTCGGTCTTAAAAAAATATTGTACGTCACGCAACCGAAAATTAGTGTTTTCCAGGTCTCTCCAAGCTTCCAGGACTCGCCTATGGCTCGCTCTGGAAATGCTTGTCTCGACCTGAATAACACTACTTTCCGGTCTTGTAACGTAAATTACTATTTATTGACTTGTATAGAAATGATTTTTAAGTTTTTTGGCGATTTTTTGGCTTGTGTTCCCTGTATATCTTATTGAGCAGTATTTTTCCTTAATTGGAGTGGGGTGTTCTTTGTAGAGAACTTTTTGTGTGTTTTGTCTTTGTTTTTTCTTTATTATTTGGTGTATGATTTTTGTTGGGTAACCATTTTTGTGGCTATTGTTTTATGATATCTAATTCTTTTTGTATTGGATGTCTGAGAGAGGAATGTTAACTAGTCGATGTACCATACTATTAAATGAAGCTAGTTTTGTTTGTTGGGGGTGCTTTGAATCTGCGGTTATGACTATATCTGTGGTAGTTGGTTTTCTGTAAATTTGGTAGGTAAATTGATGTTGTTGGTTTTTTATTATTGTGGGGTCTAGGAAATTAATTGAGTTGTCAGTTTCTTTTTCTATGGTTAATTGGATTCTACAGTTTAGACTATTAAAAAGATTGAGAATTTGGTGTAATTGTCGGTCCGTACCGGTCCCAATCGTAATCAACCGAATTGTGAAACATAACAAGTAGTTATTATTTTTTCTTCCTATGCAGTGGAACAACAGTTTCACCAAGCATATAGCCCAACACAAATTAATGATACAAATAAACAGTTTTTACCATCAGTAACAATCCATTTTCTGTAATTTTTAAGACCCATTTCACTAGATTTGTCGATTTTAAATTCAGTTACCACTCCGTGAGTTAAACCATAAAAAGTCAGCGGTAACAAAGACTCTTGCAGCAATTCTTGATTCTCTAGCGCTTCCCATAGCTAAAAGCATACCCCAATTACAACCTATAAAGTAACTTGCGATTTCATTATCTCAATTATTGATACCAAATTTTGCTAGTACCTTTAACAGTTTCCGAGAAAAAAGTATTTACACCCAAACAGAGTGAAGTATCTTAACAGGTTCAAAAGATGTCAGTTTCTGATAATCCTATATTGCCTACCATTAAAAAACTTACTTGTAAATCCTTATTTATAAATCTCCATACAACAGTGCTAGCAGTAATTTTACATACTGACTCGGTATTAATATCCCCTGTAGTTACCACAAACGTATCGTTATTGTCTCTTACAACTTCAGCTTGAGTAATAATTCCTGTATGCACACTCCTTATAAGGTAAAATCCATTTAGTTGAAACTCCATCAAATGTGAGAGGCAGCTGGTGTACTCATTAATTAGAAGATAATGTCTTCCATGCTCTTTAAAATATTTGACGTAATGTGCCGAATTGGACAGTGTAATTTTTTGTAATTCTTCAAAATATTTAAATTTGTAGATTTGCTTTTTAGAGTTCTCGTAAATGTATGTCATATCGGTGCATAGGTTTTTGTAGTCTTCCTAAAATAAAATGAAGCCATAAGCTCTAAACTTTAAGTGCATAAAATCACTCCAAAGTTTATAATCCCTTTTATTAGGATATACAGACTGTCCGCGGATCGAGTTTACAATAGCACAATAAAAGGATGAAAAATTTAATTTTTCAGGAAAAAGTCATTCTTGATAAAAAGTTTAGCTTGTAAAAAAAATACAATTTACGAAGAGAAAATTTTGATTTTTTATACAGGGTTCGCAAAAACTTCAAAAACATGATTTTTCTCCAAGAGTAAGCTCTACCTTTATTTTCATTTTTGACCAAAATGCCAATTAGAAAACTTATTTAGAATAACGTTTGTAATTTAAACCCGAGATTTAAAATAAATCTTCCATTTTTTTTTAAATTGGAAACTGAACCAGTTCGTTGAAATTTTCTTAATAATTTATGAACTTCAATTTTTCAGACGTAAACGTTAGGGTATCTTTGATTAAATTTCTCTATCACAAAGTTGGTCAATAATAGACCAGTGCTGAAGCCTTTGAAAATGGTAAAAAGTAAAAAAAAATAATAGTAGAATGAAACCCATTGGAAAAGGAAGAGAATAGAACAAAAATGAAAGGAAAAATAAATTACGGGCGATCCGAGGTCGGGAAGGGGGGGGGGGGTTAAGGATAGAAAACGATTTATCTCGATTTCCGGTAAAACTGCAAGTCCTATGGAAAAACGTCAAATCGCAAAGTTGTAGGTAATAAAAAGATCTACAACTTTTGTATTTACACTTTTTTCATATAACCTCAAAATGTATGTGAAAAATTCAAATAACCAAGTTTTTGGTTTTTTATTTTTATCTTTTACAAAAAATTTTTTTTTCTACGAAATTTGGTAAAAACTTACCTTTTTATGTCATTAACACACTGTACATTTTTTGATTCAAAATATTTATTTTTTAACCTTATTTTGACTTAATATCGAAAAAAAACCCTAATTTTCAATCGAAAATTCTCACGTCAAAATATCTGCTTTTTTAAAAAAGTCGGTAGGCTTTTTGTTCGTTGAAATCTCTACTTTCTGAAGGTGTTAAAAAAAATATACATTACTATGGTAAATGTTCTCGAAAAAAAGCAAAGAAACGAAAAAAACTCGAATCCGAAATTTTTTTTTTAGATCAATATGTACAATTTTGAGCTATTTATTAAAATTTATACTTTAATTACTCGAGAAACGTAAGATTCCATGTTACATTGATAAAAAAAGTATAAATTTTAATAAATAGCTCAAAATTGTACATATTGATCTGAAAAAAAAATTCGGATTCGAGTTTTTTTCATTCCTTTACATTTTTTTGAGAACATTTACCATAGTAATGTATATTTTTTTTAACACCATCAGAAAGTAGAGATTTCAACGAACAAAAAGCCTACCGACTTTTTTAAAAAAGCAGATATTTTGACGTGAGAATTTTCGATTGAAAATTAGGGTGTTTTTTCGATATTAAGTCAAAATAAGGTTAAAAAATAAATATTTTAAATCAAAAAAATTACAGTGTGTTTAGGACATAAAGGAGTAAGTTTTCACCAAATTTCGTGAATAAAGAAAAAATTTTGTAAAAGATAAACATAAAAAACCAAAAACTTGGTTATTTGAATTTTTCACATAAATTTTGAGGTTATGTGAAAAAAGTGTATATACAAACGTTGTAGATCTTTTTATTACCTACAACTTTGCGATTTAACGTTTTTCCACAGGACTTATAGTTTTACCGGAAATCGAGATAAATCGTTTTCTACCCTTAAAAACCCCCCTCCCCCCCTTCCCGACCTCGGATCGCCCGTAATTTATTTTTCCTTTTGTTTTTGTTATATTATCTTCCTTTTCCAATGGGTTTCATCCTACTATTATTTTTTTTGGTTTCAAAAATTATCGACCCTGGTCTATAAAGGTAGTTTACTCTTGGAGAAAAATCATGTTTTTGAAGTTTTTGTGAACCCTGTATAAAAAAATCAAAATTTTCTATTCGTAAATTGCATTTTTTTTACAAGCAAAACTTTTTATCAAGAATGACTTTTTACCGAAAAATGAAATTTTTCATCCATTGTAAACCCTATCCGCGGACAGTCTGTATCGATAATAAACTCATGCTTACAAATATTCCTTTCTCGATGTCACAAAAATAACTTTCTTTTTCTTGAACGTCCTTAATGAGATTGGTGATGTTGATACCGTTCATTATACCATCTCCACTCACTGGCCCGATCAAGTTTAAATCATTCATGACAGTCCATTGTTTTTCAATATTTTGGGAATTTTCTAAATTTACTGGTACAAAGTGATTTTTCCAAAAGGTCAAGTTAACACCATCGACAAGTCCTTCAACTTTTAAAAAATACATAATTTATTATTGCTTTGAACCATATTAAAATTTAGCTAACATAAGATAATCTCAAACCTAAATATGTTTTTTGAAGTATCAAAAAGCATTTGCAACTGTATGTTTTGCAGACCAATTTTAAATTTTGGTTTGCTTTCTGTTCGTTTTACGTACCTATTAAATTACCATCATCCCAACTTTTACCATTAAAGTTATAAACAGCTGTCAAATTTTGATCAGTATTGCTGGTAACAATTTTTGAAGTTAATTTGTTGTTGATCTTCGGAGCTATGAGGTTGTCTTCGATCAGTACATTATTTAAAAATACCACTTCCGATGCTATTTCTTGCGCAACATTTTTCTACAAATTTATTAAAAATTAAAGTACAATATACATTAACACAAAAAACTTTAGAAAAACTTACCATAGCTGTTTTGTCGAATTCTTCTACTAATTTGATTCCATTAACTTTACCACCAACATTAGTATCATGAAACATGGATACGTCTACGAATTCTAAGTTATCCAGTACTTGATCTGATTTTAAGGGGATAATATTACTCATATTTAAACTGTTTATAAACCCAGTGTTTAAATTTTCGTTGATGGCAATGTCGTCAAACTTTAACGAACCTAAAATCGTAGCATAAATAAAACTTGGATTTTAAGGTAAAGAAAAAATATTAAAGATATCTAATAATATAATGAAAAAATATTTTACCTTTTATTAAACCTTTATTAACAAAAACACCATTGCTAACATGTTCTTCCAAATTTTGTCCAAACAGAAATTGTGTATTTATTTCTTTATAAACATTAATGGATTTCAAGGATTCTGCTGGGTAGGTGAATCTTACTGGCCCTTGAATATCTGTATCATGGGTGATCCACACTGCTTTTGAAACAAAATCTGATAAAATTATCCCATTAATATCGTTTGTGATTCCCAAGTTACCATGAACAAGAATCTGAAATTTTTATTAATTTTCATTTATCAATCATTTGATTACTTATATATTTTACAGCAAGACATAATACTTTTTAACCTGGTAAAAGTAGATAAATTAGTAAGAATATAATCTGGTACTTACTGTTTCATTAAAGTAGGTATCCATGTCCAGGGTAATATCAGCATTTTTATAAACAAATTGAGCCTTCAACTTATCAAAATCTTTCCCATTTATTGTACCATTGACGATAAGGTCATTGATGTAAGCCAATCTTTGAAACATTACTTCTCCTAAAAGCAATTACAAGAAGTAAAATATTGTTAAACATAACGTACCAACTCCTTACTCTAAAATCGCGCACGTTAAAGTTAAAAATTGCGAGTATTTACCTTTTATTGTTGAGGAGTTTTTTCTTACATCCATACTATCCAAAAGAAACCTAACATCAACATTATTAACCATTTCTTTAACTACCATATCGTCTTCTACCGTGACATCTCCAAAAAAATTTACTGGGCCAAGAAGTATTTGATCTCCATCCTTTCTTAGAATATTTTCTAATTCCACATTATTTAGCATTTGTGTTTCGATTAACTTTTTCACTTTAATGCCATTTTCAAAAACAATTGAGTTTTGTATATTAACTTTGATTTCGTTCTTAAAAATTAGAGTGCTAACATACTGGTCAAAATTAGCATTAGCCAAGTTTTGGATTCGTAAAGTTTCAAAATAAACATTTCCCTAGAATAAATTAAAGCAATATTTTAAAATTTATGGATATTTATAACCATACCGTGGCCATAGAATTATCCAGATATAAGAACTTACCTCAATCGCTAAAGACTTGGAGGACCCAGTATGGTACATTTTCATCCATGCATTATCATGTAACAATTGATCAAAATTTCTATCATTAACAGTTGTAACGTTCAGATTTCCTTTAATATTTAAATCTAAAAAATAATTTAGTTAGAATGCTATTTTTACAACTCTGTATCTATTACTTACTCTCAATAGCTGGCTCCCTATATAAAAGAAAATCTGTCAAGTTATCCCTGAACTCTTTATAAGAAAACGTCTTATTAATTAAAATATCATTAATGTTTTTAGCTTCCAAGGAATCCACAGTTAACTTTTCAATATAATATGGCTCAGAAATTATTTGATCTTTGATGTAACTAAGATAATTTTCTTGGAGATCTTCTAGATCAAACTGATCAACAGATCCAACGATGTTTCCATCAACTTCTAAAACTGCTACGTTTAAAATATCAAAGACTGTTTCGGCAATATCTTGCAAACCATTTTCCTTAGCCGTTGATTCTTTCGCTTGATTCAATTCGTTTAGTTCTTTAAATACTAATTTTTCAGTATTTAACTCTTCTAAAAACACCAATTCTGATTCAATCGTTTGGTTTTCTAAAAGTTTAACTAAGGTTTTATTTAAATCGTTGATATTTTGGTCCTCGAAGAGTCCTTTAACATAAAGATGATCAAAATCTACAGTTCCTGAAATGGTAGTTGTCTGCAGCTCTTGATTGTTATCCTTAGTTATAACAGAGTCTAAAGAGATTTCATTGATCATATTACTATCAATATGTAAATTTTTGAGTGCTGTAAAACCTTCCGGAAATGTTTTTTTGCCACTGATTGAAACGGTTTCCTCATCCTTAAAAACAGTTTTAGTAGAATATAAAACCATTTAATAATATCTTTTATACAAACCTTTAATATAAAATTTTTAACATACAGATTAAAATCAGTATTATTGAAACTATTTTCGATTATGATATTTCCCTGGACTTCGAGGTTAAGGAAGTCTACGTTTGCTTTAACCACGCTGGTTTCTTTAAGTCCAAGATTTGGGGCAAAATTTTCCATTCCTTCTCCAATAATATTTCCATTCACCTAAAATATTCATACATATTTTCTTTCCCTAAAATATTCTACAAGGTTGCTTACCTTTAGAACTGATGCCACTTCCAAATTATCAAAAGTGATATTGCCAGAAACTATTCGTTGATCAGACCTGGTTATTATTTTATTCAGGTCAATGGTATTAACCTGATTTTTGGTAAGTATTTTATATCCTCTGGCGGTATCAGTAAACTCTTTATATCCTGTAACGAAAAAAAATATTTAAAAAAATGTTACTGATAATTGCCAACATTTCTTGTAGTCGATAGTTTACCTGTTATGTTAAGAACTTCTTCAGTTGACTCTAACGCAACATAATCATCTGGAAATTTTACGTCATTTAGATATTGTACCTGAACATCTCCCCTACTGCTTACTGCCTAAAAGTAATAGTATTTTTTTTTAAATACAACCCAATTCAATAAGCTAACTTAATAAATGAGCTTTATTCATACCCCATTGATTTTCAGACTAGGTACGTGGCATTTCAAGCTTCGTAGACAAAGTTTCTTCAAAAAATTCTCAAAATTATTTCCATTAAGAAATTCGACTGTTACATTTCCAGGAATGAAAAGTGACTCATATTGAGTATCTTCATCCAATTCCGTTTGCGAGTTTTCTCCTTCTGCGACAAGTATTTTGGTATTAAAATCATGTGTCACTTTTACTTGTTCAAATTCCAAAGAACCTAAAAATATACTATTAAATGTAAAAGAAGACAACTTTTGGGTGATTGATTATGAGGCCTGACTAGCCGTAACTCATAAATTACCTGTCATATTTTGATCAAAACTAATCCATTCCTTACTAATATCAACTCCATTCACA
The DNA here is from genome assembly GCA_963969555.1 of Polydrusus pterygomalis. Taxonomy (NCBI): domain Eukaryota; kingdom Metazoa; phylum Arthropoda; class Insecta; order Coleoptera; family Curculionidae; genus Polydrusus; species Polydrusus pterygomalis. Next base: position 11,969,261 of record OZ018379.1, read on the forward strand.
AGCTTTGATGTTGTTACTATATGTTCTGCTTCCACAAGATTGGTAAAAGTGATATCTCCATTTATTTGAACTTTTTGATCATTTTCAGTTACAAAAGTAGTACTTAAGATACCGTTAACGTTTTCAAAACTGACATCTTCGACCGTTAATATAGCGAAAGTTTTGTGGCCTTCAATAGGCCTTGGCTGGTCTTTTCTAAAATATAGTTATAATAAAAAGGTTAAAAGGTTTGTGTCTGCGCTGTATTTTATTTAATATGGTACAAGCCATTACCTTTTAAATCATTTTGTAACCATTTGTTCCAAGCAACAAAATTTAGTTAAATTCTATCTATTTACGACAAAATGCTATACAAACCTTACTATATCATGTAATAAAAGGGAAGCATTGTCGCCACCTATATAGCTAGAATTTACTTTTTCACCAAGTAAATCTTTCGCAATTTCAACCGGTCCATTGAATATAATTCTCCCAAACTTCCTCTTTTCTGTTAATTTTCTTTCTTCGCCCGCTTCCTTTTTTAAATCTTCAATGTCTTCTGCCACTTGCTCTATTTCGTCTCTTAATTTGAAAATTTTTGAGTTGGTCGTTTCACTTGGATTGGCCTTTAGTAAGTGATCTATTGTTTTTAGTTGAGAAGTTTTTTCGAAATAAGTTTTTGGATTGATCAATTTCTGGCGTTGTTCATGAATCAATTGTAGATCTTTGTTTTGTTCTTCCATCATTCCCTAAAAAAAGTATTTGTTTTTTTAACAGTTTCGTGGCTCCTAATAACTAGGGAAACGTTTAAATCAGTACGGCCTGTTTTACAAACCTGGAGCATCTTCTGCAGGGCAACATAAGATTCAATGTCATTTTTTGCGGGATGTTGCATTTCTTTCATTCCAATATTTAAATCAAACACTAAAGGAGAACTGTTTGAAACGGGTACTATAAGACTTAGACGGTCAGCCACAGATATATAAGAAGATCCTAAAAAAGTACCTCACCGTTATTTGGTTTTGTTTTTCTTAAGCTGATTAGTTTACCTAACATTCCTCTCTCGTAGTCGTGCTCAGTAAGACATTTTAAGGTATTGTGTCGTTCTCCATATAATAAGCATGGAATGTCTTCGTGCTCTTCAAACCTTAAAAGTATCAGTTTAATTGGCTATACTTTATACCATTAAAAAATACTGTATACCTGTTACCGTTGTACGTAATAACATCAACATCAAAAGAAAAATGCGTTCCATGGTCCAACTTTCTTTGACAGAACAAAATTGTCTCATCTCGATAAGTATTGACGGGCACCGGCAACCAAAACTGTATACCTTCCAAATTTGAGTTCACAATTTTTTCTATTTTTAATCCATATTTTGTAACCTCATAAATACCAGCTTTTAAACCATTAAGTGCAATGAATGATTTAAATCCATTTTCAAAACAAACCACTTGGTCTATGTTGATTCTGGACACATTCTGGTATAGGGAGAAACGGGTATTAGAGGATTGGTATATTTGAAGTTGATTGAGAGGAGTTTGAGGGATAAAAAGGTAAGAGACTGAGTCGACGGTGTTGAGACAAGTAGAGGTCGCTGCGTAATTTATGGGTATAGATTGGTAAAACCTGAAAAAATAATTTTTTTTTTGCTTTATATTAAGAACATTTTAGGTTCGACTAATACTTGTTCTATTAAAGAAAATAAAATAATTTAAATAACAATTATGAGAAAAACAAAGTAAGTTAAACACTTTTATTGAAAAATATTGCCAGAATAATAGATATAATAAAACTTACCAAAGATCTAGATCAAAGTTAATTTCGTAGATATCTATGGAGTGTTTATCACTATTTGTTTTGGTGATAACTAAAAACAAATGTCGCTTTCCAATTTTAAATAGGTTAAAATGTGATATTTCTTTTGGAAACGACCAGGCCAAGACACTGTGCTATAAGAAAAAACTTCGTTATTTTTTTTTGTTAAAAATTTATTAGATATACAGGATGCTACAAATTTTTACTTTCAAAATGCCTTTTTTCCAAACTAAGTTTTTTTAGTTCATTACGTGGAAAATGACAACATAATATAGAAAATAATAACCATTTAAAAAAAAACAATAAAAAATTGAAGTTAATCAAATTTAATTCAATAATGAAAACAATTTAAAAAAATAGTACCTACCTATAAATAATTTAATTTAGTAAATATTTCTTATATTAAAATCCTTAATTGTTTTTAAAAAATTGCCAATTTTTTTATTTTTCTGATATTTTTTATTTTTCCGTCATATAAAAGCGATTTTTTTCCGAAATTACTATTTACTGGTATAGTTTGATAATTTATACAATGTCTGGTGTTATGATCATGTGATGCCTTATTCTCCTGAAGTGTTATGTTTGATTTTTTTCTTTTAAAATAATAGAGTAAATTAGAATACAAATTTTTAATAAATAAATATTTTGAACGTGAAAATACCCCTTGTGTACCCCTAAATGTGGTAATTTGTATATGCATTTAATAAGTTTATTTTTCACTTTTTGTAATGGTTTTACGTTTGATAAACAAGCAGACCCCATACCCCCAGAAGCTAAGTATTGTAATTTTGAATATACGAATGAAAAATATATATTTTTTTAAGTATTCAAAGGAATGTAATATCTAGCTCTATACAAAATACCAAAGGAGATATAGAATTTATATTAGAACTGGATATGGCCTTTCCAATTTAAATTTTCGTTTAAAATTTTTTTTGTCGTTTTTGAATATTGAATATTTCCATTATTAAATGTTCAGTGGTTAGTTATTTTATTTTTAGTTATAAACATAAAAGAACATAATGTAAAATTTAACGTAAATTTATTTGATTGAAGCGAAGAAAGAATTATTTGTAGGTAGATCATTATTAATATCAAAATACATTTCTGCGAAAGTTTCAGCAAAATAACTAGGTGTTGCTACAAATAGCTTTCCGATGTAGGCACTCGAATTTATAGCACCCTGTATATTATTTATATCTTAAGAATTCTATAAGAATGAAATTACCAAAGAAAAATCATCCAAGGCATACCACACAAATTCTTGCTTAGTTGGAATATATACCACAACCATAATTTTGTCTTTTCCATTTTTTCTTTTGTGAAAAAATTCGAAATCAAATGCGGGCGCATTCAAACCTGAAAGATAAAAAAAAGTTTGTATGTATAACTTCCTACATAAAACTTCTTAGTTTTGATAATGTTTTATTTCAGATACATTTTCTTAGTAGCGCCATATTAAATGTGTACAAAATCAAAATTGGGCCATTAAAATTTGGTCGCATGTGATGCAAAGTTTATTGGTTTTTGACCCTGTATAAGGTAACTTCATAAAATAAGTATTTTTAAAAACGTAGTTTGTGTCTGAAAGTAATACACCTTAATATTAAGACAAAAAATAACAGTGTCATCAGTAAAGTGTTCATTAAGTGGAAAATAAATTTTAGTGTTGGGTACAAAATCAAAACTATCTTATGCAGCTGAAATTTGCAAGTGGGCTAGAAACTGCATTTAAAAAAACTTTTTCTAATAACTTTTTTCGATATTTTCAGAAATAACCGAACTTTTGAATTATTTTTTGGAAAAAAATTAAAATTTGCCAGATAATGCGAATCACGTGACTACTATTTTTTTTTGCTTTATTTTTATCTCGATCGAAGCAGAACTTGATGGCAAAGTCAAATTTCGAATAAAGCTATTAATAAAAAAAAATTCCATATGATGCGGACTTTACTGGTCACACTGTATGTTTGTATTACTTTTGAAATCCTAACTTACCAAATACTCTGGGAGCGATATCCATTTTTAAACCATCTTCTGATAAAGATGAAATTAAAACAACTAATTTAGACCCACTCGTAATTCCGCCAGTATAACATCTTCCACCAACAGTTAGACTTTTCCATTTTTCGACAGTAAAATTTGAGATATAAGTTGGATTTGCGGTAACATTAGTCACAACAACTTCTGGCAAATAAAGGAAATATTATGTGAAATTAACGAAAACATCTATATAGAAGGTATAAAACATTATATCACGTTAATTATAAAAAAAGGAACGTTAGAGTTCCTGGCTTACCTTCTCTATTGTTATTGGTAAACCCTTTTTCATATATACTCCACTCATCATCAAAACAATGGCAAAACGTGTAACCATATAAGATTAAAACTAATAATTCTATTTTAACAAACATTTTAAAATGTTAATATTATTTCATACTAACACAAACTAAAAAAATATTAAAATTGAACTTTACACAGCATTTGAATCTTTGCAACTGACTAGTGAACAGTAAAAAGCGACAGGTAAAGATTAAGACATGATAACAGCAACAGGTATACAAAGAACATTTGTTTATTTAAAAAATCAGCCCAGAAAAAAAAGAGTAGTGTTCAACAATGTTCGCCACAAATATTTTAGAATTATTATTTTGATCAAAAATAGATCTGATTAGTATCCGCGGGTACCATACGTTCTACTTAATAGAACCTTTAATAGGTACCTATATTATTTCGAAAAATAAATTTTTTGCTAAAGTTCAAGAAAATATGACAAAATATATTTTTGCAATAGAAACTTTTAACCTCGGTTTCTACCCCTTTAGAAGTAGATTTTCGAAAAATCTTTTCGTAGTGGATGCCTGCGTTATAAGGAAAGGATATCCTCGAAATTTCACATGTCAATCACTTTACAATCTTATAGGGGAGGGGGTAGTAGTATAGATAAAAGCAAAAAGTAAATAACGGCAAGTACTTTATTTATATTTTTGTAAAAGATTAGTATTTCTTTTAAAAAATTAGTCTTCCATGACGAGGTTGTATTTTCCTGTTAGTGAACGATAACAGCTGATGATCTGAACCATAAATGGTTTTCAGGGATTCGTACTGTAACAAAATAATAAAAAATTTATTGTCTTATTATTGTGTATTATTATTTTTGAGTATTGCTACTACTGCTCAAAATTCTGAGAATTTCATTTAATAATAATCATTTTTGGGATACTGACGTTGGTAAAATCAAATTCATCACATTTATTCCGGTAAAACAGTAAACATATTTAATATGTTAGGTACTAACTTGGTCACTGTTTATGTATCCAATATCTTTAAAAATAATCCAGTTCACAACTTCCTCACACCCTCCTGTTGTCAATGAACCATGATAGGTATAAAACGGTTTAGGGTCACGTGGAAATAAATCGTCAAACCTTATAGGGTCAGTGCTGGTTTGTAAGTTAACTTTTTTGGAGACTTCTTCTGCTGCAGATGCTATGATAGCAAAAATTTCTGGCCCCCTGTATTTCATTTTCTGTAACGTTGAAAAGACATTTTAAGAGGTCTGTATTGTAACTTTCCGCAGGCAGAAAGATGAATTTATTGTCCGCACTATACAAGAAAATTTCATATTTCTATGCACTACAGGTAAAAATAAATAATGCGCCATTATCTATGCGTTTTGTAATAAAAATTAAAAGTGATGATACTTATTAATGCATAATTACATACATTATAAAATATACCTATTACTGCAACACCATCAATGTTTTTCTTTGCTTCAGTAAAATTTGGATAACTACTTGAATAAAAAACAACATGGGCTTCCAGTGGAAAGCTAAAAATAACAAATATTAAAAGTTTGGTTTTGGGGGAATCATCCACAATAGATTTTTAAAATAGGCTTTGAAATAAATTTAAAAAGCAATTTAATTTGCACCTTTAGTTGTCGGAAAACGACATACCTTTTCTCATCCACAGTATGCTCTGATGGCCAGTGAAAATGAAGATTTTCAAACTTGTAGGTACCGTTTAAACTTCCACCAGATATCATCGGTATAACTTTTCCCGGTATGTTAACTCGTACTAAAATCATAGCATGATTACAAAAGATAGGTCCCTCGGACATAAACCCTGAAATTATTTTACTTCGTAACATTGTTTAAAACTTTACAAAATATAAAAATATTACCTATGTTTTTTGCACATGTAAATTTAGTATAATAGACCAGGGCCGATAATTTTTGAAACCAAAAAAAATGATAGTCGGATGAAACCCATTGGATAACGAAGAGAACATAACAAAAATGAAAGGAAAAATAATTTACGGGCGATCCGAGGTCGGGAAGTGGAAGTTTTAAGGGTAGAAAACGATTTATCTCGATTTCCGGCAAAACTACAAGTCCTATGGAAAAACGTTAAATGTCAAAGTTGTAGGTAATATAAAGATCTACAACTTTTGTATTTACACGTTTTTTACATAACCTTAAAATTTATGTGAAAAATTCAAATAACCAAGTTTTTAGTTTTTTATTTTTATCTTTTACAATTTGGTGAAAACTTACCTATTTATGTCCCAAACACATTGTAATTTTTTTGATTTAAAATATTTATTTTTTCACCTGATTTTGACTTAATACCGGAAAAAACCCCTAATTTTCAATCGAAAATTCTCACGTCAAAATATCTGCTTTTTTAAAAAAGTCGGTGGGCTTTTTGTTCGTTAAAATCTCTACTTTCTGATGGTGTAAAAAAATTATACATTACTATGGTAAATGTTCTCAAAAAATGCATTCATTTTTGTTATATTTTCTTCCTTTTCCAATGGGTTTTATCTTACTATTATTTTTTTTCACTTTTTACCATTTTCAAAGGCTTCGGCCCTGGTCTATAATGGTTACTCTTGATTTAATAATACTCATTACCTGAATGGCCGTCATTAGTCACCGTAGTTAAAACAGCTTTATCAAAGTTACTAAATTTTAAGGCAGGAATTTTCTTGCGTTGTATCCACAATTTTTCCGAAATATCTATAGGAGATTGATGCTGACCGACATAACAAGTTCCACCCCACTCGTCTAAAAATGTATTATTTTTTGATCCTGATGTCTTTCTCCACACATTTTTGGAAATAAAAGAAGTTAAATTATAAATTTTTTACATTGATGTGTATAAAAATTTTTCAATAATCCAACGAAACCTTTCCCACACGTATTACTTGTATCATGCCAACTTTGCATCTGTTTCCAGATACAGTGTTCTGGGGTAGTGGTTTTGAAACTCAAAGAGTGTTTGTGGTGCAACAAAGAATAGTGGGACTGTTACGAAAAGTAAAATATTTAGAAATCTGTAGAAAGAGGTAGGAATCATGATTGTGTATGCACTATACAGGGTGTTTCACGGTAACCTTCCATCAGTATTTTTCGGAAGGTAACGCGATTTAAATCCTACAAATTTAGGTAATGGGGTTTTTGAAGACGCATTATTTAAATAAAATAACAGCGGCCATATGCGACTTCCGGTTATACCAGGAGTTGTCTTAAACTTGCTCATTTTTAATGGAGCATATTATATGCTGTTAAATGTAAAAGCAATAGCAATGTCATGTAATGCCACTGTTACTGGTATTTAAAACTGGTCATAGTTTGTTTAGTATGCTAGAGAATACTTTTAAATCAAAATTCGTCTTTAAAAAAATCGTTTCATCCATTCGGTATTAATTTCAAATAACCGAGGGTAGATTTCATCAAGCGCGAGTCGTTTTACCAATGAAAAACACCATTGTAGTAGATACCATTTAAAAACTTCCTAGTGCGACTGGGTCAAGGCACTTATATTTTCTCGCATGAGATATCTTATACCCCATAATTTAATTATTAATTGTTATTTCATTGTGTACAGGGTCTTCCAACGAGGACTGAACAGGGGCTCATTTTTGAGCTTCCTTGTATTTAAAGAAAAATCCAAAATAGCCAATCGATGTACTTTTTCCTGCAGAATTCAAAAATAAAACCAAAAATTTATTTGAACCAGAAACAAAAAAGAGTTACGCTATGGATAAGGTGTTTTTTAAATGGAACATTGCTTTTTTTATACGATTTTTGGAACGAGTGATTTTTTTTTGTCCGTTCTGATTAAAATATTTAATATTGTAACAGCTATTTTTATTAAATTTTAATGTTTTATCCAGTATTATTTAACTTTAACCTGTTTGAAACATACACTAGGTAATAAAGGTATAATCACCTTTAAATCCTTCTAAGTCAAAAAATTTGACAAACTTACTATAATATTGCCGAAATGACTTTGAAGGATTCAAAGGTGATTATACCTTTATTACCTAGTGTATGTTTCAAACAGGTTAAAGTTAAATTATACTGGATAAAACATTAAAATTTAATAAAAATAGCTGTCACAATATTAAATATTTTAATCAGAACGGACAAAAAAAATCACTCGTTCCAAAAATCGTATAAAAAAAGCTATGTTCCATTTAAAAAACACCTTATCCATATCGTAACTCTTTTGTTTCTGGTTCAAATAAATTTTTGGTTTCATTTTTGAATTCTGCAGGAAAAAGTACATCGATTGGCTATTTTGGATTTTTCTTTAAATACAAGGAAGCTCAAAAATGAGCCCCTGTTCAGTCCTCGTTGGAAGACCCTGTACAAAATTATATAATTTTATTATTTACCTTGGTTTTTGTAGCTCCATGTTTCTTCTTGGGTATCCTGGGAGATAACAATTTCAAAATTACCAGAAAAAACTAAAATAGATTCATAATATTGGGATAACTTTACTTAATATAACCATTTTGGAAATTATGTCTTTTTTGTATGACGGGTTTGTTTGAGTTAGTAATGCCAAAAAAGCAACAAAGTAATGGAATATCGAATAAGTGTGCAACTATCTTTTGTATTGGAATGAAAACACAGGGATCCAAGCATACATAACCCTATGGCGGGTAGACAACGACGACTCGTCCTTATTAGGACTCTACGGGCAGCCATAAACCAAAGCAAACTCCACAGGTATTTCGTAACGCCATCCCAGCAGAATTAACTCCAATACAAAAGGCAGTTTCACTGGGAATAATACAATTATTGGCCTTTAGACTTTTGCAAGGTGGCTTTTAATGCATCGTGCCGTTTTCTGTGGAGTTGCTTTGGTTTATGGCTGCCCGTAGAGTCCTAATAAGGACTACACGGCCGTCGTGGTCTATCCGCCCCAGGGTATCCATTAGGTTTGGATCCCTGCGTATTCCAATACAAAAGATGCACACTTGTCCGATATACGACCAGTGGCGTAGCGTGGTTGAAGGGGCGGAGGGGGCGGAAACTTCAAAAGTAAGGGCGTTTTTTTATGGGGCTGAGGGCAGGCGAAAATTTTGTGGGTGCCACGCCCTTTTTTCAATGAAGTTGCCTGATTTTCAAGTAGGAAAAATTTAAAATACACAAGATCCTCAAGGAAATCACAAAAAAATTAAACAAGTAAAAAAAAGTGCTTCGTTTTCATGGTTCATTATGGGTCCTGGGGGGGTAATTACCCCCTTATCTACGCCCTTGTTGAAAGGGCGCCTCACTGCTAATGCATAATTTCGTTTGTTTAGTAAATTTTGGCCTGAGAAATAAAGTTTTTGTTTTGTCATACAGCAAAATAACTGAAAGAATACAAATTATTGGTCGTGGCAAAATATTTTTATTATAAATTAAATCAAGTAGTGAAAATAAAATAGAATCTCGAAATAGATAACAGGTTTATTTTATGTTTCTTTACTTTTAAAGTTATAAACAAATAATAACCTAATTAAAACCTGGAACTGGGAACTACTGGGAGAGTGAGAAGGGGGCGCCGTTTGGGACAGGGCTCAAAAGGTGGGGGGGGGGCGGTCGCCCCCCCCCCCTGGCCCCCTGGCCCCCTGCACGCTACGCCACTGTATACGACTACATTGTTGCTTTTAATTGTTTCGCGGATACGATAATTATCTCATACCCAATAACCAAAAAGTAAATCTTAAATGAAACTATCACAGATTATAAAATTTTTAGGTTTGTTAACGGATTAAATTTTCATTAAATTTACAGTAACGGCCACAAACTGTGCAACATATCGGAAAATTTGTTAGTTTTAAATTTAATAAAGTTATGTTATTTCCAGAAAGTGCACTACTTGAAAACCAAAACCAATACCCATCAAATCCGGTATAAAAAATAATAAGAATTTTAATGTAAAATTTAATAATCCATGATGAAAATAAGATATTTTAAACACAACGTAAATGTTCTTTTTTTAAAACGTAACATACATGCTTGCCCTAACGCTTCTTCACTGATCGAAACATTATACTCTAAACTAGAGTTCGCAGTTTTCATTGAAAACAATACTAGGATAATTAAAAAATTATTCATACCACATAACACAACAACGCTTATATACTTATTAAGCAATAGATTCATCTTGGGAAGTAGATATATGCGGCGGTCTTTATGCTCAAATGCGTTTTCATTAAATCAAGAAAAATGCGCATTACCTATATACAATGTTGTTTTAATTTAATGTGTAATGAAATTGTATACCCCAAGTAGATAATGCAGTATTAGGGGAGATTACTAGAACGGTTAAAAACTAGATATCGCTTTAGTGCAAAGCAGGGTGGTACCTAGGTACACCATTATTTAACTTTTATTTATTTTTGAGTTTTTTTTTATGAAGATAATTTTATTATCCACTGTTTAGATGGATTGTTGTAGATATTGCATTGTATTTGACTTGCGTATAATGATCCATTATAGACTCTGAGGATTGTGTGTTATAAACATCTTTGTTTATTATGGCCTAAATTATACCCTCGTTAAATAATATACTATAAAAAAGCCTGATAAAACCAAAAAACTTTACTGGACCAAGAAGTATTTGATCTCCATCCTTTCTTAAAATATTTTCTAAGCCACATTATTTAGCATTTATGTTTCGATTAACTTTTTTACTTTTATGCCATTTTGATATGATATTTCCCTGGACTTTGAGGTTAAGGAAATCTACGTTTGCTTTAACCACGCTAGTTTCTTTAAGTCCAAGATTTGGGGCTTTAGAACTTCCAAATTATCAAAAGTGATATTGCCAGAAACTATTTGTTGATCAGACCTAGTTATTATTTTATTCAGGTCAATGTTATTATTCTGATTTTCGGTAAGTATTTTATATCCTCTGGCAGTATCAGTAAACTCTTTATATCCTGTAACGAAAAAAATGTTACTGATAATTGCCAACATTTCTTGTAGTCAATAGGTTACCTGTTATATTGAGAACTTCTTCAGTTGACTCCAACGCAACATAATCATCTGGAAATTTTACGTCATTTAGATATTATTGTACCTGAACCTCTCCCCTGCTGCTTACCGCCTAAAAGTAATTGTATTTTATTAAAAATACAACCCAATTCAATAAGCTAACTTGATAAATTAGCTTTATTCCTACCCCATTGATTTTCAGACTAGATTCGTGGCATTTCAAGCTCTTTAGACATAGTTTCTTCAAAAAATTCTCAAAATTATTTCCATTAAGAAATTTGACTGTTACATTTCCAGGAATGAAAAGTGATTCATATTGAGTATCATCTAATTTCGTTTGCGAATTTTCTCCTTCTGCGAGAAGCATTTTGGTATTAAAATCACGTGTCACGTTTACTTATTCAAATTCCAAAGGACCTAAAAAATATATTATTAAACGTAAGATAGACAAATTTTAGGTGATTGATTAATGAGGCCTGAGACAACTAGCCAGAAGTCATAAATTACCTGTCATATTTTGATCAAAACTAATCCATTCCTTACTAATATGAACTTTATTCTCAAGCTTTGATGTTGTAACTAGGTATATGTTCTGCTTCCACAAGATTGGTAAAAGTGATATCTCCATTTATTTGAACTTTTTGATCATTTTCAGTTACAGTTAAGATACAGTTAACGTTTTCAAAACTGACATCTTCGACCGTTAAATCAGCAAAAGTTTTGTGGCCTTCAATAGGCCTTGGCTAATCTTTTCTAATATATAATTATAATATAAAGGTTAAAAGTTTTGTGTCTGCCCTGTATTTTATTTAATATGGTACAAAGCATTACCTTTTAAATCATTTTGTAACCATTTGTTCCAAGCAACAAAATCTAGTTAAATTCTATCTATTTACGACAAAATGCTATACAAACCTTACTATATCATGTAATAAAAGGGCATAAAAGCATTGTCGCCACCTATATAGCTAGAATTTACTTTTCCACTGAATGTAATTCTCCTTAACTTTCGCTTTTCAGTTAATTTTCTTTTTTCACCCGCTTCCTTTTTCAAATTTTTAATGTCTTCTGCCATTTGCTCTATTTCGTCTCTTAATTTGAAAATTTTTGAGTTGGACGTTTCACTTCGCTTGGCCTTTAGTAAGTGAGCTATTGTTTTTAGTTGAGAACTTTTTTCGAAATAAGGTTTTTGATTGATCAATTTCTGGCGTTGTTCATGAATCAATTGTAGATCTTTGTTTTGTTATTACATCATTCCCTAAAAAAAGTATTTATTTTTTTAACAGTTTCGTGGCTCCTAATAACTAGGGAAACGTTTAAATCAGTACGGCCTGTTTTACAAACCTGGAGCATCTTCTGCAGGGCAACATAAGATTCAATGTCATTTTTTGCGGGATGTTGCATTTCTTTCATTCCAATATTTAAATCAAACACTAAAGGAGAACTGTTTGAAACGGGTACTATAAGACTTAGACGGTCAGCCACAGATATATAAGAAGATCCTAAAAAAGTACCTGACTGTTATTTGGTTTTGTTTTTCTTAAGCTGATTAGTTTACCTACCATTCCTCTCTCGTAGTCGTGGCCAGTAAGACATTTTAAGGTATTGTGTAATCCTCAATATAATAAGCCATGAAATGTCTTCATGCTCTTCAAACCTTAAAATTATCAGTTTAATTGGCTACTTTATACCATTAAAAAAATACTGTATACCTGTTACCGTTGTACGTAATAACATCAACATCAAAAGAAAAATGCGTTCCATGGTCCAACTTTCTTTGACAGAATAAAATTGTCTCTTCTCGATAAGTATTACAAAACTGTATACCTTCAAAATTTAAGTTCACAATTTTTTCTATTTTTAATCCATATTTTGTAACCTCATAAATACCAGCTTTTAAACCATTAAGTGCAATGAATGATTTAAATCCATTTTCAAAACAAACCACTTGGTCTATGTTGATTCTGGACACATTCTGGTATAGGGAGAAAAGGGTATTAGAGGATTGGTATATTTGAAGTTGATTGAGAGGAGTTTGAGGGATTAAAATGTAAGAGACTGAATCGACGGTGTTGAGACAAGTAGAGGTCGTTGCGTAATTTATGGGTATAGATTGGCAAAACCCGAAAAAATGAAATTTTTGTTATTTTTTGCTTTATATTAGATTTATTAGAACATTTTAGGTTCGACTAATAATAATTGTTCTATTAAAGAAAAAAAAATAATTTAAATAACAACTATGAGCAAAAACAAAGTAAGTTAAACACTTTTATTGAAAAATATTGCCAGAAAAATAGATATAATAAAACTTACCAAAGATCTAGATCAAAGTTAATTTCGTAGATATCTATGGAGTGTTTATCACTATTTGTTTTGGTGATAACTAAAAACAAATGTCGCTTTCCAATTTTAAATAGGTTAAAAAGTGATATTTCTTTTGCAAACGACCAGGCCAAGACACTGTGCTATAAGAAAAACTTCGGTATTTTTTTTGTTAAAAATTTATTAGATATACAGGATGCTACAAATTTTTACTTTCAAAATGCCTTTTTTCCAAACTAACTTTTACAGTTCATTACATGGAAAATGACAACATAATATAGAAAATAATAACCATTTAAAATAAATAACAATAAAAAATTATAGTTCATCAAATTTAATTCATTAATAAAATCAATTAAAAAAAATAGTATAAATAATTTAATTTAGTAAATTATAATCTTTAATTATTTTTTTAAATTGCCAATTTTTCAATTTTTCTGATATTTTTTCGAAGATTGTTAAATTTTATTATTCCGGCATATAAAAGCGATTTTTTTTCGAAATTACTTTTTACTGGTATAGTTTGATAATTTATACAATGTCTACTGTTATGATCGGGTAATGCCTTATTATCCTGAAGTGTTATGTTTGATTTTTTTTCTTTTAAAATAATAGAGTGAATTCGAATACACATTTTAAATTTAAAAATGTTTTCAACGTGTAAATACCCTTTCGGTCTATATAGATTACCAGTTGGTACTAAATGTAGTAATTTGTGTAGGTATACATTTAATAACTTTATTTTGCAATTTTTGTAATGGTTTTAAGTTCAATAAACAAGCAGCATGCAGAAGCTAAGTATTGTAATTTTGAATATATGAATGAAAAATATATATTTTTTAAAGTATTTTAAAGGAATGTAATATCTAGGTTTGTACAAAATGCCAAAGGAGATATCGAATTTATTATATACTGGATATAACCTTGTCCAATTTAAATTTTCGTTTAAATTTTTTTTTTCGTTTTTGAATATTGAATATTTCCATTATTAAATGTTAAGGGGGTTAGTTATTTTATTTTTAGTTATAAACATTAAAGAAGATTATGTAAAACTTAAAAACTAAGTTTATTTGATTGAAGCCAAGAAAGAATTATTTGTATATCATTATTAATACCTATCAAAATACATTTCTGCGAAAGTTTCAGCAAAATAAATAGTACTTGTTGCAAATAGCTTTAAATATTGCCTTTAAGTTCAATTTTTATACGGAATTAAGGAAAATTAAGAATAATAATGGACCTAATATTTATCCTTGTGGAACACCACATAGTATTTCTTTTTCTAAACATTTTCTTTCCCCAATTTGAACAAATTGTTTACGATAGCTTAAATAACTTTGAAGTAGTTTATGTGTATTTTCCCTTATTCCAATACTGTATAATTTTCTTAATAAAATATCATGTTTTACGGTGTCAAAAGCCTTACACAGATCTTAGGATAGTAAAAAGCATTTTTTACTGCTGTCGACATTAACTTGAATATTTGTTTTAATATCTCCTACAAAGTCGAAAACGAATTTATAGCACCCTGTATATTATTTATATCTTAAAAATTCTATAAGAATTAAATTACCAACGAAAAATCATCCAAGGCATACCACAGAAATTCTTGCTTAGTTGGAATATATTATACCACAACCATAATTTTGTCTTTTCCATTTTTTCTTTTGTGAAAAAATTCGAAATCAAATGCGTGTGCATTCAAATCTGAAACATAAAAAAACATTTTGTATGTAAGGGCTTCTTCTGGCCTTGATTAGGTATACAGTGTGATCAGTAAAGTCCGCATCATATGGGATTTTTTTATTAATAGCTTTATTCCCTTTCCTGCCATTAATTCCAAATAACGGAGGGTAGATTTTATCAAGCGCGAGTCGTTTTACCAATAAAAATCACCATTATAGTAGATATTAGACCATTTAAGGTAAACTTCCTTGTGCGACTGGGTCAAGGCACTCATATTTTCTCGCATGAGATATCTTATACCCCATAATTTAATTATTAATGGTTATTTCATTGTGTATAAAATTATATAATTTTATTATTTACTTTGGTTTTTATAGCTCCATGTTTTGTCTTGGGTATTCTGGGATAAACAAGCTAAAATAGATTTTGGTAACATTCCTAATATTGGGATAAGTTTACTTAATATAATCATTTTGGAAATTATGTGTTTTTTGTTTGACGGGTTTGTTCGAGTTGCTTATAAGTGGTGCCAAAAACAACAACAACGTAATGGCATAAGTGTGCAACTATCTTTTGTATTGGAATGAATACACAGGGATCCAAGCATGTTGGATACCATGGGGACATGTCCACGATGACTGTTTTGTCCTTATTAGGACTCAACGGGTAGCTATAACCCAAAGCAAACTCCACAGATATTCCGTAACGCCATCCCAGCAGAATTAACTCCAATACAAAAGGCAGTTTCACTGGGAATAATAAAATTAATGGCCGTTGGACTTTTTTAAGGAAGACTATTTTATTTGATTTAATTAAGTTCATCCAATGGAATCTCACCTATAGTCATGTAGGTAAATAATGAATTAACCCTTCTTAAAGCCCGAAAAATATGAGTAAAGAAAATGGTAAAATATTAAAAAAGTTCCTCATAGAGTAGGGTAAAGGTGGGGAATGCCGGCCCCCTAAGCAATTTAATTAACTTTATCATTATTATTTATAATAGAAATTCAGAAATTGGAGCAAAATAAGACTCTAGCTAGACTATTGAGTAAAATGTATATTACAAAATTAAAAAAAACAAACACATAAAAAAATTATATAATATTAGAAAAACACCTGCAGTGGCCGGAATTACCAGCAATAAAAAGCTTCCCAACGCCACCGCATATATTACATGATAATATTATGTCTTCGCCCACATCTTTCCCACTTGAATCTTGATCATCCTCATCTTCTGAACTCAGTGGCGGATTTACAAATTTGCCGCTAGTAGGCTATTCAATTTTTGCCGCCCCTATACCAGTGACGGCTCGTGAGTTGTGAAACAGGTGAAGTGTTCGGGAAAGAAAAAGCCCGCTGCAGGCGAAATGCGCCGCAGGCAAAAAATTTTTAAGACCACGCCCAAATTTTGTCAATAATTTTTAGTAAATATTTTTAAAATTTATGATTACCTATTTATTTTATTGAAAATGAAATTTCTTTCTGCAAAGCCAGTAAAGTACCAACTACCTTTTTTTATCCCCATTAACAGACATGGCCAACAATAAAGTTTATTTAAAAAAATACTACCCGTCGACCATGAATAAACATTTTACCATTTATTTCTGTAAGATAAAAAAAAAATTGGGCCAAATTTGCCGCCCGCTAAAATCTGCCGCCCTAGGCTCCAGCCTACTCAGCCTGATCGTAAATCCAGCACTGTCTGAACTACTCTTCTCTGTCACAGCCATTACCTTTTTACAGCTCCTATTAATATTTTTTCTCGTGTGTATAACATCCATAAGTTTGCGTTTTGTGCCTTTACTTCTTGCATCTTCTTTCGTCTTTTTTCTTTGTAGCAGAATTTGTTTTTTTTTCTTTTTTCTCATCTAAGTGTGCTTTCATAGGTGTAGACGTGAAAATCTCTGAATGCTGTTTCCTACTGGATTGTGGTTTTTTTCTTTGACGTCTGAACTCCTGAAGGCCCAGGTAACGGAAGCAGATCAGAAAATGAAACTCCACCTGAATTTTCAACATTATCTTGATCTTGGACATTGTTATTATCTTTAAAACCTGTGTTTACATTTGGCTCACTAAGAGTTTCATCGGGGTCAACTGCCTGTGCAGAAGCAAAAGTAGCAGCAGAAGCAAAATTTTCTTCTGAGAATAGACCCGGATTTAAGGGGAAAGTACCTGTTGTTTGAAAGCCTTTAATAGCTTTTTCAGGTGTAGCAGTTCATTAACAATGACAACGCTGCTTTTGCTGTTTTTCTTGTGTATACTAGGCATCTGTAATAAAACAAGTGTACAGCAGAGGCCGGTATTACCCGAAACTAACCTATAAAAGTTTGACCCTGTATTCACTCTCATCTCATCGGCTATTATTACTTCAATATATTTTATTTACATAATAGTCCTACATGATATTGTCACAAGATAATCATATGCCTACAGCAAATAGTTAAAATTATTTGTTCTACATACCTTTAAAAATTTCTTCTCCTTACAACAAAGACCGCCAACAGTCGTTTAGTCACGCAACAAGGCACTCAAGACGTTTCGAGTCGGTAAATTTGAATTACACATACAAAATTGCTTCAACAGGTGGCGCAGCCGGTATCAGAGACAATAGAAAAATCTAGTGGCCGGTATTACCTTCATGGCCGGCATTCCCCACCTTTACCCTAAATAATAATTATTTTGCTCTACAGCAGTAAAACAGCTAACGTACCTATTATCTTATCAATCATTCATAGAGCATTATCCAAATCGGCTAGAGAATATTATATAAAAACGTGGCTTCTTTTAGATTTTGAATGGTATGAAACGTTCCAAAAGTACTTTATAATTTTATTGCATCTTAAAGAGTATGTCACTGTCATTATCATAGACAAGCGAGTTGCGCGCATAGACAATTTACCTTTAGATACCTACAGCTTATCTCCTGCGCAAACAAAAGTTACGTTTTATGGGTGAAAAAATGCGTCCGAGCGCATGACTCGTCGGTCAGCTGTCTTCATTCGGGGAACCTTCGTGCATGCGCACAAACCTCGTGTTATCGGCCGTCCTACTTTATCGACAATAATCGACGCGCTCAAGAATATTCTCCAGAACCGGGTCGGCCGCCATTTTTGTTGTTGTGTTTTAAGGTTTCTCTTCTCTGCGGATTCCTTGTAGTTTTCTAAAGTTTTCATCTATCGGATCGGCTATCGTGGATTGTAGGACTGGTGTTTAATATTTATGGATTTCTGGTTTTTGTGTAGTTTAGTTAGTGAATTGTGTTTGTGCTTTTAGTGACTCGGATTGTAATATAAACAATAACTAGTACTAGTTGCAGCCGTTGTATAATTGTATTATGCCCAAATAGGGGTAAAATAAACCCTCTATGGTGGCATATGAGCAAGAATTTAAATTTTAAAGCCCGGACCTGTCTATTTTCCCATTCGTCAAACGATAATGTTGCAGTGCGCATGTCTAATAGTTCCCAGTTTTGTTTACATGCGCGAGGCCATAAAACTGCCACATTCGTGATTATTGTTTGTTTATCTAAAGGTAAATTGTCTATGGTTGCGCGCTCTCAAGAATAGATAGGCAACTTAACATACTAAATTGGTTCCCTGATAGCGCCACATGCGACCGGGGGCGAAACTAAATATAGTCGTGGTGGGGGTAGGCGCCAAGCATAAAAATTTTAATTTTATTATTACTTTGAATTCAAATTTTCGCGCTTCTAACTTAACGGAAAAGTTTGAAGCGCGAAACATCTGATTCAAGTTAAAATAATTTGGGAGAACGAAAGGAAATTATAACAATGATATGGCCACAAGATTTATTAATATTAGATATTTACATAAATATGGTTTACATAAAAAAACAGCTTACATTATTATATTATTATTTTCTGTAGATTTTTCTAACAATTCCCTGTTATTTTCAAAGTTTTTATTTAATAAACTAGTTATTGTACCTTGTAGTTCATTAAGTTGTGAAGTAAAGTTTCTTTCTATATCTTTAATAGCTTTCGCTGTACTTTTCAATCGTTGGGCGACATTAATGAAGTCTTCAGGAGGTTCCACGCTTTTGTTAATTGCCTTGGTTTTTCTTCCCGATTTCTTTGGTCGCGACATATTAAATATATACCTTACGATTCTCAAACTACCGACTGCGCCATGTTAAGTTTATAAATTATATATGAATAATTTTTTAATAATAACTTTATTTTTTATATATTTGACAAATCAATCATAAAATTACAATGACAATCTTTCACCAGTCCAGGTAAGACTTCAGGATCTGTCACAACAAGCCATATTTTTATCTTTCTCGCACATATTATGCAGGTACAGAGAGAGAGAGAGGTACAGAATGTTGGCCATGCTCATTCTAAATGAATATTCTGTTCCTACCAACGTTAGGAGATGAACAACCTTATAAAACAAAATTCCTACAATAGCGCCACTAGCGACCTGGGGATAAATTAAACGAACAGGGGACGACCTTCACCATTTAAGTTATCCTAGCCTGGTCATTATATTAGTTTTGAAAATTTACCTACTTATTGTTTAATACTTATTTGGTATAGGTGACAACGCAGGCACCCGCTTTATTTTACGGGTTTAGTAAGTAATCATTTATTATTATAACCATATATTATAACCTTCTCTTCATGAAGGTATTTTAACGAATTGTAGAGAGGGCGTCTCCGAGCTGCTAGTCAAATTATAACAAGTCGCGCAGACGTTTGTTTAATATTTTGAGGTTAGTTTTATGATAGGACGTTGACTTCGGTATATTTTCAGGTTAATGTGTTTGTCATGCAAATTAGGGAATCCAATGACCCGTCAAACTTGTTTGCCTACAGCCGCCACATTGGATCACGTGGTTTGGATTAAAAACGAAGAAGAATAAACAATGGTTTAGGTGATTCCCTAATTAAGACAATACGTCATAATATCAAAAAATTAACTGCCTTTTTGGTTTGCTTCTCGGCTATACAATTAACTTGAATCTTTTTTTCCTAGTAGTACCGTGCGAGCAAAAATTACTTGCATCAAAGAGGGCCTTGCATCTAAGGACGTAATGCTTAGCCGTAGAACTTAATACCTGTTGGGTGTCAGTAACTACCTGAATTAACAATCAGTCAGTCCAAAACTCTTTCATCATCCAATCAATCAGTTATTCCGTCATCTTTGACAGTCGTTACAAGTAATTTAATTCACCGCTAATTTTTCCAATTTCTTGAACAATTCACACAATGGGCTTTACGGAACAGCACAAAACATTCATGGTTGAAGCGTATTTTCAAATCGGGGTTAGAGTAAATTGTGAGTGGCAATACAATCCGGGTTTGTGCACGGACGATTTTCTCGAACATTTTCCTAACGTTGCTTTTATTGGTGGGGATTTTTATCATTGCTTGAAAAGAACCGTGGCTGTGTTTAGGGAAACAGGTTCTATACAACACAAAAAAGGAGCAGGAAGACCATCTGTAAGAACAGAAGATCTTGTTGCAAACGTTCGTGAAATAATGCAAAATACGCCAACAAATTGTATAAGACGCATGTCCCAAGAAGTAGGAAGATCTTATGGAACAAGCAGGACTTAAGAAGCAGCTAAATTTATTTCCTTATAAAGTGCAAGTATTCTAAGAAATACAAGCCGCAGATTTTGAAAGACGCAGGAATTACTTTCAATGGTTTACCCAAAATTTATTGGAAAGAAATGATTTATAAGAACTGACATTTTTTTCGGATGAAGCCTGGTTCCACCTCTCCGGTTATGTGAATTCTCAGAATACACGCATGTGGAGTAGTGAAAAACCCCATTTTTTTGTCCACATTGTCCACATCGCACCCTCAAAAAATTGGTGTCTGGTTAGCTGTTTCCCGAAGAAGAATTGTTGGTCCTATTTTTTTCCATGACATATATGAATATATTTGTGGAGCAATTACTTGACGACGAACTGCGTTTTGGATATTTTCAACAGGACGGTGCAACCGCCCATACAGCCGCCGAAACAATTAACTACTTACGCAATTTTTTCGACGACAGATTGATCAGTTTTCGATCAGACATTAAATTCCCACCTAGATGACCCTGTTTAACGGTTTTGAATTACTATTACTTCGTTTTTCCTCATTTAAAGAACACTATTTTATAAACATATAGAACAATTACAAGAAAGGATTATCCAAGAATGTGGTAACATGTCTCCAGAGATGTTGATCATTACTTTCGAAAATATGAAGAGACGTGTAAATTTATGCTTGGAGCATGGCGGTGGCCAATTTCAGCAATTTATGTAATTATTTTTCTTTTTGTTTCTGTATATTCTTACTTTGCTAATTTTGTAAACAAAACAATACTTATTTATGTATCAAGGGAATTATAAGTATCTTAATTACCGAGGGCAAAGGTTACTTCCCGAGGGCCTTTGGCCCAAGGGACAGCAATTGACCGAGGTAATTGAGACTCTTATAATTTCCGTGGTACATAGATAATTTTATTTCTGACCGATTTAAATTTTTGTTCATTTTTAAACCGGAATAAATGTTTCAATTTATTACCTTTCCGGTATATTTGAATTAGGTGCCGTCAATAATGACATGAATAAAAAATAGTTATTTTAGAATTTTTCTTGTTTTATTTTACCTGTAAAAGGTAGAGGGAATTAGAGAATCTTTAATATCCCAAGGGAGTTATAACCCTCTTTATTGATAGCGTAACCATGATGATATAAACTTATAATATCCCCGTCAAAAATAATAACTATTTATGTTTTGCTGTTTTTAATTAATTGATGTGATCCTTTGTTGAACGTATCCCATAAAACCGTCTATTTTTCATAAAGATTTAAGAAGGTTATAATCTGGTCACTATTCCACTTCATATTTTTGAAATGATTAGTAATAAAATATGCAATCGTTTATATATTATTATTTTATCGGAAACTGAAATCTACACGGCAACTTGCTGAATATAAAAAATACTACGTCAACGTTCTGTTATAAAACTATCTCAATTAAAACAAACTAGCATATAACTAACGTCAAATTATTTAGTTAAACACCGTGCTGTCGACATGAAAGTCACCTGCCTGGATCCGTCAAAGTCCCGAAATCGCCCTTTTGTAAAATAAAATAACCTTTATTATTATTATTATTATTATTATTATTATTATTATTATTATTATTATTATTATTATTATTATTATTATTATTATTATTATTATTATTATTATTATTATTATTATTATTATTATTATTATTATTATTATTATTATTATTATTATTATTATTATTATTATTATTATTATTATTATTATTATTATTATTATTATTATTATTATTATTATTATTATTATTATTATTATTATTATTATTATTATTATTATTATTATTATTATTATTATTATTATTATTATTATTATTATTATTATTGTAGTTTGCCTATAGACATGTTGTCTCGCTTACTTATTTCAAATCGAGAAAACTATGATCAAGATATATTATGATTTGACAAACAACACTAACCTCAAAATATTAATAAACAAACGGATGTCAACGTCTTGTCATAATTTGACAAGCAAAACGAACCTTCAATTATTTAGTTAAACTCTTTGCCGCTGACTGGAAGACGCCGTGTCAGGTGAACCTCACCTGGATCCGTCAATGTTGTCTCACTTACTCACAAACACAACAAATTGATGCTCTCTGCTAAATTACCGAACTTAGTCATTCATAAAAAACGTTGCACTTTAGTAAGGATGTTATTAAGGTAACGTTTATAGGTACGGAGAAGCCTTGTAGATATAAAAAATAAAACAACCGTTTTAATAAATTAACAATGTTTTATTCTTCACTAAAGTGTGGCTGTCAAATCAAGTGGCATTTACTGTCACTAAATAAAGAAAAATTTAAACATCAACATCTACCATAATGACTTTAATACAGTTTCCGTACGAAATTGTTATAAACTGTACTACTTGTACTAATTTTAATTACAAAATGTTTCCTATAAAATCTACGTTTTAGTAGCAAACTGCTTTTAAAAAATTGTTGCAAATTCATAAGAAAATTGGTGTTTGTATTTGAACATTATTGCGAGTTATAAACAAAACTGCTAATGGCTTAAAACTAGTTATACAAGGTATTTCAATGATAATAGTATCAGAAAATTAAGTAAGAAGACAAGAAATATATTAGCTTTAGTTGGTCCGTATATTAATATTATGAAATAATATTTTACAAAATTACTAAATTAACATTAAAAATCACACGAAAATCTTAAAAAATAAATTAAAATATGCCGAAGCCAGAGTTATCAGGGTTGAGTACCCTAATTGTGTAGCCAAAGCCATTTCTGGGGAAATAATCATGTAAAATAAGTCGCCAAAATTGATTTAAACTTATTTCTACAGCAACAGTATTACATCCAGTACGAAGTTATAATTTACCATGCTTTTATTATATTTCCGAGTTTTTTTGTTTTAGTCAATAGGCACACAACCCTTGTATACGAGTTAAAAACAACATAAATAGTGACAAACATGGGTTTACCAACAAAACACAGATCTATTCTCATTCTTACAAACAAACCAAAATATTAGGTAGAATACAGACACTTACGTTTTGTATATAAGGGTAAAATTTGTTTTCCTTTTGCTAAAAACCAACCATCTTTATTATCTTTTATAGTTTTGGTTTTAATATCGTCAAAAATTTAATGTTTTAAATATAATATATATTTGAGTGCAATATATTGTACAAAGGGCTTTTACACTAAACTTTGATTTTTACCCTACTGCATACAGAAAGAAAAAATAAAATTTTCTAGGGTTTTCGTTTCTAAAATTATGAATTATTTACTGAGAAAACAATAAATGACACTCTTTAATAAAAACACGCTATACCAGCGATCTACGTCATAACAAATTGACTGAACAATATCTCGCGTCTAGTCTCCTGCTCTTGTCTATTTGAGTTAGCGAGACAAAGATAACGATATAATCGACCTCATGAGTGGCAAATAAAATAATTGCGCGAAAAATTAGTATTTGATCTCATGAGTTCAAACTTTCTGCTTTCGTGGCGTCTTTTTAATCGTTTCCAAGACACTCTAAGAAAATTTTTATTATTGGGATATGTTCTAAATAGGTTCTAATTCAGGATGTTAATTTTGAATGTGTTAAATTCGATTTTAGTGAAAAAGCCCAAGTGCATCATGGTGTTGCGTTCAAATATAAAAATTGTATATTTTTAAATGAGTAAAATCTACCTTAGTGACTTTTTAAGATACGCTGTGGAGAGGGTATCAAAGCATTTATTTTAATCGTACAATTCATAAATCATTGGGTACTAATAAATGACTTACTAATGACTACTGACATTGTCTTACCTTAATCATTTCTTAAATTGAAATGGAAAAAATGATAAATACATTTAAAAATAAAATAAATACTGAATCTATTTTGTGACAAATAAGGACTTAAAAACCTTCTATAAATAGTTTTACTGTATTCTACCTGTGGTAACGTTTATGACAACACGCTCTCTACTATCTTCCCTATTGGCGCTATTTCTTCTTGGAGGTGAATTACCGGGATGCACTCTACTTTTTCGACTCCTCTTAAATTTGGCAACATCTTCTCCGAAGACATCTCCAGTTCTGAGTGCCGAGATAAGATCGTCGAATTCTCCAGCTTTTGGACTTTCACTATTTTTGAGGTTAATGTTTTTATTAATTGCTGACAGAATGCCTTCTAAAACAATAATAGTATAGATTATTTATTTAACAAATACAATTTTCTAAAAGTTTCTTAACGTTTCAATTGAAGCAAAATACCAAAATTGATTACCTTACCTCGACTATGTTTTCGTTCAAGAGTTAATTTCTTCAGTTGCTCTTCCTGCTTGGCTCGTTTTTCCTCTTCCTCCTGTTTTCTTTTCATATTTTCGTTGTCTTGCCGGGCTTCCATGAAAGCTGTCAGGAATGTATCGAACACACCAAAGAATTCATCTGGCTGGGCGTTTGTAGCTTCTTCTCCAAATAATCTAACAGCCCGTTCAAATCGCGTCTAAAATAACAAAATAAATTCAAAACTAAAACTAAAAAAACGCAAAATATCACCAAGATTAATTTACCTTCATATCTTGGTACTGATCTTCGATTTCCGCAAGTCTGCATGTAGCAGTCGCTTGGAACTCCCTCATTACTGGTACGAACTTATCGTTGGCCAAAGGACTTTGATTTCTATGGAATTCTATTTCCCTAGCTACATCTTTAAGTCCTGCTCTAAGTTGAGCCATATCTTTGCTAAGTTCCCCTAGCGATACTTTTGCTGCTACTCGGACGTGGGGAAGGTCTTCGTCCAGACGAAGGATATCCTTAAACTAAAAAAAAATTACTATAATTAAAATACAATAATCTATGTACAGGGTCTTACAACGAGGACTGAACAGGGGCTCATTTTTGAGCTTCCTTGTATTTAAAGAAAAATCCAAAATAGCCAATCGATGTACTTTTTCCTGCAGAATTCAAAAATGAAACCAAAAATTTATTTGAACCAGAAACAAAAGAGTTACGATATGGATAAGGTGTTGTTTTAAACGGAACATAGCTTTTTTTATACGAATTTTGAAACGAGTGATTTTTTTTTGTCCGTTCTGATTAAAATATTTAATATTGTGACAGCTATTTTTATTAAATTTTAATGTTTTATCCAATATAATTTAACTTTAACCTGTTTGAAACATACACTAGGTAATAAAGGTATAATCACCTTTGAATCCTTCAAAGTCATTTCGGCAATATTATAGTAAATTTGTAAAATTTTTTGAGTTTGAAGGATTCAAAGGTGATTATAGCTTTATTACCTAGTGTATGTTTCAAACAGGTTAAAGTTAAATTATACTGGATAAAACATTAAAATTAAATAAAAATAGCTGTTACAATATTAAATATTTTAATCAGAACGGACAAAAAAAAAATCACTCGTTCCAAAAATCGTATAAAAAAGCTATGTTCCATTTAAAAAAACACCTTATCCATAGCATAACGCTTTTGTTTCTGGTTCAAATAAATTTTTGGTTTCATTTTTGAATTCTGCAGGAAAAAGTACATCGATTGGCTATTTTGGATTTTTCTTTAAATACAAGGAAGCTCAAAAATGAGCCCCTGTTCAGTCCTCGTGGGAAGACCCTGTACCTATGCGTTTTAAGTTTTTAGAAACCATCCACTTTGCTTCTATTTTAGCACTGACATGCTATAATTATCTACTTATATAGTCTAGATGATAAAATAAAATTCAAAACATTAAAAAATAAGCATATTATCTACCTTTTTCTCCAATACTTGTACCAAATAATGCAAAAGTGTAGTGCCTTTACTGGAACTACTCTTTGTATCTGCTAGCCTATTTAATGAAGTCAATCTAAACCCAGACGCATTGCCTCTGGCCCCTCTGTTCATGTAGTTTCCTAATGCAAGGATTATTTCCAGCAATCTTCTTAGCCTTCTGGACCTGGATACTTCCCTGGAAGCTTCCATGACGCTGGTTATTCTTGGAAGAATTTCATTAACGGTAACTTGGAAGCGCTTTTTGTAGTGGAGACTGCGTAATCTTTGCTCATAATGAGGAACTCTGAAACAAAATAATATTAAGAAGCAAAGGCTAGCTAACTAATTACTGAAGGTTTAAGGTTATAGTTTAAGGGCATGGATACATGATACATTAAGCAATTGGATATTTTTCGGACTTAAGTATTCTACCACTTACTTGGAGATTTCATACAAAAATCTATCGGCCCGTGCTAGTGAATCTATTTCGTCATTATGCTCTTCTAATAGAGCACATTCTTCGGGACTTGGCGTGAATTTCAAAAGTTGTTCCACCATGTCGATGGGTAAATTTTCCTTGCTGTCCATACTCAGTATAGCCTTGGTTATGTCTTCATCGGACATTTTAAGTTTTGAAAGAAGAATTGTACAATTTTGGGCTCTTCTACTGTCTATAACGGAAAGTACTTTGATTTTGTTTTTGCCAAGCTGCCGGAGATCTTCCACCGAACCATCATTCTGAAAACAAAACTATCATGTGACAAAACATTAACATTTAAAGAAATAAATGGATGGTGTAATGGGCCTTAAGTTTAAAACTTATAATTTTTAAAATGACAGTGTATAATATAATACTTACCGCTACTCCATTTTTCTGATATGCACAAAATAATTTATCTATGCAGTCCAATTCCATTGTATTGTACAATTTTGTATCGTCCAACTCACTCCAGATAGTACCTGTTAGCTTTGCCTCTGGAATTTTGGACCAATTAAATGATTTAAGCGGATTTGAGGGTTGAGGTATGTTCTTTTTGACGATTTCGACCTAAAAACAGAATAAGCATAAAAGCAGTTATTCCAGCTGAAACAACATTGCATCGAGGTTGTAATAAAAACTTGCAATTATGGTTTTTAGATAAAAGTTACATTTAACTTGATATATTATTATTTGTTACCTTTAAAGGTTCAGTGGGAGGTGCCATAGGTGCACAAGGCGGAGGGGGCGCTCCAGATAGTCCAGGAGGTGGTGGTGGTGGTGCTAGAGGGGGAGGTGGAGGTGGAACTGTCGACGATAGTTCTTTCTTTGTATCCGTTGAAGATGGATTGATGTCAATTATAGTTTTGTTTAGGCCTATGGCCTTGGCGTCATCAGGTATGCTGCCAGAGTTGACTAGACGTTCTTAAAAATATAAATTCGAAAATAAACCAAATATTCAGAACAAATTATACAAAAATAAATAATACCGTTAAACACAGTTTAACAAAAATGTCGACAAGTTCATTTTTAATTACTATAGGCGTGTGCAACCAGTGGTGGCATCTTTTGTTACGATTATTAAGTTATTTATACGTCTTTTCTTATTATAACTTACCTAGTCTAAATCGCTCTCCCCTTTCACAATTAACTTGTTTGTCAAGTTCCGCTGCTTTGTATTCGATCTCACTAAGTCTCTGTCTTGTTTCAATATGTACCGCTGTCTCCTTTTCTAATCTCTCTTTTATCCTAAAAAATCGAATAATTTATTTCATCTCTTGGTTATGTTTCATTAAGTGGTATCATATTTCTATCTATATACCTTGCTAAGCTAGATTCTATATCTTCCTTCTCCTGTGTTCTTTGGTCTAATTCTTGTTCTTTCTTAGCTAAGCGATTCGACATATCCAAATTTTCTTTCTCAAGTTCCTCAGCTTTTTTTCTCGCGGCCACTAATTCTTCCTCCTTTGCAAGTAAATGAACTAGTTCCTTAACATTTAAGTTGACTGGCGATACGTCCGGATCTTTAATACCTAAATAGTTGTTTTTATTATAATTGTCTACATTATTAAAACTTTGGAATGTCAGCTAATACTAGAAAAGCGCAATTGTTAGTTTCCTTACCTGATGACTCGTTTTGCTGTAAAACAATCTGTTGAACTATTCTATCGAATAGCAACCAATGTTGTGGATGTGACCCATAGTTCAGTGGTAAAAGTAAACAATGTTCTAGTAAGGAAAGAAGGTGTGGGTACGCTGCTGTATGACTGAGCTTTCTCCTTATCAAATCGAACATGGCGGTGGCACTTTTGGTATCGACGTGTTCCTGTTGGAACTTCCTGGCTAGTTCTTTTTCGTCTTCGTTTCGAACCATTTCGAAAAAGTCGAGATGCCGATCCAAGGTTTCGTTTTCGTGGCTTCTTAGTTTATCGATAATTGGTTGAATGCCGAGAAGTAGGAATTCGTACCTTAAGTGTAACCTGTATAATACGTTAGGAATTTAATTAGTTCGAAACACAACTTTAATTGTCAGCTACATAGACCCAAATTATTTCACTTTAACACACCAGAGTTCTCAAGAGACGGTCAACTCACCTAAATTCTAAGTTTTCCTGTCCTAATCCATAATTCAGTACAGCATTAACAAAGGACATGATCGCAGTCTTTAAGTTTACCTCATCTCTATAAATACCAGTCGATCTGTCAAGGTCATTAATAATTCCCTGAAACCGCGTCCTCTCGAACGCATGTTTCTGGTAATGATGCATCGCATCCAGGACCTTTTTGTGTCCACCTGAGACTAGGCACACTGCCCCCAGAATCTCCAGGACGGCTATTTTGGTTTTAATATTGTCTGTGCTGAGCGATTGAGCTATTGTGTTTATGCTTGTAGGGTGGGCTAGGACATGGGCTCTACCGGTCTAAGAATAAAGAGAAATATTTCATTTTGAAGATTTGACTAGTAATTAGGCATGATCAGCTTCCAAGAAGATTGTTGCCAGTAGGTCTAGATATCCAATTCTTAGTTAGAGTAACAATGTGCCTCATATATTAGGTAGGGCTGCAATCTTATAACTGTGATGACAACCCATTCGTAAGGCATGAAATAAGGTTAAAACGTCTAGATGATAAGATTTAATTGGATATAGGCTTTGATAAGGCAGATCCTCGAAAATAAATATTGATGCAATACTTACCGAATTATTCATTAGCGCCTTGACACAGCCAATGATACTAGTGTGTATGGAACTCTGGGCCGTAAAATAGTCCATAGCTTTTAAAAAATCTAAAAGTACTTGAAGGCCTTCCTGTTCTATGAATTTAATTACAAAACTGTGCGTTGATGTCCTTAGAGCAGTCTTCAGTGCATCTATTTGTTTCGTTCTCATTCTTACTTCTTCTTCTATGTTGGAGTCGGGGAATTGTAGCTAAAAGTAAAAAAAATCTTAATGTACAGAAAATTTTATGGCTGATTTTAAATCTTCTTTTGTTGCATGAGTTGTGTTACAAATTATTATAACTGTGTCTTTTTAAACGTCTTGTGTGCATTGTACTAGGAATAATACAATTATTGACTATAATCTATAGTTGGGGAATCCTTACAGTTGCTAATAATTTCAGTCTTTCAATGTAGTGTTCAGGCGCATGATCCTGATCCATAGTTTCATCCCCACCCTTCCGTGAGCAATAGATCTGCCATTTTTTCTGAGATGGCAGACTTAACATGGCCGCCTTGTTGGGCGCTGTCAAATCTAATTCTTCCTGAAAAATAAAAAATGGAACATTTAAAAAATGTACTATTAATAAAAAATGTATTATTAAAAGCAAACCGGACCTTACCGTCGAAAAGAAATTGTAAAAGGCGCCATTAAGTTGTTTTCATACATCATATCAATCAGATTAATTTAAAATGTTTAAAGAAATGCTAATAAGAAAGGTATAATAATATGACCTGAAGATATCTGACGACTGGCATCTTTATATTTAAAACGATGATGTTTCCTGAACGTATTTTACTAACGTAACTTGTTATTTTTATTAAAGGATTATAACTTTAAAAAATAGGTATAAATTTGAAGGACTTTTAAAAAGGAATTGTGCCTGATACGATGTTATTGAAAAAAATATATGTTGTATAAATAACTTAAACTTAGAACGTTAATCCAGACTTTTAAAAAAATCACAATTAACGTTAGAAATGTATTTGACGTAACGTTAAGTTTTACATAAAATGTTGTCGAAAAAACTCTCTGCATCTCACATGTACTGAAATGACTTATGCGTGTCAACGGTTTGATGCATTGCATACAAAATGATCATCGAAATTTCAATGGCGTGAAAGTTTTGCGTCCGCATTGAAATCATTTTCGTTGATTTGTTTTTGGTCTGTTTACGACATGTAAACGTCAGGGAAAAAATTTTCTTTTTAGGCGGTTGATAAGATCAAAAGTTCGTTACGAAATGTAAGGGAATATTTTACAATTTAATATGATCAAAATTAAAACTATTTTTTGAAGTCAAATTTTTAAATGCAGGCGTCGGTGTGACGTATTTTGCTCTAAACCATCAGTAGACTAAGAACTACACCCAACCTCGTCCATAAATGTCCGGTGGATGCTTTAGAGAGGACAGGGCGGCTAGAACACCATTCCTTGGACCTGAACCAGCAATAGGAATAACAAACGACAGGTAGGATCTGCACTAAACGAGTGAGCTAAATGCCGCTCCATTGAGCAATGGTGGATCGCTCAAGAGTGTAGACAAGCTTTACAACCTGGCAAAATAAGGTTAGAGTGGATCCTAAACAGAAACCAATGTATTCTGAACCCTTTAATAGAAATTCCGACGAGATACTGCAATCCGAGGAAGCATCTAGCTCTGATCGGCGTCAAAGATGACTCAATCTGCGATGAATGTAAGGAGGAGTTCGCTACACTTTTTGGGTGCTTGTGAGGCCCTGGGAAGACTCAGCCATGAGGTGCTAGAATCGACGGTTCTACAAAAGGAGGAAATTACTGCCTTGTCCAGGTGTGATTCACTAGCTCTCATAAGGAGCTTAAAACGTATCGGCGAAGATCAAGGTGACTGTTAAAGCATTGGGTAAAAAAGGATCGCCGATGATCTACTTGTCAGGTTGCAGAACCTTCAGGAACTATTTCTGAAAATCGACAGTAATTATGTCCGCTGATAAATCTTTTCTTATTGAAAATAATCATCTGAATTGATGACTTCTGAACAACGATGCATTCCAATAAAAATATACGTAATTTTCGAATAAAAAGGTAACTTAACATACCTACCGAGCGATTTATATCTATAATTTACTATTAGTAAAAACTATTTCTAAATAGGCTCGAATCAATATAAACGATCGGAATCTAAATCACGATAACCGCGGAATCTCTTTGTTTAACTATCAGAGAAAGAAGAAAAAGAAACAAAACATTATCTCACGTTTATTCTAACCAATGAATTTCAGGCACCTGCTACTTGATAGTAATTATTACAATTAAATTGTATGAACAGGAATGGCGGATTAATAATTGTAACGGTTGTATAAGACGATTGCCTATTACAGTCATTTCGAATTTGTAGATAAATGTCGTTAACCTTTTATTTAATAATAAACAAAGAATTATTAAAATCGTACGATTAAAAAATCAGCGAGTCAGGAGTCAGCAGTTAAGGGCGGCCGAATAAATTGTAATCGAATTGGGACAATTGACGATAACCAAAAACCAATTGTTTAAGCCTTTGTAAGACCAATATAATGGAACATGTGTAAGATACAATAATTAAAATAGACCAAAAACCCCAATTAATTTCATTGTTAAACACCTGCGTAATAAGAAGGAAAATGGGTAATACTGCTATAACTTTTACCAACAAGGCAAGGTAAAAATAACGGATCATAGTTATTATTTAATTAATTTTCTCAACTATCCATCACTAACCATTGCGTCTATGTATCAGTAAGTATACAGAGTGTCCAAACCCAAAAAATTGCTTTAATCTCTTGTATAAATACAGGTAACATTAGATAGGTAAGTTTTGATTTTTTGTCATCAACTCGTCATGTAATATTCTATAATGTCATCACCAGCATTAAGGTGGAATTCTCAACGTCATTCCATCTATTGCCAACCTATAACCTAGTTCGCGTTGCTTTTTTTAGTTTATTATTTGATTAACTAACATTTAAATAAAATCAATATCGTCGGTGCAATATTTAGGTAATATCTGACATATTACAAAAATATCAATTTATTTCATTGCTAATTTTGGGAGAATTGTATAGTGAAAGAAGAATGACATAATAATGTTAAAAAAAAATCTTACCCGCTATTTTTCGCTATACAATTCTCCTAAAATATTTTATAAAATTCCTTGATATATATGATTCCTATAAAATATGAAGATGATAATGATTTTATTTATATTTTGTGTAAAAGCTAGAAAAATTAAATAAATATACGCGAAATAGGTTATAGGTTGGCAAGCATGTTGATACTCCCACCTAAATTGTGGAACAAAAAGCTATAATCGACACCAGAATGAGGGACAAGATAAGAGATATTTCTCCTGAATTGAGAGTTAGTAAGAATGCAATGATATCGTGCAAGAAAATCGACATAGGATAAAGATATGGTTTTATATTGTTCAGAGAATGTATATATTCTTCTTCAATTCATGATTCCGTCAGTTGAAGTGGTATATGGAGAGGATTACATCGTCCAGCATGACATTGCACCGATTTCTACTGAAGAATTTTCAAAAATTTACCCGAGAAAGAAACTTTTACGTCTTTAATATTATATTAAAATATGTTATTTGACAAGATGCAATGGCTTTATTTTAATAATGATCTATAATAAAAAAAATTGTATTACATAAGAAATAATCAGAACGCTTTTCAAAAAGGCGCCCTGTATCTCTCAGCATATGCCACATTTCTCTCTAATAACGCAAAAACTAATTTACTCATACATCTGTTAATACCATTGGATAGCGTAATAATAAGCATACAATTCGATTCTTGATTTGTAAAGGTTCTTACATTATTCAGACATATGGCTTTCGGGAAATATCTGGTGATTTAGTAATCATGTCTCTAGGGACTTAGTGAAGTTATGTGACTGATTAGCTGAAGTTTAATGTACGTGGTTTGGTAATGCTTTGCAGTTAAAAGAATGGAGCAAAAAAGGATATTCGTAAATTGATATTATATGCTATAGGTATCTAGTAAAGTACCCTATAGTGGGACCGGAATCTCTTTATTGGTATCTTGTCCCTGTAGTGTACAGTGTCACCAGTAAAGTCCGCATCATATGGGATTTTTTTTTATCAATATATCAATAGCTTTATTCAAAATTTGAATTTGGCATCAAGTTCTGCTTCGATCGGGATGAAAATTAAGCAAAAAAATAGTAGTCACGTGATTCGCATTATCTGTCAAATTTTAATTTTTTTCAAAAAATAATTCAAAAGTGGGGTTATTTCTGAAAATATCGAAAAAAGTAATTAGAACAAGTTTTTTTTATGCATTTTCTAGGCCACATGCAAAATTTCACCTGCATAAGATTATTTTGATTTTTTACCTATATTTCGTAAATTGCACCACTTTTGCAAAATAAGACTCAAAGCAACCTACATAAAATTGACAAGGCTTTATTTCAGATACATTTTAATTAAATGTGCGTTTTTCTACAAAATTAAAATTGGGCTATTAAAATTTGATCGCATGTGATGCAAAGTTTATTTGTTTTGGACCCTGTATAGTATAAGGTAACTTCATAAAATAAGTATTTTTGAAAACGTAGTTTGTGTCAGAAAGTAATACACCTTAATATAAAGACAAAAAATAATACATTGTCATCAGTAAAGTGTTCATTAAGTGGAAAATAAATTTTAGTTTAACTTAACGTAAAGTTTATCTATTTTCAACGATTTAATTTAAAATCTCTTTACTTTATTTTTTATTTTTTTACTTTCAGACACAAACTACGTTTTCGAAAAACTTTATGAAGTTACCTTATACAGGGTCAAAAACAAATAAACTTTGCATCACATGCGACAAAATTTTAATAGCCCAATTTTGGTTCTGAAGAAAAATACACATTTAATATGGCGCTACTTTAAAGAAAATGTATCTGAAATAAAGCATTGTCAAAACTAAGAAGTTTTATGTAGGTTGCGTTAAGTCTTATTTTGTAAAAGTGGTGCGTTACGTGGTTACGAAATATAGGTAAAAAATCTAAATTATCTTATGCAGCTGAAATTTTGCAGGTGGGCTAGAAACTGCATTTAAAAAAACTTTTTCTTATAACTTTTTTCGATATTTTCAGAAACAACCCCACTTTTGAATTATTTTTTGGAAAAAATTAAAATTTGACAGATAATGCGAATCACGTGACTACTATTTTTTTGCTTAATGTTCATCTCGATCGAAGCAGAACTTGATGCCAAAGTCAAATTTTGAATAAACCTATTAATAAAAGAAAAATCCCATATGATGCGGACTTTACTGGTGACACTGTATAACTAAAATTATAACCATGATTCGTCACCAACCAAAAGGCAGAACATTTTTCCAAGTAAACTTACATTTGAATAATTTTTCCAATATAAAACTGTACCATTCATTTCCCAATAAATTAGTAAATATTCATTAAAACATCGCTTTATCATATCTTAATTAAATTAAAAAAAAACTCCATTTCGTTTTATGACATAATTACACGAGTATAATCTGCGAAAGCTAAACGTTTATTTCTGGTCGGTAAACATTACAGATTCGGAAATAAATTCCGGTAGCCTTTTATTGCTATGTTTTAAAGCTTTAAGATGTTTAGACTCGAGGGCATCGAAAGTATTGTCATCCTTTGTTTTCTAGAGTAAAGTAAAAATATAAGATAAAGAAGATAATCTTGAAACACCCAAAGGCAATAAACAGAAAATGCTAAAATATTTGCACGGTTGTAAATTAAGTTGTACTTAGTTTAGCGGTACCTACTTACATTTTATAGGTGAAAGTTTTTAGAAATGACGACCTTCGGCAATTATAATTACAATTTTTTTATTAACGCTGCAATTTCAGTTGGAACTGATATCAAACAGCAATCTTGAGTCATGCTTACCAATAATTTTTCGGATATCAGTCTATTAAGTAATAAATTAGAATCAGGTACTTATTAAAAACGTTATTATTTGGCAACAGAAACGTAGTTAACACCATGTCCAATAATTAGGAAGCAAAATTACTTCAAAATATCAGTTTCCATTAAGCCGCAAATATTCTTTGCATTTTGGTTTTTGGGTATGTCAGTACCTACGTGCATTTGTTCTCACCCAAACGCAAAATGAAGTTGATGAGATCAATAATAACTTAGGAAACGCAAAACTAAAACTATCGATAACCGATTTTTTGTATTTAAAACTCTTCGGAATCGTCGTTTGACGTCAGTACAGGCGAAAAACCAACTTCGAGAGGTTCGAATTAAAAATGTCAGTGCTTGGACAGTTCGTCGAAGATTACGCGAGGGTAATTTAAACTCAAGCAGACCAGCAACTGGATCTAAATTACTATCGCGTCATAAGAGTCAAGATGAAGGAATATTACCCAGCATGATATTCGCGTGATATTTGATGGCATGAACCGACGACGTGTACAGGCAGTAGTAAGGGCTAGAGGAAGCAATAGAAATTATTGAGATGTGTTTGATTGATGTGTTGGATTTTAATGGTCTATTTTATTTTAAATGGCAATGAGAAAACTATGCCCGTTTTTTTTGCACGTGAGTGTATTTTCCCCAAAAATTTATTTAATCAAATCTATAATTTTCTGTCGTCGCACATGCAGGTATTGAAATACCTTGTTCACCCATATCCTAGGAATAAAACAGAAATCTCAGGCGTCCCTTTTCGATTCAATTAATATCAAATAAATATTCATTATTTCGTATGTTTCGTACGAAATTTCGAATTTATGTATTTTAAGAGAAAATGGACAGCTAAAAATTATAACAACGACTTTTTTGTAAACAAGAATGAACAGTGGCAATCGAAGATTAAGAAATTGAATATTTGTCGCTAGATTTAACTGCGAATTGCATTATTTGAATAATTGTTGTAGTTTAAAGCCAATTCCAATAGCATTTTTATTTAAGAGAATAAGAAACTTCCACATAATTATGTGCGTCGGGTCATTTGAAGAAGCCCACCTTACTTACAAAACAGTGGTTATTTTTTAAATGTCATTAATGTATCTCCTCCATTTCTTCCTAATATGCTTACCACTAATTCAGCAAATTTGGCATCCAATTCTTCTTGGCAAGGCATTGGTTGGGTGGGGGTTATTGCTTGAAGAGTGAGGGTCCCTGTGTTTTCGACGACGCAGTATGTTATTTCGGGGGGTTCATCATCCTGAAATGAAAATGTTTTCTATAGCCATTGGATACGTAGAATTGCTTCAGACAGAAATATGCAACAAATTTCTTACGGTACCTAATATTTATGTGGTATTTTAAAATTACTTTTAGCTTATGGGTTATTGGGGATTTTACAGAATCATAATAACAAAATACAAAATATGGTATTAAGGTGGAATTATCAACGTCATTCAATTTATTGCCAACCTATAACCTATTTCGCCTTGTGTTTCTTAGTTTATTATTTTATTGACTAAGATTTAAATAAAATCAATATCGTCCGTACATTATTTAGGTAATATCGGATATATTACAAAAATATCAATTTATTTCATTGCTTATTTTGGGAGAATTGTATAGTAAAGAACAATGACATAAATAATGTTAAAAAAAATTTTAACCGATATTTTTCGATATACAATTCTCCTTAAATAACTTATGAAATTCCTTGATATTTATTTAACATGTTAATTATTACCTATAGAATATGAAGACGATATTGATTTTATTTAAATTTTGTGTAAAAGTTAGAAAAAATAAATAAATCTACGCGAAATAGGTTATAGGTTGGCAAGCATGTTGATACTCCCACCTTAAAACGTTAGTTTATTCTTGTGGAGCTAATTTTTGGATTATATTTCCGCATTCCTACATTTCCACAGATATATTTTTTATTAATGCTTCTTTTTGCCGGAGAAAAAATATATATATCATTGTATTTAAAATTTTTGAGAAAATTGAAGAAATTGTTGATTCGGCTAAATAGCGCCCTCTAGCTTTCGCAACGGAATTCAGAACGACGTCTTTTTTTATAGCATTGATAAAACAAAAGAATCCCTATTTAGAGAGTTCAACTTTATCAAATTCCGATAAGCCAAACCAAAGATGCGATTATTTTTGCATAGCGGTATTTGTTCCCTCTTACCCAACTAACAAAAAGGTAGAGTAAAAACTCAAAAACAAAAGTTATCCAGAATTTTTATTAGATGGAAAAAATGTAACCTTTGATACATACATGTTATAGTAGGTAGTAGGTAACAAAGACTATAAGGTAACAAAGAGTATAAGGTAACAAAATAAAGACAATGGAAGTTCGACAAGATAACAATTTTTTTGAGCGTAAACTCGAAATACATACATTATCAATGACAGAGTGGTATCAAAAAGTTTCAAAAACGGATTTTTGGTGTTACCAGAAATATGTATTTTTAATTTCACAAATGAAATGACCCCGGAAATAACACAAAAAAACTTAAAATAACAACAAATAATAATTTCATAATTTGCTATTCAAACACTCCCTATCCATATTCAATACTTTCTCCATTCAACATGTCCAATTACCTATAAAAAATAAAAAATAAAATAAAAAAATCGATTTTGAAAAAGATTTTGATCAAGAATGACTTTTTCCGAAAAATTAAATTTTTCATCCATTGGTGCTATTGTAAACCCTATCCGCGCACAGTCTGTATAATATGTCAACTCTGACTCTATTAATGGGGGTTTTGATGACTTTAGGGCATCTGTCAAATGTTTATGTAAGAATAATATAAAATATCGGGCGATCCCTGCCCCTAAATCCGCCACTGCAAGCTACAGTTAATTTATATGTTTATTTAATTTACATTAAAAACGTAGCGACTAATAACGGCTTTAGTAACAACTTTAACAGTTCAATTTTGAGTCAATATTGATTTATTATCCTTGAAATTCAGTGAAATGTTACATCGAGACTGAAGAATTAACAACAATGCGAATGAAGACAATAGATTCGTGAACTAAATATTTCACGAAGCGATCAAGGATTTTTTCTTTTATTTTACTTGTTGCCGCCGCTTACATCCTGAAATACAACCAATTTTGGTAAAAAAAATTACTTAAAATTTTAATTGATGTTACTTATAAAGCTAATAATAAACAGAATATAAAAAACTGGCTTATTGAAATATATTATTCATAGTAAACTGGCGGGTACCCACGGCTTATAAGAAAGTCCATCACAAAATATTATTTCCATAATAAACTTTTATAACCCCTTTTCATCCCTTTGGGGGCCAACGCAACGTTAAAAAAATAAGAGATTCGTTCATTACTTGTTTTTAGAATATTTATATTATATACAGTGTGACCAGTAAAATCCGCATCATATGGGATTTTTTTTATTAATAGCTTTATTGGAAATTTGACTTTGGCATCAAGTTCTGCTTCGATCGAGATGAAAATTAAGCAAAAAAATAGTAGTCACGTGATACGCATTATCTGTTAAATTTTAATTTTTTCCAAAAAATAATTCAAAAGTAGGGTTATTTCTGAAAATATCGAAAAAAGTAATTAGGAAAAGTTTTTCTAAATGCAGTTTCTAGCCCACATGCAAAATTTCAGCTGCATAAGATAATTTTGATTTTTTACCCATATTTTGTAAATTGCACCGCTTTTGCAAAATAAGACTCAACGCAACCTACATAAAACTTCTTAGTTTTGACAATGCTTTATTTCAGATACATTTTCTTTAAAGTAGCGCCATATTAAATGTGTGTTTTTCTACAAAATCAAAATTGGGCTGTTAAAATTTGGTCGCAGGTGATGCAAGGTTTATTTGTTTTTGACCCTGTATAAGGTAACTTCATAAAATAAGTATTTTTGAAAAGGTAGTTTGTGTCTGAAAATAATACACCTTAATGTTAAGAAAATAGTTTAATGAAAAGAGTCAATTGTTCTAATAAAAAATCATATAAAAAAGAAGAAGTTTTGATTTTGTAGAAAAACACACATTTAATATGGCGCTACTTTAAAGAAAATGTATCTGAAATAAAGCATTGTCAAAACTAAGACTGCATTTAAAAAAACTTTTTCTAATAACTTTTATCAATATTTTCAGAAATAACCGCACTTTTGAATTATTTTTTGGAAAAAATTACAATTTGACACATAATGCGAATCACGTGACTACTATTTTTTTTGCTTAATTTTTATCTCAATCGAAGTAGAACTTGATGCCAAACTCAAATCTCGAATAAACCTATTAATAAAAAA
Organism: Polydrusus pterygomalis; assembly: GCA_963969555.1. Classification (NCBI taxonomy): domain Eukaryota; kingdom Metazoa; phylum Arthropoda; class Insecta; order Coleoptera; family Curculionidae; genus Polydrusus; species Polydrusus pterygomalis. Next base: position 12,009,106 of record OZ018379.1, read on the forward strand.
AATCCCATATGATGCGGACTTTACTGGTCACACTGTATATTATGAGTTTTAAGAAATTCACACTAAAAATATGTTTTCCAATATAAACTCACCCCCTAAATGTCAATTTTCAGTAATATAGCTTAAAAGTATAGCTCAAAATAGGCTATACACCTTTTTTCATTCTCTAAATAAATTTCGAAAAAATGTTGTATTACTATTTTATTTAAGGAATTTATATACCAAAATTTAGACCTTTACTAGTTTTAATTTTTGAAATACACAAATTTCAAAAAACATTTTAACCCCCGTTTTCCACCCCTTAGGGTTTTTTTTCGAGAAACTCCTTCTAAGTAGGTGCCCACGTTATAGGAAGAAAACACCCTCGAAAATAAATAATTCTATAGAATTATGAGTTTAGTCAGTAAGTCAGTCAGTTAGTTTAAAACTTTATAAGTATTTATAATAGAATAGATGTATTTAATTACAAACATAGGCGTAGCTAAGGGGGGGCTGGGGGGCTAAGCCCCCTCTGGTATAAAAATAGCCCCCTCTGATAAATTCTACCTTCTATTTTTATTATTTTTTGGAATCAAATTATCGATTTTCAAATGTATCCTTAATTAACATAGAAAGTAAAATGATTAGTAATTTGAATTTAGAAGATATTCTTAAACAGTTTGTCAAGCAAAAAAATCGCAAAGTAGACTTTAGTGTTTGGTCCCAATTTCATTATATTTACTGTTTTTAAGTTTATGAAGAGTAATGATTATTTTTGTTAGTACCTAGCTACTTTTACCCAATTGATGGTAGCTGTTTTTAGATTTTTTAGTATGTTATTGTAATCCTAATACTGTTTATGTTTTACCTACGTTTTTAATATTTTTCCGCTATAATAATAATTAAAATACGCCTACCTTTCATTAGCTTAGATTAAAAATTTTATTTTCCTGGCTTTCGTTTTTTTTTATAGGTTTAAGTATAATATTAGTAAACAAAGTAGTTTTGGTTAAATCTAAAATTAGGGCGTGGCCCTGAAATTTTTTCGCCAGCGGCGCATGGCCTGCGGCGCTTCCCGTTTGGCGCTTGTTACGATTCTTTCAGGGGCTTCAGCCCCTCTAGAAAAAATAGGCTAGCTACGCCTATGCAACTTGACACTACTTAAAGAAAGTTAACAGATCATTGAAAACACTGGTAATTATTCCAAAGATTTGCTTTTATATATTTATTAATTTATAACTGTTTTTATAGAGTTAACATAATTTATGTGATAACTGAAAATACTTTCTTGGAGGGAAATTCCAGCTGGTTAAAGAAATTCATTAGAAATCCTAGGCGAAGTCAGGTTTCTTATATTTATAACCGTAGGAAAATAACTTTTTAAAGTTTATGTACTATGCAAATCGCCTATTAAAGCGTATGTATATATGTAGCATAATGTAAAAGTAGTAGGTATGTAACAATCAAACGGCGAGAAAGTAATAGTAAATAAAATCAGCGTGCATTTAACCTGGGGAGATAAAGATCGAAGAAGCGGCGAAAAATACAATTTTCCACCCACCAACTTGTTGGATCTTAAGTAGAAAATAATTGACGGTTTCTCGGAATAACAGCATATGATACAGTAACCAGAAAAAAGTTCGCAATATACAGTGTGACCAGTAAAGTCCGCATCATATGAGATTTTTTTTTATTAATAGCTTTATTAGAAATTTGACTTTGGCATCAAGTTCTGCTTCGATTGAGATGAAAATTAAGCAAATAAACTGTAGTCACATGATTCGCATTATCTGACAAATTTTAGTTTTTTCCGAAAAATAATTCAAAAGTAGGGTTATTTCTGAAAGTTTTGAGAAAATTTTTCGTTTCCTAGGTAATTTACTTAATTGCACTAGGGCAAAATAGCTATTTACCTAACAAGTGCGGAAAATGAATTTTTTCGCACGAGTCTGCCGTTCACCGAACGACGCGTAGCGGAGTTCGGTGAAGCAGCCGAGTGCAGGGAAAACATTTTTCGCACGTGTCAGGTACAATAGTTTTTCTACAGACGTGTGGAAATAAGTAACACATATTTCAAAGAAATTGAATAATTTTTAATTAACTATAACAATCACATACATATGTAACAGTAACTAATTCTGAGAAAAAAGTAATAACTACAAGTTATAATTGATATATTATTGATTTTGACATAATCGTGCCGAAAAATTTTTCCGCACTAGTGTGGAAAAACCAATTTTCCGCACGGATTTTTGACATAATCGTGCCGAAAATTTTTTCCGCACTAGTGTGGAAAAACCAATTTTCCGCACGGATATCAGTGCGGAAAATTGATTTTTCCACACGTCTGTAGGAAATAGCTATTTACCTAACAAGTGCGGAAAATGAATTTTTCCGCACGAGTCGTTCGGTGAAGCAGCCGAGTGCAGGGAAAACATTTTTCGCACGTGTTAGGTACAATAGTTTTTCTACAGACGTGTGGAAATAAGTAACACATATTTCAAAGAAATTTAATAATTTTTAATTAACTATAACAATCACATACATATGTAACCGTAACTAATTCTGAGAAAAAAAGTAATAACTACAAGTTATAATTGATATATTATTGATATTGATATAATCGTGCCGAAAAATTTTTCCGCACTAGTGTGGAAAACCCAATTTTTCGCACGGATTTTTGACATAATCGTGCCGAAAAAAAATTCCGCACTAGTGTGGAAAAACTTATTTTCTGCACGGATATCAGTGCGGAAAATTGATTTTTCCACACGTCTGTAGGAAAAGTACTTTATTGCATAGTATGCAATAAAGACCTACTTTTGTCATTAGAAATTCATACGCAAAATGACATTTTTTGAACGATCGTAGAAAAATAAATTTTAGTGGTGGGTAAAAAATCAAAATTATCTTATGCAGCTGAAATTTTGCATGTGGGTTAAAAACTGCATTTAAAAAACTTTTTCTAATAACTTTTTTCGATATTTTCAGAAATAATCCCACTTTTGAATTATTTTTTGGAAAAAATTAAAATCAGATAATGCGAATCACTATTTTTTAGCTTAATTTCCTTCTCGATCGAAGCAAAACTTGATGCCAAAGTCAAATTTCGAATAAAGCTATAAATAAAAAAAATCCCATAGGATGTGGACTTTACTGGTCACACTGTTATAAACTTTAGGCCAATGTGCAAAATTTCAAGATTATTTAAAAAAATTGAGAACCGTAGTTTCTTTTAAACATAATATTCTTATCAACTTGTAATCAGTAATGTATTTGGATGAAAATAAACGAATGAAAATTGATCGGAAAAAATCAATGGAACAGGTATCATATTATGATTGTTAATGAAATAATATCAAAAAAATTACCTTGTCGGACTTCCATTGTCTTTATTTTGTTACTTAACACAACGTTTCGGTTGGTTAGTATCTCTAACCGTTTTCAAGTGTAAACTAAATTATAATTCTAAGGCTACTGTCTTAAATACTATCCATGTGCAATGAAGCTTGATAACTCCGCCTACGTACTTATTGGAGTGTGAAGTTTGAGCTGTTGGTTTTGGACAAGAAAAGGCTTACAGATAATGGGGATATCTTTATTTGGTTTACTAAATATATGGATATTTTGATTCCTAAAAGCTGCTTCTTTGAATTTTCGTTTTCTCCAGTGCTGTTCCGTGTCCAAAATCTTGGCTTCTGACCACTGTATATTTTGCTGGTTGGTCCATACTATGGAGGGCTTTAGGTTAGGAGTCCGATCGCAATACATTGGTTTCGAGCAAAGTTTTGGATCGGTAAAGCAGCTTTAAAAATGGCCGTCAGGGGCGCATGTGTTCCTTTAAATCTGTAAAATGCATGGGTTCTTATGGGATAATCAACTGTTTTATTGAATTTAGTTAACTTAAACCCTCTACAGGCTGAGATATGTATATATTATATCTAATAAAGCTTATTTTATTAATTATTGGATAAAAATACCGCTGACGTCTATCAAAACCTGTAAAAAGTCAAACACTTGACGATCACTGCGCCGCGACCGGGAAACAGCGAACTAACTACTAAACAGGGACGTAAATTTAAAGAACAGCCATTTTCGATCGGACTCCTTCCTAAAGCACTCCATAGTCCATACATTGCACATGGATAGTATTTAAGACAGTAACCTTAGAATTATAATTTAGTTTACACTTGAAAACGGTTAGAGATACTAACTTACCGAAACGTTGTGTTACGTAACAAAATAAAGACAATGGAAATCCGATAAGGTAATTTTTTTGAAAGTATCATATGAGTACGGAAAAATAATTATCCGCACGCCGTGCAAAAACATGGTTTTTACGTACGCACAAGATTTTAAAATAAAAAAAAAACTATTACAAATCGTAAAAAACTGTTATTAAGAGGAAGTAACCCCTTTACCACAATGAAAATTGCCGAACGTTTTGCTGGTCAAACGAAAAGAAAAAATAAAAATTGGTATTTAGAAAATAAATTCTACTTTAAATACCCCATCCAGAAAAGTAAAGGACGATCGAAAATATTCCCAAAATTTTTTTTAGAAATTTTTTTTATTTTTAGTAATTTTGTAATATTTTAAACAATTCTTTATTGGTCAAAAGCAAAATGACTTTCCCGGGTGTAGAATGTTGTACCAAACAAATTTTCTTAAAGTCATTTTTCAATATCGGCCTTACTTTTTTCTCAAAAACTTTGGGCGCGTAGTGAGTGAATTTAAGCGTGTAAAGTGGGTTTACGCGCCCAAAGTTTTTGAGAAAAAAGTAAGGCCGATATTGAAAAATGGCTTTAAGAAAAATTGTTTGGTACAATATTCTACACCCGGGAAAGTCATTTTGCTTTTGACCAATAAAGAATTGTTTAAGATATTACAAAATTACTAAAAATAAAAAAAATTTCTAAAAAAAATTTTGGGATTATTTTCGATCGTCATTTACTTTTCTGGATGGGGTATTTAAAGTAGAATTTATTTTGTAAATATCAATTTTTATTTTTTCTTTTCGTTTGACCAGCAAAACGTTCGGCAATTTTCATTGTGGTAAAGGGGGTTACTGCTCTTAAGAAGCTGCATTAAATATGATTTAAAAAAATTCAAATAGGTTTAAGCGACGTACGAAGTAGAATCATGTATTGTATTAGTACTCAAATGTAGAAAACTTTCCATTTTTGTCTAATTTATCATTTAATAAAAACAATCCTTCATTAATCAACAGCGAGACATAAAATTAAACCATCAAGTTCTGTATCAAATATATTAATAAAGAAAAACGTTACATATTTTTTTTAATGTTACACTAATAACAACTAATGTAAGATCTTTAATAAATTCGGTATTAATGAGAATCCGGATATGGCTAACTTTCATTTTTAACATCAACTATTACTACGATGTTTGCGTATACGTTTATATGAATATTCTAATATCATTCGACGCAAGTGAAAAATAGAAGTTGTATTTTAAAGATAAAATAAGCATTTTTTTACGACCGTGCGTTTTAACCCATTTTCCCGCACGCATTTTAGTTTTGAAAGTAAAATTAATTAATTTCCTAACCCGGAACGTTATACAGGACACAGTTTCAGGCGTTCTTCGGCAACGTTCCTAGCAGGCTCAGGTAAAGGGGTAAAACAACATAAAAAGCCTCGGTGTCTGGAAGTCTACTACTGTCGCTGAGGGCTATTTGGAGGACTCCGAGAATCAGAAGAAAAACATATCAAATAAAATTCTTTCATCTACAAAATAAATTACTTCAACCGTTGCCGTCACCGTCATCTTTATGCGAACTGCAACCGATGCCATCCCAATCGACGTCGTCTTTATGCACTTACCATGTTAACACCAAATAACTTCACTAGACCGGCAATTTTAAATAATTTACCGAATGCAACAAATTGTGTTTTTAATATTAACATTCATAATAATTAGTAGCTTTTTAGGTAAAATTTTATACAGGGTGTCCCATAACTTATGGGCCGTAGAGAAACTGGAGATACTAGACATCAAACTAAGCCGATTAAGTCATATAAGTTTTTTTCGAATCGTTCTAGAGATATAGGGTGTTGAAAGTAAAAGTTTATTCTCGAAAATAAGCCATAATTTTAAAACCGTTTGATGAATCGAATTGAAAGTTGGCAGTATTATGTTTTTATGAGCAAGAAATAAGAATTTGTAGAAATTTTTAAGTTTCACACTAGAGGGCGCTAGTTGCATACACTGGGCTTCATAAATCTATGATCTTTTTTCTTACCTGTGATATTAGGTGTTTTTCATTTAAAGTTTTTTAAAGAAGGGCATTTTCTGAGTCAAAAAGGTGTACTTGATTGATCTTAATATCTTTAACGGTTATCGAGATATTTCCCTTTAAACATCCCAAAGCATAAAAAAACATAGTACATAATTAAATTAATATTTTAATTATCACAATGCAATAAATTCGAAACAGTGGAACAAAAACAAGAAGCTCACTTTAGTAAATGTTAAAAGTGACCACCGTTGACCCCAATACACTTTATTAAACTTTTAACTAAATAAATAATAATATTAATAATAATAATAATAAACTTTAATTTCAACACCCTGTATCTTTAGAACGAGTAACAATCCGAAAAAACTTATATGACTTAATCGGCTTAGTTTGATGTGTAGTATCTCCAGTTACTCTACGGCCCATAAGTTATGGGACACCCTGTATATTATAATATGTTTAAATAAAATAATTTTTGGAAAATAAGTATGTATACTTTTTTGTATATCTATACGGCCGTTGGCCGCTTGCCCGAACTCCGCTCCGCGTCGTTCGGGTCAACTGCAGTCGCGTGCGGAAAAGTATCGCTTTCCGCACTTGTTAGGAATATAACTTTTCCCAATTTTTTAAACGCAAAAATATCCGAACCATGCATGTATTATACATATAAACCTTCCTCTTGAATCACTCTATCTATTAAAAAAAACCGCTTCAAAATCCGTTGCGTAGTTTTAAAGATTTAAGCAAACATAAGGACGGACAGACAGCGACAGCGACTTTGTTTAATAGAATGTAGTGATAGTGATGGACGAATTTTACCATCTCAGTGAACCATGTTAGATAATAGATAATCATAATATGTAATGTTAAACGACAAGAACAATATCACACTAGAGGCTATTTAAATTTTTGAGAACTACAGTACCTACTGATTTTTAGTGGTAAGTATAATATGCTTTATTAATTGTAACAAACAAATATTATTATGAATAATGTCAAGTTTTATTACAGCTGCCAGTCGAAACTAATACAGTATATAAAACCTGATTACACCCCCAATAGAACTTGATAATTAATGTGAGTATTATTCAGAGCAATAATATCTATATTATGGTAGCATTAACTCCTATTTCCTATTGGCGAAATTACCGTGATATGATCACTACACAACGGTCTAGCAATTTCCATTATCTTGCAGTAGGAAAGCGCGTTGCTGTCACCTGTCACATATATAGTATTAAACAGATGTATAAAGAGTATGTAAACTCTTATAAGGAATAGAAGGCTTTTTTTCTCAGTGTGTGTGAATGAATTAATAAATAAATAAGAAATGTTTTGTGTTTAAAGAAATGCCAAAGAAGAGTAAAATCCATAGTACATGTACATGGTAAAACCACTAACCAACAAAGTCTATTGTGTAAAAATGACTTGGATATTTAATAATAGCAATATTAGGTACCCTCAGGGTAAGTCGTTTATTGTCAATAAAATTTCTCCAATGATTCATTCAACAAAAATGCAGGATTATTATTAAACTTAAACGAATATCTTGTTATAGGATATTGTTTATTGTTGTTTTTTTAAATATTAATCTAAACAGGGTTGGGCAATGGCATGTACGAGTATCTTATAAAAATGATTTAATTAAGTGATTGTAAATGAGGATTTTAATTAATTCATATTTTATTATATTTTGAAAGTTAATGAGATGGGGAAAATCAATGCATTTCTAAATTTGTTTCATCGTCAATCAACTTATTGATGGTAATACCGATATAAATAGCCGAAAAAATATTTGCATAGCTAATAAAATGTTTTAATTTAAAAGAGGACGGAAAAAATTGTCAAAATCAAGATAGGATATTTAGCTGATCGTTTTTCACTAGAGTGTTTTATACTGGCAAAATATCATAGCAACGGCCTGTTTTTTAGTGGAAAAACTCTTAATTATATACACCTGGACAAAATCAACAAGAAGGTTTTTCAGCGGCATAATTTTGATAGATATCAGGTAAAAACTATTGTTACTCTGACAAATGTCATCCTGGTTTGAAAAAGACAAAATGCGCAATTTAAACGAAAATGCAAGATTTGGGTGCTAATCTATCCAAGAAATAAAAAAATCGATAGCTGAAAATATTCCACCTAACACACAGAAATCCAAGAACTCAATTTGCAATTGGCACAGTTCTCAGAGTTTCTAATGGTAAGAAATTATAAACGGGAAAAATTTACTACTGTGATGGAACTGGCGAAAATCCTCGAAGATTACGCCTATAATATGAAGAAGGGTAATTGCGAAGACTGTAAAGGCTATATGGAACACTACAGCAAAAATGATTCAAGAAATGTATTTTACAGAATACGAAATAAAAATTGACCCTTTTACGTATATTTTCAAAATGCGCGAATGGCTTCGAAGTTGTCAGGAAAAGGGGAAAGTAAGTTTAAAAGCATTATCTACCAAAGATTTACTAACAATAATGCAAAGCTACAATGAAGAAAACCCCGATAAGCACAAAAAAGTTTTTCCATCTCTGTTCATTTGAATTAGCTTGGAGAGGCTATGAGGCCGTAAATTGCAAAATTCAATATTTTCAAAAGAAGTTTGATACCTACCATGGGAGAATTTACCGGACAAATTCAATACAACAGCATATTTTCCAAGACAGCTCAAGGTGGGTCAAAATGATTGGCAAACAGCAAATGGTTGGTAAGAAATTCATCAAACAAAGACTTATGCCCTCAGCCCTGTAAGATTATTTTTAAAATTATTGGAAAAAAAGAGGACCAAACATTTCTACAGACAGACTATTTCTCTCCGTTCATACAAACTGGCAAAAGGGATGTTGGTTCAAAAATACTCCACCAGGAATAAATACAGTATCTAAGTGGACCAAAACTTCAGCGGAAAGAATTGAAATAGATACGGAGAAGCATAAAATAACAAATCATTCTCATCGATCTTCCGCTGTGTCTGCTTTATTTAAACAAGGTGTTGGGGAACAAGAGTTGATTAAGTTAACAGGCCACTCAAACGCAAATTCCCTGAAACCTGCAGCTAGATCCTAGTCATCCTCTGAAGCTCATCGAAAATCTCAGAACAACAAATGAAGCATGTGGACCTTCGACTTCTCAAATTCAAGTCAGTCATACCCAAAACCATGTTTTGTATTGATAGAAAAGAATGGACAAACTATTACTTATAACAACTGTACGTTTAATATTAGTAATAAATAAATAAAGTTTCTAGTTTGCTAAATAAACAGTGTGTTTTTATTGTTTTCTCGTGAAATAGTCTTATCGAATGCGGCAAAATTTTATCTGATGATATTATATACGAAAATATCGCTATAAGAAGTATGCAAATTTCTATTCAATTTTTATTTTTAATTCCCCCCCCCCCCCCCCCCCCCGAAAACCCATTATCCAACTTCGCAGGATAAGCTACACCCACATACATAATATACACCTCGTATATTACCTATGTATGACAATATTAATCAATATACCTTCAGAAGATTGCATTCTTTCAGCATTCCTATTAATAAATTAACACGAAGTCGATGACGAAACCAAAACAAAAATAAATTAAACAATTTAAGACCAACAACCGGCAAAGAGGTTTCACTTTTACCATATTAACGAGGCATGATAAAAAAATAAATTCTCCTAATTTGTCTGAATTTTTTAATCTTTACCGAAGAACGTGTTGCAAAATAAGAGGATTGGCGTTTAAAAAAATCTATTTCTGTGGTTACCAATACCAATTGTCAATTTTTAGAGATAAGAATATTTAGTTCCAGATCCCTTAAAAAAATTAAGATTTTGTTATCTCCAAAGATTAACAACCATTAGAGACAGAGATTGACAACTGTTTCTTTTGGAACAGAAACGCCGTTCAATTGAATTTTCATGCTCCTCCGTCTTTTCATCAAATTATCTACAAGCCCAGACCTTTTTTATTTATCAGCTTATAGGTTAACTGATTCTACGTAGGTGACAGTGTACCTTCTATGGCATGGCACGCCATCTACAGGTGCATATGTAGAGCTTAATAATATGCGTGGTCTATATTTGCTTGATTGTCGTTGAATATAACAGCTTAAATTTCTTTAAATAGAGCAGGTCTTGATACTAGCAAATATGTAAAAATATTAATATTTTATAGAAATATATCGAACATAATTTTCTTTTTTTAGAAATGTACTACGGCATGATTACTGTAAACTTCAAAATACATATTTTACCTAATGAAATTATGTTAATATTAGATAGAGGACAACAAACTATCATATATTATTAATATATTTAAAAAAAATTATCTATCAACACGTTGCCAAAAAAATTGATGGGACTATTTATCACCAATTAATTTTTGCACATCTCGAATCAAGATACCCATATTAGCATTGTGAATTTGACAGCACAAACAGTAATCTGTTACTTAACAGGAAATTTGCATACTAAAATGTGGTTCATGTTAAAATCGAGTGGTTCTTCTGGTACTTCGCTGGTTCATTAGTCATTCAAAAAATAAAAACGATTTAATTTATTCACGTTTTAAAAATTTATGGATTTTTTGTTAATCGAAAGCGTGGTTAAACATTTAAAAAACACTTTTTTACATAAAATTTTAGTAGGAACCTTATAAGTTATGCTATAATGTTTTTATTATTAAGTAGTAGAATAATTTAGTTTTAATGATTTGCTTAATGGGCCTGTTTGTCGGAATTAATTCACAATTTTTTATTTGGCCAGTGGGAATAATATCAAGTCAAAACGAAATGGTGTCCGTAATATAAAAAAATATGAATTAGAAAATAATTATTCAGTTTTCAATAGTTGACAGTAATCGTACGAAAGTGAATTGTAAGACCCAGCAGTTATATTATTATCTTATTCATTTTTGCTGATTTTATAAACTACGTTGTAGGAGCCCCCCTTTATGGTTATTTTTGTAGATCTATATTGTCAAAATTTGGACTAAGGACGATTCATCGAAACTAAACATACCAAACAATAATATTTCTTATTCCTGTTCATTTTTAATAATTCAGTGAAAATTATTCCATGAAACGGCTGATTGCAGTCAGTCGTTTATGTTCATTTATAATAATAAACATATTTTTCCCGATTCAAGAACATTATAGTCGTGCCTTTGACCGTGACCATTTCTAATTTTTTTTGATTCAGTAAAAATTATTCAGCAGGACTGACAAGCAATATCTCGCCGTAATATAAATTTTTGATGATTTAGTATAAAAATGATTCGATGAAATTGCTGAACAGAGAGTCCTCTTAATGTTTATTTATTGTTTATTTTCGTTGATTCAGCTTAACTGAACATTATAATCATGCCTTTATAATCATTTATGGTTTATTTTTGCTGATTCAACAAAAATTATTCAGAAAGACTAAACAGGAATAGCTCAGCGAGACTGAACAGTGATATCTCGCCGTCATATTAATTTTCGATGATTTAGTAGAAATGATTCCGCGAGATTGCTGAAGAGAAAGTCCTTTCCTTATGTTTATTTATTTTTTATGTTCGCTGATTCAGCTTAACTGAACATTATAATCGTGCCTTTATGATCATTTCTGGTTTATTTTTGCTGATTCAATAAAAATTCTTCAGAAAGACTGAACAGGAATATCTCGCCGTCATAATAATTTTTGATGATTTAGTATAGAAATTATTCCGAGATATTGCTGAAGAGAGAGTCCTTCCTTTATGTTTATTTATTGTTTATTTTCGCTGATTCAGCTTAACTAAATATTATAATCATGCCTTTATGTTTATTTTTGCTGATTTAGCTTGACTGAGCAATATGATCTCGCTTATGTGAATTCCTGGTTAATTTTTTGCTCATTCAGAGAAAATGATTCAGCGATACTAATGAGAAGATGTTTGCTTACCTGTAGGCAGCCGCACCAGCCGCGCTTGGTCCGCACGGCCGGCATGGCTGGAATATGGAGCCGAGGCAGCGCGCCGGTTATATCGTCCCAGGCCGGAAGCTTCAGGGAACACTTGGGCAAACCCTGGAACAAAAGAAAATAATCCTATAGAACAATAATTGGATGCTAGTAATTATTAACTTTTTTTAAAGCTTTAAAGAAGTCTCGGTATTTGGTATTAATGAAGTTTAATTAATTATATCACATGGCTTTTCTGGTTTTCCAAGTTAATTTTAAACCAGGTAAAAACCGTATATTGCGTCGTAAAAATTTATTTTGTGCTTTTACCAATAAAGCGGGAGATTTTATAATAATTGATTTGATTGAGTGGTTCTATAATAAATATTTTGATAATATTAAATGTAAATAATCATAAAACGAAATAGTTACTTAATATCAGAAAAATGGGGTCAATTAATGTTAATTTATTTTTATAAATCATCAAGTTTAATGAGGATTAAATTTCTCATATTTGGTAATTTAGTTACAAAGCAGTTGGTTATTAAACTTTGGTAATCTTTAATCTGCATAACAGAACTGTGTAAATCGACAAACGATGTTTTTTTTTTTTGGTAGAAATATCATTGAGTTGCACAAAGGTTTTAACAATAATTAACTAATAAGGCAAATCGCCTCTCTTGCCCTTAAAAACACAACTACACCGAATTTGATTTATATTCGCTTAACCGTTTGCTAATTATCGCCAATTTTCTAAAATCAATTCTTACTTATATCGCCCTGCATGTCTTTAACCTTTGTTATTTGTTGGACCTTTGTTCAGGTCTACAATTTCATGTTGCTTTATGTCTCCTTAGTTATGGGACATCCTGTATAACTTTAGTGACTAAAGTGGAAATACCCCTTTTACGCTTTTTATGACAGCGCAAATTTTATTTTTTTTTAATCGAGGTGAAATTTAAGTAGGAGTGAACTGCGAATTCATAATTAACTTCTATTTAATTTGTGTTGGGCTAAATGCTAGGTGAAACTGTTGTTCCATTGCACAGGAAGAAAAAATAATAACTACTTGTTATGTTTCACAAACTTAATCAGTTTCCTGACACGTGTTTCGGCCCTTGCTGGTCATTGTCAAAGTACGAGAAGATACTAAATTCTACGTGACATTAAAAATGTATTTAATATTATGGTAATTATAAACATGTCATAAAATCAAAATTATAATTAGAAGATTGAATGGTCAACTGTGGGTTTTCCAACTTTTAAAGGTAGAGATACATATTTAGTCCTAAATTAGTGTGCTATTAAGAATTAGGGAAGCGCCTGGAGGTATTTCGGTTTGATTATTAACAACATTACATTTGTTTTTATGGCTTTTTTGATAGCTATTGTTTCTAGTAAATTTAGTTTTCTGCTTTTATTGTGTATGTATATGGGTTTTATGTCGTTAAAGATTGAGTAATTGTGTAATATGCAGTGATCAGCTAAACCTGTTTTTTCTTAAATAGATGTTTTGTGTTCTTTAAGCCTGGTGTCAAAATGTCTACCTGTTTGTCCAATGTAGATAGCCTCGCAGTTGTCGCATTCTATTTGGTAGACCCCACTTTGAAAATATTGTTTTTAGTTTATATTTTAGCATTGGATACACAAAACATCTATTTAAAAAAAAACAAAATAAACATGTTTAGCTGATCACTGCATATTACACAATCACTCAATATCTAACAACCTAAAACCCATATACATACACAATAAAAGCAGAAAACTAAATTTACTAGAAACAATAGCTATCAAAAAAGCCATAAAAAAATGAAATGTTGTTAATAATCAAATCGAAATACCTTCAGGCGCTTCCCTAATTCTTAAGCACACTAATTTAGGAGTAAATAGGTATATGTACCTTTAAAAGTTAGGAAAACCCACAGTTGACCATTCAATCTTCTAATTCTAATTTTAATTTTATGACATGTTTATAATTATCATAATATGATATAATTACCTTTGATTGTAATTCAAAATTCAAAACAGATATATTAAATGTCACGTAGAATGTCACGTAGAATTGAGTATCTTCTTGTACTCCCTTGACAATGGCCCGCAAGGGCCGAAACACGTGTCAGAAAACTAATTAAATTTGTGCAACATAACAAGTAGTTATTATTTTTTCTTCATAATTGACTTGTTGTTTGACGAGTTATTAGAATTATTGCACTTGCTGTGTTATACGTGCCATAATGCTTTAACTATTAGATGTATTATACACCTATTATTAGATGGTTGTAGATTAAAGTATTTATCTAATACAAATTTATCCTGCTTTAAACCTTGTACCTAATCAGCGATCACATTACAGAATAGATCTTTAATCATCCAATATCGAAAGAATTTAGGTAACAACAATCCTTAATTATTTTTAAATAAAGTCAAGGTTCTAATTAAATAAATACCTTTACTACGGCTTTTCTGTCCAGCTGTGCATGTAACTTGGGGCAATAATTTGTAAAATTACTATTGCTGTCAATTGTAAAACTATAGGTAAAATGTCAATAAATGATTATATAAATTGTATTGACAGTTGATTGTGCGTTTATTGTAAAGGACAAGTCGGTTATAAGGTTTGGTTGTAAGGAAATTGTTAGTATAATACAGGTGTATATTGATATGCAAAATTCGTGGTACACTAGTAAATTGACATAGGGCCAACTATAGAGAACTTGCATAATTTTTTTTGATTTAAAAAATAACATATATACAAAATATCACTATTATTTTTATAAATGATGAAAGTTCGTCGTGTGACGTCACGTGGTATGAATAGCCCGCTCTCTCGCTATGTATTGTAGTACCCTTTGACGTCACCAGCAAGCTTTAATCAATTCTATTTAATCCAGGGGATTAAAAAAAAAACAACATTTCTTTGTGAACTCTGGGTATTTTGACGACATTAGCTTACGCTTAATAGCATTATTTTCATGCAAGTTCTCTATTATGATGATGACTAAAAATTGAAATTAGTAAGAGGATTGTCTTTTAAAATAAACAGGCAATTCATATACAGGGTGTCCGGGAAAATGTGGTAAATCTCCCGGAAATGAAAAAAATACGTGAAAAGAATACTACAAGTTCATATAAACTTCTTTCGTATCGGCCTCCTCTTCGGAGATATGGGCTCCCAAATAGCTCCCATGGAATTAAGTTTTTGACACATAATTATTAAACCAAGAGGTATATTCCAATTTTTTTTTCATATGATGTATACCAGGTAAGACTCTTCAAATTACTATCCCAGAAAGTGTTGCGAATTACTCGCAGCTGCAGGGACAGACTAGCTGTGACACCAATGTGCCAATTTTTTTTACGCCCTGTATAATAAAAACTTTCGACAACGTTTTTTACATACCTTTAACTATTGACTAAAAATTAAGTACTCTTTATTCATGTCGCTGATCCTAACCGTTTTCGGAAAAACGTCATTTTATTCACATCATGTATTTAGCGTATTTCGGTAAAAGATACATCTTTGTCAATAAATAAAAATTTAAACTTTACCTGCTTAGTTAGACTTCACGGAGCCTATGTTGAACCCACCTACGAAGTTGAAAGAAGCAGTGCTCTGCATTGTTCCAAAAGCAAATTTTCTATAATTTTCAAGACCGATATATTTTTTAGTTTTTCTGGTAACATTTTTGTTTGGATTAATATAACTTTCTGATTACGAATAAACACTTCGTTAGTAAATAGTTGTTTCTCCATATAAAAAAAATTGCTACATAGATACCAAGATGACTAATATACCGCAGGCTAATACATCTTCAAATTTAATCGAATTAAACTTGACGGGTGAGGTTCTTTATTTTTTTTTAACAATACTGTGAAATTTCATGGTCAAATACGATTTATGATTATAATATTTTTGTTGGTAATAAAAAACCTGTAAAACACACCTTTTGTTCTACATTTTATATGCTTCTATGGCCAAAACGTTTACCATCGGCAAGGTAAACTAAGATTCGTAATATAATATAAACAAACTTTAAAAAAGTGTTTCATTTTGCCGGAACCACAATAGAAGCGATTAGTATGATGGATAGAGGGGTTTTGAGCTTTTTTTGACAAAAAAGTGGTGTGGTGTAGGTACTAGGTACTAATATAGTAAATAGAGTTAGAAGTAAGCAAGATACAACGCGAGGCGACATCTAGTTGTGTCAACTCAACAATTTCAGCAGGCTGGTTACCAGAAAATGTTAATGATGAAGCTACCTGGAGAAAATTTCGTAAATGATTAATATTAATAAACGAAATAAATAATAACTTGTCCTCACTGACAAATTTTAATAAAGAAGTGCAAAAATCAACAGATCTCAAAATATTTGCAAATAAACTGCTCTTAAATACAAAAAGTTATTTATTTTATCATACAGTTTTTCATATAATTAACTTGTGTTGGGCTACATGCTTGGTGAAACTGTTGTTCCATTGCACAGGAAGAAAAAATAATTGCCACAAACAACGATTACCCAACAAAAATCATACAACAAATAATAAAGAAAAAACAAAAAAAAAAACACACAAAAACTTCTTTACAAAGAACATCCCACTCCAATTAAGGACAAATACTGCTCAATAAGATATACAGGGAACACAAGCCAACCAAAAAACTTAAAAACCTTAATATCATTCCTATGCAAGTCAATAAAAATAACTTACAAAAACACATATCCAATGCTAAAAAAGACACTAAAAACAAACTTTCACAAAGTAGGGTCTACCGAATACAATGCAATAACTGCGATGCGCTCTACATTGGACAAACAGGTAGAAATTTTGACACCAGGCTTAAAGAGCACAAAACATCTATTTTAAAAAAACAAAATAAAAGAGGGTTAGCTGATCACTGCATAAAAGACAATCACTCAATTTCTAACAACATAAAACCCATATAGTCCATATACATACACAATAAAATTAGAAAACTAAATCTACTAGAAACAATAGCTATCAAAAAAGCCATAAAAAACAAATGTAATGTTGTCAATAATCAAACCGAAATACCTTCAGGTGCTTCCCTAATTCTTAATAGCACACTTATTTAGGACTAAATATGTACCTGTACCTTTAAAAGTTAGGAAAACCCACAGTTGACCATTCAATCTTCTAATTTTAATTTTAATTTTATGACATGTTTACAATTACCATAATATGACATAAATACCTTTGTATTGTCACGTAAAATTTAGTATATTCTTGTACTCCTTTGAAAATTACCCGGAAGGGCCGAAACACGTGTCAGGAAACTGATTAAATTTGTGAAACATAACAAGTAGTATTATTATTTTTTCTTCCTATGCAATACAGTTTTTCGTTACTAAGAAAAATTTATGAGAGGGTAGATTCTGGGCTAAAAGTTTTAGTTGCTATCATAATAAATATATTATAGGTATCGTTTATGATTTTATTATGTGTCTTGGTTTTATGGATCTATACCATTTACCTGACTATATTTAGTACCAATAACAGTAAAAGTGTGAGGTAGGTATCGAACACGTAGGCTTTTAGTGGGTTTCTGTGATAGCTTGTGCCCTAGGGCTGCTGAAGGTAATGAAATGCATTACAATCTAAATGGCATTTGGTATTTGAATGCAAGGCTTATATTATGAATTTCTAATAGGGATGCAAACGGTCGCAAACAAATCGGATTTTATGATTTAATATTAAATTTATTCTTTAAGAAAATGTTTTATATATATGTGAGTAGTAGTATACGTGCTTTAGAATTGATGGTTTGATGACACATCATTAGCGGGATCGGTGAATTCGTTATCGAAAGAAAGCAGCGGATACCCAATCCCCCCATCGAAAGAGGGTGCACCCCTTTTTTCAACCCGTAGGAAAATTTTGAAAAAATTACGAATTTAATTTCTGAGATACAGGCATTCCTGTATAATTTCAACCCCTGATTTTGCCCCCTTAGGTGCTGATTTTCGAAAATCCCTTATTAGTGGATGCGTATGAAAAAAAAATAGTGATGTTTTTTTTTCAATTCCTTATTCTTTTAACTAACTCTATTCCTTCACATGCGAATCCGTTTTGTAAAAAAACTATGGGAAGTGTATAACAAAGGTTTTGATCGCTCCCCTTCATCAGCAAGAATGTGTCAACATGAAAAGTCAATTTAGTGACAGGACTTTGGGAAAGTCAAACGGGAAATCTATTAACGTAATCTTAATGTTTATTTTGTGTTAGGTTTCAGTGAAATCACTTTGCTTTTATATTGTTGGGTCAAGGAGAAAATTGTTAGTTTCTAGTTTGTAAATAAAACCAATTAAGAAGACCTTTTTTCTTTGCTTGGGAATCCTTAATCGCTTATATTTGTTCTTTCAACTTCCCTTCATCTGGAGAGCAAAATTGTATTAATTTCGGACACGGTTACTAACTCCATTTAATGAATAAGCAAATTAAACACTAAAAAATAAATGATAAAGGAACCGTCACCAATAATGCTACAACAACCATTACATATAATTTTAAATTAGCGTAATATAATATTAAAAGTAAATATGTTGATATTCAAAGCAGTACGTATTTGACATTTTTGTCAAACGCAATCCCGCGGCTAACTTGCATAATTACCACTGTAAAAGTCACGTGCAATGTTTAACATTATGACGTGATTACTATTAACTTGTAAAGCTACGTGTTAAGAGTGATGTTGATGATACCTTTGCCATTTTGCTGTATTAACAATAATGTATGGGTGTTTAAAGAAATCCTGTTGTCGGTTATTATTTCCATGCTCTGAAAATCTTAATCGAATAAAGATGGAACAATCTTACAAAGTAGTTGATATCATGATTACATATTCCTTCATCTTCACAGATATTAAAGAACGTTAGAAACATAATATTTTTTAATATACCTTTTATTATACATAATATACTGTATTTATTATTGTATTCAATTTAATAACACCCTGTATATCAACAAATGGGCTATTACAACGGTCAAAACTGAAGAAATGTATCTATAAATAATACAGGGTGTCTCATTACTAAGGGGCAATACAGCAACAGGAGATATTAGACCTAAAAATAGGTGATTTAAATGCTAAATTTTTTTTAATAAAATATCTACAGTTAGTTTTCAATAAATTAGCTTTCGTTAATAAAATGTGTACTTAAATGTTTTTTGCCATGTAGCATTTAAACGCAAATATCTCAGAAACTAATTAAAATATGGGATTAAAGAGAGTACAACTTCTGTAGGTAAAATACTCCTCCACCATAATTTGACGTAAAGCAGTCAAAAAAATTATGTGCGATAATGTACCAAACTCATACTGTGTCAACTAGCGTCTTCTAGAAAATATCCTAAAACTAATTAAGAAATTATCTTTCTTTCCCTCAAAAACATAACTCCACCAAATGTGATTCAAATCCGCTTAACCATTTTCAAATCGTCGCCAATTTTCGAAAATAATTTTTACTTGGATCAGCCTGTACCTCTTTAACTGGGGATATTTTATCATCATCAAGAAATTGGGTATATCATAAATGTCCCATCTTCAAGTTTACTATCTCCCGTTGCTTTATGGCCCTTAGCTATGGGACACCCTGTATAATATCCCTGATACTCTTTATATGAGGTGCCATCAGTTCATATAACTGGACTAAATTAACGCTTGAACGAACTTTATTTAACTTTTTTACTTGTCTCTCTGCGGAAATAGCTTTACAAGATCTTAAAATAACTGCGCAAAATAAATTTCCAAGATCCAACGACTGTAAGATATAACACTTTATAATATCTCTAAGTAATAACGTCTAAAATGGCAAAAATAATACAAGACAGAAGACAGAGAGAGAGAGCTAACTGTTTATGATATGAAATTCATTGCTCACAGCCGTGTAAGCTGCACGCAGCAGTTATTTACCTGAATTTGAATCTTGGATGTTTAACGATTACTCAAAAACATTTGTTTATTTAAACGAGTATAAAGTTAGTAAACGGAGTAATTTTTATAGATTAGGACATTAATATTTAGAAAATAATTTCTGAATGCTGCTTAAATAAAATATATATATCAAAATCAAATGTTAAAATTTTAAATACGTTTACAAGAACCAGCAACCAAGACAAAGAAAAGTAACACCGGCGAGCTAGTGGTATATTTCCGCTCAAGGTGAGCCGAATCTCCTTAAACCATTATTAATTATTCTCTTACGGCATTTATTCCGTGTAATAAAATGCATCTAATGTTCTTTAAGTACCAGGACCGGATTTTAATTCCCCCTTGGCATCACAGGGTGGCGAAATGTTACGATAATATTTATATTTAAATAAGGCTGAAGTGGTCTTAAACTTTATATTATAACTTTATTTTCATATTTATTATACCATTTGTAGTCTCTTCTACCTGTGTTTTTATTGCAAATATTATATTCTGATATTTTAACTTTGTGTTTAAAGCTTTGTTCAAAGAAGCATAAATGATTTTTGTAATAGAGAATTCTCAAAAAGACAGAATACAGTTTATTCGTGAAAGTAGAATTAATTTTTGTCTTTAATAGAGACTTAGATGGTCCTGTACCGGGTGTTCCACCTAAGGAGGTAATCGGCTATATCTCAGAAAGTAATAACACTAGGACCTTGGAAAAATATATATATCGATAAAAGCGGCCAAGAGAAATTGCTGGAAATTATTTTCAAGTTCGAAAAATGACCGCTAGGGGGCGTAAGAGAACTTTCAAAATAGAAATGCCGATTTTCTCTTGATTTTTCTTAATAAAAATATGTTAAAAATATAAGCATTGTATTCTTTATAAAATTATGCAACTTTATGTTAGAAATAGTTTTTTTCTATTTTCAATAATAAAGTGGTTTGAGGTCAAACCTTTTTTCTTTCAAACGCTGATATCTCTGCTTTGGATAAACCGATTTTATTCAACTTAGTCTTAAAAAAAGCCCTTCTTCTCCTCTACACGTTGATCTATTAACTATATTATATTGATTCTGATGGTGGTCACTAGATGGCGTTTTTCCGTAATTCCTCAATGAATAAGGATTTTCTCAAAAAAATCAAATGTTATGATATAACTTTTTCATCATATTTTATTTTAGGCTTATAAAGGCTATTAAATAGTGGAATAAAAAATCCAGGTCCGTATTTAAAATAAAAAAGTTGATGATGGTCGCCCAAATCCGAAACGTCGGATTAAAAAACTAACCCCATCAGCTTGTAGAGGAGAAAAAGTTACTACAAGGAACTGAAAACCGCAACGTGATATCTTTTGTTAAACTAGAGAAATTAGGGATAATAATAATTAATATGGAAAAATAGGCCATTTTTTAAAACATTCATTAATCAATTAAATCACTGGTTTAAGGACGTCCAAGATGCTCGATATCACGTTGCGGTTTTCAGTTCCTTATAGTAACTTTTACTCCTCTACAAGCTGATGGGGTTAGTTTTTAATCCGACGTTTCTGATTTGGGCGACCATCATCAACTTTTTTATTTTAAATACGGACCTGGATTTTTTATTCCACTATTTAATAGCCTTTATAAGCCTAAAATAAAATATGATGAAAAAGTAATATCATAACATTCGATTTTTTGAGAAAATCCTTATTCATTGGGGAATTACGGAAAAACGCCATCTAGTGGCCACTATCAGAATCATAGTTAATAGATCTACGTGTAGAGGAAAAGAAGGGCTTTTTTTCAAGACTAAGTTGAATAAAATCGGTTTATCGAAAGCAGACATATCAGCGTGTGACAGAAAAAAGGTTTGACCTTCTCCCACCACTTTATTATTGAAAATAGAAAAAAACGATTCCTAACATAAAGTTGCATAATTTTATAAAGAATACAATGATAATATTTTTAAAATATTTTTATTAAGAAAAATCAAGAGAAAATCGGCATTTCTATTTTGAAAGTTCTCTTACGTCCCCTAGCGGTCATTTTTCGAACTTGAAAATAATTTCCAGCAATTTCTCTTGGCCGCTTTTATCGACATATATTTTTTCCCAAGGTCCTAGTGTTATTACTTTCTGAGATATAGCCGATTACCTCCTTAGGTGGAACACCCGGTACTCACAATAATTCAGTGCATAGACTCCAAATTTCGAAAACCGTTTTTTTTCGGATTCCTACTGAATAACGTAGTAAGTAAATAGTTGCAAAGAGACGTTGCAAAACATTTAAAACTCCCACGAATCCACTGGTTTTGTTTGGATTATGCTGTAAGAAAATATATGTATTAAACTGTAATT
Organism: Polydrusus pterygomalis; assembly: GCA_963969555.1. Classification (NCBI taxonomy): domain Eukaryota; kingdom Metazoa; phylum Arthropoda; class Insecta; order Coleoptera; family Curculionidae; genus Polydrusus; species Polydrusus pterygomalis. The sequence goes on from OZ018379.1 coordinate 12,031,537, forward strand.
GGGATAGAAAACGATACTTTTTAAAAGAAAGGTTTGTCATACTTTATTAAGTTATGAAAATACGTAAGTAATTGTTTGTCATAGCAAAACATGTTGTAGTAGGTAATAGAAGAATTACTTAATTTACATATTGCAATAAGTATATTTTTACTACATAATACATTTTAAGGTACATTTATACTATTCGAGCATAAGCTCTTAAAGAAGACAGCTAAGTAAAATTCAATCATACCAGAAATCGAGTGCAATTTCCACATTTTTATGCATACTATAGTTGTTTATACTGAGATGGCAGCCCAGCTAACAGAAATGGTACTGGACTGAACTTATTGAGAGAGCTTGTCCAAATCATCATACTCACAGCATGTTTACACAGCAAGACAAAGGAGACTTAGAACACGACACATGCGTGGAACCCCAGTTTTACAATCATTATCACGACATTAAACCAAATGGTGCGGGTATAGACAGTGATGGGAAAGCATGTCTGATATGGTAGGAGAAAAAACATTAATTTGCTGGTAAATAAATGTGGCTCGAAAGGACTTTTGGCTTGCATTACCCACACTTAAAATGTGATTGGTGGAAAGGGTTTCGCACTCGCCTATTTTCTCGGCGGTACTCTTCGATTCAACTCCCATTACCTACTATTAAGACGGTCCTGCAGATAAAAAACTAAAATGTTGCTAAATAACTATTATATAACCGAGAAGGATAACAGTACCCTTTATTTAGTATCATTATTCTTCTCTAAGTTCGATGGTCAGATATGATTCGGTATCCTGTGTAATTTACGAGATACTAGAATATAGAGTTCATTTTCCTCACCGGTTTAAAGAATAAAACAACACGAGTCGGAGTCAATATATCACTTCAGAAAATAATTATAACTATGGAGATTTTAAAAAAATGGTACATTCCACTGGAACTTCTTCCGCCATTCTATAGAAAGGTAATATATTTTTATAATTGAGTGGATTGGCAATGCAAGTAATAATATTAAGTTGGAAATTGTAAATGGAATAAACTATAATGTGTTTTGGCATGCACATTGCGAATGAATTTCTGTCGAGCTAATTTCGCCCGCACAAATGATCCCTTCTCTTTAACCGAGGCATTGACTCGCAATGCGTTGGTCACGTCGGAAACACTGGTTGATACACTTGGAAGAACTAAACATTGTAATTTTAGGTTTATGCAATCGAATTTCTGCGTGTCAACTTAATAATGTAAGAACTTAATTTTATGATCGTTTAGGATATTGCTTGGCAGTAAATTAAACGAAGCGTCTGACTAAGAAACATTAAGTTTCCATAAAAATTAGTTGTTGTCTGAGTAGATATTGCTATATTTTTTAAGTATACTATTTATAGGGTTAGTTAGACTTCACCTTTAAGAATTGCAATTTATAATTTATATTCTTAATAAAAACTATTATTACTGTTATTATTATTTTTAAGTATGGTTTTTCCACTTGTTCCCAAGTCTTGAAATAAATAAAGTTCTCATTATTTCGCTTTAAGTTCTTACTTCTGTCTGTTTGTTTAAAAGTGGTAGACAATAAAGTAATATTAAAAAAATTACCTTGTCGGACTTCCATTGTCTTTATTTTTTTACTTAACACAACCTTTTGGTTAGCTAGTATCTCTAACCGGTTTCAAGTGTAAACTAAATTAAACCATGGAAACAGAAAAACATTCCACTCTATCTTTCCTCGATGTTCTTGTCAAACGAAGTGCTGAAAACATAAAAACTTCAGTGTACAGGAAACCCACTTACACCGGGCAATACCTTGATCACGGATCGAATCATTCAAACTTCATAAAACAGGGCATAATTCAAACTCCTTATCACAGAGCATCTAACGTTTGCAACAACCCAGAAGACCTTAATATTAAAATTTCAAATATCAAAAAAGATTTAAAACAGAATGGTTACCCTGAGACCTTTGTAACTAATACCATCTCAAAACTTAAAAATCGCGAAGTAAAAACTAATACAGAAACGAAAGAGGAGCAAGCATTTCTTACAATACCTTGCGTGCAAATACGTATCGTAATAGATTTGTTATGATACAAAATTAGAAAAATTTAATTTAACACCCGGTAAAGGTTTAAGGTAAGTACAGTTAAGAACATGGTGTAAAGTAACACCGATGATTGATACCTGTACTAAGAAATAAAATAAACTATTTTGCACCTTTACTGATATGAATTTTCCTAGCCGCAAGGCAAATTTCTGCAAAATATGTATAATAGGAGTTCGTACACGTGATAACGGTGGTTCTAGTATTAATTGCATGGGTTTTTGTTTCCTCACGTGTTATTAAAATGCATTTAAAAGCTGTATTAATTGTTTAAAGAGAAATGACTATAGGAAGTAAGGCTATTATGTTGCTATTACTGAATCGTTTGAACATTTCTTCTGGCATTGGCCTTTATCGGGTTGAGTTAATAGCCCGTATAGTAATGTCCTTTTAAAAAAAACATAATATATTACAGATAACAGCTGGTATACAGGTTATAATAATATATGTATATACAGAAAATGAAAATGCGCACGTGCTTCTAGGTTGATTCAAATTCGATTGTCATCAGAGGGTCGAATCGTAAAACGTCCTAAGTCCTAATTGAAACGGGGCGCTCTTTCCAAATCCCCTAATACAGCGACTTTTTTTTAACGTTATTTTGTCAAAATAGTCAATAAAAAAGTAGGGTTGCCATTTAAAAAAATTATCGATATCGTCATAACTCTAATTAGGGGCATACTGTATCAATATTTTTTTTTATAAAAAGTACACCAATAAAACTGTTCTATACCGGTGTCCAAGCATTTTTCCAAAAAAATAACTATACTGGATGTACAGGGTTTTTCCGTATATTTTGAAGCACCCCTGGAGCTTTTATTTGAAGACCTAGAAAAAACTTTAAATTACCGAAGTTGCATGATTTCTCCTAAACTGCCAGAATTTGTTATCGGACAAAACAAATGAACATCGTAAATTTGTTTAATAATGCCAATGTCGATTTTTTTAAATGGAACACCCTTTATATTAATTTTTTTTTAACTCCTCACTCTTTTCTGATTCCAGATATGTATATATGTTATATGTTTACTTGAGTCATTTAGGCAAAATTTCATTTCAAAATATTGCGATTTATTAATAATTATTGAATTTTTCATCTTTAGAGTAACCCATTATACCAAGACAAGACCATTCAAGGTATGAAATATTATTTTTGAGACATAAGTCAGTTGCCATAAGCGATTAATAACAACCAAATTGTTTCTCAGGGCAATCTAGATTTTCTGATCCGCAATATTTTGAAATGAAATTTTGCCTAAACGACTAAAGTAAACATATAACATATATACATATTTGGAATTAGAAAAAAATTAATATACAGGGTGTTCCATTTTAAAAAATCGACATTGGCATTATTTAACAAATTTACGATGTTCATTTGTTTTGTCCGATAACAAATTCTGACAGTTCAGGAGAAATCATGCAACTTTGGTAATTTAAAGTTTTTTCTAGGTCTTTAAATAAAAGCTCCAGGGGTGCTCCAAAATATACGGAAAACCCTGTACTGACTACATACTCATACTGTATATTATATATGTCTTTTATAGGGTCAGATTTACTGAATTAATACCTTATACCCTTGATTTCGTCAATTTTGGCTTAAATTGAGTAATTAAATAAAATCATGTTGTGGAAAATGTCAGCGATTTTTAGGAAAAGGCTTATATGTAAAAAAATATTACAAAAATATAACATTTTTATCTACAACCATTTAATAATAGGTGCATAATACTTCTGATAATAAGAGCATTATGCTATCCATAATACAACAAGTGTAATTATCATAAAACAACAAGTGTAATTATTATATTTCCCATATGAACTCAACTTTTTTTTCTGATAATAAGAGCATTATGCTATCGATAATACAACAAGTGTAATTATCATAAAACAACAAGTGTAATTATTATATTTTCCATATGAACTCAACTTTTTTTCAGGCACTGTATAAATGGATGGCTTTAGATAAAGTATAGTATTTAACTCGCGTCTAATGAACCATAATACACTCGGATGATTTACAACACTCACCTTTGGCTCGTGCCGTAAACTTCATCCTCGTTTTATTATGGCCTACATTATACGCTCGTTAAATAATATAATATTATAAAAGCAAAATAAAGAAAACAGCTTTGTACATTAACGTAATTTTATGTTTGAAATATATTTTTAATTTCTTAGTTTTCTTTAAAAATTTTGATAATTTTTTAAACTTCATTATTATTTTTCGCCTTTATAGTAATCCTATTGAAACAGCTTCCCATTTTCTGTCTAGAACGTTTTGTTTTTGTATAAACTATTTAAATATTATCATTTGATAAAAATATTAAATACCTTATAAGGAGAAAATTAAAAGTATATCAAGCAAATATTTTTTATTTATTTAAAAAAAAATTATTAACAAATCTAGTTCAAGTTTATCAAGAATACTAGTTACTGAGGAATGCATCTAGGACAACAATTTTTCTTTAAAATACTTGTTAGTGGTTAACATTAAACATACACCATAAAATTGTCTATATTTTACAATTTAATGGTATTTCTATAATTAAATAAAATAATTGAGAGTCCATTAGAAATTTTTTATAGTAATTCAATGGCATATAAATACAGGTTTGAAATTCTTTAAAACGCCTATATTGCGTTTCAAAATGCATTTGACCCGATAGGTTAGTTATTATTTTATTATGCTTTCCCGATAATCATTTAGTTTATGCAGATAAAGATTTTCTTTTGAAGAAATGCAGTATTAAAAAATCACACAGAGAAAAAACTATGTGATCTTTTAATACTGCAAACAAAAACGACTGCAGTCTATCAATATACATATCCCCAGTCCCATGTAAATTTCCCTACCCTCAAATTAAACTTTTTTGTCTTGTGAGTAATATAATATAATAATAAAGTAGTACCTACAGTGTCACAAGTAAAGTCCGCATCATGATATTATGATCATTATGGGATTTTTTTCTTATTAATAGCTTTATTCAAAATTTGACTTTGGCATCAAGTTCTGCTTCGATCGAGATGAAAATTAAGCAATAAAAATAGTAGTCACGTGATTCGCATTATCTGTCAAATTTTAATTTTTTCCAAAAAATATTTCAAAAGTGGGGTTATTTCTGAAAATATCGAAAAAAGTTATTAGAAAAAGTCTTTTAAATGCAGTTTCTGGCCCACATGCAAAATTTCAGCTGCATAAGATAATTTTGATTTTTTATCTGTATTTTGTAAATTGCACCACTTTTGCAAAATAAGACTCAGCGCAACCTACATAAAACTTCTTAGTTTTGACAATGATTTATTTCAGATACATTTTCTTTAAAGTAGCGCCATATTAAATGGTGTTTTTCTACAAAATCAAAATTGGGCTATTAAAATTTGGTCGTATGTGATGCAAAGCTTATTTGTTTTTGACCCTGTATAATGTAACTTAATAAAATAAGTATTTTTAAAAACGTAGTTTGTGTCTGAAAGTAATACACCTTAATATTAAGACAAAAAAAGAACACAGTGTCTTCAGTAAAGTGTTTTTTAAGTGGAAAATAAATTTTAGTTTAGCAACATAAAGTTTATCTATTTTCAACGATTTAATTTAAAACCCATATATTATAATTTATTATTAAGCTATGTCATAATAACGTTAACGTGCATTACTTTCAGACACAAACTACGTTTTCAAAAATACTTATTTTATGAAGTTACCTTATACAGGGTCAAAAACAAATAAACTTTGCATCACATGCAACCAAATTTTAATAGCTCAATTTTGATTTTGTAGAAAAACACACATTTAATATGGCGCGGCGCTACTTTAAAAAAAATTTATCTGAAATAAAGCATTGTCAAAACTAAGAAGTTTTATGTAGGTGCGTTGAGTCTTATTTTGCAAAAGTGGTGCAATTTACAAAATATGGGTAAAAAATCAAAATTATCTTATGCAGCTAAAATTGTATGTGGGCTAGAAACTGCATTTAAAAAAACTGTTTTTAATAACTTTTTTCGATAATTTTGAATTAAGCTATAAAAAAAAAACCCATATGATGCGGACTTTACTGATGACACTATATACATTTCTTGGAGTTCGATTTTCTTAGTAAATAAACCACATCTCTAAATATTCTGTTACTCTTTTTTAAATTATAAATAAGCCTCTGCTCTTTCTGCAGAACTGCTTAGATGGTCTAGCAGTTGCCAAGCGTTAAGCTAATTATAAATTTTAAAACCATTTAGACAATCATTACTTTTTTAACAACCCAGTATACTTTGGCATAGCATTTGGTTCACTGACATAATCACAAAAATACTTATACTACTTCTCTGGATTTATTTAACTTATAACACTGTTTTAACTGCACGTGTAATTTAAAATAGGAGATATTTGAAATTTTCATTGTAATTTCTTAAACACTAATGAAGTTGTTTCACTTAAAATACAAAAGAGTTTTGAGTATTTTTAGAAGAAAATACACAATTATACATTTTTATTTTAACAGAAATAATAAGGTAACCTTAGAAGTGTCTAATTTTGGTAAAAAATAAGAAACTAAAATCGACGAGAACGGTATCCAATAAATTATTACAAATGCAAGTAATGACTTAATTATTGTTATAATTTCTTTACAAAGAATGTTCACTCAATAAATTTGTTGCCTAAGTTATCTTGGTGCAATCGCAAACATTGGTTGAAAACAGAAAACCCCAGAATTTGGTAATACTTATAACCGAAGATTGCATAAAGAAAACTGCAGTTGAAGTACCTAGACGAAACTCAACAGCTTTATCTTGCTTACAAATGCGCTTGTTCATGCTCCAACTGTTTACAAAGATTCAAAAGAGATTTCTTGTTGTTAAAAAAATATCCCACATAAACACGGCCGGTGCACAATAATTTTAATATTATCAGCTTCGCCTCACAATAAAAAAAATTAAATTCTCCAGATTTTGTCAATTTAAAATACGTGAGTGTAAAGTAATGGTCTTTGAAACTGATGGTATCTTTTAGAAACCAACCACCATGCTTACCCGATTTATGGTTATTTAGTTTTTTTTACCGTGTGATTTTTTATACTGTGTTATAAAAAGACGGAAACGTGACGAAAAGGAAATTTGCAATAATCTAGTAATAACGTAATAAGTAATATTAACTTCTAGATATTTTTACTTGATATTCAGCAAAATAACCAGAAATATATACAGGGTGATCCACGACGGGTGGCGATCGGCTGTATCTCCAAAACCATACGGAAACCTACGACTTTGGGGTAAAAAAAATGATTATGAAATAGGAGCAAAAAAATCACTGGAAATAATTTTTGAGTTCCTAATTTTACCACTAGGGTGCCTAGCTGCTATCCTATGATACAAAGTCCTTAATTTCTACTAATAACTGGAATACAATGCAGGTCAGAAATTCAGTTTTTATATGCTCTGTCATATCTTCTATAAATTTTGTAATTTGTATTTTTAAGAAGTAGTCCATACTCAAAGTGAAGAGAAAAAAGAAAAGCACAAAGTCTTTCTCCAAAATTTTTATTAGAATAACTAGGCGAACCTAGAATAATTCATGATAATTCAAATCGACATGTTTCGAGTGTAGAAACACTCATCATCAGGAAAACAAAGTGAAAGGTACAATGCTGATGTTGTTAGCAAAAGAGAAAATAATATAGGGATTAAGCCGTAATGGAGCTTTTAATGGTGTACAGAGGAGTAAAATTGAATAGTCAAAAGACCGACAATCAAGACTTCAGCATACTGAATAGTCAAGGGTTAGTGCAAAGGTACTGTCTTGGGCAGAAAAATGAGAACAAAAGAAAAATTAGGGAGTTTTAAAATATCTGTGAAAATCATTATTAAAACTCAAGATTTTTCACTACTTAATAATGATTTTCACAGATAAGTCTTTTGAAAATCCCTAATTTTTCTTTTGTTCTCCTTATTTTTTTGCCCAGGGCAGTACCTTCGCACTAACCCTTGACTTTTCAGTATGCTGAAGTCTTGATTGTCGGTCTTTTGACTATTCAATTTTACTCCTCTTGTACCTTTCACTTTGTTTTCCTAATGATGAGTGTTTCTACACTCGAAACATGTCGATTTGAATTATTATGAATTATTCTAGGTTCTCCTAGTTATTCTAATAAAAATTGTGGAGAAAGACTTGGTGCTTTTCTTTTTTCTATGTAATATTTTTGTAGTTACCATGGTAACAGCGTGGAGAAGAGTAACGACTAAAAGTACTTAAAAGTCTGTAACTTCGGTCTGCGTTAATCGAATTTAACAAACTATGACTTATTTTAAGAACGTTTTATCCTGTTAAACGTTTGTATAAATAGCACTTTTAAAAAAAATATGTTTCGGACGTCAATTTCTTAACAAATTTGAATGCAATCGTCCAACCATTTTAACTCTATTCTATAGCTAACTAGTTAGTAAAGAGGAAAAACCACAAGTCGTTTCCTGTTCTCTCTTAAAAGTTAGTTGCAATTTTCCTTTTATTAAAACGTTGAAATCCTACATAAATGGCTTTTTAAACTATATAGGTGTTTAAGAAAAAATAAATTATGATATTTTGTTATTGATTTTAGTTATTTATGTAAAAAATGCAATAATTTTTATCCGAAAGTAAAGGCTTTTCCAATAAGAACGATATAATTTTGAAACGATATGGTAACCATGGTAATAAAGTTATACCTGTCACCAGTGTCAGTTATTGTCAGTTATTGTCAGTAAACTATAACAATTTATTATGGCTAAATACGCGCTTCAAGAACGTTTGGTTATTATCCAAAAATTTTACGAAAATAGACGATCTTTTGTGAACACTTATCGCGCACTTCGCGAAAACTTTGGTGTAAATAATCGTCCTCCTTTGCTTGCCATTCGTCGCATCGTTGATAAATTTGAAAATTATTTTACTCTTCACGATGTATAAACACCAAGAAGACATCGAAACGCAAGAACTGTTGAGAATATTGCTGCTGTAAGAGCTAGTGTTGCAGTGGATCCAAATTTATCAATTCCTCGTCGTGCTCAAGAGTTAAGGATTAAAAAAATGACAACTTGGCGTATTTTGAAAGAAGACTTGAATTTACACCCGTATAAGATTGTTTTGACCCAAGAACTTAAGCCATTGGACCATCGTCGGCGCAGAGAATTTTCTGCTTGGAGTTTAGAACAACTTGAAAGGGATCCTAATTTTGCCAAAAAAATTATCTTTTCAGATGAAGCTCATTTTTAGTTAAGTGGATACGTTAACAAACAAAATTGCCGTTTTTGGTGTGAAAACAATCCAGAACAGATTCATGAGGAGCCTTTGTATCCGCTAAAGGTACCTAACTGTATGGTGTGGTTTATGGTATGGTGGCATCATCGGACAATTTTTGTCCAAAATGAGGCAGGAGATGCAGTTACAGTGAATGGTGAACGATATCGACAGATGTTAAGAAATGTTTTGTGGCCAAATTTAGATGCACTTGATTTGAAGGATATGTGGTTCCAGCAAGACGGTGCCACATGTCACACTGCTCATGAAACTATCGATATACTGCAAAAAAAGTTTGACGAAAGGATAATTTCAAGGAATGTTACTGTTCAGTGGCCTCCAAGAAGCTGTGATTTAACTCCTTTAGATTACTTCTTGTGGGGCTATTTGAAATCTAAGGTTTATGAAAACAGACCACAAACACTTGATGCATTAAGGTTGAACATTGAACCCTGCATTCGTCAGATCACGTCCGATTTATTGCATAAAGTCATCGAAAATTGGGTTCGTCGAATTCGCTCGTGTACACGAAGTCGCGGAGGACATTTAAACGATGTGTTATTCAAAACATAAATGTTATCGACTATACTTTAAGATAATATATAACGTTTTGTTGTATCTGAAATTATTTTAATTTTATTTCATTTTGAAATCATATCGTTCTTATTGGAAAACCCTTTAGTAGCATGAATAGTTTTAAAGATACAGCCGCTCGTCACCCGTCCTGGATCACCCAGTATATTATTTCTACGTGGCAAATATTTAAAAAACTTGGGGAAACTTACCCAATCACAATATCTCATTATGATACAATCGGTAATTAATAGGTAATTTTTTCACAAAACAAATTTCATCAATTTAATAACTTCCCACTCGACTACACTTTCATTAAACTTTGTTTTGCCGGTTTACAGAACGATGACCCAAACAATTATAGCTTTTTGTAATTTTATAACAATTTCCTGCATTTTTCGCAGTCCAGGAAAATATTATATTATATAAAAGTGCATCAGCACGCCCATAAAACGCATCTATTACATAATTAAAATTGGCTTCCGATTTCTATTTTTTGCTTCAGTTAAAATATTGGCGTCCTACCGAATAAACCTTGACAGTTTTATTTAGTTAATAAATTTTAAACGATTGTAGGGACAAGACAACGTCTATTTGTCAACTAATGCACATCCAAATGTATGTTGTGAGTGACGTTTAAAAGATAAGGTATTTAAATATTTGATAAATATTCGGTGTTTTTTCAAATATGGTAGAATTATGGCTTATTTTTTTGTATAGGTGTTAAGGTAGAACAGTATTAACCTTGAAAACAAGTGCAAAATTATAGTACGAGGGAAACTCTATAAGTAACTTTAATACTTCACCGATTACGATACCTATACAGCCAAAGTTCGGAAAGGGGTAGTTATCTTACGTTATGAACAGGGGCGGATGGGACACCTCGGACCGGCGCGGGAAGTCAATTGAAACGGCGCCGCGTCGTGTCGTTCCAATAAAAAAATGAAAAGACATAAATATGTTTTTTTTCATCCAGTTACGACATATTTTTTATAACTCATAAACAGTGTCACCAGTAAAGTCCGCATCATATGGGATTTTTTTTTATTAATGGTTTTATTCAAAATTTTACTTTGGCATCAAGTTCTGCTTCGATCGAGATGAAAATTAAGCAAAAAAAATAGTAGTCACGTGATTCGCATTATCTGTCAAATTTTAATTTTTTCCAAAAAATAATTCAAAAGTGGGGTTATTTCTGAAAATATCAAAAAAGTTATTAGAAAACGTGTTTTTAAACGCAGTTTCTAGCCCACATGCAAAATTTCAGCTGCATAAGATAATTTTGATTTTTTACCTATATTTTGTAAATTGCACCACTTTTGCAAAATAAGACTCAACGCAACCTACATAAAACTTCTCGGTTTTGATAAGGCTTTATTTCAGATACATTTTCTTTAAAGTAGCGCCGCGCCATATTAATTGTGTGCCATTTATATGTGTTTTTCTACAAAATCAAAATTGGGCTATTAAAATTTGGTCGCATGTGATGCAAAGTTTATTTGTTTTTGACCCTGTATAAGGTAACTTCATAAAATAAGTATTTTTGAAAACGTAGTTTGTGTCCGAAAATAATACACCTTAATATTAAGACAAAAAAGAACACAGTGTCATCAGTAAAGTGTTCCTTAAGTGGAAAATAAATTTTAGTTTAACTTAACGTAAAGTTTATATATTTTCAACGATTTAATTTAAAACCCCTTTACTTATTTTTTATTTTTTTACTTTCAAGCACAAACTACGTTTTCAAAAATACTTATTTCATGAAGTTACCTTATACAAGAGAGATAAGAAGTTTTATGTAGGTTGCGTTGAGTCTTATTTTGCAAAAGTGGTGCAATTTACAAAATATAGGTAAAATATCGAAATTATCTTATGCAGCTAAAATTTTGCATGTGGGCTGGAAACTGCATCTAAAAAAACTTTTTTTATTAACGTTTTTGGATATTTTTAGAAATAACCCCACTTTTGAATTATTTTTTGGAAAAAATTAAAATTTGACAGATAATGCAAATCACGTGACTACTATTTTTTGCTTAATTTTCATCTCGATCGAAGCAGAACTTGATGCCAAAGCCAAATTTTGAAAAAAGCTATTAATAAAAAAAATTCCATATGATGCGGACTTTACTGGTGACACTAAATAAAAAATAAAATTTATTTTTACATTTAAAACACATTTAGGTAAAAAAAATATTTATTATTAATATATTTATATTAAGTTCGCAAACAGCGGCGGCGCCTGAGAAACCGGCGCACCGGGAACTCTCCCGGTGTCCCGGTGGGCCCATCCGCCCCTGGTTATGAACCTTCAGATGTAGGCGAAGTGCTGCTATGAGAGCGCATAATGCCTATTTTAAAAAAAGCTATTAGCTGACAGCCAATTAAAAGTTTGCCTTTCAGTGAGCAAGCTGTAAAGCTTGTACAAATATTATTGTTTGTGAAAAGAAGTTCCCAATCAATCAACATTTGAAAACACCGCTGCATAAGTCAAAGTTACAAAAAATGAAATATGAGCCACTTTAGCTGAGTGTAACAAACGCATTTCAAAATGTTGAAAAAAAATCGCAATTTGAAAAGGAAATTTTTCAAGAAGACTTATGCAAGACTTTGGTCGCAGCAAACATACCTTTTAAAAAAATTGCAAAATCCGCAATTTTTGCAAAATTTTTTTAAACAAACCATTCCTGACGAGTTCACGCTTAGAAAGAAGTGGCAACGCTTGCCTCCAAGCGGTATCAAAGGAAAATAAGAAATTGAAATGATGACAATTTATGAATTACAAAAAATGAAATCTGAGCCACTTTAGCTGAGTCTAACAAACGCATTTCAAAATGTTGAAAAAAATTGCAATTTGAAAAGGAAATTTTTCAAGAAGACGTATGCAAGACTTTGGTCGCAGCAAACATACCTTTAAAAAAATTGCAAAATCCGCAATTTTTGCAAATTTTTTTTAAACAAACCATTCCTGACGAGTTCACGCTTAGAAAGAAGTGGCAACGCTTGCCTCTAAGCGGTATCAAAGGAAAATAAGAAATTGAAATGATGACAATTTATGAATTACAAAAAATGAAATCTGAGCCACTTTAGCTGAGTCTAACAAACGCATTTCAAAATGTTGAAAAAAATTGCAATTTAAAAAGGAAATTTTTCAAGAAGACGTATGCAAGACTTTGGTCGCAGCAAACATACCTTTAAAAAAATTGCAAACTCCGCAATTTTTGCAAAAATTTTTTAAACAAACCATTCCTGACGAGTTCACGCTTAGAAAGAAGTGGCAACGCTTGCCTCCAAGCGGTATCAAAGGTAAATAAGAAATTGAAATGATGACAATTTATGAATTACAAAAAATGAAATCTGAGCCACTTTAGCTGAGTCTAACAAACGCATTTCAAAATGTTGAAAAAAATTGCAATTTAAAAAGGAAATTTTTCAAGAAGACGTATGCAAGACTTTGGTCGCAGCAAACATACCTTTAAAAAAATTGCAAACTCCGCAATTTTTGCAAAAATTTTTTAAACAAACCATTCCTGACGAGTTCACGCTTAGAAAGAAGTGGCAACGCTTGCCTCTAAGCGGTATCAAAGGAAAATAAGAAATTGAAATGATGACAATTTATGAATTACAAAAAATGAAATCTGAGCCACTTTAGCTGAGTCTAACAAACGCATTTCAAAATGTTGAAAAAAATTGCAATTTAAAAAGGAAATTTTTCAAGAAGACGTATGCAAGACTTTGGTCGCAGCAAACATACCTTTAAAAAAATTGCAAACTCCGCAATTTTTGCAAAAATTTTTTAAACAAACCATTCCTGACGAGTTCACGCTTAGAAAGAAGTGGCAACGCTTGCCTCCAAGCGGTATCAAAGGTAAATAAGAAATTGAAATGATGACAATTTATGAATTACAAAAAATGAAATCTGAGCCACTTTAGCTGAGTCTAACAAACGCATTTCAAAATGTTGAAAAAAATTGCAATTTAAAAAGGAAATTTTTCAAGAAGACGTATGCAAGACTTTGGTCGCAGCAAACATACCTTTAAAAAAATTGCAAACTCCGCAATTTTTGCAAAAATTTTTTAAACAAACCATTCCTGACGAGTTCACGCTTAGAAAGAAGTGGCAACGCTTGCCTCCAAGCGGTATCAAGGGAAAATAAGAAATTGAAATAATGACAATTTAAAAATGTTTACATTAGAATGTTGCTATTTCCAAATATCCGAATGTAATATAGTGCCGAGTCTGGATTTATAATGGATCTTATTTAAAGTTAATTGTATTAAATCACTCTTTAACGTGACTTTACCATATCAAAAAAAAAATCAACGACTCATTGATTAATAGCTGCATTTAAAACTTCCATTTTCTCTTTATAGGCAATATATACAATTTTTTGCCAAGTGATACGTAACTAATATCGCGGTTTTTATCGAGCATGTAGGTAAATCTTGTTAAGTGAATACCCCCAGATTGAAATAAGAATACAAAGAAGTCGTACAAGTTTAAAATGAATTAGTACCTGTGCTTTAAAGCCTATATAGATTTAATGAATGACTGCGTATATGCCATATAATTCTTAACCGATGGAACTGATCGAAAAAGAATACATTTTCAAGGAAGGGAACAAACCTTTAATTGTTTTTCAAGACCGGACATTACTACATGTTTTAATTGTTGTTTGGTTATTACAATATGGATCTTTCGTTATTGTATATGTATTAAAATGCCCTTTGCAGGGCACATTTTCATATGCCGGTTTTTTTTTTCGAAAAGGTTTGATGCTAGAACCTTCTGGGAATAACGGTAGCATCTTCAGTTCAAATATTCAAGGTGTCACACTATCTATAGTATGTAAAAGATGATTGACTTAAAAGTTGTCATTTTTCTATCATAAGACGAAAATTCTCAACTACCTAAACACATAATAATCTGCTGCTAATTACAGACAACTCATGCGTTGTCCAATGGTTCCAGAAGTTATCAACTGCGACATAATTTTATGGTTGATTACTTATAATCAATGGGTAAAAGGATCCAATAATAATATAAATATTGCATGAATAAAGGAAAATGTATGGCTTATATAATAATAATAATAATAATAATAATAATAAGCGTATTTTATTATGATAAACAAAGAAAACAACTACAAAAGCCAATAATAATAGACAGACAAGCAAAAGCGGGGCGCAGTCTAGCCACAAAGGCTATTCTACTGAACCCCACACTGCTTGCTAAAATAATAATAAAAAATATATATAAAGAATTACGAATGTACCGGGTGGTCAAATAAGCGAGGACGTCGGCTTTATCTCGGAAACCATTAATCGTACAACTTTCGGACAGAATTTTTTATGAGTAAAGTGGTCAAGAGAAATTGCTGGAAATTACTTTTAAGTTCCTCATTTCGCCGCAAGGGGGCACAATTAAAAATTGTTTTTTTAAATTCTAAATTTGTTCGAAAATTCCCCTATTAAGGTATAACTCTGATTACATAATTGGAAAGCTTAGACAATTCTGCATCATTTTGGTTTAGGGCTCATTGGCGTACCAACCTTGATAACAGTGGGAGAAGCTATTGAAAGTGTAAACATTAAAATCGCTGTAACTTCTAAATGACTTATCCGATTTTACTAAATTTAAGCTTGTTTGGAAGGGGAAAATAAGCATCTTCAATAGCCGTATCCAGCAGTACACGATAGTGTTTAATAAAATTGCTAGAGGGCGCAATTTGTAATAATAACAGTTTTTTCGATTTTACCCCGAAAATTCAAATCATACGGTATAACTATGACATCATAATCGAAAAGTAGATGAAATTTGCAAGAAAAGATGTCAAGACCGCAGTTCGATATCTTTGTTCGTTTCAGAGTTATTGCCAAAACAATAATTTTTAATACAAATTGCGCCCTCTAACAATTTTATTAGAAACTATCGTATACCATTAGGTACGACAATTGAAGATACTTCCAAACAAGCTTAAATTTAGTAAAATCGGATAAGTCGTTTAGAAGTTACAGCGATTTTAATGTTTACACTTTCAATAGCTTCTCCCACTCTTATCAAGGTCGGTACGCCAATGAGCCTTAAACCAAAATGATGCAGAATTGTCTAAGCTTTCCAATGATGTAATCAGAGTTATACCTTAATGTGGGAATTTTCGAACAAATTTAGAATTTAAAAAAACAATTTTTAATTGTGCCCCCTTGCGGCGAAATGAGGAACTTGAAAGTAATTTCCAGCAATTTCTCTTGACCACTTTACTCATAAAAAATTCTTTCCGAAAGTTGTACGATTAATGGTTTCCGAGATAAAGCCGACTTCCTCGCTTATTTGACCACCCGGTACAGTTATTATTAGTGATGCCGCGAGACGAGACGAGACGAGAATTGGCCCATTCTCGTCTCGTCTCGTGAGGCGAGATTTTTTTTTCATCTCGTCTCGACGAGAAACGCGTTTTTCTCGCTCGAGAGTGCCATTGTCTCGTCTCGTCTCGTCTCGTCTCGTTTTTTCTCGTGAGTAGGGAATCATAAAAAATATTTTTTTATACGAATCTTGAAGGGGGTAAACATTTAAAAGTATCTGGTCGTCTCGCAGAAGGGTTTAATATAAGTCGGTTTGTTAGTCATGTGACTTAGAAACTATTTTTCTTAGATCAACAAAATATTGCAAGCGGCCATAAGACATAATTCACGTAATGTAATAAGCTTGGCACCGAGGTATTTTCAGTCCAAAATATACGGGGTGGTAAAAGATACAGAATAGAGAACGATTTATAATAATAATAATTGATTCATAATGGAACTGCCCTTCTTTTATTATTTATTTTTTGGCATAATTCGGGGCATAATTAACTGCAATAGTTTGGAAAATATTCGACTAAATAAAGGGATCAGCCCAGAATGTTATCCGGGGAAAAACCTTATTTTTTTTTACATTAATAGAAAGTGCAAGAGAAAGAACTTAAAGAAGTATTTCCGAAAATGCTCTATTTGACATATCAAAATTTAAAAATTCACTTTATTGTTTGCTCCTTTTACCCAAAAAATACAAAAATTTATTACGAACAAGCTTAATTTTACGCAATTAGGAAAAATATTGTAAGTAACATGTGCGAAAAGTTCCGTTTCCACACTCATTTTAGTGGCATGCCCGGACTTGCTTCGAGCCGTTCGTGCAACTGCCACCTCGTGCGGAAAAGTATCATTTACCGCACTTAATAATTATTTTCAATAGCCAAATTTATGTCCGAGACCTGTGTAATAAAATGAGGCAAAATAAGGCATACACTTGAATCATTCGTACTGAATGTCACTTTACCTATTATATTAGACTTTTTATTTTTAATTTATTTACTAATGCTATTGTTTCAATAACACTAGTTTCATGGCCCTCCGTTGTTTTTATCTGTGATTTCCTAATAAAGTTTCGGTTGATATACAGGGTGTTATGAAAGTAATGTCAAATATTAAAACTGGTAAGAGAGATATGAAATGAAATTCACACTTTTATTAATGATTTTTGTGTGAGAAGTTTTTGGCGAATTTAGAATTTTTGATACAAAATTGTTAAATTTAGTCAAAATCTATCGCCTTTCGCCTTGTGAATGAAATTTGACTGGCGTCCTTTTCGATATTGTGTTTTCAATCGAAAAGGCTTTCTTTCAGATTTGGTTAATTATTTAAAAATGTCAACTACTAACCGTAGACAGAAGAAAGAGGCTAGACAATTTGATTCTGTTCTCTTGAATATCTGTTTTAAGGTAAATGCCTTCACAATACGATAGAGTGAGAACGTTAAACACATTATTTTTCTGTCTATATATTAGGAGATACCTAAAATTCAGTATTCTAACAAACGAGAAAATTCGAGAAAATTCGAGGAAAAACGAGAAATTTCTCGACGAGAAACGGTCTTCTCTCGTCTCGTCTCGTGACTTCCCTCGAGAAAAAAAATTCACTCTCGTCTCGTCGAGACGAGACGAGACGAGACGAGACGAGACGAGACGAGACGAGACGAGACGAGACGAGACGAGACGAGACGAGACGAGACGAGACGAGACGAGACGAGACGAGACGAGACGAGACGAGACGAGACGAGACGAGACGAGACGAGACGAGACGAGACGAGACGAGACGAGACGAGACGAGACGAGACGAGACGAGACGATACGAGACGAGACGAGACGAGACGAGACGAGACGAGACGAGACGAGACGAGACGAGACGAGACGAGACGAGACGAGACGAGACGAGACGAGACGAGACGAGACGAGACGAGACGAGACGAGACGAGACGAGACGAGACGAGACGAGACGAGACGAGACGAGACGAGACGAGACGAGACGAGACGAGACGAGACGAGACGAGACGAGACGAGACGAGACGAGACGAGACGAGACGAGACAAGACGAGACACGAGAATTTCTCGTCTCGGCGGCATCACTAGTTATTATATTAATATCGTAGAAAAGAGAAATAAAAATTTTTCTTTTTAAAATAATTAACATTCTAGAAAAAAGAAAAATACGCTCCGATCTAACCTGATGGAGAAGACGACAAATACATGATTCGAAGAATGACCAGCAAAACATTGATAAAAATAACAATTTAACAAAAATAATTAACGATGTTGTTTATTTTGAAAACTGAGTAGATTCATTTCATTAGGTAACATGGCACTCTGATACTGAGGCACCGTCAACCTATTAGAAAATCTCATGTCACGGGAATAGTAATTTACGTTACAAGACCGGAAAGTAGTGTTTTTCAGGTCGAGACAATCATTTCCAGGGCGAGCCGTAGGCGAGCTTGGAGATACCTGGAAAACACTAATTTTCGGTTGCGTGACGTACAATATTTTTTTTAAGACCGACACTTCGATATACTTACATTATAGCTATTTATGCCATCAGTTACGAAATGCCTAATTTTGTGTAACGCGTGAGATTTTTGCGGAACGAACGAAGTGAGTTTCGCAAAAAATCACAAGTTACACAAAATTTCATTTCGTAACGTATTGCATACAAGATTTTTTCTAATTTTGAAGAAAGTAATAAAAAAATAAAATTTAATATAATTGATAAAAATTTGGAAAACATAAATTTAGTTTTTCTAATTTTGACATATAACTGATGGCATAAATAGCTATTGTTGCTGTTACTTCATGTTAGTTGTCAGTTTGACATTTTGTAAAAAAGTCTAGACGGAAGGTTTTTAGCGAGATTGATATATTTTTAGTTTTATTTTTTTAAAATGAGTCATTCAAGTTCTGAAGAGCTACCAAGCGATATTGAAGAGGCAACAGGTAATGCTCTATTATCAGTAATTCCCAAAAAGTCAAAGGCAGTTTATGATTTGGCATACGAAAAATTTGTTACGTGGTGTGATGAGAAGAAAATTAAACATGTTAATGAGAAAGTTTTACTTGCATATTTCGAGGGTAAGAAAGATCTAAAGTTTCCACATTATGGACACTTTACTCAACGTTAAGGTCTGAACTAAATCTGAAAAGGAATATTGATATTAAAAAATATACAAATTTGGTAGCATATATTAAAAGGCAAGCGGACGGGTACAGTGCTAAAAAGTCAAAAGTTTTTATTAACTTGTATTATAACAGTTTAATAAATAGAATAATTCTTTTTGTCACTAATTTTGAAATACATTTTTCGTCACCAATTGCATAAAATTTTACTTTATGCAACTAGTTACAAAAAGTAAGACGTTTCATAATGTCAATCAGTTTTAAAAAGTGTCACTTTATATGTCAAAATTAGAAAAAATTATTTTATATTATTTTTAAATGCGTCGTATGACTTTTCGTAACAGGCTTTTGATTTTACTGGCAATATATCGTAAGTCGCTTTCCTTGCTGCTTCCAAAATTTCTTCTGAAATCTCATTTTCCGTGTCGGCTAATTCAAAATCTGAATTCATATTGTTAAATTTGCGAACTCGCGAAACAAGTTTGACAAAATTAAAAATCAAAGAACTGTCACTCGACAATACATCGAAATGTTGTTGTCATAATAACGAAATCAAGGTATCTTGTATTATCAAAGAGCGATTGGAAAAACGAAAAACAGGGTGACAGTGACATTAGAGACCGGAAAAGTGACATTAGAGACCGGAAAAATCTTTTCCGGACTCTAATGTCACTTTTCCGGTCTTGCGATCGGAAAAACGTTATTTTCTAGACGAAAAATTGTCCAGAAAGTGTAAATTTTCTGGTCGGTTTTAAAAAAAAATCATTTCCGGTCTCTAACGTCACTTTTCCGGTCTTGCGATCGGAAAAAGGTTACTTTCTAGACGAAAAATTGTCCAGAAAGTGTTTTTCACAAAATCAATCAAATCAAATCAAATTTTATTTTCCAAAACAAAATTTACCATGTTAAATCGAACTTAATTTTAAGCACCTAGGTATAAATACCTGTGTGTGCTTGTGCCCTACTACTGTTATTTACAATATTACATATTATATCACACAAACAATAGGAATATATATATATATCTATATTTATATGTTTATTATACAAAAATAAGTACGCTTTTCTCTTTCCCCTTTTCCCCATATTACACAAACGTTTAAACTCTGATAAATCCATAAAAAGATGTATAAACAATTAAGATTTAAAATCCCACCATACTATCCTTTCTTTCCCAAACCATACTGTAATACAAACCTACTTTTTGAAGAAAGAGGCAGAGCCGGATTATTTAGTGTTTTAACCAAAAAATTCCCCAAATGTAAAGTTCCACGGTTGTTCATTAAGGTTCGATAAGCCATGTTTCTTCCGAAACCAGAATTATCTGAGAGGCTATTGACCAAATCTTGAAAGCTCAAACAGCTCAAATCAGTAATAATATCTGTAAACAGACCTTTGGAGATATTTTTAACCTTAGGGTTCACCAATGTTTGCAAACATTATTTAATTCAATTAAAATCACTCAAAGAAGGTAAGATATTAGTTTCATTGCATCTAATCAAATTTTTGATCTCGACTATAAATAATAACAAAGTAGCCTTTAAGCGACTTTAATGGATCGAACTACAAAATGTACCTGCAACCAATGACATAAACTGTCGTACCTGATTTGCTTGCAGGATTGATTAATGCTCTTTTTGTTTTTGTTAGCACGGTTTACTTTCCTAGAAGAGTTGTTAATTATACCTACAAATGTATCGCATTTCAGTTATTTAGTCGAGAATATTTTTATATAATTAATCCAGCTAAAAAATTAATAAATTTAAATGTGATTAACTTTCTCTAATACGGCAATTTCGGTGTGTAAATAAAGATTAAAGATGCAATGTGTTTGATTGGATTTAAAATATGTCACACTGAAATAGTAATAAAATATTATCATTAGGCTTTCGGGGAAAAGTAAGAGTAAAAGTGTTAATAATCTCAAAAAAATATAGTATTTTTCGAGGTATTTTTAGTTCATTTTGACGGTGCTATCCAGACGGAAGAAATGTTAAATCTTTTATTTGTTGCTGTTTAATTGTTTTTACCTTTGTAATTTGTAACCGGATGAATTGAATAAAATGAGATGATCCAGTGATAGCAAATGCATGTATACAACTTGTTTAATTAAATTTTACTGGTGATATTTGGTGACAGCCGAACGCCTGCAACTATTTTTGAAATATTTATCATGGCGATTGTTTCATGATGTACGAAAATATCTTTAATAAGTAGAGTTCCACAAGGATCAATATTAGGTCCATTCCTAATATACCTACATTAATTCCGTTTCCAAACTGAACTAAAGGGCAATATAAAGCTGTTTGCAGATGATACAACAATTATCTATTTTGCTGAAACTTTTGCAGAAATGTATTTTGATATTAATAACGATTTTAAAATATTACTTTCTTGGTTTTACTCAGATAATATATTGCGTTAAATTTTACAAAATCTTCTTTTGTGTTTATAACTAAAAATAAAATAAATTCTATCATTAACCCCTTAACATTTAATAATGAATATATTCAATATTCAAAAACGACAAAATTTTTAGGATTAGTTTTAGACAAAAATTCAAATTGGAAAGGCTATATCCAGTATATTATAAACTCGATATCTCCTTTGGTATCTGTTTTGAACAGAGCTAGATATTACATTCCTTAAAAATATATATTTTTTAATCATATTCAAAATTATAATACTTAGCTTCTGTATGGGGGTCTGCTTGTTTATCAAACTTAAGACCATTACAAAAATTTCAAAAAAAGTTATTAAATGCATACACAAATTACCACATTCAAAACCAATTGTTAATGTATATAGACCGACGGGGTTTTTACACGTTCAAAACGTTTATAAATTAAAAATTAGTATTCTAATTCACCCTATTATTTTAAAAGAAAAAAATCAAACAAAACACTTCAGGAGAATAAGACATTACATGATCCTAACACCAGATGTTGTATAAATCATCAAACTATACCAGTAAAAAGTAATTTCGGAAAAAAATCGCTTTTATATGACGGAATAATAAAGTATTACAATCTTCCAAAAAATATCAGAAAAATAAAAAAATTGGCTACTGCTAAAAAACAATTAAAGAGATATTTACCTACTTACTAAATTAAATTATTTTTACAATTTTTTTTATTGATTTTATTAAGGAATTAAATTGGATTAACTTTTTTTTTTGTTATTTTTTTAAATGGTTATTGTTTTCTATATTATGTTGTCACTTTCCATGTAATAAACTGTAAAATTTAGTTTGGAATAAAGGCGTTTTAAAAGTTAAATAAACAAATATATCGAGGAATAAGATAGGTTTAGACAATGTTTGGGTTTGTTATTGTTATACAGTGACCGGCAGAAAGTGCGCAGCATATGGGAAAGTTTTTTTTATCTTTAAGTTTAGAAAATTAATTTTATTTTAGATAGGTTCTGCATGTTCTTAAACCAAAATAACACCCATTAAATCTGGTAAAAGTCTTATGGTATACGAGGTAGGATCAAAAATTTGAAATTCCGCTAAGAGTAAAGTACCTCCATCTTTCATTTTAGAATATTTTTTTACTAAGAATTTTTGTTTTAATTTTAAAATTATACCCAAATTCAAATTTCGCTTATTTTGAACAAAAAAATGGATTTAATCGTATTTTCTGAATAACCCTGTATAAAAAATAAATGGCAACCGAATAGTACGAAAATAAGATTTTCTGCAGACTTTGTTAGAGATAACCGTCGATCATAAGTCCGATTAGTTTGTTTTCATAATATTATGGCTTTTTAAAATAAAAACATAAAAATATTAAATATTTTTGCTGCACACCGTATTTTATTTTCTGAGGGAACAAGTTAATTTCATCTAACTGATATTTTTTGATTTACATTGACTTAAAGCACCTCCTAAATAGTTTTTTATATATTGAAGTATGCATAGAAAGTTTCCTTTTGATTTATAAAGAAAAAAATTTAAATTAAAAATACATTTTGAACGGATTTTATTCGTCACGCAAAATAAGGATCAATAATATATTTTTAATTTAAATTTTTTTCTTTATAAATTAAAAGGAAACTTTCTATGCATACTTCAATGTATAAAAAACTATTTAGGAGATGCTTTAAATCAATGTAAATCAAAAAATATCAGTTAGATGAAATTAACTTGTTCCCTCAGAAAATAAAATATGGTGTGCAGCAAAAATATTTAATATTTTTATGTTTTTATTTTAAAAAGCCATAATATTATGAAAACAAACTAATCGGACTTATGATCGACGATTATCTCTAACAAAGTCTGCAGAAAATCTTATTTTCGTACTATTCGGTCGCCATTTATTTTTTATACAGGGTTATTCAGAAAATACGATTAAATCCATTTTTTTGTTCAAAATAAGCGAAATTTGGAATTTGGGTATAACTTTAAAATTAAAACAATAATTCTTAGTAAAAAAATATTCTAAAATGAAAGATGGAGGTACTTTACTCTTAGCGGAATTTCACATTTTTGATCCTA
Organism: Polydrusus pterygomalis; assembly: GCA_963969555.1. Classification (NCBI taxonomy): domain Eukaryota; kingdom Metazoa; phylum Arthropoda; class Insecta; order Coleoptera; family Curculionidae; genus Polydrusus; species Polydrusus pterygomalis. The sequence continues at coordinate 12,055,440 of OZ018379.1, forward strand.
CCTCGTATACCATAAGACTTTTACCGGATTTAATGGCTGTTATTTAGGTTTGTGAACATGCAGAACCTATCTAAAATAAAATTAATTTTCTAAACTTAAAGATAAAAAACTTTCCCATATGCTGCGCACTTTCTGCCGGTCACTGTATATGTATATTTTGAAGAAAAACTAAAAGTCTTCCTCCACAAAATGTAATAGAATATAAAAATTCTGTAGGGGTCTCTACATGTTTCGAACGTAGAAACGTTCATCATCAGGAGACAGAAAATTTATATAATGCTGATGGTATTAGCAGAACAGAAAATGGTATAAAACCATAATGGAGCTTTATGGCCTTAAAAAATTGAAATGTAGAAGTGACATATCTAAAAAACGGTTTAGGAAAGTTAAAACATGCTGAGCATGTGAAGAAAGTTAGTAAAGGAAGTCTAAACAACCAAATAAAATGAGGAAGAAGAAAAAGGCCTTCTAAAGAGAAGGTGTCGACGACTTTTTAAATTTTTTATATCAATTTTTTTTATGCCTTATGTATCTTATGTCTGTAAGACAGTAAAAAAATTTATAGAAAATTTTTTTAAAATCCTCGAGACCTTCTCTTTAGAAGGCATTTTTCTTCTTCCTGATTTTATTTGGTTGTTAAGATTTTCTTTACTAACTTTCTTCACATGCTTAGCATGTTTTAACTCTCCTCAACCCTTTTTTTATATAATATGTTACTTCTACATTTCAATTTTTCAATGCCATAAAGCTCCACTAAGGTTTTATAGGTACCAGTTTCTCTACTGCTAATACCATCATCACTATATTTTCTGTCTCCTGATGATGAACGTTTCTACGTTCGAAATATGCAAAGGGCCCTAAAGAATTTCTATATTCTATTAAATTTTGTAGAGGAAGAAGACTTAGTTTTTCTTTCTTTCGTATATAAGTATATGTATATATTTTTTGCTGCCAAATTATCTACAACGTTTCAAGAAGAAAAGCCAATTAATTGATTTTTTATTGGTTAATACAATTTAGCTATTTAGGTTATTTCACTAGGAATTATATTATTTGCTGATTGATTTTTAAATTAAACGATTTCAATATGCAAATTGCTTGGATAATTTAAATGTTTTATATGCAATTTTTTGAATAACTAAATTTTTAATTCTGTAATATATTATATAAATTATTATGCATTCGATTTTGCAGGTCACGCCAGATATTACCTTATTCTTTCAGATATGTAGGTCATTGTAGTCTGTATACCATAAGGTATTATGTATTTCGCATGACACTATTACCAACAATAATAAATCAAATTACTTAATCTTCAAAAATTTAAGATTGGAATCCTTTAAATTAAGAACTGTATTATCTAACGAGATTCTACTCTTAAAAACATGGTGGTAACAGCGGAGTAGATAGCACGGGGGGGGGGGGGGGGTTGTTCGGGTTTGTTCAGCATTAGACTTGGACTCGCGTCTATAAGATCCAACACGAATGGTCCAATAGCAATCATCATAGCACTAATATATTAAAAAAAAAATATTTTTCTTACTTTCAATTTTTCCTATTTGAAAATTCAATATCGCGTTGTACCTACATAAATTTAAAAAAAATAACTTACTAACCAGCAACTTCAACTGTGTCCGAAATGACATTCGCAGGAAGATTTTCTCTCCAGATAGCTTAATTGTTGTTTATAATCAGGTAACTTTGATTGGGAGTAAATAATATTAGCCAATATCATTTATGTCACAGTCTAAGTTGTCACTGGTCATTTTTAGTATCAAGACTGGGCGGGGCTAATGGGCGGAGACGTAAAAAAGGATGGACCAGTGCATGCATGAAATGCTGGCTCTACCGCCAATCCTTGCTTCCAAAAAAAACATTTTCAACAAAGATTTTATAAAAATATATTGTTTCTTTGAGTTAAAACCCCCAAATTTAGAAACGAGAAGGGCTTACACTTGTTTTTTAGGCCGCAATTAAAAAAATAATTTCGTCAATAACAAAAGTTCATCTTCCTTTAAAAGCCTCAATTTATTTGCGATTCACCCCATCAAGCGTGGTTGACACTGGTGACCAATCATTTAATTATTTCGAATCGTGTCTGTCTAACTGTTACAAAAAATAATCAGTAGCCACTTGCTAATTTCTAGCTAAATCATAATTAAGTTATTAGTAATTACCTAAAGAACTAGCAAATAATATGTTAGAAAATCCCTAATGTCAGTAATTAGGAAACAGCTCATAAAGCAATTGATGACTTATTTTCAATAATTGTATCTGTTTAAAGATATTAATTTAGGAAACTGGTATTTTGGTTACAAATTGCGGAGTTTTTCTGTCAAAAATGAAGGTCTCTATATCTATTATCAAAAGTTAATCAAAATACATATAAATACATTTTGTTGCTTATAATTTTTTTTGATGCTAACCAATTTGCTTTACATGTTGAACACCGGGGCTAAAAGAGACACATCGAAAATTTAACTAAACTCATCGGAAATATGTTTTTTTAAGTTTCATTTGAAAGTATGTAGACATGTAATTTCAGTTGTTATGGTTGAAAACGAATTAATGTTTTTAATGTTCCTGAAATTTTAGTAATAAACCTTAGTTACTAACAAGTAAAATCAACTTCTACTGTAAAAATATAGTGCGTCATATTAAACCAAATTCATCGGAAATATGTTTTTTTAAAGTTTTATTTAAATTTAAAACTATAAAGACATTGGATTTCAGATAATAAATTTGTTATTTAATGTTTCTCACATTTTAGTAATAAAAATGAGTTACAAACGGCTAAAATGAACTTCATTTCTAAAACTCTAATTAGTTACAATTAACTAAAGCCGCCGGAAATATGTTTTAGTAGTATTTTGCAAAAAAATTGCTATAAGAAAAAATTCCAATTTATGAAATTTTCTTACCGAATCTCCCACGCAGCAGAATTAATTCCCAATAATTCTGCTGCTAGGGAGATTATAAGTGAAAATCGCTCAGAAACTTTGATTTTGTTTAAATATAACTAGCCAAAAAATCGAGCTATATTTTAACTGATAGGATTTCAAAATGATTTGTTATTATCCAGAAAACTTTTTATTTTCAATTTATGCAGTGAAGCTTGGAAAACATTGAAGGTATAGTGAAAACACAAAATTTCTATTACTATGGTAAAAAAATAACTATAATAACCAGACGTGCGTGTAATATATTATCAATAAACGCCGGTAATAATTCGACTAAGGAAGAAAGGTAAATTTTGACAAATTATTCTTCACAATCCATTAAATTTTTTTACGATTTCGGAGAAATTTTACCTTAACATTTAGAAGCAAATAATAAAAAGTAAATAATTGAATACAATTTAAAACTTTACGGTAATCAAGTAATCATCTGTAACTAGGTATTATTTTTGAACCAATTTCTCTTCTTGCTTTTTTAAAATAAAATAACAATCAAAAATGTTGAAAAACAATTGCAACAATAATAAAATTATAAAAATTTTACGGCATTGTTTCCGAACGAAATTTTTCTGTAGATATTTATTTACTTTCTATATTGGTAATATACGTAGATAAATATTATTATAAGATATGGAAAGAGCCTCTTGATTTTTGAGTTAAATTTAGACATTTGTTGTGTATTCTGGACGTATAATAACGCAATGTTCTAAACCTCTGGAATATATAATTTATTAGGAAATGAAAAAGTAACTTTTTTATATTTGACTTTTCGGATAAATATTTCAAAAATCACCAGTAATAACTACTTCAAAATATTGAAAGACCTATCCTCACACTATGTTCCTCATGCAGCCGATTTATCGATTACCCTTTCGTTTCCAAAATGTAGTTAAACTTGTAACGGTATACCAATTTGAAAAAGCTCGGTGATAACAGTAGACAAAAATAGTAATAATTTCGCATGCCGGAAAAAATGTCAGTATTTGTTTGCTCTGATATTATTATCAGATAAATTAAATAACAATTTTGCATTTAGTACATACCAAATGTATTTTATCCATAAGGTCATTAAATTGCTCCTTGCTACACATTTTTATTGTCTTTTATATTTCAAAAACAAAACAATAATTCTTCACGGCGGGATATCGAAAGAACGTAGAAACCCAAACTTCATCTCTACCCGAAATAGCCAAATTCTTCTTAAATAGATATAAAAAAAATGTAAATGAAATAAACAAATTTCAAAATGTTTTTTAATATTCGCGCCAATCTCCAGCACTTTTCCAATAACAAAATCCGCGGCCAACTTTGTCGATGTCGCACCTTTCAAACCGCGGTAGTATCTGCACTACAAAAGTCAACAACTGACTGTGCAGGTGATGCCCATTTGTTCTTACACAAGAATCGACCACGAGCCTTCTCTTTCTCTCTTTTGTTATATTATTTCTACCTGTCTTTTCCACTTGCGACAGGTGGAAGAAATATGCGGAAAAAGTGGCAGTGGTTACAGTGATAGGCCCTGGTGTTCAGTGGTTTCGATAAGACAGATGACCTGGTCAAGAGAGCATGTCATCGTGACATTATACCAGGTTTGTACAACGAAAAGCGATTTTAATATCAGTGACGAATTCGTGATTTATATAATCATTAAAAATGTTTGTATACATTGTCACACCAGTAAAGTTCGCATCATATGGGATTTTTTTAAATAATAGCTTTATTCAAAATTTGACTTTGGCATCAAGTTCTGCTTCGATCGAGATAAAAATTAAGTAAAAAAATGGTAGTCGCGTGAATCGCATTAATTGTCAAATTTTAATTTCTTCCAAAAAATAATTCAATAGTGAAAATATCGAAGAGTTATTGGAAAAAGTTTTACACATCACTAAAATTTATTTTCCACTTAATGAACACTATACTGATGACACTGTGTTCTTTTTTGTCTTAATATTAAGGTGTATTTCTTTCAGACACAAATTACGTTTTCAAAAATACTTATTTTATGAAGTTACCTTATACAGGGTCAAAAACAAATAAACTTTGCATCACATGCGACCAAATTTTAATAGTCCAATTTTGATTTTGTAGAAAAACACACATTTGATATGGCGCTACTTTAAAGAAAATGTACTTGAAATAAAGCATTGTCAAAACTAAGAAGTTTTATGTTTGCGTTGAGTCTTATTTTGCAAAAGTGGTGCAATTTACAAAATACGGGTAAAAATCGAAATTATTATCTTATGCAGACTAAAATTTTGCCTGTGGGCTAGAAACTGCACTTAAAAAAACTTTTTCTAATAGATTTTTTCGATACTTTCAGAAATAACCCTTTTTTGAATTATTTTTTGGAAAAAATTAAAATTTGACAGATAATGCGAATCACGTGACTTCTATTTTTTTTTTGCTTAATTTTCATCTCGATCGAAGCAGAATTTGATGGCAAAGTCAAGTTTCGAATAAAGCTATTAATAAAAAAAAATTCCATATGATGCGGACTTTACTGGTCACACTGTATAAAATTACAACCTTGTTATTAATTTATCATATAAAAACTGTTTTTTTTTAACCACAAAATATCGAAATTGTTTTCAACAGCTTGTCGGTTGTCATATTAAAAAGCATCATTGTCAAACATTCTTAATTTCAACAGAACCCAACATACCTACCCTCTAATCGGTTCTAAAAGGTGTATTGACAACCGGTTTGTTCGTTGTTACCCAGAGCTTTTTCTTCAACCAATATTTTTTTAAATGAATTGGCCCAAAAAAAGGCAAATCCTTTATGAATTTCCTATCAATCTATATTTTATACCAAGTCTGGCAACATTGTTAGGAATGACTAACGTAACGGAGAGGTTTCGCATAAAAATAGCTGTCAAAGATGAATTTCTATTATTTTTTTTAGAGAAGAACAATCTGGTCCATAATTTTTTTGCCTTTACTGTGTTCTATACAAACAGGTCTTTCCATTGTACTTTAAAAAATTGTTAAATTCCATGGGTTCTAAAGTGCACCAGACTCACCATTTCATCAAAAAATAAATCTGACAAAAGGTAAAAAAGTAGGGTTATACTCTATAAGTGTAAGTAGGTTATTTTAAAAGAATCAGTTCTAATTTAAGTTTGTTTTCTAAAAAAACTGTATTTAATACTATTATATTATTACCACATTTTCTTTATTGTTCTCTATTCTTCCATTTAATATTGTGCTAGCCAAGAAATATTTGATAAATTACAAATTTTACAAAATAAGGCAATGCAGATTATTTTAAATTGTGACAAATATACAAAAAATAATTTTATGTTGAAAAATTTAGATTAGTTGAATGTCAGAAATTTAATTTTTTATTTAGTACCTATGTATCTTTATACATAAAATTAAAAATAATTTATTGCCTGATTGTATAAAAATTTTTTATTCTTTTAATTATGACCATCATAATTATAAAACAAGAACTAATCAAATATTTTTTGTGGATAGAGTATCTAAAACATTAGCATATAAGTATATTTTTCATAAAGGTTTGATAAAATATGATAATTTGAAAAATTCTATTAAATCTCAAAAATCATTAAAACTGTTTAAAAAAACTTTAAAATTACAATAATTAAAAAACAAAATTTTACGTAATATTTAATACAATTTACAAAATGTTTAACTTTTCTGTCGGTTTTTGTTAAAAGAAGGTTGCGTTTTAAAATCTATAAAAATGTGTTAAAAAAATATTTTTAATTGTAGCTTTTTGCTAAATAAAGCATGTTACTACTATTACTACTACTAGGAGTCTATATAAGTGCAAAGTCGAATGAGTGAAATAGATATATAGTGTAATAATGATAATATTTTTGGTATTACTTTCAGAAACATATAATTTTTATTAAAAGAAAAAGAAATAATGTAAGAAATTTCTTTTTAAAATTAATATCGGTAGGTACTTATAAATGGTTCTATTGGGTACTATGTATTGTACCCGCTAGTGTTCTCATAAACCTATTAAAAGTGAAATTACCTTTTACCACAAACCATTTTAATAAAGATATTTACATGGCTATATTAAAATTTAACTTACTCTTTAACTTATTATGTTTTTACCAATTACAAACAAAGTTTATGACCGCCAAAGGCTTTGCACCTAAAAGGAAATACAGTTGTAACTAACTTGACTAACTTTAATTTTCTTTGGTCCTTGCTTCGTATAATTCATAATGTTCTGTGTAGCCCCTTTCATGCAAAATTTACTGCTAAACACTTTGGAATTACTAAACAAGACGTTTTCGAAATGAGTTTTTTCTAATTTTGTATCATAACAAATCTATTACGATGCGCATTCGCGTATCGTAATGAAGCTATTTCGATACGCGTTTTTTCTCTATTTGATGTTGGTAACATTTAAATGTATTTTTTCATTGACTTGCGCGGCCTTTGTGATTTACGAGAAAACCCATTTTTCGCAGAGGAAAAATAGCTTGATAACCTACTTTTTTATTCTGCGTGGATAACAGTCATGTATGTTGGTTGCATAAATCTATAAATCAATCTTTTGTAGATGCTTCAAGCTATCATTTTCTGCCAAATCCTATCCAAAATTCAATCTACGAACCTTCCAATGTAGATTTTAACTTCAACTTTATTTGAATTTTCCATCTTCCCTATACTAAATTGCAATGCCGTGACGTAAAATCACGTCTTTTGAAATTCGAAAAAAAGTACCAAAATCGCCCGAATTTCCGAACGCTCTGTATATGCACCGAATGTACAAGGATCACACAACGTATTCCGTCCAATTTCAAATCTCATATCGCTAAAATAACTTTTGAATCTCGTTGTGAAAATGGGTCAATAAATCGAAAAATGACAGTTCGCAAAATAATTTTTGTTGTCCAGGGGCTACTATGATAAAAGATAGTATTACCAACATAAAATTTAGACATAAAAATTTACAAAATTTGAAGGATTTTTTTTTTAAATATGTGTTTTTTACTGAAAAAACTAAAAATTAGAAAAAACAGCATAACGTACGTGTTATATAAAGCAGTTTTAAGCACTTGTCCCGTTATATTACTCGCCGCAAGCGGCTCGTTTTTTAACATGGACGCGTGCTATAAAATGATGATTTATAAAACGTGTACGTTAATATACTATTTAACTCGATAACCAAACAGTTATAAAATGTTTCTAATCAGTATCATTAAGATACAATTAGTTAGAAAACTTAATTTGTTGCCCTTCGCTGTCTCCGAATTTCTCCTAAACTGCACATACGATTTACCTCAATTAAGGAAATCAACGTACATACAAATTCGCCCCTCCACTTTGTTTGCCCAACATACGATGTTAAAAGTATTAGGTAACATGATGTGAAATTTAAATCATTGTCTAACACCTGTTTGCAGTATGGCAACGCATCAGTAAGAAACCCCAACGACATTGGTCTGAGGCCATGATGACGTCATTTATTTATGTTTAGGGATGTACGCAGAAAATGTATCGCCGAGGAACATCGATGTTGGCGACGCATCAATTTTTTTTTTAATAGAATTAGAATTACAAAATATAAAGAATAAATGATTTCGGCTTAAATTGAGATTTATCTTTTATTTCAAAGAATATTTCTGATTTTTCCTTTATTATTTATCTGTATTAATATATCTTCCAAAAGTTAGCAAACAATGAACTTTCTTTAAATTAAAAGCCCAATTTATAGGTACTTAGTTGAAAAATGTTAACTGTCCAGTGCATTATAAAGATAATAATATGATATAATAACAATAATAATATTTACCGTTTTTTCTTGCGCCCTGAAAACATTTAAAAGCATTTTTTGATAAAACAGTTTTAAAAACCTTTTTAAATGTCATTTGGGTCATAGCTAATTAAGATGAAAAAAACAACATAGTAAACTATAACCGTTAATTTTATAGTTATATACTTTACAGTTATATAGATAAATATTATATCCCAAGAATATGGTTTCGTAGACAAAAGTAATTAAAACTATTTTTAGATTGTATTAATCATTAAAAAATCTGTCAAATGTATTTTCTGTCATTAGTAGTAGTACCAATAGTAAATTCGGAAGAACAAAAATCAAATTCTAGGTCTAAAACTGTAATTTTTTTAACCGAATATACAGTGTGACCACTGACCAGTAAGTCCGCATCATATGGTTTTTTTTTTATTAATAGCTTTATTCGAAATTTGACTTTGGCATCAAGTTCTGCTTCGATCGAGATGAAAATTAAGCAAAAAATAGTAGTCACGTGATTCGCATTATCTATCAAAATTTTTCCAGAAAATAATTCAAAAGTGGGGTTATTTCTGAAAGTATCGAAAAGAGTTATTAGAAAAGTTTTTTTAAATGCAGTTTCTAGCCCCCAAGCAAAATTTTAGCTGCATAAAATTATTTTGATTTTTTACCCATATTTTGTAAATTGCACCACTTTTGCAAAATAAGACTCGACGCAACCTACATTAAACGTCTTAGTTTTGACAATGCTTTATTTCAGATTCATTTTCTTTAAAGTAGCGCCATATTAAATGTGTGTTTCTACAAAATCAAAATGGGGCTATTAAAATTTGGTCGCATGTGACGTAAAGTTTATTTGTTTTTGACCCTGTATAAGGTAACTTCATAAAATATGTATTTTTGAAAACGTTATTTGCGTCTGAAAGTAATACACCTTAATATTAAGACAAGAAAGAACACAGTGTCATCAGTAAAGTGTTCATTAAGTGGAAAATTTTTTTTGTGGTGGGTAAAAAATCAAAATTATCTTATGCAGCTGAAATGCTGCATGTGGGCTAGAAACTGCATTTAAAAAAAAATTTTCTAATACATTTTTTCGATATTTTCAGAAATAACCCCACTTTTGAATTATTTTTGAAAAAAATTAAAATTTTACAAGCAGATAATGCGAATCGCGTGACTAGGTTCTATTTTTTGGCTGGTGCCCAAATTGCATACAAAATTTAAAATGCAGGTAGGTTAGTGCCTGCTATTCGTTTTATATTGTATTTGTTCAATATAATTATTGTTCAAGTCAAAAAGTTTAATTGTAAGGAGTGGCACTTTGGTGTATTCTTAATAGCGAATCGCCTTATTATGTTATAATAATTTAAAGCCGCGAAGTTACCTTACCTTATTTGTTTAGGAATAAAAAATAAAATTTAACATAAAATAGCCGTTTGCAACATTTACACCACTCTTTTTTTGTAGCAATAAACAATTAATCACTGGAATCAGATAAATAACCAACCAAAGCAACCAAATAGGTACATAAATATGTATCTAGTTAACACGAGAGAGGAATTCTTGAACAAGTGTATCATTTTTGCCATTCAAGGTTTCCTTCGAGGAATACCTATTCTTTTTTCTTACTCTAAACTAAATTATGTAGGTATGTATAACTATGGTAGGTATATCAGGGTTTCAATACGGAAATAAAAATACCAACATACATAATACATGTCATTTTTTAAAATTAATTTTATTGTGTAGTTGGTGTTTGTTGGCAATCAGTTCTCTAATTTATTGATATTCAAAAAATGTACACACCTTCGTTTCTGGGATCGTTCGTCAAATGTTTTGATATAGTAAAAAATATCAAATTGCTTCGAAAATAAATTCTACAGGGACCGTCTAAAACCTCACACCATGGAAAAACCATATATTACCCGAACAATACTTACAGGGTATGCTTGGAATTTTTTCTCCTCTATGTTTATACCTTTTACCATTATAAAAAGCATTACATTTTTTTCTAAAGCTCTATTAAAGTTACTTACCACCAACCATTTTCTAATTTTTCTTTTGCTTATAACTGAGGAGTGATTATGCAAAAGTCGATAAAATCCATAATATCCTGTTTTGAGTAAATGACAAAAAACGCATATCGATACCCTACTTTGAAAACCTCGTAAGTGCATTTTCCTATATTTTGCAGTAGCAAAGAAAAACTGTTTTGTGTTAGTTGTAAATAGTGGTATGTGAAAACCTCTTAAGTTTTTAGTAATAAACTATGAATTACTAACGTTTTACAATGTAACGGAGCTTAAATTTTATTAGTAGAACATTATGTAACAATCCTTAGATTACACATAAAAATAACAAAAGTACTTACCTACTCTTATTTATCTAAGCAAAATCTAAAACTTACGAAGTTTTCAGTTAGAAATATCAAACTTACGAGGTTTTCAGTTAGAAATATCAAACGGGTAACTTACGAGGTATTTAAATTCGCCAATAGGTGGCGTATTATTCATGATGACCATACGAGGTTCTCACATAACATAAAATATGACACCTTTAATGTAATGACGCATAAAGTTCAATTTTGCAAAAAATTGCACTTACGAGGTTTTCATAGTAGGGTATCGATATATGAAGATTTTTTTCACCTATCTAAAAAAAATTCTATAAATGTATTTGTCTTGAAGAAGTGCTTAAAAGCAGCATTAATTTTACTACATTACATTACCCAATAAATTTTTAATTAACTTTTTAGAATGGATTTATCGACTTTTGGTAAATTAAAATTGGATTTATTGACTTTTGGTAAATTAAAATTGGATTTATCAGCATCAACGTAATTCATATTTATTTAGGAGTTCGTATTGTCAAGTACCTAACAGCTCTGAAATTTACACGAATGAAGGGACCACGTGGAACTTTAGCTGGTAACACAACCAACAGTGTCACCATCTTCGATCGAGTAGAAAAAGTACAATAAAAATGGATTTATTGAATTTTGCTTAATCGTAAATGGAAATATCGACTTTTGCTTAACCGGCCCTTGGATATACCGACTTTTGAACGGCCGACGAGCTGTAGCTTGTAATTTTAAATTGGATTTAAAGATGTTTGTTGAATTTCGGTATGCCAAAACGTAGATAAAGCTATGAAGTATAAAAATCAATATCATCTGGAAAAAAGTAAAAAATGGATTTATCGACTTTTGCATAATCACTCCTCAACTATAGCAATTATTTTGTCCATCTCCTGATTATGAGCGTGTCTACACTCGAAAAATGTGGAATAATCATAGGTTAAATCATAAGAACTTTGGTTTTTACAGGGTAAACTTCGCGTAGGTGGTTTTTCGATTACTTATTGAAAATATGATAATCGTACCTTTTTCTTACATAATTTTCACTACGCCTTCCTAATACTCATTTCCGGAAGTTTTACGCATACTAAATGCCCAGTCCTTTCGGGTACCTACTAGTTTGAGGGTGGTAGACAATGAAGTAATATCAAAAAAAACTACCTTGTCGGACTTCCATTGTCTTTATTGTGTTTAGTTAGTATCTCTAACCGTTTTCAAGGTAAACTAAATTATAATTCTAACTAAGGCTACTGTCTTAAATACTATCCATATGCGTTGAAGCTTGATGACTCCGCCTACGTGCTTATTGGAGTGTGAAGTTTGAGCTGTTGGTTTTGGCAAGAAGAGGCTTCCAGATATTGGGGAATATCTACACTTGTTTTACTAAATATATGGGTATTTTGATTCATGAAAGCTGCTTCTTGGAATTTTCGTTTCCTCCAGTACTGTTCCGTGTCCAAAACATTGGCTTCTGGCTTGCTTTGGACACGAAACAGCACTGGAGAAAACGTAAATTCAAAGAAGCAGCTTTCATAAGTCAAAATACCCATATATTTAGTAAACCAAGTATAGATATCCCCCAATATCTGGAAGCCTCTTTTTGTCCAAAACCAACAGCTCCACACTCCAAAAAGCACGTATAGGCGGAGTCATCAAGCTTCATTGCACATGGATAGTATTTAAGACAGTAGCCTTAGAATTATAATTTAGTTTACACATGAAAACGGTTAGATATACTGATTACTGACTAACTGAAACGTTGTGTTAAGTAACAAAATAAAGACAATGGATGGCCGACAAGGTAATTTTTGTGGATAGCTAAAGAAATAATTTTGTCGCTATTTTTGAAAAGGTGGTTTTGAGCTCTCTTCAATATGTACTAATATACAGATTATCCTATATTTTTTATTTTAACAAAACAGTCAAATTTACACATTTCTAAGTATAATAATTTAATTATTATTTCAAACTAAATCGGAGCATCCATGCCGTCATAATAACGCGTGATAGCGGCACGTTACATACTCACAGATAGGAGTAATCTGTGACATAATGGTTTACTTCTCGCCACTGTATGTGGTAGGTATTTTCAATACGCCTATGATACTTGCGTAAGATGCAAGATCTGTGAATTTTTTGATATTGCTTCATTGTCTACCACCTTCAAACATAGACTTTTTTTATATGAAAAAAGGGCATACAAATTCAATTAGAAAATAAAATTTAAAACCAACAACAAACTTTACTTAAAAATAAACAACTATTTCAGTGGTATACTCTATTTATAACATTTAAGGTAATCTTAAATGACTATTTCGTTCTACAGAATCTTTATTGAAATGTCTTAAATAATTTCAATTGGTATTCTAGTATTCGTGGGTGCAGTAAAAGCCAATGAACAAGGGTAAATGTTAAATATCTTGTGCAACTCAAAACAATAACGAAAATGTCAACATGAATGTATGAGATCTCGAACAAATTGTGTTAAATCTATCAGTATTTTTAGGTTTGTAGTATGTTTATAAACCAATTCCTATTCTGAAGAAAAGAGATTATTCACTTATTTAAGTCACAAAGAAAATATAAATTAAAATGTGACTTGAATAAATAAATACCTTTAAAATTAAATAAAGCTGGTATTAAAACAAGACTAACCCAATTCACTAAAAGGATATAAATTAAAGACCTAAATTGACCATTCACGGTTTAAAATGACAAGTGTAAATCTTGTCTTCTATTTTATTATTTTTTTTTGAACTCATAAAGAAAAAAGTTTTTGATGCGTACAGTTGTATATATAAAAAAAGCGTACAAGAATTAGAATGAGAGGTAAGTTTTGTCATATTTGCGTAAAACGGGCTTGTCTAAATGATTGTTTATTGGAGGTTATAAAATCACACGTCATAGATTATCACAAAGCATTGGCGTCGGTGTAATTAATTTTTAAACTGCATGGTGGTAACGTTTGATAACTTTGACAGAAGAACATAAAAATGCCTCGTCAGTTGTGTGAAATTGAAAAGGTTTAAATTGTATCAAGAATCGAAGAAGGACGGTCAATCCGTGCTGTAGCGCAGTTGTATAATAGAAATAAAAAAACTATATTGAAAATTAAGCAACGCTGGGGACAAGAAGAATCCTTAAAGAGGAAAATTGGTTCAGGTCGTCCCAAACGTTCCAACCTTGAACAAGGATACTGCTTTTTTAAAATATTTAAAAAATAATCTATTTGCATCTGCAAGGGATGCTATTATTAATACAGCATTTCCTGCCTCACAGTTTACCGCCAGCAGGAGAGTCAAGGAATCTGAACTAAAATATCACCCAACTGCGAAAAAAATGTTTTTTTACCGAAGAACAGCGACAATCAAGAATTGTTATTGCTTTAAAGTATATATACCGCAATCCCCAATTTTAAAATAGGGTCAATTTTACTGATGATTAGACGTTCCAGCCGACTTAGAACGGACAAATTCGTGTGTACCGTTCAAACAATACCAGGTTTAAAGGGCGATATACTAACCCCCTCACTTCTAGACATGGGCGTTTCTCTGTAAATGTTTGTGGCTGGATAAGTGTTCATGGACCTGGTGTTTGCTGGCGAATAGAGGGAATTAGATTAACATTTTAGAAAACATATTGTTACCATCTGCTGAGCATCCCCATCAATAATACTTTCGTATTTCAACAAGATAATTGTCCAGTCCACACGGCCAATGCTGTAACCCACTGGTTTCAAACCCACAATGTGGAAGTGCTGCCTTGGGTCGCCTATAGTCCCGATATTAATCCAATTGAAAATATTTGGGGTATAATCGTAAACAAAATATATAATCAAAACTTTAAGCACAAAATTCAGAAGATTTATGGGAAATAATACATGCGTGCTGGAAAGAGCTTGATCCTAATATTGTATCAAATATAATTCAGTCAATTCCGAATAGACTGGCTCAAGTAAGTAAGTAATAGAAAAACAGGGATATATGACCAAATATTAAATTTCATTTATTCTTGTTAAACGTTTTTTGTTTCTATTGTAATTTTTATAAAACTGTCAAGATATACCTTATTATAAAATAAAAAAAATGAATTTTTGTTAGGTATTCTATTAATCTAACGCCCAATGCCAATGCTTTGCATTTTTAATAACCTTTGACATGCGATAAGCCGATTTTACGCAAACATGATTAAGGTTTCCTCTCATTCTAATTTGTATACGCTTTTTTTATGAATACAACTGTACCCCTGATATGAACGATTTGGGCAACAACATCCCTGTTAAATTATTTGTCGGTAAAACGATTCAATTTCAAAAAACAAAATCAAATTAACCCGAAAACGTCATTGCAGTATCAGGTTAACTTAAAACTCGTTAAGCAAAAATACAATTAACTAAAAGGTACTTTGTTTATGGTTTTTAGGCGCTGGCGTCATGAACGTGGCTGACCAGTGAAAGTTCAATAAATAATTACATTTTTATACATTCCATTGGTACTGCGGAAGGTAATAAAATGGAGTTTTAGTATCGCCAATGTCTCGTACATTATTTCTGCGTTTCAAAATTTACGTAAATGTAATACCTACTCGAAAAAATTTGGTTTCTATAATAATTGATAACGAAAAATCAATCTTATCCATTTCTCCTACTACATACAATTTAAGATTATCTAATTGTTACTAACACTTACACCATATTTTTTTGTCTCATTTTTTTAATTTATAAATAAATAAACCTTATTAAACGTAAAACTGTAGGAAATTGTACTCCAATATTTGGAATTCTTATCAAAAAGGTATAGGTTTGAAACATGAAAGAAAGAAAACATCTTTGTATCATGATTTCTATAAAATTTCCTATACCTAAAACCTAGCGGCAATGGGATACTGATGATACTTAAAGAATCACATTTTTCACACATACACTGATATCAGGCTGCGAATTTATGGTGCAACTTAAACCAAAAACCTTGATGGGTTGCCTGACATATTTGCCCTTTTTAATATATTATTATTTTTATCATAAATACTCTTAGGTTCCCAAAAATAACGAAAAAAAAATGATTTTTTATAATTGCAGTAAGTAATGCCCTAGAGTACTTTACCCCACCCAGCACCCCAATTCGCTCCACGGGTCCCGTAAGTTTGTTATTTTTTTTTAATAGTTTTGCTGTCAAATTCGTCGGCCATCAGCTGTTTTATATTTCAGCACACGTATTGAAAGAAAATATTTCAACACGCGTGTGATATAAAGGACTTTCTAGCCAAATTAGGCGTGCTTTATTTTTTATTTTCATGGGTGGTCGTAGGAAAATACATTTTCGATATGAAGCTAAGTGATACACCTTTAAGAGGTTGTAAACAGGAAGATGAGACTGTCGACTGTGCCTGCCCTGCTCTCTCACCCAGAAGAAGATCCATACTCTGCGAGTACTGGCCCACTCTGACCCAAATTGAGAAGATGCCGCTATAGGCGATGTCGTCATCTTCTTTAAATCTGTAGGCTGACTCACGAGCTAGAGCAACCCCTTTTATTTTATTCTCCTACTTTTATTTATATTAACCCGTGATTGAAGCACAATGGGTCAAGTGTTGTGCAGCCTAGCTCACCCTTTACACCTTCCAAATCCAGCCAGAATTTAAGACGTCACGTCGCGTCGCTTCGGTCGCGGGTCAATGTTACAATAAGCTTTTTTTTTAACTTAAATAGATTACAAATTAAAATTTATTTACACCGAAGCCTTAATTAGTAATTAAGTAATTACTATTCAGTTCGTAGGCGCCATTCCAGTGCAGCAAAAACACTTGTTCTCCTTTTAGTAAAGGACATCTACCTTATACGATTGAAATTCATATTTTGTGTGTGCAATACAGACCGATATGAATTTATAATTGCCGTAATGCATTGCTTAACACCGAATTAGTATGGGTTCGAGATTATCTGAGTTATTGGATGAAAAGTAACCTATAAATTTTAATGTAGCACAATAATTTAATGTTTGTGAAAGAGTTAATATATTCATATTTGCTACTTATTTATAAGGGTATAGTGGCGGTTGCAGCTTTTTTCAAAAGAGGGGGGGGGGGTATCGTAGGTGTTGACGATTGGGCCAATAATCGTCGGTTTAACCACGCCATAACTTCTTTAAAGAATAATGAATTTTAGGAAGTAGATCACGAAAGAATAAAGGAATTATGTTTATATCCATTTTTGTCACATATCGAGGGAAGAAAAGGATTAGATTATATCCTATTCTATCCAGATTGTGCGTGTGTATACAGAGTGGTTGTTTAAGTGTGCAACATATTGGCATTTTTTTTATTACCGATTTCTCAGAAAATTTTATTCTTATTAAAAGTTGGTGCATGTTCGATAATCATATTAGGTGCACTTGGAATGGTTGCAAGTTAAACGGCGTACAGGGTAGGTCAAAAAATATAAAACTTGTACAAGAATCAAGTTTTTTAATAAACATTTAAAATAAAAAGTTTGCCCTTTAAATGATAGTTTTTTAATTAGCATATTATCATTACTAATGATTTATCTTGTTAATAAGAATTTTTAGGATATTTTAAAGTTGTGTTTAATATCGTTGCAACAAACATGAAGTTTGTGATTCCTTATACATATAATAAATTAAAAATTCAAGTAAATTTTACAAATATGCTTGAATTTGAACAAGGATATGTGAGATTGATTTGATTTTGATTAATTTATGAAGGTCTTTATGGTGAATATAAGAAAAAAATTTTGGGGAAATTATTAATGCTTTTTAAAAAAATATACTTTTTTTATTTTAGGAGTTCACGTTCTTGAATTTATGCATAACTTTTAATTCTAAACAACTTTTCTTAATAACATTTTGCTGAATTTTCTGAAATAGGGGCACTTTATTCTTGTACAAGTTTTATATATTTGGCCTACCCTGTACGTCGTTTGACTTCCAACCATTCCAAGTATACCTAACATGATTATCGAATATGCACCAACTTTTATCAAGAATAAAATTTTCAGAGAATTCGGTAATAAAAAAAAAATTGTGTGTGCTTAAGACCACACGACAGAAGTGAAAACTTCAACAAGGTGACATTAATAATATCGAATAAATATATTTCCTAAAATTTAACAACCCTTGAAAAAAATGCCAGAACATACCTGAGACGCAACAAGTGTCTATCTTGTGATCTTAAATACACAAACAACGCACAATGTTTCCACGTCGATACTGAATGCGACTGATGCGGCATGCTCTTTCATATAACGTTCATTCGGGTCAGTTGGCAATATAGGAGTCGAATTCGAGCGTAACCCAGCCGAGCGTTAAGCGTGAACGCGTGACGGGTGTACGCGTGACGGCTCAGAGTAGAGGTGAAACCCCGTTTGAGATTCTCCCTGTGACCTTGACCGCGCAGGTGTGCAGGTGTTAATTTGACCTTGAAGTGTCCTTGAGAGCACAGGTATGCAGGTGTTCATTTGACCTTGACCATACACGTGGGCGAGCGTATTTTTATGGTATGCAGGTGTTCATTCGACCTTGAAAGATGCAACTACTCTTTGTTAATTTGACCTTGACCATACACCTGGACGAGGGTATTTTTATGGTATACAATTTTCTTTTATGTGACTCATTTGACCTTGAAGGATGGAGCTGCTCTTTGATGGCGCTACCTTGTCGTGGACGAGGGTATTTTTATGGTATGCAGGTGTCTTTTATGTGACTCATTTAACCTTGAAGGATGGAGCTGCTCTTTGATGGTGCTACCTTGTCGTGGACGAGGGTATTTTTATGGTATGCAGGCACCCTTTTATTTATGACACTGTTGCATTACAAATTTTTACACCATGGAGTATTTTTATTTCTTTATTGTCGTCATTTATTTGTTCGAAAATATCTAAAGGGATGCAAGTCTGTTTTATTGATGTTACCTTGACCATTATTTTTCCCAAAAGTTAGATTTGTAATATATTTTGTGTTTTGTTATACCTTCATGTTCTCGAAGGGTGTTTATGGGATTTTCACACCTTGATGGGATTTTCACACCTTGAAAGAGCTATTATAGTCGTAACAATAGGGTCTGGGTCTCTTTGTTATCGGATTTTCACACCTTGATGGGATTTTCACACCTTGAAAAAGTGCAACTACCCTTTTGTTATGTATGATTTCGAAGGCGGCATGGACCTTTTGTTATGAGTAATATTGAGCGCTGGCTATTTTTCTTACTTTGTTCTTTATTTAGGTACTCTTGGATTTATTTTTATAGTGGATGCAGATGTCCTTTATGTAACCTTGACTAAACTTTTAAGCAGATGTTTATTTATGACATTGGGTTGGGTTTATTTCACACCTTGAAAGAGTGCAGCTGTCCTTTTGTTATGCGTGATTTCGAAGGCGGCATACCTCTGTTCTTTTGTTATGGGTAATATTGAGCGCTGGCTATTTTTCTTACTTTGTTCTTTATTTAGGTATTCTTGGATTTATTTTTATAGTGGATGCAGGTGTCCTTTATGTAACCTTGACTACACTTTTGAGCAGATGTTTATTTATGACATTGGGTTGGGTTTATTTTCGACCTTGGAGGTACTCGGACGCAAGTGTTTAGATTTTACACCTTGAAGAATTTTTATTTTTTATTGACGTAATTTTGTTCTAAAATATTGAATGAGGTGCAGGTACGTTTTATTTACGATGACCTTGTGTTGGTTCGGGGTGCAGGTGGTTTTTATGTTGTTGAGTTTTGTATACTCTTTAAGCGGCCACTCCTTTTACACCTTGAAAGTATTTTTTTCTTTATTGACATGATTCTGTTCTAAAATATCGAATGGGGGTGCAGGTATATATCGTTCTCTACTATGGTTGTTAAAATAGGGTCTGTGCTCTTTGTTATGGGATTATTTAACATTGAAAGAGTGCAAGTGTCCTTTTGTATGGGTAACTTTGACTGCTTGCAAACATACTTAATTTTTCTTTCTTTGCTCGTTATTTTTCTTTCTTTGATAATCTATGCTACCTCTTGTGAATGAAATCCCTTTTTTTTACCAGTAGGTAAAAATTACTTAAATGTATAAGGATCTTTTTAGTTAATGGTGATGAATTTGGGTTAATTTATCTAGACTTGGCTGTTTCGCATCCGAAATATAATAACTAAAATATTACAATCCACAAAGTTGGATGAAAATTAGATTTAAAGCATGTGTTGCCGAATATTGATGCAGATAAGAAAAATTAAAGTGCACACAAGTATTATTACTTCGTCATTGTAATTCATTTTAAAAAATCACATTCAGTAGGTAATACGTTTTTTTATGGAAAATTTATATTTTATAACATATTTATTTATTTTCTTGCTATTTCTTGTTGTCGTATACGTATCAAAATGCATGCTTAATTTATGTCTAAGGATTAATAAAAATGCATATTAGCGGTAAATATATTCTCTTATTTAATCAGACTACTATCCAAATAATGTTGTAGCATACATAAAAAGTTAACTTCTGATAAACCTTTCTTAAAATCCATTCTCCTCTCTCCATGTACTATTCTGTGATGAGTGAGAGCTTTTTAGAAGAAAAAATTATAACTTAGTGCTTTTACGCATTCAAAATTAAAATTGTATTATTTACATTTTTAGAAGAAAAAATTATAACTTAGTGCTTTTACACATTCAAAATTAAAATTATATTATTTACAAAAAGACATCACAGCTTATTACTCCTTATATCAACGAAAATACGAAAAGTTAATGTGTAGTAAACAAGATTTTTCTCTCATCATTGTAAGTAATAAAAAAAGCGGATATAGCATGTGTTTTAAAATTATAGAAAAAGCATCTGTATGTACATGAAGAGATATTCTTTATTTATATAATCAACTTGATTCCATCAATTTAACCAAACAATAGGAATGAGGATCAGCCATCGCCTTTTAATAGTTTCATGCACGTTTACACAAAAACTACTAAAGCCATCGAACTTATTTCAAGATAATATATTTTTTGTTTATTAAGCAAAGTAGCTGAAGCAATTTTTTGTGCATCTACCTTTTATGTTATTGATGCACGCCAAGACTATTTCAAAAATAGTTGCAAGCGATCCGCTGTGCCGTCATAAAACTAGCAAAATGTTATAAAACGTGTAAATTTGGATAATTCAAGGATCAAATGTTGTTTATCATGTGATTTTTAGAGCTTTTATTAAGTGAAAATATTAAAATTACTAAATACGGCATATTGGCATAAATTACTGTATATTTTGAAAATAAAAGTTAAAATCTGAAAATTCAGCTGTTTGCCTTTATTGCCCTTATAGTGAAATAAATCGATTATCTAAATTTTAAAACATTCATTCAATGTGTTTAATACTTATATTTTACATGTGGAATATGGGTGCTCTTAAATATTTTCGGACAACCTTGAAATATTTTGAAAACCTTTATGTGTTTAGTACCCGAAGCAGATAAAATCAACTGCAACACACATTATTTAGTTTAGTTTTTTTTTTTTGAAAACTGTTCCCGAGTTACAATGGCTGGCCCTAGTCTGGTTGTGGACTTCCAAGCATTCAAGATAGAAAATAATAAGCTAATCCCTAATGAACTTGCTGCCTACGATGGTCATAGAATTAGTAACTATGTTTTTAAACCCCGTTTGATCTAGCCTTTCTAAGACCAGCGGCATACAAACAAACGAAATGGTTAATGCAACACTATCATTGCATTGAATGGGATTCCGGATTTACTCCATTTTACAAATTTGCCGATATTGTACGGAGCTTGACAGAAAAGGCTGATACCATTTACGTTAAGGGCAGAGAAAAAGCTGATTTTTTAAGAAAATATTCAAGCAAACCTATTATAGAGTTGGATGAGCAACCGGCCCTTAGAAAATACGTCCCTAAATGTTTCTATTATTCAAATAATGAAAATTGTGCATGTTCTTTGTTTAACGTATTTTTGTTATATGATCAACATGTAATGCAAACCTAATTTTTTAATAAACATTTAATAATACAACCAATTAGTTACTATTTAATTTATTTATATTATGTACATTATAACGCATAAAATCAACTACATGTTCATAAAAGTCTGTAATGATTGTTTTTCTGCTTGGGTTTTCCATTTCCTCTAGCAGGGTATCTGTTTTTCTAAGTGTCTGTTTTGTATTGATATATTATGTCCTGATGTGAAGTAACTTTGTCTACCTATACATTCTAATTCATGTACTCATTCATACACCTAAAAACTTCAATACATAATATCCTAATCGCCAAATATCCAATTAGCCACTTAGCCAAATCACCAAATATTCCAATACCCAAATATTTCTACTGACTTTTACTTTTTGTAAGTGTTTTCTCTTTTGTAATGTGTGTGAGTCACTTTTTAAATCAATATCGAACCGGAGAGTTTAAAAATATGACAAAATGTATAGAAGAAGAAATAAAATGTATGTAAAAGCCAAAGAGTTACTATAATCTCTACCAGACCTAGAATTTCAAAGATTAAAAAGTTCACCCACGTATCTTTTTATCACCACCCTCTTCGTCACAGAACATACTTTTTTTTAATCCCATGCATTCAGCATGTACCCTTGTATATTAACAAAAACCCGAAAAACCACTCGAAGAAAAAACGACACAATCAAAGTTTTAATACAACCAGCGATAAAAACTCATTTTAGCTAAACAAACAAAAATGTTTGACACACCATCGGTCGACAATTTTCGTAAGAAATATAGAAAACATGCAAATCGTAGTCTAAACAGTATAATACAAAAATATAATGTTTTACGAGCATTAGTTGTTTAAATATACTGTAAGATATCCATGTTTTTAATAAAAAAAAAAAAAAAGATTCCGCAAATTCGCGTTTTATTCTTTTATTAAGTTTAAAAATTACTTCAATAATGTGGGCAGATTAACTTATCAAAAATTCGGCTATTTTGTGTTTTTTCAAGAATTAAAACGGAGGGGGTCAGTTCCAATCATCGTATCCATTAAAGTATTTATTTGTGCATTCGTATAAAAAAAGATAGGTAGTCATAATATGGACTCATCGCCGTTTAAACTTTTTCAGCTAGTGCTCTCATACACAGACATAAGAAACACAACAACAATATAGACAAACTTTATTATAAATAGATGTAAAATATATAGAAATTTATTTTTTAAGTTAAATTTTGATCTATACATTGTTCAAGAAATGAAGATTATAGAACCAATGTCCAGTATTCAACAAGCGTAAATTCAAATCGAAATTATTATATTAGAGACATTTTATAGTAGACATACCGTTGTACATTTGATATGTGAACAACTTTGTATAATATTTTTGTCCTGTTTTAACGTACCTATTATTTTAAAGGTATAAGGAAATCCTTTTTTCAAAAAATCACCCTCTTTTAACTTAAATTAGTACCTTTGAAATTATTGTAATGGGGACAGAAGAGAGAAATGATGGAAATAAAACAAAACAATTGCTTCTAACAAGAGTTTTATACTTACTGAACACTCCCAGGTTATTATCTAAATTGTATCAACAGTCTTTCGAAAATAGTTTATTCGCATAATTTTTATTGGTAAATTTTTGAGCGTAAATCCATGAAGCCAGAAGTTTTGCAACATTCTCCAAGAATAAAAGTCTTATAAATCCATTATTCTCTTAGATAAATTATCATTTCAAATATTACTATTATTATAATAAAAAGAAAACAGAATGGGCCCCTAGTAACGAAATGATGATTTGCAACTAAACACTTTGAGAAATAAGTGAAAAACAAGTATTATATTATTATCCGACTTGTCAAAATACTAGATAGACTTTCAATTATTCATTCTTTTTTAAAAACGCTGGTATAATAAATTGTGTTACTGATTACAGGCCCATATCCAAAATTTCATTTATTCCTAAACCAATGGAATTCTGAGTTAAAAATTTTCTTGAGGACTGTTTTAAAAATGTTATTTTCACTAACCAGCATGGCTTCATAAAGGGAAGGTCAATAACAACAAATTTACTAGTTTATTCTGATTACATTTTTAATTCCCTAGAAAATGGTGTTGACTGTCAAATTTACGCCCATGATCGGTCACCAAGATTTTTGTTTTATTAAATATTGCAAAGTTTATAAGACACCTAAGTGTTGAAGATACTTGTGTTTTAGTTCTCTCTTTATTGCTATTGCACAACACCTCGATTTTCTTTTAAAACTGGAAGAGTAACATTAGTTTTTGATTTAATAAACATAAATTACACTTTATAGACTTCTTCAGTATTACATTTTCGGCTTTTTTTTTTTCATGCAAAAAGTTCTACACAATCCTTAAACTGATTCCAGTGCTTTTGCTATTATTTCTTGCATATTAGTTGGGAAATTTCAACTTACTCTTTCATTTTCCAAATAGTTAATCAAATTTTGTATGATTGTTTTTGCTTGGGGGACTCAAAGTACCAGAAAATTGCCTTTTATTATTCGAATTGACAAATTTGTCACTTCAACTTGTTAAAGTCACAAAATAGACATAATATGTTCATCACAACTTTTTAGAACCACTAAAAATTATAAGTTTATTCCTTTTTCTCATGCTAAAATTATATACGTCGTCTATCCTACGGATTTTACCACGAACTACAAACCGAATTTTTGTTTTTGGTCAGACAAACTATGCAATGATTTCTATATCTTATTTATCGTTAACGTGTACAATACCTTCTTTTTTTATTCCTAATTATTATATTTTTATGTTTCCCTCCCGTTTCTCAAATCGCCAAACATTTGAATATTTCGTTATAGACAATAAAATACGAAATTATGTTAGAACAAACCTAATATGAATTTTTTACCAGGTGTGTATCTAATAAACCAATATACCTATTTTCCATTGATATTTTTAGCAATATTAAACAAAGGTAGACACATCAGATTGGTCGAATGACAATAAATACAAATCCATGGTTATATATTTAAATGATGGTATACTTTTTAGGCAGGTTTGAAGAGTTCTTCGCAAATACCCTGTTTGTTATTTGGACGCAACATTTAAATAGTATTTTACTCTTAGTAATGCATAGCATTAAACTGAATACTGTTTATAATACCGTAAAATTGTATATTGTAAACGTTGAAAACTTATATTGTTAACACGATTTCTTTTACCAACTGTCGTTGGTATTTAGTTGAGTTTTTATATATTTGATCTAAATCAAAGTTTTAATAGGTTATTTATTTTATTTACTAAGTGATATGGGTAAAAACACAATTTTAAAGCAAAAAAACCATTAAAACCATATATTCAGTAACTTTTTTTTATTGTAACAAATTAATGTAGATTACATTTTACTGTTAGTAGGAAATAGATATTTTATTCAATTCTTGATTTTTTTGTAGAATTTTGTCTATACAGTTTAACTTCAGTTCTTGTGGTTACCTCATGTTCCTTTGTTCTACGAATATTCTTTGATATAATTGGTATTGGCTTGGACTCTTTAAGAATCATATCCTTAATGGTATTAAAATTAACAAGTTGTGATGCTGCATAGTTTATGGAAATACCCTTAACTTTACAAATTACTTCCTCTCTTTGCGTTTTAGTGAAATACACCTTAAAAGAGTATTTTTGGACCGCCAGAGACAAAGGATGGAATTAGAACCGTAACTATCTAATTCATCAGTCAAATCTCCAATAAACGGTCCTGCGGGTAAATCAAGTTCGCCACTTCTAGAGAGATATATTACAGAATCTGTACAGGACTAATACAGGACTCTATTGTCAAGACGTTCGAGATTACTTAAACGTGCCCGGGCTGTGACGTAAACCGCATTCACTACATTTACTGTAGGTAGAGAATTAACAGTTTTCTTCGGTGTATTCATAATTTACCACCAATGTCTGGAGGAAGTGTTGAAGTATGCGGAAAAAGGTTACAAAAATGCGTGAAATATGGAAATATCAAGTTCAGAGATTTAACAAACATTCTGGACAAGAGGGTTTATTTACTGCTATGATAAACAAGATTATTAAAATTAAACAAGAAGCAAGTGATTGGCGTACATATTTTCAAACAGAAGAACAAAAGTTAAATTATATTGAAGACTTTTTTGATAAGGAAGATGTTAAATAAGAACGTGGCAATATTGTCGCAATTTCGGTTTAAGGTCCTAGGCTAAGTTAATATTGAACAGTTTCCGTGGAAAATTTGGACAACGAGAAAATCAGCCAAAAACTAAAATATTAAACCAACCTTCGGAATTTTTCACTATGTTTAGTGATCCAGCTATTTATATAAACAGCGACATTGCTATTAACGAGAAGACATTGGTGGTAAATTATGAATACACCGAAGAAAACTGTTAATTCTCTACCTACAGTAAATGTAGTGAATGCGGTTTACGTCACAGCCCGGGCACGTTTAAGTAATCTCGAACGTCTTGACAATAGAGTCCTGTACAGATTCTGTAATATATCTCTCTAGAAGTGGCGAACTTGATTTACCCGCAGGACCGTTTATTGGAGATTTGACTGATGAATTAGATAGTTACGGTTCTAATTCCATCCTTTGTCTCTGGCGGTCCAAAAATACTCTTTTAAGGTGTATTTCACTAAAACGCAAAGAGAGGAAGTAATTTGTAAAGTTAAGGGTATTTCCATAAACTATGCAGCATCACAACTTGTTAATTTTAATACCATTAAGGATATGATTCTTAAAGAGTCCAAGCCAATACCAATTATATCAAAGAATATTCGTAGAACAAAGGAACATGAGGTAACCACAAGAACTGAAGTTAAACTGTATAGACAAAATTCTACAAAAAGGAGATGTTTACCAAATGGAAGCTCTGTGTTATACGGATACAAAAAAATCAAGAATTGAATAAAATATCTATTTCCTACTAACAGTAAAATGTAATCTACATTAATTTGTTACAATAAAAAAAAGTTACTGAATATATGGTTTTAATGGTTTTTTTGCTTTAAAATTGTGTTTTTACCCATATCACTTAGTAAATAAAATAAATAACCGATTAAAACTTTGATTTAGATCAAATATATAAAAACTCAACTAAATACCAACGACAGTTGGTAAAAGAAATCGTGTTAACAATATAAGTTTTCAACGTTTACAATATACAATTTTACGGTATTATAAACAGTATTCAGTTTAATGCTATGCATTACTAAGAGTAAAATACTATTTAAATGTTGCGTCCAAATAACAAACAGGGTATTTGCGAAGAACTCTTCAAACCTGCCTAAAAAGTATACCATCATTTAAATATATAACCATGGATTTGTATTTATTGTCATTCGACCAATCTGATGTGTCTACCTTTGTTTAATATTGCTAAAAATATCAATGGAAAATAGGTATATTGGTTTATTAGATACACACCTGGTAAAAAATTCATATTAGGTTTGTTCTAACATAATTTCGTATTTTATTGTCTATAACGAAATATTCAAATGTTTGGCGATTTGAGAAACGGGAGGGAAACATAAAAATATAATAATTAGGAATAAAAAAAGAAGGTATTGTACACGTTAACGATAAATAAGATATAGAAATCATTGCATAGTTTGTCTGACCAAAAACAAAAATTCGGTTTGTAGTTCGTGGTAAAATCCGTAGGATAGACGACGTATATAATTTTAGCATGAGAAAAAGGAATAAACTTATAATTTTTAGTGGTTCTAAAAAGTTGTGATGAACATATTATGTCTATTTTGTGACTTTAACAAGTTGAAGTGACAAATTTGTCAATTCGAATAATAAAAGGCAATTTTCTGGTACTTTGAGTCCCCCAAGCAAAAACAATCATACAAAATTTGATTAACTATTTGGAAAATGAAAGAGTAAGTTGAAATTTCCCAACTAATATGCAAGAAATAATAGCAAAAGCACTGGAATCAGTTTAAGGATTGTGTAGAACTTTTTGCATGAAAAAAAAAAAAGCCGAAAATGTAATACTGAAGAAGTCTATAAAGTGTAATTTATGTTTATTAAATCAAAAACTAATGTTACTCTTCCAGTTTTAAAAGAAAATCGAGGTGTTGTGCAATAGCAATAAAGAGAGAACTAAAACACAAGTATCTTCAACACTTAGGTGTCTTATAAACTTTGCAATATTTAATAAAACAAAAATCTTGGTGACCGATCATGGGCGTAAATTTGACAGTCAACACCATTTTCTAGGGAATTAAAAATGTAATCAGAATAAACTAGTAAATTTGTTGTTATTGACCTTCCCTTTATGAAGCCATGCTGGTTAGTGAAAATAACATTTTTAAAACAGTCCTCAAGAAAATTTTTAACTCAGAATTCCATTGGTTTAGGAATAAATGAAATTTTGGATATGGGCCTGTAATCAGTAACACAATTTATTATACCAGCGTTTTTAAAAAAGAATGAATAATTGAAAGTCTATCTAGTATTTTGACAAGTCGGATAATAATATAATACTTGTTTTTCACTTATTTCTCAAAGTGTTTAGTTGCAAATCATCATTTCGTTACTAGGGGCCCATTCTGTTTTCTTTTTATTATAATAATAGTAATATTTGAAATGATAATTTATCTAAGAGAATAATGGATTTATAAGACTTTTATTCTTGGAGAATGTTGCAAAACTTCTGGCTTCATGGATTTACGCTCAAAAATTTACCAATAAAAATTATGCGAATAAACTATTTTCGAAAGACTGTTGATACAATTTAGATAATAACCTGGGAGTGTTCAGTAAGTATAAAACTCTTGTTAGAAGCAATTGTTTTGTTTTATTTCCATCATTTCTCTCTTCTGTCCCCATTACAATAATTTCAAAGGTACTAATTTAAGTTAAAAGAGGGTGATTTTTTGAAAAAAGGATTTCCTTATACCTTTAAAATAATAGGTACGTTAAAACAGGACAAAAATATTATACAAAGTTGTTCACATATCAAATGTACAACGGTATGTCTACTATAAAATGTCTCTAATATAATAATTTCGATTTGAATTTACGCTTGTTGAATACTGGACATTGGTTCTATAATCTTCATTTCTTGAACAATGTATAGATCAAAATTTAACTTAAAAAATAAATTTCTATATATTTTACATCTATTTATGATAAAGTTTGTCTATATTGTTGTTGTGTTTCTTATGTCTGTGTATGAGAGCACTAGCTGAAAAAGTTTAAACGGCGATGAGTCCATACCTATCTTTTTTTATACGAATGCACAAATAAATACTTTAATGGATACGATGATTGGAACTGACCCCCTCCGTTTTAATTCTTGAAAAAACACAAAATAGCCGAATTTTTGATAAGTTAATCTGCCCACATTATTGAAGTAATTTTTAAACTTAATAAAAGAATAAAACGCGAATTTGCGGAATCTTTTTCTTTTTTTTTATTAAAAACATGGATATCTTACAGTATATTTAAACAACTAATGCTCGTAAAACATTATATTTTTGTATTATACTGTTTAGACTACGATTTGCATGTTTTCTATATTTCTTACGAAAATTGTCGACCGATGGTGTGTCAAACATTTTTGTTTGTTTAGCTAAAATGAGTTTTTATCGCTGGTTGTATTAAAACTTTGATTGTGTCGTTTTTTCTTCGAGTGGTTTTTCGGGTTTTTGTTAATATACAAGGGTACATGCTGAATGCATGGGATTAAAAAAAAGTATGTTCTGTGACGAAGAGGGTGGTGATAAAAAGATACGTGGGTGAACTTTTTAATCTTTGAAATTCTAGGTCTGGTAGAGATTATAGTAACTCTTTGGCTTTTACATACATTTTATTTCTTCTTCTATACATTTTGTCATATTTTTAAACTCTCCGGTTCGATATTGATTTAAAAAGTGACTCACACACATTACAAAAGAGAAAACACTTACAAAAAGTAAAAGTCAGTAGAAATATTTGGGTATTGGAATATTTGGTGATTTGGCTAAGTGGCTAATTGGATATTTGGCGATTAGGATATTATGTATTGAAGTTTTTAGGTGTATGAATGAGTACATGAATTAGAATGTATAGGTAGACAAAGTTACTTCACATCAGGACATAATATATCAATACAAAACAGACACTTAGAAAAACAGATACCCTGCTAGAGGAAATGGAAAACCCAAGCAGAAAAACAATCATTACAGACTTTTATGAACATGTAGTTGATTTTATGCGTTATAATGTACATAATATAAATAAATTAAATAGTAACTAATTGGTTGTATTATTAAATGTTTATTAAAAAATTAGGTTTGCATTACATGTTGATCATATAACAAAAATACGTTAAACAAAGAACATGCACAATTTTCATTATTTGAATAATAGAAACATTTAGGGACGTATTTTCTAAGGGCCGGTTGCTCATCCAACTCTATAATAGGTTTGCTTGAATATTTTCTTAAAAAATCAGCTTTTTCTCTGCCCTTAACGTAAATGGTATCAGCCTTTTCTGTCAAGCTCCGTACAATATCGGCAAATTTGTAAAATGGAGTAAATCCGGAATCCCATTCAATGCAATGATAGTGTTGCATTAACCATTTCGTTTGTTTGTATGCCGCTGGTCTTAGAAAGGCTAGATCAAACGGGGTTTAAAAACATAGTTACTAATTCTATGACCATCGTAGGCAGCAAGTTCATTAGGGATTAGATTATTATTTTCTATCTTGAATGCTTGGAAGTCCACAACCAGACTAGGGCCAGCCATTGTAACTCGGGAACAGTTTTCAAAAAAAAAAACTAAACTAAATAATGTGTGTTGCAGTTGATTTTATCTGCTTCGGGTACTAAACACATAAAGGTTTTCAAAATATTTCAAGGTTGTCCGAAAATATTTAAGAGCACCCATATTCCACATGTAAAATATAAGTATTAAACACATTGAATGAATGTTTTAAAATTTAGATAATCGATTTATTTCACTATAAGGGCAATAAAGGCAAACAGCTGAATTTTCAGATTTTAACTTTTATTTTCAAAATATACAGTAATTTATGCCAATATGCCGTATTTAGTAATTTTAATATTTTCACTTAATAAAAGCTCTAAAAATCACATGATAAACAACATTTGATCCTTGAATTATCCAAATTTACACGTTTTATAAAATTTTGCTAGTTTTATGACGGCACAGCGGATCGCTTGCAACTATTTTTGAAATAGTCTTGGCGTGCATCAATAACATAAAAGGTAGATGCACAAAAAATTGCTTCAGCTACTTTGCTTAATAAACAAAAAATATATTATCTTGAAATAAGTTCGATGGCTTTAGTAGTTTTTGTGTAAACGTGCATGAAACTATTAAAAGGCGATGGCTGATCCTCATTCCTATTGTTTGGTTAAATTGATGGAATCAAGTTGATTATATAAATAAAGAATATCTCTTCATGTACATACAGATGCTTTTTCTATAATTTTAAAACACATGCTATATCCGCTTTTTTTATTACTTACAATGATGAGAGAAAAATCTTGTTTACTACACATTAACTTTTCGTATTTTCGTTGATATAAGGAGTAATAAGCTGTGATGTCTTTTTGTAAATAATATAATTTTAATTTTGAATGTGTAAAAGCACTAAGTTATAATTTTTTCTTCTAAAAATGTAAATAATACAATTTTAATTTTGAATGCGTAAAAGCACTAAGTTATAATTTTTTTTCTAAAAAGCTCTCACTCATCACAGAATAGTACATGGAGAGAGGAGAATGGATTTTAAGAAAGGTTTATCAGAAGTTAACTTTTTATGTATGCTACAACATTATTTGGATAGTAGTCTGATTAAATAAGAGAATATATTTACCGCTAATATGCATTTTTATTAATCCTTAGACATAAATTAAGCATGCATTTTGATACGTATACGACAACAAGAAATAGCAAGAAAATAAATAAATATGTTATAAAATATAAATTTTCCATAAAAAAACGTATTACCTACTGAATGTGATTTTTTAAAATGAATTACAATGACGAAGTAATAATACTTGTGTGCACTTTAATTTTTCTTATCTGCATCAATATTCGGCAACACATGCTTTAAATCTAATTTTCATCCAACTTTGTGGATTGTAATATTTTAGTTATTATATTTCGGATGCGAAACAGCCAAGTCTAGATAAATTAACCCAAATTCATCACCATTAACTAAAAAGATCCTTATACATTTAAGTAATTTTTACCTACTGGTAAAAAAAAGGGATTTCATTCACAAGAGGTAGCATAGATTATCAAAGAAAGAAAAATAACGAGCAAAGAAAGAAAAATTAAGTATGTTTGCAAGCAGTCAAAGTTACCCATACAAAAGGACACTTGCACTCTTTCAATGTTAAATAATCCCATAACAAAGAGCACAGACCCTATTTTAACAACCATAGTAGAGAACGATATATACCTGCACCCCCATTCGATATTTTAGAACAGAATCATGTCAATAAAGAAAAAAATACTTTCAAGGTGTAAAAGGAGTGGCCGCTTAAAGAGTATACAAAACTCAACAACATAAAAACCACCTGCACCCCGAACCAACACAAGGTCATCGTAAATAAAACGTACCTGCACCTCATTCAATATTTTAGAACAAAATTACGTCAATAAAAAATAAAAATTCTTCAAGGTGTAAAATCTAAACACTTGCGTCCGAGTACCTCCAAGGTCGAAAATAAACCCAACCCAATGTCATAAATAAACATCTGCTCAAAAGTGTAGTCAAGGTTACATAAAGGACACCTGCATCCACTATAAAAATAAATCCAAGAATACCTAAATAAAGAACAAAGTAAGAAAAATAGCCAGCGCTCAATATTACCCATAACAAAAGAACAGAGGTATGCCGCCTTCGAAATCACGCATAACAAAAGGACAGCTGCACTCTTTCAAGGTGTGAAATAAACCCAACCCAATGTCATAAATAAACATCTGCTTAAAAGTTTAGTCAAGGTTACATAAAGGACATCTGCATCCACTATAAAAATAAATCCAAGAGTACCTAAATAAAGAACAAAGTAAGAAAAATAGCCAGCGCTCAATATTACTCATAACAAAAGGTCCATGCCGCCTTCGAAATCATACATAACAAAAGGGTAGTTGCACTTTTTCAAGGTGTGAAAATCCCATCAAGGTGTGAAAATCCGATAACAAAGAGACCCAGACCCTATTGTTACGACTATAATAGCTCTTTCAAGGTGTGAAAATCCCATCAAGGTGTGAAAATCCCATAAACACCCTTCGAGAACATGAAGGTATAACAAAACACAAAATATATTACAAATCTAACTTTTGGGAAAAATAATGGTCAAGGTAACATCAATAAAACAGACTTGCATCCCTTTAGATATTTTCGAACAAATAAATGACGACAATAAAGAAATAAAAATACTCCATGGTGTAAAAATTTGTAATGCAACAGTGTCATAAATAAAAGGGTGCCTGCATACCATAAAAATACCCTCGTCCACGACAAGGTAGCACCATCAAAGAGCAGCTCCATCCTTCAAGGTTAAATGAGTCACATAAAAGACACCTGCATACCATAAAAATACCCTCGTCCACGACAAGGTAGCGCCATCAAAGAGCAGCTCCATCCTTCAAGGTCAAATGAGTCACATAAAAGAAAATTGTATACCATAAAAATACCCTCGTCCAGGTGTATGGTCAAGGTCAAATTAACAAAGAGTAGTTGCATCTTTCAAGGTCGAATGAACACCTGCATACCATAAAAATACGCTCGCCCACGTGTATGGTCAAGGTCAAATGAACACCTGCATACCTGTGCTCTCAAGGACACTTCAAGGTCAAATTAACACCTGCACACCTGCGCGGTCAAGGTCACAGGGAGAATCTCAAACGGGGTTTCACCTCTACTGCTCAGTTTAATTCAGTGCTCACAAAAAGTGCTAAACGCTCCTAAAGAAGTTTTCACTTCAAAAAATGCCCATATTATGTTGCACACTTAAACAACCACACTGTATATAGGGGTTTTTGGCACTGGTTGAAACTAGATCGTTTTTAGAGGAGCACTGTGCATAAAGTGGATTATTTAATAAAATTGTATTATAAAGAGCATATCCATTAGATATAATGTTAGTAGACCGCAATAACTGGAAAAAACATTGTAATCGCAAAGTTTTTTCTGAATTCTACAATTCTAGAATTAAATTTATAAATAAATTTTCATGGCTCATTTAACAGTATTATTTGAATTGCACGTTTTTAGATGCACTATACAGAAATAAACAGTTGCTAACTGTTTGTAAAACATACAAAATGAGATTGTTTAACACATTAAGTCCTTAAAATTCCGCTAACTTCTTGACAGTCGGCTTGTTGTCTACCGAAGCATTGTTTGTCTGTTTCATGTCGAGATAATTAGAAAACCAGAGCATGAAGGACCTCCACCCAGAAAGTTCAGTTGTCGAACTCATACTAATTTGGAACGGTACTTATATATAATATATGTGTATTTGTGCAAATTGCATTTTGTCATTATTCATCACAAACCACAAGGGAACACAATTATTGAATATTAATTTTATTTAATATTAAATTTTGTTAAGAGTAAACTCTGGTTATTGACCTTTTCTTCTAGAAATAGCAGGATTGCTTCCCTAAAAGCTTTTCTTAAATGCTCCAAAACATAAATTGAAATTTTTATCTTACTTCGGATCAAATTCCACATAGAGACGCAATTACACGATCAATTTGGAAGAAAGCAGCTCTTATTTTTACTGAAAGCTTTTTAACGGACTGTTAGAAACAGAGAACATATTTTCGTATTAGGGAACAAGATGGACGATTAGGATTATTAATTATTGTCGGCTTCTGTCGCAGTTTCTTCCGATACGAGAGCTAAGACGTAATTATTAGGATGAATTGACAAAGATAATAAATTGGAGATCCAAATATCACTAAATAACAAGATTTGAAAAAATTTGTTGTGTCTGGAAATGTTTATTATTTCCTTTATTCCGCAATAATGATCAAATATTGATTTGTGTTGCAAATACAAGAAAAACGAAAATCAGAAAAAGCTGTAAGTAACTTATTTATTTGATGTTTGAAGGTGGTAGAAAATAAAGTAATATGAAGTTATAACTCCATAGAATAGGGCATGATTCAAACTTTTTATTACAGAGCATCTAACCTTTGCAACAATCCGGAAAACCTTAATATTAAAATTTCAAACATCAAAAAAGATTTAAAATAAAATGGTTACCCTGAAACCTTTGTAACTAATACCATCTCGAAACTTAAAAATCGCGAAGTAAAAACTAATACAGAAACGAAAGAGGAGCAAGCATTTCTTACAACACCTTATGTCAAGGGGATTTCTGAAAAGATTAGAAGGATAACCAGCCTTTAAATCCGGAAATACGCTAAGAAGCTTTCTTACAAAAGTAAAATCCCTCCGTAATGAAAACACAAAAAATTGTATTGATCAAATTCCTTGCGAGTGTATATGGCGAGTCGTACATTGAAGAAAAAAAATACCTCTTCTCGTACGAGTTAAAGAACATCTGAAACATACTAACAGAGATGAAACTTCGAGATCAGGTATAGCGGAACATGTATGAAGAAGCCCAGGTTTTGGACACGGAACAGTACTGGAGAAAACGAAAATTCAAAGAAGCAGCTTTCTTGAATCAAAATACCTATATATTTAGTAAACCAAGTAAATAGATATCCCCAATATTTGGAAGCCTCTTCTTGTCCAAAACCAACAGCTCAAACTTCATTACACATGGATAGTATTTAAGACAGTACCTATATCCTTAGAATTATAATTTAGTTTAAGTACACTTGAAAACGGTTAGAGATACTAACTAACCGAAGCGTTGTGTTAAGTAACAAAATAAAGACATTGGAAGCCCCACATGGTATTTTTTTTGTTATTTATTTAAGGTTGGAAAAACAAATCCAAAATTTTATCCATGTTAAAAGGTACCTACCGTCAGGTAATTAATGATTTTATATCAAAATTTCCATAACAATATTTTTGATTAGAAATTCGTCTGTAACTATGTGAAATTAAAAATCGTCCCACCATATGTATCAGTTAAAATGTATTACAAAGATATGATAGATAACGGTAGCTCATTTATAAACTATCAAAACTACAACAGATAAGGTTGTATCTATTAATAATAAAATTAAATGAAAACAAGTTGGGCTTTTACTTCCAAGGTAAATACGTATTATTCATAAACATTAACAGTACATCTAAACTATGACTTATAAGACAGCATTTATATCATTAAGTTGTATCCACCTTCAAAGATCCATACTATAACCTCAAAAAATAACCGCTTTGTGTTTTTTATTTCATTATTGGTAGAACTTCCATAAAATAATGGTTTTATTTTAAATTTTTTTCTTAATCTGAAAATACTTAAAATGCCTGCAATATTTTTTTAAGACTAAACGAACGAGTATTTCGAATCGAACATTGGAGAAACAAAAAAACCTTTTTCCGTACGAGTTAAAGAACATCTGAAACATACTCAAAGAGGTGAACCTTCGAGATCAGGTATAGCGGAACATGTATGGACCAACCAACATAATATCCAGTGGTCAGAAGCCAAGGTTTTGGACACGGAACAGCAGTGGAGAAAACGAAAATGCAAAGAAGCAGCTTTCATGAATCAAAATACCCATATATTTAGTAAACCAAGTATAGATATCACCAATATCTGGAAGCCTTTTTTAGTCCAAAACCAACAGCTCAAACTTCACACTCCAATAAGCACGTAGCGGAGTCATCAAGCTTCATTGCACATGGATAGTATTTAAGACAGACTTGAAAACGGTTAGAGATACTAACTAACCGAAACGTAGAAAGTAACAAAATAAAGATAATGGAAGTCCGACAAGGTAATTTTTTGATATAAGGTACTTCATTGTCTACCACATTCAAACAAGTGTAATTTTCTTAGGCTGGATCAGTCGTCGTGTATTCATAACTTAACTGACGAAAACCAATTGAACCTGACTGTATATATTTTTCGATGAACTACAGTGAAGTCCGCTTATAACGAACCCGTTTATAACGAACTTCCGGTTAATACGAACCATTTTCCCTTACATGAAAAATCATCCATAAACACCCATACTTTTTTTATCGGTCCGCTTACAGCGAACTTCCGAATATAGCGAACCTATTTTTACTAATTTAGAATATGTATATCGACGTTGTGGTCTATGGTCAGCGCAGCGGCCTCACAGATCGTAGGCCCGGGTTCCATTCCCACTGCCGGCAACGTCGATGTTAAATTTGGAATTTGGTTTAAGAGGTTGCGCCGTCTTTCGGAAGAGACGTTAAACTGTGGGCCCCGTGTCATGGATGTTGGCACGTTAAAGAACCCTACCCTCGACAAAGAGGGATTCGGCAAAATTACCAGATAGTATGTGACAAATTCCCTGGCTTCGGTGATTGGCCTCGTTGCGGAAAAAGGCCGACGTAAAATAAATAAATAAAAAAAAAAAAAGAATATGTATTTTTCTTTTAAAACGAACTCGTCTCGATTTCCAGACGACTGGTAGCGATGATTCATCGGCCGAACGGCCGGAGATCGTGGGACTTCCCCGACTCTATTGGTTGAGTATAGTAATGTATTCATTTGCGATCGCTGCTTTGCTTTTGTCAAGTTACGTAAATGAAGCGCCATAAAATGGAAAAGCAAAAACGTAAAGCTTTTACACTAAACCAAAAGTATGAGCTAGGTAATTAAAAAAATATAAAGTGGAGTGAAACAAATTAAAAGAAAATTTTGTGACTTCAGTTTTAACGAATACGTGAGCATTGATCATGGCATTGCAGCAAGAGAAATGTTGACCGATGAGCAAATTATGGACGCCTTAACCTCAAACACGAGTTTAAGTGATAATGAGGAAGATAATTGGTACCAATAATAAAAACCAAAAAAAAAGGAACAAAATTTATTCATTACTGGATATAACGAATTTCGGATATAACGAACCATATTCTGTTCATTTTTGAAGTTCGTTATAAGCGGACATTACTGTAGTTGCAGAAAAAGTATAATATTACTTGGATGAGGTGACTCCGCCTACGTGCTTACTGAACTATGAAGTTTAAACGGTTTATTTTGAGTAATGAAGAGCTTTTTCAGATGAAGCATCAATACTTGGGTCCGACAAGGTAATTTTTTAATTTTTTTCATATTTAGGACTAAACTTAGTCGGTTCCACGTTGTTTTACTAATTAAGATAATCCCACAATGTTTTAGAACCATTATTCGCGAGTAATATAACAATCATCATCAATAATAATTATAATATTTTAAGTGTTTTCCGTTTTTTCAAAATTCTTTGGTTGTGTTAATTATCGATCGATCGACTTCATTCGCTCCAATTTTTGCCATATACCCTCATGTACCTACGCAGTCTATGCAGACTTCTATATTCTATTTAAAATTGTGAAAGTTATACTTTTATGCAAATCCCATCAAATCCGTTATTGTTTATTTATTTATAATAACTTTAATTTGCTATTCTTAACGCGGAGTTCAGTTTGCATATAGATTATTTTCTTTTTTATTTCTTGAAAAAAAAAATCGAAAATACACTGTTACCTGAATAATTAAACTCCATGCAAAAGTACCCGCACGTGAGATTATTTCGTATTATTTTACCATTACTGGTTGAAATACAATGGAATTGTTTTAAACAATTATTATAGATTGATTTGAAAGATAAGTTAACGTTATATGAAGATGTTGGCATTATTTACGAAAACCTTTGATTTGCGAAATTGGGTGCATTTAGTATGGTCGTATGCCGTCTTAATAGCAGGAAATGTTTTTACTGTAACAAGACTGGTGTAGCTTAAAATATATCAAAAAGCGGGGTGAATATAAGAATTTATTATAAAGTAAGATAAACGTCCAGATGACCAGAATACTTCCATTGTTTACATTATTAATTTAAAACTGTGCCGCAAGAAAACGAGGAAGTATTTAATTAGTAAGATTAAGAAACAGATTAACTTTACGAGATAGATTTAAATGATTAATAGTTATAACATCTTGTACACACATGGAAAACCAAAAGGCTTGGCTTGCAAGGAAAGTAAAATCTAACGGTAGTAGTAGTAGTAGTAGTAGTAGTAGTAGTAATAGTAGTAGTAGTAGTAGTAGTAGTAGTAGTAGTAGTAGTAGTAGTAGTAGTAGTAGTAGTAGTAGTAGAAGGAACATGTTTTATTTAGCAAAAAGCTTCAATTAAATATGTTTTAATACATTTTTTTAAACAACATTTTTATAGATTTATTTTTAATTTTAAAACGGAACCTTCTTTTAACAAAAAACAGACAGAAAAGTTAAACATTTTGCAAATTCTGTATCAACTATTACGTACCATTTTGTTTTTTAAATAAATGTAATTTTAACGTTTTTTTTTAAATAGTTTTAATGATATTTGAGATTTAATAGAATTTTCCAAATTATTATATTCTATCAAACCTTTATGAAAAATATACTTATATGCTGATGTTTTAGATACTCTATCCGCAAAAAAAATATTGTATAATTATGATGGTCATGATCCAAAGAACAAAATATTTTTAAACAATCAGGCAATAAATTATTTTTAATTTTATGTATAAAGATACATACTAAATAAGAATTAAATTTCTGACATTCAACCAATTTAAATTTTTTAACATAAAATTTATTTTTGAATATTTGTCACAATTTAAAATAATCCGCATTGCCTTATTTTGTAAAATTTGTAATTTGTCACATATTTCCTCACTAGCACAATATAAAATGGAAGAACAATAAAGAAAATGTGGTAATATAATAGTATTAAATACAGTTTTTTTTAGAAAACAAACTTAAATTAGAGATTAGATTAGATTCTTTTAAAATAACCTACTTTTCTGGCAATCTTCGATATGATACTTACAAAATAAAATAATAAAAAAAAATTAATTTTGAAGCAATAATTATTCCTAAATATTTA
This sequence comes from Polydrusus pterygomalis, assembly GCA_963969555.1. Lineage (NCBI taxonomy): Eukaryota > Metazoa > Arthropoda > Insecta > Coleoptera > Curculionidae > Polydrusus > Polydrusus pterygomalis. The sequence goes on from OZ018379.1 coordinate 12,095,473, forward strand.
AAACTGTTCACTAATTCCAATTTTTCACCATCAATTACAACATTTATATTTTGACAATAATTATTACCCACAACCATACATTTAGTTTTTGAAATATTTAATTTTAAATTATTTACTTTTAGCCAATTTAATAATATATTTAACTCAGAATTTAGAGTATTTAGACCATCAAAAATATTTAAAACGTTAATGTAAATTAAGGTGTCATCAGCAAACATTTGTAACTAACACATTTTTAAAACTAAAGGCATATCGTTGATATATAAAATAAATAATGTTGGACCTAGTATACTTCCTTGAGGAACTCCTATATTATTTATTTTTTTATTTGAATATGTTTTTGAAATTTTTGTGTTTTGTGATCAGTTACTTAAATAATTTTTAAACCATTTATAAACGTTTCCACGAATACTATACTGATACAATTTACTCAATAATCTAGCCCTGTCAATTGTTTCGAATGCCCGCTTAAAATCCAAAAATACAGCAATAACATTTTCCCCTTGATCAATGGTTCTCTTCCACGTCTCAATCACACATTGAATGGCTGTCTCTGTAGAGTACCTACCCTTTTCGAAAACCAGCTTGAAATGGAACTAAAATTTTGTTGGCATTAATGAATTCTAATAACTGTTCATATACGACTTCTTTTAATAATTTCTCAACATCCCATACAACGGCGTCTTTTAGTGTTTTTTACTTTTGGCACTGGTGTAATGTAAGAACATTATTAGGTAAAGTACGAATATAAATAAAGTAATAACTACCCAGTAATACGAGCTTTTACAATTCGATAATCAAATAAACATAATTTGGTTTTTAATAGCTCAAAATAATCATACTAAATAAGTCTCTCTAAGTTTAAGATGTAGAAAAATATTCCTTTTCCCTTTTTAAATAAATCAAACTTTTATGCTTATAAATATCAAAAACATATTTTTAAGCAAACACTAATATACTGAAATATTAGTTAAATTAAAATAATTTAAATAACTAATAAATATACCCTCATTACTAACAGAAAAGTTTGTTTATTAATTACCGTGCATAGGTATTTAGATAGTTAAATTTTAATTGGTCAGTGTCACCAATTTTATAGTCATATTATATTAGAAATTTGACATATGAGAACTTTGATTCTTCCTTTTGGACTATGAAATCAAAATAATATTGAATGCTTATTTTTTTAATCAAATTAAATTTTTTTAATGCTATTTGTTAGAAATGTTTCTTCAACTGTATTTCAGAATTAATTCCATGCATGATGCATACCGTGCGAGCAAAAATTATTTGCATCAAAGAGGGCCTTGCATCTAAGGACGTAATGCTTAGCCGTAGAGCTTAATACCTGTTGGGTGTCAATAACTACCTGAATTAACAATCAATCAGTTATTCCGTCATCTTTGACAGTCGTTACAAGTACACATTTTCCTAACGTTGCTTTTATTGCTGGGGATTTTTATCATTGCCTTAAAAGAACCGTGGCTGTGTTTATGGAAACAGGTTCTATTCAACACAAAAAAGGAGCAGGAAGACTATCTGTAAGAACAGAAGAACTTGTTGCAAACGTTCGTGAAATAATGCAAAATACGCCAACAAATTGTATAATACGCATGTCCCAAGAAGTGGGAAAATCTAATGGAACATGCAGGACTATTCTTAAGAAGCAGCTAAATTTATTTCCTTATAAAGTGCCTGTATTCCAAGAAATACAAGCCGCAGATTTTGAAAGATGCAGGAATTACTCTCAATTGTTTACCCAAAATTTATTGGAAAAAAATTATTTATTAGACCTGACATTTTTTTCGGATGAAGCCTGGTTCCACCTCTGAGCGTGGCGGTGGCCAATTTCAGCAATTTATGTAATTATTTTTCTTTTTCTTACTTTGTTAATTTTGTAAACAACAAAAATATATTTGCATTTGTCTACCTAATTATTTTATTACTCATTAGTTTGGCATATAATGTCATAAATAATATGAATTTGACAAAATTTTAACCTAGATTTGGTTAGATATATCGTCACCATATCATTGTGATCTAAACCAAGCCCTACGTTTTTCAATCCAAGCCCTCTTTGATGCAAATAATTTTTGCTCGCACGGTATAAGTACCCTTCACAGTCAATGGTATGGCGTTTCGAAAGGTTTTTTAATATAAACTAGTAAATTTTTAAACCTTTAAAAATGAAACTTACCTCCGCCACTTTAAAATGTCGTCAGCATCTGAAAAAAAAATTATTTATTTATTTAATTTGTGCTAAACAATTTCAATAAATATTATAGATATTAAAAGAAAATTATCAACTTAGATAAATCACGAGAATTATTGATTTTGTCCATTTTTAGAAATGAATCACGGCTAATGTCATCGCTGACAACTGCTATACAATCGGAAATTAAAAGCCAAGACTTGGCACTACCAAAGATGGAAATTGCAGACACAATCATGATAAATTAATGCAGTGGCATTTCTTCGGTTCTTTTAAATTTTTATATAAAACAAAGCGGCAGTTAATTTAGCTAGTCCATACTGAGAGAAAGACTTTTCAAACCTAACACCAAATTAAATACTAATAGATATATGTTTGTATAGCATGTCCTCTAAGGAGATTATAAGATATATAATTCCTGAAAAACTGTGAGCAATCTGGTTACTGTACCTCATAAATACAGACCAACTGCAGGCAAGCTAAGACCGCTGGAAAACATCCTTTCCTAACAAAACGTACATTATACTTATTACGACGAATAAAGAAATGGTCAAATAAGACTGTAGACTAGAATAGTTTCTAATCAAAAGCCGATGTGTACTAAACCACCTGTTAGGAGTTTTGACGGTACACTGACTGCTGAGAAGCACTGATCAGTGTTGATGAAGACACCAATCTGCGCTAAATATCTGGAGGAGGCGGAAAGGACTGCGCTACAATCCTCTGCTAGCTGTCAGGCTCTGGGAAGAATTGGGTTTGATTCGCTGATATAGATCGATCCGTATCGATCTAACTGATTGTAACTGATCTGACCTCTGTTCGGTCGCCAGTTCCCTATTATTGAGTGCAACGCAACACGAAAGGCGGGGAGAGGCATTTTAACCGAATAACATTGTATTGAACATCGAAAGGTAAACATCGATATCGCCATCGATGTTTATGACCTCTAACATCGATGTCAAAAACATCGAACATCGGTTACAGAACATCGATGTTTTAAAAACATTGATGAACATAGTTCAGCACTAATCCCAAGTGAACCTGGGAAATTACAGAATCACCAAAATCACATCAGTTTTTGTTTTCTTTGCTTTATGGTTTTGGAAGTTATAGTTTCATTCTGTCCCTGTTTTTAGATTTTCGGTGGGTATTTATTAGTATTCTTTGATGATGCCTTTTTTCAAGAAAATTAACTGTGATGTAAAAGTAGAAATGATACGTTTTTTTGAACCCATCTGCTAGGTAAATAATATTTCCTGTATGTGAATGAGATTAGTGGAAATAAAATATGTTATAGTCCCCCCCTTTATAAAATACTACAACGCTACTCTCTGGCTAATTTTTGAACATGATATGAGGTTAAGTCAAGATCGAAACCCAAACGAACATCTGACATGATCAGATCGATCCAAATCTCTGTCCCAATCGAATATGGCTCAGATATTAGTGTCCTGGCCTGGACCGACATACTTGCCTTCATAAGAAGATCGGCAAGGTGGAGGACAAGAGGGTGGGCAAAAATAACTAACTTGCTATGTTTCGGAACCCTCCCTAACTACTAAGCATTTTTATAATATAAAAATTCGGTTTCTTGTGTATATTTATGTTCTTTTTAGATGTTCAAAATCCGCCCACGTATAAAATGTTAGCCCTGACCTGCGGCAGAGCCAGACATTCTTTGATCCCCTAAGAGTGTTTTTCGCTCCCCTTCGTGTCATATCATTTTTCTATAATAGAATCGTAAAAATCAATAAATTGACGTGTACGGTTATTTTCTCTGTTTTATTGTGTACCAGCAAATGTATCAGCTTCCTGCTTATGTTGACAAATATTAATAATACTACAGGATTATTTTCAATTTTTTCATTTCAAACCTTTTATTAATCGGTAATATCATCTGACAATAATGACAATTATACAATAACAAACAACGGCTTCATTATGATTTATTAATTCAATAATCTTTTACCTTTTCACAGACAATTAAACTCAAAACACAATAAACGTTTTGATATATCCGCACCCATTAAAATAATGACAATACTTTTCCTTGCGCTGGACTGTCATGTCTTTAGATACGCTTCAATCGTTGGCGGACATTTGCGCGCCGCTTCCACTTAAACATTGCCGAATTGTTAAATGAACGGCAAATCGTAATCTAAAAAAGTGTGCTTAATTTATTTACTTAACAGCACAACAATATTTCTTTAATTAAATACAGCAATGTCCGCCTGTAACGAAATTTGCGAACTTTCGTTTATATCGAACCAAATCTATAAGTAAGAACGAAAATTTTTCGCAAATAACGAACCCTATTATATTATAACGAACTTTCGGTTAAAACGAATTTTAAATTTTGATATGATCGTACGATTTTTCTTTTATAACGAACCTAAAACGTTATTTTACCGCTCACTTAACCAGGGGATTCACCGAATTCTTGTGATGGCACATAATATGAGCCTGTGGGCCGCCGCCGCAGGTTCGTTTCGTCAGTAATCATTTGGCTGGAATAAACTTCATTCATATGGCATGGCAGATGGTATCAAAACAAAATTTTTTAAATTGTTTTCAACACGGTGGTTTCCTGAAGGTAGAAAATTATTTTGATTCAGACGATGACCTGCCATTAGCCGAATGGCTGAAAAAAGTTGGCCAGGAACATGATAACAATATTCTAGACAATTTTCCTTGTTCTGAAAATGAGTTCAATGACTTTGTCCACATTGATGATAATCTTGTAAGAGTCGAGTACTTGGATGATGATGCCATTGCCGCTTCTGTGTCTTCTTCAGTTTGTATCGATGACGATGAGAAGGCGGGAGATGAAGAATCTGTGAGTACAGAATTAAGACAAGTTCCGACCACATCAGCATATTGACAACGTTCGTTATTTCCTTCAGTCACGAAATACTCCGCAAAGTGTTCTTAATCGATTAGCCGAAGTAGAATTACATATTAATGATATTCATTTCACAAAAATAAATCAAACTAAAATAAAAGAATTTTTTATATTAGACTCTTAAAAACAGTTATTAATGTATCAACTTATTACAAACCATTTTTTATGTACCTTCACATGTACAATATATACAGTGTCACCAATAAAGTCCGCATCATATGGGATTTTTTTTTATTAATAGCTTTATTCAAAATTTGACTTTGGCATCAAGTTCTGCTTTGATCGAGATGAAAATTAAGCAAAAAAATAGTAGTCACGTGATTCGCCTTATCTGTCAAATTTTAATTTTTTCCAAAAAATAATTCAAAAGTAGGGTTATTTCTGAAAATATCGAAAAAAGTTATTAAAAAAAGTTTTTTTAAATGCAGTTTCTAGCCCACATGCAAAATTTCAGCTGCATAAGATAATTTTGATTTTTTACTTATATTTTGTAATTTGCAGCACTTTTGCAAAATAAGACTCAACGCAACCTACATAAAATTTCTTAGTTTTGACAATGCTTTATTTCAGATACATTTTCTTTAAAGTAGCGCCATATTAAATGCGTGTTTTTCTACAAAATCAAAATTGGGCTATTAAAATTTGGTCGCATGTGATGCAAAGTTTATTTGTTTTGGACCCTATATAAGGTAACTTCATAAAATAAGTATTTTTGAAAACGTAGTTTGTGTCTGAAAGTAAAAAATAAAAAATAAAGTAAAGGGGTTTTAAATTAAATCGTTGAAAATAGATAAACTTTACGTTAAGTTAAACTAAAATTTATGTTCCACTTAATGAACAATTTACTGATGACACTGTCTTCTTTTTTGTCTTAATATTAAGGTGTATTACTTTCAAACACAAACTACGTTTTCAAAAATACTTATTTTATGAAGTTACCTTATACAGGGTCCAAAACAAATGAACTTTGCATCACATGCGACCAAATTTTAATAGCCCAATTTTTATTTTGTAGAAAAACACACATTTAATGTGGCGCTACTTTAAAGAAAATGTATCTGAAATAAAGCATTGTCAAAACTAAGAAATTTTATGTAGGTTGCGTTGAGTCTTATTTTGCAAAAGTGATGCAATTTACAAAATATAGGTAAAAAATCAAAATTATCTTATGCAGCTGAAATTTTGCATATGGGCTAGAAACTTCATTTAAAACAACTTTTTCCAATAACTTTTTTCGATATTTTCAGAAATAACCCCACTTTTGAAATATTATTTGGAAAAAAATAAAATTTGACAGATAAGGCGAATCACGTGACTACTATTTTTTTGCTTCATTTTCATTTCGATCAAAGCAGAACTTGATGCCAAAGTCAAATTTTGAATAAAGCTATTAATAAAAAAAAAATCCCATATGATGCGGACTTTACTGGTGACACTGTATGTGTACATATGTATGTATATTAATAAAAATACCCCATTTTTAATATGTATCAGCATTCATCGTTTATTGCGAACTTAGCTTATAACGAACCCGGTCCCATGAGGTTCGTTATAACCGGACATTACTGTATTTCAAAAATAGCTGCAGGTATTCGGCTGTCACATAATATCAGCATTAATATGGATAGGTAAAGGTTGAAACGTTATTGTGAGATAGTATATTTATATTTTAGGTATTTTAGAACATGAAATGAAAAAAACGCGGTGGCGCACTGATAACCCAAACCCAACTTTAGATACGGTTCGAGTGATACCTGCCCAGTGCCCATTCTTTCTAATGAATTTGTATTCATGTTGGATAATGCGTTTTATTTGTACGACGCCGTGTGCGACTTTTGAACCAACAACACTTCATTTAACCTAAAAAAAATTAGATCCGCCGCCCCCAATTTGAAATGAAATACCTTCTATATATCAATACGGCCATGATGTATAGCTTTGATGCAATTTTTTTTATAGAAGTCTTTATAGATAATTTTGTAAAAGGCGAGCAATATTTGTTACCACAAACCCAAACAAAAATTATTCAGAATTTTCATAGGATAACAAAAATGCTACCATTGATAATTTTGAACATCTACAAACAGTACTTTTAAGGGCACAGTTCTCAAGGTCGATCATTTATCAAGGAGACCTATAAATGGCTTGAATGCAGGTGTAACTTCAGGAACCTTGCAATTATTAAAAAAAAAATAATTAGTATTTAATTTTGGAAGGGCTGTTCAGGGAGGCATTGACGAATAGTAAGCCGGTGCTTTTTTCCAAATAAAATCACAGAAACTTTTAAAAAAGCAGTTTTTTGGAACCACTTAAATTGCCACAATTTACCTTAAAATCCTTGTAAACACGTCGCTTTTCAGAACTGAAGTAAAAACAACAATTTTTACTGGTAACACGATATTTTCTAATCTATCTAGATGTCATCTCTCCTAAGAATTCTAGATAATATGTGTTTGTTTTGACAGGAAAGGGGTCGTAATTGCACAAAACACGAAAGCAAACAAAACTATGACCGGCTGACTAACATCAGCCTTGCCTGTCAATAGTTAAACAAATCGAATTTTGCAGTTAAAAGCTAGAAAATGGCGTCGTTAATCCCACCTTAAGAAAATTCCCGTTTACGCCCCCTAGGAGCCAACCTGTTAACTTAAAAACAATTTCCAAGAACGGATTTTTTCACTATAATGGAATTTAGCACGTCATCCCATTATTGGCGCAATTCTTTAATTTGCCACTCTTGAGGTCCATTATATCGTTATCTTTGTTTCGATAGCTTAAATGAGGAGACTAGACGCGAGTATTATTCAGGTAGATCCGGCGGGTCGACCTTCCTTAATATATACAGGGTGACAATTTAAAAACTTGAAATGGCCATATCTAAGGAACGAAAAACTGAAGAAAAAAACGCAAAAAACAGTTTCTATAAAACGAAGGGGGAACAAAAACAAGCGTATTATCCCACCCTTATCTGCAACCCCTTGGACAGGGTGAGATACACCCCTAAAATCTTAAATAGAAAGGGGGCTAGAGTGATACATCATTTTGAAGCTCTTGAAAAATGCTTTCCAATGGTACCATAGAAAGCTACATTTCAGGAAATTCTTCTCTGTTTACTTAGGAAAACAATAAATGAAAACACAATTTTGAAATTTTTTATTATTATTTAATTAAACGTTCAAAATGATTTCCGTGGTTTTGAAGACAATAATAAAGCCTACTTTTAAATTCTTTACGTACATTTGCAAATGTTTCTCTGAATATAGCACGGCATTTCTGAACTATTCTATGCTGAAGTTGCTCTAGTGACTCAGGCTGCGTTTTAAAAACCACAGATTTTAGGTGGCCCCACAAAAAGAAGTCAAGAGGTGTTAGGTCCGGGGATCTAGGTGGCCATTCAACAGGACCTCTTCTTTCAATCCACTGGTTGGGATAATTATCATCCAACCACTGCCTAACGGGAACTACATAATGCGGAGGTGCTCCATCCTGTTGGAAATGTAATAAGCGTTCTTCTAAAGATAAATTTCCGAGTATGTCCCTCTGATTTTCTAATTCTCGCACTATTAGTGGTTCGATATATACCTCTGTAGCATTTCAGCATACCTGTCGCCATTTAAATTTCCTTGTATAAATATTGGGCCGATAATACCATCTCCCAATATACCAGCCCAAACATTAATTTTCTGGGGGTACTGGGTCTGCCCTTCTCTAAATACGTGGGGGTTTTCGTCATTCCAGTAACGACAGTTTTGCTTATTAACACGCCCATTTAAATAAAAGGTACACTCATCACTGAAGCAAATATTTTTAACTAGTCAAGGTTTTGCCGTAATTCTATCTGTCAGTATTTCACAAAACTGAATTCTTCTGTCCGGGTCGTCGTCACCAAGTTCTTGCAGTATGTGCAGTTTATAGGGATAAAACTTATGAAATTTAAGTACCTTTCTTATTGATTCACGAGATAATCCAGTTGCTACAGCTGCTTGACGAGTTGATAAAGTTGAATTCATTGCAAACTGCCCCAGAATTTCAATTTGCGCTGCTTCGTCGGCTAGTCTCGGTTGATTTCTCTTTTTATTCGCGACAGAACCAGTTTCTTCAAATTTGGCTACTAGTTGGCGAACATACTCCGGGCTTACATTTTGACCTGGATGCCTTTCGTTTAAACGTTGAGCTGTCCTTAAGAAACATTGATCCTGGGAACCATAAATGAAAATAATTTCTACTACGTTCAGCTGTGCTGTACACCATTGTTAAAGATAAGAAGTGCTGCTTTTCGTTTAAACTGAACCGAAAGCCAACTGTTCTTAAAATAATAATACTAGTACAAGTTACTTTTAAAGTAAATTCTGTGATAATAAAATGCGAATATTTATAAACAAATTTTTTTTTTCGACAAAAAAACCATAGCAAATAAACCAAAACAAAATACCTAGGCTTAAAATGTTTAGAATTCTTAAGGGATATCTCTTAATATGCCAGGATATTGGTAGCAATCATTTTGAACATTTAATTAAATAATAATAAAAATTTTCAAAATTGTGTTTTCATTTATTGTTTTCCTTAATAAACAGAGAAGAATTTCCTGATATGTAGCTTTCTATGGTACCATTGGAAAGCATTTTTCAAGAGCTTCAAAATGATGTATCACTCGACCCCCCTTTCTATTTATAATTTTAGGGGTGTATCTCACCCTGTCCAAGGGGTTGCAGATAAGGGTGGGATAATACGCTTGTTTTTGTTCCCCGTTCGTTTTATAGAAACTGTTTTTTTGCGTTTTTTTCTTCAGTTTTTCGTTCCTAAGATATGGCCATTTCAAGTTTTTAAATTGTCACCCTGTATACCTTGATGGTATACTGGGTACATGGTCCTCTAGGTTCCTCTCAATTTGCTTACAAATTACACTGATTTTTACATTTATTCCGGCCTTTAACATATATCTATAGAAGTAGTCCGAGATAGTCTTATTTGTTGTCATTCGAATCAATGGATTAATTTAAAAAGGAAACTGTAGAAGAACGTTTCTATATAGTGGAGTCAATCTACGGAAAAATGAGGTGAGGTCCGTAAAAATTTGATAGAGGTTGGGGACGTGAAAAAGTTGTTTCTTGTGATAAGAGTAAAGATATTCCAAAATTTCGACAAAAAATATTGATCGGAACCATCCCAAAAATCCAAAAAACTGGTTTTTTGGTTTTTTTTTAGGTCATTTTTGAAGTTTATTTTTTTTTGGACCCCTTAGACTTCTAACTAAGATTTGGGAGTTGAACCCTTTTATTGTCAATGTTCAAGAAAGCTTTAGTTCAAATTTGGAATCTTTGCGATCATTACTTCCCCTAAAAAATATATATATATATACGTTTTTCGGACTAAAACTTGAAATTAGGCTATATTGGTTAAATTTTTACCAAATTGGATGAAATTTGGTGTAAAGGTGGGTCATGGTGACCACAATAAGTGATCCAAAGATGAAGTCAAAATAAGAAATATTTTCGATAAAAATCCAAAATTTTGAGTTTTTTCCCAAATTTTGAAACTGACCCCCATCCTGTCAAAGAAATCGCAGAGTACTCTACTTAGGCTCAAATTAAAGGCTATTTTATATAGTTTAACGTGGTATAACTTGTTTTCCAAGATTCGCTCATTTGTTGGCCATTTACGCCATATATAGATATATGCGCGCGCTGATTTCCCACTTTTATTGTATTATAATGGTATAATATATAATGATAAAATCAAGATACCATGTTGTTGCCACGGTAACCAGCGCTGGGACTTGACGTTCATGGCATGCTTAGTTTTTTATTATTTGTACAAAATCGTATTGAAATCGTGTGATTGCATTATACTCTAGTGTATATTCGATATTATTATTGAGCAAACACATATAATATAATGAACATATAATACAATAATATAATATAATATAATATAGCATAATAATATTTATATATAAAACGCTAAATACAATATTATAGTAAAAAAATACCATTATAATACAATAAAAGTGGGAAATCAGCGCGCGCATATATGTATATATGGCGTAAATGGCCAACAAATGAGCGAATCTTGGAAAACAAGTTACACCACGTTAAACTATATAAAATAGCCTTTAATTTGAGCCTAAGTAGAGTATTCTGCGATTTATTTGACAGGATGGGGGTCAGTTTCAAAATTTGGGAAAAAACTCAAAATTTTGGATTTTTATCGAAAATATTTCTTATTTTGACTTCATCTTTGGATCACTTATTGTGGTCACCATGACCCACCTTTACACCAAATTTCATCCAATTTGGTAAAAATTTAACCAATATAGCCTAATTTCAAGTTTTAGTCCGAAAAACGTATATATATATATTTTTTAGGGGAAGTAATGATCGCAAAGATTCCAAATTTGAACTAAAGCTTTCTTGAACATTGACAATAAAAGGGTTCAACTCCCAAATCTTAGTTAGAAGTCTAAGGGGTCCAAAAAAAAATAAACTTCAAAAATGACCTAAAAAAAACCCAAAAAACCAGTTTTTTGGATTTTTGGGATGGTTCCGATCAATATTTTTTGTCGAAATTTTGGAATATCTTTACTCTTATCACAAGAAACAACTTTTTCCACGTCCCCAACCTCTATCAAATTTTTACGGACCTCACCTCATTTTTCCGTAGATTGACTCCACTAATAGCATACATTCTTGGAACAAAATTTTTGAATGATTTAATGGTTAATATTCTAATCACGACACAGCTAATTTCGGTTTAAAAAAAGCACTGCTCCAATTTCAATTAAATGTGGGTAAATGAAAGTGTATTAAATACGTATAAATAATAAATACGAGTTCATCCATCATATTTTAAACTACGTTTTTACAAAATCTGTAATTGTAACGTTAGGACCAAAAAAGGGACCAACGTTTTTTTTTTTGCCCACCGTATAGAAAACAATCTACACTCACGATGATTATGAAAAGGTGCAGCTCAGATAAAAAGTCGCCCAGGAAAAGGTTTATTTAAAACGATTCGTCAGCCCCAGCTAATAAATAAACAAATAACCGATAATTCAATTGTTTGTAAATTTATTAATATTCCGACCTGTTTAAAATGTCTAGATAACTAGATGGGGTGGGTTAATTTTTTTCTAAAATTAATGAGTGCATATGCTCGGTGTCACTGATTTCGTCATGTTTAAATAAATATTGCATTCTTACTATCTACATCCACATTTACACACTGGGTACTAAAAGTTTTCTGTTTTAGAAAATAGTTACGATTTTTTAATAAGTACGTTTAATTTTTAACATAAAATTAGAAAAAACTCTATGACGTTTAATTGTTGAAAACATACATAACATACTTCAATGAAACCACTAGTAATAATTATTATCACTATTTCACTAGAGTGTTTTATACTTGCAAAATATCATAGCTGTTTTCTGGTGGAAAAACTCTTAATTATATTCACCTGGACAAAATCAACGGCATAATTTTGATAGATGTCAGGAAAAAACTATTGTTAGTCTGACAAATGTCATCCTGGTTTGAAAAAGACAAAATGAGCAATTTAAACGAAAATGCAAGATTCTATCCAAGAAATAAAAAAATCGATAGCTGAAAATATTCCACTTAACACACAGAAATCCAAGAACTCAATTTGGACACAATTCTCAGAGTTTCTAATGGTAAGAAATTATAAACTGAAAAAATGTACTACTGTGATGGAACTGGATAAAATCCTCGAAGATTACGCCTTTAATATGAAGAAGGGTAATGGCGAAGACTATAAAGAATCTTCTGTAAAGGCTATATGGAACACTACAGCAAAAATGATTCAAGAAATGTATTTTACAAAATACGAAATAACGATTGACCCTTTTACGGATATTTCCTTTAAAATAGCGCGAATGGCAAGAGACGCAAAGAGAAAGCAGCTCCAAAGTTGTCAGGAAAAGGGGAAAGTAATTTCAAAAGCACGATCCACCAAAGATTTACTAACAATAATGCAAAGCTACAATGAAGAAAACCCCGATGAAGCACAAAAAAAGTTTTTCCATCTCTGCTCATTTGAACTAGCGTGGAGAGGCAATGAGGCCGTAAATTGCAAAATTCAATATTTTCAAAAGGAGTTTGATACCATGGGAGAATTTACCAGACGAATTGAATATAACAGCATATTTTCCAAGACAGCTCAAGGTGGATCAAAAGGATTGACAAACAGCAAATGGTTGGTAAGAAATTCCTCAAACAAAGACTTATTGGAAAAAAGAGGACCAAACATTTCCACAAACAGACTATTTCTCTCCGTTCATCCAAACTGGCTGAAGGGATGTTGGTTCAAACATACTCCATTAGGAATAAATACAGTATCTAAGTGTACCACAACTTCAGCGGAAAGAATTGGAATAGATCCGAAGAAGCATAAAATAACAAATCATTCTCATCGATCTTCCGCTGTGTCTGCCCTATTTAAACAATTTTGTATCGGCAAAATTTTCTCTTGGTTTTATTCAATTTTGTTGTGAATGTGGCTTCGTCAGTCCATAAGATATTTCTGAATAAATTAGGGTCTTCGTTTTCTTTCCGAATCACAATTTGGGAAACAAATTGGAAGCGAAGTTCTTTTTGTGCCGGTGTTAGATGTTGAAGTGGAAGGATATGATAAGACTTAAATTTATGATTTCTTGAAGTCCTGTGAACAGTTCCTTGGGTAACTCTTCTGCGTCTTACACCGCCGCCGTATTGAACGTCCCGAACTACGTCCGAAATTGATTTGGTTGGATTCAGTCGAAAATAATTCACAATGGCACGGTCTCGATTTCTATTTCTTTCTGGATTTCTTTTTCTGTCATGTAATGTTTTATTTTCCTCAAATAGGTTCTTAGAATAGTATTGACGGATATATTTCTGTGAAAATTTGCAATACATCTTCTCCTTGCTTCCCTTGCATTTTCTTGGTATTTGTAGAACAAGATAACAATCTGCAATCTCTCATCTAATGCATATTTCATTTCGGCAATATTATAGTAAATTTGTCAATTTTTTTGACTTTGAAGGATTCAAAGGTGATTATACCTTTATTACCTAGTGTATGTTTCAAATAGGTTAAAGTTAAATTATACTGGATAAAACATTAAAATTTAATAAAAATAGCTGTCAGCTGAAGGGATGGAGAGGGTTAATAATGACAGGGAATTCTTACTTTACCGACCAATGCACCTTCAGATTAAACAATGAACCATGAATTGGCCACATAGGTCTCCTGATCTTGCACCAAACGATTTTTTCCTATGGATCATATTAAAAGTATTATTTCTTTAAAATGTTCGTTATTAAAATTTGGAAGAACTAAAGATTGCAATTTCAGTGGAATGCAATCGAATCTCTTCATATTAAGTTAATAATGTAAAAACTGAATTTTATGACAGTTTAGAATATTGCTTCGTAATAAACTGAGAATCGTTTAAGCATCTCATTAAAAAACATTAAGTTTATCATTAGGATTTTTTTTTAATTGTTGTTTTTCCACTTGACTCCAAATCTTGAAATAAATAAAATTGTCATTATTTCATTTTTAATTATTATTAGCGACTATTAAATCAGTACACTGAGAAAAATGAACTAATACAACAGGATTGCTAAGACATAGTTTGTATTGATAGCTTATTTCGTATTAACCCATATTAAATAAATTGCTAGTGTATCAAACCAGCTTTAGTGTTATATGTACAGGGTCTTCCAACGAGGACTGAACGAGGGCTCATTTTTGAGCTTCCTTGTATTGAAAGAAAAATCCAAAATAGCCAATCGATGTACTTTTTCCTGCAGAATTCAAAAATGAAACCAAAAATTTATTTGAACCAGAAACAAAAGAGTTACGATATGGATAAGGTGTTTTTTAAATGGAACATAGCTTTTTTTATACGATTTTTGGAACGAGTGATTTTTTTTTGTCCGTTCTGATTAAAATATTTAATATTGTGACAGCTATTTTTATTAAATTTTAATGTTTTATCCAGTATAATTTAACTTTAACCTGTTTGAAACATACACTAGGTAATAAAGGTATAATCACCTTTGAATCCTTCCAAGTCATTTCAGCAATATTATAGTAAATTTGTCAAATTTTTTGACTTTGAAGGATTCAAAGGTGACTATACCTTTATTACCTAGTGTATGTTTCAAACAGGTTAAAGTTAAATTATACTGGATAAAAAATTAAAATTTAATAAAAATAGCTGTCACAATATTAAATATTTTAATCAGAACGGACAAAAAAAAATCACTCGTTCCAAAATCGTATAAAAAAAGTTATGATCCATTTAAAAAACACCTTATCCATAGCGTAACTCTTTTGTTTCTGGTTCAAATAAATTTTTGGTTTCATTTTTGAATTCTGCAGGAAAAAGTACATCGATTGGCTATTTTGGATTTTTCTTTAAATACAAGGAAGCTCAAAAATGAGCCCCTGTTCAGTCCTCGTTGGAAGACCCTGTACAGTGTCCGCAAGAAAGTCCGCATCAAATGGGATTTTTTTTTATTATTAAGTATAGGTAAAAATTGAAAAAGCTGTTAGTTTTTGCTTACCTGAAAACCAAAAATGACGTATACTGAAACAGCTGCACGACTTGCGTTACCCGTCAAATTTGACATTTTTAATAAAATAGGTTCAAAAATGCCCTTATCTATCAAAATATCGAAAAACTTTATTCGAGAAAGTTGTTTATTTAGGCATTTTTAGCCTCTGTACGAAATTTTGACAGTCTAATACAATTTTTATTTTTTGCCAGATTCTTGAAAATTTTGATCAACCCTCGTAGATTAACTTTTATACATCGATGTAAAACCATTTGCATTTACTTCATTTGTAATCTTAATGCAATTTTGTGTAAAATTTTTGTTTCCAATTATTTATTTTGCTTCAAAAACTGAAATTGTTATTGATCAGTACTTTATGTTTGATGCAAAGTTTATCTAATTACATCAGTTTTGCCAAAACCGACGTTTCCCATTTTTCTTAAGTTAGTAAACAGAGATCCAAAATGAAAATATTAGGAAGCTTTCGTTGAAATTTTACTTAATTAATATTAGATCAAAAAGAATAAATATTAATCGCTCGAAACATTTTATTCAACAAAAATATAGTTTAAAATAATTAATTTAATTTAAAAAACTCTACTAAAATATTCAGTACTTTCTCTATCTCTTTACGTTTTTATGTTTGCTTTAAATTTGACAGTTGATAAAGGTAAACGAATAAAATATTTAGTTACTTTACCCATATCAATCAACGGATCTGACAATTAGACCAAAGTTGGAAGAAATCTAATGCAAAAACATTATTAAATAATGCTGCAATTACCTAAATATATCTTTTTGTTATGTGTTATTCTCAGACTACTAATAACCACGTACTCGTATTAATTTCTCACATAATCAATAATTATGTTCATGATTTTCCCAGCTTTTCCCTTTTCATAGAAAAGCTCGTCATAAAAATTCCGGATAATATTTCCCACTTCCATTATTTCTCCGAAAGCGTGATCATCTGCGCTACTTCCATTATATGCATTTCAATTTCATTATTTCGCTCTTTTTAGTCAAAGTATTTGTCGCGCCTATTTTCCATTATGTATATGAGTTAATAAATTATTCTAATCATCCACTGTTTTTTAACCTTCACTTGTGGTCTAGTTTATAATAATGTTTTTATGCGTGCAGTTATAAATATTAAATAGCTTATAGGGGAAGTTTACTTCATGTCGGACGTAGTGATGCTGGAATTTGCTTCTAGGGGGGCATATATTACCAAACTTACCGCAGCAATGGAAATCATGCTAGGACTAACCCCCCTAGATATACACATCAAACTGCAAAGCCTCTAGGATGAAAATAAATGGGGAATGGAAACAACGACTCGAGAAATTAGGGCACACAAGAGCGATTGAACTCAACTCAACTCAACGACGATCTATTGGAGATGCAAACCGATCGCATATAACTTTACAAAACCATTTCAATATCAGCTGTGATTCTGATATGTGGTCAAAAGGAAAACCTTCGACTTGACAGCCAGAAACAACAAGGTTGAACTCCTGTGGATACCTGGTCATTAAGCGACAAAAAGGCAAAGAAAAAGCAGATGAACTGGTTAGAACCGGATATACTTTAAATTTTATGGGACCTGAACCTGCCCTTGGGATATCAAAATAGGCAACCAAAACAACTTGGTAGCGAACTATGGGACCTCGTAGAAGGAACTTTTCTAATAAGACTGGGGCGCACAACAATAAGCGAGAAGGCCGCAGTGCAAAAATTTTGGGCCACTTTCCCGACCCAAGCCTTCAACCAACCAACGAACCAATACTTAATATTCTAGAGTCTAGAGCAACTTAAAACTAAATTTTTGTTGACTGTTGAACCATGTTAACTTTTATTTGTTCTATTTCTAATAGAATAAGCAACTTTTATTTCACTAAAACTGTAGACTAAAACGGAGCAGAATTTCTTGTTAATAATAATTAATGATATGCGTACATACAACATAGTAAGTGCATCAGTAAAGAAATTGAAGATTCCTTTAAATTACGTATTTTTTTTTAATTTGGAAAGACATGAAATTGGGGGACAGTGAAAAGAGAAATTAAAAATAAATAATTGGTATTACAATAGAGATATTGCAAGTCAAGAAGTTGGATTTTATGTATAATATCGTTCAATTCGTTATAACCACAATTTGGTATTTATTGCAATTTTCACGTTGAAAACCACACCTAAAGTCGTAATACAAATTCAACAATACATTCATCCTTTCAGTTTCAGTAAAAAAAACAAGAATATTAATTATTATCGTTTATAATTCGTTTTTCAATGCAATACTTTGTGTGAATACTATTATGATTATTATTTTAACTTTTTATTTGATCGAATCCTTCAAATTAAACCTCAAAGAAATATTTTTTAATGATGTAAAACCCACATTAACAATATATTGCTTTTTAGCGTGGGT
The DNA here is from genome assembly GCA_963969555.1 of Polydrusus pterygomalis. Classification (NCBI taxonomy): domain Eukaryota; kingdom Metazoa; phylum Arthropoda; class Insecta; order Coleoptera; family Curculionidae; genus Polydrusus; species Polydrusus pterygomalis. The sequence goes on from OZ018379.1 coordinate 12,113,581, forward strand.
TTAAGAATTTATTTCCTCAATAATCGTCCCATTATGATTTAAAGATTTAATTAAATAACGCACTTTCATTCATAAGTTGCAAAAATAAATACAGAACTATACTATGTACATTTTATCTTGAGAAGCATGATAGAAACCCATTTGTCACATTTTATGCAGCGTTTAATGACAGTAGCAAAGGGCGAAAAGGTAAGGTTAGAAATTAATTTTAAAAAGTGACGAACCTACTAAATGATAAAAAATAAACTTTCTGAGGTTATGTACGACAGTAAAGAAAATGGTTTGTTGATTTGTTGAAGATGGGACTATTTAAAAGTATTTTTGAGAAATTTTGACGCAAATGTGATCTTTTACTAACGTAAGGTGGTGGAGTTTTGTTCTATTGTTTTTCTGCCATAAAAAATAAAATTGACAGACCATACAAATTATTATGACAGTTTATCTGTAGGAATAAATGGTTGTACAGTATCCCCGCAAATAGGGTTTCTGGTTGCGTAAGATTATTGCTTGTCATTTTCATTGGTCATAGCCCTTAAGTAATAGAATCACTACTCACAGGCTATGACGATCGATATACTAGGTGTCCGGAAATGATGAGCAAAAAATTTAGGGGATAATTCTAGACCGAAAATAAATGCTTTCTGTTCCTATAATCCTATATCATTTTTCTCGGAGTTACAGGGTGTTAAAGTTAAATTTTATTTGCAGTTTTAAAATACATAAGTCACTAGAACAATACATTAAATATGCAAATCAAAGGTTCAAAGTGACGTCCTCCTTCTTCAATGCATAAATTAATTCTTCTTAAAAAATTCCGACGAAATTAATGAAATATTCCATCCTTTGCTATGCTTTTAAGGTTGAAAATAAATTAAAATGATTTCGTAATCATCACATGCAGGCAATATTATTTTAGCGTTTTTCTCGAAAACGGTTAGATGTATTGAAACAAAAGTAATAAACCTTTTTTATGTCAATAGGTTAGGAAAATAAAAATATTCAGTCAAAATGCGCATACAGTGTAGGACAAAAAAGTTGAGACCATTCAAATAAAGGTAAAGGCTCCTATTTGGCGCCCTCTACAAAATACGAAGAAACAGTGGGCAAATGTGTATTCCTCATCCCGAAAAAGCCCCATATACGAGATTTCGTCGAAATATTATGAGAGTGGCAAAAGGTATTACAAAAAAACTGCAAATAAAATTTAAATTTATCACCCTGTAACTGCAATTTTCGAAAAAATGTTATAGAAAGAGATAGCCGAGGAGATATTTTGCTCATCATTTCCGGACACCCTGTATAATTGCTCAAAAACGGCATGATTGGCATTGAAAAAGTATTTTCTAACCCAATATTGATTGTTTCCAGAATATTCATGATACAAAGGTTAACAAGATAATAATATGATCTATAATGGCCGTGACGTCATGGGCTAAGAAAGTAACCATAGAAACGGCTGTTTATTTTCATTGTGTTTTTATGGTTACGAATCTAAATTTTAATTACCACATGACGTCAGAACCCTTGAAATCTGGCAATCTTTGTAGCATGCAGAATATCGCTGTTGCTTACAAAAAGGTTAAGACAAAAAGCATTTAAATACAGCCAATTGGCGACTAGGTTTTAGGAAATTGGCTTTGTGCAACAATAGAAAGAAATTTAAAAAAATTACCTACCTTTGTAAGAATACTCGTATAATCAAAGTTGAAAGAAATCTTTTAAAACAAACATTTAACTACTTGACTAAAAGCTTTACTAACCGTTGTTGACAGACCGATTTTTGTTTTAAAAATAACCATGTAGTCATACACAGCCACTCTAGATTTTATTCTCATATATCAACCAGTCATCCATCTTAAAACAAGTACTTTTATTTCTTTAAATGGTTTTATGGGCGAAGGCTCCTTAATTTTTATTGACCATATGGTGAGACTATTATTATTGTTATTGCATACTCATTATTATTTCTGAAGTTTAAGATTAGATTGCCAGAGATCGTTTTTTTAATATTTTTTTTAAACAATGTGCAAAGATGTAATAAAATATAGTATATTATTGATAATGATTATTGTATGAATAATGAATATGGTTGATTTGAAATTTATCATTTTAGAAGCAGTAATTTTATAAAGCACTTTAAAACACGTTTTCTAAATATGACAACCTATAGAAAGATGTATTTTTTAAGGGTAAACAGCCATGATTCTTAAAAATCGCTGCAACAAAACCAAATTCAAACTTACCAATAGTAGTTAACGATTCCCGATATAATATGTGAATTAATTAATCCAAAAAATATATCAACATGTCAGTAATGAAAAAACATGAAACATAAAACAACATAAAAGTGTTGTGACCATAATCAAATCGCACTTAGGTGCGTATCAAATACCGGATCGCGTAATATCGTTAAAATAACGACGTTGATCGAATCGGAAAGCAAAAACGGCACTAAGAAATCCTATATCGGGGACTTTGGGGAGTAGACCATGGAATAGGCATGCGTTGCCATGATAACCCCAGATGTCGAGAAGCAATGACAAGGCAACCCTAACTAAATACAGAGGTGGATTAAGACATTTCTTAAAACTGATTTGTTAACCAATGGTACGATGATAATATGTATGTATAAAATTAGTTTAGTGTAGCCCAACTGTACAGGGTCTTCCAACGAGGACTGAACAGGGGCTCATTTTTGAGCTTCCTTGTATTTAAAGAAAAGTCCAAAATAGCCAATCGATGTACTTTTTCCTGCAAAATTCAAAAATGAAACCAAAAATTTATTTGAACCAGAAACAAAAGAGTTACGATATGGATAAGTTGTTTTTTAAATGGAACATAGCTTTTTTTATACGATTTTTGGAACGAGTGATTTTTTTTTTGTCCGTTCTGATTAAAATATTTAATATTGTGACAGCTATTTTTATTAAATTTTAATGTTTTATCCAGTATAATTTAACTTTAACCTGTTTAAAACATACACTAGGTAATAAAGGTATAATCACCTTTGAATCCTTCAAAGTCAAAAAATTTGACAAATTTACTATAATATTGCCGAAATGAAATATGCATTAGATGAGAGATTGCAGATTGTTATCTTGTTCTACAAATGCCAAGAAAATGCAAGAGAAGCAAGGAGAAGATTTATTGCAAATTTTCACAGTAATATATCCGTCAATACTATTCTAAGGATAAAGAACCTATTTGAGGAAAAGAAAACATTACATGACAGAAAAAGAAATCCAGAAAGGAATAGAAATCGAGACCGTGCCATTGTGAATTATTTTCGACTGAATCCAACCAAATCAATTTAGTACGCAGTTCGGGACGTTCAATACGTGGTATACAAGCAGCGAAACCACGATATTGAAGAGATCATGCAGAAAATTGTGAATGAAATAAATCGCCTTAACTAGGAAAATCTTAGTATAACAGCAAGTTTGGAAAGGCTACAAAGAGGTTATCGCACTTGTTTCGAGAACAACGGAGGTCTTCTTGAACAATTAAATTATTAATGTTTTTTTTCTACAACTGTCAAAAAAAGATGACTTTTTTTGGTTACTATGGATGCACAAAACGTCTCTTTCTTTCACCGTGAAAAAATGTCATTTTTTTACCGTGAAAAAATGATATTTTTTCACGGCAAGCTCAGCTGATTGATGTTTTCGTATAAAAATGCAAAAATTAATTTCCAAAACATTTTTTATAAAAAAATTTATTATTAAAGTGAATTAAATTAACAATATTTATTAGAATAGTAATTAACGGTGAAGTTCTCTTCCTTGCTACATCCTCCTTTGTTAATACTTTAGACTTCTTTCCTCTATATCCAATGGATTTGCTCTTTTAAAATGGAACCAATTTAGTAAATCGCTGCAGATCAATATTTTTCTTTATGTTTAGGGTACTTTTAAGCATCGAATAGGTACTCCATAGTGTAGGTGGCTTTAAAATTTTCCACTTTTTCTCCAAATAACAGAGCAAAACATTTTCTGTTACTGTTTTTACTTTCTTTATATTGCACCATTCGCGAAACTGAGTGTACACTTTCTTATATTTGATTCTTGATTTTACGGGCAAAAGATTTGATATAACGATTTCTGCCGCATCCGTAATTTCGTGAGGCGTCTCCCTATCACTTTTAGACATTTAAACGGTATCAAACTTGAGCAAACAACTATAAACTTTTGACACGAAAAACGATAGATTTGACAATCATTAAAATTTAAACAATTCTAGGTTTCCATAGTAATGGGAACAGGTGTAAGAAATAATACCTTAAATAAATTATGATTTTAGATTTTTTTTTCTAAACGCGATAAAAAATAGTTAACAACAAACAGTTGTAGAAAAAATGTTGTTTTTATTTCGCGCGCAAAAGTGTTTTTATGGCACATTTGATTGAATTTTTAACCTCGACCTAACGGTCTCGGTAAAAATTTACAATCTCATGTGCCATTAAAAAAACACCTATTTTGCGCACTTAATACAAAAATAACTATTTTTTAATTAGTAGATATAGATTTGGATTTCTTTTTCAGTCATGTAATGTTTTATTTTCCTCAAATAGGTTCTTTATCCTTAGAATAGTATTGACGGATATATTTCTGTGAAAATTTGCAATAAATCTTCTCCTTGCATCTCTTGCATTTTCTTGGCATTTGTAGAACAAGATAACAATCTGCAATCTCTCATCTAATGCATATTTCATTTCGGCAATATTATAGTAAATTTGTCAATTTTTTTAACTTTGAAGGATTCAAAGGTGATGATACTTTTATTACCTAGTGTATGTTTTAAACAGGTTAAAGTTAAATTATACTGGACAAAACATTAAAATTTAATAAAAATTGCTGTCACAATATTAAATATTTTAATCAGAACGGACAAAAAAAAATCACTCGTTCCAAAAATCTTATAAAAAAAGCTATGTTCCATTTAAAAAACACCTTATCCATATCGTTACTCTTTTGTTTCTGGTTCAAATAAATTTTTGTTTCATTTTTGAATTCTGCAGGAAAAAGTACATCGATTGGCTATTTTGGATTTTTCTTTAAATACAAGGAAGCTCAAAAATGAGCCCCTGTTCAGTCCTCGTTGGAAGACCCTGTACAGTGAGAAAAGAGCCTTCTATTCGTTATAAGAATTCACATACTCATTATAGAACTGTTTAATACTATGAGCAACGCGCTTTCCTGCTATTAGACAACGAAAATTGCTAGACAGTTGTGTAGTGATAATATAACGGTAATTTAGCCAATAGGAAATAGGAGTTAGTGCTACCATACAATGGTTAAAATGATTTATAGGCATTATTGCTCTGAATACTTACAGTAATTATCAAGTTCTATTGGGGATATAATCTGGTTTTATATACTGTATTAGTTCCGACTGGCAGTTGTACTGAAACTTGACATTAATCATAATAATATTTGCTTGCTAAGGTTAATAAAGCATATACTTACCACTAAAAATCAGTACTGTAGTTCTTAAAAATTTAAATAGCTTCTAGTGTGATATTTTTCTTATCGTTTAACATTGCATAAATATGATTATCTATTATGCAACATGGTTTACTAAGATGGTAAAGTTCGTCCGTAGATTACAAAGTAAAATACTAATGATTGGTTGTGCGAAATAGGAATTTTCTATTGCTTTATCTGACATGCAAATTTAAAAAAAAAACTTAAGTACAAAGTAAAAATAAATTAATTGAAACATGTATTGGTACAATCAATAAAATTCAAATTCAGAGGTCAGCTAGAAGACTCCGAACAACGATGTGACCTGCGCAACAAATACGTTAAAGCTCATAATACGGAGCGCGGCGATTGCTGATCGCTACGAACCCCCACCAACGTCTTGTGGATTATAGGTTCTAACGGACAAAATTTGTTTTTGGAGACGCTGTTCTGCTTTCCTAATTGCAGAGAAAGCCATTTACTGAGAACAAAATGCGTCACATTAAGAAGATACAATGTATTTCTTAACAAAATTCCTGTATTAAAAGTAGTTCATTATTCAACAAGAGTGTGCTGCTAATGGAACTGATTACTACCAATAAAAACATAGTTCTAGCAAACCTGGAATTGATATAACACTAGAGCGAGTTTGATGGGTTATTAAAAAAATAAGCTATCAATAGAAACTATGTCTTAGCAAACCTGTTATATATTATCTTTTAGGGTTTCGACATCTGGACCAATATCTTGTCGCTGCGTCGTAACTAAATATCTAACACACTTTTCCAACAATTAACTTATAAAACTAGTGCCTATACCTTTGTATTTTATTTCATAAACCGTTTCTGTAGGTAGGTAGGTACTTGTATAATGCTAATAATTATAACGATTTAATGGAGCTTTGCTAGATAGCAAAATATTCATATAAAAATATAGTTTTATTACCCTCCTGTATTTCATAATAAAACTGCAGCAACAATCAAAACCCCAAGTGGACCCTTAAAATTTATTCCTCCTACTTTGAATAGCCTTCCCCCATTCATATATCAAACCCAGAACCATATGGGAATTTCGTTTTGTTAACTGCTGCGTATTTAATTATGTTTTCACGAGCTTATGTATATAGCGTATATAAATAATAAATATTTTTGTGTACTTAACGATATCAATCATGTCACTTGTGTTTGTTTTTGTGTGCAGATATCCGTTATGGATAAAAGAGCAATATGTTGAACAATAGTTTATTGTATTATGAGCAGGTTTTGCATGGATATTCGTGTACTTAACCCCTTATCTCAGGAGACAGGATTAAGAACTTTTAAGTAAAATACGTAAGCCGAGTAAAAAAGGCAAGTATTGCTGCAAGTGAAAGTTTTCAAATTGACATGTCATTTCTATAATATTTTAATAACACAGCTTTAAGGGCAGTTGAAAAACCATTATAACATTTAACTGTGTATAAATAAGGGTTGAAATCGAGGTAAGGGGAAAGCTAAAGCCCAAGAAGTAATATTTTTAATCATTTCTCTTATAACGTATATGTGTAAAATGTTATCAAATTTCTTTTGCAATTAAATATTCACTTAACATACTTTTCGTAAGCCATTGTTAATCGGGTTCCACCAGCTTATGCTAATTCTGGAATACTTTTTTTTATCTACATTAGAATTATTTTAAAGTGTTCTAATTGACTAAAGTAGTTATTATAGATTTGTGCTTGTTACCTTAAAATATTGCAATGTGTCAATTTTAATGTATTGTGATATATTATAAAAGTATTGATTTTAAAATGTTTGGGAGAACGATTTAAAATTAAGTGGTTTTTGTTGTTGGTGTTAAAATATTTCTTTATTAATATAGACGTTACTTTTGCTTTTAATGCTGCTTTAAGCAATGGAAAGAAGGTAAAAAATATTATTTGGTTTTTGTCGGATTTTATCGTACTGAAGAGCTTTTACTTGCTACGAAAATAGCTAGACTATGCTATAACGTAGGTAGCCTCTTCTTGCGGTAGACCGAAATTAAGTGACATTAAGTATGATCAATGGAAGAAAATTGGATTTGCTTTCTTTAAATGAATGAATGAAGAATTGTTTGTAGGCACAAGATTAAATATATTTTTCCTCGAAGGTGTTAAAAAAAAGGAATGTTCACACATTACTATGCTGTGTCTACAATTACGTTATAAGGCGTATAATAGTATATTAAAGTACGAGTTTCATAAGAAGCGGTTTTAGCGCCCGCGTCTATTTTAAAAAACGTTTTTTTATTGACACGGGCGCTAAAACGCCTTATGAAACATGTGCTTTATACATTTTTTTCTATTTCACCTTTTATAATCAAGAAAAATACATTTTATAAAGAAAATAAATCCTTCAAATTTTGTAAATTTTTATGTCTAAATTTTATGTTGGTAATACTATTTTTTATCATAGGAGCCTCTGGACAACAAAAATTATTTTGCAAACTGTCATTTTTTGATTTATTGACCCATTTTCACCACGAGATTCTAAAGTTATGTTAGCGATATGAGATTTGAAATTGGACGGAATACGTTGTGTGATCCTTGTACATTCGGTACATATACAGAGCGTTCGGAAATTCAGGAGATTTTGCTACTTTTTTTCGAATTTCAAAAGACGTGATTTTACGTCACGGCATTGCAATTTAGTATAGGGAAGATGGAAAATTCAAATAAAGTTGAAGTTAAAATCGACATTGGAAGGTTAGTAGATTGAATTTTGGATAGGATTTGGCAGAAAATGATAGCTTGAAGCATCTACAAAAGATTGATTTATAGATGTATGCAACCAACATACATGACTGTTATCCACACAGAATAAAAAAGTAAGTTATCAAGCTAGTTTTCCTCTGCGAAAAATGGGTTTTCTCGTAAATCACAAAGGCCGCGCAAGTCAATGAAATAAAACATTTAAATGTTACCAACATCAAATAAAGAAAAAACGCGTATCGAAATAGCTTCATTACGATCCGCAAATGAGGGTCGTACTGAACTCATTATGAACGTGAAATAGAAAAACACATAAATCTGGTTCGAAAGTGGGTAGTATGAGGGGGCATTTAAAGTATCTTTTGATTAAGGCGAGACTAAATTTTTAGGAGCACTACCCTGTTAAAATGTTGGAAACCATACGCGTGCCGTCGGAAGCAACACATAGTCTGCACCAAAACAAATTCAAGTCAAGTTTAAAACATATTCTATTATTGCGTGTTCTAATACAGCAGTAATAATTATCCTGAACCGAAATTTTGAACAGAATTATCAAGAAAGGTAAAACTTTGCCTGGCAAAACAAATAGTGGAAGACTTGAAACGAGGCTTCTAGATGGATAGAACGAGAGGCAACATTTTCAGAACACCATAAGAACAATAAGCACACTCACTGCCACTGTAAGCCCGGGGTATTTCAAGGGGATACAAGTAGGTTTTCTTAAAGTAATCTGTTATCTGTAAGCTCTAAGTCACTAGGATATACTCGGTATACAACGGACGATTTGAGGCGTTATAATGTATAAGAAGGCTTTTGGTGGGTTGGTGCTGTAAATCTATTTTCATGACTATTTTAGCAGCTGTCTACCTAACTCAAAGTAATGTATATTCTGGAGGACAGACGTCATGTTTATAAATCCGCAATGCCATTTGCGTTATACAATTAATATTAATATTTTATGAATATACTATAGTTTTTTTATAATAGGCCTTAATTTTTGACTACTAAAAAATTAGTACTGATGAGCCATGATCCATGATAAGGTAACAAAGAGAATAAGGTAACAAAGGGAATAAGGTTGGCAGGATATATATCCGTGATAAACATCCTGAAATATATCTTGATAAAATATCATGATATATATCAATATTTTTTTTTCTAAAATTCTATTCTTCAGTATAAAAATATGGCACCGCTGTCGTTGAGCCGGCAACAGCGTATTATGCTGCTCACGGCGCGGTGATTCCCCATCTTTCCGAGACGTTGACCACCTGTTGTTCTTTGCCGCCTGGCATTTTTATTTAATTCCGATTTCTGATTGAACCGAGCAATATTTTGCTGTTTGTTTTATGAAATAAAAATTTTACAATGCCAAAAAATTTCATCATTTGATTTAATTAACAAGCCCAGTAATAGTTCTGGGTTTTAAGTTGAACCATAGTTAAAAGCAAAAATATATAGTGTGTTCATATTCATAAACTTGTATTTTTTACCCACATTTTACATTCCTAACATAGTAGTACTAAAAAAACTTGTTATTGTGATAGCAACTATTGAATAGAATTGAAATACAAATTTACAGGTTTATAAAATGTTTATATTAAATTAGGTACCTAAGTGATTTTGAATTTTTAAAATATATCTTTATCTAACAGAAAACAGATGAAATAATTTTAAAATAATTAAAAATATAATTAAATATCCAAATTTGGATATATATCGGATATTTGGATATTTATATAAATATCAAGATATTTGCCAACCCCGTGTAGAAGTGACATTGTGGGGTACTGAGTACCATTTTCAACAATATTTTCATTATGATATATTCGCAACACCTTTTCTCGAGAAATTTTACCTTTATATTGTCTTACAGACATGTTTAAAAAATTTTACAAAACCCTCGACATCATCTTTTTAGAAGGCCTTTTTCTTCTTCCCAGTTTATTTAGTTGGTTTAAATCTCCTTTACTGACTTTTTAACATACTCAGTATGTTTTAACCTTTTCAATTTTCTTCTTATTATGTTACTTCTATACTTCAATTTTTTAATTCCATAGAAGCTCCATTAAAGTTTTATACCATTTTTTCTCCTGCTAAAGCCATCAGCATTAAATAAATTTTCTGTCTCCTGATGATGAACGTTTCTACGTTCGAAACATGTAACGATCCCTAAAGAATTTTTATTTCATTAAATTTTGTGGAGGAAGACTTTTAGTTTTTTCTTTCTATTTCTTCAAAAAATTATTATAGTTATCATGGTATACCGGCTGTTAGTAGCAGAACGATCAAACACTTTTTGGATAAATATCCATGGTTATGTATATCAAACAGAGACTAAAAATAAAACAAACCCAATGAAATTATAGAAATCATTGTTCCACATATTTAAAAATACGAAAAAGTCCTGGATTATACTTGAAACAAATAGATACCTATCCTATAAGTAATATGAGTAAATACATTTTTTTAAAGTAATCTTTATTTCAACTACCTATTGTTGACACAAAAATTAAATCGACCAAAACAAACATGCCATAGTTCTATTTTTGGGTTTACTTAAATGTTTCCTGTTATTATATTTACTTAAACTTTACGTACCCAAAAAATTAATTGCTTTTGAAGGTAACATAATATACATATGCAAGATTTGTTAACGTGTTGCATAAAATTTCAATTACCAATTACCCTGTTTGGTAATTTTATAGCGTGCTTGGTAATGTTTTTATTAGTAAGAAAAGAAAATATAAATTAAAACATAAGTTAAAAGTTTATATTTTTTCTAACTTATTGGTTAAAAGCACTCTACTTTAAAGGATAGATTAATACAGTCAGATTTTCTTTATTATATTAACAAAATTCGGCAAATACGACTGCCTATTGCACTTTAGGAGGTATGTAGTTCCGAAATGACATCACGAATTTTAATGTGACTTGCCGAGTTTGAAAGAGTGTTTCCTGCAGATTGGCAGTATGGCACGACTCTGACTTAACCAATGCAATTTAATATATGGTATATAGGGTGACAAAGAACGCCGTGAAAAAATGAAAAATTTCAAGTAAGTCACATTTTGCAGTAGGGTATTTTTTCATGTTATATTCAGTGGCGTAACTCTCTATAACGAATGGAAAATGATAATTCTTATTTTCATCACTATTAGGTTCAGGTTTATGAATTTTTGAATTCGTTAATCGTGTTCGTGTAATAATTTAATTAGGGTTAAACCCACATTAAGTGTTAAGTACCTACTATTAAAACAGCAAACAATTCGAATTTATTTTATAATCCTAGATAGACTGATAGACATAATATAGGTAGATATTAAGTCATTATACATAATATTCCAGCAAACATGATGCTAAATCAAAATTTTAAAACACCACTTATAATGTTGCTTACCATGTATGGTAGTAACGGGGGTAGTAGTGATCGAGCCTCATAGAATCCAAAAGACAGAAAACAGTAACACACATGAATACTCAACAAACAATATGTCTCTAAGTACTATACAAGGTATTATACAAAACGACCAGATCGTCGAGAGTTTTTATATGCAAAATCGTTTATAATTTTGTCGATATTATATGTTTTAACAAACTCGTGTTCGATACTGATTAAGGATAAATCCGAAAGGCGTTGTTGTCCCACGGTGTCACGTTTTTACTATTTTAAGTTTGGAAAAAGATCGTTCCGCTAATGCTTCTGCTAAAGTTAGAAATAACATCGCTGCACTAGATACATCTGGACAATTTTAAGAAACACACTGATTTTTTATTAATAAATGATCCGCAAGTTTATACACTGTTTTTAATTTTGAAATACTAATATCTCCAAGTCCCTTTCTGAGGCTTAAGGTTTGACTAGGAAAGTCAATGGACAAGTATTTTTATGGTATATCGTTTGTTCATTCCGCGCTTTTACGTATAATTATTCTTCATTTAACGAAGTTAAATTCTCAGGATATAAATTATGAAATGAAATACCTATAAAAAGCGAAGCTGGCAGCAAGTTTTGATTAAAAAGAAAAATAATAATTGACCCTAAGATAAATACAGGGTGTCCCAAATATGAGAGAGCATGATAAAATTAAGATAAATAAGAATTTTAAAATTTTGAACTCAGATATTTAAGATTTAAAAAGTTATGTACCTAGTACATTTTCGTAAAAACATTGTTCTTATGCCTAATATCCCTAGAGACCCTTTTGGCAGTTTTTTATTTCAAATGCTAAGACTGGAATTATTCTATTTTTTTTTTGACAAGCAGCTGTTAATAATTCCAGTCCTACGACTTGAAATAAAAAACTGCCAAAACCACCTCGAGAGATCGACTTAGACTAAAGCATAATATGTATCATAACAACAACCAAAAGTGGAAAATCAAGTTAATCGAGTTAAAAATAGTTTTTTTTATGGGTTCACATCAGATTGTTCACAGATTCTAAGTAAATATTTTGCAATAGCAGTATTGACTTTGCACAATTGACAAGAAAATATTATTACGTTAATGACAGGTAATAAAGAAATAACAAAGAAAGGCGATATGTTTATTGTATTTATATTATAATTAATTTTGTTGTCGTCTAATTTACTTAAAAAGGAAATTTAAATAGTTTAAGGAATGAGTAATAGTATATTACGTAGCAAGTGATGAAAGTGGCCCTTGCCAAACCAGGAGGTAGGTAGGCGTTAGACGAGTGCGGAAATTCTCCGAGTTTAAGAATATCACACAATTCCCATGTGTAATGTAGAGTGTACACTATTTTTCCTATGACCACAAAAAATTATAAAAAATAGTTTGACTTGTATTTAATTGTTCGTAGGTAAGTATATCACCATTATTTTAAAGAAATTATTTCAACAAGTTTTTCCTTCATAGTTTATTTTATTACCTAATTTTAAATTAAAAAAACTTTCTCTCCGAGTTGCTTACTCATTACTATCTATTTACATTATATAAATTTTATTACTGATTATTTAGCTCCTTACTTCCAACAAAATAATAATATACAAAAAAAAACACAACTAAACAGAATACCGTGCGAGCAAAAATTAATTGCATCAAAGAGGGCTTGGATTAAAAAAGGTAGGGCTTGGTTTAGATCACAATGATATGGGGACGATATATCTAACCAAATCTAGGTTTAAATTTTGTCAAATTCATATTATGACATGATATGCCAAACTAATGAGTAATAAAATAAGTAGACAAATACAAATTTATTTTTGTTGTTTACAAATTTAATAAAGTAAGAATATACAGAAAGGAAAAAAAAATAATTACATAAAATGCTGAAATTGGCCACCGCCATGCTCCAAGCATAAATTCACGCGTCTCTTCATATTTTCGAAAGTATTGACCAGCATCTCTGGAGAAATGTTACCACATTTCTTGGAATAATTGTACTTTATAAGGAAATAATAGCTGTTTCATAAGAATATTCCTGCATGTTCCATAAGATCTTCCCACTTCTTGGGACAGGCGTCTTATACAATTTGTTGGCGTATTTTGCATTATTTCACGAACGTTTGCAACAAGTTCTTCTGTTCTTACAGATGGTCTTCCTGCTCCTTTTTTTTGTTGTATAGAACCTGTTTTTTCTAAACTCAGCCACGGCTCTTTTCAGGCAATGATAAAAATCCCCAGCAATAAAAGCAACATTAGGAAAATGTTCGTGAAAATCGTCCATGCACAAACCCGAATTGTAGTGCAACTCACCATTTACTCTAACCCCGTCTCGCAAATACGCTTTAACCATGCATGTTTTGTGCTGTTCCGTAAAGCCCATTGTGTGAATCGTTCAAGAAATTGGAAAAATTAGCGATGAATTAAATTACTTGTAATGACTGTCAAAGATGACGGAATAACTGATTGATTGTTAATGCAGGTAGTTACTGACGTTAATTCAGGTATAATGTATCCAAAGTCAGTGTGATGACATTCCAACCGGCGGTAAACAGTCTCGAAGAGACCGACCATTGTATGCCGTATGGAATGATTGGAATGTCATCACACTGACTTTGGAAAAACAATAGTTACTGACACCCAACAGGTATTAAGCTCTACGGCTAAGCATTACGTCCTTAGATACAAGGCCCTATTTGTTGAAAATAATTTTTGCTCTCACGGTATTCTGTTTAGTTGTGTTTTTTTGTATATTATTATTTTGTTGGAAGATGTAAGGAGCTGTAAGTAGGTATGTTAAGTTTTTTTATTTGCAGTAATGCCATAGTGTGCTTTACCCCACCCAGCACATCACTTCTCTCCACGGGTCCGGAAAGTTTGAATGAAATAGTTTTGCTGTCAAATAGGCCTCAGCTATTCTTTCAACACATTTGTTGAAGCAAAAAAACTTTTAACACGCGTGTGAGGCAACGCACTTCTAAGTTAACCATGCTTTTTTCATATTGTTATAGGTGGTTGTAGGACAAATCAACAAAGGAATTTTTTATAAAAATTAATTACAAAAAACTACCCAATGAAATTGTTTTTTAAATAAACGTTCTTTGATAATGCATTTTTATTTGGAAAAGTATGCTCCTTCCTTATTTATTTACATAATCTACAGTTTATAAAAGAAAAAGAAATATAAAGCTGTCTAAAAATTTAGAAAATTAGACTTTATATATAGGTACGTATCTAATTATACGTAAGTTAAAAATACGATTATTTTTAATTCTGTCATTTATTTGAAAATTAAAGAATTACGATGCACAGATTAAGACTCTTATTTAAAGATTTTTGTTTTTAAAAATAATTTATTCCTTTAATTCTTTTTTTTATATCGCTTTACGTAAATACACATTCTTAAATGTAATAATACTTATACCGTGCGAGCAAAAATTATTAGCATCAAAGAGGGCCTTGCATCTAAGGACGTAATGCTTAGCCGTAGAGCTTACCTGTTGGGTGTCAGTAACTACCTGAATTAGCAATTAATCAGTTATTCCGTCATCTCTGACAGTCGTTACAAGCAATTTGATTCATCGCTAATTTTTTCAATTTCTTGAACAATTCAAACAATGGGCTTTACGGAATAGCACAAAACATTCATTGTTGAAGCGTATTCTCGAAACGGGGTTAGAGTAAATGGCGAGTGGCAATACAATCCGGGTTTGTGCATGGACGATTTTCACAAACATTTTCCTAACGTTGCTTTTATTGCTGGGGATTTTTATCATTGCCTGAAAAAAACCGTGGCTGTGTTTAGGCAAACAGGTTCTAACCACACAAAAAAGGAGCAGAAAGACCATCGATAAGAACAGAAGAACTTGTTGCAAACGTTCGTGGAATAATGCAAAATACGCCAACAAATTGTATAAGACGCCTGTCCCAAGAAGTGGGAAGACCAATGGCCAATTTCAGCAATTTATGTATTTATTTTTCTTTTTCTTTCTGTATATTTATACTTTGTTAATTTTGTAAACAACAAAAATAAATTTGTATTTGTCTACTTATTGTATTACTCATTAGTTTGGCATATCATGTCATATATACTATGAATTTGACAAAATTTTAAGTAAGTTTAAGTAAGTTTTTTATTCCAAGCACTCTTTGATGCAAATAATTTTTGCTCGCACGGTAGGTAAGTAAAACCACCATCTAGCACAACTTAATATAATAACATAACGCCAAAATTTTCATCATAAAACATCACAAAAACCTAATAAATGATAAAAATTGGAATTCAAGGCAATATTTATGAATTTCACTAATTACCATTTAATAAAATTTCGTTCCAATGTTAAGTAACCATTGCTAATATTTGGAAGGTACCTATTAAACACTATACAAAAGTTTCAAAAGCCATATAAATCTCTTAGTTATCGATCCGGTATTTAGAATCTTTTAGGGCTTATAGTAATCACAATTAACATTCTAAGCGGAAACAAATACCTACCTGTGCTAAAAAAAATCTTGCAGATATTGAGTAACTTTCGCCCAGTTTCAAACGTAATTGACACAAATATTTGGGAAATATACAATAAATTTGGTAGTCGATTTGTTCTTCGAGTTCTCATGCAGTTAAAAATTTTATAATAATAATTACTATTTCATTCAAATTAAAACAAAATTCCTGGAGCTCACCGAACTCAGTTCTTCCCAGTTGTTATTCTTGGTTGAGCTTTAAGCCAAAGAAACTTTTTAGGCAATAATGTACTAACATGCACCCTTCTAACTTACCCTCCGCTAGTAATACAACTCCATCCAGATTTAAAAGGTAGTTGAGGCAAAATTTAAAGAATTATCTTAGAATATCACAAATCGTTAAATATATTTTTATTTTAATACATCACTTTTATCAATCCAGTTTGTCGAGCTTTTTCAGAAGCTTTTAGGCATCGAAACCTGCCGGCCCGTTATTATCGAATTTCGGAATGTACATTGTGCCCTGAAGTCCTGTCGAAATTATTTTCTGCTGCTCTTCGTGAGTAATCTCGTGGAAAGGGTTTTGTGCCACCGGTTTCAAATGCACTAGATTTAAAGGAAAATTAAAAGCATAATGAGAAAATAAAAATATTCTTAGATATTAAATGTAAATTATTAAATTTATGTGAAAAAATATTAGAAGTAGGTACCTACGTATCATTTTCAAATTTTAGTTGTCGGCCTAGTATTTTTTTAGTCAGCAGCCATCTTTCGTGCATATTTATACAGGCTGTCTCAAAAGTAATGGGATACAGAGCAACAGCAGACTCCTTAAGGCAAAATAGTGCGATTTATTTAAACTTGCCTTATCCCAGAATTGATGACAACCAAGATACAGGGTGTCAAAGTTTTAATTTTGTTTTAGTTTTTTTGCCATTATTTCTTAACGAAATGACATAGCAGAACAAAATTAAGGGTTTTGGGTTTTTCTAAGGTAAGGAATTCAAAATTATCCATAGTTTTTGTGTAACAAGTAGAGGGCGCTGCCTACGGCATGGCCCACATCTTTTAGCTGGCATAACTTTGTTTAGACTTCTTATATCGATCCGACTATTAAAAAAATACGTATATAAGTTACTTTACATCAAAATGTATAACTTATTGAAGTCGCTAGCAGCAACCATTTTCGAGATAATCGCATTCGATATTTTTAATGCAAGATAAAATATTTAAAATAATTGTGTATTCGTTTGAGTATTATTTATCACAGCTGGCCTTGATTAAAAACAACAACGTTTCTATGGCAGCAACATGTTACACAAAGTATCATCTGTCAAAGTTATTAATTTTCTACGTACAATACGTGGATATTATAAATGTTTTAATAATGCCTCGACAATATTTATGATTGACTAGGAGAAACTGGTTCGTGTCGACAATTTTTTTTTATTAGAATAAAATTAGTAATTCCGTATACGAAAAAGCGTTTATATAAGAAAAAGTAGACAACCTTAAGTATCTACATTAACTTTGACACTTAGCAAATGTAGCTGATTTACAATAATTTTAAGTCAGAAATTCACCGTTGCTTTTGGACCACGTACTTAGTTGCATTGGACATATGAAATGCAATTATCTCGAAAATGGTTGTTCCTAGCGACTTCAATATGCATTTTTGATATAAAGGAAGTAAAGTAACTTATTTTTTTAATAGTCGGATGGATATAAGAAGTCTAAACAAAGTTATGCCAACTAAAAGTAGTGAGCCATGCCGTAGGCAGCGGCCTATACTGGTTACACAAAAACTATGAATAATTTTAAATTCCTCACTTAAAAAAATCCCAAAACCTTTAATTTTGTGCTGCTATGTCGTTTCGTTAAGAAATAATCGCAAAAAAACGAAAACAAAATTAAAACTTTGACACCCCGTATCTTGGTTGTTATCAATTTTGGGATAAGGCAAGTTTAAATAAATCGCATTATTTCGCCTTAAGAAGTCTGCTGTTGCTCTGTGTCCCATTACTTTTGGGACACTCTGTATATATATTCGGGCTAGCAATTGTTTACATCTTGCCTCTATAACAAAAATAACCTTGAATGGCAAAAAGCAGCTTCTAATGACTATTTTAATTCTTAAAACATTAACTTCTTAAATTAACTCCTGATAGTTTTTGATTCATTTGATCCAAATTTATCGGACTTTACTTACCCCCGTACTGGTTAAAATTAAATATTAAAACCGATTAATCCTGAACTAAATAAAATCTATTATTTATGTCCCGAATTTTTCCATGGCGGAAAAGGTTCTCGCCGAAATCTCGCGCAGGTCCCGTATCCCTGTCGATCTGGCGCACATGTTGCGATCGATTGCGGTTGCAAGAAAAGCAGGAATAGCAGAAATGCGCGGGATGCAGCAGGAATAAATAGAAATGTTAGATGGAAAAGCATTTGCTTTTTTTTCAGGTATTTCGGCGTTTGTATTGGCATTTTTATAATCGATCGATATGGAACAAAAAGGATTGTTTGGTACATTAATTAGACTAGAAAGAAATTTTTATGCTACGTAAAATGATAAAAAGTAAAAATCGCTTGCCTTGTTTACACCTGCAAGAAATGTTTGATCAAACTACACAATTTAATTTATTTTCGCTACAATTTATTTTTAAATATTTAATTAATTTATATCATATTAAAGAGTAAAATATATTTGCAGCAATCTAGAAGAAGTTAAAGAAAAGTTAGTTGGTTCTTTCACAATCCAATTATTTATATTAGGAACCATAGCATAGCTTCAGATTGTAGGTCTTCCGTCAAATATGACTCTGGTCTTACCTCAAATTTGTATGACCACAAAATCACAGTTCAGAACAAGCAAACAAACGATTTCTAGGTCTTTAACGTGAGCCCTCCCCCTCCCACCTTCCTATCCTAGCTCTCATAGTAGGTAGTAGTAGTACCGTGCGAGCAAAAAGTATTTACATCAAAGAGGGCCTTGCATCTAAGGACGTAATGCTTAGCCGTAGAGCTTAGGAGGGAGGGAGGGTAAGATCTAAATCCTAAATGGATACCCCTATTTTATATAATTTTTTTGGATTCTGCATGAAATTCTGAACATTTTTTAATAAAAGCATTATTAGTCTATACTAAACAGTTTCCGAGATATTGACTCTTGAAAAATGAGATTTTTGAACTTTGACAGCGTCTAGCTTTCTAACTGTACGTCTTAGAGTAAAACGGCTTACATGTCCCTATCTTCGATTTTTATTATCTTTCCAATAGTGTCAACTTACGGTTAAACCGGAAGTACTATATTTATTACAACCGGTTTAACCGGAAGTTGACACTATTGGAAAGATAATAAAAATCGAAGATAGGGACATGTAAGCCGTTTTACTCTAAGACGTACAGTTAGAAAGCTAGACGCTGTCAAAGTTTAAAAATCTCATTTTTCAAGAGTCAATATCTCGGAAACTGTTTAGTATAGACTAATAATGTTTTTATTAAAAAATGTTCAGAATTTTATGCAAAATCCAAAAAAATTATATAAAATAGGGGTATCCATTTAGATTTAGATCTTACCCCCCCTCCCTCCTAGGGGCTTGAAGTAACAAGATTGACAATATACGCAAAAGATGTCCCCCTCGAAATAAAAATCGACGGGTCCGAGCGTTTTTTATTTAATTTAACGTGGAACCAGATATTTTGCCTGTTTCGTTTTAAATGGGGAACCCTGTATATTCCAACACCTTCACCATAGTGTATTTTATTGATCAATCATCACAATATTTTTATCACATGAACAATTTAGTGCAGATATTTTACGACATTGATACGTATTTTGGACGATTTTTCATTAATAATTTG
The DNA here is from genome assembly GCA_963969555.1 of Polydrusus pterygomalis. Taxonomy (NCBI): domain Eukaryota; kingdom Metazoa; phylum Arthropoda; class Insecta; order Coleoptera; family Curculionidae; genus Polydrusus; species Polydrusus pterygomalis. Next base: position 12,133,508 of record OZ018379.1, read on the forward strand.
ATTTTTTCTCTTATATTTACTGTTTTACCAGTAGGTAGGTAGGTACCTTTTCACATGTAAATGTAACAAAATGTTGACATTAACCGTCAGCCATGACAATATTCGTTTAACCTTTTCTGCTGCAATGACAATGACATAATATATTTTTTTAAATATCGGGTATTTTAAAATGGTAATTAACTCAATAAAAGTATTTGCTCGCATTAAGAAAGAAAAGCAGCTAAAAGAACAAGTAAGTTTGCGCGCTCGCCAATCTAAGCAGGAATATTTTCGTTGTAATTAGCACAAAATATAAAAAATTACAATAGCTTTTTTAATTTTAGTCTTATGCTGTTATAAGAAACGCTCCAAAATATCAAGACATTGTATTTTACAAAGGAGTTTTAGTAGATTCGTCTACAAAATTTAGGTAAAATTCTTCTTTTTACTTTGATACCGTTAACTGGGGCTACTTGCACTTGAACACCTTTTCAGCACATTTCCCAATGTACCGCCGTACATTGTAACTTTACAACTTTGAAAAAATTACATTGTACCGACCTATTCAAGGGCTACCCATGGCTGGTATAAAAATTCGAAGAATCCAGCCATGGGTCCCAATATTTTTTTTATTTTTGGGGTGTGCAAGTTACCCCATGGTTGGGGCAACTTGCACATCCATGTAAAAATGTTCATAAATTGCATTCTAAAGCATACTATGTGCATGTTACCCCTTGGTCATATGAAAAAAAAGGGAACCTATTTTATAACAACCAATAAAAAAACAATAATTTTAAAGAAAAAATATATTTTTTTTATCAAAATACATGAAACTTAAAAACAAATACCTACCTACTGTATAAATGCTTAGAAATATTAATAACAAGTTATAAAAAATAAACAAACTTTCTCCTACTAAAACTTTGGTAAAATAAGGCACATTCTTTGAAAAAATCACAAATGTAACAAAAAATAAATAAAAATACACGTGGTGTGCAAGTTACCCCGGGGTGGGCAAGTAGCCCCAGTTTACGGTATGTAATAACCTATTATTATTATTATTATTTTTAGATTTTACAAAGTTTTTGATGAAAATACAGATCAAGATGTTATTTTTGAAACTATCGCCAAGCCAGTAGTTAGTAGGTAATTTCCTGGCGATACTAAAACTTGATAAAAATATTATTAAAAAATAGTGTTTTGCAGGGTTTTCATGGCACGATTTTTGCATACGGACAGGTAAAGCTTTCCTTTAAAACCTTAAAGACGTATTTTAAATTTTTTGTATATATTAGACGGGAAGTGGCAAAACTTACACCATGACTGGATCCACAAAACAATACCAGGACAGGGGTATCATACCAAGGAGTTTGCAATTCATATTTGCAGCTATTGAAAAAGTAAGCATAGGTATTAAAAATAAAATGTACTTTAAAAAAGGATTTGACTGGAATTAACTTTATGAATTTTCGCCGTTAACTTATATGTATACTATTAACTTTGTATTTTTAAAATTGTTTTAGACTGCAGACAAACCTATACTATATATATCTTACATGGAAATATACAACGAAATTTGCTACGATTTATTAAATCGAAAAGATGCATCTCGTTTGGAAGAATTACCGTTAGTATATACAGGGTGTCCGGAAATGATGAGCAAAAAATTTAGAAGATAACAGACCGAAAATAAATCTCCCCTTTGGTTCACTAAGGGCGGATGTCACAATTTTGAGAAAATAACATTAATATCATTTTCCACTAAACCCAAGTCGCTCTATACAATGAACTAAAGCTCTGTGTCCTAAATTTAATAGTTTTTAAGATAGTAATTATATAAAGCCAGTTGTACACTATTGCTTTGGAGTACTAACGGCCTATGTGACAAAAATTGGACAACCGTCTTTATCGCCCAGCACCCGTTAGACCGAAGTCGCACATACGTCTTTTGTGAAAGCTGCCAACATTGGACTTGTGGCTTCTGTCAGTCAACAGTGTACTGTAAAACCTGTAAAATTTCAACAAACTGTGATTAATTTACTTGTGTTGACACTGTTTCTGCCACTTTAATTCCACAATGGAGGGTAAAAATTAAAAATTTGTTTCGTCAATATCGCACTTTTTTTTATACTTGACAGCTGTCAAAATTTGACAGGAGAATTATTTGCGTATTTTTTCCATATTCCTTGGGCCTGTCTATACGACCCGCTATTTTTTTTTGACAAATATAGAAAATTCCCAAATTTGACATTTTGACAGGTATTCTATCTACCGCTTGTCAATAAGATTTTGACAGATCTGAGATATACGTTTTGTAGTATACCACTACCGTAGCCACCATACCGAATTTCGTCAAAATCGGATAAACCATAAGTAAGCTAGAGCGAAAGAAAAGTTTGACAAATAGTTTATACAGGAGCTGCAGCTCGCACGGTACATACGATTGTTACGATTTTTTTTTCCCCATTTATATTTCCAAAACGAAGCTCTGTACGTCGTCCGATTTAAAAAAAAAAATTAAAAAAAAAATTTGACATTGACAGGTGTAAAATTTTGACAGTGGATTTTTTTGCTTATTTTTCCCGAAATCCCCGCCCTAGCAGGAATACGCCTATAATTTTTTGAACTTTTTTTAAGACCACTTTTTTGTCCGTTTCATCTCGCTCGCGTCATTTTTATGGTAATTTTTTTATTTAAAAAATTTATTTTCGTTTAATTTAGGTACGTTCACAAAAGTTAGGGCTTCCAATATGTTCAATGGACTATCCAGTTTATATTTGAAAATGTAATAATTCTAAAATAATTGTAATAACAGCAAAATCTAAAAACAAAATCACTTTATTAACGTTTTTAGCTCTCCTGTAAAATACCTTTTTTTGACATCCGCCCTTAGTAAACCAAAGGGGAGAAATGCTATCTATTCCTATAACATTTTTTCGAAAATTGATTATTAAAGGAGTTGTTACAGGGTGTTAAAGTTAAATTTTATTTGCAGTTTTAATATACATAAGTTACTCGAACAATAAATTAAACATTCAAATCATAGGTTCAAAGTGACGCCTTTCCTCTTCAATGCATAAATTAATTCTTCTTAAAAAATTAAATTAAAATAAATAAATTCATCACATGCAAGCAATGTTATTCTAGCGTTTTTCTCGAAAACTTTAGATTTATCGAAACAAAAGTGGTATACCTTTTTTCTGTCAAAAGGTTAGGAGAATAAAAGTGTTCAGTCAAAATGTTCATACAGTATAGAACAAAAAGTTGGGACCATTCTAATTAAAGTATAGGTTCCTATGTGGCGCCCTCTACAAAATGCGAAAAAACGGTGGGCAAATTTGTATTCCTCATCCCGAAAAAGTCCCATATATGAGACTTCGTCAAAATATTATGAGCGTGGCAAAAGGTATTGCAAAAAAACTGCAAATAAAATTTAACTTTAACACCCTGTAACTCATCCTCAAATAAAAAATATAACAAATGCCTAATCTTTTTTAAAATGTCTATAGTTTTGCTAAAATTATTAACATAACAATAATTAATAAAATGGCAATATGAATTTATATTCAAATTTAGTACCTAATTTGAAATAATTACTTTTAAGACGAGTAACAGTGTTGGAAGATAAAAAGGGAGAACCACGCTTAAGAAACTTAAGCGTTATACCAGTGTCCACAGAAGAGGAAGGTATGCGGTTACTTTTTCTTGGAGATACAAACAGGTAAAGAAGCATTAATACAGGTAAAGTAATACATTTTTAATATTTATATTTTCAGGGCAATTGCTGAAACCCCACTAAATGAATACTCATCAAGATCTCACTGTATTTTTACAATATATATTACATCAAGACCAAACGATACCTCGATTTTAAGATATTCGAAACTAAATCTTGTTGATTTAGCTGGGTAACATGCTACTTCTTTATGTAACTAGTACGTAAAATGCATCTTTAAAGAACGGGAATACGAATAATTAATTGAAATGTAATTAACGTCACATGTTTTTAGATATTGTTTATTCGTATTTGCACTTATCAAAAAAGACGTATCTACTCTTGTGGCCATAAAGTCAACAGTAACAAGGTGGTCTTAACATAGAAACAAGGAAAATTTCAATTATGTATGGAGGTTAGGTTGGGATATACAGTGTCCGCAAGAAAGTCCGCATCAAATGGGATTTTTTTTTATTATTAGGTATAGGTAAAAATTGAAAAAGCAGTTAGTTTTTGCTTACCTAAAAACCAGAAATGACGTATACTGAAGCAGCTGCACGACTTGCGTTACCTGTCAAATTTGACATTTTTAATAAAATATGTTCAAAAATGTCCTTATTTATAAAAATATCGAAAAACTTTATTCAAGAAAGTTGTTTATTTAGGCATTTTTAGCCTTTGTACGAAATTTTGACAGTCTAATACAAATTTTATTTTTTGCCAGATTCTTGAAAATTTTGATCAACCCTCGTAGATTAACTTTTATACATTGATGTAAAACCATTTGCCTTTACTTCATTTGTAATGTTAATGCAATTTTGTGTAAAATTTTTGTTTCCAATTATTTATTTTGCTTCAAAAACTGAAATTGTTATTGATCAGTATGTAATGTTTAATGCAAAGTTTATCTAATTACATCAGTTTTGCCAAAACCGACGTTTCTCATTTTTCTTAAGTTAGTAAACAGATGTACAAAAAGAAAATATTAGGAAGCTTTAGTTGAAATTTTACTTAATTAATATTGGATCAAAAAGAATAAATATTAATCGCTCGAAACATTTTATTCGACAAAAATATAGTTTAATATAATTAATTTAATTTAATTGTGCATCTGTTTACTAACTTAAGAAAAATGAGATACGTCGCTTTTGACTGATGTAATTACATAAACTTTGCATCAAACATTACATACTGATCAATAACAATTTAAGTTTTTGAAGCAAAATAAATAATTGGAAACAAAAATTTTACACAAAATTGCATTAAGATTACAAATAAAGTAAAGGCAAATGGTTTTACATCGATGTATAAAAGTTAATATACGAGGGTTGATCAAAACTTTCAAGAATTTGGCAAAAAATAAAAATTGTATTAGACTGTTAAAATTTCGTACAAAGGCTAAAAATGCCTAAATAAACAACTTTCTCGAATAAAGTTTTTCGATATTTTGATAAATAAGGGCATTTTTGAACCTATTTTATTAAAAATGTAAAATTTGACAGGTAACGCAAGTCGTGCAGCTGCTTCAGTATACGTCATTTTTGGTTTTTAGGTAAGCAAAAACTAACTGCTTTTTCAATTTTTACCTATACCTAATAATAAAAAAAATCCCATTTGATGCGGACTTCCCACTACACTAATTTAATTGTTTGGCATATGATACACGGTTTCTTGATGGCATAATGAAATTTCAATATAACAAAGTATGATGATCCATTTCTCATTTTAACTTCTTTATATAAAATAGTTGTTGGTACCACCAAGAAAAGTAAATAATTTACTGTCTCATATATGAGAAGATCAACAAACGATAGTAACATTTCTTTAAACGGATTTTACGAGCCAGTTATACATATTATGCAGTGTTTAAATCATAATATAAAAACAAATTTTAAGTAATAAATCTATAAAAACATTTCCAGGTCAGAAAGAGTCCACAAATCCAATATTACAGGGTCCACCCTTAATGAAGCAAAACACATAAACCTATCCCTTCACTTTTTGCAGCAAGTAATTTTAGCTTTATCTGAATCAAAAAGGGTGCATATACCCTATCGCAATAGTCTTATGACATTTATTTTGAAAGATTCCCTAGCTGGAAACTGCCTTACTGTTATGTTAGCAACATTAGCTGTATCAAGACAAAACATATTGGTAATATATTCTTGTTTGTTAAACAAATGGTTCGTACAATGAAAAACATTATTATATATTATAATTAATTTAATACAAATCAAATTGAGAACATTCGCCTTTTTCGGGTAGACATTCATAATTTTTTAGGAAACTATAAGCACATGTAAGTTTGCACAAAGGGTATCTCTGATTAAAACTAAACCAATTATCAATGAAGTGTCAGATCCGTATCATGAAATAATGCTTCTTAAGAACGAAATTCAAGAATTGAGAAAACAGTTGGCTAATAGGAATAGCTTAGTAGTAAAATTGGTAATTAAATCTAACTAACTAAAAGTACTTTAAAATAGGTAATTCAAAGCATATAGTTTTGATGAAATATTAATATGATGGTTTGATTTTAAGTTTGTTCTATAGCGCGTTTTATTCAATTTCTTTATACCTACGCATATTTTAAGGAAAACAATTCTTTGACAAATCAGCAAAGGGAAGAATGTGAGAGGAAATTAGAAAAATATCTGAATGGTCAGGAGGAAACATTTAAAATAGCGCTTGATGCGAAGATAATACAATACTGCTTTTCGATATTTAAAAGTAAAATACAAAAAATGGAATGTCAGCAACTGGAGGTGGAATATAGCGATGTTAAGACCAGTAAGTATTTTCTAGCTATATATGACATCCCATATAACGGATCATGTGCGAAACAAATACTTTTATACAATCATACACATCTTTGAATATAATCCAACTTCACATTATTTAATGCAACTACAAAACCTTGAGTCTTTCAGTCGGAGAACTCAAAGCAAACGAGAAGCGACAGCTAGGCGTTTTGCGTGTCCTGTTTTGGTACGCGCATGCGGCAAATAAGTTGTGTACCGCTAAAACCATGTGCTCGTCTAAGTTGTGTTTAGTCCGCGAGCTGACGTTGCGCCTAGCTAATTGTGATATTATTTTGTTTTCGTTCTGTTACATTTGCACCTGTACTAAAAAGTATGGTCGCTCAGTGTAGAAAATAAGCAAGTTTTCTCGGAGTATTAGGTTGTGGATCGACCGTTATCGTTGTGTGAAGGTCACTGAAAAACGACCAGTCGATATCAAAGGTACCGACAGGTATTGTCGCTTCTGGTTTGCTGTAATATAATGTGCTTTCAGTTAGGACGCAATCTAGACAGTAGGTACAGAGATCATCTCCATCTTATCTTTATGTTCTGATGGTATTATGTATTTACATTTGGCTCTAAGCATCTTTGGTGTCTATAATGGTTCAAAGTAGCTTCGCAGTCGTCACCACTATTCTGCAAAGGCACCATCGTCATGGGGATCAATATAAATGTCAATATGGCCTTCTATTTTTTACATAAACATTATTGTTTCACTATTAGTGCAAATAGACTACTCTTGGATGCTTAAAAGTGCAAAACAAAGTAATTGCGTTTCCAACACTGATAAAATTTTAGCTTATGTTTATTTCCTTAATACGTTTCGAAATACGATCTTACACACTATAGGGTTAACGCACCTCGTGTGTGTGTAAATTACACATTTATTAATTTTAGGTAGCTTTAAAAATATACAAAAAAATAGGATGATAACCAAGGATGAATTAGGCACGAACAATGTTTCACCTACAGAACAAAATAATATTTTACTTAAAGAATTTATGTCTGATCCCAGGAACACCGAGGAAATAAGTTATTACACAAAAATCCTTTCATTTACTTATGAAAAAGCCAAAATACTTGCTTTGACTATAGAAGAATGCCAGACGAACATAACTTATATTAGAGATAAACTGGCTGTTATTGATAACACTGAATGCAGCAGGCAAAAACTATTGTTGGGTAATCTTATTAGTGCAATCAATTTGTGTATTTAGACCAGGGCTGAAGCCTTTGAAAATGGTAAAAAGTCAAAAAAATGCAATTTTTTGGTTTCCAAAATTATCGACCCTGGTCTAATTATAAAAAGTGAGAAGTTGAGGAAAAGTGCTATTTTTCAATAATTAAGATATTAAATGTTTTTATATTATTAAATAGCCATAATCATTTTTAGGTCGAGAACTCGAATCCCAACAAAGCATATATAGAAAAAGTCTGATCGAACTAACGGAATTAAAACAGCAAACTATGCAGTTAGAAGCAGGATTAAATAAGGCTAAAGGTAGAATGATGGAAAAATTCAATGAATGGGTGACAAGACCAGAAAACTGTGATGTGATGATTGAGGATGATTTAAATATTTTAAAAAGCGATAACTGTAGTGTTAATTATGGTTTTACAAAGGCATTGGAGTTATGCCTAGATTTTGAAGGAAATGAGGATACATCACGTCGCTGTAAAACCTGCGACCAATTAGATTCGTTGACCTATAGAAAATATCCCCAACATCAGAATTATTTATATGATATCTCCGAAGTATCAGAAGATGATTTAACACCAAGTTGTAGCATTCGAAGGCATCATTTGACTAGTGCATCGAGCACTTGCTGTACAATGGATATTCATGAAACTCAAAAACCCCAAAGAGAAAAACCCTGTATTTCGTTTTCGTCCAAAATTGCAAATTTCAATAGAGAAATGAATAACGACGTATGCGAATGCCCTCTTAACAAAAATGTTCATAAAAATGTAATTAAGCCATGCACAGGACATACACACCACAAAGAGGATTCTTATAAAAATAGTAAATGCAAAAAAAATCGAGGATATGAAGAAGAAACTTATTCAGGCACAAGCTCAAAATATGTTTGCAACGAAAATGCTAAAAGCTTTATAGATTTAGAGAATCAACCAGCAGTTCAATGTTGTTGTCATAATGAATATGTATATGACGGTCAAAAGGCTCAACGTTCCCAGCTGTGTTGTGAACACACAAATAGTTTCATTAATTTTATTTCAACGGCTGATCCAAAAAGCTTGGAGGATAGCGTAATTCCGTATTATAATATGGATGGATATTCCATTCTTAGTACAAATAACGTTTCACCTGATTTAAAACATAATAATATTGCTAAAAGAAATATATCTTCTGGTTCGTCCGTGGAAAGTCTGGTTTATTTAGATAGCCAACTTGTTCCCAATAAACTTATTAAGGAAGGCTTTACTGCAAAAGAGTCTATTAAAGTTAGATCTAAAGAAAATAAACCTATTATTTATAGAAGATCACCTTACTGTCAAGAAATTTCTAATACTATTGATAAATCTGTTTGTAAAACTAAACAGCATTTATGTTTATCGCCAGATCGTCAAGAATTGCCTGCTAGTACTGTAAACGTATCTTTTGCTTCTACGGGCATCTCTAAAGCAAAGATGGACGTATCATCAAATGGCCAAGACAGATCTAGTTTTTCAAAACGTTCAAATCATGATGATTCAGTATTAGATAAACAAAACAGTAATAGGATGAAGGAAAATAAGACAAAAATAACTGATAAATATATGGATAAAGTGAATCCAAACAAAAAGTATGATCTGTTTCTTGATTCAGATACAGAAGATTTTCGGAAATTTATGAAAGATATTTCACTGACGGGAGATGAAGAAATGGATAGGGAGATTTGTAATTTTTACAGGAGCAAATTTGGTTCTTAAAAAGTTTTTTCTATAAAATAAAATACACTTTTAAAGTTAAAGTATGTTTATTATTGTTAAATATTTAATTTTTTTTTATTTTTTTTAACAGGTTGGCTTTATTTGTCTTGTAGAAGATTTTACCCTTTCTTTTCCGATATATACCCTTTGTCGTCTAAAAGTACCATCATCAATGTGTTTAAATAATTTCTTTGTTTAAATTTGCAAACACATTTCCTGATTTAGATATAGAAAAGGCGATGTTTTATCAACATAAATTAAAAAGTTAATTAAAAAAAGGAGTATTTTCGAACATTTTTGGAACCTCCGCGCTTATATTTTAATGAATGGCGAATGCGTTAGTTTAGTGTGGTAGTGGTTTATAGGTAGTACACCTGAAATAGAAATAGCAGGACGGATAAATATCAACCAACGCTCTGGTACCAATAGATGGCACATCTCATTCATAAACTCTTTTAAAATGTGTTGACAACATCGTTTTTAGGAGAGGGGCGGTGAAGAGCTGGGTAGGGCAGGGAGTAGAGATTACGGTGAATTTACCTTTGAATGTGACCTTGCTACTACAGTTGAAACCTAACCTATAAATAACCCAACTTTCTATTTACTCCCTATGAGAAGTAACTGCAGATTTATTATTTTCTGAATTCTCGCATGCTGACTCCTCTTAATTAGTCTCCAAAAAACACTAGAAACACAGCAATTATTACACAAAACCGATAAACTGAAGAGAATTTAAAACCGCTGTCAAAGAAACACCAAACGAAAATAGGGATGTTCAATGTACATCGACGCATCGAAAACAGCAAAAACTTTTGCCTTGATGATGAACGTTTCTACGGTCGAAACATGTTACGACCTTTAAAAGAATAGTTTTTTATTGTAATAAAGTGTAAAGGAAGACCCATTTAGTGAATGTTTACATTATAAATTGTGTATGAATTTAAAATAAAGCATACGTACCGCATGCGTAAACCAAACTCATACTAGAAGCCGATGTCATAAATTTAATATTAATAATAATAATAATTTATATGTTTTTGAAATTTATTAGGTACGAATAATTAGGTGTGTGTTTCAATTCAACATATTATACTAATTAATAAATAATTTATTGCTCATATCAATTACATAAATATCTTTATAATTGTTTGAGTTCACATTTTCTGAAAAAGAAAATAATTTTAAAGGCGGCACACAACCAATTAAATATTACAGTTATAAAATAATAATATTTATTTAGAAGTCTGTTGTGTGGATTTTTGTACAATGTCCAGGTTACATAGTATATTACTTATTTATGTAAGTACCAATTTGACGAAAAAATACTGGGAAAATTTGCTTTAATCTTTTGGACTAATATTGGTACCATCTGTCAAGTTGCAGGTAGGTAAGTTTTGATTTTTTTTACCATAAACCTAAATAAAATATTATATTATCGTATATAATATCATAAGAGAGAAAATTTTGCCGGTAAAATTTTCGACTGTATAAAAGTTTGTTGCTTGGCAATTTTGAGAATAAAATTTCATGAGCGAAATTACCAAAAAGCAACAAAATTAAATAAAACCAAGAAAAAATTTGGCCGATACAAAATTTTCTCTCGAATGATATTTGACAAGACTATTTCACGAGACAATAATAAAAACGCACTGTTTATTTAGCAAACTAGAAACTTTATTTATTTATTACTAATATTAAATGTACAGTTGTTATAAGTAATAGTTTGTCCATTCTTTCCTATCAAAGCATGGTTTTTGGGTATGATTGACTTGCATTTGATAAGTCGAAGGTCCACATGCTTCATTTGTTCTGAGATTTTCGATGAGCTTCAGATGATGACTAGGATCTAGCTGCAGATATGGTTTCAGGGAATTTGCGTTTGAGTGGCCTGTTAACTTAATCAGCTCTTGTTCCCCAACACCTTGTTTAAATAGTGCAGACACAGAGGAAGATCGATGAGAATGATTTGTTATTTTATGCTTCTTTGTAAATCGTGCTAAAAGTATATTTAAGTGATGAAAACAAACAATGAGGAGTAGAATTTTGTAGGGAGCTATGACGGGACACATACCAATAAAACTAACTATAGTGGACGTTATTTCATTAATTTTGGGGCTGGATTAGTGTTAAGGCCCCAGGAGTCTGTAAATTCTTCAGGGACTACTGACAGCTGTTGTTTATCGAAATATTCTTCTTCGATTCATGATTCCATCGATTGGAGCGCTATGTGGATATACCTAAGGTAGATCTTCTAGTTCGAGAATGCACCAATCCACACGGCAACAATTGTTGTGGAGTTGAGAGAGTCCAGACCTCAATCCTATTGAGAAAGTTTTGGGAGAAATGACAAAAAATATTTATAGGCATTATTTTAGACCGAGAATAAACCACGAAGAACTCCCACAGGAGATACGTGAACCATGGAATGCATTAGCGCCATGATTTGCAAGAAATTTGGTGTTAAGCATACCTATTACGTCGTCTATACGTGGTCATCGACAGAAAAACACGTATTACGTAAGAAAACAGAAAAGCTTTTGAAAATTAAATGTTGCACATCATTTTGAAAACCTTAATCTTTACCTGGTATGCGTACGTATAGAAATCACATGTTGACTTTTTTGATAGAGACCTAAAAACTACGGAAATAGCTTACCAATATCATAAAGACTATAATTCGTTACTGCCTATGTTAAAATTTATGAAAAAAAAATATTTAAAAAAAAATTGCTTAATGCAAATTTGTTCGGCCATTGCCTGGTTCCAGTATTAGAAACATTAGAAAAATATTTTTCCGTATTGAGTCCAATCATCCGATTAAATCTCTTTCACAACGCCTTGCAAAATACAAAATAACTCAAATTATATAAAATAAATCATAATTATCATAATAGTGCTACCAGTTTACTTGAGAAATACATAATTATGTGTATCATAACCAAATAGGTAGTGTACAATTTATAAATAATATGATTTATGGCAGTCCTGTCCAATCAACTTCCTGGTACAATTCTTAGATATTTTAATAATATTGTATGTGTCAACTGGGACCATTTTTATGATAGGATTATTATTGAAAATAATAAATAAATAAGTTAATATTCAGCAAAAAACGTCGCAATTCTAGCGTAAATGGAAATATAGATCAAAAAGATTAAAAGCTCCTTGTTTAATTGAATGACATGTTTTGCTTGCATCAATTATTAAAAATTTATAATATACAGGGTGTTATTTAATAAGTGTCCGATATTGTACAGGACGATTCCCCAGTTATTTATAAGGTGAAAAGTTCATACAATGAGGACCTAAAGTCCGCCCCCCCCCCTCTAACTTCTAAATCGTTCGGTATATTTTAATGAAATATTGAACGATATTATTTGAACAAGTCTTGCACTTTTTGACATACCAATGACAGCTTTAAATGTCAAGATGACAGCTGGGTCCGCTTTTGGAATATTTTTTTAAATGAAACAGTATATTTTTACATTTTTATATTCCACATAAAATTATAATTATTTTTTATTAAATGCATTATTAGTCTAAACTTCATAGTTTCCGAGATATTGACTCTCGAAAAGTGACATTTTTGAATTTTGACAGCTTATAACCGTCTAACAGTACGTCTTAGAGCAAACCGGCTTACATGTCCCTATCTTCAATTTTTATTATCTTCCCAAAAAAGTCAACTTCCGGTTAAACCGGATGTAACTCGAAAGCAGGAAATATAGTTGTTCCGGTTTAACTGGAAGTTGATTTTTTTGGAAAGATAATAAAAATTGAAGATAGGGACATGTAAGCCGTTTTGCTCTAAGACGTACTGTTAGAAGGTTATAAGCTGTCAAATTTCAAAAATGTCACTTTTCGAGAGTCAATATCTCGGAAACTATGAAGTATAGACTAATAATGCATTTAATAAAAAATAATTATAATTTTATGTGGAATTTAAAAATGTGTTCCATTTAAAAAAATATTCCAAAAGCGGACCCAGCTGTCATCTTGACATTTAAAGCTGTCATTGGTATGTCAAAAAGTGCAAGACTTGCTCAAATATTATCGTTCAAAATTTCATTAAAATATACCGAACGGTTTAGAAGTTAGAGGGGGGGGGACGGACTTTAGGTCCTCACTGTATAAGCAAGGAAATAAGACACAGGGTCTTAAAAATTGTGGGTGTGGGTGGCGCCCCATATAATTAAGGGCCAAACTAAGATCAAATTTGAATTTCTCATGGTAAAAAATCCAGAAATTTGTATGTAATTTTCTTCCAAATATCGACATTATTTCAAAAATTATTTACGAATAACAAAAATAAAATAAAATTTTTAACACCCTGTATCTTAAAAATTAATACCTTGCGAACCCATGCTTATGTGAACTTTTCACCTTATAAATAACTGGGGAATCGTCCTGTACAATATCGGACACTTATTAAATAACACCCTGTATAGCTCATATGAGAAAAAAATAAGGTCACCGCTAACACATTTGACAATTACTACTAGAAGGGCCGTATAGTATTTGCAGAATTATACCGTTGACTCTTACTGCCAAAAATAAACTACCTGATTAAACCCTATTGTATACGCCTCAACCTCTTCAAAGAGGATTAAATGGGATCAGGGTCGGCTTGAAAATGTACCTACACTAATGATTTATTTTTATAATTTAAAATAAATAGATAGGTATTTTTAGTTTTAGGTAGGATAAAAAATGTAAAATAATGATAACAATTAATGATAATAATTGAAAATAATATAATTTAAAAGTATAACTAATAGGATAACAAGTACAATAAAAATTAATCAAATTCTAAAAACTATTGATAATTTATTCAAAATTTAACTCTGTATCAGTATCACTATTTTCATCTAAGCCTAAACTTATAATTAAAGGTTAAACATTTGTAATCATACAATTGTAAGAATTTTCCCCTTAAGTACATGCTGTACAGGGTTTTTCCGTATATTTTGGAGCACCCCTGGAGCTTTTATTTGAAGACCTAGAAAAAACTTTAAATTACCAAGGTTGCATGATTTCTCCTGAACTGCCAGAATTTGTTATCGGACAAAACAAATGAACATCGTAAATTTGTTTAATAATGCCAATGTCGATTTTTTTAAATGGAACACCCTGTATATTAATTTTTTTTTAACTCCTCACTCTTTTCTGATTCCAAATATGTATATATGTTATATGTTTACTTTAGTCGTTTAGGCAAAATTTCATTTCAAAATATTGCGGATTAGAAAATCTATATTGGTGTGAGGAAAACATGCTAGAACAATGCTTATTCAGTAACAATAATTAATATAAATAATGATAATAATTTATGAAACAAACATATAACATATATACATATTTGGAATCAGAAAAGAGTGAGGAGTTAAAAAAAAATCAATATACTGGGTGTTCCATTTAAAAAAATCGACATTGGCATTATTAAACAAATTTACGAGGTTCATTTGTTTTGTCCGATAACAAATTCTGGCAGTTCAGGAGAAATCATGCAACTTTGGTAATTTAAAGTTTTTTCTAGGTCTTCAAATAAAAGCTCCAGGGGTGCTCCAAAATATACGGAAAAACCCTGTACACAGTTTTTCCAGCTGTCTACAGAAATTTTTCTTACTTCGTTTTTAATTAATTCTACTACAGATGCATTTTATGTAGGAGAAATATTATTTCTCCTAATATTGGATTTTAATTGGTGCCATATTAGCTCAATAGGATTGAATATACAATAGTATGGAGGAAGACGCAACACTGTATGACCATTTTCTGCTGCAAGTTTGTCACACTCGAATTCCTTATTTATTTTAAAAGCTTTTAATACTTCTAGCAGTTCTTGTTTTTTGTAAGTTTCTTCAAAATATAAATCATTTTCAATCATAAAATTTTGAATTTCTGCTTTTCTATTATTAGAATTGGGAATGATTTTTGCTTGCCGATTATGATAACTAAGCATTGTCCATTACAATGACGCTACTTTCAGGTATATTTTTAAGGAGTTTATGTTTAAACCGTCGGTATCTTGATGGTAATCTAAAATCTGCTATGTTTTTAGCTGAAAGCAACAGACAATTTGGAACAAACCCGTTCTCTGAACCAGCATGTAATATTTTGATTTTTTTTTCTTAATAAATCCATGTCATTTTCGTCAATGAGTCATAAAATGAGTTTTTGTCAAAGTAGACGTATCTGCTCTCCATCGAATAAAATTTTCTACTCAACAAAGATTGATACAAATTTTTAATTATTAGTTTGGCATCGGTAGATAAATGCTTTCTTTTAAAAATTACACTTAAAGATGCCCCCCTATCAGCACAATTCCAAGGACGCCACATTCTACCACTAATAAGCCTAACTAAAAATTACTCGCCGGACAAACCACTAAAGGCTAAAATTATTAAAAATCAGTTTGTATCTATATATGAATCAGGCATAGGTATAAATTGAATTTGTACCTGGTCCGGCTCTGCTGGAAAAGGTTTTAAAATTTGGGATTTCATTATTTATTCTATGGTCAAAGGGATAATGAGGGTTTATTGCAGTCAAAAGATCAACGGTATAATTCTACAAATACTATACCTAGAAATTAATTTATGGTGGGGGGAGGGGGTATACGAGTTTCATAATAAACGACGTCCCCTTCCTTTAATAAAGCATTGGCATATACAGGGTTGCCCAGAAGTCCGGAATAAATTGGAAAATGTAAAACAATACTTCGGAAATACCTAAATTAATTTTACAAGTTCACAATGTCACAAAATGTCAGAACGTGAAACGATGAAGATTTATTACCTTGAAAGGTATCATTTCCGCTTATTTAAGGTTGAATTCTCAACGTCATTCAATCTATTGCCAACCTATAACCTATTTCGCGTTGATTTTTTAAGTTTATTATTTTAATAACTAACATTTAAAGAAAATCAATATAGTCGGTACATTATTTAGGTAGTATCTGATATATTACAAAAATATTAATTTATTTCATTGCTAATTTTGGGAGAATTGTATAGTGAAAGAACAATGAGTGACAATGACATAATAATGTAAAAAAAAATCTTACCCGATATTTTTCGCTATACAATTCTCCTAAAATAAGTTATGAAGTTCTTTGATATTTATTAAATATGTCAATTATTACGTATAGAATATCAAGTCGATACTGATTTTCTTTAAATTTTGTGTAAAAGCTAGAAAACATAAATAAATCTACGCGAAATAGGTTATAGGTTGGCTAGCATGTTGATACTCCCACCTTAAATAGGAATTTTTTAAAAGCTTTTAACAGTCGCCAACGCCATTTTAAAATAGCTTGACAGAATCGCACCAAAATTTATGAGCATTAATTGTACAGCTTTCGGAAAAAAAAATTTATGGGTAAAGCGGTTATGAGAAAATTCTGGAAATTACTCTCAAGTTCCTCATTTCGCCGCAAGGGGGCACAATTGAAAACTAGTTTTTTAAATTTTAAATTTCTCCGAAAATTCCCATATTAAGGTATAACTCTAATTACATAATCGAAAAGCATAGACTATTCTGCATCATTTTGGTTTAAAGCTCATTGGCGTACCGACCTTGATAAGAGTGGGGGAAGCTATTGAATGTGTAAACATTAAAATCGCTGTAACTTCTAAACGACTTATCCGATTTTACTAAATTTAAGCTTGTTTGGAAGGGAAAGGTAAGTAACTTCAATTGTCGTATCCAATGGTACAAGATAGTTTCTAATAAAACTGCTAGAGGGCGCAATTTGTATTAAAAATTATTGTTTTGGCAATAACTCTGAAACGAACAAAGATATCGAACTGCGGTCTTCACATCTTTTCTTGCAAATTTCATCTACATTTTGATTATGATGTCATAGTTATACCGTATGATTTGAATTTTCGGGATAAAATCGAAAAAACTATTACAAATTGGGCCTCTAGCAATTTTATTAAATACTATCGTGTACTGTTGGATACGGCGATTGAAGGGACTTCCACCCAAGCTTAAATTTAGTAAAATCGGGTAAGTCGTTTAGAAGTTACAGCGATTTTAATTCATTCAATAGCTTCCCCCACTCTTATCAAAGTCGGTACGCCAATGAGCCTTAAACTAAAATGATGCAGAATTGTCTAAGCTTTTCGATGATGTAATCAGAGTTATACCTTAATATGGAAATTTTCGGAGAAATTTAGAATTAAAAAAAAATGTTTTAATTGTGCCCCCTTGCGGCGAAATGAGGAACTTAAAAGTAATTTCCAGAATTTTCTCGTGACCGCTTTATTCATAATTTTTTTTTCAAGTTTCTATGCCTAGTAGTTTCCGAGATATAGCCGGTGGCCACCCTTAATGAAACACCCTGTACAGCCGAGAATCAAACCAAAATGCCAGTAGATTTTTTGAAATTCTGACGTCTTTTCATGATTTGACAAGCAAAACTAAACTCCGTGCCGCTGACTGGAAGACGCCTCCTAAGGTGGACCTCACCCCTTGAAGACGCCCTCCCGCCTGGATCCATGAAAGTGCCTTTGCGAAGAGATTAATATATGCTGTATCACTCACTTCATTAAAATCGAGACGGTTATGATTAAAACAAATAGAAAATAACACGTCTGTTGAGTCAGATGGTGAATTAAATATGATTTAAAACCCAGAAAATTTTTCAGGGTAATAATTTACAATATTAACGGAACTATGTTTCTTATGACACGTGAAAGCATCTGCAAAATAATCTGCAATTTTACGCCCTCACAGAACAAACAGATCATTATTTAGTAAATAAGAGAGAGTAAATTATCGTACTTTGTAACGGGAAACAGGACCGTATTTAACATAAGGATTATAACATCCATCCAAATTTTATGATTGCTGACATTGTTATATTATGTGTTCAGATTTATACGTGTTGTAGTGTTATTATAAATATTTTTATAACTGGCTATGGGTTATTAATTTCTACATAATAATTTAGAAAATTTGAGAGAAAAGCCAAAAAATTACAAAAGGTTGACCCAATTTTTAAAAATAAAAAAAGATGTCCAAGGTTTCAAAAATAAACTATGACTATAAAATATCTTTGAAAATACTTTCCTTTCCTTTATTTATTATTTTTCCAGCTTTTTTATTAGGTATTTGAAGATACTATAGAGCAAAAAGTTGTAGTGTGCTTATTAAGGTGGAATTATCAACGTCATTTAATCTATTGCCAACCTATAACCTATTTCGCGTTATTTTTTCAAGTTTATTATTTTATTGACTAACATTTAAATAAAATCAGTATCGTCGGCACATTACTTAGGTAATATCTGATATACTACAAAAATATCAATTTATTTCATTGCTAATTTTGGGAGAATTGTATAGTGAAAGAACAATGACATAATAATGTTAAAAAAAATCTTACCCGATATTTTTCGCTATACAATTCTCCTACAATAAGTTATGAAATTCCTTGATATTTATTAAATATGTCAATTATTACCTATAGAATATTAAGTCGATACTGATTGTTTTTAAATTTTGTGTAAAAGCTAGAAAACATAAATAAATCTATGCGAAATAGGTTACATGTTGGCAAGCATGTTGATACTCCCACCTTAAACATAAAATTTAGTATTTAACATTGTGTATATCACAATATTATTTCGACCTCAAGAAAATTAGATTTTTAAAGTGTTTCTTATGGTCTTTTAACAGTACTTCCATTAGCACCACATTAAAACAACTTTGTATGTCTTCTTAAAATATACGGCGACAATTATACACCGAGAAAACATCGCGTGTTTAAAAAATCAACAATTAACCGACAAAGTGTTTTTGGGTTACTTTCTGTATTGACTGTTGTACTCTTTTTATTTCGGACCAAAGTAAAGTCGGTAATTCGGTGTTTGTGGCTTATTATTACAGAAATTATGGTTCAATTTTTTAAGAAAATTATCAAAAATCATTTTTGTAACTTGTGTGTTCTTGCCAGTGACTGTGAAGTCTTTGTTCAATAAACGGGTTTACGATTGCTATCTTAAGTAGTTTTTTACGTTACAAGACCTGAAAGGTCCACCTTAGAGGATGAAGCAGACAATTTCTAGGGCGAGCCGCCAGGCAAGTTCTAGAAGCCTGCTAGTCCGGTAAACGTACTTTTCGGATGTGCATAGAAGAAGAAAAAATAAAATTTTCTACTGTTTTAGCGGGGGTTTTAGTTTTTAAAATTTTGAAATATTTACTAACAAAATAATTAGAGGAAACGCGCTATCCAATAAAAACTCGCGAAACCATATAATATATTCTTATAAATAGACTCGTAGCTTTGTAGCTTGTTTAGTATTCACCTGAAGACGACTGGAGATACTTACCAGTTGAAACGTTGTGATATGAAAAACTAAAGGCAATGGAAGTCCAAAACACATCTATTACTCTAGTTTGACTTTGTTTATACTTTTTTTAGTACATTTAACAAATAGTCTAGTAACATTATAAGTTTTCCTATTTTTTGTTTTATGATAAGAATGTTTGTATTTTCTTACTGTTTTTTTTTACTGTTTTCTTACTGTTTTCTCTTAAATAATAAAGTACGACCTATCTGTTTTTGTAAATATTGACTTTTAATAAGCAATTTTGCATTTTTTCTTAAATTAAATTGGGGGATCATTTTACCCTACCTTAAGGGATCATTTTGCCCAACCAGGTAGGGTAAAATGATCCTTTTGACCAAGTTCATAATTATATAAATAACATTATTAGGTTTTTTTATTAAACACTCGGCGCATCCAAATATGAAAGCATAAGAATTGGGGAACACCATAACTACGATTATGGATCTCCCTAAATCATACACTCGGTTTTCGAGGGATTTCCCCGTTAAGGGGATCATTTTGGGCCATTCTCCCCTAGTACTAAGTAAATAGAACGAATCAAGCAAACCAGGCACCAAACAAATGACAAAGTGCCAACTTTGATGCATAGCACGTTACGTTGCATAGTGGGGGTGCATCGCTACTTCTTTGAATGAAAAAGCACTACGATGTCGGCGCCTTAGTACGCTTTAGTACGTCGCGGTCTTTGACGTGGGAACGTGTTTTTTACGCGCTCGATTGTCGTGACGTTTTTGCTATTTCATAAACGCACGATAGCTTATCTCTATTTATATTTACTAGTTGTAATTTCTGAGGACTTTAATGTTTACTTATACTTGGATTGGATGGTTTATTTAGTGTTTACTTAACGCTGCTGCATGCAATTAAGAGGTAAGAATTGGATTTTTTTGCTGATTTTTGACATGTTAAATGAGCTTACTGTTTATTTAATACGTACAACATTTGCTTAAATAAACTTGTGTTCAGTCAATAAAAATGTTTTATTTTATAATTAAACTTTCGCGTAAAAAGACATTTTTTACAAACTTTTTCCAAATGTGCATGAATTTCAATTGTGTACTACAATGGTTTATTACTACGTCATTTTAACATATTCGTAGGATATTCCATAGACAAATTTTGTTCTGTGACGAGGGTTCCCATGTTACATACTTGCTTGCCTGTTGTCATCTCAAATAGAAATTATGATATATTTTATAAATATGATATGGAGACACCTTAAGGTGGAATTCTCAACGTCATTCTATCTATTGCCAACCTATAACCTATTTCGCGTTCCTTTTTTTAGTTTATTATTTGATTAACTAACATTTAAATAAAATCAATATCGTCGGTACAATATTTAGGTAATATCTGACATATTACAAAAATATCAATTTATTTCATTGCTAATTTTGGGAGAATTGTAAAGTGAAAGCAGAATGACATAATAATGTTAAAAAAAAATCTTACCCGATATTTTTCGCTATACAATTCTCCTAAAATATTTAATGAGATTCCTTGATGTTTATTTAATGTCAATTATTACCTATAAAATATGAAGACGATAATGATTTTATTTAAATTTTGTGTAAAAGCTAGAAAAATTAAATAAATATACGCGAAATAGGTTAGAGGTTGGCAAGCATGTTGATACTCCCACCTTAAGTTAAGTCCATGGTTTACATGACGCCTGCAAATACTGAAGAAAAACCGTGACAATGTATTCAACTGGCAATAGTGGACAGTTTGAACGGATTTACAACGTATTTATTATTTGTATTCATGTTTGAGTAACCTAGTTGTTTTTTAAAAAATACTACAATTCTCTAAAATAAAACTTTACTTGGATCATCCTGGATCTTTTTTACCGTGGATGCTTTATTATAAAAAGTTTAGCCTTTTCAAGGCTACGGTCTCATGTTGCTGCGTGGTCCCTTACTATAGAAAGAGAAACGGTTTTTTAAAGAAAAAATATTTAGGAAAATCCTAGAACCATTATAGGTCATTGTAATAAATTATTTTGTTGACCACCAAAGTTTTATGCCATTAAAGTGAAAGTTCCTTATAGCTATAAAATCCTTTGTAGTCTCTAGTGGGATTGATTGTCTATTTCAGTGTTGTCACTAGACTAAAAGTTCAATAAAATTGCGAATAAGGGGTTTCTTTACAAATTGGGTTAAATGCAAAAATAAAAAGTAGATACTCTGTCGAATCAACTGTAAATAATCAAACCGATATTTGTTTCCCATTGCTATCATCTCGCAAAATTTATTTAAACTTTGTATAACTCCTCAGGATTTAATTGGTTTACAACTTAATGTTAAGTTGTATGTTATATTTGGACTTATTTTAAAAATATTTAAAGGGGTATAAAAAAAAATTACGACATTATTATTGCATCCCTGTTTGAAGGGTTACGCCAACTAAACGATTATTGCCAATAGTCCCTTTCCTTGATCCATTGTGTTCCATTGTGATCCATATTGTTTTCCGCGATATTATCGATTATTTTTGTTTATCTCAATTTTCAAAATCTGAAATAAATACAGTGTTGCCCAAAAGTCGGGAATAAAATTAATATAGCCTTAACCTGTAAGTTTTGGGAAAAACGCTCGGACCCGTCAATTTCGTTTTATATATGCTCACATTTTGACGTTATTCGTTTGTTTTTTTTATAGACATTTGTTAAAGATATGACAACATCGATCTTTTTTTAAATGGAAACCTACCTTGTGATACGTCATTTGAAAGCTAATATCTCGTACAGTATGCTCGTAAATTTTGGCGCGATTCTGTCAAGTTATTTCAAAATGGCGACTGTTAAAAATTTTTTTAAAATCTCTATTTAAATAAGCGGAAATGATAACTCATTGATTTTTTTTACCTTTCAAGGTAAGAAATTTTCATTGTTTTTTGAGCCAATGAAACTGTTAAAACATGCGGATTATCCTGCAGAGATGCAATATCCAACTTTTCATCGTCGCCCGAAACACGTGGCCGTCCATTCCTAGGCAAGTCCTTTACTAAGTATGCCATTTTATCAAATTTGTGAAATATTTTACTAATAGTGTCCTGCAAAATTTGATTATCCGGATATTTGGCATTAAATAAAGTGCACACCTCACTTTGACTTCTTATTTTATCTCCACATCCTAACAATATCAAGACTTCGATACGCTGTCTTTCCGACAAAACCCTTTTTGTTTAGAAAATTGTAAAATAATACTTCGGAAATACCTCAATAATTAATTTTACAAGTTCACAATGTCACAAAATGTCAGACCGTGAAACATTGTAGATTTCTTACCTTTAAAGGTAAAATAAAACATCAATGATTTATCATTTGCGCTTATTTAAATAGAGATTTTTTAAAAATTTTAACAGTCGCCATTTTGAAATAGCTTGACAGAATCGCGCCAAAATTTACGAGCATACTGTACAAGATATTAGCTTTCAAATGATGTATCACAAGCTGTATGTTTCCATTTAAAAAAAGATCGATGTATGTCGGCATATCTTTGACAAGCGTCTATAAAAAAAACCAATAACGTCAAAATGTGAGCATATATGAAACTAAATGGAAGTGTGTTACAGGTTAATGCTTTATAAATTTTATTCCGGACTTATGGGCAACCCTGTATATTATGTACTTATAATAATTATAAATCATTAAAGCATAAATGGTATCCTATTACCGATCGTTATCAGAAGAAAAATTTTATTGATTTATTTATTGCTACCTTATATGAAATTATTTATTAAAATCAATTTACTGCTGACGTATTGAATAATGTAATCATGACAAATTTTTGTCGCTTATCTAGTTTATTAAAACAAGACCGACTGGAATTTAAGGAGGAGTAAACAAAACAAAATACAGGCTTTTTCATAAAAAAAAAACAGTCGAGAAGCAAACCCAAATGGCAGTTGAGTTTTTGATATTATGACGTATTGTCATGATTTGACAAACAAAACTAACCTGAAAATATACAGATGTCAACGTCCTGTCATAAAACTAACCTCAAAATATTAAACTAATGAACAAACGTATTTATACGAAAACCGAATTATCCCGTTGACTTTAAGACGCCGCCTGTGGTGAATCTTACCCCTCCGGAGACGTCCCTGCCATCTGAATCTGCCAAATTGCCTTTATGAATAGTCCAGAATATTATGCTGTCTCACACACTCCTTTAAAATCGGGAAGGCTATGATAAAAATATCTATAATGTCTTAAGGTGGAATTTTCAATGTCATTCAATCTATTGCCAACCTATAACCTATTTCGCGTTGTTTTTTTTAGTTTATTATTTTAGCTATTTACTATTTTTAAAGTAGGATTACATGACTATGGATATTTGTTCATTTGTTCCACACAAGTATTTCATTTTTATTATTATTTAAAAAAAAATAAAAAAAAATTGTTTTCTAAAACTTAAATGTTTTTATTACTTCTTATTGTAACTAAACCAAAGCACTAAGCACATTTATTACTTTTATCCCATATGATAAATTGTACTAAATTTGAATTAAGCAGTCTAAACTGTAATATGCAAAATACATGGATAGATTTTTCACATTTTAATGTTCGATCTTTATGTGCTGATTTTGATTTATTTAGTGACGTCCTAGCTGAAGGATCTTTTGATGTCATTGGTCTCTCAGAAACCTGGCTTTACTCTGATATTAATAGTGATGGCTTAGCAATTCAAAACTTTAAATTGATACGAAATGATCGCATTGGTCGCGGCGGCGGGGTTGCTTTTTACATAAAAAATGAGCTAAAATATTCCGTTTTGAACATCGATAATAACTTTAATAGCCCTTTAGAACAACTCTGGATTATAATTAAGCTTGGAGGTAAGAAGTTGTGCTTGGGAACGCTCTATAGACCCCCTAACTCAAATGTATATCAATGCCTGGATGATCTAGAAAACTCGTTGGTAAGTATCACACCTGAATATGATTTTATTGCCTTTGGTGGTGATCTTAATATTGATTTTTTAAATACTAACAATACGAACTACCAACATCTAAGTAATTTGTTAAATAAATATGGTTTACATCAGTGCATTACTGAACCGACTCGCGTTTCGAATAACTCTAGTACTCTTATTGATTTATTGATTTGCTCGGAACAAGAGTTTGTCGATAATGCTAAAACTCTTAACATGGATGATATCTCTGATCACAAACTGGTAAACTTTCAAATAAAAATAATAAAAAACAAACCTAAACCAATGTTTCGCACTTATCGGGATTTTTCTAATTTTGATTATAATTCTTTTGTTTATGATCTTAGTCTTATTAATTGGAATTTTTTATATACATTGGATGATGTGGATGTCATGGTTGACTATTTTAATAGAAATGTTTTGTATTTATTTGACATACATGCACCTTTTAAAACATCAAGGATAACTAAACCACCTGCCCCCTGGCTTACGCCCAATTTGAAATACATGATGAAACTTAGGGATAAGGCACTATCAAAGTATAAACGTAATAAAACGGATATAACATGGAATGATTATAAGCGCATACGCAACCAAGTTAATATAACTGTTAAGGCGGAGAAAAAGGCCTTCTTGCAATATACTTTTAAAAAAGATCCAAGAAACTTTTGGCGTACTATAAAGTATCTCAACCTGGGACATACTGCTGATAAAAACAAATCTTCAGCTGAGATAGGATGCGCAAATGATTTTGTGGAGTATTTTCAAAATTCAGTTCCAAATGTTACAGCTAATAATAGTGAATTTATAGACCAAAATTATGTGGGTAAATTCTTTGGCAACTATGACAAATTTGTTTTTTCTGAGGTCACTGGCGAGGTAGTTGAGAAACTTGCAAATAAAATAAAAACCAACGCGGTTGGTTATGATGGCATAGGGCTTAAAATGTTACTATACACACTTCCCCATTTAAACAATTATTTAGCTTTCATCATTAACAAATGTCTATCTCTGGGAAAATATCCAAATCTTTGGAAATATGCTAATATTAGTCCTATCCCCAAAAAGTCCAATCCAACAGAACTAGCCGATTTTCGACCTATAAGTATATTGCCCACTGTTTCCAAAATTCTGGAAAAAATCGTGGCCGAGCAACTTAAACTTTTTTTGGACTCAAATAACATTCTACCTTCCACTCAATCGGGGTTTCGCAGTAATCACAGCACAACAACAGCTTTACTTAAAGTTACTGATGACATTTTTACAGCCAATGACAAAAATCAGTGCAGTTGTCTCGTTTTGCTGGACTATAGTAAGGCTTTTGATACTATAGACCATGAAATACTGCATAAAAAACTTAAATATTTTGGATTGGGAGATATGGCTCTACAGTTTTTCCAGGACTATTTGAGAAATAGACAACAGAGAGTTCTAACAGATCGCGAGGCTTCTGAGTTTGTACCAGTTAATAAAGGCGTTGCGCAGGGAAGTATCCTGGGACCCTTAATCTTTTCTATTTATACTGCTGATTTTTCCAAATTTTTAAAATTTTGTTTATCACACCAGTATGCAGATGATACGCAAATATATTTCTCTTTTTTTCTCTATCAACTTATTATATCAGTATACAAAATTAACAGTGACTTAGAGTTGGTTTCCCAGGTGTCTAAAGCGCATAAATTGGTTTTGAACGCAGTTAAGACTCAGCTTATGGTATTTGGCAAGGGTAAAGAAACTGTTATACATGATCCGTTATTTAAAATTTCTATGAACAACGTTGACCTAAGGCCTTCTACTGACTGTCGAAACCTTGGGTTATTGTTGGATCCAGAGCTGAGATTTTCTGTTCATGTCTCAAAATTACTGCAAAGGACCTATGCCAAAATTAAACTTCTCTATATGCACAAAGATGTATTCGATTCTGGGACAAAACTTAGGCTATGTAATTCTCTAATTTTATCTCAATTAAGTTATTGCGACGTAGTTTACTGGCCGGCGCTTCTACAAGTAGATAAAAATAGTCTTCAAAAACTTCAAAATACATGTTTAAGATTTAGCTATGGGATACGAAAATACGACCATATAACTCCTGCTCTCCAGGAATCTGGCTGGCTAAATATGCAAGAAAGATATATGCTACACATTGCAAGTTTAGTGTTCTCCATTGAAACGACCGGATCTCCTAAATATTTATATGAGAAACTTATCAGAGGCTCGGATATCCATGATAGGCAAACCCGTTTTCGAGACCTGTATAGCGTTCCAAAGCACAGTTCTGCCCTTTTTCAGCGTTCATTTTCTTACAACGCCGTCAATATTTTTAATTCTCTTCCCAATGACATCAAAACAGCGTCTAGCTCAAATAAATTTCGTAAAGAATTAAAAAAATATATTATTACTAATCGAAACTAACATAAATATTTCTGTTTGTATCTAATGATATTCTCTATTTAAAGTCTCAGCACAGAAAGAATTTTTGAAAATTTTTATTATTATATTTACTTTTGTTAAAATTATTATATACCTTACTTACTAATAAAATTATTAATACTTACTGATTTATATATAGAATTTATTTATTATTAATAACTGTTTATTTCTTTCTAATTTATTATTATTTCCAGCACTATATATTGTAAAATAATATTTTTGATATTCAATTCCAAGGAAGGTGGTTGTATGAGCAGCAGCGTTGGATACCGCCACCCTTCATCACAATTTTTGTAAATTGTATTTACATTGAAAATAAAGGCATTTATTATTATTATTATTATTATTATTTACTAACTTTTAAATAAAATCAATATCGTCGGCCTATTGTTTAGGTAATATCTGATATATTACAAAAGTATAAATTTTTTTTATTGCTAATTTTGGGAGAATTGTATAGTAAAATAATATGACAAGACAATGACATAATAATATTTTAAAAAATCGTACTCAATATTTTTCGTTACACAATTCTTCTAAAATAATTTATGAAATTCCTTGATATTTATTTAATGTCAATTATTATTACCTATAGAATATGCAGTCGATATTGATTTTATTTAAATTTTGTGTAAAAGCTTGAAAAATAAATAAAATCTGCGTAAAATAGGTTATAGGTGGGCAAGCATGTTGATACTCCCACCTTAATAAGACTTATCTTGCTTGTCTTCAGTTTTTGCAGATAGTTATTAAGAGTCCACCACTTGGACTGTCACTAAGTAATATTTAATTGAGCAAGTCTAAATCTGCCCAGAATCAGTGGATAACTACATATATAGATTTTGTCGACCGTTACTGTATTCTTAACTAGATAGTTGCCTTATAATGGCGTTTATTTAAGTATATAAAAAATGTTATTATCTTCTAGCAGGTTTTAAAATTATGTTATGCTCCCAAGGTAATTAATGTCATTTTCGTTATAAATTTGTTAAATTAAGTCATTAAGTTCAACTAAAATAATGTGCTTAGTTCCAAGTTTTATACCTTTATTATGTTATTATTTAAATTCCCCATTCTTAAAGATGAACTATATTGATAATACAGCATCTTAAAGAATTATTGTTCTTTGTTCTAATACATTATTTTATACCTTTCACTGCGCTTTAAACTTACTTGTTCTGCAATAAACAATTTTAATATTTTTTTTTTTGGGTTAGGCATGATTTAAATATCGAATCAATTTAATTAGTTTTGATTGGTTTAACAAAATACGTCCAGCTTTCTTTTTGCCAATGATGCGAATATCTATTTATTAACTGAAACAACCCGCTATATATAGGGCGTTCATTTGAAAACTGCCCACCACGGATTTTCCTGCTTTAAAATGAAAATGTGGAAAATCGCTCGTACCCGTCAATTTTTATTTCAAGGGGGACATCTTTTGCGTATATTGTCAATCTTGTTACTTCAAGCCCCTAGGAGGGAGGGGGGTAAGATCTAAATCTTAAATGGATACCCCTATTTTATATAATTTTTTTGGATTCTGCATAAAATTCTGAACATTTTTTAATAAAAGCATTATTAGTCTATATTAAACAGTTTCCGAGATATTGACTCTTGAAAAATGAGATTTTTGAAATTTGACAGCGTCTAGCTTTCTAACAATACGTTTTAGAGCAAACCGGCTTACATGTCCCTATCTTCGATTTTTATTATCTTTCCAATAGTGTCAACTTCCGGTTAAACCGGTTGTAAGAAATATAGTACTTCCGATTTAACCGGAAGTTGACACCATTGGAAAGATAATAAAAATCGAAGATAGGGACATGTAAGCCATTATGCTCTAAGACAGGGGTCTTCAACCGGCGGCCCGCGGGCCGCTTGCGGCCCGCCCTTAACTTTTTTATGGCCCGCATACAAATTTCTTAATAAAATTAAACATTAAATATAAATGTGTTTGTATAAATATTGTCTTTAGTTTACTATATTTCAGCTATAATAAATTTCTCACTTTCTATTTGTTCTGGCCCGGCAATCGATGGGTAGCCTAAATATGGCCCTTCTATGAAAAAAGGTTGCAGACCCCTGCTCTAAGACGTACAGTTAGAAAGCTAGACGCTGTCAAAATTCAAAAATCTCATTTTTTAAGAGTCAATATCTCGGAAACTGTTTAGTATAGACTAATAATGCTTTTATTAAAAAATGTTTAGAATTTTATGCAGAATCCAAAAAAATTATATAAAATAGGGGTATCCATTTAAGATTTAGATCTTACCTCCCCTCCCTCCTAGAAGCTTGAAGTAACAAGACTGACAATATACGCAAAAGGTGTCCCCCTCGAAATAAAAATCGACGGGTCCGAGCAATTTTCCACATTTTCATTTTTAGGTAGGAAAATCCGTGGTGGGAAGTTTTCAAATGAACACCCTGTATATAAAATGATCATATTTATAAAAAAATAAATTTACTTTTAAATACATACCAAATTAAAAAAAAATACTAAAATTATTTTGTTAGAAATATTTAATTGAAATATCTGCAACTGCTGAAAGGAAACACATATGGTATTAACCGCCATCTTTATGTATTAATAATTTCTTAGTAAAGCAGCGTTATAAAATTGGGCTTATAAATACTATAATAACATCTTAAAGCCATTAAATATGTATTATTACGTCAGGCCTTACGTTTTCCAAATGTTGTGAGACTGGAAATGTACAGTTACCTTTTAAATTTCAATCTAATTTTATTGTATGTGGAATTCCTTAAGTTGGTCAATATGGTAGCAATAATATACAGGGTCGATATTATAACTGAAAAAAAATTGTAACAAAGAATGCGTACTTTTAGTGAAAAAATTGGTACTTACTTTTCTTTATTATACAAGTTTTTTTTTGAATTTTAGAAATCATGGGAATTATGAAAAATAATTCTTCTTTTTCTAATTAAGTCACCAGTGTATGTATTGTGATGCTTGTGAATAAGGGCATCAACCCACTTTACTTTTGAATTTCTGATACTTATATAAACCCTTAATCCTAGAATCACGTGACTCACAACCAGGCATTTTAGCAATTAAAAAACCCCCCTTTTTTTAAATTTTTTAAAATTTAAAACACTTCCCCCATTAAATTTAATTTGCTACTTCACTATTAGGTATGTGATTATTCATATACTCTTTATTAATTTTACGTAATCCAATTTCTTTCCTCACACTTATGTCACTGGTTTACCAAAATGCGACTTTTTAGTCACTCCTCATTACTTTATAAGTAAACATCTACCACTCCACCTTAATGTTTTTCTTCTCTCCTCACACTTAGGGTGCATACCCTTATTTAAAATTTATTTTAATAAACCAGTGGAGGAAGACTTAGAGTGTCTCATTTCTTTACCTTTATACATACACTCCACTTAAAGTATGGACTATTTCTTCAAATTAAATTAGGGGTTATCAGGGCCGTCTCTAGAGCCATGATAGCCGGGGGCGAGGCCTCGGGGCGGAGAACAGCAAAGGGCGGCTTTAAAAAATAATAAATGCAATTTTATATTCTAATATTATTATTTGTGTTTGTATAGCAGACCAGTTTATGCCAAAAAACTAATATAGCTATATTAATTTATTATTTACTATTAAAAAACTAAACATTGGTACAAGCTTCAGATATTAATCCTAATTAAAAGGAAAATTTGCATAATGGATTAGGTAGAGAGACGTTTGATAACAGTGGCGTATCTGGACAGTGGTTATCGACGAAAAAAAAACACATACATCGTTTAAAGAAAAGACGCGGTGAAGAGCTGGGGAGGGGGGCGAGTAGGAATAACGGTCAATTTACCTCTGAATGTGACCTTGTTACTATTGTTTCCTAACCTACCAAACTAACCTAACAAACCCGAACAAACAATCATCGATATCTAAAACGTGTCCTTAAAATATTACTATTTGATAAAATAAAAATGTAGGGTGTTTTTTTCATCTCCTGAAAAATTTGCAAAAGTGGATATATCCGGTTTTGCACGCGATCTCCTAATTAGTCTCCAAAAGATATCCTGAAATACTAAAAACACAGTTAATATAACACACCGATAAACTGAAGAAAATTTCTAGTGTTGGGATCGCTCGAGTGAAAAACCGCTCGAGTACTCGATTATTGAAATAACCGACATCACTCGGTTATTGACACGACTACTCGAGTTATAATTTCAAGCGAAAATCGTCGCTTAACAAGCAGTCAAGCACTAACCACTGAGCGAAAGTTCGTTCATTCGATATCCGCTCGGCCATCGTCGCTTGACGGCTTTCAAGTTAATGCTCCGAAGTCTCACACGACATACGTCTTTGTTAACGGCACATAAACATAAAAGAGAAGGCGCTATCGCGACATGCGTTTCGTTAAATAGAATCACCTGTAAACGTAAACATCTGCGACGCCTGGCCTGGCCTTCAAAAAGCAATCGGTGGTGATCGCTTGCCCTCGGCGTCATTCGCTATCGAATCGAGCGGCAAGCGATCAACCACTCGCTCAATGCGCTATTCATTGAATTCATTCACTACTTGATACTTGAACCGAAATTTCGAGTGATAAATCGCTCGAGCGATCGCTCGATTATTGAAATCGCTCGAGTAGTGACTACTCGATTATTAAAATCATCGGTTTTTCCCAACACTAAAAATTTCACACCGCTGTCAAAGAAATACCTAACAAAAATAGGGATGTTCGATATACATCGACGCATCGAAAACATCGGTATTTTCAATGCGATAAATCGTTTTTAAGCGATGAATCGAGGCCATTTAATCATTGTCGATACATCGATGTGTTAATCCTTCATTTTATTCGTAAAATAATTATTTTGCCGTTGTTTTTCGGTCTTAATTAAACTTTGTACCTTTGGTATCAGTTTAGGTGTGAGCTTAGAATAATTATATTTGTGATTTGTCTTGTAAAACCGATGTTTTTCCGCAATACATTATATCCCTGGAGGAATATTAATGAAACAACGTCATCATGGCCTCAAACCAATATCGTGGCGTCAACACATCACAAAGATTCAAATTTCCCACATCAGTTTTAACAGCTTAAGTTTGGCAAAAGGGAGGGGCGAAATTTATATGTAGATTTACTACAGAATGAAATACGATTTTGTCAATAATTTATTGTTGTATATGTACCAGATCATTGCCTAAAAACTATATTTTTTTATAAGCTTATATTGTTTAAAGTCATATTAATCTTGAGGGGATCTACCTCTTTTACCCCTCAGTATACGCCACTGTCAGAGGTAGGTAATCAAGTTTGATCCCAGATCTCTGATTTACATTGGAAGATCAAAGAACTTTCGCTGACTTGCTCTTAATTTCTGTCTTCCAGTTTCGATTTCAGTGCTCCATTAAAAAACGTTGCAATCTTGCTAATGCGCAAATTATTTACCTGGAAAACGTACACATAATATTAGTTTTCCTACGACCACCTACGAAAATGACAATAACAACACGGTTAACTTGGCTAGAAAGTGCCAAATATCACACGCGTGTTGTAAAAAAATATTTCAACACGAGTGTGGAAATACCAAGCACACTAAGATATTAAATTTAAACAGGTGTCAATTTAACGACAGAACTATTTATTAAACATAACAAACTTACGGGACACGTGGAGTGAATTGGGGTGCTGGGTGGGGTAAAGTACACTAGGGCATTACTGCAAATTTTTCGTTATTTTTGGGAACCGAAGAGTACTTATTTATGATAAAAATAATATTATCAAAAAGGGAAAATAACAATATGTCAGGCAACCCACCAACTGTCATGTTTCATGTTTACATGTCAACTCACAGAAAAGTTCTGTTCTGTTACTTCTGTTCTGTTCGAGGATTGCGATGGCCTCTAGCTTTTCAGCCTCCAGCCAATTTTTATACTCACGGAAAAATAAAGGGTTTATGTCCACTGAGTTGAACCACAGAAAAAAAGGGGCAGCTATAGAGCAGAAATAGAATACCCTAGGAAATACCGATTTATAATTTTGCCATTATCTCGGATGTTTAATTATATTGGTGTAAGTGAAAGTGCTTTATGTAAGTAAATTTATTTTAGCAATATTCAAAACAAATCGAATATAGACAGAACTTTTATAATTAGCAAGCTATCGATATTTAACTCCATCTCTATCTTTCAATAATGTTGAGGTTTAATATCATTAATTATCATAAAATAAAACTATAATAAAAAAAAAATAAATAAATAAATAAATAAGTTAGTGAAGTGTACTGTCTACTAACCCCTAAATCCCTTCTTTTTAGTAAATGTCACTCCTATCCTATGTTGTAATTGTCAATACTAAACCCTTGACCCTTAAAATAGCAGCTAAGAAAAGGTCAAATACACAAATCCAGAGACTCATATTAAGCAGTCCAAACCGCATTGTACGCAAAGAAGAAAAGTCAGTGGTCGTGATATGGTACAGACCAGACAACATCACGATCACCCCTAATGTGCTGGCAAATTGCCCCTAGGGAGCAGAGCCATTAAGAACAAGACAATGTTGAGGTTATGTTTTGTGTTTTGTTTTTGCATGTATATTTAGGTATATTATTGTTTTATTGAAAGAATGCAAGTAGCTAAAAAATCAGAAACGAAATTTATTCACTGTACATAGATACTAGGTATGATGTGCGTAAGCAAATAGGAGAAAATTATTATTATTTTTATTTAAATCTAGGTAAGTTAAAATTTGTAAGTAGGCATTTTTTTATTTTGTTTTAATATAGACGCTTCTGTTGGAATCCGCCTTGAAATTTGTTTTGCATTTATTACGTTTGTACTTTGTCAATTTTTTTTAACACAATGGTGTACAAACTATTAAAAACCAAACAAACTCTTTTTGATTATTTTGTATGGTCGTAGGAAAAATTGTGTACATTACTCGTGTGAAAGTGATTTTCTCACACTCGGAGAATTTCCGCACTCGGCTGACGCCTCGTGCTAAATATCTCCTCGTTTGAAAATTGCCACTTTCAACACTTGTTATGTAATATACTATTTCTGGTTGGGTTGTTCTTAACAAATGTATAAAAATACTTTTTGACTTTTTTAAAAAAATTGTTACAATGGGGAATAATATTTCTAAAATAATATACTTATAATACTTTCATATTTCAACAAGATAATTGTCCAGTCCACACTGCCAATGCTGTTACCCACTGGTTTCAAACCCATAATGTGGAAGTGCTGCCTTGGGTCGCTTATAGTCCCGATATCGATCCAATTGAAAATATTTGGGGTATAATCGTAAAAATATATACAGGCAAAGAGTTCGCAACATATGGGAAAAATTTTTATTAGGGGAATATTAAAAAATCTTTTTTGGGGGATTGGATGTGCATGTCCCATAACCTTAAAATCGATTTTGACATACGTCACGTGACCAATGGTATTGCGGGAAAGTTGAAAAAACCAATATGAAATCATCATAAATCAGATAAGTTGATGAGATATCGAAAAAATTCCAATAATAAAAAGTGTTTAGAATTCCATTAGAACCTTAAATACAATGTTTGGGATATCTACTTTAAAAAACATAAAATCGAATATTTTTGTAAATAATTTTTTACCGAATTAAAAATTTCCATGTTTTTCCTTTCTTAAAGCTTCATTAAAGTAAAACTGACATCTGGTGACCACAACTTGAAATATTCTTTTGTTTTTCTGACAATTTGGAGCAATTATTCAAAAAATTCGTTTACACTTGGATACCAGCTGTTGCAATAGTCTATTTCTAATAACCTTATCGATATTTTTTATATCGAAATATTCTATTATGTTAGGAAATCCTTAAATTCATTAATCCAAAGAAAATTTTATTTATAACCGTAAAAAATAATTTTGAATTTCGCAGAAATCTTTAAAAAAATCTAAAAATTAATAAAAATTTTAATTATTTTTTACGGTTATAAATAAAATTTGCTTTGGATTAATGAATTTAAGGATTTCTTAACATAATAGAATATTTCGATATAAAAAATATCGATAATGTTATTAGAAATAGGCTATTGCAACAGCTGGTATCCAAGTGTAAACGAATTTTTTGAATTATTGCTCCAAATTGTCAGAAAAACAAAAGAATATTTCTAGTTGTGGTCACCAGATGTCAGTTTTACTTTATTGAAGCTTTAAGAAAGGAAAAATATGGAAATTTTTAATTCGGTAAAAAAATATTTACAAAAATATTCGATTTTATATTTTTTTAAGTACATATCCCAAACATTGTATCTAAGGTTCTAATGGAATTCTAAACACTTTTTATTCTTGAAATTTTTTCGATATCTCATCAACTTATCTGATTTATGATGATTTCATATTGGGTTTTTCAACTTTCCCTCCATACCATTGGTCATGTGTCACGTCAAAATCGATTTTAAGGTTATAAGACATGCACATCCAATCCCCCAAAAAAGATTTTTCAATATTCCGCTAATAAAAATTTTTCCCATATGTTGCGAACTCTTTGCCGGTCACTGTATAATCGAAATTTTAGGCCACAAAATTCAGAAGATTTATGGGAAATAATACATGCGTGCTTGGTTTAAATATTGTATTAAATATAATTCAGTCAATTCCGAATAGACTGGCTTAAGTAATAGAAAAACAGGGATATATGACCAAATATTATATTTTATTTATTCTTGTTAAACGTTTTTTGTTTCTTTTAAAATTTTTATAAAACTGTTAAGATATATTATAAAATAAAAAAAAATAATTTTTGTTATTCTATTGAACTAACGCCCAACGCCAATTCTTTGCATTTTTAATAACCTTTAACATGCGATAAGCCGGTTTTACGCAAATATGGTTAAGGTTTCCTCTCATTCCAATTCGTGTACGCTTTTTTTATGAATACAACTGTACATTAAGTTTTTTATTACATCATACGAATAATATACTACTTACTTCTTACAAATAAGCTTTAAATTCACAGAATCACCCATTTCTATTTTGTAAAAGACTAGTTTTTCTTTTATAAACGAAGCAGCATTCGTTATCATAATTTATTTAACTAGTTTAGAAATTTATAAAAATAAAACTATTTAATTAATACTTGGCCGATCTGATATAGCAGAGGAAAATAACTCAGTAAATATGCAAAAAAAAACATAATCGAATTTATTAGTATCATTTATTTGTTGTTTATAGTAAAAAGCAAGTAATGCCAATCCAATTAGTGATGCTGTTTGAAATAACGCAAATTGTCCGTGAGCACATATTTTCTATGCAGAAAAAAATTAAACTATGTCCAGACATACTTATAGTCTATGGCGTTCATTACTCATTGCAAGTAACTAAATATATGAAGAAGTAGATAAATTAACCCATAATGAGATATTTGTTTGGCAATTAAATACTACTTTATTTAACTCGTGGTAATGTCGACAGTTATTATTTACGATACGTACACGGTGCTCTAAAAATATTATCATTTTATCAAATAAATAATAAAAAAGCGTGAGTTCATAAAACCCTTACCAAACCCTTCCTCGGCAAGTGTAACTTACCACACGACACATTTGTCAGTTTCGACGTAGAAAGCTTATACATCAACGTTCCAATAGGGGAATCACTGCATATTATGAAGCAAAAGTTACTAGGAGACCCAGCCCTTTCAGAACGCACTAGTTTGCCGCTGGATGGAGTGATGGAACTATTGGAGTGTTAGCTACGTAGTTCCTACTTTCAAGTAAAATATAGGTTCTATGCCCAAGATGATGATCTTCCAATGGGTTCATCTCTTTCTCTGGTAGTGGCTAACACAATCCGTAGACCTTAATATTGAAATTTCAAACATCAAAAAATATTTAAAACAGAATGGTTACCCTGAAACCTTTGTAACTAATACCATCTCAAAACTTAAAAATCGCGAAGTAAAAACTAATACAGAAACGAAAGTGAAGCAAGCATTTCTTACGATACCTAATGTCAAGGGGATTTCTGAAAAGATTAGAAGGATAACCAAAAACTATAATATCAAAACAGCCTTCAAATCCGAAAGTACGCTTAGAAGCTTTCTTACAAAAGTAACCCCCCCCCCCCACCCCCGTAATGAAAACATAAAAATGTGTATCTATTAAATCCCTTGCGAGTGTGGCGAATCGTACATCGGAGAAACAAAAAGACCTCTTCCCGTACGAGTTTAAGAACACCTGAAAGATACTTAAGGGGGCCATAGACGCAACGGTTTACCTGACAGGTATAACTTTTCAGGTAAACATAACAGGTTTACCGAAGTTTGGTTTGGGCATACACGTTGCGGCAAACCTGTGATAATCTCTCAGTTATTACCCATTTTACTATGAGATCGGTACAACGCGAAGACGAGGATGCCGTAGCAATAGTAGGTCTTCTAATCGTCCTCCGAAAGAAAGACAGGAAACCCCGACAAAAGTGGTGTAAAGAATGGCTGTTAAAAAGAAACCAATAAGTATAGTCACGTCAATTTGATAAAGGAATTAAGTGTGAAGCCTGAAGATTACCGTAATTATTTAAGACTGGATGAAGCAACTTATCAGAAACTATTAATAATGGTTACTCCTTACATTCAGAAACAGGACACTGTCATGAGAAGAGCTATAACAGCACATTATACTTCTTCTTTTCTTTTCTTACCTTGGCTACGCAAACTATTTTT
This sequence comes from Polydrusus pterygomalis, assembly GCA_963969555.1. Lineage (NCBI taxonomy): Eukaryota > Metazoa > Arthropoda > Insecta > Coleoptera > Curculionidae > Polydrusus > Polydrusus pterygomalis. The sequence continues at coordinate 12,171,341 of OZ018379.1, forward strand.
TTTTAAATACGTTATCCTTCGTAGCGTTTGGTTCTATCTCTTTTAGTTTTTCAACTAGTTTAGCATATGCGGCTGTTCTTTCATTTCTGTCGTGGTAGTCTTTGGATTTTACAAGCCAAAGACAAGGCTCGGATTTATATAAATCAATAAAGTCTTCCATAATGCTGTTGCGCTTCCGAGACGCCATTTTTTGAAACTACGCGACGCGAAAAGGGACCTCTCTACCCTTCACGCTGAACTGTTCAACTGAAGCCTGCATCACACACGCGCAGGTTTGCCTGAAGGTAACACTTTCCAACAGGTAAAATATATCAATTTTCCATTGTTGTCAGGTCGCCTGCCCAGGTGGGGACACCTGCCGGTATTGGCACATACGCGGTCCTATTTGCCTGTACAGGCGACTTGTAGTGGTGGAGAACTATCGATAGTCCGCGCCATCGATAGTTATCGATAGTCGGGACTTTGACTATCGATAACTATCGATAGTTTTCGATAGTTTTCTGTTATGTGGCTTCTTGAATGTATACTATGAAAAAACTCAAATAATTTATACTCTCAAGTATTTGACAAATAAAAAAAAATTGTATTCACTAAATAATATATTTTTTTGCAAAAATATCAAGACATCTATTCTTATTTCATCAACCACCTGTTTTTATTGAGAAATATCAGCATATCAACATTTTTGGCTTTCAGCCTTGCCCTTCTGTCAGTGAGGATTTGTCCAGCCGTACTGAATGTTCTTTCTGACTCTACAGAGGAAGCTGGAATGCATAGATATTTCTGAGCCAGTAACTGCATAGGTCTGAAGTCAATTCCATTCACCTAAAACAACAAAGCTGAATTAAAAAACAAACTTTACTAAAGCAACAATAACGTTAGCCTTTACCTTCCAAAAAAGAAGTGGATCTGTATCTGGAGGTGTATTCTGACGCTCCATGTATTGTCTCTTCATTATTATGACATCAACTGTTGTGGATTTAATCTTCTGTTTCATTTTGTCCTCCATGAACGTAAACAGTGAAGTTTGAAACAACAGTGAACTTGACTCTGAACTTGAGGTAGCGCCTGACCTGTCAATGCCATCTAATGACATACTTGAATTTGATGTAGTTTCTGCTGTCTTTTTTTCCATATAATTCATTTCCTGTTCTAAGAAATGTGACGTGGATTTGATATTGTCATCACTTCTAAAACCATCTTGTTTAAATCGTGGGTCCAGTATAGTTCCCATCTGCGTAACCGTTCGTTTTTCATATGGAAACAATCGTTTTTGAATGGATTCCAGCAATCTCATACAAACGTCTTTTCCCTCGTCTGTTTGCAACTGATTTCTCTTGGTTGACAATGTTGTATAGATTCCTTGTATAATAGGGATCACAAGAGAAATACTTACGTATTTTGAACCAGATATTTTTGTCGTTGCCTCATCAAAACATGCCAAAATATCAACAACTTCTTTTAAAACCATTATTTCGTCTGCAGCCAATGGTTGAGGAGCTTTATTAATTTTCAGCAAAGTTCTGTTAAGTGCATCACTTGTCTCCAAAATTCTTTTTATCATGTGGAAGGCACTATTCCAACGAGTTGCTACTTCTTGAACGAGCTTGTAGGGGTTATCGGTATTCTGCTCTTTGTTGAATAGCTCCGTGGCAACGTTACTGCTTTTCATATACCTCACTATTTCTTTGCATCTTGTTATAACATCTTTAACTGGATTTATACTCAGAGTTTCTTGGACAACTAAATTAATTGTGTGAGCGAAGCATGGGAGATGTTTTTTTTTCAAAAGTTCAGTAGCTTTTATCATATTCGCTGCATTGTCTGTTACAATACAAGATATTTTGGTATCTATGTTCCACTCAACAAAAATATCATTTAATGCATTTGAAATATTTTCTGCAGTGTGGTTAACACCATTTTCTAATGGTTTTGTCGACAAAACTGCAGAGTTTAATTTAAAATCAGGGGTCACAAAATGACATGTTACTGCCAAGTAGGACTCAGTTGCCCTTGACGTCCAGGAATCCGAAGTTATTGCAACATAATTGACATCTTTCAAGATATTGTTAAGTGTCTGGCAACTGTCACTATACATTTGCTTCATAAATTTTTCTCTGATAGTATATTTACTGGGTAAAACATATTTAGGATCCAGTAAGTGTACAAAATTTTTGAAGCCACTATCATTCACTATGTTAAATGGTTGAAAATCAGTGGCTATCATTAATGTTAGTGCCTTATCAAGCTCTTTCTTTCGTTGAGAATTTTGCCCGTATTCAATTTCCCTCCTAAAAAATGGACTTATTGACCTAATCGAGGATCGGTTACTGGAGTCTGCGGAAGTTGAAACCTCGTCATCTTTATCAGAATTTCTATCTACTAGATTTGGATGGAATCTTTTTAGGTGGTCACTCAAGTTTGATGTATTGCCACTCGTTTTATATTCATTTCCACAGTTCAAACATTTTGCATATTTTTTGTCATTGGATTTTTTGAAAAAACTCCACACTTTAGAAATTTTTTGCCTTTTGTTACTCGGTTTTCCTCCACTGGCATCTTGAAGAGGGATGTCTGAGTTATCAGGATTACTTTCGACGGGGCTGATAGATCTGCTTTTGCTTTTACTTCCTTGGTGAGGTTCAATTTCAGTGGACGGTCCTAAAATAAAGTCTCGTAGAGATTAGATGACCAAAGATCTAGCAGGTTAGGTTTATTTTGTTTTCTACTTGTGTACTTAAAGCGCGTTTTTCTGCACCAATTTTCATCTGGAAAGTTCAAATTCCCGTACGGCCGTGCACAAAAAAAATCTTACGTGCTCACAGGAGCCTCTTAATATATTTAAATAGGTACGTAATATAAGAAAATTTTGAATGAACAAAAAAAAACACCACAAAAGCTCTACGAAAAAATATGTCGTTATAAAATAACCAATAAAAAAACAAATAAAAAATCCTAAACAACAAACAGAACCTAACCTGTTTCGTCACTTGACAATCAGTGCAATATAAATATATAAACTTACCTGCGCCTGTGGGTTTAGAAGAGCGGGATATATTTAAGAACTTTTCCATTTATAGCACTGGGCAACAGTGGCAACGAGCAAAAGAAAAAACTAAAAAACGTGAGCAACTAACCACAGAACAATAAAGTTATTCTAACCAAACTTTCGAATAGTGATGGGTAGAACTAGTGATGGGCGTGGGTGCCCAAGATCGACTATCGAAAACTATCGATAGTCGATAAAAACTATCGATACATTTCGATAGCCAAAACTATCGATAGTTATCGATAGTGCTATCGATAGTTCTCCACCACTAGCGACTTGAACAGGTATACCTGTCAGGTAAACCGTTGCGTCTATGGCCCCCTTTAAAGAGGTGAAACTTCAAGATCAGATATAGCGGAACATGTATGGACAAACCAACATAATATACAGTGGCCATATCCTTTAACTCCTACACGCGGCTTTTTAGTTTCTCCAATGTACGAATTGCCAGACTAGCAAGGGATTTAATGCTATATTCTTGTGTTTTCATTACTACTGGGTTCAACTTTTGTACGAAATTTTCTCAGTGTATTTCCGTTTTTTAATTTAGTTTAAAAATTAATTATTTTCTTAAATGTTTTGACATTTTAGGAATGAAGGCGAGGTTTAAATAATTTTCCCTGACGCTCTATTGCTCCATGCTATGCATAAAAGAAAGTTATTAATCTTGGCTAAACACGTATAATGATTTTCATGCAAAAGATTGGGATATGCGATATCTGACATTTGAGTTTCTCTATACTGGACACTCCTTATTAAAAATCGTTTTTATCTTGTCATTAAAATTAACATAATATACCTTTTAATTTCGTTTAAGGTGTATCTCCGATAACCTGCCTTAAGATATAAATGCAATGTTTTTTACGCCGACAATTTTTATGAATTATGAAATGTAGCAATTAAAGAATTTTTATTATTAAAGCTAAAGATCGCTTTTAGGTTTTAAATCTATACTATTTTATATAATATGTAAAGTGATTAACTGACAGACTCACAGACTGATTCCAGCCTAAACGCCTAATCCTAGAATCATGAAATTTCGTGGATGTATTCTTCTTATAACGTAGACATACACTAAGAAGGGATTTTTCGAAAATGAACCCTTGAAGGGGTAAAAACAGGGGTTGAAATTTTCACTAAGAGCCAATAAAAGTAGGGTAGCCTATTTTGAGAGAGGTAACTATAACTGTCTAGATTTTTAAGCTATATTGCTGAAAATTGGTAATATGCTTACTCTGTTAAAATAAGCAAGTACTGTTTTGATGTTTTGGGAAATATTGGTAAGTTTCCAACGCAACCGATAAAGAAAATATATAAGTAAAAAAGTTTAGACAAACTTTTACAAACTCTCTTACTCTTACTCACTTTTAACAAATAAACATGTCAGAAGAGTTTTTTTTATATAATATTAGATAGACACGTATTTAGACATTAACAAAAATTTTGGTGAAAAAAGGATTATAAAAGTTTATATTTAAAAACATATTTTTCGTAGAAAAAACTCTAAACACAATTAATGAAACAATTATTTCTTATTGGAATTGACCTGTTGTAAACGAATTAATAAATAGTTTTTAACCTATCGTAGGTCATTGGTATTTTTGTGCAAGGAAAAATATGTATATAAGTAAATAGTACTAGTCTCAAATAGGTTACAAATTTATCAAGCCATAACAAACGGTACATGCTATAGAATCAAATGTACTCAGGTACAAATCACAAATTTAGAACTGTTATTTTCAGCTTATAATATCATAAAAACAGCATTCCATTTTATATTAGCACTAAACACCTTTATTTAAAATTTTCTGCAACATGTCTGTAATTTCTTAGATTGTTATTTTTTAGAAACTACGCAAAGATTAATTTTATATAGTCTTTTGAAATTGATGTAGTGTAATGACATTGTTAATTCAACTGTTTTTTTGAACTTTAATTTTGTATTTAATTGGCATGATATAAAGCTATGGTGTCTAATTGTCAAGAGTAGCATCGAGAAATTCACTTAAGAATCGGTAGGCATTTTAAAATATCAATTGGTTTTATTCTTAGAAATCGATAATGCTATAAAATAAAATGTTTTCTAAAAAAAAAGTTAGATATTGTTAAAACCCAGTGGAATTAAAAATCGGCAACGGGTTAAATGGTTAACTTAAGCAATATAATACTGAAAAATAAAATGGAATTAATTTTTTTCTGATAGTGACTATGTATATAGTATAGCAAACCCAAAATATACTCGGTTTTGAGCTGGGTTCATATCTAATACATTAACAAAATTTCCTAATTTCTCTTCAAGTAGTTTTTATGCTTTCGAGTCAACAAATAGACATGGAAATGGAAAAAATGTTTTTCGTGATATAGATAGAAACCCTAAAACGTGAACATCTGATATCTAAAAAAAAGTTTTTCGCTATTACAATACTTTCTCTTAGAAGACAGTAAAAAGTAAAAAGTTTTCACTTAAAAATTTGAAGATATTTACCACTAAAATTATCATCAAATCACTCTCTCGACAATAAGTTACAAAAGGTACCTTAGCTAATTATGATGACTATATAGTACTTTCTCTACCGGAACAGTCTGTACCGGATGTGTGCTATTTAAAATACGTTAAAGGGTTACTAAGTAAGTGCGACAGTGGCGGGCGTCATACTGTTAAAAAATAACTATTATATTGAAACCATAGGCTTCTCATTTCCCATAGAATATACTATGAACGCAGAAGTTAGTGTATGCGATGGGTTGACGTATGTCTAATTATTTTTGATTGTTCATACGAGGTAAAACCCACACAAAAAGATTACTAATTATTTACTACTGATTGTTGACAATTATATACAAATATTGCGCTACTGACTTTTCGCTGAAACGTTTTTCTTCACATTTAAATCTCTTTCCCTGCCTACTGAAATTATGTCTCTATTGTTTTGTAAAACCATTATAAACAAAAGGTGACAAAGCAGTGGTATGGAATCAGGGACGTAGCAAGGGAGGGGCGAATAGGGCGACGGCCCGGGGCGCCATATTAACAGGGCGCCAAAATGGTAATTAGAAATACGGGAATTTAAAAATGTACTAATGCAATTACGGCTGGATTGCTTTTGACATTTGGCAACGCCGATATTTGAAGAAAAGGCGCCGCGATTCAATTGCGTCACTATGCTACGTGAATTGTGAGTTGCCACGACATAAGTCAAACAAGTCCGAACAAGCAATTTTTCTTTTCACGAATGTTAAGTTCAAGTCTGTTAATCAGTGGCGGTTTCTCCATAGGAGCACAGGAGCACGTACACCCCCATACTTCATCAAGAATTAACCCATAAAAAAATAATGTTCATTTAAATTTATCTTCTTTATATTCTTACCGTAATATAAGTTAGAACCCTCCTATGTTAACGTGGTGTAATAGCTCTCGCCAAGCCGGTTGTCAAAAGCAACCGTATGGCGCGTAGGAATTCATAAGTCGCACACATGCGTTACGTAGGCGGGGTTTCTGCTGTTTCTCTACGCATCTTGTACTAGCAGGTGTGGTGGGGGAAAGCGCGATTCTAATAGGTAAACTCGCACAAATTAAATGTGCGCCGTTGAGTTCATTGCTGTATGAATTTATTATTTGGAGTTTACCTTTATATTTTTGTTAGTATTTTGGGGTAGTAAAGACTTATTTTAATAATAATGAACAGTTTTAATGCCAAAACGACTATGAATGTGGAATATTTGAGAAACAATACATTATAGTTATTCTAAACTTGAATGAAGCTGTTTGATCTGCTGATAAGTTTGCTGCAAATAAAAACAGAAGAAGTGACTTTACTTTTAACACGTTCGCTACCGACCAGAAATGGCAGGATCCCGCTGTGAACCAGAGCCGTATTTCAGAATATACCTAAATTTTTTTTAATTTTAAGACGCGTTTAATGACTAACCTAAATCAAGTACCAATGGCCATTATAGTGGCAACGGACCGACGACAGACCGCACAAAGAAAAACAACCACCGCGCGTGGACCAGATCTAATTTACATGCATAAGAATGAGTGTGCATTTTTGGCCACTATAGCGGCCGCGGTTCACCACGGAGGATTGGAAAGGCCACTATAGTGGCCGTCGGTAGCGAACGTGTTTTAAACAATGTACCCACTAATGAAAAATAAATTGGCCTTTTTTATTTTGTTATCTTACTTAATTTTCAATAAAACAAGTAGGTAATCATAAATTCTAAAAATATTTACTAAATATTATTCACCAAATTTGGGCGTGGTCTTGAAAAATTTTCGCCTGCGGCGCATTTTGCCTTCAGCGGGCTTTTAGTACACCCCCAAGTTTACAAATCACAAGTCGCCACTGCTGTTAATATATTTTTTAAACTAAAATTTATAGATGTATAATTTTAGTTTTAAGATTGTCTGGTAGGGCGCAGAACTACTATTCGCCCAGGGCGCCAAAATTCCTAGCTACGTCCCTGTATGGTATATAAAGATTATCTTTATTTCTCATTTCTTCATTTACATTTTCTATTTCATTGTGAGATATTTAGAAATAGTTGCAAAAGATACTTTTATTTATAGAATCTGTTTGTTGTATAGTTATACAGTGTGACCAGTAAAGTCCGCATCATATGGGATTTTTTTTAATAATAGCTTTATTCGAAATTTGACATTGGCATCAAGTTCTGCTTCGATCGAGATGAAAATTAAGCAAAAAAAGAGTAGTCACGAGATTCGCATTATCTGTCAAATTTTAATTTTTTCCAAAAAATAATTCAAAAGTGGGGTTATTTCTGAAAATATCGAAAAAAGTTATTAGAAAAAGTTTACCCATATTTTGTCATTGCACCACTTTTACAAAATAAGACTCAACGCAACCTACATAAAACTTCTTGGTTTTGACAATGTTTTATTCCAGATCCATTTTCTTTAGAGTAGCGCCATATTAAATGTGTGTTTCTCTACAAAATCAAAATTGGGCTATTAAAATTTGGTCGCATGTGCTGCAAAGTTTATTTGTTTTTGAGCCTGTATAAGGTAACTTCATAAAATAAGTATTTTTGCAAACGCAGTTTGTGTCTGAAAGTAATAGGTACACCTTAATATTAAGACAAAAAAAAACACAGTGTCATCAGTAAAGTGTTCATTAAGTGGAAAATAAAGGTCTCCGGATTTAACCCTACTTGATTTTTTCTCGTAGGGTTACCTAAAACAAAAAGTTTACAAACAAATACCTTTCCGTAATGTTTAATCATTTGGAAACGGTGATTCGAAACTGTATTTTGGAAATAAGGCCCATTAGTATCAGAAACTCCACTAAAGAAGTGTCAAGAAGAACAATTGTTTGTATTGAACGCAATGGAAGGTACACAGAAATGTAATTTTTAGTTTTTGAATTGTTTTTAATTTAATATTCAAATACTAAGAATAGTTTGTTATTAATTAAAAAGGTGTGATTTTAAATGAGTTTAATTTTTATATGATTTTTTATTAGAACAATTGATTCTTTTCAATTAAACTATTTTCTTAACGTTAACGTGTATTAGGTACTTTCAGACACAAACTACGTTTTCAAAAATTCTTATTTTATGAAGTTACCTTATCTAGGGTCAAGAACAAATAAACTTTGCATTGCATGCGACCAAATTTTAATAGCCCAGTTTTGATTTTGTAGAAAAACACACATTTAATATGGCGCTACTTTAACGAAAATGTATCTTAAATAAAGCATTGTCAAAACTAAGAAGTTTTATGTAGGTTGCGTTGAGTCTTATTTTGTAAAAGTGGTGTAATCGACAAAATATGGGTAAAAATTTAAATTATCTTATGAAGCTTATGAATATGGGCTAGAAACTGCATTTAAAAAAACTTTTTCTAATACATTTTTTCGATATTTTCAGAAATAATCCCACTTTAAAATTTTTTTTTTGGAAATACATAATTAAAATTTGACAGGTAATGCGAATCACGTGACTACTATTTTTTTGCTTAATTTTCATGTCGATCGAAGCAGAACTTGAAGCTAAAGTCAAATTTCAAATAAAGCTATTAATAAAAAAAAATCCCATATGATGCGGACTTTACTGGTCACACTGTATATCAGTTCGCCAGTTAATAAACTAAAATTTATTATGGTTCTCCTAGTTAGAACCTAAAAACACAGAGCAAAGCCTCAAAAAGTCCATGCGCATAATTATCATTGGGTCCAAAAAAGTTATTTGAGTGCAAATAAATGCCAAAATCATAAAATATATTATAGTTTTTAAGATTGCATATTCAAGAAATAGTTTATTAAGCAAAATGTGTTAGCTCTCTCAAAATAAACACATGGTATTTTCAAACCCCAACTTTTGTATCAATTAAAAAAATACAATTTAGTTAGTCGCGGTCTGAAAGCTTCATGAAGAATATGGCTACGAACGTTCTGATGAAATAACAAAAGCTATTAAAATGAAGTAAGATATTTTGATGTCTTTATTAGTTTTAGTCAAGTGGCTGCTCATAACTTCCTGTTGAATTGGACAATGAAATCATCACATTATTCTGTCTTTCTTTGGAGTTTTTAGTAGCTGTATGTTTGTATTATCATTTTACTGTTATTAGATAAATTATGTGACTAATTCTATATAGTGCTATCTTTGTTTAACGAGCGCGTGATCGTGTCAAATACCAAGGTATATCAACATCAAGACGAAGTTATAAGGGTTTAAACAACAACAAGTCATTTTGATCTTAAATGATGAGTCCATGATCATTGTGCTGCAAAATCTAAAGAGTGGGAAAACATATTTATATAAACATTCTGAAAATCGTAAGAATATCTTCAAGTTTGTCTACATGAATAATGAAAATTATAAATTTATAGAAAATAATTTCAAAAATTGTTCTCTTTTTTTGGGACATCCCGTATAAATCTGCAAGTTTAGGTCGAGGAAGAAATGAAACAACAGAAAACAGTCGATGACTCATACGAAGAAATCTCTTCAAGCATTAACATATAATGCGCTCTACAACGTCTTGTGTGAGTGGATATTTATTGTTTAGAACTTTGTTGGGTTGTCACGTATATATATATACAGGGAGTTCATTAAGTTATATTTCAAGGCCTCCATGGTCGTGACAGATATATTTAATATGTTTCTGTGACTAAGGTAACAGATATTGATATTTTAAGTAATTTTTGTTTTTGTTAATAATACAACCTTTTCACAATGGCGTATCATTCTTTGTAGAACCTTGTTTGTTACTTAAGGGTCATAGAATTACAAACTTGAAATTGTTATTAATAAAAATCGTGTTCACTTGACATTTTCTCGCAACATAAATAACAATCTGCAAAATGCAGTGTGCCAAAATATCAAGGCTACGAAGTACCTGAAACTGAAGGGAAATAGTTAACACTTGTTAATAAATTGTTAACATTGCGTAAAAAATCTCAAATATAAAATGTAGGACGAGATAGAAACTATTATGCAATTCATAAAACAATAGCGCCATGACTAGCATTTCTAAGAGTATTGTTAACGTTTTACGATGATGGACAGTTGCATGGTGAGCTAGAAACGTAGAAATCCACTATGATTTTTAATTTGCACTAGATTGAAATAGTTTATAACTAAATATCTACATTATGTCGTCTCTTCAATGCTAATGGCCCTCATCCATCAACGACTTGAGAGGCTGGCTAACCCACCCCCCAGTCTGACGATTCCTCGGAGCCCCAGCGATTCGTGGAAATGATTTACATCAGTAATAGGTATGAATATCTCCGTAGAATTTCCGAATATTCAGGTAAATGGGTAGTTTTCAGTAACTTTTAAGATACCATGTCCCTGGGGTCTTAAAACTCAATCCTTTTTATTAGCGATAAATTTTTTTTATATTTGACTAGACTAAGGCTGCCAACCGTCCCGCATTTTGCGGGACAGTCCCATATTCTTTAGAATTGTCCCGCCTCTAAAATTTTACCTAAAATCGTCCCGCATTTGTTAACTCTGTCCCACAAGTCCAGGAATAAACATATTATTTTGCAAAGCATGATAAGCGTTGTTTACATTTATTTGTATTTCAATTCATTTTCTTTAAATAAATTTTACTTTTGTTGTTCTATTCAATTAAATTAGAGAAGAATTTAATGGCCCAAGGGGTAGACAACCCTAACCCTATGCAAGTTTACATGTAATGGTGAAAAAGCGAATATTGTCCTGCTGTCCCGCATTTGTCATTTTAAAAGTTGGCAGCCTTAGACTAGACACGCATATTTTTATCGATTTATTAATACTAAAAGTGCAATATCTTATAAATTTATATTTTAATTTGGGGTTTGAAACTCCTATTTCACATGACCGTCGGTATGTCCCTGGAGTAAAATCCAATATTTGCGAACCTAAAAAATATATTTTAACTTTTAAGTTGCTAAAGTAAATGATATTTAACAAATGTCGGGTATTTTGTGTTATAAAATTGTCTTGAATAGCCATTATTGTTAACGTTTGGGCTAAAAATAATAATTGAACGCTGTCCTGACATTTTCTTCACATGACCGTAGAAGGACTTTTTAGGTTGTCTTTTCAATGCTAGATGATACTGCATGTGTGAATTAAAATATTTTATTATTGAAAATGGCGACAGTTACTTATTTACACTTCTTGTCGTGTATTTTGATATAAAATGGGTGAGTTTAAGTTTTTCGTATTTTTTCTATAAACATGGCCGTCTATAGTGATAAAAAACAACATAACATAGTAATAAAGTTGCTCGCTTTGGTTTTTTGTTGTTGGTTATTTACCGGTGGAAATTCTAACCTAAAATACACAACATGAGGATAGGCTCAATTTTAAGTAAATAAAAATGAGTGAAATCACATGACCGTCGATCTCATGACCGTCGCGTGAAAAACATAACCGTCGCAACAAAACATGATCGTCGTAACAAAAACATGGCCGTCGCATACTTTTTTCGTACCTCCTTACTTCCAAATTTGTAAAATCTGGCACATTTTGGTGGTTTATTAAAAAGTTGGCACTAACCAAAAATCTGTTTTCGGACTTTTTTAATTAATTTTTTTGGTCATGGTACAATGTCATAGAGAACATATTCTAAAAATTACTATTAAACTTGCCTTATGGTGGCATTATCTTACGCCTAATTACTTTAGATGCTTCTTATATTCACAGTTTGGCAATATAAAGTGTGTTAAATAAAATTACAGGTCGAAACCGACATTAAATCAAAGCTAGCAAAAGTATGGACGGTCTTGTTAAAAATTTGTTTATTTTCTATATAAAACCCTTTTAACTATCATTTTCATGACACTCGAGCACTTTCTTAACCATTCTGGCATATTTCACTCAGTTACCTAAAAGAAAAAAGTCAGTTGAACTAAAGCAGAATTTTTTATTTTTTTTCATAATTAAATCAGGATCTTAAAAGATACTGAAAACCACCCAAATATCCATTAACAAATAAGAAAGAAACGTATCAAATTTTTGTGCTACTCCGCGTCTTGTTGAGTCACTTGTACCATCACCTATTTGTCTAGCCACAGTTTTGTAATGATAAAGATGAACGGTAAGAGTGACATATCCTCTTAATAAAAGAATATATTTCTCCGTAAGTTACGATATACGATCGCCAAAGTATGTTTCGGAATGAGGTGCGTTGCCTATCTTTGATTTATCGTGGTTAGTAACTATAACGTTTCGAACAAGCCGTCGCGTCACAAATTGCTACTTTCAACGTAGTACCTTTACAGGATATATAATTCCAGGACACTCTGTACAAATCTACTTGTATAGTAAATACGCATAACCGTTTCTGCTACGACAAGTGATAAAATGTCATCTACCACTTACTTAATTAAATTAGCAACACGCAACTCGAGATTCAAACATTATTTTTCAAAGATGGCATCCAATATTTGAATATGGCCGTTAACTGGCGGTTTCTAGGGCCCTTTTGTCCGATCAAATACACCTGTCGAGGTTCATCCAACTGTTGCATCCGGTCATGAATGCGCTCTTTGTGATAACTTAGAATTTAGAAATTATAATTTATATTTTATTAGAGTTTCGTTTAATTGATCGAATCGTAAATAAAATAAACTTAATTCAGTAGTGCCTTAAGCAAACTTGTGTACTTGAAAATTTTCCTATAAAGTTATATATAAAGTGCAAGCAAAGAAGAAGAACCATTACGTCAAAAATATCAAAAGTCTGCTTACTCGAGACCATTTAAAAATACACGGGCTTTTTCATCTTTTAGTTGATACAATGGTACAGGCACAACCACCTTGAAAAGAAGCCATGAAGTGAGATCGGGCAACGCCGCATCAGCTGGGAGTTGCGAATCCACAAGCTATCATTATGACGCGCGGTAACGGGCCAGTTTTTTATTCTTTCTGATATTTTTTTTAGCTCTGTTGCCACTATATTGATATTGAAAAATGTACAAAAAAGTAATAAATATTTTTGAATAACAAGAACAACTTACCTAATTCTTAAATAATGGTAATATTGCGTTGAGAAGCTGTTTTTGTTTCACTATAGGAGTAGATTTATTTGATCGGTCAAAGGTAATAAGTACTCTATTATACAAATTATTATCTTCTGGGTTTAAATTACAGGATTGACTATCATCTTTTGAAGTCTCAAAATTTAGTAAGCGTAAGGCTTTCTTTAAGAAATCTGCGCTTGTCTTAAGAAAGTCACCTACTTACTATCTGGGTAACTTCGTTACCTTCACAATGTATGAATTGATACCGAGACAATAAGTTTTCAAGCTGAGACCACCTGCTTAGTTTCATTTCAAAGGGTAAAATCCATTTCAAATCATTGTAAGCCAATTCATCACCTTTTAAAAAAACCTTTACCTTCATATCAATGTCCACTGAAACCTGATTAACAATACATACATATAACATATTGGTCAAATCTAAACTATAAAAATATATTACACTCTCTTCACCTGCTTTTAAAACACTTTTATAGTTAGAGTTACACCCAGGAATACACCAGGGGCTTGGCATGTTGATAAATAAACAAATAAAGAAAAAAATAGTACTTACCTAAGTACCTAGGTATCTAGAGGTATCCTACCTACTTAAGAACTATCTCTACTAGTGATATTTTTAAACTAATTCACATATACCTTCAAGTTAAATAAACACTTCAATATTTAATACATTAACTGTAGCCACAAAACAATAAAGTTTATCCCAAAGGGCTTACTTGAATACAAAAAACACAACTTTTAAATTAAAACAAATAAAATTCTGCCGCCATACCCGTAAAAAAACCGCCAGGCCGGCCAGGCTGTTGGATTTTTTACTTTATTAATGCTATGAGAGCAAACCCGCACCAAAAATTTTCATCAGTATTTTGTAGAGGTTCTTAGCAATCCTGTCACTTAAATTTTCTATTAGATATCAATCGAAAACCGGATAAAAATACAAATTAATACGACACCTACACCTAGTTCGCGCGTAAATTACATACTAAACCATGACTAACCTCAAAAAAGTCACGTGACACATGGATTTTTAAGCAGTGTAGTCGATGTTTCTGTTTTACGGCTTCTTTCAAGGTGGTTGTGGTATAGGCGTGGTATCTCGTTTGATTCAAAAATTGCGACCTTGCAGAGCAGAATCATGTATACGATTGGCGGTTGTTTTTTAACAATATCCCCTAGATATGCCAGCCTGATATTAACAATAAAGCTTTTTTCTATTTTTTTTTAACCCCAATATTCTCGGAACTTTGCAACGAAAGTTATTAGGAAATATCGATATAACTTTTGGATTAGTAAATTAAGTTTGTAGCACTATGGAGGCGGCATTTCACCATTTGAAAGTTGAAATGGAACCACAGACCAAGGAAAAAAACACATTGTAGGATAGAGTTCCAACAAAATTACCTTTTGGGTGCTTTAGGTAATAAAGAAAAATATCTTTGAGTAATAGATTTTGATCATTATCAAACTTATTTAACCAAAGAGGCTAATTGCATTGCTCCGAAACATAACTTGGTTTTATTGGTCAACATCAGATAACAAATCGTTTTACGAACGTCGAAAATTACAGAGAATAATAGGTAAAAAAATATTTCACTAGGATATGGCCAATATGCAAGACAGATAAATCTGTTTATCGATAAAAAATTCTTCAACAAAATTGTTACTTAGCACGAGCTTTGCATACAAATTCGGACAAACGAATTATAAGCTTTAGACCAGGTAGTTTTGGCATATAATGCAATTTTCTTTCATTTAAGCTGTTTTAAAAATGTAATGGAAAATTAAACAGTAGAAATAGGATGTGTTCAATATTTATGTTGATATAACTTTTACACTTGCACAAAGAAGTCATTTCCAAGTATTCCAAGTATTCCAAGAAATACAAGCCGCAGATTTTTAAAGACGCAGGAATTACTCTCAATGGTTTACCTAAAATTTATTGGAAATAAATATTTATTAGAACTGACATTTTTTTCGGATGAAGCCTGGTTCCACCTCTCCGGTTATGTGAATTCTCAGAATACACGTAGTAGTGAAAACCCCCATTTTTTTGTAGAGTCCACATTACACCCTCAAAAAATTGGTGTCTGGTTAGCTGTTTTCCGAAGAAGAATTGTTGGTCCTATTTTTTTCCATGACACAGTTACAGCACAGCGGTATGGAGACAATATTTTGAATCCTTGTGGAGCAATTACTTGATGCCGAACTACGTTTTGGATATTTTCAACTAGAAGGTGCAACCGCCCATACAGCCGCCGAAACTATTAACTACTTAAGCAATTTTTTCGACGACAGTGGTTTAACGTTGCACCTGTTTCATTATAGTGTTCATATAAAACTAGTATCATTAATAACTATAAAGTTGATACACGTAGCATTTTTATGATCCACCTTGTATATTATTTTTTTTTTAAATGCATTTCAAAAAAGTTAATTTGACGGGTCCGGGCGATTCTTAATTAAATGGGCGGTATTCTATATAAAAGACTGGTCCTTTTCTTTGTCATAACGCTGCGTATAAAAATTGCATTCTCTGATAAAGTCACTACTTATCGACTAACTAACTCTACCTGTTGAATTCAATGGCTAGTAAAAATTAAAAGATTCAAAAGCCGTATTGAGTAACTGTTCCTGCCTACACCATACGAAACACCCATAACAATAGGATATCATGCTATTTCTGGGTAAAGATTAACTAAGAGTAAACACGGAATACCAATCAATAATTTTATTGTTGGCATACCTCTTGGTACCGATTATACTGAATAAATGTTTACTTAGTGACCTCAACTTTATATATGTTTGGTGACAATCTGTAAGATTGATTTCTATCTATCTATGGGCAAATATTTACTTTTATATATGTACAGGTAATATTCCTTACTTTGACCCAATCAATTTTTATTATAACAACGCTTCAGCGTTCTCCTCACAAAAGTTGAATGTACAAAAATTGCTTTGGACGTCGCATATCTTACATGTTAAATAAGCTTCGTTTTTACAAGCAAATTGTCAACCATTTTAAATGAGAAAAAAATCCTTCTATTCCTTATAAGAATTCATATACTCTTTATACAACTGTTTGATACTATATGTGACAGCAACGCGCTTTCCTTCTGTAAGACAACGAAAATTGCTAGACCGGTGTATAGTGATAATATCACGGTAATTTAGCCAATAGGAAATCGGAGTTAATGCTACCATAGAATGGTTTATTGTCATTGTTGCTCTGAATACTCACAGTAATTATCAAGTTCTATTGGGGGTGAAATCTAGTTTTATATACTGTATTAGTTCCGACTGGCAGTTGTAATTATGCAACATGGTTTACTGAAATGGTAAAACTCGTCCATAGATTATAAAGTCCAATACTAATGATGGGATGTGCGAAATAAGAATATTATATTGCTTTATCTGACATGCAAAGTGTGAAAAAAATTAAATACAAAAGAAAAATACAGGTACTGGTACGATCAAGAAAGTTTAAATTCAGACAGGACATCTAGAAGACGATGTAACCTGGACAACAAATACGTTGAAACTAATAAGACGGCGCGCGGCGATTGCCGATTGCTACGAACCTCCACCAACGTCCTGTGGATTATAGGTTCTAATGGATACAATTCGTTTTTGGGGACGCTGATCTGTTTTCTTAATTGTAGAGAAAGCGCTTTACTGGGAACAAAATGAGTCGCATGAGAAGATACAATTTATTTCTTAAAAAAATTGCTGTATTAAACCTAGTTCATTATTTAACAAGACTGTGCTGCCAGTGGCGCAACCATGTTTTTTGCGATCTCAATGTTTTACGGATTTGTAATTTTTTTGTTTGTCAATGTAACATGGAATCTTACGTTTTTTGAGTAATTAAAGTATACATTTTAATAAATAGCTCAAAATTGTACATAATGATTAAAAAAAAAATTTCGGATTCGAGTTTTTTCCGTTTCTTTGCATTTTTTGAGAACATTTACCATAGTAATGTATATATTTTTTGACACCATCAGAAAATGGAGATTTCAATGAACAAAAAGCCCACCGACTTTTTTAAAACAGCAGATATTTTGACGTGAGCATTTTCGATTGAAAATAAGGGTGCTTTTTCGATATTAAGTAAAAATAAGGTGAAAAATAAATATTTTAAATCAAAATAATTACAGTGTGTATGGGGCATAAAAAGGTAAGTTATCACCAAATTTCGTGAAAACATAATTTTTTTTGTAAAAGATAAAAATAGAAAAACAAAAACTTGGTTATTTGAATTTTTCACATAAATTCTGAGGTAATGTGAAAAAAGTGTTAATACAAAAGTTGTGGATTTTTTTATTACCTACAACTTTGCCATTTAACGTTTTTCTATAGGACTTGTAGTTTTCCCGGAAATCGAGATAAATCGTTTTCTAGCCTTAAAAACTCACCTCTTCCACTTCCCGACCTCGGATCGCCCGTAAATTATTTTTTTTTCATTTTTGTTATATTCTCTTTCTTTTCGAATGGGTTTCATCCTACTATTATTTTTTTTGTTTCAAAAATTATCGACCCTAGTCTTACCTATTTATGCGAACCACGATATTGATATTACCGTGGAAGAAATTCTGGACGAAATGGCAAAAACAAAACGAAGAATTTTACTTTAATATTAGTATTATTAGTGATTACTTACAACTTATTGTATAAGGTTTTTATTTTGTTTTAGTATAAGTATGCTTAATATATGCGTTACTTATTTTAAATACATTTTTACTAATTAAAATAAAATCTCTAAATTTTTTTTTTCATAAATATTTCGTTAGGGCTAGTATTATTGCAGAAGTTTTAGGGGGCTATCGCTCTCGTCAATCATACGTATTTTACCCAAAAAAGGGCGTGGCACCCAAAAAATTTTCGCCTGGCGCAAGAAGTTAAAGCCCCCCCCCCCCCCCCCCCCCGAACAAAATTTCTGGTTGCGGCAAATCTGGAATTGACATAATACTAAAGGGGTTTTATGTTTTCTATCTCCTGATGATGAACGTTACTACGTTCGAAACATGTTGACCCCTAAAGAAATTTTATTCTAATAAATTTTGTGGAGGAAGACTTTTAGTTTTTTCTTTCTTTCCCATACAATATTTACGTTGCAAGAATAGTTTTAGGTATTATTAGAAACCGCTCCCCAAATAAAAAGTTACGCAAACTCATTATTCCTCAACACATCAATATGTTAATGCCGTATTACATAACACCTTGATAATTTCATCAATAATAACTTTTCAATTATATCCGAGCAGTTTAAATTCGCGTAAAATAATTTACTGCCACAAGTTAGTATAGGAAAATAAACTACACGTTAATAGTTGGTTGTTATTGCTAATAAACTATAATAAACTCGACACAAAATAGTTAAATGTTACGCTGCAGTATTAAAATGCAACGAAAATAGTAAATAATTGTCAATGTCGATTATAAATTTGGAATTTAATTGCTAGATTGCATAAATCGCATATTTATTTGGAATATATTATTTGCTTATTTACGCATAATGTAGGTACCTACTTGATACTTATAGAAATGGCAACAGGTACACCAAGTTTTAAATCGGTCGCTCTTGACGAAGATAAACTGGGACTGAACATAAAGAAAATTACTTTCATCTAAATACTCGAAAATAATAGGACGTATACCGTGCGAGAAAAAATTATTTGCATTAAGGAGGGCTTGGATTAAAAAACGTAGGGCTTGGTTTAGATCACAATGATATGGAGACGATATATCTAACCAAATCTAGGTTAACATTTTGTCAAATTCATATTATGACATGATATGCCAAACTAATGAGTAATAAAATAAATAGACCAATACAAATTTATTTTTGTTGTTTACAAAACTAACAAAGTAAGAATATACAGAAAAAAAATAGAAAAATAATTACATAAATGGCTGAAATTGGCCACCGTCATGTTCCAAGCATAAATTCACACGTCTCTTTATATTTTCGAAAGTGTTGACCAGCATCATGTTGCCACATTCTTGGATAATCCTTTCTTGTAATTGTTCTAAATTTGCAACTGGTGTTTTAAAAATATTGTTCTTTAAATGAGGAAAAACGAAGTAATCCATAACCGTTAACCAAGGTGATCTGGGTGGGAATTCAATGTCTGATCGAAAACTGGTCAATCTGTGGTCGAAAAAATTGCGTAAGTAGTTAATCGGCGGCTGTATAGGCGGTTGCACCGTCCTGTTGAAAATATCCAAAACGTAGTTCGTCGTCAAGTAACTGCAATTACGGATGGTCTTCCAGATTCTTTTTTTGTGTTGTATAGAACCTATTTCCCTAAACACAGCCACGGTTCTTTTCAGGCAATGATAAAAATCCCCAGCAATAAAAGCAACATTAGGACAATGTTCGTTAAAATCGTCCATGCACAAACCCGGATTGAATTGCCACTCACCATTTACTCTAACCCCGTTTCGCTGTTTCGTAAAGCCCATTGTGTGAATTGTTCAAGAAATTGGAAAAATTAGCGATGAATCAAATAACTTGTAACGACTGTCAAAGATGACGGAATAACTCATTAATTGTTAATTCAGGTAGTTACTGACACCCAACAGGTATTAAGCTCTACGGCTAAGCATTACGTCCTTAGTTGCAAGGCCCTCTTTGATGCAAATAGTTTTTGCTCGCGCGGTATTTATCATTTTAGTTACAAATTTAACATATTTATTAAATATTATTGATGAAATTGGTTAAGGTTGGGATGAGATTGCCAAAAGAAACTCTTTACTTCGCCATCATTCCAGTAAATTTATTTCTCTTTATTCAGAACGTAATTCTTTGTTGTTTTTAATGTTGTTTCTGTTACCATAAATCACTGTCTTACTCTTTTATAATTGAGCACAGGCCATAGAAAGCTTTTAATTAGTAATATTTAACGAATTCTCTTTACGGTCTTCTACTTTATAGGAACTTGGCTGAAAAAATTGGTATGAGGTACTGGATTACTTTTTCAATAAACCAAAATACTTTTTGTTAACCTTACTTATGCTTGTCCCATTATTTTTTCTCCAAAAACCATTCGTTGGGTGTCAATTTCCCACAGTTTTAAGCTAATTGCATTACTCCCCCTAAAAATGTATTAATATTTGAATCCAACCTGTTTTAGCGTTAAACTATTGGTAATTGTACCCCTAAAAGGGATATTTTGTCGCTTTTTGAATAAAATGAAGAAGCAACGAAATATTGATAAGAAAATGAAATGGCTCTAGTGTTTGCTCTTAAAGAAACGATCTGGAGAAATTTAAAAATTCACAACAGGGAGCAAGTGCGTTCAAATTAGGAGATGTTATATTTAAAAATAAAAGGTATTCGTCTTATTATTAGGGAAAACACGTCTCAAGTATTTCCCTTAACTTCCTATTGCTATTTAAAAATATATTTTTAACCTGTGTGCAATAATTTACTTGTATGTGATCGTAGACAGCTGTTCCTAACATCAGGTGCAAAATCTATTAGCTCACATGACCGATAAACACCTGTATTGTAAGTCTGTTGGGGAGTAAATTTTGGTAACAGTCGGGTGGTTTCCCTCTAAATTTTCTGCTTCAGTTGGCATGTATGTATACTGTAACGGTTACTTTCGTTTGTGTTACCGGTACGGGAACATATAAAGCGGAATTAAAATGGTAGTTTTAGTTTTTTTGCAATAACATCTTGGTGCTCAGACTACTTTGTTTACCATTATTGTATACATTTTTTTTATTATTAGTACTTAAAAAACATGTTCTAAATCACGTTCAACATTTGTAACGGCACTTGTAAAAAGGGTGATAACTGTTTAAAAAAACGAAATTTAACCAACCACTTTAAGAGTAGAATTTTAACTGGAATAATTTCAGTATTGGGAAGCCTATTTGTTGGCTAAAAAAAAACAGTACAATACTACAGCTGCGTATATCGTGAGATGGGCAAGGTGCCCCCTTTCCGCACTGACAGATAAAAACCCAATTTTTACATAATTTTCGCAATTGAACATCGTATCGCCGCATTTAAAATAGAGTTTCAACTGGAAATACGTTGAAAGGTAAAAGTCAAAAACCGTAAAGCTCGCTTGCGTATTTGTGGAGATTTTTTGTTGCTCAAGAGTTTGTGTCATCCTTGACCAGCCATAAGGAAAAAAATAATGCGTCGGAAACAATGGTTTCATTGTTGGTTTATAATAGTAATTTTGAAATGATTATGAAATTTTGTTTGTTGACCACAAAGAAAAAAATTCGTAATTATTTCTGCGGTAAACCACTAAAAACAGGTGCATCCTCAGACATTGGGTAGTATTAGCGTTGTCTTTATGCCAAGTACGTCAAATATGGTACTCTACCCCGTATATCAACCTACAGGGTGTGCCAAAAATGTGCAACAATGCATTTTTTTACTTACTGATTTTCATATTATTCTTAACAAAAGTTGACATTTTAAGCATGTAAAATAAACCCAATTTTTTTCCTCCGCTGTCACCGAATTTCTTCGAAACTTCGAAAGTGAAACACTCTCTTCACCTGCTTTTAAAACACTTTTATAGTTAGAGTTACACCCAGGAATACAGCAGGGGCTTGGCATGTTGATAAATAAACAAACTAAAAGAAAAAAGTACTTACCTAAGTACCTAGGTATCCTACCTACTTACGAACTACCTATCTCTACTAGTGATATTGTTAAACTAATTCACATATACCTTTAAGCTAAATAAACACTTCAATATTTAATAAATTAACTGTAGCCATAAAACAATGAAGTTTATCCCAAAGAGCTAACTAGAATCCCAAAAACACAACTTTTAAATTGAAACAAATAAAATTCTGCCACCATTATAAAGACCCGTAAACAAACCGCCGGCCGGCCCGGCTGTTCGATTTCTCACTTTATTAATGCTATTAGAGCAAACACGCACCAAAAATGGTCACTAGTATTTTGTAGAGGTTCTTAGCAATCACGTCACTTAAACTTTCTATTGAATATCAATCGAAAACAGGATAAAAATACAAATTAATACGAAAAACCGCAAAGTTAACACCTTCGTCGTGGGTAAATTACAAACTAAAGCATGGATAACCTCAAAAAAGTCACGTGACACATGGATCAAGCAGTGTTGTCGATGTTTCTGTTTCACGGCTTCTTTCAAGGTGGTTGTGGTAGACCCTTAAGCTGTCAGTGAACACGAAAGGCGTTCTTTTAAATTCTCCAGAGCCGATACTGTTATGTATGCCTAGTTATTGCGGTTTAAAAATCTTTCCTATTTTTTGTTGATATTTTCTTATTTATTTTTTAAAAGTATCGTGTTAATTTTTAAAAATATTTAGAGTAGAGTTTTTTAGTTTTCTCTTTAACAACGGGATCAGAAAATCAGTAATAAAAGTTATGTATACTATTTCGGACACATTGTGAGTGTGTAACCTATTTTGCCTGTTTAATTATGAATTTAATTACACATTTTTGCGATTTATAGCCTGTACAAGATATAGTATATTAAACAGTCCATTAATACCGCACCTTAGTAAATAAAAAAAGTCGTAAAAACCATTGCAAGTCGCGCATTGACCATTCCACACGTCAGAACCTATTGATGGTTCCATAAACCATCTGCACCTTTCACTAGTTTAACAAATGACGTCATTTTTTTTCATATAATTTTAGTGCAAGACGTTCGGTACACATTTACTTAGCTGTAAAATAAATTTAAAAAAAACTTTTACTTAATGTCATACTTAAAATAAGAGCATTAATATATAGTAGACAATATATTAATAAGGTATATTTTGTAGAAGGTTTACAGGGGTTGTATGAAAAGTAGTTTTTCTCAACCATTAGAAAATGGCTTGGTGCATTGAATATCAAACTACATAAGAATGACGGATGTCCGAGAAAAGTTGACAACCCATTTTTTGACGTATTGGAGCTGGTTTGGCGGCCATTGTGGAGCTGATCGTAACTCTAACCTTAAATCTGTCGCCTGTCTGTCGTTATAACGCAGCGCCTCGGCAACAGATGTCTCAAATTCACTGATGTGATGTCGTGGTGTTGACGCATATAGTATTTTATTGGAATTTTTAAGAATTCAAGCATTTTTAACAGACAATAAAATAGGAGGTTCCTAATTCCAGCCGAATGTATGTTTTTGATAATAATATGTACGCTGATTACTCCGGGGTAATTGGACCGACTTTCATAATGATTTTACCGTTGCATTAGGTGTTAAATGTTAAACAAATAAAAGTAGATAAAAAGCGACAGCAAGTATAACTAAAATAGGTTTTATTTCGTCGAAAAATAGCAAAATACGTAATACTAATACAAACAAACTGAATGTTTCTTAAGTAAGAAAGTAAAACCTACTTATTTTAAGCATTTTGAAAAGTAGTAATAATTGCAAATAAAAACCAAGTTATACAAACCGCACGTCATTCATATTTTACCCAACATATACGTTGTAGCCTAGGTAGGTATTGAATAGTGAGAGTCGTCATTTAGTTCTGTTAGAAATAGAATACATGGCGGTCAATATGTTTTCATGTAATTAACGTTGGGACGTCAAAAGGTTGAAAATATTATATGCTACAAAGCAATTAAAAATAGGTACATTTTTAGATCTATACGTGGATAGGTGTAGGTACTTATGTGAAATCAAGTTTTACGATAAGCTATAAAAATTAATTTAAAAAACTCATGCAGCAAGTCAAACAGACAGGCGGCAACAATGTTTCAATTTAGCAGTGAAAAGGTTAGTCGCTTTCTTGTTGGTGAACTCATTGTGCCATCTATGAATTTGATGTAGCAGATTTAGGAAATCGGCTCATATGGCCTTCTTATAGTTTGATATTCAATGCTTGGTGTAATTGTTGTAGGCTTGTCAGAGCTGTTATACAGGGTGTTCCTAAATATCATGTAAATACGAAAAGGGGTAATTCTTTGGCTTATTTTATGACTAAAAATTCATATAAACATTGGTCCGCAAACGCTTCGTTGCCGATCTACTAGGGTGTTGTAATTTCAAGACTTTTTTAGTTTTTTCTTTATAGCTCTTGTAGTTTTTGAGATATTTAGCTCTAATTTGGAATATAGGTTACGCTGTATGACTTACATCATTGGGCATACCAAATAGTTTTAAGAATCTACAGGGAGATATTTTTTAGGGGTCATGCTCCCTTTTCTCCCCATGAACTTTTTTTCGGTGCGCCGCTGGTGGATTCTAAAATACAAAATGCATTTCTTGTTTTGTGCTAAAGCATTTTAATCTCTTGTAGTTTTTTCGTATTTACCACTGTTACCGAGAAAAAAAATAAAAGATTTTCTGTGTTTCGCTAGATGAAATTAAATTTTTTTAAATAGCCTAATAAGCTCTGGCTGGAAGTACATTTTGTTTGTATTTATTTTGACATTTTAAAAATATCAAATAATAACAATAACAAAGAAACTATGTTATAAAAATTGTAGAATGTGACCTCCGCCTACTCTTATGCATGCGCCCGCTTCTTCTCATTGATGCCCGTACTTCTTCAAATACACCCGGAGTATTTCTTATGGTTTCAAATCCATCAAATATTCGATTTCGTAAATCATCAACGGTATTCACTGGTATTGTATACACTAGAGTTTTGAGGTGCTCCCATAGGAAAAAATCTAGACTATTTAAGTCAGGGGACCTGGGGGGCCATGCCTGAGGCCCACCCCGACCAATTATTTAAAAAAATTTTAATTTCATCTAGCGAAACACAAAAAATCTTTTTTTTCTCGTTAACGGTGGTAAATACGAAAAAACTGCAAGAGATTAAAATGCTTTAGAACAAAACAAAAAATGCATTTTGTATTTCAGAATCCACCAGCGGCGCACCGAAAAAAAGTTCATGAAAAAATATCTCCTTGTAGCTTCTTAAAACCATTTGGTATGCCCAATGATGTAAGTCCTACACCGTAACCTATATTCCAAATTAGAGCTAAATATCTTAAAAACTACAAGAGCTATAAAGAAAAAGCTAAAAAAATCTTGAAATTTCAACACACCCTGTAGATCGGCAACGACGCGTTTGCGGACCAATGTTTATATGAATTTTTAGTCATTAAATAAGCCAAAGAATTACCCCTTTTCGTATTTACATGCTATTTAGGAACACTCTGTATAATGTATTTCGGAAAGTATTGGGAATCGCACCCTAGTAGATGCTTCGAGTGCAAAACGATTTCTGAATTTAGCAAAATTACAGACTATTATTAGTTAAGGAGCTAGCGTGCAAAAAACGCCATAGTTGGCTGCCCGTCAGTCGAGTTTGAGAAAACGTTGCCATTACTCCACTGAACACCCTGGTGCTTGAAGTTTTGCTTTTACCCATCAACTTTAAGATTTATTGGCAATAATGACATAGGGCGATTGGCCATAGTGAGGAGCCCGTCAGTCAGGTTGAAAATTAGGTTCTGTAGGTTGCCAAGATCATGTATCTAAAATTTCGTTGCGATCTAACCACTAGATCGTGCATTAGGCCAAATAGAAGATTATAATTTGTTTTTTGACCGCCATTTTGTTGGCCATAGTAAGGAGCCCCTCCAAAACTTGTTTCTACCTCTTCGTTTGGATAAAATGACAGGAAAAATGCACTTGACTGACAAATCGAATCACGACGTTCTTCCCTGGGTGACCTACAAAATCTCGAAAAATCCAATTTTTCAGTCTTTAGCATGGCTTTTTCAGAAATTCAACCAAAATCATCAGTCAATCATTTTTCCTGATTTTTAGACATCCAATTAAGTAGAAATCACAAACGACTGACATTTTCCTCGAATATTTTCAATTTGGCCATACTTTGAAAATTTTCTGATTTTGGACTTTTTTATAATGGCTTAATAATGCTGTTCCAAATGGACTTAAAAGTAAAACAATGTATAACGATGATGTTTGATGACCTAAAAAACGTTGATTATATTATAACTATTACTATATATATAATATATAATGATTATATTAAGTAAAAGTAATAGTTACAATATAATCAACAATTAAATATCTGTTTTTTTCTATATTGAAATTGAAATGTTAATAACACAATCCAGCTTGCTCAACCCAAATATGCCAACAATTTCATTCAATAAATAATAACAATTTAATTTTCGATTTTCTTCAGTAATAATTCATTTCTTACTGCTGAAATTGGTTATCGTATCTTTTTGTGGCAAAAATTCTATATTTTTTGATTACTGAATCCAATATAATATAACCTAAATTCAACGAATGAATAGACGTGGAGGGTAGCAGAGGGGTGGAGGAAGGGGTAAATAGGTGATAGTTATGTATTGAAACGTTTTTTAGGTCATCAAACATCATCGTCATACATTGTTTTACTTTTAAGTCCATTTGGAACAGCATTATTGAGCCATTATAAAAAAGTCCAAAATCAGAAAATTTTCAAAGTATGGCAAATTGAAAATATTCGAGGAAAATGTCAGTCGTTTGTGATTTCTACGTAATTGGATGTCTAAAAATCAGGAAAAATGATTGACTGATGATTTTGGTTGAATTTCTGAAAAAGCCATGCTAAAGACTGAAAAATTGGATTTTTCGAGATTTTGTAGGTCACCCAGGGAAGAACGTCGTGATTCGATTTGTCAGTCAAGTGCATTTTTCCTGTCATTTTATCCAAACGAAGAGGTAGAAACAAGTTTTGCAGGGGCTCCTTACTATGGCCAACAAAATGGCGGTCAAAAAACAAATTATAATCTTCCATTTGGCCTAATTCACGATCTAGTGGTTAGATCGCAACGAAATTTTAGATACATGATCTTGGCAACCTACAGAACCTAATTTTCAACCTGACTGACGGGCTCCTCACTATGGCCAATCGCCCTATGTCATTATTGCCAATAAATGTTAAAGTTGATGGGTAAAAGCAAAACTTCAAGCACCAGGGTGTTCAGTGGAGTAATGGCAACGTTTTTTTAAACTCGACTGACGGGCAGCCAACTATGGCGTTTTTTGCACGCTAGCTCTTTAACTATAACGAGAGCGCAAAATGTCGTACCTCTTATTGGAGTGTGTTGTCCAGGGCCGTTTCTGAGTGGTGTGCTGGGAGTGCCCCCGCACAAGGGCGGCCAAAGTTATAGGGCGGCGAAAGCCGCCTGCAGTTTCACAGAAAAAAATGTTAGACGTAAAAAAAATTCTAGGAGTTTTTTATAAATATGAAGGGTCAAATAAGAATGGTAAATTCAGTTTTCAAAAAAAAATTATGTAGTAGCTGTCAAGAATGAGGCAGCCGCCCTTTGTGTTAATTAGAGATTTCTATTTAGATAGATAAGTATCGGAAAAATAAAAATAATTCTCAACGGAGGTGGCCGCCCTGCAACCCACGTCAATTATATTTTGTCTTAGGTTTACTCAAAAAATTAAAACTAATTGATATTATTTGAATAATTATGTAGGTATAGTTGAATTCACATAAACTTTTAATGCCGTGACATTTCAGTTCTGTCATACTTGTCAAATACTGCAGCAACTTATAAAATATAAATTTCTAATGGCTAAATTTAATTAGTATAATTGTACTGCACACAAAGTATGTCTATCTTGTATTATTTCATACGATTAAAAAGAGATAGAAATAAAGAGTTGGCCGAGCAATTCCAGAAAAGAAAAATTAAAAACACTAACCAATCTCAGCTGTATAAGAAATTTAGTAAGTTGGTGAAATCTAAAGTAACTAGACAATGACAAGTCTTGACATTTGGCATTAAAACTTTATGTGAATTTAACTATAGGTCTTATTAATTTGGTAGTAGGGTAGGGGGGGGGGGGGGCACAAATACTCACAGGGCAAAAGAACGCACCCTATTTAAATTTGCTGCCGATGTCCAGTTTCAAATGCTGTTACAAATAACTTTTCCGACGCCGAAAAAAATTACCCAGACATTTTGATTACGAATTAAAAGATGACCCCATCGTCGAGGCCAAACAGAGTTTTAATGTGAATTTTTATTTTTCGATTTTGGATATTTTTTTTTTTTGCTAGGGGAAACCCTTTATGGGCACCGGTTACTTGTTCTTTGGATATTGCGATAGAATCAATTAAGGAGAGATTCGTTTCACTTAATAAGTGTAATGAAACTTTTGGGTTTTTGTCGAACTTCTATGAAGCTAATGCCATAAATGACGAGAAATTGTTAAAATCCTGCAAATATCTCGATATAGCGCTTCAATAGCAAGGAAGTCCCACAAACAAAGATATTGATCGCTCAGAGCTCGACCAGGAAATTTTGTCGGTCCGACAAATTTTTCCAATAAAACGTACAAAATAATAATTGTAGATACGCTAAAATTCATAGCTGAAAAAGATTTCATCTCATCATTTCCAAATCTTTGTGTTGCGCTGAGAATTTTTATTACTCTGCCGGTTACGGTTGCATCTATCGAACGTAGTTTTTCAAAGTTAAAATTAATTAAAAATTACTTGCGGTCAATTATGTCTGAAGAAAGGATTAGTGGCTTGGCCCTTATCGCCATTGAAAGCCAAATTGCTGAGTCCCTCTGTAGGTAAGTATGAATAAAAGAAAAATATTAAAAATAGACACCTATTAAAGATTTATTTTTATGACAATTGCTTTGCGCCATAATTTCAGGTAGGTAATTGTAAAATAGTAACTGATTTGATTTAAAGGGCAGCCAGTTTATATGTCGCACAAGGGCGGCCAACAGGCCAGAAACGGCCCTGGTGTTGTCCCTGTTTTTTGCAGTTTTCCTGCGGTAGTTTCACACTTTATTGTACCTGCCTTTTGCATCGCGGTTGATTCCGACGTGATGGCGCTGGGGCTTGTTTACTACTTGCTTTTTCGTTAAGCAAGATTGAAATGCGTTGCAGTGCTCTCAGTGGAGTTGCTTGCCTTGGGTTGTGGCTTTCTATGAGTTCATGTAAGGTTTGGTCTCCCTGTGTACTTCAATGTAAAAATAGGCAGGTTTATCGCACAGCGGATATAATTCACTTCCTATTATTATAAGTTATATAGGTTAAGAATAAACTTGTTTGTTGTGAGATACACATCAAAAACTGGATTCCTAAACTATAATTCTAAATTATTTTTGCAAATTTTTATGGCTAGATGCTTCTGGCTTCTACATAAATTAAATTGTATAATTTGTGTTCTAACCATTATAACAGGCAATAATACTAAACATAATTATAAATTATTTGAGGATATAAATTTTATTTGCCGATAAAATCGAACACACTATAAAAATTTCAGTTACCTGCTTAATGCAATAAAAACACATTTATTATGTCCCTACATTTTTATTGCTTTATTAAGAATATTTAATTTCATTGGCTTAATACTGAACTCAAAACAAGTTCGCCTATAAATATTAAAAGTATATGTTTTCTACAAGAAGAAAGCCAAGAGTTAATAAACTTAAATTATTCAACACACTTCAAGTGAATATTGCACTGGTTTTAAAAATCGATGGTCAATTAACCAAAGATCGATACTTTGAATATCAACATTTGATATTCAAAGATCAATATCATATTTTACCAAACTTCTTACCTTTAGTTTCAATTTATAAAAACCATATTTGTAATGTGACTATTTTAAATCAAAGAAGCAACATTTTATTGTTTGATCGCGTGATTTCGAGCAATTAATTAGTCATTTTATAATTAAATAACTTGTTTGATAAAATACTTATGGACATTCATCTAACGAGAACAGATTTATTAATGATTGTAATAAAATTAATGTTTAAAATAAAATCCATTATACAAGCACATCAATTAATGTTTATAACAATCAGACAATTATTTTTAATGTATTTTTTTGTGTTTATTTTACATGCACTTTTAGTCTATTTTTTGAAACGACATTGCTGGACTACTTTAAATCTATACCCTTAAAGAAGAGGTTGGTATAAAATTAAATACTGATAATATGAAAGAAAGAATATGATGCGTTGTATAAAAATTTAGTTTCTAAAACTTATTCAAATGAAAATAAAATTTAAGATATCAACAGGCAGTAAAGGCAGTAACCCAAAATACAATGTTGGGTACTCAATACGAAAAATATTTTGGTAGTTATTAAAAACCAGCTCCTGGGTTATGCATAATCACTATATGGTAATGATGTGTGTGAGTGAGTGTATAGGTCATAAGTCATTACTAACTAAGGCTATCGTGGGCGCAAATTTAAAAAAATTGTCTTTTGTTTATTGCTTTTTCTATTCTTAAAACTGAAAAATAATTTTTCACTTTGATTTATTCTCGTGTAGGTCTTTTAGTTGCTTAAATATTAGGTATCATACAAGGTATATTATTGTAATTTTAAAAGTACTTTTATCTTTAAAATATTACATGAAAATACCATAACAATTAAAGTGTTTAGACTAATATACGTTTTAGTTGCTTAAGGTTTTGAATAAGAGACTAGTGGGTATGATATAAATAAAAGAGTATGTATTAAGCCTCAGGTTTGATCATACTAATGATCTCATCACCATCTCAATGATTAAGCCTCAGGATGATCATATATTCAGAACTTTTAAGGCTCATATCTTGAAAATTGATCATTTTTGTAACGTCTAAATATCCAAGTTTTATTATAATTGCCCTCTCATGGTCATAAAATATGCTGTTAAAATTTATTTTTAATGAAAACATCGGAAAACCGACAATGTATGTATACCTAATTTATGAAAAACAGTTTTATGGTAATTTTCCTTTGAAAAATTTGCCCAAAGCTTCCGTTTGCACTAAATAGATCTTAAGATATAGTATTGGCATCTTTCTTGAATAATTCCTTGCGGAAATGCCTTTCGTTACTACTTGTCGACTTTCATGTTGTAACCACTCGAGTATACGTTTATTGCGGTTGCGGATTATTCAATGATCTGAAAATTTTAATTGATTTAGGATAGATTGCAGGAAGAAAATTCTTGATGAATGATGGTAATTTTAATTAAATTATTGTTTGAAGAAGTCACCATAAAATTTTATGAATGATGAACGAGTTTTGGACTTCCATTGTCTTTATTTGTTTTAAATCGCAACGTTTCAACCGGTAAGTATCTCCAGTCGTCTTCAGGTGAATACTGAATATACATTCACATACAATATTCACCTGAAGACGACTGGAGATACTTACCAGTTGAAACGTTGTGATTTAAAACAAATAAAGACAATGGAAGTCCAAAACTCTTTCA
This sequence comes from Polydrusus pterygomalis, assembly GCA_963969555.1. Lineage (NCBI taxonomy): Eukaryota > Metazoa > Arthropoda > Insecta > Coleoptera > Curculionidae > Polydrusus > Polydrusus pterygomalis. Next base: position 12,203,088 of record OZ018379.1, read on the forward strand.
TCATTCAAGAAACATCATGAAATTTTATATCTACTTATTTATATATTTTTTTTTAAATTGTGATAGGGAAGGCTTTTCATTTTCTCCTTGTCAAAAAATACTACGATCTTATACAGGGTGATTTATTAAGGGTGGCGACTGGCCATATCTCGGAAACTACTAGGCATAGAAACTTAAAGAAAAAAAAATTATGATTAAAGCGGTCATGAGAAAATTCTGGAAATTACTTTTAAGTTCTGCATTTTGCCGCAAGAGGGCGTAATTGAAAAGTAAATTTTAAAATTTTACATTACTCCGAAAATTCTACATTAACGTATATGTTTGATAACACCATTTTAAAGCTTGGACAATTATGCATCATTTTGGTCTTATGCTCATTGGCGTACCGACTTTAATAAGAGTGGGGAAAGCTGTTGAAAGTGTAAACATTTAAATCGCTGTAACTTCTAAACGACTTATCCGATTTTAGCAAACTAAAGACTGTTTGGAAGAGAAATGTATGCACTTTCACCAATCGTATTTAGTTGTCCATAATAGTTCTCAATAAAATTGCTAGAGGGCGCAATTTGTAATAATAATAGTTTTTTTGATTTTATCCCGAAAATTCAAATCATACGGTATAATTATGATACCATAATCGAAAAGTAAATGAAATTTGCTAGAAAAAATATAAAAACCGCAGCTCGATATCTTTGTTCGTTTCAGAGTTATTGCCAATACATTAATTTTTAATACAAATTGCGCCCTCTAGCAATTTTATTAGAAAATATCTTGTACCATTAGATACGACAATTGAAGGTTCTTCCAAACAAGCTTAAATTTAGTAAAATCGGATAAGTCGTTTAGAAGTTACAGCGATTTTAATGTTTACATTTTCAATAGCTTCTCCCTCTCTTATCAAGTGAAACTGTAAACATTAAAATCGCTCTAACTTCTAAACGACTTAGCCGATTTTACTAAATTTAAGCTTGTTTGGAAGAGAAAGGTAAGTATCTTCAATTGTCGTATCCAATGGTACAAGATAATTTCTAATAAAATTACTAGAGGGCGCAATTTGTATTAAAAATTATTGTTTTGGCAATAACTCTGAAACGAACAAAGACATCGAACAGCGGTCTTTACATCTTTTTTTGCAAATTTCATCTACTTTTCGATTATGATGTCATAGTTATACCGTATGGTTTGAATTTCCGGGATAAAATCGAAAAAACTGTTATTATTACAAATTGCGCCCTCTAGCAATTTTATTACACACTATCGTGTACTATTGGATACGGCGATTGAAGATACTTACCTTTCCCTTTCAAACAAGCTTAAATTTAGTAAAATCGGATAAGTCGTTTACAAGTTACAGCGATTTTAATGTTTGCACATTCAATAGTTTCTCCCACTCTTATCAAGGCCGGTACGCCAATGAGCCTTAAACCAAAATGATGCAGAATTGTCTAAGCTTTTCGATGATGTAATCAGAGTTATACCTTAATATGGGAAATTTCGGAGAAATTTAGAATTAAAAAAAGAAAATTTAATTGTGCCCCCTTGCGGCGAAATGAGGAACTTAAAAGTAATTTCCAAAATTTTCTCATGACCGCTTTAATCATTTAATCATAATTTTTTTCTCCAAGTTTCTATGCCTAGTAGTTTCCGAGATATGGCCGGTCGCCACCCTTAATGAATCACCCTGTATAATGGGGAAGCATTTAGAATCTATATAATAAACTTAGTGGTAATTGGCCCCCCCTTGAGTATTCACACACAAAAATCAAAATTTGGCTTTTAACTTAAATAAACCTACTACGATTTACCGCATTGCATTTAGTTTGTACACTTTGTTGCAGAAAAAATGCGTAGGTACATGGAAAAGCAAAATACATGTGTGTCACCATTTAAATATATCGTAGGATTCAATATATGTAAGCAATTTTTGTACAACTGATTTTGCTTCCACAAACTAGTTGACGAATTTGCTGAAATAAGGCATCGCCGTTACACACTAAACCATTAATTTAGTGAATGGAGAGAAATAAGACACTTTAAGTCTTCCTCCCACTGGTATATTAAAATAAAGTTTTATTGAAGGGTAAATTCTCTACATGTTTCGAATGTATATACATTCATCGTCAGGAGAATTGAATAAGGAATATAAGAAATACAATAGGTGCGAATAGTCCAAACGGAGCTACAAGATGATGGAAAGGTCGAGTTAGGTATTTGGAGAAACTTCAAACATAATGATAGACTTAACGAAAGGCTATTCGTAAAGTATAAGCAGAAACCAAGCAGTAAGTTATGTGTCAATGTAGAAGTATTTATAATAAAGAGAAAAAGAAGCTGATTGTTGTGAAGGAGGAACAGAAAGAATTGAGTAAAATAAAGGGTCGATTCAATGGACCAATTAAAGGGACTAATGCAGAAATAATTTTGTGTGAGGTCACATATTATTGAAACAGCACTGTAAGTGAGGAGAGAAAATTATATATAAAATTTGAAAAGCAGTAGATGTTAGAAATTTTTTTACTTGTGTCATGTAGGCATCCTTTGTTTAAGAGTAGAAGTAATAATAGTTTAAAATCGTGGCTCTGGACATTCCTTAATTAGAAATTAAAGTTTAAAAAGTTTTAAATGTGAACTGGAGCTGACAGTTCTGAAAAGACAAGGTAAAAAAAATTAAAAAAAAATATATTATCTATATGATTAAGTTAGTGTTTAGGTCTGAGCTTCTTTGTTTTTTTTAATGTATGTAATTTGTTTATTTTTGTTTATTTGGCATCAATAAAGTGTTTTTTTCCGTCCATAAAGTTTTTTTTTTAATGAAGTATGCCCCCTCCCCCCCAAGTGAAATGTGAAATGACGCCCCTGACTCATAATATATCTGACGGTATATTTTTAACAAAACACTTTATTTGTGTTCTGTATCTTTACAAAAAACAAATGTTAGATAATTTACTATATAATCATTATGAATACACTTTCAATAAATATACCGAACTATACAATTTAATATAACTGTTCCTAAGAAAAATATTGCTGCTTTCAAATTGTAAATCAACGCACACCTGTTCACAGAACAATACTGCTTCGGGATATTTGGTGTAACATTAAATTGTCACTAAAATATAACACAATCATTAAATTGCCTATTAAGCTTTCTATGTGGAATAAATATTGATTTACCTTGTCAATAAAGCGTATCAATAGTTTCTTTTTATATCTATACCGTCGATCATTTGCCAAAGCTTTGGTATTTTCGTATTAGTAGTAGTAGTAGTAACATGTTTTATTTAGCAAAAAGCTACAATTAAATAGTTTTTAATACATTTTTTTAACAACATATTTATAGATGTAATTTTAATTTTAAAACGGAACCTTCTTTTAACAAAAAACAGACAGAAAAGTTAAACATTGTGCAAATTGTATCAAATATTAGGTATCAATTTGTTTTTTAAATAAATGTAATTTTAAAGTTTTTTTAAATAGTTAAAAAAAAATACATAAACTTCGTCCTTAGTCCAGGACGTGGGGTTTTTTTGAATGCAAAAGGTGGGGTAGTAGCGATTTTTTAGTATGTTGTTAGGCTTGGGGCCCTAATGAAAAATCCAAGTTTTCGACCTCAAGGCGCATGCGCTCCAGCCGCCATCTTGGATTTTAGGTACAAAAATTTGGTTTTTTGATAATAACTCAAAAACGGTGGCTTTCACGACAAAATATGTTCTATAGAAAGTTAAAGAGGATAAAATTTCCTACATTTTTTGTAAAAAATTTTTTTTTTTAAATTCGGAAACTTTTTGGTTGTTTTATTTTATTATTCTTATTATATATAACTATAGTTTTACATAATTATAAAAAAAACTATAGGCATTTGAATATTATCATTTAACAGTAGTATACTTTTCGTAAACAAAGTTAAAGGCGAAAAGTATATCGCATTTTCTTTTTAAATTTAAGAATAGTAAATTATGATTTTAGAGCGTTACAAAAATTAATTTCTACTACATTTTGGTACGTTTCGATGGTCCGGATTGGTTAGTGTCGGTGTCCTGTACTTTTTTTCCTGATTGAATAGGGATGACGTAGTGTCACAACCACTGAAGGCATGCAAGAACAGAATGTGCTTGGTTGCTTCTTGGTATTTGAGGCTACTTGCTGAATATAACCTCTCAGCAGTTTTTTCTCTTCCAGGTTAACGGAAGTAGATAGAACTTTCGGCTGGTGCTAAATAGCCAAATAACAAAATATAATACTTTTTTTTTCAAATAGTGCAACTTCACGGGGCTGTAACTCCTAACATATGTGTGCTACAAAAAATTTTTTTTTACAAAAAATGTAGGAAATTTTATCCTCTTTAAATTTCTATAGAATATATTTTGTCGTGAAAGCCACTGTTTTTGAGTTATTATCAAAAAAAATAAATATTTGTACCTACAATCCAAGATGGCGGCTCGAGCGCATGCGCCTCGAGGTCGAAAACTTGGCTTTTTCATAAGGGCCCCAAGCCTAAAAACATATTACAATACTGATGATACCCGCGTACTGAAGTACCTGTTTATATTTAATATAAACAACCTTATTAAAACTTTACAATTAAGTACATTGTACAACAGAAAAATATTAATTAATAACCTGTACGTAACTATTATGTATTAATGAAAGATCATTTCGGTTAGATAAGGTATTACCAGTATGTTGTAAGCCATTTAATTGATTATTGAATTGCCTAATTAGAAAAATTACAGGTGTAGTAAATATCCAATCAAGATAGAGTATATTAATATTTCTTTCCAATTATGGCTAAAGTAGATCTGGGCCAATAGTCTGTAATTTAGTCTAAATATTTTTTAAAACATTCACATTTTTTTTGTGGTCCGATGACATGAACGTTTATTTCGTCGGCTAATACAGTAGCGATTATATTTTGTAATATACGAATGAGCATTCTGATCTTAAGTGCATTAAGGATTTGTTGGCAGCGTTGCATGACGAGCCACTCGACGAGCCGATCCATGAAAGTTCTATTCTAACAAAAACACTCGGAGTGTTTCAGTATAAAATTGCTTAGTAGCCAACTACCTGAAATTTTACAAAAATTTAATTTCTGATTTATTTTTCATCATCTTTCTATGCATCATACAACAACTAAAGATTTTATACAGGATGTTTGGGAAGGAAAGGGCAATATTTTGGGAATGTGTTCAGAGGGTAAAAATCAAAGAAATAAACCCATATGTTTTAGTTCGATACTCAACCATTTCTGAAATAATAGGTTCTAAAGTTTTTGTAAGTTATTTTTTATTTTAAAAGCGAATAACTGTAGGTATTGTATCATGTTGGAAGTACATTCGTTGTCGAACATTTAACGCAACATCATCCAAAATGTGTATCAAATGGTCTTCCAAAAACCGTAAATATCCTTCTCCAGTAAGACGCCCATCCATTTAAAATGGATCGTTGGTCATTCCACACCAGACATTAATACTGAATCGATGTTGAAAGTTTCGTTCGAATGTAGCATGAGGGTTTTCATCTGACCACTGATGTTCATTGTGGCAATTATTAATTCCATCACGAGTGAACTGTGCTTCATCGCTAAATAAAATGTATTTGTGCAGACTTCGATTTTGATGGATCCATTCACAAAATTGTACCCTTGAAGCAGGATCACCATCTAGAAGATGTTGAACGTGAAAAGGTTTTAACCCGTTTTTTTAAGTGACTCCCATACGGCTAGATGTGATGGTATATGAAGTTCATTTGCAACCCGTCTCGTACTTATACCTGAGTTCTCTGCCACAATATCCAGAACATTTTCTTCATTTTCCACATCTAGACTCTGCACTCTTTACTCTTTCAGAAACAATTCTCACGATTGGAAACATTTCAGTTTTCTGAGCACTTGCAAATACTTTTTGAAAAACTCTTTATTAGAAAATCTTTGATTTGGAAAACGACGTCGATATTCATTAACTGCGCGCATCGCATTACCGTTGCAGTAACCATGTACGAATATCATGTCGGCATACTAACTGAATGTGTGGGGCACTATAAGTATGAACATCATGGTTCAAGTCGATACGCTCAATACGAAGCTAACTGACAACTACTATGCATGTCGAAACTATCAATCGAAATGTATCGGACATTTAAAACTTAAAACCTCCTTCATTATTTCAATATAAAAAAAATCAGAACCGATTATTACAAAAATGGTTTAGAATCGAACTAAAATGTATGGGTTTATTTCTCTTATTTTCATCCTCTGAACACATTCCCAAAATATTGCCCTTTCCTCGCCAAACACTCTGTATATATACAGGGTGATTCATTAAGGATGACTACCGGCCATATCTCGGAAACTACTAAGCATAGAAACTTGAGAAAAAAAAAATTATGATTAAAGCGTTCATGAGAAAATTCTGGAAATTATTTTTAAGTTCCTAATTTCGCCGCAAGAGGGCACAATTAAAAATTTTTTTTTTTAATTTTAATTTCTCCGAAAATTCCTACATTAAGGTATTACTCTGATTACATTATCGAAAAGCTTAGACAATTCTGCATCATTTTGATTTAAGGCTCGTTGGCGTACCGACTTTGATAAGAGTGGGGGAAGCTATTGAATGTGTAAACATTAAAATCGCTGTCACTTCTAAACGACTTATCCGATTTTACTAAATTTAAGCTTGTTTGGAAGGGAAAGGTAAGTATTTTCAATTGCCGTATCCAACAGTACACGATAGTGTTTAATAAAATTGCTAGAGGGCGCAATTTGTAGTAATAACAGTTTTTTCGATTTTATTCCGAAAATTTAAATGATACGGTATAACTATGACATCATAATCGGAAAGTAGATGAAATTTGCAAGAAAAGATGTGAAGACCGCAGTTCGATATCCTTGTTCGTTTCAGAGTTATCGCCAAAATAATAATAATTAATACAAATAGCGCCCTCTAGCAATTTTATTAAAAACTATTGTGGACCATTGGATACAACAATTCAAGGTACTTACCTTTCTCTGCCAAACAAGCTTAAATTTAGTAAAATCGGATAAGTCGTTTAGAAATTACAGCGATTTTAATGATTGCACTTTCACTTGATAAGAGTGGGAGAAGCTATTGAAAGTGTAAACATTAAAATCGCTGTAACTTCTAAACGACTTATGCGATTTTACTGAATTTAAGCTTGTTTGGAAGTACCTTCAGTTGTTGTATCCAATGGTACGCGATATTTTCTAATAAAATTGCTAGAGGGCGCTATTTGTATTAATAATTATTATTTTGGCGATAACTCTGAAACGAACAAGGATATCGAACTGCGGTCTTCACATCTTAAAAATTTCATCTTCTTTCCGATTATGATGTCATAGTTATACCGTATGATTTGAATTTTCGGGATAAAATCGAAAAAACTGTTATTACTTCAAATTGCGCCCTCTAGCAATTTTATTAAACACTATCGTGTACTGTTGGATACGGCAATTGAAGATACTTACCTTTTCCTACCAAACAAGCTTAAATTTAGCAAAATCGGATAAGTCGTTTATAAGTTACAGCGATTTAAATATTTACACATTCAATAGCTTCCCCCACTCTTATCAAGGTCGGTACGCCAACGAGCCTAAAACCAAAATGATGCAGAATTGTCTAAGCTATTCGATGATGTAATCAGAGTTATACCTTAATATGGGAATTTTCGGAGAAATTTAGAATTTAAAGAAAAAAAATTTAATTGTGCCCTCTTGCGGCGAAATTAGGAACTTAAAAATCATTTCCAGAATTTTCTCATGACCCCTTTAATCATAATTTTTTTTTCTCAAATTTCTATGCTTAGTAGTTTCCGAGATATGGCCGGTAGTCACCCTTAATGAATCACCCTGTATATTGTGCCATTATCTGTATCTCAGTAGAAAGTAGATGTTTCCAATTTTTAATAATGACCAACTTCAAAGCACGCAAAAAATCATAAACATTTTATATTATTGTATACTAATAACAATGGGGAACATTACCGTTTCTATTACCTTTAAGATAAAGCCAACTAGCAAAGTAGACGTAAAAACGTGTAAAATATATAAACGTAATACGATCCAATGTTAGTAAATGTTATATCCAAGTAAACTTGAAATAAGGTAGTTTGTTCTTTATTGAAGTACTGTAAATGTAACTTCACCAGACCAAAACTATACACGCTTGAATGTTTATGAGTTTACACTGTTTAAAATAGTGCGACTATTACACACAACATTAGAAATGGTCTATGTCGATACAAACCAAATTGGTGTTAAAATAGGACACATCAAGAGAGAAAAAAAAGTAAAAAATATTGCGTGGAAAAATGATGAGGTAGTGGGAATTAGAGTAAGCGCTATAATTCGTAACCATAATTCTATTATTAAATAATTTAAAATTTGTTAAAATACATTATTTGATACTTTATTTATAAACAACAATATTGTTTTATTATTGGGAAATACAATCAACACTGTATCACAGTCTAAAGTGAATTCGTGATCAATAAACTAAATTGACCTTTTATTTTTTACAAAGAATCTTGCATATAATAGAAAGTAAATTTACAGCAAGGGCGGATCGTTAATTAGATGGAGGTATAATTTAGATTCCTATGAAAAAATATTCATAAGCAGATATAGAATAATTAGCGGGTACCCTGGGCTTCGCTCGAACAATCAGTAAAGCTTCATAATTATTGTATTTTTTTAAATAGAAACGTTTTACCCCTTAAGGATAGATTTTCAAAAAAAAAATAAGAAATATGTATTTTATTAATAATTGTATATTAGAATATTTATGCTGAGTTTCAATAAATTCGAACCAAAAATTATTTTTCCAATATACAATATACCCCAATTTCCACCACCTAGGAGTAAAATTTCGGTCAATACATAAACACATGTTTATTTGTTCCAACCGAATAATTTGCCTAAAACATTTTACTTAATTTAAAAAAAAAATATCAAAAACATATTCAAATAAAAAAAAAAAAATAATATAGGAGTTCCTCAAGGAAGTATACTAGGTCCAATATTATTTATTTTATACATCAACGATATGTCTTTAGTTTTAAAAATGTGTAAGTTGCAAATGTTTGCTGATGACCCCTTAATTTACATTAATGTTTTAAATATTTTTGATGGTCTAAATACTCTAAATTCTGAGATAAATATATTATTAAATTGGCTAAAAGTAAATATTAAAATTAAATATTTCAAAACTAAATGTATGGTTATGGGTAATAATTTAAATTGTCAAAATATAAATGTTGTAATTGATGGTGAAAAATTGGAATTAGTAAACAGTTTTAAATATTTAGGGATAATCATTGATTCAAAATTAAAATTTTAAAATTATTTTGAAAGTATCATATCGAAGATTGCCGGAAAAGTAGGTTATTTTAAAAGAATCAGTTCTAATTTAAGTTTGTTTTCTCAAAAAACTGTATTTAATACCATATTATATTACCATATTTTCTTTATTGTTCTTACATTATATATTGTGCTAATAAGGAAATATTTGATAAATAACAAATTTTACAAAATAAGGCAATGCGGATTATTTTAATTTGTGACAAATATACAAAAAGTAATTTTATGTTGAAAAATTTAGTTGGTTGATGTCAGAAATTTGATTTTTTATTTAGTATGTATCTTTATACACAAAATTAAAAATAATTTATTGCCTGATTGTTTAAAAAAAATTTGTTCTTTTAATTATGACCATTATAATTATAAAACAAGAACTAATCAACATTTTTTTGTGGATAGAGTATCTAACATTAGCCAAAATCTCAAATATCATTAAAACTATTTAAAAAATCTTTAAAATTACATTTAATTAAAAAACAAAATGATAGGTAATATTTGATACAATTTGCAAAATGTTTAACTTTCCTGTCTGTTTTTGTTTAAAGAAGGTTGCGTTTTAAAATTTAAAAATTAATCTATAAAAATGTGTTAAAAAAATATTTTATTGTAGCTTTTTGCTAAATAAAACATGTTACTACTACTACTACATTTTTTTCTAGCGGTTGCGTTTCAAACTTTCCCCCTGCATTGCTACCCCCTAGGGGAAAAATTTCCAAGACATCGGAATATGTACTTGCTTATTTTAACACAGGAAGCATGGAACCAATTTTCAGCAATACTTATACCTTAAAATTATAGACAGTTACAGGTACCCCCCCTAACAATTGGCTACACCCCTTTTTCAACACCTAAGAAAATTAAAAAAAAATGTCGAAAGACGGATATTATTATTTTATTGAGGGAACCAATTTTTAGATCTCTACCAGATAAAAAAAAATCCTATACAAATTTCAACCCCTTCTTTTACACCCCTTAGGGGTTGATTTTCCAGAAATAAGTTCTTAGTGAATGCCTACGTTATAAAGAGAATACATCCTCGAAATTTCATGATTCTAGGATCGGGGGCTTAGGCTGGGTGTTGATGAATCAATCAGTCGGTCACTTTACAATATTATAATAGCATAAATTTATTTTAAAGTTTTATTGTATTTTTGTAATTTCTAGGTTTATTTACTTCATACCAGTGGCGTGCAGTCAATGTAGGCAAAAAGGCATTGCCTACCCTAGTAAAATCATAAATTTACAAAAAAAAATTATAACATTTCCCAATTTAATTTTTACAGAAAATCCTTATTTACGTTTTTATGAAACTATTAATCGTCTATACTATATTTCTATAATAGTATCACGGATTGTCCCAACATAAACATAAATCATCAAACAAACGTAATAATCGCATTTAAAACCGACCGAAATCAGCATAATATTTCCTTTGTAGGTGGCCCATATGAGCGAACGAAGGTGTTTTAAATTTTTTTAAGCAGGCTATAGCTTCGTTTAAAGGCAGCACCTATATTTTCAGGTTTCAAGTACGGATTTAAAGGCAGGGATGCGCCTTATGTTAAAACGAGACAGAGCGATTGGCAAATGTCGTAGCGCAATTAATTTTGACACGTGTGAAACGACAGGTCGCATTGTATTCGGTTCTGTAGAACTGACTTTATATTATGATTTTCAAAGACATTATTGACAAGTAAAGTTTGGCGCCTTCAGGCCCATATAAAGTATCATGTTACGCTTAGAATTAGTTTTGTGTATATGTCGTAGGCTGATAGTGAAATCCGTCATTTCATGAAAAGCCTAGTCATATCATGAAGCGTGGCTAAAAGGTATATTGCAACTGGTTTGTTCGTTGTTCCCCAGAGCATTTTTTTGCATTTTTTTCAACTAATATTATTTTATAAAAATAAAATTTAAATTAAATTTAAAAAAATGCTCTGGGGACTAACGAACAAACCAGTTGCCAATATACCTTTTAGCGTGCAGCATGATATGACTAGGCTTTTCATGAAATGACGGATTTCACTATCAGCCTACGACATATATAAACATACCCATTTTTATGAGGTTTTGAAGTATCAAAGTATCAAGAGTACGGATAGAAGTAGGTAGTTTTAGTTTTTGTAAAGCGAGTAAAGCCGTCGTGCACTCGTGCAGTAATACAGCTTTTATATTTTTACGGAATTTTATTAAAGAGAGTCTTACAGTTCCGTTCGGGATTTTGCGGAAATTAACTGTTTACTATCGCCAGCGCGGCCCAGCGACGCAGTTCGGACACGTGCGGGATTTGCAATTATTGCGTTATAAAGATATTTCTTTTTTAATAATAATTTTGCGTTTTTAGTGTCCCGTATATTTTTTATTTTACAGATAATTAGGGTTTGTTACCCTATTACCCAACAATGCAGTGTAAATTGATATAAAAAGCAAATTAAGCTGTGTGGTAGTTTGTTATATAAGCATTTAATGGGTTCTATTATTCCATTGGAACAGAGAAAATACTTTATGTGAGTACCTAACATTCCTTTACTAAAAAACAACGTTTTTTTTAAAACTTTGTATGCATGTGTATAAAAGTTATATTCTAATCTGACATGAAAATAAGAAATTATAATAAATTTTACAAATATTTTAAGCGGTAGACCTTTACCAAAACCAACAGAGTACGTGCTTATAGACTTTAATGTAACTAAAATGTAAAAAAAAATTGTAACGACTGGTAAGAACAATGGCAACTTTGTTAAAAAAACAAATTATATACCTGTACAGTATTATTATGTTGTAAAATGTACAATGAATGAAATAAAATAATATTTTAATAATTATTGTTATTAAACGAATTTGCATCGGAACTTGTAAAATACAAGTGTACAAGATGTGGTTCGAAAATGGTCTTACATAACAATAGTTTTGAACGATAAGTATAATTACCAACACAAGAGCTACAAATTTCAATAAAGTTCAAATTTTTATTACCAATAATAGTAATTGTATTGAGGCCCTCAATCTCAATACATAATTAAGTTTTTTAAATAGTATATCGCCCAAAATAATATTTCATCTTGCATATTTTAAGGGCTCCAGAGCCTTTACTTAAGTTCCGGGTTAGTTTCAAATAACTGAATGTAATTACCAAAAACATTCTGTGCCATCTTTTTCCTAGCGAAAGAATAGAAATATCCATCAGCTAATTTTTGGTTTATAAAGACAATACAAAGCAAAAACAACGGATTCTATATCTTGTATCTTGTGCCCCATGCGTTGCGATGTAGGTAATACTTATTAAATTATTAAATATATAGTTTCAGTACCTTCATTATACCACAGATAAAAATAATAATAATAATATACGTGTTTCTTGTAGCTTCTGCAATACAGTAGCGGTTTCAGGTTCTTACCTAACCCAATAATTAACTAAGAAGTATGTTTTTATTTAAAAACAATTAAAGATCTCGAAACAACGTATTTACATGCATTGGTACTTTTATACACTACTTTGTATAATAACGTATTATCGTACCTTAATTGCCGATGGATATAAATATGTCTGTTTAAGGCTGTTTTAACGTATTTTCACCATTGGTTTTTAGCACTAAAAAGTTATATAACTACAATGGGAAAACAGGTTTGAGAAGCGATTATTTTTGTGCGCAATGTAAGCTTGTCGGATTTCGTGCGCACTTGGATAGAACCTTGTCGATTGGTACAACCTGCAATTGTATTTTTGACAATAAAGCATTTCTTTATATAAATATAGAATACGTTCTTTTATTTCTTAAAAAATTAAGCAGGTACAGCTAAAAATTATGTGGTTAAAATGTAACTTACATTTTAATATCCCTTCTAGAAAAAATAAATGTTTCATCTAGGTACCTCTCATAGACATTTACCTAGGTGCTTTCCTTTTGCCCATTTTTAAATCGCATAGCAAAGTAAAAATCTTTGCTTAGCTAAGTCGTTAAAGGAATGCTTCGCGAACAAATCGTATGGGAAATATAGGTATAGGGTGGCCAGTAAAGTCCGCATCATATGAGATTTTTTTTTATTAATAGCTTTATTCAAAATTTGACTTTGGCATCAAGTTCTGCTTCGATCGAGGCAAAAAAATAGTAGTCACGTGATTCGCATTATCTGTTAAATTTTCCTTTTTTCCAAAAAATAATTCAAAAGTGGGGTTATTTCTGAAAATATCGAAAAAAGTTATTAGAAAAGTATGTATGGACTACTTCTTCAAAATTATTAAAAAAAGTTTTTTTAAATGCAGTTTCTAGCCCACATGCATAAGATAATTTTGATTTTTTACCCACCACTAAAATTTATTTTCCACTTGATGAACACTTTACTGATTACACTGTGTTCTTTTTTGTTTACTTTCAGACACAAACTACATTTTCAAAAATACTTATTTTATGAAGTTACGGTATACCGGGTCAAAAACAAATAAACTTTGTATCACATGCGACCAAATTTTAATAGCCCAATTTTGATTTTGTAGAAAAACACAGATTTAATATGGCGCTACTTTAAAGAAAATGTATCTGAAATAAAGCATTGTCAAAACTAAGAAGTTTTATGTAGGTTGCGTTGAGTCTTATTTTGAAAAAGTGGTGCAATTTACAAAATATGGGTAAAAAATCAAAAGTATCTTAGGCAGCTGAAATTTTGCATATTGCGAATCACGTGACTACTATTTTTTTGCTTAATTTTCATCTCGATCGAAGCAGAACTTGATGCCAAAGTTAAATTTCGAATAAAGCTATTAATGAAAAAAAATGTGTGTGCTTAAGACCATACGACAGAAGTGAAAACTTCAACAAGGTGAAATTAACAATATCAAATACACGAGTGTCTAGACAACGCACACTGACTGTTTAAACGTCGATACGTCGATACTGAATGCGACCGATGGCGGCATGCTCTTCTCTTTCATATAACGTTCATTCGGGTCAGGGTCAGTTCGGATTGAATATAGCAGTTGAATTCGAGCATAGCACACCCGAGTCTGACGCCTGATGGCTCAGTTTAATTCAGTGCCCACAAAAAGTGCTTAACGCGCCTAAAGAAGTTTTCACTTCAAAAATCCCATATGATGCGGACTTTACTGGTCTGGATGTGGATGGGCAAATTCTTGATCAAAAAACTGTGCTTGGAACAAACCATTTCAATCACTACTACTGTAGATCTAATATCAACAATAGAGAACTTGACAAAAATTTTAAATGGGGAAAAAATTCTATAAATCATAAGTATATATTGTCATAAAACATAATGGCAGCAAAAAAAACAACATATTTCGTCCCAAAAGACCGCTAGAAAGATTTAAAAATTCCCCAAAATTCAGATTATCCCAAGCGGGTAAAAACGGGTTGTGACGTCAAGAAGTATAATTCGTGTGCGACATCCACGAAATAGGTTATAGGTTGGCAATAAATTGAACGACGTTGAGAATTCCACCTTAAAACAACAATACAATAACAATAACACACGGCAATCCCAATGGAAACTCGGTAGCTCGGCCACCGGTCAAGATGACGGATGACGGAAAGTCATACTTCCTGACGTCATCGGACTTGGCGGGCTTAAGAGTTCGTTTAAAATGCTTTCGACACGCGCGAAACTTTAATGAATTTTTACCAAGTTATAACTGATTTTTAAGGAGTAATAATTGGGGAAAAATTTTTTTGGGCCTAACTAGATCATATTATTGAAAAAAAAAAGATTGGAAAGTTCCCTATTAATTTGTAAATTTTCATCCAACCTATGGCGCAAATTCACGTAAAACCCGCAGACCATTGTCATCGGTTAATTACCGATCAGTTAAGCGTCGCCTAACCGGCCGCTTAACCGTCGCGTGACCAATTCGCTTATCTGACGGCCTTGTTCAATTGCCTCTGCACAAAAACGATCCAATTCCATCGGAAACATTGAATGATGTTGCAATTGAAAAATAACCCATTAAATAATTAAAATGATTGCTAGGTTGTTGAGGCCATGCAACTTATTAAAAAAAAAAGAAGACCCGTGTTAATTTTCTTAACCTTTCCAGTGTCAAACCCATAGTCAGTTTGTTAGGATCTTAAATTTTAATATATTGGCATTGATAAATCCTCTAGGTTGTACTTAATCCATTTACATTAACAATGGGATTTTTCACTAAATTTTGTACCATTTTAGTGTTTAAAATTTCGAAATATCTATACTGAGAAAATAATGAAACCAAATGCGCTCCCTATTAAACACTCGCGAAACCAGCGATCCACGTCACAACACAAATCGAACAACTGCACAATTGCAGGGATTGGGGCTAAAGGTCGACCCTCCGCCACCTCGAGTCTATAATATCCTCTTCTATTTAACTTATCGAAATAAGGATCCGATTATAATCGGTGGCGACTGACACATATGTATTTACTTTTTACTTACTAAGTTGGTTTGAAGGTGGTAGACAATGAAGTATAATATCAAAAAAAATTACCTTGTCGGCCTTCCATTGTCTTTATTTTGTTACTTAACATAACGTTTCCACTCACACGGGACAATATCTTAATCACGGATCGAATCATTCAAACTCCATAAAACAGGACATAATTCAAACTCTTTATCACCGAGCATCTAATGTTTGCAACAATCCAGAAGACCTACCCACACTGACAAGGGTGCCCCGAAAAGTTTTTGCTTGCTCAGAGGGGGGGGGGGGGCAATTGCCCCTTCCCCCCTGTGTCCGCCATGGCTCCATTCCAATCCAAACGATAACGGCAACAGCGAGCGGTTCCAAGACGAACAGGTGGATATTACTAATTTGATTGGTTAACACTTCGCGCGCTCCACAATAGTTTTTACGTATGTTGCAATGTAAACCGCCCAGGGGGGGTCATGATTCCCATGACCCCCCCCCCTGGATCCGTCCTTGCATGAAGCTTCATTACACATGGATAGTATTTAAGACAAGCAGCCTTAGAATTAAAATTTAGTTTACACTTGAAAACGGTTAGAGATACTAACTAACCGAAACGTTGTGTTAAGTAACAAAATAAAGACAATGGAAGTCCGAAAAATTAATTTTTTTTTACTTACCAAGTATCTGAATTCATATTTTTATACTTGCGCTTTATTGTGTGCATTTTAAATCAATTTAGCCCAAATAAAACATCTCAGAGCCGACCGTGGGGAACCCTAATTCTGATTTTTCTAAGAGTCATCATCATAAACGCCCCCATCTAGCTCTTGAAAGAAGAAGAATAATTTGCGTTGTAGTATTTAAATTAATAATAATTATTGCATCTAGATCGTATTTTCGGTATCTATAATCAATATTAAATTGTTTTTGAAGTCAATGCAGATGTCATAAAATAACATATATGGTATAATAAGTGCGTTTATATACATTGCATAAGGAAGTAAGAATCAGGGGCATAAATATGTAATTGGAGCCTTAGTTAAAATAAGAGCCAATAAGATGAAATTGCAGAAAAACCAAAATCAAGTAGGTAAATGCTAATTGGGCATATTCTTGCATTTGCAATGTTTATTGCAATACCTAATTTTTTACTTTATATTGTTAAAGCAAAAAATAACCTTAAGAAAGAATAGGTACTTTAATGTAGAAATTCTAATACTAGCGGAATTTGAATTATCCAGTAACAATGAATATCTACTATTTCCACTGAATCATTTCAAGTACATTCCATTAATTAGTGATTTATTGTGACTTTTATAGTTTTACAACATATCAAGATGAGGTCAGGAATAAATTATTTCGTTTAATACCGATTTAGGTGTATACTAAATACCAAAAAAGGTTAATGAGCATTGTATGAAAGTGCTGTTCACTATTGCCACTAATAAATTGAACTATTTTTCTTGTTATTATGGTTATTATTAGGTATCCAATCGTAGATCTAACACGTTTTTATATGTGCAAAGTAAAAATATGTATGTAAAAAAATTACTAAACGACTTCCATTGGTAATATACCTTGTATTATATAATAAATACATATACTTATGTTGTAAGGAAACTTGATATTATTCATTATAATATTTGCTTACTACGGTTAATAAAACATACTATCTACTTACCACCAAAATCAGTACTGTAGTTCTCAAAAATTTAAATAGCTTTTTTAACATTGCATTTGATTATCTATTATGCAACACGTTTTACTGAGATAGTAAAATTTGTCCATAGGTTATAAAGTCCAATACTAATGATGAGTTGTGCGAAATAAGAGTCTTCTATTGCTTTACCCGACATGTAAATTTCAAAAAACTTAATTAAATACAAAGTAAAAATAAATTAATTGGTAAACAGGTGTTGGTACGATCAATATTCAGACAGGACAGCTAGGAGACTCCGAACAACGATGTAACTTGCGCAACAAATATGTTAAAACTAATAATAGAACGCGCAGCGATTGCCGATCGCTACGAACCCCTACCAACGTCTTGTGTATTATAGGTTCTAACGGATTCAATTCGTTTTTGGGGACGCTGTTTTGCTTTCTTAATTGTAGAGAAAGCGATTTACTGGGAACAAAATGCATCGCATTGAGAAGATACAATTTATTTCTTAACAAAATTGCTGTATTAACAGTAGTTCATTATTCAACAAGACCGTGCTGCCAATGGAACTGATTACTACCAATAAAAACACTGTTCTAGCAAATCTGGAATTGATATAACACTAAAGCGGGTTTGATACACTAGCAATTTATTTAATATGGGTTAATAAAAAGTAAACTATCAATACAAACTATCACTTTGCAAAACTGTTGTATTCGTTGTATCATTTTCCTTAGTGTAGAGGAAGACTTTTTATTTTTCTTCCGTTCCCATACTGTTAACTCTAGGGGAAGTGTGCCTTTGATGGACCTCTGCCTATGATGGACCACCATCGATATATTTTTAATTTGCGCGTGTAGCGAACTAGCGCTACGCTCGATGGGTGACAAACTTATTAATGGCTACGAATTGTTCTCCGTTTATATATCGTTTTAGTAAAATTACGTGACAAAACTGAAACTGATAAGTCCTGATGTAAGAAATTAGGTTTGGATTATTGCAAATTTCTCGTATGATATATGAATCTATCGGTTGCTTTAAATATGTAAGGTAGGGATGTGTGTTGCTCATCAAATGCTATATTTAAATTTGAATTAGAATTAACAAAACAAAATTATCGGTTGCTTAAGTGAAACTGGGTACATTGGCCAATGATGGACCACCAAGCGTCACCCATTGATGGACCAGGGAATCATCATAGGAAAGTAGATATTGTTGCATTACCAGGTATTTCTATATAAGTTTTATTTCTTATTGATATAACACAAAAAAGACACCAGTAAACAGAGCCTGACAAGAAAAACGTATGGGTATAAAGTAGCCGCAAAAACATTTATATATGAATACAACTAGATTTTGTTTCGTTTTGTTAAGCTGTACATGAAAAATTCTACAGACCGTTTTCAATTGTTTAAAACAAATATTTGGAAAGTTATATGATTTTGTTTTTACTTTTATTAGAGGGTACATCATAGGAATATATACGCTTATGATGGACCCTTTGGCATATTTTAAAAAACAGGCCACAGATCTTTTTCGGTAATTGTTTTAAAAATTATTACAGCTAAGGTAAATCCGTTTTAACACTGACAATCAAATATTTACCTAGCTCACTTTAATAGGCATATAATTTAGGAAGTTAATAGAAAATTTCCTTAAGGGGTCCATCAAAGGCACACTTCCCCTACTTAAAGCATGGACTATTATTAACTATTTTAACACGAACTATTTTTTATTGCAATTATTATTATAGCCGTTATCTTATCTGAAATGAACACGTTTTATATGTATAACATTGTACACTGCACTTTTCCAACCTATTTATTTTATATGCCCTCAGATAATAAATAAATAAATAAGCTGGTAATAAATTGTGATATTATTGGAAATAAATAAATGTCATAAATAAATATCAAAGATATAAAATTTAATTTCTTACCTGTAATTTAATTTGTTGAAATAAGGAAAAAAGTGTCGGTAAACAAATAAAAATTGTTTAACAGTTATTAAATTGCCTGGAATTCAGTTTGCTGGAAGGTGTAATTTATATTGCGTAGGTAAATAGAAATATTAACATATTAATAATACCATTTCAAAAATATAATTGTGTAATGCTAGGTAGAAAAATTGCATTATGAGGGACAATTATGTGCCACGGCAGGGTGCGACGGAGCGCCCCATCCATGGGAGGCAGCTGTTTCCCTCTCAGATACACCACCGGCAAAAATAATGTCTATTTCATCACGAATTCTTAAAACCCCACATTAATAAAGTATTTCTCACAAATAACTTGTTTAAATAAGCGCAAAATCATTTACTTCGCCGATATAACTGTGCTTCGCTGTCAATTTTCTGCAATTTCAATAAAATAAGCCGTCTGTAAACACACCTTCTGGCCCCTCGCAACAAAACGGCTCCGCATTTATCAAAATACAAAGTTTTAAAAATGGGGCTACCACTCGTGATAGCCACGGGGGACCCAGGCCAAGTTGAAGGCGGCAAGCCAGTGAGCACGTGGCCCGAGTGTTAAAAAATGAAGAAAAAAGAGGACTATACTCTGGGCTGAGAGTAATAATAAATCTTCTAGAAGCTTTCTTTGGCAGCAGATTTTGCTTGAAATAATAGAGAGCATTTGCGGTGAACGTCAAAATTTTATAACGTGGTAAAATACAGAACCGTATTTTATTCTTGGCCCTGGATTTTATAAAGTTTGTATATGGGTCTCTAAGGTTTACATTTTTATATTATTTTAACTCGCGTATAGGCACATAAGCAGTTCTAGATGCTTTCAATATAAATGATAGACTGCTTAAGGAAACCATAAACTTTCTAGTTGAACCTTTAACCACTTTAATAAATGAGAGTTTTTTGAGCGGTATTTATCCGGACGTTTTCAAGATGGCTAAAATTACACCAATATTAAAAAAGGGTAACTCTGAATTGGTGGAGAATTATCGACCTATAGCCATTATAGTGATATTTTCCAAGGTTTTTGAGTCTCTGCTGAAGGATCGTCTGTATAATTATTTTGAGACTAATGGGTTGTTTCACCCTTCTCAGTATGGGTTTAGGAAAAAAAGATCAACACTGGGAGCAGTCTTACAGGTTGTGAGTGACATAGTCGAGGGCTTGGAGTCTGGAGAGCTCACGTCAATAACTTTGTGCGATCTAACAAAAGCTTTCGACTGTGTCTGTCACAAACTCCTGTTAAAAAAACTATGCCACTATGGCATAAGAGGTGTTCCCCTAAACCTTCTTGAGTCTTATTTGTCTGATCGGCAGCAGTTTGTGGAGATTGAAGGTGTCAAGTCTGATTTAGGCTATGTTAAATATGGAGTGCCACAGGGATCCGTCCTTGGGCCCCTCCTGTTTATAATTTATATTAATGATCTGTGTTATTACATGCAACGGATTTGCAATTTAACCATATTTGCAGACGACACTACTTTTATTACTTCTGCTTCTAGTCTGGAGAATTTGATTATGGCATCTCAACTGCTGCTGAAGGATGCAGAAAGCTGGTTTTCTTGCAATCTCTTGCAGCTTAATACGGGTAAGACTCAGGAACTGGTTGTCTCGAGTAATCGACTGTTGAACAAAAACAATAAATGTAGATTACTGGGTATCACTCTGGATGATTCCTTATCCTGGGAGGCCCACGTAACTGAACTGGGCCGAAAATTGTCGAGTACGATATTCCTTCTTAGAAACTTGCGTAAATGTTTGACTTTGGACGTTTTGAAATCACTATATTTCGGCCTTTTTCATTCCCATATTGCGTATGGGGCAATGTTGTGGGGAAACAGTACAAATGCACAACAGATCTTTCGACTCCAAAAGAGAGCTGTAAGACTTTTGGCTAACGCAGGATATAGGGACCATTGTCAGCCTCTGTTCAAAAAATTTGGCATAATGCCGCTGCCCTGTGTTTATATTTTTCAAACTGTGCTGGAGCTACATTCCCGTAGAGATAAACTCACTAGGCATTCAAATATTCACAGCTACAACACTCGAGGCTCAGACAGGATAGTGGCTCAGCGATTCAGACTTACCAAATCTAAAAACAATTCACTTAATTGCAATTTATATAATAAGATCCCGGGACGGTATCGGGCCCTCGATGATGTTCTGTTCAAAAAGTGTGTTAAAATGTATTTACTAAACCATTGCTTTTATACCTTAAATGAATACCTGTTGGCCTCCTGGTAATCACCGCCCGGATGCTGTGCATTGGTTGTGGGGTTCCCAGTTATGTCTCTCTTAATTTTAAATTTTATTTTAATGTTTGTGCATTGTTTGTTTTACACACTAATTTATTGTTATTTATATACATTTGTACGTGTTAAATTATATTTACCTACATATATATTATTATTTATGACGTGCTATAAACTATTTATGTAAGTAGCAAATAAAAACTTTGACTTTGACTTTGACTTTAAGCAGAGTACAAACATAACTGGTACATACCTTTTTTCTTTCCAGGGTAGCGGCTACTTGTACTTGTACTAAATTAGAAAAACGGTATACTGTATTTTTCCAATATTATTTTATTGTGTTTAACATAAGGATTTATTGTTCTTCCAGTAAGACTTTTAAATTAGCACAGTAATTTATTTTAACTTCGATGTTTAGTAATTTAATTTAAATATAAAATATGCTAAATAAATATTTATTGCTCGTATATAAACTTGCATTTCTAGCTCGTGCTTTAAACGTCAAATTAAAATCAATAATGCACATATCAAAAGTTTTGTTTCTACTTATATAGTGTGACCAGTAAAGTCCGCATCATATGGGATTTTTTTTATTAATAGCTTTATTCGAAATTTGACTTTGGCATCAAGTTCTGCTTCGATCGAGATAAAAATTAAGCAAAAAATAGTAGTCACGTGATTCGCATTATCTGTCAAATTTTAATTTTTTCCAGAAAAAAATTCCTACTTATTTCTGAAAATATCGACAAAAGTTATTAGACAAAGTTTTTTTAAATGCAGTTTCTAGTCCACATGGAACATTTTAGAGGGCATAAGATAATTTTGATTTTTTACCCACCACTAAAATTTATTTACTGATGATAATGTGCTCTTTTTTGTCTTAATATTAAGGTGTATTACTTTCAGACACAAACTACGTTTTTGAAAAACTTATTTTATGAAGTTACCTTATACAGGGTCAAAAACAAATAAACTTTGAATCACATGCGACCAAATTTTAATGGCCCAATTTTGATTCTGTAGAAAAACACACATTTAATATGGTGGTACTTTAAAGAAAATGTATCTGAAATAAAGCATTGTCAAAACTAAGAAGTTTTATGTAGGTTGCGTTGAGTCTTATTTTGAAAAAGTGTGCAGCTGAAATTTTGAATGTGGGCTAGAAACTGCATTTAAAAAAGCTTTTTCTGATAACTTTTTTCGATACTTTCAGAAATAACCACACTTTTCAATTATTTTTTGGAAAAAATTAAAATTTGACTGATAATGCGAATCCCGTGTCTACTATTTTTTTGCTTAATTTTCTTATCGATC
Source organism: Polydrusus pterygomalis (assembly GCA_963969555.1). NCBI lineage: Eukaryota > Metazoa > Arthropoda > Insecta > Coleoptera > Curculionidae > Polydrusus > Polydrusus pterygomalis. The sequence continues at coordinate 12,226,052 of OZ018379.1, forward strand.
GAAGCAGAACTTGATGCCAAAGTCAAATTTCGAATAAAACTATCAATAAAAAAATCCCATATGATGCGGACTTTACTGGTCGCACTGTATAGCAAAAAATGGCATAAGTTCACTTTAGAAAATAGTTTAAACTATTAAAAACATATTCAAGGTTTAGTTAAAATGGATTTTATTTTTCTATTTCTTTTTTATGTTTCATCATTTTTTACTGTTTTCAAATGTAATAAAAAATTAATTTTAATTAAGGCTTATAGCCGTATCGTTTCGCTAGTTGTCTAATTACAGTGTGTATATATCTATTGTAAAATAAGTAATAAGTGAGCGGATTATAGTACCGTTAATGTTTTTGTTTGAAGATATAGGTCTTAAAGGGGTTATTCTCTTGCTTTAATGTCTTATAAAGGGTATTGTATTCGCGATAAAGTTCTGTCTAGAAATTATTATTTCTAAATAACTTTCCAGGATCGATTTCGATTTTTCTCAGAAAAAAAATAACTGAACCAATAGGTATCCTGTAAGAAGCCAATATTATTACGAGCAAACGACAAACTGCATTTCCCTACTCATTTGCATGCGGAAAATTACATTGACAACCGAAATGAATCAATTTTTATTAAGGGTTCAAATTGTATTCCAATTCATATATTTTTTTTTAAATTAAATGTTTAGTGGCATTTTAAAAATAGCTGCTGCTTTCAGATAAGGTCCCTTTCAACTTTTAGGGGTTATTCCATCCCTGCTTGGGGGGGGGGGGGGGCGTTAAGGAAAAACAGTTGAATTGCTAATAGCAGTACCTGTAAAAATTTAATTCCTGTGTCCGACCATTTTTTTTTAAATAATGGTCTTAAGTGCCAATAAACAACGCTGTTCGTTTTGGCCATCCTCTAATCAATTGTAATTACTAATAGTAAGAATGAAACAGTTAGTAAATAAATTATACTGTTTTCGTAACAGTGCTTTACACAACTCGTAATTTAATGACTGAATCATTACACTAAATAAAGTGCCATAACTAGTGTAAGTGTGAGAAAGAGTTTTCGAGAACTAGTTTCAAATGAATTATGCGGTGGAAAATATGTTGTTAAGCTATTTTTCCTAAAGTTTTTATGGTGTAATGTAATTTTAATGTCTTTAACAAATGAAGGGGCTTGGTAAAAAGAACTGTTCCCACAATAGAATAAATAAATGAACCCGACTTTTTGGTAGGAATGCACAATATAGGCCATGGTGTTATTTAAACGAAATTATTTAAATTTATATGATAATGTCGATGAGACTTCGGGAAATCAAAGTTTCTAAAGCGATCTTGAAAATTGAAAAAGAGTTAAACATTTTGCTCATTGTATCAAATATTACATATCATTTTATTTTTTAATTAAATGTAATTTTAAAGTTTTTTTAAACAGTTTTAATGATTTTTTTAGAATTTTCCAAATTATTATATTTTATCAAACCTTTATAAAAAATAGATTTATAAGCTAATGTTTTAGACACTCTATCCACATAAATTAAATTTCTGACATTCAACCATAAATTTTTCAACATAAAATTAATTTTTGTATATTTGTCACAATTTAAAATAATCCGCATTGCCTTATTTTGTAAAATTTGTAATTTATCCAATATTTCCTCACTAGCATAATATAAAATGGAAGAACAATAAAGAAAATGTGGTAATATAATAGTATTAAATACAGTTTTAAAAACTTAAATTATAACTGATTCTTTTAAAATAACCTACTTTTCCGACAATCTTCGATAATAATATGATACTTTCAAAATAATTTAAAAAATTTAATTTTGAATCAATGATTATCCCTAAATATTTAAAACTGTTTACTAATTCCAATTTTTCACCATCAATTACAACATTTATATTTTGACAATTTAAATTATTACCCATAACCCATAACCATACATTTAGTTTTTGAAATATTTAATTTTAATTTATTTACTTTCAGCCAATTTAATAATATATTTATCTCAGAATTTAGAGTATCTAGACCATCAAAAATATTTAAAACATTAATGTAAATTAAGGTGTCATCAGCAAACATTTGTAAAATATTTAGAACTAAAGGCATATCGTTGATGTATAAAATAAATAAAATAAATAAATAAATAATATCGATTAATCGAAAAATCGATTATTAATCGAAAAAAAAAATATTTTTTGAATAATTGAAAAAAAATTATTTTAGGATTTTTTTGATTAATCGATTGACCAAAAAAAATATTTTTCGATTAATCGATTATTAAGGTTTTCGAAAAAAAAATTTACGATGTTTTGATTAATCGAAAAAATTTCAATTACCTAATCAATTGAACAAAAAAACTATTTTTCGATTATTCGAAAATATAGGTAGGTATGTTTTTGGATGATTAAAGTAGTTAGTTACTTATTATTGCTGTAAGTCTCTATATATTTATTAACAACGATATTACCCTGAAAATTTCACACCTGTCATTCTAAGCCAATCACACACTTTCATTTCGACAGTTACCAATGAAAACCTTCAAATTTTTCGGAAATTTTTCTCCTCCTGCCAAGCTAGGCGAACAAAATTAATAAGTGGAAATTTTTTCTTGACAGCTATCATATGATCCGAAAATCAGTATTCAGGATCAAATTTTGGTATTTAATGTTTTTATTCATTTTATAATACTAAATAAATACAAATATTTATTTATCAAATATTTCTTTCATTAAGGCTAAATATTTTTGGAATTCTTGTTCGAACTCTTCTCTTCGTAATGGAGAATAACAAGGATAATGGTTATCTTCCCTTTCCACTTCTATCAGATGTCTATGTTTAATATAATAGATGTAATATTTGGATGCAATTTTGTTCTGCTGAATTCTGGTTTTTCTTAAAAAGGATGGGATATCTTCCTCCAAAATCTTCTGGATAGCTGAGAAAAGGGTTTCTTGATGGGGATTTAATTCAGTTTTTTCCATTAAACATTGCAAATTTTTATGAGACATATTAATGTCCCCTATTTCAGAGCAAGATTTACAAACACCGTAGGGCTTAAAATTAGTTTCTTGATTGTTTACTGCCATGATTTAATTATTGTGAACTAAAGAAGCACGTTTAAGAAATAACCGTCGACGTGACGTATAGCAGAGACGATTTTGACATCACAAGCCTAAGCCTACTTGACTGTGGTATCTACTATCTACCTAGATTTTAAAAATTGTTTTATCTGGCCTAACTAGCCTAAACTAGACTATACTATGCTTTCCCTTTGTTTTAGTAAATGAAATGTAGTAAAAATAAATAAAAAGAATAATTTTCACTTATATTTTTTGCATTTCGTTTAACTAAACGGTGCATGAGGAAACTTTTTTTTAAAGTTTAAGTATTCCCATAATTATGGATAATTTCAATAAAATAATTCAAATACATTTTAGGTGTGAAATTTTCTTACCGAATCCCCCGCGTCCTTGAATTAATATCCGGAAATTCTTCCTCAGTCACGCATTTTTCTAGAAAATTTTCCCTCGTCTACGACTCGGGAAAATTTTCAAAAGATGCCTTACTTTGGAAAAATTTCCGGAAATAATTCGAGCACTAGGGAGATTATAAGTGAAAATCGGTTTAAAAAATATTATAGCATATTATTGCACGACAATCAACGAAATAATTTGAACAAAGTTTCAATGTGTGCGCCTTTCATAAAATTAATATTCTTCACGATCTAATATTTAAATCGACTTTTTGACTTGACTTGACTTGATTAATCGATTATTATTTTCGATTAATCAGAAATAATCGATTATTCTCGATTAATCGGTTATTTTTGATTTTCGACCAATCGATTATTTTTGATTAATCGGATATAACTAACTATTTTCGATTAATAGGAAATAATCGATTATTTCAAATATTCGAAAATCGATTATCTTTTTCGGTAATCGCACAGCCCTAGTGGCAAGTGCTTTAAAGTTAAGGAAGTTTATTTTAAATTTAAAAATAAATTAATCAAAATACTGTTTTGTTTACTAATAAATGGCGGCTACTTTATAGTAATATTATACAATTAATATAATACATTTTTTCTTGGCTTAAATTGTTAATCCGTATTCAAAAAACTTGAAAACAAATCGTCAACGTCAAACGTTTTGGCATTGCACTCTACTTAACTGATTTAAGTACATTAATTAAGTACCACTAGAACCAAGTTTTTCTCGTTCTTCTTGTAGTAGGCTAATGAACCATGACTGGTCACGTCACTCATAATTACCAGAAATAATTATAACAACTATTTAATAGAAAACGCCGACTCTCCTATTTTGTAATTATTATTAAATAAATGAAATTATTATATTATATATAAAGGGTAAAAGCATATTATATTATACATAGTTTCAAATATAGACAGCGATGTTCCGAAACTCTTCTTTTACATACATTATCTTTTCGATCCACTAGTTAACGTGCGTGTATGTCTGTTTTTGTAATTTTTTAAGAACATAATATTATGTTGGTACCTACTAACATTTCAGGTTCTGCAAATGGACGGGTTACCCAGAAAAAATACAACCTAATGTTAACCTATAATCTGAGCAAAGTGTAGGTACCTATCCTTGTGAGGATTTTCCAGTGGCGTACATATTCAAATCATAAAAGAGAGTAGGTACTTAAATTGTTTTATTCAATTTATTATTTTTTTGAGCTAAAAAAATCATGAAAATAATACCAAAATTGATTATAAAAATATACCTATTTCGTTACAGATTATTAATAATGCTCACAAAACCTTTTAATCTTTGACTATCTAGTAAGCTTTCAATGGACTTGGTATGGACGACACTATTTACCTCTACACAACCAACTGTTTAATTTTTATTTTATCCTAGCGGCTATGCTTAAAATCCACCATATAAAATATTAAAGTCTTTCTTCTAAAAAACCGTCAGATCTTTACTTTACCTACACTACGCCAGATGGCGCAAGTGACTCTTTAGCTGTTATTCAATATGTTAATCATCCGATCAATAACAGTGTCATATTTCGGGTTGTGTTGGTTTTGCAGTACGTTTTTGCTTAAAAGTACTGTCGCTGCAAATAAAACACCGTTACATTTTGGATTGTGGCTGTTTTTTAGAATTATTTATTTTAAAAGTGCTATTTTAGAAAGGAAAATAGATTGTCCTTAAATTAACTAAGGAGAGTCCTAACAAACTTTTTTGAGAAGCTTCATATACTTAGGTAAGAAAGAGTTTGCGCAAGCTTCATTATATAGACAGAGGATAACTACTTTTTCCAAGGAACTGAAACCAGCTTACAAGATAGCACCTAAAATTGAAGAAAATAAAAATGAAGATCTTAGAAATCTATTACAAACCTACCACATCTCTCACGATTATTCGTTTTATAACTGCTTGTAAAATTTTATCAATGAATGGGTTTTACTACTACCTATATTATTTTGAATGAAAAGATTAGAAAGATAACCAAAAACTACAATATCAAAACAGCCTTCAAATCCGGAAATACGCTTAGAAGCTTTCTTACAAAAGTAAAACCCCCGGTAATGAAAACACAAACAATTGTATCTATCAAATCCCTTGCGAATGTGACGAATCGTACATTGGAGAAATAAAAAGACCTCTTCCCGTACGAATTAAAGAATATCTGAAATATATTCAAAGAGGTAAAACTTCGAGATCAGGTATAGCGGAACATGTATGGACCAACCAACATAATATACAGTGGCCAGAAGCCAAGGTTTTAGACACGGAACATCACTGCAGAAAACGAAAATGCAAAGAAGCAGCTTTCATGAATCAAAATACCCATAATATATTTAGTAAACCAAGTATAGATATCTCCAATATCTGGAAGCCTCCTCATGTCCAAAACCAACAGCTCAAACTTCACACTCCAATAAGCACGTATATAGGCGAAGTCATCAAGCTTCATTGCACATGGATAATATTTAAGACAGTAGCCTTAGAATTATAGTTTAGTTTACACTTGAGAACGGTTAGAGATACTAAATAACCGAAACGTTGTGTTAAGTAACAAATAAATACAATGGAACTTCGGCAAGGTAATTTTTTGTTTTTGTTATAAAACTTTTAGAGTTATTTTCAAAAATTACACTCACAATTATTAAGTAGATACGTATATGATAAAAGTAACGTAAAATATTTCCTAATTATTCACTATTCGTGGGTGGAACCACAATGCTCGCTCTTTCAGGCAGTGACTAATACGACCATTTTTAGCGATTCGTGTTCTTAATATTCTGCTGAATGATAATAATTTTATTTCATGACCCCATCATAAATAATGTTGCGTAACAGTTGTTAAAATAAAAATACATTTACCTTAGAGCTTTCGAAAAAAATAACTTTAGGAAATACTGCCAAGAGAAATCGCTGGAAATCATCCTCAAGTTCGTGAGATGACCGCTAGGGGATGTAACGGACATGATTAAATAGGAAATTTGGTTTTCTTTTTATGTTGCCCAGTTACACAGATACAAAAAACATTAATTTTTTTAATGTTTATTATCGGGAATTAATTCTGCTGCGCGGAAGATTCGGTAAGAAAATTTTATAAATTGGAGTTTTTTCTTATTGTAATTTTTTGCTAAAATGCTACAAAAACATATTTCCGGCGGCTTAAGTTAACTGTAACTGATTAGAGTTTTAGAAATGAAGTTCATTTTAGCCGTTAGTAACTCATTTTTATTACTAAAATGTGAGAAACATTAAATAACAAATTTGTTATCTGAAATCCAATGTATTTATAGTTTTAAATTGAAATAAAACTTTTAAAAACATATTTCCCAAAAAGGAGCCTTCTAATAATTGGTTGAAAATAAATTTATGTAATCTTCCGAGTAATTTACCTACCGTTATGAGTATTAAGTTAAATTTGTAATTGGCTGCCAGCTAATAACTTTTCTTGAAACCGATATTATGCGCTGCCAGAGCACTGGTAAATTCCCAATAGTTACAAATTGATCACTTTAAGCTCGAATAAAACTCAAAAGCCGACAGTCTTTGGATTTTTCGGCGACAGCTTATTATCTAGAGTAAATATTGGTGTATATTTTCACGTGGTTTCATGGTGGAAGTCCGAAACCGGAACAACTATATTTCCTGCTTTCGAGTAACATCCGGTTTAACCGGAAGTTGATTTTTTTGGGAAGATAATAAAAATTTAAGATAGGGACATGTAAGCCGTTTTCCTCTAAGAAGTACTGTTAGAAAGTTAGAAGCTGTCAAAGTTCAAAAATGTCGCTTTTCAAGAGTCAATATCTCGGAAACTATAAAGTATAGACTAATAATGTTTTTAATAAAAATAATTATAATTTTATGTGGAATTTAAAAATGAAAAAATATACAGGGTGTTCCATTTTAAAAAAGTACATTTTTTATTGTTCCGCTTTTTTGAGCCACCCTATAGAGTTAAAAATAATTTTACGTTATAAGCCACTTACTACCCTTCAACTTTTATATTAATATTTTTAATGTATTTGAAATAGTAACGGAGCTATTGTACTTTGCCACACTAAAGGGCCACCCTGTATATCATCCTCTACAGTCGTTGCTTATAGCAGCGCCCATGTCGTTAACATAAATTTGTATTGCCTTATCTTTTTAATACAAATTTATATTACAAGCTTCTTTGTTTTCGAGTGGTAAGCATGAAGATCTATTAGGAACATGACCTAAAATCATTTATTTTACATTAGACTCCTTTTTGCACGATAAAAACTCTTGCAACACAAAAAAGGAACATTCTTCGCAATCAAATAAAGCTCAATGCAAAACAATAAAAATTTCCACATGAAACCCATAAAAAAACAAAGAACGGAAAAATTTCTGATGAACAACATGATAATTGGTTGCATTAGATCGGTTTTCAGTGACTGCATTATTTCCGTATACCGTAAAAGTATTTACTTACTTAGAATTGAAAAAAACAAAACTATTAAGCGATGTTATATTTACGAGCGTGAAAAAAGCGAGAAAAGAACTAGGTAAAGATTTTTGTTAACTTAAAACATTTTACGTACTTACGGTATTCTGACATGCATCTTCTAATTTACTAGTGCTATTTTTATTACAATTTTTATGGCACAAATTATTGCAGTACTTTAGTTGCAAGTGTAAACATAACAATAAAAGTTTTCATAAGAAATTTCCATTAAAATTTTTTTGTAATATGCCCTCTTGAACCAACAGAAAACAAACAAACATATTATTGCAAACACAATCCCACAGAGTACGGGCAGCTGCGGTCAATCTCGATATTACCGACATTTTCTAAAATTTTAGAGAAAATTATGGAGCAACAGATCATCTCTTATGTATTTCAACACAATATTATACCAAAAAAAACCGTCGGGATATCGGGGGGGGGGGGGGGGGGGGGGGGGGGTTACAGCTGTGCCACTGCACTTTCCGATATACTGGATGACGTAGTGGTGGCACACGATAAAAGTGAGGCTACAATACTTATTCTTCTTGATTTCACCAAAGCCTTTGATATGCTGAACCATGACATTTTAACTGCTATCTTAGCCTACATTGGCTTTACTCCAAACTCGATTACCTTGCTGGTTTTTTTTTTGTCCGACAGGGTTCAGAGAATTGTTCTTGATGGTAAAAAATCAGACCCCATAAATGTTAACACTGGTGTTCCACAGGGCAGCATACTGGGTCCTCTTCTCTTCAGCAGTTTTACCTCAAACTTTATTAAATATTTAAAATACTCAAGGTATCATTTATATGCGGATGATACGCAAATTTACTTATCATTTAGGCTCAATGAGGTCCACACTGCCAACACTGAACTAAATGAGGATTTAAATGGGCTCTTGGACGTAACGTCCAATCATCTATTTAAAATTAATCCCACTAAATCCATAGCTCTACTATTTTGTAACGAAAACCATAGAAATGCCTTGTTAAACGTACTAAACTTAAAAATCGGTTCCGAAGTTATTCCCTTTAAAGAACATACAAAAAACTTGGGTCTTATTGTCGACACCAAGTTAAAATTTAGAGAGCATGTAATACAATGTTTAAAAAGGGGATTTTCCATGTTAAAAATGATTTACTCTCACAGACACTATCTTTCTCAAAAAACGAAAATGGCACTATGTGATTCATTAGTCCTGTCCCATTGCAGCTTTTCGGACAACGTTTATGGCCCCTTTTTGAACTCAGTTGACAGCAGGCGGTTGCAGAAACTTCAAAATTCTTTTATAAGATTGGTTTGTGGAATAAGACGTAGGCAAAGGGTATCACATAAACTTCGCGAGCTGGGCTGGCTAAACATGTTTAATAGACGAATTCTCCACTCACTGTGTCTGTATTATAAAGTCATTAAATATAAAAGCCCTCCTTATCTCTACAACAAGCTTAAATTCCGGACGGACGTACATAATCTAAACATACGTAAGAAACATCTTTTGACCATACCAGCTCACAATAAAGAAATGTTTAAAAACTACAATGTAGCTCATCTTATAATAGAGTTGTGTAGTTCGCGAACGAACTAGTTCAAAAGATCGAATCTGGCCACTGAACTAAAAGATTCAATCAGTAATTACTAAAAGATTGAAACAAGGCGAACTAAAGTCTAAACGGAATGTACTACGCAAGCGAGAGCGAGACGACCGAAATTATAGGTTTTGTCACCTGACCGATCTACCTACCGAACTAAACGAACTAGTCTTTTGAACTATTCACTTTATTGAACGAGATCGAAAGATTGAAATCGGCAAAGTGAACTAAACTTCCCAGCACTATCTTATAAACAAATATAAAATATCAGACTTCCCACAAAGTGTTTTAAGTTTAAAAAAAAAAATGAAGGTCGTTTTGCTTGACCAACAATAAATTCATTTCTATGCACACAGCGACATTGATTTCTCTCTCTCTCTCTCTCTCTCTCTCTCTCCCTCTCTCGCTCTCTCTAGCTCTCGTTCTCTTTCCATTTCTTTTCCTCTTTCTCTTTATCTCTCTCAGCTACTCAATATTCCTCTCTTTCGGTTTTTAATGCCATTACAATAACAGTTCTATAAATACCTTTTTCTTGCTACCTACCTATATTTTAATGAGATAATATCTCATGTCTTTAGTTTTTTTTTCCTATAATGGCGTATTATCTACATAGAGGAATTATTGCTGATACATTTTATCTATATGATTAGGTATTTTTTTTCTTAATTTTTTATAGGGCTTCAACAGCACCTTCCATCGGGAGGAATGATGCAAGCGGGCCTATTATTCCATTAATTGTAAATAGTACCTATATACATGTATTTGTAATTAAGTTGTCTATTTTTGGAATAATAAATGTATTATTATTATTATTATTATTATTATTATTATTATTATTATTATTATTATTATTATTATTATTATTATTATTATTATTATTATTATTATTATTATTATTATTATTATTATTATTATTATTATTAATTTTATTATTATTATATCTGCAAGATTAAATTTTTCCCTTTTCTGCCGAAGCAAAGTACTACAGCCGAGCCTGTATTATTTTTTAGAGATCACTGTACCACCCATTCAATGTTAAATTCATTGACAGGTTTTTTTATGCAACGCAATATCCTTTATACAAATGTGCACAATTAAAAGCTACAGCCAGTACACTAAAAAATATGTTAATGTTAAAAAAAATTACCTTGTCGGACTTACATTGTATTTATTTTGTTACTTAACACAACGTTTCGGTTGGTTAGTATCTCTAACCGTTTTCAAGTGTAAACTAAATAATAATTCTAAGGCTCCTGTCTTAAATACTATCCATATGCAATGAAGCTTGACGACTCCGCCTATGTGCTTATTGGAGTGTGAAGTTTGAGCTGTTAGTTTTGGACAAGAAGAGGTTTCCAGATACTGGGGATATATATACTTGATTTACTAAATATATGGTTATTTTTATTCATGAAAGCTGCTTTTTTGAATTTTCGTTTTCTCCAGTGCTGTTCCGTATCTAAAACTTTGGCTTCTGACCACTGTATATTATGTTGGTTGGTCCATACATGTTCCGCTATACCTGATCTCAAAGTTTCACCTCTGAGTATATTTCGGATGTTCTTTAACTAGTACGGGAAGAGTCTTTTTGTTTCTCCAATGTACGATTCCACACTCGCTAGGGATTTGATAGATACATTTGTTTGTGTTTTCATTACGGGGGGGGGGGGGGGGGGGTTACTTTTGTAAGAAAGCTTCTAAGCGTATTTCCTTATTTGAAGGCTATTTTGATATTATAGTTTTTTCATAAAAGTTTCGATTATGCGTCGAAACAGCTAGTCATAGCTAGTACCAACCACTCGGAAATACGTGTAATAGCGCCATTTGAAATGTGTACGTTTCGAAAATGTTTCCAATTTTGTAGTCAACATTTTCCTTTTTTGTCAGAAACAGAAACGTAGGTTTCGATACATTTACCAAATTGCTGCTTGGGCGGTTAAAAAAAAGTATTAATATAATACGTTAAACTTAGTTCAGGTTTAAAAAATATTTTTTTAATGTTTTTTTAAAAGTCCATAATTTTGATATATCTTTAATTTTTTTCGGCAAACTGTTATAAATTATTATTCCTTTATATATTATTGATTTTTGGCCAAAAGTACTCTTTACCATTGGTGTTTGAATATGAAGATTTTGTCTCGTGATGTGAATAATGTTGCTCGAAGGAAATATTATATTCGATTGTTTTTCTTTAATACCAATAGAGAGAATGCATAATAATTTATAAAGCTTTTCTAAATTTAAATATCCATTTGGTTCATATAAATTTATAGTTGGTTCTAAAAAAGGCAGTTTATGTAAGTATGCTTTTAATTATTTTGTTTTGTAGTTTTTTTAATGGCTGAATTGTAGTTAAATTCGCTAATCCCCAGATTGAAATCATATACTTGAATTTTGAATAAACCAAAGAATAATATATATTTTTATTATATTTATTTTTAAGTTGGTAAAAGAATTTCAGAGTCTCCGTAGCGCAAACGGCAGAGCGTTCGACTGGTAATCAAGAGGTCCCGGGTTTAATTCTCGGCGGAGGCATAAAAGCTTTTTCAATTTTAATAACTTTGTCTGAAGGCCGGCTAACATTTTTCAGTTATCATCTACTTAGTTTAAGCTTCTATCCGGCTGTAGGTCTTTCCTGTTAATGTTCCTACGTGTTTCCGGTGCTTCTCAGACAGAAATCTTAATATTCCCATCGTTCGACAAGTAAGCAGGTAACACAAGAAAAATAAAGAAAAATATGAAAACCATAAAATTCAAAACGGATATGGTTCATTACTGTCCAATTTAAACCGATTTTTAACCGGCAGGATGGCATATTGGTCTCCTTCATTTCAATTTAATCTATAGTTAATTAGCGCGGATAACGTTAATCTACAGATTTAAATCAAACAAGGCAGCGAACAAACCATTTTAGGTAAAAATTATCTTAAAAATAGTGTCACCACTAAGTCCGCATCATATATATCTTTTTTTAATAATAACTTTATTCGAAATTTGACTTTGGCATCAAGTTCTGCTTCGATCGAGATGAAAATTAAGCAAAAAGATAATAGTCAAGTGATTCGCATTATCTGTCAAATTTTAATTTTTTCCAAAAATAATTCAAAAGTGGGGTTATTTCTGAAAATATCGAAAAAAGTTATTAGAAAAAGTTTTTTTAAATGCAGTTTCTAGCCCACATGAAAAATTTCATCTGCATAAGATAATTTTGATTTTTTACATATATTTTGTAAATTGCACAACTTTTGCAAAATAAGACTCAACGCAACCTACTTCTTAGTTTTGACAATGCTTTATTTCAGATACATTTTCTTCAAAGTAGCGCCATATTAATTGTGTGTTTTTCTACAAAATCAAAATTGGGCAATTTTATTTGTTTTTGACCCTGTATAAGGTAACTTCATAAAATAATTATTTTTGAAAACGTAGTTTGTGTCTGAAAGTAATACACCTTAATATTAAGACAAAAAGAACACAGTGTCATCAGTAAAGTGTTCATTAAGTAGAAAAGAAACTTTAGTTTAACTTTTAATTTAATTTAAAACCCCTTTACTTTATTTTTTATTTTTTTACTTTCAAACACAATCTACGTTTTCAAAAATACTTATTTTATGATGTTACCTTATACAGGGTCCAAAATAAAGAAACTTTGCATCACATGCGACTAAATTTTAATAGCTCAATTTTGATTTTGTAGAAAAACACACAATTAATATGGCGCTACTTTAAAGAAAATGTATCTAATACCAAACCATTGTTAAAACTAAGAAGTTTAATGTAGGTTGCGTTGAGTCTTATTTTGCAAAAGTGGTGCAATTTACAAAATATAGGTAAAAAATCAAAATTATCTTATGCAGATTAAATTTTGCATGTTGGCTAGAAACTGCATTTAAAAAAACTTGTTCTAATAACTTTTTTTCTATATTTTCAGAAATAACCCCACTTTTGAATTATTTTTTGGAAAAATTAAAATTTGACAGATAATGCGAATCACGTGACTACTCTTTTTTTTTGCTTAATTTTCATCTTGATGGAAACAAAACTTGATGCCAAAGTTAAATTTTAAATAAAGCTATTAATAAAAAAAATCCCATATGACGCGGACTTTTACTGGTGACACTGTATAATAGGAAGTATAATAATTACATTGGCAAAAGGGTCAGAAGACAAAAGGGGTTTAAACAGAAAAATAAACTTCTGAGATAATGTAAATTTAATTTATTTTTGTAAATTATCCTACATTATACATCCAGATTGTTTTTAAACCTTAAGAGCAATTAAAAAGTGAATATTGTGGCATATCGGAGAAGTGTGTAACTGTTTTTTTATTAGAATACACAGTGATCTAAGCACAATAGATACTCTGGGGCGGGTAGACCACGACGGCCGTTTACTCCTGGTTAGGATTCTACGGGCTTACCGCTGTTGTTGGGATTGCTTGGGTTATGGCTGCCCATAGAGTCCTAACAAGGACGAACCGGCCGTCGTGGTGTACCCGCCCCAGGGTATCCAAAAATAAGTCAAATGTGTTTGGGTGACGGTTACCTACAGCATTAGGTTAAAAAAAATTAATTGATATACCTATTAATAAAAGCATGGAAGGATTTTTTTTTACTTTAGCGCATATTTCATTTTCGGCTTGTAATAAATAACTTAAATGGATTTCTAGTTAAATAAAATTAATAATTAATTGTATTCATAGCGACATAAGTGCCAACACCAATTAACACCTATTAATTAATTACTATTTCCATAATTAATGCAAATGATGTCTTAGTGCATAATGTAGATATATGTCTATTGTGGGTCAAGAATTCCTAAATATTTTTACAAAATTCTAAAATAGAGAAAGACAACTCCTAACAGTGCAGTAGGGTAATCAGGGATAGTATTACCAAATCTAGGCAACACATTTAATTTATTGAGGTAAGTGCATAATGATGGGCATCATATTCAGGAGAGGCTGCCTTCTTATTAATTCTATAATTTTAAAACACTACATTTTCTTATGATCTATTTTTTAGCCATTGCTTTCAAAAACCTAACTGCATAGTACTTTAAACTATACCAAGACAAAATCTGTAAAATATTAAGTAAAGAATGACATTAAGTGTTTTGAATTTAAATCGAGCTTTTGCTAAAAGCTTGTCAATAAATTGTGTTACAATAAATGCCCAAAATGTTGTCCATTCACTATCTGGCAATATCCTAATCGCAAAAAAAAACTCATATGGAACATATCTGATTACTTCGGGATAAATTAACATACATTGATTTCTTATTCGTGCTTTCAACTCTCCAACATATCTTTAAAATTTGGTGTTGTTGTTGATTTGTACAACACCAAAATGAGCTGTTTACGCGTGTCACGACATATTTTTTAATATAATGTATAGTTTTGCTACAGCTAATAGATACATACAATTGGTAAGTCATCCCAGTCATCCACCGCTTTGCTGCGACCCGCCCGGCTATTTACTTTTTATATATTTCAATTAGGTTTGGAAATACTATACCTACTCGGACATGTTTTAATGGATAATTTAAATGTATATTATAACGGGATGGTAAAAGTATCAGTTATATTATTACACTGTGGTTTTACTAATCCCAATAATAAATGTAACGACTCTTGTAGTAGGAATTATGTTAATTTAATCTGCTAGGACACTAAACCATATGGTGATGTCTTTATTATAGATATCATGTTACCCGACATGAGGTTTTAGTTTTGTTTACACTACACAGAAAAAAAAATATAAAGTTGTAAGCAACGTTGAATGCGACAACTGCGAGGCTATCTACATTGGACAAACAGGTAGAACTTTTGACACCAGGCTTAAAGAACACAAAACATCTATTTAAAAAAAAATGATCCATAAGTCAAATATTGAATGAATTTCCATACTATACAAAAATTATATTTTATGTACTTATTAAGTAGATCTAAAATAGACATTTTTATACCTGGCAGTAAATTATTATTGTTATTGTAGATTTAAACAATGTAAAAGAGGCAGTATGGTAAATGTAGCCCCAAGACATGTGGTTGTATTTATTCTTAATAAACTACTTAATCTTGTAAATCGAATACCATTTTAATATACAGTGTGAATAGAAGAAGAGTAGAGAGAACACATGGTGCGATTTGGGAAACAAGTTCCTTAAATCGCATTACTTACAGGCTCTTACAAATTTTCTTCAAAAGTAACTTGCAATGGTAGTAATGCCTTAATACTTTGGAATTATCTACCTGAAATATTAAAAAAAAAAAATTAGTAGTGATATTTTTACAAAAGCATGTTTCCAGTATTAAATCGGTGATAATTCAAAACATGGTGCAATATAATAAACTTTACCCTATGTATTTTTGCTATTTTCACGAAACAAAGTGTGCTACACATATTTAAAAAATATTTTGCAAATCCCCATCACCGCTTTAATGCTCTTCAAGGGAAACATAACAACCAAAATATTATTTTATTATATTAACATCGTATTTTTGGCCAATTAAAATAAATATTTAGTATTCTAAAAACCCAAATTAAAAAATAGTACAGTTAAACATCGAAAACTCTTTCGTGCGTGTCTTGCTTCTTTAATGATATATGATTTACGTGTTGGTTTTTTCATATGAATCGCTGTCCAAACAGTGTTAAAAATATTATAATGGATACAAAAAAAATCTAAAGACTATTCACAATAAATTTTAAGCATTAATTTGCACGCGAAATGGAATAACAATAGTCCACGTTTTCTTGAAAGTTCAATAAATTATTTTGTGACAATTTTATTATCCCAGGTAAGAAATATTATTTTTGGTACAGAGACTCACTGGGTATAATATAAGATCCCAGTACTGAGCCCTCGATGATGTCCGGTTCAAAGAAGATGTTAAAAACTATTTACTAGACCAATGCACTGCTTTTACACCTTGAACCAGTACCTGTTAGGCTCCTAGTAATCATTGCCTGGATGCTGTACATTTGGTGTGAATTTGCCAGTTTCTTGTTTCTCCTAATTTTTATTTTATTTTAATTGTTTGTGCATAATTTGATTTTATACAATAATTTATTGTTATTTATATATTTGCATACAGAAATGTTCAATAACTTTAACTTATGTAATGACGTGCTATTATTATAAACGATTTGTGTAAGTAGACAATAAAATTTTGACTTTATAAACTCAACTGGAACCAAATAAATATCCTGTACGAGTTTCAGGAAAAAATATATGAATATTTTACACCAAAAAATGCCTTTCAATGCTCAAAAGACGTGTACCAAATTTCATAAAAATATCTAGAGTGGTTTGAAAATGGCAATGAAAAAATATTTCTTTAATTAAAATGTTAACACCGTGTATCTCGGAAACGAAGCTTTTTCGGTCCCATGATTATATAACATTTTATTTATGAAATAAGCCAAAGAATCGCCTACTTTTGGATGTACCATAAATTTAGGAACACCCTGTATAATAAACAATGAAGTTTGTGCACAGTTACATTATACAGGGTTGGGCAAATGTTCCGGAACGGCTTAATTACAGGCGAACGAAAAGTGATATCGGATCCGGGTTTTGGGCAATCTATAGGACTAAAATTTTACTATTTGACTATTATACCATATGTCAGTAATGTCACCAACAGTCAAGTGTTGACGTTATTTTTTTTTTAAATGGAACACCCTGTATATTTTTACATTTTTAAATTCGACATAAAATTATAATTATTTTTTATTAAATGCACTATTAGTCTATACTTCATAGTTTCCGAGATATTGACTCTCGAAAAGTGACATTTTTGAACTTTGACAGCTTATAACTTTCTAACGGTATGTCTTAGAGCAAAACGGCTTACATGTCCCTATCTTCAATTTTTATTATCTTCCCAAAAAAATCAACTTCCGGTTAAACCGGATGTAACTCGAAAGCAGGAAATATAGTTGTTCCGGTTTAACTGGAAGTTGATTTTTTTGGGAAGATAATAAAAATTGAAGATAGGGACATGTTATCCGTTTTGCTCTAAGACGTACTGTTAGAAAGTTATAAGCTGTCAAAGTTCAAAAATGTCACTTTTCGAGAGTCAATATCTCGGAAACTATGAAGTATAGACTAATAATGCATTTAATAAAAAATTATTATAATTTTATGTGGAATTTAAAAATGTAAAAATATACTGGGTGTTATATTTAAAAATATAAAATTCGTTCGAATTCCAGAAAAACTAAAAAGCTGGCAACAACGCCAATATCGTCATTCGGTGCGTTAGATCCTCTTACACAACTGTACCCAATTTGGTTTAAATCGGCCAGTAAATTGTGATTATTAAGCCGTTTCCAGACTTTATACACACACTGTATATGTTCAATCCTTTTTAACTTGAAAAAGATACTTAGATACAGGCCACATTTAAGGAATTAGATTTATCTCCATCCTTTCCGAAGGATTTTGCATTTGATCGAGTAAAGGAATAAAATTAATGTGTCGTTTTTTAAGATGGCCTTCCTTGTTTTGTACTTGCCAGTCAAAATATGGAACCAAGTACATAATACTAGTAAAGAAATTAGTACTAGCTCTTCCTTAAAACAAATCCAAAATAACTCAGAACGGATATGTTTTTTGCAGATAAAAATGTGGCTCAGTGACACTAGTCGTCTTGCCAGGCTTCAGGACGATTCTGATCTAGAAAGTAGCTGTAGCAGTGGTGAAGAAATACCAGTATGGATCAGAGGAGAGCAAAGATGGGTGTCGGGAGTTACTGAAGAAACCACATGTTTCGATGTTATACAAGTTTTGTGCAATGATGAGGGAAAACGAGTAAGTCTACTAATCTACTAAAGTAGGAATATGGGCTTTTTAAAAATTATTTATTTATGATTTTGTTCTCTGATTTAAAAAAAAAAACGGACATACGTAATAGTCGCTTCGGCCAGTCGACGGCGCTCTGCTCGCCATGCTTCTAGTTAATATCTCGAATATTCCCGAGTTTTGTTTTCTGTTTCTAAGCTGTTCTTTACTATTTAGCGCATCAAAACTATTATAACATTATTATCGGCATTTTTGGAACATATTAATAATATAAGGCAATTCATTAAATTTACCATGGAAACACAAAAACATTCCACTCTTCCTTTTCTCGATGTTTTCGTCAAACGAAGTGCTGAGAACATAAAAACTTCAGTGTACAGGGTGTCCCAAATTCAAGCCTCATCATGGGGATCTCGGAAACTATAAGAGATACAACATCGGTCAAATTGAGGCCAAGTTGCGCAATTTCGTACTGAGCAATATCGCAAAAAAATATCTGAGCTACCTTTTTTAGTTTTTGAAATTTTTGCAAAAAACTAAAATTTTGAGTTTTTGTTTTTTTAAACTGCTTGACTTATTTTATCCGCCACAGAAAAACAAGCACAACATTGTTAAGGCAACTTTTTACGCTCCATATTGTGATGTTTTTAGAATTTCGTAACAACGGTTCGTTTTTATGGAACTATTATCACCTTTAATTTTTTAAATACGGACCTGCATTTTTTATTTTATTTTTTGATAGCCTTTAACGCTCTGAAGTAAACCATGTACCACACTTAATTATATTTAGACGTTTTGATGTCATTATTACATCTTCAGGAATGTGATAATTATTTTTAAATACGGCCCTGGTGTTAGTTACTTAATCTTTTTACCACATACAACATGTAAATGGATCCGGAATTTTATACAAATAATTTGCTATATTTAAGTTTTTATATAAATTGTAACAAAGTAAAAATATTACCAAACAAAACAAAGGTTGCTATGACAAGAACTTTTACTTGATTGTTTGGCTTAAGGTGGAATTCTCAACGTCATTTCATCTATTGCCGACCTATAACCTATTTTGCGTTGCTTTTTTTAGTTTATTATTTAACTAACATTTAAATAAAATCAATATCGTCGGTACAATATTTAGGTAATAGCTGACATATTACAAAAATATCAATTTATTTCATTGCTAATTTTGGGAAAATCGTATAGTGAAAGAAGAATGACATAATAATGTTAAAAAAAATCTTACCCGACATTTTTCGCTATAAAATTCTCCTAAAATATTTAATAAAATTCCTTGATATTTATTTAATATGTCAATAATTATTACCATTTCAGCAAAATTATGTTTTCTGCTTTAGAAAAGGGCGACATGTTACGAGTTTATTATTCTTCCAATAGGAATTCACAAATTTCTTGTGACCGTTATTTACAGGACTATCCTGAACGCTTGCAGCCTCATTATAGTTATTTTACTACGCTTGATACTAATTTAGCCCAGTATGGTAGTTTTAATAAACCAAAAGTCAAATATACACCAGGGCCGTATTTAAAAATAATTATCACATTCCTAAAGATGTAATAATGACATCAAAACTTCTAAATATAATTAAGTGTGGTACATGGTTAAATTTAGGGCTTAAAGGGCTATCAAAAAATAAAATAAAAAATGCAGGTCCGTATTTAAAAAATTAAAGTTGATAATAGTTCCACAAAAACGAAACGTTGTAAGGAAATTCTAAAAACGTCACAATATGAAGCGTAAAAAGTTGCCTTTACAATGTTGTGCTTGTTTTTCTGTAGCGGATAAAATAAGTCAAGCAATTTAAAAAAACAAAAACTCAAAATTTTAGTTTTTTGCAAAAATTTCAAAAACTAAAAAAGATAGCTCAGATATTTTTTTGCGATATTGCTCAGTACGAAATTGCGCAACTTTGCCACAATTTAACCGATGCTATATCTCTTATAGTTTCCGAGATCCCCATGATGAGGCTCGAATTTGGGACACCCTGTACAGGAAACCCACTCACACGGGGCAATACCTTAATCACGGATCGAATCATTCAAACTCCATAAAACGGCATAATTCAAACTCTTTATCACAGAGCATCTAACATTTGCAACAATCCGGAAGACCTAAATATTGAAATTACAATACAGCAAAAAAGATTTAAAACGAATAGTTACCCTGAAACCTTTGTAACTAATACCGTCTCAAAACTTTAAAATCGCGAAGTAAAAACTAATACAGAAACGAAAGAGGAGCAAGCATTTCTTACAATACCTTATGTCAAGGAGATTTCTGAAAAAATTAGAAGGATAACCAAAAACTATAATATCAAAACAAATTTAAATTCGGCGTACATTGGAGGAACAAAAAGACCTCTTCCCGTACGAGTTAAAGAACATTTGAAACATACTCAAAGAGGTGAAACTTCGAGATCAGGTATCATGGAACATGTTTGGACCAACCAACAAAATATACAGCACTGGAGAAAACTAAAATTCAAAGAAGCATCTTTCATGAATCAATGTACCCAAATATTTAGTAAACCAAGTATAGATATCCCCAATATCTGGAAACCTCTTCTTGTCCAAAACCATCAGCTTAAACTTCACACTCCAATAAGCACGTAGGCGGAGTCATCAAGCTTCATTGCACATGAATAGTATTTAGGACAGTAGCCTTAGAATTATAATTTAGTTTACACTTGAAAACGGTTAGAGATACTAACTAACCGAAACGTTATGTTAAGAGGAAGTAACTCCTTTACCACAATGAAAATTGCCGAACGTTTTGCTGGTCAAACGAAAAGAAAAAATAAAAATTGGTATTTAGAAAATATATTCTACTTTAAATACCCCATCCAGAAAAGTAAATGACGTTCGAAAATATTCCCAAAATTTTTTTTAGAATTTTTTTTTATTTTTAGTAATTTTGTAATATTTTAAACAATTCCTTATTGGTCAAAAGCAAAATGACTTTCCCGGGTGTAGAATGTTGTACCAAACAATTTTTTTTAAAGCCATTTTTCAATATCGGCCTTACTTTTTTCTCAATAACTTTGGGCGCGTAAAGTGAATTTAAGCGTGTAAAGTGGGTTTACGCGCCCAAAGTTTTTGAGAAAAAAGTAAGGCCGATATTGAAAAATGGCTTTAAGAAAAATTGTTTGGTACAATATTCTACACCCGGGAAAGTCATTTTGCTTTTGACCAATAAAGAATTGTTTAAGATATTACAAAATCACTAAAAATAAAAAAAAAATCTAAAAAAAATTTTGGGAATATTTTCGAACGTCATTTACTTTTCTGGATGGGGTATTTAAAGTAGAATATATTTTCTAAATACCAATTTTTATTTTTTCTTTTCGTTTGACCAGCAAAACGTTCGGCAATTTTCATTGTGGTAAAGGGGGTTACTGCTCTTAAGTATGGATATTATTATCGGCCGCTCGAGTAGCAAATAAATAAATTATGGTTAATAAAATAACGTAGGTCTGTTTATTTTCAAAGTTCATGCATTTGTATCTTTTTAATTATTCCCAGAAAAGTTTTCTGATACTTTAGGAAGATTTTTATTAGTCAGATATATTTTTTAAAAGTTAATAATGAATTCGGTTACGGTCGATTTAGTTTATGTTATAAAATAGTTACTTAAATTTAAATAAGGTTGTTAATTTAAAATGATAAAATCTGAAATCACAGACCATTTTTTGAAACTACAAGTAATAACCTTGTTTAAATTTATTCGGGTTTGTCGCAATGACTTTTTAATGAATTCTCGAATTTTAGGGTAAACACATGGGAATACCAGAACATTACCAAATAACCGAGAGATGGAGAGGAGTAGAACAGTCACTGGAATCTTATTCCAAAATACTAACCATTTGGAATACGTGGGGTTCCGCACAATCAGAAGTAAGTATAGCAAACGTTATTATTTATTTTAATTTTCAAGAAACAACGAGATAATACCTATCAATCAATTTGTTTTTGATTCTCATCCTTATCAAGCAAACATTACAAAGTGAGTATTATAAAAATACCTACGAGGTTGTTTCCTTAAAATAATGGAAAATAACAGAACATAATTTTTGTTACTTCTTATTTATTTTATTGAATATTATCGATAAGGTCAATTTTTATAAAATTAATCCTTATGCAGTAACTTTTCTATTCAAAATTAATATAAATCATCGGACAAGATAAAGCATTATTGTAGAAACATTATCGAATATAAATTTGAATAGCAATTTAGCCAATGATTCTTACCTTATAATTAATATCTATTCAGAGGAGTTAAATTAAGCTTATATAAGAGTATTTCTGGGGTTTCTCAGGGCTCAAACTTAGGGCTTCTTCCTTTTGTAACAGCGATTAATGGGATAGTTGAGGTAATGAATTGTTCAAAACCGCTGATATTTCCGAATGACCAGGATATTTATGGAGATATTGATTGAGGATGACTGTGATCATTTGCAGGAGGATCTAAACGGAGTGACTAAATGGTGTGAAATGAATGGTTTCGTAATATAAAAAAGTGTGTTTGCATTCAATTTACTTTAAAGAAAAATGTTTTGAAAAGAGATTACATTATTGATGAAATAATGATAATACTTTAAATGGGGAGACAACTCATAAGGACTTAGGTGTCACTTTTGATGAAACGTTACATTTCAATGAAGAATAGAATAGTTGCCGCATACAACATCATGGGCTTCATAATTAGATTAACCCGACATTTTAATGCTGATTTATGTGTTTGATATAATGCATTGATATTGCTTAAGCTGGAATATTGTAGTATTATTTGGTCACCTCAATAATCATCAATTAATTTGGAGTGGCCCCTTCTAAGTTTTTAAAGTATATTATGTTCTATAAGAGATTTGGATTTTACCCCTAAAAAGTCTATATTCAACAAGCATTACTAAATATCTTTAATATAATATCTTTAGAGGGAAGAACTATGACATATTCAAAACATAGAACAGACTCAAAACATCATTGTGTACCTATTTACAAACTTAACTATACTTTTAGGTTAAAATATCTTTAAGAAGATTACGAGCGGATAGATCCTCAAGCAGAAGAACAAAATGCAGATCAGACGCGAGTACGCACTCAGATCGAAGTATATTGAAAACTGTACATCCCAAAAGGCTTCAATCATTAAATTCCGATAAGCAACCTACTAGCACAGAAGAACTACTTAAATTAGTACTAGCACAGGGAGAGGTTATAAGAAGACAGCTAAAAAAATTAAGGTGAAGATAAAACATGGACAAAATTGAACTTAAAATTTGAACACTCAATTCAGGAGTATCTTACGTAAAGACTTCTAGAATATTTTAATAGTTTAATATCGACTCTCTGCTAATTTTCAATACAATTATTGCAATTATTATACTTTTTAGGCACAGTGAGCACCAAATAGGATTTTTAGAGGATAAGGCCCATAGAGCTAGAGTAAGAAAACATGGCAGCAACTACCTTTTGGAGACTTATCTAAAGGGATTATCGGAGGCAGTAAGTCCAGAAATAGATCACATAGTGGATAAGAATAGTGATAGCGGCGTGATGACCGAAGGTGATAGTGAACAGTCAAATAATACCAACCTGAAGAAACATAGAGATGTGGAGGTAAACATTTTTTTTCTTTGGCTATGAAGTCTCAGTTAGACAATATTTTCTCTAAGCATTCCTTGCATGCTAGATATAGAGAAAAGTTTGAAAACCCTTATGGTAACGCAAGGAACTCACTCCAAACGATGCGATTCTGTAGTAGACGTTATAGCACCTTTAGCTGTATTACCTTAAGAATAAATTTTAATGTAAAATGAAAGCAACATCTGACATGTCTATACTTGTCACATTCCTTTTTTAACCGACAAAATTGTAGCATTCTTAACTCAAATAGATTTTCCAGCCCGTTATTAAAATATGAGGTTTTAATTTTAAATAAATTTGAAAAACAATTTTTGAAAGCACTTCTTACTAAACATACCCTATTTTTTAGGTAACTAGTGAAAGATTTTCGCCATCCTCAGAGGAATTTAACCAAAATCTTAAAGACGATGACACAAGCTCCACGATAAGCGAATCAACCATAAAAGAACAAGTAGAGCTACTCGATAAAATAGTAAAGCTCAACAAAGCCTTATTAAAAGAAGAAGAAAGCGTTACAAAACTAGACAATAATCTTAAAAAGTACGACCGAAATAAACTGAAAGAACTACAGAAATCTCAAAGAAATGGAGAAGTTACTAAGGACCTTACAGTACTACGAACAGACATGGCTAAAAGTGCTTGCGAGATGCAACATAATGAGATCGTTCTTGAAGAAACGTTAGAAACATTAGAAAAAAGAAGAAAGCACTTGGAAAATCTTCATCAGGAACTTACGCATGAAGATCAAGAGTATGAAATGCTACAAGCGTTGGTTTATAGTAACACACAGCAGAATTCGAGGCAATATATGGGATATAATAAACACTACCAAACCAAAGAGACGTTGGATACCTTAGTTTAGTTTTGTTTGAACATATTTAGTTTAATAATTGTTAATTTAATACCAAATATTTTGTACCTAATAGTTTTATTTCTTGGAATTTTTATTAACAAAATTTGAAAATGTTGTTGAAATTAAAAATAAATTTTACGAAAATGCTGTTTATCTTTATTATACTGCTGTTTATTATGTTGCTGTTTTTACATTTGTATATAGTCGAGGAGAAGAAATAATAGTATATTTGTATGTCGTTCGTATCATTTTTTGAAACCAAAATGCAAGATGTTTTTTTCTCTATTATGCAAAAGTCTGCCTTCTTAGCAAATAACACAAACCTAATTGAATTATGATGATTAATCTTGACGTGCGTAGGTAGATTTAATTTTTTCAAAACCTTTTAGTACCACGAACGGTTCTTATCAGATTACTCACTAGTAAAATTTTCTGTTTTGTTAAAATAACATTTTATTAACCTCTCGGAACTCTAGAAGGAATGATTCATGTTTTCAATCTAAAAAGTAGGAGCGTCATCGTTTTCATTATCTATTCCCAATAATCTTTATTTGCTAGGAGATAAAACAGTCGGTCTGGTATATTTATACTTATTGAATATAAAATAGTTACAAGTTACAACAAAACAGTGTTCAGTATCGTCAATATTTTATTGCTTTTCAAGTTTTAAATTCCATTTATTAAGCAAAAAATTTTACAATGGCTCATCACGGCGGCCCACCAGGAGGTGGACATCACTTTGGACCACCAGGGGGTGGTCACTTTGGACCACCAGGGGGTGGTCACTTTGGTCCACCAGGGGGTGGTCACTTTGGTCCACCAGGTCCACCACACGGACCGGGATTCGGACCTGGACCGGGTTTTGGACCTGGGCCAGGATTCGGACCTGGACCACACCATCACCATGGACCTCCTCCACCACCACCACATCATCACCATGGCCATGGCCAGGATGATTGCTGCTGTGTATGTACCATCATGTAATCCTTTAAAAAATTGTTTTACGAAGACTGTTCTGAGTGGACCTGATGTCTATATTGTATCAAGTTGGGTTACATTGATAAGAATGCAATGCAATGTGTATTATTGACATTATTGTGATTCATTGTTAATCTTGTATATTGAAATGAAACATGTATGCTTAACTATTAATAATGTTTAATTTAGTTTTAACTTTAAGAATCTCAAGTTACATTATTTGAACCTAATACAAATAAAATTAAATATATACATATGTATTTACAAACTGTTGTTTATATTGCGTTTATATCTAACCAACAGGGGGCGAACGGTGCTCATCAATGGCTAGAAAATGGACACCTTTTCACTTGCGATTGAAATAAAAACTAAATATTAACGCGTAAAAGGAATAAAATTTAGCCAAAATTCAAATAACCCCTACGGAAGAAAATATTGCGAATATTATTATATTTTTTACTTGCCTCACGTCAAGCACATCAGGTTGCAAGGGGGGGGAGAAAGAAAAAAATGATTTTAAATTTAAAAAAAAAAAAAACAAAGAGATTTTAGTTGTGATAACGAGGAGAATAAAATATTGTTCCATTCATGAAAGTCAAATGTCGCTCAGCCGATATTTATTATCTTGTAATAATAATAATAATAATAATAATAATAATAATAATAATAATAATAATAATAATAATAATAATAATAATAATAATAATAATAATAATAATAATAATAATAATAATAATAATAATAATAATAATAATAATAATAATAATAATAATAATAATAATAATAATAATAATAATAATAATAATAATAATAATAATAATAATAATAATAATAATCGTCTTTTATTTAGGAAATCCAAAAGTTTACATTTAAAGTGTTCTTTATAATAACTTCAAATAAAATGAATTTCCTTAAAAGGCAGCCAGATGGAGGCGATATTTAGCCCTGAATGGCTATTCTTACATATAACCTCCAAAGGCACATAATGTTTCAAATGTATTTAATAAGTAATAGTAGTATTATCTTAAAAACCAGTAATAACAGTGTGCTTTTACGGTTTTGTGAAGAATATTAGCAATAATAAGTTCTTAGAAGGGGAATAAAATAATTTAATTTAACTGGTTTAGTACTATACAGATTTTTATCTGTACGCCACTGTCCTTACATTATTTTTGGTTAGTCCTTTGCTTTTGGTATTGTCACCTATTGTATAGTTTCACTTAATTATGTCTTGTATACCTAATAATACCACAACAGCAGTAGCGGATCCAGGATTTTGCTGAGGGGGGGGGCGACTAAGTTTTCGAAATGAAGCGCCGCAGGCGAAAATTTTTCGCGACCACGCCCAAAATCAAAAATTCACTCTGAAAAGAAATGTTAAAAATAAGTTAAACTAAAAATTGTAATATCTACCTACCTACAAAGAGACGAGCAGGATAGTGTCGGGAGAAAAATTTTCTTGACCACGCCCAAAATTTCTCAAAAAATCACTATAAAAAACTGTTAAAAATAAGTTAAACTAAAAACTCTTTTTTTATAAAGTTGTACCTTAGACATAAACTATCTGAAAGATTATTTGGGAAATTTTCTGAAAAACTTAAAAAAAGATTTTTATTCATTAAGTCAAAAAATTGTACCTAATTCATGCAAATCTGAAAATCTTAGTTCAATCTGGCCTTTTGTAGTATCTAAAATATCATTGAAAAGCTGCTTATAATGAAGTTTCTGCGAAGGTCTGCGTGTTTGGTTTGTTTTAATTTTAATGTTGTAAATGCCGCCCCCTAATATTTGCCGCCCTGGGCTACAGTCCTTACAGCCCCCCCCCCCCCCCCTAAATCCGCCGCTGCTACCAGGTAAGTCATATGCATTTATCATAAAATAACAGTGTTGATCTTTTCTTTTATTTTTAAAACATGACAATAAATTTATTTATATCATTGGCTGGCTTGTTTTATAAAATATTCTATTATTTCTATTATTAATTATGTAAAGTTGAAATTAAGGTTTTTCTTATATTTATTTCACAGGAATTCGCGAATGACGTATTTGACTTTAGGTGTGGTTAAGAATGCTCAGGGGGGGGGCGAAACCCCCGTCGCCCCTCCCCTAAATCCGCCGCTGCACAACAGCTGCTTGATTTCGCATTTGAGAATCAGGAGATTTGTGTAAGCTGCGTTGGCATCAAATAAGAACCCATACTTTTCAAATTATCTCCAAAATGCATCATTTCACCGAAATTTTATAAGAGACAAAAAATAATTAAAAATAAATGGTTACCTGAAAAAATATAGCACGGAAGTCACTAGAGCATGCACTAAAAAATAGGGGAGGTCATCGGGTACTGAACCTCCTCAATTTTTAATATTTGACAATTGTTTTTATTTTGTTTTTCTCAAAAAGTGCAACTCTTTATGCTGAAGCTATGTACCAAATTTGAAATAATTATCTTATTAAATATTCGAAGTATTTTAAAAAATCCGTTTTTAATTTCAAAGTTTGACACCCTGTATATCAAACATGAGGGTCAAAATTAAAAAATGGCATTATAAAAGTCATATCGTTTTTGCTCCATTAATACCGTGCGAGCAAAAATTATTTGCAGCAAGGAGGGCCTTGCTTCTAAGGACGTAATGCTTAGCCGTAGAGCTTAATACCTGTTGGGTGTCAGTAACTACCTGAATTAACAATCAATCAGTTATTCCGTCATCTTTGACAGTCGTTACAACTAATTTGATTCATCGCTAATCTTTCCAATTTCATAAACAATTCACACAATGGGCTTTACGGAACAGCACAAAACATTCATGGTTAAAGCGTATTTTCGAAACGGGGTTAGAGTAAATGGTTAGTGGCAATACAATCCGGGTTTGTGCATTGACGATTTTCACGAACATTTTCCTAACGTTGCTTTTATTGCTGGGGATTTTTATCATTGCCTGAAAAGAACCGTGGCTGTGTTTAGGGAAACAGTTTCTATATACAATACAAAAAAGGAGCAGGAAGTCCATCTGTAAGAACAGAAGAACTTGTTGCAAACGTTCGTGAAATAATGCAAAATACGCCACCAAATTGTACAAGACGCCTGTCCCAAGAAGTGGGAAGATCTTATGGAACATGCAGGACTATTCTTAAGAAGCAGCTAAATTTATTTCCTTATAAAGTGCAAGTATTATAATTTTGTAAACAACAAAAATAAATTTGTATTTGTCTACTTATTTTATTACTCATTAGTTTGGCATATATCATCATAATATGAATTTGACAAAATGTTAACCTAGATTTGGTCAGGTATATCGTCCCCATATCATTGTGATCTAAACCAAGCCCTACGTATTCGTATGAATCCAAGCCCTCTTTGATGCAAATAATTTTTGCTCGCACGGTATATGGTTAACGGATTTACCTCCTTTTTCCGGACACCCTGTATATTATAATCATTATGGAAACAGTCTGTTGATAAAGAACCTTATCTGAGTACTATAGAATGTGTGTCATAAATTTTAACAATAATTTATTTATCGATTACAGTTTATAGTAATCCAGGGATTAATATGTTTCAAAGGAAAAAGTCCCTACCAACCCAAATCTTAACCAGTATAAATATTTTTCTGGGTACAAATTGTTCCAATATTTTTCGTCAGAAATGATTAACTATACCAGCTCATAATCTAAGTGATAACACATATATTTATATATGTTTAAACAATCGTATATATTGTCAATACTGTCACACAACAGAAAACACGTAAAAGTATTTTAATCAGTTTTAAAAATCTACTGCAGGTAAAAACTGCACTGCCGAATTTTATTTAAGTATTAATAATATCCGTCTAAGAAACAAGTGTTAATATGCCTCCTCACGGCGGCCCTGGAGGCCATCATGGACCACCTGGCGGACACCGAGGGCCACCTGGACCTCCTAGAGGACACCACGGACCACCTAGAGGACCTCACGGACCACCCGGACCTCATCACCATGGTCCACCACCTCGCCATTGCTGTGCTATTTTGTAAAATCTATCGAAAAGGAACAATAACGAATTTAGTTAGTGCTGTAGTATGAATCTGAGTTTGTATAGGCAAACCTTTTTTTTTTGTTTATTATTACTAATTTAATTGATTTTTTTTGTACAAAATTTAATACATTTATTTACACTTGACATTGTCTTTCAATTTAATTAAACTATTTTTTTATATTTTGAGAGCCACATTAGTGATGGATTCGGCATTTTCTAGTCTTATCAACATTTCGTTTTCTCCAAAAAGAGGCCAAATATTAGTTTATAGGTAACAATAAACTACAGATTCAAGTTAAAAAAAAATTAATTGATGAATTAATAAAAGCAAGAAACCAAATTTGGATAAATTTGCTCATATTTCTTTTTCTGCTTTTATTAATTTATAATTCAATTTTTGTTTTACGTAAAGCCGTCAGTAATTATGCTCCAAAGACATGTATTTGGCCGACTTTTGAATAAAATGAAGAAGTAAAAAAATATTGATCGAAA
Organism: Polydrusus pterygomalis; assembly: GCA_963969555.1. Lineage (NCBI taxonomy): Eukaryota > Metazoa > Arthropoda > Insecta > Coleoptera > Curculionidae > Polydrusus > Polydrusus pterygomalis. The sequence goes on from OZ018379.1 coordinate 12,256,404, forward strand.
ACCAAAATGGCGAAGGCGTATTTAGTGTTTGCTCTTAAGTATGGTACAAACCATTAAATATGTTTCTTATTATATATTATTAAATAGTTATCCAACGATTTGAGGGCACCAGTAAATTGGTACCTGAATTTTGAAAATTGTTTAAACAATGATCATAACATAATTATGGAAAACAATTTTATTAGCAGAGAGAGAGAGAAATTCTTCCGGGGGATCGGTTCTGCCTTTCCGATAACCTAAAAACCGAGGTTAGATGACAAGATATCCCAAAAATGTATTTGAAAAAGTTGTTTATAATAAAATTCTAGGCCGCTATGCAAAAGTTCAAGATTTTATTTAAAAAAATTGGAAAACGCAATTTATTTTAAACATTTATAAATAATGTTTAGCTTCTTCCTGTTAAGCAGCTTGGCTAATGTAAAGCCCATGTAATTGACAGGACAAAATCAAAAAAATAAGTTTTTGCGAGCGTCCGCTATCGTAATCGTTTTTTTTTTAATTTCATCTATAAATGGTGCGGGAATACCTAAGTATTCTTCTCGCATATAAATTTAAAAACTAAGGCTTTAATTTAAAGAAATTAGTTTTATTGTCATTCTTACGGCTTGAAATTTGGCTAATAGGTAATGAATAATAAGTAATAAAATTTAATTCTTTAAAACTTTTTTTCAATAAATTAATATTTTTTGTAAATTCACAATTTTTTTTTTAATTTGCCACTATACCACTATTCACGTGACGTACGTCAACATCGAATTTGGAGTTATGAGACATGTAGAACCGATCCCCCAGAAAAGTTTTTCTGTACTAATGGCAAATAAAACATTCTTTCCCACATTTTGCAAACTTTTCGTCGCTCCCTGTATATGACTTTAGAACCGGTACTTTGCCCAAAAGCAATTTTATAATTATGACGTAACCATAACATACCAATGCAAAAATTATAGATACCTACGTAGTTTTATTTATTGTGTACCTTGTCTTTTATTGAGGTTTAGGAAAATTCAAACAGATGGCGCCCAGTGTTTTAAAATTGTTGAAATAAATAAAAGAAACTTTACAGTCAACTAAAAGCTATAAATAAATACTCTGTTAAAGAAAAATAAATTAAACAGAAAATGTTTCTCATAAAAATCTTGACGTCGGCGTCGGTAGCAACGTTTCCCAGCAGCATAGAAATTTCCTGCAATGCTCTTATCTATACTCTTCTTTATTCTATGCAGAATATAGTTATATAGATACAAAGTATAGATATATAGACCTGTAACAAAAAAAAGGCATTAAACTTTCGAAGTTCTAAATTTAAAGTTATGGAAAACTGAAAATAATGACTACATAAATATTTTGGGTAATAAGAAAATAAAGTTATTAATCATACTCCACCAAAATCTTGACAGCTGCTACTTTGTTTTCGTGTGTAATAAAACAAATCTTAAACGAGGATTAACCTCCTTATGTTTTTTCCTTCTAAATAATAGGAATGGAAAAATATGGTCTCGAACTTATAAACCGTTATCTAGGCAGAAAGATCGTGTAAAAGTTTTTCGATACTGACCTGACTTCTTTTGCTCTTAGTTTTTACTGTTTTTCTAGCTAACCAATCCACTGTAGATATTAAAACATTCCTTTATTTTCCAGACTTGTAAGTTCATTAAAAAAAACATAGAAATCTTATAATTAGTTTTGTATTATTTAAGGTAAGCTATTTGAAACAGGCTTTTGTGTTTATTTGTTATTAACAAATAATAAAAATGCTAGTTCAAAAATCTTCTGTTATTCAAAAAACATCATTGTCTCCAACATTTAAACAGCTAGTCTTTCTTTCAGGTTATACCGTGCAAGCAAAAATTATTTGCATCAAAGAGGGCCTTGCATGTAAGGACGTAATGCTTAGCCGTAGAGCTTAATACCTGTTGGGTGTCAGTAACTACCTGAATTAACAATCAATCAGTTATTCCGTCATCTTTGACAGTCGTTACAAGTAATTTGATTCATCGCTAATTTTTCCAATTTCTTGAACAATTCACACAATGGGCTTTACGGAACAGCACAAAATATTCATGGTTAAAGCGTATTTTCGAAACGGGGTTAGAGTAAATGGTGAGTGGCAATATAATAAGGGTTTGTGCATGGACGATTTTCACGAACATTTTCCTAACGTTGCTTATATTGCTGGGGATTTTTATCATTGCCTGAAAAGAACCGTGGCTGTGTTTAGGGAAACAGATTCTATTCAACACAAAAAAGGAGCAGGAAGAACAATAACAAGAAAGGATTATCCAAGAATGTGGTAACATTTCTCCAGAGATGCTGGTCAACACTTTATGAGGAGATGTGTGAATTTATGGTTGGAGCATGGCGGTGGCCAATTTGAGCAATTTATGTAATTATTTTTCTTTTTCTTTCTGTATATTCTTACTTTGTTAATCTTGTAAACAACAAAAATACATTTGTATTTGTCTACTTATTTTATTACTAATTAGTTTGGCATATCATGTCATAATATGAATTTGACAAAATTATAACCAAGATTTGGTTAGATATATCGTCCCCATATTATTGTGATCTAAACCAAGCCCTACGTTTTTTAATCCAAGCCCTCTTTGATGCAAATAATTTTTGCTCGCACGGTATTATTGCTTGCTATATAAAAAACCGATAATTGTGAACTGTGATTAGCTACAGAACAAAAAGCTATAATTCACACCAGAAGGAGGGACTGGGTATATATAAGAGATATTGCTGCGGAATTGAGAGTAAGCAGTGACATCACGGATTCTCTAGAACAGCAAAACGACTAGGAACGTCAGATATAAACCAACGATGTGTTGCTAATAAAAAAATGTTGACTCATTACTGACGAAAAAAGTTTCAATCCTAGCATGACATAACTCCAGAAGTCATAAGAATTGGTTTTTACCTTTTGGAAAGGTTTTCATCAGTCTAGGAGCAACACATTTTGATGACAGTATTATTTGGAAGCAATGCAATGGTACAATGTTAGTTGATGGCACAACTAATTACACATTACTAGTATAATTACATATATCTGACTGAAATCAGACTGAAATTTTTTAATAAGAGAACTATTTATGTTGCATTGTATTTTAAAATATAACAGTGTATAGTTGATGATTAATAATTCTAGCAGATTCCAACAGAGTTGCCAACAGTTATGGGTTCCGAACTTAAAAAAATACTTGTGTTTTATTTGTTTGCCTCTTTAGCTACAGTATATGCCACTTCGTCACCGAAAACGCATAGATTAAAACAATATGATCCAAATTGGGATAGTTTGGACTCCCGGCCTCTTCCTGATTGGTTTGACAAAGCGAAAATTGGTATTTTTATACACTGGGGAGTGTTTTCCGTACCCAGTATGGGAACCGAATGGTTTTGGGCATTTATAAATGACGGAGGTAAGATAAATTAGACATAGAAAATGATATTATTACTAGGGGAATAACATAAGGGGCAATAGTCCGAACGAGTGAATACCAAGCGATTAGATCATTCAGGCGGATAAAATTTTAACTACCATGTGACGTAACTGTTTATCTTGTGATCGCAGTATTCGCAATGTTCTCTATTTTGAGTAAAATAGGCTCTTACATAGATGGCTGGAGTTGCATAACCCGTATATCTTTAAGAACACGACGGCACGGAACTTGGACGGATTCAAAAGGGGAAAAAATCGAAAACGAATCGATGAAAAAGTATTTTTAGGTACTCGTTTTAATGTACTTCCACTAGAAAATATATTATCAAGAAGTTTTTTTATTGTCTTATATTCTTGTCTATTTATTTCGTCTAATCTCGAGTACAATTTTGAAGATATCTTAAAACACAATTGAAGTGGCAAGGCGTCACTAATTTAGTTGGATTGGCATAATCATTGCCTAATATCAAAGTAATTCAGATTTTAAATGGGTGAAACAGAACGAGTTTGTACCAAAAATGAACCTAACTTTATTTGAAACGCGTTAACAAATTGTAATTTTCTTAAAAGTCTACGATCGCTTTCACTCGCGACAGGCATTTGTACCATTTACTAGACACCCTCTAACCTATAGACTTTATTTAAAGATATAGGTGTTTATTTAGAAATAAAGTAATAATTTTTGTACCTTTGACTTTTATACTATTAACAATCGCGAAGCGTTGTTTGTTTTGTAGCAAATTTTTAATTTGGGCCTTTCTTTGGGAGACAATAATTTGTAAAGCAGGGTGTCCGGAAATGATGAGCAATTTTGGGGATAATTCTAGACCGAAAATAAATGCTATCTCGATCTTCCTATAACAATTTTTCGAAAATTGATTATTAACGGACTTACAGGGTGTTAAGGTTAAATTTAATTTGCAGTTTTAAAATACATTAGTCACTAGAACAATAAATTAAACATTCAAATCGAAGGTTCAAAGTGACGTCATTACTCTACAATGCATAAATGTATTCTTCTTAAACTCCATGGAATATTCCTTCCTTTGATATGCTATGTTTAAGGTTGAAAATAAGTTAAAATGATTTCCTATTCATCATGTGCATACAGTGTAGGACAAAAAAGTTGGGACCATTCAAATTAAAGTATAGGCTCCCTGTATATACCAGTACAAATTATTGCATATTTAAAAACGAAGGGGTAATCCGAAAATTCTCTAATTAATGGAAAATATTTCTGATTACAGCAATGTCCTTTCCTTAAATTATTATACCTGAAATATACTATTGTTATATCGATAAAAGTAATCACGTTTTACTAATACATAGTCAATGAAACTGTCTGCCTGCCTCGTTATTAAAACTACCTAAAAATATTGTGCAAAAATTGGCTTCCTTTATTCTTACCAATAATGTCACTGATTTAGCTAGATGGCTGAAACCTTTTGCATATTTATTTTTTTTTTATTGTTTTCCTTGTCTAACGTCATAAAATAATTTTAGGTGAAGTAACGGACTATCTAAAAAATTACTTTCCCCCGGATTTCTCGTACCAGGAGTTTGCTAAGGATTTTACAGCTGAATTTTTTAATGCCAATGACTGGGCAGATCTTTTTGCTAGAGCCGGAGCAAAGTACTAAGTTATTTTGTTATTATTTATGTCAACATATATTTATTAATGTGTGAGTTTGTCTTCACTTCAAGCTATATATTTCTAAAAATCAAAATATAAAACATTTTATCGAGCCGAATTGTTTAAAAATGCTGCTCAATTTTAGATACGTTATACTGACTAGTAAACACCACGAAGGCTTTACTATGTGGCCTTCCAAGTATTCATATAGTTGGAACTCTAAAGACTTAGGACCACATAGAGACTTAGTAGGTAAGATATGCGTTTTTGTTATAGCATAACCTTAAAAATATAGTAATCAGTAATATATGAGTTGGTAAAGGTAGCATGCACTAATTTGTAAGGCTTAAACAATACATACATTAAAAAAATTAATGTTATCATCTAGGTGAACTTGGAGAGGCGATAAGAGCCAAAAACCTTACATATGGTTTGTATCATTCATTGCTGGAATGGTACCATCCATTATACCAAGAAGCAAAAAACACCAACTTCGAAGATAGACGATTCGCTGAGACGAAGGCTATGCCTGAATTATACGAACTGGTAAGGGACAGCTAGTTATTAGAGTTAAAAGAATCAAATTTAAAAAATAAAATTTAATTTATTTAAATTTCTTAAGAACAGATTGTTATTCCGTAAAAGCATTTCCCTAATATTTTTATCATTATTTTAGCTTATTAAAACATATTAACATGATAATGGTTTTAGGTAAATACATATAAGCCATCTATAATTTGGTCCGATGGAGCTTGGGAAAATCCTGACACTTACTGGAATGCCACTGACTTTATTGCATGGTTGTACAACGAGAGTCCTGTCAAAGATTTTGTGATAACTAATGATAGATGGGGACAGGACATAACTTGTAAACATGGTGGATATTTTACTTGTAACGATAGATATAGTCCAAGTAAGTATGAGTGGTTAAAAGAAACTATATTCATTTAGATTTTTAACTAAGCACTATTCTAGGTACCGGTAGAAAAAGATATTAGTAATTTTGTTTCTAACTATTAATTATTATGTTTCGAAAATTTTTTTCAATTAGTTTGGTTTTAAGCTGAGTTGCAAGACAAGAAATGGGAAAATGCGATGAGTTTGGACAGAACCTCTTTTGGATATAGATTATTTGTCAATAGAAGAGTTACTGACAATGTTAATACAAACTGTTGCATACGGAGGTAAATATTGATTAAGTTGTATTATAATTTTGAAATATTCCAATGGCACTTTGGATCCGATACAAAGAGCTTTCCCCCCTTATAAAAAATACCATAAGCTTGGCGAAAAATGATTTTAATATTGATTTTAGGAAATATTCTCATCAACATTGGTCCAGGACATGACGGAACAATCAACATGATTTTCCAAGATCGATTATTAGCTCTGGGTGATTGGCTTTCCATAAACGGAGAAGCTATTTACGAAAGCGTACCATGGCAAACTGCTCAAAAAGACTCCAATAACGATAAAGTATTTTACACCACTCGTGATGGTTATCTTTATGCCCTCATATTATCCTGGCCTAGTTCGCCAGACTTAAACATTCTAACTTTGGGTTCAATGTATGAAGTTTTTAATACCAATAATATAACCGTTGTCAGTTTACTTGGTTATAATGGCGGAAACTTAGAATGGACTACTACAGGTGATGAAATTGTTAGGATAACGCTGCCCGATATGGCTTATGTGACTACGAAACATGCATGGGTTCTGAAGATCGATTATCTGTAAACGATAGCTTATTTGAATAATTTACAATAAAAAAATTCGTTAAAAAAAATATTTTGATTTAAGAGTCTATACCATCGCTTTTACACGCGACATGCAGTCATTCAATTTACTCGAAATCCTCCCAAAACCTATCAAATTTATTACATTTGTTTCAAAAAAATTACCTTGTCGGAATTCCATTGTCTTTATTTTTTAACAAAACGTTTCAGTTAGTTAGTTAGTATCTCTAACCGTTTTCAAGTGTAAACTAAATTATAATTCTAAGGCCTTAAATACTATCCATGTTCAATGAAGCTTGATGACTCCGCCTACGTGCTTATTGGAGTGTGAAGCTTGAGCAATTGGTTTTTAACAAGAAGCGGCTTCCAGATATTGGGGATATCTATACTTTGTTTACTAAATATATGGGTATTTTGATTTATGAAAGTTGTTTCTTTGAATTTTCGTTTTCTCCAGTGCTGTTCCGTGTCCAAAACCTCGGCTTCTGACCAGTGTATATTATGTTGGTTGGTCCATACATGTTCCGCTATACCTGATCTCGAAGATTCACCACTTTGAGTATGTTTTAGATGTTCTTTTACTCGTACGGGAAGAGGTCTTTTTGTTGCTCCAATGTACGATTCGCCACCCTCGCAAGGGATTTGATAGATACAATTTTTTTGTGTTTTCATTACGGGGGAGTTTTACTTTTGTAAGAAAGCTTCTAAGCGTATTTCCGGATTTGAAGGCTGTTTTGGTATTATAGTTTATGGTTATCCTTCTAATCATTTCAGAAATCCCCTTGAATCGTCAATTGGAGAAACAAAAAGACCTCTTCCCGTACGAGTTAAAGAACATCTGAAGCATATTCAAAGAGATGAAACTTCGAGATCAGGTATAGCGGAACATGTATGGACCAACCAACATAATAGTAGTCAGAAGCCTAGGTCTTGGACACGGAACAGCACAGGAGAAAACGAAAATTTAAAGAAGCAGCTTTCATGAATCAAAATACCCATAAGTATATTTAGTAAAACAAGTATAGATATCCCCAATATCTGGAAGCCTCTTCTTGTCCAAAACCAACAATCAAACTTCAAACTCCAATAAGCACGTAGGCGGAGTCATCAAGCTTCATTGCACATGGATAGTATTTAAGACAATAGCCTTAGAATTATAATTTTAATTTATTTTACACTTGAACACGGTTAGAGATACTAACTAACCAAGACGTTGCGTTAAATAACAAAATAAAGGCAATGGAAGTCCGACAAGGCAATTTTTTTGATATTACTTAGGTAACGTTACTTCATTGTCTACCACCTTCAAACAAACACCTATATTTGTTTCTTCGGAAATAATGAAATAATTTTTGTATCTTTGACTCCTATACTAACAACGATCGCCAGAATATCACGATATTGATATCACTGAATAGCCAAATGTTCAAACGATGTTTGTCTTGCAACAGATTTTTAATTTGGCCATTTCTTTGGAAGACAATTTTTAAAATCGGCCTATTCATACTAACACAAATTATAGCATATTTAAAAACGTAGAACCAATAAACCTTGCTTCGTTGAAAAACCCATGTTGTTGTTGTGGCTCTTTATTTTATCGAAAATATTACTGTGAACTATTTTTCAAGTATTTTGCCAAATATAAATAATTTGCTTATAGGTCTGTAAATTTTTTTTTAAATATGTGACATAATATTTAAGGTGCGCCTTAAATATCATGTGATATTCAATTTATTATTGCTTAAGGTGGGAATATCAACATGCTTTGCAGCAATTATTTATTTTTTCTAGCTTTAACATAAAATTTAAATAAAATAATATCGACTGCATATTCTATAGGTACTAATAATTGATGTATCAATTAAATATCAAGGAAGTACATTGTTTTTTCACTATATAATTCTCCCAAAATTAGCAATGAAGTAAAATGATATTTTTGTAATATGTCACATATTACCTAAATAATGTGCACACGATATTGATTTTATTTAAATGTTAAGGCCGATCCGTTCCTATGCATTTTCTTCCTGCATTTTTAACACTGCATTAAAATTGCATTCAATCTGGGATTCACATTTATGCATTTCAGCTTGAGTGAAAGTTGTAGCGTTGTTCACGTTTGAAATCCGTTTTTTTCTAATTTATAATAAAATAAAATTTCTAATTACACAGGCCTGCATTTTTTAACACTTTGAAAGTTGATTTAAAAATGTTAACTGTTTTCTAGTAATTGGGTAGCGCTGATTTCAAATCTGCTTTCAGTTTTTTATATCACGTAAGGGTATTTTTCAAACCGGTAAAATCCAAATATATAGAAAAAACACGATTTATTTCATTTATAAGCTAGTTTTTTAATATATTAAGGAAAAAAATAAAAATATATACAAAATATACACATATAAACTTTTATAAATGGTTATTTATTTGTTACGCTTCTCCAAAAAATGTTTTCTTTTTTCAGAAAAGCTTCTTTTGGTTGTTTTTCTGTTTCAGCTAAAGGACGATCTCTTCTCAATGTCCAACAGAAATCGGCCATCATTTTTGTGTCCCAGCGCCCCTGGTATCTTTTTTCCATGTCTTTAATATATTGATGAAATCTTTCACCTTGCTCTTTACCCACGTCCCCAAGATTTTCCGGGAATTAGTCCAAATGGGAATGTAAAAAGTGAATTTTTATGCTCATATTCTGAAATTCCTGAAATTTTCCAGCATATTTTCAACGATTTCAACATAGTAGTAATTTATGTTCAACTTCTTTAAAAGCATTTCATGCATGTTTTTCCTTATCTTTCATTACCATTTCAAATTCTATATCTTTCATCAAGCTGCTAATCTGCGGCCCTACAAAGATTCCCTCCTTTAATTTTGTCTCTGACAGAGCCGGAAAAGTTTTATACAAATATTTAAAACAATTTCCTTCTTTGTTTAATGCCTTACCAAATTGTTTCATACGTCCAAGTTTTATGTGAAGTGGTGGAAATAAAACTTTTTGAGGGTCAATAAGACTTTCGCGAATTACATTTTTGTTTCCAGGTGTTAAAGTCTCTCTTTGTGACCAGTCTCTTTTTATCCAATGCTGTTCTCGCTAGCTAGACCACTCGCACAGGAAACATGGAAATTTAGTAAATCCAGACTGCTGACCTAAGAGAAGACTTAAAATGTTTAGATCTTCACACACTTCCCAGTTGTGATTTTCATATTGTATTCTTAAAAGTAATTCCTCTAAATTTTCATAGTTTTCCTTTTATTTAACTTAACTGTATGGCCGACCAAAACAGAATCAAAAACATTGTCATTATGTAAAAGAACAGCTTTAAAGCTTCTTTTTGAAGTCGATAAAAAGTCTTCAGTCGGAAGGTGTATGGCACCACAGAAAATCATTTTTTATTCATCAATCATTTAGAATTTGAAGTACTCCATTCATTTTAAAATGTATTAAAACTCCTATTATAAGTTTTTTTATATTTTTTCTTTTTTTTGCAAAAAAAAATCTGTGGTTGATAGAGATCAATTGTATTTTAATTATTTATTTCTATATAAAAACTAAGCTCAACAAACAAAAATCACGTCATCACAAATTTCACGCAGGCCTGTGTTATTAGCACACCCCAATGCGATTTTGTCAAAATTCCCTAGAAATTTTTGTTGGTGTATTGATATATTAATATAACTTCGCTAATTTGACAAAAAAATAAACGAGACTTCTATCAGTTTTAACTTATGTGGTTTTAACTGCGCTTTTCAGCTGCTTTTTGAGTTCGGGGACGACTTATCTGGAGCAAATACTCCGTTACTACACAACCGATTTGTATTCTGTCAAATTGCATCAATTTAAAACAAAAAAACAACCAAATTTCAAATTAAGAAAATCATAATCATATCAGGACATCATAAAATCAGCTGTTGCAACCATGATTGAGGGTGAAAATGCGTAGTTGCGGATTGGCTTTTAGTTAATAAAATAATAAACTAAATAAGACGTTGAATGACGTTAACAATTCTACCATAAACCGGTTTTTAAGAGGGAATAAGAGTGTCTGTCTGCTAATTATAACTTGCCATTGTTATTATCTAAAATTAGTTCAATAAGTAATTTTCCACATATTATCAATTACAAAAAAAAACGTATTCATTCAAACGGAAATTTGTACTTAAAAAATTTGAATTAAACTTATCAATAATTAATTATGATAACCTAATAATTATATTTTATCAGATGAGTTGGGTAAGAATTACGACAATATTTTTACAATATTTATTTATCAATAAAGAAAAGGCGTATATTTTTACTAGTCCTCCACTAAACCAAGCCTTATATTCCTAATATGAAACATACTGATCGAAATTTAGATGTAAGCATCCATTTTCAGATAGTTAAATTTTAATTTTCATAAGAAAAGTGTTTAAATACGGTTTGGATATATATTATCTATCTATCAAAGTTATATAGTCTTACAAAAAAACTAGCATCCTCTACCTTTGTCCTGCGGAGATTAAAAAGTTCAGTTAATCCATCAACCCTTTTAACTGTTTATTTCGCACTTGAGTTATGGTGTCATGTTGTGGGACAATTCTTTATCGGCCATTAAAGCTTTTACACAGCAGAAAAAAGCTGTTCATGTGATTGCCGATGCTGGTTACTTTGACCACTGTCAGCCCCTTTTTAAGAGGTTTGGAATTATGCCTCTACCTTCTCTGTTTATATTCTATCAACTGCTTGAAATTCATAAAAACAAGAATAGTTTTTCCTTAAATTCCAATTTTCATAACTACTCAACTAGAGGCTCTGACTTCATCAGACCTAAAAAATGTTGCTACAAGAAGGCCAAGGATAATTCTATTATAATATCTCCTTGTATAATGCACTACCTGAAAATGTAAAGCTGCTTAGTTGTTCAAAATTCAAATCTATGATTAAAAAAATTCTTCGAAGTCACTGTTTTTATTCAGTTCGAGAGTATATGGATGCGGATGGGTTCTTTTAACAATTTTTTTCTGTTGTAGTGTGAGAAATATTAAAAAAAATTTTTTTAACTGTTTGTTAATAACTTTTGTTTATACTATGTTCTTATACAATAATTATGTTTTAATATATATTTTATTTTAGTTCAGTCCAGGAATGCTTTGTATTTTACATGACTTGCTACAATTTGTAATTTACAAAAACGTGGTCAAATAAATTTGTTTATTTCTGTGACTATGTCTATCTAATTAGTAACATTTTAAAATTATTTTGTATTCTACACTATGTCCCAAATAGGCAGGGCTATTTTTTTAAATGGAACACCCTGTATATTATAAATTAGTATTTTTTTACTGAGTTTAAATTATCTGTCTTTTGTTCACTGGCCGAAATAAAAAGTTTCATTTTGTTTGGACTATCTTATTGTATGGATCTCAATCGACATAATATAATGTTTCGACTCGAGTCTTGTTTATCATCAGGTCCAGATTATACTTTAAAAGTTACGTGAACCCAACAATAGCCTTCAGGCAATAATATTGATAGTAACGGTTGGTATCAATTAACTATCGTTATTTTCAGCATTTTTTAACACGACTTTCCAAAATCACGATCATCGTAATCTCGAACGTTAGTATTAGAATAATAGTATAATTAAAATTTAACACTTTTACATATATTGGATGCGTGTAGTAATAAAATGGATTGTAGTACTATTGTCTTTTTTATTATTCTAACCCATATGTATATATACCTACCACCACTATATCTTGTTACTTCAACTTTACTAACTAGTTATAAAATAGATCAGGTAAGATGGTTTTTTATTAATGGGAATTTATCTAGAGGCTTGTAGTCTTGTACTCTACCATCGACTGCTTCATTATTTTGCTTTGAGCAGTTGTATTAGGTGTGTTACAGTGGAACTGGACCTGTTCTTTTGGAATAGGTATCATCTGCCTATTCCGCGTACCTATTACCTATTACCAGGTACCTATTCCAGGTCCGTTGGCACTGTCACATGTTTGATTCTCTGGTTTCATTGTTATTCCTTTTTTAAGTTGTCAGGTACAGGTACGATATAGGGAATGGAACGGCTACAGGTTTTGCTTTAAATTCATATAATATGTTTATAATATGGCGAATTTGCAGTTGAGAATTTTAAACGTTGCCATTACAAGCACATTGCAATAATTAAAATAAACTCACTAAATAAAGATAAAGGGAAATAGTAATAAATAATAAATATTTCTAAAAATATTGTAATAATTTATTGGGCAACAAAATACATCGTATTTAATGTGGGATATGCAACCAGCAATGAGGAATTAATTAAAAAGGCAACATATGGTGGATGTACCTATGCCTATTCTTCATGTTTCTTTAAATAATAGGCCTCCGTTACAATCAAATCTTCCAAAAAAGTCTGGTGCGAGAAATATTAATCTGTTATAACGAAATTTAATTCGAACAATCGGAAACTGCTGAGCAGTGCTGGCCACGCTGGAGTTCTGGCGGCCTTCTTTAAAAACTCGTGTCGGCCATGCAGCCGGAATAGCGCCAATCGGCGGAGCGGCGTTTAAGTTTGACCTGGAATAGTTTGGACCTGTAATAGGTATTTGGAATAGGTTCGGGTTTGGAATAGGTACAGGTCCAACCACCGGCGTATACAAGGGGGGGGTAATGGGGGTAATTACCCCCCCAAGATTACTTAAGCGTTGTTTAATTTTTGTCCTTACTCCTTAAAGCTGCTATTATCTAGTATCCTGCCAGGCACGTAGCTAGGGGGGAGGGTACAGGGGGCCTGAACCCCCTCCGAAACTCGAGCTCTGATTTCGGCAACATAGGCAATATATTAAACATTTCCTATACTATTAGATTTTCTTCACCTCAATTATTACCGGGTTTGTTTTTGAGATTTTCTTGAGGATTTTGTGTTGTGTTTCTTATTTATCCCACTTGAAAACCAAGCACCATGATTCAAAAAAGGGCGTGGCACCCAAAAAAAATTTCGCCTGCGGCGCATTTTTTTTGCACCTTCGGCGCGTTCCGGATAGCCCCCCCCCCCAAAAGAAATCCTGGCTACGTGCCTGATCCTAGCCGATCGATTACCCCCCCCAGACGCATGAGCTGGATACGCCGGTGGGTCCAACTAGGTACGAGAAAAAGCTATTCCGTAACATCCCTAAGTTGCATTTATTTGTAACAGTAGGTATACCTTTACTCCGAAAATTACGAACAATATTCGGGACTGTTAGTTGTCTTGCTTGGAATGGGTCTGTCAGGAAATATCGCATGGCAGAGAACATTAATTTCGGATACGTCTCGATAACTATTTTTCATGTAATGCCATTGTTATTTTGTCTTGAATACTGTACAACATGTTGACACAAACAAAAATAAAATGTTCAGTAATATTTGACAATATCATAATTATTACTGGTTGTTTTACAGCCATATTTAATTTTTAGGAATTTTTCGAAGGGTTTTTTTCTAAATAATTCTTAATTGTCTTATTATACAATAATAAAATTTATTGTGCAAGTCCACCATACAATGGCCTTAAAAAAAGTCTAATACAATTTTTATGTAAAATTAATAGGGGAACCAATATTTAAGGGTAAAAAAATTTACATGATATTACCCATGGACTCTGGCGATGTACAGTTGACGACATATAAATTCGTACACTCCACCCATACATAATTCAATTACAAAAAAATTTGGTTAAACGGGTTTCTTCTCACCTTGCTGCTTTTACCTGGATAGAACACCAGTTATATACATAGCTGTAAATTATTGTATAATATACGATTTTTTACCATAAGTAATAATGGCTATTTCTAAATATTTTTGTGTTTAACTTACAGCCGCGAAATAAACAAATTATAAAATAATACCAGGAAAACTACAAAAGTATAAAACTTAAAAGGGTAAATCTATTAACAAACAAGAAACAAAATACTAATATTTAATTGCTGCGCCATTGGATTCTAGCACTAATCGTAATCTTCTTGGCATTGACAAAATAATACATCTGGTGTAATCCGGAGTTAACCCTTCCCAAATTTCTTCTATTTTATCAAATAATTCTATTTCATTCTGTGGTACATTTTTTTACCATCAATCCCCTAACATTTTCAATTGGATTTAAATCAGGACTTCTTGAGCACCAAGCCAGACATGTTACGTTGTTTTGTCTAAACCAGTTTCTTATATTTCTTGCAGTATGCACAGGGCAGTTATCCTGCTGGAATATAAAGTTATTTCCTTCAAAAACTATCGCTGCGGAAGGAAGAAAAACATTATTTTCCAAAATCTGAAGATATATATTACTGTTTAGTGTTCCACCAATATTCCAGCACACACCTGCACCATAAACACCTATCCATGCCCAAACATTAACGGAGAAACGTCCACTGGTTTGCTTTTTTTAAGTATACTTCTCATCATATCGGGAATTTGGTGGTCTATATGAATCCTTCCATTATGTAGACTGAAAAGTTCTCTTATCGGAAAAGATAAAATTTTGCGAAGAAAAATCATTTTCTGGTAAATATTGCATAGCAAACCCGATTCTTTGTTCCTTATCACATTTTTTAAAAGCGGTTTCGATACAGCTGCTCGATTTCTTAATTCGGAACATTGTCTTACTAGGCGTTGTGCAGTTCTAGATGAAGCAGGGAATCCTGTTATGTGCATAGCGGATACTACAGTTTCAAATGGATTTTGCCTTAAATACTCCACCAAATTTCGGACTTCTTCATTTGATGCTTTTCTATTATTTATACCAGACCCAACAGACCTTTCAAGTGTTTGATGATAGCGAAATTTATTTACAATTCCTTAAACAGTACAGTAGTAAGAAAGCTTCTAAGCATATTTCCGGATTTGAAAGCTGTTTTCATATTATAGTTTTTAGTTATCATTCTAAGAATTATAATTTAGTTTACGCTTAAAAACGGTTAGAGATAAGAACTAACCGAAACGTTGTGTTAAGTAATAAAATAAAGACAATGGAAGTCCCACAAGGTAATTTTTTGATATTAAGCTGAGAGATATTGAATTAATTTATATTATACCTACAATGAACTACATTTATCACATGAACTCATGTTTGCAAATGTAGTGTTACTATTTCGCAATATTTATATTTTAGGTATGTTTCAGGTACCAATATTTGTTTTTTTTCTGATTCACTTGTCCTAAAGGATTAGGTATAATATTAATATACTGGACAATTTTTATTTCAGTCAATATTTTAATCTTAACAACAAGTGATAACCATGAAGATCCTTCTAGCTTGCTTTTTGATAGTTGCTGTTAATGCAATTTCTTTGGAGGAGCAACAAAAATATTTCCGGGCCTTTAAGGTAAAATGGTTTTTTGCATTAGTTAAATTTCTTCGCATTAAAAATTTAACTTTTATAAATATCATCAATAATATATCCTTTTTGTATATCTAGTCAGCATATAATAAGGTTTACGAAACTGAAGCCGAGGAAACAAAACGTTTTAACATCTTCATCAACAAACTTCGCATTATTGAAGAACACAATATTCTCTATGACCTTGGCTTAGTATCTTACAAACAAGGTGAGTTAGTTCTTCATAATTTTGCATGAATACTGTGTACATGGTGCCTCGACAACCGATAAAACTTGACAACTTGTCTTTATGTTATGATATGTAAATAAAGAAATATTTTATTTATATCTTCAAAATGCAACATTGAGCTGCTATTTTAAATCTGTAAAAGTTTAAGACCTTATTTAATTATATTATACTAAATTTAATATAAACAATTTAATCTTCTTCTTTTTTTGGAATCTAATTAATTTTGAAACTTCATTTTAGGAATAAACCCGTTTAGTGACACAACCGCTGAAGAACGTACAGCAACGCTTACTTTAAGAGTAGCACCTGGATCACATTTGAATGTCACTTCACATGTTAGAAGCGGTCGTGCAATTCCTGACTTTGTTGACTGGAGAAGTAAAGGTCAAGTTACTCAAGTTAAATATCAAGGAGGGTGTTCAGGTTGCTGGGCTTTTTCTTTGGCAAGTTAATAGTAGCAGTATAGTAGTAGTAGTATTTTTTTTTTATAGAGGATTAGGAATCTTCAAAAGACCTTACAGACGGGGTGATCTTATGTGCCTGTAGTGTGTCGGATTCATGCCCTTTTGAGGGTCATGCTAACCGACTAAACCCTTCCCTCTTTTTGCCGCCTACTCCTATCCGGGACTACCATTGCTGGGTATACTTCGGTGTAGGAGCTTTTTCTTGCCTATGGTCTATTATTTAATTTTTGTTGTTCGTTTCTTTCTCATTCTTTGTCTTTCATTATTTTCCCTATCATGTTCTAAATAATTACCCACTTTTCTTAGTAGTAGTAGTAGTAGTAGTAGTAAGTGAGGCTTAGTACCCTGGCAAGTAGTCCAACGCGATCCTATTTGCCCTTTTTTAACCTTCCCGATTTCGTTATAAAAGCATTTTCAAACGTGAGCAATAACTTTCCCTCTTCTGAGAACCGCCGAGTCAAAACGCTGATGTCTTAGTATCCCCAGAGCCCCCACATGTCCCTAGAAAGTGCAGTAGTGTATCCTATTCTTTGTAACATCCAGGACAAATTGAGTCCTTCTTCACGCCAATCAGCCTCATATGTTTTCTCAGCCGATAGTACCGATTCAAAATTACTATTAATGGTTTTGGGGCCCTCCAAGTTAACAATAGTAATTTACTATTATGGATATGCGTCATCCAATAAAAATTAAATACATATTTTTAGCAACAGTGTAATAAAAATACTTTTATATTTAAACAGACTGGTTCAACTGAAGCCGCCAATTTTCGCAAATCAGGAAAACTTGTCTCACTGTCTGAACAGCAGTTGATTGATTGCACAACTAGCATCAATAATGGATGCAAAGGTGGAGAATTAATGGCCGACACATTCCCATACATTCAACAAAATGGTCTTCAATCCGAAGAAAGCTACCCTTTTACTGGTAATTAGAAAATTATTGTATGTACCATTTTCCCAAAAGTTCCTTTAAGAGAGTCTGAAGAAATAGTGAGACTAGATCGTCTCGAAAAAGGCTTGACAGTGAGATCGTAAAAAAGAATTACTTTTATATTAGCGATAAGTCCCTTGCGATTAAGATAAAGTATTTTAACTCAATTCCAAAAATCGAAGTTGTAGATTTCCACTTTTAATACCTAGGTACACTTAAGGATCATTTAAAGGATTTCTTTATTACAGCAAGAGATGACCGTTGCAAATACAATGCTTCTAAAGTTGTAACAAAAATATCTTACTTCGCGCGCATCATTCAAGATGAAGAAGCACTCCTGGAAGCTATAGCGAACGTAGGACCAGTTTCTGTTGCTATGGATGCTGGACACCTCATAGATTATCATTCTGGTAAATTTATACCATAATAACATTCCCCATTTAATAAAATAAATATATAATTAATAATAATTTCTTTCTCAATAAAAAAGAAAAAAATAGGTATTGATATAAGTCACAACATAAACTTACAGAGTTTAGAAAAAATAAAGAGCACTACTACATATAGTAATTTAGATTAACATTATTATTAGGTAAACACTTTTAAAAAACTACCCATAAACTTAAAGTGAATTGTTTCAATAGGAATCTACGAAGACAAATGGTGTTCTCCTGAAACCTTAAACCATGCTGTTCTCATTGTTGGATATGGGTCAGAAAAGGGAAAGGACTTTTGGATTGTTAAGAACTCTTGGGGAACTAAATTCGGTGAACAAGGATTTTTTAGAATTTTACGTGGACAAAATGCATGTGGCATTGCTGAACATGCTGTATACCCAATAATTGTTTAACTTAAAATGTAAATGTTTATCTAAGATTTTTCAAACTAATTGACCAGTTTAGATTTATCAATTAAGATTATTTTTAAAATAAAAATCCTTTATATAATCAAGATGTTTTATTTCTAGATAATAGAATTAATATACGAAACAAATTGAGCTTCCTAATTATAATGTTTCTCTTGAAATGGTTTCTTATTCCCATTTATATGAAGAACCCTAAAATAACCTTGTATTGTACATGCCCAAAAACATTAATAAGTAATATAAGAATTTTATTCAAATATTTAGTTGATCATTGTACTCTCTTACTTCTACAAAATTATTTATTTTTCAAGTAGATGCTATATTTTATTTTATATCAATTATTTATGTTTCTAAAGAAATTACAGTAAGTATATAATGTTGCCATTTAAAAAAAAAATTAGAACTTTACCTTGTTTTACATACAATTTAATTTTAGAATTAAATTTCATGTAAACCAAAGCACACTAGTCAAAAGAGAATGGTATTAGAATTATTTGTAAATCTTGCTTGTTTCCGCACTCAAAAAAGCGACTTTTCTCAAATTTGCGAATATATTTTGATAGGTTTGGATATGCAGGAGTATTAAGAAGATATCAGCGCGTGTTTTTGGAGAAAAATAAAACGGTTTAGTTAAAAATTGAATAATTACAGTCGATATAGTAAAACGTTAGATGAAAATATCTCTTGAAAAATCATAAATAATTTTTTTTGAGTCACAAAATATGTTTTCCCAGAGCGCGCTTACTATGCAAACTAAAGTTTGTTATCCGTTAATATAGTGGACCAAGAAAAAATTTAAAGTTATATACAGATACTTACTGACGTGTTTAAGTAAACCAGTGCGACGTAAAAAGCCAGTCAAAAAATGAAAATTTAAAAGCTTGCCGTTTTTTCCGTATTAAAGAAAAAGAAACGAAAAAATATCTTATTAATACAATCTGACGAGCTCAAAAAACACTAACTCCGAAGACAGACGATTCGCTGAGACCTGAGACCAAGGCTATGCTTGAATTATATGAACTGGTAAGGGGCAGCCAGTTATTAGATTTAAAAGAACCAAATTCAAAAATTTTAATTTATTTAAATATCTTAAGAACAAATTTTTATTCCAGAAAAGCAAGATTTATATTTCCATAATATTTTTTTTAGCTTTTTTAGCTTATTTAAATAGAACATAATAATGATTTTAGGTAAATACGTATAAGCCATCTTATAATTTGGTCCGATGGAGCTTGGGAAAATCCTGACACTTACTGGAATGCCACTGACTTTATTACATGGTTGTAAAATGAGAGTCCTGTCAAAGATTTTGTGATAACTAATGATAGATGGGGACAGGACATAACTTGTAAACATGGTGGATATTTTACTTGTAACGATAGATATAGTCCAAGTAAGTATTAGTGCTTAAAATAAACTATGTATGTTCTTGTAGATTTTTAACTAAGCACTATTATATGTAGGTATACCGATAGAAAAAGATATTTGTAATTTTGTTTCTGACTATTAGTTATTATATTCCGAAAATTTTTCATCACTTAGTTTGGTTTTAAGCTGAGTTGCAAGACAAGAAATGGGAAAATGCGATGAGTTTGGAACGAACGTCTTTTGCATATAGAAGAAATGCTAAATTCAAGGATTATTTGTCAATAGAAGAGTTACTGGCAATGTTAATATAAACTGTTGCATACGGAGCTAAATACTGATTAAATTATTAAGGATTGTATTATAAATTTTGAAATATTCCAATGGCACTTTGGATCCGAAACATAGAGCTTTTCCCCTTATAAAAAATACCATAAGCATGGTAAAAAATGATTTTATTATTGATTTTAGGAAATATTCTCATCAACATTGGTCCAGGACATGACGGAACAATCAACATGATTTTCCAAGATCGATTATTAGTTCTGGGTGAAGCTATTTACGAAAGCAAACCATGGCAAACTGCTCAGAAAGACTTTATGCCCTATAGTATTATCCTGGCCTAGTTCGCCAGACTTAAACATTCTAACTTTGGTTCAGCATATAAAGTTTTTAATACCAATAATACAACCATTGTCAGTTTACTTAGTTATAATGGTGAAAACTTAGAATGGACTACAGGTGATGAACTCGTTAGGATAACGCTGCCTGATATGGCTTATGTGACTACAAAACATGCATGGGTTCTGAAGATCGATTATCTGTAAACGATACCTTATTTGAATAATAAACAATAAATAAAATCCAATAAAAAAAATACTTTGAATTAAGAGTCTATACCATCGCTTTTACACGCAACATGTTGTCATTCCATTTACTCGAAACCCTCTCTAAACCTATCGAATTTATTATAAGATATATTTGTTTCAAAAAAATTACCTTGTCGGACTTCCATTGTCTTTATTTTGTTACTTAACACAACGTTTCGGTTAGTTAGTATCTCTCACCGTTTTCAAGTGGAAACTAAATTATAATTATAAGGCTACTATCTTCAATACTATCCATGTGCAATGAAGTTTGATGACTACCCCACGTGCTTATTGGAGTGTGAAGTTTGAGCTGTTGGTTTTGGACAAGAAGAGGCTTCCAGATATTTGGGATATCTATACTTAGTTTACTAAATATATGGGTATTTTAATTTATGTTTCTTTGAATTTTCGTTTGCTCCAGTGCTGTTCCGTGTCGAAAACCTCGGCTTCTGACCACTGTATATTATATTGGTTGGTCCATACATGTTCCGCTATACCTGATCTCGAAGTTTTACCTCTTTCAGCATGTTTCCGATGTTCTTTAACTCGTACGGGAAGAGGTCTTTTTGTTTCTCCAATGTACGATTCGCCACACTCGCAAGGGATTTGATAGATCCAATTTTTTTGTCTTTTCATTGGGGTTACTTTTGTAAGAAAGCTTCTAAGCGTATTTCCGGATTTGAAGGCTGTTTTGATATTATAGTTTTTGGTTATCCTTGTAATCTTTTCAGAAATCCCCTTGAATCGTACATTGGAGAAACAAAAATACCTCTTCCCGTACGAATTAACGAACATCTGAAACATACTCAAAGAGGTGAACTTCGAGATCTGATATAGCGGAACATGTATGGGTTAACCAATATACACCGAGGAAATTAGTTTACTAAATTTCTTTGCTGAGAAGAAATTAGTAAGAATGGCAACTTATTTAGTTAAAGTACTAAAAAAACGTGCAACTTATTGCCATATTGATAACTAAAAAAGTTTCTTGCTAAATAGTTTCTACTATCGATCTATTAGATACAACTTGAAATAATATTTAGTCTTACTGGTCACCAAATTTTCTAGTGGATTTAGCTATATCTCCATTAAATTCTACTCAGACGAAGTAGTATGTTTTACTACATTACCTAGTCGACGTACTCGAATACGTGACGAAACTTCACGAAACCACTATTTACACGTTATATAGCTTCGGCATGGAGGCATTAACATTTAGCTTTACACAGTATGGATACCGGCATTTTTTCTTTTTTGTTTGTGTCTTTATTATTTCATATTTAGTATTTGGGTAAGTTGAAAGTTAACAGCAAGTACCAACAGTGAATATACGGCTCCCTGTCGGGTGGCCCCTGCATTCTATTTGATCCTGGGATATTTTATAACTAATTATTCCTTTATTTCAGTATTAAAATGGAATTTAATTCAAACGATAGAGGCGACGCCATATTGTTATGTGTATTTTGGAGCTTGGAGCATACAGATTAATAAATATGTAAAAAATTTGGCGAACAACTATTTTCATAGTCCCACGAACGCTTGATGCACAGAATATTACAGCAAAGGCTTGATGTCATCCAGAAATTACAAAAATATTAATATTAGGTAAGTGCCAACTAATTTTCACTTTAGATGTGATTACAAAGGTGTTTTTTTGGTTAAGTAGCTTTTATAAATTCTGTACAATGGTGGATTTTTAAAGATTTCATATTTAAAATACAGATTTTGAATATTACAGCATAGTAAAGGAAAATAATTTTTTTTTAATTAATGAAAGTAAATTGAACAAACATCCTGTAGAAATTATTGCCAGTATCTTTTATATAGTGTTTTATACTTATTTGTTTTTGCGGAACTTTAATCTATACAAAACGTATTATAATAATAATATACGACTCTAACGTTTCAAAGCCAATTCTGTTCTCGCGATCAGAAGAGAAAACTGAAAAAAATATCTAAAAACGTATTTTTCACCTGTCACTGTGTCTAATTACAGAAAATCTATGGCCTGTCAATTAAAAAAAATCTTCTCAGTTAAGAGGTTGCACAAAATAAATACTAGTGACAAAAATGTTAAAAATTTTAAAGTTTTTATAACCCAAGATATTTTAAATTTTGCACAGGGCGTCGGATGCATTGGACTTTGGCTAACAAAAACTACTAATAAACTTTTACTAGGTATACATTAATCAAACTCATTTTTTTAGACCTTTGATGCCCTAGAATTCTAGAAGAAAGAATAACAAAAACAACCATTTGATTTCAATGTGACATTGCAACTGTCAGGAAACTCCGTAGTGCAATTGATAGAACATTCGACTGGTATTCAAGGGGATCTGGATTTAAATCTAAGCGGATGCATAAAGTTTTTAAAATTTTGAAAACTGTGTCTTCACGTCACTAACAATTTTTCAGTTGTATTTTTTAGCTGAAGTTTTAAAACCAAAAAATATTTAAGCAAATGGTAGGTACCTAGGTACTATAAATTACTTCTTTAATCTATATGTACTAGATTTGTGATTGATCTTGTTATTGTTTAAGTTTGTTATTACTAAATTATTATTAAATAAATTCTATTGGAATAAAAATATTTACAAATTTACATCTATTTTTATTTTACCCCTTAAAACACAAAAAATTAAATGGTAAGGGCATTTTAACAAAAAAAAAATCTTCAAATTGCATTTTTAGCAAAATAAACTTTTAAGGTTAGCTATAAGACATATTAGCTTTTGCAAATACATTAATCTAACTTAAGTAAGATAATCGATTTATTGTTACAAATAAAAGTATGTACTACAGCAAAAGAATAAGTTTAAATAGCATGGTAAGGATACTAAATACAACTAATGCATTTAGTTTATTCTACTAAATGCCTTCCTATTTTTAACAGGTAATATATTAAAACTACTAAATACTTTTAGCTAGCGCAATCAAAGTTTATAGTAGCTCCAACTATTCAGAAAACAGCAAGTATTTTTAGTTGCAACCAATAGATAATTCTAACAAAATAGATTTAGTAAAATTAGCAAGTCATATAACCTGGGGCGTATTTTACTACAGATTTTAGTTCGGTTAACTAAATATTGAGTTATTTTAACTAAATTTTTTCTCGGTGTAATATACATTGGTCAGAAGCCAAGGTTTTGGATATGGAACAGCACTGGAGAAAACGAAAATTCAAAGCAGCTTCATGAATTAAAATACCCATATATTTAGTAAACCAAGTATATCCAATATCTAGAAGCCTCTTCTTGTCCAAAACTTCACACTCCAATAAGCACGTAGGCGGAGTCATCAAGCTTCATTGCACATGAATAGTATTTAAGACAATAGACTTAGAATTATAATTTTAATTTAGTTACACTTGAAAACGGTTAGAGATACTAACTAACAGAAACCTTGCGTTAAATAACAAAATAAAGGCAGTGGAAGTCCGACAAGGCACTTTTTTTGATATTACTTCATGGTCTACCACCTGAAAACAAACACATATATTTGTTTCTTTGGAAATAATAAAATTATTTTTGTATATGTATTTGACTCCTAAAGTCCAAACGATGTTTGTATCACAGAATATTAGTTGGCTGTGAGTTCTCTGGTTTGTATTGCAACAGATTTTTAATTTGGTCATTTCTTTGGAAGATAATAATTTTTAAAATAGGCCTATTCATACTAACACAAATTATAGCATATATTATTTAAAAACGTAAAACCAATAAACCTCGCTTCGCGGAAAAACCCATGTTGTTATTGTGGCTCTTTATTTTATCGAAAATATTACTTTGAACTATTTTTTCAAGTATTTTGCCAAATATACATAATTTGCTTATAGGCCTGTAACTTTTTTTTTAATTATGTGACATGATATTTAAGGTCCGCCTTAAATATCATGTGATATTCAATTTATTATTGCTTAAGGTGGGAGTATCAACGTGCTTTGCAACAATTATTTATTTTTTCTAGCTTTTACATAAAATTTAAATAAAATAATATCGACTGCATATAGGTACTAATAAGTCATGTATCAATTAAATATCAAGGAAGTACATTGTTTTTTCACTATACAATTCTCCCAAAATTAGCAACAAAATAAATTGATATTTTTGTAATATGTCAGATATTACTTAAATAATGTGCCGATGATATTGATTTTATTTAATTGTTAAGGCCAATCCGTTCCTATGCACTTTCACACTGCATTTTAAGCCCTAAATTAAAATTGCATTCAATTTGGGATTCACATTTATGTATTTCAGCTTAAGTGAAAGTTGCAACGTTGTTCACCTTTGAAATAAAACAATTTCTAATTATTAGCAGACCCCAATGCGATTTTGAAAAAAATAAACGAGATTTCTGTCAGTTTTAACTATAATATGCGGCGTTTTTCAGCTGCTTTTTAAGTTTGGGGACGACTTAACTGGAGCAAAGACTCCGTTATTACACAACCCATTTGTAATCTGTCAAATTGCACCAAATTAAAACAAAAAATTACCAACAACCAAATTTCAAATTTAAAAAATCAGTAATGTGGACATATCAGGACTTTGATGTATATGCGTTAAAAAATCATAAAATCAGCTGTTGCAACCATGATTCAAAAATGCAGGGTAAATGCGTAGGTGCGGATGGGCTGTTAGTTAATAAAATAATAAACTAAAAAAAACAAGGCAAAATAAGTTATAGGTTGGCAATAGATTGAATGACGTTGAAGATTCTACCATAAACCGGTTTTTAAGAGGGAATAAGAGTGTCTGTCTACTAATTATAACTCGCCATTGTTATTATCTAAAATTTGTTCAATAAGTAATTTTCCACATATTATCAATTACAAAAAAAAACGTATTCATTCAAACGGAAATTTGTACTTAAAAAATTTGAATTAAACTTATCAATAATTAATTATGATAACCTAATAATTATATTTTATCAGATGAGTTGGGTAAGAATTACGACAATATTTTTACAATAATTATTTATTAATAAAGAAAAGGCGTATATTTTTACTAGTCCTCCACTAAACCAAGCCTTATATTCCTAATATGAAACATACTGATCGAAATTCAGATGTAAGCATCCATTTTCAGATAGTAGAATTTTAATTTTCATAAGAAAAGTGTTTAAATACTGTTTGGATATATATTATCTATCTATCTATCTTATATAGCCTTACAAAAAAACTAGCATCCTCTACCTTTGTCCCGCGGAGATTAAAAATTTCAGTTAATCCATCCACCCTTTTAACTGTTTATTTCGCACTGTCTCATTCTCACTTGAGTTATGGTGTCATGTTGTGGGGCAATTCTTCATCGGCCATTAAAGTCTTTAGACAGCAGAAAAAAGCTGTTCGTGTGATTGCCGATGCTGGTTACTTTGACCACTGTCAGCCCCTTTATAAGATGTTTGGAATTATGCCTCTACCTTCTCTATTTATATTCTATCAACTGCTCGAAATTCATAAAAACAAGATTAGTGTTTCCTTAAATTCCAATTTTCATAACTACTCAACTATAGGCTCTGACTTAATCAAACCTAAAAAGTTTTGCTACAAGAAGGCCAAGGATAATTCTATTATATCTCCTTGTATAATGCACTGTCTTTGTCTTGAACTTTTGTTTACTGGCCGAAATAAAAAGTTTCATTTTGTTTGGACTATCTTATTGTATGGATCTCAATCGACATAATATAATGTTTCGACTCGAGTCTGGTTTATCATCAGGGCCAGATTATACTTTGAAAATTACATGAACCCAACAATAGTCTTCAGGCAATAACATTGATAATAACGGTTGGTATCAATTAACTATCGTTATTTTTAGCATTTTTTAACACGAGTTTCCAAAATCATGACCATCGTAATCTCGAACGTTAATATTAGAATAATAGTATAATTAAAATTTAACACTTTTACATATATTGGATGCGTGTAGTAATAAAATGGATTTTAGTACTATTGTATTTTTTATTATTCTAACCCATATGTATATATACCTACCACCACTATCTTGTTACTTCAACTTTAGTAACTAGTTATAAAATAGATCAGGTAAGATGGTTCTTTATTAATGGGAATTTATCTAGAGAATTGTAGTCTTGTGCTCTACCATCGACTGCTTCATTATTTTGCTTTAAGCAGTTGCATTTATTTGTAACAGTAGGTACCTTTACTCCGAAAATTACGAACAATATTCGGGACTGTTAGTTGTCTTGCTTGGAATGGGTCTGTCAGGAAATATTACATGGCAGAGAACATTAATTTCGGATACGTTTCGATAACTATTTTTCATGTAATGTAATTGTTATTTTGTCTTGAATACTGTACAACATGTTGACACAAATAAAAATAAAATGTTCAGTAATATTTGACAATATCATAATTATTACTGGTGGTTTCACAGCCATATTTAATTTTTAGGAATTTTTCGAAGGGTTTTTTTCTAAATAATTCTTAATTGTCTTATTATACAATAATAAAATTTATTGTGCAAGTCTACCATACAAGGGCCTTAAAAAAAGTCTAATGCAATTTTTATGTAAAATTAATAGGGGAACCATTATTTAGGAGTAAAAAAATTTACATGATATTACCCATGGACTCTGGCGATGTACAGTTAACGACATATAAATTCGTACACTCCACCCATACATAATTCAATTACAAAAAAATTTAGTTAAACGGGTTTCTTCTCACCTTGCTGCGTATACCTGGATAGAACACCAGTTATATACATAGCTGTAAATTATTGTATGTACGATTTTTTACCATAAGTAATAATGGTTATTTCTAAATATTTTTGTGTTTAAATTACAGCCGCGAAATAAGCAAATTATAAAATAATACCAGGAAAACTACAAAAGTATAAAACCCAAAAGGGTACATTTATTAACAAACAAGAAACAAAATACTAATATTTAATTGGATTCTAACACTAATCGTAATCTTCTTGACATTGGCAAAATAATACATCTGGTGTAATCCGGAGTTAGCCCTTCCCAAATTTCTTCTATTTTATCAAATAACTCTATTTCATTCTGTGGTACATTTTTTTACCATCAATCCCCAAACATTTTCAACTGGATTTAAATCAGGCCTTCTTGAGCACCAAGGCAGACATGTTACGTTGTTTTATCTCAACCAGTTTCCTATATTTCTTGCAGTATGCACAGGGCAGTTATCCTGCTGAAATATAAAGGTATTTCCTTTAAAAACTATCGCTGCAAATGGAAGAAAAACATTTTCCAAAATCTGAAGATATATATTACTGTTTAGTATTCCACCAATATTCCAGCACACACCTGCACCGTAAAGACTTATCCATGCCCAAACATTAACAGAGAAACGTCCACTGGTTTGCTTTTTTTGAGTATACTTCTCATCATATCGGGAATTTGGTGGTCTATATACTCGAGTCCTTCCATTATTTGTATACTGAAAAGTTTTCTTATCGGAAAAGATAACATTTTGCCAAGAAAAAATATTTTCTGGTAAATATTGCATAGCAAACCCAATCCTTTGTTCCTTATCACATTTTTTAAAAACGGTTTGAATGCAGCTGCTCGATTTCTTAATTTGGAACATTGTCTTACTCGGCGTTGCGCAGTTCTAGATGAAGCAGGGAATCCTGTTATGTGCATTGCATAGCGGTTACTGCAATTTCAAATGGATTTTGCCCTAAATACTCCACCAAATTTCGGTCTTCTTCATTTGATGATTTTCTATTATAACCAGACCCAACAGACCTTTCAAGTGTTTAATGATAGCGCGATTTTTTTACAATTCCTTGAACAGTAGGTACTTCTAGGTAGGTACTGCTGATCAGCTATTTTTCCATAAGACCACCCTATTTCTACTAAACATATTATAATTCTTGCTTTTTCAATATTACTTAAATGATGCATTGTTAAATCAAATAAGATAATGACAATACTTTGACAGATATCATGATAACAATTACCACGTTACAAAGGTAATTAAAGTAAAAAAGTTGCATTTACAGTGTCACAGTTTACTGTACGAAATTATCTGTCGTCAACTGTACCTACTGTACCACCCGTATATGAATTTTTGGTTTTCTAATTTTCTTCAGTTATGTCCGTAATGGACACATACGTTATTTTGGCGTCCTTGCTTACTCCTTTGCAAAAGTTAGTATATCTCAACGAATTTGGAATTCCGTGATCTATGATATTCATGTATACACACACATTCCTGTTCCCTAACATTAGTATTTTCCCTTTTTTTTAAATTATTAATAATTCTTTTTAACTAACTCTCAGTTGGTATTATTGGGATTTTTCTATACAGAACAATGACCCTAAAGTTCCTAAGGTATTAATAATATAAATATATATAGTCCGTAAACCTATTTCCCAAAATGAAGGCCCTATCTCTAAATCCTAATTTAGAAAATATTCTCCGCATTAGAAATCGAATTTTGAGTGTTGCAAACTTAAATGTGTTTGAATCATTATCATTACGAGTAATTATTAAGATCAGATAGAAAAACAATGCTTTTAAATATTAATTTTTAAAAACAAAACTCTTGAAGCAACTTGTGAAACTTAACCTTTGTAGTTTTATGGAAATATAGGTAGAATGAAACAGGACTTTATTATAGTTTATTATATTATAGCAAAATAGTTTTAAACTATTTACGGCCTTCTATATCCTATCTCAGTCATGATCTATGGTTATGTCTTTTTGCCTATACTATTTTTGACTGTTTCCTCTCTTTCCTGTCTGTACTTTTTTCTTATTTTATAGTTTGGATTGGAAATATGGAGATATATTTTATTGCTTGTCTCTTAATTAGTCCCCCATTCTTAATAAAAATTTATTTTAATAATAATAATATATTAACGGATTCGGCTAATAATTAAAAACTCAATATATACAGCGTGCCTCAGGGTGACGGTTCATTAAAATATTTCGGAAAATAATGATAATGATGAAATGAATGATAATGAATAAATCTGAATCCCGCCAGGTTATACCTGAAGTTGTCTCAAAACAAACACTAAAAAATTTTACTTTAAAGTATTTTCAATGCGTTAAAACACTGTGTCAAAAATAAACCTGTCAAAAATCAGGTTTGTAAAGTTAAATGTAGAGGGATGACAATGTCTGTGTCATGATCATTCATTGTTACAGGATATATCATGTAAGGGATCATTGAAATTTCACGGTATTAGATAAATATGAGAAATATACATTTTATCAATTGTTTTAGAACCTGTTATGAATTGTATGTCATTCAAAAGTTGGAGCAGACAAAATATTTAAATAATAAGTTAATCTTTAAAGTGTCTATGTTTACATAAAGTATTTTCGCGACAAGGACTTTTTTTAATTAATGGCCAAAATATTGGTCTATTTTCGTACAAGTTTTATTAAGTATCTCATAAAATCTTTCATTAATAAATTTTGAATATTATTTAAATTAATTTGTTACCTTTGCTATGAGATTCAATGAATTTCGAGAACTAGGCTTGTTTTTGAATCCAATATTAAATTAGAAATGTTTAAACGTCGCATATGAGAGTATTGTAGAATACTAAAATTTCAAATTAGTGCTAGAACTGTCATAAAATAATATTAAAGTTAGAATATATAATCAAAAAAAAATTGTTGGCCTGTACAATAATAGACATTAATATTATTTTCCAATTTGTTCTGCGAATGGATTTCTATGCATTTACACAACAAAAATACCTGACTTGTCATAAATATAGAGCTTATATTAGGTACTGAAAATACCTATAAACCATAGTCGGCAAGAGGACAGTAGACTCCCGATTATCCGAAATGATGTGGACCTGACCGATTTCGGATAATCGAAATTTCGGATAATGCGGAGATTGAGGAAAATCATTAACTATAGGAAAGGTAACTATTATATATCTATGTACCTTGATAGATGTACCTGCATACATAACAAATTTTAATACTTATGTACAGGGTTTTTCCGTATATTTTGGAGCACCCCTGGAGCTTTTTTTTGAAGACCTAGAAAAAACTTTAAATTACCAAAGTTGCATGATTTCATCTGAACTGCCAGAATTTGTTATCGGACAAAACAAATGAACATCGTAAATTTGTTTAATAAGGCTAATGTCGATTTTTTTAAATGGAACACCCTGTATATTAATTTTTTTTTAACTCCTCACTCTTTTCTGATTCCAAATATGTATATATGTTATACGTTTACTTTAGTCGTTTAGGCAAAATTGCATTTTAAAATATTGATGATTAGAAAATCTATATTGGTGTGAGGAAAACATGCTAGAACATAATGCTTATTCAGTAACAATAATTAATATAAATAATGATAATAATTTATGAAACAAACATATAACATATATACATATTTGGAATCAGAAAAGAGTGAGGAGTTAAAAAAAAAATAATATACAGGGTGTTCCATTTAAAAAAATCGACATTGGCATTATTAACCAAATTTACGATGTTCATTTGTTTTGTCCGATAACAAATTCTGACAGTTCAGGAGAAATCATGCAACTTTGGTAATTTAAAGTTTTTTCTAGGTCTTCAAATAAAAGCTCCAGGGGTGCTCCAAAATATACGGAAAAACCCTGTATGTACTGGCTGGTCAAATAAGCGAGGACGTCGGCTTTATCTCGGAAACCATTAATCGTACAACTTTCGGAAAGATTTTTTTATGAGTAAAGTGGTCAAGAGAAATTGCTGGAAATTACTTTCAAGTTCCTCATTTTGCCGCAAGGGGGCACAACTAAAAATTGTTTTTTTAAAATTCTTAATTCCCATATTAAGGTAAAACTCTGATTACATCATTGGAAAGCTTAGACAATTTTGCATCCTTTTGGTTTAAGGCTCATTGGCGTACCGACGTTGATAAGAGTGGGAGAAGCTATTGAAAGTGTAAACATTAAAATCGCTGTAACTTCTAAACGACTTATCCGATTTTACTAAATTTAAGCTTGTTTGGAAGAAAAAGGTAAGAACCTTCAATTGTCGTATCCAATGGTACAAGATAGTTTTTAATAAAATTGCTAGAGGGCGCAATTTGTAATAAAAACAGTTTTTTCGATTTTATCCCGAAAATTCAAATCATACGGTATAACTTTGACATCATAATCGAAAAGTAGATGAAATTTGCAAGAAAAGATGTGAGGACCGCAGTTGGATATATTTGTTCGTTTCAGAGTTATTGCCAAAACAATAATTTTTAATACAAATTGCGCCCTCTAGCATTTTTGTAGAAACTATCGTGTACTATTAGATACGACAATTGAAGGTTCTTCCAAATAAGCTTAAAGTAAGTAAAATCGGATAAGTCGTTTAGAAGTTACAGCGATTTTACTGTTTACACTTTCAATAGCTTCTCCCACTCTTATCAAGTGAAAGTGTAAACATTAAAATCGCTGTAACTTCTAAACGACTTAACCGATTTTACTAAATTTAAGCTTGTTTGAAAGAGAAAGGTATGTACCTTCAATTGTCGTATCCAATGGTACAAGATAGTTTCTAATAAAATTGCTAGAGGGCGCAATTTGTATTTAAAATTATTGTTTTGGCAATAACTCTGAAACGAACAAAGATATCGAACTGCGGTCTTCACATCTTTTCTTGCAAATTTTATCTACTTTTCGATTATAATGTCATAGTTATACCGTATGGTTTGAATTTTCGGGATAAAATCGAAAAAACTGTTATTATTACAATTTGCGCCCTCTAAGAATTTTATTAAACACTATCGTGTACTGTTGGATATGGCAATTGAAGATGCTTATTTTCCCCTTCCAAACAAGCTTAAATTTAGTAAAATCGGATAAGCCGTTTAGAAGTTACAGCGATTTTAATGTTTACACTTTCAATAGCTTCTCCCACTCTTATCAAGGTTGGTACGCCAATGCGCTTTAAACCAAAATGATGCAGAATTGTCTAAGCTTTCCAATGATGTAATCAGAGTTATACCTTAATATGGGAATTTTCGGAGAAATTTAGAATTTAAAAAAACAATTTTTAATTGTGCCCCCTTGCGGCGAAATAAGGAACTTAAAAGTAATTTCCAGCAATTTCTCTTGAAACTCATAAAAAAATCTCTCCGAAAGTTGTACGATTAACGGTTTCCGAGATAAAGCCGACGTCCTCGCTTATTTGACCACCCGGTACATTAGTATGTATTCATATTCATAAATTCACGAAAGAGGTAATTGATACTTGTTTTTATTTTAAAGTCTGTCGATTTTTGGTCGCAACAACAAAACCAACAAAACATTTCTTAGAAATTTCGGATAATGCGGAGGATTAGCAAGAATCATTTCGGATAATCCGGTTCATGGGTCGTTTCGGATAATGCGGAGTTCGCATAATCGGGTTTCGGATAATCGGGAGTCTACTGTAATTGGAAAATATTGTTTATTATATTAGACTAAATTTATACAGAAAATTATAGTACTTACCACAAAGCGGATACATACACTGACAGCCACCCCTTTTCCTAGGGGGGAGCTGCTCCAGTGGTGGTCCCAAGGGGGAGCTTTGGGGGCTGAAGCCCCCCCCCCCCCATGAGCCAGTTTAAAACGCATGTAATAAAAATAACTTGCAACTAAATCCACTTATTTTATTTGCTGCTGCCTTATATGTACATACATATATTAGAAGTCTTTGGTTTTAACCCAAATGTAAATAGACTAAATAGTGTGATTGTTTTATGATGATTCATGTGTTAAGTGGATGCGCTTCTTTTGGTTCTTTTTGTGCATTATTTCATAGTGTATGTTCTTATTTTATTAAAATAAACTCGATTGAAAATGAAGAGAAGTTGCGAAGATATCTGACATTTCTTTAAAAAGAGTGTGAAGGTTGATAATCCTAGTTCAAGTGCGGGTTCTAGTTGTTACGCTAGTTCTAGTTCTACAGAATGTACAAGAAAGCCAGAGTCTGAATTAAATAAAACTGTGTCTGCCAGTGGCGTATATAAGGAGGGGTTTAGGGGGTCCGGACCCCCCCCCCCTCCCCCATTGACGCCAAAGCCACGTGACGCTCATCTTATCATCATCATCTGGCAGTGCAAATAGATTCCGAAGAAATTATAGATAAGTTAGCAATAAGACGTAAAAGATTTAGTTTAATAGTAAATGTAAATTAATGTTCTCATTTTGATTATATTAGCTTTTAATTTAAAGTCAAACTGAATGCCAAAGTCGATGCCAAACTTAATTATAATCTTTGATTCAAATATAAAACATAATACTGTAGATTCAGCTTTTGATTAAACCATCACCATGTCAATTCAGCTCCGACTCCAATACCTGCTCAAAAGTAGAAATTCTCTGAAAGATAGGTAAAAATATTAAACCCCCCTTCTAAACGCACCGGGTTGTTTTTGTAACTTTCTTGAGGATTTTGTGTTGTGTTTTCTACTTTTCCCACTTTAAAACTAAGCACCTTGATTCAAAAAGGGGCGTGGCACCCAAAAAAAATTTCGCCTGCGGCGCAATTTTTTTTACACCTTCTGCGCTATTTTCTCTTATCCGCGCCTGACAGTATCAGACTCCCCCCTCTGCAGTAAGCGACCAAGCCCCCCCCCTCTTAAAAATCCTGGGACCGCCACTGAGCTGCTCGCTCCTAATTTAATGCCAATATTAAAAAGCTATATCTCAAAAACGGCAACTCTCAGAAAGTTGAAATTTCGGAGACCCTTATACTAGATTGCACCAAGGTTTTTAACAATAATTACCTAATCAGGTAACTTTGACTGTGACAGTAATGATATTGACAAACATAATTTACTCACAATCAAAGTGGCTCGGTTAGCTTTTGTACAGTGATGTTGGGTTGTCAAAGGATTTATAATTAACTATCCAGCAACTTTGACGGTGACATAAGTGACATTGGCAGACATTATTTACTCACAATCAAAGCTCCTGATTCGAAAGTCAAAAATTACGCTAACCGGGGCGTTTTGATTATGTGCAAAAAATGCCTGCCAATGGCACTTGTACCACCGTCAAAGTTGCTGGTTAGTTAATTATTATTAAAAACCTTTGTGCAATCCAATGTAGGTTTCGTATACGTTTGTACAAGTTTTTACAGGTTTGGGCAATTTTTAGCCGATTTGTACAAGTTTTCACCAGTTTTTACACGTTTGTACATATTTGTATAAGCTTGTACAAACGTGTAAAAGACCGTACAACCTTGTACACAATTGTACAATCTTGTACAGAATTTTACAAACGTGTACACGCTTGAATAAACGTGTAAGACTTGTACAAACTTGTACAGACTGGTTTAAGTACAAATTTGTATTTACTTGTACAACATTGTATAATTGCGTCCAAGCTTCTACAAAACTCGAATTATTACAAATTCATAATTACACTAAGCTTGTTGCTTTATGAGTAATTATAATTACGCCTATTGCATGGCATAGCATAATGCATTTACTATCATAGATATTATTTTCCTATTATTAAATGATTTTTGATAAACTAATAGAAGCTGAGAGATGTTTCTTTGCAAGCGGTAGAAAATGAAGTAATATCAAAGAAATGACCTTATCGGACTTCCATTGTCTTTATTTTGTTACTTAACACAACGTTTCGGTTAGTTAGTATCTCTAACCGTTTTCAAGTGTAAACTAAATTATAATTCTAAGGCTACTGTCTTAAATACTGTCCATGTGCAATGAAGCTGGATGACTCCGCCAAGTGCTTATTGGAGTGTGAAGTTTGAGCTGTTGGTTTTGGACAAGAAGATATTGGGGATATGTACTGAGGTTTACTAAATATATGGGTATTTTGATTCATGAAAGCGGCTTCCTTGAATTTTCGTTTTCTCCAGTGCTGTTGCGTGTCCAGAACCTTGGCTTCTGACCACTGTAAATTTTGTTGGTTGGTCCAAACATGTTGCGCTATACCTTATCTCGAAGTTTCACGGCTTTGAGTATGTTTCAGATGTTCTTTAACTCGTACGGGAGGAGGTCTTTTTGTTTCTCCAATGTACGATTCGCCACACTCGCAAGGGATTTGATAGATACAATTTTTTTGTGTTTTCATTACGGGGGTATTTTACTTTTGTAAGAAAGCTTCTAAGCATATTTCTGGATTTGAAGGCTGTTTTAATATTATAGTTTTTGGTTATCCTTCTAAGAATTATTATTTAGTTTACACTTGAAAACGGTTAGAGATACAATGGAAGTCCGACAAGGTAATTTTTTTGATATTAAGCTGAGAGATGTTGAATTTATTTATATTATACCTACAATGAACTACATTTACCACATGAACTCATGATTGCAAAATGTAGTGTAACTATTTCGCAATATTTATATTTTATGTATGTTTCAGGTACCATATATTTGTATTTATTTCTGATTCACTATTCACTTGTCCTAAAGAATTACGTATAATATTAATATACTGGACCATTTTTATTTCAGTCAATATTTTAATCTTAACAACAAGTGATAACAATGAAGATTCTTCTAGCTTGCTTTTTGATAGTTGTTGTTAATGCAGTCCCTTTGAAGGAGCAACAAACATTATTCCAGGCCTTTAAGGTAAAATGTTTTTTCGCATTAGTTCAATTTCCTTGCATTAAAAATTTTACTTTTATAAATATCATCAATAATGTATCCTTTTTGTGTATCTAGTTAGAATATGGTAAGGTTTACGAAAATCAAGCCGAGGAAACAAAACGTTTTAACATCTTCATCGACAAACTTCGCATTTTTGAAGAACACAATATTCTCTATGACCTTGGCTTAGTATCTTACAAACAAGGTGAGTCAGTTCTTCATAATTTTGCATGTGTACTGTGTACATGGTGCCTTGACAACCAATAAAACTTGATAACTTGTCTTTGTGTAATGGTATGTAAATAAAGAAATATTTTATTTATATCTTCAAAATGCGACACAGAGAGCTGCTATTTGAATCTGTACCATTTAAAAAAATTGTTTAATTATATAATACTAAATTTAATATAGTAACAATTTAATCCTGTTTTTTTTTTGGATCTAATTAATTGTAAAACTTCTTTTTAGGAATAAACCAGTTTACTGACAGAACCAATGAAGAATTTAGAGCAACGCTGACTTTAAGATTAGCACCTGGATCACATTTGAATGTCACTTCACACGTTAGAACCGGTCGTCCAATTCCTGACTCTGTTGACTGGAGAAGTAAAGGTCAAGTTACTGAAGTTAAAAATCAAGGAACGTGTGGAGGTTGCTGGGCTTTTTCTCTGGCAAGTTGATAGTATCAGTAGTAGTAGTTGAGGCTCAGCAACCTGGCAAATAGACCAACGCGATTCTTGTTGCCCTTTTTTAACCTTCCCGATCTAGTAATAAAAGTATTTTTAAATGTGGGCAATAATTTTCCCTCTTCTGAGAATCTCCGAGTGAAAACGCTGATGTCTTAGTGTCCCCAGAGCCCCACATGTCCCCAGAAAGTGCAGTAGTGTATCCTATTCTTTGTGACACCCAGGACAAATTGAGTCCTTTTTCACGCCAATCAGCCTCATATATTTTCTCAACCCCGTAATAAAAATCTTTTTGTATTTAAACAGACTGGTTCAACTGAAGCCGCCTATTTCCGCAAATCAGGAAAACTTGTCTCACTGTCTGAACAGCAATTGATTGACTGCGCAAAATATAGGAATAATGGGTGTAATGGTGGATACCTTAATACCACATTCCCTTACATTGAAGAAAATGGTCTTCAATCTGAAGAAAGCTACCCTTTTACTGGTAATTAGAAAATTTTTGTATTTACCATTTTTCCAAAAGTTTTTTGAAGAGAGTCTCAAGAAATAGTGAGACTAGATCATCTCGACAAAGTCTTGAGAGTGAGATCGTAAAAAAAATACTTTTATATTAGTTCATAAGTCCCTTGTGATTAACATAAAGTATTTTAACTCAATTCCAAAAATCGAAGTTGTAGGTTTCCACTTTTAATATCTACAGTTAAGGATCATTTAAAGGATTTCTTTGTTACAGAAGAAGATGGCCGTTGCATATACGATGCTTCTAAAGTTGTAACAAAAATAACTAACTTCGTGTCCATCATTAAAGATGAAGATGCACTCCTGGATGCTGTTGCGAACGTAGGACCAGTCTCTGTTGCTATGGATGCTCGAAACCTCCCTTGTTATGATGGTGGTAAATTTACACCTTTCCCATTTAATAAAATATATATATAATTAATAATAATAATAATAATTTCTTTATTAATAAAAAAGAAAAAAATAAGTATTGATATAAGTCACAACATAAACTTACAGAGTTTAGAAAAAATAAAGAGCACTACCACAAATAGTTATTTAGGTTAACATTATTATTAGGTAAACACTTTTTCAAAACTACCAATGAACTTAAATTGAATTAATTTGAAGAAATAGTCCATACTTAAAGTGTAGTTGAAAGTATGAAAAGGAAAGAAAAACACGAAGTCTTCCTCCACAAAATTTTTTATTTTTGTTTTTATTGGCTCTTATTGCCTCTCCAAGTTCACCTGGATGATAAAATATTTTTTTTTTATTGTATGTATTGTTCAAGCCATAAAAATTGTTGCATGTTGCAAAGTCGAAAATGGGCCGAAACATGTATCTATTGGATCGTTAATACGATGACGACTGACGAATGACGACTCTTTCGTCATTGCACGTGAAAAGTTACAACAAAAATTTCTTGATTTCCTTATTTTAAAATGTTTAAATATGCTGTTAATTCAATTAACTGGAAATTAATATACGGTGGGGTTACTGATTCTAATTCAGTGCCCCAAACTATTTTTCCTGTTTGATACTCAAATTCATTATTATGATGCCTACAATGTTCATTTAACATATATATAAAAACACTTTTCAATGTGAAAATCTTTTGGACAACTTCTTTTTAGAAGTAATTTTCTTAACCCATTTTCCGCTTTTTGGTTTTTCTAGACCCCTTTATAAGTCTTTTCCACATACCCCGTATGTTTTTGACTTTCTTTCATTTTATTATCTTCAAAAATGCAATTTTATCGTTACAACTTTTAATGCCATAAAAGCTCCATTAAGGTTTGACGCCTACCACCTATTGTTTTCTCTTTTGCTACAACCATCAGCAACATACCTTCTGTCTCCTGATGATGAACATTTCTACGTTCGAAACATGTAGAGACCTTTTAAACTAAGAATTTTTATTCTATTAAATTTTGTGGAGGAAGACTTCGTGTTTTTCTTTCCTTTTCTTAAAATGAATTGTTTTATTAGGAATCTACGAAGACCAATGGTGTACTGCTGAATCCTTAAACCATGCTGTTCTCATTGTTGGATATGGGTCAGAAAATGGAAAGGACTTCTGGATTGTGAAGAACTCTTGGGGAACTAAATTCGGTGAACAAGGATATTTTAGAATTTTACGTGGACAAAATAAATGTGGCATTGCTGAAGAGGCTGATTACCCAATTGTTTAACTTAAAATGTGAATGTTTATCTAAGCTTTTCCAAACTAATTGACCCGTTTAGATTTATTAATTAAGATTATTTTTAAAACAAAAATCCTTTATATAATCAAGATGTTTTATTTCTAGATAATATTATAATCAATATACGAAACAAATTGAGCTCCCTATTCCTAATGTTTCTCTTAAAATGGTTTCTTTTTCCCATTTATATGAAGAACCCTACAATAACATTGTATTGTACATTCCCAAAAACATTAATAAGTAATAGAAAAATTATAATTAAACAATCGATCATCATTGTACCTTTATCTTACCTATTATTTATTTTTCAAGTAGATGCTATATTTTATTTCATATCAAGTATTTATGTTTCTAAAGAAATTAGAGTAGGTAAGTATATAATGTTGCCATTTAAAAAAAATTAGGACCTTACCTAGTTTTATATATTATTATAATAATTATAACAATGAAGATTTTTCTTGCTTGTTTCATGGTAGTCGCCGTTAGTTCATTCAGTTTGAAGGAACTAAAAGCAACATTTCGGGCCTTCAAGGTAAATACAGCCTATTATTTCTAATATTTGTGTTTATACCAGTCAAGGTAGATGATTGGTTAGTCAAAGTTGTTATACTGTTGTTACTATTGTTTTCTGCATTTGGTTGGCACACGGTAAAACTTACAGAAACCCAGCAGAGTCCCAGCTGAAGAAACGAAACGTTTTAACATTTTCATAGACAATCTTTGCGCCATCGAAAAACACAATACTCTCTACTCACAAGGTATTGTATCTGACAAACAAGGTCAGTCAAACAGTTTTAAATATGTAAGTAACTACCAACTTTAATAAGTAATGTACCTATTAGCTTAGTCGTACTTAACATAGCTAATAATATATTATTTAAAGTGGATCCAGTTATGTATCGGCTACAAAACAAACCTCCGTTTTTTAGGAGTAAATCAGTTCGCTGACTTTACCAAAGAGGAATTTAAAACTAGACTGACTCTAAAGGTCAGCGAACAAGCCCCAATTTAATGTCACCAAACACGTTAAAACCAAATTGGCAATTCCAGACTCAAGAGTCAAGTTTTCTTCATTTTAACTTAGACCGGATCCACTAAAGCCGCGTCGGGAGACCTTGTCTCCCTGTCTGAACAATAATTGGTTGACTATTCTACTGATATCAATGATGGATGCAATGGTGGACACCTTATCCTACTAATAAAGTTTAGGATAATTTTAAAATTTAACTGTTGCAACAACCGATGACGACTGTAAATATTCGGAATCTGATGTTGTAACCAAAATCTCTGGTTACAAATCCATCACTGCCAAAGGTGAAGAAGCTCTTCTTGATGCTGTTGCTAATGTTGGACCGGTATCTGTTGCTATGGATGCTACTTTCTTCGCTTGGTATCAATCTGGAGGGAAAATTAAAATATTTTAAAAATATAATGAAAAATCTTTAACATAATATGTAAATGCTTAACACTTTTAAAATATTTTGCATCCCTGTAGATTTAATAATAGTATTCTGGCTCTTCTGCTTTCAAATTTAGGGAACAATTTAACTCTCCTTCAAGGAAGTTTTAATATCAAGAATTGACAATAGTAACTTATAAAAAATCAGTTGCTGAATGGAATAATACAAGGTTTCAGTAGTTCAACTGGTTTTCTGTTAGTCTGCACGAAATTTTTTTTTGAAATTTCATTAATAGTTAACTCTTTAAAGGCACAGTTTGTTTTTACCATGAGTAGTAGAATCGCACCCACATTATGTTGTAGCGAAGTATATAGAAATTAAATAAACTTGCAGTATGAATATTCCCAATTCTATATTGTTATCTAAACAGGCTTATAAAGCTTTTTGAAGGAAATTTGTTATTAGGTATCTTCAGCGACAATTCGTGCTCTCCCGATGACTTAAAACACTCTGTCCTTATTGTTGGTTGTGCAACGGAAGATGGAAATTACTTTTAGATAATAGTAAAGAACTCTTGGGGATCAACTTTCAGCGACAAGGGATTCTTCAAAATTGTGCGTGGATAAAATGAATGTGGCATTGCTGAAGATACTATACCCAACGATTTAACTGATAATTATATGTAAAATATCTAGATCATATAATAACCATATTAAGGAATTTTAAATTTGTTTTTTATTTACCAAACCTTGGATTGTTTCAATAATTCTTTTTTAGTTGATAGGTTCTTTACAGCAATGTATAGACAATTAATCGATTAAAGCAATCACCAACATTCCGTTTATTAGCCAGATTAGCCTGCCATTTACTTTTACCATCTCATTTTTTCAACAAGATCGCTGGTCATAAATACGTATGTGCACCTAGGGCAAAATCTGGACTATATACCATATATATATATATCTGATTCTATAACTGATTAAAAGAAGATATTGATCGTTTAAGAAGAAGCATTTAGTTAATATAAGCAGAAAATAAATTTAAAAATATTTGGACGTATTATTGTTTTCAACATGGTTGAGGGTAGATTAGGAAATGCGGATTTTAGACCACCCTTAGAAACAGCCGAAAAAAAAAAACTACCTTTATCCATCTATCAAAAGCCATTAGCTTTGAGTATTTAACTAGGTATAAAGAGTCCGTCTCAGTATATAAGTGGTGGTAACTCCAAAATAATAAGTTAAAAAATTATATCTGCACTATTTGAGGATAGGCTAGAACAAGAGAATCCGTAGATCACATGTTGAGACGAACCTTTGGAATCATGGAATCAAAGTACAAGTGATGATCTTTGCTCCCTCACTACTTGATGTAAATCTAGGAGCAAAGTTCAATTATTCTATAATCTTTTCAAGTACAGACAAAAACTATTGCGTCTCATTAATTACAAAGACGATGTTTATATATACCTATATATATTATGTTAACAGCAATTTTTCCTTATTTCTATCCAAATCTTACTTAGGGTATTACTAAAATAATAAAAATGAAGGTTATTCTAGCTTCTTTGTTAATAGTTTTGGTTAGTGCATCGAATTTGGAAGAGCTCGAAATAAAATTCCAGGCTTACAAGGTAAAATTGTTAATTTTATTAATTAATAAAGGCTTCGGCTGGTTTTTTACAGATAAAATATGAGATATATAATATATAGGTTAGTTTTTATGCATAAAATATATTTGAAATCGATCAAAAAAATTTAGTGAAAAAGGCGGAGAAAACAATTATTCTAAAAATATTTGATCTGGACTGATCATGACTTGAAGCTAAAACTTTTTCCATTTAATGAAGAGCTTATTTAAAATTCTTGAATTGTATTTTTAGTATTACAATAAATTGTTCAGGTTCCTTTACTTTTTCTAGTTAACGCATGCCAAAACCTACAAAAACCAAGCCGAGGAAACTAAACGTTTTAGTATCTTCAAAGA
Source organism: Polydrusus pterygomalis (assembly GCA_963969555.1). Classification (NCBI taxonomy): domain Eukaryota; kingdom Metazoa; phylum Arthropoda; class Insecta; order Coleoptera; family Curculionidae; genus Polydrusus; species Polydrusus pterygomalis. The sequence continues at coordinate 12,299,130 of OZ018379.1, forward strand.
TAATATTCGTTCCATTGAGGAACACAATGTCCTCTATGCACAAGGCCTTGTATCTTACAAACAAGGTAATGTAAACACCGATCTGAAAACTTATTACAGCAGAGGAATAGTAATAGAGACCTAACGAATTCTATATGAACAAATACCACAACAATTTAGCTACAGTTTTATTAGCGTTAAAACCTTTCGATTTTTAGGGATCAATAAGTTCACCGACTGGACCAAAGAGGAATTTAGAGCCAAGCTTACTTTAAGTGCATCCACCAGGCCCCATTTTAATGCTGATAAATACGTTAAATCAGGACTTGCAATTCCTGACTCTGTTGACTGGAGAACTCAAGGTCAAGTAACCGAAATTAAAGATCAAGGCAATTGTGGATCTTGCTGGGCTTTCTCTGTAGTAAGTTTCTAAAATAAAGATAAACGGTGTCACAGATTAAACTATCTTTAAATTGACTGACAATAAATAATGTCTGGAAAACCAGCTTTAAGGTGAGTGAAGGTGGTAGATAGTGGATTTCTTTGTGCTAACATCTACATAGTTAAATAGCTTAAAATATGTCTTTAATATTTAGACCGGTTCCACCGAAGCAGCCTATTTCCGCAATTCCGGAGAACTGGTCTCTCTATCTGAACAACAATTGGTTGACTGCTCAACTGATATTAATGACGGATGCGGTGGTGGATACTTGGAAAGAACTTTTCCATATGTCGAAGAGTATGGTCTCCAAAGTGAGGAAAGCTACCCGTATACTGGTATGTTTAAAATTAAACTTTAAAAAAAATTTAAATCGGTATTTTTGAATAGATTTTTTTAGGCAATTTGGTATTTTTAAAGCTAATATCAAATAAGTTTAAATGTAATCTAAAAATTATTCTTACTAATACATTATTAAATTTTTGTTCAAAACTCTATATATAGTAGCTTTTATTACCCTTCCTCGGAATTCTTTAATTAAATTGATAAAATGTCAATTTATAGAAGATTTTGGATTTCAGGAACCGATGACGAATGCAAATATAACGAATCCCTTGTTGTAACCAAAGTATCTAGTTACACAGTCATTACTCCTAATGACGAGGAAGCTCTCCTTGATGCAGTAGCTCGAGTAGGGCCAGTATCTGTTGCTATGGATGCTACCTATCTATCTGCATACGAATTAGGTAAAAATGTATTTGATAATAATAAGGGCAAATATAGACAGTTTTTAAGATAAGATAGAGTAAAGTTACTTCGACAAAGTCGCCAGGATTATTTCAAAAATTATATGTTTTATTTGAGAACAATCGATAACTTTTAAAAAACAAGCTGATACCTGCAACTTTTCTCGTAATAACAATTCCTGTGTAATATTTCTAGATATGTGATCGTGATGCCAACCCTTTACTTATGTTCATGGTCTTATACAAAATGCACATGAAATACAATCAGAAGAAACTAGAAATTATTTTTATAATAAGGACTAACGGTGTAGGGGTCTAGTTGTCATTTTTTGCCATTGTTTTATCATGACTAGGTATTCCTTTTTTATCATCAAGCTTTTAATTATGACAATAACAGACAGACATGACGTAAATAGGCGAGATAAACTAAACGTTGGAAATTATTTTCTTAATTTTTCATTATAATGGCTGAAAATGTACCATGCCTTATTTTATATAAAGCATGATCTGGATAATCATTGTGAAAAACTTATACCGACTGTAATAAACCTTGATAAAATTAAATAGCACAGAAACCGTATTTCTGACTTCTTAAATGTCCGTTTGTATATAATATTTAAGTAATGTATTTACCATTACTCTTATCTTAAATCATATCCTTTTCATTATTAGGTATCTATGAAGATGATTGGTGCTCTCCAAGTGGTTTGAACCATGGCGTTCTTATTGTTGGGTATGGAACCGAGAACGACAAGCCTTTCTGGATTGTTAAAAACTCATGGGGAACTATTTTTGGTGAGGAAGGATACTTCAGAATTGTACGAGGACAGAATACATGTGGTATTGCTGTAGACACTGTATATCCAACTGTTTAGTTCGTTTAGTTATCTATTATAGTTATAGAATACTATTAATCTGAAGACTAGAGATAATTAATAGTTGCAACGTTGTGATTTAGAATAAATAAAGACGATGCAAGTTCGAAACTCTTCTATCATTGTGTTTTATAAAATATATTCATATTATAATTAACATTTTCGAATCGTTTATGCACACAACATTTCGAGTGTTAGCGATCGCCCTTCCCTTAACACGGCCACGGAATTTGTAATGCACTTAAATTCATAAAGAACCATCAAGTATCTTATACTAAATTTAAAATGTTTGCCACTGTCAGTATAATTTTGGTACCATATAGCTCTAACGGTCAAAGTTTAATCGAAATGAGTTGGTAATGTAGTATTATTAAAAGGCCTAATTTAGTTTTGCTTTTATTTTTATTACTTTATTTTTAACTTACTCTGTATCTCCAACAGCAATAAAAATCGCCTTGTAACGATATATATAATATAAATTTGTGAAAATGCATTAAAAACATGAAGTCTAAAGGCGGGAGATATTTTAAAAGTAAGTATTTGTATTTATTTCTTTTCCATGCCCATGTCCGAAAGGATTAGGTATATTATAAATATACAGGACAATTTTTATTTCAGTCAATATTACAATATTAACAACAAGTGATAACAATGAAGATTCTTCTAGCTTACTTTTTGATAGTTGTTGTCCCTTTGGAGGAGCAACAAACATTATTCCACGGCTTTAAGGTAAAATGTTTTTTCGCATTAGTTAAGTTTCCTTAGATTAAAAGGTATCTTCAGCGACAATTCAGGCTCTCCCGATGTCTTAAACCTTATTGTTGGTTATGGAACGGAAGATCGAAATGACTTTTGGATAGTAAAGAACTCGTGGGGATCAACTTTCAGCGACAAGGGATTCTTCAAAATTGTGAGTGGATAAAATGAATGTGGCATTGCTGAAGATACTGTATACCCAACGATTTAACTGAGAATTATATGTAAAATATTTAGATCATAATAATATAATAACCATATTAAGAAATTATAAAAAATATGTTTTTATTTACCAAACTTGAGATTATTTCAACAATTCTCTTTTAGTTAATAGGTTCTTTACAGCAATATATAGACAATGATTCGATTAAAGCCAATCACCAACATTCAGGGGCGGATGGGACACCTCGGACCGGCGCGGGAAGTCAATTGAAACGGTGCCGCGTCGTGTCGATCCAATATAAAAATGAAAAGACATAAATATGTATTTTTTCATCCACTTACGACATATTTTTTATAATAACTCTTAAATAAAAAAACACACTTCATTTTTTAACACGCTTTTTTTTTTTAATTATTAGCTTTATCTGTATGTTTGTATGTGTATGTATTGTAACCGACTTCTTTAAACCCGATTTTGACCCACTATAAACGGTCAGATTTAATTTAAATATTGTAGACTTATCAAGAACCGCTGACAATACAATTTTGACAGCTGTCAGGTATAAAACAAAGATGCGATTTTGACGAAACAAATTATGGAGTCGTATAGTATTCGATGCGGAGACTTCGGGAAAAATAAGCAAAAAATTCTCCTGTAAAAATTTGACAGCTGTCAATATGTCAAATCGTTTAAAAAATGATAATAATGAAAAAACTATAGGGTCGTATGTATATTGACGGTGGAAAGTTGAAAAAAATACGCAAAAAATTCTCTTGTCAAAATTTGACATCTCTCAATATGTCACGATTATTACAATAACCGATAGTAATAAAACAAACGTGGGGTCATATAGATATTGCCGCTAAGAATAGAGAAAAATTATAAAAAAAATTCCACCCGTAAAAATAAAATTTTGACAAATTTTTTTTTAAATTTTGAAAATTTTTGTCGTTTTTTAATTTCTTGCGAATAACTCCGTTATTGTGAGTTTGAGAGAAAAATGTTATGTATGTTTGTTTGTAACCAACTTCTTTGAACCCGATTCTGACCCACTTTAAATGGTCAGATTTAATTTAAATTTTGTAGACTTATCAAGAACCGCTGACAATACAATAATCTATTAATCTAGCTCAATCTACTTTAAAAAAATCATAACAATAACTCAAACTAAAAAATGAAAAATAAATATAGTTTAAAAAAACTAAAAAACACGCTTTAATATAATTAATCAAACTAAAAAGCGGAAAATAAATATAGTTTAAAATAATTCTTGAAATTCTTAATATAGGCAGAAAATAATAATGAACGATAAACTTTAGTATTATTATGAAAAAACCGTGGAGCGGTTTGTGCTATATTTTTCGTATGTCGAACACCCCATGCTTTTTTCACAGTAATACTAATGTTTATCGTTCATTATTATTTTCTGCCTATATTGAGAATTATTTTAAACTATAGTTATTTTCCGCTTTTTAGTTTGATTAATTATTAAAGCGTGTTTTTTTAGTTTTTTTAAACTATATTTATTACATTTAAAACACATTTAGGTGAAAAAAATATTTATTATTACTTTAATATAAAAATTAAATTAAAAATATTTAACATAAAGATAACATAAATAAATTTTGGTTTTTTGCTTTTTCGATTATTTTCAAAATTAATTCAAATTGTTAAAAAAAAAAAGAAAAAAGTTCGCAAGCAGTGGCGGCGCCTATCGGCGCCTGAGGGACAGGCGTACCGGGCGGGCCCATCCGCCCCTGCCAACATTTCTTTTATTAGCCAGATTAGCCCGCCATTTACTTTTACCATCTCTTTCTTTGAACAAGATCGCTCGTCTTAAATTCGTATGTGCGCCCAGGGCGAAATCTGAACTATATACGGTTCAATCTAATTCGATAACTGACTAAAAGAGGATATTGATCGTTTAAGAAGAAGCATGTAGTGAATAAGCACAAAATAAATTTAGAAATATTTGAACGTATTCTTGTTTTCACCATCGTTGAGTGTAAATTAGGAAATGCGGATTTTAGACCACCCTTAGAAACAGCCGATAAAGAATTTTATATTTAATTTATTCATCTATCGGAAGCCATTAGCTTTGATTACTCAAATATAATGAGTTCGCCATATCCTATAAGTGGTAGTAACTCCAAAATAATAGGTTAAAAAATGATCTGCACTAATTTGAGGATAGGCTAGATTAAACGAATCCGTAGAACACATGTTGACGAACCTTTGGAATCATAGAATCAAAGTACAAGTGATGCCCTTTACTCCCTTACTATTTGATGTAAATCTAGGAGCATAGTTCAATTCTTCTATAATCTTTTCAAGTACAGACAATAATTATTGCGTCTCATTAATTACAAAGACTATATATATTACCAGCATTTTTTTTCTTATTTCTATCCAAATCTTACTTAGGGTATTACTATAATAATAAAAATGAAGGTTATTCTAGCTTCTTTGTTAATAGTTTTGGTTAGTGCATCGAATTTGGAAGAGCTCGAAATAAAATTCCAGGCTTACAAGGTAAAATTGTTAATTTTATTAAGTAGTAAAGGCTTCGGCTGCTTTTTTACAGATAAAATATGAATAGGTCAGTTATTGTGCATAAAATATATTTGAAATCGATCAGAAAATTTAGTGAAAAAGGCGGAGAAAACAATTATTTTAAAAATATGTTCTATTTGATTTAACATAAGACTTGAAGCTAAAACTTTTTACATTTAATAAAGAGCTTATTATTTAAAATTCTTGAATCGTATTTTTAGTATTACAATAAATTGTTCAGGTTCCTTTACTTTTTCTAGTTAACGCTTGCCAAAACCTACAAAAACCAAGCCGAGGAAACTAAACGTTTTAGTATCTTCAAAGATAATATTCGTTCCATTGAGGAACACAATGTCCTCTATGCACAAGGCCTTGTATCTTACAAAGAAGGTAATGTAAAACACCGATCTGAAAATGTATTACAGCAAATGAATAGTAATCGAGACCTTGTTACGAATTCTACATGAATAAATACCACAACAATTTAGCTACAGTTTTATTAGCGTTAAAACCTTTCGATTTTTAGGAATCAATAAGTTCACCGACTGGACCAAAGAGGAATTTAGAGCCAAGCTTACTTTAAGCGCATCCACCAGGCCCCATTTTAATGCTGATAAATACGTTAAATCAGGACTTGCAATTCCTGACTCCGTTGACTGGAGAACTCAAGGTTAAGTAACCGAAATTAAAGATCAAGGGTATTGTGGATCTTGCTGGGCTTTCTCTGTAGTAAGTTTCTTAAATAAAGATAAACGGTATCACAGAGTAAACTATCTTTAAATTGACCATTATGTATCAATAAATTATTGGTAGGTAGTTATTAGAAATGTATAATATATAATTTTGCCTGGAAAACCAGCTTTATGGTGAGTAAAGGTGGTAGATAGTGGATTTCTTTGTGCTAACATCTGCATAGGTAAATAGCCTAAAATATGTCTTTAATATTTAGACCGGTTCTACCGAAGCAGCCTATTTCCGAAATTCCGGAAAACTGGTTTCTCTCTCTGAACAACAATTGGTTGACTGCTCAACTGATATTAATGACGGATGCAGTGGTGGATACTTGGAAGAAACTTTTCCATATGTCGAAAAATATGGTCTCCAAAGTGAGGAAAGCTACCCGTATACTGGTATGTTTAAAATGAAACTTTTTTAAAATTTTAAATCGGTATTTTTGAATAGATTTGTTTAGGCCATTTGGTATTTTTAAAGCTAATATCAAATAAGTTTAAATATAATCTGAGAATTATTCTTACTTATAAATTATTAAATTTTTTATAGGGAAAAGAAAACCATAAAGTCTTTCTCCACAATTTTAAAAATTGTGGAGAAAGACTTTATGGTTTTCTTTTCCCTATATTATTCAACTCCACTTTGAGTATGGACTACTTCTTCAATATTAAATTTTTGTTTAAAACTAAATAAATTGTTAAGTAACTTTTATTACCCTCCCTCGGAATTCCTTAATTAAATTGATAAATGTCGATTTATAGAAGATTTTGGATTTCAGGAACCGATGACGAATGCAAATACAACGAATCCCTTGTTGTAACCAAAGTATCCGGTTACACAGTCATTACTACTGAAGATGAGGAAGCTCTCCTTGATGCTGTTGCTAATGTTGGACCGGTATCTGTTGCTCTGGATGCTACCTTTCTATCTGCATACCAATTAGGTAAAAATGTATTTGATAATAAGGGCAAATTTAGACAGTTTTGTGATAAGATAGAGTAAACACGACAAAGTCGTTAGGATTCTTTTAAAAATTATATGTTGTATTTAAGAATAATCTTAACTTTTAAAAAACTAGCTGATGCCTGCAGCTTTTCTCGTAATAACAGTTCCTGTGTAATATTTATAGATTTGTGATCGTGATGACAAATCTTTACTTATCTTCATGGTTTAATAAAAAATTCACATGAAATAGAAACAGAAGAAACTAGAAATTATTTTTATAATAAGGACTAATGGTATAGGTGTCTAGTTGTCATTTTTTGCCATTGTTTTATCATGACTAGGTATTCCTTTTTTATCATCAAGCTTTTAATAATGACAATAACAGACAGACATGACATAAAATTTAACTTTAACACCCTGTAACTCCCTTAATAATCAATTTTCAAAAAAATGTTATAGGAAGAAATAGCTTTTATTTTTGGTCTAGAATTATCGCCTAAATTTTTTGCTCATCATTTCCGGGCACCCTGAATAATATTTAATAATGTATTTATCATTACTTTTATCTTAAATCATATCATTTTCTTTATTAGGTATCTTCGACAATAAATGGTGCTCTTCAACAGTTTTGAACCATGGCGTTCTCATTGTTGGGTATGGAACCGAGAACGACAAGCCTTTCTGGATCGTTAAGAACTCATGGGGGGGTACTTTTGGTGAGGAAGGATACTTCAGAATTGTACGAGGACAGAATGCATGTGGTATTGCTGTAGACACTGTATATCCAACTGTTTAGTTAGTTTAGTTATCTATTATAGTTATAGAATACTATTAATCTGAAGATTAGAGATAATTACTAGTTGAAACGTTGTGATTGAGAACCAATAAAGACAATGCAATTTTAAAACTCTTCTATCATTGTGTTAGAATTTATTATATAAGTACCTATATAAATGGCAAATACTTTAAAATTTTATAAAATATATTGATATTACAATTAACATTTTCAAATCATTTAGGCATACAACATTTCGAGTGTTAGCGATCGCCCTTCTCTTAACACGGCCACGGAATTTGTAATGCAATTAAATTCATAAAGAACCATTAAGTATCTTATACTAAATTAAAAATGTTTGCTACTATCAGTATAATTTTGGCACCATATAGCTCTAACGGTCAAAGTTTAATCGAAATGAGTTGGTAATGTAGTGTTATTAAACGGCTAATTTAGTTATGCTCTTATTTTCATTACTTTATTTTTAACTTATTCTGTATCTCTATAGCGATCAAAGCCACCTTATAACGATATACATTACATAAATTTGTGAAAATGCATTAAAAACATGAAGTCTAAAGGCGAGAGATATTTTAAAAGTAAGTATTTGTATTTATTTCTTTTCCATTCCCATGTCCGAAAGGATTAGGTATATTGTAAATATACAGGACAATTTTTATTTCAGTCAATATTATAATCTTAACAACAAGTGATAACAATGAAGATTCTTCTAGCTTGCTTTTTGATAGTTGTTGTTAATGCAGTCCCTTTGGAGGAGCAACAAACAATATTACAGGCTTTTAAGGTAAAATATTTTTTCGCATTACTTAGTTAAATTTCCTTGCATTAAAAATTTTACTTTTATAAATATCATCAATAATATATCCTTTTTGTGTACCTAGTTAGCGCATACGGTAAGGTTTACGAAAATCAAGCCGCTGAAACAAAACGTTTTAACATCTTCATCGACAAACTTCGCATTATTGAAGAACACAATATTCACACAATTTAACTCTCCCTAAAGAAAGTTTTAAATCAAGAATTGACAATAGTAACTTATACAAAATCAGTTGCTGAATGGAATAATACAAGGTTTCAGCAATTCAACTGGTTTTCTGTTAGTCTGCACGAAAAAATAATTGAAATTCCATTAATAGTTAAATATTTAAAGGCACAGTTTGTTTTTACCTGCATCAGTAGTAGAATCGCACCCACATTATGTTGTAGCGAAATATATAGAAATTAAATAAACTTGCAATATGAATATTCCCCCTTTCTATATTGTTATCTAAACAAGCGTTTAAAGCTTTTTGAGAGCATTTTTTTATTAAATATCTTCAGCGACAATTCGTGCTCTTCCGATGACTTAAACCATGCTGACCTTATTGTTGGTTGTGGAACGGAAGATGGAAATTATTTTGGATCGTAAAGAACTCTTGGGGATCAACTTTCGACGACAAGGGATTCTTCAAAATTTTGCGTGGACAAAATGAATGTGGCATTGCTGAAGATTCTGTATACCCAACGGTTTAACTGACTATATGTAAAATATGTAGATCATAATATAACCATATTAGAAGATAGATAGAAATTATAAACGTATTTTTTATTTACCAATCCTGGGATTGTTTCAACAATCCATTTTTTTTTATTTATTCATGATATGTAGGTATAGTCTCTAGTCTTTGATTTTAATATCTCTTTCTTTCAACAAGATCGCTGGTCTTAAATACATATTAATATGTGCGCCTAGGGCGAAATCTGGACCATTGGTTCAATCTGATTCGATAACTGTTAAAGAACGTTATCTGTACTAAGTTGAGGATAGGCTAGAGTAAGCGAATCCGTAGAACACATGTTGATACGAACCTTTGGAATAATGGAATCAAAGGACAAGGGATGCTCTTTACTGGGTTACTATTTAATGTGAATTTAGGAGCATAGTTCAATTATTCTATAATCTTTTCAAGTACGGACAATATTTATTGCGTCTCATTAATTACAAAGACGATATATATTATCAGCAATTTTTTCTTATTTCTATCCAAGTCTTACTTGGGGTATTACTATAATAATAATAATGAAGGTTATTCTAGCTTCTTTGTTAATAGTTTTGGTTAGTGCATCGAACTTGGAAGAGCTCGAAATAAAATTCCAGGCTTACAAGGTGAAATTGTTAATTTTATTAATTGATAAAAGCTTCGGCTGCCATTTTACAGATAAAATAATAATATGAGATATATAATATATTATAGGTTAGTTTTTGTGTATAAAATATATTTGAAATCGATCAGAAAATTTAGTGAAAAAGGGCGGAGAAAACAATTATTCTAAAAATATGTTCTATTTGATTTACCATAAGACTTGAAGCTATAACTTTTTCCATTTAATAAAGAGCTTAATTAAAATTCTTGAATCGTATTTTTAGTATTACAATAAATTGTTCAGGTTCCTTTACTTTTTCTAGTTGGCGCATGGCAAAACCTACAAAAACCAAGCCGAGGAAACTAAACGTTTTAATATCTTCAAAGATAATATTCGTTCCATTGAGGAACACAATGTCCTCTATGCACAAGGCCTTGTATCTTACAAAGAAGGTAATGTAAACACCGATCTGAAAATGTATTACAGCAAAGGAATAGTAATCGAGACCTTGTTACGAATTCTACATGAATAAATACCACAGCAATTTAGCTACAGTTTTATTAGTGTTAAAACCTTTCGATTTTTAGGAATCAATAAGTTCACCGACTGGACCAAAGAGGAATTTAGAGCCAAGCTCACTTTAAGCGCATCCACCAGGCCCCACTTTAATGCTGATAAATACGTTAAATCAGGACTTGCAAATCCTGACTCCGTTGACTGGAGAACTCAAGGTCAAGTAACCGAAATTAAAGATCAAGGGTTTTGTGGATCTTGCTGGGCCTTCTCTGTAGTAAGTTTATTAAATAAATATAAACGATGTCACAGAGTAAACTATCTTTAAATTGACCATTATATAAACTAAACTATGTCTTAATATTTAGACCGGTTCCACCGAAGTCACAGAGTAACCTATTTTTAAATTCACTATTATGTATCAATAAATTATTGGTAGGTAGTTATAAGAAATGCATATATAAATTTTGTCTGGAAAACCAGTTTTAAGGTGAGTGAAGGTGGTAGATAGGAGATTTCTTTGTGCTAACATCTACATAGTTAAATAGCCTTAAATGTGTCTTTAATATTTAGACCGGTTCCACCGAAGCAGCCTATTTCCGAAATTCCGGAAAACTGGTCTCTCTTTCCGAACAACAATTGGTTGATTGCTCAACTGATATTAATGACGGATGCAGTGGTGGATACTTGGAGGAAACTTTTCCATATGTCGAAAAATATGGTCTCCAAAGTGAGGAAAGCTACCCGTATACTGGTATGTTTAAAATTAAATTTAAAAAAAAAATTAAATCGGTATTTTTAAAGCTAATATCAAATTTGTTTAAATATTATCTGAGAATTTTTTTTACTAATACATTATTAAATGTTTGTTCGAAACTCTATAAATTGTTAAGTAATTTTTATTACCCTCCCTAGGAATTCTTTAATTACATTAATAAATGTCAATTTATAGAAGATTTTGAATTTCAGAATACGATGACGAATGCCAATACAACGAATCCCTTGTTGTAACCAAAGTATCTGGTTACACAGTCATTACTCCTAAAGATGAGGACGCTCTCCTTGATGCAGTAGCTCAAGTAGGGCCAGTATCTGTTGCTTTGGATGCTACCTATCTATCTGGATATGAATTAGGTAAAAATGTATTTGATAATAAGGGCAAATATAGACAGTCTTTAAGATAAGATAAAGTAAAGTTACTTCGACAAAGTGGCCAGGGTTCTTTTAAAACTTATATGTTTTATTTGACAACAATCGACAGCTTTTCTGTGTGTAATATTTATAGATATGTGCTCGTGATTACAACTCTTTATTTATCTTCATGGTTTTATAAAAAATTCACATGAAATACAATCAGATGAAACTAGAAATTATTTTTATAATAAGGACTAATGGTTTAGGTGTTTGTCATTTTTTGCCATTGTTTTATCATGACTAGGTATTCCTTATTTATCATCAAGCTTTGATAATGACAATAACAGACAGACATACAGACGTAAATAGGCGAAAGAAACTAAACATTGAAAATTATTTTCTTAATTTTTCATTATAATGGCTGAAAATGTATCATGCCTTATTTTATATAAAACATGATCTTAAAGAAAAAACTTATACCGAATGTAATAAACCTTGAAAAAATTAAGTAGCACATAAACCGTACTACTGCCTTGTTAAATATCCTCTCGTATACAGGGTGTCCGGAAATGATGAGCAAAAAATTAAAGGGGATAATTCTAGACCGGAAATAAATGCTATCTCTTCCTATAATATTTTTTTTTAAATTGAATTTTAACGGAGCTACGGAGTTTTAAAGTTAAATTTTATTGGCAATTTTAAAATACATAAGTTCTTTGAACAATAAATTAAACATTTAAATCAAAGGTTCAAAGTAACGTCTTTCCTCTTCAATGCATAAAATAATTCTTCTTAAAAAATTACATTAATTAAATTAAAGTGATTTCGTATTCATCACATGCAAGCAATGTTATTTTAACGTTTTTCTCGAAAACGGTTAGATTTATCGAACCGAAAGTAATATACCTTTTTTATGTCGAAAGGTTAGGAGAATAAAAATATTCAGTCAAAAGGCGCATACAGTGTAGGACAAAAAAGTTGGAAACGGTGGGTAAATTTGTATTATTCATCCCGAAAACCCCATATACGAGATTTCGTCAAAATATTATGAGCGTGGCAAAAGGTATTGCAAAAAAACTGCAAATCAGTTTTCGAAAAAATGTTATGGGAAGCGATAGCATTTATTTTTGGTCTAGAATTATTCTCTAAATTTTTTGCTCATCATTTCCGGACACCCTGTATAATATTTAATAATGTATTTATCATTACTTTTATCTTAAATCATATAATTTTCTTTATTAGGCATCTTCGACAATGAATGGTGCTCTTCAACAGTTTTGAACCATGGCGTTCTCATTGTTGGGTATGGAACCGAGAACGACAAGCCTTTCTGGATTGTTAAAAACTCATGGGGGGCTACTTTTGGTGAGGAAGGATACTTCAGAATTGTACGAGGACAGAATGCATGTGGTATTGCTGTAGACACTGTATATCCAACTGTTTAGTTAGTTTAGTTATCTATTATAGTTATAGAATACTATTAATCTGAAGACTAGAGTTACTTACTAGTTGAAACGTTGTGATTGGGAACCAATAAAGACAATGCAATTTTAAAACTTTTCTATCATTGTGTTAGAATATATTATATAAGTACCTATATAAATGGCAAATACTTTAATATTTTATAAAATATATTGATATTACAATTAACATTTTGAAATCATTTAGGCACACAACATTTCGAGTGTTAGCGATCGCCCGTTCGCCCTTCCCTTAACACGGCCACGGAATTTGTAATGCAATTAAATTCATAAAGAACCATTAAGTATCTTATACTAAATTAAAAATGTTTGCTACTATCAGTATCATTTTGGTACCATATAGCTCTAACGGTCCAAGTTTAATCGAAATGAGTTAGCAATGTAGTATTATTAAAAGGCTTATTTAATTAGGCTCTTATTTTTATTACTTTATTTTTAACTTACGCGATCAAAACCGCCTTATAACGATATACAGGGTGTCCGGGAAAATGTGGGAAATCTCCCGGATATGAAAAAAACACGTTAAAAGAATACTACAAGTTCATATTAACTTCTTTCGTATCGGCCTCCTCTTCGGAGATATGGACTCCCAAAAAGCTCCCAAGGAATTAAGTTTTTGACACATAATTATTAAACCAACAGGTATATTAAAATTTTTTTTTCATGTGATGTATACCAGGTAAGACCCTTCAAATTACTATCCCAGAAAGTGTTGCGAATTACTTACAGCTGCATGGACGGACTAGCTGTAACACTAATGTGTCAATTTTTTTACGCCCTGTATTATAAAAACTTTGGACAACGTTTTTTACATACCTTTAACTATTGACTAAAAATTAACTACTCTTCATTCATATCGCTAATTCTAACCGTTTTCCGAAAAACGTCATTTTATTTACATCATATCAATCATCAAACACAAAATAAATTTATAAATATTTGGACTTATTATTGTTTTTACCATGGTTGAGTGTAGATTAGGAAATGCAGATTTAAGACAACCCTTTATCTACCTGTCTAACGGAAGTCATTGGCTTTGAGTACTCAAATATATTGAGTTTGCCTCAGCATATAAGTGAAGTTACACTTATATGCTGAGGCAAACTCAATGTATTTGAGTAACTCCAAAATAATAAGTTAAAAAACGTTATCTGCACTAAGTTGAGGATAGGCTAGAGTAAGTGAATACTTAGAACACATGTTGAGACGAACCTTTGGAATCATAAAATCAAAGTACAAGTGATGCTCTTTACTACCTTACTATTTGATGTAAATCTAGAAGCATAGTTAGGTAAGTATAGCGCCCTTACTAGTAGATTCGAATAAGTGATAAAGTTTTTATATTAAAGAAAAGGTTGGGATAAATATAATTGTGTCATTTCATTGCCTGTCCTCATTCCCGCTATACTTATTCGAATCTAGGAGCAGAGTTCAATTATTTTATTACATTTTCGTTACCAATTATTCTATAATCTTTTCAAGTAGAGACAATAATTATTGCGTCTCATTAATTACAAAGACGATATATATTATCAGCAATTTTTTCTTATTTCTTTTCAAATATTACTTAGGGTATTACTATAATAATAATAATGAAGGTTATTCTAGCTTCTTTGTTAATCGTTTTGGTTAGTGCATCGAATTTGGAAGAGCTCGAAATAAAATTCCAGGCTTACAAGGTAAAATTGTTAATTTTATTGATTAATAAAGGCTTCGGCTGTTTTTTTACATATGAAATATGAGATGTATAGGTTAGTTTTTGTGCATAAAATATATTTGAAATCGATCAGAAAATTTAGTGAAAAAGGCGGCGACAACAATTATTATTCTAAAAATATGTTCTATTTGATTTAACATAATACTTGAAGCTAAAACTTTTTTCATTTAATAAAGAGCTTATTTAAAATTCTTGAAACGTATTTTTAGTATTACAATAGATTGTTCAGGTTCCTTTACTTTTTCTAGTTAACGCATGCCAAAACCTACAAAAACCAAGCCGAGGAAGCTAAACGTTTTAGTATCTTCAAAGATAATATTCGTTCCATTGAGGAACACAATGTCCTCTATGCACAAGGCCTTGTATCTTACAAAGAAGGTAATGTAAACACCGATCTGAAAATTTATTACAACAGAGGAATAGTAATAGAGATCTTGCTACGAATTCTACATGAACAAATACCACAACAATTTAGCTACAGTTTTATTAGCGTTAAAACCTTTCGATTTTTAGGAATCAATAAGTTCACCGACTGGACCAAAGAGGAATTTAGAGCCAAGCTTACTTTAAGCGCATCCACCAAGCCCCATTTTAATGCTGATAAATACGTTAAATCAGGACTTGCAATTCCTGCATCTGTTGACTGGAGAACTCAAGGTCAAGTAACCGAAATTAAAGATCAAGGGAATTGTGGATCTTGCTGGGCTTTCTCTGTAGTAAGTTTCTAAAATAAGAATAGATTAACGATGTCACAGAGTAAACTATCTTTAAATTGACTATTATTTATTAATAAATTATTGGTAGGTAGTTATTAGAAATGTATATATAAATTTTGTCTGGAAAACCACCTTTACGGTGAGTGAAGGTGGTAGATAGTGGATTTCTTTGTGCTAACATCTACATAGTTAAATAGCCCAAAATATGTCTTTAATATTTAGACCGGTTCCACCGAAGCAGCCTATTTCCGACAATCCGGAGAACTGGTCTCTCTCTCTGAACAACAATTGGTTGACTGCTCAACTGACATTAATGAAGGATGCAATGGTGGATACTTGGAAGAAACTTTTCCATATGTCGAAAATTATGGTCTCCAAAGTGAGGAAAGCTACCCGTATACTGGTATGTTTAAAATTAATCTTTTTTAAAATTTTAAATCGGTATTTTTGAATAGATTTTTTTAGGCAATTTGGTATTTTTAAAGCTAATATCAAATAAGTTTAAATATTATCTGAGAATTATTCTTACTAATACATTATTAAATTTTTGTTCGAAACTCTATAAATTGTTAAGTAACTTTTATTACCCTCCCTCGGAATTCTTTAATTAAATTGATAAACGTCAATTTATAGAAGATTTTGGATTTCAGGAACCGATGATGAATGCAAATACAACGAATCCCTTGTTGTAACCAAAGTATCTGGTTACAAAGTCATTACTTCTAACGACGAGGAAGCTCTCCTTGATGCAGTAGCTCGAGTAGGGCCAGTATCTGTTGCCATGGATGCTACCTATCTATCTGCATACGAATTAGGTAAAAATGTATTTGATAATAATGGCAAATATAGACAGTTTTTAAGATAAGATAGAGTAAAGTTACTTTGACAAAGTCGCCAGGATTATTTCAAAAATTATATGTTTTATTTGAGAACAATCGATTACTTTTAAAAAACTAGCTGATACTTGCAACTTTTCTCGTAATAATAGTTCCTGTGTAATATTTCTACATATGTGATCGTGATGACAACCCTTTACTTATGTTCATGGTCTTATATAAAATGCACATGAAAAACAATCAGAAGAAACTAGATATTATTTTTTTAATAAGGAATAATGGTGTAGGGGTCTAGTTGTCATTTTTTGTCATTGTTTTATCATGACTAAGCATTCCTTTTTTATCATCCCGCTTTTAATAATGACAATAACAGACAGACATGACGTAAACAGGCGAGATAAACTAAACATTGGAAATTATTTTCGTAATTTTTCATTATAATGGCTGGAAATGTACCATGCCTTATTTTATATAAAACATGATCTGGAAGATCATTATTTGAAAAAATTATACCGACTGTAATAAACCTTGAAAAAATTAAATAGCACAGAAACCGTACTTCTGGCTTCTTAAATGTCCTCTTGTATATATTTTAATAGTGTATTTATCATTACTTTTATCTTCAATCATATCCTTTTCTTTATTAGGTATCTATGAAGATGATTGGTGCTCTTCATCATATTTGAACCATGGCGTTCTCGTTGTTGGGTATGGAACCGAGAACGACAAGCCTTTCTGGATTGTTAAAAACTCATGGGGGAGTACTTTTGGTGAGAAAGGATACTTCAGAATTGTACGAGGACAGAATGCATGTGGTATTGCTGTAGACACTGTATATCCAACTGTTTAGTTATCTATTATAGTTATAGAATACTATTAATTAATCTGAAGACTGGAGATACTTACCAGTTGAAATGTTGTAATTTAGAACCAATAAAGACAATGCAACTTCAAAACTCTTTTATCATTGTGTTACAATATATTATATAAGTACCTATATAAATGGCAAATATTTTAAAATTTTATAAAATATATTCATATTATAATTAACATTTTCAAATCGTTTATGCACACAACATTTCGAGTGTTAGCGATCGGCCTCCCCTTAACATGGCCACTGAATTTGTAATGTAATTAAATTCATAAAGAACCATCAAGTATCTTATACTTAATTTAAAATGTTTGCCAGTCAGTCAGTATAATTTTGGTACCATATAGCTCTAACGGTCAAAGTTTAATCGAAATGAGTTGATAATGTAGTATTATTAAAAGGCTGATTTAGTTAGGCTCTTATTTTTATTACTTTATTTTTAATTTACTCGGTATCTCCAACAGCGATCAAAACCGCCTTATAACGATATATTATATTATATAAATTTGTGAAAATGCATTAAAAACATAAAGTCTAAAGGCGAGAGATATTTTAAAAGTAAGTGTTTGTTTTTTGTAATCTCTATTCGAAATCTATTTTTGCACACGTATACTTTTTATCTGACAAACAAGTAAGGATATAAAATATGGATTTATAAATAGAACAAACTTGTTAAAATATAACATAAAATTATAGTTATTATCCTATTTCTTTGATCATTGGAATCATCAGGGCGCATGATAAATTTGAAAGTAAGCATTTGATACATATAAGAAAGGAAACATAGAAATGTTGTAGCAGTAACTTTTCTTCTAAATCGATTCAACAGAATTATTGTAATGAAAAATCAGTAAAAAGGCGTAACACCCAAAAAATTTTCGCCTGCGGCACTGTTTTTTTTTTACCTTGCCTGGCAGCTGAATACGCGCCTGACCGTGTCAGAGAATGAATCTGGCGAAATGACAGGGAAAAAACTCTCATCGTTGACAGAGTCAGTACCAGTGTACTAAAATCAATAAATTTGAATTTCATCCTCTTTACTATACCTGGACCATGGAGTGACTGTGCTATGTCCCAGGAGTTCGCTGTCGCAAGCAATCGTATCTCGCACCTTGACTATGATCCCTTACTCGCCATAATATTCAAGGTGCCAAAATGTGAAAAAACGAAGAAGAAGAACAACACTAAGAAGAAGGAGAAAGAGGAGAAGAAGAAGAGAAAAAACAAGAAGAAGAATAGTTTGATCTCACTGTCACACGCATTGTTGCCAATTCAATAATTTTTTCGAGCCTCTGACAACGCTGCTAGTTCTGGATTAACAAGTGAGTTTGACTCGCCCTTGCCCGTTGTATGTAAAATAAAATAAAAATACGGTGGTTGTGATAGCTTTCTGGATAGCATGGGTTAACTTTTTTTAAAATAATGAATTATATAATTCTACTTTTAGCAGATCCGTCTTTCAAGTACTTATTTTGATATTTTTGAAGTATTTACCTCATGCGAAAAAACAACTGTACCTATATATACCCTAAGCATTAACTTCACTGCAGTATTTTTACAAAGCAATCATGAAGGGTCTTATTTTGGCTTGTTTGGTGGTAGTTGCCGTTAGTGCAATCAAAATAGAGGAATTGGGGGCAAAATTCCAATCCTTTAAGGTAAATATTTCTTTTACTTACTTTAATACAATTATTATTATTCAATGAAAATTAATTTAAAAAAAGTCAATTATTCTATTTACTTCGTAAAATTCTTAGATAAAACTCTTTAAAACAGAAATTTTACGCCAGCACTGATATGGATACCTACATTTATTTGTTCTTTACCTATAGGTTAAGTACGGCAAGACTTACCAAAACCCAGCCGAAGAAGCTAAACGTTTAAACATCTTTCATGAAAATCTGATTGACATAGAAGCACACAATGCCCTATATGATCAAGGTCTTACAACTTACAAGAAAGGTAAACAGTGTAAACAAATGACATCATCCAATAGTTTTACACACAAGGAAGACTAAAACCAGAATTTATGAATGATAAATAATGATAAATAAATTTAAATTTTTCAGGTGTTAATCAATTCGCCGATAAGACCCTAGCGGAATTCAAAGCCTTTCTGACCCTTAGCTCTGTTAACAAGCCTCAATTCAATGGCACTAAATACGTCAACAAGAACGTGGCCCTTCCAGATTACGTCGACTGGAGAACCGAAGGTCAAGTTGCCGAAGTTAAAAATCAGGGAAACTGTGGATCTTGTTGGGCTTTCTCTGTTGTACGTATCAATGTTTTTTAAAACAATTTTAATTAAGAAAGTTTACAAGAAGACGGTAGCTTGACTATAATATTATTTCTTATAGACCGGTTCTACCGAAGGAGCCTACAAACGAAAAACTGGCCAACTTGTTTCCCTCTCTGAACAACAATTGGTTGACTGCACAAGGGACATCAATGGTGGATGCAACGGTGGATACTTGGACCTAACCTTCCCGTACGTCCAACAAAGTGGTCTTCAGCCTGAAGCGAGCTACCCATACACTGGTAAGTGATCATCATCATCAACATCATTATCAGCTTATCCTAGTCCACTGCTAGACATAAGCCTCCCATAAATTTCCCCATAAAGCTCGGTCTTGAGCCGCCAGCATCCAGTTTATACGTATACGCTTCAAATCGTCTGACCATCTGGTTGGGGGGTCGTCCTCTACTTCTTAAGGCATCCGCTCTTGGTCTCCATTCTGTAATGCGCTTGGTCCATCTATCATCCGTTATTCTAGCGATGTGTCCTGCCCAGTTCCATTTTAGCCTGGCTATAGTTTGTATGGCATCTTGCAGTCCGGTTCGTCTGCGGATTTCAATATTTGGTACTCGATCCCTTAATGATAATCCCAGTATAGATGGCTCGATTGAATACTGAGCTGCTCTGATTTTCCTTATAGTTTGTTTTGTCAGTGTTAAGGTTTCCGCACCATATGTCAGGACCGACAGGACACATTGGTTGAAAACCTTCCTCTTTAGACATATTGGGAGTGTTGACTTGAAGTCTTTAAGCTTGCCAAAGGTAGCCCATGTCAATCGTATTCTACGAGCAAGTTCGTATGTTTGATTATCCCTGTTGATACGAATCTCATGTCCTAGATATTTATAAGCGGTTGTTTCCCTTACTATTTCCCCATCTATTCTGACACTTCTAGCAAGTACAAGGTTTGTCATGATTTCAGTCTTTGTCATGTTGATCTTTAATCCTACTTTTTGTGAGGAAGCATACAATTTTTCCAACATTGAGGCTGCGTCGTTCATACTATCCGCGATCAAGATGGTTTAGCTTTTCGCCATTTATATTCACTCCCATTTCCTTCCAGTCTATTTCCTTACACATAGGTATATTCTAACAAAGTAGTGAACAATTTGGATGAGATGGTATCGTCCTGTCTTACGCCTCTTTTAATTGGAAATTGGTTTGTACTTTCTTGAAGTCTAACAGATGCTGTAGCGTTGTCATATATATGTTTTATGAGCATCGTATAGCAGTGGTCTATTCGGCAGCTGGATAATGCCTTCAACATCAAGTGCTGGTTTACTGTGTCGAAAGCCTTCTCATAATCCACAAATATTAGTACTAGAGGTTTATTATATTCGACCGACTTCTCAATCAGGCTATTAAGTGATAATTTCAAATTATTTATGAAGCCTTTAAATTTTAATCTAAATAGAGCTATGCGAGTTTTAGCATGCTATATATAACCAGTTGAGCTTCAAAATGGGCAGCTCCAAAAGCAAGTTGATAAGTTTCTGTCTTATACCTTCGCTCTTTTTCATTTTGTGTTCAGATTATCCTAGATTTTTCCCTAAAAAATTAGAGACAATATATTTTTCTCTTTTAGCTGTAGATGGAAATTGTCAATATAATTCCGGTGCTGTTGTAGTCAGAGTCAGTGGCTATAACTCCTTCAATTCTGGGGATGAAGATTCACTACTTAACGCTGTTGGTACAGTCGGACCAGTATCCATTGCTATGGACGCAACCTATCTGGGATCATATTCATCTGGTAAGAACTGAAGAAAAAAACTCTACATGATTGCCTTATCAAAAAAGGAATTGCACGTTTAAAACAACATCCTTTTAGGTAGCGCCTTTTTAATAAATAATTCCTATATAATTTTGTTAAAATGAATAATATGCAATTGTGTGAGAACCTATGCTGTAATGTGTTTGGGAACTAATATATATTTAACTTTATTTTATTAGGTATCTACGATGGTGAATGTTCTTCATTTGAATTAAACCATGGCGTCCTTGCTGTCGGTTATGGAACTGAAAACGGTGTCCCATATTGGATTGTGAAGAACTCATGGGGTGGAGACTTCGGTGAGCAAGGATTCTTCAGAATCAGACGTGGAAGCAACAAATGCGGTGTTGCCCAAGATATGTGCTACCCATACATCAACTAATATGCTCCTTAATATTTTCTTTAACTGGTTATGTTTACTTTACGATGTTTTCACAATAAAGGTTTTAAAATATATTTATATTTCATTTATCTATATCGGAAATGTTGATATACAAACCAACAAAAAAATGAAAAATTAGAACAAATGGAAAAAGCAACCTACTTAATATTGCAGGGCAGTGAACATGATTGTAATCTTATTTAAAATTTTAAAATTATGCAGGTTAATATGAAATATAAACTATTTAATATAGGACTAGATATCTTAAGTACATTTGCATAGTGATAACGTATACATTAAATGCATGCAACTAGCACAATATTGTAAAATATTTAATAACTTCTTATATTTCGCTCATGCGCGTGCAAAGGGAGGCAAGTCTGATAAAGTGCATTTTGAGTTAACTTTAGAAAATGCCTTCTTGGATACCAAACTATTGTTTGTGCTGAAGGAGATAAATCGATACGTCTTCCTTTGCCTTAGTTTTATTAGAGTGCAAAGAGAGACAACTCGTATTTTATTGTGGAAACGAAGCTATTTCGAGTTATCTCGGTCGACGCTAAAATCTTGTTAAGTGTAGACGGAGTCAACGTGAGTTTTCTCCTAATACACTAATATTTGTGTAGTTATCTTTTTACACACCCTTAATTTATGAATGTATTCTAAGGCCTCGTTCGTTCTTTATCTGCTTACTGTTTAGTATTTTAGACTCTCTTCTCAGGCATAACATTAGAAGATAAAATCCGGTATGATAAAATGTTTGGTAAATTTTATTACAAGAAGAGTCACAACGAAAATGTACCTTTCGAAACAATGTAATTTTGCAGAAGAGGTCAAATATCCGAATTGTATTTCAGAGGAAAAGAAAAATAATTTAATTGAACTATTACCCTACATTGATGAAGTATTTCACACATTTTACAAGAATCTTCCTACTGAAAAGAATATTAAAGACATTTTGCCAGATTTAGATGAAATCTCTCCAGACGATGATTAGTGTAAAAGGGCTTATTTAATTAATTTAATAATAAAAATTAATGAATTATTAAAAATATTTACTTACCTAATAAAAAACACCTTATTTTTTAACGCATTCTTTATAAAATAAAAAATGAAAAACCGAATTTTTGTAAAGGAGTAAATCTCAATACATACTACTATTTTCGACCTATCTCACTTTACACGCGCATGAGCGATTTATCCTTGCATATAGTTATCACCAGAACATTTCGCAACATTTTTAAAAATTATAGGGTCGAATGCTTATGAACGGCTACCTGAGCCAAATTAAGCTGTTTTTATCGTTCGCTTTTCCAGAAAAAATTATTTTTAAACTTTTTCAAAAAAACGAGAAATTTAAATACCGTTAAATCTCCTAAAAGCAAAAAACTCCGGAACTGGCTGGAGATATTATAAAAATTAAAGTCAGCTTGTCTTACTAAGGGTCACCATCAGCCCCCCAGATCAGCCTGAAGCGTGTCCTAGGTATCAACTATCTTTAGAGCGAAAAACAGTATGTAATGCAACTGACATAATATACAGGGTGATCCACGACGGGTGGCGATCGGCTGTATCTGCAAAAATGTCATTATGAAATATGAGCAAAAATAAGTTCCTAATTTTGGTGCGTAGTCGCTATGCTGTGATACAAAGTCCTTTTCTACCTACAACTGCAATACAATGCAGGTCAGAAGTTCAGTTTTTATATGCTCTGTAATATCCTCTATAAATTTTGTAATAACAATTTTTTTATAGTTACCATGGTAACAGCGTGGAGGAGAGTAACGACTAAAAGTACTTAAAAAGCAGTAACTTCGGTCTGCGTTAACCGAATTTAACAAACTATGGCTTATTTTAAAGAACCTTTTATCAGGATTGAACGTTGATATAAAATATTAGTAAAATTAATGCATGAGGTTGATAATAGAGGGCAATTTTAAAAAATTATATTTTTAGCTTCGATTTCTTAAAAAACTTGAATGCAAGCATCCAATAACCATTTTAATTATATTTTATAGCTAACTAGTTAGTTAAGACAACGGCAAAAACCGCAAGTCATACAGTTTCGTTTCTCTATGGTTAGTCTAAACTGGATAGTTTTAAAGATATGAGTACTTAAAGAATGACACTTATTACAATTTGAGTGGACATTTCTAATATGCAGTTTGACCGTATGAAAGTATTTTTTCTTAAATTGTTTTTTTAAGATATTTTTCTTTCACTACAAAATTTTGTCCTCCCTTGATGGTAACCGCATCACCACTCTTACACCTTAAGGAAAATATAATACTGATTATTATTTATGTATTCTGCCTTTTAACTCTTAAAAACATAAAAATGGAAATATCTCCAAAAAAGGTTTATTATAATGAAATAAACATCTTATTTTCTTTAGGTATTTCCTATTACCAAAAACAACAATATATAATTTTATGTTTTTAATGTAGAATTTTCAAGAATTATAATTTGGAAGAGAAACTCGAAAAAAAAACAACATGAACATCTTCAGTTTTTCAAAAGAGCAGATGATTGATGTTTTACAATCTCACATATTATTTATTACTTAACGGTCATGGATAACGTTCAGCAAAAAAAATTAAATATAATAGTTATACAAAATGAGTGGATAATTTTACATGGCTACTTATTTGTTCAATTTTCCATTAGTCAAATCAATCACATTATCTATGCGGTTCAGTTTAATCGCATCAATAAAATATGATGGTGTTTTGTTTTATAATGATGTCAAAACAAGATAAAATTTATTTAAATAATTTGTATTGTGCGTGTGAATATCATAGTTTAAAACATCTTGATACTCAACAGTTTTAACGTCGATAATAATAATAATATCTATATTTGCTTTTGTAAGAATGGAAAATATATGACTAGGTAGTTTTGAAAGTAAAAACGACAAAAAAATAGAACGCAGCAAAGTAGGAAAAAGTATTAATTTATTCGAATAAGTATAGCGGGAATGAGGGCAGGCAATGAAATGACACAATTGTAAAACTTTTTACACAAAAGTTAAACTTTTTATAAAAAGTTTATACAAAACGAAACGTTGGGATAAATACAATAGGGAACTTTCCGATTTTTTTTTCAACAATATGACTTAGTTAGGCCTAAAAAAAATATTCCCCAATTATTACTCCTTAGAAATCAGTAATACCTTAGGAAAAAATCTTTAAAGTTTCGCATGTGTCAAAAGCATTTCAAACGACCTTTTGAGCGCGCCAAGCCCGATGACGTCAGGAAGTATGACTATTCCGTCATCCGTCATCTTGACCGGTGGCCGAGCTACCGAGTTTCCATTGGGATTGCCGTATGTTATTGTTATTGTATTGTTGTTTTAAGGTGGAATTCTCAACGTCGTTCAATTTATTGCCAACCTATAACCTATTTCGTGGATGTCACACACGAATTATACTTCTTGACGTCACGACCCGTTTTTACCCGCTTGGGATAATTTGACTTTTGGGGCATTTTTAAATCTTGCTAGCGGTCTTTTGGGACGAAATATGTTGTTTTTTTTTGCTGCCGTATGTTTTATGACAATATATACTTATGATTTATAGAATTTTTCCCCATTTAAGATTTTTTTCAAGTTCCCTATTGTGTCCTTTCATTGCCTGCCTCATTCCCGCTATACTTATTCGAATCTACTAGTAAGGGCGCTATACTTACCAAACAGTAGTAATTTATTTCATTTCATCCAATCAACCTATAGTAGAGGCAAATAAGCAGTGCCATCAACATCAGAGTGGACCCGGGTTTCAAGCTATCCTTGCGGGACCCTTTGCTCTTTTAGGCCCGAATATTTAATTATGAGGAGAGAAAGGAGAAAGCACTAATACCATTATAAGTTGTCACTGGCAATCAAATGCATTTTTTAACGAAAGAGACAATGACAGGTGATACAGATACAGGTGGTACGTTTATTTCAATATACGTATTCAATTCTTCTTCTTAGGACGCCGTCTTCCTTCGAAGGTTGGCGATCCAACTGGCTATGATGGTGCGTGAGACCGCACCTCTGAAAATCTCTATGGATGTCCGCCCGAACCATCGACGCAGATCCTTAAGCCACGAGTTCTGCCGTCTGCCTACAGATCGTTTACCCTCCATCTTTCCCTCGATAATGAGTCGTAGGATCTCGTAACGCTCTCCCCTCATAACATGCCCGATATGTATTGAAGCTTTCGTTCTTTTATGGTTGTAAGCAGCTCTTTACCTTTGTCTATCCTCCTAAGTACTTCCTCGTTGGTTATCCTGTCTACCCAGGATATACGCAGTATACGTCGATCTCAAAGGCGTCAATGCGGCTCTCCATTGATTGACTGAATATCCAGCTCTCGGAACCATGCAGTAGCACTGGGAAGACATAGCAGCGCATTATACGTATGCGAAGCTGTAGGTTTAGGTATCTGCTAGTGAGGACGGTTTTCATGGAAATGAATGCCCTTCTGGCCTGTTCTATATTATATATAATCTAATTTCCACTTTAGGGTCACTGCTTTCGTTGACGAGGCCTCCAAGGTATTTGACGGACGGCACTTGTTCCACGATCTGGTTGTTGATTTGAAGGATTGCTCGTCTTGGTGTCTTGGAGAACACAACCACCTTGGTCTTGGTAACGTCCATGTGTAGACCATACTGACTGCTATGTTCAACTATAAGGTCTATCATATTCTGAAGATGTGGGAGACTGCCGGCGAGCACGACCGTATCATCAGCGAATCGTATGTTATTAATAAGTGTGCCGGTGATCTTTATGCCCTCCTTCACATCCTCCAGTACCTCCCGGAACACTGCCTCCGAGTACCAATACCTTACCCTAAATATCCCAATCTGAAACCCCACTGGCATTAACAAGAATAATATTATAAAATATGCTTAAAAAATAAACATTTATTAAGATATCAAAAATATGATATAACAGATGTATGATACGATATTAAATGTTAGCAAACATAATAAAAATCTGACGATTTCCTTTGGCTTGGATGTAAATTTTCATTTTCGTTTTGGTTGCATTACCCTGATACATGAAAATTTTGAACTTCCCACCTCATCTCCTACCTAGATTCAGCTTTATACAGGGTTGCCCAGAAGTCCGGAATAAAATTAATATATCCTTAACCTGTAACTTTTGGGAAAAACGCTCGGACACGTCAATTTAGTTTCATATATACTCACATTTTGACGTTATTCGTGTGTTTTTTTTATAGACATTTGTCAAAGATAGGACGACATCGATATTTTTTTCAAATGGAAACATACAGCTTGTGATGCGTCATTTGAAAGCTATAATATCTCGTACAGTATGCTCATAAATTTTGGCGCGATTCTGTGAAGCTATTTTAAAATGGCGACTGCTAAAAGTTTTTAAAAAATCTCTATTTAAAAAAGCGGAAATGATAATTCATTGATGCTTTTTTTACCTCTTGTTGTTTTTCGTTTCTCTAAGCTGGACTTTTTCTAGGAATGAAAACAGTTTTTGACAAGTAAGCAGGTAAATTGGGATAAAAGCACGGAACAGCTGTTAAATTTAGTCTCACTTTGGTTGGACTTTTTTTTTGTGGTGCCATCAGGCTAAAGATAAATATCCTCACGAATAATGTCACTGGGGACAAAATGCTTAGCACAAACTACAGAATACTGTGTGGGCCACCAATTAGCATAGAATTTTCAGATTTTCATCTTTTGGGAAGTGAAAAACTGATACACTCTCTTCACCTGTTTTAAAAACACTTTTATAGTTAGAGTTACACCCAGGAATACAGCAGGGGCTTGGCATGTTGAGAAATAAACAAACTAAAAGAGAAAACAATAGTACTTAACTAAGTACCTAGGTATCTAGAGGTATCCTGCTTACTTACGAACTGGTGTAGTCATCGACTGGCCCCGAAAGCCTAAACCAATTTGTACTTACGAACTATCTCTACTATACTCTAAACCCAAAAATATAGGCAGTGACCTAGCTATCATAACCATGGAAACCAATGCAAACCACCAATGACAATACAGTATTTTGGCCGTTTCTATGGTTATGACAGCTACGTCACTGCCTATTATTTTGGGTTGGGGTATAGTGTTATTTTTAAACTAATTCACATATACCTTTAAGTTAAATAAACACTTCAATATTTAATAAATTAACTGTATCCACAAAACAATAAATTTTACCCCAAAGAGCTAACTAGAATACAAAAACACAACTTTTAAATTAAAACAAATAAAATTCTGCCGCCATTATAAGACCCGTAAACAAACCGCCAGGCCTGCCAGGCTGTTGGATTTTTCACTTTATTAATACTATTACAGCAAATCAGCACCAAAACTGTTCACTAATATTTTGTAGAGGTTTTTAGCAATCATGTCATTTAAATTTTCTATTAGATATCAATCAAAAACCGGATAAAAATACAAATTAATACAAAAACCGCAAGTTAACACCTAGTTCGCGCGTAAATTACATACTAAAGCATGGATAACCTCAAAAAAGTCACGTGACACATGGATCTTCAAGCAGTGTTGTCGATGTTTCTGTTTCACGGCTTCTTTCAAGGTGGTTGTGGCTTTATGTTCGATAATTTAGCCAAAGTTGTTTGAGTCGGTCTGAGAGACCGGGCGTTAACAACGGAAGGTTACGGAATAGTATATTAACGTACACGTTTTATAAAGCATCATTTTATAGCACGCGTCCATGTTAAAAAACGAGCCGAGTTTTATAACGGGACAAGTGTTTAAAACTGCTCTGTATAACACGTACGTTATACTATTTTTTCTAATTTGTAGTTTTTCCAATAAAAACACATATTTAAAAAGAAAATAAATCCTTCAAATTTTGTAAATTTTTATGTCTAAATTTTATGTTGGTAATACTATTTTTTATCATAGTAGCCTCTGGACAACAAAAATTATTTTGCGAACTGTCATTTTTTGATTTATTGACCCATTTTCACCGCGAGATTCTAAAGTTATTTTAACGATATGAGATTTGAAATTGGACGGAATACGTTTTGTGATCCTTGTACATTCGGTACATATACAGAGGGTTCGGAAATTCGGGCGATTTAGCTACTTTTTTTCGAATTTGAAAAGACGTGTTTTTACGTCACGGCATTGCAATTTAGTATAGGGAAGATGGAAAATTCTAATAAAGTTGAAGTAAAATCGACATTGGAAGGTTGGTAGATTGAATTTTGGATAGGATTTGGCAGAAAATAATAGCTTGAAGCATCTACAAAAATTGATTTATAGATTTATGCAACCAACATACATAACTGTTATCCACACAGAATAAAAAAGTAGGTTATCAAGCTATTTTTCCTCTGCAAAAAATTGGTTTTCTCGTAAATCACAAAGGCCGCGCAAGTCAATGAAATAAAACATTTTAATGTTACCAACATCAAATAAAGAAAAAACGCGTATCGAAATAGCTTCATTACGATACGCAAATGCGTATCGTAATAGACTTGTTATGATACCAAATTAGAAAATATTATTAAGGTTGAATTCTCAACGTCATTCAATCTATTGCCAACCTATAACCTATTTCGCGTTGATTTTTTGAGTTTATTATTTTAATAACTAACATTTAAAGAAAATCAATATCTTCGGTACATTATTTAGGTAGTATCTGATATATAACAAAAATATCAATTTATTTCATTGCTAATTTTCGGAGAATTGTATAGTAAAAGAACAATGAGTGACAATGACATAATAATGTTAAAAAAAATCTTAACCGATATTTTTCGCTATACAGTTCTCCTAAAATAAGTTATGAAATTCCTTGATATTTATTAAATATGTCAATTATTACCTATAGAATATCAAGTTGATAATGATTTTCTTTAAATTTTGTATAAAAGCTAGAAAACATAAATAAATCTACGCGAAATAGGTTATAGGTTGGCAAGCATGTTGATACTCCTACCTTAACGAGCAAAGTAGCTAACAAAATCTACTCACAGTATTTTATAGTATAGGTAGCATTAGCGTATTAGCTCCCAGACTGCAGGTTTAAACTAGCTGGTATGCTAATTGACACCTCAGTGTGGCTTTAATATTAATGATAATTAACTACCCAATTATGCCGCCCCCATTGCTCATAAATATATTAATTATAGTCCACCTGACGAGTCTGTGGCTACGACGCCTGAGAAGACGGGGTGATAAAAGGCGTAAACAAGTCAATTATCATCAAACGCTGTTATTTTGACAATTTGAGCGATGACAATATTTCCTAACAAACAAAAAATGTTAAGTTAAAAGCCCGAAAAATAACAAGGAACAGGATAAAGTAGGCGAAGGAATAGTTTTCTTATATTAACCTCATTTTCTGTTACAATTCCTTAATAGAAATATTAATTGGCGCAAGGGTGTTATTGTTACCTGCCTACGTAACAAAAAAATATCATCAGATACAATTTAATTGGTCTTTTTCAAGTGTCTAATGTATCTTATGACCTCGATGATCTATTGTCAAGTACATACTTCATGCAAAAAAAAAAGTATAAATTGGCCAGAGCCAGCATATTTTTTTAAGTTCTTAATTGATCAAAATGAAGGTTCTTATTATCGCTTGTTTGGTAGTAGTTGCTGTTAGTGCTTTGGGGCCGGAAGCTAGCTTCCAGGCCTTCAAGGTAAGCGTTTTTTTTTTAATTTTTAATTTAGTTAACATGAAAAAAAATTTGGAACATTATCAATAAGTTTTTAATTAATAATATGATATAAAATGTTTGTTGTCTCTACCTTTAAAGCTGGATCGGTCATTTTTTAAAACGGGCTATAAAATTTGTATTTATAATTTGAAAAGAGACCATAATATAGTTATTCAATTTATGTTTTTAGATTCCTGGTAAATTGTTTTAACAACATGTATAAATTGCAATTTGATATTTTTACTTGTATAGGGCATTATGTATATTTATTTGTTGTTTTTTTTTGGACGATATATTAGCCATTTGCATTTTTTTAAATAGAAATTATATTCCTTTTATCTTAAATCAGATGTGAAGTTTTATTACATGAATATGAAATTTTAGTAAGATAAGATTAAAAAAAAACACTTGTACTTTAATTAATAAAAACAATTAAACATATCTGATCAAAAATTGACAAGAAACTGGTAACAAGCGCTTTAAGTTTATTACGATAATCGGAAATATTTTTTTAAATTAATTACATTCAATTTATTTTTATTTTAATTTTACTTAAACTAAATTTCATAGCTATCACAAAAAGTTCAGTAGTAATATTATATTAAGCAAATTTTTTTTTTTAAATGTATCCCTTTATGGAAAATATAAGGATTGATCCTATATTAATAAAGAATATCACACAGGCTGAAATTATGGTCTATATTTCCCTTTTTAATATAACACTTAATTACTATCACAAAAAATGGTCATTAGGTGAAGCACGGCAAGACTTACCTTAACCAAGTCGAAGAAACTAAACGTTATGCCATCTTTAAAGACAACCTTCGCTCAATTGAAGAACACAATACCCTCTACGCACTTGGACTCTCATCCTACAAGAAAGGTAAGCAGGTTCTTAAAATGGTCAAAAAAGATTCTTTCTGGTTACTTTAACCTACAAAATATTATCTTAATAAAAATTTCTAAAAACACCGAGATCATGGAATAATTCCAACCCAAATGATTAGTATCATTGTAATTCCACAATCACTATTATTCGAGATCTATTAATTTTTCCTGAATGGCTTTATTCATGAACATTTGTTGCCATGACAAAATTTCGCTCTTGCATCCTATTGTCCGTAGTGGACAATGTTAGGTGTAATCCGTTATTACTAATCTCCATTTAATAGTTTTATTATTTTTTTTACTCTACAGGTATCAATCAGTTCACCGATTTGACCCTAGAAGAATTCAAAGCCAAGCTCGCCCTTAGCGCAGCCCAAAGACCACACTTTGATGCTACCAAGCACGTTAAAACCGGACTTGCAGTTCCAGACTCCGCTGACTGGAGAAATGAAGGTCAAGTAACTGAAATTAAAGATCAAGGAAACTGTGGATCTTGCTGGGCTTTCTCCGTTGTAAGTACTAAAGACTGCAGTAATACCAATCGACTATGACTGTAGGATGTCGTTCAAGTTTCGATCTAACCAAACTAAAGAAATAGAAAATTATGATTAGATTGGCCGTAGTTAAATTTTTATTATAAGACTTATTTTGTTGTCGAGATATATTGCCTTAGGGTAGTAGGAAACGCTATCAAAATACCACCTTTTATTTTGATATGAAACTTAATTTCAAATTCTTTTCTTTTTTACCTTAGACCGGTTCCACTGAAGCAGCATACTTCCGTAGCTCAGGAAAACTGATTTCCCTCTCTGAACAACAATTGGTTGACTGTTCAACTGATATTAACTTTGGATGTGACGGTGGATACTTGGACGATACTTTCACTTATGTCAAATCACAGGGTCTCCAAACTGAAAGCAGCTACCCCTACACTGGTAAGTGGTAAAACACCAATTCTTTTTCAAAAATGGTACCTAATTTTAAAGAATTTTCAAAATGATGCAAAATAATGTTTCTTTTATCTAATGTAGGTATAAGTTTATGTAATATCAACTTTTGATTATTAATTCATACCAACGAATGTAATTTGGAAGTTCTGGTTTGCTTTGCAAATATCTATTATATTCTATTTAAACTTTACAACCAACTAAGACACATGGATCAACCTAATTATATAATAATAATTTAAAACCACCTGGACACAAAAAATCAATTTTAATTTTGTTGCAGCTCAAGACGGTTCCTGCAAATATTCTTCTTCTGATGTTGTAACTAAAGTCTCTAGTCATCACTCAATCAACTCTGAAGATGAAGATGGACTTCTTGACGCAGTTGGCAACGTAGGACCAGTATCTGTTGCTATGGATGCTACCTACCTATCTGCATACGAATCTGGTAAAATATTATTTGATTAATATTTAGTTACCTATTTTGATTTTCTTAAAAAAATCAGCTAAAATTCCGATAATGCACTGCAATGTTTTCTTATAATTGGTTTATCTAAGTCAAATTTTGACATGCCTTTCCTTTTAGTAAGAAAGCTCAATTCTTCTTGCTTTCTAGGTAATCATTTTTTAACATATTTTCTTAACCAGCACGTTTACATTGTCAAAACCAATTTTATGGTAAAATGAACGCTAATTTTAACTGACTCTTTCGTCTTTTCTTAGGTGTCTACACAGACGACTGGTGCTCTCCCGACGGTCTTAACCACGGTGTCCTAGTCGTTGGTTATGGAGTTGAAGGTAGCCAGAATTACTGGATCGTCAAGAACTCTTGGGGCTCAGCCTGGGGTGAAGATGGATTCTTCAAAATTGTCCGTGGACAAAACGAGTGCGGTATCTCCGAGGATTGCGTATACCCAATCATATAATTTAATAATGTTTTTTATGTGTAATCTGCAAATTTATAAATATATTATATTGGTATGAATTAATCATTCTTTTATTGGAGACGCATCTATTATAAAATAATAATAAACCTGAAATAATTCAGCAAAATTGTATTTAAAAGTTTCCAAACTAGGATTATCTCTAATCGACATGATGACCTGACTGTTAAACATATTCGACCTATAGTCTATTATTACTTCTTACAACCAGCCTTTATTGGTAATATTCCTACTTTAGGGTTTGAGTACTGGTGTGCCTTTATTTTATTATAGAACGAAATACTCTCGTTACAAGTTTTTAAATTATGACATTATGTGATGGACCCAACACCTCAAAATATGTAAACTTTTTCATTCTGAGAGATTTATTTTTAAAAAGATAGTTGAAATATGGTATCGGTGTTTTTGTTTATGTAAAGAATAAAAACTATTTCGAAAGTAATACCATGACGAGTCATTGTGCAATTTTAATGCTCCGGTTGTCATGAGCCCAAATTTTAATAATTATCTACAAGGACTTGCTGACGATATTTCGAGTAGGTATTATGACGTTTGCACTTGATGCATCAAAACTATCATATAAATAGTGGCAGATCAATAGTGTATGCATATTCTCAGTTGAGCAAAATATTAAAATGAAGGTTCTTATTGTTGCTTGTTTAGTGGTAGTTGCCGTTAGTGCATCTTTCTTGGAGCATCAGGAAGCAACATTCCAAGCTTTTAAGGTAAAAAGCCGAGATTTTAAATTGGAAATTTATTTACCTGATCTTTTATTATTGTTGTTTATAATTAGGTTTATGGCTTATTTCAAATTTTCATAAAAACTTTCATGAGTATAAACATAAAGAATTTTCGCTAAAGCAGCTTTTGTGTTTATGGTGAAATAAAATTTTATTTTGAATTAGATAGACCAGACTAAAATTGTTACTGTTGGAATTATTTTGCGATCCAAAATAAGCAAATAAACACTTTAAAAATTTCATATCAGAAGATGCTGCAGGAAAAGGTAAAGATATCTGCAGCCCTCTATTAATAAGTATACTGCCACAATATTAAATTTAAAAGAAAATTAAAATCATGGATAATGCAAAATTATATAAAGGTAAATCAACTTATAAATAGGTAATAATAATACTAAATATTACAATTTTTCTATTATAATTTCTCCCCTATTTATAATTTTTACCTTTTTTTTTGGGTTAAATA
Source organism: Polydrusus pterygomalis (assembly GCA_963969555.1). Classification (NCBI taxonomy): domain Eukaryota; kingdom Metazoa; phylum Arthropoda; class Insecta; order Coleoptera; family Curculionidae; genus Polydrusus; species Polydrusus pterygomalis. The sequence continues at coordinate 12,333,612 of OZ018379.1, forward strand.
TTTTTGAATTACTTACTTACATTTTTAAATATATTAATGATGTGATTAAAATTAATAATCTAAATGGGTGTATATTTTTCATTGCAAAATCGGACAGATTTGTTAATCTATGGTTTTGTAATGATACTTTCATTGGATTTATTTTTATTAAAAAAAAAATGTTATTGATTTTTAATATTATTATAAAGAAACTGCAAATAAATAAATAAATATATGAAAATATAATATATAAAAAATATAATTATATATAAACGTAAATTGTGAGCAAAAATAATTTCCTCACAATTCTGATAAGTCAATCAAGAAGGCTAACTATACTACTTTAATAATAATAAAATGGTTAATGTCAAGGTTATTTATGTCACAGTCAAAGTTGCTTGGTTAGTTAATTGTTAATAAAAAAATAGTAGTAAAACCCGACATAAATATAAAATCATCAAAATTATAAAAGTATAAAAAGTATAAAAACTATGAAAAAAATATAAAATGTACAAAAAATATATTTACGAAAGCATATTCTCTTTATAGTTTGAGCACGGCAAGACTTACAAAAACCAAGCTGAAGAGATAACTCGTTTCGCCATCTTTAAAGATAACATTCGAGCCATCGAAGAACACAATGCCCTCTATGAACAAGGACTTGTATCTTACAAAAAAGGTAAGCAGTTTAATAAGGTCACTGTTATATATCTATTTAGACATAATCAATCGCATGAATTGAACTCTTACCACTATTCAACACCCATAAAAAAATATTATAATATTATATTGCTTTTCCTTAGAGTTTACTTTCCCAAATAAACACATACTCAAGACAATATTTAATGTATTTGAAAAAGTATAGTAGTTTATTTTTTGAAATTTTTTTCAAAATTAATACATTTTTTTTGGACTTCTTAATATCGATTATTTTATTTTACAGGGATCAATCAATTCACTGACATGACTCAAGATGAATTCAGGGCCATGCTTGGTCTGAGCGCATCTCAAAGACCCCAATTCAATGCTACCCTTCACGTAAAAACCGGACTAGCAGTTCCAGCGTCTGTTGACTGGAGAACAAAGGGACAAGTTACCGGAGTTAAAAACCAAGGGAACTGTGGATCATGCTGGGCTTTCTCTATTGTAAGTACTGCATTGTTGCATAATATTTATCCAGCACATCAAGCTAGTTTTTTGGAGTTTCGTTTCTCGGCATTTCTCTTTAATTTGCCACGTATACTATCTGGTTAATAAATAAAAACATTTCTTTATTACAGACTGGTTCTACTGAGGCCGCCTACTATCGCAAGTCTCAAAAACTTGTTTCTCTCTCTGAACAACAATTGGTTGACTGCTCAACTAGTATTAACGCTGGTTGCAATGGTGGATATTTGGAACAAACCTTCCCATATGTTCAGCAAAATGGTCTTGAAGCCGAAGATACCTACCCATACACTGGTTAGTGTCTTAAATTTATTAATAAATGTTTTTAAACAGATATAATCGATCTAAATAAAAAACCATTTAAGATCTTGTGCAAAGGCTGTTCTGGCACTAATACCGATATTTCAGTTTTCATATTAAAATGTTAATGATTTTTTTAGGACGCTTTATTCATGTAGCCTGATATAAATAACTGATACTCCATTTTATTTAATATTGTGATAAAAATTATACCTAAAAAACCTTATTATTACAGGTCAAGACGGCAGCTGCAAATACTCATCTTCCAAAGTCGTTACCAAAGTGTCTAGTTATAAAACCATTCCTTCTGAAGATGAAGATTCTCTTCTTGATGCTGTTGCTAACGTAGGACCTGTCTCTGTTGCTATTGACGCCTCATACCTTTCGTCCTACGACTCTGGTAATAAAAAATATAATGCTTTTTATTTGTAACTGCTTCTCAGCAAGTCCATTGTTTATTTTATTCAACCTGTAAATACACCGATATCATCTTTTAAGAAATATGTTTATTTTGTCTGGTAAAAGTTTTTGGTTTTCATTAACATTTTTAATTTTTATTTTGTATATACAAACTTTCAAATGTCTGCGCTAACTACCTAGAAATACAAACAAATTATTTTTAGGTATCTACGAGGACAACTGGTGCTCCCCTGACTCCCTAAACCATGGTGTCCTTATCGTCGGTTATGGTGTAGAAAATAATAAGAAATACTGGATTGTAAAGAACTCCTGGGGTGCATCCTTCGGTGAAAAGGGATACTTCAGAATTTTACGTGGAGAGAACGAATGTGGTATTGCTGAAGATACCGTCTATCCAACCGTCTAATAATATGTCATCAACACTTAAATTGTAATAAATACAGTTTTTTTTTAAATTTTATCAATTTCATGAGAGAAAATTGGTTTTTTATTAGTTTCTTCCTCTCATTCAATGAATTTTTTACCCTTAAAAATGATAGAATCGAATGTCCTTCTACTTAGGCCTACATAGAATATAATAAGAATTTCAGGAAGAATTTTCTGATGTTAAGTATCGAATGCTTTTGAAAAATAGAGTAACCAATATCGTAAATTTTTCCTGCATCGGTAGCTCAGTGATTTCATCGGAAACCTGACTGCGTTTAAGAGGAAAAAGCAGGACACTTATCGATTTTACATCTTTAAAGTCTTGATGAATACTTGTTTTTGAAAAAGACCAGAGCTTCCTTGCAGATGTCTGGATAGACTAAGTTTAACAACTATTAATTAATGACATGTGTTACATAATATAGTGAAATTAACTTACCACAAATATTTTAATACCTATTTTCAACTCCAGAAAAATTTGATTAAGAAAATTTTAAACCTCCATATCTTAAGTCCTAATTAATTTTAGAAAAAAAATATTACAGATACAAGTGGTTTTAAATCTTATCATTACTAAAGAATACTTGCGCCATCTTTCGTGTACTTATCCATAAGAGCAGATTTTGAATAATATCACCTTTAATCTCTCTTAATATAGTTATTGAAATCACCGTCAGGTAGAGCTGAAATATGGAAATTTTTGCTTTAAAGAATTTAGTTCCCTTATTTTTAACTAAATTATAAATATCGTCGCCCATATGTCAAAACCTCGTATCTCAAAAACAAACAATGTTCAGAAAATGAAAAAAACTTCTTATATGTTTATCTATTTTTTATTGAATATAGTTTTCTGCCAAGTGTTATATTCTAATTTGCATGGAAACAAAACAAGATGCGAGGTTTTGACATGTGAATTTTAGAGGGCGCAAGATACGAGGTATTTTAATTTAACGTTTAGCGTGTGCTTTGCTGGACTCTTGAGTTACAATGTTTTTAAATCGATGAAATATAAAGTCATACGTAACTCAAAACTGGTAAATTTTGAGATACGAGGTTTTGACTTATGGGCGACGATATATGGTTTTGTATAATTTGTTTTTTGGAAATATATTTTTAAATTACTAAAGAATTTATTAAGAAACTTTATGTTTTAATCTGTGTATTAACCCTGACAGCTATTCTGGCTCGCTATGACGATGCCTTCGTCGAATTACTCTGGCTGGAATCAGCTGCAGGTATACTTGTTTTTGGAGGAAAGAAAAGGAAAAATTAGCTCCCAAGCTATATTCTCATATAACGTAGGCAAATCGTCCTCGTCCATTAAATAATTTATTATATTTTAATAATTTTGTAATGGGGTGATGTATTTAATGACTATTAATATCACAATAAGCACATTAAAACATTGACTTTGATTAACTTAATAACAAAAAATTAAAATTGTGTTTAATAAAGGCGTGCAATGTAAATATATTTTTAAGTAGTTTTTATTGAATCCTAATACTTCTTCTAGAGCTCAAGCCTTGTATACACTTTACTGGATGATGGAATACAAAGTAATATTTTATTTACCTATATACCAAAAATTATATTTGTCCATAGAGAATTTTACCTTGAATGTTATAATTGACATAATTTATTTTAACACGATTTAAGAGCAATGGTGTATCATATATGCCTGGGTTGTAATGGAAAATAAACTTATTGTCCATGTTTCAGTTATATATGCAATATTAGTATGGGTTATAACAAGAATAAGAATTGTATTAGTAATATTGAAAATATTTTTTTAATTCCTGCTTAAAAAATATTAATAAAAGCGTATTTAAAATTTTCTGAAGCAGAAAAAAAAACATTTTATTAAAATAGTAGAAAAACTACTTACTAGAGACATACTAGTAATCTTATATGCAGAGTGTCCTAAAAAGTATGGTCAGTAATAAAATTAGACATTAGGTAGAGTGGACCCTAACAAGGTTAGGATTTTATATAAAATTATATCCTTTATCCCTCATTACCGAACTACAGCCCCCTGATAAGAAGATTTTTTAAAAATATTTTGGAAACCGTCATTACGGAATTTTAAAATTTTGGTAAATTTTGTGGGTCGATCTATTTCTTTAAATTCTCGGCATTTTAAATGTTGCGTCAAAAGGAGAAGAAGTTATTTTGCATTATAGCTATAATTAAGAAAAAAGCAAGAGTATATACCAGGCATAAATCATATAACATCAGAAAACATATTATATCGATCTGCTCAAGCATAGAGAATTAATAGTCTCGAAGACCAAAAACTTTCAAACAAGTTTCATGCCAAAATCAAAATATAAAATTTATGTTTTTAGTAAAATCTATGTTTTTTGAAATCATGTTGGAACAAGAATTCACACAGTTGTAATATAAAAGTATTTATTGTATTTTAAAATCCCAAAGCTACGAACTCGTTTTTTAATAGAAAAAGTTCCTATATCCCACTTAACCTAACACTAACTAACTTAAAATTATTACCACGAATACATACAATAAAAAACCCTATTTGAGTAATCTACACCAAGAAAAATACAAAATTAACTAGATGTGAAACTTAAGTATGAAACAATGTCTTTATTTTGGGTATACGATGGAAATACTAACCCTGATTCTGATTGTTGTCTATGTGTCCCCATGTTTGTCTCTTCGAACTCTTCGTCATCAGTATCCTGGTTACACACAAATACAGTTTTTATAGTAATAGAGGTACCGTTGGAAGATGCACACTTTTAATCAGAAATATTACCCAAAGTAACGCCGATCCCCGAGATCTAAATGTCTAGTATTCTAAAGCGATGCACCACAGATACCTAGGTATGTCCTAAATCAAATTATAATTTGTTTTTGCGGTGAGGACCTTCCGTTGAACGAACGACTTACTGGTGTGAATATTTTTATAAAAATATTGACTAAATTTAGCAATATTTAGGCGTGGTCCAAATACTTTTGCCTGCCGGCGCTCCCAAATAATTTATGGCCCCTTTTCAGGTGCGCATGTAAAGTTTAGGGTTAACAATTGTTTCACATTTTTTAAAAGTTTTGTCAAACCTGTCTATAACATCTTCTTTAAATATAGCATAAAAACTGAGATAAAAAAATTTATTTACAATTTCTTTACGACCAGTTCTGGCACGTTACTGTTTAATCTTGGCTGTGTCAAAATTACCCCTAGAAACTTTATGGCCCCGGACTCCTCTATCCAATAATGCCCCAATTGAAGTAGTATCTTGGAGCAAGGGTGTTATTTTTACGTGCCTGCGTAAGAAAAAATTATCAGCAACCACAGTTTAATAGTTCATTTTTCAAGTACCTTAAATATCTTATGACCTCAATGATCTATTTTCAAGTACATACTTCCTTCAAACAAAAGTATAAAATAGCCTGAGCCAGCATATTTTTTTAAGTTCTTGGTAATTAATGAAAATGAAGGTTCTTATCGTTGCTTGTTTCGTAGTAGTTGCTGTTAGTGCTTTGGGGGAGCCGGAAGCTAGTTTCCAGGCCTTCAAGGTAAGCGTTTTTTTTTTAATTTTTAATTTGGTTAACATAAAAAAAATAGGAATATTATTTAAGTGTTTAATTTACCATAAAGGCCCAAGTGTTCAGAAAGATTTTTATTTAAATTTTGTTTGATTCTTAAGTTTATACATTATATGAAATAATTTTTTTTAATAACTTCTAATGACAACAGAAATTCTTAAAATTTCTGAAATCAAATTTTTGTTTTCTCTCCCTTTAAAGCTGGATCGGTCATTTTTTAAAACGGGCTATAAAATTTTTATTTGTAATTTAAAAAATGACCATAAGGTAAGATTCAATTTATGTTTTATAACCCTGGTACATTGTTTTAAGAACATGTATATATTGCAATTTAATATTTTTACTTGTATAGGGCATTATGTATAGTTATTTTTTGTTTTTTTTTCGGAGGATATAGAAATTATATTCCTTTTATCTTAAATCAGATGTGAAGTTTCCTTAAATGAGTATGAAATTTTAGTAAGATAAGATTAAAAAAAACACTTGTACTTAATAATTATTAAAAACAATTAAACATATCTGATCAAAAATTGACAAGAAACTGGTAACAAGCTCTTTAGGTTTATTACGTTAATTGGAAATAATTTTTTAAATTAATAAAATTCCATTTATTTTTATTTTAATTTTACTTAAACTAAATACCATAACTATCACAAAAAGTTCAGTAGTAATATTATATTAAGCAAATTATTTTTTTAAATGTATCCCTTTATGGAGAAAATAAGGATTGATCCTTTATTAATGAAGAATATTAACACAGATTGAACTTTTGGTCTATAGTTCCCTTTTTAATGTAACAGTTAATTCTTATCACAAAAAATGGTTTAATAATATTACGTCATTAGGTGAAGCACGGCAAGACTTACCTTAACCAAGCCGAAGAAACTAAACGTTATGCTATCTTCAAAGACAACCTTCGTTCAATTGAAGAACATAATACCCTCTACGCACTTGGACTCTCATCCTACAAAAAAGGTAAGCAGGTTCTAAAAATGACCAAAAAGAATTCTTTCTATAGTTACCTTAACCTACAAAATATAACCTTAATAGAAATTTCTAAAAACACAATGATAATTCCAACCAGAATTATTAGTAGGTATCATTGTAATTCCACAATCACTATTATTTGAGATCTATTAATTTCTCCTGAATGGCTTTATTCATGAACATTTGTTGCCATGACAAATTTTCGCTATTGCATTCTATTGTTCGTGTTGGACAATGTAAGGTGTAATCCGTTATTAGTAATCTTCTTTTTAAAAGTTTTATTATTTTTTTTACTCTACAGGTATCAATCAGTTCACTGATTTGACCCTAGAAGAATTCAAAGCCAAGCTCGCCCTTAGCGCAGCCCAAAGACCACACTTTGATGCTACCAAGCACGTTAAAACCGGACTTGCAGTTCCAGACTCCGCTGACTGGAGAAATGAAGGTCAAGTAACTGAAATTAAAGATCAAGGAAACTGTGGATCTTGCTGGGCTTTCTCCGTTGTAAGTACTAAAAACTGCATTAATACCAATCGACTATGATTGTAGGATGTCATTCAAAGTTTCGATCTAACCAAACTAAAGCAATGGTAAATTATGTTTAGATTGGCCGTAGTTAAATTCTTGTTCTAAGACTTATTTTGTTGTCGAGATATATTGCCTTAGGGTAGTAAGAAACGCTATCTAGATACCACCTTATATTTTGATATGAAACTTAATTTCAAATTCTTTTCTTTTTTTACCTTAGACCGGTTCCACTGAAGCAGCATACTTCCGTAGCTCAGGAAAACTGATTTCCCTCTCTGAACAACAATTGGTTGACTGTTCAACTGATATTAATTTTGGATGTAATGGTGGATACTTGGACGATACTTTCACTTATGTTAAATCAAAGGGTCTCCAAACTGAAAGCAGCTACCCCTACACTGGTAAGTGGTATAACACCAATTCTTTTTCAAAAAATGTAATTTTAAAAAATATTCAAAATGATGCATAATAATGTTTATTTTATCTAATGTATAGGTCTATGTAGTATCAACTTTTGATTATTAATTTATACTAACGAATGTAATTTGGATGTTCTAATTTACTTTGTAAATATCTATTTAAACTTTACAACCAACTAAGGCACATGGATCAACCTAATTATATAATAATAATTTACAACTGCCTGAACACCAAAAATCAATTTTTATTTTGTTGCAGCTCAAGACGGTACCTGCCAATATTCTTCTTCTGATATTGTAACTAAAGTCTCTAGTCACCACTCAATCAACTCTGAAGATGAAGATGGACTTCTTGACGCAGTTGGCAACGTAGGACCAGTCTCTGTTGCTATGGATGCTACCTACCTATCTGCATACGAATCTGGTAAAATATTATTTGATCAATATTTAGTTTTTTTTTTTCATCAAAAAATCAGCTAAGATTCCGATAACGCACTGCAATGTTTTTTTATAATTGGTTTATCTAAGTCAAATTTTGACATGCCTTTTCTTTTAGTAAGAAAGCTCAATTCTACTTGCTTTCTAGGTAATCATTTTTTAACATATTTTCTTAACCAGTACGTTTACATTGTCAAAACCAATTTGATGGTAAAATGGACACTAATAACTGACTCTTTCGTCTTTTCTCAGGTGTCTACACAGATGACTGGTGCTCTCCCGATGGTCTTAACCACGGTGTCCTAGTCGTTGGTTATGGAGTTGAAGGTAGCCAGAATTACTGGATCGTCAAGAACTCTTGGGGCTCAGCCTGGGGTGAAGATGGATTCTTCAAAATTGTCCGTGGACAAAACGAGTGCGGTATCTCCGAAGATTGCGTATACCCAATCATATAATTTAACAATGTTTTTATATGTAATTTGCAAATTTATAAATATATTATATTGCTATGAATTAATCATTATTTTATTAGCGACACATCTTTCATAAAATAATAATAATAATAATAAGGTTGAGAAAATTCAGTAAAAATGTATTTAAAGTTTTCCCAACTATCTACCAACTGGGAATATCACTATTCTACTTGATGACCTGACTGATAAACGTATTCAACCTATAGTCCATTATTACCACTAGCCCTTATTGGTAATATTCCTAATTAAGGCTGTATGCAATGTTGTTGATTATGGAACGAAATAGGCTCGTTGTTACAGGTTTTTAAATTATGATATTATTTCATGGAGCCGATATCTAAAAATCTGTAAACTTCTCTATTCTGACAGATTGATTTTACCAAGATAGTTGAAATATTGTATCGGTGGTGCTTCTTTATGTAAGAAAAGAAACTGTTTCAAGATAAGCACCGTGAAGAGTCATTTTGATGCAATTTTAATGCTCCGGTTGTCATGAGCCCAAATTTCAATAATTATCTACAATGACTTGCTCACGATATTTCAAGTATGTATTATGACGTTTGCACTTGATGCATCAAAACTATCATATAAATAGTGGCAGATCAATAGTTTATGCATATTCTCAGTTGAGCAAAATATTAAAATGAAGGTTCTTATTGTCGCTTGTTTAGTGGTAGTTGCCGTTAGTGCATCTTTCTTGGAGCATCAGGAAGCAACATTCCAAGCTTTTAAGGTAAAAAGCCGATAATTTAAATTGGAAATTTATTTAACTGATCTTTTATTATTGTTGTTTATAATTAGGTTTATCGCTTATTTCAAATTTTTATAAAAACTTTCATGAGTATAAATAAAAGGAATTTTCACTAAAGCTGCTTTTGTGTTTATGGCGAAATTAAATTTTTATTTTAAATTAGATAGACCAGACTAAAATTGTTACTTTCGGAATTATTTTGAGATCCAAAATAAGGAAATAAACACTTTAATAATTTTATATCAGAAAATGCTGCAGGAAAAGGTAAAGAAATCTGCAGTCCTATAAATATACTGTCACTAATATTGGGTTGCATAAAGATTTTAAACAATAATGAACCAACCAGATAGCTTTGACTGTAACGTAAATGACTAAGGCAAAAATAATTTGCCCAAAATTCTGATTAGCCAATCAAGAAGGACAACTATACTACTTTAATAATAGGAAAATGGTTAATGTCAATGTTATTTATGTCACAGTCAAAGTTGCCTGGTTAGTTAATTGTTAATAAAAAATTGTCATAAAATCCGACATAAATATAAAAACATCAAAAGTATAAAAAGTATAAAACTATGAAAAAAATATAAAATGTACAAGAAATATATTTATGAAATCATATTCTCTTTATAGTTGGAGCACGGCAAGACTTACAAAAACCAAGCTGAAGAAATAACTCGTTTCGCCATCTTTAAAGATAACATTCGAGCCATCGAAGAACACAATGCCCTCTATGAGCAAGGACTTGTATCTTACAAAAAAGGTAAGCAGTTTAATAAGTTCACTGTTATATCTATTTAGACATAATCAATCGTATGAATGAACTTTTACCACTATTCAACACCCATGAATATATATATATATATATATTGCTTTTCCTTAGAGGTTACTTTCTCAAATAAACACATATTCAAGATAATATTTAATTAAATTTTTATTCAAATTGATACATTTTTTTTGGACCTCCTAATATCGATTATTTTATTTTACAGGGATCAATCAATTCACTGACATGACTCAAGATGAATTCAGGGCCATGCTTGGTCTGAGCGCATCTCAAAGACCCCAATTCAATGCCACCCTTCACGTAAAAACCGGACTAGCAGTTCCAGCGTCTGTTGACTGGAGAACAAAGGGACAAGTTACCGGAGTTAAAAACCAAGGAAGCTGTGGATCTTGCTGGGCTTTCTCTATTGTAAGTACTGCATTGTTGCATAATATTTATCCAGCACATCAAGCTAGTTTTTTGGAGTTTCGTTTCTCGGCATTTCTCTTTAATTTGCCACGTATACTATCTAGTTAATAAATAAAAACATTTCTTTATTACAGACTGGTTCTACTGAGGCCGCCTACTATCGCAAGTCTCAGAAACTTGTTTCTCTCTCTGAACAACAATTGGTTGACTGCTCAACTAGTATTAACGCTGGTTGCAATGGTGGATATTTGGAACAAACCTTCCCATATGTTCAGCAAAATGGTCTTGAAGCCGAAGATACCTACCCATACACTGGTTAGTGTCTTAAATTTATTAATAAATGTTTTTAAACAGATATAATCGATCTAAATAAAAAACCATTTAAGATCTTGTGCAAAGGCTGTTCTGGCACTAATACCAAATTTCAGTTTTCATATTAAAATGTTAATGATTTTTTTAGGACGCTTTATTCATGTAGCCTGATATTAATAACTGAAACTCCATTTTATTTAATATTGTGATAAAAATTATACCTAAAGAAACTTTGTTATTACAGGTGAAGACGGCAGCTGCAAATACTCATCTTCCAAAGTCGTAACCAAAGTGTCTAGTTATAAAACCATTCCTTCTGAAGATGAAGATTCCCTTCTTGATGCTGTTGCTAACGTAGGACCTGTCTCTGTTGCTATTGACGCCTCATACCTTTCGTCCTACGAATCTGGTAATAAAAAATATAATGCTTTTTATTTGTAACTGCTTCTCAGTAAGTCCATGTAATTCCTTGTTTATTTTATTTAAACTGTAAATACACCGATATATTTTTTTTAAGAAATAGGTTTATTTTGTCTGTTAAAAGTTTATGGTTTTTATTATCATTTTTAATTTTAATTTTGTATGTACAAACTTTCAAATTTCTACGCTAACTACCTATAAATACAAACAAATTATTTCTAGGTATCTATGAGGACAACTGGTGCTCCCCTGACTCCCTAAACCATGGTGTCCTTATCGTTGGTTATGGTGTAGAAAGTAATAAGAAATACTGGATTGTAAAGAACTCCTGGGGTGCATCCTTCGGTGAAAAGGGATACTTCAGAATTTTACGTGGAGAGAACGAATGTGGTATTGCTGAAGATACCGTCTATCCAACCGTCTAATAATATGTCATCAACAATTAAATTGTAATAAATATAGTTTTTTTAAAATTTTATCAATTTCATGAGAGAAAATTGTTTTTTTTATTATTTTCTTCCTCTCATTCAATGAATTTTTTACCCTTAAAAATGATAGAATATAATGTCCTTCTACATAGGCCTGCATAGAATATAATAAGAATTTCAGGAAGAACTTTCTGATATTAAGTATCGAATGCTTTTGAAAAATATATTAACTGCAATATCGTAAATTTTTCCTGCATCGGTAGCTCAGTGATTTCATCGAAAACCCGACTGCGTTTAAGAGGAAAAAGCAGGACGCTTATCGATTTTACATCTTTAAAGTCTTGATGAATACTTGTTTTTGAAAAAGACCAGAGCTTCCTTACAGATATCTGGATAGACTAAGTTTAACAACTATTGTGTTATGTAATATAGTGAAATTAACTTACCACAGATATTTTAATACCTATTTTCAACTCCAGAAAAATTTGATTAAGAAAATTTTAAACCTCCATATCTTAAGTCCTAATAAATTTTAGAAAAAAAATATTACAGATACAAGTGGTTTTAAATCTTATCATTATTAAGGAGTACTTGCGCCATCTTTCGTGTACTTATCCATAAGAGTAGATTTTGAATAATATCACCTTTAATCTCTTTCAATATAGTTATTGCAATCACCGTTAGGTAGAACTGAAATCTGGAAATTTTTGCTTTAAAAAATTGAATTTCCTTATTGTTAACTAAATTATATATATGGTTTTGTATAATTTGTTTTTTGGAAATATATTTTTAAATTGCGAGAGAATTGATTAAGAAACTTTAAGTTTTAATCAGTGTATTAACCCTGACAGCTATTCTGGCTCGCTATGACGATGCCTTCGTCGAATTACTCTGGCTGCTATCAGCTGCAGGTATACTTATTTATGGAGGAACGAGAAGGCAAAAATTAGCGCACAAGCTATATTCTCACATAACGTAGGCAAATCGTCCTCTTCCATGAAATAATTTATTTTATTTTATTAATTTTGTAAACTGTTATGTATTTAATGACTATTAATATTACAATAAGCACAATAAAACATTGACTTTGATTATCTTAATAACAACAAATTAAAATTGTGTTTAATAAAGGCATGAAATGTAAATAAATTTTTACGTAGTTTTTATTGAATCATAATACTTCTTCTAAAGTCCAAGCCTTGTATACACTTTACTGGATAGAATGCAAAGTAATATTACCAAATATTATATTTGTCTATAGAGAATTTTACCTTGAATGTTATAATTGACATAATTTATTTTAACACGATTTATGAGCAATGGTGTATCATATTATGCCCGGGTTGTTATGCGTAATAAACCTATCGTCCATGTTTCAGTTATGTAAGCATTATTAGTATTGGTTATCACAACAATAAAAATTGTATTAGTAATATTGAAAATATATTTTTAATTCCTGCTTAAAAAATATTAATAAATGCGTATTTAAAATTTTCTGAAGCTGAAAAAACCCATTTTATCAAAATAATAGAAAAACTACTTACTAGAGCCATACTAGTAAACTTATGCAGAGTGTCCTAAAAAAGTATGGTCAGTAATTAGACATTAGGTAGATTGGATCGTAACAAGGTTAGGATTTTATATAAAATTCTATCATTTATCCCTTATTACCGAGATACAGCCCCCTGAAAAGAAGACTTTTTTAAAAATATTTTGGAAACCGTCATTACGCATTTAAAAAGTTGCGTCAATAGAAGAAGAATTTATTTTGCATTATAGCTATAAATAAGAAAAAAGCAAGAGTATATACCAGACATAAATATTGTATCGATCCACTTAAGCATAGAGAATAGTTTCGAAGACCAAAAACTTTCAAACACGTTTCATGTCAAAATCAAAATATAAATTTTATGTTATTAGTAAAATCTAGGTTTTTTGAAATTATGTTGGAACAAGAATTCGCACAGTTGTAATATAAAAGCATTTATTTTATTGTAAAATTCCAAAAGCTATGAACTCGTTTTTTAATAGAAAAAGTTCATATATCCTGCTTAACCTAACACTAACTAACCTAAAATGATTACCACAAATACAAACAATAAAAACCCTATTTGAATTAACTAATCTACACCAAGAAAAATAAAAGATTCACTAGAAGTGAAAGTTTAGTATCAAACAATGTCTTTAATTTGGGTATACGATGGAAAGACTCACCCTTGTTCTGATTATTGTCTATGTGTCCATACTGTCCATTAGCCAATGTTGGTCTCCTCGACCTCTTCGTTATCAGTATCTTGCTTATACACAAATACATTTTTTGTAGTAATAAAGGTACCGTTGGAAGATGCATACTTTTAAATAGAAATATTACCAAAAGTTTAACGCCGATTCCCCAGATCTAAATGTCTAGTATTCTGAAGCGATGCACCACAGATACCTAGGTATGCCCTAAATCAAATTATAATTTGTTTTTGCGGCGAGGACCTTCCGTTGAACGAACTGGTGGGTATATTTCTATGAAAATATTGATTAAATTTAGCAATATTTGGGCGTGGTCCAAAAAACTTTTGCCTGCCGGCGCTCCCCAATAATTTATGGCCCCTTTTCAGGTGCGCATGTAAAGTTTAGGGTTAACAATTGTTTCACATTTTTTTAAAGTTTTGTCAAACCTGTCTATAACATATTCTTTAAATATAGCATAAAATAGGTAATAATATAGGTAAAAAAATAATTTACAATTTCTTTACGACCAGTTCTCACACGTTACTGTTTAATATTTTCTGTGCCAAAATTACACCTAGAAACTTTATGGCCCCGGACTCCTCTATCCAATAATGCCCCAATTGAACTAGTATCTTGGAGCAAGGGTGTTATTTTTACGTGCCTGCGTAAGAAAAAATTATCAGCAACCACAGTTTAATAGTTCATTTTTCAAGTACCTTAAATATCTTATGACCTCAACGATCTATTTTCAAGTACATACTTCCTTCAAAAAAACGTATAAAATGGCTAGAGCCAGCATATTTTTTTAAGTTCTTAGTAATTAATCAAAATGAAGGTTCTTATTGTCGCATGTTTGGTAGTAGTTGCTGTAAATGCTTTGGGGAAGCAGGAAGCTAGCTTTCAGACCTTCAAAGTAAGCATTTTTTAAAAGCTTTCGATTTTTTTTTATTTACTTACCCACTTAGGATTAAAAAAAAATAGAAACATTATAAAAGGGCGTTTTAGTAACCATAAAGTGTAAAAAAAGGTTTTTATTTAAATTTTGTAATTTATTTTAAAGTTTATACATTATATGAAATGAGTTTTTTTGATTTTTGTTAGCAATTTCTAATGACAATAGAATTCCTTAAGGTTCTTCATTTAACATGAAAATAATCTATGTTACCTGAAGAAAAAATTGGAGCTTAATAAAAAAAGGTGAACTTATTTTTGTAAAACAATAATATTTTATTAATTATTTAAGTATGCCCTTTAAACATTACGTAAAAATAAAGTTTCAAAATATATGTATCTATATCTGAAATAAGATTTTTGGTACTTCATACTATACAATACCATACCATACATATGGTTAATAATTTTATGTACCTATCTATATAAATTTGTGGTAGTTTTTTTTGCAATTAAATATCTTTACTATTTAGGGCTTTATGTCTACTCATTTTAACTATTTTTTTGAAATACACATTAACAATTTGTATTTTTTAAATAAAAATAAAATTATTTTCCGACGTGATTTTTTTTTAATTGTGTTTTAAAAAAAAAATTTAAATAATAAATTTTTTTTTTTTTAATTTTACGTTAAGTAAATCCCAATTATCACAAAAATAGTAGTTATATTAGGAAGATACCATAGCTACCCGCATTTCCAGGGTTTTTCCATTTTCTAGCAGTTCCTTTGGCCGGATGTTTGAAAGATACGGATTATTAATTAGTCTAAGATTACACGAAAGGTTAAGATTTCGTTTAAAAAAAATTGTAATTTTTTTAAAATGTTGTTATTTTCACAAAAGTTGTTTAGAATTAATCACACAATATTGGAAAGTCAATATATTGTTGCTAAATTAATAAATAAATGATTTAAATACCTATATAACAAAAACAATGATTTTCCTATATTCTTTATTGAGTTTTTAAAAACTTTTTTATAAAAAATGTGTTTCTTAAACGATTAATAAACTGGTCAAAAAAATCCCGTGATTAAGGTGCTACTGAATCCACTTAAAAATATTATTTCTTATGAATTTATCCCTTATAACCAAATTTCGATTTGGTCACGGGTCACTTCTTTAAATTTATCCCTTTATGAAGAAAGTAATGACTAATCTTTTATTAATAAAGAGTATTGTATTCACACAGATTAATCACTAAACCTATAAATTTTCTTCTATAATTCCCTATTTAATATAAAACATATTTACTATCGGAAAGACTGGTCTATTGATATAACGCCATTGATTTAGGTGAAGCACGGCAAGACTTACATAAACCAAGCCGAAGAAACTAAACGTTATGCTATCTTCAAAGACAACCTTCGTTCAATTGAAGAACACAATACCCTCTACGCACTGGGACTCTCGTCCTACAAGAAAGGTAAACAGGTCCTCAAAATGGGCAAGAAATTGTCTTCCTGGTATCTACACGTAACCTATAAAACATTTTCTTAATAGAAATTTCTAAATACACCGAGATTATGAAAAAATTCCAACCATAATTATTATTATTATTGGAATTCGACAATCACTATTATTGGAAATCTAGTCTTTTCTCCTAAATGGTATAATTCATAAATTTTCTTTCGTGAAATTCTCGACATTTGTTGCCAGCAGAGCTGTCGCAATTACTCCTAAAAAGTAATTCAATTACAATTACCCATTACCCTCCGAAAAAGGCATCAATTACAATTACCAATTACTAACAGTATGATAAAAATATTTAAATTACCAATTACTCACTAAAAGTAATTGATTCCTTGATCAATTACCGCATTCGAATTACTGAATTTAATTCAATTACTTTTATACTAATTCAATTACTTTATAGTAATGGAATTACCCTAAAAGTAATTGAATTACTCTGAATATAGTAATTTAATTACATTTTGGTAAGTAATTGAATTACATTTTGGTACTTCAATTACATTTTGATAATTGAATTACATTCTGGTAATTGTATTACAGTTTGGTAATTGAATTACATTTTTAAAATTGAATTAGTATATGAGCAATGGAATTACTTTTTTTACATTTTACAAAAAAAGAGTTGTATAGGTAAGGTATTATTTTTTTTTAATAGCAGTAGGTCCTACTAACACACTTTATTATAGAAAGAAATTTAAAAAATTTCAAAATTTATAGTTAAACTTGTTCTCCTAAGTTTGATAAGTACGTAACTACTTACCTTTAACAAATTGATCAATAATAACAACTGTCTTTTTTCTATAATATGATTTATTTGTTGAAATAAAACAAACGTAATATTAGGGAAAATAAAAAATAATTGAAAAAAAACTAGGTAGGTACTAATACCTACTTACTAAAGATTTAGTGTATTGGTCATCAGTCATCGTCTTAAATTCAAATAGAATATAAGCCTTCACAATACACTCGAAACTGCCCACTGGAAAGTTTAATAACGAATGATCCTCCAAAAATAAAACCATTATACCCCTATAGACTTTTTATAAGAAATATTTCATCGAATCGCCGTGGCGGTAAAGCATCAAAACGCGGCCGCCGAGTTCAAAGACAAAGCGGCTCTTAAAGGAATTGAATTATTTTGGAGTAATTCAATTACTTAATCTAATTGAATTATTCGGGAGTAATTAAATTGCTTTTTATGTAATTGAATTATTTTGGAGTAATTCAATTACTTTTTTAAATAATTGAATTACTTTTAAGTAATTCAATTACCTCAGATTTCTTAAAACCAATTACCAATTACAATTACTTTATCACAATAATTGGAAAATCAATTACAATTACTATTTTCAAAAAGTAATTCAATTACAGTAATTCAATTACCAAAAAGTAATTGCACACGATTTTTCAATTATTTTAATTCAATTACCGACAGCTCTGATTGTCAGGACATGTTTTCGCTCTTGCATCCTATTGTTCGTAGTGGACAATGTTAGGTGTCCTCCGTTATTAGTAATCTCCATTTAATAGATTTATTATTGTTTTTACTCTACAGGTATCAATCAGTTCACTGATATTACCCTAGAAGAATTCAAAGCCAAGCTCACCCTTAGCGCAGCCCAAAAACCACACTTTGATGCTACCAAGCACGTTAAAACCGGACTTGCAGTTCCAGACTCTGTTGACTGGAGAACTAATGGACAAGTTACTGAAGTTAAAAACCAAGGAAGCTGTCAATCCTGCTGGGCTTTCTCCGTTGTAAGTATTAATGACTGCAGCAATATCTATCAACTATGACTGTAGGTTGACGTTCAAAGATTCGATCTAGCCAAACTAATGCAATGGTAAATTATATTTAGATTGCCGATAGTTAAATTCGACCTTACATTTTGATAATAATCTCACTGTCAAATTATTCCCTTTTTTGCTTTTTTGTTTAGACCGGTTCTACTGAAGCAGCATACTACCGTAGTTCAGGAAAACTCATTTCCCTCTCTGAACAACAATTGATTGACTGCACAACTGATATTAACTTTGGATGTAGGGGTGGATATTTAGACTACACTTTCCCTTATATTATATCACAGGGCCTCCAAACTGAAAGCAGCTACCCCTTCACTGGTAAGCGGTATAAAATCAGTTTTCAAAAAACGTAATTAAATAAAGATTGAAAATGATAAGTGTATAATAATGCTTATTTTACATAATATATAAGTCTGTGTAATAATAACTTTTGATTATTAATTAACGAATGTAAACGGAATTTTCTGGTTTGCTTTGTGTATATCTATGTAAACATTATAACTAATTAACCACATGGACCAAGTTAAGTATATAAGAATAATTCAAAACTGCCTAAAATTAGGAATTAACCCACAAAAAACAACTTCAATATTGTTGCAGCTAAAGATGGTTCCTGCAAATACTCTTCTTCTGATGTTGTAACTAAAGTCTCTAGTTACCAGTCAATCAACTCTGAAGATGAAGATGGACTTCTTGATGCAGTTGGCAACGTAGGACCAGTATCTGTTGCTATGGATGCTACCTACTTATCTGCATACGAATCAGGTTAACTATTTTATGATCAATATTTAGTTACTTTTCTTTTCATCAAAAAATCCTCATTACATTGTCAACGCCAATTTGATGGCAAAACTCAATTTTAACTAATCCCTTTGTCTTTTCTCAGGTGTCTATACAGACGACAAGTGCTCTCCTGATGATCTTAGTCACGCTGTCCTAGTCGTTGGTTATGGTGTTGAAGGTAGCCAGAATTACTGGATCGTCAAGAACTCTTGGGGCTCAGCGTGGGGTGAAGATGGATTCTTTAAAATTGTCCGTGGAGAAAACAAGTGCGGTATCGCCGAAGATTGCGTTTACCCAATCGTATAATTTAATAATGTATTTTATATGTTATTTGCAAATTTATAAATATATTATATTGATATGAATTAATTATTCTTTTATTAGCGACACATCTTTCATAAAATAATAATAATAAAGTTGAGAAAATTCAGTAAAAATGTATTTAAAGTTTTCCCAACTCTCTACCAACTGGGAATATCACTACTCCACTTGATGACCTGACTGATAAACGTATTCAACCTATAGTCCATTATTACAACTAGCCCTTACTGGTAATATTCCTAATTAAGGCTGTATGTACTGTTCTTGTTTTATTTTATTATAGAACAAACACATGTATGCAATATTAGTATGGGTTATCGCAGGAATAAGAATTGTATTAGTAATATTGAAAATATTTTTTAAATTCCATAAATAAAAGTGTTCGAAAAACACTCTTTACAATTTTCTGAAGCTGAAAAAAATATAAAAAAATAGTAGAAATAGTACTTACTAGAGCCATACTAGTAAACTTATGCAGCGTGTCCTAAAAAAGTATGGTCAGTATTTAGACATTAGATAGATTGAACCGTAACAAGGTAAGGATTTTATATAAAATTCTATCCTTTATCCCTCATTAGCGAACTACATCCACCTGAAAAGAAGACTCTGAAGATTTTTTTTTTTAATATTTTGGAAACCGTTATTACTGAATTTTTAAAATTTCGGTAAACTCGATCTATTTCTTTAAATTGTCGTCATTTAAAAAGTGTCAAAAGGAGAAGTAATTATTTTGCATTATAGCTATAATTAAGAAAAAAAAAAGAATACCAGGCATAAATCATATAACATCAAAAAACATATTGTATCGATCCACTTAAGCATAGAGAATAGTCTCGAAGACCAAAAACTTTTAAACAAGTTTCATACCAAAATGAAAATATAAAAGGTATGTTATTAATAAAATCTATGTTTTTTGAAATTATGTTGGAACAAGAATTCACACAGTTGTAATATAAAAGCATTTATTGTATTTTAAAATCCCAAAGCTACGAACTCGTTTTTAAATAGGAAGAGTTCATATATCCTGCTGAACCTAACACTAACTAACTTAAAATACAAACAATAAAAACCCTATTTAAATTAACTAATCTACACCAAGAAAAATATAAGATTAACTAGAAGACTCACCCTGGTTCTGATTATTGTCTATTGTATCTTTTCTGTGCCAAAATTACCCCTTGAAACTTTATTGCCCCGGACTCCCCTATCCAAAAATCTCTGTCTGCGTAACAAAAAATTATCATCAAGCACAGTTTAATAGTTCCTAGAATATCTTATGACCTCAATGATCTATATTCAAGTACATACTTCATGCAAATAAAAGTATTAAATACCAAGAGCCAGCATATTTTTTTAAGTTCTTTGTAATTAATTAAAATGAAGGTTCTTATTGTTGCTTGTTTGGTTGTAGTTGCTGTTAGTGCTTTGGAAGAGCCGGAAGCTAGCTTCCAGGCCTTCAAGGTAAGCGTTTTTTTTTAATTTTTAATTTAGTTAACATTAAAAAAAAATAGGAATAGTATATATAAGCCATAAAGGCCTAAGTGTTAAGAAAGGTTTTTATTCAAATTTTGTAACTGATTCTTAAGTTTATACATTATATGAAATGATTTTTTTTTAATAACTTCCAATGACAACAGAAATTCTTAAACCTTCTGAAATCAAATTTTTGTTTTCTCTTCCTTTAAAGCTGGATCGGTTATTTTTGAAAACGGGCTATAAAATTTGTAATTGTTATTTGAAAAATTACCATAAGATAGTTATTTTATTTATGTTTTTAAATTCCTGGTACATTGTTTTAACAACATGTATAAATTGCAATTTAATATTTTTTTAATTAATTTTTTTTTCCGAAGATATATTAGCCATTTGCATTTTTTTAAATAGAAATTATATTCCTTTTATCTTAAATCTTAAGATTAAGAAAACACTTGTACTTAATAATTAATAAAAACAATTAAACACATTTGATCAAAAATTAACACGAATTTGGTAAGCGCTTTAAGTTTATTACGTTAATTGGAAATAACTTTTTAAATTAATAAAATTCAATTTATTTTTATTTTAATTGTACTTAAACTAAATTCCATAACAGGATTGATCCTTTATTAATGAAAAATATTCACACAGATTAAAATTTTGGGCTATAGTTCCCTTTTTAATATAACACTTAATTACCATCACAAAAAATGATCTAATAATATTACATCATTAGGTGAAGCACGGCAAGACCTACAGTAACCAAGCCGAAGAAACTAAACGTTATGCTATCTTCAAAGACAACCTTCGGTCAATTGAAGAACACAATACTCTCTACTCACTTGGACTCTCATCCTACAAAAAAGGTAAGCAGGTTCTAAAAATTACCAAAAAAGATTCTTTCTAGTTACCTTAACCTACAAAATATTATCTTGTTAGAAATTTCTAAAAACACCATGATTATGGAATAATTCCAACCAGAATTATTGGTATCATTGTAATTTCATAATCACTATTATTCGAGATCTATTCATTTCTCCTGAATGGCTTTATTCATGAACATTTGTTGCCAAGACAAATTTTCGCTCGTGCATCCCATTGTTCGTGGTGGACAATGTTAAGTGTAATCCGTTATTAGTACTCTCCATTTAATAGTTTTATTATTTTTTTTACCCTACAGGTATCAATCAGTTCACTGATTTGACCCTAGAAGAATTCAAAGCCAAGCTCGTTCCTAGCGCAGCCAAAAGACCACACTTTAATGCTACCAAGCACGTTAAAACCGGACTTGCAATTCCAGACTCCGCTGACTGGAGAAAAGAAGGTCAAGTAACTGAAATTAAAAACCAAGGAAACTGTGTATCTAACTGGGCTTTCTCCGTTGTAAGTACTAAAGACTGCAGTAATACCAATCGACTATGACTGTAGGATGTCGTTCAAAGTTTCGATCTAACCAAACTAAAGCAATATTAACCTATGCTTAGATTGGCCGAAGGTAAATTCTTATTCTAAGACTTATTTTGTTGGCGAGATATATTGCCTTAGGGTAGTAGGAAACGCTATCAAAATACCACCTTATATTTTGATATAAAACTTAATTTCAAATTCTTTCCTTTTTTTACCTTAGACCGGTTCCACTGAAGCAGCATACTTCCGTAGCTCAGGACAACTCATTACCCTCTCTGAACAACAATTGGTTGACTGTTCAACTGATATTAACTTTGGATGTAATGGTGGATACTTGGACGATACTTTCACTTATGTTCAATCACAGGGTCTCCAAGGTGAAAGTAGCTACCCCTACACCGGTAAGAGGTAAAACACCAATTTTTTTTCAAAAAATGTAATTTTAAAGAATTTTCAAAACGATGGATAATAATTTTTATTTTATCTAATGTATAGATACCTATATGTAATATCAACTTTTGAATACTTTTGATTAATAATTTATACTAACAAATGTAATTTTGAAGTCCTGGTTTACTTTGTAAATATCTATTTAAACTTTACAAACAACTAAGGCACATGGACTAACCTAATTATATAATAATAAATTAAAACTGCCTGAACACAAAAAAATCAATTTTTATTTTGTTGCAGCTCAAGACGGTTCCTGCAAATATTCTTCTTCTGATGTTTTAACTAAAGTCTCTAGTCACCACTCAATCAACTCTGAAGATGAAGATGGACTTCTTGACGCAGTTGGCAACATAGGACCAGTCTCTGTTGCTATCGATGCTACCTACCTATATGCATACAAATCTGGTAAAATATTATTTGATCAATATATAGTTATTTTTCTTTTCATCAAAAAATCAGCTAAGATTTCAATAATGCACTGCAGTTTTTTTTTATAATTCGTTTATCTAAGTCAAATTTTGACATGCCTTTTCTTTTGGTTAGAAAGCTCAATTCTTCTTGCTTTCTAGGTAATCATTTTTTAACATAATTTTTTAACCAGTTCGTTTACATTATCAAAACCAATTCGATGGTAAATTGGACGCCAATTTTAACTGACTCTTTCGTCTTTTCTCAGGTGTCTTTTCAGATGACAGGTGCTCTCCCGACCGTCTTAACCACAATGTCCTAGTCGTTGGTTATGGAGTTGAAGGTAGCCAGAAATACTGGATCGTCAAGAACTCTTGGGGCTTATCCTGGGGTGAAGATGGATACCTCAAAATTGTCCGTGGAGAAAACCACTGCGGTATCTCCGAAGATTGCGTATACCCAATCATATAATTTATTAATGTTTTTTATATGTAATTTGCAAATTTATAAATATATTATATTGGTATGAATTAATCATTATTTTATTGGCGACGCATCTATTATAAAATAATAATAAACCTGAGATAATTTAACAAAAATGTTCTTAAAAATTTTCCAATTCTTTACAAACTGGGATTATCCAACAACTCCTAGATATAAAGGCGTGGTTGGATTATCCCTAATCGACATGATGACCTGACTGGTAAACGTATTCGACCTATAGTCCACCATTACTTCTTACAACCAGCCCTTATTGGTAATATTCCTACTTTAAGGTTTGAGTACTGGTGTTCTTGTATTTTATTATAGAACGAAATACGCTCGTTGTCACAAGATTTTAAATGATGACATTATGTAATGGACCCAACACTAATATGTAAACTTCTTCATTCTGCGAGATTTATTTTTAAAAAGATAGTTGAAATATGGTATCGGTGTTGTTTGTTTATGTAAAGAATGAAAACTATTTCAAAAGTAACACCATGACGAGTTATCTTGTGCAATTTTAATGCTCCGGCTGTCATGAGCCAAAATTTTAATATATAACGTCGCCACAGTGGTTCTTTTCCCGTGCGTCATCACTTTTACGTCATCAAAATCGTATGAATCAAATCAAAATTACGACACGAAAAAAGTCAAAACTAAGTCTAAGTTCATAAAATAGATGTGCCTGCCTACCGTTTGACGTACCTACATAATATCCCGAAAAATTATTATTTATTTTAAGTTTTGCCCGGCATTCTCTATTATCTAAAAAAATTGACAAACAAATGTTAACACATTTAATACTATTTTTAAAGCTTAAAATCTAGAAAAGTTTGGTGTTTTATTGACTATTAAAATCGCAAAAGTCAAATTTTTAACATCCTTTCGTTTAAGGGAATTTAGCCACTGCCGTAAACTTTTCAAAGAACTTTCACGGTTAGAATATTTAAAATAAATAAATTAGGTATTATAAAAATCCATAAATACTTACCGCCAAAACAGATGGTGGGTATAATTAGCTCTAAAAATAACTATTTTTAGAAAAAGGAACAGTTTTAAGGCACACAGATTTACAAAATACGAATTAGATTGGCAGATCAAAATAAGGTTGACAATGACGTTCTAAAATACAACGGTTGTCAACTAAACAAATAAAAAAAGTAATTAATTGACGTTTATAGTTTTATTCTTGTCTAGCACATTATATTATTGCGGAATCTTGGAGACGTTCTTTTATACTTTTATTCAAACTTGTTACTGTAATAAACAAGGATGCAGAGTTATTAACCACGTTGAGTCCTGATCGTTGATTGATGACGCACGGGCAAAGATCCACTGTGGCGACTTTATCTACAAGGACTTGCTGACGATATTTCGAGTATGTATTATGACGTTTGCACTTGATGCATCAAAACTATCATATAAATAGTGGCAGATCAATAGTTTATGCATATTCTCAGTTGAGCAAAATATTAAAATGAAGGTTCTTATCGTTGCTTGTTTAGTGGTAGTTGCCGTTAGTGCATCTTTCTTGGAGCATCAGGAAGCAACATTCCAAGCTTTTAAGGTAAAAAGCCGATATTTTAAATTGGAAATTTACTTAACTGATCTTTTATTATTGTTGTTTATAATTAGGTTTATCGCTTATTTCACATTTTTATAAAAACTTTCATGAGTATAAATATAAGGAATTTTCACTAAAGCAGCTTTTGTGTTTATGGTGAAATAAAATTTGTATTTTGAATTAGATAAACCAGACTAAAATTGTTACTGTGGGAATTATTTTAAGATCCAAAATAAGTAAATAAACACTTTATTAATTTTATATCAGAAGATGCTGCAGAAAAAGGTAAAGAAATCTGCAGCCCTCTATTAATAAATATACTGTCACAAACGTTGGGTTACATAATGATTCTAAACAATAATAAACCAACCAGACAGCTTTGACTGTAAGGTAAATGACTTAGGCAAAAATAATTTGCCAACAATTCTGATTAGTCAATCAAGAAGGCTAACTATACTACTTTAATATTAAGAAAATGGTTAATGTCAAGGTTATTTATGTCACAGTCAAAGTTGTCTGGTTAGTTAATTGTTAATAGAAGAATAGTCGTAAAACCCGACATAAATATAAAGGCATCAAAAGTATAAAAGTACAAAAAGTATAAAAACTATGAAAAATATATAAAATGTACAAAAAATATATTTATGAAATCATATTTTCTTTATAGTTAGAGCACGGCAAGACTTACAAAAACCAAGCTGAAGAAATAACTCGTTTCGCCATCTTTAAAGATAACATTCGAGCCATCGAAGAACACAATGCCCTCTATGAACAAGGACATGTATCTTACAAAAAAGGTAAGGAGTTTAATAAGTTCATTGTTATATCTATTTAGATATAATCAATCGTATGACTTGAACTCTTACCACTATTCAACACCCATGAAAATATATATATAGCTTTTCACATCACAACTAAACACATATTCAAGATAATATTTAATGTATTTAAATAAGTATAGTAGTTTCTCTTTTGAAATTTTTATTCAATTTGATACATTTTTTTTGGATCTCCTAATATCGATTATTTTATTTTACAGGGATCAATCAATTCACTGACATGACTCAAGATGAATTCAGGGCGATGCTTGGTCTGAGCGCATCTCAAAGACCCCAATTCAATGCTACCCTTCACGTAAAAACCGGACTAGAAGTTCCAGCGTCTGTTGACTGGAGAACAAAGGGACAAGTTACCGGAGTTAAAAACCAAGGAAACTGTGGATCTTGCTGGGCTTTCTCCATTGTAAGTATTGCATTATTGCATAATACTTATCCAGAACATCAAGCTAGTTTTTTGGAATTTCGTTTCTCGGTATTTCTCTAATTTGCCACGTATATTATCTGGTTAATAAATAAAAACATTTCTTTATTACAGACTGGTTCTACTGAGGCCGCCTACTATCGCAAGTCTCAGAAACGTGTTTCTCTCTCTGAACAACAATTGGTTGACTGCTCAACTAATATTAACGATGGCTGCGATGGTGGATATTTGGAAAAAACCCTCCCATACGTTCAGCAAAATGGTCTTGAAGCCGAGGATACATACCCATACACTGGTTAGTGTCTTAAATTTATTGATAAATGTTTTTAAACAGACATTATTGATCTAAATAAAAAAAACCTTTTAAAATCTTGTACAAAGGCTGTTTTGGCACTAATATCTAAACTTCAGTTTTAATATTAAAATGATAATGATTTTTTTAATACGTATAATTCATATAGCCTGATATTAATAACTGAGCACTTCATTTTATTTAATATTGTGATAAAAATTATACCTAAAAAACTTTTTATTACAGGTAAAGACGGCAGCTGCAAATACTCGTCTTCCAAAGTCGTAACCAAAGTGTCTAGTTATAAAACCATTCCTTCTGAAGATGAAGATTCTCTTCTTGATGCTGTTGCTAACGTAGGACCTGTTTCTGTTGCTATGGACGCCTCATACCTTTCGTCCTACGAATCTGGTAACAAAAAATATTATTCTTTTTATTTCTAACTGCTTCTCAGTAAGTCCATGTGATTCCTTGTTTATTTTATTTAAACAGTAAATACACCGATATCATCTTTTAGGAAATAGGTTTATTTTATCTGTTAAAAGTTTACGGTTTTCATTAACATTTTTAATTTTTTTTTGTATATACATACTTTCAAATTTCTACCCAGAAATACAAACAAATTATTTTTAGGTGTCTACGAGGGGTGCTCCGCTAACGTACTAAACCATGGTGTCCTTATCGTCGGTTATGGTGTAGAAAATAATAAGAAATACTGGATTGTAAAGAACTCCTGGGGTGCATCTTTCGGTGAAAAGGGATACTTCAGAATTTTACGTGGAGAGAACGAATGTGGTATTGCTGAAGATACCGTCTATCCAACCGTCTAATAATATGTCATCAACAATTTAATTGTAATTAATATATTTTTTTTATCAATTTCATGAGAAAAAAATAGTTTTTTTATTATGTTCTTCCACTCATTCAAGGAATTTTTTACCTTTAAAAATGATAGAATAGAATGTCTTTCCACTTAAGCCTACATAGAATAAAATAAGAATTTCAGGAAGAACTTTCTGATTTAAAGTATCGAATGCTTATGAGAAATATGGTAACTGCAATATCATCACTTTTCCTGTATTGGTACCTCAGTGATTTCATCGAAAACCCGACTGCGTTTAAAAAAAAAGCAGGACACTAAACTTATCGATTTTACATATTTAAAGTCTTGATGAATACTTGTTTTTAAATCAGACCAGAGCTTCCTTCCAGATGTCTGGATAGACTAAGTTTAATAATTATTATTAATGACATGTGTTACATATAGTAAAATTAACTTACAACAAACATTTTAATGCGTATTTTTAACCTTTCAACTCCATAATCCATTGATTAAGATAATTTTACAAGTGGTTTTAAATCTTATCATTATTGAAGAATGCTTGCGCCATCTTTCGTGTACTTATCCATAAGAGTAGATTTTGAATTATATCACCTTTAAACCTCTTATTATAGTTATTAAAGTCACCGTCAGATAGAGCTGATATCTGGAAATTTTTGCTTTAAAGAATTTAATTCCATTATTTTTAATTAAATAATATATATGTGGTCTAGTATAATTTATTTTTTTGTAAATATATTTTAAAGGGCCCTTACGTCATCAACATCATATCAGTATGTCACTTACCTTAAATTATTTTTTATAATTAAATTACAAAAAAATTGATTAAGAAACTTTATGTTTTAATAAGTGTCTTAACCCCGACAGCTGTTCTGGCTTGCTATGACAATGCCTTCGTCGAATTACTCCAGCTGACATCAGCTGCAGGTATACTTATTTATGGGGAAACGAGAAGGAAAAACTAACACACAAGTTATATTCTCATAGAAAGAATGTAGGCAAATCATATTCGTTAATGAACTAATTAATTATATTATTAATTTTGTAAACTATTATGTATTACTATTACAATAAGTGTATTAGAACATTGAATTTAATTACCTTAATGGAAAATAAAATGGTGATTGTCTTTGATAAAAACATAAAAAAGTGCCTTCTAAGCAATTTTTTTTCTGTTCGGTATTAATTTATACTTTTGCGATAAAAAATGTTTTATTAAATCAGTTTACAAAATATTTATTTTTATCAAGTAGGTGTCTGTTATATTTTGTCATAAACAAATGTAAGTGTGATTTTGAATGATAAGAAATTTTGACTTATTGTTGGTTTAAAAGTGTCAAGCAAAAATTATTTGCATCAAAGAGGGCCTTGCATCTAAGGACTTAATGCTTAGCCGTCGAGCTTAATACCTGTTGGGTGTCAGTAACTACCTGAATTATCAATCAGTTATTCCGTCATCTTTGACAGTCATTACAAGTCATTTGGTTCATCGCTAATTTTTCCAATTTCTTGAACAATTTACACAATCGTTTTTACGAAACAGCACGAAACATTCATGGTTGAAGCGTATTTTCGAATCGGGATTAGAGTAAATGGTGAGTGGCAATACAATCCGGGTTTGAGCATGGACTATTTTCACGAACATTTTCCTAACGTTGCTTTTATTGCTGGGGATTTTTATCATTGCCTGAAAAGAACCGTGGCTGTGTTTAGGGAAACAGGTTCTATACAACACAAAAAGGGAGCAGAAAGATCATCTGTAAGAATAGAAGAACTTGTTGCAAACGTTCGTGAATTAATGCAAAATACGCCAACAAATTGTATAAGACGCCTGTCCCAAGAAGTCCCAATTTCAGCAATTTATGTAATTTTTTTTTTTTTCTGTATATTCTTACTTTGTTAATTTTGTAAACAACAAAAATAAATTTGTATTTGTCTACTTATTTTATTACTCATTAGTTTGGCATATCATGTCATAATATGAATTTGACAAAATTTTAACCTAGATTTGGTTAGATATAATATCGTCCCATATCATTGTGATCTAAACCAAGCCCTACGTTTTTTAATCCAAGCACTCTTTGATGCAAATAATTTTTGCTCGC
This sequence comes from Polydrusus pterygomalis, assembly GCA_963969555.1. NCBI lineage: Eukaryota > Metazoa > Arthropoda > Insecta > Coleoptera > Curculionidae > Polydrusus > Polydrusus pterygomalis. Next base: position 12,363,261 of record OZ018379.1, read on the forward strand.
ACGGTATGATAATAGTATTAATATAAAGAAAATTCCCTGCTATATTTTGCTCAGAATCGAACCTACCCTTTAAGGACAGAAATACAGTATAAAGGTCAGCCATCTTATTTTTTAAATACAATTTTTAATTAAAAAAAAAAAGTACGTATCAATAAGTATGATGTTGTTGACCCAGTAAACTTTATCAATCCCAAATGCACTATAATTTAAATTAATCAACCACTTAATGAATAATTGTTTAATCTTATTTGGACAAAATCAATATCTATTGCGAAAAGGCATTGATTTTAAAAAACAAAATAGCCAAAAAATAATAACAAAAAATAAAACACTTATCTTATGTCGTTTCAAAAATACTTTCAGAGACGGAGAAAATAAAGACACGCATCTGAAAAAACAAGCAATACTTGACCTTAAACACGTGATATTTTATGAATTATAGTTAACAAAAAAACAAAAATTTTAAAAATTCTTCCAGACAAACTTAATTTGGCAAAGGAACAATATTTAAAAAAAAAACAATGAAACAAAGTTGAAATTTTCACAAAAATTAGAAAAAATAATTTATTAATCTGTTTTAAATTTGAATTTTAATAGATATAACTCAAATTGGGAGTATCAACATGCTTGCCAACCTATTTCGCGTAGATGTATTTACTTTTTTTTAGCTTTTACGCAAAATTTAATTAAAATCAATATCGACTGCACATTCTATAGGTAATAATTGGCATATTAAATAAATATCAAGAAATTTCCTTACTTATTTTAGGAGAATTGCATAGCGAAAAATACCGAGTAAGATTCTTTTAACACTATTATGCCATTGTTCTTTTATTATACAATTCTCTCAAAACTAGCAATGAAATAAATTGATATATTTGTAATATGTCAGATATTACCTAAATAATGTGTCGACGATATTGACTTTATTTACATGTTAGTTAATAAAATATTAAACTAAATAAAATGACGTGAAATAGTTGGGCAATAGATTGAGGGACGTTGAGAATTCCACCTTAAAGTAAAGCTAGAAAAAGAAGTATATTATAACAACAGGAAAAAATCAACCTAATTACGAACAATAGAGATCAACGTACTATTTACCTGTATGTAGGTAGGTTTAGGTACTTCTGATGTCAAGCACATATTTTTAATTGACGACGATTTTTCCTAAGTAGGTACCTACGCAATGGTATGTGAAAGCTATAAATACTATCAAATTTTATCCATCTCAAGTTAATTAGTATTTTTTTTAAATTGCAGCCTTCTTTCCTCTAATGAAGTTAATAATTTTTATTTGCATTTTCGTCGTGGAGATTTATGCATTTCCTTTCAAGGACCAGGAAAATCAATTTCAAAATTTTAAGGTTAGGTTAATAAATAATATCAATCAATCCGGGAAAATAGAATTTCCGCTCTGATGTGCTTCAGCTAATATAGTATTATTTTTAGTTAAAATTCAACAAGACATATAAAAACCAAGCTGAAGAAAGGAAACGTTTTAACATCTTCATTGACAATCTTCAGACCATTGAAGAACACAATGATCTATACAAACAAGGTCATAAATCCTACAGACAAGGTAAGCAACATCAAAAAGTAACAGTGATAATAATTAATATCATGTCTTATCAAAAAGTGTTTTTATAAGCAATTTTTTTTTAGGTCTTAACAGGTTTACCGATATGACCAAGGAAGAATTTAAATCCATGCTAACTCTAAAGTCAGTAAATGAACACTATATTAATTCCTCCAAATACGTAAAATCTGAAAACACAATCCCAGACTCTATCGACTGGAGAACTAAAGGTCAAGTTACTGAAGTTAAAGACCAAGGAATCTGCGGTTCTTGCTGGGCTTTCTCCATCGTAAGTATAACGTTTCATGCATACTATTATTGATCATAGCAGAAGATCTATCTATACCAACCTATTTGTAATAATAATAATATAATAATAAATAAGTACTCTTTATTTTAAAGGTACGCAAGCATACAATAAAATACTGTAAAAAAAAATTAAAGTACAAATAGATTGGACCCTAAACATTGCTATTTAAATTCCTATAGTATTCATCTACAGTATATAGTTCTATATCTACAATCAACCTAAATATAGCCCTTTCCAACTTTTTTAAATTTGTGATTTGTTTTATATAATTTGGTAAAGTGTTGTAAAATTAAATGCACTGGTAATAGGCACCTTTTTCATATAACGCTAATCTATGTTTGGGATATGTATAGTTATGTGTTCGAGTAGGATATTGCTGTTGCGCCTCACTATTTTCAAAAAGGTGTCTATTTTTAAAGAAGAACAATATGCACTCTTGTATGTTAATGCCAAAAACTGTCAAGAGTCCTTGCTGTTTGAGTTTACGTATACATGATTTATTTCAAGTCATATTAAGAATTATTCTTAGAGCTCTTTTTGACTCTTAACATGTCTCTGCAACCTCCATACATCAATATTCCATATCTAATTCTAGATTCAAAGTTGGAATGATACATGACTCTTCTAGTTTCTAAACCTATATATCTACTTAAAATTCTAAAGGTGTAACATACAGCATTTAGTTTATTTACAACATATTGAACATGACTTTCCCAGGGTAACTTATTATCCAGGAACATACTCAAAAACTTATTACTATCTTTCAAGCTAATATCACAGTTGTTTATGGTAACAGTTTCTGGCTCTTCTACTGTTGATCGGTTGGTCTTGAATATGGTAATTCCTGTCTTTGAATTATTTAAAATTAATTTATTTTTGACAAACCATCTGTTTACCTCCGCCATAAATTGCTGGATGCTTTCAAGTGAATCTAGATTTTTATATGCTAGTAAAATATTAGTATCATCTGCATAATTTATTATTTTACACAATTGTTATATTCTACATAGTTTATTATTATTATTATTTACATATAACACAAATAATATTGGACCTATAACACTTCCTTGTGGTACTCCTATCGTAATGCTTTTGCTTGTTGAAAACACTTTGTTGCATCCCTTACCTATTACAACCCTTTGCTCTCTTCCAGATAGGTATAATTTTATCCATTCTAAGGCTGTTCCTCTTACACCGTAAAGGTCTAATTTATTAAAAAGTATTTCATAGTTTAGAGTGTCATATTATGCTTTTGAAAGATCGAGGAACAAGCCCAGAGGGATGTCACCTTTTTCTAATATTTCCAAGATACTTGCTTTAACCTATTATTATTATAAATAAATTTTAAAAACGCTGAAAATAGGTATTTAATATTAGTTGAATAAATGCCACTCTTTGTTTCATTTTAGACGGGTTCCACAGAAGCCGCATACTTTCGCAAATCTGGAAAGCTGGTCTCTTTTTCTGAACAACAATTAATTGACTGTTCAGTTGGCATCAACTATGGCTGTAGTGGTGGGTTCTTGGATCAGACGTTTCCATATATCCAGAAATATGGCATTGAGTCTGAAAAGGACTATCCCTTTATTGGTGAGTATTGTATGTAGTATAGGTGTTCCTCAAGTTGCAAGTTTATCGCTTTTCAAACATATCTGAAAAAGAAAGAAACAAAGATTTTATAAAATATTGAAGTTTACCTTAGAGGTGGTGAAATTTAAAAGTATAAAAGAATAATTTAGAATTTTTCTCATTGCAGCTATCGATGCTCACTGTACATTCTCAACTTCCAAAGTCGTAACTAAAATTTCCGATTATAAAATAATGGAACCAAATGATGAAGATGCTCTTCTTGACGCTGTTGCTAATATAGGACCAGTATCTGTTGGCATGGATGCTACCTTTCTAACCAATTATGAATCTGGTAAGAGGCCAATATACCGTAAAATGGGGTGAATAGCAACACTTTTAAGCATTAATGCATCTATGCCGCAATTAGTATTATGCGTAAAATAAATATTTAATATCCCAATAATAGATCTCGGTGTCCTCTGTAAGGATTCCTATATGTAAATGGCAGATTTATGTCCTCGCCCGTGTAAACAAAGCTAGACACTATTAGACATGCGCACTGCAAAATTATTGTTTGACAAATGGGAAAATAGACAGGTCCGGGCTTTAAAATTTAAATTCTTGCCAAAAAATTGGACTTTCTTCCCAATTTTTGAACAAGTTGGAAAAAAAGGTAGTGATTTCTGGCATTTTTAATAGTAGCGAACCTATCAGATTTTAAGGATAGAAAATTGTTTTTAAGATTTTGTTTTTAAAATTTGTTTAAAAATGATTCGTCGTCGTGTTTTTACTTCGAAAAGGAAGAGAACAAGAACATGTGCATTAAACTAGTGTTATAAAATCGAATATAAAAACAAACAAAACCAGCAAAATAACCAATCTTCGATGTTATCGCGTATACCTAACCTCAAGTCAAATATTAGTTGGTATATTGGTAAAAACTTGGGTACGTGTAAAACATTTTCAAGCAAAATTTCTTGGTTAAGAATTTGAAAAGTGTTTGCCCGAGAACTTGAGCAGTGGAATATAGGCTTTATTAAAAGCTTAATGTCGGAGTGTACAGATTTTAACCAAAAAATTAACCAACCAGCAACTTTGACAAAATTAATTTTCACACAATCAAACACAATTCACTAAACTACACAAAAACTAGAAATCCGTAAATATTAAACACCCACAATCCACGATAGCTAAGAAAACTACAAGGAATCCAAAGAGAAACTAAAACACAACAACAAAAATGGCGGCCGAGCCGGTTCTGGGAGGGTATTTTGAGATGTCGGTAAAGTAGGACAGGACGATAACACGAGGTTTGTGCGCATGCATGAAGGTGTCCAGAATAAACCCTTTATTTTCGCGCAGGAGATAAGATGTACGTATCTAAAGGTAAATTGTCTATGAGTTACAGTCAGTTGGAATGATCCTGCCAACTCAAATTACTGGATGGCAACCCATTACAACCAATTAGTACAGAGATATTATAGTATTCCATCAATACAGCCCATTAAACATTCTATTCTTTTAAAATGGCTCTGCGTTAGACCTATTGTATTTCCTATTTAGCTTGGTAACAGACACCACCCAAATTTAATGCCAAGCATATTATGCGAATTTTTTGTGTTAACCTTACTTAAGTACTCATTTTCACAAGGCCTTATATTTTTAGGTATTTTCGAGGAATGGAGGTGTTCTAAAACACAGCTAGGTCATGCTGTGCTCATTGTGGGTTATGGTCGTGCCAACGAAACCGATTACTGGCTTGTGAAAAACTCATGGGGTTTAAAATGGGGTGAACAAGGATACTTTAGAATTAAACGTGGAAGCAATGAATGTGGCATTGCTAAAGATACTGTATATCCAACTTGCAGTTAATAATTATGCAGATGTGTAGAATAGGTTATTTACTACGTATTTATTTATTAGTTTATTTTTGTAGATTTTATTTATTGTCGAATAAAAAGTTTAAAATAATTATAGTTTTAACTTTTCTTTCTCATATTATGTATGAGTATAATCCTACTTTTGATAACGAATTTTATAAAATAAATAGATTAGCATCGCAAGCCAAGTAAACGTAGATATGTCTACTTATCTGTAAATAATATATTATATCGTAGGTATATACGAGTATACCTACTTACGAAGGCGTAGAAGGGCATGCGTACAAAAAAATTTAAGTATAATAAAGTTTTTACTTTAATGTCGAAATATCTCTAAATATTATAAGACATTCATCACTCTATGTGTTTTCCCAGTTAATTTTAGTCATATTTGATGTAACATACTCTATACCTAAAATAAACTGCTTTAGAAATATTTAAATTGATATTTGCATATTACTTTTTCACATAAGTAGGTAGGTACCTATAATAAAAGTAGTGAAGTATAAGCCGTGTTTGCTGTAAATAAATGAGTTATAATACTACTAGGTCTTGACTAAGATTTAGTTTTGAAAGACTAATACCTGTTCATCAAGCAAAATATTTTTTATTCTAGTAGCATTAAGTATATTTAGAAAAAAAAATATTTCAAAACATGGCCGAAAAATTAAAGGAATAAAGAACTATTTTTTGAATAGGACTTCTTGGGTGTAAACAGATTGCTAAATTTTATTTTAAAGCCGACACCACACTTGGTATACGAATATTTGGCAATTCTGTGAATATTTGGTGTCAAATAAGAGTGTACAAATGACTATCCACGCATTTCCTTTTACCCTGGCTTGTAAGCACCTACGTCTATAACTATAATATAGACAGTCAAGCAGCGATAAAGGCAATTTGTTCTAGTAGTACTAGGTCAAAATTAGTAAGGCGATCGATGTCGCAACAATCTCTGCACACTTGGTGCTCAACATCGAATCACCTGGTAGTGGATTCCTGGACACAGCAACATATATGGCAACAAGACTGCTGATGCGCTCGCCAGGAAAGGCGCAGGCATGTCTGTCGAACTAGCAGAGAGTACTGTGGCTAGACCACTGACCACTGGGATTAGTCAAAGAAGAGATAGATCGAATAGCTAAACAACTTGCGCAAAACAGATGGACAAGGCTTACAACTTGTAGCATCTCCAGTTTCTCCAGGCAATTGTGGCCCCTACTTGATAAGAGAAAAACTGCAGTGCTATTACAGCATAGTCGGAAGGACCTAAGCAACTGTCATCTTCAAGAATAATAGCATATCTCTAGAAAAACAAAATCAGTTCATTAAATTTTTTTTTTAAATATGTGGTTTTTGTGTAGCTAAAATATGGTAAGACATATAGGAACCAAGCTGAAGAGGCGAAACGTTTTACCATCTTCAAGGACAATCTTCGTTCCATCGAAGAACATAATTCCCTATACAAACAGGACCTTGTCTCATACGAGCAAGGTAAGTACATTTGTCCACTATTATACAACAAACATAATGTAAATTAGTAAAATTATTGTTAAAAATATATCTAACTTTGTACTTTCTAGGGGTTAATAAATTTACTGACTTGACTAGGGAAGAATTTAAAGAATTTCTCACGCTTGCTTCATCTAACAAGCCCCACTTTAATACAACCAAATATGTAAAATCTGGACAAGCCATTCCAGACTCAGTTGACTGGAGAACTCATGGTCAAGTAACTGGAGTTAAGGATCAAGGATTGTGTAATTCTTGCTGGGCGTTTTGTATTGTAAGCATGTGAGAATATAGTTTTATAACTCGTACTATTATAACTTGTATAAAAAAGTAAGTATTTTATTCTTTTCACTTTAAATTAGACTGGTTTAACTGAGGGTGCTTATTTCCGCAAATCTGGAAATCTTGTGGCTTTATCCGAGCAACAATTGGTCGATTGCACAACTGATATTAATCATGGTTGTCGCGGTGGACATTTGGACAAAACTTTTCCTTATGTTATAGGTAAAGGTTTAGAATCTGAGGAAAGTTACCCATATACTGGTGAGTTGTTTTAAATAAATTTAGATGTGTTTTCTTTTACCATTATACGATATTCTTGTGCTTTTACTTTTTCATAAATTGTTTGATTCTAGCTGTTGACGGTAGCTGTCAATACTCAGCTTCCAAAGTTGTTGCCACAATTTCTGAATTCCACTCAATTACCTCTAAAGATGAGAAAGCTCTTTTAGAAGCAGTTGGCTCTATAGGACCTGTATCTGCTGGTATGGATGCAACGTACCTTTCCTTTTACAAATCTGGTAAGGCTATATTAAGCAAAATTTACCTAATTTGCTATAAGAAGGGGTTTTTGACCTGGTAGTTTTGATTTTGTGACTGTTACAAAATGACAATGACAATCAATAGTTGTCTTTGTTGTTTTTAAATTAAACAAGATATTGGTTAAAAGCAAAATGCATATGACTCGCCTTTTTAACACGCTTTTATTAACTTCAAATGTATTTTTGCTTGCTTGCTTGCTTGCTTGTTTGTTTGTTTGTCCGTAACCGACTTCTTTGAACCCGATTTTGACCCACTTTAAACGGTCAGATTTAATTTAAATTTTGTAGACCTATCAAGAACCGCTGACAATACAATAATCTACACGCGAAAAATTCTCCTGTCAAGTTTTCACAGCTGTCAGGTATAAAACGAAGAAGCGATTTTGACAAAACAAACTATGGGGTCGTATAGTATTCGAAGCGGAGACTTCGGGAAAAATAAGCAAAAAATTCTTTTGTCAAAATTTGACAGCTGTCAATATGTCAAATAGTTTAAAAAATGGAATTAATGAAAAAACTATAAGGTCGTATGTATGGAGAACTATAGGGTAGGAGGCCGATCGACAATGGCAGCATTTTCAATTTCTGTCCCGGTTTTTTGGTTAGTTCGCTATTGGCCGACAGATGGCTCTCGCGTCCGAAGTGGGCTGATGTTGTCTTCTTCTTCTTCGTTTTTAATATGGAAAAGTAGATCCTTCATAGTTTTTAACTTTTACTAAACCCTTTTTTTCTGTGACTTTTACTTTTGACAATTGACATTTTATTTTTCGAAATAACAAATAACTTTTAAAGGCAAGACAAGACAAATAACGTATTGTAATTAATTTCTATATTTATAATGAATAATACAACAATTATACAACAATTTATAAAAGTAGAGTTTGCTTTGTGTCGGGGTGTTTGACAGGAACTTCTTCAGAGATGAAACGTAGCCAAATAAGTCTATTTCTAGCTCCAAAGGTAAAACCCTCTAGCTAAAATGTTCCTGTATTTTAAAAACGAAGCATCGTTGGAACTTTATACAGGCCGAGTTTACTAATAAGTATAACAAAGTAAGTGTAAATTCATATAAAAGTCCTTATTTGTTCCTTAAAGAACTAATTTAAATAAAAATAGTTATCGCATCCATAAGAAACCATTTATTTGATAGCCCACTTCGAACACGAGCGCCATCTTACGGCGACTCGTAAAGCTGAATTACCGATGCTAATTTGGGACCGAATCCAATGCATTGCGATCGGCCTCCTACCTCAAGTCCTCCATAGTCGTATGTATATTGACGGTGGAAAGTTGAAAAAATACGCAAAAAAGATTCCTGTCAAATTTTGGCAGCTGTCAAGCATAAAAAGAAGAAGCGATTTTGACGAAACAAATTATGGGGTCGAAGCGGAGACTTCGGGAAAAATAAGCAATATGTCAAATCGTTTTAAAACAAAAAGATATTAATGAAAAAACTATTAGGTCGTATGTATATTGACGGTGGAAAGTTGAAAAAAATACGCAAAAGAATCTCTTGTCAAAATTTGACACCCGTTATTTTCTTATAATTCGACATAAACAATCGTGTTTGTTCGGGTTTGTATGTATGTTTGTTTGTAACGGACTTCTTTGAACCCGATTATGACCCACTTCAAACGGTCAGATTTAATTTAAATTTTGTAGACTTATCAAGAACCGCTGACAATACAATAATCTACTAATCTAGCCCAATCTACTAAAAAAAAAAATGTTTTTCTTAACAATAATTCAAACTAAAAAATGAAAAATAAATATAGTTTAAAAAAAATAACAAAAAAAAAACACGCTTTAACAATTAATCAGACTAAAAAGCGGAAAATAAATATAGTTTAAAATAATTCTTGAAATTCTTAATATACTCAGGCAGAAAATAATAATAAACGATAAACATTAGAATTATTGTGAAAAAAACGAGGGGTGCTTGATATACGAAAAATATAGCACAAAGCGCCCCACGTTTTTTTTTCACCATACTAATGTTTATCGTTCATTATTATTTTCTGTCTATGTTAAGAATTTCAAGAATTATTTTAAACTATATTAATTTTCCGCTTTTTAGTCTGATTAATTTATTAAAGCGTATTTTTTAGTTTTTTTAAACTATATTTATTACCTCTGCCTTTCTGAATTATTTAACTACATATTTTTTTTTAAATTTAGGTATATACGAAGATAGTCAGTGCTCTCCTACAGGATTGAACCATGGCGTCCTTATTGTCGGCTACGGATCGGAAAATGAAAAAGACTTTTGGATTGTTAAGAACTCCTGGGGAATCAGTTTTGGAGAAGATGGATATTTCAGAATTTTACGTGGACAGAATGAATTTGGCATTTCCGTAGATACCGGATACCCAAGTTGCAATTAATTAATTAATTACTTGTTTTTATTCATGTAAATAATAGCACAGTCAATATATCCATACTTACATAATTTACAAAGAAAATGTTATAAATCTTATTTAGCCAAAGTAACCCAGAATAATAGGTTTCGTACAATATCCTGTTCTAAAAGTACCATAACTTATATTGCTTAAACAAGCAAAGATGTAGGTATACGAAATAAAATAAATTGTTAGTGTTTAAGTATTGCTCGTTATCCATTATTTTGTCCTCTGAAGGATTACCTTAATTGACAATAATCTTGATAAGATAGCACTGATAGAAAATTTGTATTAGACAAAAGGATGATGATGATGATGATAGTAAAAAATTCATAAGTAATTAAGTAGATACATTTTATTTTTATAAATATCCTATGATAATTATTTTGTTTAAATACAAATTTAACAAGAAAAAATTGGTGTACGGGGGTTTTATGTAAATAACTTATTTATCTATTTTAAATAAACCTTCTAAATAGTTAGGTAAGGACCCCTAAAATCAGTCTACATGTGCCGCCAGTGACTTGCTCTGGAAAGAATATACGTCGCCAGCGCCTTTCCTGTTACCAGATATTGTTAAAACAGTAGCGCCGTGCCATAAATTTTAAAAACCAAATTGTGATTTTTTGGCTTATTACAGCAAATCAACAGTTTAAACTATTTTTCCGCAATGCGCTTTCAATATTAGGATTAATTATAGTAATTTCCAAAATACCCTGTATATCGGCAAGTTTTAGCATCATAGATATATTTCAAATTAAAGGATAATAATAATAATAGTTTCGTGATAATTGAAAAACAAAACAATGAAAATTTTTATTCGATCTGGATTGCTTTTTCGTGGCTGTTATTGCTTGGTGCTTCGTCATTAAAGGAAAAGAAAAAACAATTCCAGGACTTTAAAGTAAGCAACAGAAATATATGATTTCCATATGTTTTTCCCTAAAGTGAAATATTTCTGTGCTGAATTTAATAGCTACAGCTGGTTTCCTGCTTAAAATTAAACTTTATTTTGTTAGGTATAATATAAAATATATCATTTTCAGATTAAGTACAATAAATTCCGTCTAAAACCAGCTGAAAACACAAATGTTTTGTCATCTTCAAGAATAATAGCATATCTCTAGAAAAACAAAATCTCCTGAATCACTGAAACTACAAAGGACACAAAAAAATTACACTAAAGTACAGCATCTTCATTTTTTTACAATTAAACTATTAATGGGAATTATTTATTCTTCAAATACTGTAACCCAAAATCGTATCCCTAGTGCTCAAAAAGCCGTGATTTAAACATATTTTCTTAAATTACTATGACGACAGGGTAAAGTGTAACTTTTAAATGCTGTAGCTTGGGTTTAGCTTTAACGGTTTTAACAAGCAATGGCTACATTTAATGTTTTTTTAATGTTTGCTCAACAATAAGGAACGTTAAGCAAAAGAAAGTAATATTCTAGTCATATACACAACTAATTTGAATACAACCTGTGGCTTTTTTTACTCTTGTGGATAGATTATTAGCTAAGAAAGCTGGATCAGATAACTCGAGGTTGTTATCTCTTTTCGTTTGATTATTGTAAATATTTATTAATATAAATAAATATTTATATAAATTGTTTTAGATTTTCTAAAAGATTTACTGGCTATAAGTTATTAATTTATTAACAAAATAACACAAATAAAAAAACTTATTATAATTAAATAACTCAATTATCTTAAATTTTTTATTTTACTCAATATAATTTAAATAAATAAATAAATATAATAAAACCATAAGTAATATAACATATTATTTAATGTTTGGAATAACGGTGTCTTCAGCAATACCGCATTCATCGGTTCCACGTTCAATTCTGAAGTATCCCTTTTCACCCCAGTCTTCATTCCATGAATTTTTGACAATCCAGAACTTTTCACCATTTTGAATTCCGTAACCGACAATTACTACAGCGTGGTTTCGGAAATCTTTCATGCAATCGCTGCTTTTGTATATTCCTAGAAAGATAATTAATTTATTTCACAATTTAAGAAAATTGAATACCTATTTCTGATTTTTTTTTTTGGCATAACAATAATTTATTTATATGGTATAACATTGGATACCTTAAAATGCCCAAAACTATTTTCTATGGTTCCTATCATAGTATTTTTATAAATGTTTTAATATGTCCTATACTAAAGCCAACAGGGTATCGTTATTAAAATATAACCATTAGGCCTATATTGCTATATTACAGTAGTTTGTGGTTACTTACCAGATGTGTATCCAGAAAGTTCGGAAGCATCCAAAGCAACAGATAGAGGTCCTATGTTAGCAACAGCGTCGAGAACTGCATTCTCATCTCCAGGAGTAATGGCTGTGTAGTCGGAAATGTTGGTTACAACTTTAGAACCTGAGTACTTGCAGGTGTCATCGGTACCTGCAAAACAGAAGATATTTATACGTAGGTAACAATCATTTTGACAAATAAAATGTTGGTTCTTTTAACATACAATGAGGATTGGTTATAACATACCAGTGTATGGATAATCAGCTTCAAGTTCAAGACCATTTACTTCAACATAGGGAAAGGTTTTATCTATATATCCACCGCCACATCCAAAATTAATGTCAGTGGTGCAGTCAACCAATTGTTGTTCGGAGAGTGAAACCAGTTTTCCAGATTTTCGGAAGTAGGCGGCTTCAACGGAACCAGTCTGAAATAAAATAAAGAGAAGGAATTGGTTTAAAATATATATTATGGATTTCAAGTAACTGTTATTAGTTCCCTTGAAATACATTTAGGTAGGTAAGGTTGTTTATACTAACGATTGAAAATGCCCAACAAGATCCACAATTTCCCTGGTCCTTAACTTCGGTAACTTGCCCTTTAGTCCTCCAGTCAACTGAGTCTGGAATTGCTAGTCCCGTTCTTACATATTTTGTAGCATTCAAATTTGATTGTAGAGGAGCTCTCAAAGTAAGCAATGCCTTAAATTCCTCTTTGGTCAAGTCGGTGAACTTATTGATACCTTAAGTATAAAAATATAAGCTTAGATAAAATAGTTTTCACTTTTTTCAGAAATATAATATTTAAAAAAATGAAATCTCAAAAACTAGGTAGTATATTATTTTTTTTTATATTTAAGTATAATATTTTTTTGATAGGTATTTATACATAACAGAAGAAAATTATAGATTTATGTAGCTTACCCTTTTGGTAGGATATAAGGCCTTCTTCATAGAGGGCATTGTGTTCTTCAATGGAGCGGACATTGTCCCTGAAAATGACAAAACGTTTTGTTTCTTCGGCTTGGTTTCTGTAGATTTTGCTGAATTTAATCTAAAAAGTAAAATTATTAATTAACCCTGCTGAACTAAACAGTTCAAAATTTTAATTAAACACGAAGTATTTTTAATGTCGATTTTATTAGAGAATTCCAAAAAACATATTCAGTAGTTTACCTTAAAATCCTGAAATTGTTCTTCCTGTTTATCTAACAGAGATGCACTGACAGCAAGTAATAAGAACGAAGCAAAAATTAAAAGTTTCATTTTTACTTTTTTTAATTATTATTTTTCTTAACTTATTCTTATGAAGAATTTTATTAATGGTCTAAAATAAAGTAGTATATATACCAATTTTTATGCTTTAAGTGGGTACTTAAAAATAAAAATATTTTTGTCTAAACACTTAAAAATACTATAATGAATGCAAGTTTTTGTTTTTAAAAATTTACTTAATTCACTTTTTTAATCGCAATGAAATGTCAATGCATCGAAAAGATTTACTTTTAAGTGGCCAATATTTCTTAGACGGTGAATAAACTTTCAAGTACCGCAATAAAAATCAGAAACAAATATAATAAACAAAAATAAATTAACTTGAAGAAATTGTCCATACTTTAAGTGGAGTGTATGTCGTCCCTGTCCAGGCAAAGCATCGTATGCGCCACACTGAGAAAATCTCTTTTCATTCCTAGCGAAAATTTTACCAACCATAGCTAAAATATTTTGCTAAATGGGGGACAGCCAAGCACATTACTGTACCAGGAGAATGCACTCTGCTGGACATACTTTGCTGTGGTAATAAAGCTACTTTGCAAGAATAATTTTGTTATAGCTATAAAGTAATTCTGCTATATCTAAAAAGTAACGTTGCTGTACTTATAAAACTATATAATGTAACTATAAAATTCTTTGCTACTGAAACAACAAATTTCTGCTACAGTGGTGACATTTTTTTATATAGTAAAAAACGTCTCTCTTGCAGGAGAAGGGATCTTTCTTGTACCTTAAAAATCTTTTGCTGTTAGTAAAAATACTTTTTCTTATAACCAAAAATGTCTCTCCTTTTACAATAAAATTATATAGCTAGCACAAGAGGGTGCTTTCTTACCCTTAAAAAGTTTTTTTTTATTGCAGCAATTTTTTTTTGTTTTTACCATGGGTTAAAGTGCGCCTGTGTCACAAATTCGAGTGCTAGTATGGGAATCTTAAAAACTGTAAGAAATACATAATGTAAAATTTAAAGCAGTTGCATTTTTTGATTTCGACTTTGATGTATTTCTTACAATGTTCAAAGTTCCCGTACATGTACTCGAATTTGTGACACAGGCGCACTTTCATCCAGGGTAAAAACAAAATAAAATTTGCTGCAATAAAAAAGACAATTTAGGGGCTAATAAAATAGAGTACATTAAGCATGTAGTTGCTGTGAGGATAAGGTTTAAATATAGCGTATAGGAATAAAAGGAAAAAGCTAAATGAAATAAACATTTTTTTATATAAAAAAAAATACGACAAGAACCAAATATTAATACAGGTTATGCAAAAAACGATTTATATGAACGTTATAAGTTATAACATTAAACAACAGGAACATAAAGCACCTAATAATTAACAATAATAAAAGTTTCATTTTACAAATCTTTTTTTATAATAAATGAGGAAAAAATAATTATACTCTACCAGGATATAAAAGAAAAATAATTTATAGAAACTTATTTATAACATAAAATAACAAAAACAGGACTATATGCACCTAATATTAATAATAATAATAATAATAATAATAATAATAATAATAATAATAATAATAATAATAATAATAATAATATTAATAATAATAATAATAATAATAATAATAATAATAATAATAATAATAATAATAATAATAATAATAATAATAATAATAATAATAATAATAATAATAATAATAATAATAATAATACAGCACTGATACAACTATAATATATCTTGGAGAGGCAAGGTTTTCCACTATGACTCCGAACGGCTGAACAGTTAGGTTAAACAGTTGTAGCTTCTCACATTTTGCGTTTATTTTTTCTGTGAGATGATCATTCTGGAACGGAGAATGTTAATTAAATATTTATAGTAGGGGTAATCAAAAATTCTGGAAATGAAGGACCAGGGAGAAACCAAGCGAAGTCAAGAATAAGATAACTTATCGGTGTTTGTCATTGTAACAACAATGTATGCACGACTGCAATTATTAAATTTTACTAAAAAGTTCCGACTTCAAAATGTCAAAAAAAAGTTGACACTACTACCAGTTAAGCCTCCCATTAAGCATTCAGGTCAATGATCTGCTACCTAGATCATTGATTCAGGTTACTACCGTGCGAGCAAAAATTATTTGCATCAAAGAGGGCTTGGATTAAAAAAAGTAGGGCTTGGTTTAGATAAAATTACGCGTAACGGCTGTCAAAGATGATGGAATAACTGATTAATTGATACCGCTAAGCATTACGTCCTTAGATGCAAGGCCCTCTTTGATGCAAATAATTTTTGCTCGCACTGTATAAGGTTAGGTATGTATGTATGATTCTTAGTTCAAGCATAGCGAATAGTAGTTAATATTTACCTCTGCGTTAAAGAACAAGCTTTCTTGCACCTCACTCCTGCTTGGTCTCCATAGAACCTTTTCTGGCACTTTTAAAGGTTATGGGGCTCAATAAATATAGTAACATCAGTAGTCCCTTAGCAGTAATGTCTAAAAATAATTATTTCATTAGTTTTCAATTACAATTATTATTATAACTGTTTAATAGGCAAACATTTTATATACAAAATGAAACGTTTTAACTTACCAATATTTTCTTCAAGGCCGCATCCGCTGATTTTTCGTTCTTTCAACTTTGCTATTATTGCTGCACAAACTTTCTACTAGTATATTAAATGACGTCAATACAATCAGGAAACCTTTTGTTAAAAACTGCCTCTCTCTAAAAATACACAAATAAATGATTTACCGAAATATGCATAAAAATAAACAAAAACAAGTATATTATGTGTAAGATTATACAAACAAAACTTACCAATTTAATGCCTGTGTTTAACTACAATAAGGACATGGAAATGGAAAATCATCAAAAAATGTTCCCAAATTTGCATTAACGTATAGTCTTCATAGATAAAGGTTTATAGGGATAGTCTTCTTCTTAATTTAAAGGTGGCCTCTAAACTTTCAACTTTTCTTGTACTCCATCAAAATAATACAGCTAGCCGCAGGTCACAAACAAAAAAAAAACAAATAATTTTGTAAGGCTATGAGCCCCACCCTCTCCCTCAACTCTAAACTTAGCGAAATGATGCGCGAACGGCGCGACAACATGCTCGGACGGGCTGAAATACTCGAAACTGGCTCTTAACGACACCGAATGGCGACACGGAAACACCCGAATACCGGATCTAATAAATATTCTTTGCTGGGGCAGCAACATTTTTTTTCAGGATAAATAAAAATTCTTTTGAAAAAGTTTTTTGCTCTTACAATTACGTATTTTGCTATTGCGAAATATTTAAGAAAATATTTATTACCAACAGCAAAGTACTTATTAAAATCAATAGAAAGACATCAGTAAACCTTATTTTACTGCTACAACAAAGTCTATTTGCAACTTTGGCAAATATTTTAGCTGGGATAGCCAAAAATACATCAGTAAAGTTGTTTTTGCTGGAGATTTTCTCAGTGCATTTGAGTAATTTTACAGGAAACACAAAAAACTGTTTTTTCCGTTATTTTTTTAAAGATTTTTTAAATTATTTTCGGATTATGGATTAGGAGAGATAATAATACATGGTTTTAGGGCTAATTGCTAAAAAATATACTTATTGGGTTAAATGAAGGTCGCTTACGACATTTCAAAAAGGCTTTTTAGGGATCCCGTGGAGTTTAAGATATTTTTAATGTTGCTTGAGATGTTGTTTGTGTTAGAAAATTAGTGAATTGTTTTCATAATATCGTAAGCGAAGGGCGCATACGTTAATTTATCAATGCAATGTGTAAAAGGTTTAAGGACTTTGGCTATAAGTAAAACGTAAGCGACATATAAGCTTACGATATTTTAAAAACCTCTGGTGGATACAAAGTGACATAATGTTGATAGTATGGGAGCTTGCGATATTTTATGATTTGTGGGCGCATACATTGCCAAACTTTAAAATAGAAATTTGATGTTTTATTGACTATTTTAAAATACGATATTTTTTTGGGTCGACGTAGCTCACTCAAGCGATCCCGGAAACACCAAAATCCCGCATTGGCGAAAATGTCGCTTACGATACATTGCCTGGACAGGGACGATATTTGAAAGGAGAGAAATAAGACTTTTCAAGTCTTCCTCCACTGGTATATTAAAATAAAGTTTTAATGAAGGGTAAATTCAACAAAGAACAAAGTTTATTGAAACCAAGCTAAAGCAACTAACTACTTTATAAACAATCTTGACTGAATTGAAGAACATAATTTTATCTACCAACAACGTCTTTCATCATATAAAAAATGTAAAAAACATAATTATTAGTGGTAAGAGCTAGTCAGGACATTATTGATAGATAGTTTCATATTAAAAAAGAAATATAAATAATATAATAGACTTATTATTACAAATCCTAATTTTTGCACTTAAATAACAATTTTTAATTCTTTATAGGTGTTGGTAAGGGAACAGTTCAAATAGTTTTAGATCGATCCCTATTTCATTTATTAAGAAAAATTGTACTTTTTTATAATAATTCGATAATAAGGGTATGTTGTTTCGTTAAGAGTCTCAGCATCAATACTAAAAATAACGTAAATGGATTTTTTAACAAAGCTTACTTTTTCGTATTGTGGAGTTAGTTTTCTACCTTGTGGTAAAGTAGATTTACATACATAATATTTGTTGATATTGAAAATTGAACAATAACTCTTTTTAAAGCTCTATGTGTTTGGCTTAACTCCCCATAAAAACTAACATAATAATATTTATACATGAGCTAAATACTAATAACATGTTTAAAAAAAAAAGTAAGAAACTTATTGAATATTTAACTTATTACTTTAAAATGTTTTGATTGTTGCAGGAATAGATGGCGCCTACAAATATTCAGCTTCCAAAGTTGTAACCAAAGTTGCTGATTATAAAGACATTGCTCCTGGAGATGAAGATACTCTACTGCATCTTGTTGCTAATATTGGGCCTATATCTGTTCAAATATTAGATGTTGTCAATCTTGCTATTTATGAAAAAGGTACGATTTTATGAACACACAAGAATATTTTATTTGGTTGCAAGCAGTACCTTTAATGTAATATCCAAAAATAGGTTCAATTTACTAAATTTAAAACCTAAATAAGTACAACAACACTAGTAAATAAAATCATTTCTTGTTCTAAACTAACAATGTTTCTATCATTTTAACTATAATTTTTTGATACGATCCAATTTAAAATTTTCAATTAAGGATAAAAAAAATTTTATATTAAATAAATACATTTCTTCTAGGTATACTTGAGGATGTACTTTATAGAATTCCTAGACCACACTCTTCTTATTGTTGGTTACAAATCAGAAAATGGACAGGATTTATGGATTGTAAAGACCTCATGTGGTGAAGGGTGAGGCGTGCAAGAATACTTCAGAATTTTACGTGGTTGTGATGAATGCGGTATTGCCGAAGGCACTATTATTCCTAATATAATCTAATATGTAAAATTTTTCCTCCTGTATTTATTTAAGTATTTTGGATATAAATGAGATACAATAAAAACGTTAATAAATATACCTGCTAAAAAGTTGGAAGGCTACTCTGTGCTCATAAAGAATCGGTAAGAACAAAGATTTTGTTCAAAAATTATTATACGCGAACATAGAGAGCTTCAAAGTGATAATGGTAAAGAGTTATTTAATAGTAGTTTTAAATCAAATGTGTATATGTAGCTATATAATAAGTAACTAATATCAAAATACAAAGACAATTTGCGGAAAATTATATAGAAAATTGCATTTTTTAAATATATATATCTCAACCGTGGGTTTTAGGTCGATTCAAAAAAAATTATTAGTTTTAATACAAAATTTATTTTTCTTTAAAATTGTGCACTTAACGTAGGTACATAGTGTAAAGATATCTATTTTCATTAATGAAAATAATCAAATGAACATGCAATCTGCGATAAATAAGTATGTGTAGATTAAAGCTAATAAATGTAATTAAGATCTAAAATAATTAATCTAATTTAAGTTTAGTATTGTATCATTTTCTTTTTGGAAGTAAATAGCCTATTTTGTGCATTTTTATCAATAAAATATTGTACACTCAAAAAACAATAAATAACCAATACCCCATAACAAGCATTTTTAAAAACAAGAATATTAATGACTTTAAAAGTTAAAAAAGTCAAAAGAAAATTGAGAAACACTCAAATTTCAATGCTCGACATTTCAAAGAAAAAATGTTGTCAAACTTTCCAATATTTTAGTTTTCAATAAGGAATTTTCCATACTAATGGAGGTATGGCAATTGGGTTAATACATTTTTAAGTTAAACATTTATTTGGTCAATTTTGTATTGGCAAGATTTAAAACATATCTTTACATTATTGCGTATTTTCCAACCGAACGAGCCTTTACTCTAAAACGTAGTTGTCGTTTTTTTTTTAATAAATATAATAGATATTTTATTTTATTTTATGTAAGTCACAAAAGTGTCTTCAATGTTTTTAATTTTTGTTCAATGGACTTAACTATATTACCTTGATACATATTTTATTTTTTAAAGAAATACACATTTTTACGATCGTGCAAAAAGTTACTATTTTTTGCACTACTTACTGTGCCAAAAGTTTAACTTTTTTGCACTAGTGCAAAAAGTAACATACTTTTTTCAGTAATACTTTGATACTCTAATTGATTAGGAGTTTAATCTAAAGGTAACATTTTTTTTTGTAATTTGTATATATGTATAAATATGGTAACCATAAGTAGGTATTTACATACAATATACTTATTTTATATTAAATATTCCTCAAAACGTTTATTCTTTGATATGAAAAAGAAAACTTTTTTACTCTAATTTTAATTAATCCAAATCTTGACAGCATAATCGTAGATACCTACGGATGGCGTATGATTAACCTTGTTACTAACGAAGAATAAGCATAGTTAACCTATGTTAATTCCTAATATGTAACTAATTTTATAAAAATAACTTTATTTTAAACTGTTTATGTTATTGTTAGGAATTAGTTAGTAATATTTCTTGTATTGTAATAGTTATTTACATTACTAGATACGAAAGTTAATTTTTTGGTGTGAGGAGGTTTTTGAATTGCCGAGGCAAAGCCGAGGTGATTTAATGCCTCCGACCACCAAAAAAGGCTTTCGCATCGTGTAATGTATTAAATTTTTTCTACTACTGTTTTCTGATCAATATATTATTAAGTAATAAACTTTGATTTTATTCAAATTAAAATGATAAAATAAGTTTTTTTTCCACCTGTAAAATAATCCATGACAACTAGTTATTTGAGTATTGTTGACAACTAGTTATTTGAGTATTGTTGACAACTAGTTATTTGAGTACTGTCAGAGTCTGTCAGTTCGATTTTTTTTTTCCTGGCACCGAAAGTAATACTTAACATAGCTAGCAGCGCTACTTTACATAGCTAGCAACGTATAATATTCAGGTAACTCGAAAGTTAACTTATCTATACAGTAGTAGAAAAAATATTTTTCAATAAAATTTGAACAAAAAAAAATTAAATTCAATCCTAAAAAAAAATGTGCGTGCAAAAAGCATATTTTTTGCTCTTAGCATGATTGCAGCTCTCGACTCCGTCTCGATCTGCAAACTTCGTGCATCATTCAACAAAGATATACTTTTTGCACTAGTAACACAATAACTATTGGATATTATGTATAATCCTATCGAATTCTTTCCAAACTACAAATCACAAATTAGTTTTTGGTTGGCGGTATAAATAAAAAAAATATTTATAAATAAATGGTATTTCTTTATTTTACCCAATTTAATTTAAATAAATAAGTAGACTAAATGTAATTGTAACTTCTTATTTAATGTTTGGAATAACGGTGTCTTCAGCAATACCGCATTCATCGGTTCCACGTTCAATTCTGAAGTATCCCTTTTCACCCCAGTCTTCATTCCATGAATTTTTCACAATCCAGAACTTTTCACCATTTTGAATTCCGTAACCGACAATCACTACAGCGTGGTTTCGGAAATCTTTCATGCAATTGCTGCTCTTGTATATTCCTAGAAAGATAATTAATATATTTCACCATTTAAAAAAATTGAATATTTCTGATTTAAATTTTGTTTTTTGGCCTAACAATAATTTATTTATATGGTATAACACTGGATGCCAAAAGTATTTCCTATGGTTCCTATCATAGTATTTTTATACCTGTTTTAATATTTCCTATACTAAAGCCAACAGGTATCGTTAGAATACGACCATTAGCCCTATATTGCTATATTACAGTAGTTTGTGGTTACTTACCAGATGTGTATCCAGACAGTTCGGAAGCATCCAAAGCAACAGATAGGGGTCCTATATTAGCAACAGCGTCGAGAACTGCATCCTCATCTCCAGGAGTAATGGCTGTGTAGTCAGAAATTTTGGTTACAACTTTAGAACCTGAGTACTTGCAGGTGTCATCGGTACCTGCAAAACAGTAGATATTTATACGTAGGTAACAATCATTTAAAAAAAAATGTTGGTTCTTTTAACATACAATTAGGATTGGTTATAATAACATACCAGTGTATGGATAATCAGCTTCAAGTTCCAGACCATTTGCTTCAACATAAGGAAAGGTTTTGTCTATATATCCACCGCCACATCCAAAATTAATGTCAGTGGTACAGTCAACCAATTGTTGTTCGGAGAGTGAAACCAGTTTTCCAGATTTTCGGAAGTAGGCGGCTTCAACGGAACCAGTCTGAAATAAAATGACAAGAATGAAATCGGTTCAAAATAAATATTATGGATTAGAAGCAACTGTTATTTAGTGCCCTGGAAATAAATTTAGGTAGGTCAAGTTATTTATACTTACGATTGAAAATGCCCAACAAGATCCACAATTTCCCTGGTCCTTAACTTCGGTAACTTGTCCTTTAGTCCTCCAGTCAACTGAGTCTGGAATTGCTAGTCCCGTTCTTACATATTTTGTAGCATTAAAATTTGATTGTAGAGGAGCTCTCAGAGTAAGCGATGCCTTAAATTCTTCTTTGGTCAAGTCGGTGAACTTATTAATACCTAAGGTATTAAAATATAATCTTAGATATGTAAGATAATTTTCTCTTTTTTCAGAAATTTAATATTTTAGAAGATTATATTTCAAAAACTAACTAATATTTTATATTTTCTATCTAAGTATAATATTTTTTTGATGGGTATTTATACATAACAGGAGAAAATTAGATTTAAGTTGCTTACCCTTTTGGTAGGATACAAGGCCTTGCTCATAGAGGGCATTGTGTTCTTCAATGGAGCGGATATTGTCCCTGAAGATGACAAAACGTTGTGTTTCTTCAGCTTGGTTTCTGTAGATTTTGCTGAATTTAATCTAAAAAGTAAAATTATTAATTTAACCTGCTGAACTAAACAGTTAAAAATTTTAATTAAGCACGAAGTGTTTTTGATGCCGATTTTATAAGAGAATTCCAAAAAAAATATTCCGTAGTTTACCTTAAAATCCTGAAATTGTTCTCCCTGCTTATCTGACAGAGATGCACTGACAGCAACTAATAAGAGCGAAGCAAATATTAATAGTTTCATTTTTACTTGTTTTAATAAATTTATTATTAATTTGGAATGTATTAACTCTTGTGTTCAAATAAGAACTTGATTGTTGGTGTGAAATGAACTAGTATATATACCACTTTTTTAGTCGTGAAGTGGGTACTTAAAAATTAAAAATAGTTTTGCCCAAACAAGAAAAAATATCTGAAAATTTACCTAATTCACTTTTTTAATCAAGATTAGAAGTCAATGCATCCAAAGGATTTATTTTTAAGTAGGCAACGCTTTTAGACAATGAATACACTTTCAAGTGTCACAAAAAAACTAAAACAAATAACAATAAACAAAAGTAAATAAATAAATTGTAAAAAAAACGAATACGTTATTATAATTTCTTGATGAAGAACTAAATGCCTATTATTAATAATAAAATTGTTGGTAAAACGTTCTTTGATCTGCTGACTAATTTGCTATTAAGGTACTACCTAACCATAACTTTAAAGGCAACATTTTATGGTTTTTGATATAGGTTTAGAGGATTTCGAGTAAATGGTATAAATGTATGTGGCCAGTAAAAGCGATGATACTGTTAAACCTTTGTTCCCTTAATAATAAAATTAGAATAACCTAACAATGTAACAGTACATTTTTAAAGAGACTTAATTAAATTCTAATAACTGCGAAATTTAGTGTATACTACTGCGAAATTGTTATAGAAAGTTGAGATAGTTCCTAAAAGAAAATTCAAAAACCTCTTAAAGTTCTGGGGTTTTTAGTTACATGCCTATGAAAGAAACTGAAAAAATAGCGATAGTCGGTTTTTGACAATTGGGGTAAAATTAACTTATGGATTTTCAATCATTTAATTTGATTTTATTAGTCTGATAAAATAAGTATTTAATGTAATTTCAGTAGTTACTTTTAGCGAGATCTTTAGGTGCCTAATCCATGTTTGGAATATGGCTCAACATGCTTGCTAATTTAGATGTATTAAATTGTAAATTGCCTGTCTGAATGTTCGTCGGTCGAGAGCCCAGAATTTAGAAAGAGAGAGAAAGGATATGAAGTGAACTGGAAACAGAAGGAATCACTCTTGTTTTTCTACCATACCCGAAAAGAAATTGATTGTAAAACCAACAAATTTTTACATACAGTGTGACCAGTAATGTCCGCATCATATGGGTTTTTTTTTTATTAATAGTTTTATTCGAAATTTCAGTTTGGCATCAAGTTCTGCTTCGATCGAGATGAAAATTAAGCAAAAAAATAGTAGTCACGTGATTCGAATTACCTGTTAAATTTAAATTTTTTCCAAAAAATTATTCAAAAGTGGGGGGGTTATTTCTGAAAGTATTGAAAAAAATAGTTTTTTTAAATGCAGTTTCTAGCCCATATGCAAAAAAATTTTTGATTTTTTACCAATATTTTGTAAATTGAACCACTTTTGCAAAATAAGACTTAACGCAACCTACATAAAACTTCTCAGTTTTGACAATGCTTTATTTCAGATACATTTTCTTTAAAGTAGCGCCATATTAAATGTGTGTTTTTCTACAAAATCAAAATTGGGCTATTAAAATTTGTTCGCATGTGACGCAAAGTTTATTTGTTTTTGACCCTGTATAAGGTAACTATGTAAAATAAGTATTTTTGAAAACGTAGTTTGTGTCTAAAAGTAATACACCTTAATATTAAGACAAAAAAAGAACACACTGTCATCAGTAAAGTGTTCATTAAGTGGAAAATAAATTTTACTAGTGGATAATTTATGCAGCTGAAATTTTGCATGTGGGCTAGAAACTGCATTTAAAAAACCTTTTTCTAATAACTTTTTAGATATTTTCAGAAATTACTCCACTTTTGAATTATTTTTTGAAAATAATTAAAATTTGACAGATAATGGGAAAGTGAATTTAAGCGTGTAAAGTGGATTTACGCGCCCAAAGTTTTTGAGAAAAAAGTAAGGCCGATATTGAAAAATGGCTTTAAAAAAAATTGTTTGGTACAACATTGTACACCCGGGAAAGTCATTTTGCTTTTGACCAATAAAGAATTGTTTAAGATATTTCAAAATTACTAAAAATAAAAAAAATTTCTAAAAAAAATTTTGGGGATATTTTCTATCGTCATTTACTTTTCTAGATGGGGTATTTAAAGTAGAATTTATTTTCTAAATATCAATTTTTATTTTTTCTTTTCGTTTGACCAGCAAAACGTTCGGCAATTTTCATTGTGGTAAAGGGGGTTATTTATTTATTTATTTAGCGTATGGATTCTTTACAATACGGTAAGAGAGAAAGAGAAAGCTAAAAGTAAAAATCAAATGTATACAAAAACTCTACAAAGGTATATCACATATCATAACATAGGTCCTCTTGGCAAACTATATATTAATGTCCAGATTGCACAGCCATTCGATTGCGTCTTGGGAACACTCTGCGAAGTCCTGCAGTTTTCCGCCATAAGCACGGTTTGGGCAGTTTGAGACGATATGGTGGATCGTTTGTCTCGGTGAACCACAGTCGCACTGCGGGCTGTCGGCAAGGCCCCATCGGTGAAGGGAGTCGGCACATTTACCCTGTCCTGTCCGTATTCGATTCAGCTTTGACCAAGTGGAACGTGGGAGGTTTGAGCCATTCAAGCCGAGTTCAGGGTTGGCTATTTGGATATGATCAGATATTGTTGTAGGCAGCCATCTCGCTGTCCATTGTTCTTTCATGCTGTATTCTTCAGTCATCATGGAGGCGGTTCTGATAGGAGGATGTCTAGATTTGAGCCGTTGGCGTTCCTGAGTGATGAGTGGGACCTCCTCATGGATCGGTAGGCGTTCGTTTGACATGATTTTTTGGTGTTCTCTAGCCAGTGCTGCCGAGCGTCGTATATCCGACGGGGCGATGTTACTCAGAGTAGGAAGCCATCTCGTTGGGGTTGGTTTGATGGTTCCAGTTATTATTCTCATCGTTTGGTTTAACTGAGTGTCCACTTTATTGTGTACAGTAAAGGGGGTTACTGCTCTTAACTGGTCACACTGTAGAAGTAATTTTTTACGATGACATACTGTAAATCCAATTAAGCTAACTTATTTTCCCAAAAAACCCTTTCGTTTGCGGCAGTTATCTATGGTATGGCCCATAGGCGTAGTTAGATGGTCAACACTGGGGGTGCTGAAGTCCAGTGGCGGCTCGTGACATGTTAACGTGGGTGTGCACAAAAAGCCCGCCAATTTTTTTTTAAGAACACGCCCAAACTTGGTCAATAATTTTTAGTAAATATTTTAATGTGATGTTAATAGCAGGTTTAGGTATTTCAATGCTTTGACAATCACTTTCTCCTCCAACGGTAACTTGCTAAAAGATTTTTTCAAAAATTCCACGGTTTATTTTATATCCGACGACGCACTCATTGATTTTTCGTGTTTATTTAACTTTAAACTTTAACTGAATTCAATAAAACCATATTAAACCTTAATAAACAAAGAAAATAGTCAAAATACCGGCTAAAAATTTCGGCGAACTTGAACGACTACGACTGGTTAAATTTAAATTTTTAAATTAATGCAGAATTGCAGAACATGACATACACAAGCTATTATGCCGCTCTCGTATTTTACGAGATTTTTATGATCATAGACCCGCTCTGACAAGTAAACTGGGCGTGAACCACACGGTACACTGAGAGAAAGTTTGAACAGAATCCGCAACTACCTAAATATACTTGAATTTGTACCAGAATTCAAATGCTTGAAATATTAATATGAAAAATTCATTACATATAATGTATATTATAAAAATAGGTTAGCTCTAAAATTAGCCTATATATTGTAATTTTTTTTTGGGGGTGCTAATTTAGATTTTGGGGGTGCTTAGCACCCCCAAGTACCCCCCTAACTACGCCAATGGACTATGGCCTTATCAAGAGGTAAAAAAGCCTAGGAAAGCCTTAAACCCCAGCCAAAAAGCAATATAATATACAATATTACATGTTATCTGTCTAAACCGCTTTTTTTTATTTTTATTTACTAATAAACGATTAATGACCATTTTATAAACACATTATGCATTTCTTAAAAAAGCTTTGTCACATTAAATCCCATCAATCCAAAAAATAAAACGAAAATAATAGATTGCAACAGAAAAACAAAAATTAATAATAATGGGGGTTATTTCATGTCAATTGTATTTATTAACGCAGTTCAAGTATGTCTACTGACGAGAACCCACTTCAATTTTTCTAAAAATTAGAATATAAATATGGACCAGTTTTAATCCAAGGCAAGTTAGTACTATACTGACAATCACTAAACACATTTTGACTAACAGATTTACAGTAAAAATAATAATGAAGCTTTTCGTTTTCATTTCTCTATTGGTAATTGTTGTTAATGCATCCCTAGTCGAGGACCAAGCTGTGAAATTTCAGAATTTTAAGGTAACAATTTTTGTAATTGTTAAATTTATATCTTACATTACTACAATATTTAGCTACAGTTCTATTACCGTTTCAACAAAATTCTTTGTACCTCATTTTGGTTATTTGATTTTCATTTGTAGCTAAAATACAGCAAGTCCTACAGAAACCAGGCTGAAGAGACGAAACGTTATGCAATTTTCAAAGATAATCTTCGTTCTATCGGAGCACACAATGCCCTCTATGACCAAGGACTTTCATCCTATAACCAGGGTAAGATTAACTGAAATAATTGTAGAATTCCACCAAAATTTAAAAGCTTAATCGATTAGTATATACATTATTTAAAGTCAATATTTTTTATTAGGAATTAATCAGTTTACTGACATGACAATTGAAGAATTCAAAGCAATGCTTACTTTTAACTCATCGAGCAGACCACATTTCAATGCTACCAAACATGCAAACACAGGACTTGGTATTCCGGACTCAGTTGATTGGAGAACGCAGGGTCAAGTCACCGATGTTAAGGATCAAGGATTTTGTGGTTCTTGTTGGGCTTTCTCTCTAGTAAGTTCCTAAAACTCTCCTTAAATAATACTCGTATTCCAAAGATCACACACCAACACATTACTATTACTCATTACTTATTGTGAGTTAAGTCAACTTTATTCTTCTACCTATGAGATTGCAGTAATATTGTTTTAAAACACTTTAAGGAATTTCAACTATCAATCAGAAACACCCCCAAGCCAATAATTAAATAGTTTACATTATATATCTACTTTGTCATTAAAGAAAAATTTATGCCGCTACTTTTTGTGTATATAAGTTGATCGTTTTTTAGACCGGTTCTACTGAAGCTGCCTACTATCGCCAATCGGGAAAACTCGTCTCCCTTTCTGAACAACAATTGGTGGACTGCTCCACCGACATAAACTTTGGATGCGGTGGTGGATACATAGAGCAGAATTTTCCATATATAGAGAAATATGGTCTTGAATCTGAAGATAGTTATCCCTATATTGGTAATTGTAGTATTACTTAAAATATACATTTTTACAATTTTATTTCGCTTCATAACAATAATAAAGAAACGTGGTTCAATATGTCCACCTATTTCGAAAAAGAATGGCGGTATCACTACATTATAAAATGTACATATTATATTTCGTCTCAAATTTTTTTAAATGTTCATTTTTATTTATTTATCATTTTTAGGCGTGGAGGGAGGCTGTACGTATTCTGCGGATAAAGTGGTAGCCAAAGTTTCTGACTACAAGATAATTGACCCTACAAACGAAGGAGATCTTCTTGACGCTATTGCTAATATTGGACCAGTTTCCGTTGGCTTGGACGCCTCATCCCTATCAAGTTACAAGTCTGGTAAGAAGAAAAACAACGTTTATTGATTTTTATATGATTATTTAATAACTTAAAGTCCAAGTCAAAAATTCTTTTTATTGAGCAAATAATATTAATTCTTATTAATTAAGGTTCAGATTAAAGATTAAAACTTGTAACAACTCCTACTCTATAACACTGTGTCATTGTCATTAGACAAAAATAGATACGTGCTGAGTCAAACAAAGCCGTAAGAAATAAAAGCAAAAGCAACGGGTTTTGGGAAAATTTAATAGCTTACTTTTCTGTAGTATACATCTTAAAATGAGTCAAGTACTACGTTTTTAATCTAATGATCTCAGATTGCCATAGAATCCAGTTAAGAAAATTCCGTGTAACCGTTTAAAATAATTTTTTAATAAAAATTTTTATATAAAAATAAATGATTGGTTCGCTTGTTTCAGGCATTTACGTCAGCGATTCTTGTTCCAAAGAACGATTAAATCATGCAGTCCTTGCTGTTGGTTATGGAACAGAAAATGGAGTAGATTTCTGGATTATAAAGAACTCCTGGGGCGTCTCATTTGGCGAAATTGGCTACTTTAGAATTGTCCGTGGACAAAATGAATGTGGTATTGCTACAGACACCGTATACCCGACATGTGGATAATTGTACGAAGATGCGTATGATTAAGCTAAATACAGCCTGGAAACACACCTATTTAATAATCACAAAAACATGTAAAAAATTGTAATTTATTTATTTATTTATTATATTTATTAACGAAGATAATAAAATTTTAAAATAATTAAAGTATTTTCATTAATGGGAAATACGAAATGGCAAATACGTCTCTAGCCAGAACTCTTAAAGAGTTACTGCTACTAAGATGGGCAATGCTATTACTACTAATAATATGCTATTTATTATCAGACACATACCAACTTATTAGTAATTTACTAATAACAGTGACACAAGTAAATATATTTTCCACCAAGAAAAGTACAAAAAAAAAACACAAGGTAGGATCTCGGAATAGTTTTATCACACAGACAGAAAAGAATAAATACAGTCTCGGGAGTAATAGAAATGTGCCCTCATTTAAAACACTACCACATCCATATCATATAAGTATCTTCTTGTATTCCTTTGAAAACAACCCGAAAGGGCCGAAACACGTGTCAGGAAACTGATTAAATTTGTAAAACATAACAAGTAGTTATTATTTTTTCTTCCTGTGCAATGGAACAACAGTTTCACCAAGCATGTAGCCCAACACAAATTAATTACATATCATATATTATCAACTAATTTATAATTGTTAAATCATATATTTGTCTATTGATTAAACTACCGATCTAAAAGTGTTAAAAATTTTGTAGTTTCATTATTTTTTCGCATAATTTTATTAATTTTGACTGGCCAGACGAAGTTGTCAGCTATTTGCTGACCAAATGTTTCTGTTCGTTTACCTGAATATCACTGTTTTTCTTCAGTTCGACATGGAAACAATCTAGTGTAATATTTTTAATAATGGTATATCAATGCTAACTTAACTTACCTGACAGTTGTCACAATTCAGTGACGATAATGATCTGTTCAATAATATGTTAACAAAACACGTTAAAATATTAATAAAAGTACTTTCGAAAATAACGGGAATTTTGATAGAAAGCAAGGGAATGAGAAGCCACGAAGTGTAAGGATCCACAGGAACACTGAGATAGTAGGAACAGTATTAAAAGCCCCGTTAACTTTCCAGAAAATAGCAAAAGCTCCAGACTGATGGAAAAAGATTATCATATAAAAAGATTTGCAGTCAGACGCAGCATTGTTAAGAAATATCTTCATTATTAAATCATTTAAGTGAAGATATGTACGCCAACTATACTAACACTTAAAAAGATCAATATTATATAGGTTTGCAGAGAAAATTTAGAAGTTAGTGTTAATAACATCTGGTTTACGAATGAGACCAAGAATTCCCAGAATAATAGATTGTATGACAATGTTGCTAAAAGGGAAAAAAATATTATTGCGAAGTGGCTATTTATGAAACAATGACACTTGGTTGCGGACGTGATGTTTTTATATAAGATGGCACCCCGGCCCATCAATCACAATATAATCCATCAGTTTCTTAAAGCAACAGTTTCCCGATATTATCTCTCCCGATGAATTGCCGACAAACCGTCCTCAATCATATGCATTACGCTATATGGGGAAATTTGAGAACAGCAGTGCACCAAAATAGAAATTTAAATACCATAGACGAAATAAAAGGCGAAATTGTATGTTTGCTGGGAACATTTTGACCAAAATACAATCAATGGCTCAATTAATCAATGGAAAAGACGTTTATAGAAGCCGAAGGCTTCAAATGATTTTTTTTAGACTAATATTACCAGTAAGCTATTATTTTAATATTTTACATGGCTCCTGCATATTCATGACGACCAAAAAAACCAGTGCTCACACGAAACATCT
Organism: Polydrusus pterygomalis; assembly: GCA_963969555.1. Classification (NCBI taxonomy): domain Eukaryota; kingdom Metazoa; phylum Arthropoda; class Insecta; order Coleoptera; family Curculionidae; genus Polydrusus; species Polydrusus pterygomalis. Next base: position 12,394,607 of record OZ018379.1, read on the forward strand.
GAACGCTACCGTCGAAGGTTAAAACACGGACATGGCGATGGTACCTCCAGTCTGATCAGTCGAAGGTCACTTATGCATTGCCCGAAGAAAGTATTTTCTTTTATTTCATCAGATCCATCCTTGGGCGTGTTTCGCCATATAATGGCTCACCACTCAGTAAGGCTAGGATCTAATGAAATAATGGAAAGTGTGTACTACTTAAATGTTGTAAAATTGGCGATCAGCCAAGAGAATGAAGCGCATCACGACATCTAGCGCCGATTTTAGCAACTTATGCATTGTACAGTTGTACACTACAGTAGATTATTCGTATATTTTGAGTATGGAGGACTTGAGGTAGGAGGCCGATCGCAATGCATTGGATTCGGTCCCAAATTAGCATCGGTAATTCAGCTTTACAAGTCGCCGTAAGATGGTGGGCTATCAAATAAATGGTTTCTTATGGACGCGATAACTATTTTTATTTAAATTAGTTCTTTAAGGAACAAATAAGGACTTTTATATGAATTTACACTTACTTTGTTATACTAGAAAGAGACTTATTTGGCTGCGTTTCCTCTCTGAAGAAGATCCTGTCTTAGACCCCGACAGAAAGCAAACTCTACTTTTATAAATTGTACCAATATTCATTATAAATATGGAAATCAATTACAATACAATGTTATTTGTCTTGTCTTGTCTTCAAACGTTATTTGTTATTTCGAAAAATAGAATGTCAATTGTCAAAAGTAAAAGTCAAAAACAAAGAAGAAGACGACACCAGCCAACCTGCGAAGCGAGAGCATCTATCGGCCAACTAGCGAACTAACCAAAAAACTGGGACAGAAATTGAAAATGCTGCCATTGTCGATCGGCCGTTCGGGTGTTTCTAAATATAATTTAAATACAAGAAAATTAAGTTAGCGCTTTCTAGCCCCATCGTGACTCCTGCAAATGTAACCAAGTCCAATTTATTACTATTATAGCACCCGTTGATTAAAATAGTATTTTATTTTTAATTAAATTATTATTTGTAGTTCATTACTTCCGAATTGTGAAACGCTGAATTGTTTGTCTTAATTTATCCTCAAAATTCTAAAAATGCATCAGGACACTTAAAAACTTGTATTATTAAATAAAAATCGCAAAGTTCAAAAACATTGTCAGACAATAAGTTTTGAAATAAAAAATAGATTAAACAAATGTGGTTTTTAAAATTGTTTAGTAAACAAACAACAAACTTCAAAGAGAAATTAGATTTCCTACTTTTTAACTTAGGATTAGTAGCTACTTTTACCCAAAAAAAAGCCTTGATGAAGGGTTTGATATACTGATCAATGCATGTTCTAATCAAAACTCTCTTGGTGATGCTTTCGCTATTTCGTTTTTTTATCAATATTGGAAAATAAGTAAAGCTTATATAGGTACCTATACAGTATATCCACGGATAGAGTTTGGAAGAGAAAAAACTTTTTAATTAGTAGGTATAGGAGAAAAACGTATTCTTTATGAAAACGTCTGCTTGTGCTGAAACTACAATTTCGAATATCAGATTTGCGAATACTATGCAGGGTTCGTCACAAACAACATTTTTAGTTTTTGGATATTTTTTTTTTTCAATTGCTTGATTTATTAAATAAATTTTGCTTTTGTTGAAACTACTATTTCAACTATTAGATTTGCGATTACTATACAGGGTTCGTCAGAAACAACAGTTTTGGTTTTTTGGATTTTTTTTTTCAATTATAATTTTCAATTCCTTTTGTTGATTGGCTAAATCATCACTTTGGGAACAAATGGATTGGAAGGTCCAAATCAGTTGGCACGTAGGAGTCCTGATCTCACAATTATCGACTTTCATTTATGGGGAAATCTAAAGCCACATGTGTATAAAACCAATTTCAATAGTTATTGCAAATATCCCATTATAGCACGTTAGAAATTATTATCGGAAATTCAGATGTCGAGTTGAACTATGCACTAACTCGGTAGTACCACGTTTGAATAAACGTTTTATAATTTGTGATTGAATGAATTGAAGAAATATTATATGTAATAATAAAAATACTTTAAAAGTAGGCAAATAGAAAATGGTTTTCTTACAACAAAATTGTTACTAGGTCAGATATAAAATAATATTCGAAGTAAGAACGTAAATTTATTTTTAAAAAAATCCAAAAAATTATAAATGTTGTTTCTGACGAACCCTGCATAGTAATCGCGAATGTGATATTTAAAATTGTAGTTTCAGCACAAGCAAAATTCATTTAATAAATAAAGGAAATGACAATTAGAATGGAAAAAAATACTTAAAAAACTAAAAATGTTGTTTGTGACGAACCCTGTACAGTAGTCGCAAATCTGATATTCGAAATTCGCTGGGTTAATGCAGAAGTATGCTATGTCACATTTAGTACTTTATACAGGAGAAGTAAAAAACTAAATAACTTGCGAAAAACTTTTTTGTGCAATAGTATCGTATGTCCGAATCAACTGGACATAGGATTGTTCTACATGATATTGTTTTTGGCTTTTTAGATTCGATTCACAACAAATTATAGTATAATAGGTACATAAATACATCTTAGTCATTTTATCAATCATAACCTCACAAAACAGGACGATACGTAAAATATTCGATTCTATCAGAATCTAAAAATATGTTAATTTTACTTACCGGCTACAGTATTAGGAGCACTCGAAGCTTCTTCTTGAGTAACAGCATTATTAAAAATTTTATAGGTTCTGCTCTTATATAATATTTTTTAGCTAAGAAGACAATAAACGGTTTAACGATGATCACTTTAACAGGGCAGTACTAGTCTATGTCCAAAGTTAAAATGATAAAGTATTATATGTCCACATAAAATACTTCTGCATTGAAATATTTCATTTGGTTGGACATAAGCTAGTTTGATTGCAGCTATTTTTAGACTCAAGGTTAAATATAGAGATACTATATTTTTGCAGCAAATTTTATAACATTTGAACTGGACATAGGCGTGAAAACCTCAATTTCGCTAGAAATGGACATAGCATACTTCTGCATTAACCCAGCGAATTATAGTTTTAGCACATGCAGACGTTTTTATAAAGAATTACTTTTTCTTTGATACCTACTAATAAAGAAGTTTTTCGCATTTTATACAGTAATGCACTATATTAACGACCTCAAAATTGTACAGTAATGGGTCACTTTACAGCATAGCAACCATTACAGCATAGCAACCATTACTGCATAAAATGTCAATGTCATTCAAAATACAATTTTACATATTATTATGCTTTCTCGTATCTTTCCTTGGATTTTACTGGAAGCAAACTTGAAGAAGCTTCGCGGGCAACATTCAGGATATCTTCCAAGTCGTTTTTATTAGCCATTTCCATAATTCTTGTAAAATTCACTCTTCAAATATGATTTTATTCGGATGCTGTCAATAGTCGTCAAACACAAAAAAAATCTTGTTTATATTGCTAAGTTACCGAGTAGTCATACTACTAAGTTTTTGTAGATTTTCGTCAGTAACTATTCTTTTTAGATTTTAATATGAAATGCAAAATAATTAATTACTTACAAAATGCGAAAAAATAGTATACGCACCTCCTCAGAAAAGTGAGTTTACTTGACTCGTATGAAAATTAAATCCTCGTCAAGTAAAGTTCCACTTTTCTAAACTTGATACGTAATGTACTATTTTCCTCTTCCAAACTCTATCCGAGGACACACTGTATATTAAGGTAAAATTATCAGTAGAATCAGTCTACAATATTTTGCTGATTCTTAGTTAAGTACGCTTTAAAGTATAAAATTTGGAGCTACTATTGACCTATAATGAAAAACATATTGGTGCATTTACCCTATATTTATTATTTTAATAACAAAATGATATGTACTAATAACCTATATTTTTTATGAATGAAAGGGTGACATTTCACTATCACTAGGTCAATCTTAATATTTTTTAAGTACGTATAGTATTAGGACGATTGTTGTTGTTCCGATGCAATTAAAAAAAAAATCAAAATTGGTATATAAAAGACGATTTTTTTACTTCGACTATAAGTTCTCAGCTGAACAACAGTGAACAATAATAACAAAAATGAAAATTCTTTTTATTGCTGTTTCTTTGGTATATGCAGTTAGTGCAACTAAGTTTGGAAAAGAAGGAGTTGAGTTTCAAAATTTTAAGGTATTTTGATTAATTTATAGCTATCTACTAAAATTTTAGAGGTCTCGACGCCTGGAATGTATTTATTATAATTAAGCTTCCAAATACTTTAATATAAACCTAATTAAAATTTATCTTTCATCAAAACTCTAATTAATTATTATTATATGCACACAGTTTAATTATTTTAATATATATCTTATAGCTAAAGCATGGTAAGCACTACAAAACCCGAGCCGAAGAAACTATACGCTTTTCAATCTTTCAAGATAATCTTCGGGTTATTGAAGAAAACAATGCTCTCTACAACCAAGGACTTGTATCCTATATTAAAGGTGAGCTATTTAGCACATAACAACTTATTAGATATCGCAGATACATTAGTTTCCATTTCACCCAGTCCTACTGTAAATTACACACAAAAATAATAATAAATATTTCTTAAAAGGAATTACTCAATTCGCCGATATGACCCAAGAAGAATTCAAGAATTGGCTTGGACTTAGCGCCTCAAAAAGAACTTATTTTAACACCACCAAGCACATAAAAACGGGCCTAAATATTCCAGACTCTATCGACTGGAGAACTCAAGGCTGCGTTACTGAAATTAAGAATCAAGAAAAATGTGGATCTTGCTGGGCTTTTTCTATTGTAAGTATCTTATATTTTCCAAAAAAATATTTCGTTATAGCCCAGAGAAATATATTTTTATAAGCTCTGGTGAGACATGTTTTCCACCAATTTAGTTACCTGAAACTTAGGAATACCGACAATAATATATATAAAATTGTTTAACCAAAACCATATACTCAAAATTTTATCAGGTTGGATCCACAGAAGGTTCCTATGCTCGAAAATCTGGAAAACTGATCTCGCTGTCTGAACAACAATTAGTTGACTGTTCAACTGATATTAATAATGGCTGCAGTGGTGGAGAATTAAAAGAAACTTTTCCATACGTGGAAAAATATGGTCTCCAAACTGAGGAAAGCTACCCATATACTGGTAAAAGATATAATATTTATAATTAATAATTGGTAAAGGGGAAATGATGATGATAATTAAAAACTCTTAAATATGTTGCTTTTATTACAGGTAAAGATGGTACATGCAATTACAACGCTGCCGACGTGGTAACCAAAGTTTCTGATTACAAATGCATTGGTTTTAAGGCAGAAGATGATCTTCTAGATGCTGTAGCTAATGTTGGACCAGTATCAGTTGGTATGGATGCTACTTTTCTATCGTTGTACCATGGAGGTAAGAAAACAAACATTTTCTAAAAATGTTTTTCTTAATCCAAATCAATGGTAGTCTATTTGAAACAAATCTATAACTGTGTTTCTATTAAGTAATAAAAAAATCATATTTTAGGTATCTACATTGAAAAACATTGCCCACCCGTATACTTAAACCACGCCCTCGTTATTGTTGGTTATGGAAGCGAAAACGGCACACCATTCTGGATTGTGAAAAACTCCTGGGGTCCATCATGGGGTGAGAATGGATACATTAGAGTAAGGCGAGGAACTGATGAATGCGGTATTGCTGAGGACGGTGTATACCCTGTTGTATAATATACCTACTATTATAGGTTTAATTGGTATGCCTATGTTATTAGTATGAGTTTATTTATACACTTTATTTATTAAATTATTTAAATATTTTTTATCTGTTAATTTATTTCTAACGTAATTTTGTACATAATAAAAATTGTCTGCTGCAAAGTTATAGTATTTAATTATTTGTGTTAAATACAGAAGTTAAACTTTTCTAAGCAAAAATGGATTTAGGATTGGGATGGAGCGGGAAAAGTGCTTACAAAGGACAGAAGGCATTACAATTATAGAAAAAAAAGATTATTGTGATGATAATAATGATGATGATAAACTTAAAGGTTTTTATGAATGAAATCAAACAAGCAAATTGGTTGTTCTAATCAAGAATTTAACATTAAAGGTTTTTACATGATCTTTTTAGAATATATTTAAATATTACATGATCCTTGTATTAGTAAAATTGGGAACTTTGGCATTTTCCAATATTATTATTGTAAGATTGTTTTCCACTATTCGTGGAACAGTGCTTAAGAATGTATTCATGGTCTGAAATTCACGACGATTAACTTATGCGAACAAATATTTTATTGCAATTGAAATTAGAGATTCTACTTGAGATTTGATGAATGAACGAGTAATATTTGATCAATGCGAAATTATTATTTTCAAGTTTAGGTACATACGTAGTGGTATGACGATTGTTTTTGTTTTTTTTTAGAAACGCAATTTATACGCAATGGAAATTCGTTTACTCCTATATATACTGCGGATTTTCTAATTTTGAATTAGTTTTTACCCGAATAATAATAAACGACAAACCACAACAAAATGAAAGTTCTTATTATTGCCAGTTTTTTGATAGTCGTCGTTAGTGCGACTTACTTGAGAGAAGAAGAAGACGAGTTCCAAGATTTTAAGGTATTATTTGGTTAAATAGCAGAAATGATACTGTACAAGGAAACTGTCTAAAATTTGCTGAATGTTTTTTGTATATTGTAATATAGACACAAAACTTTGTGCTCTATTATTATAATAGTCTCGTATGTATTTTTTTTGTAGCTAAAGCATGGTAAGATCTATAGAAACCAAGCCGAAGAAATTGTGCGTTTTACCATCTTCAAAACCAATCTTCGAGCAATCAAAGAACATAATGCCCTCTACGATCAAGGACTTGAATCATACGAACAAGGTAAAACATCATACGCAATGACCGTATTTGTTATAATAGTACATATTATATTATAACGTTGAATATAGAAAAACCTATCTGTGTTGGCCTGGAAAGGACTACCAGATGAAGTAGAAAATCTATATTTTCCGCATATTTAGTTAGTGTCACTAATATGTAAAGGGCGGTTTACACGCAACCTTTTATTGTACGATTTGTCTGCGTCGACAAAATGTTACAAGCAAAACGATGTGTGTAGATGGCAAATTTGCGCAAATTTTAGAACTGCACAAACACATAAGACGGAGTTAAAAGACTGAGCAAATGGGCAGAGATTTAGGCGGTTTGCGCAGACAAGTCGTAACGTGTGAACACTTCGGCTCGATTTGTCGGCAGACTTAGGGTTGTCGAGTAGTTGAAATCTACTGGTTGTTTTGAAAGTGCAAATGTTTATAAAGAATAATAATAAAAATAATAATAATAATTTAATAATAATAACAATAATATCGTTTATTTCTCCAATTGAAAGGTAATACAGGGCACTACAATAATTGGAAAAAAGTCAGACAAATGAAGTAACTACAAGAAAAATTCACTAAGACTATAACAGTTTTTTTTAAACAGCAGCTTTTTAAGTCTACTTTTAAAAACATTAATATTAGGTGCCACTTTTATGCTATTATCTAGGACATTATAAAATCTAAAACAGTTAAAATAAAAACTCTTCTGGTAAGTAGCTGTGCGATGAGGTGGTGGCATCAATCTTAAGTGACCTCTAGTATTATAATTATGATTAAGTCGGCATCCCTCAAACGTGCGACTATCTCTATAAACATTTAAGCAAACTTCAAGTATATATTATATAATACTATGTCGAAAACTGTAAGAATTGTATTCTGCCTAAAAGCCAGTTTACAGGTATCCCGACGTTGAAGCCTACACAATATTCTAATCGCAAACTTTTGAAAACACTGTTTATCTGACTACTATTACTATATTCTAGTAAATAATTATATGCTTCAATATCCATCCTTAAATAATTTCTCCAATCTTCAGGTTCACCATGTAGTTCCTTAAGCAATTGAACATGAGAATATCTGTCTCTTTTTAGTAACCAAGCTCTGGACCATCTAGAGTCTAGAGCGTTGTTTATGCTTTATGTTCAAACGTTTAATTTGCCGTTTTCTTATTAAACAAAGAGTGAAAATTGACCAAAGCACTATTTCCTCCATGATGACTTACAACGACTAGAATAATGAAAACTTACAAGAAATCGTTGCAGTGTAGACACGCTTTGTTTGCAACGTTTTGTTTGCGACGATTTGTCGACGCAGACAAATCGTACTATAAAAGGTTGCGTGTAAACCGCCCATAAGGAAAAGTCTGAAATTCTTAAATTTCTAACCATGAGAATAGTTGTGTTGTATGTTGTTATAAATACAAGCATAGAAAGAAATCACAATTTTGGAGTTTATAGTGGATTCTATTCTTAAATTCTTATTGCTCATCATAGTTAAAAAAAAACAATTTTTCTAAACTATGAATATTATTTTTTAGGTGTAACTAAATTCGCAGATATGACCCACGAAGAGTTCAAAGACTGGCTAACGCTTAGCTCATCAACTCGACCTTATTTCAACTCCACCAAACATATAAAGACTGGCCTTGAAATTGCAGATTTTCTGGACTGGAGAACCCAAGGTTGCGTAACTGGAATTAAAAACCAAGGAAGTTGTGGCTCTTGTTGGGCTTTCTCTATAGTAAGTGTATTGACAGACTTTTTCAAAAGTTGTTGTTTTTTTAAATAAGTGAGTAGCTGTTCAAGAGCTGGTATTTTTTCACATAGCATTTCCTCTATAAATGTAGAAAGTGTCGAATGAATTTATTTAAAAAAATGTATCTTTATTTCTCTAAGACTGGCTCGATTGAAGGTGCCTACGCCCAAAAATCGGGAAAACTCGTATCTCTGTCTGAACAACAATTAATGGACTGCACAACCGATATCAATAATGGCTGCAATGGTGGACATTTGCATGAAACCTTTCCATATGTGGAACAATACGGTTTGCAATCCGAAGATAGCTATCCCTACAATAGTAAGTGAAATAATAATTTATTCTAGGGTAATTAAAGAGAATTCATATTGAAATATTATAAACTACCAACACAATTAGAGAAATAGTGTTATTTGGCGTATCTCCAATCAGCCAAAAATATTTTCTGTAGCGGTTAGTTCTATCTATAAGCTATAGCTCCAGAATAATCCATTGGTTTTTATTAACATAGAATTTGAAATCATCTCCTGCAACTAACCACCTTTGGTTTAAAATAGATCTGGAGCTCTAAGCTACCAAAATTTTAACTCATATATTTTTTTTATGACAGGTCGAAATGGTGCGTGCCAATATAATGCTGCTGAAGTTGTAACCAAAATTTCTGATTACAAATGCATAGATTTTAAGGATGAAGATGCGCTTCTTGATGCTGTAGCTAATATTGGCCCAGTATCCGTTGGTATGGATGCTACTTTTCTATCGCTTTACTATAGAGGTAGGTAGGTTGAAATAGTTTTCCTTTTACACTAATGGAAAGCGTGTTTTCCAAATATGAAAGAACCCAATAGTCTCGTACAATACACAGCAGTGTGTAGTATATTTTAAACAAATATTAAAAAAATAATTCCACAATTTGATCAATATTATTCGTTTATAATAATTTATCATCATTCATCATCTGCTCTGCAAAGTAAAATTATCAATTAAAAATAGTCATGCAAATATACTATAAAATATTCATCAAATTTAAGATAAAAACGACTTGGTTGTAAGGTTTTTTTATATTCCTTCTTCTAGGTATCTATACAGATAATAAATGCAAACCTGTATACTTAAACCACGCCCTTCTTATTGTTGGTTATGGAAGTGAGAACGGTACCGACTTCTGGATTGTAAAGAACTCTTGGGGTACAGCCTGGGGTGAAAATGGATACTTCAGAGTGAGGCGCGGAACAGATGAGTGCGGTATCGCTGAAGATACTGTATATCCAATGATTAATAACTAATCGTTGACACTGTATTATAGAAAAATTGGAATATAGATTTCAACGATGCAAACAACGATCTAAGTGCGATGCGTCTAAGTGCGATGCGGCGTAATTTATACTTGTGGCATTGCATCGTGCATTTCTATTGGTCAAGCAATTTAAATCTTTGTTATTTGTTGTTCACGTGATGCCTGCTTTATTTATATCGTTGAAATCTACAAATAACTGTATGAATAATTAATATTATTTATTTATTTTTTTCTCTTTATTTATCTTAGATCTTACCTAATTTATTTTATAGAATTTTGTATAAATATAATAAATAAACATTTTGATATTATTGGATCTTTTAATTTACCATCATCTTATTTTTACAAAGGCAATTTAATCGCAAAATACATCGATACTTATAGCAATATTTTTTTAAACTTTTGAGTTAATGTGAGCAGGTTCAGAACGTTTTTCTAAACACTTTTGTCGATTTACACTTAAACGACAAACAAAAAATGGTAAAAGGTAACGCAATTATTCTTTTCTATACGCGGCTGATTGCAAAAAGGAGAGGCCAAGTTATAGCTATTTAATAGTTAAATTTTGTTCTGCATATTTTAGATATTATTCATAGCGAATTCCATTCAATCTTCTCATTAACTAGAGCGTACTGGCACTATTTATGATAATGATCATTTGTCCATTGTTGTGTCTAAAAAGCAATGGCATAATATAGTATTATTTTGAAGGGGTATTTAGAATTGATTTACAATTATTGAAAATTCTGACCTAATGCCTCGACATAAAGGGAATCCAACTTCACTGGTTTATTAGGTATTTATTTTTAAAAGAAATGTACGAATTTCAATAACAATGATAACCTAGAATAATTAATAGATATAAGGTAAGTTATCTACAGTGTGACCAATAAAGTCCGCATCATATGGGTTTTTTTTTTATTAATAGCTTTATTCGAGATTTGACTTTGGCATCAAGTTCTGCTTCGATCGAGATGAAAATTAAGCAAAAAAATAGTAGTCACGTGATTCGCATTATCTGTCAAATTTTAATTTTTTCCGAAACAATTATTCAAAAGTGGGGCTATTTATTTTTGAAAATATCGAAAATAGTTATTAGAAAAAGTTTTTTTTAATGCAGTTTCTAGCCCACATGCAAAATTTCAGATGCATAAGATAATTTTGATTTGTTACCCATATTTCGTCATTGTAAACGTGTTTTTGGTGCATCATGGTAATACATTTTTTGAAAACTGCACTAAAATAATAAAAGGCTATTTTTATTTTTTTTATGACATAGCTTAATACCGAATTTTAATAAAGGGGTTTTAAATTAAATCGTTGAAAATAGATAAACTTTACGTTAAGTTAAACTAAAATTTATTTTGCACTTAATGAACACTTTACTGTTGACACTGTGTTCTTTCTTGTCTTAATATTAAGGTGTATTACTTTCAGACACAAACTACGTTTTCAAAAATACTTATTTTATTAAGTTACCTTATACAACACATACAAATAAACTTTGAATTACATGCGACCAAATTTTAATAGCCCAATTTGGATTTTGTAGAAAAACGCACGTTTAATATGGCGCTACTTTAAAGAAAATGTATCTGAAATAAAGCATTGTCAAAACTAAGAAGTTTTATGTAGGTTGCGTTGAGTCTTATTTTCCAAAAGGGGTGCAATTTACAAAATATGGGTAAACAATCAAAATTTTCTTATGCAGCTGAAATTTTGCATGCGGGCTAGAAACTGCATTTAAAAAAACCTTTTTCTACCAACTTTTTTTGATATTTTAAGAAATAACCCCACTTTTGAACTATTTTTTGGAAAAAATTAAAATTTGACAGATACCTAATGCGAATCACGTGACTACTATTTTTTTGCTTAATTTTCATCTCGATCGAAGCAGAACTTGATGTCAAATTCAAATTTCGAATAAATCTATTAATAAAAAAAAATCTTATATGATGCGGACTTTAGGTACTGGTCACGCTGTACTTACATAGGTAAAGCTGAATGTAAGAAAAACTATGTTTTCCTGTAAAAGTTAAGTAAAGTGACCTCCAGATAAAGTGGAAAGTTTTCAAATTTCTCACATATTTCTAGATAATGCTACCAATATGTAGGCAAAAAACTGAAATTCCAAACTGTTTAACCATGATAGCATGATACAAGTTATAGAAGTAAATCAAATGCTTTTTACAAAAAAGTGATTAGTTGTTGAAAATAGTGTTATGGAAACCTAGTTTTTAATTAGCACAAAATTCTAGGAAGTTTATTGCATTGGTGCTACTTGCGTGCTAGATTTTTGATTGGATGATTATCAACAGCTTAAAACTATCATTATATGATATATCTTTCTTCATTATCATAAAAACTGTTACTGACAAGTACATTAAAAAACCCGTTAAGTTTATAGTGTCAATCTGGGAATTCTGACGAATTATCCATAGTGCTTCTACGCCCATGTCCGCAAATCACCTCCCAACAGTTGCTTCCCTTCATGGATCAATGATTTAAACGGTACATGAGAGACACGAATGTTTTGGGAGGAAGGAATTTATAAAAGTGACCGGTTGTAAGCAATTTGATTTATTGTTGATTGTGAAAGGACCGGTGTAAACTGTTTTGGAAAGTAAAGATGCCTTCACCATGTGAATCTTGTAAGGGTAAGTGTAGAGTTAACAATATTTTTGCCAAGTCGGTGCTGTCATGGCATCGTGTTCGAGTATTCAAATTTTTAAGATTTCAAACGTGATTGATAAAGTAATTTTTTTTTAATGTAGGATAAACTGTTTTACATACTGAAGTTCTGATTTGGAGGCTCAAGGGCAGTAAAATATTTATTTTTATCTCAACATAACCTTTAAATAAAGAGGCCCCTTTATACTACTATACAGTCTCGCATAAATTCCATATTAGTTAAATAGAAAAAAATTAAAACATCAGAGATCCATCAATTTTTTTACATAATAAAATAGTACATACCGTGCGAACAAAAATTATTCGCATCAAAGAGGGCCTTGCATCTAAGGACGTAATGTTTAGCCGTAGAGCTTAATACCTGTCGGATGTCAGTAACTACCTGAATTAACAATTAATCAGTTATTCCGTCATCTTTGATAGTAGTCACAAGTAATTTGATTCATCGCTAATTTTTCCAATTTCTTGAACAATTCACACAATGGGCTTTACGGAACAGCACAAAATATTCATGGTTGAAGCGTATTTTCGAAACATGGTTAGAGTAAATGGTGAGTGGCAATACAATCCGGGTTTGTGCATGGACGATTTTCACGAACATTTTCCTAACGTTGCTTTTATTGCTGGGGATTTTAATCATTGCCTGAAAAGAACCTTGCTGTGTTTAGGGAAACAGGTTCTATACAACACAAAAAAGGAGCAGGAAGACAAGCCTGTCCCAAGAAGTGGGAAGATCTTATGGAACATGCGGACTATTCTTAAGAAGCAGCTAAATTTATTTCCTTATAAAGTGCAAGTATTCCAATTTTGTAAACAACCAAAATAAATTTGTATTTGTCCACTTACTTTATTACTCATTAGTTTGGCATATCATGTCATAATATGAATTTGACAAAATTTTAACCTATATTTGGTTAGATATATTATCGTCCCCATAATATCATTGTGATTTAAACCAAGCCCTCTTTCCTCTTTGATGCAAATAATTTTTGCTCGCACGGTAAAAAATGTCATAAAGGAGTTATGTCGTTATTGACAGAAAATCGGTTAATCGTGTGTTATACCGGGTGATCTTCTAAGGGTAGCGAGCGGCTGAATCTCCAAAACCATACATGTTACGATTTTGGGGTAAAAAAAATGATAATAAAATAGAACCAAAAAGTTTTTTTTTTATTTTAAGGTCCTATTTCTACCGTTAGGTGGCGTAGAATCTATTCTATATTACAAAGGTCATAATTTTCCAGTATAATTCTCTATCCTAAATTATTTAATAACACTTTTTTCGCAGTTACCATGGTAACGGCGTGGAGCAGGATCTGCGTTAACCGAATTTAATAAACAAAATAACGATTGTGCTTATTTAATAAACCCGAGTAGATACTTTAAACGAACTAATAAAAAAATTATTTATTTTAAACGTTTGGAGACAACTGGAAAAAGAACACTTTTTAAAAAGATACCTATTAAGACAACAACTAATTTAATTGAAACCTTAATATTTCCTAATAATCAGATGCTCAAGCAGTTTACTGCCAAGCAATATCCCTCAACTGTTGATGTGTTTGATATTATACCTAAGGATTAAATTTATACTTATGCAACTTGCGCAGTACTGTAAATGGATGCTTCCTTACCGTTTTGCCAAGAAGCATGGCACTAATTCCATTATTTTCTTCTATGTGGAGTAAAACTTCTAAATCTACATAATTTTCTTGTGGTCTACCGACGAGTTACATCGTTTTGCTCTGAACAGTTGCATTTATAAATTACAGTACCTACCTACCTTTACTCTCAAAATTACAAACATTATTCAGGATTGTTGTGTTACTTGAAATGAGTTTCGCAGGATCTAGCCTTTCAAAACATTATGCGAAAATGTATCAGTTCTTCATGTGTGGAGGTATGGAACCTTCCGTTGCTGACGATTTTCGCAATGTAGACATATATAACTTCTTAACCAACTATTTGATTGATTCAATTTTTAGATACATGCAAAGATGGAAAATCTTGCGGTGAAAATTGTAAATGTGGCCCTGACTGCAAGTGTTCTGAAAAATCGAGTGAGTAGGTACATTTAATTATCTTTTGAGAATATAGCTATAGCAATAAAAAAATATATGACTTGTGTACTTATACAGGGTTGCCCAGAAGTCCGGAATAAAATTATTATAGCCTGGAACTTTTGGGGACAACGCTCGGATACAGTTTGACGTTAATCGATGTCATCGATCTTTTTTTTAAATGGAAACATACAGCTTGTGATACATCATTTGAAAGTTAATATCTCGTACAGTATGTTTACAAATTTTGGCGCGATTCTGAGCGGAAATGATAAACCATTAATTTTTTTACCTTTCAAGTTAAGAAATCTTCATTGTTTTACGTTCTGACATTTTATGACTTAACAATAGTTATGGTTTATTTGTTATTTATTTTGTCAAAAAAAAATAAGCGAAACAAAACACAACAAAAAGGTGGTTTAACGTGGCAAATGCTGTAAATGTCCTCCACCCTCTACTTGGCATTCTCCCAGACGATGGTAAAATCCGTCGACGGAATTCCGAATGGCTTCAGCCGGTTATACTTCAATGTAATGTTGTATTTCAAATCTTCAATATTATTTGGCCTATTTTGGTAAACTGTTTCTTTTAAATATCCCCAACGAAAAAAGTCTAGAGGCGTTAAGTCTGGGGACCTCGGTGGTAAGTTCACAGTAAGCTTGACAGATGCGCGTCAAAATTTATAAGCATACTGTACGAGATATTAGCTTTCAAGTATGTATCCCAAGCTGTATGTTTCCATTAAAAAAAAAAGATCGATGTCGTCATATATTTGACAAAAATGTCTATAAAAAAACAAACGAATAACGTCAAAATGTGAGCATATACAGTGAAGACCTAAAGTCGGGACGGACTCCCTCTAACTTCTAAACCGTTCGGTATATTTTAATAAAATTTTGAACGATAATATTTGAGCAAGTCTTGCACTTTTTGACATACCAATGACAGCTTTAAATGTCAAGATGACAGCTGGGTCCGCTTTTGGAATATATTTTTTAATGGAACACCCTGTATATTTTTACATTTTTAAATTCCACATAAAATTATAATTATTTTTTATTAAATACATTGTCGTTGACTATACTCTATAGTTTCCGAGATATCGACTCTCGAAAAGTGACATTTTTGAACTTTGACAGCTTAGAACCTTCTAACAGTACGTCTTAGAGCAAAACGGCTTACAGGTCCCTATCTTCAATTTTTATTATCTTCCCAAAAAAATCAACTTCCAGTTAAACCGGAACAACTATATTTCCTGCTTTCGAGTTACATCCGGTTTAACCGGAAGTTAATTTTTTTGGGAAGATAATAAAAATTGAAGATAGGGACATGTAAGCCGTTTTGCTCTAAGACGTACTGTTAGAAGGTTATAAGCTGTCAAAGTTCAAAAATGTCACTTTTCGAGAGTCAATATCTCGGAAACTATGAAGTATAGACTAATAATGCATTTAATAAAAAATAATTATAATTTTATGTGGAATTTAAAAATGTAAAAATATACAGGGTGTTCCATTTAAAAAAATGTTCCAAAAGCGGACCCAGCTGTCACCTTGACATTTAAAGCTGTCATTGGTATGTCAAAAAGTGCAAGACTTGCTCAAATATTATCGTTTAAAATTTCATTAAAATATACCGAACGGTTTAGAAGTTAGAGGGGGGGGACGGACTTTAGGTCCTCACTGTATAAAACTAAATTGACAGGTCTTTTTCCCCAAAAGTTATATACAGGTTAAGGCTATATTAATTTTATTCAGGACTACGTTTAAGAAGGTCATAATTTCCCGTCAAATAGTTTTCCGAACTAACATGTTTAATGAAGTGCGTTGAATATGTTCTACTGTATTTCTTTGTAGTTATCAGTTTCTTGTAGCTTAATAATTAACAAAAACGTATTGTCAGCTGCATATTTTGACTTTAGTTTCAGTGTTTTAATTATGTTTACTTTTCATTAGGCAATTGCGGATGTCCAGCCAGTGACCGTAAAGGCAGTGAGAAGAAATAACTAGATATTAAAATGTCATGAATTATATAGGATTTTCTTTCTAACTTTCGTTTCTATTTATTTTTTAAATTATTTAGTAAACTAATAGTTTGCCATCAGTTCTTATTACAATTTACATATTTTATCAACAGATTTACGACTGATGATTTAAATCAATGTACCAATATAATATTAGTTTTTTTTAAATGATATTTTATTTGATAGAATTAAAGCTTTGTGACAATATTTTAAATTTAATGAATTCGTGTAGAGTTCACTAATAAGCATCCAATCGTTTTGTATTTATCTGCTTAAATAATAAAAATATCAGACATGAATTCTTATTGTATTTGTTTTTTGGCAATCGACATAGAAGAAAATATATAGAGCCCTAGAGATGATAGGCATAAGCACCGTAGTGTGGTTTATTAAGTGTGTCACAAATGGGATTTTTTTTTATTAGTTGCACAACCGAAATTTAAAATAATATATATCCGATAACCATATTTATCAGGTGCACTTAGAATTCTCAAGTCAAAAGGTATACAGGGTACGGAAAAAAAATGTGAAAATCGTTCAAGAGTAAAGTGCCCTTATATCAAAATATAGAAAAACGTTATAAATAATATTTTCGTAAAGATATGTAGAAAATCTCAAAAGAGGTGTGCAATTTTCGAAAAATTACAACGATAATTGCTAAGTCATTTAGAAGTTACAGCGATTTAAATGTTTACACTTTCAACAGCTTCCCCCACTCTTATTAAAGTCGGTACGCCAATGAGCATACGACCAAAATGATGCATAATTGTCCAAGCTTTAAAATGGTGTTATCAAACATATACCTTAATGTGGAATTTTCGGAGTTATGTAAAATTTTAAAATTTACTTTTCAATTACGCCCTCTTGCGGCAAAATGCGGAACCTAAAAATTATTTCCAGAATTTTCTCCGGACCGCTTTAATTATAATTTTTTTTTATCCCAAGTCTCTACGTTTAGTAGTTTCCGAGATATAGCCGGCTGCCTTTCTTATTGAATCACCCGGTAGGTATATATTTTTAAATGGACCCAGAAAAAATTCTTATGAAGGGATAATAAAAAAAAACTCCTTTCTACAATATAATTTTTATTATTGAAATAAAATACATATCACTTTTACACATATATTTTAACAATGTTAAATATCCTTTCATTACAACAATCATAACTTTTAAAGTTACTTTCTTCCACTCTTTTACGGAAGCATCATCTTACAACTTTTGTATTTAATACCAACTGAGAGAAAACAAAATATAAGAAGTTAAAAAGCACAAAAAAATCGTTTGTATTTAATATAAACATCGATCATTTCAAAAATGGCGACGAATCATTAAAATAAGTACAAACAAACGGTTACAAACGTAGCCGCCTAAGAGTTTCGATGGAAACACTTATAGGATTAAATTAGATCATGAATTTGCCAGCAAGGTTTCTTAGATTAGCACAATAATTATTTTTTCTTAAATACTGTAAAATATGTTGAAACCAATAAAAAAATAAGTGTTTTTCACCTCCAAAGCTTGTTGTGAATAGAAAGTTTGTCGCCTCATGCAGGTTTTTTATTTGAACCTTTTTTTGAGATGATCGATGTAAATAGTCAGTAGGTTAGCAGTAGATTGTTGCTAAAAGTATTAGTAGTTTTTATCTATTAATATGAAACTCACGGTGAGTTTATAAAAAATACATATTATATGTATTCCTGTACGTCACAAAACCTAAAATGGTACATTTTTGCTTCCACAGAAACGAACCAATAATTAGGTAAGGTAATATTCAACGTCAGAAAAATAAGGTAATTTTTTTTTCAACTAAAGACGTCTTCGTCTTTGTATATTTTCTTTTAGTACCTGTTTAGTACCCCTATTATTAGGGTAATAAAAAAATTTATAACGCAAACTGCGTCTCTATCTCTATTGTAACCCAAAAATGGAAAATTATTTAAAACTTAAAAAAATAATTAGAAGAAATAATAAATCCAAAACACTTAATTAAGAAGTATTTAGAAAAAATTAGGTTTTGGGTAATAGTAAGAATATAATAATAAAAACGTCAGAGCTTTCTTTATAACTTCAAACCACTAATACAAATTTAGACCAAACTTTTACCTATGCATAGTTTTGAAAAAATGTTGCATAAAATAATTTCGGATTCGCTCAGTCCAATTATCCATATATTCCATTTAATGGAAATAATAAAAAGTATGCACACATAAAGTGTGTTTCATTATAAATAAAAAAAAACATTAACACAAAATAAAAATAGAAGGGCATAGAATTAAGAAATCACAATAAAATATTTTCAACCACAAAAATTTTACGATATACTAAGGTGATCCGTCGCCAAAAAAGCATATAGGATGTACCTACAATAAAAATTTATCAACTATTTTTTAAAAACGATCTAGATAAGAACATAGTGTATGGCAATAGGATGCCGTACCCATACACAGGGTGTCCGGAAATGATGAGCAAAAAATTTAGGGGATAATTCTAGACCGAAAATAAATGCTATCTGTTCCTACAACATGTCGAAAATTGGATATTAACAGAGTTACAGGGTTAAAGTTAAATTTTATTTGCAGTTTTAAAATACATAAGTTACTAGAACAATAAATTAAACATTCAAATCAATGGTTTAAAGTGATGTCCTACCCTCTTTCTCTTCAATGCATAAAGTAATTCTTCTTAAAAAAATAAATTAATTAAATTAGAAAATAATAAATAAAAATGATTTCGTGTTCATCACATGCAAGCAATGTTATTTTAGCGTTTTTCTCGAAAACGGTTAGATTTATTGAAACAAAAGGTTAGGAGAATAAAAATATTCAGTCAAAATACGCATACAGTGTACGACAAAAAAGTTGGGACCATTCAAATTAAAGTATAGGCTCCTATGTGGCGCCCTCTACAAAATACGAAAAAACGGTGGGCAACTTTATATTCCTCATCCCGAAAAATTCCCATATACGAGATTTCGTCAAAATATTATGAGCGTGGCAAAAGGTATTGCAAAAAAACTGCAAATCAGTTTTCGAAAAAATGTTATGGGAAGCGATAGCATTTATTTTTGGTCTAGAATTATTCTCATCATTTCCGGACACCCTGTATAACCATAAAACCGTTTTTAAAAACTATGGATGTTTTATGATAGGTGTGCTTTTAAAAAACTCTAACCAGGTAGAGAAGTATTGCAAGTTAGAGTTCCTTAACAGTCCCCCATTTTGGAGCTAAAAGTAATATTTTTTAGCATTTTTCTTTTATTGGTGCCATAGCTTAAAATAGTTTTTGATAATATTATTTAAAAGTTTTTATAGTTAGTACTACTTTTGGACCTACTTTATCTGTCCAAATCAAAACTGGCATTTCCTATGTTCCTTTTGGCGAGTCACCAACCGGTAAATAATATGTGGCCCTAAATAATATAAAGGAACTTGGCCTATAATATGGCATAATCTAGCTTAATACATGCACATTTTTAAAAACACCACTTTTTCGTCAACACATATTCATTTTGTATAATAAATTGTTGAAGAATAAATTTAGGAGATAAAACGTTTTATTTTGTTTAAAATTATTTAAACTTTTGTTAACTTTTAATATTATTAAACGGTAAAAAAGATTACTTTTTATTTTTTAATAAGTGGAAAAAGTTTAAATAATATTAATTTTAAACAAATTAAACTTAAAAAAATTTAAATATGTTTCACTACTTTCAAATTTTTCTTAAAATTGTTAAGTTCTACCGTGATTATGATAAAGTCTCTCTTATAGTAAAATAAATAGATGTAATAAATTTGTGTGTTTCTAAAATAGATTCCACGACTTGCAATATTTTTTTTGCAAATACTTCTAGTAGGTAGAACTATTTGAAGTAATGAGTATTGGGAATTGGTCATTTCTCATTTTTTCTATACCCACCGTTTAAAAACACACAAATTGAATTAATACCCTCAAATAATGCAACGTTTTAAATTTCTTTACACTTTTTACAAAATCCACACTATACATCAGCTTTCAAGACCCTCTCTTGAAGAAATTTAAAATATCACATTGTATTCAATATACAACGATTTTGATTTAAATATTATAATTTCTAATATGGAAATTGTTGATAAGAGCAAACACTAACTACTTTTTTGGTTAATATTTCTTTACTTCCTAGTTTCATCCAAAAATCGACGAAATACCCATCTTTAAAGTGAAATTAACAGTAGAAAAAGAAATATGGGCAAATTTCACAAAATTTCGTTTTTGCTTTTATTAATTTAGCAACTAAACTTTTTTAAACTTAACACTGTAGGTATAACTGCTACCCAAAGGGGTATCTGGCCGCCATTTTTTGGACGGAACGAAATATTGATAAGAAAATAAAAAGGCGTCACTATATAATGTCTGCTCTTATCCATTTGTTTTATATATTAAAATGGCACAATTAGTTTTACAGGTGTTGGGGTTATTGTTAAAGCCATCTCTGCATACCTATACATACAGAGTTGTGGCCAAGAAACGCATCAGCCTTTTATACAGAGTACCACCCACGTGATCAAGAACCGCTCGAATACGTCAACATTAGTGTGAACAACATTTTGCGACTTTTTTCTTTTCTGCGGTCTCATCCTTTTAAAATGTTGTAAATGTCAAGAAAATGGCGTGTGCGAAATTTCAAGTCATTTAACTAATCCAAAATGGTGCCACCGATAGAATAAAATACAAAGGTTTTTAAATTTTAAAACTTTTATTATCATAACTATCACTGACCTGACTAAGTAGTAAAGAGTAAGAGAGTAAAGAGTATATTATATAGGTATTATAGGTATATTATATTAATAAATGTCTTACTGACATCTTTAAATTATTTTTAGGAAAGGACAATGTAGAATTTACTATTTGTACTCCTGGAGCGTTCCATCATGCACGCTGGATGGCGGAAGCTATTATAGCTTAAAAATATATATTTATATGGACAAGTTCACACTAACAGTCAGGGAAAGGAAGAGTATCAGAGATGTGTGTATTTTTATCGTCAAAGTTTATGTTAAGGCTTGTTTCACCGCTCCTTGTCCATACAAAGCTCCATATCAAGATTTTCAATTTGCCAAAAATCTTATTAAATATTAAACTATTGATCCACAGATATCTGAAGCTGCTGTTGAAAAAAAAAATCACCTGTGGTACTTGTCTTCTGTGTTTTCTGAGATTTGCGCAGTATCGTTCTTTGATAACGAAATTCCTGTTGAATATAAAAGAAATATGATAAAGGCTCTGGAAAAAGAAGACTCGCTAGAAGGAGGTGAAAAACGAATTAAATTTGGCAATATACACGAAATAGAACATAAAGAACTTTGGGAATTTATATCTAAAAATACTCTGAGATTTTTTAAAGGGTTAGAGTTACCCACCAATATTTTAAAAGAGAATTGTCCATACAAAGCTCCATATCAAGATTTTCAATTTGCCAAAAATCTTATTAAATATAAAACTATTGATCCACAGATATCTGAAGCTGCTGTTGAAAAAAATAAAAATCACCTGTGGTACTTGTCTTCTGTGTCTTCTGAGATTTGCGCAGTATCGTTCTTTGATAACGAAATTCCTGTTGAATATAAAAGAAATATGATAAAGGCTCTGGAAAAAGAAGACTCGCTAGAAGGAGGTGAAAAACGAATTAAATTTGGCAATATACACGAAATAGAATATAAAGAACTTTGGGAATTTATATCTAAAAATACTCTGAGATTTTATGAAGGGTTAGGGTTACCCACCAATATTTTAAAAGAGAATCCAGAAAACTGGGAAAGTAATGATGAATACCTAAATAGTTTTAATGTAGTGAAAAAACCCAAAGTAGTGAATGATACAGCAGAAAGGGATATTAAACTCATAGATAGACGAATATAATAAAATATTAACAAAAGATGAAGAATAATGTCAATGTATACAGCAAATTGTAAGCGAATATAGAAAAAAAAATTTAAAGATGTCAGTAAGACGACACTTGCGAAGACTTTTTAAAAGTGATGTTAAAATAACTTTGTATTTTATTCCATCGGCGGCCATATTTGGGATTAATTAAATGACTGAAATTTCGCACACGCCATTTTCTTAACATTTACAACATTTTTAAAGGGTGAGACCGCAGAAAAAAAAGTCGCAAAATGTGGGCCACCCTAGTCAACATTGTTTTTTCACAAACAAATTTTTAAAGAGGTTGAAACAAAAGAGTGTTGCTTGAGTAAGTAAGTAAAAGGCTGGTCTCTTTATTACAGCAATCCCAGTAAATTTTCTTTGATCACAACTCTGTATTACTAGATATGTTCAGTTGTTAAAAAGTATGTATATTGTCAAGATATTCTGAATGTGTCTTAAATCGACATAGGACTCAGACCCGTTTAATCGGCGTAGGTTCCACAGTATACCTTGTGAGGTAAAGGACGCAATCCATATACAATTTAGGGTTGATACCATTGTTACATGGGTAATCTACGTTATCGATATTGTACAAATGCCGTACAAAGAGTCGATTGAACAGCTAGGATGAATTTAAGTTATTCAAAAAAAAACAGAAATCCACCACAACATTTAGATTATAGTAATATCTTTTAAAAACCCATGCTTAAACACAGATTTTGTAATCAAAGCGTAAAAATGTAAGCACCATCAGATATTCCATGGCAAATTATGGTAATAATTGTAGTAGTATTAATCGTCGGTATTTTTTACACTTTACAGAAAGCTCCCTTGGCTATATTAACAGTTCATTTATATGCCACAAGTTCGCGTAGTTTTTCGAAAAGTTAAAAGTTTTCATTAAAAAAATACGATTTGTATAATAAAAATGTTGTTCCTACTATCGCGAAGATTTAGAAACAGGAGTTTTACCTGTGCTAAACTGATTTTAAGAAAAAAGATATACAAAAAATATGAGCAACAGCTACTTAAGTAGTGAGCCTAATGAATAAAAATGAAGCAATTACTTTTTAGTATAAGCAATTGCTTGACTAGCAAATGCTATAAGTAAAAGCAATTGCTAGATCTGGATATGAATAAAATTTTGAAGTAGATGTTATTTTTCTTACACCTCTGTAGCTCAGCTAGTTCAGTTCAGACGTGGCTTATCCACTTGTTCAGATTATAGATTTCATGTTCAGTTTGGTGCCTAATTTGCAAAAGAGTTGACGTAAATACAACAACGTTGGTCTATTTATCTAGTAAAATAGTAATCTGTTATGTTTTTGTGGAAAATAGGAAACTTATATATATTTGTGATATGGCAGATTTCAGTGAAAATGAGAAAAGTGATAGTACCTAGTGATGAAGAAATTAAATACCAGCAATTGATATTCGTTCACAAATTGAAGGAACATAAATAAATATCTCTGACCACAACCGTTTAGCTTCCACAACAGCATCAGCACTTGTAGGAAATTTAATAAAAATATTGGCATAAAAGCAATTACTTTAGTTTTTATTCATTGGCTTTCAAGAAATTACTTCGATTTTATAATAAAAACCAATTGCTACATTTTTATTCATTAGGCTCATTGTCTCGACAAATTTAACGGCAATTTGGGAAACAGGAAACCCTATCCACTTAATTGGTAGAAGTGCGGTAAAAAAATTGTGTATCTAAAATCTCAACGATGCATAGTTTCATCGACACTGTTATGAACAAGCGTTTTAACAAGGACGATAAACGGTGATTTAGATCAATTTTTCTCGCCTCGGGAGCACTTGCAACAACTTTTTAATCCAATAAAAAAAATTGGAATCAACATAATTATCGATGAGATTCCAACATGTGTGGTCAACTAAGTTTAATCACAAGCAATTAATTAAAATCATACTTTAAACAATTACTTAATAGCCTTACAAAAATATCAATAAAGTCGCCAATTTGTACTTTTGCATTTTTTTTAAATTAAGTAAAAATTAGAAATCCTAGTAGATCAGTGGAAATAAGTTCAGTCGTCTGTGACAATTGGTTCTTCGTCAGTTTCTTCATTTGAATCAAAGTCTTCAGGTTCTTTGCAACTCTTTGACAGACGCCGGCATTTAAGTTCGCATTCTCTAATTTCAAATCCTAGAAAAATCCCTTATGATTTATTTACTTTCAAAATATATACACGATTGTAATAAAGAAACGGAACAGTGCTATGTGCGTTAACGTAATTTTTTAAAATAAAACACTTTATATATTTGTACATTTTTAGATTCTGAGGTCAATTCTGGACATTTTTTATAAAATATGTCTTATACCTATCTTTAACTGTTTTCAAAATATTAACACTTTTTATTTTTAAAACAAATTAGGCCAACAACAACGTATGAAAAAAACAATTTTACAAGATAACTTAATAGTATAAGACAATCCCTTAAATTTACCATGGAAACAGAAAAACATTTCACTTTACCTTTTCTCTATGTGCTGAATGTGCTGAAAACATAAAAACTTCAGAGTACAGGAAACCCACTTACACCTATCCTTAATCACGAATCGAATTATTATTCAAACTCCATAAAACGGGTCATAATTCAAACTCTTTATCACAGACCATCTAAGTTTGCAACAATCCGGAAGACCTTAATATTGAAATTTCAAACATCAAAAAATATTTAAAACAGAATGGTTTTCCTGAAACCTGTGTAACTAATACCATCTCAAAACTTAAAAATCGCGAAGTAAAAACTAATACAGAAACGAAAGAGAAGAAAAAACTTCAATTTCCCTATTAACAGTGACAGACGATGTCAAAATGAATGACGTTTCTAACCTACATGACGTACATGAAAAACTTTATAAAGAAATAATCAAAACTAAAGATGAACTTCTGACCGCTAAAGACACAATTATTAAAGAATTGGAGGAAAAAAATTTGTTACTAAAAGAAAAAATAGCTTTTCTTTCTGGAAAATGTCAGAACGAAAATAGAATTAATTGTATTTCTTATAGTGAAGCTGCTAATTCACACGTAACAACAAAATCTAAAGTGACCGATGAACACCAGGAAAAAGAGAAAATCAATAAAGTATTTAAAAATGTTTTAAATATTAAACCGACAATCAAACAAGATAATAAGAAAACTAGACAGGAAGTAGGAAAACACATCAATCCAGCCAAACTAAATGTCGAAATATCAAAAATCGATAATTTGAAAGACGGTGGTATTAAGATAGTTTGCAACAGCAAGGAAGAAGTTCAAAAAATTCAAAAAGAAGCGGAAAATCACTTAGGGAAAAATTATATACTGGTAGTTCCAGAAGAAAAAAAACCTAGAATAAAAATTGTTGGAATTGAAGATGAAATGGGTGAAGACGAATTAATTACAAGTATATTAGAAAAGAATAGTTTTATAAAAAATGCAAAAATAAAACTAATTACAATTAAAAAAATGCAAAAAAAATATTTAGCAATTTTGGAAATAGATGGCCTAAATTTTAAAAATATTATGGAAAAAGGATTTATTTTTATAGATTTTTCTGTATGTGCAGTTTATGAACATGTTGACATTGCTCGTTGTTATAACTGTTCGGGATATTACCATTCAGCTAAAACTTGCACAAAAATAAAAGTATGCATGAAATGTGGTAACACTGGACACAATGCCAATGAATGCACCATTTCCAAAGAAAACATTATTTGCCCAAACTGCAATGAATTCAATGAAAAATATAATACTGGGTATTTTATAAACCATTCACCATTTGATTTTAATTGTGAAATATTTAAACAAAACATCGACAAAGCTAAAAGAAAAATTGATTATAGTATTGAAGAATAGCAATTACAAAATATAGTAATTGAAGAAAAGTTAGTAAAACGTGATGAAGAACATAACAAAATTTACCATTTAAATACACAAGGATTTTTGAACATTAGAGACGAAATTAAGCAGTTTGTAGTGAATAAAAAACCGTTGGTATTGTGTTTATCAGAGACTCACGTAACAAACGAAATAAATAGTCACGAATTAGAAATAGACAATTACAATTTGTATCGTTGCAACTCAAATTCAAACCATACGGGAGGACTCTTAGTTTATGTATATTATAAAATTATAGTCAATACTTTTAAAGACATTTCTGTGGACTATCAATATTGGTATATTTATATAAATTTAAAAATTAACAGACAGTTTTACGAACTTTGTGTTTACTACAGATCGCCTAGTGGAAATATAACGGATTTTCTTACATTTTTTGAAATGCAATGTAATTTGACATGGGAAAAAAATGGCACAGTGATACATATTGGAGACTTTAATATAAATTTCATAAATAATGATTTTTATGTTAAAAAATTTAAACAAATAATCAATATAAATGGTATGAAGCAAATGATAACAGATTACACCAGAGTAACTAATAAATCTAAAACAATTATTGACTTAATAATATCAAACGACCATTATTTAAATACCAGTGTTGTACAGGAGCCGAAAATTAGTGATCACGATTGGATTTACGTAAATATTGAAAAGTTTTTAGAAGACAGAGATAAAAGTAAAATTATGAAGTATGTTGACTACAAAAAATTGTCAAATGAACTATTATCAAGTGTCTGGAATTATAATAGTTTAAATGTAAATGTTATGTTTGACAATATAATATGTAATGTTGAAAAGTCTATTAACAAAATTGTAATAACAAAGATAGTCACCAATAGAAATCATCCGACACCATGGTTTAACAAAATTATTATGGAAGCGAAGAAAAAACGTGACAATATGTATAAAAAATTTATTATTACCAAAAGTTCTAATGATTGGGAGGAGTACAAAAAATTAAGAAACTGTTGTGTCAGTGTCTTACGAAAAGAAAAAGAAAAATATTATGATGAACAAATAGATAGAAATAAATATGATCCAAAAAGAATGTGGAAAACTTTAAAGAATTTTGTCAAGCCAACTACAAAAAGTGAAATAAAGGAAATGATATTTAACGGCAGAAAAGAAACAAATCCGTATTGTATTGCTGAAAATATGAATAATTATTACGTTAATAGTATTAAAGAAATAGTTGATGATATCGAGGTTGGAAATGAAATATTATGTCCTAAAATTGCTACATGTTCCAATATCATTGAAGAATTCCGAGAAGTTTCATTAAAAGAATTAAAATTTAAAATTAACAAACTCAAATCAAACAATAATTATAGTGAAATTTTATCAAAAAAAGTAATGAAAGAAACTTTTACAAGCACAGGTGAAATTATATTAAGATTAATCAATACCTGCCTAAAATATGGAGAAATACCTGAAGCTCTAAAATGTTCTATTATAACACCAGTTCCAAAAATTAAAAATACAAAAAAAAGCTGTGAAATGAGGCCAATAAATATATTATGGGATATTGAAAAATTATTGGAAATGACAGTTTATGAACAGATACTCGAATTTATTGAAGAAAACAAAATTTTAGTAAATATGCAAGGAGGTTTTAGAAAAGGATATTCAACAGAAACGGCAATCCAGTCTGTAATTGAAAATTGGAAGCGAAGCGTTGACAAAAATGAAGTTGTATTGGCAGTATTTTTGGATTTTAAACGTGCATTCGAAACAATTGATAGGGATAAATTATTAAAAAAATTATATCAGTATGGATTAAGGGGAGTTGTTTATAAATGGTTTCAAAATTATTTAAGTAATAGGCAGCAAAAAACAAAAATTGATAATATTTTTTCTAAAAAGGAATATAATAATATTGGGGTACCACAAGGTAGCATTTTGGGTCCATTATTATTTATTCTTTATATAAATGATATGCCAAATGTTTTAAAACAAAGTTTTATTCAAATGTTTGCTGACGATACCTTATTATATATAAAGGGTAAAAATATTCTTGATTGTATAGACATTTTAAATTTTGAATTAAAAACTTTATCAAACTGGTTAAAGGTAAATAAATTAAAATTAAATGTTTCTAAAACAAAATTTATGGTTATTGGAAATAGCGTGATTAATACAGACATAAATATTTTTGTTGATGATGAAAAATTAGAAATTATAGACTCTTTTAAATATTTGGGAGTAATTTTAGATTCTAAGTTAAAATTTGAATTACATTTTGAAAATCTGGTATCTAAAATTGGAAAAAAAATTAATTATTTAAAAAGAATTAGTCAAAATTTGAGTTTATTTTCACGAAAAACAATTTATAGCACTATAATTTTACCTCATTTTTTATATTGTTCAACTATTTTATACACAGCAAATGATGGGGTCTTTAATAGACTCCAAGTTTTGCAAAATAAAGCTATGCGTATAATTTTAAATGTGGATAAATATACGAAAATAAATTTAATGTTAAAGAAACTTCAGTGGTTAAATGTTAAAAATTTAGTATTTCTTTTGATTTGTACTTTTATTTTTAAAATACAACATAACTTACTGCCTTCTCATTTGAAAGATTTTATAACTCAAAATTTTGAAAATCATAACTATTCAACCAGGTATAATAAAGATTTTTGTCTAGGTAGGGTATCAAAACATTTGACATATAAATCGGTTTTCTATAAAGGATTAAGTGAATATAATAACTTGAATATTTTAATTAAATCACAGACCTCTTTGAAAAATTTTAAAAAATTATTGAAAAATTATTTATTTAAAAAACAAAATAGTGACTGATAAAATTTTTTTAAAGATGATATTGTTAAATTAGTTCAAATATTTTATATAACTTGTTAAATTGTAGCACATTGCTAAATAAATCTTGCTACTACTACTACTACTACTACCAAGCATTTCTTACAATACCTTATGTCAAGGGGATTTCTGAAAAGATTAGAAGGATAACCAAAAACTATAATAGCAAAACAGTCTTTAAATCCGGAAATACCCTTAGAAGCTTTTTTACAAAAGTACCCCCCCCCCCCGTTATAAAAACATAAAAAATTATCAAATATCTATCAAATCCCTTGCGAGTGTGGCGAATCGTACATTGGGGAAACAAAAAGACCTCTTCCCGTACGAGTTAAAGAACATCTGAAACATACTCAAAGAGGTGAAACTTCGATAGCAGGTATAGCGGAACATGTATGGACCCAACCAACATAATATACAGTGGTCCGACGCCAAGGTTTTGGACACGAAACAGCACTGGAGAAAACGAAAATTCAAAGAAGCAGCTTTCATGATCAAAATACCCGTATATTTAGTAAAGCAAGTATAGATATCCCCAATATCTGGAAACCTCTTCATGTCCAAAACCAACAACTCAAACTTCACACTCCAATAAGCACGTAGGCGGAGTCATCGAGCTTCATTGCACATGGATACTATTTAAGACAGTAAGTAGCCTTAGAATTATGATTTAGTTTCCACTTGAAAACGGTTAGAGATACTAACTAATGTTGTGTTAAGTAACAAATTACAGACAATGGAAGTCCGACAAGGTAATTTTTTTGATATAACTTCATAATTGTCTACCACCTTCAAACGAACAATTTTATTGAGAATGTCTTCTACCAACTGTTCTGGAGTAGATAAATCGATCTAAAAATTCCTATTGTACATTTTGTATCACTCGTGGAGTGATTTCTCGATTTACTCGACTCCTTGAGAGCATCTATCGAGTCAGACTTGAGTTGTAAACTAAATTTTTAATGTAGCCGATCAAAAAAAGTTGATATTGGGTGATTTGGGTGGCCAGACTATGACCCCTCTATCTATCCACCGACCTGGAAAAATTGTAAGTACAATTTAATAACATTTTTTGACGTTTGCTGGTTGTTTATTTTAAAATTTGAAAAGCTGATATTTTGACAACAGTTAAAGATAGGTATATCTATAAAAAATGAGATCTGAAAATGAAAAAATATACAATGTGTTTAAAGATGACGTATGTACTGTTTGACCCTGTTTAAAAAAAAATTCTAAAAATGCCACAATAAAATAAAATTGACGTATCCGAGTGATTCTTAATCAAGTAAGCGGTGCTCTATATAAAAGACTGATCCTTATTATCCCATTACTTTATCACAACCCTGTATAATACCAGAAAAAATTGTCGGCAAAAATTTCGACTGATATGAAATTGAAGATTGAGAATATGAGTTGATGAGTTCAGATACTTAGCACGTCATTTGATTATCCGCTCTATTCTACGATTTATTTAACAATATTGCTTACCTATTAGTGGATGTAAAGCGTCCTTTAGACTGATAAATAATCTCGGAAATAATATTTCTTGCTGAGTGAGTAGTTGCTTGATCCTTTGACGTTCTTTTGACAGATTTGGATTGGACGAATTCGACGCCACTGGCAAGTTTTCGTTGCTGACGAATTGGCGAAGAGCTTTCTCGCGAACGTAGACTAAAGGTCTTATGATACGTAGATCATGTTCCCTAAAAAATATACATATAAATAAATAAAGTAAGAGAAAGGGATCTTAAAAGTACGCTTACTTTATATAATAATGGGCTCTCATGGTCCTCATCTTTCCCAAATGAAAAACTGAAAGTAGGAAACTTTCGCAAAGATCGTCTAGATGTTGTCCTATGGCCAACACGTTGTATCCGGAACTTTTTGCGGCCGAATATAGTCTATGTCGAAGCGTAACTGTACAAAAACTATATAAGTTTTGTTTGGCTTCTTCTCGCTTTTCTGTAAATAATAATGTTAAGTGTTAAATCTATATATTTCATCAAAAAAATATGAAGCAATTACAACACCCAAGGCAGAACATCGCTTAAATAATGAAAAAAAGCTTGCAACCAAAAAAATACATATTTTATTAGTTTCTGAACAAATATTGTTGGTAAATTAAGGAAACATACTTTTGCCTCTAGTCTAGTTTTCCTAATATGTTTAAAAAAAGTAAAGAGTATATTTGTATTACCTGTATCACAGCCCGGATCACTTTTCTTATCATCAATAATGTAATGTACACCTAGACTTTTTAGGTGGGGAATTAGGATACATGGATCGCACCCTGACGAATCTGGATCGACCGTGATCGCACCAATGCTGAAGAGTATCCCCTCTTTTTGGATATGAGTTTGGTACTGCAAGAGGGTGTGAAGGAGACTTAACGAGTCTTTGCCGCCGGAGAGGCAAACCATTACCTTATCACCTGAAGTTACATGTTACATAACAATAAAAATCATATTTTAAAATGTATTTTGTTAATTTTTTTTTACTAATTACCATTGCTTACCATCTTTTATCATCTTATGCTCCGTTATAGCGTCCATACTAGGTATCCATAAATTCTTCTCAGGACACTGCCATCTCTTGGTAGCAATATTTTCCAAAGTTTTCGGATCGTCACTCATGTCCCTCTGAATCGTCGGCCTCTGCTTTTGCAGTGTGGAAAATTTAATTTCCGAATCAGATTTCCGATGACCACGGGAGTCCGAGTTACTTCTTGCTTTCAGTTCGCCGTTGGTCGTTGTTTGAAAATGTTCTTGTTCGTGAAAGGACATATTTATACCACTGAAATAAAGTAATATCTAGTTATTTATCTAACTATAGTCGGGATAATAACTTCTAATGCACTTTACGCCTATTGTATACATAATGTATGCCATAATTTACTCCTATTACAAGTACATTTAACTAACCTATCTTGAGAACTAACACTTGCCGCTGTGGACGTTGGTAAAATAGTATTTTTGCTCTTATTTGAATTATTTTGATTCGCCTCTTTCTTACTCGGTACCAACGATGAACTACTTATCATATTGATCACAGTGTCACTACTACTACCAGGAGTATATTCCCTCTCATCTCGACTATATTCCAATCTCGGTTGACTCTGTCTCGGTTCATTAGAAATACTACATCGAGAGTACGTCAGTTGGTTGCTGTCGGGAGTTATAAACACATCTACTGCACTGACTACGTCTCGAATTTCTGATTTCACTTCATTGGCCATTTCTATGGAGATTTTCTCGAGGTATTCAGCTACCTCGTTGGCTGAGATTGAGTCGCTTCTACCGTCTTCACTACCGCTTCCTGAAACATTAAAAATGTTTTATAACGAAGTAGTAGGGGAGATCCAGAACATTTTATTTGAGGGTTGAATGAAAGTCCTATATTTCTCCCTACTGTTTACTCTTTAAGGTTTTATTATAAAATGTTCTATCCATGTTTATCTTTAATAAAAATAAGCATTGTTGGCTGGCTGAATGTTTACCCACTTACCATTTCTCTCATTGAAGAACGAATTGTCTCTATCACTATCAGTATTTTCCAGTACATCCTCAACTTTCGAAATTACTTCCCTAATTTCAGATTTTATATTGGTCGCTAATTCTTTGGTCATTTCAGTCACATATGTTTGGAGATCTGGAGCAGGCGAAGCACGTCCAACCTAAAAACAAGCTTATTATTAAACAACTTGTGCTAAAAATCGTTGGTTTTATTGAAGGCGATTATACAGCTCAAAATAATAGGTTTATTTTTACTGTGTGTGCATATTTATGTTATAGAAATTTGGTTAAAATGTAACTTTTATTTTTAACTCACTTGGCTATAGTCAAAAGATCCCGTCGATACCATATTCAGACTATGAGACGGCGAAAGATTCGACTCGGAATCCAACGAATGAAGTTCATTTTGACTACTGCAGCTTAGTTGCCGCTGCCTAAAAGTATTCATCCCAAGACTAACCCGGGTTTGGGGACTTAGGACTGGCGGCGAGACATTTGGATGACCTAAACTAAAGCACCTGCAAAAAAATGAAAGAAAATTATTAGACGCAAAAATATAATAAAACTAACTACTAAACTTCAAACTGGATATATTTACACATTTTTTTTTAGCTAAAGCAATTTCATTGATTCTTTTCGTTATATAAAAAACAAGCATACCTATCTCTAGCAAAATTCTGTTGCTGTAACTGCAGATTAGCAGAATTGACAGCTTCGCCAACTGCAAAATTGACAGTTGGCTGAGACATCTGCGGATAATACAGTCCGTTTACGTCTTGAAGAAAATATGGCACTGGAGACGAACACGTCATCATTTTTGGATCGTCTATAGATGGCAAGCTAAAAATAATAAAATTATTTAAATATATACATACCAAATGGACATACAAAATATCCTAACGCTATCGGTTTTCCACCATAAAAAAATTACCTATAATGTCGCGGCGAGCCTCCACCACTATTATGCGCTTGAGGAATGGCTGAAGATGTATGCTGGGGTTCTTCCGAATGCCTGTCAGTCTTTCTAGAACTTATTTGTGCTCCAGGAATAAACGGAACCCTCTGTTTGACATGTTGAGCGTTACTAGTCAGAAGTGATTGAGCTTCGTGTTGCAACATAAACCACCTAGAAACACAATATTGCATACATAAGTGACGTTTAAAAAATGATTTACTATTCCTACCTTAATTTTTCTCCTCGGCTATCAAAGATAATCCCTTGGTCTTGATAAGGTATCCTATTGGCAGTTTTTCTAGCTCTATTAAATAGGTTTCTGGCCGTTTGCAAACATTCTGAGTAGCTTTGGGGAAACAAACCCGGTCCTGATATTCTTCGCTCGTTCATCGTCATTTTACCTTCAATGTATCTAAAATTAAAAGTAAATTTATATTAAATAAAATACAATATACAGAGTGGCTGACATGTCGCTGTTTTCATATAGTCTATTAATATTGTATAATATACATTCCTACACATTTTTGGCTAATCCTCTATGTTTTATTCTAATGGACTTTAAAAACCCCTAAAACTTTTGTGATTAACATTTATCGATAGCGATCTTATCGACCGTTTCCATACATTTCAGCGACCCTATATAAATACAACATAATACAACATGATTTAGAATTATTTTACAGGTATTTTGGTGTCGCCGAGCTTACCTTATGGAAGACAACCACTTTCTATCTTTATGAATTGTATTGGTATGATGCCTCCATTCGGCAGTTTCTAAATCCACAACGTACTGCGGCAGCAATTTCCAACCTTCTGTGGCAACCATTTTG
The DNA here is from genome assembly GCA_963969555.1 of Polydrusus pterygomalis. Classification (NCBI taxonomy): domain Eukaryota; kingdom Metazoa; phylum Arthropoda; class Insecta; order Coleoptera; family Curculionidae; genus Polydrusus; species Polydrusus pterygomalis. The sequence continues at coordinate 12,429,260 of OZ018379.1, forward strand.
ACCGCTTCCATTACGAAAGCGACCTCGGCATCGTTCATAAAATATGGAAGACTAATCCTGGTAAATCCTGGTCTTAAAAGCTCTAAGGTGGAATTCTCTACTCCCAGATTTAGGCTGGATAAACGCCTGAAAATAGTACAAGCATGACAATAAAATGTGTTGTAACCTATGAAAAGGTTAAAACATAATTGACTAGATGTATTTTTTTTACCCAGTTCTTTGTCTTGTTTTGCTAGTGTGTTTGACATAAAATAATTATTAATACCAATATTAATTACAAATTAATTGGTTTTGCAATTTACAATGTATCCAATATGACATGAAGAAATTGCATTCAATACAAAATATCATAAAGTGTTGTTTTAAACAAACATAATAAAAAATAAACAGCAAGCTTGTTGTTCCTGTGGTCCATTTTGTATTACTTATGGAGAAATTTCTCGTATTAGGCGTCGAATGGACTCCTTAAACGTATCTATCGAGTTTAGATTTATAAACTCAGTTTTGACGTAGCCCTGCAAAAAAAAATTTAGTGAGTTAAGATCGGGCAATATGAGTGGACACTCTATTGACCCCCGTCTACCTATCCACTGCTCCGGGAAATTTTTTATTTAAGTACTCCCAGACATGAGCAGTATAATGCGAGGGAGTACCATCCTGTTGAAACCGCATGGTTAAACTTGGTAAATCAGTATTATTATCATTTGGAAATAGAGCGGCATTCCATATAAAAGGATGATCAGATCCATAAAAAAAAGGTTCCTTTAGCACCACTATTAACTAAATGCCAAATAAAAGCTATTAAACTTACCTATCTTCTAATATAAAATTCTCATACTGATCTGCCAGAATTTGATTAATTCCTAGTAATTCTTGGGCATAAGCTCCGGAACAGGGACATCCGGCTCTAGCTTGAATTCCAAACACGTCATTTAGAACAGCGCATACGAAGTTATGATGTAAAAATGTCCCTCTCGGATGCCTGACCATGAAGGAAAAAATTGAAATTCTTTTTACATTCGGTGATGGATTGCCCAAGAGTATTATTTCTGGGATGGTCCGGATGTGTTGTAGTATTTGTCTAAAAATGTGGGAAAATCATCGTACCTATATATTATATTTTCAGAGATGGAAACTCATCGATAAACTATTTAATTGTGCATTTAACAGCACACGTTTTTTAGTAGCTACAATATCTATGAGCCTTTTGTTAGCAGTTAATAATGCATTTTTTTCATACAAATTCATTTAATCAGGATGTTCTAAACATTCTTGAGAGAAATTATAGTATTGTAACCTTCATTGGAATAAAGGATCCTTCAAGTTTTATGGGAGGTTTATATCAACACAGCTCATTAATTTATCTCTAATTTTCTAGACAGTTAATTTTTTCAATTATAATTGTTTTATGTTCATGAACTTCATATTATACTTGCAAAGATGCCAAACAAACAAATATTACACATCAGTAATTTTTCATTTATAAAGAAAATACAGAGATATATATTAGGTGTAAGTTCGTGATACAAGAAGATAATATATTAAAAAGTAAGTCAAGGAAAAAAGTATAAATACACTTTAAATTCTGATTGGGGCAACTTTCGCTGTGTACAATTTATACTAAAAATAAGGTTTGATTTTCTTTATTTAGTTTCAGCTTAGGAATTCTAAAGGATCATTTATAATAATACATTGCATATTGAAATCAATAAGAGATATATAAAAAATAATAATTCAACAACAATTACTTAGGTATTTTAAACTGTTTCTCCAAATAATTAATAATATATGATAACTAAACCTGACAAACCATACTTACTTGTTGATTTTTTCCTGTCTTAGTTGAATACTTGCCGCCGAGACGTTTTCCTTAAGTTGCATTATCAGTCCAAATCTTATAGATTCAACAACTGCGGCACAGTTTCCCTCTTCTTGCAACTCAAAACTCTAAAAAATATATATTTCTGTAACTTTAGGTAAAATTTATGAATGAATGAACGAAAAAAATACATGGGTATCGGAAATTCCAGACATTTAAACAACGTCCGCAAAAATAATTAAAAGAGAATATTGTGGCATATCGGACAAGTGTGTAACTATTTTTTATATTGGAATACACAGGGATCCAAGAATAATGGATACCCTGGGGCGGGTAGACCACGACGGCCGTTTCGTCCTTGGACTCTACGGGCAGCCATAACCCAAGGAATCCCAACAACAGCGGTAAAATGTATTAAACGCCTTTTTGCAAAACCAAAGCTGCCATCAATACACCGTAGCGCCATCCCAGCGGAATTAACTACAATATAAAAGGTAGTCACACTGCATGGTAATAATCGAAAGGTAGACAACTAAATAAACCACGAAGTGCATCACAATCCAGTACAGGGAACATTTGCGTTTTCACCGAAAACATCTGCCATTTTGCAGACCAGAAAACAGATCAACGCCGCCGCCGGCACCCACTAGACTGCGCGCAATTCGTTTAAGTTTTGAGCCATAAAAATGTTTAGAAGTCTAAACAGCGTTAATCTGTTTTCTGGTCTGCAAAATGGTAGATGTTTTCGATGAAAACGCAAATAGCGTTCCCCATACTTACTGGATTGTGATGCACTTCGTGGTTTATTTAGTTGTCTACCTTTCGATTATTACCAGTGTGACTGCCTTTTATAATATTGGAGTTAATTCCGCTTGGATAGCGCTATGGTGTATTAAGGGCCGCTTTGATTTTGCAAAGAGGCTTTTAGTACATTTTACCGGCGTTCTTGGATTTGCTTGGGTTATGGCTGCCCGTAGTCCTAACAAGGACGAAACGGCCGTCGTGGTCTACCCGCCCCAGGGTATCTATTGAACTTGGATCACTGTGTATTCCAATATAAAAAATATTTACATACTTGTCCGATATGCCACAATATTCTCTTTTAATTATTTAATATATTGATCAATGTCAACGGCACCAATTGAACCTCTTTAATGAAATACATATTCAAGCCTTTACGCTTCAAATGATCGATCAATGTTTTGAGCAAACAAATTTAAAATGCTTTTATTTTTTATTGATTTTTCTTACCTTGTCGTGTTCATTAGAGGTAAAAAATCCGTCTGGTTCGCACGTGTTTAGTCGCCTAAATATTAATTTCTTAGCTATTAAAATACCTAAAAAAATACATTTTTAGTTTGGTATGTTTACAAAGCCTCCTCATAATCAGCTAGATTATATAATATAAGGTACTAAAAATTTCTATTGGGCATTGAAAGTACGAGAAAATTCTAACCTACCTGAAGTCTGAACACCTCCAATAAACTTGTGTCCCGAAAAATAAATAGCATCCTTCTTAGCAAGGTTGATATCTTCCACACCCTGTACGCTCGGGTTCATATCAATCTGAATACTGGGCGCCGCCATATTGTAGTCCCAAAATGCGAGTGCGCCATATTGGTGTAACAAGATGGTACATGCTACGTCATCGATCACAATACCAGTTACACTTGACGCAACTGAGAAACAACCGATGAGTTGTCGCCCGCAGTTCTGGTGCAAGGTTAATTGGTTTTCCAAATCGGCAAGATCTAAAAGTCCCTCTTTGGTTTCAGCAATTCGTACTATCTGCAAAGAAATAGGACTAAGTAGAGTCAACTTTTTCTAAAAACGAAGCGTTTCGACAACGCAGCATTGAACGCGAAACGTGCGCAGGCGCATCGCTTACCGCTTGATTGGCTCTTCTACAATATTTGGGCGGCGATACTCTTGTATGTTGTCAGGGTTGTTCATAGCGTTTACCATTGGTAAGTTTAGTGCATGCCAAATGTATTTTTATGTTTTACCAATGAATAACGCCTTAACTTTTAATCTATTGTATGTTGAGATGTTTGCAATGCAACGGTAAAAGAACTTAGTCTTAGTCTTAGTTAGGATATATATATATATATATATATATTATGGGGGTAAAATTCCCGATGATCTAGGTTTAGAAAAATGACGAATAATTGTACTTTTAATGTTAAAAAATATCATTTTATTTTTCTTATTTTGTTATTGGGGCTCTGCTGACTGTTATGGCGTTTAAATGTCCTCGGAACATGGAACACGCTTTAAAACTTGGTCAATGACTTTAAATTCGCGAACCGATATTTGGATAAAGTTGAGCAACAGTCAGAGAGAAAGTCATCAAGCATGACATTAACTCTACATGAATACAATACTACATAATTTTGCAAATCGAAGCCGAAAAAGGAAAGAATAATTATTTGTTTGATTGATAGCCTTGTTCTAATTTTTTTTGCCAATTCATCATGTGATAGACAGACAAACCTTTATTTTAAAAATTCCTTGACTACACTGGTCAACTGGTGTACCACACACTACTCATTACATTTAAAGATACCTTTAATTTCTGCCATATCAGAAGATAAATCCATGCTTATACAGTGTGTTTACGGATAGAGTTTGGAAGAGGAACAACTTTTTATTAGTAGGTATAGAAGAAAAAGTCATTCTTAATAGAAAACGTCTGTTTGTGCTGAAACTACAATTTCAAATATCAGATTTGCGAATATTATACAGGGTTCGTCACAAACAACATTTTTAGTTTTTTGAATTTCGTTCAAAATAAATGTACGTAGAAACAAATACCTATTGTTGCTTTCTTACTTCGAATATGATTTTATATCTGACCGAGTAACGTTTTTGTTGTAAGAAAAACATTTTTTATTTGCCTACTTTTAAAGTATTTCTATTATTACATGTCATATTTCTTCAATTCATTTAATCACAAGTTATAAAACTTTTATTCAAACGTGGTACCGCCAAGTTAGCGCATAGTTCAACTCGACATCTGAATTCCCGATAACAGTTCCTAACTGGCTGTATTGGGATATTTGCAATAACCGCTCTTATTTTTTCTTTTAAGAGATCTAAGTTATTATTGAAATTGGTTTTATACAGATGTGGCTTCAGATATCCCCATAAATGAAAGTCGATAATTGTGAGATCGGGACTCCTACGTCCCTACGTGCCAACTGATTTGGACCATAGGTAATTTCCAATCCATTTGTTCCCAAAGTGATGATTTAGCCAATTATCAAAAGGAATTGAAAATTAGAATTGAAAACAAATCCAAAAAACAAAAACTGTTTTTTATGACGAACCCTGTATAATAATCGCAAATTTAATAGTTGAAATTGTAGTTTCAACACTAGCAAAATTTATTTAATAAATCAAGGAATTGAAAAAAAAAAGATCAAAAAACTAAAAATCTCGTTTGTGATGAATCCTGTAAAGTAATCGCAAATCTGATATTCGAAATTGTCATTTCAGCACAAGCAGATTTTTTTTATGTTTGTGTAAGTAATACCGAAGAATTCACAGCAATATTATATATTGAAAAGGCGAGTCACTTTTCTGTCAGCGAGTGTATAGTAGTTTTCTTTAAAACCAGTCTGATAATTCGTTACATCTGTAACTAATGGATAATTAATTGGTGGGTGTATTTAACAATATTTCTTTATACCAAGTACAGATGTCCCAAATAATATAACAGACATAACAATGTTTGAAAAAAAAGGCATTTTGTGATTTCTTGAGTTATTTTAGAACCAGAAATCTAGACTTTTGAGATGCAGAGTGATACAGTTTTATTTTTATTTCAATTTTGTTTCTATTAGCTTTAAAATGTGATAACAAATGGTGATTTAACTTCCGCAAATCTAGTTCTAGATCGAAGATTTCAGTATAAAACTTATGATACATCGAAGTTTAACAACAAATCCGAAAGCTCGTAAATTTTGCTTACATCTATTTTTAACTTAACTTCAAAGATCTTTATTATAAATACATCGTTAAAAAATAATAAAATCCTTGAAAGTTTCTAAAAATAAATTTTTCATACAAAAAGTTTCCTATATGCACGCTGGCCAATAAGGCGCGAACTAAAATACAACAGAATTAATTTTCAAGCTTTATAAATTTATAGTATGATATAAAAATTATGTTTACAAACTAATTTAGACTGAGTGTTTTGTTATGTTATGATAGTCGAATTGTAGCCAAAAGTCACCAGCGCTATTATGGGTAGACAGTAGAGTTACAAGTTGTCGTTAATGTTAAAAAAATGACTTAAATATATATGTAATTAATTTGTATTGGGCTATATGCTTAGTGAAACTGTTGTTCCATTGTACAGGAAGAAAAAATATGAACTACCTATTTGTTATGTTTCACAAATTTAATCAGTTTCCTGACACGTGTTTCGGCCCTTGCGGGCCATTGTCAAAGGAGTACAAGAAAGTACTAAATTCTACGTGACATTACATAGGTATTTATATCATATTATGGTAATTATAAACATGTCATAAAATTAAAATTAGCACAACAACAAAACTTTTACAAAGTGGGGTCTACCAAATAGAATGCGACAACTGCGAGGCTATCTACATTGGACATACAGGTAGAAACTTTCACACCAGGCTTAAAGAACACAAAACATTTATTTAAAAAAAAAAACAAAAAAAAAACAGGTCACTCAATCTCTAACAACATAAAACCCATATGCATACACAATAAAAGCAGAAAACTAAATTTACTAGAAACAATAGCTATCAAAAAAGCCATAAAAAACAAATGTTACGTTGTTAATAATCAAACCGAAATACCTTCAGGCGCTTCCCTAATTCTTAATAGCATACTAATTTAGGACTAAATATGTATCTGTACCTTTAAAAGTTAGGAAAACCCATAGAGAAACCTACTAAATGACCAAACCTACCTGTGGAATTCCGTGCTATTCACAATACTTAAGGATAAATATATTTACTAAAGAATAATGATCTGTATTATATTAAAACTTAAAACTTTTAATTGAAATTTGACTGGTGTAACGCACGGCACAAGTCAAAAGTTTTAAGCTTTTGTTTTATTTTGAGTTATGCAGAACCTAATGCCAAAAACAGATTTGCAAAAAAAAACGCATAAAAAAGTTTTCCATAATATGGTGCAGACATTTCCGCAAACACTGTCTATCAAAAGCTTCATTTTCCACTAGATACTATTTTTATAAGGGACAAGATAAGTTGCTAATTTTTAATTTGGATTGGTATTGGTACCCAGTATAAAATGTTTATTTAAGTGATTTATTCATTGAACTGTATTTATTTTAATAAGATTACTGTGAAATCTTTCTCAGGTCTGAAAAAATAAGTCCTCTGCCAAAGTCACCGTAATTAAACAGAATTTATATATTTGTGCTAACTACCTAACATAAAATTAGTTTAAAAAAATTGGTTAGATACTTTTATGTTTTAGTTTCGAGGACTTGTAAATAGTGTTAAAATTTTTATTTGCTTTTATGTACTTACTCCGCCCACGCAAATAGAAAAAGTTGTTAACTCTAAAATATTTATGGCTGTGAACATTGTTAAATTTAATTTTTAGTTAGGTAAACACATATTATTTATTTGTTATTTATTTAAAAGAACATTGCGGAGGATAGTTTTAGTTTTACGTGTGTATTGCCAAATGCGCAATGAGAGCCATATTCTTACATTATCGGATAATAGATAAACGCATCCTACAGTTCCGACACTGCCACGTTAACCATGGATCCACCGAAGCAGTGACGTACCCTAACTCAACAATGAATTATACCAAGTACCGATTTATGGCCCTAATGTATAGTTGTATTCATAAAAAAGCGTACACGAATTAAAATGAGAGGAAACCTTACCCATATTTGCGTAAAACCGGCTTATCGCATATTAAAGGTTATTAAAAATGCAAAGTATTGGCGTTGGGCGTTAGTTCAATAGAATAACATTTTTTTTTAATTTATTTTATAATATATCTTAACATTTTTATAAAAATTACAATAGAAACAAAAAACGTTTAACAAGAATCAATAAAATCTAATATTTGATCCTGTATCCCTGTTTTTCTATTACTTGAGCCAGTCTATTCCTATTCGGAATTGACTGAATTATATTTGATACAATATTTGGATCAAGGTCTTCCCAGCACGCATGTATTATTTCCCATAAATTTTCTGACTTTTGTGGCCTAAAATTTCGATTATATATTTTTTTACGATTATACCCCAAATATTTTCAATTGGATTGATATCGGGACTATATGTATATAAGCGACCAAAGGCAGCACTTCCACATTATGGGTCAGTGGGTTACAACATTGGCAGTGTGTACTTGACAATTATCTTGTTGAAATATGAAAGTATTATTGGGATATATTTGCTTAGCAGATGGTAACAATATGTTTTCTAAAATGTTAATGTTATTTCCGGCATTAAATATTCCCTCTATTCGCCAGCAAACACCAGGTCCATGAACACTTATCCAGCGCCATACATTTACAGTAAACGCCCATCTCTAGAAATGAGGGGGTTAGTATATCGCTCTTCAAACCTGGTATTGTTTGGACGGTACACACGGATTTGTCCGTTATAAGTCGACTGGAATGTCTTTTCATCAGTAAAAATTACCCTGTTCCAAAATGAAGAATTGCGGTATATATAATTTAAAGCAAAAATAATCCTTGATTGTCGCTGTTCTTCGGTAAGAAACATATTTTTTGCAGCTGGGCGACATCTTAGTTCAGATTCCTTAACTCTCCTGCTGTCGGTATGTTGGAAGACATGGAATGCTGTATCAATAAGACCATCCCTTGCAGTTGCAAATGGATTATTTCTTAAATAACCCAAAAAAGCAGCATCCTCTTTAGGGTTGGAACGTTTGGGATGGCCTGAACCAATTTTCCTCTTTAGGGATTTTTCTTGTCCCCAGCGTTGCTTAATTTTCATTATAGTTTTTTTTATTTCTATTATACAACTGCGCTACAGCACGGATTGACCATCCTTCTTCGATTCTTGATACAATTTGAGGCTTTTCAACTTCAGACAACTGACGAGACATTTTTATGTTCTTCTCTCAAAGTTTATCAAACGTTACCACCATGCAGTTTTAAAACTAATTACACCGACGCCAGTGCTTTGAATTTTTGATAATCTATGACGTGTGATAACCTCCAATAAACGATCATTTGGACAAGCCGGTTTTTCGCCAATATGACAAAAACTTACCTCTCATTCTAATTCTTGTACGCTTTTTTTATGAATACAACTGTACAACTGTCACTTTTCCTCCTGTTTATCGATTTATCCTTTTACCAAATTTTTATAACACTACTTACATAAAATTAATAAAATTGTTTATTTTTAATACCACTTAAATCAACGACAAAGCATCATCACAAAATCATGGATTAACAAACCTGTGCGAATTTGTACCTAATTAAAAATAATTATACATTGAAAAACGTAAGTATTGTATAGTTAGTTTTACCTTTGCTCCAGTCTTTTGCCATAATGTTAAATTGTCGTAGTGTTCACTAGGTCCAGTAAAAATTACAGGAGCCTCCTGGATATCTAAGGCCAGTATTAGTTTATTTAACGCATCCGTGCAACCATGTCCACAAAAAATAACAGCTTCGTCTTCTGAGGCGTTCACGGCGGTTCTTATGATTTCTCTGCCTTCTTGTCTGTAAAGAAAAAAAGAATGATACATTAAAAATGCATAAGACCATTATAAAGTTTGTACTTGTCGGTCTTATAAAAGTGAATCCTGAATGAAATGATAATGAAAGGACTAATTTAACAATATGTTACAAGACAAACAACGTTTATTTATACGTTTAATGCGTTAACTAAATTTACTACATACAATAGCTATCAAAAAAGCAATAAAAAACAAATGTAATGGTGTTAGTTGTTAATAATAATCAAACCGAAATACCTTCAGGCGCTTCCCTAATTCTTAACAGCGCACTAATTTAGGACTGACTATTATGTACATGTACCTTTAAAAGTTACGAAACCCCACAGTTGACCATTCAATCTTCTAATTCTAATTTTAATTTTAAGACATGTTTATAACTACTATAATATGATATAAATATCTTTTAATGTCACGTAGAATTTAGTATCTTCTAGTACTCCTTTGACAATTGTCCGCAAGGGCCGAAACACGTGCCAGGAAACTGATTAAATTTGTGAAACATAACAAGTAGTCAGTTGACTGTTTGAAGGTTAGAGACAATGATCAAGAAAAGGATAGATTCTTTAACCAGTAGACGGACTACCGATGGGCTCATCTCTCTCGCCAATAATCGCCAACATTTACATGGAATGGTTTAAATCCAAAGCAATGGAACAGGCAAAAAAGAAACCAAAAATGTGGCTGAGATATGTGGATAACACCTTTATTATTTGGAATGGAACCGATGACGAACTAAGAGATTTTCTAGATCACCTCAATAGCTTAACACCAACAATCAAATTCACCATGGGAAAAGAAGAAAACAACCAATTCCCGTTTCTAGATGTCAACGTGAAGAAAAATGGCAACAGCATCCAAACTTCAGTATACAGAAAACCTACGCATACAGGTCAGTATCTCAATTTTACATCAAATCACTCAAACAGCACGAAACATGGCATAGTTAAAACCCTCGTGGATAGAGCAATTACAATCTGTAACTCGGAAGAAGCACTTAAAAAGGAAGCTCATCACATCAAGACCGACCTCAACAAAAATGGCTACCCCACAAAATTAGTTGACACAATATTGGAAAATCGTAAGAATCGACCCAACGCGCAAGAAGCAGGCAGAGAGGCACAACCAACACTCAATATTCCGTATGTCAAGGGAGTATCTGAAAAAATAAGAAGACTAGGACAACGATATAACATCAACACCGTATTCAACTCGAGAGACACTCTAAGAAGCCACTTGACGAAGACAAAACCTATAAGTCAAAAAGATAGGAAAAACTGCGTCTACCAGATCCCCTGCGAGTGCGGCCAATCTTATATAGGTGAGACATTAAGACCACTCGAGACAAGGATTAAATAACACAAAAACAATACGTTAAAAGGAGAGACCGAAAAGTCAGGTGCAGCTGACCATGCCTGGAAACATGGCCACCATATCATGTGGTCAGAAGCTGAAATCCTACATAAGGAACCACACTGGAGGAAAAGAAAGTTTAAGGAAGCTGCTGCTATTCACCAGAATCCAGGCTGCTTTAGTAAACCATCATTAGACTTAAGAAATATCTGGAAACCTTTGTTAGATAGATGTAATCTTAGGATAAGACCGCGTGCCAACTGAACGCATGACTGTACCCACCTCAGTTGTGCTTCGGTGCACCTAGCTAGTATAAATAGTCTTGTAGTTACTTTACTTATTTAGTATTCACCTGAAGACGACTGGAGATACTTACCAGTTGAAACGTTGTGATTTAAAGCAAATAAAGACAATGGAAGTCCAAAACTCTTTCATCATTCAATAACAAGTAGTTATTATTTTTTCTTCCTGTGCAATAAAAAGCTTTGCTATTGGCTATTACCATAATAGTTACAGCAAAATGTAAAATCGAAATATGAGATTGCTTACATAAATTTTATAAACTGTTTCTGCAAGCAAGATTACGTGGTAGACAGAAATATAATAAACCCAAGTTAATTTTGTAAGAAATTATTATTATAATGTAACTATGTACTTATTTGCCAGCTGCTTTAATGTAACTTTAAAAATAACAAACATAGTACTAGATACGTATTATTTTATTGCATAAAGAATGTTAACTACCTTATAGATTGGATGGAATGCATCCTATTGTATCAAATAATGTTATAACCTAAATTGTACTACAATGTTAACGGTCCTTGCCTTGCATATTACCCTTGTGCTTTAAAATTACCAGTACTGAAACTAGCATGATTTAAAGAGTTTAAATGAGTAAAAGATAGTATCTGCAGTGAGTCCCAGAAGTAATGTCTAAATTCATTCAAAATTCAGCGGTAAGTTTTTTGGAAAAACGCTCGTACCCGTCGATTTTTATTTTTTAATGTGTTTTTTTTTGTGGTAATTTCATGTATACAGGGTAGCTCAAAAATAAGTTACAACCATCAACTTCATTTTTTCAAATAAAAACATATATTTTTTATTTCATTTTTGAATTTTGCATTGAATTCTAAGCATGTTTCATGTATCATGTCCTATACATAAACTCAACAGTTATTGAAAAAATTAGGATTGAACATATCTATAAGTAAGACCTGTTTATTAAAGAAAAACACAACAAAATCAAATTAAATGTTGAAAATGTGCGCCATTTACGACTTGACAATATCCAAGACGATCAATTAACTCTCTTTGCACGTTTCCAACCATTTCCGGAGTTATGACACGCATTTCTCTTCGGATCATCTCTTTCAACTCCTGCATATTGTTTGGCCTGTTAACAAATACTTTTGATTTGAGGTATCCCTACAAAAAAAAAAGTCCAGCGGAGTTAGGTCTGGCGACCTAGCAGGCCATTCGATAGGTCCTCTCCTTCCTATCCACCGATTGGGAAAGGATTCATCCAAAAATATGCGCACAGTGGCAGCATTGTGCGGAGGAGCACCATCTTGTTGGAATATCAGTTCTTCGTCAGGGGAGTCTGGATCCAATGGATTCGGAAATAAAGCCACTAATGCTAGAATTAATTCAAGTTGGAGAAATTCGAGGTATACTTGTCCAGTTAAAGACTGTTCAAAGAAAAATGGACCAATTACTTTTTTGCGTACGATTTCACACCAAACATTTATTTTTTTAGGGTACTGGCTGTGAATCTCTATCATCCAATGCGGATTTTCTGTTGCCCAATATCGACGATCATTTAGAGAATCCAATGATCTATCAAATCTTTTGGCAATATGGCATTTTGGGCTCCCTAATAAGTAAGAGTGTACTGTCTGTCACTGTCACCGTTTATTTCAATAGAAACTGTATGACAATTTTATTTCAAATAAGTATAATTATTGTCAAGCGTAGTTTCAAAGTTGCGGTTTTCACAATAATGGTGAAGTTAGCGGAACGGAAAAAAATTGAAATTCTATGCATGGTTGGGTTTGTTGATAAAACACGTACTCAAATAGAAACAGCCCAATTATTTAATGAAATCCATCCTGATCGTCCTCCCATATGTCAAAATATGGTGAGTAGAATAGAGGCTAAGTTTAGAGAATTCGGTCATGTTGGAGATTTGCCTAAATCTGGTCGTCCTACTCGAGATGAAAATGAACTACTTGACGTTTTGCTTTCCTTGGAAGAAAATCCATGTGCTCCCCTGTCGCACATTGGGGCCGATTTACACATGCCGAAATCTGTTGTTCACCGAGTAGTTCAAAAGCACAAATATCACCCATACAAAGTTATTCCAGTGCATGAGTTATTTGAAGATGATTTCGATAGGCGAAATGAGTTTTGCGAACACATGCAAAATATGTGCAATGTAGATAATAATTTAGTAAAAAATATTATTTTTTCGGATGAAGCTACGTTCTATTTGAATGGTAATGTGAACAGACAAAATTGTCGATATTGGGCAACAGAAAATCCGCATTGGATGATAGAGGTTCACAGCCAGTACCCTAAAAAAATAAATGTTTGGTGTGGAATCGTACGCGAAAGAGTAATTGGTCCATTTTTCTTTGAACAGTCTTTAACTGGACAAGTATACCTCGAATTTCTCCAACTTGAATTAATTCCAGCATTAGTGGCTTTATTTCCGAATCCATTGGATCCAGACTCCCCTGACGAAGAACTGATATTCCAACAAGATGGTGCTCCTCCGCACTATGCTGCCACTGTGCGCATATTTTTGGATGAAACCTTTCCCAATCGGTGGATAGGAAGGAGAGGACCTATCGAATGGCCTGCTAGGTCGCCAAACCTAACTCCGCTGGACTTTTTTTTTGTGGGGTTACCTCAAATCAAAAGTATTTGTTAACAGGCCAAACAATATGCAGGAGTTGAAAGAGAGGATCCGAAGAGAAGTGCGTGTCATAACTCCGGAAATGGTTGGAAAAGAGGTGCAAAGAGAGTTTATTGATCGTCTTGGATATTGTCAAGCCGTAAATGGCGCACATTTTCAACATTTAATTTGATTTTGTTGTGTTTTTTTTTTAATAAACAGGTCTTACTTATAGATATGTTTAATCCTAATTTTTTCAATAACTGTTGAGTTTATGTATAGGACATGGTACATACATGAAACATGCTTAGAATTCTATGCAAAATTCAAAAATAAAATAAAAAATATATGTTTTCATTTGAAAAAATTAAGTTGATGGTCGTAATTTATTTTTGAGCTACCCTGTATACATAAAATTACCACAAAAAAAAAACACATTAAAAAATAAAAATCGACGGGTACGAGCGTTTTTTCAAAAAACTTACCGCTGAATTTTAAATGAATTTAGACATTACTTCTGGGACTCACTGTTTGTACACTTACTTATGTTAGCAGGTATAATTATTATTGTTTGTTTAAATTATTCTTATTGAAGATTTTTTGAAATCCGGCTGATTAATTTCTGTGAATGTAAATTGTCATATCCAGTGGCGAATATGGGATAAAGTTGTGGGGAGGCAACACACTAACTGGATAAATATGCCTGGATTTCGTGGGGGGTCAGAAGCCACATAACCTCTCCTGTGGCTACATTTTCTTAGGCTTCAATAGCATAAAATGAAGAGTTAAAATATTTTCAGTGCAGTTTTTTTTATTATATTTATTTTTATGGGCCATGGGGGAGGGGAATATATCAAGACCTAAACACCGAACCAATAAACTTGTTTTTCAAAAAGCGAATTTCGAGTTGTTTGCGTTTAAAATCTCTTTTAACAGGAATGTTAAAACAACCAGTAAACTACCAATTAAGTAACCTATTTGACAATTAGCAACTCTGTTTCCTTTATTTAGCTGCACAATTATCGTGTTTGTATAAAATTTAGAAAAATAATTAGTTTAAAAGCGACAAATTTAAAATAGAAAACAATACAGGTCCCTTAATATCGGTAACCTTGGTGAAAATGTATTTAATGTACTAATTGAAATTCAGGACGGCATCCATTGTAATGCAAAAATATAGAAATTACATAAATTTTACGCTACGTGGACACGAGGTGCTTGTTTTATCAAGATCATTATATATATGGAGTGTATAAAAATCATCCATAATATCAAAAAATAGATAATTTCCTTAACTCGACACTTTCCTCCTAAATAAATATTTTCAATGGTTGCCCCATAGATCAGTACAGCTTATTTTGTGTGCAAACAAAAGTTACGTTTTCTGCATTAGGTTAGGTTAGAGTGGCTCTGGCATTGTCCAAACAGTCACACGTAGTGCTATAAGGACCGTTGTGGTATCATACATGTTCCGCGGAACCTATCCGCATCACCTTCCTGATGGTTAACGCAACGTAGATCGTAGAAGAATCTTGACAGCTCATTCAAACCAGCCACTGCTGTTAATAAACATAGTGAGTTGACCCAGTTGCTCACTTTCTCCAGATCATTAAAGAATGGTTCGCCCAGGCCCAGGACATTGAACCTCTTGTCGCGAGGCCGGGGCATTCACACAATAAATGCTGAATACTTTCCTCCTCTTCTTCATCTCTGCAACTTCTACAGAAGTCGTTAATTGGTATTTGCATACGTTCAGCGTGTCTACCGAACAGGCAATGTCCGGTGACTACGGCAGTGATGTTTCTTAGATCCTTCCGACTGTGCTGTAATAGCGCTGCGGTTTCCCTGCCGTCAAGTAGGGGACACAATTGCCTTGGAGATGCTACAAGTTGTCAGCCCTGTACATCTGCTTTGCGCAAGTTGTTTAGCTGTTTTTGCTTGCGCTCTCCCTGGCGAGCGCATCAGCAGTATCGTTGCTATATATATTGCTGTGTCCAGGAACCCAACACAAGGTGATTCGATGTTGAGCTTGAGCACCAAGCGTGCAGAGATTGTTGCGACAGCGCCTTACTAATTTTGACTTAGTACTGCTGGAGCAAATTGCCTTTATGGTTGCTGGACTATCAAGATTTTCTGCCTGAAAAATGCTGCAGTAGTCTGGGAGTCTATACGACCATCTCCGTATTAGCATGCTCTCAGAGAAGATACCAGCTCCCACCCCGACGTCCATTTTTGAACCGTCTGTGAAGATCGAGTGATCCGCCTCCATTGTTACTTGATTGCCTTCCCACTCTTTCCTACCTGAAATGAGCATAGAAAAGCCCCTTCCAAAGTCTGGCAGCGAAATAGTCTAATCGGTCGGTTCTCGCTAATTTTGGCCTGGATATATCCTTAGTATGCTGCTGTGTCCGTAGTTGGTACTGGTCCAGCGTTTCGACTCTTTAACTCGCAGAGCACTTTTTGCAGCCACACTTTTTCCGTAAATATCCACGGGTATCAGATGCAGCATCACTTCCAGTGCCGCCGCCGGTGCTGAGTGAAAGGCACCGGTCACTCTTAAACAAGCTGTCCGTTGTACCTTCGTTAGTTTCTTCATGTGTAGAGTAGAGTAGGGCAAAAACCCGCACGGGGCAAAAGTCCTATCTACGAATTTTACCCCACAGTGTCAAAATTTGGCAACATGTATACCAGTTTTTATTAGCCTTCTATGTGCCCGACTTGCTGCGAAATGTATGCAAACTTTTGATAATTGTTGTGAAAAATATTAGGTAAGTTACATTTTTTATAGACAGTATCTTATTTTCTTGTTTTAAACTCTAAGTTATTGAAAAAAATCCTTAGCTTAAATGACTGAATAGTATATAGGCAACTTTTAGGTTAGAGGTTTAGTCTCTAAAATGTATCTTGTAGTGTTTCCATTATCGCGGTATATAACAGTGGGAAATATTTTTAAAATTATGGTTCCTATGGGGCAAAAGTCCGAATTCAGGATGGGGCAAAATTCCGCATGCGGACTTTTACCCCATCAGAATAAATTATAAATATACCTATTTCATTGCTTATTTATTTTAGGACATATCAAAGGAAAACAGATAGAAAAGCATGCACGGAAGAAATGTTACAAGCAGCTAAAAGAAGAATAAGTGCATTTATTTCCTAAAAAAGGGTTGCAAAAGAGCTAGGAATAGATGAGTCTACTTTACGAAAGCAATTAAAATCAGGACACGGTGTTAAACGTTTGGGAAGTTTTAAATGTATTTTCATAGAAGAACATCAACTTGTACAGCATTGTCAAGATTTGGACAATCGATTTTACGGCAGTACTTTTAAAACACTAAGAAAAATTGCATATGAATACTTATGCAGTTTTAAGTTAAAATTAAAAAAAAACAATAACTAATCATATTATGTGCCCAGGATGCAATGAACATATCCTCCAATTGCAGAATGGATTCAATCCAAGGACTGCAAACAGTGGTGGCACGAAGATTGTACGTCATATGAAAAAGTTGGACTTTTTCAGTGCGATCTCTGCCTTTAAAGTTTATGCGGATATTTGCCCCACATTAATTGGACTTTTACCACACATATGGGGCAAAAGTCTCATTTTGTATTTTGTCGTATTTTTATTTTTTTATTAGTTAAGGATTCTTTATTTAACTCTAAAATATGTTGTTTTGTATAGCAAATAGAATAGCCCTTTAAGTTATTTACAAATAAAAATATTTTTTTATGGTTTGTTATTTTTATAACCAAATTAACCCTTAAGTGCGTCGTTTTGCCCCACTCTACTCTATTGCCTTTTCCAAAGCAGTCCACCAGACCAGGACCCCGTAGGTTAATATAAGTCTTGCAATGGCTGTATAAATCCAGTGTACTATCCCCACTTCTTACCAATAGTTTTTTTGCAGGCATAGAACGCAAGCTTGGAGTCGAGTATCAATCCTAAATCCACTAAAGTAGGTACTGCTGTCCGTTTTTTGGGTTAAAAAACTCGTTTGTACGCATGGCTCATCGGTCATAATTATAGACGTCCATTATCGATGGGAATATTGGGAATGCGGCTCGTCGCCATTTTTTTTGTTACGGTTTATTTATTATTTGTTGTGGGTGTTTAATATTTATGGATTTCTAGTTTTTGTGTTCGGATCATAATAAATTTAAATGATTTTCAACTAACTCTTTAAAACTTACGACTAATAGTAATATAGGTTTCTTCATTCAAATGTTTTTTTACGCTAATTACCCATTAAAATAATTAGCGTTTTACGTTTTTATTAACGCAGCTATAATTGCGTTCCGATACTTTTTTCGCCGGATTTCCTTATTGAGTCGATGATCTATTAGAGGGGTAATTATGTATTAAATTGTTAGAAATATCGAGTTATATAATAATTGACGATCTGTTTATGGTACCGCTTACTATATACACACTTGCCATAATAAATATGTAGGTACCGTTAAGAGTCTATACCATTGCTTTTATGCGTTATTATAAAATGTATTTCAAGATATATTTGTTTATTCAGAAATAATAAAGTAATTTTTGTACATTTGATTTCTATATTAACGATCGCCAAGATAAATATTTTTAAAATGTTGCTGACATTGGACTGCCCCAAAATATAACCAGTAAAATGTAATTAAACAAATATCAATTTAAAAGCAAAGAAATAAGACACTTTAAGTCTTCCTCCACTGGTATATTTAAAAATAAATTTCAAGGTTTAATACAGGGTAATTCTCTACATGTTTCGAACGCATAAGCATTCATCATCAGGAGAATAGAATAAGGAATTTAGAAATATAATAGGTGCAAACAGTCCAAACGGAGCTACGAGGTGCTGGGAAACTCTTTCAACGTAATGGTAAACCTACCGAGAGGTCATTTTTGAAATATTGGCAGAGAATAAGTTACGAAGGTAGCATGGCAATAACTTAAGTGTCATTAATGAGATAACACCATAAGTGTGAGGGGAGAAGAATATTTGATATTGGAATGGTAGATGATGTAAAAACTTTAATTAAAATCAGATGAGGAGTAGCTGAAAAGTCACATATTAGTGAACTAAAGTAACTTAGGTATGAGGAAAATTTAAAATGAGAAGTAGCTAGGTAGGAGATTACTTGGTAAAAAGCGTTTTGGGGGTACTGAGGATTAATCCTCTATCCTCAATCTTATTGTGATACTACAATTATTTTATCCTCATAATTTCTTACAGACATATTTTTGAAGTTTTTTAAAATTTAAATAATCTTCGACACCTTCTTAGAAAGGTTTTTTCTTCTTCCCCACTTTTTCAAATACTTAGTATGGTTTAACCATTATCAATTTTCTTCATATCATGTTTCTTCTACTTTTAAAATTTTTTTAAAGTCCGTATAAAAGCTCCATTAAGGTTCTAATTTTCTCTTTTGCTAACACCATCAGCATAAAATTAATTTGTCTGTCTCCTGATGATGAACGTTTCTAAGTTCGAAACATGTAGAGACCTTTGAATAATTTTTTTTCTATTAAATTTTGTGGAGGAAGGCTTTTAGTTTTTTCTTTCTTTCCCTAATATTTTTTTGTTACTAATACATACACATTACATACATACTAAAAAATTTATGACTTAATAATTAATGCATAATGAATAAAAATAGGGTTATTTTTATTTTTAGAAATGGTTCGCAAATATAAAAAAAAAAAACAGCGAGAGGAGAGTGGTCCAAAGAAAATATGAAACCACGGAATGTTTATATTTGCGGGACATACTCGGAGTCCACGGAAGGATGCACTGCCTGTCGAATATCTCAAGAATAGTCCTACAATTTTTATGCCAGCATAGATGAAGGTGATCCCTTAGATATTACCCACATATGTGGTGATGTTCGTAAATAAACCCCATCACGCCCCGTACCCGGGGCAAGATAGGATCATTGTTTGTTTTTAAATAAGTATAGTTTTTAGTATTTTGGTGTAAGTTAAGCCAAACAGTTTTATGCTAAAAGAGTTGTGGATGGAATCCCAAGAATTTTTAGAATAAACTTTATTTTTTGATGAATTTATTTTATTTTTATTGATATAAATGCTTAGCGTCCCCATCTTGCCCCTCGTTCCCCTTATCGGAAAATCTGCTACATAAGAAACGGAGTTTAAGGATGATAGGTCTTTTAATATTTTTAAATTAAAGTTGGTGTTTACCTATGCCAGAAGAAAAATAGTTTTCCCAACCTAAGAACATTAACTGACCAATATTTTAATTTATAATTTGGTTTAATTCTAAACATCAGCATCGATTTTGCTTAGATTGCCTTTTAATTAGTTACTTACACATAAACTAGACAGTGATGAGATGCACATTGCCTAATAAAATCTCAGATATACATAATCTGTTTAATTATATTATATATATTTATATTTAACACACACTAAGAGATAGGTGGGCGATCGATGGCTCTAAATTAGATAAGTAGGTCAATATCGAAATAATGGATTAGAGTGTTTTGTACTTATACTTGTTTGCCTGATGTTCGTCTGTGACGGAGAAGATTGACGTAGTTGTCCATGTATTATATTATGTATAAATTACAGGAATAATTAAAAAATCCTACCAAAAATCCAAAAAGGGCCATAATGAACTCAGTCATAATATAAATAGAACTATCATTTTTTTGCATCCTGCTTTTATGAGGAAGCCCAACGCATACTTGAATGTTTCAAATTCCATAAAAAGAGTGAAATATGTGCATAAGGTCCAATTTGAATCCACATAACTATACCTAACTATCATGACAACAATAATTATTGTTCCTATACTATAAGTATAGTATCGTTAGAAGTTATCCCACAAATCAAAATGGTAACAAGAATTGTTTTTATTTGATCTTTTCCTAAAAACTACACCAGTGAATGGGCAAATAATACCGATTATAACCTTACCTGTGAAAAGATAAAAGAATCTAATTTTCCACAAATCTGACACTGACGCACCATTTTGTTTAGTACTTTAAGTACTTATAACAATAAAATGAAAAATCCTTGACAGAAAACTAAAAAAAACACAAAACGTCACAAGAGTATTCCGACGATTAACCACGACATCGCAAAAATGATATAGTGGCCCATACGTGGAGCATACAGCTAATCAGACAAATTGTCAACGCTGGAATCTTTGATTTGTTTAAAACGTAAACCATGTAGTCTATTCTATGGGAAATCCATGATGGTAATGTTTATTAGGTAGAGGACCTTATTTGGTTCTTCTACCTTAGTTGTTACGCCATTGAAACTGTTTTTTGAATCTGGTTACTTACCTAAACAGGGTGGTTTGTAGACTCGATATGCTTGTTGTAAAATGAGTATTGCCATACGTTGGGAGTACTTCTCGTAGAATGTATTCTTCGATGAATTGCAGCGATCGTCCTGAAGAGGCATAGTCACAGAACACAACTGAAAATAATAATAAAAAATATTTAAAACGCTTATTATGTGTCATCGTATCATTCATATCACAAAATATAGGATATTTGTGGAAGAGAAATAAGTACGTAGTACCAATACAAAAAAAATAAGTTAGTACTCCACCCCATTGCAAAAGAAGCTAAGAGTAACCGTCTATAATAGTTTGTTGTCTAAATCTTTTTAAAATAATGCTTAAACTAGATAAGCTTTCATTGGTTGAGACAACTTTCCTACTATAATATGACCTGACGATTTTTTGCATCAACATTTCTTTCTAGCCATATTTAACAACATCTTATTATCTTTGCAAAAGTCCACTAGGTTCCTCAAAGGACGTTTATGATTGAGGTGAGTAATCTAGTTTTGGCCTGATTGTCGTTGATATAATTTAATGATATTTGAAACTTTTTTAACTTTATTGAATATAACACGTGTAGCCATAAAAGATAAGGATTAAATATGTGAAATATCAAAAAAATAATCAGCCATCATGGAAAGTTTTACCAGTTATTTTTGATAAAAATAATAAATTTTTCTAGGATTGTGTTGACCTACAGATCTAGAAAAATATTTGTCGAGACAAAATGTGTTGTTTTTTCAACACCCTCAAGTTTTATCCACTTAACACGTGCCTCCTTGAACAGGTTGAACTTATAGGTAAAACAATTACAATAATCTACTTTAAAATATTACGTGTTTCAAACGTAGAAACGTTCATCATCAGAAGACAGAAAAAGCTTTGCTGATGGTGTTACCTGAAAAGAACATGATAGATTGTATCCAAGCTTAATTGAACTTATATAGAAGTAGAAGATAAAGTGGTGTGTTGGTAAATAACATGAATAGTGAAGAAAAATTTACCACATTTTGTAGCTGAAATACAAATCGGTCAATTTTAAAAAAATAATATATTTTTGGATTTATATTGTTTTTTTAAATTTATTATTTTAGCTACCTATTGCATTAATCCTAAATCTGAATATATTCGATACAGGGTGAACAGCTAAAAATTTTTAGCGATGAAAGTGCCGAACAAACTATTAGCCGATTTGTTTTTAAAGCTACACAATCAAAATATATTAAAGTAATTTTATATTCATCCGCTTACGTACCTACACGCTAATGTAGAAATTTCCTCGTCCTTTATAGAACCGTCAATCATGATTCGGCAGATTAGAAATGTAAAAGTTCGACGAACCGTGAAAATTTCCGGGAAAACTTGGTTAAATTTGGGTCAAGGAAATTCGAATTTTCCCATTAGAGTAAACATTATGTTTTTTTGTAGCTGATATTTATGCAATTCACTATAAAATTTCAGTTGAAACAAACAATCTAATATAGGGAATCAAACCAAGACTTTTATGTACACCGGTTATTTTATTTTCAGGCTTCCCGACGCAAATGTCATATAATAATACCGGGTGTTTCTCAAAAGACGTTCACCCCTATAACTTTTCTGTATTTATAGATATTAAAATGATATTTTGAGATTATGCATAAGAGATGAGTCTGCATTTATTTGCATAATTTTCAGTTCGTTAGCACTTCCGGTTTGACCGGAAGTGACCTTGCTTTTGGTATTATAAATGGGACATCTTGTATATTTTTACTTATTAGGATTAAGCATAACATTCTGACTAAAATGACACCTCACTTGTCCTTTTTTTGGCGTGTTATAACATTTTTATGTTTATTTTTTATTTTTAATCTTGAGTACTACAAATCAATTAAATCTGTTAATTTATAGTCAAGTAATATATGAAAATTAAAATTATGTCATAATAATTGACTTTCTAAGTTTCACAAGCGTTTAAAAAATGAAATTTTGTTTTCTTGACGTTAACTCCATTTTTCCAAATGGAACGATGGTAGTTCACTAGAATATTCAAAACGAGCATTTTTTTTCCAACAATTTGATACCATACACTCCTATGCTATTTTAAAATTGACACGAAAAAATTTGCCTTAAAGTCAAAGTCAAATAAATTAATAATAAAAAATCCTGGATATGCGGTTGTGAGGACAAAAATTCTTTTTTATTTGTTTCGTGTGTCTTCTTTTTGACAGGGATGATAATTGGACTATAAATGGGGTGCAGGACTTAAAACATCTTTCAGAGAAAATAAAAAAACATGAAAATAGTGCAAAACATCGTTATAATGTGGTAAGTTTTGAGATGTTAGGACAAACTAAATTCACAACGAGAAAGTTAGAAAAAACAGACACGTACTTTCGAAAATAATAGACATTTTAATTTTTTTTTATTTAAAGCCAGCGCCCCCCATGACTTACTAGTCACGAGCCGCCACTGGTATATTGACATTTCTCGTTTCCATAGTAACGGCAATGCGGCGCGACGCGAATGACATTAGATAGTCCGTGAGTCTGCAAGTAATTGGGTCAGATATTTCGCCACCAGCGGTAGGTTGGACTGCGACTGCAATTTGCTATGGCGATTTTTGTTATTAATATATTATTGTGGCTCTCGGGTGTTTTATGAGAAGTTATAATAATTGTCCTAGGTGTATTATGCATAGTATAATTCTCTTACGATAACAAGTTAAAAAAATAATTTTATCTTATTTAGTTGCTCGATATGATTAAACACACTATGTAAATGTCTTAGTTTGTCCGTCGATGTGTAATTTAATCAATTATTCGTTAGTTTTGTCTCGTCGCATCGTTTACATACATATTGCAAAAATATACAGATTTTACTGCCCACAAAATTAATTTTATTGGCTTGGTGTTAAATTTTCCTCGCTTTATTTAAGAGCAAACACTGGTGGCGCATTCGCCATTTCATTTTATTATTAATATTTCTCTATTTTTTCGTTTTCTCCTAAAAGCGACTAGATATCCATCTTTGGATAGCAATTATCTACAGTTTTATGTTAAAAAAAATAATTAATAAAATCATAAAACGAAATTTTCACACATTTGCGCATATTTCTTTTTCTGCTTTTGTCAATTCACGAATCCAACCTTTTTTTAACGTAAAACTGTAGGTAATTATTGTATTCCTGCAAAGATGGATATTTGACCGATTTTTGAATAAAACGAAGAAGTTGCATAGGAAAAAAAAATAATAACTACTTGTTATGTTTCACAAATTTAATCAGTTTCCTATATTCGAAAAAAAAATAAAAACAAAAAAATATTAGTTTTGCACCACTGGTTTTAAAAATTAATAAAAAATAAAAATAATGCTTCGTTAATAAAATTCTATAGTAGAACCTTTGTATAATTTTATTAACGAGGCAACACCGATATTTATTTTTTATTTATTTTTAAAACCAGTGGTGCAAAACTAATATTTTTTTTCGAATATAATACTGAATCGGATTTAATAAAATTTTAGGGGTATGTAGGTAAATATAGAAGGCACCCAAATAAGTAAGAACATAAATATGGCATGTAATTTCAAAAAATACATCCTTATGACGTCACACTTTTTTGGAACACCCTGTATAAAAAAAAATATTTACCTAAAATGCGCCCCAAGATACAGGTAAGGTCTGCAAAATATCAACAGTTTAACTTAATTAATAAGTGAGCTATAGAAGACAGGAGGTGAGGTGCAGGACCCTGTATAAGCAGCTGACGCATAATCCCCCATTATCATTGCAGGTGACTTTTTTTTAAATTTATTGTCATCATATAAACATTTGCTGTACAAATTTTCAAACGACCTGAAATCATTTTGGATATTTTTTTTTTACATAATTGACATTCTCTTACGACTAGGTCCACCACGACCCTGTCAGCTGACGCTTGTTTTGATTGCTATACTCCAAACCCAAAAATATAGGCAGTGACGTAGCTATCATAACCATGGAAACCAATGCAAACCACCAATGACAATACAGTATTTTGGCCGTTTCCATGGTTATGACAGCTACGTCACTGCCTATATTTTTGGGTTTGGGGTATAGCTATATCTAGACTATGGAATACACACAAAATCAAACGACCTGAAATCACTATCAAAAATGCAACGCTGCCTCCCGGGCTAGTAGTTATTATTTTTTCTTCCTATGCAATGGAACAACAATTTCACCAAGCATGTAGCCCAACACAAATGAATTATATAAACGAAGAAGTAACAAGACATAAATAAAATAAAAAACGAAATGGCGAAGGCGTCACTAGTGTTTGTTCTTAAAGCTGTAACTTATTGTATTTTACAGTGTAGGTGTGACCTTCGATTTTGTTTTTCTACCGACTTATCAGATGCTTCACATTGAATGTTACAATGTTATACAGGGTTAATGATAATTAGCTCCTTCATTTTTTTTATATAGTATATGATTTTTGTTATTGTTTTCTAAAATGCCGTCATCTGGTAGTTTTAAATTGCAAATTATGCCTGCTGAACGGGTTTTACAAAAGCTATGTTATTGCTGGGTGCGGTTTGATAAATTTGTTTGTATTCTCTTCCATTTAAAAACACTATACTTAATAAAAAATTTGTATTATAGGATTATCTGACCTCAAGTCTACCAATAGATCTTCATGAAGACATTTAAATGATTAATAATTATACGAGTAAGGTACGTACAATAAAATTACTAATTTGTATTAAAATATGACATACGTTATTAATTTTGTTTATTGACTCCTTGACAAACATAGTACAGAAGCCAAAAAATTTCCATAGAGTGTGATTTATTGCCAACTATAAATTCCACAGCATGAAATTTGCTTTAATGATCTAAATGTCCAATTTCAAAAAGGAGTTAAGATAAAGCCAAGAATCAAATAAATCTTATGAAATGTGTTATACTTAAAGAATGCCAATCTAATTATGATTAAAAAGTTTGTAAACAACATAATTATAAAATTAATTAATATTTTATTTATCACAAATTTCTTTGACCTTATAAACAACATCTATATTTAGGCAATATACTAAGCAACAATTTATACTTATTAAAGTCATTATCAGCAGCACTATTATTATTTTCGAACGAAATAAGTGTTGAAGTTAACAAGTTTTTAATGTAAATAAATACAATAATAGTTTCTAAATAATTAAACAAATAAATAATTATATTCAATTCGTATTTGTTTTAAGTTAAGTTGCAACACGGAATTCCGAGTTGTAAAATGGAGTTCTGAGTTATAATTCGGAATTTTTGGGTTGTATCCCGGGATATCAATATTTGTTGTGGTAAGACCATTGTTTAGCACTTGTTTATCCATTCGAAGAATAATAACACAAACACTACATCAACATATAGACACATGGTACAAATTAGGGCTCGGAATTTTTAAAATATAAGTATTCGAATAGTCGTTTGGTATGTTATTCGAATACATAGTCGAATAATTCGAATAGTCGAATATAGTCGAATAATTCAAATAGTCGAATAGATACTTGAATAGTCGAATAGTCAAATATTTGAATAGTCGAATATTTAGATAGTCGAATATTTAAATAGTCGAATATTCGAATAGTCGTCTATTTAAATATCGAAATACAGTCGTTTAATTATGGTAGAAGTGGTTTAACTGTTTAAACATAATAAAGGAACGGTTTGAAGGTTGGAGACAATGATGTTTCTTGAATGATGAAAGAGTTTTGGACTTCCATTGTCTTTATTTAGTCCTACCGCCCTATACTACTATACTACTATAGTCCTATACTCAGGAAGACGACAGGAGATACATACCAGTTGAAACGTTGTGATTTAAAGCAAATAAAGACAAGGAAGTCCAAAACTCTTTCATTATTCATAATAAAGGAACATTTTTAAGTATTAGTAATTTTTAATATCTAAATTATCGAATAATAATAATGTGCATTTTGTCGAACAAAATAATATGACAAATAAATAATTTTGTTAAATTATTTCAAGATATGAGAACTTAAGAACTCTATAATAAATAAAAAAAACTCATAAACAAAATGATTATTTATTGAACACAATAAACAAATATTCGAATAATCAAATATTTGAATATTCGAATAGTCAAATATTCGAATTTCGAATAGTCGAATATGTATTTAAATAGTCGATTTTTTTAACTAACAAAAAATTCGAATTTAGAATAGTCGAATATTCGAATATTCGAATTATTCGAATAAAATTCCGAGCCCTAATTTCAACTCGAAATTCCTATATTAGAAATGTTAAAAAGAGCGAAATAAAAATTTATTAAAAAGATGGAAAAACTTTCTTACGTGTCGTAGTTATCCCAAGTATTTTTTTTATTACTAAAAAATTCCTGAGTTTCAAAATTTTATTGTTAATTTATTGTATGAATAAGTAAAAAATAAACCTATAAAATACAGCAATAAAAATTAATGTATTTTTACCTATGATACGTAATAAAACCTATAAAAATGACCAAGTTGCATATGAAACAAACCACAACAAAAGTATTGGTAGTTTTCCGTTTATAAAACAAATGGTGCATTTATTTTTGTCGTTTTAAATATTTTGCTGCGCAATTGTTTTATTACTTATGCAAATTATTACATGCATCAAATAATTTATCGAATAAATAATTCATTGAAAAATAGACCAGGGAAAATATTTAACCAAAAAGTATTAGTACCGACATATTGTTACAAAGAATATTTATTACCCTTCCAATCAAAAACTAATGCTAATCTAGAAAAAAAATAAACCAATAATAATTTAATAAAGAACTTGCATACATTCAATCATACACACATATTTGTGTTGCATAAAGAGCTTATCGCAAAGACGGTCGTTATCAGCTTTTTCGCATTAGAAACAAAGCCTTTACAAAATATTAACGCTTGCATAAAACAATAGTGAATAATAGATACCAGAATGTTTTTAATTATTGCTTAAATCGTATTTGGTTTAAATCATTCGAAATTTTCCGCTTAATTTGTATGTATCGGTAGGTATTAAAAGGATTGAATAACCGTATTTTTCCATCACAAATTATTATTTTTATTACTGTTTAATAATTATGAAATCCTTCAAAAACCTAGACAAAACCTTTAGAAAACAAATATAAATGAGTAGGTAATTTAAAAAACAAAGATAAAATATTTATTCTTATCAGTGTTTTTTATCTTTACGTCGCAAAAGTTTACAAATAAAAATTTTTACTTTGCTCGCCCTTTATTTGACCGATAATTTGTTACATACGGTATTACGGTGACTGCCCATTAGAAAATTATTTCGAAAATAAATGACAATTTCTTTTCTCAGAAACGGATATATAGTGCGACCAGTAAAGTCCGCATCATATGGGATTTTTTTTTATTAATAGCTTTATTTAAAATTTGACTTTGGCATCAAGTTCTGCTTCGATCGAGATGAAAATTAAGCAAAAAAATAGTAGTCACGTGATTATCTGTCAAATTTTATTTTTTTTTCAAAAAATAATTCAAAAGTGGGGTTATTTCTGAAAATATCGAAAAAAGTTTTTTTTAATGCAGTTTCTAGTACTCATGCAAAATTTCAGCTGCATAAGATAATTTTGATTTTTTACCCACCACTAAAATTTATTTTCCACTTAATGAACACTTTATTGATGACACTGTGTTCTTTTTTGTCTTAATATTAAGGTGTATTACTTTCAGACACAAACTACGTTTTCAAAAATATTTATTTTATGAAGTTACCTTAAACAGGGCGAAAAACAAATAAACTTTGCACCACATGCGACCAAATTTTAATAGCCCAATTTTGATTTTGTAGAAAAACACACATTTAATACGGCGCAACTTTAAAGAAAATGTATCTGAAATAAAGCATTGTGAAAACTAAGAAGTTTTATGTAGGTTACGTTGAGTCTTATTTTGCAAAAGTGGTGCAATTTAAAAAATATGGGTAAAATATTAAAATTATTTTAGGCAGCCGAAATTTTGCATGTTGGCAAGAAACTGCATTTAAAAAAACTTTTTCTAATAACTTTTTCGATACTTTCAGAAATAACCCCATCTTTGAATTATTTTCTGAAAAAAATTAAAATGCGAATTACGTGACTACTATTTTTTTGCTTAATTTTTATCTCGATCGAAGCAGAAATTGATGCCAAAGTCAAATTTCTAATAAAGCTATTAATAAAAAGAAAATCCCATATGATGCTGACTTTACTGGTCACACTGTATAAAGTAGGAAACAAAAAGTTTTATTAAAAGTTATTGAAAATGAAGAAAGGACCACAAAAAAATATATTATACAGAGTGTTCCATTTAAAATAAGCAAGTTTGAGACAACTTCCGGTATAACCGGAAGTTAAATATTATGGTCGCTGTAATTTTATTTGAAGAAAGCGTATCCGAAAACTAGGATTCAAACAGCATTACTTTCCGAAATATTCTAATGTACAGTCACTGTGGGACACCCTCAGGGTTGGGCAAAATTTGATTTTTATTAATAATATATAATAAATTTTTTGATTTTTTTGATTTTTTTAATTTTTTTCATTTTTTTCATTTTTATTGATTTTTTTTATTGATTTTATTAAACATTTTTCTCTCTTTCTAATTTAATACTGTCTAACAATATAGTAGATCTAAATTCTATATACCCAAAATATTGTCAGAACGCGCTTCTAAAGTTTATATTATGTATTATATAGGTACACCTACTAATTTTTTATTTCTTAAAAGCGCGAGTTCTATAAATACTTATACTGTTGATTTTTGAAAATATTTTTTTAATATGTTATATTGTTCATTGTTCTGAATTAAAAATAAATAGGATCATTAAATCATGATTTAAAAAAAAATAAGTGATAAGTACCTAAGTGATTTAAATCATGATTTTTTTTTAAATCAAGTGATTTAAATCATGATTTAAATCGTGATTTAAATCACTTGATTTAAATCAGCCCAACCCTGGACACCCTGTATATTATTCTGTACCTACGTCTGGTCTGTACTGTCTACAGGGAAAAAGTATACTTCAGGTGACGTTGTGTTTTCAAAAATAGGTAAATTGCTCGTAAACAGTGGACATGCATAAATTGTAGACAGTTTGGCTCAGCTTTTGACTGAATATCTGGCGTGTGATTCATTTAAATTTGCTGTTTTCGTTTTGTTTTTATGTCTTATGACGTAGAATGTATTTTAGTCCGTAGAACTATAACTAAACACAATAATTTTAACAACAATTATATTCTTGCTTTTAGCCTTCATACAGAAGTCAACAACTATCGACCAATATCATTACTAAGCACTTTCAGTAAAATATTGGAAAAAGTTATCAAGGAAAGACTGACAAAATTCACAGATTCAAACTTCAAATTTGATCAGAATCAATATGGCTTCCAGAAAAAAGCAGTACCCTGGGAGCGACAGTTGATCTTCTTGAATGCATATCCGCTGAGTTGGACAGGGACAACTATGTTGTGTCTGTGTTTGTTGATCTACAGAAGGCCTTCGACTGTAGACATTCCACTACTTATACAAAAAGCAAAAAGTATAGAAAATGGGTTTCGTGGAAAGTGTCACAAGCTGCTAGAAACATAGTCAACAGGAAGAGAGCAATGTACGGAAATAAATGGCAAAATTAGTACAAATACAGAAGTTAGTGTAGGAATCGCCCAAGGTTCGGCCCTGGGACCTTTACAGTACCTATCTGCTATTATCTACAAAGCTTAAAATATGTCGGATTAAAAGCAAGATTGATTGATTTATTCTGGAAAAAGCAAAAATGAACTGGAAGAAATGGTTAATGGTGATTTGAATAAATATTTTGATTAAGTATTAACACCGAAAAGACTGTTTATATAGTTTTGCAACAACGTGGAAAAAAATACCTAAATCCAGTGATTAAACTAAATAATGCTGTTCTGGAAAGAGTCCAGAAATACAAATACTCAGGCTTAACAATATCAGCCAAACTAACATGGTCCCCACATGTAAATAACATTATTGAAAAAGTAGCCCCAATGTTGGGAGCAATTAAATGGTGTAATTATATGCTAAATACAAACTTAAAATATATGTTATATAACAGCTTCATTGAGCCACATAATATGAGATACTTGTTACCCTCTTATGGAAATGCCAGTGTAAGTGACTTAAACAAAATTCAAAGACTACAAAATCAATCAATAAAAACAATATTATGTCTTAGCTATAAAACACCAAATGGAACTCTTTATAGATACTTAGTATCCTTTCTTAAAGTTGGAGTGTCTTAAAATGTTTGAACAGGCGAATCTAATGCAATACTCAAACAAAACAAAGACTATCACAATTATAACCTAAGGACAAAAAAATTAAAGAATAACTTTTCTAGGACAAAGAAATCGCAGGATTCCCTAATCCGTAGAAGTGTACAAACATATAATACTATACCAGAAACTATTTTCATTGGAAGAGAGAAGGAAGTGTATCATAATCTCAAAAACGTTTTGAAAAACAGGGACTGAAATAATTTTGAAACTACTGTTATAGAATAAATTTATTATTTATTTTTCTGTTACCTGTTATATATTATTCACTAAGGCCCCGGTGCCAGTTTGTAACTGATTTGAGGTTTGTAATAAATTGATAAAAAAAATTTCGTTGAAAAGGAAAAAGAAATAGTTAGGTTTGTTCGTAGGGTAACTTCTACGTAATTTATCAAAGAAATGAAGTCGACTCAAAATCGTTAGTGTAGCCGTCGATCCAATCTTTCTTATTCTATTTCTAATTCTTATTATCCCATGTAAAACATTTATTTGTATCTATTGGGTATTAAAAGTGTCTATTTTAAGCAGACCTAAAATACTGCGAATAGATTAAAAAAATCATTTAAACAATTAAAAATAGGAAATAGTTTATTTATATTAAGTATAGAATTTTGTACTTTATTAAGTTAAACTTGGACGAATTACAGCAGATTTACCATTTAATCGTAATTATTACTGGTGGTTGAATTGAGGTATGTATCACAGACATATTTAATTTCTAAGAATTGGAGACAATATATTTAAGGGAAGAAAATTTTACATGGGATTTCCCATGTCTAGTCAGGCGGGTGCGAGTTTGTTCGGCATTAGTCAATTTTTATTATTTTTAAACCATTCCCATTCCAAATTACATTCAATTAACGTCGCAAATGACTTCTGAAAAGACTGCGTTAATTTTTCTCGGCAAATTAAGGTCGCTGTCTTATTAGTATTGGATTACCGAACAATTTTCTTGGAAACTAATTAAATAGTGTTTCACAGTGTTGATGCTGTTTCAACGTACTTATAATCAACTGATTTGGCCAATGTGCAGCTGTGTGTCCTATTTTTGTGACGTTTCGCGTGTTTTTAACCAATTTTTCTATAATTATGATCGCTCTTAAAACGTCTACCTATGTTTTTTAAAAGTCGCTGTTCGTGCTCTCAGCGTCGTCGCTTCCCATCAGCATCTACTCTGCTATTTAGCAGACTTTTACTTTTAGCAACCAATACACATATTAATTAACCTAGATAATATGCGATAGATATGACAGATGTCTAATGAAAATGTTTTAAGAACGTTTAAAAGTATCGTTAATAGAATGGTGTCAAATTTATGGGCACAGTTTTAAAAAATATAATTTTCAGAACCTTCTCCTATGATAATAAAAAAAACAATAAGAAACAAGAGACAAGGTTTTTGTTTCCTTTAGTTTCGCCAGAACCATCCTCAGACACGTTTAGCCGTATCAAGGCTCATCAATGTGGCTAGGATCTGGCGAAAGAAATATAAGAAATAAGTTGTCATTGATGGTAAACAGATTTGTGAAATACCTAAGAAGAAACCAGCCCATACCAGATGCGAATGCTAACGCATTTCTATAAATCTCATCTTACTGACGATCTATACAAAATCAACATCCCAATAAGGTCATTTATGAGCTCTACGAATTCATTCACCAATTTACTGGTCAGATAATATATGTACCTACTAGACCTTATTTAATCATACTGCCACTGAGTAAAGACACATAATTGGTGCAAAATGACACAAGAAATGTAATGTAGTTAATAAAAAAAACATAAGTATACAGTGACCGGCAGAAAGTGCGCAGCATATGGGAAAGTTTTTTATCTTTAAGTTTAGAAAATTAATTTTATTTTGGATAGGTTCTGCATGTTCTCAAACCAAAATAACACCCATTAAATCCGGTAAAAGTCTTATGGTATACGAGGTAGGATCAAAAATATGAAATTCCACTAAGAGTAAAGTACCTCCATCTTTCATTTTAGAATATTTTTTTACTAAGAATTGTTGTTTTAATTTCAAAGTTATATCCAAATTCCAAGTTTCGCTTATTTTGAACAAAAAAATGGATTTAATCGTATTTTCTGAATAACCCTGTATAAAAAATAAATGGCAACCGAATAGTACGAAAATAAGATTTTCTGCAGACTTTGTTAGAGATAATCGTCGATCATAAGTCCGATTAGTTTGTTTTTATAATATTATGACTTTTTAAAATAAAAACATAAAAATATTAAATATTTTTGCTGCACACCGTATTTTATTTTCTGAGGGAACAAGTTAATTTCATCTAACTGATATTTTTTGATTTATATTGACTTAAAGCATCTCCTAAATAGTTTTTTATACATTGAAGTATGCATAGAAAGGTTCCTTTTAATTTATAAAGAAAAAAATTTTATTTAAAAATATATTTTCCTCCTTATTTTGCGTGACGAATAAAATCCGTTCAAAATGTATTTTAATTTAAATTTCTTTCTTTATAAATCAAAAGGAAACTTTCTATGCATACTTCAATGTATAAAAAACTATTTAGGAGATGCTTTAAGTCAATGTAAATCAAAAAAGATCAGTTAGATGAAATTAACTTGTTCCCTCAGAAAATAAAATACGGTGTGCAGCAAAAATAATTAATATTTTTATGTTTTTATTTTAAAAAGCCATAATATTATGATAATAAACTAATCGGACTTATGATCGACGGTTATCTCTAACAAAGTCTGCAAAAAATCTTATTTTCGTACTATTCGGGTGACATTTATTTTTTATACAGTGTTATTCAGAAAATACGATTAAATCCATTTTTTGTTCAAGATAAGAGAAAATTTGGAATTTGGGTATAACTTTGAAATTAAAACAACAATTCTTGGTAAAAAAATATTCTAAAATGTAAGCGGAATTTCAAATTTTTTATCCTACCTCGCATACCATCATACTTTTACCGGATTTAATGGGTGTTATTTTGGTTTGAGAACATGCAGAACCTATCTAAAATAAAATTAATTTTCTGAACTTAAAGATAAAAAAAACTTTCCCATATGCTGCGCACTTTCTGCCGGTCACTGTATAAGTAACTTACTTCTAGATATAACCCGAATAAATTAAACCTATTAGTCCTTACAGAATGTCGTTCTCAATCATTTAATATGAATTTTAAGAACAGCAATTAGTGTAAAAAATTTGAAATAGGTCTGGCCAAAATTCTACGTTGTACGTTAGTTCTACTATTTATAAAAATGATTTGTAATTTTTAGAAGGGACCTGTCAATCATAATTTGTGTCGCCAACACGTAACGCTCGAGTTCGTCAACCTCGAAGCTTTTCGTTTGTGTGTATTAAATAATTTGTTTCTTGGGTCAAGGAAAAACCGATTTTGTAATTTTTGATTTACCAAATTTATGATTATTTATAATTTGGCTATACACGATAATATAATAATTATAATAGGTTCCCCATAGGCCCGGCCTAGGGTCCCACTTTCAGAGGGGCCCCGCGCACAGCCTGAACGACACTATACTTATTTATATAGTTCAAGACAGCAAGCATACTTTATTTGCCAAACTTAGATGCTTAAAAGTAACTTTGATAGGAGACGTTTTTGAATCCGCAAACCACAGCCACATTTTTTTTTATGGTTACTCTCTCCCTCCCTACTTGCTATCTTAATCTTATGAGGTTTGCCAAAAAAATACTTAGGCCTAAAATTAAAAAGTATAGGTAAAAAGGCTATTCGTGTAGCAACAACGTTTTAATGAAAGGAAAATTGCAAAATTTTGGTAAAAGTCGAAATGGAGTTACACTCTCCCACTATTTTTGCTTTTAAAAGACAAGAGGAAACGACCTGGGG
The DNA here is from genome assembly GCA_963969555.1 of Polydrusus pterygomalis. Classification (NCBI taxonomy): domain Eukaryota; kingdom Metazoa; phylum Arthropoda; class Insecta; order Coleoptera; family Curculionidae; genus Polydrusus; species Polydrusus pterygomalis. Next base: position 12,464,544 of record OZ018379.1, read on the forward strand.
TTTTTGCCATTCTCTTTACTAACCAGTGGCGGCTTGTGACTAGCGAGTCAGGGGGGGCGCTGGCTTTAAATAAAAAAAATTTTAAATGTCTATTATTTTCAAAAGTACGTGTCTGTTTTTTCTAACTTTCCGTTGTGAATTTTAATTTCATCAGCATAACCACTACTTAAACAAGTTAAAATATTAGTCCTAACATCTCAAAACTTACCACATTATGACGATGTTTTGCACTATTTTCATGTTTTTTTATTTTCTCTAAAAGATGTTTTAAGTCCTGCACCCCATTTATAGTCCAATTATCATCCCCGTCAAAAAGAAGACACACGAAACAAAAAAAAAAATTTTGTCCTCACAACCGCATACCTATTCAGGATTTTTTTATTATATATTTCTTTGTCAAACTTACGCGTAAACTGTGCCTTACTTTTACATTTTGATTGCACTTGTAGGTACTATGTTCAATTCCTAGTGGCCGCCCTGCATTTTTTAAATCAAGTTTTTCACTTAAGCTCAGAGAACTAAACACAAGCTTCTGTAAATCACTGACCTTCATATTACACGACATTTTCCAACTTTATAACGTAACCAATAAATCAAATCAAAACAAATAAACAAAACATTAGCGGCATCGACAAGTCGCCTCGTCAGAGCAAATAATATATCGATTATTCTACCGTGGCATCGCGAACAGCTGTTGTTGGGCGCGAAAAATTGGAGCTCGTCCGTGGCCGCTCGTTGTGCGATGTGTAGGTGACGTCACGCCTTTGTCGTCATGGCAACTCATCGAGAAGCCACGTTGAATCGGGACGGATAATCGGTCGCCCCCGCCCGCCCGCGCTTAGTATAACATTGAGAGCGCGGAACTCGCTTGTCTATGAGTATAACCTGCCCGTTGGAATAGGTCTATGTTTGGTTTATGCCCGCGCTTAGTATAACCTACCAGCTGGAATTGGGCTATGTTTGGTTTGAATTATTTTAATGGATTGCTTACATAGATTGCTTTATTGGTTATTTGAGTAAAGTATTTTTGGATTCTGTTTGAAATAATTGCAGGGAGGGCGGCGCCCCAGAGCCCTTCATTAACGAGCCGCCACTGTTACTAACTAGTTACTTAGCTAAAAAATTGAATTAAAATAGTGGAATAGTGGCATTACATTTTTTTATCGCTAGAAATGTATTTTTTTAAAAGTGCCCTCTTTTATTAACCGCAGAAATTAATATTAATAATATTTATTTAAACATTTAATCAGGATAAAAAGTTCTTCAAAATAATCCATAGTGTGTTAAATTCGGTTAACGTAGACCGAAGTTACAGCCTTTTAAGTATTTTTAATTGTTACTCTAACTTAATTGAAGGTATTAAAAATAATAAAGGACTACGCCCCGCCCCCAAGCGTAACAATTGAAAACTAAAAAAATATTTCCAATGATTTTTTTGGTCATATTTCATAATAAATGTTGTACCCAAAAGTCGTATGGCATGAATGGTTTTGGAGATAGCGCCACTTTTTTTTTAAACATCATTAGGTACATCGGTTTTTTTCTATACTTTTCGTCGGTGCGTGTTACTTCCACACAACCGAAAACATTTAATAGGACAATCGATTTTGGGGTTGGCAACCTCCAAAAATGTTCACACGCAACTTGGCCATGTTATTTAGAATAAATAACCTTAAGAGCAATCTATACGTGTCCCAAAATAAAAATCGGCATGCGTTTTGCTGGCTTACTAAAGACGATTGACTTAACTTGTATTTGCGCACGAGATAAGCTGTACGAATGTAAATGTAAATATCTGTAGTCCAAGATTACGGACTGTTATGGAGTACCTGCTCGACTCTTCATGTTCGTCCCGGCCTTCAGCGACAGCCAATGAGATGTAAGTTACGCGTATCATAGCAAACGACAATGCTACCTCTCCCACTGAACGATTTTAAAAGCTAGGAATCAAAACCAATACGGTCAGCTGATAATAAGGATTCTTAAGCAAGAAAATTAGAAAATAATTTAATAAGATTTTAAAACCTGAAACCTTGCGGTAAGGTCAAAATAAATTTAGTGAAAGAGATCATTATAGTGGCCAGCTAACTCTTAAACAAACCGCATCCATTTCAGTTATGCTTCTCGGCACCTAGCTAGTATAAATAGAGCTGTACTTTGCTTATAAAGTATTCACCTGAAGACGACTGGAGACACTTACCAGTTGAAACGTTGTGATTTAAAACGAATAAAGGCAATGCATGTCCAAAACTCTTATATCATTAAAGAAGCATCATTGTCAAACTTTCAAAAGACAGAAAAAGAAAAGCATAAAGTCTCTCCACAATTTTTTATTAGAATAGCTAGGCGAACCTAGAAAAATTCATAATAATTCAATTCGACATGTTCTTTTTTCTATTCATTTAACTCCAATTTGAGTATGGACTACTTCCTCAAAATTTAAAAAGACAGTTAAACAAATATTTTATTTTAAACAGTATTTGGACGCTGTCAAGTCAAGATAATTATAATGCATTAGTTAGTCACAACAGGAAGCGTTTGTTGTCCTCTTCTATATCCCCTTTTTCGGGGTTACTGTTTTACTTAGAAATTTAAGCTGGATTGATTGCTATTATTTAATCTTAGTGCGCTCCATTTTCCAAGCAATTTATCCTTAAATTTTTTCTTTGAAATGGGTTTCGTGTTCCCTAAGTAAAGGTAAATATTGAAAGTAAATAGAAAAATATTTGGAATGAACTTTTAGCCTTGATAGCCATATTTTCATGACGCACGTTAAGGTAGTTTTCCCTTTATTTTTCTAAAAAAGCCATCTTAACGAACAAACGATCGTTATTTCTTATTTCTAAACCAAAGAGCCATGCCGTTAAAGTAGATACCATTTATTTATTTTGTTTTGATCTCAGGCTTTTTATAAACCCCATTTCACTAAAAAATATAGGTTATATCTTTTTATTAGGCTTCATTAGTGTTTCTTGTGCCTCTCCCAAAGCATAGCAATAACCTTCGAGTAATAGAAACATTAATTAAAAGGAGTATTTTATCAAGATACAGGACAGAGGACAGAGCAGACTTTTAAATTATTATACAAAAAACTATGGTTATATTTTTTAATACCTATTATTTTCTCTTTTAAAAAGAATGTCAATCATAACCGGCGGATACAAAAATAGAAATCTTTTTATTTGACCATAATATGCAAATTGTTCGTCATTTTTTAAAAACTGTTGCTAATAATTCATCCTGACCTTGTACGGATATTGTTTATTTTATTATTTATTTATAAAATAAGTACCTACACACGAATGTAATAAAAGTACCTAAGTATGTTCCATTAATTCGCGATCGTACTCTCATATAACCATTACCGAAATCGTCGACAAGAAGGCAAAAATTTACAACGTTAAGTGTTTTATGTGACGAGAAGCGACGTCGTCGTCGTGACGCCAATATATATACAGTTTTCATAAAATACACGTCCTTAAGAAAAAAGCGGTAGAAAAATTCTAAAATCTGATTAGATACTTCCATAACTCAGCAAGAATAGAAGTTTGAAATTGATGAGTAGTAAATGTCTTGGTCTCGTTGACCAATGATATTATGTGCAATTTATTTATCGATTCCATTTGGCTCGAGATCGAGATTTCAGTATACACATACAAGTATCAACCGTGGATACTAATTTATATAATCTAACACGTGTCGTCTCTTTTATGTGTAATTATTTCAATAATTGCTTTATTTTTCTGGCGATGCCTTATTTAGGATGAAGTAATTCTTGTCTGGTTACTGATTGATTATACTAATTCGCGCCTATTTTAAAAAAAATAATATACAGGATATACAGTGTGTGTATAAAGTCTGGAAACGGCTTAATAACATCACAATTTACTGGCCGATTTAAACCAAATTTGGTACAGTTGTGTAAGAGGATCTAACGCACCGAATATATATATAATATTGGCGTTGTTGAGAGCTTTTTAGTTTGTCTGGAATTCGAACGAATTTTATATTTTTAAATATAACACCCAGTATATTTTTACATTTTTAAATTCCGCATAAAATTGTAATTATTTTTTATTAAATGCGTTATTAGTCTATACTTCATAGTTTCCGAGATATTGACTCTCGAAAAGTGACATTTTTGAACTTTGACAGCTTATAACTTTCTGACAGTACGTCTTAGAGCAAAACGGCTTACATGTCCCTATCTTCAATTTTTATTATCTTCCCAACAAAATCAACTTCCGGTTAAATCGGATGTAACTCGAAAGCAGGAAATATAGTTGTTCCGGTTTAACTGGAAGTTGATTTTGTTGGGAAGATAATAAAAATTGAAGATAGGGACATGTAAGCCGTTTTGCTCTAAGACGTACTGTCAGAAAGTCATAAGCTGTCAAAGTTCAAAAATGTCACTTTTCGAGAGTCAATATCTCGGAAACTATGAAGTATATACTAATAATGCATTTAATAAAAAATAATTATAATTTTATGTGGAATTTAAAAATGTAAAAATATACTGGGTGTTATATTTAAAAATATAAAATTCGTTCGAATTCCAGACAAACTAAAAAGCTGGCCACAACGCCAATATCGTCATTCGGTGCGTTAGATCCTCTTACACAACTGTGCCAAATTTGGTTTAAATCGGCCGGTAAATTGTGATGTTATTAAGCCGTTTCCAGACTTTATACACACACTGTATATACCTATACAGTGTGGTTGTTTGAGAGTGCAAAATATGGGCATTTTTTTATTACCGATTTCTCAGAAAATTTTATTCTTGATAAAAGTTGGTGCATATTCAATAATCATATTAGGTGCACTTGGAATGGTTGCAAGTCAAACGGCGTACAGGGTAGGCCAAAAATTATAAAACTTGTACAAAAATAAAGTATCCCTATTTCAGAAAAAAAATCAGCAAAATGTTATCAAGAAAAGTTGTTTAGAATTAAAAGTTATGCGTAGATTCAAAAACATGACCACCCAAAATAAAAAAAATATATTTTTTTAAAAAACATTAATAATTATCAAAAAAAAAATTGTTTCTATTCATCATAAAGGCCTTCATAAATTAATTAAAATCAAATTAATTTTACATATCTTTGTTCAAATTCAAGCATATTTGTAAAATATACTTGAGTTTTTAATTTATTAAGGAATCACAAACTTCCTGTTTGTTGCAACGATATTAAACACGACTTTAAAATATCCTAATAATTCTTTTTAATAAGATAAAATATTAGTTATGATAATGCAAATTAAAAAACTCTAATTTAAAGTGCAAAATTTTTATTTTAATTTTAAATATGTATTCAAAAACTTTATTCTTGTTCAAGTTTTATATTTTTTGGCCTACCCCGTATGCCATTTGACTTGCAACCATTCCAAGTGCACCCAATATGATTATCGAACATGCACCAACTTTTATCAAGAATAAAATTATCTGAGAAATCGGTAATAAAAAAATGCCCATATGTTGCACACTAAACAACCACATTGTATATTATTATAGTAAAAATATGCTATGATGTTATATCTAGGGTAACAAAAAGATATAACAATGGCAACCCTGTATAGTCGTAAATAGGCCTTTTATTATTCTGTTTCTTCTACGAGAAATACCTACAATAGGGAGTGGTACACGCACGCAACCCCTAAAATTAAACATGCAAATAGCCCTCGACTTCCTCTATGACATAATCCATTTACATTTTACATAAACTCGTGTTTTGCTACGCAGTAGTGTCCGAAAAATTCTCCCCATGCAATGCCGAACATCTCTTTTGTAAATCAGGTTTTATCAGAGGAGTGCTTGGGAGAACCTCCCGGGCTGTGCTGTGCTGTGGATGTGTAACTCGGGGTCGGATAGAAATAGATCAGGGGCGGAAATAAATGTAAAAGAAAATGAGCGATAACATTGCTAAAATTAGAATAGTAATGTTTCGTGTTCTACATTCTAGATTTAGATAATTATGTTTATAGGAAAAAAATATATAAAGGGAAAAATTTAACAAATTACAAGACACTGTTCGTCCTAGGTTCACCTACCCTTTTCATCCTGTCTATACAGAGTAGACAAAAAACCTTATTTCATGAAGAAAATTTTAAATAGAACAACTATTCTGTTATATTGTTATGTTTACAATAGATTTAATAATTTAATTAAATCATTATTTGCATTGTCGTTTGCTGTTACGCCACTGGAACCCATAATTCCATCGATTTTTGGGACACGTGGCAATGTGTTTTGGCAGTTTCGCCCTACTGGCCCTGATCCCGAGGACCTTGAAACGGGACAAAGGAAAAGGGGGGAAAGGCAGTTGGGGCAAATATTCGGAAATCCAAAGGGCCGTTAAATTCCACGAAAATGCGGATCAAAACAAAGAAAATTACGTTTTAGCAGAAAATGCTTTTGCAGATATTTACTTCGAGATGAAAAATACTAAACTGCTCGTCAAAAAAATTACACCGGTATTTCTACAGTATGAAGTCTTAATTAGGGCTGTGTGATTACCGAAAAAGATAACCGATTTTCGATTATTTCATATTAATTGATTTATCAAAAATAATTGATTAATCGAAAATAGTTAGTTATATTCGATTAATCGAAAATAATCGATTAATCAAATATCAAAAATAATTCATTAATCGAAAATAACCGATTAATTGAAAATAATCGAATAATCGAAAATAATAGATTATTTCTGATTAATCGAAAATAATAATCGATTAACCGAGAATAATCGATTAGGTAATCGAAAATAATCGATTGATTTAATCAAAATAAATTAAAAAGTCCATTCAAATAGCGCACAGATTGAAACTTTGTCAAATTATTTCGTTGATTGTCTTGCAATAATATGCTATAATATTTTTTAAACCGATTTTCATTGTAATAGGGTTGCTAATAAATATATAGAGACTTACAGCAATAATAAGTAACTAGCAACTTCAATCATCCAAAAACATACCTATATTTTCGAATAATCAAAAAATAGTTTTTTGGTCAATTGATTAATCGAAGAATCGATTAATCAAAACATCGTAATTTTTTTTCGAATACCCAATTAATCGATTAATCGAAAAATATTTTTTTTGGTTAATCGATTAATTAAAAAATCATTTTTTTTTTCGATTTTGATTTGATTTTTGATTAATCGAAAAATCTTTTGTTTTCGATTACTTTAATCGATTAATCAAAAAATCGTAAGATTATTTTTTTTTTCGAATAATCGAATAAGTAATGAAAAAAAATGTTTATTTCGATTAATCAAAATATCGTTTTTTTTTTTTTATTAAGTAATCGAAAAATAGTTTTTATGACAGAAAGTTTTCAAAAAAATTTGGACAGTTTATCGTATTAGTTTTAATATTTTATATATCTATAAGCAAAACCTACTAATAGTTGTAAAGAAATAAACATAGAAAACATAAATATACTTAATAAGTACGTATTAATTACATCTGCTTTGGATACTTTTTTTTATTGTTTTTAAATCCACCCAAACTTTGAGCAATTTAAAAGTCATTATTCTTTTCATGGCCCGTCACGAAATCAAAAATTACCCAGCGTGAGTCGAAAAAGGCGTTTTAGAATTCACAGTACCATGCAGTGGTTTAAAATGTAATTAGCGAGTAAAATAACCGAAAATATTTCTTCTTTACATACCATTTATTTTTCAGTTTTTATTTTTTCCATGCTCAGGAAGTAACATTTTGTTTTTCTTTCACAACTAATCCTTTGCATTACCGAAGTACATATATCACAGCCAAAAATGGAGAATCCCATGGTACAGTGCTAGGATTGCCTTAAAAAAATAGGTACATACATTGTATTCAATGGAGACGTACACAATATGACCGTCAAATACATTCCCATTAGACAGTATAATTCAACAGCTGATGTAGTACCGTGCGAGCAAAAATTATTTGCATCAAAGAGGGCCTTGCATCTAAGGACGTAGAGCTTAATACCTGTTGGGTGTCAGTAACTACCTGAATTAACAATCAATCCGTTAGTCCGTCATCTTTGACAGGTAATTTGATTCATCGCTAATTTTTCCAATTTCTTGAACAATTCACACAATGGGCTTTACAGAACAGCACAAAACATTCATGGTTGAAGCGTATTTTCCAAACGGGGTTAGAGTAAATGGTGAGTGGCAATACACTCTGGGTTTGTGCATGGACGATTTTCACGAACATTTTCCTAACGTTGCTCTTATTGTTGGGGATTTTTATCATTGCTTGAAAAGAACCGTGGCTGTGTTTAGGGAAACAGGAAACAGGTTCTATAGAACACAAAAAAGGAGCAAGAAGACCATCTGTAAGAATAGAAGAACTTGTTGCAAACGTTCGTGAAATAATGCAAAATACGCCTACAAATTGTTTAAGACGACTGTCCCAAGAAGTGGGAAGATCTTATGGAACATGCAGGACTATTCTTAAGAAGCAGCTAAATTTATTTCCTTATGAAGTGCAAGTATTCCAAGAAATACAAGCCACAGATTTTGAAAGATGCAGGAATCACTCTCAATGGTTTACCCAAAATTTATTGGAAAGAAATGATTTACTAGACCTCACATTTTTTTCGGATGAAGCCTGGTTCCACCTCTCCGGTTATGTGAATTCTCAGAATACATGTAATTATTTTTCTTTTTCTTTCTATATATTCTTACTTTGTTAATTTTGTAAACAACAAAAATAAATTTGTATTTGTCTACTTATTTTATTACTCACTAGCGTGTACCCGGCATGCGTTGCAACCCGCTGGTATAAATACAAACCCGATATATTAGTACCCGGCATGCCACTTTCTGAAATTGCACCCGTGCGAAGCCGGGGCGGGTCGCTAGTTATACATAAAAACCTTCCCCTTGAATCACTCTATCTATTTAAAAAAACCGCTTCAAAATCCGTTGCGTAGTTTTAAAGATTTAAGCATATAAGATAGGTAGAGACGGACAGACAGCGACAGCGACTTTGTTTTATACTATGTTAAGAAGATTAGTTTGGCATATCATGTAATAATATAAATTTGACAAAATTTTAACCTAGATTTGGTTAGATATATCGTCCCCATATCATTGTGATCTAAACCAAGCCCTACATTTTTTAATCCAAGCGCTCTTTGATGCAAATAATTTTTGCTCGCACGGTACTAGCGCATAATTTGCACTGCGTTGGAATTACCTCTCGTGTATACCGACATTTTTAATGTTTGTACTGTTTTGAATCGAAGTCCGAAAGATAATATTTAACCACTGTGTATGCGATAACACAAAGGAAAAAGAAAATAAATTAAAAAACAAACACGTAAAAACAAGACCCAGTTTTACATCGGCTCCGTGTTTACGGTCCTGAAAGCTACCAAACAATGACATCACTGCTAAAATAGCAGGAGCTTTTGCACGATTCTTTTATTAATGTTCGTGACATTGATATGAATGATTAAAAGATTAAAAAAAACTAATTTCATGGAGCCTTTGGTGTTCGACATTGAATTGTCATCGTCTGGTATAAAGAAATTTGGCATCAAGTTCTGCCTCGATCAAGATGAAAATTAAGCAAAAAAAGTTATTAGAAAAAGTTTTTTAAATGCAGTTTCTTGCCCACATGCAAAATTTCAGCTGCATAAGATAATTTTGATTTTTTACCTATATTTTGTAAATTGCACCACTTTTGCAAAATAAGACTCAACGCAACCTACATAAAACTTCTTAGTTTTGACAAGGCTTTATTTCAGATACATTTTCTTTAAAGTAGCGCCATATTAATTGTGTCTTTTTCTACAAAATCAAAATTGGGCTATTAAAATTTGGGCACATGTGATGCAAAAGTTTATTTGTTTTTGACCCTGTATAAGGTAACTTCATAAAATAAGTATTTTTGAAAACGTAGTTTGTGTCTGAAAGTAATACACCTTAATATTAGGACAAAAAAGAACACAGTGTCATCAGTAAAGTGTTCATTAAGTGGAAAATAAATTTTAGTTTATCTTAACGGAAAGTGTATCTATTTTCAACGATTTAATTTAAAACCCCTTTACTTTATTTTTTATTTTTTTTACTTTCAGGCACAAACTACGTTTTCAAAAATGCTTATTTTATGAAGTTACCTTATACGGGGTCAAAAACAATTAAACTTTGCATCACATGCGACCAAATTTTAATAACCCAATTTTGATTTTGTAGAAAAACACAAATTTAATGTGGCGCTGCTTTAAAGAAAATGTGTCTAAAATAAAGCCCTGTCAAAACTAAGAAGTTTTATGTAGGTTTTGTTGGTTCTTATTTTGCAAAAGTGGTGCAATTTACAAAATATAGGTAAAAAATCAAAATTATCTTATGCAGCTGAAATTTTCCATGTGGGCTAGAAACTGAAGGTTTATTAAGTTATTTCATCGCCTGGATGTCATATTATAATATGTGGCATATCTGTAGCAAAATCACATGTTTTACTATGCTTTATAGACCTCATAGTTTATCGGAATGAAACAAAAATAAAATATACGCAATTACAAAAATTAACCCGATGCGCGATGTAGCGGTAGCGCGGTCTTCTTTATTAGTCGCAATATTAAGACACCAGATCCTATAGAGGCAAACAAATCATAAATTCATTAAGAAAAAATCAAGTTTATTCCTACTTACTCTAGATCCCATTCTGATCAGTCATGACATCATTAATTTAATTCTTATCTTTTTATAGCATCGAACAAATCAGTTAAGCAACGCTAAACAAGGCCTTTGAACTTTATTTTTGTTCATAGTTAATTTTGATTCTATTTTTAAGCGTTGCAAATATCATTCGAATCGTTTAATTTAATGTATTATTTCACGGGTGGTTTGCAGTTTTATCGTGGTTATTGTGGTATTTACGTACTTGTAGTAAAATTATTGATGACTTATATTTACTTAAAAGTTGCACATGCCCAGTGTATAGTGTATGTCCATTGTCAGGGCCCGCTCTAGGGGGGGGGGGGGGGCAACCTGGGCCCCTGCCCAGGGCGGCAAGTTGGGAGAGCGGCAGTGGCGGTTTCTCCACAGGAGCACGTGCATCCTCATACTCCATAAAGAATTACCCCATAAAGAAAAATAATGTTCATTTAAATTTAACTTCTTATAATATGATACCGTAATATAAGTTAGAACCATCCTATTTTAACGTACCGTTAAACAATGGAACGAAATGTGGTGTAATAGAGCTCTCGCCAAGCCGGTTGTCAACTAAAGTAAAATCAAAACAATTTCCGTTGCACGTCATACCTTCGAGTATCAGTAAATTTTCAAAAACACTTCCTTTAAGCGGCTTAGTATCAAAAAATAATACATTAAGTTTCTTTTACATTCAATATCGCATGAAATTTATATATTTTTTGCCCAAATTTAATTTTCTTATGTTTCCTGACCGATTTCCAATTATCAACTGATTGATGACGTGCAACGGAAATTGTTTTGATTTAGGTATGTGCATCTTGTACTTTTTAGTAGGTGTGGTGGGGGAAAGCGCGATTCTAATAGGAAAACTCGCTCAATTTAAATGTGCGCTGTTGAGTTCATTGCGTGTTAATTGCTGTATGAATTTATTATTTAGAGTTTTCCTTGATATTTTTGTTATTATTTTGGGGCAGTAAAGACTTATTTAAAAATGATCAGTTTTAATGCCATAAGGACTATGAATGTGAAATATTTTTTGAAAAACAATTTTAGCTCGTTAAGTATTGAGCAAAAAATTGAAATTAAAATTGAGGGAAGACCTAAACCCGAAATTAACTTGACACGGATCACAAAGTGTAGATTTAGGGACTTTATTGTTATTGATAAGGTTGCTGCAAATAAAAAGAGAAGATTGGACTTTACTTTTAAACAATGTATCCACTACCTAATGAAAAATAAATTGGCCTTTTTTATTTTTTTTTATCTTATTTCATTTTCAATAAAATAAGTAGGTACCTAATCGTAAATTTTTAAAATATTTAGTAAAAATTATTGGCCAAATTTGGACGTGGTCTTAAAAAATTTTCGCCTGCGGCGCATTTCGCATTCGACGGGCTTTTGCACCCCCAAGTTGACAATTCACGAACCGCTACTGGAAAAAGGCGGCAATTTTTTATTTTGCCCAGGGCGGCGTTATTGCTAGAGCTAGTGGCGTGACCAACACCCCCGCAGACCCCGCACCACGGGGGGGGGGCCACACCGACGGCCGCTCAGTGCTGGATTTACCATTAGGCTGATGAGTAGGCTGGAGCCTAGGGCGGCAGATTTTAGGGGGCGGCAAATTTGGCCCAAAATTTTTTTTTATCTTACAGAAATAAATGGTACAATCTTTATTCGTGGTCGACGGGTAGTATTTTTTTAAATAAACTTTATTGTTGGCCGTGTCTGTTAATAGGAATAAAAAAAGGTAGTTGGAACTTTACTGGCTTTGCAGAAAGAAATTTCATTTTCAATAAAGTAAGTAGGTAATCATAAATTTTTAAAATATTTACTAAAAATTATTGACTAAATTTGGGCGTGGTCGTAAAAAATTTTCGCCTGCGGCGCATTTCGTCTGCAGCAGGCTTTTTCTTTCCCTAACACTTCACCTGTTTCACAACTCACGAGCCGTCACTGGTATAGGGGCGGCAAAAATTGAATAGCCTACTAGCGGCAAATTTGTAAATCCGCCCCTGCGACCGCTTCAAAACTTGCTGCCAGCTTAGCTTTTCATAGGTTTTCATTACATAAATAATTTTATTTCTTTATATCCTGAGAATTTTACTTTGTTAAGTGAAGAATTTACGTGAAAGCGCGGATTTTACAAACGATATACCATAAAGACTTGTCCATTGACTTTTCTAGTCAAATTTTAAGCCTCAGAAAGGGACTTGGAGATAGTATTTCAAATATAAAAACAGTGCATGAACTTACGGATCATTTATTAATAAAAAATTCACAGATCTTGCCTTACGCAAGCATCCTATGTATTGAAAATACCTGACACAGCTTTAAAATAAACCGCATTATTTCGCCTTAAGAAGCCTACTGTTGCTCTGTGTCCCATTACGTTTGGGACACCATGTATATTAATTAAAACATATTATAAATAATCCCAAAAAAACGAAAACAAAAATAAAAGTTTGACACCCTTTATCTTGGTTGTTATCAATTTTGGGATAATGCAAGTTTAAATAAATCGCGTTATTTCGCCTTAACTGCTGTTGCTCTGTGTCCCATTACGTTTGGGACACCCTGTATATTCACTAAAACATATTATATTAAATGTATGGTTTTATTTCTAAGAATAATTAATATAAATTTCTTTATAAACAATAATATTCACATAGCAGACCAACCAAGGTGAACTATAAATAATCCCAAAAAAACGAAAACAAAAATAAAAGTTTGACACCCTTTATCTTGGTTGTTATCAATTTTGGGATAATGCAAGTTTAAATAAATCGCATTATTTCGCCTTAAGGAGCCTGCTGTTGCTCTGTGTCCCATTACGTTTGGGACACCCTGTATATTAACTAAAACATATTATATTAAATGTATGGTTTTATTTCTAAGAATAATTAATATTAATTTGTTTATAAACAATAATATTCACATAGCAGACCAACCAAGGTGAACAATTGCCTTATATTCAATCGGTCATATTGTCTAAGCCTACTTATGCTATGTTTTTAAATTATACTTATTTACCCAACGGTACAATAACATTTTCTGAAAAATCAATAATAAAAAAATTATCCCATTTGTTAACCAAATTTGGGCGGACCCTGTTATATGCAATTATTGTGCTCCAACTTTTTGCCTCCCGCTTTTTTTTTTCGATATAATATTCCTATTTAAATAACGTGAACTTACCTTAGTTATAACTTATCTCAATAAAACACTTTTTAACAAAGTTACTATGGCGTTCTTTAAAACACAAACTAAACTAAACATTATTCATTATTTACTTGCGGACTTTACGCTGATTCATATTTATATTTCTACCAAGTCTTATCAGAGTATTATGTTACAAGACCGATCTAGATATTGCGCTGTTGGCCGCGACATCGACATGAGCGACATTGACATGCAATGCAAAGTTTGCGTAAACACGATCCCAATAGTATTTTCAATACTAAAATCAGTGTGTTTCTTCAAATTTTCCAGATGTATCTGGTGCAGTGATGTTATTTCTAACTTTACCAGTTAGTGTGGCATCAGCGGAACGATATTTTTTCAAACTTAAAATAGTAAAAACCTATTTACGTAACACCATGGGACAACAACGCCTTTCGGATTTATTCTTAATCAGTATTGAACACGAGTTTGTTAAAACATTAAATATCGATGAAATTATAAACGATTTTGCAAAAAAAACTTTCGACAATCTGGTCGTTTTGTATTATACCTTGTATTGTTTAGTGACATAATGTTTGTGCAGACTTGTTGAGTGTTCATGTGTTTTACTGTTTTCTGTCTTTTGGATTCTATGAGGCTCGATCACTGCTACCCCCGTTACTACCATACATGGTAAGCAACATTATAAGTGGTGTTTTAAAATTTTGATTTTGCATCATGTTTGCTGGAATATTACGTATAATGATTTAATAACTTCCTATGTTATGTCTACCAGTCTACCTAGGATTATAAAATAAATTCGAATTGTTTGCTGTTTTAATAGTAGATACTTAACACATAGTGTGGGTTTAAGCCTAATTAAATTATTACACGATTAACGAATTCAAAAATTCATAAACATGAACCTAATAGTAATGAAAATAAGAATTATCATTTTCCATTCGTTATAGAGCCCCTGAAAACGTTTGCTGGGTAGCCCACTCAGTTTTTGTGGCGCTACTGTCTTTGCTAGCTCCTAAGTACGCCGGTTTTTAGAATTGAATCATTGGAATTGAAACAAGGCACAAATATAGTCAAGTATTGTAGAAATCTAATCTAATCTTATCTAAATCTAATTGCTATTGTTCAAATACAATTATTTATAGAAATTCATCCACCCAGAGAAGTAACAAAGTCATCAACTACAGTTTAAGTATTGGTAACAAACTTCCTTTAAGCAGAAAACCAAAATCTGGCATTACCTATAAACCATTCAAGGTTTTAAGAATCACAAAGAGTTTTCAGTATTTTTAAACTTCGTTTTGACGTAAACAACTAAAAATTAAATATAGGATAACAAGATTTGTGGCTTCTGCTTGAAAGCGTTTCCGTTTTTAAGTATCTTTATAGTTTCGTAAGATATGTATTAGTCAATCAATAACTGTGAGTAATGATTTGACTAGATGAATCAAAATATATAGATAACTATTCCAACCTATAGTTGAGAATTCGTCGATTCCAATAAATTTTTCTTTTACCTTTTAGTGAGGCATGATAGTGCAGGATGTAAAATTTATGGGCACTGAACATTTCACTGTCGGTTGTTTCCGCTCTAGTGAAAATCTTAGCAGGTTCGTTGGTTTTAATGAAACAACAGATTCCATGGTACCTTGAATTTACGATGTCTAATTTAACATTTGGTTGGCGTGATATATATCAATGATAATTATCAGGATTCTTATACGTTATATGTTTGATATAGACATTTAAAAAAAAAATTAACAATCAAATTGCTGTCCTTTAAAAACTGAGATGAAATGAGAATCACAATATGTCACCAGTAATATTTAATAAAACAAGTATGATATCATTGAATAGCTAAAGGTTCAAACGTCCTTTGCCATATATTAGATTTTTAACTTGGGTTAATTTCTAAAGGCTTCGCTACGCTAGATTGTCAAAAAATATATACCTATAAAACTTATTTTTTATATTTCAGGACTTGTTTGCGACAGCAGTCCTACAAATTACCCTTATCTATATTCTTTAATTGTTGTACAAATTGAAATGAATAACTTCATAAAGTTATAAGCCACTGTAAACAAAAACATTTTGAAACATTAGGTAAAAAACGGTGATTTTTAGACAAATAAGATTTCGTTAATACGGTTAAAACGATTTAAGGTTTTATCGATGCCATTGTTTCAAAAATAGGCCAGACATTGCGGTTTTAAGAAGATTTCAACAGGAAACTTTGAAATATAAGTGTAAATATGTACCGTGCGAGCAAAAATGATTTGCATCAAAGAGGGCCTTGCATCTAAGGACGTTATACTTTTAATACTTAGCCGTAGAGCTTAATACCTGTTGGGTGTCAGTAACTACCTGAATTAACAATCAATCAGTTATTCCGTCATATTCTGACAGTCGTTACGAGTAATTTGATTCATCGCTAATTTTTCCAAATTTTTGAACAATTCGCACAATGGGCTTTACGGAACAGCACAAAACATTCTTGGTTGAAGCGTATTTTTGAAACGGGATTAGAGTCGTTAGAGTAAATGGTGAGTGGCAATACAATCCGGGTTTGTGCGTGGACGATTTTCACGAACATTTTCCTAACGTTGCTTTTATCGCTGGGGATTTTTATAATTGCCTGAAAAGAACCGTGGCTGTGTTTAGGGAAACAGGTTCTATACAACACAAAAAAGGAGCAGGAAGACCATCTGTAAGACAGAAGAACTTCTTGCAAACGTTCGTGAAATAATGCAAAATACGCCAACAAATTGTATAAGATGCCTATCCCAAGAAGTGGGAAGATCTTATGGAACATGCGGGACTATTCTTAAGAAGCAGCTAAATTTATTTCCTTATAAAGTGCAAGTATTCCAAGAAATACAAGCCGCAGATTTTGAAAGACGCAGGAATTATTCTCAATGGTTTACCCAAAATTTATTGGAAAGTAAATGATTAATTAGACCTGACTTTTTATGGATAAAGCCTGGTTCCACCTCTCCGGTTATGTGAATTCTCAGAATACACGCATGTGGGGTAGTGAAAATCCCCATTTATTCTTTTTCTTTTTGTATATTCTTACTTTGTTAATTTTATATGAATTTGTATTTGTCTAATTATTTTATTACTCATTAGTTTGGCATATAGGTATCATGTCATAATATGAATTTGACAAAGTTTTAAACTAGATTTGGTTAGATATATCGTCCCCATATCATTGTGATCTAAACCAAGCCCTACGTTTTTTAATCCAAGCCCTCTTTGATGCAAATAATTTTTACTCGCACGGTATATATTTGTGAGACAAGTCCATCCATATCCAAATTCCAGAGTTTCAAATTAAATTTGAAACAAATTACACTAGAAAAAGTTAAAAAATATCTATCTCTATGATAATGATACCTTTTTCTACTTACGTCTCAAGATTAAATTTAATTTGTTTAATATTTTGTGTGTATTTTCCATAAAAAAAAAAAAAGTTTCTTTACGAAACTGGGAGCCAAATTAACATTCAAAGCAAATTGGATGTAGGCAGGGGCGTACTCAGGTTGGATATATTTAAATTTTTAAAACTTTCAAAATATTTCTGTTAAACTTCTTGAAATTTCAATTTAATTGCCACTTACCGCCACCTACGCGCAACTACCGGACAAAAATGAAAACGTGGCCACAGGCACGTGACAGTGACACGCAGACTTACAAAAAAGCGAGTAGTCGTAGTAGAAAGTTTGCTAGAACGATTTTTTAGTGCGTACCTATATTACATTGAACAAACCTCCCTCGGTGATGATAGGTAAAAATTTAGCAAAATTTGGGCGTGGTCCTTTGCCTCTATGGTACCTAGCATTATGAGTTAAATTTTACATGACCCTTTCGTAATCGTATAAATGAACCGAATAGCCCGGATTTAGCTTCGTCTCATTTATTTTTTGAAAACCTGACAAAGCATTGGATGCATTTTTAAAAGGTCAACGAGATTAATGTTTATTCGGGCATCCCTGGCCCAAAATCTAGACAATATATTAGACATTTTAATGGAAAAATCCTTCTCTAAAATCTTTTTATGACTTCCTGTGACGAAATTTTACAAATCATACATCGTTTTGTACATGGCCAAACAGTGTGTTGTCCGTGAAAATTAAAATTTCGAAAGCACCTCGTGAAAATAACTATACGTGATTCATTCATACCTAGATTTAATTTTTCGGAGTGTTTGCGACGTATACAGTGTGTCCCACCGCTATTATTTGCGTAAATTCGTTCTATTTTATTTTTCAAATCTTTTAGTATTATTATAAATAAGAATTATCTTAATAATATTGAAACTATTCAAAAATACATTTTCAAAATTATTTATGAAAAAGACCACCAATGTTCTTTTGATTTACTATTTAAAGATAGCAAAAAAATGGATATTAAACAAATATTTTCTTACAACATGTTAATATATATTTTTAAACATAAAAATAAAATAAATTAAATTAATCACACACCTGAAACTCGTCAGAAAAATATTATTGCATATAAAAATAGAGTAAACAAAACAATAGCACACAAACATTTTTTAAACATCAATCCAAATATTTTTGATATGCCACCATACTAGTCAATTAAAATAATTAAATCATTAAATAATTATAGAAATAAAATAAAAAATTGAATATTATCCAATCCAAGAGATATATTCAAGAACGTCATTCATAAATAATAAATATACCAAGCTATAAGGAATAAAATAAATAAATATATAATATATTATATAGGTATCTACATGACGTATTGTATCTTTGTATACTGTAGTGATATAAAATATACTAATAAAATATTCGTTTTATATTAGGTACAGGTATTCTAGTTGTGCCTGAATTATGAAATATATTCTTGACAATAAATATTATATTATTTAGCTCAAAACAAGTATTTTACTTCTGAGTTCGGAATTGATAGTTTATACAAAAAAAATTATATATTAGCATTAAATCGTCACCTTAGAGTTATACTGTTGTATGTCACATTTTTTCTGAAATTGACTTTTTGGTGTTAATAAGTTGTATGTACCTCAAACTTGCCTTCCAGAGAATTACAATATTGTATGTTACACCATATGTCATTGGCAACCATAAATACATTGTTGTATCAACGTGAATTGCGATTTTTAGAGTCTCATAGTTGTATATGTGTCACATACACCTTTGTAATTTTATATTTTATTCCTATGGTCACAAATAATACACATACAACTTTGTTTTTATTTGGTTGGGTCGTTGAGTTAGTGTGCTAGTGGATTCCTGATGTGGATAAGGCATACTATATGGCTATACTTCCCAAAAATGATAATGCCTAACATATTTATTTCTCTAGTTCTGGATTATATTCTTATTTGTAGTTATTTTGTTTTTTTGTAACGTTACAGAGTTGTATGTTTTCATAATTAATAAAAAAATAGAGTTACATAATTGTATGTGTTTTTTCTAGTGCCCAAAATATAGAAAAAACAATGTATGTGTATATTTTTTCTAAAAAACCGTAATAATTATAATGAAACTAACTAAGTACATATTTTCTTAAGTGTAGGTCTGTCCATAGCACTGTAACAAAAAGCCAATTTTTCATAACGCTTTTTCTCAAAACTTGGTTTACTGCACATACCACAGTATAACTCTAAGGTGACGAAATGTCACAAAAAATATTTGAATAAACTTTTATTATTATTATTATTATTATTATTATTATTATTATTATTATTATCTACTTACCTATCAAATGCAGTAATTTTGATTCCTTTTTATTGAGTTACACATAAACTAAAATATGTATTTTCCGAAAAACAATGGAAATCTACAATACGACATTGATTTTATTTGTGTTTGTTAAAGAAAATTCAAGGCGAATAATATCTATGTTAAACTGTTTATTTTTTTAAGCACTGGTGGGTACGTAGACAACATTAAGATTTTTATTTAAATAAACATTTTTCTCCAGCCAGTGCCTGTGTTAATTGAAACATGGCTGGTGCCAAAATATATTTTTCTCGAAGATCATTTTAGTTAAATTTTTTTTATTTTTACAGTACACATGCATTCATTGCAACTGGGTTTTTACTTCGAACTTCTTCACTGAGAAAAGCCTTCTATTCCTTATAAGAATTCACATACTCTTTATATAACTGTTTAATAATATATGTGACAGCCACGCTCTTTTCCACTGAAAGACAACGAAAATTGCTAGACCGTTGTATAGTAATAATATCACGGTAATTTAGCCAATACAAAATAGGATTTATCGCTACCATATAACGGTTTATAGCCATTATTGCTCTGAATACTTCCAGTAATTATCAAGTTCTATTAGGGTGTAATCCGGTTTTATATACTGTATTAGTTCCGACTGGCAGTTGTAATGAAACTTGGCATTAATCATAATAATATTTGAAGAAGTAGTCCATGTTTAAAGTTGAGTTAAAAGTATGGGAAAGAAAGAAAAAACTAAAAGGCTTCCTCCACAAAATTTAATAGAATATTCTATATAGACTTTTAGTTTTTTCTTTCTTTACATAAATTCATAAATACATAGATTCTACCCCTAAAGTTTTTTATAAACGTAAGTCCATGGAAAGGTTCTGTGAGTGTATATTAACGATCTGTAATGAAATAGATATAAGTATTTTTAATAATTATAATGAATCTATATTTTATGGTATTGTTTTCCTGAACAAAGCTACCAAATACATGATATTTTTATTGAAAGGGGCAGGAAACAATGTAAAAAAGTACCAAACGAAATTTCTTTTTAAAAATAATATGGCTACCAATTAATGGTTTTATTGAGTAGTCTGTATGGGACTGCTTTGTTTGCGAATTATCGATGCCGCTAGTTTTCTATAATTTAAAACACAAAATTATCGACCCCATGTCTTTTCTATTTATTATATTGTTTTATTATCTAAATTTAATTTTGCTTCATTTTACGTGTAAAATGATACCCCGGAAACGATGTCTCACTATTTTTATGTGGTTTTCCGTCTAGGTCTAAGTTATGTACGCTGATATATTGTAATAATTGTTAGAGAATTACAATAAAATTGTTTTAAATACTGCCGTGCTAAGACAAAAGGTCGTAACTGATAAAAATAAAATTCGGAGATATTTTCGTTTTATCAATGATAATTCAAATCTTTGAATATTTCAGTTATTTGCAAAATGTTTTTGGTCTAAACGGAAAAATAAAATATATTTGATCTATCGTATGAGTTGATTGATGTCCCAAATAATACTTTAGCAGAGATATTTGAAATATTGAAAGTTACGACATTTCGACAGATTTTTTGCATCGACAATGACCTATCTTTTTGACAGTTGCTACTTTTGGACTTTGGATTATCAAGATACGACATATATCCTCTTAGTGTTATAAAATTGTGGATAATTACGACATACTGTCTTAAGGATATTTTGGAATATATCGTGTAAATTACAATGTAATGTTACAAACATTGTTATCATGGGTTGAGATAGTAAAATATCATTGTTCAGTGAGAAATAAAACAATGAAATGAAAAAACTGCAAATATAATATTAAGTCATTATTAACTCGAATGTAAAATAAAGATTAATTTTCAAAAATACTAACATTAACGTTAAAATAAATATTTTAGTCCTCAAGATTTGTATCTTCATGATTTTCGGGCAAACTTTGCCAAAACATGATTCTACTATGTGAAATACCCATAGCTGTCAGTTTTCTGTTTTATATTTACACTGATGCCTCTAGGAGATTCTTTTTTTTTCTGGCTCAGGAACACCTTCCTTTAATGCTTTGGAAGTGAGGAAGTCCAGTTCAATCGGAGCGCTCTCGAAATTGTCTTGAAGAATAATGGTCTACATCCCTTGACAAAAGTTACCTCGCAAATATTAGAAAAGTTAGGTCTTGGTTGGGTTTTATTCAATTTGAATCGGGACAAAAAATCTTTTACGTTTAGAAAATCATTGTAGCTCATTTCTATACAGATATTTTTACCACTATTTAAATATTGAATACAATTTTTATAGTCGTCGAAGTCTAAAACCTTTCCTTTTTGTTTCAAAAACTTTTCCACCATACTTGGTCCAAAAGCCGTATGAGAAAAACATACGACAATTCGACTTTGTATGTGATAGATAAGTAATTTTTACCTTGTACCTACTGTTGTATTTTTTTTTTCTAATAAGCCAAATCAATATGTCTTAAGTGACACATAGGACATTTTGTTTTTGTACAAATTAAATAAGACATTTTGACTTGGTATTTACTTGATATTTGGCAAATACGACAAAATCGTTACATTATTTCGAGTATTTCTACTACAGATACGACTTTTGGACTTGGTATAGGTACTGACAGAACTAACTATATTACTTATACATTGCAAATATACCAAAATCTGAAAATCACTAATTTTGTCAGTTAGGACCTTTTGTCTTAGCACGGCAGAAAAGTGGGAAGGCAGGAAAAGTAAAAATACCTCAAATTAAAAGCGAAGAAATTTTTCCGTTTTGCTAAAAGAGACCTGGTATTTTAAAGATTATAGCATAGGAAGAGAGGAGATAGAAGAACAAACTTTGGTCTTTTTCCTGCTAAAAGCCATCAAATTAAAAATAAACGGAACAACGGTACATGAGAACGCAAAAGAAATCTTTTAGTCTTTATATAGTATTGATTTTATTTTTTTACCAGTCCGATAACAAAATTTTAAACTTAGTTATCTATCCGGCACGGTAAACAATAAAACATTTTTGATTATAACGAAACAAATAATAATAATTAAGTACACCGACTCGGTGTCTATTAAGTGTTATCAAACAATACTATAAAATTTAATATCAGAAGCAGAACCGATGTTACACAATAGCAATATTTTGTTTTTGAACAGCGCTGGTTAATAATGAACCACTCCATAAATATTCAACACTACTTATGAGAATGAGTGTTTGCTTTATGATTCTTAATTAATGTTCTAAAATGCTAGTTTTGGCATTGTAAACAACTTTAATTATGTATGGTTTTTACTAATAAGAAATGTTTGTTGTAACACGCCCCAACACCATTATAATATTGGAAAAAACGAAAAAATAAAAAAAATAGTGATAAGACAATGAAATGACGAATGGGTCCCTAGTTTGCTCTTAACGCGGCATCATGTCTCTAAGAACTCTTAAACGGGAGTTTGTAAAATTTGTGGATTCGTAACCCACGGCCGGAAAACGGGTTCGAACCCGGTGGATTTTAGTGCTGTCTTGACATGGGTCCAGCGTCGAGCAAAAATTAGGAAAGAGTGGAAAATATATCATCTCCCATTAACACCGCTAACCAGGCCGGATGAGATCGGATATCTTGTGGGGTGCGGGGGAAGGAACACCGGAGGGAACACCTGCACTCTCCAATAGGTAGGTCATAGAAGTCCGAAACCAAGAGTTGAAAGCCCTTGGGGCGCTTCTAACGACTGAGAATCTTGATTTGGAGCCCACGTTAAACCGTAGGTTCCAATGATCTGCTACCTGGTTCCAATGATCTGCTACCTAGGTGTGATGATGATTGGTAGGTTCCCTCGGGAATGGCCGTGGTAGCGAATGAAGAAGAAATAATCAGAAATAAGCAACCAAACAAATTTAAATACATAAAGGTGCCCGCTCACACTCCGGAAATCCTCAGAGGAAAAATTGCACAGTTTTTCCTTGAGGATTTTACTGATATATTCCGGCGACCTGTACTGTACAGTCCAAAAAAACATAGGCCTTCTCACACTCCGGTAATCCTTATATAAGGCCAGGCCTGTGCAGTTTTTCCTCTGAGGATTTCCCGAGTGTGAGTGGGCCCCTTTAGATAGATGGTAAATAGTAAAAAATATCCTGAAATTAAACAATTAAAGTATGTAGTTAACATTGGAAAGCGACTAGCTTATGTAACTTTTTGTTATAATTTGTTGTAATAAAGTTTTCAGACATCCATCAAATTAGTCATAAATTATGTTATGATCACTGGCTGTTGCCAAGCGGTCTGGCTTTACAACTTTTAAATAAATAAACATGGATAACTGTGTTTACACCGATTCGATTTTAAAGGCCATATTTAATCTAAAGCTTTATTTTTATTACAAGCGGAAAAATATTGTACAGGGTGGCCAACTAAGCGAGGTAAGCGGCTGTATCTCAGGAACCGTTAATCGTACAGCTTTCGGAAAAAAAAATTATATGAGTAAGGCGATCATAAAAAAATTCTGAAAATTACTTTCAAGTTCCTCATTTCGCCGCAAGGGGGCACATTTGAAAATAATTTTTTTAAATTTTAAATTTCTCCGAAAATTTACATATTAAGGTATAACTCTGATTACATCATTGGAAAGCTTAGACAATTCTGCATCATTTTGATTTAAGGCTCGTTTGCGTACCGATCTTGATAAGAGTGGGGGAAGCTATTGAATGTGTAAACATTCAAATCGCTGTAACTTCTAAACGACTTATCCGATTTTACTAAATTTAAGCTCGTTTGATAGGGAAAGGTTAGTATCTTTAATCGTCGTATCCAATGGTATACAATAGTTTCTAATAAAATTGCTAGAGGGCGCAATTTGTAATAATAACAGTTTTTTTGATTTTATCCCGAAAATTCAAATCATACGGTATAACTATGACATCATATTCGAAAAGTAGATTAAATTTGCAAGAAAAAATGTAAAGACCGCAGTTTGATATTGTTGTTCGTTTCAGAATTATTGCCAAAACAATAATTATTAATTCAAATTGCGCCATCTAGCAATTTTATTAGAAACTATTGTGTACCATTCGATATGACAATTAAAGGTACTTACCTTTCTCTTCCAAACGACCTTAAATTTAGTTAAATCGGATAAGTCGTTTAGAAGCTACAGAAATTTTAATGTTTACGCTTTCAATAGCTTCTCCCACTCTTATCAAGTGAAAGTGTAAACATTAAAATCGCTGTAACTTCTAAACGACTTATCCAATTTTACTAAATTTAAGGTCGTTTGGAAGAGAAAGGTAAGTACCTTTAACTGTCATATCCAATGGTACACAATAGTTTCTAATAAAATTGCTAGATGGCGCAATTTGAATTAAAAATTATTGTTTTGGCAATAACTCTGGAACGAACAACAATATCGAACTGCGGTTTTTACATTTTTTCTTGCAAATTCAATCTACTTTCCGAATATGATGTCATAGTTATACCGTATTATTTGAATTTTCGGGATAAAATCAAAAAAACTGTTATTATTACAAATTGCGCTCTCTAGCAATTTTATTAGAAACTATCGTGTACCATTGGATACGATGATTGAAAGTACTTACCTTTCCCTTCCAAACAAGCTTAAATTTAGTAAAATCGCATAACGCGTTTAGAAGTTACAGCGATTTTAATGTTTACACATTCAATAGCTTCCCCCACTCTTATCAAGGTCGGTACACCAACCAAACCAAAATGATGCAGAATTGTCTAAGCTTTCCAATGATGTAATCAGAGATATACCTTAATATGGAAATTTTCGGAGAAATTTAAAATTTAAAAAAATAATTTTCAATTGTGCCCCCTTGCGGCGAAATGAGGAACTTGAAAGTAATTTCCAGAATTTTCTCATGATCGCTTTACTTATATAATTTTTTTTCCGAAAGCTGTACGATTAACGGTTCCTGAGATACAGCCGCTTACCTCGCTTAGTTGGCCACCCTGTACACGTAAATTGTAAATAAAGTTTGTGTATTTTGTACCTAAATGTTTAAAACTGTGCCATCGTGTATTAGGTTATTTATTTCCTTGCTTGGCCAAAGAATTTCAGAAAAATATAATTTATGTTCTAGTTAGAGTTACTAGTAGAACAGAGCATTTTCTTTGACTTTTATCAATTGTTCTGCATCGAAAATTGCAATGTAGTAAGTAAGTAAAATAAGAAAAAGGATATGCTTTATATTTTTCAGGGCAGTAAGGCAGTAAGACACGACCGTTAGAACCATTATTACAAAGTAGGAACTAGTTTTTCTTCTGCGAATCCAAGAGATCATTGGAAGTATTTAACAGCAGCAGGATCTAAGATGTATGCTACGTAAGTAGCTTATCTATATTTTATGTCATACAATTATTTACGATGCAGTATAAACACAAACTCACATATCGTATGATTTTAATACCAAAAAAATTACTAACGTGAACTGCAAATGAATTATAACCTGAAAAATTCGTATTGATTGAGATACATTATGTGTATTATATGTACTTAGTTGTTTTTTGTTGGTTAAAGTTTACACAAATAAGCTTTATTGTACCTATATTATATAGATTAAATGGCTCACAAAATATCAACCTACGTCAATCGTTGTAACAATAAAAATAAGTTTTAATATGTAGTTTCTGCATGCCAGGATATAAACTTCAAACTATGCACATTGCATATTTACACCTTTTAATAAACATACTTTTATTGCATATTAACGCCGTTGCTTTTATAGAAGCGCAATAACCTAACTAGCATTGTTTATAATAATTTTTAAGCATTTATTCGTTGCAATTTTAGATGTGCTGTTATGTCTAAAGACCGGGACACAATTAAAAAATAAGCAACATGCAATAAGAAATAATTATCAAAAAAATTACCTTGTCGGATTTCCATTGTCTTTATTTTGTTACTTAACACAACGTTTCGGTTAGTTAGTATCTCTAACCGTTTTCAAGTGTGAACTGATATATAATTCTAAGAAGGCTACTGTCTTAAATACTATCCATGTGCAATGACGGCTTGATGACTCCGCCTACGTGCTTATTGGAGTGTGAAGTTTGAGCTGTTGGTTTTGGACAAGAAGAGGCTTCCAGATATTGGGGATATCTAAACTTGGCTTACCAAATATATGGGTACCTATTTTGATTCATGAAAGCTGGTTCTTTGAATTTTCGTTTTCTCCAGTGCTGTTCCGTGTCCGAAACCTTGGCTTCTGACTACATTTATATTATGTTGGTTGGTCTATACCTACATGCTTTGCTATACCTGATCTCGAAGTTTCACCTCTTTGCTTTGAGTATGTTTCAGGTGTTTTTTAACTCGTACCGTACGGTACGGGAAGAGGTATTTTTATGGGGAAAAAATATGGGGAAATTGTCTTTTTGTTTTTTCAATGTACGATTCGCCACACGCGCAAGCAGAGCTGTCGCAATTACTCCTAAAAAGTAGTTCAGTTACAATTACCCATTACCCTCCGAAAAATGCATCAATTACAATTACCAATTACTAACAGTTTGATAAAAATATTTAAATTACCAATTACCCACTAAAAGTAATTAATTCCTTGATCAATTACCGCATTCGAATTACTGAGTTTAATTCAATTACTTTTATACTAATTCAATTACTTTATAGTAATGGAACTACCCTAAAAGTAATTGAATTACTCTGAATCTATAAATTATAGGCACTTTTTTGGCAAATAAATTACTCTTAGTAATTTAATTACATGTTGGTGTTGGTAATAAGTAATTGAGTTACTCTGAATCTATAAATTATAGGCACTTTTTTGACAAATAAATTAATCTCGGTAATTTAATTACATTTTCGTAAGTAATTAAATTACTTTTTATGTAATTGAATTATTTGAAAGTAATTCAATTACTTTTTAAAATAATTGACTTACTTTTAAGTAATTCAATTACCTCAGATTTCTTAAAACCAATTACCAATTACAATTACTTTATCATAATAATTGGAAAATCAATTACAATTACTATTTTCAAAAAGTAATTCAAATACAGTAATTCAATTACTAAAAAGTAGTTGAACTCGATTTTTCAATTATTTTAATTCAATTACCGACAGCTCTGCTCGCAAGGGATTTGATACAGTTTTTTGTGTTTTCATTACGGGGGGTTTTACTTTTGTAAAGAAGCTTCTAAGCGTATTTCCGGATTTGAAGGCTGTTTTGATATTATAGTTTTTGGTTATCCTTCTAATATTTTCAGAAATCCCCATGACATGAGGTATTGTAAGAAATGCTTGCTCCTCTTCCGTTTCTGTGTTAGTTTTTACTTACTACTTTACGTTAATTGTATCAAATCCCTTGCGAGTGTGGCGAATATCGTACATTGGAGAAGCAAAAAGACCTCTTCCCGTACGAGTTAAAGACTATCTTAAACATAATTAAAGAGGTGAAACTTCGAGATCAGGTATAGCGGAACTTGTATGGACCAACCAACATAATCTACAGTGGTCAGAAGCCAAGGTTTTGGACACGGAACAGCTTTGGAGAAAACGAAAATTCAAAGAAGCAGCTTTCATGAATCAAAATACCCATATATTTAGTAAGCCAAGTATAGATATCTCCAATATCTGGAAGCCTCTTCTTGTCCAAAACCAACAGCGCTCAAACTTCACACTCCAATAAGCACGTAATCGGAGTTTTTAAGCTTAATTGCACATGGATAGTATTTAGGACAGTAGCCTTAGAATTATAACTTAGTTTACACTTGAAAACGATTAGAGATACGAACTAACCGAAACGTTGTGTTAAGTAACAAAATAAAGACAACGGGAGTCCGACAAATTTTTTTTTTTTTTTTGATCTAATGTAGCATGTACCTAGTGATACCCAATGTATACTTGTTTAAGTTTGTTGTACCTACAAACCAACAAACTCTCGTCCTATAGTTGTCATTGAATGTAAATAATTTTTTTTGACTGGTGATATTTTGTGACAGGTTCATTTTGCACACCGCGTCGATCGCTAATTTATTAGAGTGAATGTCATATTTTATTGTGATAAACTCATGAACAATTTTCTTGATCGCAAATAAGTATGGAATTAAGAACCGCGAATCCTGGTAAAAGTCGGTTAAAAATAAAAGTTTCTTGTGTGGGGTATTTCCAATTCTAGCTAGGTACCTACATTCAGTTTTTTTTTCTTTTACACCGCAAACACCTGCATCGTTAACTAATACAAGCAATAAAAAAACGGTAGCATAATTTTGTTCGTAGAACGGTTTTGCCTAAAGGACAATATGTTTTATTCCGCAAGAAAACCATTACAATTTTCCACTTATCTATAAATTATTAATTATTTTTGACATTTTAAACCTTTTACTTGTTTTTACTAAAGCAATCATAAATTTTTTATTTGACCTTACTACAAATTACATAAAGAATAAATACCCATATGGATATCGTCGTCAATGGGAGTCATTTGATTCTAAAAAGATATTTTACGTATATACCTAGTTTTGTAAGTAAATGGAAATACATATTGGAAATTACCGAACATGTCTCGCAAATATTGAAAAAATATTTAAAACTCATTTAAAACCCCCTACTAATTTCCCAACAATTTTCTTTTAATTTTAGGGAAAGTAGTCCATTTTTTTTACCATATCCTCACATATCTCTTACCGTTTCCAAAATATTCATTCAAGTCCAATTTTTTTTTAACTCTGAAATATTAAGACCCTGAAATTTGGTGGACAGTTAAATAATACCAGGGGGCTTTTAATCCTAAGCCCCCAAATCTTGTTACAGATTTGTACGTCGTAGAAAATTATGAGCGGTAAAATGTTTCCATTCGATGTTTTCTCTATGATACCGTGTGAGCAAAAATTATTTGCATCAAAGAGGGCTTGGATTAAACAACGTAGGGCTTGGTTTAGATCACAATGATATGGGGACGATATATCTAACCAAATCTATATATAGGTTAAAATTTTGACAAATTCATATTATGACATGATATGCCAAACTAATGAGTAATAAAATAAGTAGACAAATACAAATTTATTTTTGTTTACAAATTTAACAAAGTAAAAATATACAGAAAGAAAAATAAAAATAATTTAAAAATAATTTCTTTCCAATAAATTTTGGGTAAACCATTAAGAGTAATTCCTGCGTCTTTCAAAATCTGCGGCTTGTATTTCTTGAAATACTTGCACTTTATAAGGAAATAAATTTAGCTGCTTCTTAAGAATAGTTCTACATGTTCCATAAGATCTTCCCACTTCTTGGGACAGTCGTCTTAAACAATTTGTTGGCGTATTTTGCATTATTTCTTCTGTTCTTACAGATGGTCTTCTTGCTCCTTTTTTGTGTTCTATAGAACCTGTTTCCTGTTTCCCTAAACACAGCCACGGTTCTTTTCAGGCAATGATAAAAATCCCCAGTATTAAAAGCAACGTTAGGAAAATGTTCGTGAAACATGATATGCCAAACTAATGAGTAATAAAATAAGTAGACAAATACAAATTTATTTTTGTTGTTTACAAAATTAACAAAGTAAGAATATACAGAAAGAAAAAGAAAAATAATTACATGTATTCTGAGAATTCACATAACCGGAGAGGTGGAACCAGGCTCCATCCAAAAAAATGTCAGGTCTAATAAATAATTTCTTTCCAATACATTTTGGGTAAACCATTGAGAGTAATTCCTGCGTCTTTCAAAATCTGCAGCTTGTATTTCTTGGAATACTTGCACTTTATAAGGAAATAAATTTGCTTAGCTGCTTCTTAAGAATAGTCCTGCATGTTCCATATGATCTTCCCACTTCTTGGGACAGGCGCGAGACGTCCTATACAATTTGTTGGCGTATTTTGCATTATTTCAGGAACGTTTGCAACAAGTTCTTCTGTTCTTACAGATGGTCTTCCTGCTCCTTTTTTGTGTTGTAAGTATAGAATCTGTTTCTGTTGTGTAAAGCCTGTTGTGTGAATTGTTCAAGAAATTGGAAAAATTAACGATGAATCAAATTACTTGTAACGACTGTCAAAGATGACGGAATAACTGATTGATTGTTAATTCAGGTAGTTACTGACACCCAACAGGTATTAAGCTCTACGGCTAAGCATTACGTCCTTAGATGCAATTAATGCAAATTATTTTTGCTCGCACGGTATAAGTGAATCTTAAAAATCCATACGAAAATTACATAACTTCGACAGAATTTGATGACCGCGACAATAGGAATGAGATTTTTGTATTCAGTATTTTTTTGGCAAAAACATAAGTCGACATAATAAGTTGTCATCCAAAGTGTAGGTATATAGCATAATTTTTGGATCAAGGGGCACCCATTTTAATGCGAAGCAGGGCCAAAATTGTAAAATTAGAAACCGAAATACACGTTTTATGATAAATTAGTATTTTTATAGCCGGCTTGCGGACGTAAACTTTGCGTGTGACAAGACTACTTTATAGTTTAATGTTTTAGAAACACGTGCGGTTCAGAAGTGTAAAATAAAATTTATTAGATACTTGTTCTTCGGTTTGATCTTGACCCAATATTCGTTTTATACTTACTGGGTTTTATAAAAGCTCTTTGAAAATAAATTCAAACTTCAGTTTTTCCTCTTAGAAGTAGAGTGTACAGGTAGAGTGAGAGGTATAGGTATATGCACTGAAAATATAATGGAACCGCTTTTTTTAAACAAGCGCGTTCTATTTCTGCACTTTGACATGGTATACGTTCTAAATGTTCTAATGATATGATAATGATACACTTTGGATAACAACGGTTTGCGCATTACTGCTACCGTGCGAGCAAAAATTATTTGCATCAAAGAGGGCTTGGATTAAAAAACTTAGGGCTTGGTTTAGATCAAAATGATATATGGGGACGATATATCTAACCAAATTTAGGTTAAAATTTTGTCAAATCCATGTTATGACATGATATGCCAAACTAATAAGTAATAAAATTAGTAGACAAATACAAATTTATTTTTGTTGTTTACAAAATTACCAAAGTAAGAATATACAGAAAGAAAAAGAAAAATAATTACATAAATTGCTGAAATTGGCCACCAGGCTTCATCCGAAGAAAATGTCATGTCTAGTCAATCATTTATTTCCAATAAATTTTGGGTAAACCATTGAGAGTAATTCCTGCGTCTTTTAAAATATGCGGCTTTTATTTCTTAGAATACTTGCCCTTATAAGGAAATAAATTTAGCTGCTTCTTAAGAATAGTTCTACATGTTCCATAAGATCTCCCCACTTCTTGGGACAGGCGTCTTATACAATTTGTTGGCATATTTTGCATTATTTCACGAACGTTTGCAACAAGTTCTT
Source organism: Polydrusus pterygomalis (assembly GCA_963969555.1). Classification (NCBI taxonomy): domain Eukaryota; kingdom Metazoa; phylum Arthropoda; class Insecta; order Coleoptera; family Curculionidae; genus Polydrusus; species Polydrusus pterygomalis. Next base: position 12,496,458 of record OZ018379.1, read on the forward strand.
CTGTTCTTACAGATGGTTTTCCTGTTCCTTTTTTGTGTTGTATAGAACCTGTTTCCCTAAACACAGCCACGGTTCTTTTCAGGCCATGATAAAAATCCCCAGCTATAAAAGCATTAGGAAAATGTTCGTGAAAATCGTCCATCACAAACCCCGATTGCATTGCCACACATTTACTCTAACCCCGTTTCGAAAATACGCTTCAACAATGAATGTTTTGTGCTGTTCCGTAAAGCCCATTGTGTGAATTGTTCAAGAAATTGTAAAAATTAGCGATGAATCAAATTACTTGGTAACAACTGTCAAAGATGACGGAATAACTGATTGATTGTTAATTCAGGTAGTTACTGACACCCAACAGGTATTAAGCTCTACGGCTAAGCATTACGTCCTTAGATGCAAGGCCCTCTTTGATGCAAATAATTTTTGCTCGCACGGTACAATATACTTGATAGTACCTACTAGAGAGATTATTAAATTCCTCGCCAAAGTATAGTTTCTTCGGTATTTACAATAATTGTTGGTGTATAAATAATTCGAAATTTATGAACAAACCCAAAATTATAATGAACACTTTGAGTTTTGAGTATTATTTTGTTATCATACTTACTATAAAAAAAATATTTATTAAGTTATAACACGAGGCATATATTATATAGGTACCTACCTATATGTATGTATCTGTAGGTAAAACATAAGGTTGTATTGTATAACCTTGACAGTATCTCTTATCTTTTATATTTACGTTAAGATAATTTCTGTTTTTCCAAATTATTTATATCCAGTCTATACTCGCGTCATATACTCTAGTGTTTGACAGGATAAAACTTATTCGAAAACTATTACTATTGGATTTGGGTTCCATCGCGCAAACCTGCGAATGATCCTTTACAGCTAAAAGGCTTCAAAATAAATTTATTCGCTAACCTTTTTTTTTTCATCATAGATCATTTTAAAATAACTAAAATATTGCCAGATTGAAAACGATTATTAATAAATGATTCAATATACATAATTTGTATGTTTTGTCTAAAAAAAATTGGAAAATATAGTTTATTTACCTTTTCTTCTGCCAAAAGGTCCTAAAAATGCATTGTTCTTCCCTACTATATTATCCTCAATATATTTAATCAATTTATTAACGTCTTCACTTTTTTTCAATAAATTGTTAACTGAGCCACTCTTTTGTTTAGGAGATCTGATGGGATAATCTTCGGGAAAAGCGTACAACTTTCTGTTCCCATAGGATTTTCTAATTGTAGTGGTGGTAGTCATAGTAACATGTTTAATTGTCTCATTTGGTCACAAAATTAAAAAAAAAAAAGTTTTTTTAGAACGTCCTAAATAAAGATCCACCGGCGAAAATTACGAAAAATCCAATGTTACGTTTGTCGCGTATTCTAACTAACAAAATGAAGTCCGCTGTAGACTTACGCTCGTACACAGATAAACACAAATACTGCTGATCGCTGGCAAGTTGCAGGAAATCGAGCAGCGAATTATCTGTGGCAGCAGTAAAATCGATTGTGGGGACGACCTTGTTCGAGCGCAGGAAAACTAATAAAGCTCTAGCGAGCTTTAGTGTAGGCAACTCAAATTGCATCGGAGCTTTTTGAAATATGTACCAGCAGGAATACGGTATTGTTTATGTGATATAAAATAAAGCACTGCAGAAGCTAAAGTAACTATGGTCTATACCAACGACTTCTAATACAAGTCTTTGGTCTATACAAGGCCTTACCCCAGGGGCGGATGGGCCCACCGGGACACCGGGAGATTTCCCGGTGCGCCGGTCCCTCAGGCGCCGCCGCACTATGTCAACAATGTTAAACACACACTTGGAATGGAAAATTAGTTTTTTCTATTAAACTATATCTATGTTTAATAAAAATAACGAATTCCTTAAAAGAGTATTTTTACTGAATTTTCAAAGCAATCCAGAGCGAAAATAACAACATTTTTTAAGGGTTCATTTTGAGCTGATCATTTCTCCAGTACCCTGCCTACCTACAATCTAAGATACGAATGTTAAAAGCACAAAATAAGACAAGTACAGCACTAAACTGCACTAAACAAACAATAAACAAGCACTAAACATTGTCCTATACTTTTCATTAGAACTGGCATGTTATATAAAATGTGGTGATAACTGCACACTAAACTACTTATTAATTAAGTTAGGATTTTGATATTTTGCAGATCTTTCTTGTAACTTGGGGCGCATTTCAGGAAAATTTATTTTTCATACAGGGTGTTTCAAAAAAGTGTGACGTCATAAGGATGTATTTTTTTAGATTACATGCCACATATTTTCTTACTTATTTGGGTGCCTCCTATAATTACCTACATACCCCTAAAATTTTATTAAAATCGATTCAGTATTATATAGGTTCATGCTTTGAATAGCCTAAAAATTACCTCTAAACGACAGAACACCATCCCTCACGCTACTCTGTTTTATCAATGGGACTTTCCTTATTATTATTTTAAAATATTTACTATGCGGGGGCGGTGATAGTAAAATTCGGAAAAGTAGTACGAAGGTCAAGTGTTTTATGAATGAACTCGGCTGCTTCCTACGGTTGACATGGTAACCCGAAATAAGGGCGAAGTGGTCTTCGACAAAAATCGTCGATTCAAAATGGCTTCTTCTAACGAGTTACAGGTGTTTGTTTTGGTGTTTTGACTGTTTTGAATATTTTTCAAAAACTTTCGGTGTTTAAGCGAACCTTTGACCATGTAACTGTTATTAAGTGTTAATATTGTAATATAAATAATATATCTTATATTGCCTGGTGAGTTTGTGATTTTCTTCCTAGTTTTCTCCAAAATGCGGAGTTTTGTCTTTATGGCTGCTTTAATACCTCCCATTTAACATTTAATTTAATTTAAGATTTAAGCTAAACTAAGAATTTAAAAGTTGAAAGTTAATTTTCTTATGCATGCGTTTATACCTCTCATTTAAACTAATTTATCATTTAATTTAATTTAAGAGTTGACCAACTTTCAACTTAAGGTAAAAGATCGTGTCAGATCGTGCTAAATCGCGTTAAATCGTTCTCCACAACTGTCCGTGATTGGCCTGGAAGAAAGATGAATATTTTGATCGGTGACAATAACCTAAAATTATCGTGGAATTTTTATTTTTATCAACAAATAAAGTGCTTTTTCTCTATTTATTTTGACTGATCTAAATTCTTGTGATTTGTAATGGAAGACTACGATTTGTTTTTTACTACTTGCTTTAAATTGTTGTAACAACAGCTGGAAAAATCTTCTTTTTTTTGCACTTCATTTAATTTAATTTAGTGGCACGTTTTCGAGGTATAAATCAACAAAATTATTTCTTAGCTTAGTTTAAATGATAAATTAAATCTTAAATTAACTTAAATCTTAAATGAGAGGTATAAAGCAAGCATTAAAATGACAGAGAGTTACGTGGATCATATTGTAAATTTTCTATTTAAAATATTTTAAACTATGCATAATATTTTATTACAGTGAAATTATCTTTACATTTAGAACCCTTCTTAGCCCGCTTTCTTTCTACGACACAGATTAAATCGATTGGTTTTCATTTATGTTGATTAGAATGTCGACAAGGTGTTACAGGTTGCCTAGTCCCAAAACAATATTTCTAATTATTAAGCCTTTATTTTTGCGAGGTTTAGGTACGTATACCCAGATAACCAAAACTGTATCCAAAAGCGCTTAAAAAGTACTTGTTATCTGTTACTGTAGAATCGGAGAAGCGCTTTCATATTTAACTTGCAAAGCGCCCCGGCGTCCGGACGGCCGGCTAAATCCACGCGGTACTTTTTCAGCAAATATGGCCGCCGGGCTCGCTATAACGATTGCTAAAAAAGCACTTTAAAAGCGCTACCTCTGAATAAGTATTCTACGCGCTTTAAATGCACTGCTTTCAAGTGACGGAATTTCAATGCTCCAGGTCTTAGTTAAGGCACATACAGGAGGAGGCGATATAACTAAAGGAATAAATTCCGTCTAAAAGGTACAGGGTTAGGAAAAATTACCAGAACGGTCGATTATTTTAAAATATACAGGGGTTATCAAAAAACGTATTTTATAAAAAATGTAGGGCTGTTAAAAATCTACATATCGGTGATAAATTAAAATATACAGGGTCACCCACAAAGTTGTGGAGAATGATAGTTATATTTTTTTAAATGGAACACCCTGTATATTTTTACATTTTTAAATTCCACATAAAATTATAATTATTTTTTTTTAATGCACTATTAGTCTATACTTCATAGTTTCCGAGATATTGACTCTCGAAAAGTGACATTTTTGAACTTTGACAGCTTATAACTTTTTAACAGTACGTCTTAGAGCAAAACGGCTTACATGTCCCTATCTTCAAATTTTATTATCTTTCCAAAAAAATCAACTTCTGGTTAAACCGGATGTAACTCGAAAGAAGGAAATATAGTTGTTCCGGTTTAACTGGAAGTTGATTTTTTTGGGAAGATAACAAAAATTGAAGATAGGGACATGTAAGCCGTTTTGCTCTAAGACGTACTGTTAGAAAGTTATAAGCTGTCAAAGTTCAAAAATGTCACTTTTCGAGAGTCAATATCTCGGAAACTATGTAGTATAGACTAATAGTGCATTTAATAAAAAATAATTATAATTTTATGTGGAATTTAAAAATGTAAAAATATACAGGGTGTTCAATTTAAAAAATATAACTATCATTCTCCACAACTTTGTGGGCGACCCTGTATATTTCAATTTATCACCAATATGTAGATTTTTAACAGCCCTACATTTTTTAAATAAGACGTTTTTTGATAACCCCCTGTATATTTTGAAATAATCGACCGTTCTGGTAATTTTTCCTAACCCTGTATATGGTGTCCATATAAAGTGCACATTTTAATTATTATATTTTGTGTAATTTTTAAGATTTTTTTATGTATCGCTATAACGTAATTATTTTATTTGGTCGCACCAAAAATGAATGTACCAAAACCTAGACCTTTTCCTTTCGCAAGCATTAAATTTTCTCCAGTATTCTAAAACTTAAGGGAGTAGGGGACAAAATTAAATAAGACTTTTAAATGCAAAATAATTTTAATATTTAATTTTTTTACCTCGTCAGAAACATTTATAATTAATACATCAATAAACTAAAAGTAGCATATTAGTTATGACATTGATTAATACAAGCATTTTGGACTTGCATTGTCAAGTTTCAACTGGTAAGTATCTCCAGTCGTCTTCAGGTGAATACTAAATTAGTAAAGTAAAGTAACTACAGGTCTATTTATACTAGCTAAATAGGTGCACTGAAATATGTGCAGTCATGCATTTAATTCGAGGTCTTATTCTAAGATTACATATCTTAACAAAGGTTTCCATATATTTCCTATGTCCAATGATGTTCAAGGAAGCTGTGGCTATTCATCAAAACCTAGGTTGCTTCAGTAAATATTAGTAGACAAAAGAAATATATTGAAACCTTTGTTAAGTAGATGTAATCTTATCATAACTGCACACATATTTCAGGCATGCTTCAGTGCACCTAGCTAGTATAGACCTGTAGTTACTTTTCTTATTTAGTATTCACCTGAAGACGACTGGAGACACATACCAGTTGAAACTTTGTGATTTAAACCAAATAAAGACAATGAAAGTCCAAAATTCTTCGATCAATCAAGATCATGCATTGTCTCCAACCTCAGACAGTTAAAGACACTGTTTATAAAAATAAGATTAGACCCAGCAATAAACAGTTTTATATTTATAGATTTAATGCCTGGATCTTCGAAACTGTATAAAAGTGCTGTGTTTAAAAGATTAGTTCGTTTTGTAACCAGCTGTATAAGTACGTAAATATATACATATAAATACATAGTTGCAAATGGAGACAAAAATCATTTTAGCAATTGCAAAGTGGTATATAATATGTGCCACACATACAACTTGGTAACACAAAGACATAAAAATACGGAAGACATTTTAAAGATAATATAGGTATATAGTATACATACAATTTTGTTTCTTTTAAATCAGCTTGGTATCCTGGAAATTATAGATTGGACAGCAGTAAAACTAATAATTATGCAGTTCTTTTTCCCCTTCCTCCTTCTCTGTTCCTTAGATATAATTTAATTGTACTTCTACATCTTTTTCGGTGGCATTTCTTGAAAAACATTTTTTTTCTTACAGCAACGTACTACAAAATAAAAAGCAAACTTTTATATTTAAAGCACTTTTATCTACAAACTTTAACACTATTAAAAATAGGCTTTTTAAATTTTAATTTTCAATGTCAAAAATGATTAATTTTAAGATGGCAATTTTAAGTCTTACTTTAAACACCAGTGTAAAAAAATAGTTTTACTTTAACACCATTAGTCCTTACTAAGTAAGGTGTTAGAAGTTGTAACACCATGCGTAATGGTTAATTTTAATTTTGAAAAAGTTTTTAAAATATTATCGTCTATTTTAGTGCCAAGTTCAACAGTTTTTGTAAAAATAATGTATGATGTAAGTATCCCTTAAAAGTGGTTTTATCTTGTTCCTTTCTACTAAATAAATTGGAACTTTTAACACTATAACATCATGAACTACTATTAATTAAACTAAAAAAAATGTCAATAATTATTGTTTTAAACAAATTCACAAAAAAATGTAGTTTTAAAAATTGACTACCTATATAGTTTATTGACACACACAGATATGAAGTGTCTATAACCATCTAGCTGAGCTTGGATATTTAAATATATACGGTTAGTAATGAAAATATACTTATAATATTGTCTTTTACATCCTTACCTAAAATCTCGCCTAAAATTAATTTTCAAACTTCAGTCAATTGAGAAAAAGTAATCTTATTATTACGTCTTGTCCAGTTTAGTTCCTTCTGCGAAAGTGTTCTTAATAATTTGCACTTATTATTATTCGAGTTGTGTCAATGGAGTCGTCCACCTACAACTTCAAAATCCTCTCTGACCTAAAAGGTTATAGTAAAATTTAATGTACATTCACGTTATTTGCAAAATATTTATTTGTTAATTATATACCTGCGCATTTTTAGGTAAAAGTTATTTAATATTTAGTAATAAATGATTTATTTTTACTTTTAATTATCAGTATTTTGCACGAAGCTACAAAAATATCACTAAATACTAAATCTCGTATATTCTTTAGTCATAACCCCCATTTCGCTGCAGAGGGGAAGGGTAAATATTCTTTTAGAAATGCATTTATAGTCTTATAGTCATTATCAACTGTAAAATTCATAGTAGGTATAAGAATTTAAAGTTAATTTATTTATATAAATTTCATATAATGCCAAAAGCGACCAATATGGCCGCGGGTCGTTTCTATCTTTTTTTTCTGTGGTTTCTATCCTGAAGCCGAATAAAATGGAAAACTCAACAGCTCTTGCCGTTATAGCCCGCTATTACATAGTTCCTTGCTTAATTAAGTAATTTGCAGTTACTAAAATGTGTAAATAATAATATACATACCTCATTTTCTTGAAGTTTCTTGCTATATAATTTCACTAAACAAGTGTACCAAACAAAAAACCAATTAAAAATGGACGAAGTGACGAAAGTCGAAGACCAAAAACGACGAAACTATATAACCTCACTCGGTGTGACTGAACTGTCAACGTCTTACGCGCTTTTAAAGCGTATTACTTTTAAGTGCTTGCACAACATGCACAAGATATGCACTTCTGGCATACGGTTACAGAGGTGCTAATTTTATAAATGCCGGCCGTTATATTTTAAGCGGTTGTTCGTTAAAGCTGAAATAAACCAACGAATAATTATTGCTTTTTCCGCACCACAAAGTGAGTAATCCTTTTATGACTGCCGGCCAACGCAATATCGGCAGATTAAAACCAAGTGTGTTATCTGGGTAACCTGGGATGGGCCCACCGGGACACCGGGAGATTTCCCGGTGCGCCGGTCCCTCAGGCGCCGCCGCTCTTTGCGAACTTTTTTCTTATCTTTTTTAACAATTTGAGTTAATTTTGAAAATAATCGAAAAGCAAAAAACCAGAAATTATTAATCAAGCTTTTGGAGGCACTTTTTATCATAATTTGTCTGCACTATGGAAACAAATGAAAAAATATTAATAATAAATATTTTTTTCACCTAAATGTGTTTTAAATGTAAAAAATGATGTTTGTTTTTTTATTTATGAGTTATTCTAAAAAATATGTCGTAAGTGGATGAAAAAATACATATATGTCTTTTCATTTTTTTATTGGATCGGCACGGCGCGGCGCTGTTTCAATTGACTCCCCGCGCCGGTCCGAGGTGTCCCGTCCGCCCCTCTACCTTACCCAAGGGAGAATTAGGAGGTTTACCCCCCCGAAATAGCGACGAACGGTCCAGGAACTTCGCACTCTACAAGAAATTCACAAAAACACAACTAGATATTAGAACTTATTGTTAATACTACTAAGTATACTTTATAACTTTAATTAGCATGGGTCGATAAAAGAAATCGAAATTAACTCGGGGGTAAATATAAAAAAAAGGCTGTATATTTTAGAGGGTATGTTTTTTTTCTTCTGCGTGGAGTGCAATATATTATACAGGGTCCTGCAATGTGGGTCCGTCGTCAATAACTCCTATCCGAATTATTAGGAATTTCATTCATTTTATACTTACTTGCGCAAGATGTATTTCAGGAAAATATTTTCGCATATACAGGGCGGCCCAAACAAGTGTGAGAACATAAAGTTGTATTTTCTAAATGGGACACATGTTGTTGAAAGGCCCATGCAGAGTACAATTCCTGACAAAGTGCAGAGTAATAAACCTTATCTATTTTTACAAAAAAAAATAAAATATTTTCTCTCTTTTTATTTATTACTTTGTACGAAAGTATTGTAAATTTTTTTAAAATTTACACTTAATATATAAGGCTATTTTTTTCATTGAAAATATATGTGTCATTTTGAAACCTTATTTTGACCATCCTGTATAAAATAGATAAAATCAATTTAATTTATATTATCTCTTGACCCCTTTGCCACCAATCTCACTCAATGCAGTAAGTAATTAAAAAAAAAGCTTTTGGATTGTTTTTTTCGTTATGTTTCCAGTACTGAAAAACTTTCATTTATATAGTTTTTTACTTTAAATTACTCGAGCAAATTTATTAAAATTATAAAGGTTATATACAAACCTAAAGATGAAACAGGTATACAGGGTGTTCCATTTAAAAAAGTACATAATTTATGTTAGGTATCACACTTTTTGGGAAACCCTGTAGGTATATGCGAAAATGTTTTTTCTGAAATGCACCCTGTGTGTTACAGTATCATATGAATGAAATTCCCAACTTGATTCATACCAAGCTCATCATTTTGTTATGCATTGTTTAACTAAAGAAAAATATAATTAACATACGGCTGATTGCGAAAACGAAAGGCCAACCACAGAGGAATAATAGGTATCATTCTTTGAGACCACAGATAATTCTTTGAGACCACAGATAATTCGTAAATCCAAACACTATGCGAAAACAGAAGACCATTTTATATCACAAAGGAATAATAGGGAACCTAACGAATAAGAATAACCTTAACCTAACTTTTTACTGTAATCGTCTGTAAACCCTATATAAATATACTTTGATCTGTATTATTACTATTATTCTGTATAATCTGTAATAATACAAAACTAAATTTTGTGAAAACTTTATTTATTGTTATTCTACTGCCTAATTGGGCAGACTGAAAAATGAATCAAGCAGAAGTTGCCAAGCTAGTTTCTCAGCTAAGAATAAATGTTCCACCCAGATTAAGGAAATTTAGAAGCCCAAAAGGACCCGAGGGAAGGTTGGATATAATGAGGAAAACAGTTACAGCACTTGTAAAACATGAAAGAATAGAGTTAAATTTTCCTCGTGCTCAAGAAGCCAGAATGTACGCCGAGCGGGTAAGTTTTAAAGCCCTTTGTTTGGCTTTTTCACCTATTCTACTCTTGTATGATGCAATACAATATAGTTAAGTATATTTAGAATTATTTTGTACTAATATGGTATTATCTGATTTAGCTAATTTCGGATGCTATTAGATATGGGGATTGTCATACTTCGACAATGGAAATGGCAGATTTTTGGCTGGTTGAAAAACAGCTTATTCACAAACTATTTAAAGTGATGGTTCCTCGATTTGAGAACTATAATATTTCTTATACAAGGCTTTTTAAAGCCCCTAGACCATATCCAGGTAACTACTTAAAATGTTGCCCTGCAATAGTTTACAGAATGAGTATGTAGTAGTAAAGGCTTTCCATATATTATTATTTTATTATAGGAAGGTTTAAAACCCCATTTAAATATAATTTTTAGGTCCAAAACATAAAAAGGCAGTTCTTGAACTCAGAGGCAATCCTTATCCACCCTTGACACCTGACACAAGTTCAAATAAAAATCTTATACACAATATTTTACTAGAAGAAGCAAAAAAGGCATACAGAACAAAGAAATACGCTGAAATAGCTGCTAAAATTGACGCTGCTGAGGCGCAAATAGGACTTAAAGAAGAAAATAGTTCTAAAGAATCTGTTTTGGAAAATGAAAAAGATCAAAAGTCTGAAAGTAAAGAAAATAGTACTGAAAGCAAGAAAGAATAATCTTACTTTAATACACCAGTATTTATTTTTTTAAATTGAATAACTTAAGATACTTAAGTAGTATGTTTTACTTCTAAAGCTTTTTTGTACAAATCGTGTCTGTTAAAATGGAATAACTTTATTTAGAGAATTTGATAATCCCCAATAAATTGTTAAAAATGCTGCGTGAATTTTTCTGAACCTCCTGCCTTTGCCCCCTAACATTTGCTAGAATTAAAATTAAAACTAAAAAAGTTTTTAGAATAACTGTAATTTACAGAACAACTTATGCTAGAAAACATTTGTAAATTATAAAAATAACATTTTTAAGAATCTCACATAGCATATTTAAGGATAAATAACACAAATAGATCGCAAAACACTAACAATTTACAATCACACAGTGTTTATTGAAATAGAGCACAAAAATTTGTGTTTTTTCACTTTAATTTCATAGAAATAACCTCTAAGTAGTTTTTTTTTTATTTAGAACAAAACCACTTGTATGTGATGTGTGTATAGTTTGGACGATTTTCATTCAATGGATGAAAATTGTATTGGGACAAATTCGTTAACACTACTGTATCGCCGTACCTCTGGCAATATAAACGAAAACATTACTTTTAAATTGTTATTAAACATTAAAAAAATATATTTGCAGATTCAAATTGATGTAGTAAGTTTCTATGAATGACTAGTGAAAACAAGGCTTTAGTCTTAAATTTCACAGGTTTAACAGTTACAAGTTAAGGGATCGAAAAAAGAACAACTTAAGTGAATTAACTACGGATAAAGAACGTCAATAAAAATACAAACACTTGTAAATTTTTGGCAAGATGTTGTGTCTACATATTTTCATTGTACAAAGACGTAGAACACTCGCTGCATGTGGCACTAGTATTTTTATTGATAAAAAACTTTACACACTTGTTTTTTTACTGAAGCACCGCTTGTATCTATATGATATAGTCTATCCAGTGTAATATATGGTAATATGAATGTAAGAATCTGACTACACTTACAAAAAAAAACATTCCAGGAAAGTAACAAGTTTAAAAACTAATATAAACTAACCACTAACTTGGCCAAATTTTGAAGATGTATTTTTGTACCAGAATAGAACGAAACCTTTGGATTTAGTTTAATAAATAAGTGCATGGAACGGAAGACTTTTTTAGTCTAAACAAATACTGTGGTTTGATAAAATATACTTTACATGAACAAAACTGGCCAAGTAACAATAATCAGATCAGAAACTCTAAATAATTTTACTAAATAACCGCCATGGAAGTATTTAACACATTTTATTGATATGTTTGTGTTGTAGAAGTAGAGACTTTATAATTATATTATATTTCATGGACACATATGGCAGTCCCTTGAATAAACCTATTAAAATAGTTTTGAATTTTATTGAAGATTTATTTCTCTAGTGGCGGTTATGAAGCAAAACAACTTATGATAGTGGAGGATATTCTTCATCGATTACAGAATGGACTCTACATATAGGGCACACGCTGTTAGTCTTCAGCCATTGTGATATACACTAAAACCGAAAAATATTACAACACACGGACACTCATATTTTTTGTTGAATTGTATAAAATAATAATAGGTTTATTTAAAATTTAATAATCTAATTAATATGTTTATGTTGTCTTCTATAAACTTATTCTTCAATCCCCTAAAGCTAAGCTTGTAAAGGGCAAATCTTATTTTTTGTTTTAGTATGCAAAATCATAAATCATAAATATGCATTAAAAATTAAGCTTTAAAGTAAAAATGTTAATCTTAACATAGTATAAAACAAAGTCGCTGTCGCCCGTCTGTCCCTATATGTGCTTAAATCTTTAAAACTACGCAACGGATTTTGAAGCGGTTTTTTGAATTTTTTTTGTCCTATGGACTTATTTATTTTAGGTTTTATGGTTATTTCATTTTTAAAACGTGTATTATGATTATGATTTTTAAATTGTATAAGGTTTTTATTTTTAAATATATATATTAAGATGTTATAAATGTAAAGTTGTCTTATGTTCAACTTTTTTGGTTCTAAAAAATATAATTCTTTTGAAGGATAAAGATAATATTTATTGAATATAATTTTTAGAAACCTTTTTTGTAGTATTTCTAATTTTTTAACTAAAGTTCTATTTATTCCTCCCCAACCTAAAATTCCGCAATTTAAATGAGTGTTAACTAACATTACATTACATTAACAAATTTTAATGTTTTTAAAAAACGGTAGTAAACTTCTTAATTTTTTAATTAAGTATTCTAAGTGAAAATTTCAATTTAATTTACTATCAAAAATAATTCCTAAATATTTTATTTTAATAACTTTAAAAATTTGAATACTATTCATATTTAGTGGTGGGTTATTTAGGTTTAAAGTAAAAGGAATATAATTTGTTTTATTAAAATTAATTGTTAACAAATAATTGTTATCAAACCAATTTTTTATAATTTTCAAATCTATACGGAAGTAGGCCTATTAAAAATACATTTTCTTTTTCCGAGATATGTAAAAGCATGGCAAAAAATACAAGAGTCTAGTTGCAGTAATCGGAAGGGCCAAGAGAATATAATAAGACTTTTTTGCATTATGATTTTGTTTTTTGGACTGAAATTATTTACTTACATCTTTATGATATTGATGTTTACATGGTAGAACACATTTTGATCTCTGATTCAAATCGTCAAAGCATATTGAACAGTGCGTATCGGCAATGTCAGTGTCCCAATTTACTAACGGGGATTTCGGGGATATCCAGACACCATGTTTACTAGATCTAAAAAAATATGCATTATCATTCATAAAAAAAAGAACCAAAAACAATTAAAAATATACATAGTTAAGAGCAAACGAAGTGTACGTAATCGTAAGTTCTTGATTTACTTACAAAATCGCTGATCGCACTTCCTTGAGTATATCAGTCTTAGGTACATTGTTAAAGGAGCCATTGAATTTTTTAAGTACTTTTAATATGGTGGATATAAGTTCGGCTTGGTCAACATCAATACAATTGACTCTGAGGTATTGAAATAGTTCCTAAAAATATAGGTGTTGTATTTAAGATTGGGGCTTATTTTTTAGAAAAATTATGTTCTTGTCTTTAGTTGCATGAAGTATGGATATTTTGGTAGTAAGTTTTGAATTGAGATAGACAGAAGCCAAGGGACTCAAAGAAATACACATTAACGTCTGAGATATAATTTTAAAATGTTGTGTTAAGTTTTGCAATACATAATTTGCAAAAGCTGGTGCATTATCAATATCATCGTGTAAATAAATAACAAAGTTGCATAACTAGTCTACTTGAACCTCTTGGCTTCTAACTCTGAGGATTAATGTTAAAATTTATGGAAATGATTGTTAGAAATTGAAGGTGAAACACCGAAATGTAATCTTCCTTTAAAAAGTTTATTTAAATTAAAGTGGGCTATTTTTTAAATTGAAATAATAGAAATAACCTTTTCTCTGTCATACTGTTGCCTATCTTCTTCCTTGCAAACATTTACCAACTTTACTAGAGGTCTAACGGGTCTGTGGATAATTTTTCCACTTAAGTTTTCCATTGAACTAGATGGTCCAGTTTTACTAACGTTTTCGCATTCTTGACTGTTAGAAACCTGTGTGTAATATTTTAAATAACTAAATTTATTTATGATGAAGAAAATATTCTGGCTGTACAAGTGTTAAATAATAGTTGTTCATTCTTGAAACTGTATTAAAATGTTATAACCAAGCTTGAAATAAAACCTAACCAATTGACTAATGGACGCCCAAATAGATTAAGCCTAAATATGACTTTTGAAGATGACTTTCAGCTGTATAATAACTATGAACGGTTAAATAATTAGTAAGGGTTTGGTGTTTAAAAAATGAAAATGGAATTACATGAAAACTACACAGTTACAAACAAATTTTGATGCAAAGCTAATGCTAGATTTGTCTAATAGTTAACACACATTACTTAGGAACAAGCTATGTCCTCTTGCTGAGGGCTTTTACTATGTTGCATATTGGAACATTATTTTTATTAAGATACAAAGTGACTGAAAAACATACGCACAAACCTCAAAGAAACTAAGCAAAACAGAAAAGAACTTTGCTTACCTTTTTATCCACTGATACATTTCCATCAATACCTTTACTATGATCTGTTGCTTGATTACTTCCATTGCCCCATTCTTTACTTTGATTATCTAACGCCCAAAAGCCGTTTTGAATCAGATTTTCCTTATGCTCCTCTTTCAATTTGTGCGTTTTGCTATCGGGAATACCTTGATTAAGAACACTGGAAGTATTCATAGTTTTATAGTTAATATATGTAGAAAAGTAATCGTTCATATCCATGTCTTTTTCTTTGTGAGTCACTGGTGCATTTGTGACTGTAGACTGATTCTGAGATCTATTGGTTTCTTTAGGACTTTTACTCAAACTGGCAGTCACATTATCGACGTCCCAAAAACTGATGGGGTCCACTTTTTCCGCGTGCGCAGTCTTTTCTTGACTGGCAGAATTAGAAGATTCATTGTTGATTAACAAATTAGGAGATTTACTTTGTTGAAAACTTGCACTGTTTAAAGCTCCGCTGTCATCATTGTCGACAGTACTGTGTATGTTTTTGAAAAACTCTAACATATTAGGATTATTAGACCACTGATTCGTAATTTGCTGATACATCTGTGGGTTCGGATTACTGTTTTGAGCCCATGTTGAAAATTGGGCGTTTGGATTTTTAACAGGTGGCATGGGAACTGGAAAGAATATTCAAATAAATAATCAGAGCAAAGCCAAGTAAATATACCAGGATCTGGAAAAGATATGTTGCATATAATAGTTTTTTAGGATCATTTTTAATACCGATATTGAAAAATATAAGAAATTTTATTATAGTTTCATTAACATCTTAAAAACTGGCTTATTTATGTTCACGATGTTTAATTGGTTAGATGTGAGATACCTTTTCACACAAAAAAAGATAAAAGTTGGCATGATTATAGGAAATAGTATGTTCCATGCCTAACATAGAATGATACTAATTTCTCACGAGTTTGACCTGACATGATTATTCCAGGCAAGTTTTATACGATACTTTATCCACGACTACTATAAGCAAGGAAACAGAAAATTTTAAACAAATAATTTTTTTTAATGTCCTGAATCCGATATCATGGTTTAATTCCTATTTCGGTGCTATTAATGAAAAGATTCTCATGGTTTTAGTCAAAATTTAGAAAGGAAAATATTGCACATGCAATGAACTAGATTTATTTGCCAAATATGTATGCATACACAATTTCTGGTAGTCAGAGAAAGTTTATAAAGGCTTACTTGGGTGTGATGGTCGCTGGTATGTACCATATCTTAAGCTAGCTCTCATGTAAGGTACAACTGGTATGACAACCAATGGACTGCCTAAAACAGTCCAAACCAGTTGTTAATAAAAGCAAATTCCCTACAATGCAGATATCACAGTAACTCTAGGCTTTGAAAAAATACATATTGATCAGTCCAGACCCAAACCTTTACAATACTTTATGAAATCAAAGACTGTTTCAAGGAGCTCTATTAAAAATGTACCGGGTGAGTCAACGATTGCGCAGAGTAACTTTATGCCTTGAAGATAAAATTTGTCGATAATGAGCTTTTGTAATAAGGTATGGTTGGATATCCGGCACATTTTAAAAATATTTTAAAATATACAGGGTGCGTCCAAAAAGTAGGGCGTCATAAAGTTACATTTTTTAAATGGGACACCCTAATTTGAATTCATTTATTAATTCTACGTGTTATTTTATAAATTTTTATTAATGGTTTAATATACGAAAAAGTTAGTTTTTAAGATAATTCTACTTATAATGAAAATTTTGCATTTGCAAGCCTCTCGTTGTGAAAATGCTACTTAAATTTTGACACTAAACGATTGATAATTTATATACTTACTAAATAAAGTCAACAATACATATTCACTATGAAATATTTAACGTCTCATTTACAGGGTTTTTACTTTCTAGGACCAAAATCAGAAAACTTCTAAATGAAAAAATCACTTTTATTAAATGGAACATCCTATATATTTTTCTGTCATCTTATAGCTCGTCATAAACTCTTCAAATTTCGTGAATATCGCCTATCCCTATCTCTAATAGTTTTTGAAATATTTTGATATTTCGAGATTTAATGTACTAGCTATAGCATTTTTTGTCAATGGATCACAGTAGCCATGGAAAATAAATAAGAATAATGGCAGTGGATGACATTAAGAATCAGATCAATGTAAAAATTAAGCCTTTTTACTGCAAAGTTTATTGTCCAGTCATTTTATAAGTTGGTACTTTTCAAAAAATGAATTAATCGATATGGTTTATGTTTTGGGCGAGGCGGATAAAAAGTGCCTTTTTGCTAAACAACTATACAGGATGAAATATCCCGAGCGGCGAACACCCAGTCCTCAAACTTTTCAAAATTTAATGAAAAAGTTTGATTCATCAGGCGCGATCCATTAATAAAAAATGCTATAACGAGGACAATAAATATCAAAATATTTCAAAAATTATTAGAGATAGGGATAGGACGTTCTTCGCGAAAGTTGAAGAGTTTATGACAAGCTATGAGATGACAGAAAAATATATAGGGTGTTCCATTTAATAAAATTGATATTTTTCAATTAGAAGTTTTCTGACTTTGGTCCTAGAAAGTAAATACTCTGTAAATGAGACGTCAAATATTTCATAGTGAATCAGGGTTGGCTGGTTTAAACCGTGATTTAAACCAAAAACCCATTTCTTTTTTTAAATTTTTATTATTGGCATTTGAGTTTTTATTTTTAGTAAAAATACCCTTCTTACTACTGGCAATGCAAACACGTCCCTGTGTTAAATGAAAATATCTTAGTGTTGGCAACACTGTGTGTTTATTTTACCTCCACCCCACCAGCCAGTCCAGCCCCGCTTTAGATTTGCATTCGGGTATTCCCCTATTTCCCATTTCGTACGTGGTCGAGAAATAATATTATTTCTCTCAGTGTTGCCATCTCGGTAAATTTTGTACCAGATCTGGTAAAATCAAAAGGTCATCTGGTAACGTAGTTTTGCAAAGTTTTACCTAGTAAAAGTTCTGGTAAAATCGTTTGACGTTTCTGGTAAAATCGGACCGAAATTTTTACCGTTTTTTAATTATTTGTATGTGTTTATTTTCCTTTCTCTGTTGTATCTGTTGTAGATTTTAATATTTCAAAATAAAAATCTAAAAAGTTTAAATCTAGTATTAGGGAATCCAGCGATCTGTCAAAACCAAAATATCTAGTACGCCCTAGGTGGTGGTCTAGGAGTGCCAATATATCCTCTTTTTTGTTATAACACAACAAAAAAAGTGATGTTATTGGCACTCCAACCTCCCAGGGCGCAAAAATTTTGATTTTGATAGATTGTTGGATTCCCTATAATAGGTATATTTGTATTATTTACGCCTACGCCCAAAACAAAAGGTTTTTTAAAACTATTTATGCTTTAAAAAAAAATCAAAAATATGATGATAAAAAAAAATATTTTTTTTATGATTTGGTAAAATTCTGGTAACATTTCAATGTCCTTTTGGTAAAATCCAATGTTCAACAGTTGGCAACACTGATTTCTCTTTGTCGCTGATAAGTTTGGTTTATTTTTCGGCTTTGCTGCGATGTAATAATGTCAGGCACCACCAATTTCAGGTTGCCTACTATTAAAGTGCAATATTCTGCATGTTTTTGTTTTACTTCCATTCTCTATACCAAATCTTTTTTACATACTTAGCATTTTACATTGTTATTTAAAAATACTGGCTTAAATTAAAAAAAAAACGGTTTAAACCAAAAAAACCTGGTTTAAACCAAAAAAACCCGGTTTTTTGGTTTTTTTTAGAAAAACCGGGTTTTTTTCCAACCCTGTAGTGAATACGTATTGTTGACTTTATTTAGTAAGTATAAAAATTATGAATCGCTTAAAGTCAAAATTTAAGTAGCATTTTCACAACAATGAGATGCTTGCAAATGCAAAAAAGTCGAATTATCATAAAACTATAACTTTTTCGTATATTAAACCATTAATGAGATGGAAACCCGCGACTTACAAGTTATAAAAATACCGGTACAATATATGTAATATCTTACTTGGCGGTGGCGGTTGCTGGTATGTACCATATCTCAATCCAGCTCCCATAAAAGGCCTCATATTTGGTGGTGGTACCGAGTACATTGGAGCGCCGGGCATTTGATTCGGTTGAATTGGTGGTGGAGGCGTACAAGTTTGATTACTTATTAATCTAAAAAGTTGAAGAGAAAAAAAGGTAATTGAACAGTATCGACAGTGAGCCAGAAAAAATACCTACGCCATAGTCAAAACTCAAATTTTGGTTAAAAAGTATAAACATTACTTACTTTTGGTCCAAAGGTTTCTGCTGTTCCCCGCCATGGCGGACGTTCTGTTTTAAACTGTCAAATAGAAAACCGAACGCTTCGATAGGTATTTCTGCTATTTCTGGCCAATCGCTGAATTCATATTCGCTGAGATGGAGCATTTGAGTCTTGGTTTTTTTGTAAAATGACTAAAAATTGTTGAAACGTAAATATTGGTCCAAGCTTAGAATAATATATATTTTTATTCTCAACAAAAGTTTATTACAGAGAATATAACACCAAATATACAATATATAAATTCACAAATAATAAAAACCATGTTTAGTAACTATTAATAACTCCATCGAAATTATTAAAAAAAAATATATAACCATTTACAAAAAAAAAATATTAATATATAATACGTTAAAGTTACTTAATTCAGTTTTAAAAAATATTTTTTTAGTGTTTTGAAAAGTCCATAATTTTGATATTTCTTTAATTTTTTTCGGACAACTGTTGTAAATTGTTATTCCTTCATATAATATTGATTTTTGGCCAAAAGTACTCTTTACCATTGAAAGGAAATATTATATTCGATTGTTTTTCTTTAATAATAATAGAGTGTATTAGAATGCATAATTTAATTTATAAAGCTTTTCTAAATTTAAATATCCATTTGGTTCATACAAATTTATAGTTGGTTCTAAAAAAAGGAAGTTTATGTATGCATTTAATTATTTTGTTTTGTAGTTTTTTTAATGGCTGAATTGTAGTTAAATTCGCTGATCCCCAAATTGAAATCATATACTGTAATTTTGAATAAACCAAAGAATATGTAATATATATTTGTTTAATATTTTAACGATATATAATTTTTAGCTTTAAACAAAATGCCAATTATTGGTGAGATGTAACTTCTTAAATATTCAATATGTTTTTTTCCAACTTAAATTTTCATCAATATATAAACCTAAAAATTTAATTGTATTAGTATATTTAATTAAATGATTATTGAAAGACAGTGAAGAAATATTATTATTTTTTAATTTTGATGTAGTTATAAACATAAAAGATGATTTATTAAAATTTAATGATAATTTATTAATTTCACGCCATTTTTTACATATTATATTTAGGTCGTGGTTAATAGTTTTATGAATTTGAGCATAGTCTTCATGAAAATATACAATAGTAGTATCATTGGCAAACAATTGTATTTTACCTTTTAAATTTAATTTTGCTATAGAATTAATGTAGATTAAAAAAAAGTAGGTCCTAAAGTTGATCCTTGCGGAACACCACAAGTTATGTTTTTTTGTGAACTTTTAACATTTTCAATTTGAACAAACTGCTTCTATTACTTAAGTAATTTTTTAACATTAAATAAATATTTCCCCAAATTCCAATATTGTATAGGCATTTAAGTAAAATGTTGTGATTGACTGTATCAAATGGTTTACATAAATCTAGGGACAGTAGGCAGCATTTTTGGTTGCTATCAACGTTTTGTTGAATATCTTTGATAATATCTGCAGCTGCAACTTCTGTATCTTTAAATTATTTAAACCATATTGAAATGGAGAGTAATTTTTTTTCTTCTAAAAAATTTACTATTCTATTATTTAAAATTTTTTCAAAAATCTTTAAAAATGTGGGTAAAACAGAAATTCGGCGATAGTTACAACTAAAATTTTTTTTCTGCATTTAAAAAAAAAAGCTTCCACACTAGAATCAGACTATTGTTTAGTTGTAAAACCAACAACCTACTATCTGTAAGTAAGTTGTTGGGTAAACCATTTTTTTCTTACCTTGAGTTGTCCATTTTTACGTTGTAAATCTAGTAGGGTCTTTTCCCAGCGACCAAGATATGCCTGATTATCTTTAGCATTAGGAAAACTATTGGTGGTCAAAAAATTTTGTAATTCGGTTACATTGGCGATTATGACTCTGCAGTTATTTTCTAATCTAAAATTTAAAAAAATACCGTCACAAATATTTTTCTAATATAATTTCAAATAAGCTAATAAATAAATACGTACCCAGAATATATATTTTTGTAGAGTAAATATTTGTCATTAATTTGATCTACCAGTATTTTTTGAAGCAACACATTTTTTCCATTTAAATCGTTTCGTTCTTTGTCAATCATTTCATGCATTATTAGAATTTGTTTTTCTAATTTGGCTATAATTTCTCTAAAAAATGTCAATGAGTCGTCAAACAAAATCGAAAAATGTTGTTTAAACTTAACATCATTCTTGACATTGATTTTCGATGCTTAATTCTCCTGAACATTTGGACATAATTTTAAGGTTATCCAACTAATACAGTAACTGGCAAAAAGTTGGCAAACTATGGGAAAAATTTTATTGACTGCATGCCGAAAAACCTTTTATAGGAGTATTAACATATACTTGCCAACCTATTTCACGTAGCTGTATTTATTTTTTCTAGCTTTTACACAAAATTTAAATAAAATCAATATCGACTTCATATTCTATAGGTAATAATTGATGACGTATTAAATAAATATCAAGGAGTTTTATAACTTATTTTAGAAGAATTATATAGCAAAAAATGCCGGGTAAGATTTTGTCATTGTTCTTTCACTATACAATTCTTCCAAAATAAGCAATGAAATACATTGATATTTTTGTAATATGTCAAATATTACCTAAATAATGTGCCGACGATAGTGATTTTATTTAAATGTTTATAATTTTAATTAGTAATTATAAAATAATAAACTAAAAAAAAACAACGCGAAATAGCTAATAGGTTACCAATCGATTGAATGACGTTTAGAATTCCACCTTAACGGAGGATCCGTTCTGCATGTCCGATAACCTAAAAATCCAGTTTGACGTGACTACTGGTATAGCGGCAAAATAAAAAAAAATGTAAATTTACAAGAAAGCAGGGTTGGGCAAAATTTGATTTTTATTGACTTTTATTGATTTTATTAAAAATTTAACATTTTTCTCTCTTTTCAAATTAATACAAATTATTTTAATGTCGGTCGGTATACAACGAAAACAAAAATACAAAAACATAGAGTTTATAATTATGTATTAGATACCTAGGTACTACTTTTTTATTTGTTAAAAGCGCGAGTTCTATATAGGTACCTACTGTTAATTTTTGAAAATATTTTTTTAATATGCAAGGTATATTGTTCATTGTTCTGAATTAAAAATAAATAGTTTCATTAAATCACGATTTTTTTCTAAAATAAAGTGATTTAAATCAGCCCAACCCTGCAAGAAAGTGAGGTTAAGTGAGAATATATCCAAAAAATGTATTTGAAAAAGCGGTTTTAAGACTTTATTTAATAGAATTGAAAAAATATTTTTAAAAAGTTGGGAAACTATGGGAAAAATTTTATTGACTGCATGCCGAAAAACCTTTTATAGGAGTATTAACATATACTTGCCAACCTATTTCACGTAGTTGTATTTATTTTTTCTAGCTTTTAAATAAAATCAATATCGACTTCATATTCTATAGGTAATAATTGACGTATTAAATAAATATCAAGGAGTTTCATAACTTATTTTAGAAGAATTATATAGCAAAAAATGCCGGGTAAGATTTTATGTCATTGTTCTTTCACTATACAATTCTTCCAAAATAAGCAATGAAATACATTGATATTTTTGTAATATGTCAAATATTACCTAAATAATGTGCCGACGATAGTGATTTTATTTAAATGTTTATAATTTTAATTAGTAATTATAAAATAATAAACTAAAAAAAACAACGCGAAATAGGTTACCAATCGATTGAATGACGTTTAGAATTCCACCTTAACGGAGGATCCGTTCTGCATGTCCGATAACCTAAAAATCCAGTTTGACGTGACTACTGGTGAAGCGGCAAAATAAAAAAAAATGTAAATTTACTAGAAAGCAGGGTCGGGCAAAATTTGATTTTTATTGACTTTTATTAATTTTATTAAAAATTTAACATTTTTCTCTCTTTTCAAATTAATACAAATTATTTTAATGTCGGTCGGTATACAACGAAAACAAAAATACAAAAACATAGAGTTTATAATTATGTATTAGATACCTAGGTACTACTTTTTTATTTGTTAAAAGCGCGAGTTCTATATAGGTACCTACTGTTAATTTTTGAAAATGTTTTTTTAATATGGAAGGTATATTGTTCATTGTTCTGAATTAAAAATAAATAGTTTCATTAAATCACGATTTTTTTCTAAAATAAAGTGATAAGTGATTTAAATCATGATTTTAAAAAAAAATCAAGTGATTTAAATCAGCCCAACCCTGCAAGAAAGTGAGGTTAAGTGAGAATATATCCAAAAAATGTATTTGAAAAAGTGGTATTAAGACTTTATTTAATAGAATTGAAAAAATATTTTTAAAAATTTCGTTTCCAATTTTTTAAGATAAAATCTTGACATTTTGCATATGGACCTAGAATTTGACTCTAAACAACTTATTTAAATTTAACATTTCTCTGGTATGTCTTCACCTAACAGCACTTTTTCTAAATTCACACTGTCCGCGCGCGGATAGGGTTTACAATAGCAAAAATGGATGAAAAATTTCATTTTTCGGGAAAGAGTCATTCTTCATAAAAATATTTGCTTGTAAAAAAAATGCAATTCGCGAAGAGAAAATTTTGATTTTTTATACAAGGTTCGCAAAAACTTCGAAAACACGATTTTTCTCCGAGAGTAAACTACCTTTATTTTTCATTTTTGACCAAAATGCCAATTAGAAAACTTTTTTGGAATAACGTTTGTAATTTAAATCCAAGATTTAAAATAAATCCTCAATTTTTTGTATTTTTTTTAATTTTTAGAGGTAAAAGAATTATTTCAAAAATAAAAAATAATAAAGGTAGTTTACTCTTAGAGAAAAATCATGTATTTAAAGTTTTTGCAAACCCTGTAAAAAATAAAAATTTTCTCTTCGTGAATTGCATTTTTTTTACAAGCAAAACTTTTTATCAAAAATGACTCCCGAAAAATGAAATTTTTCATCCATTTTTGCTATTGTAAACCATATCCGCGGACAGTCTGTATGTCCAATAACCAAGTGACGTCGTCAATATCGATTTTTAGATTATCGCTCAGGGGGAGAGCCAATCCTCTCCGAGATGTTTTTTCCATATATTGCGTATTTTTTGCCAGTCACTGTATATACAACACTTACTTTGAATGCATAATTTCAACACTCTTGTCTATATTCTTTTCGCTGTGATTCTTTAAATTATATTTTTCTTCTCGAATTTGTTTCATCTGTCTTAGTAAATCGTTTAGTTGATCTTGTAATGATTCTTTCATTTCTACTTTTGACATTATTACATGATTTTTAATTTCCTCAAAGAAGCTAAATAATTTTGTGTTGTCTTTGCATTTAGGACACTTTGATTCCTAAAAATGGGCCCCGATAAGCTAATAACAATTAAAATATAACAATGGGCATTTTCACTATACTAGAATTCGTCATATTCAGCATTAGCATCTGGTAAGATATTTTTGTTTTTTGTGACCTGTTACTTAAATAATTTTTAAACCATTTATAAACGTTTCCGCGAATACCATACTGATACAATTTACTCAATAATCTAGCCCTGTCAATTGTTTCGAATGCCCGCTTAAAATCCAAAAATACCGCAATAACATTTTCTCCTTGATCAATGGTAATAAAGATAATAAAGGCTTCCTGAAAAAAACACGCTAGAACCTAATACCGCCGTCATCGCAAACCAATCAAAAGTTTTGTGGTACCTAGGAACATTTCTTGAATATATATCCCGATAATAAAAATGGTTTAAAAATTATTTAAGTAACAGGTCACAAAAAACAAAAATATCAAAAACATATTCAAATAAAAAAATAAATAATATAGGAGTTCCTCAAGGAAGTATACTAGGTCCAATATTATTTATTTTATACATCAACGATATGCCTTTAGTTTTAAAAATGTGTAAGTTACAAATGTTTGCTGATGACACCTTAATTTACATTAATGTTTTAAATATTTTTGATGGTCTAAATCAGAGGTTCCCAAACTTTTTTTTCTCATAGACCACTTTAAAAATTTTGCTGGTTCCGATGGACCCCCTGCAGCTACATTTCTACCATATTCCCAAAACTCGACAAAAAATGTGAAGATTAGATTTAACTATGGAAATTTTGCGTTGCGGCTGAGTTCCAACCACGAATTAACAGTTTTCGAAAAAAAATGAGAATTGATTGGTTAATTAATTAATTGATTGTGCTGTGAGTGGATGTCAAAAAAGTAAAGTTGGGCAATCTACATCCAACTTTACTTTTTTGTCATCTACTTACAGCACAAGAAACCAATAATTAATTCTCACTTATTTTATTCAGAAAACTCCCGGAGTGGTAAAAATAAAAAGAAAAATAGTATATTTTCTTGTGTTGTATTTATTCAAATGTGTAATTATTACACTATTAATTATATTATTGTCATCATATTACATTGTAAGGTTTACATTACATTGTAATATGATAACAGTCGTAATACAATTAAAAATAATCATTAATAACGTAACGTAACTTCTATAAAAACAAAAAAAAAATAGTTTTTCACTATCAAAACCAGATAAATTTTCGTGGACCCCCGCTTACTAATTGTGAACCCCCATTTTTTTTTCACGCCAACGTAGACCCCCGTCAAGTCTCCCGTGGACCCCTGGGGGTCCACCTGAACCACTTTGGGAATCACTGGTCTAAATAATCTAAATTCTGAGATAAATATATTATTAAATTGGCAAAAAGTAAATAAATTAAAATTAAATATTTAAAAAACTAAATGTATGGTTATGAGTAATAATTTAAATTGTCAAAATATAAATGTTGTAATTAATGGTGAAAAATTGGAATTAGTAAACAGTTTTAAATATTTAGGGATAATCATTGATTCAAAATTAAATTTTTTTAATTATTTTGAAAGTATCACATCGAAGATTGCCGGAAAAGTAGGTTATTTTAAAAGAATCAGTTTTAATTTACGTTTGTTTTCTAAAAAAAACTGTATTTAATACTATTATATTACCACATTTTCTTTATTGTTCTTCCATTTTATATTGTGCCAGTGAGGAAATATTTGATAAATTACAAATTTTACAAAATAAGGCAATGCGAATTATTTTAAATTGTGACAAATATACAAAAATTAATTTTATGTTAAAAAATTTAGATTGGTTGAATGTCAGAAATTTAATTTTTTATTTAGTATCTTTATACATAAAATTAAAAATAATTTATTGCCTAATTGTTTAAAAAATTTTTGTTCTTTTAATTATGACCATCATAATTATTATAAAACAAGAACTAATCAAAATTCTTATGTGGATAGAGTGTCTAAAACATTAGCTTATAAATCTAGTTTTTTTAAAGGTTTGATAGAATATAATAATTTGGAAAATTCTATTAAATCTCAAAAATCATTAAAACTGTTTAAAAAAACTTTAAAATTACATTTAATTAAAAAACAAAATGATACGTAATATTTGATACAATTTACAAAATGTTTAACTTTTCTGTCTGTTTTTGTTAAAAGAAGGTTGCGTTTTCAAATTAAAAAATAAATCTATAAAAATGTGTTAAAAAATGTGTTAAAAAATGTATTAAAAAATATTTAATTGTAGCTTTTTGCTAAATAAAACATGTTACTACTACTACCACTATCTCAGTAATTCAAATATTAAAAACGTGGCAAATTTTTCGCTCTAGGTGGTAAAATTTAAAATTTAGTGTGCACTATGAAGTGCTGCAAATAACAGTCGTTTGACAAAGAAAATTTTTTAGTGTCCAAAACGTTTTCGATGGATGCAGAACAACAAAAAAAAAAGGGTTTTTTCGAATAACTTTTAATTGCTTTATTAGAAAATAATAAAATTTGGTGTTCGAGCTCATCATACAAGGACCTTGAAAAAAGTCTAATAAAAGTTTGATATAAAATTTATATGGGAGCCAATATTTGAGGCAAGATGTACATGGGATTTTCCATGGCCATTCGGGCGGTCTATCGCCTGGTATATATTAAAATGTTACCAAGCCCAACTTACTTCTTGCTTTTCCTTGTCCTGTTTTTCAGCCTTTTCCTGTTTTTTAGTTTTCGCGCCACCATCAGTCTGGATGGCAATACTTTTTTTTTTAATGGTACACTCTGTCTGAACGTACCTATGACCCATTTTTATTTTTTCTGTCTGGACCTGTTGGCATTTCTAAAAAAAGTAATTTGTTAAATAAAAATACTAAATAATAAACAAATAAAAACCAGAGGATTTGATTGATTAAGTAATATTTCATTATCTGTTTGTCACTTATAACAGTTAAAACATTGGAACACATAAAACCCGTTTTTAAAAAGTTATACCTAACCACTTACCGTAGTTTTCTTTACATTAATTTTTTCTACTTTTTCTTTTTGAGTCGCCGCCTCGGTCTCACCCTTAGAATCAACACTAGTCCCCTTGTCGGCCTTATCTTTTTGCTTTGAATCTGGTGGTAAAATCACAACTTCTTCGTTGTTGTCATTGTCTTCATCTTCGTCATCTTCCGTATCAAATAAATCCGAATCATCGTCCGACATGTTTTCATCCGAAGAATGGTCACATAACCTGCAACACATTACATATAAATAAAAGACAATATGTTGCTCGTTATGTATTTAAAAAGCAATAAGACTAATTAATTTGTGTTGGGCTACATGCTTGGTGAAACTGTCGTTCCATTGCACAGGAAGAAAAAATAATAACTACTTGTTATGTATGTAGATACTCAGTATCTTCTTGTACTCCTTTGACAATGGCCCGCAAGAGCCGAATCACGTGTCAGAAAACTGATTAAATTTGTGAAACATAACAAGTACCTAGTTATTGTTTTTTCTTCCTGTGCAATAAGACTAATATTATTTCATTTGTAATTAATATTATAAAGGTCATGAATAAATAATTTTTTGATATTTACTAATTCCTCTTATGATCTTTTGACAAATAGTGCAGTAATATAGTATTTCTCGTAAGAAAGTTTTGGGGTACTTTTGATTTTATCCATTTTTTATGTTTTTTGGGATGCTGAATCCGAATCTGAGGTTTGCTAACAAAATGCGTGACGCAACATTGAGAAAAATGCAAAAAAAGGTAATTTTGGAAGTCTTTTGATTATAACTCGAAAATCATCAATTTTTCGGTAAAAAAACTTCTAGTCAAAATGAAAGTACATAAAATTTTCTTCAAATTTCATTCTTTTTTAATTTTAGTTTTTAACTTAATTTTTTTTTAATTTTAGTTTTTAGTTTTTTTTCTTTTTTAATTTTAGTTATCGAATTTTTCTGAAAAATATGTTAGAGTTTTGGAGTAAAAAAGGTGGGTTTTTGGAGAGGCAAATAAAACACGCCACTTTTCAACTAGCGATTGAGCCCGAACGGTTTGTCTGAGAGAAAATTTAAAAATAATGAAATTTAAAGAAAATTTTATGTACTTTCATTTTGATTAGAAGTATTTTTACCGAAAAATTGATGATTTTCGAGTTATAATCAAAAGACTTCCAAAATTACCTTTTTTTACCTTTTTTTGCATTTTTTTCAATGTTGCGTCACGAAATTTTGTTAGCAAACCTCAGATTCGGATTCAGCTTCCCAAAAAACATGAAGAATGGAGAAAATCAAAACAACCCCAAAACTTTCCTGCGAAGGGCCTTTATGAGCACAAATTTATTGAATTAAAAGAATTTAAATGCTTTTTAAGATGGGTAGAAGTTTACAATTTTTTTTTCTAATTTCTTACCTTCCAAATAATTCATTTCTACTCTCTTGTTGCAACTTTGCTCTCAAACACTCCTCACATTGATACATAAACTCCTTTTTGTAATAGCAAAATAGAGATTTTCCTACGGACTTATTAAGCGTATAAAATTTTGGCAAAATTTCAGTATGGAAAAGCTTGTGCAACTGGAACGAATTCATCGGTTTTTTGTAGGAACGTAAACGCTTAATAATTTTTTCATTGCAATCTTTCGACCATAGATTCACCCAGTTAAAGCCAGCTAGGGTGGATTTTGAATTTTTTAGTTCGTCTAGCTTGGCTACTTTTTCTACTAATCTAAAAATATAATGGTTCGCTAGATGTTTGCTGATGAAAATACACGGACTTTTTAGTGCTTCCTATGCTGTATTAAGAAAACATAACAGGCCTTTTCACTATGACCAAAAATTTATCATATTCAGCACTAAACCTATTGAAAACATATTCCATAAAAAACCTCATAGTGTCACAAAATTTTTCTAGAAATACTAAAAAAGACGCAGCAAAAGTATAAATTTGTAGCTCACACATACCTAGGTCAACCCATTCTTTACAGTTATTTTATTTGCCAGTTGAGCTATCAATGCTAGCTTTGTTTTGATAACTTAAATGAAAAGCTTAGAAATGTGTTTTCGCGTGTTCTTATTAGAGGGTGTATTTTGATAAATTATTTTTTTAGTAAATAATTTAAAATTTTATTTTTTTTATGCGGTAAGGTCAAAATTAAAAGTGAAAAAACCCAAATATATATAGAAACTAAATTGATTTTCAAATCAAAGGTTATTTTTGTATTACCCATAAATAGCTGCTTCTTCTATATTGTGAACAACTTCATTACAATATTCTATATCCAATTCTGGAATTAAATGTTTACTAAAAATGGGAGTTGACTTATATTTAGCTTCTTCCTCTGGATTTATTTTAAAGTTTTGTACCAATTCACAGTAGTATATTGCTTCCCTCCAACTTAAAATAAATATAATTTTAAGAATTCGGTTAACATTAGCTATATAATTTTTAGTTATAGTATAGGATATTAAAAACAGACAATTTGAAAATATTTTTAGAAATGCTTTAATTAATTAAGTAATATTGTTCTGAATAATTTATATAAGTAATATTTTTTACTTAGAAATTATAAATTAATAATTTTATTATAGGTAATATTATATTTCTTCAAAAAACCTGGGTTTATACTATAAATTAACATTTTTACTTTAAAACTTGATTTTTAATGCATATTATGATTTTACATACTAAAACAAAAAATATTTGAAAACTAGAAAAGATATTCCCTAACAAGCTCAGCTTCAGGGGATTGAAGAATAAGTTTATCGAAAACAACATAAACATATTTATTATAGGTATTATTAAATTTTAAATAAACTTATTATTATTATTATTATATCCAAGCAAGGTAATTTAGTGTATACCTACCAATAAACACAAATAAATAAATCTCTAAAAGAGTCTTTATACCTGTGAAGTTCTTCGTGAATTTTTTTATGATTTCACAAAGAAATTCACAATAAATTCGCGAAGAACTTCACGTGTCAAGATCGCTTTAGTGAAACAATCTTTAGGGAGTTGGGTAGTACAAAGATTTAAGGAGCGATTTATATTTTCAAAATATCACGCAACAAAATAATGGAGCTTAAACGTGTCAAAAAATCAAATACTTCTTAACCTCAAATAACGTTATAGGTACTAGGTATCTTGTAAATTTTATAAAATTACCATTCTTTTTTAAATGAGTACAGGAGTCTTAGAAACAACGGAAAATGTCTTTTGGGATATTTTTTTACTAAACCATCAATATCACTCTTCATACTTTCATCTTCTTTCTTAAAATCTTCCTTAGTTACATCTTTAATGCTATCTAATTCCATGGTAAAAGAATAACATATCACTACATTTATATAAAAGTCTAATTCGTCTGGTAAGTTCATGTCATCTCGCTTCTTGCAGTTTTTCAGATATGTCTTCGCTTCGATAAAGTCAGTTTTAGCTTGATTATAGTGGCAGTTTCTAAGGTGATTAGTGGCTGCTTCTAACATTTCTCGAAGTTGAGCCCTTTGTTTGGAGGTTTCATCTACTTTGTTATCATCGCAGGAACTGAATACATGAAGAAAGATACCAGAAATGCTTGAGGACATCTTAGAAGCTTCTGATCTAAAAACCGCAAAACTGCAAATAAGAAATCTGCTAGAAACATCATGTTACTGCTGTTATCAAATTTTACTGGACTCTGAAACCTGTACACATATACATAAACAAAACTATGCAAATGAAATAAACCAGGATATTTCTCGTTTTAGTTTTTGCAAAATTATATATTAGGGTAGATATTGTAAGCCACCTTTCAAAATTAAATAGCTTTTTAAGCTCAAATAAAAATTAATATTTAAAGAAGTTAGTTTCTGAAAGAAATTTTGAAAATTATCCAGCAGCTGGGTTAAATGATAACACTTTGTCTAATGCTGAAAATCATCATTTTTCAAAATACATACACACATAATAACATAATCTTTTAAATGTTTGTTTAAACCAGTTTCCATTTATCAGTTTGTTATGTAGGCAAGTATAACATGGCTGTTACATTACCTTGTATGGCATACAACAGCAGTTTATATTTACCTGTAAGGGCTTTCTGTGCCGTACAAGATACTTTTTACCAATGCCGATTGAACAGTCTGTTGTAAGTGTCAACCTATCCAACTGACAAATGGAGAGTAAGTATCTTATTTTAAGCTTGTCTGTCAATGTAATAAGTATAGTAAATATTATTGGAATCAACCAGGAGAGTGTGTATCAGGTAGAGTACAGTACCTAAGTAATACTTCAGGGGTATTTTCTTGAAATTGTTTAAAATTATGAAACTTAACTCCTCTCACAGACGATACACAGCATGTATGTTTATACAGTGGGGATCAGTAAGTATTCTATTCATTAAATAACTTGGCAGTTTGTCACTACTCGGTACGTAGGTATAGGCCAAGCCAAAAGGGTTGTATCCACAAAAATAAGTAATGTGAACTGCTATATTTAATTATCGCCGCTGACACACTTAAGCAAATGTGTTACAATAAAAACAAATAAATTATGGTGAATTAATGTGAATTAAAACCCTTAAAATAACCCTATTTTTTACATTCTATAACTACTTTTCACTTCACTATATTATGACTATTCCAGGGACAAACCGGAAGGCATATTGTTATTTAACTGTTATAGAAAAAAAATAATTTACCAATTCCAATTATCACCAACAAGAGCTTTTAAAGATTTCCCAATTTTCAAAAACTAGTTATATTTTCTCCTAAAAAAAAGTCGAGGTAAACAATAAACTAGAGTTGTGTAGTTCGCGAACGAACTAGTTCAAAAGATCGAATCTGGCCACTGAACTAAAAGATTCAATCAGTAATTACTAAAAGATTAAAACAAGGCGAACTAATGTCTAAACGGAATGTACTACGCAAGCGAGAGCGAGACGACCGAAATTATAGGTTTTGTCACCTGACCGATCTACCTACCGAACTAAACGAACTAGTCTTTTGAACTATTCACTTTATTGAACGAGATCGAAAGATTGAAATCGTCAAAGTGAACTAAACTTCCCAGCACTACAATAAACTCTGTCAAAAAAATGGCGCCGCCGCAAATTTATTTTTGTAGGCAACCAGTCACACGCACTGAACACAAACAAAGGTCACGCGCAATTCCTCTATACTAGAAACTCGTGCGGAGTTTATTCACAGAGAAATGATAGGGTGACACTGTCGCTGAATCTTACGAGGACACTCTAATCTGACCGATAAGGGAATTTTCTTGATATCTCCCCAATAAAAATTGGCCTGGTGTAATTTCATTTATTCAATTCGTATTAAGACCCTTTAAAATGTCGAATCAACATAGATAAAATATAAATTTGTTTAAAAACGATGTATTAAACCGTCTTGTTTCGTCCTTATATAGAAGGGTCCTCTGTATATAATAGCAGACTTTAAGTCTGGTTTCGAAACATTATTCAACTTTTTTTCTAATGAATCAGAAGTTGTTGGTTATAATAATTAGAAAACAAACAATTATTTATTTTTCTGTAAAATGCTTTATTGCAATTAAGAGTATTCGTTATTTAAAGTGTAACACTACCACTCACAGCTCTCTAAAAAAATACTAGAGGTCTGCGAACACTACCGACATAGGTTTTATATTTACAACTCTTATATGTCTAATAAAAAAATTGCTTGGATATGAATACATTAATAGATAATAATATAATAAATAAATATAAATAAAATTAGTAAAAATGTAAAAAAAATTATTATAATAAATAAACTACATTATAATAAATAAACAAAATATTATATAATCATTTTTAAAATTACAGAGTATTTTTGTTTTACCTAAACTAATAGAGAGCATCTAAAACATATTATACTTATGTTTGCTCTTTATATACAAATATTCCTAATCTACTTATTCATAATCATATTTCTTATAATTTCTTATACCTTAAAAAAATCGTTCATAGAACTTACATTACGAAATATATCATAGATATATGGGACCAAGATCACCAGTTTTCAAAAACCACAAAGAATAACACCATCAACGAACTCATCAAAAAATATTTTCCTGGTGGTCTTTTTTCTTTGAGCATCGAAAGTTATCAATAAACTTGAGCACCAAAAGGTAAGGCCACAAAAAAATATTTTCAAACATAAGTGAATTATTTTGGTGGAATTTTACTCCCTGGTAAATATTTTAAGTGAATGAAACAATTGGAAATTACCTTCCGAAAGACGCCAAAAAGCGTATACAAGGACAGAAGTAGTAATACCCTACTTTGCCCCATAAATTCAACACTTTGATAACTTCAAAGTGCCGTTTTAACCAATAAACCTACACCAAATTACCCTTAACCACTAGAACCCAAATAACTACAGACTAAACAGTACTTGCATGGACGTCAATAAGTCGATAGTCCTCCAAATCAACATGAAACTATTACAGGACCAAAATATGAGATCAGGTGTCCTCAATTGATGGTGAGACTGTCGACTTATCGTGCCCGATTATAAATATAGAATGGCAACAGTTTAAAGGTTGTATGGATGGCAGAACTGATAGACCAACCTTTGTGATCTTTCAGTCTTCTTCATAATGCCTTTTTTGTAGTATTGCCTGATAGACCTGCTTAACTTATCATAGTTCATTGCTGGCCTATTTTTTCTTTTACCCCATAATCTAGCTACTTTGACGGAGTCCTCGATTTTGAAAATACCTTTTGTTCTATCCACCCATCGTATGCAAGAACCATGAGTTTGAGAATTTGCAAGAAGTTCTTTTAAGAATTGCCAAAGGTGAATGTGGGAGCCTGTTCTAGAAGTTGTGGGTTTGTTTTGGTCAGATGGAGGTTGCACTGCTTCGTCATCCTCATCTGAAAAGAAAAAGAATTCGTTGGTTTTTTTTTACACATACTTTATAGGGGTTAGTTATGGTGAGGGGTACGAGCGACTAGGGCGGAAGATGTGGCGTACCTGGCGACCTTTAGGCTAAGTTGTTCGCGAAGCATTGCTTTACAAGTACCCACCTAAAAATCTACTTAGATTTCTAACAAGCTAGATTATAACAATTTTTTGTACCACACAGTTTAATAATCTGATATAGATAATAGGTTACTTTCCTTTCGCTTCTTTTAAACAGCTAAGCAAAAATATCTTGGCTGAGCTAAATTGTTAAAGGAACGCTTTTCGAACGTACGACTTCGTATAATCGCATGAGAAATATAGTGGGGCATACTTAACGGCGGCAAAAGGGGGGAAGAAAAAAATCTTCGCTGTGCTTTGCATTGCTATTTAAAAGTACCGCAAACCCGAACTCGGCTATTATATTGTAGCTAATCACAAATAATTTTAAGACTTTAGTTTTGGTTGAGATAAAACCTTGTCTGCCCCAATAGCACCAAGCCCGACGGGCGTAAATATAAATATGACAGAGTAAGTGTGACGTGATTGGTTGATTCGGCAGCAATTTTAAACGTGGCAGCTTATCGACTAATCACCTCTTAGAAAATAGATACGCTCTCAAGCTTTAGGCATTTATATTTATGCTCGTGGGCCATGGGGTCTGTGGTAACAAAAAAAGGTTCCTGAACGATTCAGAAAACCTTTAGTATCTCGAGCCAATCACGGGACCTGGTTTCGGTTCGTCTCGCTGTCAATTTTCGCACAGCAGATCAAG
Source organism: Polydrusus pterygomalis (assembly GCA_963969555.1). Lineage (NCBI taxonomy): Eukaryota > Metazoa > Arthropoda > Insecta > Coleoptera > Curculionidae > Polydrusus > Polydrusus pterygomalis. The sequence goes on from OZ018379.1 coordinate 12,531,512, forward strand.
AGAATGTAAATTTAATGACATGAAAAAAATAAGTTAATCCAAAAATCGATTAGGAAGCCCATGAGGCGGTAATTTCAAGCCTCCTGCTTAAATTAAAACTAAATGACAAAACAAGTTTTAAGAATGAAGAAATTAATAGTGCCACACCCACATTAAATGTCCTTCTGATTTTATTACTATTCTTTTAAATTAGATACTAAGTAATTTGTTTATTTAAATAAAACATCTACATATAACATATTATACCAGGTTGTTAGAGCAGATTAAAACCAAACTTTTAAAATATGCCTTGATAGTGAAAGAGAGTAACAAATAAGTGAGGAATGTGAGGATGAGGAAATGGAACAAGTAATTTCATAAAGTATCTATGTGGATGATAGCCTAATAGACCTGTGATCTGGGCAGATACTACACTTTATGAATAGTTTCACTTACGCAAGTATATGAACTATACACTTATCGCGTACGACCTATCATTTCTCTGTGTTTAGCTCAAACACCCTTTTCACAAAGGAGGCTAAGCTGAAAAGAAGAAGACAAAAAAGCCTTCAAATCAAAACTGTTCATGAAATTATAGATATTTGAAATTAGATAATTTGGACTTTATAATAGAGAGCGTATAGTCATTTCATTTTTGTAGTGAGAAAATGTAAAAGTCATGGTCATGGACACACGGGACAAAGTAAATTTTCTTGAAATTGCAGTGACGAAGAAATTATGGTTCTATTTTACAGCATTGCGTTTTCATTATGTAAGTATGCATGGTAATATATCACATCACTTTTATAGCATTTTATTTGTACATAGGTAGTAAGTAGTTTTTCGTACATAAAATTTAAAAGTAAGAAATATTCAACAGGTTTTAGGTAATATATACTGTGTTTATAATAAATTCACATACAATTAAACATCATAAGATTAGATTTACCTATCTACTATGCTATCTACCCAGTAAGACATTATAGTAAATTAAAATAATCTTTTTTTAAATGTGTCAAGTAAAATAACCACTACTTAAATACACCAATGTTTACTTGTACAATAATAACTTTAACTTATTCCTCGTACATGTAGAACTTAATAATTTTGAAGACAAAGCCAGGTATAGAGAGATGTTTTTTTAAATAAAAAGCAAACCAGATAACCTTGGTCGAAGCATGGTTTCTTGAACGTAAAAATAATTTATGTGCTATATTTATTTATAATAAGGTTAAATTATTTTTCAAAGCTGGTATTTAATCCTGTATTTTTTTACTTTTTGTTGTAAGTTTAATATAACGTGAACATAAAGTCACGCAACATTTATAAATTACAATGATTCAGTTTTCTCCATGGTTATGCAGGCTAACGAGGAAACTTTTTAGATTTTATATGGAATAGACTATTTTTTAAATTGCATAAACTTTTTATTGAGTTTTTTATATAGCTGTGATTGTATAAATGTAAAAAACTGGTTAGTAATTAATGATTTTATTTCCGATTAAGAATACAATGCCTATTAGGTACTTATAATTAATATAGACAACAAAGTTTAATTCGTTTGATAGACCTCCTAAGGCCTGTTTACATTAGGTGCATGTGCAAGTAAAATTGCCTGTAAGGACTTTTTAATCATCTGATGCATTTTTATACAGTTAAAAACGACCGTTAAAGGTGGAATTCTCAACGTCGTTCAATTTATTGCCAACCTATAACCTATTTCGCTTTGTTTTTCAAGTTTATTATTTTTTAAACTAACATTTAAATAATATCAGCATCGTCGGCACATTACTTAGGTAATATCTGATATATTACAAAAATATCAATTTATTTCATTGCTAATTTTGGGAGAATTGTTAGTGAAAGAACAATATATAATGACATAATTGTTAAAAAAAATCTTACCCGATATTTTTCGCTATACAATTCTCCTAAAATAAGTTATGAAATTCCTTGATATTTATTAAATGTGTCAATTATTACCTATATAATATATCAAGTCGATACTGATTTTATTTAAATTTTGTGTAAAAGCTAGAAAACATAAATAAATCTACGCGAAATAGGTTATAGGTTGGCAAGCATGTTGATACTCCCACCTTAATTGCATCTCATGAAGTTGCATGCAGTTATTGCACCTAATGTAAACAGATTATTAGAAATCGCATTTAGAAAAAAAAACTTTCAAATTTCAATTTTTACTAATAACTTACCTTCCGAAATATCTCCACTGGACGCACAACTGGGAACATTTTCCGGTAGCCAATTTTTGATATTGTCCTCTGAATATGCTGCCTTCCAGATTTCTAGTTGAGCATGTAGAATCATCCCACCCTGAAAATAAATACAAGCTGTTAATAAAAATATAACTTTGTAGGTACCTACATAACGATATTCTTAAATGTTGTTCATGAAACAACAAATTCTATTATTTTCTGTAACTATATCCTTCCCATTTATTAACATGATAGGTATATATAAAGTCCTTTTTTACTCGAGACCTCGAGTATTTTAGAAAATTTGTTAACGCTATCATCCTGACTAATGCTAAACCACAACCACCTGGAAAGAAGACGTGAAACAGAAACATCGACAACACTGCTTTAAGATATCCATGTGTCACGTGACTTTTTTGAGGTTAGTCATGGTTTAGTATATAATTTACGCGCGAAGTAGGTGTAGGTGTCCTATTAATTTGTATTTTTATCCGGTTTTCGATTGATATCTAATAAAAAATTTAAGTGACATGATTGCTAAGAACCTCTACAAAATACTAGTAAAAATTTGTGGTGCGGGTTTGCTCTAATAGCATTAATAAATCGAGAAATCGAACAGCCTGGCCGGACGGGTGTTTACGGGTCTTATAAATGGCGGCAGAATTTTATTTGGTTTGATTTAAAAGTTGTGTTTTTGTATTCTGGTTAGCTCTGCTTACGTGTCAAAAACTGTACTCATTCCTAGAAAAAGTCCAACGGAATGAAACGAGGAACAACAAGATCGTACCTCTCAACTTAATCAAGCTTTCGAGCAATCAGATTTTATAAAAAGTTTTGACGAACTCAGTAATTATTCACAAAAAATTAATATTGAAGAAGTAGTCCATACTCAAAGTGGAGTTGAATAATATAGGGAAAAGAAAACCATAAAGTCTTTCTCCACAATTTTAATTCAGTAGCTAATAAGCTAGAATCGACATGTTTCGAGTGTAGAAACACTCATCATCAGGATGTTAAAGTAAAAATTATGAACAGCTGATGTTGTTAGCAAAAGAGAAAATATAATAAAGTTAAGGTGGAACTAATCCATAATGGAGCTTTCAATAGCACGCATAGGGAGTGAGAAAATTTGTTTGTAGTCAAGAGGTGAAAATCTATCAGCACGCTGAAAGGTCCGGGACCAGTAAAAAAGCCACTGTGGGCGGGAAATGAAAGGAAAAACAGGACATATCAGTATGTTCCAATGTCAAATGAAGTGTTTTGTGGAAATCAGTTCAACTTGAACTGATTTCCACAAAACACTTCATTTGACATTGGAACATACTGATATGTCCTGTTTTTCCTTTCATTTCCCGCCCACAGTGGCTTTTTTACTGGTCCCGGACCTTTCAGCGTGCTGATAGATTTTCACCTCTTGACTACAAACAAATTTTCTCACTCCCTATGCGTGCTATTGAAAGCTCCATTATGGATTAGTTCCACCTTAACTTTATTATATTTTCTCTTTTGCTAACAACATCAGCTGTTCATAATTTTTACTTTAACATCCTGATGATGAGTGTTTCTACACTCGAAACATGTCGATTCTAGCTTATTAGCTACTGAATTAAAATTGTGGAGAAAGACTTTATGGTTTTCTTTTCCCTAAAAAATTAATACTTCTGAATTTTGGGAAGGAAAAATTGTAAGTGACTGAAAAATATATTTTAATAGTTTAGATTTGACCGATGACTGTATAAAATAAATATTGTTAATCAGGTTTCTGTGGACATTGATATGAAGGTTAAGGTTTTTTTAAAAGGTAATGAATTGGCTTACAATGATTTGAAATGGATTTTACCCTTTGAAATGAAACTAAGCAGGTGGTCTCAGTTTGAAAACTTATTGTCTCGGTACCAAGTCATACATTGTGAAAGTAACGAAGTTACCCAGATAGTAGGCGACTTTCTTAAGACAAGCGTAGATTTCTTAAACAAAGCCTTAAGCTTACTAAATTTTGAGACTCCAGAGGATGATAGTCAATCCAACGCAGAAGATAATAATTTGTACAATAGAATAGTGAAACAAAAACAGCTTCTCAACGCAATATTACTATTATTTAATAATTAGGTAAGATATTAAACTATTTATTATTTTTTTGTACATTTTTCAATATCAATATAGTGGCAACAGAGCCAAAAAAACACCAAAAATATCAGAAAGAATAAAAAACTCGCCCGGTGCCGCGCGTCACAATAATAGCTTGTAGATCCGCAACTCCCAGCTAATGCGGCGTTGCCCGATGTCACTTCATGGCTTCTTTTTAAGGTGGTTGTGGCTTTTAATAGTCTTTCTAATTATCGTGCACGATGATCACCATATATTGTTAACCATTTTCTTTCATTAATTTGTACAACTTGCACGTATAAGGCGAAGAAAATTTGTAATAAAACGAATTCCATGTAGGTACTTTTCGATTGGTTATCTAGGTCGCGTAATGCAAAGCCGCAAAACTTTCTCCTCTAAATATATAAACATATACATACATAAATTTCTTCTGTGTTCCCCACCTACGGTAAAGAAATACTTTGAAAGGTCGGTGAACGACATTGCCTGAAGAAAGGTATGTATATAGGAAAAGATAAACCATTAAATTTTTATCGGGCAATAAAGAATTAAAAGTACCTATACCTATATATATTATCTTCTCCTTAGTCAGAGCCAATTGGTTTTTTTTTTACTTTACAGGAGGCATGTTTCATATACAGGGTTAGTTGAAATATCCGGAACGGCTAATTTTCTTCAGAACTACCGAAGCTAAATAAATGAATTTTGGTACAGATGGATAACTTAAAAAATTGAATTGAAAATTGACAATTGCGACGTTGCCAGATTTTTAGTTTTTTCTGTAACTCAAGGAATGTTTTTTTCAAATATAACACTACTCTTTTTTTTATTGAATTCGATTCCTCCCATCAACATTATTATTTCCTGATAGTATCAAATTTTTATCTCAAATAGTTCTATGGGAAAAAAAGTTAATTAGTTACAACTCACAACAAGTTATCCACCTGTACCAAAATTCATTAATTTATCCTTGGTAGTTTTGAAGAAAATTAGCTGTTCCGGTTATTTCAACTAACCCTGTATATATCAATGTAATCTGTAAAATTGTAGGTAAGGCCATAATAACCATTTTTGTAAATCGCTTTATACGTCATTCATTTAACTAACTTATTATCTTCGATATTGGCTGACAACAAAAGTAAACATATTAAGTACCTATTACATTATAATTTTCATTTTAAAGTTATAATCAAATGCAATGATATGCCGAAATTATTTGTCGATTATTAGTGATTAGGTAGGTAGGTATTATAAAAATGTAAGTACTAAAAATTACCGCCAAGAAATGCTTAATCACGGTGCATATTTTCATGAGGTTTTAGCAAAAAACTAAACTCGCTTGATATGTGTTGCCCTGATTTTTTTCAATATGAAAAGTGGACATTATCCCAATCATTAGTTAACAAAAAGACATATCATTTAATTACCCACAGCGTAGTAATAATGTCGTTTTGTGTGTCCAGTTGTCCATGGAGCGTGTGAGAGATATTGTTTGATTACAATTCACCAAATAATTAGCCTTAATTCTAGCAGTAGGTATCAGGAAATAAATTTATTCAATATTTATGTAAACAATGATTAAGTTATGACGTATTGATTTGCAATTCACAATGATTTTCAAAAAGATAAATCGCTGAAACTGTGTTTACACGTTTGTAAACATTAGTTTATTTTTAGGAATATTTTTTTGGTTAACACACTGATGAGGTAACAAAGGACGATATGAGTTTCAAAACACAAGACTGGGAAAACCGAAAAACCCTCATTATTATAGTCCTCATAGAAATAATGCAAACTTGGTAATTATACCACAGAGAAATTAAACCAAGAAAAACCATCCAAGGTAAAAATATTACCTCTATAATTTTGCACAACATTTCTCAAAAAATTATTTATCAATCGCGTGTATCTGTCGGTATCTATCTATATCCTCGTTTAGGTGCTCATTTATCTGGGTTTACTTATTTAATGATAATACTATTCTGGCTTCTGGTGTCCTATGTAAGATACGAGTAAAGGAAGATGTAAACTTGATTACTTTGTTATAATACTATTTATTCGCTATTAAGGTACCAATGAAATACTTTTAATTTCAATAACCTAAAATGATTTGGGTCAATTAGTAAAAAAGTATTTGTAAATGTTAATTCAGCTTGCATTTGCCAGAAGGTAGGTACAAATAGCTAACTGTTCTTAAAACTCTTAATTTTTTTATCACTTATGTTTTCAGGGTATTTAAGATTAAACTAATAACGAATATTTATTTTATTGGTTATTTTTAGTATGCTCGGAATAATTTTTGATATTTTGGAACACTGGCTGGGAATTAGGGTGGAGTGAAGTTATACGTGTCGAAAAAAAAATTAATTTTTCAAATCGGAATAGCTGCAAAAACATGCTCTACTACTTAACTAAGAGCTATGCGAAAGATGGTTTCTCTAAAAGTATGTTTTGAGGTGCCCCAAGAATTTTTAAAATAAAAAAAAATCGATGATCATGAAAAAAAAATATTAGTTTTTCAAAACGGAATAGCTGCAAAAACCTGCTTCACTACTTAACTAAGTGCTATGCGAAAGATAATTTTTTTAACATTATATTTCGAGGTGCCCCAAAGGTCTTATATTTAAAAAAAAAACATGATTTTTATTTAAATTATACATATATACCTATTTAAAAAAAGTATACAAACTAAAACAGAAATGATAATTTAAAATAAGCATTAGTTGCATAAAAAAATTAGTGTTCAATTTTCGCGAAAATTTTCTAATTTAAAAAGGCTTGGGGCACCTCGAAATATAGGTTTTTGCAGCTATTCCGTTTTGAAAAACTAATATATTTTTTTTCATGATCATCGATTTTTTTTTATTCTTGGGGCACCTTAAAACATAATTTTAGAGAAACCATCTTTCGCATAGCTCTTAGTTAAGTAGTGGAGCATGTTTTTGCAGCTATACTGGGAATGGTAACTAATAGCTTCTTGATATTTCAATCAAAATTTTGAAAATTACAATTATCAGTAAGAAAGAGAAATCATGATAAAATAAAATTCCCTTATAGGTACATTGCACGATTTACCTGTTCAACCCACCGACATAGCTTGATAAATAGGGACGTTTTAGTAAAACTTAAAAGTTAAGTCGCATGGAGAGGGTCAAGATAGATAGATCAAAGTGAACCTAAATTCCTCCAGGTTTAAATAAATATCGTAAAATAGCAGCAATGGAAATAACATTAAGCTTTGATTTTTTGCTGGCAAGTAGAACGAGTTTAAGGGCGTAGATTACGTTGATTCCAACTTAACAGACATTAATATCTAATACATATATTGGAAAGAGGTATCAATCCCCTTAATTGTAGAAACATATTATTTATACTGAGCCCTTGTCGTCTCTGCGTTTTAAACAATAGGGTAATACCGTGCGAGCAAAAATTGTTTGCATCAAAGCGGGCTTGGAAACAACGTAGGGCTTGGTTTAGATCACAATGATATGGGGACGATATATCTAACCAAATCTAGAATAAAATTTTGTCAAATTCATATTATGACTTGATATGCCAAACTAAAGAGGAAAAATTAGCGATGAATAAAATTACTTGTAACGACTGTCAAAGATGACGGACTGATTGATTGTTAATTCATGTAGTTATGACACCCAACAGGTATTAAGCTCTACAGCTAAGAATTACGTCCTTAGATGCATGGCCCTCTTTGATGCAAATAATTTTTGCTCGCACGGTACAAATACGATAGAGATACGAATTGCGAAAAAAGGTTGACCTTTTTTAGACTGTACAGGATTATTTCGAAAATTGTAATTTTTTCAAACGATATTTGTTGCTCCCTCCGGCTAGTATAAAACTCTCCAGTGTATAACAATAAACCAGTTTAATAAAGCGTGGCTTAGCAAATATTACTAAACTTGATTTTCTTGGTCTGAATAACTAACGAAATAAATCAAATGGTTTTATAAAAATCCGGTACTGTAGTAGGTACTTAAATATACCTATTTATATCTACGAGTTTTTTTTTGTTGATTTTATATACATTTACAACCTACAGTTTTTAATTAGCATAGTCAACCTCGTGATTTGATACAATATTTTATTTTCACACAATAAGTAGGTACATACACACAAATTTGTTAAGTGATCGCAAGAAGTGTTTTAAAATAGTAGACATTATACAGTGTGCTAGTATAGGTTAACTAGTAGAAAAATAGTATCTTGTCGTACTAACCAATTAAAAATTAATGCAGGAATCCATTATACAATAAATTGATTGTAAAAGGAAATTTCATCTTGTATGAAATATCCAAAGTACCTTAATGATTTCAACTCATTATTTATTAAACACTATGATTTATTGGAGCTAGTATGTACTTATATTTTCCCACGGTCCTATTAAAAATGTATAATTTATAAACCGCAAAGAATCATACGGAGCAAATGTGCACACTTTGCTATTGTTGCCTAACGCGAAAAAGAAATATTTTGGCTTGGTTTTAAATAACATCGTTATTAATTCCCAAAACTAGATGTGAAAGTGCCAGCGTCATTGATTGCTCAGAAATAGCATCGTCATAATATAGCATCTACACTTACACGATACAACGGCATGCCGATTAGCAAGAAGTAAATGAGAAAAAACCATAACAAAAAAAATTTGCAAGCCAAAATTTGAACACCGACTGTTCTAACGTCATTCATTGCCTGGTCATTGAAAAAAGCGCGCAAATTTACTGTTACTCGTTCTGTGGCGGTTGTTTTTCTTTAATTTTCGGTTCGGCAGTTACCTATATTAGAAGATTTAATTATTAACTAAGTAATTTTTATTGACGGTTACGTATTTCGCAGGACAAAACTCGGAAAGCAAAAAACAGGTGGATCTGTGTTTTTAAATTGGAGAGAAGTGTAACAAAAATCATTATTAATTACATTTACATAACAATAATATTATAATAATATTACAATACAGCGTGACCAGTAAAGTCCGCATCATATTGGATTTTTTTTATTAATAGCTTTATTCAAAATTTGACTTTGGCATCAAGTTCTGCTTTGATCGAGATAAAAATTAAGCAGTAGTCACGTGATTCGCATTATCTGTCAAATTTTAATTTTTTCCAAAAAATAATTCAAAAGTGGGGTTATTTCTGAAAATATCGAAAAAAGTTATTAGACAAAGTTTTTTTAACTGCAGTTTCTAGCCCACGTGCAAAATTTCTGCTGCATAAAATAATTTTGATTTTTTACCCACCACTAAAATTTATTTTCCACTGAATGAACATTTTACTGATAACACTGATGTGTTCTTTTTTGTCTTAATATTAAGTTGTATTACTTTCAGACACAAACTACGTTTTCAAAACTACTTATTTTATGAAGTTACCTTATTATACAGGGTCAAAAACAAATAAACTTTGCATCACATATTATTATGCGACCAAATTTTAATAGCCCAATTTTGATTTTGTAGAAAAACACACATTTAATATGGCACTACTTTAAAAAAAAATGTATCTTAAAGCATTGTCAAAACTAAGAAGTTTTATGAAGGTTGCGTCGAGTCTTATTTTGCAATTGGTGCAATTTACAAAATATGGGTAAAAAATCAAAATTACCTTGTGAAGCTAAAATTTTGCATGTGGGATAGAAACTGCATTTAAAAAAACTTTTTCTAATAACTTTTTTCGATACAGAAATAACCACATTTTTAAATGATTTTTTGGAAAAAATTAAAATTTAACAGATAATGTGAATCACGTGACTACTATTTTTTTTGCTTAATTTTCATCTCGATCGACGCAGAACCTGATGCCAAAGTCAAATTTCGAATAAAGCTATTAATAAAAAAAAGTCCATATGATGCGGACTTTACTGGTCACATGTATTAATTTTTCAAACTGAGAATGTTATTTATTTACATTAATTTACTTTCTGTTCATAAAATAATTTGTCCCGTCTTTTTTATAGTCATTTAAAGCATATTCTTAGAGAAATAGTGTTCACAGTTTCTAATTATACTCTGAAACAATGTATCAACCATATTTGTGGATTCAAATGTTCAAACCAAATTCAGACAATAAAATCTTATTAATATATTTAAACTGGATGCCCAAGCGTGACGTTACAATGTGAGAGAGAAATACATGCCCACTGTACTCCATTATCCCAACTGACTAAATCTAAACCGCAGAGAAATTACTTGCTAAAGATTGAATAGAAAAAAATATGTGAGTCAGTATTTTGTTAAATGATAGTTCTCACCTTTCTTGGCCGCCATTTGCAATTTGTAATAGTGGTAGAGTTTAAAATAAAATTAGTTTTGAATTAAGTAATTTCTTGGATTTTGTGAGAAAAATATTTCTCGGTATTTTAGTAAATAATTTAGCGTCTTACAATTATTAAATATTGGGGGAGACGAGTAATAAAAGTGACAGGTATATTTACAATACATAGTATATTATTTTTCCTGGGTTCCGCGACTATTTATTATTCTCAAATTGATTGAGTGAATTGGATCAATTTTCCCTCATATCCCCTACAACTAATCAACACAAATAGTTTTCAATCGATAATGTGAGTCAATATTCTATAAATAAAGTTATAAAAATATAAAAATATTTCTTTGAATTTTGTATTTGAGATATACAGTGTGTCCACGGATAGAGTTTGGAAGAGGAAAAACTTTTTTATTAGTAGGTATAGAAGAAAAAGTCATTCTTTATAAAAACGTCTGCTTGTGCTGAAACAACAATTTCGAATATCAGATTTGCGCTTACTATACAGGGTTCGTCAAAAACAACATTTTTACTTTTTAGGACTTTTTTTCAATTCTAATTTTCAATTCCTTGATTTATTAAATGAATTTTGCTATTAGTGTTGAAGCTACAATTTCAAACATCACATTTGCGATAACTATACAGGGATCGTCAGAAATAACATTTTTAGTTTTTTGGATTTCGTTTAAAATAAATTTACTTAAAAACAAACTGTTGCTGCTTTCTTACTTCGAATATGATTTTACATCTGGCCGAGTAACGATTTTGTTGTGAGAAAACCATTTTTTATTTGCCTACTTTTGAAGTATTTTTATTATAACATGTAATATTTCAATTCATTCAATCATAAATTATAAAACTTTTATTCAAACGTGGTACCACCGAGTTAGCGCATAGTTCAACTCGACATCTGAATTCCCGATAACAGTTCCTAACTTGCTGTATCGGGATATTTGCAATAACTACTCTTATTTTTCCTTTTAAGAGATGTTAGTTATTATTAAAATTGGTTTCACATATCCCCATAAAGCCATAAATAAAAGTCGATAATTGTGAGATCGGGACTCCTACTTGCCAACCTATTTCGACCATAGCATAGGTACCTTCCAATCCATTTGTTCCCAAAGTGATGATTTAGCCAATCATCAAAAGGAATTGGAAAAAAAATCCAAATAACAAAAAATGTTGTTTCTGACGAACCCTGTATAGTAATTGCAAATCTAATATGTAATTGAGATGATAGTTTCAACACAAGCAGACGTTTTTTATAAAGAAAATGATATATTCTTCTATACCTACAAATAAAAAAGTTTTTTTCCTCTTCTATCCGTGGACACACTGGACACGCCTGCGCCTTTGGATTAAAATAAACCGATTACAATCTATACAGCATTTAGGCATGTTTTTATTACAATATCCAGATCCGATGCTTTTATGTCATGGTAATCATGGTATCTTAACATAGTATAAAACAAAGTCGCTATCGCCCGTCCTGTCCCTATATGTGCTTAAATCTTTAAAACTACGCAACGGATTTTGAAGCGGTTTTTTTTAATAGATAGAGTGATTCAAGAGGAAGGTTTTTATGTATAATACATGCATAATATTTTAGAGAAACACTGATAAACACTGATAAATTAGTGTAGGGAGAACGAAAGACCCAACCTAACCGGTCCCCGGCCCGTTCAACGATCGATCCGAAGCACCGAAGCCGGAATAGACGAAGACAGACTATGTTTTATGCATTGATGTGAATTGTGAACGTGTAAATGGCAAACGGTTGAGTTTGAGGTTTGTTCGCCTTATTATCTCACGTCGTATAATGCCGGGCTGCAACGCAGGCCGGGTACACGCTAGTACTTTATAATTCGTTATCGGGCATGGTTTGCACTTGATCACTCTACCTGTTCTGTGCACGACTATAACATCAGAATATCACATTGTTTAAAAATCTGGTAATTTTTCACATTTTTAAATTTATATTAAGTATAGGAAGATAAAAAATTTAAATTTGCATCCTTGACTTTATTCAAATTGTATTTGCTTCTGCAAAATAAAAGTAATTTAGATAATACTACAATAGAATACCTACGTGTCTGTGATGTAGGTAGTAATAAGTGTTTGATAAGATAAGAAAAAATAAAATAATAAAATCCAGCTCCTAAAAGCGTGCGTTGCAACCCGCTGGTATAAATACAAACCCGAACAAACCCGATATACTCGATGTACTCGGCATGCCACTTTCTGAAATTGCACCCGTGCGAAGCCGGGGCGGGTCGCTAGTTATACATAAAAACCTTCCTCTTGAATCACTCTATCTATTAAAAAAAACCGCTTGAAAATCCGATGCGTAGTTTTAAAAATTTAAGCACATATAGCTGGGGACAGACGCGACAGCGACTTTGTTTTATATACATATGTTACTGGCGTGTACCCGGCATGCGTTGCAACCCGCTGGTATAAATACAAACCCGAAACAAACCCGATATATTAGTACCCGGCATGCCACTTTCTGAAATTCCACCCGTGCGAGGCCGGGGCGGGTCGCTAGTTATACATAAAAACCTTCCTCTTGAATCACTCTATCTATTAAAAAAAATCGCGTCAAAATCCGTTGCGTAGTTTTAAAGATTTAAGCGGACATGAAAGAGGACAGACGGGCGACAGCGACTTTGTTTTATACTATGTTGTGTATGTGTGATAATGTCACTTATTTAATTTTTTTAATATTTAATTTTACGTCGTGTTTCTTGGAGATTAAAGCATTGTTTTTTAAATTTGAACTTCGTAACACATTTCCGGCATTCTCATAAAGAGCAAACAGTAGTGACACATTCGCAATTTCACTTTTTGATCAATATTTCAACGAAATATTAGTGTGTGCTCTTAAATTTTCCGCACAAAAAGCATATTTCTGATATTATATTGCATATAAAAATAACACCGCCCTCACTCACTTGCACTCACATTAATTTGTCGACTTACAAAAAAATGTGTTACTGTAATAATTACTTTTATAGTAGTAATCCAATGATATTTATGTAAAATTTATTCGCATTAAAAATGGAATTCGCTAATCGGCTTATAAAAAACAAGTTTTTCCATTTAAAAATTGCTAATAAATAACATCTGGTTTTCATATTTGATTTTTATGGTATCGCATATACATATAATATTCCTTATCTCCAGCATATCAATTTTTTTAAATTAATTTAACTCTTAGGAGTCGTCCATTGCTTTTACTCACTACATACGATACAATTTACTTGAAACCCTCCAAACCTATCGAGTTTATTTCAAGATATAGAAATGATAAAATAATTTTTGTACATTTGACTTCTATACCATTAACGATCTCCAAAATAAATAATTTAAAAATAGTTGCAAGCGTTCGGCTCTTACTAAATATTACCAGTAGCTCTTTTACCAGCGATGGAAAAAGTACAAGAATAGAGGAAATTATGCCATAATTATCTGATTTTCAAAAATCGACATGTTTCTTTGACAAGTCATAATAATAGGGTTCTGATCCTACTTCTCCAAGGTGTTCGCGGTTTTGATATAACCCAACCCAAGAAAACGTACTATGTCATTTCATTTTGAATAAGGAAAAAAGTTATGATTAACAATAAATTCTTCAAGCGTACCTATCTATCCACCATAGAATTATACATTCGAACCAAGTTTTATGTCTTTGCAATATTATTAATGGTTACTTGACATGGGAATGTTTATTGGTATTTAGGTTAAGCAACTCGATAAATCTTATACGACGTCTTTTATGTTGATATTTTATCACAAGTTTTTTCATGTTTTTAATTTGTTCACAACAGTTTTAAAAAGTAATTTTTCGATTCATTCGAAAGTGTCTATCGATGAAAATGTTAAAGATTTTCAAGAAGAACTTTGATTAACCCCATAGCAGGAGGAAAGAGGTAAACCTGGTCTGGGTTCCCGAGCACCAGGGGATTCAGGGCAACGAGATGGCAGACGAACTTGTCAGACGTGTAGCTGAGACTCCATTCTTTGGACCTGAGCCGGCCATAGGAATAACTAAACAGCAGGTAGGATCTGTACTAAACGAGTGGACTGAACGCCGCTCCAAGGGTGCAGATAAGCTAAGGAGTTTATAGCTTGGCCAAGCAAAGCTAGGCTAAAGTGGATTTTAAACAGAAGACGATGTATCCTAAATCCCTTAATTCGGACTGCAAGCTAAGGAAGCACCTAGCCCTGATCGCTATCGAACAGGGCTCAATCTGCGCTGGATTCCTGGAGGAAGAAGAGACCCCGCTGCACTTTCTGGGCACCTGCGTGGACCTGGGAATACTCGGGCATCAGGTGCCAGGATCGGCGGTTCTCCAAAAGGAGGCAATCACGGCGCTGGTTTGGAGCGACATACTTGCCTTCATAAGGAGATCAGGACGTTTTGGCGAGAGCCAAGGTGGTTTGAGTAGTTGGAGGAAGAGCCTGGGGTAGGCCATCTGGATTGGGTGTTGGTCTACTTGCCAGGTTTCGGAACCTCCCCTCAATTACTACTACTACTACTACTGCTAACCCCATAATAATAAGTTGATATATACTGACCAGAAGGCATGCTATCTTAAAAAAATTATAAATCAACTTACTTGAGGTGCTCTGTTGGTAAAGTCCTTTTCAGATAGTGTTACTAAATCGGATCCAGATATATCCCAATGTTCGGCTGTTGGTTCTGGACAACTAAACTGCCTTGAAGTCCATCGGATCCAAGATAAGACGTCTGAGGGGCTCCATTTCGCAGGATCTGAAAACAGCAGATCGATTGTAAATCTTGATTTTTAAACGCGTAAGACATATTTTGCAGAAAGAGTAAAAAATACGGCGACCAGAATTATGGGCGCAGACAAATAATTTAAGAAGATCGATTAAACGGAAATAAAAACGATAAAGTATCGCTTAATCAGGGTTCCATTATTTTTTTTTTATCTAACAATAGCATATTTAGGTGCCACATCAGATAAGCCATATATCCTGAAAGTACTTCCCAAAAAGAATTTGAACACACCTTATCACAAAGATTTATAACATGAAAACATGATATAAAGTTTTTTTTATGTTTTTTATGTATACACACAACAATAGAAGTTTATTTATAGGTCGACCCCACCCACAGAATTGACGCCATGAAACAGTAGCAATTAAATTATGTATTTCAAAATGTTCTTAGAATAACCACAGTAATAAACAACGAAATACAAACTACGTGAGAACAAGTAAACGGGAGTATATGTACCCAGAACCGTACCCAAGGGGGAGATTATGGGGTTTAAACCGCCCCCCCCCCCTCTCCGAAGTAGCGACGAACGGTGCAGCAATTTCTCACTTCACACGAAAATTAACAAAAATACAACTGCATATTAGTACTTATTTTTTGACTTTTTTTGTGTCTTACTTGTTGAAGCTAAGATTCTGTTGTTTTATTTAAAAATAAAGATGGGAAAGATTTTTTTGCGTCTCACACTTAACTTCGCGTCTTGTTAGTAGTAGTAGTAACATGTTTTATTTAGCAAAAAGCCACAATTAAATATTTTTTAATACATTTTTTTAACACATTTTTATAGATTTATTTTTAAATTTTAAAACGCAACCTTCTTTTAACCAAAAGAGACAAAAAAGTTAAACATATTGTAAATTGTATCAAATATTACGTATCATTTTGTTTTTTAATTAAATGTAATTTTAAAGTTTTTTTAAACAGTTTTAATGATTTTTGAGATTTAATAGAATTTTTCAAATTATTACATTCTATCAAACCGTTATAAAATATAGATTTATAGGCTAATGTTTTAGTCACTCTATCCACATAAAAAATTTGATTAATTCTTGTTTTATAATTATGATGGTCATAATTATTAAAAGAAAAAATTTTTTAAACAATCAGGCAATAAATTATTTTTAATTTTATACATACATACTAAATAAAAAATTAAATTTCTGACATTCAACCAATCTAAATTTTTCAACATAAAATCAATTTTTGTATATTTGTCACAATCTAAAATAATCCTCATTGCCTTATTTTGTAAAATTTGTAATTTATCAAATATTTCCTCACTACACAATATAAAATGGAAGAACGATAAAGAAAATGTGGTAATATAATAGCATTAAACACGGTTTTTTTAGAAAACAAACTTAACTTGTACTTTCAAAATAATTAAAAAATGCTAATTTTGAATCAATGATTATCCCTAAATATTTAAAACTGTTTACTAATTCCAATTTTTCACCATCAATTAAAACAATTATATTTTGACAATTTAAATTATTACCCATAAGCATACATTTAGTTTTTGAAATATTTAATTTTAATTTATTTACTTTTAGCCAATTTAACAATATATTTATCTCAGAATTTAGAGAATTTAGGCCATCGAGTACAATCGGTTTCGTAATGCATTTGCAAATAATTAAACTGATTCCCGGGTCCAGTTTCAGCTCGTTTATAAGGTTAATATGGGAAAACTTAGTCCTTTTCTCTTTTGTTAATGTCGCGCCACTGCATATAAATATATTGTCTTCATAGTTACGTAATTTTTTGTTCAACTGGTGAACAAAACTACAGTCTCGCGTTTGCGATTTTGTTCGTCGAGTGTCTCGACAAACAGCTCGACAAGTCGGTGGGCTATTTTAGTCACAAGGTTTGTTGGCGATCGATAGGGTAAGGACAAGAAATGCAATTTTTCAAATTACAGAATAAAAAAGTAAAATTTATAAATTTCTCGTCCAAATACAGTGTCACCAGTAAAGTCCGCATCATATGGGATTTTTGTTTATTAATAGCTTTATTCGAAATTTGACTTTGGCGTCACGTTCTGCTTCGATCGAGATGAAAATTAAGCAAAAAAATAGTAGTCACGTGATTCGCAATATCTGTCAAATTTTAATTTTTTCCAAAAACTAATTCAAAAGTGGGTTTATTTCTGAAAATATCGAAAAAGTTATTAGAGAAAGTTTTTTTAAATGCAGCTTCTAGCCCACATGCAAAATTTCAGCTGCATAAGATAATTTTGATTTTTTACCTATATTTTGTAAATTGCACCACTTTTGAAAAATAAGACTCAACGCAACCTACATAAAACTTCTCAGTTTTGACAAGGCTTTATTTCAGATACATTTTCTTTAAAGTAGCGCCATATTAAATGTGTGTTTTTCTACAAAATCAAAATTGGGCTATTAAAATTTGGTCGCATGTTATGCAAAGTTTATTTCTTTTTGACCCTGTATAAGGTAACTTCATAAAATAAGTATTTTTGAAAACGTAGTTTGTGTCTGAAAGTAATACACCTTAATATTAACACAACAAAGAACACCGTGTCTTCAGTAAAGTTTTTTTTAAGTGGAAAATAAATTTTAGTTTAACTTAACGTAAAGTTTATCGATTTTCAACGATTTAATTTAAAACCCCTTTACTTTATTTTTTATTTTTTTACTTTCAGGCACTACGTTTTCAAAAATACTTATTTTATGAAGTTACCTTATACAGGGTCAAAAACAGATAAACTTTGCATCAGATGCGACCAAATTTTAATAGCCCAATTTTGTCTTATTTTGCAAAAGTGGTGCAATTTACAAAATATGGGTAAAAAATCAAAATTATCTTATGCAGCTGAAATTTTGCATGTGGGCTAGAAACTGCTTTTAAAAAAAATTTTTTCTAATAATTTTTTTCGATATTTTCATAAATAACCCCACTTTTGAATTATTTTTTGGAAAAAATTAAAATTTGACTGATAATGCAAATCACGTGACTACTATTTTTTTGCTTAATTTTCATCTTGATCGAAGCAGAACTTGATGCCAAAGTCAAATTTCAAATAAAGCTATTAATAAAAAAAAATCCCATATGATGCGGACTTTACTGGTGACACTGTATACGAACGTAAACGTTGTATTTCAGCTTGGTTCTATTACACCAAGAATGTCCTTGGAAATGTTACGAGCCGCACCCAACTTACGGCTTTTTTGTTGATTGTTTACTTCTTCGGTAGCGTAATGACAAAAAATGTTAAGCAACAATGAGAACAATGGCGACTAACAAGATTATCCACTTTAGAAGCAGTACTTTACTACTCGAATTATTTTAACAAAAATTGTTATTTTATATGGATTTTTTCTTTACATGGGTTTGTTTTACTCGATTTTCAATAAAATATATCAATAAATCACAGGTACAGTCGGTATCATTCGCTTTACAGAAATGAAGATATGAAAACTTTTTAATTCTTCTTGTACGACGATACTGGCCGTATAAAATTAAGTGTCTTCTATTCTCTCTCAATTTTATCTTAAGAAAGATGACAGAAAAACAATTGAACAAAAATTTACCAAATTGGTCAAACTACGTACAAAATTATACCTTGGTTTCTTGACCGGAATTGTTTGGCACCTTGACGATGGTTTGGCACCACTTAAACGGTCAAAAAATCATTAAATAAATCCATTTATCGTAGTAGCCTTTCCCCTTTCTTTTGTCCCCGGCCGGCGTAAAGTCGTGTGTCACATTATTAAATTTCATAATAATTTACGAAAGAATGTGAAGGGATAATATGAATATGGCATTGACTAAATAGATGAACCAATTATTATTGTTTAAAGAACAAGAAAACTATGCGGATGATACTGTTTCAAAAAGGTCAATATTACTATGCCTGTGGAAAGAATTATGCTTGAATTATCTGACATTTAAGAATAATTTATTTAACATTTCAAATAGTATGCACACGAGAATAATATATAACACAAACGTAACAAAGGAAATTGTTCCTTTAAAAAACGCAGTTATTTTTACTGCGAATTAATTTTGATCTTAAATCCAAAATCTGTCAAATATAATAATATCAACTTACCAGGGGAAATCCTTAAAAGGGAACACGTATTCTCAACATCCTTCCGTAATTGCTCAATAGCCAAATTGAGCACCGGCTCAATAGTTTCACTGGAAATTTGCTCCTCGCAGCCCATTATGAAATCGCTCTGCTCAGAAGGATCAGGTTCCTCCATCTTGATATCTCCATTCACGAAAGCAAAATCTATTGGACGAATATTGTATTTCTTCTGGAAACTTGTGTCTTTTAAAAACTGCCTTAGCAACTGGTGGTCTTTTGGAGTATCTGGTACCGTTTGGGGAAGGGGTTCTCGAGGTTTTTGACTGAGAAGACTTCGTAGAGTATCGGTGCCTTGTAGATCCCCAAAGATTTCTGTAAAGTCGACGGTGCTTTCTTGCTTGATTTGTTTGTTGGGCTCAAAAAGGCTTAGGACATCGGTATGTGATGGTTGGTGTTCTTGGGAGGACCCGCTGGAATGGTTGGAGGTGGCTGGAGATACTGGGCCAGAAATATTGAAGTTCTGGATGTAACTCTCCTCCTTAATCCCAAACGGGGAGAAGTTAGGTATGGGAGAATTGGAATTGCTTAAAACTTCCTTTTTAATATAGACATTTTGAAAGTACTCCTCGCAAGGTGATTTGGAGTAAATAGAACCCGGACTTGGAGTGTATAATGAATACTCGGGGGAACTAGGATAAAACGCCTGATCTCTGTAACTGGAAAACTGATCCGTCGGCGATAGTAATCCCTGGGAATGCGGCGAATATGGAGAAAGCGAGCCAGAATTTGAATGCTGGCCCAGAGAGTTAGCTTGGGGTACTTCCAAATGAATTGGAGATTGAGGGGATAAGTACTTTTTGTTGTCACCCAACAATTTTTGAAAGTCTGGTTGAAAATCAGGAGCGAATTCACTATCCGATGTCAACGACTGGCTATCGGGGGAATTGGGATAGTAGGTAGCGAAAATTTTTGGTTGATCGTGAAGCTTCTCTGAAATAAGGGGATATATTTGGGTTGACTGGAAAAGGGGTTGATCTTCGCCTGGTAAGAGCGAAAGGTCGAAATTTTCAGCAAAATTACTGTAGTCACAAGGCGGTGTGAAGCCGGCCGATGGCACTGTCTGCGGCATCTGTAAAGAAAAGGACATTGTTAAAAAAATTACTTTTCATGTTATTTAATAATGAAAGTGCAACTTATGATGTTATAAGGTTTTTGATTTGGTTTGATTTGTAAATAATAGGACTTACCACGAATTAAGCAATGTTTTTTCCTAGCATTAAAAGCTAAATAACAACATTGACAACTGTTCAAAGTGCTAATTTGCCACTTACTAAATTGATGCATTATTGAAAGTGCTTTTAGTGTAAAAGGTACTACTCTCTAACGCATTAACTAATTTGAAGACAATTTGTTGTTTTTGTAAAATTTCCACTTACGATTCGTCATACCTATATAACTAGTTTTTTAAATAGTTTACTTTGTATTAACCATAATGTATTAAAAAATTTAAACAATTAGTCCACTGATAACAAAATCGTTTCAAAAAATTTTGTTGTTTGGGTTTCCCAATCAAATACGTGTATTCCTTCCATTTACCTAATATTAAAAGGGGTTTATAAAATTAGCCTAATCCTTATATAAATACAAAGTTTGTTGTAGGTAATTAAGAAAAAAATTAACAGCATGAAAATTTTATTAGAAAGCTACTTTCAAAATAAAAATTATGGAATGACGACGACTTAAAAATAATGCACACCTTTTAATTAAAAAATTAAATAAGATCTTAAGGCATGAGCTGTCGAATTTCCCGAACAATATTTATGCTGTATTCAAAATTTAAATTTAGAATCAACATACGCACGAAGTTTGAAGTAAAACAAATATTTCTGTTGGATAAATAAAGAGCATATGGCGCAAATATACGTCAGATTATTTTCAATAAAAAATTAATTTAGGAGTTTACTTTGTGAAATAATACACGTATAAAAACGAGGAAATTTTTCGCTAGTTTTGATAATGACGGAGAAAATAATTGAACAAAAATTGACCACCAAATTACACTGAGACATATTTGAGGCTTTTGCCATTTCTTTTACAGGTGTAATTGAATTAGATTTTCATTAATAATTACGATTGATACATCCAAGGTGATGAGTTTTAAAAAAATACCACGTTGGTGTCAAAATTTCTCAAAAATAATTTAAAACTCTACTACCGATCATTCCTCTGTGTCAGTTACGTGATTCGCATTATCTGTCAAATTTTAATTTTTTCCAAAAAATAATTCAAAAGTGGGGTTATTTCTGAAAGTATCGAAAAAAGTTATTAGAAAAAGTTTTTTTAATGCAGTTTTTAGCCCACATGCAAAATTTTAGCTGCATAAGATAATTTTGATTTTTTACCCATATTTTGTAAACTGCCCCACTTTTGCAAAATAAGACTCAACGCACCCTACATAAAACTTCTTAGTTTTGACAATGATTTATTTCAGATACATTTTCTTTAAGGTTGAATTCTCAACGTCATTCAATCTATTGCCAACCTATAACCTATTTCGCGTTGATTTTTTGAGTTTATTATTTTAATAACTAACATTTAAAGAAAATCAATATCGTCGGTACATTATTTAGGTAGTATCTGATATATTACAAAAATATCAATTTATTTCATTGCTAATTTTGGGAGAATTGTATAGTGAAATAACAATGAGTGACAATGACATCCCACTAAGCAAGAAACATACTTAGTACGTTTTGTAACGTTTTTAAAAAGAAACCTAGAAAACGTTTTCTATTAAACGTTCTAGTGTCATACTCGTTACTACTTTTTCAAACGTTATTCAAGATTACTGTTTTTGAAACGTAATTTTATTTTTGTACCAATAACGTTATGAAAATCACGTTGCGGTGCCGGCAATTTCATGTATCTGGGTTGTTACGTTAATAGATTTACGTTTCGAAAACATTATTCGGTGTACAGTTTTGATACGTTCTATGATAAACGCTGCAGATTTAAAACTAAGCCGTTCAATCAAATAACGTTTAACTCGTCCTCTAAATGTAACGACTCTGAACAACAGATATATTACATTTAATAAATGACTTGCACGCTACTCCAAAAAACGTAAATGTGAGTGCGTATCTGGTTCGTTTTCTAAAAGTACGTTGAAAAAATCCGTTATGTTTCCTTTTACCATATGGCATGTCTCTGTCAATTATATATCATTATTGTCATTTACCCGTCGTTCGTCGTCTCAAATATACCGCATTTGCTTTTTGTTCTCGGAGTTTTTGAAAAGAAATTTTCATTTTCAAGTGTGAATAATAATTCCAGTGCAGTGTTGGAGTATTGGAGTTCCAGCCCTGGTACCGGTTCCAGCAGTAAAAATAACTAGATCATGGATCACAAAGTAAGTACTAAATGTTCTTATTCATTGTTGTATAAAACGTGTTTCCCATTTTTTCATTTCTTGCTTATCAGTGATTTAATAAAATGAACACTGGCCCAATAGGTTTTTTTTTATTCATTTTTGCAATTGCTAGTTATGCTTCCTAAATGACGTGTTGAGCATAAAAGATATAGATTATTTTCTACTAAGTATCAAAAGCATGGGCGTTAACAATTATTCAGGGACCACCGTATATTCATCCGATACCCTCTTAACGTGAAGCAGATGCTTGTATCATAATTGTTGATAAAATTTTAACTTATTGAATAAGTAAGTCAGCTCTTAATCCATTAAATTTGTAATAAATGTATGACCTGAATAATAGGTATCTATTTAGTTGAATTTGTCAAAAATAAACATTGATATCTGGGCCTGGTGACCAAAAAGATGATTGTATTGTTTAAGTTTTAACATACTGCAATTCTTTATTTAAAGTAACCCCCACTCATGAAACATTACCACATTTAATAAAAGCCTGCTACTGCTTGGACAAACATTATTATGAGATATTTTTTTTAGGTGCAAGCCGACAAAACAACCCAATAAGAATTCCTAAAGTTTTATATATATATGTATAATAAATAACTGTATAGGAGTGAATTAGTTTTTTCTTTCACTTAATGATATGTGAACAAACTCAATACCTGTTACATTTTGTACACTTTGACAGGCTATTTCTGGTAGGTACATATCTTGGAGAAAAATCGCTGGCATATATATTCCTGAAACCAGTTTAACGTTTGCACCGAAGTTAGCATTTTTGAAATTAATACACTTATTTATACTTTAATATTATTGGTCGTTACTTGGTGGAAATAATTTTGTTTTATTACTGTAAGTAAAACACCTTTTTACTTAAATTCCACTTTTTATTGACAATACGTTACCTGACGAAGCTGCAGTGCAGTGAAACATGTCGTATTGTCAATAAAAAGTGTAATTTAAGTAAAAAAGTGTTTTACTTACAGTAATAAAACAACACTTATTTATAGTTACTGTTAAAGTGGTTTCTTCAAATTGAGCTATATTAAAGGATAGCCAGTTAAAGTGTGAAGTGTGGGAAATGACACAAAGAGCTACTTTTCATGGATTTATACTTAGAATTCAAAATGCTATAAAATTCATGGTGGCATATTGAAAAAAAAGTAATGTAGTTTTCGTACCACATGAAATAACATAAATGTAACAGCACTGTAATGTTAAAAAAATCTTACCCGATATTTTTAGCTATACAATTCTTCTAAAATAAGTTATGAAAGTCCTTGATATTTATTAAATATGTCAATTATTACCTATAGAATATCAAGTCGATACTGATTTTCTTTAAATTTTGTATAAAAGCTAGAAAACATAAATAAATCTACGCGAAATAGGTTACAGGTTGGCAAGCATGTTGATACTCCCACCTTAAAGTATCGCCATATTAAATGTGTGTTTTTCTACAAAATCAAAATTGGGCTATTAAAATTTGGTCGCATGTGATGCAAACTTTATTTGTTTTTGACCCTGTATAAGGTAACTTCATAAAATAAGTATTTTTGAATACGTAGTTTGTGTCTAAAAGTAATACACCTTAATATTAAGACAAAAAAAACACAGTGTCATCAGTAAAGTGTTCATTAAGTGGAAAATAAATTTTAGTGGTGGGTTAAAATCAAAATTATCTTATGCAGCTAAAAATTTGCATGTGGGCTAGAAACTGCATTTAAAAAACTTTTTCTTATAACTTTTTTGGATATTTTCAGAAATTTTTTGGAAAAAATTTAAATTTGACAGATAATGCGAATCACGTGACTCGTTTTTTGTTTAATTTTCATCTAGATCGAAGCAAAACTTGATGCCAAAGTCAAATTTCGAATAAAGCTATTAATAAAAAAAATTCCATATGATGCGGACTTTACTGGTCACACTGTATATATGCCACTGCTCTTTCAATTTTTGTATTACCTTAACCGATTTGTGAATAGTAGGTAAAAAAGAAATAATAATATTTAATATTGTCTATAGCCCCACCATACATTTCTTAAATTTAATATGGTATCTTTATAAACAAATAAAAATTTTACATTTATCAATCAAGCAATATTTTATTGAATACATTCCGCAATCAGCAACTATGCGCGGGCAGTATGCGTTTAAAATACTTGAGAAATAAGTATGCACTAACATTTTAAGTTAATTTATTAGCAACAAATTATTTAAAATAATTGTAATACAAGAAAGTGTATGTAAGACTTTTTACAGCAAGCATACTTTATTATGAAATATTTCTTACCAATTTCCTATCCATCAGGATTACTAAAGTATATGCAAAACAAAAATTAGATAAGAAAGAGCTGATTATTATTAAAAAATAATTTTTATTGATAATATAAAATTAGCACCTTAGTATTAATTTATTATATCAAAACTGCTTCCTTTTAACCACAAAATATCGAAACTGTTTTCGACAGCTTGTCGGTTGTCATATTAAAGAAGAAACGTTGTTAAATGTATCCTAAATTTATACATTAAAAGGGAGTTAACATACTCTCTTTGGCAACCGGTTTGTTCGTTGTTACCCAGAGCATTTTTTTAAATTTAATTTTTTTTCAATATTTTTTTAACAGAATTGGCACAAAAAAGTCTATTTCCTATCATATATTTTATACCAAGTCTGACAACATTGTTAGGAATGACTAACGTAACGGGGAGTTTTCGTATAAAAATATCTGTTAAAGACTAACTTCTTTTCCCTTTTTTTTTAGAGACAAACAGTCTCGTCCATAAATTTTTTGCCTTTAATGGATTCTATACTACTAATTATTGTGATATTCCAAAGGTCCTAAAGTGCACCCAACTCTACAATACAATCACTATTATTGAGCTGAAAAAAGTGCCGGTAAATGTTCCTAACCTAAAAATTGAACTAGGTATCTTAAACCCAGCCGGGCAATTAGCGCCACACGTGACTTAAAATGGCGGCCAGTGCCTTTATTTTTTTGCCATTAGCACAGCTACGCAATAGCTATTTATTCTGTGTCTCATTTTTACTTACGGTTGGATTGAATAACACCAAAAATTTTACAAATAGCTCATTCACTGTATTTTGTACATAATTGTTTACATAAAACGATAGGACCCCTATTTAGGACTTTGGGGACTTAGGACCAATTCGCACTTGTCAAAACACTGGACAACACTCACTATATAGCTTGAACACAACACCTAAATGTAGACAAAAGCTTTAACAGCACTCTTTGAACGTAATGCTGTTGCGAGGTATATAATAGCGATAATAGCTCAATTCATACTGAAAAATTTAATGGCGAAATAGTGCCGGTAGATTAGCCGGCTCACCTAACCTAAAACGGTTAACCAATGCGAAACCACACCGATACCAATCGTGACAATCACTTTCAAACAATTTTTTTGATATTTACCTAAAACACTCATCACTGTTGCTGCTCTAACGTTAAAAAGATCACCATTGAAAACTTTAATTCACCAAATCACCGTATTTCTTCCCCATTCACCAAATAAAATTGTCTTACGCACAAAGTGATTATGCACATTGTGAAAAAAAAAACACCTAAACGGTCCTGTCCTTGTCTAATGTCACGGTATTTCCATGCCTCCCTCTCTTTTTACATTAGTTTGGTATTTTAGTTCACCTTGATATCTGAGTAATATTAAAATTTTAAATCCGTAAAAACTACAGAGAGGATAAATCAATTTAGAATAGATAGATCGGCTGAATGTTGTGTCAATGGACGTGATTCGTTTCTTCTTCCGTCTCAATTAATTAAAATAGATATATCTTGTCAAATACTACTAGTATTTTAAATACTACGGAAACACCTACCTACTACAAGATCACAAAAATTCACAAGTGTGTCTTATATGTTCACTCTGTAATCACGGTTACACAATTCATGTAAAATTCGTACTATAGCTTTGTTTAGCCCAACTTTAATGGCATCATTTTTTATATAGGAAATTTTACAACTAACTTGAATCTTACGTCAGTCTACTGTACACACTTTAATTTTTTCTAGTAATGTTTATTTTGCCAATCTTGGCTAGATGACAAGTAGTGTTTGTTAAAAGTTTCCTTAAACTTGAATAACGTAATGACTGCAAGTAAAATTGGGTTTTAACAGATTTACAATTACAAGTTTATAGTTGGATTAAAGTCATGTACCTACTACGTGCGATTTGAATGCTTTTCTCTGAAATTTAAATAGGATTTACGACATGTTGTAAAGGAACGTTTATATAAAATGATAAAAACAATAAACTTTAGTAGTGCCATCTACGTAATTGAGCCTGTCCTGTTTTGGAAATTTTTTAGTCAGTTAGTCGAATTGTCCCTTCCTCAGTCCTTTAATAAAACAAACGAAGAACACATCGTCGCCCTTCTCACGAAGTGACCTAACTAACATATTTGTAAAAATTGAGATATTTTGGGGTCTAACTGTTCTCATGTAACTCTTTTGTCTCACAAAGTGGCATATCTCCATGTCTGATGGTAGGACCTGCACAAATTAAAATACATACGGACTATCTGCATAAACCCAACATAATATTCACACGTATCGACCTATCTAAAGTTAGGTCTCTTCGTGTGTTAGGTTCCTCCTAAAATATCAAATTTAATAATAACACGAACAGACCAATCTTCAGACAGGTCTATTCCTGAGAAAAACTATTCACTTATTACAGGTTCAGCTGTCGAGAGCTATTAAGGAAGAGAGCAGTGTTTGTTTTATTTCTGCAGTGTTTAATTATTGGTATTGGTATTTGTTTTTATTTTGTCGTGTATTCTTTTAATTTCTTTAAGATTTTTTGAGTCCAATCACGGACATAGTGAAGGAGACTCTGTCCACAGCGCGATCTATACGGCAATATCTGGAGCTGGGGATATATTTGAACCCTTACAGTTACATATGAAATTAGCAAGACGAAAGCAACCTTATTTAGTAGAGCCCATGAATTCTTTAGACTTTATTGATTGTTAGAATGAGCGAAAGAGGTCAAAATGTCAAATGCACGGAAATGAGAGAGTTTATGGTTACAAAAGATGAACTCACGAAACTTTTTTTTAAGTTCAGTCACTGGGATGATAATTATGATGCCATAGAACTTGAAAGACTGAAAATAAACATAAGGAAATCAAAACTTCAACCATTAAATAAAGAGCCTGTTTAACTTACCAAAAAAAAATACAATGATTTAGTTTCTCAATATGAAAGCCTTACGCCAGCGATTCGTCTGCCCGATATTCAACAGTTTTATAAAAGCTTACCCCATGAAGAAAATTAGTTACTTACGATCGTTTTTTTTTAAATTATAAAATTAAACCTAATACTAATAAATTAAAGAGCTCTTGGTTTTGTAAACCCAACGTTTTATGGTTTTGTTTATTTTAATTAAAGTTTAATACAAAAATTACTGTTGTTTTATTATTCAATAGGATGTAATTTTTTGCTTCACTGCAAGCCACTTGTATTCATTTCAATTTATAAATTTCTAAAATTTTACAAAACTGCGGCTTAACTAACATAACCCGACAAATATTTCTCACGTAGTGGCATATCTACAAACATAGCCAAAAATACAAACTGTGTGTAACTTCTTATAGGTGACACTATCATTGACTTATTGTAAGCTATATTAGCTAACTAAATACAAAAGAAAGAAATTCATAGCTTCAAAGCTAAATCGACTGCGTTGTCTTAAACCTAACTCATTTTCGTTTTTTAGCTCTCCTGTAAAATTTGCCAAATGCTAGTTAGGTCCCTTCGTTAGAAAGGCGACGACATACACGATATATGAAATGTAGTCTACAGTAGCTCACAGATTGCAACCTCCTTAGTTATGGTTATAATAAAGATTAAAGATACATCATATCATAATATTCGTACTAATTTTTCTATTTTTGTGCCCTAATCCTAATTTTAAAACTTTTTTAAAAATTATCTTTCGTAATTTGTACTATTTTTGTCATAGCTGTTATTTCTTATGGTGGATTTTTATAAAATATGCATCCTCAAATTACCTTTAAAATTATGTTACACCATACCGGTAAAAGTTTTTAAAAAAATGTTTGAAATTTAAGTAAAGCAAATATTTTGACTTAATTTGGCATGTAGGTACTATACCGAAATTATTTGTGTAATATGTAAAAAAGAATCGACAGTACATAAATATTAAAACGTACTTAAAAAGTTAAAGAAATTTTTATTTACCTTGCTGAAAAAGTAGCCTCCAATAATCATCTCTCAAAATTGCAATTTTTACTTCAAATTGTAAATTTCGTAAAGGTAGTTAGAAAAAAAAACTGGGAAGAATTTCGTAACTATTTGCTTTAAAACTCAAATCGCAACTAATAAGATAGTCATATTGCACAAGCTTTTATCTTCGATATAAATAACAATAATTGCTCAAGTGATAATCCTTCAAAGATAACTTCAAAATTTGTGTTTTTGGTAATAGTGATCGTTTTTACGTTTATGCAAATGTATGGTGATATATATTTTTAGATAACTTAACGATAGCATTGGCAATTATATTTATCCTTAAACAAACATGTTATTTATTAGCTGTTTTCGTGTGATAAACTTACCTTACTTAATCATTGTTTTGTACTCCGTCATTTGCACACCCCCTTTACAGGGTGCGTCAAATTTAACCCTTTCAGGCACATAAAAGAAAAACTTATTAAACAAAACTTATTTTATCTTAAATGAACAGTTTACATCCTAATAAGACTATTACTTAACATTTTTAACCCACATATAATATAAGAAGTCCTTCAGGATATGGTTTCCCATGGTAACCACTGACATAAGATTTAAACAAAATTTTGAATTCCATCTTCTTCCATTTATCAAGATTTAACTGATTTGCCAAAACAGCAAGGGGTAG
Source organism: Polydrusus pterygomalis (assembly GCA_963969555.1). Classification (NCBI taxonomy): domain Eukaryota; kingdom Metazoa; phylum Arthropoda; class Insecta; order Coleoptera; family Curculionidae; genus Polydrusus; species Polydrusus pterygomalis. The sequence continues at coordinate 12,561,315 of OZ018379.1, forward strand.
GTCATCTTCATCGCTAAACTCATCCATACCAATGTTTGCATCATTTACAGACTCTTCAGGTTCAGAATCACTGTCAGAGGGCTCCTCGGGAGTATCTATATCTAATATAATAAAATTTGTTCCTCCAAATCCTCGCCCTCTATTTGAAAGAGCTCTGGAATCTCGACCTCTGACTCATCCCCAGAAGGAATTTTATCTAGTAAATCGTAACATTGAGACGAAGTAATTTTGTCTAAAAAAAGTCGTTCCATGTCTAGAAAAAAAAAATTAAAATTAAGTAATAGCTCGAGTCGGTGTGTCACACTGGTCTTGTCGTAAAACCGTGAAAATATTTTTTTTGTTTTTTTTTCACACTGGTTATACAGTGAAACCACCATAAAAAAATATTCTCAATAAGTTTTGCCCCAACTTTTCAAAAATCCTACCATTGTACAATTCTTTATAATTTTAAAAATGAAAAAAGCCCCAAATTAGTTTTCAAAAAGCAATTTAGTTTGTAGGTAGGACAACGTATATGAGTGGTAACCATTACTTCATACCGGTTTCGCAACGAAACCATAACAAAAAAACGTTGCTATCATCACCAGTTTAGCAAAAATACCACACACTTACCTTCTAAAATAATTATAACAATGTAAGGTAACAAATAAATATGGTACTTACCTATTATTTAAAAAAAAGCCAATAATATTAATTAAAATAACAGACTCGATCGACCGACATAGAAAACAAACCCATATGCAATAACTACACGCCAATTACAGGACATTTGCCGAATATAGCCTCATAATGAAGATTTAATGTGGCTATCCGTCAACAGATGGTGTTATAAGATTGGCTGGTTTAGGCTTAAAACCACTATTAGATAAAATACTGACTTTTGATGCGATGGTTTGCTACTGAAACCACTGTGCCTAAAAGGGTTAAAGGAAACTTTGGAAAAGTAGGAAATATATTTTCACCGGAGGAAAATGATCTAATACAACAGGTTTGCTAAGACATACATAGTTTGTATTGATAGCTTATTTTTTAATAACCCATCACTACATAGTATAAAACAAAGTCGCTGTCTGTCCGTCCCTATGTACGCTTAAATCTTTAAAACTACGCAACGGATTTTGAAGCGTTTTTTTTTTAAATAGATAGAGTGATTCAAGAGGAAGGTTTATATGTATAATACATGCATAATATTGTAGAGAAACACTGATAAATTTAGAGGTTTCTAATGTGATGTCGTAAATAAACACATTTTAGACCCGCGTGCGAAGCCGGGGCGGGTCGCTAGTATTAAATAAATTGCTAGTGTATCAAACCCGATTTAGTGTTTTATCAATTCCAGATTTGCTAGAACAGTGTTTTTATTGGTAGTATTCAGTTCCATTAGCAGCACAGTATTGTTGAATAATGAACTACTTTTAATGCAGCAATTTAGTTAAAAAAATAAATTGTACTTTCTCAATGCGACGTATTTTGTTCCCAGTAAAGCGTTTTCTCTACAATTAAGAAAGCAGAAGAGCGTCCCCAAAAACGAATTGTATCCGTTAGAACCTATAATACACAAGACGCTGGTGGGGGATCGTAGCGATCGGCAATCGCCGCGCCGCCGCGCACCGTAGTATTAGTTTCAACGTATTTGTTGCGCAGGTCACATAGTTGTTCGAAGTCTTCTAACTGTCCTGTCTGAATTGGAACTTTATTGATCGTATCAATACCTGTTTCAATTAATTTATTTTTACTTTGCATGTCAGATAAAGCAATAGGGGATTCTTATTTCACACAACCCATCATTAGTATTGGACTTTATAATCTATGGACGAATTTTACGATCTCAGTAAACCATGTTACATAATAGATAATTATATGCAATGTTAAACGACAAGAACAATATCACACTAGAAGCTATATAAATTTTTGAGAACTACAGTACTGATTTTTAGTGGTAAGTATATGCTTTATTAAGCGTAGCAAGAAAATATTATTATAACTAATGTCAAATTTCATTATAACTGCCAGTCGGAACTAATACAGTGTATAAAACCAGATTACACTCCCAATAGAACTTGATAATTACTGTGCCGACTCAGAGCAATAATGGCTATGAACCATTCTATGGTAGCAATAACGCCTATTTCCTACTGGCTAAATTACCGTGATATTATCACTACACAACGGTCTAGCCATTTTCGTTGTCTTTCAGTAGGAAAACGCCTTGCTGTCACAGATAATATTAAACAGTTGTATAAAGGGTATGTGAATTCTTATAAGAAATTGAAGGCTTTTTCTCAGTGTAGTAGCATCCGGCTTGGTTACCGGCGTAAATGGGGTGTGATTGGGAAGTGATACATTTTCTACTCTTCCCTAATTTTTGCACTAAAATAGACCGGGCTCAAACCAGTTTTCTGGCAATGGAATTCGAATCCACAAACTCCCAACCTAGAGTTCTCAGCGATACGGACGCACCGAAACCATTGAATTTTATTCCAAAGTGCTATATTCTCCCCTTAACTACTTAATTTAGGAATTGCTTGTGCTCCCCCTCCCAGACCAAATTCCAAATCCGCCTTCGCTTAAAACACATTGTGCAACATTATTTTTTTGTTAATTCGTGTGTCTTACACAAATGATGAAATATACAGGGTAGTTTATATTTAGCACTCGCAATATTGTGTTTTTAGAAAATAGTTTCTAAATAGCATTTTACTGCTTATAAACTAATAAATATTTCGAAAACAAAAATGCAACGCCAAACATCCATAACATGACGATCACAAAGCCAAGTGTGGTAATTTAAATATTTCTTGATAAATTTTGATCTGGTGTACGGATTTGCATAATGTCCAAGAATATATATATCTGGGACAGCAAATAGAGATAGGAAAGGGTAACAAAGAGATAGAGATTGAGAGGAGAAGGAGACTAGGAGGGCGGCATTTGGAAAACTAAGTCATATACTTAAAAATAGAAGGATACCACAATACCTTAGGACAAGAATATTTGAACAGTGTGTAGTGCCGGTGATAACATATGGAGCACAGACCTGGACTCTTACAAAGACAATGGTGAATAAATTGAGGACAACACAAAGAGCCATGGAAAGAGTTATGATAGGCGTAACACTAAGAGACAGAAAGAGAAACGAATGGATTAAACAGAGAACAAAGGTCGTAGATATAGTGGAGAGAGTCACAAGCCTGAAGTGGAATTTTGCAGGACATATAGCCCGCCTTACAGACGACAGATGGAATAGCCGAATAATACGCTGGAGACCATGGGAAGGAAGGAGAGGAAAAGGAAGACCAATTATGCGATGGTATGACGACATAAAACGAGTGGCAGGACTTGGATGGACGAGAACATCACAAAACAGAGAGAACTGGAGGAGAGGAAGGGAGGCCTATGCTCAATATTGGGCGCAATGAAAGGGCTTGATTAATTGTACGGATTTGCAGAAATTTAGTGAGTACGGAGGGATGCGAACTCTTTGATATGTTCTTTCATGTTGGATTGCCATATTCGTACTTGTAGCACGGTATGTTATACTATAGGTAGTATGATGTTAGGAGTTACTATTTAAAGTACCGACTTTAGTAGCACCTTGTATATGATAAGATAGATATGAACCTTTGTTACATCGACATTTTGAAGTGATCATCGATTTAATAATACGTAATCATTGAGGGGCGTGTGAATGAGGGCGTGTGAAATGGAAAATTTATTCTAAATGCGTTTACTTAGAATCATTGGTAGGAATGTTGAAAAAAAATACTTATGGTCGGGGAAGGTTAAAATTTGTACTTTAATCTATCGCCTGTTTTTTAGGTTTAATGTATTATATTTAAGTTTAAAGATATTGCGACGTGGAGGAAGATGGTGCATATCGGACGTTAAGAAATTGCAAATCAAACCTAACCTACGTGCAGCTTGACATAATATGCTATAATATATAGGTAACAGAAGAATAAAAAAAATTTCTTTGTCCCAGTATTTTTTGGGCGCAATAGTATCTTTTAGGGCTCGGAATTTTAAAAATATAAGTATTCGAATAGTCGTTTGGTATGTTATTCGAATAGTCAAATATTTAAATAGTCGAATATTCGAATAGTCGTCTATTTAAATATCGAAATACAGTCGTTTAATCACGGTAGAAAGGCGACAAAACTTGGAATTCTCTGCTTTTGTTTGCTTTCGTCATTCTTCAGCTGACAACATTATGCAAAATCATGAAATAAATTTCTTTTTAATTTCGCTCCAGATGTTCTATTTGATAGCAATATCGAGTAAAACCTATAAAATCATTCGATATTTCTAATTTAAAACTCTTTGTAAAATGATGAAATTAAAATCAGTTTTTAACTATACTAATAATAGTACCTATGTTTATTTAATTAAATAAGACCATATAATTTTTATTTTTGTTTTTCTTTTTTACGTTATAATTTACAGTTTCACAGAAAACACGAATAGTCGAACATATAAATATCCGAACAAAGTCAAATAGTTAAATATTCGAATGGTTAAATATTCAAATAGTCGAATAGATACTTGAATAGTCAAATATTCGAATTTCGAATAGTCGAATATTTGAATCGTCGTATATTTAAATAGTCGAATATTCGAATAGTCGAATATTTGAATAGTCGAATTTTTTAACTAACAAAAAATTCGAATTTAGAATAGTCGAATATTCGAATCATTCGAATACAATTCTGAGCCCTCCTTGAATAAGGTGAATAGATATTTAAATAATTTTAAGAAGTACTTCTTGGGGGAAAGAGTTTCTAATAATATCCATCCTTAACAGTTAGGACCACCTGACACTGAGAAAAAGCCTTCTATTCCTTATTAGTTCCGTAATGAAACTTGCCATTATTCATAATATTTTCTTGCTACGGTTAATAAAGCATATTATACTTACCACTAGAAACTAGTAGGGGAGCGGAGCCCAATACCGTACAGAGTCTAATAACGTACATGCCGTTTTTGACAGAAAAAACAGGTATATATAAGTCTGTCTTTGTTTATTACGTTGCTAGGTGGGCGAGCAGTTGCTTTAACGCGCCAAAACAGCAGTGGATCGACGTCCGGTCCAGTGAGTGCACGTATAAACTTTCCGCTGTCGTTCTTCTAAGAAACATCACTGATGCAATAAGCATTAATTGTTTTAATCATTTTACTTTTAACTTGGATCTTGGTTTATTTAAAAGATTGATGTATAACCTTAAGAAATACGCATGTATTGCCTTTCAAAATATCTTTCAAATATTTTTTTTTCTGTGTTTCTTGTTGTTAGTCCGGTTCGGGCAATGCCGTACTGTATACGGTATTACCCGCAATAGATTTATATGTAAATAAAAAAACAATTTTTGTTAAACTAATCTTGTTTCATTCTATAGCATAGCGTTAAAATATGTTCATTTATTTGTTAAAGTTTTTAAAAACCTGTACGGACTTACACTACCATTATACGGTAATACCCTACGCTTACGTGTAATACCGTACTTTACCATATTTTTTTAACACACTAATATATATTTTTGAAAAACGTTTAGAAGTTTCACTTTATTAGGTATTAACAATATACTAAACAAAACTTCCATAAAGCCTTAAATCGAGTTTCTAAGGTAGGTAATTTGCACAATAATCTAATTCTTGCTTAACTGTACGGCAATTGCCTCCGCTCCCCTACTATAGTTCTCAAAAATTTAAATAGCTTCTAGTGTGATATTGTTCTTGTTTTTTAACATTGCATATGATTATCTATTATGCAACATGGTTTACTGAGATAGTTAAATTCGTCCATAGATTATTAAGTCCAATACTAATGATGGGTTGTGCGAAATAAAAATCTTCTATTGCTTTATCTGACATGCAACGTATAAAAAACCCAAATACGAAGTAAAAATAAATTAATTGAAATGGGTGTTGGTACCCTCAATAAAGTTCAAATTCAGACAGGACAGCTAGAAGAGTCCGAACAACGATGCGACTTGCGCAGCAAATACGTTAAAACTAATATTACGGCGCGCGGCGATTGCCGATCGCTACGAACCCCCACCAATGTCTTGGTGGATAATAGGTTCTAACGGATACAATTCGTTTTTTGGGACGCTGTTCTGCTTTCTTGTAGAGGAAGCGCTTTACTGGGAACAAAATGCGTCGCGTTGAGAACTGCTGTATTAAAAGTCGTTCATTATTCAACAAGACTGTGCTGCTAATGGAACTGATTACTACCAATAAAAACACTGTTCTAGCGAATCTGGAATTAATGTAACACTAAAGCGGGTTTGATACACTAGCAATTTATTTAATATGGGTTAATACAAAATAAGATATCAATACAAACTATGTCTTAGCAAAGCTGTTGTATTAGATAATTTTTCTCAGTGTAGTGCTCTTGTGAAAAAAATGGAAAGACCCTCTGATATAGATAAACAACAACAGTAAAAGAATTATGGGTTCCAAAAATTCTGGCATATTTTAAAGGTTGGATTAAAACCCATACATTGTTGATTTAGGCGGTATGTTTGAAAAATAGTAGTCCTTATGAATTTATTCTGATGGTATACGATCAAACATGGAACAAACTAAACAGAAACATCGAAAACAAAAATAGACATTTAGTGGAAGAACATTGTTGTATTAAACTTCTCAGTATCAATCGTGCATCATTCTTGTAATAATAAAATAAATACCTGGCCCATCTAATCGTTTCAAGGCGATTTGACGGTCCAATATATTTTCTGTAAATTATCGAATACGCTGAGTGGTTCCGCAACGCTTCAATTATCAAAAAGTTTTTTTTTTGTCCACGTGCAATATTATTTTACTATAACCCGATATTAATTTGTTTTTTTGAAACAAGAATTCCCAAATGACACAATTCACAATAATTACAGTGCGAGGAATTGAAGTGAATCAAACCGTCTTGTGTAACGTTACATAAAAATCACCTTGCTACCTAAAAAGAATTTGGAGAAACGCTTACAAAACAGTTAAGTGCGTCATTCTAAAGAATTTCCGAGAAAGGAAAGAGAAAGTTCTGCCAGCAATGAAAAAGAACTGTAAAATACACCTTCTTTAATATGCTATTAGATTTTGTACTTACATTTTTGTACGTGTAAGTAATAAGTTTTAAACAAATACTGCTTTGCAATTGGTTACATGTGACTACAAAAATGACGTTGCTGGCTGTATTTAAGATTTTTTTCGTTTATTTTTCGTTTTCCCCAAAAAGCGACCAAATACCCATGTTTGGGTATAACAGTTCCCTACAGTTTTATGTTAAACACAATTTAATTGATAAATTAATAAAAGCGTAAAACGAAATTGTATAATTATACTTCTAATCAAAATGAAATGGTGTAACTGTCACTAGTAGGTATTTGCTCTTCACGGATGGCTCAACGTTTTTTACCCTCAACGATTTATCTCGATTTCCGGCAAAACTACAAGTCCTATCGAAAAACGTTAAAAGGCAAAGTTGTAGGTAATAAAAAGATCTACAACTTTTGTATTTATACTTTTTTACATAACCTCAAAATTTATGTGAAGAATTCAAATAACCAAGTTTTTGGTTTTTTATTTTTATCTTTTACAAGAAACATTTTTTTTCACGAAATTTGCTGAAAACTTACCTTTTTTTATGTCCCAAATACACTGCAATTTTTTTGATTTAAAATATTTATTGTTTTACCTTATTTTTACTTAATATCGAAAAAGCACCCTAATTTTCAATCGAAAATTCTCGCGTCAAAATATTTGCTTTGTTAAAAAAAACAAGTCGGTGGGCTTTTTGTTCGTTGAAATCTGTACTTTCTGATGGTGTAAAAAAAATATACATTACTATGGTAAATGTGATGAAATCCCCTTTAAATCCTACCTAATTATATTTAGAACAACTATTTTCGCATATTTTTTGCGATCTTTATGTTTTATGGATTTGTAATTTTTTTGTTTATCAATGTAACATGGAATCTTACGTTTTTCGAGTAATTAAAGTATAAATTTTAATAAATAGCTCAAAATTGTACATAATAATTAAAAAAAGAAATGCTGATTCGAGTTTTTTTCGTTTCTTTGCATTTTTTTTAGAACATTTACCATAGTAATGTACATTTTTTTATACCATCAGAAAGTAGTTTTTGCGATCTTTATGTTTTATCGATTTGTAATTTTTTTGTTTATCAATGCAACATGAAATCTTACGTTTTTCGAGTAATTAAAGTATAAATTTTAATAAATAGCTCAAAATTGTACATAATAATTAAAAAAAGAAATGCTGATTCGAGTTTTTTTCGTTTCTTTGCATTTTTTTTAGAACATTTACCATAGTAATGTACATTTTTTTATACCATCAGAAAGTAGAGATTTCAACGAACAAAAAGCCCACAGACTTTTTTAAAAAAGCAGATATTTTGACATGAGAATTTTCGATTGAAAATTAGGGTGCTTTTTCGATATTAAGTCAAAATAAGGTGAAAAAATAAATATTTTAAATCAAAAAAATTACAGTGTGTTTGGGACATAAAAAGGTAAGTTTTCACCAAATTTCGTGAAAAAAAAAATTTCTTGTAAAAGATAAAAATAAAAAACCAAAAACTTGGTTATTTGAATTTTTCACATAAATTTTGAAGTTATGTGAAAAAAGTGTAAATATAAAAGTTGTAGATCTTTTTATTACCTACAACTTTGTCATTTAACGATTTTCCATAGGACTTGTAGTTTTGCCGAAAATCGAGATAAATCGTTTTCTACCCTTAAAAACTCACCCCCTTCCACTTCCCGACCTCGGATCGCCCGTAATTTTTTTTCCTTTTATTTTTGTTATATTCTCTTCCTTTTTCAATGGGTTTCATTCTACTATTATTTTTTTTTGTTTCAAAAATTATCGACCCTGGTCTACTATGGCCTATCTATATCGTGCAAAATACCAAACTAAACATAGTTGACAATATTTTTTCCATTAGATTTATTTTATCATTGCAATATTTTAAGGAAACCCACTTTTTGTTTAAATTGAATGATAAATTTTAATGTTACCTCCCTTTTAGAACTGGATTTACACTTCCTATTAGCTGTAAAACTTTCCATTTACCGAAAAAAAAACTACTTTGTATTCTTCCTACTTAAATGCCAATTTTATTTGTCTGACACAAATAATTTGTGTCGAAAACACTAACCAGCAATCGTTAAAAACAGATTTTTTATTAAAAAAAAAGTAGTCAGTAATTAAGGATGAACATATTTTTGTTTAACGAGCAAAATGCATTATTCTTAATAATAATATTCTTGGTGTGGCACACCTTTAATTTTTTAAACTTTTAATTTGCTGTCGTTTAGCGTCGATCTTTAATTTTGTAATAATTGGTGCTCAAAGGACACATAAAAACTTGTCCACAAGGTATCGTTATTGTCTGCAGAAAGTCAATGTTCATTAAAAAGAAAAACTGTATGTGATGTTGGCAACGACAACCAGGGGCGGATCGTGGTTTTTTGGGGCCCTAGGCTGATTCAATTTCTGGGGCCCCCAACACCCCGAAATGCTTTTTTTTATTTCCATGATGTAGTTATTTTTTGTTATAAAAAAAATAAAACAACTAATGTAAAAAATAAAAATCTATTCTAACTAAAAAAAAATAGGAGAACATTATTAAAATTAAAGCTAATTACATAGCAATAACAAATTTAAAAAAAAACTGTTGTCTTCTGCACTTAACTGTGACGTATTCGCGGATTGCTTCTTCATATGAAATAGATTGAAGAGATATTAAAAAATTAAATTTGTCTGCAAGTTCTTTGTATACACTACTTCTTTTTTCAAGTTCTACCCCCAATTTATCTAAAATAACATTGAATACCTCTATTCGAAATTTTTCCTTTCCGGTAAGAATATTATCTTTTTGTTTTTCTCCATCTGGAAATATTTTTGTTCTTACTCTTTTATATGCATCACTAAAATTTTCTTTAACTTCTGTACTTAAGTCAGTTGCTTTGTTTTCCAAATCCTTAAATTGTTGCTCAGAATCTTGACGTAAAGATTTAACAAACAACTGCAGTGAATGGAGTAAAGTGTATCCTTCGCACAAATCTAAACCTGGAGTTTGTAATATTTTGTTCACCCTATTAAAGCGTTCTAAAACTACTTCCCATATTATGGAAAGAATTGCTGTTTCTCGCTTAGTGAGTTTTTTATATAAACTATTTGCTTCTAATTTGCAATCTGCTTTTTCATTGCTTTCATCAAATATTTATATATTTAAGAATATCAAGTATTTTTTGATAACTTACATTAACCGCATGAACTGATTCATGATCAGAGGACCATCTCGTTGTGCTTAAATTTTTTAAAGAAAATTTCACACCTGTCATTCTAAGCCAATCACACACTTTCATTTCGACAGTTACCAATGACAACCTTCAAATTTTTCGGAAATTTTTCTCCTCCTGCCAAGCTAGGCGAACAAAATTAATAAGTGGAAATTTTTTCTTGACAGCTATCATATGATCCGAAAATCAGTATTCAGGATAAAATTTTGGTATTTAATGTTTTTATTCATTTTATAATACTAAATAAATACAAATATTTATTTACCAAATATTTCTTTCATCAAGGCTAAATATTTTTGGAATTCTGGTTCGAACTCTTCTCTTCGTAATGGAGAATAACAAGGATAATGGTTATCTTCCCTTTCCACTTCTATCAGATGTCTATGTTTAATATAAAGATGTAATATTTGGATGCAATTTTGTTCTGCTGAATTCTGGTTTTTCTTAAAAAGGATGGGATATCTTCCTCCAAAATCTTCTGGATAGCTGAGAAAAGGTTTTCTTGATGGGGATTTAATTCAGTTTTTTCCATTAAACATTGCAAATACTTTAAATTTTTATGAGACATATTAATGTCCCCTATTTCAGAGCAAGATTTACAAACACCGTAGGGCTTAAAATTAGTTTCTTGATTGTTTACTGCCATGATTTAATTATTGTGAACTAAAGAGGCACGTTTAATAAATAACTGTCGACGTGACGTATAGCAGAGACGATTTTGACATCACAAGCCTAAGCCTACTTGACTGTGGTATCTACTATCTACCTAGATTTTAAAAATTGTTTTATCTAGCATAACTAGCCTACACTAGACTATACTATGCTTTCCCTTTGTTTTAGTAAATGAAATGTAGTAAAAATAAATAAAAAGGATAATTTTCATTTATAATTTTTGCATTTCGTTTAACTAAACGGTGAGGAAACTTTGTTTTGAAAGTTTAAGTATTCCCATAATTATGGATAATTTCAATAAAATAATTCAAATAAATTTTAGGTGTGAAATTTTCTAACCGAATCCCCCGCGTCCTTAAATTAATATCCGGAAATTCTTCCTCAGTCACGCATTTTTCTAGAAAATTTTTCCTCGTCTACGACTCGGGAAAATTTTCAAATAATGCGTTCCTTCGGAAAAATTTCCGGAAATAATTCGAGCACTAGGGAGATTATAAGTGAAAATTTAATTGATGCTCTTTTAGTCAAAATTTTCCAACGGTGTGGGGATGCAGAGAAAAAGGTGTAAATCTGTTGAATAGTTCCGAAATATTCTGTATGTATGCAAGCGGTCATGAGATCGGTATTTGTTACAGTTTTCCATTGAGGCCCCTGCGGGGCCCCTTTTTCCGGGGGCTCTAGGCTTTAGCCTACCCCGCCTAATGGGAGATCCGCTACTGACGACAACATGTCGAATGCGCCATTTTGGTTCGTAAGTGACATGATTATGAATGAGTCTATCTTTGCTATAAATAACGCCTTGTTGCAGTTTGCAAAATTTCAACGTCCAATTGAAACAGCTATAAAACATGAAATGTTACTATTTAATGTCATATTATTTATAATAAATATATAGCGCCTAAATAAATTTATCGTTGATAATTAACAGCAACAACGCTAAAATGATCTCGCGCTTTGTTACGTGTTCTTTTGGAAAAACCTACCAACCTTGAAAACAAGAAACAAACAAGTATCTTTCTCTTTTAATGAATCGGTGAGCACGTAATATTAGGTGGTAAAACTTATAGTAACGACTACCAAATAGTACTATTCGCATCAATAGAAGTCCAAAATAATTCGGAACATTATTTTAGTGATATTATATCCAACATCCCTTTTGAGACGGTTCAATTATGTGTAAGAAAGAAGGCAAAACGAGGCAAATGATTTGTTCTTTAAGTAATTTTACTTAATAACATTATTTCCTCTGTTTCTTTTACTCCTATCTATATGTGGTGGATTAAAGTTGTGAACATCACAGTTCAACTAATGGAATTATCATGTTTGGCATATAGATCGCAATTATAGCCATTAACCTCATAAATGGTGTATGTATACAGGTCTTAAGTTGCTATAGTAGGGACTATAGTATAGTTTAAGGTGAGCTAAGTTGACGGTAACGTTATTTAGCTTTGACCTTACCTCACAAAAGATGATGATTATGTTTTATAAGTACTTACTGGTTTAATTTATTTTCTTTCGCCCTTCTCTATTTTTCAGTGTGTTGTTTTATTATGAGCCAGTAATTTGGCAACCTTTGTTTTCTGTTTACCTTCTAAACAATTTTGGTTTCCCTGAAACTTTTGGTTTTACAAACTCAAGAACTATTTTATTTATTTTGAAAAAATTGATTATATTTAGGAGGTACAGAAATATGCTGTATACAATATCATCATCATGACAATATCTAAAATTGGCTGGCAATATTTAAAAGTAACAATAATTAATAATGTAGCCACATATTCCAGATCAAAGGGGATTTAGTAAACTTAAGGATATTTAGAATTATGATTACAATATAATAATAATATTATCCTCTATCATCTGCTAGATCATCGCGTCGTTTTGGATTCCCTAATTTCCAGCGTCTTGTATTAGCATTTAGCAATGTCGCATGGACATAAAAGAGAAGAAAATACGTTGTGGTTTAATTTTTAGATTCAATTAACAGATCCACTTGTAATCTCATGCGTCATAACATACCTCTAGGCTGAAGTAGGTACTTACAAACTTCTCCAGTTTTTATTGTGCTCGTTTTGAGGGTAAATTATTTTTTTATTATTATGATAAAGAACCTAAGCAAAAAGAGACCACGCATCTTTATAATAAACCTACATATACAGGGTGTCCGGAAATGATGACCAAAAAATGTAGGGGATAATTTTAAACCGAAAATAAATGCTATCTCTTCCTATAACATTTTTTCAAAAATTTATTATTAACGGAGTGTTAAAGTTAAATTCTATTTGCAGTTTTTTTTGCAATACCTTTTGCCACGCTCGTATTTTGACGAAATCTCGTATATGGGGCTTTTTCGGGATGACAAATACAAATTTGCTCACCGTTTTTTCGCATTTTGTAGAGGGCGCCACATAGGAACCTATACTTTAATTTGAATGGTCCCAACTTTTTTGTCCTACACTGTATGCGCATTTTGACTGAATATTTTTATTCTCCTAACCTTTTGACATAACGTGACGTTTCGATAAATCCAACCGTTTTCGAGAAAAACGCTAAAATAACATTGCTTGCATGTGATGAAAATGAAATCATTTTAATTTATTTTCAACCTTTAAATATAGCATAGCAAAGGAAGGAATGGAGTTCGTCGGAATTTTTTAGGAATAATTAATTTATGCATTGAGGAGGAAGGACGTCACTTTGAACCTTTGATTTGAATGTTTAATTTATTATGTTAGTTGATTTATCGTCCTTAATAGTGTAATTATTTCAAAGTGTTAGTGGGGAAGCCCATGTATATCAATTGGATATATAACCCACACTACATGTAAGCAATGTTGCCAGATTCAACTAATTATACTATTGCAATTATTTATTATTAGAATTTAAAAAAATTTACTGGTTTACAAGAATTTTGTCAACAAATTTTGGCAACGCGCATAGTATGGTAAAAAAGGAAAAATATTAAAAAGCATGCCTTGTTGTGGTTTTCCTGGTGGGTTTCTATTGATAATAGTTAAGAAAATGAATAGATAATTTCATGTCATCATTGATTTTATACACTTTTATACAATTTCTAGAGTAAGTACCGCATATATTTATATATATTAGATAACTGACTACTACTTGTTGTCTACAATCTTACATGTGTCTGTAGATGTAAGTTGTGTCGTTATTTTTTAGCCCTTGATAAAGGTTTAAATAAAAAACCGAAACGTTGGGAATGAGTAAAGAGTAGAAAGGTGTTTTTAATTCAAGTCCTCTTCCCCACTAACACTTTGAAATAGTTTAATTTATTGTTCTAGTAACTTATGTATTTTAAAACTGCAAATAAAATTTAACTTTAACACCCTGTAACTTCTCTAATAATCAATTTTCGAAAAAATGTTATAGGAAGAGATAGCATTTATTTTCGGTCTAGAATTAAGTATGCCCTAAATTTTTTGCCCATCATTCCGGACACCCTGTATATATAGTGCCCGCGGAAAAGTCTGCAACAAATGGAAAACTTTTTTATACGTTATTTGCAAATCTGTTTTTGGCATTAGGTTTTGCATGACCCAAAACAAATGCCCAAACTTTTGACTTGTGAAGTGCGTCACACCTGTCAAATGTCATTTAAAAGTTTTAAACTGACGAAAGAGACATTTCTTTTAAAGATACGAAAAAGCGTTATAAGAAAAAATATTGCTTCCCATCATATTTTGAGTCTAGGTATACCCAAATTTTTATTTAAAAATTTATATGCAAATTTTTTTTGTTGTTTGTTATTTTTAGTTATTTTGAGGTTATAAATTTTTTAAGTTATGATAGTGTTTAGGATGATTTGATATGATGATATAGGAAAAATTAAGTACCCTACAATAAAAACTTTTAAAAACAATTTTATGGCAGTTCGTTAATAAAGCGCGCCACCCTGTCGTTGAAAATCCGTACACGACTGTACATGAAAATAATTGTCGAAAACGATAACAAAAATAGTTGAGTTGCGTGATTTTTTAAATAAATTGTGGAAAATACAGAGTACTCATCTCCGTTTGTTGATAGTAAGACACCAGCAAATTATTGATTTTTATGATATAATATTATTAAGATGTTTTTAAAGAATTCCAAGTGTCATTCTTGTATAAAGCTTAATATAATATGATTCCCAATTTTGATAAGATAAATTTTATTTATAAAAATTAGAAGAAAAAAAAACAATAATCTTTGCCACCCTCAAGTGGGTGTTTAAAATTAGGTACGTATTATAAGTAGGTTTAAGTCTGGACTAGGTATATGATAGGTGGCAGGAAATAGGTTGTTTAATTGTGCTGGTATATAGAATAGTCCCAACATGGACGATACTGCAACTGCCGTCAAATCCTTTGTGTAAACCCTATTAAAAATAAATTATTTTCTCTTCTGGGTCTTTTATCAATAAAATAAAATTAAATATACAGGGTGTCTCAAAAGTAATGGGACACAGAGCAACAGCAGACTCCTTAAGGCGAAATAATGGGATTTATTTAAACTTGCCTTATCCCAAAACCCTTAATTTTGTGCTGCTATATCGTTTCGGTAAGAAATAATCGCAAAAAAACTAAAACAAAATTAAAATTTTGACACCCTGTATCTTGGTTGTTATCAATTTTGTGATAAGGCAAGTTTAAATAAATCACATTATTTCGCCTTAAGGAGTCTGCTGTTGCTCTGTGTCCCATTACTTTTGGGACACCCTGTATATAAAAAATATCCATTTTTTTATACCCCCCTAATTAGTAAATACACCACGTCAAAATTTCGCTAGCTTGGTAGTCAAATAATTCCTTTTAATAAATGCAAATATTTTATCGTACATAGTCATAGTATACAGTGTGACCAGTAAAGTTGGCATCAAATGGGATTTTTTTTTATTAATAGCTTTATTCGAAATTTGACTTTGACATCAAGTTCTGCTTCGATCGAGATGAAAATTAAGCAAAAAAATAGTAGTCACGTGATTCGCATTATCAAAATTTGACAGATTCTGTCAAATTTTAATTTTTTTCCAAAAAATAATTCAAAAGTGGGGTTATTTCTGAGAGTATCGAAAAAAGGTATTAGAAAAAGTATTTTTAAATGCAGTTTCTAGCCCAGATGCAAAATTTTAGCTGCATAAGGTAATTTTGATTTTTCTACCCACCACTAAAATTTATTTTCCACTTAATGAACACTTTAGTGATGACACTGTGTTCTTTTTTGTCTTAATATTAAGGTGTATTACTTTCAGACACAAACTACGTTTTATAAAATACTTATTTTATGAAGTTACCTTATGCAGAGTCAAAATCACATGCGACCAAATTTTAATAGCCCAATTTTGATTTTCTAGAAAAACACACATTTAATATGGCGCTACTTTAAAGAAAAAAATGTATCTGAAATTAAGCATTGTCAAAACTAAGAAGTTTTATAGGTTACGTCGAGTCTTATTTTGCAAAAGTGGTGCAAATTATAAAATATGGGTAAAAAATCAAAATTATTTTAAGCAGCTGAAATTTTGCATATGAGCTAGAAACTGCATTTAAAAAAACTTTTTTATTTATAACTTTTTCGATACTTTCAGAAATAACCCCACTTTTGAATAATTTTTGGGAAATAATTAAAATTTGACAGATAAAGCGAATCACGTGACTACTATTTTTTTGCTTCATTTTCATCTCGGTCGGAGCAGAACTGGATGCCAAAGTCAAATTTCGAATAAAGTTATTATTAAAAAAAATCCCATATGATGCGGACTTTACTGGTCACACTGTATATTATGAAAACACTGTTTGTTTAACAAATTGGTTTAGGCTTTCGCGGCCAGTCGGTAAACACTGTTTAGTTACAGTTATTTTTGTATTTCCAAGCACAACGGTCGAGTTATTATTTGTGATTTAGGCATAACTTTAGATACCTCGTTATTTGCCCCTCCGCCCCCTTATTTTTCAAAACCTGAGGTATTTTAAATGATTTAATTTTATCAAAAAAATTATTTACATACACTTACATACATTTAATTCATTTGGCTTAAAGTAGACTTCTGATAAAATTGTTGACAATAAATTAGTCATTGAATAAAATAAGATTTTGTTACAAATATATTTTTTTTTAAAGTTCAGAGCAAATCACCAATCTCTGACCTTAAAGAGGAACGCTGTACAAGAATACAGATAACTACCAATATTTGCGTTTACGTACGTATTCAGCTTATATGTTACAACTGATGTATCAAAAAAAAAGTTACATCTAACTCACAGTTTACTTTTATATTAAATTATTTGTTTACGATAATTGCCTACAATGCAGTGGAGGATTTAAGGAGCCCTCCCCCCTCCCCTAGACGTTTGCATGCATAAACTGTGGCTGCCTGATTCTATTAATCTCGGGTAAAATTGCCAAAAAAAAACCATTCGATGATACAAGCAACCCGCTGGGTACAGTTATTAGGAACAATATTTTATTTGTAAAGGAAATAAAAAACTGAAAGTCTTCCTCCACAAAATTTAATACAACAAAAAAAATTTTGGTCAGAGGTCTCTACATGTTTCGAACGTAGAAACGTTCATCATCAGGAGACAGAAAAATGTATTGCTGATGGCTTTAGCAGAAGAGAAAAAGATAAGTGGTATAACACCTTAATGGAGCTTTTATGGAATTAAAAATTGGTGTGTCGAAATGCCATAATGTGAAGAAAAATTGAAATAGATTAAAACATCCAGAATATGTGGAAAAGTTAATTAAAAGGGTCCAAAACGACCAAATAATTTTTTTTCACATTATGGCATTTCGACACACCAATTTTTAATTCCAAATTAAAGCTCCATTAAGGTTTTATACCACTTATCTTTTTCTCTTTTGCTAAAACCATCAGCAATACATTTTTCTGTCTCCTGGATGATGAACGTTTCTACGTACGAAACATGTAGAGACCTCTGAGCAAACATTTGTTTTGTTCTATTAAATTTTGTGGAGGAAGACTTTTAGCTTTTTATTTCCTTTCCATACTTTCAACTCCACTTTAAGCGTGGACCATTTCTTCAAATTAATATTTGAATTGATTTGGCTCGAGGCAAATAAAAGTTCTCGAGGACTCGAGTTTTCTTCATTTTTCAAAATGGCCGCTAAAAAATTACCAAAATTTATATCTGAAAACATCCTGCTTTTTCGAAGGATGTCACGTGATATAATGATATAAAATATATTTACACATAAGGATTTGACAGAAGCCCTTACGTTATTAAAACTTCCATTAGGAGCAAACGCTAATAGTGACGCATTCGTCCATTACTAAGATTTTTTTACAGGGGAAAATTATTATAAAATTCCAGTAAATCTGTTATTGCATAAATAATATGTATTGTTAAAATAAAAGACTTGGCCCTATTAGTAATACTTAAGCTGTCGGTGCTAGTTCAGAAATTAAAGATAACTTGAATTCTTAGCTCACCATAGCATCAGTATGGTGAGTGAACAACAAAAAGTCGTTACAAATTTTCAAAATAACTTCAATATCTGAAAATATTCCATCGAGAAGAAATAAAAGACCAGTCCTGACGAATACCTGAAAATAATTAGAAAACCATTAACATCTTGCTAAACCACTTACCGACTCCATGGTTGTTTGCCTATCGGATAAAACCATTATTTCTTCAGAACTGCACAAAAACTCCGTTTTTTCGACCGAAATACACCAATAGTGGTTCCGTTTTTACCACATTGAATAAATAGACTTAAAAAGCAAAACTTTTGCTATCAAAAGCTTTAAATAATTCAAAAATACGCACGTTAATCGACAATGAATCCGCGCTACTCAAGCTTCAGTCGCTCAATGTTAACCGATGGTAGATTGTAGCGCTGGCCTACTTTTCGCAGCGAACCACGCTTGCTTCGCTCAGATCAAGTTGCCCGTGCAGATCAAGAAACAAGTGAAAGATGAAAAAGCTGTTATGTTAGGTTGACCTAAGAGGTGGTCAATTCGCTTCGAGATAACCGAGTGATATATTTATCCTTTAGTTAAAGCCAAAAAAATCGTAAGAATCGATCGTAAGAATATACTGTAAAGAACTGAATAGAAAATAAACTTAGCGCAAGTTAAAAAGAGATTGATCAAGGTTCGACGTTGCCACTTCAGTGCCCCTTCATAGGAGCAAATAATCAAATCATTCAAGCTCCGCTTCAGGGGATTGAAGAATAAGTTTATCGAAGACAACATAAACATATTTATTATATTATTAAATTTTAAATAAACTTATTATTATTCGTATGTAGTACCGTGCGAGCAACAAGTATTTGCATCAAAGAGGGCTTGGATTAAAAAACGTAGGGCTTGGTTTAGATCACAATGATATGGGGACGATATATCTTACCAAATCTAGGTTAAAATGTTGTCAAATTCATATTATGACATGATATGCCAAACTAATGAGTAATAAAATAAGTAGACAAATACAAATTTATTTTTGTTTACAAATTTAACAAAGTAAGAATATACAGAAAGAAAAAGAAAAATAATTTAAAAATAATTTATTTCCAATAAATTTTGGGTAAACCATTGAGAGTAATTCCTGCGTCTTTCAAAATCTGCGGCTTGTATTTCTTGGAATACTTGCACTTTATAAGGAAATAAATTTAGCTGCTTCTTAAGAATAGTTCTACATGTTCCATAAGATTTTCCCACTTCTTGGGACAGGCGTCTTAAACAATTTGTTGGCGTATTTTGCATTATTTCACGAACGTTTGCAACAAGTTCTGTTCTTGCAGATGGTCTTCTTGCTCCTTTTTTGTGTTCTATATAACCTGTTTCCTGTTTTCCTAAATACAGCCACGGTTCTTTTTAGGCAATGATAAAAATCCCCAGCAATAAAAGCAACATTAGGAATATGTTCGTGAAAATCGTCCATGCACAAACCCGGATTGTATTGCCACTCACAATTTACTCTAACCCCGTTTCGAAAATACGCTTCAACCATGAATGTTTTGTGCTGTTCCGTAAAACCCATTGTGTGAATTGTTCAAGAAATTGGAAAAATTAGCGATGAATCAAATTACTTGTAACGACTGTCAAAAATGACGGAATAACTGATTGATTGTTAATTCAGGTACTTACTGACACCCAACAGGTATTAAGCTCTACGGCTAAGCATTACGTCCTTAGATGCAAGGCCCTCTTTGATGCAAATAATTTTTGCTCGCACGGTATCTTAACTAAAGGAACCAAGGGGCCCCAAGAATTTTCTGGCCTACGTATGTTTGTTTAAGGATGACAATTTGCTGGGCTCTGATGATACCTTAGCGGTCGAAACGGCTCAAACTCCGAAAATGACCCTGATTTATTAACGTAAAGTAAATAAAATAATTGATTTTAGTCAGAGCCTTACCTTAGAGACATAAGAACCCATTTTACTACTCAATCGATATCAAAACCATTAAAACCATTAACCACAAAATCACTTAGTTATTTTTTCATTTACTAAAAGTTTTAACCAAATACTAAATACAGTATGAGTGTTTGCAGGTAATGCTCATAACCGATCACACCGTATTTCCTGCTGTCTGTCGCCGATTTTCCACTTTCCTTCCATCAGTTCCATGGGTTTTTTTCTGTAACTCCGAAGTCCTTTAGAAGAAAAATGAGCATCCGTTATAACTGAAAAAAAAACTAATAAAGATCTCAAAAAAGTCCACCTTTTTTAAGTGATCTAAGTGGACATCCCGATTTACTTTTAATATTCATGTAGTCATTTGGTTCATTTATTCTTGCGTAACTTCCAATACCAATTAGTATCATTTTTTTATTCTCGCCGAGATGTGGAAAATCCGAAATTAAAATGTATAGTCGTGGGCGTCTAGTATAATAATATGTATTATTCATCAATACGTTGCAATAGACTAAGCGAATGCTAGCAATACCAAATCTAAGGCAACTTATCCTTACCGTAGAAGTATTGTCCGGGGCAAAAAAAAACTTCATAAATAGAATTTTGTAACGGATCAGCCTCTTATATAGAATACCGCCTACGTATTCAAAAATCGCTCGTACCCGTCAAACTTATTTTTTCAAAATGCATTTTTTTTTAGAAAAAAAAAATTTAAACACTGGGTGTCCGGAAATGACGAGCAAAAAATTTAGGGAATAATGCTAGACCGAAAATAATAATGCTATCTCTTCCTGTAACACTTTTTCGAAAATTGATTTATTAACGTGTTGCAGGGTGTTGAAGTTAAGTTTTATTTGCAGTTTTTTTGCAATACCTTTTGCCACGCTCATAATATTTTGACGAAATCTCGTATATGGGGCTTTTTCGGGATGAGGAATACAAATTTGTCTACCGTTTTTGTGCATTTTATAGAGGGCGCCACATAGGAGCCTATACTTTAATTTGAATGGTCCCAACTTTTTTGTCCTACACTGTAGGCGCATTTTGACTGAATATTTTTATTCTCCTAACCTTTTGACATAAAAGAGGTATACTACTTTTGTTTCGATAAATCTAACCGTTTTCGAGAAAAACGCTAAAATAAAACAGCTTGCATGTGATGAATACGAAATCATTTTAATTTATTATTTTTTAATTCAATTAATATAATTTTTTAAGAAAAATTAATTTATGCATTGAAGAGGAAGGACGTCACTTTGAACCTTTGATTTGAATGTTTAATTTATTGTTCTAGTAACATGTATTTTAAAACTCCAAATAAACTCTTCTGCAGTAGATCAATCGATCTTAAAATTCCTGTTGTTCATTTTGTACTACTTGTTGAGAAATTTCTCGTATTAATCGTCAAATGGGCGCCTTGAGCATATCTATCGGGTTTAGATCTATAAACTAAATTTTTGACGTAGCCTGGCACAAAAAAGTCCAGTGGGTTAAAATCGGGCGGTCTGGGTGGCCTCTCTATTGACCCCCGTCTACCAACGTGGGGAGCACCATCCTGTTGAAATCATAATGTTAGACTTTGTAAATCAGGATCATTATCATCTAGAAATAGAGTGGCAAGAGCTAGAACCAGATCATTTTAAAGGAAATTTAGATATATTTCTCCAGGGAAGCTCTCATTAATGAAAACTGATCTGATTACCCGATTTTCAACAATGCCCGCCCAGGCATTACTGGGTTTGATTTTTTATGAACCAGTGAAAATTTGATTAACATTCACTGAGATTTTTTGACGTCTCAAATTTAACAAAGCCTTAAAGATTATGACTTGAGTTCAGAACGTTGCTAAGTCGAGAAACAGCTCAATGGTACAGTCCAGCATTAAGGTGGGAGTATCAACATGCTTGCCAACCTATTTCGCGTAGATTTATTTATGTTTTCTAGCTTTTACACAAAGTTTAAATAAAATCAGTATCGACTTGATATTCTATAGGTAATAATTGACATATTTAATAAATATCAAGGAATTTCATAACTTATTTTAGGAGACTTGTATACCGAAAAATATCGGGTAAGATTTTTTTTACATTATTATGTCATTGTCACTCATTGTTCTTTCACTATACAATTCTCCCAAAATTAGCAATGAAATAAATTGATATTTTTGTAATATATCAGGTACTACCTAAATAATCTACCGACGATATTGATTTTCTTTAAATGTTGGGTATTAAAATAATAAACTCAAAAAATCAACGCGAAATAGGTTATAGGTTGGCAATAGATTGAATGACGTTGAGAATTCAACCTTAAGAAACCTTTTCGAACAGGCACTTTATGATGGAATATCTCAAAAACAAGCGCTTCAAGCAAAAATCGTTTTTAGATTCGTATTCTACGCCCCAAAATTATATAAAAAATATATACAGTGTGACCAGTAAAGTCCGCATAATATCAGATTTTTTTTTATTAATAGCTTAATTCGAAATTTGACTTTGGCATCAAGTTCGGCTTCGATCGAGATGAAAACTAAGTAAAAAAATAGTAGTCACGTGATTCGCATTATCAGTCAAATTTTAATTTTTTCCAAAAAATAATTCAAAAGTGGGGTAATTTCTGAAAATATCAAAAAAAGTTATTATGTCATTGTTCTTTCACTATACAATTCTCCCAAAATTAACAATGAAATAAATTGATATTTTTGTAATATATCAGATATTACCTAAGTAATGTGCCGACGATACTGATTTTATTTAAATGTTAGTTTAAAAAATAATAAACTTGAAAAACAAAGCGAAATAGGTTATAGGTTGACAATAAATTGAACGACGTTGAGAATTCCACCTTAAAGTATTAATAGACCTGTATAATTTTTTTTCTCAAAAGAATGCATTTCAAAACGCTGTGTATTGTCCAGTCCTTATAAAAAAAAATATAAGATACAATATTTAAATTTGCTGGTCCCAGCATTCTAAGTTGCCCAGACTAGTAACTTAACAGTGCCAGAATAATAAGAATAAGTTCTGATTTATCGATTTTGCATGGGGACTGCATAAATTAATATTAATTGTTGTTTGTCCATTTGTACAACGTCAGTGTCCTGGTCATGATTAATCTATATTTTTCCGCCAGTTGTTCACAAACATCATAAACAACCACGTTCAGGGTAACTGGAAAACCAAAAATGTGTGTTTAGCATTCCAATCTTGATCCTGCAAAATTCCTGATTCTTTAGCAGACATTTCATTTCGTAAAACACTTTGTATTCGTCGTGCTAACCAATATCTTCATATTTATGACGTTCCGTATCTGTCTGCAAGGGGTTCCTCAGGGTGCTTTTTGTGAGCTTGCGGGTTCTTGAACACTTCTTTAACATTTTATTTGCAGTTTTTTTTGCAATACCTTTTCTTTTGCCACGCTTATAATATTTCTCTCATCTCGTAATTCATTAAGGTCGAAGAGCGGCCATATCTCGGAAACTACTGGGCATAGAACCTCAGGAAAAGAAAAATGATAATAAAAGTGGCCATGAGAAAATTCTGGAAATAATTTTCAAGTTCCGCATTTTGCCGCAAGAGGGCGTAATTGAAAAGTAAATTTTTAAATTTTACATAACTCCGAAAATTCCACATTAAGGTATATGTTTGATAGCACCATTTTAAAGCTTGGACAATTATGCATCATTTTGGTCTTATGTTCATTGGCGTACCGACTTTAATAAGAGTGGGGGAAGCTGTTGAAAGTGTAATCATTTAAATCGCTGTAACTTATAAACGACTTATCCGATTTTAGCAAACTAAAGACTGTTTGGAAGAGAAATGTATGCACTTTGACCAGTCGTATTTAGTTATCCATAATAGTTCGCAAAAAAAATGCTAGAGGGCGCAATTTGCAATAACAATACATTTTTTGATTTTACTCCGAAAAAATAAATCATACGGTATAATTATGATACCATAATCGAGAAGGAGATGAAATTTGCTAGAAAAAATATCAAAACCGCAGCTCGATATCTCCATTTGTTTCAGAGTTATTGCCAAAAAAATAATTTTTAAGACAAATTGCGCCCTCTAGCAATTTTATTAGAAACTATCTTGTACATTGGATACGACAATTAAAGGTACTTACCTTTCTCTTCCAAACAAGCTTAAATTTAGTAAAATTGGTTAAGTCGTTTAGAAGTTACAGCGATTTTAATGTTTACAGTTTCACTTGATAAGAGTGGGAGAAGCTATTGAAAGTTTAAACA
This sequence comes from Polydrusus pterygomalis, assembly GCA_963969555.1. Classification (NCBI taxonomy): domain Eukaryota; kingdom Metazoa; phylum Arthropoda; class Insecta; order Coleoptera; family Curculionidae; genus Polydrusus; species Polydrusus pterygomalis. The sequence continues at coordinate 12,585,945 of OZ018379.1, forward strand.
TTAAAATCGCTGTAACTTCTAAACGACTTATCCGATTTTACTAAATTTAAGCTTGTTTGGAAGAACCTTCAATTGTCGTATCTAATGGTACAAGATAGTTTCTAATAAAATTGCTAGAGGGCGCATTATGTGTTAAAAATTATTGTTTTGGCTATAACTCAGAAACGAACGGAGATGTCGAGCTGCGGTTTTAATATTTTTTCTAGCAAATTTTATCTACTTTTCGATTATGGTATCATAATTATAACGTATGATTTATTTTTTCGGAGGAAAATCAAAAAATGTATTGTTATTGCAAATTGCGCCCTCTAGCATTTTTTTTGAGAACTATTATGGACAACTAAATACGATTGGTCAAAGTGCATACATTTCTCTTCCAAACAGTCTTTAGTTTGCTTAAATCGGATAAGTCGTTTATAAGTTACAGCGATTTAAATGATTACACTTTCAACAGCTTCCCCCACTCTTATTAAAGTCGGTACGCCAATGAGCATAAGACCAAAATGATGCATAATTGTCCAAGCTTTAAAATGGTGTTATCAAACATATACCTTAATGTGAAATTTTTGGAGTTATGTAAAATTTAAAAATTTACTTTTCAATTACGCCCTCTTGCGGCAAAATGCGGAACTTAAAAATTATTTCCAGAATTTTATCATGGCCATTTTAATTATCATTTTCCTTTTCCTGAGTTTCTGTGCCCAGTAGTTTCCGAGATATGACCGCTCGTCGACCTTAAAAAAACACCCTGTATAAGTATTGTATGCAGAGATTGAAATCGTTTGCTCAAAGATCAGCTGACCAATTTCTGATGTTATTTAATCCTATTGTGTGTCTATCGAAAACGTTTTGGGCATATTCCCTTACTTCTCGTGCATTGTACAAAAACAAGTTTATCAGAATTTAAAATTAATTTAAGGAATTTTATGTAAAATATTAGATAAGATCTGACAAGGCGTAAAAACTTTGATTATTTTATCCTAACTTGCTCAGACATACTTTAATCTTATCTAGAATCTAAATAGATGTAAATGCGTAAAAAAAAAACACTTTAAAAATTGTATAAATTTAAAAGTGGATATGAAAAAAACTTGACACGTACCCAATATCATTTTATTATTTATTTACATTTCATTATAGCGTACGCAAAATCTTACAAAAGCCACAAAATAATTTACAAATCCTAAAATTACATGGGCAAGAATAAATTTATTTACAATAAAAAATTACAAACCAGGAACATAATAATTACACCAGGGTCGATAATTTTTGAAACAAAAAAAAATAATAGTTGGATGAAACCCATTGAAAAAGGAAGAGAATATAACAACAATGAAGGAAAAAATAATTTACGGGCGATCCGAGGTCGGGAAATGGAAGGAGGTGAGTTTTAAGGGTAGAAAACGATTTATCTCGATTTCCGGCAAAACTACAAGTCCTATGGAATAACTTTAAATGGCAAGGTTGTGGGTAATAAAAAGATCTACAACTTTTGTATTTACACTTTTTCACATAACCTCAAAATGTATGTGAAAAATTCAAATAACCAAGTTTTTGGTTTCTTATTTTTATCTTTTACAAAAAAAAATTTTTTTTCACGAACTTTGGTGAAAACATACCTTTTTATGTCCCAAACACACTGTAATTTTTTTGATTTAAAATATTTATCTTTTTACCTTATTTTGACTTAATATCGAAAAAGCACCTTAATTTTCAATCGAAAATTCTCACGTCTAAATATCTGCTTTTTTAAAAAAATCGGTTGGCTTTTTGTTCTTTGAAATCTCTACTTTCTGATGGTGTAAAAAAATATACTTACATTACTACGGTAAATGTTCTCAAAAAATGCAAAGAAACTAACGTCTTATTAAATATTAACTTATTTGGTTGTTAATTATAGTAGTATATATCGACTTGCAATTTTTTGTTTATCAATGTAACATGGAATCTTACGTTTTTCGAGTAATTAAAGCATAAATTTTAATAAATAACTCAAAATTGTACACATAATGGTTTAAAAAAAAATTCTGATTCTAGTTTTTTTCGTTTCTTTGCATTTTTTGAGAACATTTACCATAGTAATGTATATTTTTTTTACACCATCAGTAAGTAGAGATTTCAACGGACAAAAAGCCCACCGACTTTTTTAAAAAAAGCAGATATTTTGACGTGAGAATTTTCGATTGAGAATTAGGGTGCTTTTTGATATTAAGTCAAAATAAGGTGAAAAAATAAATATTTTAAATCAAAAAAATTACAGTGTGTTTGGGACATAAAAAGGTAAGTTTTCACCAAATTTCGTGAAAATTTTTTTTTTTTATAAAAGGTAAAAATAAAAAACCAAAAACTTGGTTATTTGAATTTTTCACATAAATTTTGAGGTTATGTGAAAAAAGTGTAAATACAAAAGTTGTAGATCTTTTTCTTCTCGACCTCGGATCGCCCGTAATTTTTTTTTCCTTTTATTTTTGTTATATTCTCTTCCTTTTCCAATGGGTTTCATCCTACTATTATTTTTTTTCACTTTTTATCATTTTCAAAGGCTTTCAGCCCTGGTCTAAATGGTTTCTGCTTATATTTTAAAACCGGCCGAGATATATGAATTTATTTCATGATTAAAAGGGCAATCTGAAAATCTGCAAAAAGTTTAACTTTTAAATAAGTTTATAATTCTCCTTTAAACCTAGTTTAATATATATGCAGAAACACTATGCTACCAATTTACACATAGATTTTAAATAATAATATCTACAATTAAACGCTAGGTCAAAAGTAATATTTTAAAAATTGATGTAAAATTGAGTTAAAATAAAATTACGAAATAGGAATTAAATTATCACAAAAGGTGCAAGCAAGTATATAAAGATCATACTAACTAAAGTTCTTTAACTTTTTAATTTTGATTTAATATGCATTGGTTATCTTAATTAAATAAAGATCAATATTTGATCTACCTAGTTCGATGATATACAGAAAGATTTAGTCAGTAGTTAGTGCCAGAATAGTAAATTAAATTGTTAAAATATAAATAAATAAAAGCAAAAAATATCGTTTTTAACTGTATAACTTTTTAAGTAAATATGATAAAATTAGCGTGAAGACGTCTATGATGGCAAAATTACGAATTTTATAATGACGGAAGAAAAACCAAATAAAAATTAGTAAAAGTGAAATAAAACAGATCCATTGACGTTTTAAACATAAATCATTCTGTATATGTCACACAGTTCTTTGTTACGGGAACAAAAATTACTTTTGTTCATAAACCTTAACAAATTGCTAATTATTTTAACATAAAAAATTCTACGAATATTTCAGCTCTGTTCGTAGAAAAGCAAACCGTAATAATTAAATTAAAAATGAGACTAATAACAAATGCATACATCCTAATTATTCGATAATTATCGAAGCGGAGAGAAAAATTAATCTCGGTGATAAAATAGCGTATTTGATATATCGATGCAGGAGAGAGAATAAAATGGGGACTTTTTAGTAAAATTTAAACAAGTATAGTAAAGATAATGGGCTTTTTTTCACTAAATTTTGATTTTTACCGTACCGCATAGAGGAAAAAAAATTTTCTACGGTTTTCGTTTTTAAAATTTTGAATTATTCACAGAGACAATACTCGTGAAACCAGCTATCTACATCTACGTCACATTAAATGGGACCCTAAAGCGTAAATTAGTGAAAAACGGGCAAGTGGTCCCCTTTACCACAAAGTGTGGGGTAAGTGGACCACCTACAGAAAAAAAAATATAAAAAAAACTAGATATATTTAAGATAAAAAAATTTTCACAGGCAGCTTACTAAAGTATGGTAGATTTTATATTAAAATCCTTAAACCAAAATATTTATTAGTTTTCCGAAAATCTGCAAAAAACCGAAAATATTGGACCACTTAGCCCCGGTTGACGGTACATATGTTAAGATTATCAATAGGTTCAAATTCAGTATGATATTGCTGAATGTGATGAATTCGGTTATACTGAAATAAATATACTTTAAAAAAAAACTAAAAAACACGCTTTAATTAAATCATTAATTAATCAGACTAAATAGCGGAAAGAAAATATAGTTTAAAATAATTCTTGAAATTCTTAATACAGGCAAAAAATAATAAGGAACGATAAACATTAGTATTATTGTGAAAAAAGCGTGGGGCGCTTTGTGCTATATTTTTCGTATATCTGACCGTTTAAAGTGGATCAAAATCGGGTTCAAAGAAGTCGGTTACAAACAAACAAACAAATAAACAAACATACATACATACATACAGGTGAAGCTAATAAAAGCGTGCTAAAAACCCCATTACCGCTGATTTAAAAATGTGGTCTTCACATTTTCAAATCATAATCTTGTTCTTAATTTTCTATTGGGCATTGATAGGTATATTTTATACTGTCCATTATCTCTCCACCTTCGTTGTCCTAAATTTTGTAAAAATATAATACATGACTACAATTTTGGCATAATAATATAGTGAATTACACGTTTTTAGATAAATAATCATTATATTATAATAAATACACATTTTTATATTTATCTACTACATTACACATCGCTGCTCTTCGGCAAGTATGGCGAGTAAACTAGAAAATAATTTAAACAAATCTTTTGGAATTTCGGAGATAAAAACACCATAGACGATACAAAGATGGTTAAGTTAGAATTCGCGGTCTCGTTTTTAATTTTTCTGACTACTTTACTATTTGAGGAGATATGTGCTGTGCTGCTGATGACTTTTGAATCCGAAACGTGTTATTAATACTAGGTGAGATACGTCGTTGAATTGGAAATGAGAAGAGTTTAAAAATAATAAAATAAAATTTTCCTACTCTTTAAAGCTAAGTTATTGATGGTTGTGAAAAAACGAAACGTCGGATGGAAAATCTAATCACACCAACTTGTAGAGGAGAAAAAATGGTAGGTAATGATAATGTTCACTATATTTAGACACATCGCTTCAATTAGAGTCAGAAAAAAATAAAAACCAAATCGCGAAAATTTGTTTTTGCCGAAATGAATCGGAATTTTTTAATTTGAAAACACAACGTCGCAAGTTTTTACTAATGTAACCTTCTCTGTATCTTCTATGGTTTACAAGATTCCTGTAGAGTGTACTCTTATCCGTATGTATATTAAAATTGTTTAACCGACTATCCGATTTTGATTTAAATGTTTTCATTCTAGTTTACATAAATAAGTATCCAATTTAGTATTTTTTATATATTTTATAGTTCCTGTTCATCCGGTGACAGCACTAGATGTTTGGGCAATATTTCCCATTGCGGTAGATCCAGAACCTATTAAAGACCTGAAACCTCTTGTCGCACCCTGCGAAAAAAAAAATAAAATCACCTTATAATTAGATAAAAACGACATTTATACATTCATCTTGCTGCATATTTACTCATTAAAATAAGCTGATTACAACAACTAAATTATTCATGCCACGTTGCACGCCATTTTTGTATGGCCCTGGTAATTATCCACTGGTACCCAGGCACGTAGATAAGGGGATACTGGGGAACAGTACCCCCAGAGCCAGTTTGTATCATCAATTAATGCTTAAATTTTCACTATGCTAACTTTTTAAATGCCCTTTTTTATGTGGGAGTATCCACCCAGGAAGAAAAGCTATCTTCGTGCCTGCTGGTACCAAACTTGTTAGGTTAAGCTGGAAACTGAGAGTCCTGTATTGGAACTTTAGTGAAATTGTTAGATAAAAGAATCTAAAACAAGCCAAGCGGCCAAGCTAGAAAATTAAAGACGTTTACTGGAACAGCATTACTTTATTGTTTGCTGTTGGTTATTCTAAACTTGAAAATTCACCTTAAAGTATCAGTAACAACATCAAGAACCCATTTTTTGCAGTATTTTAGTGTGTAAAGCGATTTGCCAACCACAATATAAATATATGTTTATGAACTCTCACATAAACCTTATAATACGAAAGGTACATAAATTGCAACCTGTAATTTTTTTGCTCGAAGTAAATAAAATGGCAGTTGCTGTTTTACTTTTTATAAGCAGTCAATGAAGCTAGAAGATCATGCAGCCCATCTGAGTTCTGTATCAGGTTTGGTTAAAAACTTAAAATATAAAATAAAAGCCATGGTGAAAGGGTAAAAATAAAGAGTGAGAAGGTAAAAATGTCAGAAGTAATAATGTTTTAAAGTAAAATAGAGAGGAAGAAAATAAAATGACGAGGTAAACAATCAACAGATGATGATGATGGAAGTAATACAATCAAGAAACACATTTTATCAAGCAATTTATATTTTTGCTCTAATTTTTACCATTTACTTTTAAAATGTTTGGGCAGTCAATGAAGCTAGAAGATCATGCAGCCCATCTGAGTTCTGTATCAGGTTTGGTTAAATAAAAACTTAAAATATAAAATAAAAGCCATGGTGAAAGGTTAAAAATAAAGAGTGAGAAGGTAAAAATGTCAGAAGTAATAATGTTTTAAAGTAAAATAGAGAGGAAGAAAAGAAAATGACGAGGTAAACAATCAATAGATGATGATGATGGAAGTAATGCAATCAAGAAACACATTTTATCAAGCAATTTATATTTTTGCTCTTATTTTTACCATTTACTTTTAAAATGTTTGGGCAGTCAATGAAGCTAGAAGATCATGCAGCCCATCTGAGTTCTGTATCAGGTTTGGTTAAATAAAAACTTAAAATATAAAATAAAAGCCACAGTGAAACGTTAAAAATAAAGAGTAAAAAGGTAAAAATGTCAGAAGTAATAATGTATTAAAGTAAAATAGAGAGAAAGAAAAGAAAATGACAAGGTAAACAATCAATAGATAATGATGATGGAAGTTATGCAATCAAGAAATACATTTTATCAAGCAACTTATATTTTTGCTCTAATTTTTACCATTTACTTTACAAATGTTTGGACAATAATGATGGTTCTAAGAAGATCTACTAGGATTAGATCCGGGGATTACCACCACTACCGCTTGCTATACTAGGAATGCCGGGACCTCCAGATATATTCGTAAGAACGTTACTACCGCCACTAAACATACTTCTCACTTGACCGGCTGCATCCTGTAAATATCAACATTAATTGTTTTAAACCATAAATCACTTATCACTAACTGAATAACTTTAACAATACAATGCTTGCTTCTAACCTACCTGTAAAGCAGATCCTAGAAAACTCGATATAGCTCTGGTGACATTGACAGCAGCCGTGAGTAAATTACTCCTTATCAATGAGTCTCCCTGATTATCTATACCCGGTATTGGGTTTAGACTCACGGGAGGTAACGCGCGCGTTCGGGCTGTGGTAGTTGTTGATATTAATTCAACATCATCATCGTCAATGCTGTTGCTGACACTTAACGTTGCGACTGTTGATGATCTTGGTTTTTTGTTGATTTCTGTTAGGAAGGGGTCTCTTTCGGTGATTGTTGGTTTTCTTAATGGCCTGAAAGATAATAGAACATTTTTGTTGATCAATATAGATATTCTTTCAATATAAACACGTCTTCTTAAGGAGCCTTAGGATGACTATACGTTACTAGTTAAAATATACGTTTTTCTTGTATGCCAAATGTTTTTATAATATTTAGGTAGGTATATACCTACCTCGGTGTAGCTCTAGATGTGGCTCCATGTTGTCCCGCAGAAGTGACTTGTACCCCTTCATTTACATTTATCAAGTTTTGTAGATTTTTTATTTTGGAAAAGTCTAGCTGATCAGCAGCATCTGGATCGTTTTGAACTGCTTCCAATTGTTTAATTAGAATCTACGAAAAATGATCATTTGAATACTTAAAAATAATTTTTATATACCTTTTCTTTGCATGTATTAGTTTTCAAATGAATATAATAGTATAAATTCGTAAATAAATATTATAATGCAGCCTAATTACTGGATAAACATAATTACGATGATATAGCCTAAAAAAGTTATTGTTATAACTGGAATCCATTAATTATCACCCACAAATGTTAAACCTAATCTATATATATAAAAATGAATGTTTGTCTCTATGTAACGCATGCGTTCCTATAGCATTTATCCGATTACGATGAAAATTTGGTGTGGTGTGCAGGCCGAGGAAGGTTTCGGCATAAAAGAAGTGGCGCAACGCATGCCGGGTACTAATAAATAATAATAATATAAAATGTTTGTTGACGCGATGGTGAACACGCCTTATCATTATGGGCGTAGCAACACGCGCAGGCTGTAGCTAGTATTCAATAAAAATAACTGTACTTTAAAGATGAGATGATATAGTAAGTACTCTATTTTACAGGAACGAATAGTAAAGAAAAACTAACTATATTTTTAAATATGCCTTCGATTTATAATATATACAAAATTGTGTAGTAACAAAAGAGACCTCGATACGACATAAGGATGGGGCGTAGTATTTGCCAAGTTGCCGAGAGCAAACTTCTTGAACCAAATGAAGGACTCTGTGTAGCAGACAGTAATCCATTTAGGAACGCATGTCTGATATTGATCCTGAGGATGAATTGAAGAATGAATCCAAGGTTTCGGTGGTGCAAATGGTGTGAAGACACACGTCAGATACTGGTACCCACAACATCCACCATGCACCACAGGATCTTTGTTTTGTACGGATACTAAAATTACATAGGTACAATAGTATTGTAGATAAAATACCTGTATCTCTTCCTGTGACAAATTGGGCTTAGTAACTGGTGCTGCGGTTACAACAGGAGTTATTCTAGTTGGTTGATTAGTTAGTAACTCATCGTCGCCACTGGTTTGCTTGGAAGGTTGGGGTTTAGCCTTTGGTTTCCTGGCTGAAGGCCTTTTAGTAGTGGGAGGATCCAATATATCCAACAGCCAATTTAAACCTTGCATTAGCCTACCGCCTACAGGTCTAACAGTCGTGGTTGGTCTAGGTTTTGGTTTAGATTTCGGTCTGGACGGTTTGGTGGTTGGATTGTCTTCGAATATTCCCTAAAAGAAGTAGGTTTTATCGCGTTTCTGTTAAATGTGTTCGTGTCGTTGCTTGTACATGAGGATCAAATATGCTTTTTCATACAAGCAGCAAGTTGAAGGAAGTGTTCTTTAAGGTCGGTGTTATAGTACGGCTTAAAGTTAGTTGTAAGAATATTTGTGTTTTATTTGTTACATTTAAAATAGATTATAAAAGGAGCGCAGTCACTTCCACTTGAAACGCAAATATCAACCTGTTTTAACTTAAGTTAGTCATGGTATATTTACACTATACAAAGATACAACATCACCATAAGCAAAGTTTATATATACAATAATATGAAATGTATGTGTTTATTGTTTTGTTATTTAATTTTCTGTAATAAATTTTTTTTAATTTAAAAATAAAAAAATAAAAAAATTGCTCTTACCGCCTCTTTAACCTTATCACCAAGAATCCTCGGCGTAGTAGGCCCAATACCCTGTTCTTTTAAAATGGCTGCCAAAAGGGCTTCGTCTGTTTTACCATAAGTCGCACTCAGGGGCACAGGAGTTGACAAACCACTTAAATTGTATTGCCTCAATACGTCCTCAAGAGACGGCGTTGTTCTCTGCGTTACTCCCCCTTCTTGTGATACTGGTAGCTGATCTTGAATGGAGTTTGGTCGCTTTGTAGTTGCTTTGGTGGATTTTTCAGTGGTTACAGTTGGAGGGTCCGTGATAGAAGCACGTGCCCCTCTATCGCGTTCCATTGCCATAGCTATTACCTACGAATATTATAATAACTTTTACTGTATGTATACTGGTTTTTAACTGTGGGAAAATGGCAACACGTCAGGCTGTGTGATTGGCTCAAAATAGTTCAAAGAGCTTTAATACTATTTTTGGAATAATACTTACCCTATTAGCTAAACTGTTGCTATTACCTCCAACTGGGTTGTTATTTGGTAACGGGGGTAAATTGGGTAATTTACCGGTTTGGCCACCAAACTGAAAATAAAAATATATCATGTATAAACCAGCAAAAAACGTTTAGACCAGGGTCGATAATTTTTGAAACCAAAAAAAATTATAGTAGGATGAAACCGATTGGAAAAGGAAGAGAATATAACAAAAATGAAAGGAAAAATAATTTACGGGCGATCCGAGGTCGGGAAGTGAAAGGGGGTGAGTTTTTAAGGGTAGAAAACGATTTATCTCGATTTCCGGCAAAACTACAAGTCCTATGGAAAAACGTTAAATGGCAAAGTTGTAGGTAATAAAAAGATCTACAAGTTTTGTATTTACACTTTTTTTACATAACCACAAAATTTATGTGAAAAATTCAAATAACTAAGTTTTTGGTTTTTTATTTTTATATTTTACAAAAATTTTTTTTTTTCACGAAATTTGGTGACAACTACCTTTTCATGTCCCAAACACGCTGTATTTTTTTGATTTAAAATATTTACTTTTTCACCTTATTTTGACTTAATATCGAAAAAGCACCCTAATTTTCAATCGAAAATTCTCACGTCAAAATATCTGCTTTTTTAAAAAAGTCGGTGGGCTTTTTGTTCCTCTGCATTTTTTGAGAACATTTACCATAGTGTATATTTTTTTACACTATCAGAAAGTAAAGATTGCAACGAACAAAAAGCCCACCGACTTTTTTAAAAAAGCAGATATTTTGACGTGAGAATTTTCGATTAAAAATTAAGGTGCTTTCTCGATATTAAGGTGAAAAAAAAATATTTTAAATCAAAAAAATTACAGTGGGGTTGGGACATAAAAAGGTAAGTTTTCTCCAAATTTCATGAAATAAAAAATTTGTGGTAAAAGATAAAAATAAAAAACCAAAAACTTGGTTATTTGAATTTTTCACATAAATTTTGAGGTTATGTGAAAAAAGTGTAAATACAAAACTTGTAGATCTTTTTATTACCTACAACTTTGCTATTTAACGTTTTTTCATAGGACTTGTAGTTTTGTCGGAAATCGAGATAAATCGTTTTTTACCCCTAAAAACTCACCACTCCCCGACCTCGGATCGCACGTAAATTATTTTTCCTTTAATTTTTGTTATATTCTCTTCCTTTTCCAATGGGTTTCATCCTACTATTATTTTTTTCACTTTTTACCATTTTCAAAGGCTTCAGCCCTGGTCTAGTTGGGCTATTTAAATATTATCACTTCGTCACAGTAAATTATTAAAAACTAAGCTTAATATACTCGTATTATAGATTTTTACCATTGTCGTTAATAATGTCAACTGCTTCAACAAGTCTGCCTGTTCCTTCTCAATCCTCTCTATTTCCTCCAAGTTTTTCCTTTGCTCTTCATTTAAATTTTTCAATTTTCCACTCTTCTTCAGTTCATCAAATAACGCATCAGTTTCTTGTTTTGTCGATGGCGTTACTGTTACCGATTTACCAGCCCTCGTCGTAGTAGGTTTTGGTTTCATTGTGGTCGTAGGTGTGGGGGTTGTGAAGGTACTAGTGGATTCAGTAGTTGTTTGAGTTGTAGTTTGGCGAGTGGTTGTTGTGGTAGGAGTCGTGGTTGTGGAGATTCTTTGTGAGGTTGTTTGTGGTAAAACCGATGTGGATCGGGCCTAAAAATAGTATTTTAGTTTGCTGCCTTTGGTATCTCATAACAAACAAACGTATTATAATCTGATCTGGGGTTTTTAAGTTTCAAGCATATGTATATGCTTTGCATATAAAATCTAGGTCAACCCCGCAGCAATAAGTAACTGTAAAATAAATCCGCTGCCCACTGTCGATGTTCAAGTATTTATTAAATATAAATCTAGTAAGTATAAAATTATATTATGCACCGTTTTATAGCCTTCTAGCATTAAAAAGATTAAGGAATATATTCATTTAGTAGACAATATTTACATAACTATACCTATTTTTACCATTATGGGAATTTATTAACTCAGCTTTAAAACCCACCAAGCATAGATTATGTTTTAATTTAAATTGTCCTAAATTGTTATTGTGATAATTATGTAATTAATACAATGAAACCCATAAACCCATAGTTAAACATACATTACACCATGTCCCTATCGTCCCCTAATAATAATTTTTTGTATATTTTAATAGGTTAGAGGATAGTTATAAAATGCTCATACATACCTGATCTAAACCAGCTACGGAACTATTAAAATAATAATTAAAATTTACATTAAACCAGTTAATAAAATCATACGTACAGTGGTTCCTGCCGTGGACAAAAGCTCGAACCTATCCCCAATTCTATTGGACAAGTCTGGGCTGGTAAAAGGTTTTCTAGTCGTAGACAACGGACTACTTTGAGTGGTTACAGTATTTCTCAACAAATTAGGGAACAGCGTAGTCAGAATCATTGGGAAAATGGTTGACGGCGTAAAAGTCTCAAACTCGGTGGTTGTTTTGGGGGCACCATTAGTTTTAACTTGTGGTTTAACTGTAGTTGTCAACCTTTGTGTGGTTGTCTCAACTCGTTTAGTCGTAGTTTTTATTTCGGCAGTCGTTGTTCGCAACGTAGTTGTAGTCGTTGGAGGCGGAGGAGTAGTGCTTGTAATGGTTACTCGTTGAGTTTTTGGTTCTTGAGTTGTGGTGCTTGCGGGCATTAAAGTGGAGATTAGGGTTGATGATAGGAGCTGGAACAGAGCAAGTTCTTTAGTAGAGTGGAATAAAAGTTAACATGTATGTTGTGATGAGTTAGGTAAGGTATATGATAAACGGTCCATAGATTATGTTAAAATAGTACTAGGAGTCATGATGCACTCAGTCACTGCTACCAGCCGAGGAAAGATATACTTTTACAAACCTACCTATCCCTATAGGTATTGGATATCAGATATAAGTCATGTTATGGCACTGCAGGTATGGTACATGTCAAATACTGTTTGTGATACGTTTGCCAATGAAGAAATGAAATAAAGAATACATTTTGTAGTTTCGTTCTTACCCTGTCTTCACTAGTTGAAAATTGTGTTGTGCTTTCAGTATTTAACACAGGGGAAGTAAATGGAGCCTTTTCCATAGGTTGTTCTGTCGGTGTACTTTGTGCAGAAGTGGCACTAGTAAAAGAGTTCTAAAAAAGATGTGTAGTTGTGTAAGATTGTGCATATTTTAAACTAGTAATGGATGATGAAATACAAAGAAAAATTTAAATGGTTATAAGGTTAGAGTACTGAAATATGTATATCTGTACCTGAGAGCCAAACTGTATTAACTCCATTTTTGAAAAAAAACGGTATTAAGCTTTATTATACTAAACTGAACCTGCTCTTTAACATGGAAAACAGTATTAAGCCACACATATTATACTTTTGAAGTTAGACAGTGTTAAACTGTATCATATCCTTAGCCGTGTCCGAGCAAAAGAGTATTATGGAGTTAATACTGTTAAAGGTATTCCAAATATTTTCCGAGCAAAATAGTATTATGGAGTTAATACTGCTAAAGTTTCATGTGTGGATTTAATACAGTTTTCAGTGCATTTATAGTTTGGTTTAGAAGTGCACGTGTGTTGTTTATTCTGCCACAAAATTACAAATAGAACAAGTAAAATTTTGAAAATGGCTTTAAAAACGTCGGACACACTTTCTGTATTTGAAACTGAGGCAAAAGAAAATCTGGAAAATATTGACATAATGTACCAAAAACACCTCGACGAAGCTGGTAAACGATACGCATTAAAAAGAACAGATAAGGAGACAGCTATACAAAGTAAAGGAAAAGTAAAGTTTGTTACTGTGGATCTACAAAAATGTCTCCCAACGCCTTTACTTTCAAACCAACAGAGCTTTTATAAACTTAAGTTGTGGACATACAATTACACTATATCAGATGCTGCTGGAAATGTTACAACGTGTATCATGTGGGACGAATTTAAATCTGGACGTGGGGCAAATCAAATGGCATCAGGTCTTCTTAAATGGACAGATACTTTAGGTGAAAGCATAGAAGAGATTACTATCTGGTCAGATAATTGCCCGTCACAAAATCGTAATATGATTATGGTAATGGCATACTTCTGGATTTTAAAAACCCATCTAAATATAAAAGTGATTAACCACAAATTTCTGCTACGGGGTCACACGCATATGGAGGTCGATGGTGACCATTCCTTGATTGAAAGAGAAAGAAAACGAACCCCATTTTTGAAAGTGATGACGCCCTGGGACTGGCAGCAACTCGCAAGGCTTTGTTGTCGGTCAAAACCTTTCAATGTTGTTAATATGGAATTATCTGATTTTAAAGATTTTAAATCATTGTACACTTCTAATAATTCACCGTTTGTTGTGCGTAAGAAAACTGAAGAAAATGTAGATTTTGGTATGTCGCACGTGGTTCACTTACAAGCACGTACTGAAAATATAGGTGTATTGTATGTTAAAACAGATTTTGCGGCAACTACGTTTGACAGTGTCGATCTCAAGAGAAATGGTAGGCGTGCTGCTTTTCCTGAGTTTTTACCGCTAATACGTCAGCAGGCAAATGAAATCTCAACCAAAAAATATAACCACCTACAGTCTTTGTTGCCGTGGCTTCCAAATATGTTTCACAATTTTTACAAAAATTTAGCGTATTCTGATAAGGCAACGGACGATATTTAATTATAAATAATTAGTTGCAGTTTACTGTATTTTTTACCTTCTTTTCATTATAAAAATAATAAATAAATAATTTCAAAACAGGTTTACAGTATTTCATTGCCCATATTAAATCCATTTCATTTTTGCATTAACTCCAGAAAATGACTTAATACCGTGTATAATCCAGATAATGTTAGGGCAAAATAATATTAACTCCAACCTATTGTCTTTTTAATTACTTTTTTGACAAAAATTATAAACCATTTTGAAAGTTAGAAAAGAAAAAAGTTAGGGCTGACCACAATATATTATTTAGTTTCGTTTAAAACAAATGGTTATTAACAAAATATTTTTTATATGAATTTAATGTTTATAAAAATTTTAAAACTGCTCTCCTGTAAAATTTCATTATTGTGAGTTAATACAGTTTAGCTCTCAGGTACAGATATAGACCAGGGTCGATAATTTTTGAAACCAAAAAAAATTATAGTAGGATGAAACCCATTGGAAAAGGAAGAGAATATAACAAAAATGAAAGGAAAAAATAAATTACGGGCGATCCGAGGTCGGGAAGTGGAAGGGGGTGAGTTTTTAAGGGTAGAAAACGATTTATTTCGATTTCCGGCAAAACTACAAGTCCTATGGAAAATTGTTAAATGGCAAAGTTGTAGGTAATGAAAAGATCTACATACTAGGTTTTGTATTTACACTTTTTTCACATAACCTCAAAATTTATGTGAAAATTCAAATAACCAAATTTTTGGTTTTTTATTTTTATCTTTTACAAGAAAAAAATTTTTCACGAAATTTGGTGAAAACTTACCTTTTTATGTCCCAAACACACTGTAATTTTTTTGATTTAAAGTATTTATTTTTTCACCTTATTTTGACCTAATATCGAAAAAGCACCCCAATTTTCAATCGAAAATTCTCACGTCAAAATATCTGCTTTTTTAAAAAAGTCGGTGGGCTTTTTGTTCGTTGAAATCTCTACTTTCTGATGGTGTAAAAAAATATACATTAGGTACTATGGTAAATTTTCTCAAAAAATGCAAAGAAACGAAAAAATCTGGAATCCGAAATTTTGTTCTTATTATTATTATGTACAAATTTAGCTATTTATTAAAATTTATACTTTAATTACTCGAAAAACGTAAGATTCCATGTTACATTGATAAACAAAAAAATTACAAATCCATAAAGCATTAAGATCGCAAAAAAATGCGAAAATTGTAATTGTTCTAAATATAATTAAAGGTAGGATTTAAAGGGGATTTTATCACATTTACCATAGCAATGTATATATTTTTTACACCATCAGAAAGTAGAGATTTCAACGAACAAAAAGTACACCGACTAATTTTAAAAAAGCAGATATTTTGACGTGAGAATTTTCGATTGAAAATTGGGGTGCTTTTTCGATATTAAGTCAAAATAAGGTGAAAAAATTTTTTTCTTGTAAAAGATAAAAATAAAAAACCAAAAACTTGGTTATTTGAATTTTTCACATAAATTTTAAGGTTATGTGAAAAAAGTGTAAATACAAAAGTTGTATATCTTTTTATTACCTACAACTTTGTCATTTAACGTTTTTCCATAGGACTTGTAGTTTTGCCGGGAATCGAGATAAATCGTTTTCTACCCTTAACAACTCGCCCCCTTCCACTTCCCGACCTCGGATCGCCCGTAATTTATTTTTCCTTTCATTTTTGTTATATTCTCTTCCTTTTCCAATGGGTTTCATCCTACTATTATTTTTTTTCACTTTTTACCATTTTCAAAGGCTTCAGCCCTGATCTAATGTGGAAATAAATAAATAAAAAGACAATTTACAAAAACTATACTATAAGATTTTAATCAAAAAACAAAAGCATGCATAGATGTTATAAATGATTTGTGTAAAAAGTAATGGTTTCGAAATGATCATCAGCAATATGGTTAATTAAAATATAACCATTACTTTTCCTATGGTGAAGGTGCATGACGGAATGAAAAAGTTTTTAATGTTTAGTCAGTCTTATCAGTACAGTCAGTATAAGTACCCACATTCCCCCTTAAAAAATGCATTGTTTTTACAAAAACGTTAGTTGTTTATTTAGTACTACACGAAACGTTATTTGTTACCCATATTACCAACTCTTTTAACTTGCCTTTATATTTTTATACTCTGATTTGGTAACTGGTTTCCATCGATATACAACGTTTCCGTTGTTTCTGTTAATCAAGTCCTGTATGTTCAAAACCTCGTTGTACTGTCGAAAAAATGATGGAATGATATGAGCAAAAGCAGCAATAAAAGCGATAATAAAAATAATTTTTGATTTTCTTTGCAAATTAAAAAATTTTTTTAAATACATCCAAAGTTATTATGTTATTATTAGGGCATTCGTTACATGCATTGGGTGAGAAAAACCCTAAACTTCTTATTATGCCAAGTTTTTTTCCTTATTAAAAAATAGCATACCTTTGGATATACCTATGAGTACATTTTTTTGCGTTTAATAAGCTTTTTCATATTTAATTTTTTTTTTATGTTCTCACCTGATTAATTTCTAAAGTTTTAAAATTTGGAGCCTTAGTCGTAGACAACTTGGCACTGCTTAACAAACTAGCTAACGCATTTACAGTTTTTCCGTTCAAAATTTCGCCGTTCAAAATATCCCCTAAAGAAGGCTGTATCGTCTCAGTACTTTGTGCAATAGTGCTAGTGGATGCTTGAGTTGTACTGGATTCGACAGTACTAGGTTCCGCAGTAGTTGTCGTAGTTTGTGCTTTACTAATTCTTGTTGCACCAGGTACTGCCATTATTTCGACAATATTTGACGACTTGGTAGTACTGGTGCCCTGAGGAGTCGTACTAGAAGATAGCGTGCTGGTAAACATCATGGTAGTGCTAGGGGCAGTAGTGCTAGACATTACGGTACTGTCCATTGGGACGGTGCTAGGTAAACTACTCGCAGTACTTATTTTTGACTCGTTAGATGTTAAAGGGGTTGTATTACTAACCACAGTTGTACTAGATGGGGTACTACTGGTAGTATTACTACTGGTAATTGCAAATCTAGGTGTAATGGTGGGTGAGGTTTGTTCGTTTTCGAGTAATCGTGCCATTCGATTAGATTCGACCTAAAAGAAAAAGGGAGAAGAAAGAGTGTCAGAAAATGTAAATAAGTATCGAAAAGGTTTTTTTTAATAGTACCTTAGTATAGCAGTACCATCCTTAAAGCTTTCTAGATGAGATGATTTCATAACAATCGTGTTAGAATGCGAATGGAGTTACAAGGGTGTATAGAAAAATAGAGAAATGGTGAAAAAATTACTAAATGGAAAAAAAAGTAGGCACCTACGGTAATTTGGACAGAACCAATATTGGAATCGATCAGAAAGTAAAATAGTTTAATGCATACTTACGGATGATAATAACATCATATTGTACAGGGTGGCAAAGTTAAATATCTTCTGTGTGGTTTAAGTCACCAAGATGTGTATAGAAGATCTTAAGGTGACGTTTTTATTATTATTTTGAAATTAAAAGGAACGAGGAAGGCTCGTATTTTTAGTATTATTGTGTTATATATACAGGGTGATTTACGGTGGATGGAACGTTAGACGTTTCTGACGAACCAGTAAAGGAATCGTTCTGAAAATCTGGTCGTTTACATAAACGGACACGCTCTACCTATCTAAAATATTTTTAACAATACAGTGTTGCCGCTTCCACACAAAAATAATAGCCACTTCGATATTTTAAATGGAACACCCTATATATTATTAAATTTTTAAATTCTACATAAAATTATAATTATTTTTCAATAAATGCATCAGTATTATATTTCCTAAATCCGGTTTAACCGGAAATTGACACTTTTGGAAAGATAATAAAAATCGAAGATAGGGACATGTAAGCCGTTTTGCTCTCAGACGTACAGTTAAAAAGCTAGAAGCTGTCAAAGTTCAAAAATGTCATTTTTCAAGAGACAATATCTCGGAAACCATTAAGCATAGACTAATAATGCTTTTATTAAAAAATAATTATAATTTTATGTAGAATTTAAAAATTTAATAATATATAGGGTGTTCCATTTAAAATATCGAAGTGGCTATTATTTTTGTGTGGAAGCGGCAACACTGTATTGTTAAACATATTTTAGATAGGTAGAGCGTGTCCATTTATGTAAACGACCAAATTTTCAGAACGATTCCTTTACTGGTTCGTCAGAAACGTCTAACGTTCCATCCACCGTGAATCACCCTGTATATATGTATATATAAAACCTGAAACATACCATTCAACATGTGAAAATGGTTTTTCAATACTGCATGCAATAGACTAGAAAACATAATGTAATGAATAAAATGGGTATCATGTTTAAAAGAATACCCATACTTTTTCTGAGTTATACTGATGGACAGTTCGTATATTTAAAAACAATTGTTCGATAGTGCATCTAAAGACTTCCTACAATTTTTTTTGTACAAACATTGGTAGAAATAACCATTAAGAAGTATTTTACATTGACCCCCCCTATTTAGACACCCGGGTAGATTAATAAATTCAATACTTACTTGCAATTTGTCATAGGTGGTAAGGCTATTTACAGAAAACTTTTGACATAATATAGAAAAACTATTTACAGTAATAGGGCAATTAAATTTGGAATATTTACCGTGTTAATGTATGCAGGGTGTCCGGGAAAATGTGGGAAATCTCCCGGATATGAAAAAAACACGTGAAAAGAATACTACAAGTTCATTTAAACTTCTATCGTATCGGCCTCCTCTTTGGAGATATGGGCTCCTAAGAGCTCCCATGGAATTAAGTTTTTGACACTTAATTATTAAACAAACAGGTATATTTCAATTTTTTTTTTCATATGATCTATACCAGGTAAGACCCTTCAAATTACTATCCCAGAAAGTGTTGAAAAATTACTCACAGCTGCAGAGACGGACTAGCTGTGACACTAATGTGCCCATTTTTTTTACCCTCTGTGTGATAAAAACTTTGGACAACGTTTTTTACATACCTTTTAACCTTAACTAAAAATTAAGTACACTTCATTCATGTCGCTAATCCTGACCGTTTTCAGAAAAACGTCATTTTATTTACATCATGTATTTGGCGTATTTCGATAAAAGATACATCTTTAATGTCAAACCATAAAAATTTTAACTTTTCCTACTTAGTTAAAAACTTCATAAGTGGGTTCAACATGGGCTTCGTGGAAAAATTAATAAAATGAATTAAAATAAATTAAAATAAAATTTAATTTTTTGACAAAGGGGTATCTTTAATATACGCTAAATACATGATGTAAATAAAATTACGTTTTTCCGAAAACGGTTAGGATTAGCAACATGAATGAAGAGTACTTAATATTTAGTTAATAGTTAAAGGTATGTAAAAAACGTTGTTCAAAGTTTTTATCATACAGGGCGAAAAAAAAATGGGCACATTAGTGTCACAGCTAGTCCGTCCCTGCATCTGTGAGTAATTCGCAACAATTTCTGGGATAGTAATTTGAAGGGTCTTACCTGGTATACATCATAATATGAAAAAAATTAAAATATACCTGTTGGTTTAATAATTATGTGTCAAAAACTTAATTCCATGGGAGCTCTTTGGGAGCCCATAATATCTCCGAAGAGGAGGCCGAAACGAAAGAAGTTTATATGTATTCTTTTCACGTGTTTTTTTCATATCCGGGAGATTTCCCACATTTTCCCGGACACCCTGTATATAGTTTTTTTAATGTTAATATAAACAATAAAGTTTAATTTACAAAGATTGCTCCGGGGCCCGAAAGAGCCTATTGCTATGGCCCCGAAGGGGCCGAAGTCCTGGGCGAAGGGGCCCTAACACAATTTTCGCGGGGAGGCCCATAATTTGTCGCTACGCCACTGCGTATAATGCTATGGAAATCCAATTTGACAGTAGGTGGTGCATACTATATGTTTGTTATATTTCTAAAATATAAAATAAAATGACGTTTGTCGACTTACAACTTACAACGGAACCATTTCAATATTTTTCGTCTCACTCACTCGGATTATCCGTCATTGGGCCCATTTTACAAAGCAAACATTTTAAATTAAACACTGACGTGCAACAAAAACAAAACTCCGCCACCAAAGACAAAATAATTAAATTTAATTACAAATACTTTGGTCAACATAAGTAGTGTGAAAAGCGTGCAATAATATAATACTACGATTTTTTTAAAGCAACAAAATCCGAGTGCTGGAAATCATATGATGAATTAGGCAGATGGACTAATATTCTGCATATATTTTTAGTAAATTTCAATGAAATAAATACAAAATACATTATTTAAACTTAAAAAAATGTATACTTTTTACTTCAATGAATTGTGTAGAGATATCGCTTTACCGTTAACGATTGTTAAATTGACAATTTATAAATTAAGTGAATCAGTTTGTTAGCCTAAATAGATTTTAGTCAACTGTAATTTATTAATAAGAATCACAATTCTAACGATTATTAGTTAATTCATCAACTCAAAATATATACAGAAAATTTTATTGTCTAACTTGTCCTCCTTTGACTACTCCCTCTACACCTTTCTCCCTCTACAATACAAGGGGTGAATACCGTAACTGAATTATTGTCCAGGGTTGTCATTCCATTGGTGGTATCTGTTACTTGGTTACTTGTTATTTCTACCAATGGTGGGGGATTCGGCCGGGTATCAAAGCCTCTAACCTTTATAATTGGGTCCATTGGAATCAATGTTCCATTGGGATATTTCCTCACAACGGTATTGTTCGGATAAAGCCCAACTATGATAAAGGGTGTGTCCTTATTAGGTACGGTAGGGGGTCGTTTGCGTAAAATAGTGTTATTGTTAAGAATCGCAAAGATAAAGTAGTCTGGAGTAGTTGACGTTGTAGTAGAAGAGGTGGAAACCTCGATACTATTCCCTACAGGCTCGCCTATGTCGCTAGTAAGAATTCTACCGGACCTGTTAGACAGTATGGAAGAATTAGCACTTGAATTATTAGAATTAGGATTGTTAGAAGACAGTGTGGTTGTTAGCATAGTAGTAAGGTCCTCTGACACAGTGGTGCTTAACATCGTCGTGTCAACCATAGTAGACGTAGAAATGGTTGTACTATCAGTGGTAGTAGCACTAGGAACCATAGTTGCCATATCTGTACCCTCTGTAATAGCATTAGCTGTAGTACTTTCGGTCTCTGTCGGCGAATCCATAGTGGTGCTTGTAACACCCTCAGTAGTAGAAGAGGACGTAGTAGAAGTTAGCACATTGTTATCAAACCCTATTCTACTAGCAATAGTCACAGTGTTAAACAAATTATCATCGGGAGTTATGAAATTAGACAAGTCGTTAGCTGAGAAAATAGAGACACTGCCTGGACTCACTTCAATATTTGGTATGATCGGAAGAGTAGATGGGAATGTGTAAAGTATGGAACTGCCAAACCCATCTACATTCGACGTAACTTGTGGTTCTGATGTTGTGGCGCTTGAAGTTGGAGAGTCTGATGTTACAGTCGTTGTGAGTTCTTCGGCAATATTCGTAGATGTACTGGGAAGGTCAATTACCAAAGGATTTGCCGTGGATTCAGGATATTTAATATTTGCCGTTGGGAAGGATGCAATGGTAGAGGTAGATAAAGTCGATGTTGTGGAAGACGGAGTAGTGGTTTGTATTGACATGGGTGGAGAAATTTCATTGTTTTCAGGCCAGAGTGTTCCTGTATCAGAAGAGGTAGTTGGTGTTGGTCCTAAATCGGTATTATTTTGAAAACTTTGAGTAGATGATTCAGTGCTTGATATAGATACAGTTTCAGTTCCTGTATTCGAGAAATCGGTATTTACAATAGAAGATAACGTAGAAGTATCTGTATTTACAGTAAAACCTAAAGTAGTCGATTCAGTATTTACAGTAGAGGAAGATACAAAGCTTTCAGAATCAGTAAAGCCTGATCTAGATTGAATATCATTTAAGGATATTGCTTCTAAGGGTTCTTGAGAGGAAAAAGTGGTCGCTGTAAAACCAGGAAGAGAAGAGCCAGAATTTAAAAAGTTTTTTGGCGTTACAACAACAAGTTTTTCAGAATTTTCCGGCAAAGTAGTGGAAACTAAGCCATTTAGAATATTTAAGAGTTTACCAATAGTTCTTTTTTCAAGAACTTGATTTTGATCAATATCATCGAACACGCTTAAAGGATTTATAGAAGTGCTTAAAGGCAGTGGTGCAGGAAGCGCAGTAGTACCTACAGAACCACCCCTAAATTTTGCCGAGTATTTAGTTACAGTGGACAGCGGAGTGGTAGAACTGATAACGCTATTGAAGTCTAATGTACCTACTTCATTGCTTTGGATTGCTGATAAAGAACTACGAATTTTCTCGATTATGGTAGTCGGTTTTTCGCTGGTTATAGTTTCGATTATATTTGTCTGATAGTCAGGTATAGTCTTGTCTTTGGTTGTCGGTTTTTTAGTGACCAGTTTCAAGATGGCCGAGTTTTCCGAGGCTTCGATGCTTGTGGACGTTGGAGATGTAGTGGCAGTGATGTTTGGAGCTTCCGTGGTCGATATTGCCGTTATCGAGTTTATTATCCTTTCGATAATCGATACTGTTTTTTCTGTAGTACCATCTTTAACCTTGGGGAAAAATGGGAATAACTGTGAGTTGTTATTAATTAAAATTTGTCTAGTATATTGTCAGAATATTCGTTACACTAAAAAAAATACCCATTTTTAAAAATGTATTTTTTCAAATATCGAAAAGGATTTTAACAGATTATTTACAGAAAACAATGGAGCAGGAGCCATAGCGGACTCAATGCAGGAGCTTAGTATTAGACCAGGGTCGATAGCTTTTGAAACAAAAAAAAATATTAGTAGGATGAAACCCATTGGAAAAGGAAGAGAATATAACAAAAATTAAAGGAAAAATAATTTACGGGCGATCCGAGGTCGGGAAGTGGAAGGGGGTGAATTTTTAAGGGTAGAAAACGATTTATCTCGATTTCCGGCAAAACTACAAGTCCTATTAAAAAACGTTAAATGGCAAAGTTGTAGATAATAAAAAGATCTATAACTTTTGTACTTACACTTTTTTCACATAACCTCAAAATTTATATGAAAAATTCAAATAACCAAGTTTTTGGATTTTTATTTTTATCTTTTACAAGAAAAATTTTTTTTTCACGAAATTTGGTGAAAACTTACCTTTTTATGTCCCGAACACACTGTTATTTTTTTGATTTAAAATATTTATTTTTCACCTTATTTTGACTTAATATCGAAAAAGCACCCTAATTTTCAATCGAAAATTCTCACGTCAAAATATTTGCTTTTTTAAAAAAGTCGGTGGGCTTTTTGTTCGTTGAAATCTTTACTTTCTGATGGTGTAAAAAAAATATACATTACTATGGTAAATTTTCTCAAAAAATGCAAAGAAACGAAAAAAACTCGAATCCGAAATTTTTTTTAATTATTATGTACAATTTTGAGCTATTTATTAAAATTTATACTTTAATTACTCGAAAACCGTAAGATTCCATGTTACATTGATAAACAAAAAAATTACAAATCCATGAAACATAAAGATCGCAAAAAATATGCGAAAATAGTTGTTCTAAATATAATAATTAAAGGTAGGATCTAAAGGGGATTTCATCACATTTACCATAGTAATGTATATTTTTTTACACCATCAGAAAGTAGAGATTTAAACGAACAAAAAGCCCACCGACTTTTTTAAAAAAGCAGATATTTTGACGTGAGAATTTTCGATTGAAAATTAAGGTGCTTTTTCGATATTAAGTCAAAATAAGGTGAAAAAATAAATATTTTAAATCAAAAAAATGACAGTGTGCTTGGGACATAAAAAGGTAAGTTTTCACCAAATTTCGTGAAAAAAAATTTTTTTTGTAAAAGATAAAAATAAAAAACCAACAACTTATTTCAATATTTCACATAAATTTTGAGGTTATGTGAAAAAAGTATAAATACAAAAGTTGTAGATATTTTTATTACCTACAACTTTGCCATTTAACGTTTTTCCATAGGACTTGTAGTTTTGCCGGAAATCGAGATAAATCGTTTTCTACCCTTAAAAACTCACCCCCTTCCACTTCCCGACCTCGGATCGCCTGTAAATTATTTTTCCTTTCATTTTTGTTATATGTTCTTCCTTTTTCAATGGGTTTCATCCTACTATTATTTTTTTTCACTTTTTACCATTCTCAAAGGCTTCAGCCCTGGTCTATATGCCCCAAGTTGAGAAAAGAAAAAACTTATCGTACGTAAATTTTAAAAATGGGTTTTTATAGTTTTTTTTTCAGAGCAATAAATTATTGTTACTGGAGTTATTTTTTGAAGCGGTTTTGTATAAGTTTAGTTAGTTACCATGGCTGAAAGTCTTATATTTTTATCCGTAGTCAGATACTCTCCGTTAACTAAGTCAGCCGACTGGATGGTATTAACGGGATCGTCAAAACTAATTACTTCAATTCCCAAATCTTTGTCCTTTTTCGCAACGATTCCTCCAACCTGAAATTTCGGATCAAAAAAGTTGATCAACTGATAAATTTATGTAATTATTTGATCCTTTATCAAATCTAACAATATGTAGGCAAACCGGATGTTGGTAACTATTGTATTTTTGGAAGTGTGTGGTATGTTCGGTTAAAAAGTTTGATAAGTGCACAATAATAAATAAATATATTAATAAATAAATAAATTATGAAACCCAGCCCTTCCTTATTAAATAAATATAGTAAAAAAAAGTTTGGTTATGAAATAAATAAATAAATATAGGTACGGGTATAAAAACGGGATGGGGAATTTGAAGCGAGGACGTTAGTACACATAAAGCTAAGTGACCCGGTTTTTTATTGTTAAATTTAATAAGGAATCCAAAACAATCAAATTTGGGGACAAGATGCTTACATAACTTAAGACAAATAAAATAAATTAAATACGTAAATTTCCTGTCAAATCGGAAGTACTAACAAATTGAAAATTATGCCAATAAATGCAGACTCATCTCTTATGCATAATCTCAAAATGTCATTTTAATATCTATAAATATAAAAAACTTATAGGGGTGAACGTCTTTTAAGAAATACCCGGTATGTGTATCAGTTGTATTAGTTCTACCTCGTGCTTTAAATTTACTTATAATTTTACCTTAAGTAGACGTATGCATGTTGCCTAATAGTTAATTTTTCAAAACCCACTTATTGGGCTAACAAAAATACCGGGTATCCACGAAAGGTGGCTCGCCCCTTTAACTTTTTTGTTTTTCAAGGTAATGAAATAAAATTCGGGGGATTTGTATACGACATAAAACTGCATTTTTTGGCAGGTGACTAAATATTATGGAACTTCCGGTTTAACCGGAAGTGACATAAACTTTCTATTTTTAAATGGGACACCTGGTATATTTTTACTTTTTTTGACTCCATATGACATTCTAAATACAACAATGTGTCACTTGTCACTTTTTGTCACCAATAAAATATTTTTTTTTTCCAAATTTATTGTTTTATCTAGAGGGCTATGAATACCTAAAAATCACTTATTTCAGTTCTTTAATCTTGGGAAAAATACAATTTTACTATTTTTGATCCAATGCTATGTGCTATGTAAAATTTAATCTTTAAAGTTGTATAACTCATTTTTTTTAAATGGCAACATGGTGGCTCGTCGGGTTAAGAAAAAAGATGATTTTATTACGATTATTTTGATACCATACACTATTAGGTTTTAGAAAAGCTGCCATTAAAAAACTATAAAAAGGTAACTTAGAACTTTCCTAAAATGAAGCATCTTTTGAGAATAAATTTAGATTTAAATGCGTCAAGTAGCATGTGACCAGCAAAACTGATAAAACAAAATCATGCCTTGAAGAAAATTGAAATGCCAACAGCTTTTGCCAAAGTAAATTAGTTTGCTGTTTAAAAAGCATGGAAAATAATAGTTTTACTTACAAGGAGTGAAAAAGTTGATATGTTATTAGTGTTTGGAGAATGTAGAAATAATTCAACCGATGCTGCACGACTTTACGCATAAATATATTTTAGTCGGCGTCATCCCGTCATCGTCATCCAACCCGGCACTATTAGGTACCCAAAAATGGTTCCGAAAATGCGAAATGAGCCTGTCAATAACATATCAACTTTTTCACTCCTTGTAAAACTATTATTTTCCATGTTTTTTAAACAACAGCCTAATTTACTTTGGCAGAAGCTGTTGGCATTTTGATTTTCTTCAAGGCATGATTTTGTTTTATCAGTTTTGCTGGTCACAGGCTTCTTGATGCATTTATATCTAAATTTATTCTCAAAAGATGCTTCATTTTAGGAAAGTTCTAAGTTAACTTTTTAAAGTTTTTTAATGCCAGCTTTTCTAAAACCTAATAGTGTATGGTATCAAAATGATCGTAATAAAATCCTCTTTTTTCTTAACCCGACGAGCCACCATGTTGCCATTTAAAAAAATGAGTTATACAACTTTAAAGATTAAATTTTACATAGCACATAGCATTGGATCAAAAATAGTAAAATTGTATTTTTCCCAAGATTAAAGAACTGAAATAGGTGATTTTAAGGTATTCATAGCCCTCTAGATAAAACAATAAATTTGAAAAAAAATATTTTCTTGTTGACAAAAAGTGACAAGTGACACATCGTTGTGTTTAGAATGTCATATGGAGTCAAAAAAAGTAAAAATATACCAGGTGTCCCATTTAAAAATAGAAAGTTTATTTCACTTCCGGTTAAACCGGAAGTTCCATAATATTGAGTCACTTGTCAAAAAATGCAGTTTTATGTCGTAAACAAATCCCCCGAATTTTATTTCATTATCTTGAAAAACAAAAAAGTTAGAGGGGCGAGCCACCTTCCGTGGACACCCGGTATTTTATCCAAACCATGTGCAAAATTGGTGCTTAAGTTACGTTTGTGCTGTGTATATACAAAACCAATACAAATAAAGAAAATGTCTAGGTTGTAATCTGCTTTATTAAAAAAATAAAATAGTACACTTTATCAAAACGTATGGTTAGTTAAAAAATGGTAACTGTTTTTCTAATGTAATGAGTATTATGTTTAAGTAAATCTATATGTTTAAATAAAACTGTCGGTGACGACTAATGTAATTTTGTCACTTCTGAAAGTACTTTTACCTTTCAAAAAAATCTCTCTATTTTTCTTTGTTACCTTTTAACTAAAATGTAAGCTACAGAAGTGACAAAATTTCAGCAGCCCATTTGAGAATATCTAAAAGCTAAGTACCGTAACCACAATATTGCTAAGGGTGCGAAATATTTTAAATCCAAAACCTAATATTAATCTCGTTTAAAAATAGTGTTCATTAAGCCAATGTTCAGTCTAAAAAAATACTGATTTGTTAATTTTGTACTTGCAAAGTGCCTTTGTAATGTTGCTTCGGTTTTGGACCTTTACAAGTGCATTTTTTGCTTCCTAAGTAAATCCTATGCTAATCCTTCAAATTTGTCTTTTTAAAAATAAGTTTTCTGTATTTTTTATTAGAACCTTTTGAACCTTAAATAATTAAATTTAGTAGCCGAGTCCTTTTTGAAGCGAACTGCTACAATAATCTTTAAAATTATGTGAATATGATTGTGGCAGATTTATACTAGAAAAATATTTATTGGGTGTTTCAAGTTCGGAACGTCGTCAAAAAAGATAAATTTTTGGTAACTTGTCAAAATAAATTCGTTACGTTCAGATAAAAATGATGTAAGGATATTTTGGTTCCCAGACCGATATACAGGGTGACCGAAAAATACATACAGTGTGACCAGTAAAGTCCGCATCTTATGGGATTTTTTTTTATTAATAACCTTATTCGAAATTTGACTTTGGTATCAAGTTCTGCTTCGATCGAGATGAAAATTAAGCAAAAAAATAGTAGTCGCGTTATTCGCATTACCTGTCAAATTTAAATTTTTTCCAAAAAATAATTCAAAAGTAGGGCTATTTCTGAAAGTATCGAAAAAAGTTATTAGAAAAAGTTTTTTAAATGCAGTTTCTAGCCCACATGCAAAATTTTAGCTGCATAAGATAATTTTGTAAATTGCACCACTTTTGCAAAATATGGCTCAACGCAACCTACATAAAACTTCTTAGTTTTGACAATGCTTTATTTCAGATACATTTTCTTTAAAGTAGCGCCATATTAAATGTGTGTTTTTCTACAAAATCAAAATTGGGCTATTAAAATTTGGTCGCATGTAATTTTTTTGACCCTGTATAAGGTAATTTCATAAAATAAGTAGTTTTGAAAACGTAGTTTGTGTCTAAAAGTAAGACAAAAAAGAACACAGTGTCATCAGTAAAGTGTTCATTAAGTGGAAAATAAATTTTAGTGGTGGGTAAAAAATCAAAATTATCTTATGCAGCTGAAATTTTGCATGTGGGCTAGAAAATAAATTTATAAAAAACTTTTTCTTATTAACTTTTTTCGATATTTTCAGAAATAACCCCAATTTGAATTATTTTTTGGAAAAAATTAAAATTTGACAGAAAATGCGAATCACGTGACTGCTATTTTATTGCTTAATTTTCATCTCGCTTGAAGCAGAACTTGATGCCAAAGTCAAATTAAAACGTTGTTTTACTTATATTTTCGTATACAGGACACCCTGATGTACAATGTCAGAAAACCTCACTTTTTCGTCAAGATAGATTAATTTTTGACATTAGCTTTACTTAACTTGACAGTTCGACTTCTTATACAATGACTAGAATTTATACCAACCAGCTTGTTTAAACGCCCAATAAATATTATCTATTTAAGGTGGAATTCTTATGGTCATTGCCAACCTATTTCGAATTGTTTTTTTTTTTAGTTTATTATTTTATTAACTAACAATAAAATCATTATAGTCGGCACATTATTTTAATATGTCAATTATTACTTATAAAATATAAAGTCCATGTTTATTTTATTTAAATTTTGTGTAAAAGCTAGAAAAAATTTTAAAATATCTACGCGAAATAGGTTGGCAAGCATGTGGATACTCCCACCTTAAGATCCGAAAACAATAATCTTTGATAATATAAAGTTTCATGAAATGTTTACAGAAATTGGCAATAAAGTCGTAACCTATTACATACAGGGTGTTCTAACATGGAATAAACATGTAGTGCATAATATCTAAAATTTATATTCTTTGCTCAAAATGCCTAGTTTGGGTCTATAGGTTTATTATACTCTTCTCACATTGGTACGTCCACTATGAAACAGATAGGTCGCAATCAAAACCACACTGTATAATAAGTTACCGTTAGAATGTGAGTGCAAAATATATAAAAATAAACAAATATAAATTAATATAAAGATAAATATTGTTTTCGTAAGCACCAGTGTGTATGTAGAGTGGAATCCTATACATTATAAAAGTGAAAAAGAAGTGTAAAATTCTTAGTCTATATCTAAATTCTAAGTGGCAAGAAGGCAGTGAAGTATTTCAATGGTATAATGTAGAATAATGCAGTGTCTTCATTTCACATAATACCAGGTGTAGTCAAAAGGTCTGTGATCCGACCAAGCCATATATTCCTTAGGAAAATACAAATAGTTGTTAGTATATAATTAATTGATAGAGTGTACTATTTTATTTTGTATCAATCTTGTATAATAAAAATATACAAAATAAATTGCAATAAATAATAGGATAAAATTATGATATTCAGTTTGCCTCCTATATAATATAATTACCGCTTTAAGTCAAACCAAAAATAATCACTATTTCCAATATCCAAGCTAGTTACTTACCGGCGTAACAGATGGCGCAATGGTCGGCACTGTGGGAACATATGCTGGTGTTGGTATAGTAGGAATGTAGAAAGGTGCAGTGGTAGTTGATCTTAGTACCGAGCTCCTTTGAGAGGGGTCGCTACGGTACCGTGCACTGTATCTATTCATATTGAATTTTTTGATTGGTAACGATGGTTTTGATGTCTGAAAAATTAACAGTTTCGACTAGTTTAAACTGTAATGAAATTTTACCGGCTATAGTCTTAATTAATGGACGTTATCATCAAATAATAATAATAATAATAATAATAATAATAATAATAATAATAATAATAATAATAATAATAATAATAATAATAATAATCTTAATAATAATAATAATAATAATAATAATAATAATAATAATAATAATAATAATAATAATAATAATAATAATAATAATAATAATAATAATAATATTATTATAATAATAAGTTTATTTAAAATTTAATAATATAATAAATATGTTTATGTTGCCTCTATAAACTTATTCTTCAATCCCCTGAAGCTGAGCTTGTTAGGGGCAAATCCTATTTTTGTTTCAGTATGTAAAATCATAGATCATAAATATGCATTAAAAATCAAGTTTTAAAGTAAAAATGTTAATTTATAGTATAAACGCATTTCTTTAAAGAAATATATTACCTATAATAAAATTATTAATTTATAATTTTTAAGTAAAAAATATTACTTATGTAAATTATTCAGAACAATATTAATTAATTAAAGCATTTCCAAAAATATTTTTAAATTGTCTGTTTTTAATATCCACGTTTTTATTTCGACTTAAATTTTTTTAATAAAATAAAAAAATTTTTGTTGGTAAATAATCGTTTACATAAAAACATAAATATTTGAAATTTTTTTGTCCTATGGACTGATTTATTTTGATTTTTATGTTTATTTCATTTTTATGAAATATTTTATCTTAACATAGTATAAAACAAAGTCGCTGTCGCTGTCTGTCCGTCCGTCCCTGTAACCTATATATGCTTAAATCTTTAAAACTACGCAAAGGATTTTGAAGCGGTTTTTTTTAATAGATAGAGTGATTCAAGGGGAAGGTTTTTATGTATAACTAGCGACCCGCCCCGGCTTCGCACGGGTGCAATTTCTGAAAGTGGCATGCCGGGCAGTGGCGGATTCAGAAAAAATTTACAGGGGGGGCACTTACTTGTTATCTTGGGGTGCACGAAAAGCCCGCTGCGGACAAAACGCGCCGCAGGCGAAAATTTTTTAAGACCACGCCCAAATTTGGTCAATAATTTTTAGTAAATATTTTAAAAATGTATGATTACCTACTTATTTTATTGAAAATGAAATAAGATAAAAAAAATAAAAAAAGGTCAATTTATTTTTTATTAGCGGGTACATTGTTT
The DNA here is from genome assembly GCA_963969555.1 of Polydrusus pterygomalis. Classification (NCBI taxonomy): domain Eukaryota; kingdom Metazoa; phylum Arthropoda; class Insecta; order Coleoptera; family Curculionidae; genus Polydrusus; species Polydrusus pterygomalis. Next base: position 12,617,662 of record OZ018379.1, read on the forward strand.
AAAAGTAAAGTTCAATCTTCTGGTTTTATTTCCAGCAAACTTATCAATAACAATAAAGTCCCTAGATCTACACTTTGTGATCTGTGTCAAGTTAATTTCGGGTTTAGGTCTTCCCTCAATTTTAATTTCAATTTTTTGCTCAATACTTAATGAGCTAAAATTGTTTCTCAAATATTCCACATTCATAGCCGTTTTGGCATGTTTATTTTTATTAAAATAAGTCCTTACTACCCCAAAATAATACACTTTCTTGGTAAACAAAACCACAGATTACAGTTTTCTGTAACAAAACACAAATTCTAAAATCCTAAAATGTATGCTTTTTATCTAACGTGCCATCTTTTCGCTAATTATCAAACCACGTTGAAAACCTGATTTTTAATATCCATTTCTAAATGCTGTAAAGTTTTGGCATCAAAAAAATATTTGGTTGTTACAGTACAATGCTTTGTCACTGTGTTTGAAATTTTGGGTGTTGCGCTTAGGTTGGTTCGTGCGAAATTATTATGACAGGGGAGGGCACGTGCCCCTGTGCCCCCCCTCTAAATCCGCCACTGATGCCGGGTACTAATATATCGGGTTTGTTCGGGTTTGTATTTATACCAGCGGGTTGCAACGCATGCCGGATACACGCTAGTAATAAATATATTAAGATGTTATAAATGTAAAGTTGTCTTATATTCAACTTTTTTGTTTCTGAATATAATTCTTTTGAAGGATAAAGATAATCTTTATTGAATATAATTTTTAGAAACCTTTTTAAACTTTATTGAATATAATTTTTAGAAACCTTTTTTGTAATATTTCTAATTTTTTAACTAAAGTTCTATTTATTCCTCCCCAACCTAAAATTCCGTAATTTAAATGGGTTTTAACTATAATATTTCCATATGTCTTACATTTAAAAATTTTTTAATCTTTTTGAAAATCGGTAGTAAACGTCTTAATTTTTTAATTAAGTATTCTAAGTGAAAATTCCAATTTAATTTACTGTCAAACATAATTCCTAAATATTTTATTAACTTTAAAAATTTGATTGTCTTCATTTACTTGAATACAATTCATATTTCGTGGTAGGGTATTTAGGTTCAAACTAAAAGGAGTATAATTTGTTTTATTAAAATTAATTGTTAACAAATTGTTATCAACCAATTTTTTATAATTTTAAAATCTTTTTTAATTTTATTATTTAAGTTGTCCCAATTTGTATCGATCTAAAAAATTGTAGTATCATCTGCAAAACTATGAATTTGTCCATATCAATTTATACTAAATAAGTCGTTAATATAAATATTAAAAAAATAATGGTCCTAGAATTGTTCCTTGAGGAACACCATACTTAAATACTTTTGGATAGATTTTTTCTTTATCTATTTGAACATAAGTTGGTCTATTTTTCAGATAATTTTTAATTAATTCTAATGTCTTTCCTCTGAATCCTATATTTTCAAACTTTTTTAACAGTAAATTATGGCTAACTATATCAAAGGCTTTTGCTAAATCTAGAAAAATACTAATACAAGGTTTTTGATTATCTAGTCTAGTGCATCATATATTTGTTCTGTTAGATAGCAAATAGCGTTTTGTGTTGATTTATTTTTTTGAAACCCAAACTGTTTATTAGAAATAAAATAGAAAAAATAAAGGTAAATACAATAACTATTTACCTGCGTTAAAGGGACATTTCCTGACTTATCTTCCTCTTCCCCCACCTTCTTGCTGCTAAATGAACTTTTTGTCTGCTGATTCTTCGCACTATTCCCGTCAAAACTTTTTTCTTTTCTTATAAACTTGGCCGAAAATTTTGCTTCCCTATTAACTAAGTTCATTGGTGTTGTTGACGGCGGTAAAGCAGTAGATCTTAGAGCCTTTCTCCTTGGATGGTGTTCCGCAGGGTCGCGTGTTGGGTGTGATTTCGTAGAATAGGTTTTTTTGGGAACAGTTGTTGTTTTGGTCGAGCCTTTATCAACGGAATATCTGGGTTTCTCGGTGACAGATTTGGTAAATTTCTCTCTAGGTTTTTGGGTATATTTTGGTTTTTCAGAAAATCTTGGTAGTTGGCGGGATCTTGGTGAACGAGTTGGTGTAATGGGTGTGGTAGAAATGATGATTGCCTTAGGCTCTACCTCGTTTTCATTATCATTAACCTGCAAAAAAAATTTGCTGTTATGTAATCGGGAAGGGAACCACCGTATAATTATTAACGCGGCTTGAGAAAACAGAGCTCTCGCAAAGTATTGTAACCGCATTTCACAATGTAAATTATGTAACAGCATAAATTGGCTCTATGCCAGTGTCACAGGTTCAGGAAAGAAGGTCTGGGGGCCCCCCCGCGTTGCGGGGCTTGGGGGGGCCTTATCGCCGCCACTGTGCAGAGTAACAAATTTTTTTAAATTTTATTGTAACCATAAAATTTTAAAAAGATAATATATTGTCCGCAAAAATAATTAAAAGCGATAATTGTGGCATATCGGACAAGTGTGTTACTGTTTTATATTGGAATACACAGTGCTCCAAGCACAATGGATACCCTGGGGCGGGTAGACCACGGCGGCCTCGTTAGGACTTTACGGGCAGCCATAACCCAAGCAATCTCGACAACAGCGGTAAGATGTATAAAAGCCGCTTTGCTTTTGTAAAAGGCTAACCAGGACTGTCCTACCAAGGCCAAAACGGCCGTCGTGGTCTACCCGCCCTAGGGTATCCATTGTGCTTGGATCCCTGTGTATTCCAATATAAAAAACAGTTCCTACACAAATATTGTCATTTCGTTTAAATGATTGCCTATTTTTCTTTTAACTGCCACTTATTTCCGCATAAAATGTGGCACACCTTCCTGAAATACCATAATAAAAATTCTATTAGTCGAATCGCTTCAAAGAATATAATATAACAAGCATTATGCACACAATAAAACAGAAAAAATAACGTTGAATTTTAATATTAGTTTATGTATTACCCGTTACCAACATGTGCCATACAGTAGCGTAGCAAGACATTTCTTCCAAAGTGAAATTTTTTATTTTAATGTTTAGGGGGGCAAGTCAATTTATTAATTTTCAATTATTAAAAACAGGGAAAATAATTTAATTAGGGAACGTGCATGGTATGGAACAGGCAGTCGCGTAACAAAAACTGAGTGCCCATCCCCTGCAAACGCTTTCAGGGGCCCCCTCTCTATAACGAATGGAAAATGATAATTCTTATTTTCATTACTATTAGGTTCAGGTTTATGAATTTTTGAATTCGTTAATCGTGTAATAATTTAATTAGGCTTAAACCCACAACTACTTTTAAAACAGCAAGCAATTCGAATTTATTTTATAATCCTAGGTAGTCTGGTACAGTGGCGCAGCGAGAGGGGGTTTTAGGGATTAAACCTCCCCCCCCCCAGACGCCCAGACTAAGATGTTTTTTTACGGTATAGACCAGGGCTGAAGCCTTTGAAAATGGTAAAAAGTGAAAAAAAAACAATAATAGTAGGATGAAACCCATTGTAAAAGGAAGAGAATATATCAAAAATGAAAGGAAAAATAATTTACGGGCGATCCGAGGTAGGGAAGTGGAAGGGGTGAGTTTTTTAAGGGTAGAAAACGATCTATCTCGATTTCCGGCAAAACTACAAGTCCTATGGAAAAACGTTAAATGGCAAAGTTGTAGGTAATAAACAGATCTACAACTTTTGTATTTACACTTTTTTCACATTACCTCAAAATTTATGTGAAAAATTCAAATAACCAAGTTTTTGGTTTTTTATTTTTATCCTTTACAAGAAAAAATTTTTTTTCACGAAATTTGGTGAAAACTTACCTATTTAAAATATTTATTTTTTCACCTTATTTTGACTTAATATCGAAAAAGCACCCTAATGTTCAATCGAAAATTCTCACTTCAAAATATCTGCTTTTTTAAAAAAGTCGGTGGGCTTTTTGTTCGTTGAAATCTCTACTTTCTGATGGCTTAAAAAAAATATACATTGCTATGGTAAATGTGTTATGTTTCATGGATTTGTAATTTCTTTGTTTATCAATGTAACATGGAATCTTACGTTTTTCGAGTAATTAAAGTATAAATTTTAATAAATAGCTCAAAATTGTACATTTTCGTTTCTTTGCATTTTTTGAGAACATTTACCATTCATAGTATAATGTATTTATTTTATTTTATTATTTATATTTTAAATCGAAAAAAATTACAGTGTGTTTGGGACATAAAAAGGTAAGTTTTCACCAAATTTCGTGAAAAAAAAAATTTCTTGTAAAAGATAAAAATAAAAAACCAAAAACTTGGTTATTTGAATTTTTCACATAAATTTTGAGGTTCTGTGAAAAACGTGTAAATATAAAAGTTGTAGATCTTTTTATTACCTACAACTTTGCTATTTAACGTTTTTCCATAGGACTTATAGTTTTTCCGGAAATCGAGATAAATCATTTTCTACCCTTAAAAACTCACCCCCTTCCACTTCCCGACCTCGGATCGCCCGTAAATTATTTTTCCTTTCATTTTTGTTATATTCTCTTCCTTTTCCAATGGGTTTCATACTACTATTATTTTTTTTTGGTTTCAAAAATTATCGACCCTGGTCTAGTTTTAGTTTTTAAAATTTTGAAATCCTGTTCTTTTTTTTTTGAAAACCCCCTCTAATACAAAATTCTGGCTGCGCCACTGGTCTGGTAGACATCACATATGATTATACGAAATATTCCAGCAAACATGATGCAAAATCAAAATTTTAAAACACCCAGTTCTAATGTTGCTTACCATGGTAGTAACGGGGTAGCAGTGATCGAGCCTCATATAGAATCCAAAACACAGAAAACAGTAAAACACATGAACACTCAACAAGTCTGCAAAAACATTATGTGACTAAGTATTATACAAGGTACTATACAACACGACCAGATCGTCCAGAGTTTTTTTTTGCAAAATCGTTTATAATTTCGCCGCTATTTAATGGTTTAACAAACTCATGTTCGATACTAATTCAGGATAAATCCGAAAGGCGTTGTTGTCCCATGGTGCTACGTAAATAGGTTTTTACTATTTCAAGTTTGGAAAAAGATCGTTCCGCTGATGCCACACTAACTGGTAAAGTTAGAAATAACATCACTGCGCTGAGTTTCCGAGATATTGACTCTTGAAAAATGAGATTTTTGAACTTTGACAGCGTCTAGCTTTCTAACTGTACGTCTTAGAGTAAAACGGCTTACATGTCCCTATCTTCGATTTTTATTATCTTTCCAATAGTGTCAACTTCCGGTTAAACCGGAAGTACTATATTTCTTACAACCGGTTTAACCGGAAGTTGACACTATTGGAAAGATAATAAAAATCGAAGATAGGGACATGTAAGCCGTTTTACTCTAAGACGTACAGTTAGAAAGCTAAACGCTGTCAAAGTTCAAAAATCTCATTTTTCAAGAGTCAATATCTCGGAAACTGTTTAGTATAGACTAATAATGCTTTTATTAAAAAATGTTAAGAATTTTATGCAGAATCCAAAAAAATTATATAAAATAGGGGTATCCATTTAAGTTTTAGATCTTCCCCCCCCCCCCCCCCCCCCCTCCCTCCTAGGGGCTTGAAGTAACAAGATTGACAATATACGCAAAAGATGTCTCCCTCGAAATAAAAATCGACGGATCCGAGCGTTTTTTTTTTAAATTAACGTGGAACCAGATATTTAGCTTGTTTCGTTTTAAATGGGGAACCCTGTATATATAAGCATGTGTACTATACACTAACATTTTTACATTTAACAAATACAGTAAATGTATATCTATCCAGGACTTCTCGTATCTTCTCTGGCCCATGACATGGAAGATACCAAGGCAGGTGTATTTTAAAGGTTATTCATGAGTTATTGCAAAAATAAGTGTAGGTATCCATCAAATGGCAGTAAAAATGTATTCTAGTGTCTTTCTACTATATCAAATAATGTGTATAAACGCAGTAGTTAGTAGATGCTCTCCGTATTTTAAAGTTATATATGTATAGGCTCGATGCTACCCTTTTCCTCCATAGTCACGGCACTGCGAGTTTTACGCATAAATAGCTTGCAACTTTGAAATATGTAGGGGAGAGATGGGCAAGTTGACATAGGTGGGCAAGATGACACAGTAGCCCTTCCATGGAAACTCCAACGTCATCCGAGCATTTAGCATGCTTAAACAAGTTCGCTCGTTGGCAGTGTCCACTTAGAGGTGTTTGTGGGTGGAAGTTTTTCGCGATGTTAGAAATATTAACGATTTTATGTAATTTACGATTTCGTTTTAATGTAAGTATACTATGATAAAGATTATAAAAAAATTACTTGACTGTTTTTCTTATATTTTTTAATTTTGTTTAATAAATTTAGTTTTCAACTATTCATTTCGCGATCATTCTTTTTTAGATTTTATTTTAAAACCCATTTTTTAATTTTTTTAAATTTACGTTCATTGTCGGGCAGGATGGCATACCTTCATACCGAGTATGTCATCTTGCCCGCACTAAAAAGATTTTAGAGTAGAAGTGTCGCCAATGGGCTCACGCTGAGTGTGCCGGCCTATCCAAAAAATCAAAACAATTTATTTGTGATTTATATTAACTAATATTGTATATTTATACCTACTTATTTTCGTATGTCAACTTGCCCTATAGGGTAGGGCAAGATGGATTTTTGTATTATTTTTGTTAAAGTGGTATTGTTTGTACAAGGAGTTTATATTTCGTTTCGTTATATATGTAGGTTAAAGACATATAACAACTGTTTTATTTTGCTTACATTTATTAAAAATAAGTCTTGGTTTTTTCTAAGATATTTTTGTTTAAACCTTAGGTATGTCAACTTGCCCACCCCTCCCCTAACTGCTTTAAAATGTACTTTCTCTTTCGTTAAGTTAATCTAAATTAATATTGCTGGGGTCAACCTGTACCAATTATCTTGGGTTTTTATTTTGTAAACGTTGATCCTGTTAAACCAGTTATTTTTTGTTAAAGTTCACTTGTTTTCATTCCGACGCAACATTAAATTTGGAGCAAAATGGTACCAGGAAACTTTAAAGAATACTCTTTTTTTTCACTCTTTTAGATTCGTCTTGGGATTTGGTTGTTAAATTTTTAATTCTTGTTGGCCTTGTGGTAAATATTTGCATCAGTAAAACCCAGACACGCCCTAAATAATGTTTTTAAATTCTGCCTCAAAGCGTTCCACGTACACAATATCCGGAAATATTTAAATTTGTTGATAAATGTATAGGTTACGTAGGTACATCCAAACATTTAAAAAAGTTAAAGTCTGACGCAAAAAATAATATTAAAGCTAACTTTTTTCCTGTGATAATCATTTCGGACAAAGTCGTTGGTGTTACAAAATACAAACCAAGTAGTTTGGTTAAATTGATGGTACAAATCTAGCCAACCTTAATAAAACTTAATATTTCAAATAAAAACTCACGATTTCATTCACTACCTGCGACCTTTTGCTTGGTGATTCCGTCGTGACCACTCGGGCCGTCGAAGAAGACCCTCTAGGTGAAGCTGGGGAAGCCACGAACAGTTTTTCAGTGGTCGAAATGCTGCTGGTAGGCAGCGCACTTCTTGGAGAGGATTGAGACGGCCTTGACTCGACCTGCAAAAGATCAGACAAGGATGTTAGAATAGTTTATTGATGAAGCAAGGTGCAACGAGGAAAATGTGCGATTAACATTAGTTTCAATATCAGTCAGTATTTTTACTTGACGGATTTTTCGGAGACTCTACTTTAATTATTTGATTCATTTTCAGTTTTTTTTTTTTAATTTACGAATATCAAATTGTCATGAAACCTTTTATTTAGCTGCAAATTAGCATGTTACTTCACAAACATCTTTTCTGTAGTCTCTTTCATGTCTTCGAAATATATTAATGTAAGAGAAATCAAAATACATAGCTGTGAGAAAATAATAAATCGGTACCCTCCCTATAAAATATTATTCTTTATAAAATTTCACTATATCCGTAACCAATAATAAACTACTGATACTACAACTACCGTAACATCGAAACAACTAAAGGATTTATTCATTCACATCTTTCCGCCGGCCTTGAACCCATCTACTACCGACCTGGTGCTCTCGATGGCTCATTGTTACCGACATCTTCGCTTTTCCGCGGTCACGGTCTTGGGAATTTAAGAAGAAGAAGAAGAAAGCAGCTGTACCCAATGTTGGTCTTACGTAACGTCATTTGAATTTAATTCGAGCTTTGTTTTTTAATGAAACTCTGATTATTCTTTAAACTGTTTGGTATTTTATACTTTCTCATGATTAAATTATTTTTAAAATTAATATCCCGTAGCATGAGAAATTAGTGGTGAAATATTACTTATTTCCTATGTCTGGGGAAAAGATAGCCAAGTCAAAAAAGCGCTGTGCCAACCGTCACTTGTATCTTGCCCAAGAGAAAATAACTAATATAATTTTAATGGTTTCAAAAATTAATATTTACTTCCTATATCCATGCAATAATTATTAATTATTAACTTTGCAAAAACTTAATAGTTTTCTGTAGGTGGTCGACAATGTGAGATTATCAAATGACTGTTTATACCGATAAACCCTCTTAATTTGTATGTAAAAAAATTATTGCAAGAAGTCACTTACCACATTAACCTGTTTCTTCTTAGCCTGAATCAGAGCCTTGAATGGCTCGGGATAGTTATCTTCGTCGCCTATCTCTTCTGAAGAACCTTTTTTTCCACTATCTGTTAGTTTCACATCGGCCTTCTTGGATCCTCTTGCCAACACTTCATTAGCCTTGGCTTTAGAAACCTTCTTTCTTCTCATAAAGGTACTTTTTGAAGTTACTTCGTTTACCTCCGCCACTACTGATTCTTTTATCATCGGCGGGGCTTTAGTTATCCATTTTTTTGTTATAGTACTGGTTTCGGGAGCCCTATTTGTTGTTAAAGAAATCGGCTTTCGTGTTGTCTCCGCAGTAGAAGTACTTGCGGTAGTACTCGCTGTGCGGGTACTTAACTTAGTTCTACTAGTACTAGCGTCAACACTTTGTGTTCTTGTGACAGTTACTTTTGTAAAAGCGTTTGTAGTGGGTTTTTCTACAAATTTAACATCATTTTCTGTAGCACTTCCTTGCATATGATCGGGAGAAAATTTTTGTCTTCCGTTTATACTAGATCTGGATCTGTGGCCCCTAGATCTAGTAGAAAGAACAGTTTTAGGTTCACGTTCAAATAAAGGTAAAACTTCAAGTTTTGACTCGTCTATGTTGGGTGGTACTTCGGAAAACCTACTTTTAGAACGATTTATAATAGTAATAGGTTCTTCTGTTGTAGTAGTTACTTGCTGAGAATGTGCCCGTGTTCTCGATGGCTTTCCACCATTAGAGACTGCTTCATCGTTCTGTCTAGAGCCAGAACTTCTACTTAAAACAATATTTCTTGGCTCAACTGACTCGATCCTACTTGTAGGTTGTCTTCTACTACCAGCTGTTAAACTTCTAGATCTATCCGGTCTGTTAATTATACCTCTTCTATTCGATGATGTTTCCACAGCACTTCCTTTACTTGTGACCGCTTTAGGCTCTGTGGTATCAAATCGACCACTTGTTTCTCCTCTAGCTGTTGGCTGATCTCTGGTACTCGTTTTATCCCCATATAATGCGTCATCATCAATAGAAATCGGTCTTCTGCTATAGGTAGTTTTACTCACTGACGCGGTAGTTGATTCTTCGGGAATTACTCTTGATCTGCTACGTCCTCTCGAGCTTCTGTCCCTAACCAATGATCTTTCGGTAGATGTAGTTCCTGCCGTTGTGGCCCTTCTACCTGAACTTCTAGTTCTTCCACTGGCGACGGAAGTTAAGTCTACGGTAATTCGTTCTGGTACACTTTCAAACCTGCTATCAATTCTTCTCCCCGTTCTGGATCTACTTGTAACCTCTTGGTATTGCTCTGCAGTAAATACCGAAGGCCCACGATTTCTACTTTCGGCTACATCTGCATCGTCATTTCTTCTGCGCACTCCTCTACTTCTTGCAGATGGAGCAGTATATATTTCAACATTGCCTTGTGGTGCCCTAGTTCGGGAAACTCTCAGTCTAGGAGCTGCAGTGGGCTGAGATTCAATTCCAGCATCCGTTCGCCCCCGTGCACCAGCTCGGCGGCTGCTTACCACAGTTTGTCTAGGTGCGGCAGGCTCGGTAACTTTTTGAGTTACAAATTCAGCGCCTGACGTTTTCCTTACTTCCTCTTCTTCAATTACAAGCGATTCATTGGAGTTTTCAACTGGTAAAGTCTCAGTTACCAAATCGGATTCCTCAAGAATTCCTTGTACTGATTCTGGAATCTCAGGAGCTTCAGTTTCAGGTTCCAGACGCGTTATCTCTTCTATCGGAGTATCTTCAATAGTTTTTCTTTGACTTTCAAGTCGTCCGTTTGCTCTTGTTTGCTCTAGTGTTCTTCTTGGGTTATTATTTCGGCTACTAGTTCGAACATTATCTCCTGTAGGTTCTGTTGCTAGTAATGATTGTCCACGTGTTCTGCCTCTACTAGAAGATTGGCGTTCCAAACTAATATCTGAACCTCTTAATGATGGTAAAGGATCACCACGCAGAGATGAACGTCGCAAAGGTATGTCGTCCTGGTTCAATATGGGGACTTCAGAACGTAATGGTGTGGCTCTTTGAAGAGGCACATCATTTCTAATAGCAGCCTTTAAGGATCTAATGGTGCTTCCAAAGTTGTTTAGCAAATAAGCTTCATCTATTACGGGCGTTGTTGTTCTAACTGGTAACGGTTCACCTCTAGCCTGCAGTATAGCTCTAGCAGTGCTACCAAACCCTCCAACTGTAATCTCCTCTACAACTGGTGATGCGGGAGAAGCTCTGACAGGCAGGTACGGCTGTGGCCTTCTGGTAACAGTAACAGTAGGTACTTCAAACCGAGTCTCTGTTAGTACTCGTGGTTTGCTTTGCCTTATAAACGAATCTATGGGTGAGTCATTATTGATTTCTTCTACGGCATATGATCTAGGTACTTCGGTCGTTGGTCGTGCTCTTCTATCTGCCGCAGCTTTGGGATTATTTGAATGGATTCTTGTTCTAGTAGATGCTCGTCTGTTTGAAGATGGACGTTCTGACGAGGAAGGCAATTCTTCTGTTACTGAGAATCTCGATCTTCCTCGACCGCGAGGTGTTTTAGGTTCTTGAGTACTTACATCTTGATTCTGAAACAGATAAACACAAATTTAGTAATGGGCAAAAAGATGATCTTTAGCCAAAAGGATGAAAGCCAAAGTTTTAGATGTTATTGTTATTTGTTGAAAGATGTTAATTTGTATGCCCTGTGGGCAGTTGAGCATAAAGACCTTAAAACGTCAATAGCTTAAATTAAAAAGTAAAACATAATTATTCGTAGGAAACAAATCAAGGGCATATAAGGTAATGGCTAAAACCAAAAGTAAAACCGCATTAGATAAATACACACATATTACCTATAGATATCTATCAAAATAAATTCATTAACCATTTTAAATTAGTTTTCGATTTTGTTGTCAGGTTACTTTCACTGATTTCCAGACACCCAAACATTTATTTATTATAAATCGAGACGTAAAACATGATAATTTAACTGTGCCGACATACATATTTCAAAGAGTTGGTTTTTTTTATTAATAAGGTATACCGCAGATTGTGTGCTTGTGTAATACAGCTTTTACGGTACATTTATTTTATGAGATTGTTTGAAATAAACTGTAATACTTCATAACGGTGAATAAAACAGACGTTCATCGTCAGGAGATAGAAAAAGCTTTGCTGATGGTGTTAGCAAAAAAGAAAATAGAAAAAAAAGCACAAAGTCTTTTTTCACAATATTTTATTAGAAAAACTAGGCGAACCTAGAATAATTCATAATGATTAAATTCAACCTGTTTCGAGTGTAGAAGCACTTATCATCAGGAAAACAAAGTGAATGGTACAATACTGATGTTGTTAGCAATAGAGAAAATAATAGTGGGATTGAGCCGTAATGGAGCTTTCAAAGGTGTACAAGAGGTGTAAAAAATCGAATAGTAAAAAACCGGCAATCAAGACTTCAGCATACTGGAAAGTCAGGTGGTTAGTGCAAAGGCCCTGTCTTGTGCAGAAAAAAGAGTGTAAAAGAAAATTTAGGGAGTTTTAACAAACTTTGTGGAAAACATTTGTTAAGTAGTGAAAAATCTTAAGTTTTATTCAGCTTTGTTAAAGACATGTAAAAGTATTGAAATAAGAGGGAAAGAAAAAGAAAAAATAGTTTTTCCTAAAAGTCAAAACATCATTTAGCTTGGAGTAAAATACTGTTGGGGTACCACGTACCAGGCTTTTTACGGCCCAGTTACCCCGGCAGGAGTCAAAACGTACGTACATTGTGTGCAAAATTAAGTTTGTTTTGACCCTTGCCGGGGTAACTTGGCGGTAAAAGGCCTGGTACCCTAACAGTATTTTACTCCAAGCTAAATGATGTTTTGACTTTTATGAAAAACAGTTTTTTCTTTCCCTCTTATTTCAATACTTTTACATGTCTCTAACAAAGCTGAATAAAACTTAAGATTTTTCACTACTTAACAAATGTTTTTCACGAAGTCTATTAAAATTTCCTAATTTTTCTTTTACACTCTTTTTTCTGCCCAACAGAGGGCCTTTGCACTAACCCCTGACTTTCCAGTATGCTGAAGTCTTTATTGTCGGTTTTTACTATTCAATTTTTTACCTCTTGTACACCTTTGACAGCTCCATTACGGCTGAATCCTACAATTATTTTTTCTATTGCTAACAACATCAGCATTGTACCATTCATTCGCTTTCTTTTCCTGATGATGAGTGTTCCTACACTCAAAACATGTTGAATTTAATTATTATGAATTATTCTAGGTTCGTCTAGTTTTTCTAATAAAATATTGTGAAGAAAGATTTTGTGCTTGCACTTTGAGTATGGACTACTTCTTAAAAAAAAAATGCTAATTTAAGCTCAAATAAAATCCAAAAGAGGCGAGTCTTTGGATTCTTTGCCATTCATTCTAGAGGAAAAATTTGTGTTTTCACGTGGTTTCACTGTGGAACTCGCGAGGAACCTGGTAGACCTTTGGGTTTGACGTATTGACCTCTTATTATGATTTTATAGGTCTATTTTGCTCTTTCGTCGTTGGCCACTATTGTAGATGCTGACTTTTTGGCAAAAGTGTATAAACAGTTTAGACCTAGTTTTACGCACGTATAAATAAGTAGAGATATTAATATCGACTATGGATAAATTCAGCTAGGTAGGTGCTCAAGTAATTATTGCAATACTATATTTTAAAGCCTTGAACCGCCAATACTCAATAAACCTATAATAACTAAAGTTGTAAAATTAAAACTAGGCTAGATATTAAACATGTAATTTACCAATTACTTTAGCAATAGATGTAACACGATAAGTTGGAAACAAAGAGATTTTTTTCAATGTTGTAGACATTTAATAAAAAAATGTATCGGTAATTAATTCTTTAATTATGTTCAATAAACAATGATTTGTATAACACGGTGACATTTATACCTACTTCTTTTGACACATTGTCAAAAAAGTGATACCTATTAGGTACTGTGCGAGCAAAAATTAGTTGCATCAAAGAGGGCCTTGCATCTAAGGACGCAATGCTTAGCCGTAAAGCTTAATACCTGTTGGGTGTCAGTAACTACCTGAATTAACAATTAATCAGTTATTCCGTCATCTTTGACGGTCGTTACAAGTAATTTAATTCATCGCTAATTTTTCCAATTTCTTGAACATTCACACAATGGGCTTTACGAAACAGCACAAGACATTCATGGTTGAAGCGTATTTTCGAAACGGGGTTAGAGTAAATGGTGAGTGGCAATACAATCCAGGTTTGTGCATGGACGATTTTCACGAACATTTCCCTAACGTTGCTTTTTTTGCTGGGGATTTTTATCATTGCCTGAAAAGAACCGTGGCTGTGTTTAGGGAAACAGGTTCTATTCAACACAAAAAAGGAGCAGGAAGACCATCTGTAAGAACAGAAGAACTTGTTGCAAGCGTTCGTAAAATAATGCAAAATAATCCAACAAATTGTATAAGACGCCTGTCCCAAGAAGTGGGAAGATCTTATGGAACATGCAGGACTATTCTTAAGAAGCAGCTAAATTTATTTCCTTATAAAGTGCAAGTATTATAATTTGTAAACAACAAAAATAAATTTGTATTTGTCTACCTATTTTATAACTCATTAGTTTGGCATATCATGTCATAATATGAATTTGACAAAATGTTAACCTAGATTTGGTTAGATATATCGTCCCCATATCATTGTGATCTAAACCAAGCCCTACGTTTTTTAATCCAAGCCCTCTTTGATGCAAATAATTTTTGCTCGCACGGTATAAAGCCTGTGAATATTTTCTTATAGTATTATAGGTTATCTTCAAAGCTACAAATACCCTTGCCAGTTTTTTAATTATTAAAATTGTTCATTTGATAATGGTTGCAAATAATGCATATTACTTAATATTATTTTAAAAATCCACTTTCATTTAATTTATGATTAATTTAATATGTTTTAGAGGAAGTTTTTAAATCAAAATCTTAATTTGTGCTGAAATAAGTACATTTTAGTATCCGGATCTTGTTTCTATCTCTTAATATCAATCGCCGCAAAGAAGTTTAAAGTTATAAAGTGAGTAATTAATCTGATTTGAAGATAATTTTGGTGGAAAGGACACAAGTCGACCTTGATGGTTTAAACAAGAGTACAATAAAATTTAACCCAGTTTTTTATGTTTGTATAATTGCCCAAATGAAGAATAAAAACTGGATATTTATGCCAAACAATGTTGTGTAATTATTTCTACGTCAAATGTCAGGTAGTGGGTATAAAAAATAGATTTACATTTTCCATCTAAATATAATATTCTATAATTTCAATTCTAACACTCCACCCATAATTGTGAAACGTAATAATTCAGCGATATAATTTTAATTACAAACAACAAATTTCGATTAAAAAGCGATTTTTTCAAGGTTTCCGCACGAATAGGGCATTTTCTTGGACTCAGTATTAAATTAGTAACAAAATTAATGGGAAGTGATAAGAAACCAAAAAAATAATAAGATATACATATTATTATTTTATGATCTATGGCATACAGTGTCCGCACCATATGGAAAACTTTTATGCGTTTTTTTTTGCAAATCTGTTTTTGGCATTAGGTTCTGCATGAATCAAAACAAAACAAGAGCTTTTTTTTTCAGTACATAATAGCTTTTATTTAGTACATCTCTGCGAGCTTCGACTGACTGAATTTTTTTAAAACTGGATGAAGAGTTTGACTTCTTTATACAACCTATATTTTTTCATTAGGATCGGAGTCATTTTTAAGAATTCCCCAATATACAGCGTGTTTGGGGAGGAAAGGGCAATATTTTGGGAATGTGTTCAGAGGGTGAAAATAAGAGATTTAAACCCATATGTTTTAGTTCGATCCTCAACCATTTCTGAAATAATAGTTTCTAAAGTTTTTATAAGTTAATTTTTATTTTAAAAGCGAATAATAATTGCAGGTACAGTAGTACAAACTAACTTAAAGAATATTTTCAAAAACCCCTCCGCCAACTTCAATACATTTTTCGGCACGTTTGTCAATCGCTCGGGTAGCACGTTGGAGTTAGTGGGGATTGTTTTTTACAAAAGCTGCACCATTGAAAATTCGATCGCGGAATGCTTTTTTCGTTTCCACTCGTGTTTCATCTACTAGCGATTTCATCCATCCCCAAAGGCAATAATCAAGCGGGTTTAAGTTTGGTGACCTAGGTGGCCGAACTTGCGGACCACCTCTGCCAATCCAGCGATTAGGAAAACGATAATTCAAAAAATTTCGTACAGGGAGACTAAAATGAGGTGCGGCTCCATCATGTTGGAAGTACATTCGTTGTCGAACATTTAACGGAACATCATCCAAAATGTGTATCAAATGGTCTTCCAAAAACCATAAATATCCTTCTCCAGTAAGACGCCGATCCATTTCCAATGGACCAAACAACTGGTCGTTGAACATTCCACACCAAACATTAATACTGAATCGATGTTGAAAGTTTCATTCACATGTAGCATGATCGTTTTCATCTGACCGCCGATGTTCATTGTGGCAATTATTAATACCATCACGAGTGAACTGAGCTTCATCGCTAAATAAAATGTATTTGTGCAGACTTCGATTTTGATGGATCCACTTACAAAATTGTACCCTTGAAGCAGGATCACCATCTAGAAGATGATGAACGGGTTAAACGTGAAATGGTTTTAAACCTTTTTTTGTAAGTGCCCATTCGGCTAGAAGTGATGGTATATGAAATTCATTTGCAACCCATCTCGTACTTATACCTGAGTTCTTTGCGACAATATACAGAACATTTTCTTCATTTTCCACATCTAGACTCTTTCAGAAACAATAATTCTCACGCTTGGAAGCATTCCAGTTTCCTGAGCACTTGCAAATACTTTTTGAAATACTCTTCGATTTGGAAAACGACGTCGATATTCATTAACTGCGCGCATCGTACTATCGTTACATTAACCATACACGAATAGCATGCCGGCATACTCCCTGTAACTGAATGTGTGGGGCATTGTACGTATGAAAATCTTGGTTTAAATCGATACGCTCAATATGAAGCTAACTGACAACTACTATGTATGTCAAAACTATCAATCAATCGGATGTTTAAAACTAAAGCCTCCTTCATTATTTCAATATACAAAAATTCAGAACCGATTATTTCAGAAATGGTTAAGAATCGAACTAAAATATATTATGGGTTTATTTTTCTTATTTTCACCGTTTGAACACATTCCCAAAATATTGCCATTTCCTTCCCAAACACCCCACCCTATATATGCCTATTTTTAAAAGTCAGAATAATAAAATATTTATAAAAAAGAATCCGCTGTATTTTTTTTTGTAGATTTAAGGATATAAATTCCATGCCCTTGTTAGTTGTACAAAGTATATAACGCCATCGTTACAGTTACACAAAAGGAAATAATAGACCGTTTGTTTCCTTTTCAGTTGCCTTAAGAAAGCATTAAATTATTTAACACAGTAAAAACAGGTAGTTTTGCCAGTCAAAATAAATTTATTTCTTGTTAGCGTGTCAAAATTCGTAACATTTGCACGGAAGCATAATTTGCTTGTATTACTGCACGATTCATTTGTTACTTTAACACTTTTTTCTGGTGTTGTTGTTCGTAAATTTTATGCAATATTTTTTGATTAGCTAATTACTGCGGAAAATTTTAGAAGTAAAAAGCTAATGTTACCAATGCTCATATGGGGTGAGCTCTTTGGAAAGCTTACAATGGCTCTATTTTCCGCACTAAAGAAGATACCAAAAAACCCTACCATTTCTACCAAAACGCGGAAGAATCAAAATAAGGTATTTTACGAACTTTTCAAATTCCTCCCTAACTTTTCGAAGAATGTCTCTTGGTTTTGTAAACTAGTGATTTATTGTAATCCCATTAAAAGAAGTTTATAGGGTTAAGATTAGGCGATCTTGGCGGTCACTCAATTTCAATTGTACCTCTTCTGCCAATCCACCGGTTTGGGTAATTTTGTTCCAACTACTCTCTCGCCACAACAGCATGTGCATCATCTTGCTGGTAGTGTAAAACTTCAAATTTAGATTGCCTTGTAAGTCTGTTTGGTTTTAAAGTTCATGAACAATCCAAGGCTCTATAGTTGGGTTGGGAATTTTAGCGTAAACTTGGTTGGTTAAGTGTTGTCTCCCAGGAATTCCCGCCCAAAGATTGATTTTGTGCCCCTCTGTACATAGATGTGGATTAACGTCACTCCACTAACGTCAGTTCTGTTTATTTACATGACCCTTTTAAGAAAAAACTAAATTCTTCTGTCCGGATCATCATTAGGTGAGGATGGTCTGGAAAATACCTCATTTTCGTTCCGCCGGCATTTTTAATATTTGATATCCTGTTTAGGGTAGAAAATATAGTCAATGTAGGTTTTCAAATACTCGCCCTGTAATCGTATACAAACCCCGAAAAAATTAAATAATCGCCGAAGAAAATCGGCACCCAATGCTTGTTTTATATTAAAACAACAATAGAAAATTTGATGTCAGTACAAAACCTTGCTTATTACCTACATACAAGTTCATTGGTTTTACTCATTACAGTGCAATGGTCATTATAATTCTTTTAATTCCATACCCAAAACTATAAATTTTCTACTTCGTTTCGTAAAGTTACTCGAGCATTGAACTTGAAAACGAAAATACGCCATTACCATTGCACCAAATATAAATTCATATTCAAAAATATAGTCAGAGAAGCGAATCGATTTTCGTTTTAAATATTAGCGAGATTTAGTTTATTAGCGGGAACCTTAAAGAACGTAAAAATGCAAAAGTTTCATTTCCGCAGGTCGATTTTTGAAACGTCATTGAAAAATAACGTTTGCGCCATGCATCTTTAGTCGAATAAATTGCGAACTCATCGTCAACATCAACAAATTGTAATATTTACAAATATAAGGTGAATGGAATTTTTTTACTAGGTATAACCGAACTTATAATCGTCCGGATTGACATCCTGAATTAGATAGAACCTATTGAATCCGTATCCCTATCTTTGTTTCGATAGCTGAAATAGAAAAGAACAGCTTAGAAGCAGGAAACAAGGCTCGAGGAGGTATTGTATTTGTATTGAACTAAAATGGTTGGCGAAAAGGGTTTCAACGGTTTTGCGTTTTAAAATTACGTTAATTAATAGCGAACACTCTCTATCGATAATATGATGGCTGATGGCATTTTAAAGCCAATAATCAATGCAAGTCGATGAAAAGTAATATTACTAAAAAGTCTTTCGCTTTCGTTTTAGTTATTTGGTTCGGAAAGTTTTTAAATTATAGATGACAGGAAATACTTACGTAGTAGGTAATTAAGTGTAGAATTGTATTTCTTTTTTATATGTGACGTTGAATGTATTAATTTGAATTTAAATTTGTTCACAGGAAATTGATATTAGGTCTACAGGAAAAGGTTGGTATTGGCGGCAAACAAGTGGTGACAAAAATAACTTCTAACTTATTGGAGATTGTAGATATCTCCTTCTATGGTGTCTGAGAAAAAACTGATAAGACTAGAGAAATAGGAATAGCGGCTTACTAGACTAGACCACAAATAAAAAATGTTTAAGTCATGCTTTTTGGTAGGACAATTTTATTAACAAACAAAGGGGGGTAAATTTCATGAAGACACGAAAAAAGTATGGCAAACTAAAAATAAATGCAGCCGTAGTTATGTATTTTTTCAGCAAATAAAGAGGCTTTCTAGTACTAAATTTAGTCCAGTTTAAAATTCCACGCTGTAAGAAGAGTTTGAGAATTTAGAATCTGATTTGTACCGTGCGAGAAAAAAATTTTTTGCATCAAGGGGGCCTTGCATCTAAAGACGTAATGCTTAGCCGTAGAGCTTAATACCTGTTGGGTGTCAGTAACTACCTGAATTAACAATCAATCAGTTATTCCGTCATCTTTGACCGTCGTTATAAGTAATTTGATTCATCGCTAATTTTTGCAATTTCTTGAACAATTCACACAATGGGCTTTACGGAACAGCACAAAACATTCATGGTTGAAGCGTATTTTCGAAACGGGGTTAAAGTAAATGGTGAGTGGCAATACAATCGGGGTTTGTGCATGGACGATTTTCACGAACATTTTCCTAACGTTGCTTTTATTGCTAGGGATTTTTATCACTGCCTGAAAAGAACCGTGGCTGTGTTTAGGGAAATAGATTCTATACAAAACAAAAAAGGAGCAGGAAGACCATCTGTAAGAACAGAAGAACTTGTTGCAAACGTTCGTGAAATATTATAAAATACGCCAACAAATTGTATAAGACGCCTGTCCCAAGAAGTGGCTTATGGAACATGCAGGACTATTCTTAAGAAGCAGCTAAATTGATTTCCTTATAAAGAGCAAGTATTCCAAGAAATACAAGCCGCAGATTTTGAAAGACGCAGGAATTACTCTCAATGGTTTACCCAAAATTTATTGGAAATCAATGATTTATTAGACCTGACATTTTTTTCGGATGAAGCCTGGTTCCACCTCTCCGGTTATGTGAATTATCAGAATACACGCATGTGGAGTAGTAAAAATCCCTCATTGCACCCTCAAAAAATTGGTGTCTGGTTAGCTGTTTCCCGAAGAAGAATTGTTGGTCCTATTTTTTTCCATGACACAGTTACAGCACAACGGTATAGAGACAATATTTTGAATCCATTTGTGGAGCAATTACTTGACGACGAATTACGTTTTGGATATTTTCAACAGGACGGTGCAACCGCCCATACAGCCGCCGAAACTATTAACTACTTACGCAATTTTTTCGACGACAGATTGATCAGTTTTCGATCAGACATTCAATTCCCACCTAGATCACCTTGTTTAAAGTTATGGATTACTTTGTTTTTCCTCATTTAAAGAACACTATATTTAAAACACCAGTTGCAAATTTAGAACAATTACAAGAAAGGATTATCCAAGAATGTGGTAACATTTCTCCAGAGATGCTGGTCAACACTTTCGAAAATAGGAAGAGACGTGTGAATTTATGCTTGAAGCATGGCGGTGGCCAATTTCAGCAATTTATGTAATTATTTTTCTTTTTCTTTCTGTATAGTCTTACTTTGATAATTTTGTAAACAACAAAAATAAATTTGTATTTGTCTACTTATTTTATTACTCATTAGTTTGGCATATCATGTCATAATATGAATTTGACAAAATTTTAACCTAGATTTGGTTACATATATCGTCCCCATATCATTGTGATCTAAACCAAGCCCTACGTTTTTTAATCCAAGCCCTTTTTGATAAAAATAATTTTTGCTCGCACGGTATAATAGTTGTTATGATGGAATATTTATATATTTTTATTTAAAGGTTCATTATTTAGAAATTTTATACTTATTGTGATTTGCTAAAAATCAAAACAGTCACTAGAGTTTTGAGGTTTTTTTTAACAATTTTTTTTTACCCGGAAGTTATTTTATTCCAAATTTTTACTCTCATTATTATAATTTTATAATGGATTCAAGAAAATAGTAGCTATAAAATGGGGCTTAACGCTACAGTAAATAAAAACAACTGAACAATCTTAATCGCCTCATATAGCAAATAGTTGGATTTTACGTTTCTTGTTCACTTGAGAAATAAATAATTTAAAATTATTAACCGTTTATTCAAAGCAGCTGTACAGTGGCGGAACAACGTAGCCACGGGCTCGTTTGCGAAAATTTTTCCGGGCCCCCATTATTATACGGACCTATTATTATTGATAACCATATTAATTTATGAATTTTTGAGTAGGTACACAAAAAAGCAATTATTGTTATGTGCACATACTATTTTTTCTGCAATCGAAAGAAAAATAGAACAAATCCAAAAATAAAATGATTGTGCCTAATAAAAAATTAATTAAAAGTCATTATTCCAGTATTGTTAACCGTTGCGAAGCAATGGGCCATAATATATCGATACGAGAATATTATATTCTCGGCCTAGGCCGGGAATAATATATTCCCGTATCGTTATTTTATTATGTCTCATTGCGTAGCAACGGTTAACAATACTGGAATAATGAACTTTGTGGCGTCAAAGCACGCCAGAAAAATGCCAGTTTGTGGACGATTGCAGAGAAAAACCTTTTTTTCTTGCTTTTGCATGCGCAAAGTTTGAAATCAGATTAGAAATGTCTATTTTTTGAGCTTCCTCATTTTCTATAGAAATAATTGCTAAAGCCAATAATTTTTTATCGGTCATGCATCAATTTCTCAAATAAGTTTTAATTAACTTTAACTTGGAAAAAGACCGTTCAGCTGATGCAACCGAAATAGGGATGGTCAAAAAAAAAATGCAGGCAGTTACAATTTCACTAAAACTGGAAGATGAATAATAATTTTATACCAATATAAAATGTAATAAATCAAAAATAGAAGTTAAATTATCTAAAACATTCTCTAAATGAAAGCACTTGCGATGACATTTTATCAGCGATATCTTCTAGATATTGAGGATGCATGGCTTTGACTCATATCGTAAATATCCTTATCAGAAAGAGAAGGATTTTGTAACACGTTGGGGAACAAAATGCGAAAATAAGAAAAAATGTTGTAAAGGCCAGAACGATTTTTTAATTGAGCTGTAATTATATCTATAGTTTTAAAAAACACATTTATTCTAAACCAATCATCACTTGTTTCAACTTGATAATGGTTATTAACATCATCAAAAATTATTTTTGGTCTTGATATCCTTTTGTTTTCGGATTCAGGAGTAGTGCCCCATTGCCTAGCCCAAATAACAGAGTCCGTTTTAATTACATCAAAATTATTTCCCATTTGATTTATGATTTCAGTGGCGGTGGTAAACATTTTAGACGCAGCTTCAATATTTTGCTATTTTTTTTGTAAAAGTTTTGGCAATGCATCAATATTCTTTCAAATTTTATTTTGAAAAACAATAAGAAAAATGGTTTCAAATTTTTCCAAGTGTTTTCTTAAAGACTTTGCTTCATTAACCGCTTTATTTGTAGAGGTTAAAATTATTTTTGCCAGTGTTTTTAGAAATATCCATATATCTAAAACGAATAGCTTCTAATGCATCGTATCTCGACGACCATCGAATGGGTGTCAATTTTTTAAAGGTATTTTGACACAAACACCGCCCTTTAAACTAAATGCCGATATTGCGAATTGCGATTTGATAAAAACAGTAGTAAAAAAAAAATTAAGGCCGTTTTATGTGATTATTTCACTTACTATCTATAAAAGTATTAAGTAAAGTAGTTTTGCAGATACGTTTCCGGAGTATTGCATTTTTTTTCTATGAGAAATTGCATTTTTATGTTTTTTTGTGGCTCCGCTCCCGGGCTCCTTTCTAGCCCGGGCCCGTGTGCTTCGCACACATTGAACACCGGTGGTTCCGCCACTGCAGCTGTAATTAGTATTTTATTAAAAAGTATATTGAAATGATCTTTGAAGGCCGTCCGGATAAGATATTCTATTATCGTGTTTAATACTAGTGGTATATTTCTAGCCTGTTGTTAAATTATAAACATACAACGTTTATAGAACCATTGAACCAATGAAAAATGCCGTCTGTAGTGCAGAACTCTTGAGGCAAACGTAGTGAACCGTAGAAGGATACCCTTTCTAATAACACTGACCGACAAGATTTTTCTAACACAGGTCAGCTCTTTATTTTTATAATGAAAATACCCTTCTAATAATAGAAAAAATATTGGGAAAGCCCCAATACATACCATTTTTCAATAGCTTAATAAGACCATTTTACATTAGCAGATAGTCAACTTAATTAGGGGCGGTAAAAATGGATGCATTTTATAACAGAAAAATTACCTGAACTGTAGGAATTCAGGGAGGATTTACAAAATATTGCTGTTTTCTTTGTTTGGGGGACCGTCGTGCAGTAGATCAGCATTATGTAATAAAAGATTGGCCACAAAGAAGTGAATTTCAGCCGGGATCTCAAAATGTTAAGTTTGCACTTCTTGTAGACCCCAAAAAAGTCCTTCTGCCTCCTCTTCACATTAAACTTTAGCTGATGAAAAACTTTATGAAAGCTATGAATAAAGACGGTTATGGATTCAAATACCTAAGACAAGTCTTTCCCCAGTTAAGTGATGCCAAATTAAAGAAAGGTATTTTTATTGGGCCACAATTCAGAAAATTGCCGGACGATGTCAACTTTACAGAGAAGCTTACCAGGCAGGAACTCAGAGCATGGAACTCATTTGTTAGTATAGTAAGGGGATTTTTGGGCAACAATATGGATGCAAACTATCAACAGTTAGTTGATGAACTTTTAGATTCCTACAAATCGCTTGGTGCCCGAATGTCATTAAAAATTCACTTCCTCCATTCCCATCTGTAATTTTTTTCTGAAAATTTGGGAGCTGTCAGTGACGAGCAGGGTAAAAGGTTCCACCAGGATATCAGGACAATGGAAATTCGCTATCAAGGACGATGGGATCCAGCCATGATGGGTGATTCCTGTTGGGTTTTAAAAAGAGAAGATATGACCCCTCATAAAAGGAAAA
This sequence comes from Polydrusus pterygomalis, assembly GCA_963969555.1. Classification (NCBI taxonomy): domain Eukaryota; kingdom Metazoa; phylum Arthropoda; class Insecta; order Coleoptera; family Curculionidae; genus Polydrusus; species Polydrusus pterygomalis. The sequence goes on from OZ018379.1 coordinate 12,641,825, forward strand.
AATTAAATTTAATTAGTGTGTTCAGTTAATATTTGTAATGTTTGTGTTTTTTCTAGGTGTAAGGTATGTTTAGTAGGTGTAAAAATTTAAATATAGTCGATATACACAGTTAGAAAATTCTTAAATTATTTTTTCAATAGATATTAAATATTGTAACATTAAATGTGGTTCTATAAATAATGTAACAAGAAAACGTTACGTGTTACAACTTTTTTTTTTCTCATTTTCGTATTTGGATAGGTCCATTCTACCACAAGATGCTATTTAGCTTTGTGTTACAACAAAAAAAAATTTTTTTGTCGGCCAGTGTAATGTTTAAAAAGTAAATTTTGCATCATATTTAACAGTAAAATCGAAACATGCTCCTGATTTTTACTTTTCTAGCAGAAAAAGTAATGCAATGTAAAAACTACTTGACTTTTTTGACAAATTGTAAAATAATATACAGTGTGCCCACGGATAGAGTTTGGAAGAGGAAAAACTTTTTTATTAGTAGGTATAGAAGAAAAAGTCATTTTTTATAAAAACGTCTGCTTGTGCTGAAACTACAAGTTCGAATGTCAGATTTTCGGTTACTATACAGGGTTCGTCAGAAACAACATTTTTAGTTTTTCGGATTTCGTTTAAAATAAATTTACCTAAAAACAAACAACTATTGTTGCTTTCTTACTTCGAATATGATTTTATATCTGACCAAGTAACGATGTGGTTGTAAGAAAACCATTTTTTATTTTTTATTTGCCTACTTTTGAAGTATTTTTATTATTACATGTCATATTTCTTCAATTCATTCAATCATAAATTATAAAACTCGTTCAAACACGGTACCACCGAGTTAGCGCATAGTTCAACTTGACATCTGAATTCCCGATAACAGTTCCTAACTTGCTGAATTGGGATATTTGCAATAACTACTCTTATTTTTTCTTTCAAGAGATCTAAGTTATTATTGAAATTGGTTTTATACACATGTGGCTTCAGATATCCCCATAAATGAAAGTCGATAATTGTAAGATCGGGACTCCTACGTGCCCACTGATTTGGACCATAGGTACCTTGGCTAAATTGGCTAAATTACCATTTGTTCGGGTTTGTTCGGGTTGTTGATAATTTAGCCAATCATCAACAAAAATTAAAAATTACAATTGAAAAAAAAATTTAAAAAACAAAAACTGTTGTTACTGATGAACCCTGTATAGTAATCGCAAATGTGATATTTGTAATTATAGTTTCAGCACAAGCAAAAGTTATTTAATAAATCAAGAAATTGAAAATCAGAATGGAAAAAAATCGTAAAAAGTAAAAATGTTGTTTTTGACGAACCCTATAATATAGTAATCGCAAATATAATATTCGAAATTGTAGTTTTAGCACAAGCAGACGTTTTTAGAAGAATGATTTTTTCTTCTATACCTACTAATAAAATAGGTTTTCCTCTTCCAAACTCTATCCGTGGACACACTGTACCCACCTTAAATTATTAAAAATTATATTTCTTAAACAATTATAAAGTATTTCGCCAAACAACTGGTATCACACCTAATTGCATAGCTTTAATAATTCCAATTAAAAAATAACAACTTCCAACTTACCTAACTGGATACATAAAATCAAGATTTTTAACTAGCACTTACCCAATAGACAAAGAGTTGGCATTGACAAGCACAAATATAAAGGAAGATAAAAATAAATACATTAAAAACATCATAACCATTCCGGACAAAAATGCACAGGTATCAATAATTAAAATTTTATAGGGTCGTTCGGTAATATTAATAATAATTAATTATCACAATAATGAAAACAATATTAATTATAAATAATTAATTATTTTAATATGAGTCTTTGATCTTAACATAGCTCAATAAATAGTTTCAATGCCTGTTTATATTATGCTGCCTCTTTTTTCCCCTTTTTTTTTGTAAAGTATCTATATATTTTGCAAAGAATTCATTAGATACTTATTGCATAAATGAAACATCTTCCTTGAATTTTAGTTACATGAAATTATAAAAGACAAATTAACAGAATCTTAAAAAATCCATTTTAATTTCAGTTTTGGTGCTAAAATTTACCGAAAATATATTTTTTGCAAATGTTCTTCGTGACATGCCCATTTTTTAAATTTTATAATAATTATATTAACTTTCAAAATGTCTTTATTCCAAACTAACTTTTACAGTTCATTACATGGAAAGTGACAACATAATATAGAAATAATAACCATTAAAAAAATAACAATAAAAAAAATGGAAGTTAATCCAATTTATTTCATTAATAAAATCAATTTAAAAAAAATAGTATAAATAATTTAATTTAGTAAATATCTCTTTAATTGTTTTTTAACAGTTGCCAATTTTTTAATTTTTGTGATATTTTTCGGAAGATTGTTATATTTTATTATTCCGTCATATAAAAGTGATTTTTTTCCGAAATTACTTTTTACTGGTATAGTTTGATAATTTATACAACGTCTGGTGTTATGATCATATAATGTCTTATTCTCCTGAAGTGTTATGTTTGATTTTTTTTCTTTTAAAATAATAGAGTGAATTAGAATACAAAGTTTTAATTTATAAATGTTTTGAACGTGTAAATACCCTTTCGGTCTATATAGATTAACAGTTGGTTCTAAATGTGGTAATTTGTGTATACATTTAATAACTTTATTTTGCAATTTTTGTAATGGTTTTAAGTTTGATAAACAAGCAGATCCCCATGCAGAAGCTAAGTATTGTAATTTTGAATATACTAATGAAAAATATATATATTTTTAAGTATTTCAAAGGAATGAAATATCTAGCTCTGTACAAAACAGATACCAAAGGATGTATCGAGTTGATAATATACTGGATATGGCATTTCCAATTTAAATTTTCGTCTAAAACTAATCCTAAAAATGTTGTCGTTTTCGAATATTGAATAGTTTTATAATTAATATTGAGACTGTATATGTATATACCCAAAAAATATGTTCCTAGGATTTTAATAGTATGAAACAAACATTTAGTTCGTCAAAAATAATTTATTCTATTAGCTATCAACAAACCTGTATTACTACAGTGATCGGAAGGCTGTATTTTTATGCAGTTGTCTATATTTTGGAAAGAATTTGTTAGATATTTATATGTCAACAGGCACAGAGCCTACTTGGTAGTTTTAGCTTCCTACTGGAATTTTTAAAGGAAAATATCACGCTATAATTGTTTATATTATTTTGATGTAAAATTTTCTAACCGAATCTCCCACGTTCTTGAATTGATAACCGGAAATATCTCCTCGATCATGATTTTTTTAAAAATTATTTCGAGTCGACGACGAGGGATAATGGAAGATTACTAATAAAAGGTTCACGTCCCTAAACCCTGTCATACCAGTGTCAGACGCGTTCAATGTTAGGTACCCGGAAGTTGATTCTAAAACAAAATTTTAATTCAAATCGGTTAACATTTTTTTGTTGTAAGGGAAATCAGTTACATTCCATTTTGCACAAGTATGTTTTTTATTGGAGTACGTTAATTATTCAATTGTTTTTTATTACCTACTTTCATATTAAACACAGCTGCACAAGAATATAAATTAGCTGCGTATGATTTAAACTAGTACTATTATCTAGCCAGACCGATGAAAGTATTCTGTGGTATGAACAGTCTACTACTAATCGTAATATCGATCAATCATAAATCAGAAGAAAATTATTACTATTATTCACACTAAGAGGAATCAATTTATATTTCTATTCTGACGCAATCTCTGACATTTTAAATTGCAAACTAAAAGTTCTATCATCACTTAAATAATTATATAATACTTGTTTTTAGATTTGTATGTCCTACATATTATATGAATTGGCAAAATGAATACCTATAAGGTTATAATGGATTAAAGGGGTTCAAGGAGCATGCAGAGTTTCTAGGCAACCCTGTATAAGCAAGTTTTTTTTTATTAATTACAGAAAACTTTCACAATTTTTACATAAAACTATAATAACTATCTTCCTGTTTTATCTTATACCAAACGTGACTAAAATAGTAATCCAAATCTTGATCGTAATGTTAATGCGTAATAATTGTCGAGAAAATTTTTTTAGATAAAATGAGGTGGAATAACAATCATTGTATCTGACGGTTCATTTCTATAGCCAAGACAAGAAATGAAGATTATCGATATTATTTGTTAAAAAAACTTGACCACAACACCTAGGAGAAAAAATTACGTAATTTTGTGTTATGCATAAAAATTCTTTCGTAGATTTAGAAACAACAAAAGGCTTGGTTTTACAGTAACCTGATGGTAATTCGATTATACAAGCTTAGGTTGCATATGCATAATATGTTAACACTTACAGAATATTTTAAAATGTTTAGTTCAATCCATTAATTGCATTTCAAAGATATCTTAATCCACTTTATATTATTATGTCCAAATTTTAAAAGGTTACTTGTTTATATTTAACTTAACCCCAAGGTCGTTCTTGAAGAAACCCAGGTTGTAAAGTCATCTAGTAATAAGCTAATAAATAAATTTCGTCAGTGAAATAAATCCACATTAAGGTGGGCGAGAGATAAATCGATCGAACTTCTATTGTGAGACAATAATGCTAAAAATATCAACCAATCAGTTTAATCATATAATAATGTGCCTACTAATACGACAGATCGAGGCCTTCTTTATGTTTGGGTATGTCAAGTCCACAACAGGTACCGTACTACGGTACTAGGCCTCGAAAGAAAATTTTGACATTAATCTTGAAAATTTAGATCGCTTTATTTTTTTTTTCGTTATTTCTTTTTCTTGCAAAAGAAAACATTGTAATCGCAAAAAACCTTTGATTTACTCCTGTCACCGTATTAATCATCGACTACACATACGATATAATGAACAATTGGGATACACATAAATCCGACTAAACTAAATGTTGACATCAAAAGAGTAGATAATCTTAAAAATGGTGCTGTTAAAATATATTGTGACAATAAAGAAGAAATAGAAAAATTAAAGTGTGAAGTTGTAAATAAAATTGGTAAAAATTATGCAGTAAATATGGAGGAAAGACAGTACCAAGAATAAAAATAATTGGAATAGAAGATCAAATGGACGAAGAAGAACTAAAGGAAAACATTGGTAATAGAAAAAAAATATTTTTTGTAAAAACCCCAAATTGAAATTATTGTCATTAAAAAAATGAAGACAAAGTATAATATGGCAATTTTAGAAGTTGATCCTTGAATTTTTATGCGATTATGGAACAAGGTATTCTTTTTATTGACTTTTCAATATGTCCAGTATTAATTTTATTAATTTACATTAATGTTTTAAGTATTTTTGATGGTCTAAATACTTTAAATTCTGAGATAAATATATTATTAAATTAGCTAAAAGTAAATAAATTAAAATTAAATATTTCAAAAACTAAACGTATGGTTATGGGTAATAATTTAAATTGTCAAAATATAAATGTTGTAATTGATAGTGAAAAATTGGAATTAGTAAACAGTTTTAAATATATAGGGATAATTATTAATTCAAAATTATAATTTTTAAATTATTTTGAAAGTATCATATCGAAGATTGCCGGAAAAGTAGGTTTTTTTTAAAAGAACCAGTTCTAATTTAAGTTTGTTTTCTAAAAAACGATATTTAATACTATTATATTACCACATTTTCTTTATTGTTCTTTCATTTACCAAATTACGAATTTTACAAAATAAGGCAATGCGGATTATTTTAAATTGTGACAAATATACAAAAACAAATTTTATGTTAAAAAATTTAGATTGGTTGAATGAAAGAAATTTATTTTTTTTAGGATGTATCTTTATACATAAAATTAAAAATAATTTATTGCATGGTTGTTTAAAAAAAGTTTGTTCTTTTAATTATGACCATCATAATTATAAAACAAAAACTAATCAAAATTTTATGTGGATAGAGTGTCTAAAACATTAGCTTATAAGTATATTTTTCATAAAGGTTTGATAGAATATAATAATTTGGAAAATTCTATTAAATCTCAAATATCATTAAAACTACATATTTAAAAAAACTTTAAAATTACATTTAATTAAAAAACAAAATGATACGTAATATTTGATACAAGTTGCAAAATGTTTAACTTTTCTGTCTGTTTTTGTTAAAAGAAGGTTGAATTGTAGCTTTTTGCTAAATAAAACATTTTACTACTACTACTACATATATATTCATTGAAACTTAACTTTTTTTCAAAAATTCCACCATTGGGCATATGAGTGACACTTGGCCCACTGGTGCTGATGATGATGCTTTCTAGCATCGAAACATAATTGACTATTAATATATTTGCGGAGACGACTTTGGGTTTAATTTTCCTTCATATCTCAACAGCTCCACTCTGAGGTAATGAACCAGTTCCGTAAAATTGAAACATCCTTTAGACTAGGACTAGACCATTGAGCCTAATGAATAAAAACGTAGCAATTGTTTTTTCTTATAAAATCGAAGTAATTTTTTGAAAGCCAATGAATAAAAACTAAAGTAATTGCTTTTGCGTCCAGCGATCGCTTAAAACTGCAGAAATTGCTTCTAGTCAATGCTTTTTCTTAAAAAATAGAAGCCATTGCTATCGTTTGCTTAAAATGTAATGAATAAATTAAGGAATCGCTTTTTCTAGTGTAGCGATCGCTTTCAACTTTTTAAGGTAGGTCGACCCCTGCATCATTTGCTTGGTATCAGTCAACTTTAGTTCTCCGCGGTATACACGTGCGTTGCTCTTAATTTGTGTCTTCAATTATGGCTGAATATATGAACGTCCGTTAAAGAAAAATCTACAGTGAACGTAAATATTGCAGATATGATGATTTCAGAAAGTTATATCGATTTGACTGCGAAAATGTTGAGTGGTTGGCAAATTATTTTTTGACTGATACTGGTAAAAGGCGAGGGGTCCACTGTCGCCTTTCTGCGGAAATTGTCGGGTCCGGGCTTTCAAAATTCTGTACGTGAAGAACTCGGTGTTCACCAAACTACTGTCTGTAAGACATGCACTTCTGTAATGGATGCAGTTTTGGAGAAGGCCAATATTTTTATTAAATTTCCTACAAGTGCTAAAGCTGTTGTGAAAGCTAAACGGTTGTGGTCAGACAGATTTATTTATGTTCCTTCAATTTGTGAAGAATATTAATTGCTTGTCTTTAACTTCCTCATCACTACTATCACTTTCCTCATTTTCACTAAAATCTGCCATATCACAAATTAAGTTTCCTATTTTCCACAAAAACGTAACAGATTACTATTGTACTAAGTAAGTAGACCAACGTTGTTGTATTTACGTCAACTCTTTTGCAAATTAGGCACCAAACTGGACATAAAATCTATAATCTGAACAAGTGGATAAGCCACGTCTGAACTTGTGTTGAATAAGCATTTGCTACAGAGGTGTAAGAAAAACAGCAATTGTTTTAAAATTTTATTCATATCCAGATCTAGCAATTGCTTTTACTTATAGCATTTGCTAGTCAAGCAATTGGTTTTACTAAAAAGTAATTGCTTCAAGTAATTGCTTAATTTTTATTCATTAGGCTCACTGCGTACGTCCTAAATCTCAATTTTAATTGCATTTTAACGTTTTATTAATCCGACCTTAAAAATATTAATATATCTAAGAGGAGCGAGGATGAAGTCTTCCGCACTTGGAAATACCATTAGACTGATAAAATGAAACGGAAAATAATATTAAGTTATTGTGTAAAATTGCACAAGGCCGTACAATTACTTGAAATATGTGGAACACCAGTAAAACGCTTTAAATAGCCTTTCATTTTATGTCTTTCTTACTTGACCGGACTTTGCACGGACTGGATTATGTTATTTTAGTTGAGTTATTAAAAATGTCCTCGTTATATAAGAAATAAATTATTTCTCATTTCTACTTGAAAGGAAATTTTGAATATAATTATTTAAAACCGTGTAATGCCGGTTTGTATTTTTACAGACATACCTCATAGGGAGTTTGTATAAGTGGCTGGTGCAACAAAGGAAAATAGCTCTTTTCTCATAAAATTTTCGACTTATTTATATACCGTGCAAGCAAAAATTATTTGCATCAAAGAGGGCATTGCATCTAAGGACGTAATGCTTAGCCGTAGAGCTTAATACCTGTTGGGTGTCAGTAACTACCTGAATTAACAATCAATCAGTTATTCCGTCATCTTTGACAGTCGTTACAAGTAATTTGATTCATCGCTAATTTTTCCAATTTCTTGAACAATTCACACAATGGGCTTTACGGAACAGTACAAAACATTCAAGAGACGTGTGAATTTATGCTTGGAGCATGGCGGTGGCCAATTTCAGCAATTTATGTAATTATTTTTCTTTTTCTTTCAGTATATTCTTACTTTGTTAATTTTGTAAAAAACAAAAATAAATTTGTTTTTGTCTGCTCATTTTATTACTCATTAGTTTGGCATATCATGTCATAATATGAATTTGACAAAATTTTAACCTAGATTTGGTTAGATATATCGTCCCTATATCATTGTGATCTAAACCAAGCCCTACGTTTTTTAATCCAAGCGCTCTTCAATGCAAATAATTTTTGCTCGCACGGTAGCGGGATAATAAAAGTAAGTGTATACGGCACGCCATTTAAAATAAAACGCTCTGTCAAGACATTATCAGAAACTACAGGAATTTTAATTAACATCATCTTTGTAGTGAAAGTTGTATTTAAAAAATTATAACTCGAGTATTAATCTTTAACCTTTCTGATGTAGCGACGGGTTTAAACAAAAAAATGGATCGCTAAATTGTGTTTAAAATGTCTACTGCAAGCTGCCGCCAGCCGTTGGGTTTTGAAAACATTAAATTTTCACGAATTATCAAAAATAAATTTAATTCACCAAGTAGGTATACAGTGTGTCCACGTAGAGAGTTTGGAAGAGGAAACATTTTTTTATGAGTAGGTATAGAAGAAAAAGTCATTCTTTATAGAAAACGTCTGCTTGTGCTAAAACTACAATTTCGAAAATCAGATGTGGGATTACCATACAGGGTTCGTCACAAATAACATTTTTATTTTGGATTCCTAAATTTATTACATGAATTTTGCTAGTGTTGAAACAACAATTTCAACCATTAGATTTGCGATTACTATACAGGGTTCGTTAGAAACAACAGTTTTTTTTTGGATTTATTTTTCAATTCCTTTTGATGATTGGCTAAATTATCACTTCGAGAACAAATGGATTGGAAGGTACCTATGGTCCAAATCAGTAGGAGTACCGATCTCACAATTATCGACTTTCAGTTATGGGGGTATCTGAAACCACATGTGTATAAAACCAATTTCAATAATAACTTAGATATCATTTTTTAAAAAATAAGAGTAGTATAACAAATATCCCAATACGGCAAGTTAGGAGCTGTTATCGGGAATTCAGATGTCGAGTTGAACTATGCGCTAACTCGGTGGTACCACGTTTGAATAAAAGTTTCATAATTTATGATTAAATGAATTAAGGAAATATGATAATAATATGATGATATACTTATATACAGGGTGATTCATTAAGGGTGGCGACCGGCCATATCTCGGAAACTACTAGGCATAGAAACTTGGAGAAAAAAAAATTATCATTAAAGCGGCCATGAGAAAATTCTGGAAACTACTTTTAAGTTCCTCATTTCGCCGCAAGGGGGCACAATTAAATTTTTTTTTTTAATTCTAAATTTTTCCGAAATTTTCCATATTAAGGTATAACTCTCATTACATCATCGAAAAGCTTAGACAATTCTGCATCATTTTGGTTTAAGACTCATTGGCGTACCGACCTTGATAAGAGTGGGGGAAGCTATTAAATATGTAAACATTAAAATCTTCTAAACGATTTATCCGATTTTACTAAATTTAAGCTTGTTTGGAAGGGAAAGGTAAGTATCTTCAATCGCCGTATCCAACAGTACACGATAGTGTTTAATAAAATTGCTAGAGGGCGCAATTTGTAGTAATAACGGTTTTTTCGATTTTATCCCGGAAATTCAAATCATACGGTATAACTATGACATCATAATCGAAAAGTAGATGAAATTTGCAAGAATAGATGTGAAGACCGCAGTTCGATATCTTTGTTCGTTTCAGAGTTATTGCCAAAACAATAATTTTTAATACAAATTGCGCCCTCTAGCAATTTTCTTAGAAATTATCTTGTACCATTGGATACGACAATTAAACCGACAACCTTTCTCTTCCAAACAAGCTTAAATTCAGTAAAATCGGTTAAGTCGTTTAGAAGTTACAGCGATTTTAATGTTTACACTTTCAATAGCTTCTCCCACTCTTATCAAGTGAAACTGTAAACATTAAAATCGCTGTAACTTCTAAACGACTTAACCGATTTTACTAAATTTAAGCTTGTTTGGAAGAGAAAGGTAAGTACCTTCAATTGTCGTATCGAATGGTACAAGGTAGTTTCTAATAAACTTGCTAGAGGGAGCAATTTGTATTAAAAATTATTGTTTTGGCAATAACTCTGAAACGAACAAAGATATCGAACTGCGGTCTTCACATATTTTCTTGCAAATTTCATCTACTTTTCGATTATAATGTCATAGTTATACCGTATGATTTGAATTTCCGGGATAAAATCGAAAAAACTGTTATTATTACAAATTGCGCCCTCTAGCAATTTTATTAAACACTATCGTGTACTATTGGAAACGGCGATCGAAGATACTTACCTTTCCCTTCCAAACAAGCCTAAATTTAGTAAAATCGGATAAGTCGTTTACAAGTTACAGCGATTTTAATGTTTGCACATTCAATAGCTTCCCCCACTCTTATCAAGGCCGGTACGCCAATGAGCCTTCAACCAAAATGACGCAGAAATGTCTAAGCTTTTCAATGATATAATCAGAGTTATACCTTAATATGGGAAATTTCGGAGAAATTTAGAATTAAAAAAAACAATTTAATTTTGCCCCCTAGCGGCGAAATGAGGAACTTTAAAGTAATTTCCAGAATTTTCTCATGACCACTTTAATCATAATTTTTTTTTCTCCAAGTTTCTATGCCTAGTAGTTTCCGAGATATGGCCGGTCGCCACCCTTAATGAATCACCCTGTATAATACTTCAAAAGTAGGCAAATAAAAATGGATTTCTTACAACAAAATCGTTACTAAGACAGATAGAAAATCATATTCGAAGTAAGAGAGCAACAATAGTTGTTAGTAGTTTTTAAACGAAATCCAAAAAACGAAAAATGTTGTTTATGACAATCCCTGTATAGTAATCGCAAATGTGATATTTGAAATTGTAGTTTCAGCACAAGCAAAATTTATTTAATATACCAAGAAATTGGAAAAAAATCCTCAAAAGTAAAAATGTTGTTTTTGACGAACCCTGTATAGTAATCGCAAATTTCATATTGGAAATTGTAGTTTCAGCACAAGCAGACGTTTTTATAAAGAATGACATTTTCTTCTATACCTTCTAATAAAAATGTTTTTCCTTTTCCAAACTCTATCCGTGGACACGCTGTATAACCTATCAGCTGTTGGATTATTTCTTCAATCAATCGGTCGAAATCAAAAACCTCTTAAGCGGTCTTTACATCTGTGAAGTTGTTTGTAAATTTATTTATTAACACACTTCAAGGGTAATTTTGGTACATGAGCTCTACTAAATTTAGCTGTGTTCTGTAAACCTAATGTAGTCCCCTTACTAGCACTTGATATTTTTTTCCTTAAATGTCATTTAAATTATTACATGAACAATGCAATTGTATGACTAAGCGAATTAATTAAATTTAAAAAATTTAGAAAGTTGAATCGTGTATCTTCCTGAAGACACAATGTACGTTAATTAACACCTAAAAAAGTAAAGATATGGATAAAAGTGATTAGATTAACGCTAAAATCATTTTTTACATCTGAAGAATATCCACACAAAGTTTTATTTAGCTTCAGATAATTAAAAAAAATTACCTAACGAATTAAATTTCACTATAAAATTGACAATTTATACCTATTATTTTAATTCTTAACAATCAACGAATTATGGAAATTGGGCATATAAGAATTTAATAATTTTTACTCAACAAACCAATTGCTTTAATATTAAAATTGTTTCAGGTATTGTTGTCCATCAATAATCGATTATTTAACATCTTTGTGCCTATTAATATTTTGAAATTATTCAGATAATTAGTTGGATAAATAGGCCGCATAAAATGGCTGTGCCTTTACATAATTTTAATATTATGGAAAATTTATTTGAGTAGTTTATACAGGGTGTTCCTTAATGACGTGCTAATATTTTAGGGTGTGATTCCTTAAGTCATTTTATGAAAAAAAGTTCATATAAACATAATATGTAGTAAACGGCTTAAATGTTTTGCTGGAGGGTGTTGAATTTTTTCTTTTTTAATGAGTTTTTTGTAATATCTCCAAAAGTACTTTAGATAATATTTTCAATTTTAGCATGTGCTAATAGGACATAAAACCACATGTTTTAGTTATAAAAATTGTTTTTTTGTCCCGCCAGTGGCCTCCCTGCAAACATGTCCTCTGATATTTTTAGAAAAAAAGTGGTACGCCACTGACATTTTTCCATGTGAATATTATTTCTGATTAGCCCGATCAATTCTACATAAAAATGGTCTCTTGCGTTTTTCTCCTCAGGCACACTGTTCTTAATTAATATAATTAAATGAAATTAGCTTCATTTTGCATTATTGACGATTAATTTTTGATCACATAAATCTAGTTATCCTGGAACGGTGACGTTCTTAAAAACATTATTAACGCCTTAACGGCAGTCTTATCTGCATTTCCTCCAAGAAGAACTACCTGTGTTACTTGAAGATGTACCATATGCGCTAAGAAATCAAATGTTTTACATGCATGATGGAGCTCCTGCTCATTTCAGTGTAATCGTTCGCGACCATTTAGATGCAGTTTATCCGAATCGTTGGATAGGTCGCGGAGGAGCTCAACAATGGCCAGCAAGATTCCCTGATCTCAACAGTTTGGATTTTTTCTTGTGGCTTGTGGGTCATCTTGTGTGTGTGTGCGTGTACGTAATTTTCAATGGCACTGGAAAACTTCCAACAGGCCAGCCGGTTGTTGGTCATCTTAAAACTCTAGTGTATAAAACTCCAATTAATACTTTAGAAAATTTAAGGGAGCGAATAATTTCCTTCTGTGAAACAAAACGGAATTCGCCTGGAATATTTGAACGAGTGCTCTATTCGATGCAAAGACGGGCGAAAGCATGCCTATTAAGTGAAGGTGGTTATTTCCAACAATTTTTATAAAACAAAATTTTGCATGACCAATGTTAATAATACTAAATAGTAGAGCTAATTAAATTTAATTATTTTAAGAACGATGTGCCTGAGGAGAAAAACTCAAGAGATCATTTTTATGTAGAATTGACGAGGATAATCAGAAATAATATCCACATGGAAAAATGTCAGTGATGTACCACTTTTTTTTCTAAAAAAGTCAGAGGACATGTTTGCAGGGACGCCACTGGTGGGACAAAAAAATAACTTTTCTAACTGAAACATGTGGTTTTATGTCCTATTAGCACATGTCAAAATTGAAAATATTATATAAAGTACTTTCGGAGATATTACAAAAAACGCATTAAAAAGAAAAAATTCAACACCCTGTAGCAAAAAATTTTCGGCGTTTACGACATATGTTTATATGAACTTTTCTTCATAAAATGACTTGAGGAATCACACCCTAAAATATTAGCACGTCATTAAGGAACACCCTGTATAGCTAAAGCTCCCCAGAGACATTTTACAGACTACAGAAGTGTCCGTCATGCCAACAAAAATCCCTATCTTGATATTTTTATATAACGGTAATATCTATTTCTCTTTGCCATACAAAATTAGCATTTACATTCTTTCGAAACATATAGGTTTAAAAGTTTTCTGGAATTTACCAATATATTAATTTAAATCACGTTAATTTGTTACCTTACAGGAAAAAGTTGTTTAATTTATGCATAGTAAAATAATTGACTAGATGGCATTGCTGTATTCATTAATATAGGTAACTGTAACAGTGCCATTAATTTTTCCCTACTTTTTATCTGCATATTATAACCTTTGAATATGTTGAAATATATAGTCCACATTTCTTAATGTTGTTTGGTAAATCGTATTTTTTATAAAAAGTTGTTGCTCTTTATCGCATTGTTTGTCTTAATTATTTAAATTAACTCCAGTTTAAACGTTTTTTATGGTTATTAAACACAAAACGAAAGTAAAACACACCAAAACTTGGACCATGTAGATATATTAAAGTTAAATGTTATTTCATTTATTGCACAATACGGTAGAAAAAAGTTTCGCTTCTAAATTAGACCTCGGGTCGAAAACGACACACATTTTATAATTTCAGAAATATTTTTCATTATTTTCCAGGCTTTGTTGTGCTCCGTATAAATTTTTAAAAATTGGATATTTTTTACTTTAAAATGCCTTTATTGCATACTAACTTTTACAGTTCATTATATGGAAAATGAAAAAATAATATGCAGTGTGACTAGTAAAGTTCGCATCATATGGGATTTTTTTTTATTAATAGCTTTATTCGAAATTTGACTTTGGCATCAAGTTCTGCTTCGATCGAGATAAAAATTAAGAAAAAAAATAGTAGTCACGCTGTCAAATTTAAATTTTCCACAAAAAATAATTTAAAAGTGGGGTTATTTCTGAAAGTATCGAAAAAGGTAATTAGAAAAGGTTTTTTTAAATGCAGTTTCTAGCCCATATGCAAAATTTCAGCTGCATAAGATAATTTTGATTTTTTACCCACCACTAAAATTTATTTTCCACTTAATGAACACTTTACTGATGACACTGTGTTCTTTTTTGTCTTAATATTAAGGTGTATTACTTTCAGACACAAACTACGTTTTCAAAAATACTTATTTTATGAAGTTACCTTATACAGGGTCAAAAAAAAATAAACTTTGCATCACATGCGACCCATTTTGATTTTGTAGAAAAACACGCATTTAATATGGCGCAACTTTAAAGAAAATGTATCTGAAATAAAGCATTGTCAAAACTAAAAAGTTTTATGTAGGTTGCGTTGAGTCTTATTTTGCAAAAGTGGTGCAATTTACAACATATGGGTAAAAAATCAAAATTATCTTATGCAGCTAAAATTTTGCATGTGGGCTAGAAACTGCATTTAAAAAACTTTTTTTAATTACTTTTTTCGATACTATTAGAAATATTTGTTTAACATTTGGATTATTTTTTGGAAATAATTAAAATTTCACAGATAATGCGAATCACGTGGCTACAATTTTTTTAAAGGGATAGAAATAAGACACTTTAAGTCTTCCTCCACTGGTGTATTAAAGTAATTCAGGGTTTAATAAGGGGTAAACTCTCTACATGTTTCGAATGCATAAGCGTTCATCATCAGGAGAATAGAATAAGTAATTTAGAAATATAATAGGTGCAAACAGTCCTAACGGAGCTATTTTTAACTATTTTTTGCTTAATTTTCATCTCGATCGAAGCAGAACTTGATGCCAAAGTCAAATTTCGAATAAAGTTATGAATAAGAAAAAATCCCATATGATGCGGAAATGATAACCATTAAAAAAGAAAGTTAATTTTAATTTAATTGATTAATAAAATCAATAAAAAAAATAGTATAAATTATTTAATTTATATTAATCAAGGATCTTTACGCAAGGGGGACATTTGGTTTACAATCTTTAAAGATAATCACATTACATTCACATTAACACACATATTTGATTAGACAAACATGTTTGCATGGTTTTTCTGCGTGAAGTTTAAGTATATAATAGTATAATTTGTGTAGTGTCCTCCCCTTGCTCCCCCCCCCCCTCGCCCCCCCCCCCCCACTTGGCTACGTGACTGTAAAATACGACCAGCATATTGTTCTTTGTAAAATTGTACAAAATAATTTCGAAAATATCTTGCACATTTTTTATTGGTCTTATTTAAGCCAATGTTTTTTTTTTAAATTTTATTAAGTTTAAGTTTTAGGAAGTTTAAAAATTTGATACGCCCCTGGTTATTATTACACGTGTTCAAACTCATATCTCGATCCAATTTTCGTTATTAGTAGGTACCTATTATAGTTTTTTATAATGAATTGTGCGTCTTAACAGCTAAAAATAATAAATTAATGATTTATAGGGACGACAAGTACCAGCAATAAGTAAAGAGTTTACTTTCTGAACGGATGTAGATCATGATATCATATGATTTTAAGAACTTATGTCGTAGTACACGTATGTACTTACTGTTTATTCCATGTTGCTGAAACTTGTTATTATTTGCTCGATAAAAACTTGAATAATTTGACAATGCAGTCATAATTAAAATTTAGTGAAAGAAGGTTTTTCATTATGTCATATTTATATCGATCATAAGTGTTGGACATAATACATGTGTCGTTAGTTGTAGATGAATTAGAAAGCTTGCACAAGGTGCATAAATCAGACACGAATGCGAACAAATTAAAAATGCATGATATCTTCTATTGCAAAATATAACATTCTATAACATTTTTTGCAACTGGTCCAACAATAAATCATTCGTTGTAATCGGATTTTTTAAACTATAATATGCTAGTTCTTTTCGAAATAGGTGTCATTTATTTATATCATCGCTATTAACAGAATGGCTACCACTTTCATTTTTTTTGTAGTTATCGAAATGTCATTTCATCTATTTTAATTTGCATAATGCCATAAAAGGAACATTGACATTTAAAAAGTTGGATAGAAATTGGTGCATCTAATATGTTATAAAACTTAAATGTTAATTGTATTAATAATAATTTATTAACATAATAAATTAGTACCTAATAAAATTCAATAACTACGTAATACTAATGAATTAATTAAAATATTAGAAAATGAACCGCAGGATAAGATATGATAGGTTCCACACATCAGTAAAACAAACCACAAGCACAAATCGAAACTGTTTAAATCCCAATCTTCAGAAATAATATGACTTTCACCGATGCATCTTCGTTTTTTTAAGTTTTATTAACTATTATACTTAATATTATAACATCTGTAATTTTCTCCGCTAGAGCGATTGTTTAGTAAATAGTAGATATCTACTTAATAGAATAATAGGTATGATTTCGATGTAATGTGGTTTAAAAAAAATAAAACAATTATTTTAAGGTATAAAACACATTGTTAAAGAAAAGCCATGTGTAAAGCAATAGAGAATACGATCCGATCCGAATCGACAATCCCTTAAATTTACCATGGAAGCAGAAAAACATTCCACTCTACCTTTTCTCGATATTCTCGTCAAGCGAAGTGCTGGAAAACATAAAAACTTCAGTGTACAGGGTTTTTCCGTATATTTTGGAGCACCACTGGAGCTTTTATTTAAAGACCTAAAAAAAACTTTAAATTACCAAAGTTGCATGATTTCTCCTGAACTGCCAGAATTTGTTATCGGACAAAACAAATGAACATCGTAAATTTGTTTAATAATGCTAATGTCAATTTTTTTAAATGGAACACCCTGTATATTAATTTTTTTTTAACTCCTCACTCTTTTCTGATTCCAAATATGTATATATGTTATATGTTTGTTTCATAAATTATTATCATTATTTATATTAATTATTGTTACTGAATAAGCATGTTTTCCTCATACCAATATAGATACCGATATAGATTTTCTAATCCGCAATATTTTGAAATGAAATTTTGCCTAAACGACTAAAGTAAACATATAACATATATACATATTTGGAATCAGAAAAGAGTGAGGAGTTAAAAAAAAAATTAATATACAGGGTGTTCCATTTAAAAAAATCGACATTGACATTATTAAACAAATTTATGATGTTCATTTGTTTTGTCCGATAACAAATTCTGGCAGTTCAGGAGAAATCATGCAACTTTGGTAATTTAAAGTTTTTTCTAGGTCTTCAAATAAAAGCTCCAGTGGTGCTCCAAAATATACGGAAAAACCCTGTACAGGAAACAGGAAACCCACTCACACGGGGCAATACCTTAATCACGGATCGAATCATTCAAACTCCATAAAAACAGGGCATAATTCAAACTCTGTATCACAGAGCATCTAACGTTTGCAACAATCCGGAAGACCTTAATATTGAAATTTCAAACATCAAAAAAGCTTTAAAACTAGAGACCCACCGAAGGTTCGGTTTCTGTTTCGGCTAGTTTCGGCCAAAAAATCTAGTTTCGGTGACAGTTTCGGTTTCGGCCGAAAACCGGCCGAAACTGTGTCGCGCACCATTCGGCTAACTTTGGGTGGGTTCGTAGGCAGTGTTGTCTATATAAATAATAGATTTTTCTCTGTCGACTTTTTTTTTAGTGGGAAGAGTTCAATCCGTTCCCAAGATCGATCTCGTCCTATACCGGGCGAGCAAAAATTATTTGCATCAAAGAGGGCCTTGCATCTAAAGACGTAATGCTTAGCCGTAGAGCTTAATACCTGTTGGGTGTCAGTAACTACCTGAATTAACAATCAATCAGTTATTCCGTCATCTTTGATAGTCGTTACAAGTAATTTGATTCATCGCTAATTTTTCCAATTTCTTGAACAATTCACACAATGGGCTTTGCGGAACAGCACAAAACATTCATAATTGAAGCGTATTTTCGAAACGGGGTTAGAGTAAATGGCGAGTGGCAATACAATCCGGGTTTGTGTATGGACGATTTTCACGAACATTTTTCTAACGTTGCTTTTATTGCTGGGGATTTTTATCATTGCCTAAAAAGAACCGTGGCTGTGTTTAGGGAAACAGGCTCTATACAACACAAAAAATCAGGAAGACCATCTAACAGAAGAACTTGTTGCAAACGTTCGTGAAATAATGCAAAATACGCCAACAAATTGTATAAGACGCCTGTCCCGAGCAGTGGAAAGATCTTATGGAACATGCAGGACTATTCTTAAGAAGCAGCTAAATTTATTTCCTTGTAAAGTGCAAGTATTCCAATAAATACAAGCCGCAGATTTTGAAAGACGCAGGAATTACTCTCAATCAATGGTTTACCCAAAATTTATTGGAAATAAATGATTTATTAGACCTGACATATTTTTCGGATGGAGCCTGGTTCCACCTAACATTTCTTTTTTTGGTAACATTTCTCCAGAGATGCTGGTCAACACTTTCGAAAATATAAAGAGACGTGTGAATTTATGCTTGGAGCATGGCGGTGGCCAATTTTAGCAATTTATGTAATTATTTTTCTTTCTGTATATTTTTTCTTTGTTAATTTTGTAAACAACAAAAATAAATTTGTATTTGTCTACTTATTTTATTACTCATTAGTTTGGCATATCGTGTCATAATATGAATTTGACAAAATTTTAACCTAGATTTGGTTAGATATATCGTCCCCATATCATTGTGATCTAAACCAAGCTCTACGTTTTTTAATCCAAGTCCTCTTTGATGCAAATAATTTTTGCTTGCACGGTATATGTATATTGTCAGAAACATTTCCAAATAACAATTTTAATTTTTGGGTTAAAATGGTTAAATTTAAAACGTTTATTATGTAATCTGTCACAGATTCTATTTTTGGATTCAAAAATCCATAAATTTACTTCTGCTGTTCACACCCAGAACACCATATTATTAAATAAGACGTAGGTCTACACAAATTAGATTTTCAATGATATTTTCTGCATTTGCATACAAGGAGGATAAAAAATGTGTATACCTTTTGGCATTTTCCTTTCTCCTACGTAAAATAAGCAATATTTTAACATTTCATTACATAACTCTATACAACAGCTGAATAGCATTGCATATTGTTTAGAGAGAAATAAGTTTTTTTGCACTTAGCTAAAAAACATTTTCGTCCCCTTAATCGCTTAAAAGTTCACAAAATGAAAATCAACTTGTAGGTATATTTAACAAAAAATTACCAATATCTAAGCAATAATATGAGCAGTGATTTGTTTTAAACAACAGTTAAATGACAGTTATGAACTATTTCCGGTGTACATATGTATGCGCATGTATAGAAGCGAAATCAATCGAAAGTTATTATAGCTTTATATGGCAACATAAATTATAGTACCATCGGGCACTCCTAATGTATTAAGACGTCATTGTTTCTGTGTCACTTAAGACAACTTAATCTACGTATAAAAAGATTTCCTTCAACAAAGCAAATCAATGTGTAATAATACATAATACAACAATAAGAAAAACAAAATTATAATACCAACAATAATAATACTCTTTTGTTTAAATGTTAGCCGCGCTTCCCACGTTATTGTTATCAAGAATAAATTTAAATTAAGAGCTTATATAATAATATGGCGTTAGTCAAGTTCACCGAATCAAAATGTTATGTGAGCAGATACAGTGACAGTCTGAAAGTACTCACCGTATACAATAAAAATAAATATAAAAAACAAAAATATCAAAAACATATTGAAATAAAAAAATAAATAATATAGGAGTTCCTCAAGGAAGTATACTAGGTCCAATATTATTTATTTTATACATCAAAGATATGCCTTTAGTTTTAAAGATGTGTAAGTTACAAATGTCTGCTGATGACACCTTAATTTACATTAATGTTTTAAATATTTTTGATGGTCTAAATACTCTAAATTCTAAGATAAATATATTATTAAATTGGCTAAAAGTAAATAAATTAAAATTAAATATTTCAAAAACTAAATGTACCTATGGTTATGGGTAATAATTTAAATTGTCAAAATATAAATGTTGTAATTGATGGTGGAAAACTGGAATTAGTAAACAGTTTTAAATATTTAGGGATAATCATTGATTCAAAATTAAATTTTTAAAATTATTTTGAAAGTATTATATCGAAGATTGCCGGAAAAGTAGGTTATTTTAAAAGAATTAGTTCTAATTAAAGGTTGTTTTCTAAAAAAAACTGTATTTAATACTATTATATTACCATATTTTCTTTATTGTTCTTCCATTTTATATTGTGCTAGTGAGGAAATATTTGATAAATTACAAATTTTACAAAATAAGGCAATGCGGATTATTTTAAATTGTGACAAATATACAAAAATTTAGATTGGTTGAATGTCAGAAATTTAATTTTTAATTTAGTATGTATCTTTATACATAAAATTAAAAATAATTTATTTTCTGATTGTTTAAAAAAATGTTGTTCTTTTAATTATGACCATCATAATTATAAAACAAGAACTAATCAAAATTTTTATGTGGATAGAGTGTCTAAAACATTAGCTTATAAATCTATTTTTATAAAGGTTTTTCTGATTGTTTAAAAAAATGTTGTTCTTTTAATTATGACCATCATAATTATAAAACAAGAACTAATCAAAATTTTTATGTGGATAGAGTGTCTAAAACATTAGCTTATAAATCTATTTTTTATAAAGGTTTGATAGAATATAATAATTTGGAAAATTCTATTAAATCTCAAAAATCATTAAAACTGTTTAAAAAAAACCCTTAAAATTACATTTAATTAAAAAATAAAATGATACGTAATACTTATTTGATACAATTTGCAAAATGTTTAACTTTTCTGTCTGCTTTCGTTAAAAAAAGGTTGCGTTTTAAAATTTAAAAATAAATCTATAAAAATGTGTTAAAAAATGTATTAAAAAATATTTAATTGTAGCTTTTTGCTAAGTAAAACATGTTACTACTACTAGGAATTAAGCATAAATTTGACCAATTTTCCAGTTTCCCGTAAATGGCCCCTTAATTTTAGGATACCCTGTATAATTTTTTTTATTTCGGTTACATTTGAAAAAAAAGCTGGGGACTGTTTCTCCCCATAAAAGAAGGGTAAATTTCATGAAGACACGAAAAAAGTATGCTAAACTAAAAATAAAAGCTGCCGTATTTTTTTAGCAAATAAAGACTTTCTAATACATATTTGAAATGTCATGCATAGGCGTAGTTAGGGGGGTACTTTGAGGTGCTAAGCACCCCCGAAATCTAAATTAGCACCCCCAAAAAAAATTTACAATATATAGGCTAATTTTAGAACTAACCTATTTTTATAATATACATTATATGTAATGAATTTTCCATTAATATTTCAAGCATTCGAATTCTGGTACAAATTCAAGTATATTTAGGTAGTTGCGGATTCTGTTCAAAATTTCCCTCCGTGTACCGTGTAGTTCACGCCCAGTTTACTTGTCAGAGCGGGTCTATGATCATAAAAATCTCGTAAAATACGAGAGTCGTAGTCATTCAAATTCGCAGAAACTTTTAGCCGGTATTTTGACTACTTTTTTTGTTTATTAAGGTTTAATATGGTTTTATTGAATTTAGTTATAGTTTAAAGTTAAATACACACGAAAAAACAATGAGTGCGTCGTCGGATATAAAATACACCGTGGAATTTTTGAAAAAATCTTTTAGCAAGTTACCGTTGGAGGAGAAAGTGATTGTCAAGAACATTGAAAGACGTAAACCTGCTATTAACATCACATTAAAATATTTACTAAAAATTATTGACCAAATTTGGGCGTGGTCTTAAAAAATTTTTCGCGCATTTCGCGGGCTTTTTGTGCACCCCCACGTTAACATGTCATGAGCCGCCACTGGACTTCAGCACACCCAGTGTTGACCGTCTAACTACGCCTATGTGTCATAGACAAAAAGATTGAAAAAGGCGGATCTATTTTGTTGTTTTTCGTTAAATAACGGTTAAACAACTATTATTATTTTTTTAAGTCTTGGTTCAAGTGACTTGCTATGTTATGGATCACGCCACATGTCATAGATACAGAATATAATAGATTAAGATTTTTTTAAATGGATTATGTTCGTAAATTTTAATCTAAAAAAAATAGATTAAAGGATAAGAAGTTTTTCATTTTAAGTTTTAGTGATAACTAATACTTCCGTTTCCCTTATCCGGAAATAATAACTCTAACATATTAACTATTAATCCACATAATGAGCCTAATGAATAAAAATGTAGCAATCGCTTTTCCTTATAAAATAGAAGTAATTTCTTGAAAGCCAATGAATAAAAACTAAAGTAATTGCTTTTGCGTCCAGCGATTGCTTAAAAGTGCAAGAATTGCTTCTAGTCAATGCTTTTTCTTAAAAAATAGAAGCAATTGCTATCGTTTGCTTAAAATATGATGAATAAATTAAGGAATTGCTTTTTCTAGTGTAGCGATTGCTTTCAACTTTTTAAGGTAGGTCGACCCCTGCATCATTTGTAGCAGTCAACTTTAGTTCTCCGCGTCATACACGTGCGTTGCTCTTAATTTGTGTCTACAACTATGGTTGAATACTATATGAACGTCCGTAAAAGAAAAAAATCTACAGTGTGTGTAAAAATTGCAGATATGATGATTTGAGAAAGTTAGATCGATTTGACTGCGAAAATGTTGAGTGGTTGGCAAATTATTTTTTGACTGATACTGGTAAAAGGCGAAGGGGTGCACGGTCGCCTTTAAATAAGATTAAAGTATTTCTGTGGAAATTGTCGGATCCTGGCTTTCAAATTCTGTAGGTGAAGAACTCGGTGTTCACCAAACTACTGTCTCTAAGACATACAC
Source organism: Polydrusus pterygomalis (assembly GCA_963969555.1). Classification (NCBI taxonomy): domain Eukaryota; kingdom Metazoa; phylum Arthropoda; class Insecta; order Coleoptera; family Curculionidae; genus Polydrusus; species Polydrusus pterygomalis. The sequence continues at coordinate 12,665,384 of OZ018379.1, forward strand.
TTCTGTAATGGATGCAGTTTTGGAGAAGGCCAATATTTTTATTAAATTTCCTACAATTGCTGAAGCTGTTGTGGAAGCTAAACGGTTGTGGCCAGAGAGATTTATTGATGTTCCTTCAATTTGTTAACAAATATCAATTGATTGTCATTAATTTCTTCATCACTACTATAACTTTCCTCATTTTCACTGAAATCTGCCATATCACAAATATAAGTTTCCTATTTTCCACAGAAACGTAACAGATTACTATTGTACTAAATAAATAGACCAACGTTGTTGTATTTACGTCAACTCTTTTGCAAATTAGGCACCAAACTGAACATGAAATCTATAATCTGAACAAGTGGATAAGCCACGTCTGTTGAATAAGCATTTGCTAGTTTGCTACAGAGGTGTAAGAAAAACAGCAATTGCTTCAAAATTTTATTCATATCCAGATCTAGCAATGGCTTTTACTTATAGCATTTGCTAGTCAAGCGATTGCTTTAACTAAAAAGTGATTGCTTAATTTTAATTCATTAACAAATTTGTGAAGTACATATTTTATTGTCATCGATGCTCCAAAATGCCTTATTTTGCTTTCTAATAAATAAATATTTTTTTAAAAGGAATAAATATCAAAAACTAATAAAATGCGAATTTTTTTGTAAACTATTTCTTCTGAAAATTAAAAGTACTTACCGTATTTGTTCGTATTCTTTGACCATAAATTTCTATAAGACATAGAAAGAGAAAGAAAAGGCTAAGCAGCTTCATTTTTGCTATCAGAAAATCATCTAGAGACTTTGAGTGGAGTCACGGAATGATTTCTTGTCAATCCGCATGCCTTTTATAGATGACGTACTGAAAATAATATTTGTTATTAATAGATTAGTTATTATTTATTTACCTACTAACAAAAAAGTTTTTCCTCTTCCAAACTCTATCCGTGGATACACTGTATATAAAAAGCCATGGTACTGCGTATATAAATTAATAAAATTGGAAATTTAAAATACTTGTCCTGGATAACAAAGCAGCGAAAATACTCAAGAAGATAATTTTCTAACCACTTGGAAATTACTTACTTATTATAGCTTCTATTCTATTAAATATTACTAACAGATTTTTCGATTACCCTTTCGTTTTCAAAATATACAGGGTGGTCCAACGAAAACTTAACACCTCGATTTCCCTGCTTTAAAAAAAAAATGTGGAAAATCGCTCGGACCCGTCGATTTTTATTTCGAGGAGGACATATTTTGCGTATATTGTCAATCTTGTTACTTCAAGCCCCTAGGAGGGAGAGGGGTTTAAGATCTAAATCTTAAATGGATACCCCTATTTTATATAATTTTTTTGGATTCTGCATAAAATTCTGATCATTTTTTAATAAAAGCATTATTAGTCTATACTTAACAGTTTCCGAGATATTGACTCTTGAAAAATTACATTTTTGAACTTTGACAGCGTCTAGATTTCTAACTGGACGTCTTAGAGCAAAACGGCTTACATGTGCCTATCTTCGATTTTTATTATCTTTCCAATAGTGTCAACTTACTATACTTACTATATTTCTTACATCCGTTATACCATTCAAAAGTGGAGGTATTTCTGAAAATATCGAAAAAAGTTGTTAGAAAAAGTTTTTTTTAATGCCGTTTCTAGCCTACATGCAAAATTTCAGCTGCATAAGATAATTTTGATTTCTTACCCATATTTTGTCGTTGTAAACTTGTTTTTGGTGCATCATTGTAATTAATTTTTTAGAAACTACACTTAAATAATAAAAGACTATTTTCACTTTTTTTATGACATAGCTTAATAACAAATTTTAATAAAGTGGTTTTAAATTAAATCGTTGAAAATAGATAAAATTGCGTTAAGTTAAACTAAAATGTATTTTCCACCTAATGAACAGTTTACTGATGACACTGTGTTCTCTCTTAATATTAAGGTGTATTACTTTCAGACACAAACTACGTTCTCAAAAATACTTATTTTATAAAGTTACCTTATACAGGGTCAAAAACAAATAAACTTTGCATCACATGCGACCAAATTTTAATAGCCCAATTTTGATTTTGTAGAAAAACACATATTTAATATGGCGCTACTTTAAAGAAACTGTATCTGAAATAAAGCATTGTCAAAACTAAGAAGTTTTATGTAGGTTGCATCGAGTCTTATTTTGCAAAGATGGTGCAATTTACAAAATATCGGTAAAAATCAAAATTATCTTATGCAGCTGAAATTTTGCATGTGAGCTAGAAACTGCATTAAAAAAAACTTTTTCAAATAACGATATTTTTAGGAATAACCCCACTTTTGAAATATTTTTTGGAAAAAAAATTAAAATTTGACAGATAGTGCGAATCACGTGACTACTATTTTTTTTTTTGCTTAATTTTCATCTCGATCGAAGCAGAACTTGATGCCAAAGTCAAATTTCGAATAAAGCTATATTAATAAAAAAAAAACGTCGAAAAACAGCATACCTAGGCCACGTAATGCGCAACGAGAGGTACCAATTCCTGCAACTGATAATTGAGGGGAAGATTGAGGGAAAGAGAGGAATCGGCAGGAAAAAGATATTATGGCTCCGCAACGTCAGGCAGTGGACAGGATTGACGACAATGCAAGAACTAATGCATGCCATACGTAATAGGGAGGAGTGGACAAATGTGATCGCAAACATCCATTAATGGACATGCAGCAGAAGAAGAAGAAGAAGAATAAAAAAAATCCCATATGATGCGGACTTTACTGGTCACACTGTATACAAAAATTACTAAACTTTATAATTTCTAAATAAGTAAACAAATATATCTTAAAATAAAATCGATGTGTTTAAATGGATTCCAGTAAATAGAACAATAGACTAGAGCTACTGAGTTTAGGCTTATTTGCAATCAAGCTTAACTGCAAAAAAATTGCTTTTCTTTCAACCTTAACCGCAAACAACAATTATTGTGTTATATCTTTTTTAGCGCAATTTTAAAATAGTTTAACCAAAATATCAACAATTTATTTCGGCATGCATTTTTCAACATTTTTTGTCTTATTCATTAGGCACCGTCTTGTACTAATTAATGTTTTCCTAATGACTTACCTACTTAGGTACATGCAAAACCGTTTATAATTATTTCATAATATGTGGAAGTGTTATCGGTTTATGTAATAATTGGTCAGTATATTTAGGTATAAAATTGGTATTTAATTAAAAAAAATTCAGTATCGGTAACCTAATTATATCTAATTATTATTGGCTAAGGAAGCAATGGTATAGCACCTACAGAAGTGACCCAAACACAACGGCGTCAGTATACCCCCATAAAACTAACGCGGCATAGCATATAGGCAGGCACGTACTTATAGATCCAGCCCCCCCCCCCCCCCCCCCTAGGCAGTAACAAAGTCAAAGTCCCTTTTTAAGTATTTTTCTCAGGGGCATCAACTGAGCTTGGGGCCCTAGGCGGCTTCCTTCTTTGTCTAGGCAGAAATTCGCCCCCTGGCATAGATAAAACAATTTGATTTATGCTTTTAAAATAATATTTTAATATAACATATAATCATAGGCGTAGTTAAGGGTGCTAAGCAATTAGGACCCCCAAAAAAAATTTACAATATATAGGCTAATTTTAGAACTAACCTATTTTTACAATATACATTATATGAAATGAATTTTTCATATTAATATTTCAAGCATTCGAATTCTGGTACAAATTCAAGTATATTTAGGTAGTTGCGGATTCTGTTCAAACTTTCTCTCCGTGTACCGTGTAGTTCACGCCCAGTTTACTTGTCAGAGCGGGTCTATGATCATAAAAATCTCGTAAAATACGAGAGCGGCATAATAGCTTGTGTATGTCATGTTCTGCAATTCTGCATTAATTTGATTATTTAAATTTAACCAGTCGTAGTCGTTCAAATTCGCGGAAATTTTTAGCCGGTATTTTGACTATTTTTTTTGTTTATTAGGGTTTAATATGGTTTTATTGAATTCAGTTAAAGTTTAAAGTTAAATAAACACGAAAAAACAATGAGTGCGTCGTCGGATATAAAATACACCGTGGAATTTTTGAAAAAATCTTTTAGCAAGTTACCATTGGAGGAGAAAGTAATTGTCAAGAACATTGAAAGCCCTAAACCTGCTATTAACATCACATTAAAATATTTACTAAAAATTATTGACCAAATTTGGGCGTGGTCTTAAAAAAATTTTCGCGGCGGGCTTTTTGTGCACCCCCACGTTAACATGTCACGAGCCGCCACTGGACTTCAGCACCCCCAGTGTTGACCGTCTAACTACGCCTATGTATATAATTATATAATATGATAATTGTAGTTAATCATAAAACAGATTTATTTATATAGTATATCATTTAACTATTTAAAAAACTTAGTTGTCCATCAATCATCAGAGGCTTTAAATAAATGGAAGTGTTACTGCGTAAGCTATTATTTGCGTTCCAAAAAAACGCATGATAACAGACCACTTGAAAACTGCGAAATATCAGAATTGTATATTTTTTATAATGGATTATAAACTATTTTCTTAGTATTTTTGGCTGATGGAGATTTTTTGAAATTGTGAAATTTTGCAGGTGAAAATCTTTTAACCACAATTTTTTTAAATCGCCATGCTTCTGATTCATAAGTTACCCCCGTGAATATGAGAGAAATTGCCTGGTAACAGTATCAACTTTTCCCATTAATTATGGTCAAATTAAATACCAACACCTCGATATAAAAGAATGCACAGTCAAACACGTTGTTGAAAATGAGTTATTTAGACAAAAAACGTGACGCGTGACCATTATTTATTATTACATGTAGAATAAACATAATACTCCTCGGTTTGCACTACTACTGAAATTAAGCAAATGCACCTATGCAAATGAACAATATTAAAATAACTAAATTGCTGGCTATACAGGGTGTCCGGGAAAATGTGGGAAATCTCCCGGATATGAAAAAACACATGAAAAGAATACTACAAGTTCATATAAACTTTTTTCGTAACGGCCTCCTCTTCGGAGATATGGGCTCCCAAAGAGCTCCCATGGAATTAAGTTTTTGACACATAATTATTAAACCAACAGGTATATTTCAATTTTTTTTCATAATATGATGTATACCAGGTAAGACCCTTCAAATTACTATCCCAGAAAGTGTTGCGAATTACTCACAGCTGCAGGGACGGACTAGCTGTGACACCAATGTGCTAATTTTTTACGCCCTGTATAATAAAAACTTTGGACAACGTTTTTTACATACCTTTAACTATTGACTAAAAATTAAGTACTTTCATTCATGTCGCTAATCCTAACCGTTTTCGGAAAAACGTAATTTTTAACATATTTACATTATGTATATTTAGCGTATTTCAATAAAAGGTACATCTTTGTTCCTATAAATTATAAATGTTCACTTTTAACTGCTTAATATTAATACATGATCGCAATAAAATTACGTTTTTCCGAAAACGGTTAGGATTAGCGACATGAATAAAGAGTACCTACTTAATTTTTAGTCAATAGTTAAACGTATGTAAAAAAGTTGTCCAAAGTTTTTATCATACAGGGCGTAAAAAAATGGGCACATTATAGTGTCACAGCTAGTCCGTCCCTGCAGCTGTGAGTAATTCGCAACACTTTCTGGGATAGTAATTTGAAGGGTCTTACCTGGTATACATGATATGGAAAAAAAATTGAAATATACAACCTGTTGGTTTAATAATTATGTGTCAAAATCTTAATTCCATGGGAGCTCTTTGAGAGCCCATATCTCCGAAGAAGAGGCCGATACGAAAGACGTTTATATGAACTTGTAGTATTTTTTTCACGTGTTTTTTTCATATCCGGGAGATTTCCCACATTTTCCCGGACACCCTGTATATATTGGTGATCTAGTCGATTTATAGAGAAGTCCCCAAAATTAAAGGTTTAATATATTGACAGGGTGGACCACTCTTAACATCACGATGCACACCTCTAGCATTTCAAACAGTGTATCTTATTAGACGTTAAGGTTTCGCTTTCATTTATGACTCAATAATTATAAATAAAAATCAATTATTGTTGGTCACTAAGTATGTATAAATTAGCTTGCTAGCAGGCTTTATGGAAAATTTAAGCTCAGCAGGTAACTCACAGTCCAAACGCATATTAAGCCACCGCCATAAGACCGTTACCACACTGTCATATAAACCCCATAAGAATGTTTTAGCAACAATTGCATAAAGCGCTTAAAATTTAAATTGGCTTTACAACTTAAAAATTTCCAAATTGCCAAAACCCCTTTTTAATCGCACATTAATAAATAAATAATTTATATTTATAGTATCTATAGTACCAACCGAGAAACAAAATTGCAAGCTGCAAGACATATTCCGCCTTTCAAAACTAACCTAAATCGAGTCCACCTATTATGTGTGTATGAATTACCAGTTTAAAGAGAAGCAAAAAAAAAACAACAACATGATTTCATTAAGTATCGACTTTTCATTTCTGAAATAACTATATTATATTGGGTTGTAATCCATTACGTGTTTTGAAATGGATGTATAAATATAGAGTGTTTTACGCCCACGATTAAATCGCCATGTCCTGATGGTGGGTACTTATATGTAATCTAGCAATTTTTTGCGCAAGCAACAATCTACACTCCCGGTAGCAAAGCTTGGATGAGCGTTTAAATGCCAAGGAACGAATCAGTTTTCAACAATAGGGAACTTGACAAAAATTTTAATTGGGGAAAAAATTCTATAAATCGTAAGTAGGTACATATTGTCATAAAACATATGGCAGCAAAAGAAAACAACATATTTCGTCCCAAAAGACCGCTAGAAAGATTTAAAAATGCCCCAAAATTAAAATTATTCCAAGCGGGTAAAAACGCGCTGCTAGTAGTCGTGACGTCAAGGGGTATCATTTGTCAAATTTGTGTGTGACATCCACGAAATAGGTTATAGGTTTTCAATAAATTTGACGATTTGTCAGATTTGACATCCACGCGTCAAGCGACACGACCTTAAAACAACAATCCAATAACAATAACACACGGCAATCCAAATGCAAATTGGGTCGCTCGGCACTTGTCAGGAGTGTCAGGACGGCGGATGACCAAAAGTCATACCCCCTGACGTCATCGGGCTTCGCGCGCTTTAGAGATCGTTTGAAATGCTTTCGACACGCCCGAAACTTTAAAGAATTTTTACCAAGTTATTTTTGATTTTTAAGGAGTAATAATTGGGGAATACTTTTTTCAGGCCTAACTAAATCATATTATTGAAAAAAAAAATTGAAAAGTTCCCTATTGAGTGATTGATATTCGCCTATCTGGATCTGGATCTAGAAGGTGTTAAGGGTAAGCTTAGCTGCACACAGCACTTAGGCCACAGCTGACCCATTGTGAAACTAAGATAAAGGGGATGCTTTCAGCTCGTTACCCAGAATAAGATTTAAAGTAGTTTACGTTTTTCTAGTGGCATTTTCTTTATATCGGCCAGGATAGGACATGCAGTTCTCTCCGATTCTGGATGAGAAAGCACATTATACAATCAATTCTAGTTATTTTTCATGAATTATGCCCTATACCTATCTTCAACCGTTTACGAAATATTAACACTTTAATGCTGGCATGCACCGATATGTTTTTGGGCTTAGCAACATTCTGAACTGAAAGTCACAGTCTTTAAGGCATTGACAATGACAATTTGCTATTTAAGTTGAGACGTAAGAAATGTCAGTGAATGTTAATCAAATTTGAATTTTGCTGGGGAGCACCATCTTGTTGAAACCATAAGGTTAAACTTGAATCGGGATCATTATCATCTGAAAATAGAGTGGCAAAGGCCGGAACCAAATCATTTCGAAGGAAATTTAGATATCTTTCTCCAAGGAGGTTCTCATTAAAGAACAATGGTCAGATTGCCCTCTTTTCAACAATGCCCGCCAAGACGTTAACCTTTTTATTATACTGGGTACTGGGTGTGATTTTCTATGAACCAATAAGAATTATCCTGTGTCCAGTATATGTAGTTTTGTTTTATAACCTGACCATTTAAAGCAAACGTAGATTTATCTTAAAACAGTCATTTACGTTACAAGACCGGAAAGTAGTGTTTTTCAGGAGACAAGCATTTCCAGTGCAAGCTGTAGGCGAGTCCTGGAAGTTTGGAGAGACCTGCAAAACACTAAATTTCGGTTGCGTGACGTACAATATTTTTTCGGCAACCGTGGGTACTTCCCGGACGCTTTTCCTTTGAGAAAGTAGCATTTCTCCGGCCTAGTCCGGGAAGTACGTACTTCCCGGACTAGACCGGGAAGAATCACATCAATATTAGCAATGGCTCGAATTTTAATATAATTATTAATATAAATAGGAACTAAAGTGTTTCTGTTAGTACCTATCTTCTGTTCGAATTTCAATATTTAATACAAATAAGAATTAAAATGTTCGAAATTTTGTTCTACACAGAAATATAATAAAGAAATGTGTCTCATTGATTTGTTATTCTACACGGTTGCCAAAAAAATAGTGTACGCAACACGTCCGAAAACAGTTTTTTCCGGACTTGTAACGTAAATTCCTATTTTTTAAGACCGACACTTCGATATATATTTAATTTTTTATTTTACTTTATATTATTTTTAAATGCGTCCTATGACTTCTCGTAACGGGCTTTTGATTTTACTGGCAATATATCGCTTTCCTTGCTGCTTCCAAAATTTCTTCGTAAATCTCATTTTCCGTGTCGGATAATTCAAAATCTGAATTCATTTTTTTAAATTTGCGCATTTGCGAAACAAGTTTGACATAAACAACAAATTAAAAATCAACGCACTGTCACTCGATAATACATCAAAATGTTGTTATCATATAGTAACGAAATCAAGGTATATTGTATTATTAAAGAGCGATTGGAAAAATAAAAAAACAGGGACCGGAAAATCTTTTGCCGGTTTTTCACGTCCATTTTCCGGTCTTGATCGATAAAACGTTATTTTCTGGATGAAAAATTGTCCAAAAAGTGTATATTTTCTGATCGGTCTTAAAAAAACAAATTATTTGGACAATTCGTGCGTGATATATGTTGTTAGCTCAATCATTTCACAAAATTGCTCTGGCCTATCAAGTTCATCCTCCAATAACCCTTGTATTGCTGGTTTGTAGGGATCAAACTTCTCTTTTTAAAACAAAATTTGATATGGTTTAGTGAGTAACGTAGTCATGCCCTGACAATCTTCCTGTAGTGATAATATGTTTAACTTTTCTCCTCGGGTATAGGTACCTACCTACCTACCATGGCGTTTTTGATACTATACATTTAGTTAAGTTCTTACACCTAATTGCTACCCTAAACACTGTCGATTGGGTTATAGGTGGGCAACTTGGGTATTTTCCATTGAATATATCACGGACTTCCCTAGGACGTATAATTTTATCTCTACAACCCAACATAATCAAAATTTCTATGCGTTCATCTTCATCGCGGCGCATTTGGGATGTGATATCAGCAGAGCAAAATTCAAATTTCAGTAACATTCACTGACATATTTTGACGTATCAAACTTAAATAGCAAATTGACATTGTCAATACCTTAAAGATTGTGACTTGAGTTCAGAACGTTGCTAAGTCGAGAAAGATATCAATAATGCATACCATTTTTAAAATAAGGTGGAATACTCAACGTTGTTCAATTTATTGCCAACCTATAACCTATTTCGCTTTGTTTTTTTAAGTTTATTGTTTTTTAAACTAACATTTAAATAAAATCAGTATCGTCGGCACATTACTTAGGTAATATCTGATATATTACAAAAATATCAATTTATTTCATTGCTAATTTTGAAAGAACAATGACATAATAATGTTAAAAAAATCTTACCCGATATTTTTCGCTATACAATTCTCCTAAAATAAGTTATGAAATTCCTTGATATTTATTAAATATGTCAATAATTATTACCTATAAAATATCAAGTCAATACTGATTTTATTTGAATTTTGTGTAAATGCTAGAAAACATAAATAAATCTACGCGAAATAGGTTATAGGTTGGCAAGCATGTTGATACTCCCACCTTAAAGGATCTTGGTGACAGCAAAAGGGCATAAACTCCTAATGTTTGGTTCCTTTTAATTGGTGGTATTTTACTGAAATCCATTTCAAAAAAAAGTTTGTTAACAATGTTGGGCCAGTTTTAGTTTCTGAACTGTTTGTTTTGCTTAAGTGCACCACATTTTTTATGATACTTATATAATTTTCATTTTTTTTCTAATGGACAAATTATTTATGTTTTGATTTGATACTTATTTTTTTTATTATATTAATTTACCTAATACATCTATTTTTGGATAAAAGTAAGAATTATTAAGGTTCTATTATCGCTGTTGCTATTTTTTACTCGACTTTTGCGTTCACAACTTTTACTCAAACTCAGGAAGGCCTAAACACATTACATTTATTTTAAGATATATTCGTTCCTATAAATTTTATTTTTAAGTCGATAGAAAACTTGGGAAGTTTAGACATACGTCCTATACGTATTTTTTTTAAATAACTTACCATTTCCTTTAACACCCCATGCAATTAAATCCACTAAGGGGGTAAATTCTGTCCAAAAAAATAAAATTACACAAAAAATAATCCAAATTTCAATTTACAACTCCAAAATAAATCCCTGCGTAAAAAAATAATTCACCCGCATCAAAGTACCAAGTTCGTCACTGGGTACCGCGAAACCCGAACGCTCGATATACCACGGTCGAATGTAATAAGTAATAAGATATAAGTTAGGCTGTGGTTATGTCTTTCGATTAAAAAAATCATAAAATCGACCAAAAACCAAAGTCGGTTTCCCTCTCACTTAAAAGTGGTACCATGAAAGTGATTTATTTGTGCTGTGTTTTTGGGAAGCGTCAGTTATAAAAGATGTATTTATATATTTGCAATATGAGTGGAAAAATAAAGTATTTCAAAAATAGTTGCAAGCGTTCGGCTGTCACCAGTAAAATTTAATTAAATAGGTATAAATTTGGTATCACTGAAAAGCAAAGGTTTCAAACGTTGTTTGTCTTGTAACAGGTTTTTAATTTAGGCATTTCTATGACACAATATAATTTTTAAAGTTTGCCTTTTTGGACCCAAATTATAGTATATTTTGAAAACGAAAGAGTGATTGGAAATTGTGGTAAGTACATGAGAAGGACAGTTTAAGGATACGTCTTTCAAAATTTTTAAATTGAAGTAAATCGTATATACAGGGTGTTCCTTAATGACGTGCTAATATTTTAGGGTGTATTTCCTCAAGTCATTTTATGAAGAAAAATTCATATAAACATATGTCCTAAACGGCTTAAATTTTTTGCTACAGGGTGTTGAATTTTCCTTTTTTTAATGCGTTTTTTGTAATATCTCCGAAAGTACTTTAGATAATATTTTTAATTTTGACATGTGCTAATAGGACATAAAACCACATGTTTTAATCATAAAAGTTATTTTTTTGTCCCATCAGTGGCGTCTCTGCAAGCATGTCCTCTGATATTTTTTAGAAAAAAAATGGTACACCACTGATATTTTTCCATGTGGATATTATTTCTGATTAGCCTCGTCAATTCTACATAAAAATGGTCTCTTGAGTTTTTCTCCTCAGGCACACCGTTCCTAATTAAAATAATTAAATTAAATTAGCTCTACTATTTATTAGATATTATTAACATTGATAATGTAAAATTTTGTTTTATAAAAATTGTTGGAAATGACCACCTTCACTTAATTGGCTTGCTTGTCTTTGCTATGAATAGCGCACTCGTTCAAATATTCCAGGCGAATTCCGTATTGTTTCACAGAAGGCAATTATTCGCTCCCTTAAATTTTCTAAAGTGTTAATGGGCGTATTATACACTAGAGTTTTAAGATGACCCACAAGAAAAAAATCCAAACTATTGAGATCAGGGGATCTTGCTGGCCATTGTTGAGCTCCTCCGCGACCTATCCAACGATTCGGATAAACTGCATCTAATTCATCTAAATGGTCGCGAACGATTACACTGAAATGAGCAGGAGCTTCATCATCCATGTACCACATTTGATTCCTTAGCGCATATGGTACATCTTCAAGTAACACAGGTAGTTCTCCTTGGAGGAAATGCAGATAAGACTGCCGTTAAGGCGTTAATTATGTTTTTAAGAACGTCACCGTTCCTGGATAACTATAGATTTATGTGATCAAAAATTATTCGTCAATACTCCAAAATGAAGTTAATTTAATTTAATTAAGTATTTTAATTAAGAACAGTGTGCCTGAGGAGAAAAACGCAAAAGACCATTTTTATGTAGAATTGATCAGGCTAATCAGAAATAATATCCGCATGAAAAAATGTCGGTGGCGTACCACTTTTTTTCTAAAAAATATCAGAGGACATGTTTGCAGGGACGCCACTGGTGGGGCAAAAAAATAACTTTTATAACTAAAACATGTGGTTTTATGTCCTATTAGCACATGCCAAAATTGAAAACGTTATCTAAAGTACTTTCGAAGATATTACAAAGAACTCAATAAAAAAGAAAAAATTCAACACCCTGTAGCAAAAAATTTAGGCCGTTTACGACATATGTTTACATGAACTTTTCTTCATAAAATGACTTGGGAAATCATACCCTAAAATATTAGCACGTCATTAAGGAACACCCTGTATGTGTGGTTCCGGGGAAATTCGGTGACAGCGGAGCGGAAATTAGGGTTCTTTAACAGGCAGTGATGATTTTTTAATTAAAGAACTCTTTAGAAAAGCGGCTTGCACGTTTCGATCCAAAGCTAGGTGTATACTGGCACAAAAAAAGTATCGACCGTAAGAGTAATAAAAAGTATAAATTTGACTTTTGCTAATTTTATTCAAAAGCACTGTTTGAATAAAAATAAACTTTCATGGTACCGCTCTCGGGTAGCCTTTCTCCTTGGTGGCGTAGCCCCATGGTGGGGGCTCTAAGTGGCCGCCACCAACTGTCGCCTTCACTTCTTGCACGCGGACACCGCTGCGGTGCATAGAGAATCAAAGAATTGCCTTGAGTGCAATCAGAGATTGAGATTAGGTATGATTTAATTATTGGGTATAAGGCACAATGTTTATTAAATTGAGTATATAATTGGGACTCGCAAATTTATAGGCCATGGAAGTGTTATGACAGAGCTTTGATGGGAAAGGCTAAATAAACTCTTAATGCGAATGGCTAATTCGCGGTCCGTATTATAATTCTATTCCCTTGCCTATATGGGAGGCGTTTTTTTTTAATAATTTTTTTTATTGCGACGTGAAATGAGTTTTTCTTCCCCCACTCAAAATTTTATCAATTTCCGTCATTTAAATTAGTTATTTACATTACTAGATGCGAAAGTTAATTTTTTGGTGTGAGGAGGTTTTTGAATTGCCGAGGCAAAGCCGAGGTGATTTAATACCTCCGACCACCAAAACAGGCTTTCGCATCGTGTAATGTATTACATTTTTTCTACTACTGTTCTCTGATCTCTGATCAATATATTATTAAGTAATAAACTTTGATTTTATTCCAATTAAAATGATAAAATACGTTTTTTTTTCCACCTGTAAAATAATCCATGACAACTAGTTATTTGAGTATTGTTGACAACTAGTTATTTGAGTATTGTCAGAGTCTGTCAGTTCGATTTTTTTGTCCTGGCACCGAAAGTATTAATTTCGTAGCTAGCAACCTACTTTCGTAGCTAGCAACGGATAATATTCAGGTAACTGTAACATTTACTTTCGTTTTCTTTCGTGTTGCTAGGGCCCGAAAGTTAATTTATTTATACAGTAGTAGAAAATAGTTATTTACATTACTAGATGCGAAAGTTAATTTTTTGGTGTGAGGAGGTTTTTGAATTGCCGAGGCAAAGCCGAGGTGATTTAATACCTCCGACCACCAAAAAAGGCTTTCGCATCGTGTAATGTATTATATTTTTTCTACTACTCTTCTCTGATCAATATATTATCAAGTAATAAACTTTGATTTTATTCAAATTAAATTGATAAAATAAGCTTTTTTTCCACCTGTAAAATAATCCATGACAACTAGTTATTTGAGTATTGTTGACAACTAGTTATTTGAGTACTGTCAGAGTCTGTTAGTTCGATTTTTTTGTCCTGGCACCGAAAGTATTACTTTCGTAGCTAGCAACCTACTTTCGTAGCTAGCAACGGATAATATTCAGGTACCTACCTAACTGTAACATTTACTTTCGTTTTCTTTCGTGTTGCTAGGGCCCGAAAGTTAATTTATTTATACAGTAGTAGAAAAAATATTTTTTTTATAATTTTATACAAAGTCTTATAGACTTTTAAAATCTTCTTTTTACGATTTTCATTTTACTCAATCTTGGACTTTTCTTTAATAAATTGTTTTTCTACAATTACTTTTCCACAATCTACCATTTTCCCTTCTGCTAAGGCCATCACCAAAGCTTTTTCTGTCCCCTGATACTGAAAATGTCTACGATCGAAACATGCAGAGACCTTTAAAAAAATAAATTTTATTCTAATAAAATTGTGGAGGAAGACTTATTGTTTTCTTGTTGTTAGGCAAGTTAAAGATGGATGATGGATATCCTAGGATTTTATTTAAAAAATCTTTCTCATCTTCACTCAAGTTCACGTTTTTATTTTAAAATGAAATAACAGCACCTTAGCTTGAACGAGCAAGACACAAAAAAGTCAAGAAATAAAATATATTTTTTTGCAATAACAATAAGTTCTAATATGTAGTTGTTTTTGTTAATTTACGTGTGGAGTGCGAAGTTCCTGCACCGTTCGTCCCTATTACGGGGAGGGGGGGGGGGGGGGGGGGTGTTTAACCCCCCCTTTTGGGACGGTCCTGATGATCACTGTGTTATTAGAAAAAGGCTCATCTTTGTCAGAAATTTAGAAATATTTTTGGGTAGAAACTATTTGTGATTTGTGTAATGTTGCCAACCCTATGATACCTAACTTTTATTTATTTGTTCTGGAATTGTCACATAAAAAATTACACAGGCCTGCATGAAATTTGTGATGACGTGATTTTTGTTTGTTAAGCTTAGTTTTTATATAGAAATAACTAATTAAAATACAATTGGTCTCTATCACCCACAGATTTTTTTTTGCAAAAAAAAGAAAAAATATAAAAAAAACTTATGATAGGCGTTTTAATACATTTTAAAATGAATGTAGTACTTCAAATTCTAAATGATTGATGAATAAAAAATGATTTTCTGTGGTGCTACACACCTTCTGACTGGAGACTTTTTATCGACTTCAAAAAGGAACTTTAAAGCTGTTCTTTTACATAATGACAATGTTTTTGCTTCTGTTACGGTCGGCCATACAGTTAAGTTAAAGGAAAACTATAAAAATTTAGAGGAATTACTTTTAAGAATACAATATGAAAATCGCAAATGGGAAGTGTGTGAAGATCTAAACATTTTAAGTCTTCTCTTAGGTCAGCAGTCTGGATTTACTAAATTTCCATGTTTCCTGTGCGAGTGGTCTAGCTAGCGAGAACAGCATTGGATAAAAAGAGACTGGTCACAAAGAGAGACTTTACACCTGGCAACAAAAATGTAATTCGCGAAAATCTTATTGACCCTCAAAAAGTTTTACTTCCACCACTTCACATAAAACTTGGACGTATGAAACAATTTGTTAAGGCATTAAACAAAGAAGGATATTGTTTTAAATATTTGTGTAAAACATTTCCGGCTCTGTCAGAGGCAAAATTTAAGGAGGGAATCTTTGTAGGGCCGCAGATTAGCAGCTTGATGAAAGATACAGAATTTGAAAAGATAATGGAAGATAAGGAAAAACATGCATGAAATGCTTTTAAAGAAGTTGAACATAAATTACTACTATGTTGAGATCCTTGAAAATATGCTAGAAAATTTCAGGAATTTCAGAATATGAGCATAAAAATTCACTTTTTACATTCCCATTTGGACTAATTCCCGGAAAATCTTGGGGACCTGGGTGAAGAGCAAGGTGAAAGATTTCATCACTATATTAAAGAGATGGAAAAAAGATAACAGGGGCGCTGGGACACAAAAATGATGGCCGATTTCTGTTGGAACAGAAAAACAGCTAAAAGAAGCTTTTCTGAAAAAAGAAAACATTTTTTGAAGAAGCGTAACGAATAAATAACCATTTATAATAGTTTATATGTGTATATTTTGTAAATTTTTGTATTTTTTTCCTTAATATATTAAAAAACTAGCTAATAAATGAAATAAATCGTGTTTTTTCTATATTTTTGGATTTTACCGGTTTGAAAAATAACCTTACGTGATATAAAAAAACTGAAAGCAGATTTGAAATCAGCGCTACCCAATTACTAGAAAACAGTTAAAATTTTTAAATCAACTTTCAAAGTGTTAAAAAATGCAGGCCTGTGTTATTTAAACACTGTCTAATATTTTAAGTAGATTATGATTAAAATAATAGTGTTATTTTCAATAATAATTTTATATAAAAATAAATAATAATATAACATGACAGAATACGAAAAGAATGCAAATTGGTAGTTGATAAAGATAAGAATGCCTAACTAAAACCAAGAAAATAATACTTTATCAAAAAAAAAATTACTAGGTAGACTAATAATTGGGTAAATACTTGAAAAAATCTATACAGTGATTGATTTAATTAAAGGAAAATACCAAGGAAACGTAGTATCAGAAACTACACCATCAAAAGGGATTAAAAAAGTCAAATCTTAAAATGATAACGTCTATCTGAGACCTAGGAAATATCCTTATTTATATAAAAGGTAAGTTCTAAGGGTGTTCGTTAGTCGTAAAAAGAGTATAGGCGAAATTACATAAATCATTGCACAATGTCGACTTATCCAATATTATTTTGTGTCGTTTTCGCAGTTTACTGTAGTTTGGGTGTTGAAGGGCATGGGTTTATGCTTGAACCCATAAATCGCGCGTCACTTTGGAGAATAGACTGGACTCAACCGGCAAATTATAATGATAATGAGTATTTCTGTGGAGGCACCCGAGTAAGTACACATTTTTTGGTCAAATGAAGTGAAGTACGATAAAATTTAATACCCACTTTGGTATACTGCCACTGTCAGAAAATAAGTCCCTTTGGGTCTACGTCTAGACTTACAAACATATTGTATTATATACCTCCAAATTAAACAGAAAATGCTCTAAAGATTTATTTATTTATTACAGTAGACTCCCGATTATCCGATATTCATTAACTATAGGAAAAGTAACTATTCTATCTATGTACTTTTATAGATGTAGGTACATACATACAGAATGAATTCTAATACTTATGTATGTACATTAGTATGTATTCATATGGTAGGTAATTGATAATTGTTTTAATTTTAAAATCTGTCGATTTTGGCCGCAACAACAAAACCAACAAAACATTTCTTAGAAATTTCGGATAATGCGGAGGAATAGCAAGAATAATTTCGGATAATCCGGTTCATGGGTCGTTTCGGATAATGCGGAGTTCACATAATCGGGAGTCTACTGTAGATTATAAGCCCACAATCTGTCGTCCTAAAATTCTCAGCGACTGCCGCGTTAACCAATCGTAAACAAAACTTTAATTTTCAGGTGCAATACGTAACAAACGAAGGTAAATGTGGTCCGTGTGGAGATGATTGGAGGGACCCTGTGCCGAGGAGTAATGAGAACGGTGGCACCTTTGGAAACGGAGTTATAGTGGCTAATTACACAGCTGGTCAGGTTATCGAAGTTACAACTCTAATAACAGCTAATCACGTTGGAAGCCTCTACTTTCAGTAAGTCAATAGAATACACAATAGAAAAACTATTCAAAAGTGTAACCATGTTGCCATAAAAATTTATGAAAAAAAGAATACATAGCTTAAGTATTTGTTGTTTCAATAATAAGAACCAAAACTCAAAATATTCAACAAAATGGTTTTTAGCTTGTGTGAGCTTCAAGATCCATCTCAGCCAGAAACAGAAGAATGTTTTATACCACTAAGATTGGAGGATGGAACCCTACAACATCGAGTATTGCCTCAAGACATGAGTATTTCCACAAAAGTTCAGTTACCCCATGATTTTACTTGTGATAGATGTGTTTTAAGGTGGCATTATAGAACAGGTCAGTCAAAGGGGTACAGCAAACAGTTTAAACATAGTGGAACAAAAATTAAATAAAAATTAAAGAATTTTTTTTTTTAAATTAACAAATAACTAATGGTTGACAAATAATTTTTTAGCTAATTCCTGGGGCCTTTGCAATGATGGAACTCAGAATGCCGGTTGTGGAGACCAAGAAATATTCCGTTCATGCGCTGATATAAAAATAAGTCCCAGCAATGTTCCCGATGTGCCTCCTAGTCCCGTTGAGCCTCCTACGCCTGGAGATGACATTCCTCCCAACCATCCTCCAAACAACTGTGATCAAGTTCCAATTGTGCCTATAGTACCAGCTGATCCTTTGGAGTTATTAAAAAAATATACCAAAAAACAATAAAAGTTTAGGATCATTCCAATATCAGAAGAGCTAAAAAAAAACCCAATGAGATTTTAATATAATATGTTCATTTATTACAAAAATCGAATCCAAAATTTTTAATTTTTGTTGCTTTGTTATACATTTAGGTAAATTAATAAACAGCATACAACTATTATTAACCAGTATATTATATCAAAATTCGGAAGCCATGTTTCTGACCAACCTCTAGGAATTTAATTAACACTGACTACCTATAAAACATAATTCCAATATACTTTTCTTAGGTATTTATATCTGCTTATAATACTAAACAATCCACAATACAAATTTCTAGTCAGCTAATTATTCACTTTGAGAAACTAAATAATTATTTTTTTCAGTCAGTAATTTATAATCATTTCTATATTTAAATAAAGAAGTTGTAACAACATGTACTAAAAACTGCTTATTTATTATGTTTACAAAAGTAGCTATGTACTTAAAATTATTACTGTTATCACCTTACACCTAGTTATCTTGCACTAAGTAGTCGTTATTAGGATTAAAAGAAGGAAAGAAGGTAGCATTTAAAAAAGATTACCAACTATATAATATAAAATAAACATTTTAAATCAAAATAGCTTTATAAGACAATAGCATTTTAAAAAGTTACATACAAAACCTATTAGCCAACGATGCTAGTAGCACCTCTTAACGCCAAAAATCCAGCTGTAATATCCATAGGCAAATCGATGAGTGTAGCATATTCTTCCTTGTTGGCATATCGTAACCTACTTTGAGGATCTGTATAGGGAGCTGGTAATCCAGATAGGTCAGAAAACTTTTCTGGGGGCTTAAATGACGGTGGTGCATTAATATTACAGTAATGCACTACGTTTTCTGGCCAAGGCAAAGCTTTTTCCGAAGTAATTATTTGTTTTAATCCCTTCCAAGTGCGTTTCTTATTGGTCTGCCGTGATAGAAACCAAGAGGTAGATTTAAATATTGGTTTCTGATCCAAACTTAGAAATTCTGTGGTCATTATAAGTAACAATGTTCAAAATAACTTCTTATTTGTAGACTTGTAGTAAAAGTAAAAACCATCTAAGAAACATAACCTTAAACGAGTTTAATATTTGGAGGTTGGAGGTTGATAATCAACATCAACCCGACTACGGATTTTTACACTGAAATCGGCGAAAACACAGTGACATTATAAACTATAGTAAGGATAAGTCATGCATCCTGATAAAAATTCGAACTTGCAAAGTTTTTTCTCCCCATGTAAACCAAGTCATAAGAGTAAGGAGGAAGCAAAAGTAATAATAAGAATGATGCTAATCCAAGCCGTTCTGTAACATAAAAAAAGAATTCGTCAAAATCGAAAAAGATAATTCCTGACAGATCCAGTTCAGTACTATAAGCTACGGCCATCGATCGTGTCGTTATTGCTCTGTTTGTCGTCCTGTTTTTCTTCTGTGATATTTGTAAGCTTCTTGCAAACAAATTTTCTAACCCCAAAAAATGTATCAAAAGAAAACATATATTTTTAGTCAAATTAATTTTTAAATGCTTATAAGCCCTGAAATAAGGTAACACCATGTCGGGAATACCCCACAAAATACTAGATGGTTCAAAAGGAATGGTCGTAGATACGAGCTGTATAGTTCCTCTCCCAACGTCCCAACTCTTAAACCGCTATGGGGTGCAACATGATCCCCATTGCTTGGATAATATAACTAAGAATAGCCGTGATAATGCAGATTACTGGCACAAATTTACAGTAAGGATTTTTTTATGTCTGTAGTATTACATTGATATACAGTGGTAAGCATAGCTGAGGATGGCTGAAGGCTTTCATAGCTTTACACACAGCCATAAACTCTTAAAGCGCCCTCACTCGACTTTTTTCCACCTGTTATTTATTAGGATCACTACTAACCAATTTTTCACAAAATAAAAGTATAATAATGTCATGTACATGTTCCCCACATTTTTTGACCATTACTTAAATAAGGCAATTTTTATTTTGTATTTATATTTATAACGGCATTTAACCACTTTTTAGGTGAGTAATGAATCATTATTATCAGAATACCCAAAAAATTTTGTTCTAAAAGTTATAACCGACTTTGTATATCCTTGTGACCTGCTGCCTGTGCATGCGAGTCAAAAGGCAACAAAAACCTTTTTTCTTGCCCGAAATTGTTTGCAAGCAGTTTTGAAGTTATGTAAAGCTGGACTTGTTGTGCCTAATCCTAATAAACCCGAGTCACCAGTAAGTACCTAATATTAATCACATTATGTATTTTTTTATGAATTTCAAATTGTATTCAAAATACAATGTTATTTGTGTCAAATTTTAGGGGTTTTATGCAACTGAACTTCATATTAAATAAAAAAATTAGGGAAATCTAGTCACTACTTGAAATAATAGGATCTGCCCTAAAATATTATATTATATATATTGATTTATCTTTTAAATTTCAGTTCACAGTTACTATTATAAAAGATGTATTAAAACTAAACCAAATTCCCCTTGTAAATGTGGAGGAAAATATCTTAAACGTATTATCGAAGAGATATAACAGTAATGTACTGAATCTGTCCAGGTTTCATGAGGATCAAGGTAACTATGCATACTCATATTTACTAAAAGTTTGATATACTTACTTATAAAGAGAACAATCACACTATAAAGGAATAATATGCCTCAAATATAGGATTTTTTCCCATGTTATAGATTATAGATGGTACTTAATGTTGCCACAAAAAACCTCACTTTTTTTTTATAGTTCATTATGCGCCGCTTTCTAATTAAAGTGAAGTTGTCAACTACCTACGTGACTAAACATATTTTAAATTTTATAATACCTGCTTAAAGTGTTCTTAATTTCTTCCCATGTTGTAGATCTAAAGGAATTTTGCTCCCTCTCTCAAACAAAACTCTTGTTGTATGTTTTAAGCCTATCAGAGAAACTAGAGGATGAACTTATAATGGGAATATCTAACAAGGTAGCAAAGGTTATACTTAGTCACAATGATATCAAACATTTGCCCAACTTTGAATCTCTTCGAAATCGGAGTTTTAATTCAATAGATCTTAGCCATAATAAGGTAAGCAACGTTCAAAACGGCACGAAACTTGTAAGCTGGTATACAGGTAATTTATTTTGATTTTGATCGAAGCAAGCGGCGCCCATGTAGACATAAAATAAGTAGGGATGAGGGCACCATAGCCATTAGATTAAGGCATTTCTATTGCCAAAAATAAAGAAAATGACCTGTTTATGGGGAAAGTTAATAAATTCTAATATATTCGCCATATAATTTTAACATTTTTAGATTCAAAATATAGAAAATATTGTACCACTGAAAGATTTTCCAGATTTGGTAGCTCTTGAGTTAGATGGTAATCCCCTATGTTGTCGTTTTGACAGTGGTATTACATATTTTTTATATTTAAAAAGTATTTGTAGGAACCTGACTACATTGGTAAGTAATTTTTGAGCAAAGTGGTAATTCGTAAATTCTTTTGGTGTAATTTTATTTTTAGGATAAACGAAGGCTCTTTGAGGACGGTTTTTACAAAAAGCACAGGACATTTTTATGTGATACAAACGGATTTAATTTTGCTAACCAGTTTTTAGAACAGTATTTTACTTATTATGACTTAAATCGTCCCAATATTGAATCATTTTATAGTGAAAATGCTATGTTTTCTTTGACATACCGAGATCTCCCAAATGAGAATTATCTTTATAAGGAAAACAGGCAGTAAGTAAAATTTTAAATAATTCTATTCTATACAGCGTGTCCAGAGAAGTTCTAGACATGTTATGGGAATTTTTTTTATTGTTCATTTTACGAAAAAAAGTTATTCTTTATAAAAAGTTCTGCTTGATGCGCAAATAATATTGACATATCAAAACTTAATATATCATGTACAGGGCGGCCAAAAAAATATAGAAACACAGAATTACGTTAAGAGGGAAGTACCCTTGATTTTTATTATTTTTATTATTATAAGAACATTTTACTAAGGACTACAAAACGCGGTCAGATACAATTTTTCGTTGAAATATTTTAATTTACAGGGTACCATCAAAAAGCCTTTGCAAACTATGTTTTTATTTTATTTCTTTAATTTTTACCTGCAACAATTTTGCAACAACTATGTGCAGTTGATTTAATTTAAAACCCCTATATTATAATTTATTATTAAGCTATGTCATAATAACGTTAACGTGTATTACTTTCAGACACAAACTATGTTTTCAAAAATACTTATTTTCGCTTATTTTATGAAGTTACCTTATACAGGGTCAAAAACAAATAAACTTTGCATCACATGCGACCAAATTTTAATAGCCCAATTTTGATTTTGTAGAAAAGCACTCATTTAATATGGCGCTACTTTAAAGAAAATATATCTGAAATAAAGCATTGTCAAAACTAAGAAGTTTTATGTAGGTTGAGATGAGCCTTATTTTGCAAAAGTGGTGCAATTTACAAAATATAGGTAAAAAATCAAAATTATCTTATGCAGCTTAAAGTTTGCATGTGGGCTAGAAACTGCATTTAAAAAAACCTTTTCTAATAACTTTTTTCGATATTTTCAAAAGTACCCCACTTTTGAATTCTTTTTTGGAAAAAATTAATATTTGACAGATTATGCAAATCACGTGACTTCTATTTTTTCTGCTTAATTTTCATCTCGATCGAAGCAGAACTTGTTGCCAAAGTAAAATTACAAATAACCCTATTAATAAAAAAAAATCCCATATGATGCGGACTTTACTGGTGACACTGTATAATATATCATACTTTTTGGAGCTTTTTCAATTATGTTATGGAAAACAAAGTTGGAAATAGGCAATCCATTTTTTACAATATTTAACATAAAGGAGCTGTCAAACCCATGAACAACAACCCCGCAAAAGAGCAAATTTTTTCTTTTTGTAGCGCTAAAGAATTCAGAAATCGTAATCGAAATATTAAGGATTTAATAATGAAACCACAACATAACTATAGGCTGTTTCGTGGAAAGGACAATGTTGTAGAACAGCTAATTTCATTGCCAGCTGTGCAACATCATCCTCCTAGCTTTTACGTGGATCTTATGGCTTATTCAGTAAGTATTATAAAAGCCTGTTTACATTAGCTACAAGTTAATGCATGCAAGTTATAGCGAGGCAATTATTTGAATTGCATGACCGTATCTTAAAAAATCGATCGAATATCAGCTGATTAAATAATCCACACCCAACGATTTAAAACACAAATACTTTTGTAGAGGTTGTATTTGCTTTTTTACCAGGTTGGTATTGAAAATATTACTAGAAAAATCACTAAAATTGCACGCTAAATACCAAATATGTATAAATAAGTTGGCTTGAATCGACCGTTTTCGATGTCAGGAGTCTGTCATCTTTCGTTGTACAGTTATTTGTCTACTACTACCTTTTTTTGCTATTTTAGAAAACTCAAGCTATCATTCACGTGACTGGTATATTTAAATATGCATCTACACGGATGATCTATAATGGGTTTACTAGAAATTTCGTACTTGCAAGCGATGACGGCAAGGAATGGATTATAACCAACGATCAACTATTTGTATATGCCCCTTATAAATATAAAACAAATGTGGAGACGTCGTCCGAACCAAATTCACCGAGTTTTTTTCCTAATTGTAATTATAATCCGAATCATATGAACGCATTGACCATGACTTTCGAAAATATTACGGGAATGATGTATGACCATAGTAAAAAGTAAGTTATAGTGTCTGTTTAAACGTTAAAGATCTTCTTTCCTTAAAATTTGTGCTGCGTCAAAATACCTACCTCAATTTAAAGAAGTATTTTGTTGATTATAGCTTTGTAGAAGACACAATGGTATCTGTAACTTTTTGCCTACAAATACCGTATAACGTCAGTTGATTCGTATGGAGCTCATTTTTATATTATACTAGCGTGTACCCGGCATGCGTTGGTATAAATACAAACCCGATATATTAGTACCCGACATGCCACTTTCTGAAATTGCACCCGTGCGAAGCCGGGGCGGGTCGCTAATTATACATAAAAACGTTCCCCTTGAATCACTCTATCTATTAAAAAAAAAAAACGCTTCAAAATCCGTTGCGTAGTTTTAAAGATTTACGCACATAAGGGGACAGACGGGCGACAGCGACTTTGCTAGCGCCCTCTAGCTGTCGCAACGAAATTCAGAGCGTGTTTTTTAGCAAATTAATAAAACAAAAGAATCCCTATTCAGCGAGTTCAAATTTGGCCACAAAACCTACACGGATAGTTCGGGGAACAAAATTAATGCCAAAATTTAAAAAATTTCTATAATTTCAGGTTTCTGGAAAAAAACAATTGGAATTTGGAATTAGCTTTAAAGGTGTTTATAGATGAACACATAAATGATGAAATTCCAGACGATGCTTTTAATGACGAGAGGTTGGTTGAGCTAATTTTTCTTTTCAGTTAGAAAAAACTAGAAACAACTTCCAGCGAAATATTTGTTTTACAGTGACCGGTAAAAAGATAGCAACATAATTAGCAAGGCACCAAAAAAAAACTTTTCGGGAAGATCGGTTCTGCATAAGCTAATTCGATTTTGACAAATAATAATAAGTTTATTTAAAATTTAATATAATAACTATGTTTATGTTGTCTTCTATAAACTTATTCTTCAATCCCCTGAAGCTGAGCTTGTTAGGGGCAAATCTTATTTTTTGTTTTAATATGTAAAATCATGAATCATAAATATGCATTAAAAATCAAGTTTTAAAGTAAAAATGTTAATTTATAGTACTATAAACGCAGTTTTTTGAAGAAATATATTACCTATAATAAAATTATTAATTTATAATTTTTAAGTAAAAAATATTACTTATATAAATTATTTAGAACAATATTAATTAAGTAAAGCATTTCTAAAAATATTTTCAAATTGTCTGTTTTTAATATCCATGTTTTTATTTCGACTTTAAATTTTTTTAATGAAATCAATTTTTTAATTTTTGTTGGTAAATAATCGTTTAAATAAAAACATAAATATTTGAAATTTTTTTGTCCTATGGACTTATTTATTTTAGGTTTTATGGTTATTTCATTTTTATGACGTGTATTATGATTATGGTTTTTAAATTGTATAAGGTTTTTATTTTTAAATAATATATTAAGATGTTATAAATGTAAAGTTGCCTTATGTTCCACTTTTTTGTTTCTGAATATAATTCTTTTGAAGGATAAAGATAATCTTTATTGAATATAATTTTTAGAAACCTTTTTTGTAATATTTCTAATTTTTTAACTAAAGTTCTATTTATTCCTCCCCAACCTAAAATTCCGCAATTTAAATGAGTTTTTTAACTAACGCGTAATATAATATTTCCATATGTCTTACATTTAAAATTTTTTTAATGTTTTTAAAAATCGGTAGTAAACTAACATAACTACTGGCATACTCCCTCTAGGGCCTAGGGTATACCCCCGGCTTAGTCCGCGAACTTTTGTAAGTCGCTGCATAACTTAAAGTTAGCACTTAACCTCCTTTTGTTGTTCATATTGTCCTTTTTTAGTGATCCTGAAAAAAACGAATCAAGCGACGATGATGCTGTGATAATAACTGAAGATGGTAAGATATAAGTTTAATTGTAAAAAGTGGTAGCAACAGCCAATAGGAAAGAAGTTGAAGGCCTTTAGACGTAACCAAACCCACTTCTGACGTTTGCCATTAACCATATTTATATGTTTTAACATATTTTTTTAGATATTCTACCACCTATAGAAACCCTATTAATTAACAACCCCAAACCTCCTCAACAAGCAGTCGCGTCGAATACCGAAACTAAACAAAATAGAAAACGAACGCGATTCGCAAAACCACCACTGCTTCAGCCGACTACCAGTAAAGGAGCTAGTGGATCGAACCAGCATTTTAAACAGAATACAGTGGGTTCTGAAGGAAGTCAACATTCTTTTCAAACAGAAAATACAAGTATGTTTCGGGACCAAATGGAAAAAAGTGAGTATTTATTTTAAGTATTATTATTGTGATTGAGTCCTCACAATAGAAAATTTGCGTTGGTGCATTGTACATCTCCAACAATGTTATATGACATTTTAATTGTAATATGCCACACAAGGTAAATTCTTTATCTACACTGATTGACTTAGCTGATACCTCTTTTATAAAAATTCAGAAAGTGGATTAAAGTTCGTTTAAAATATACATTTTTGAACTAAGTTTAAATGATGGCGTTAATTTTAAATATCTTACTAGAAGGTAAGTATTTTACACTAATTCCTCTGTGTTTTATGCTTTACATTTTAACGAAAGCATTTTTCTTTTACCATCTAGTTAGGTACAATAAGTCCATATTATGTGAGTGTTTACCCACCTAACCGTTTTGGTCTGAAGGCATGAATCTATATTTTTAAGTTCCATGGCTTTTTGGGGGTAGTTATTTGGAGATGTTTTGTGTGGTGACCCTTTTAGACCTGTCGTAAAATATTTTTTTGAAATATATCGTTTGAGTTTATTTTTTCATTAAGTGATGTTTTCTTCGCAGATTCAGTGTTAAATTGTGTTTTATTTTATTAATTTTGACTTATTAATCTTTTTTGCAACTTATGTGACCCCTATTTGTTTCAATGTTCATGTTATTGTAGAAAATAACCTAAGAAGATAGTCGAAGAAGATTTGCAACGTTACCAAAAGTGGTTGGAAGTTCCGGTCAGCTATTATGTTATTATTCTCAATATTTTTAAATTTTAATTATTAATATTATTATACGATTTACGTATAGAATTTTCTGTTTTAAATTAAATTCTAATAATTATAGTTCTATATGTTCTAAACGACCTGCGAATGTCATTTATTTGCTTTCTCCAGTATTTGTCCATAGAATTAAGGTACCTAGTTTTTTACATAGTTTAAGAACAAAAACAGATAAGAAGTAAGAACATCGCTGTGTTCTTAATAGGGCTCTGATTTACAGGCTTTGAATTTAAATGTACGAGAGAACTTGTCATTTAAGCGGATCTACACGGTTTTTAAGTAATATTTATTTTATTGGAGAATAAGAATAATGAGATAAGGTCAGACTGGATTTTAATAAATTTGTTATAAATACTGATCTTTATGTATTTTCTTTTATCCTGTACCTATAATTAATCCTTTGGTATCTGTTTTGTAAAGAGCTAGATACTTATTTCATTCCTTTGAAATACTTTAAAAATATATATTTTTTATTAATATATTCAAAATTACAATAGCTTCTGCATGGGGATCTGCTTGTTTATCAAACTTAAAACCATTACAAAAATTGCAAAACAAAGTTATTAAATGTATACACAAATTACCACAGTTAGAACCAACCGTTAATCTATATAGACCGAAAGGGCATTTACACGTTCAAAACATTTATAAATTAAAAATTTGTATTCTAATTCACTCTATTATTTTAAAAGAAAAAAAAACATCAGGAGAATAAGACATTACATGACCATAACACCAGACGTATAAATTATCAAACTATACCAGTAAAAAGTAATTTCGGAAAAAAATCGCTTTTATATGACGGAATAATAAAATATAACAATCGTCCAAAAAATATCAGAAAAATTAAAAAATTGGCAATTTTTAAAAAGCAATTAAAGAGATATTTACTAAATTAAATTATTTATACTATTTTTTTTTTAATTGATTTTATTAATAAATTAAATTGGATTAACTTCCATTTTTTTTATTGTTACTTTTTTTAATGGTGATTATTTTCTATATTATGTTGTCACTTTCCATGTAATGAACTGTAAAAGTTAGCTTGGAATAGACATTTTGAAAGGTAATTTGAAAATAAGTTTTTAACCAAAAGGACTGAATTGCGAAATGCCAAATGTTCTAACGGCTCCTGTCAATTCAAATTGATACGTCTATTTAAATTTTGAAAACGTGTTAAAACATTGTTAGTTTCATTCATTAACATTAAGTACGATAAATTTATTACAATTATTAATATCAATAAAAACGGACAAACTTAAATTTTACTATTTATACACTTTGAAGGAATTTGTTAAGTAAAATTTACTTTTTGTCATTTTAGGTATAACAGACCCCAATAGTTCCTCCGCTTACTCATTGACCATCGACCCAACATATTCCCTGCTCCAACCTACCTCCACGGTCCTACCGCCAAAATCATCCATGAAAAGAACCAAGGATCTCTCTCCTTTACTACAACCGTCAAAAATGTTATTACAAAAAGAAAACGAATTGACAAAACAAGTGGTACCTCTTTCAGAATCTATGTCATTACCGCTCTTCTCTTTCCACAATAGCGCGATCGAGACAGTTAAAAAGCTCGAAGGGTCTGAGGTACATTCATTTTTACCACCATTTAAATTATCAGCAGAAAATCGAGAAGAATTGGCTCAACAAGTTATGCTGCAACCCAATCATTTATATTGGCATGAACCTAATTTCGTTTCCTCACAGTATCACAAAGAGCCAGTAGAAGAAACAGAATTGTTAAAGTTTCAACCAAATTGTACCCCATTGCCACCGTTTTCCCAAAACTTTTCTGACAAACCTTCTGTTGAACTAACGCCCAAAGGATCACAAGATGATTTGGCTGATCAAGTTATTTTTCAACCCAACCCGTCATGTTGGAGCCTTGTGCGACCATCAGGAATGATAGAAGAATTTCCTGTTTCATCCACTCGCTTTGAGAAGTCAGAAGTTCCACCACAACAAATACAATTAAAGGGTAATGATTTGTCCGTGCCAACCTCCGACTGTTTTGAAAACGTCGATGTTGACACCATACGTAAGCTTGAAAGTCCTGAAGTTCTTCCCATTGTATTACCACGCCGTAAATTATTACCAGAAGAAGAAGACGAATTGGCAAAACTAGTTATGCTCCAACCGAGTTCTTTATGTTGGAGCTCTGAACTGCGAGCGCGTTTAGCAGCTCTGCGTCCTCCAGGAAACGTAAAGCGGTATCGATACCGGCTAAAAACGCTGGAAGGTGAAAAAGTCATAGTTACCTTACCTCGAACTTCGATGACGATGACAGGTGAATTTCCTGTTTCATCCACTCGCTTTGAGAAGTCAGATGTTCCACCACAACAAATACCATTAAAGGGTAATGATTTGTCAAAATTGGTGATACATAAATCTAGGTCTGTGCCAACCTCCGACTGTTTTGAAAACGTCGATGTTGACACCATACCTAAGCTCGAAAGTCCTGAAGTTCTTCCCATTGTATTACCACGCCGTAAATTATTACCAGAAGAAGAAGACGAATTGGCAAAACTAGTTATACTCCAGCCGAGTTCTTTATGTTGGAGCTCTGAACTGCGAGCGCGTTTAGCAGCTCTGCGTCCTCCAGGAAACGTAAAGCGGTATCGATACCGGCTAAAAACCCTGGAAGGTGAAAAAGTCATAGTTACCTTACCTCGAACTTCGATGACAGGTGAATTTCCTGTTTCATCCACTCGCTTTGAGAAGTCAGAAGTTCCACCACAACAAATACAATTAAAGGGTAATGATTTGTCCGTGCCAACCTCCGACTGTTTTGAGAACGTCGATGTTGACACCATACCTAAGCTTGAAAGTCCTGGAGCTCTTCCCATTGTATTACCACGCCATAAATTATTACCAGAAGAAGAAGACGAATTGGCAAAACTAGTTATGCTCCAGCCGAGTTCTTTATGTTGGAGCTCTGAACTGCGAGCGCGTTTAGCAGCTCTGCGTCCTCCAGGAAACGTAAAGCGGTATCGATACCGGCTAAAAACCCTGGAAGGTGAAAAAGTCATAGTTACCTTACCTCGAACTTCGATGACAGGTGAATTTCCTGTTTCATCCACTCGCTTTGAGAAGTCAGAAGTTCCACCACAACAAATACAATTAAAGGGTAATGATTTGTCCGTGCCAACCTCCGACTGTTTTGAGAACGTCGATGTTGACACCATACCTAAGCTTGAAAGTCCTGGAGCTCTTCCCATTGTATTACCACGCCATAAATTATTACCAGAAGAAGAAGACGAATTGGCAAAACTAGTTATGCTCCAACCGAGTTCTTTATGTTGGAGCTCTGAACTGCGAGCGCGTTTAGCAGCTCTGCGTCCTCCAGGAAACGTAAAGCGGTATCGATACCGGCTAAAAACCCTGGAAGGTGAAAAAGTCATAGTTACCTTACCTCGAACTTCGATGACAGGTGAATTTCCTGTTTCATCCACTCGCTTTGAGAAGTCAGAAGTTCCACCACAACAAATACAATTAAAGGGTAATGATTTGTCCGTGCCAACCTCCGACTGTTTTGAGAACGTCGATGTTGCCACCCTACCTAAGCTTGAAAGTCCTGAAGTTCTTCCCATTGTATTACCACGCCGTAAATTATTACCAGAAGAAGAAGACGAATTGGCAAAACTAGTTATGCTCCAACCGAGTTCTTTATGTTGGAGCTCTGAACTGCGAGCGCGTTTAGCAGCTCTGCGTCCTCCAGGAAACGTAAAGCGGTATCGATACCGGCTAAAAACGCTGGAAGGTGAAAAAGTCATAGTTACCTTACCTCAAACTTCGATGATGATGACAGACCCGCACTCTGAGACTTAAAACAGCGAATTAAGTTCCCATATGCAACATTTCAATTTTATAGAGATTCCAGTTTTTTGTGAAGAAACAGATAAAGGAAATCACAGAAAAAATAATTAGAACATTTGGCAGAAATAACAGTATAGACCTGTAAAGATGTTTTTATTATGGTACGAAAACGAGTGGCTCAGCAAAAATGCTTATGGAAACATGTCAAAATATATTTTTTAGAAATAAGCCCCCAGCAGGAAATAAATAATTCAAATTAACAATTAATTTACCTTTTTATTAAAAAAAGTATATATTACTCTAAAAACTATACAA
Source organism: Polydrusus pterygomalis (assembly GCA_963969555.1). Lineage (NCBI taxonomy): Eukaryota > Metazoa > Arthropoda > Insecta > Coleoptera > Curculionidae > Polydrusus > Polydrusus pterygomalis. The sequence goes on from OZ018379.1 coordinate 12,696,794, forward strand.
TAAATTGTACACCGTACAATTGGTTTAGGTATCGTCGACTTTATTGAATCTGAAATAGTACCAATCAGATCTTTGCGGTTCCACCCTTACGGCCAATATGACACGAACATACCATCATTCCATTTGTACCTCGTTTTTAGTTTGCCTTATTAACAAAAAACAAAAAGACAAACCTTAAATCACCCTTATGTAGTTAAAAAAATGGCGGTATTTTGCTCCACCCCATGGAAACTCCTAATTCATACTAGTTGTTCATTACTGCTTGCCGATAAGTCTAAAAGTTTCCATGCCGCCCGGGAATCGGATTCAGTAATATCTCTGCACAAAACCCACACATATGTCACCCTCATAATTTTGTCTGTATCACCTTCGACTAAACCTCCTTCTTTGTCTTTTACAGCCATGATTTGTTGACTAGTAAATGAAATAATCAAAACGGGACCTTGCTCCATCACTTTACCCATGAGTAGGTCAACATTGTCAATGTCAAGAACTTTTGACTCTATTCTATATCCTTTCTTGTAGGCTTCTTGAATTGGAATTGCAAAAATGTTATAGGGCCCTTCATGACACCTAAAATGTTTCTTAAGTTAGAAAAATTATGATTGGGTTTCTTTACAAAAAAAAATGTCTTATTATCACAATTCAATTCAATTTCAAAGGGTTTTTATTTTCGTACTTTTACATATTATCAGTTTTACATTTATATATAATACAATATATACTGCCCAGGATATGTACTGGCACACCAGCGGGGTTGTTGTTGGCCCTTGGTAAAACTGCGATAATGTGTGGCTATTTCTAGAATTGGCCGGTTCCGTAACCCTCTACCGCCATGAAGGAGTTTAACTTTTAAAAATATTTGAATGGTGTTTGTCTAGAGAGATTTTAATGGGAAATTTTACGAGTTGCGTTCACTGGAAAACTATAGAAAAACCAGCTTAATTTTTAACAGGTACAAGGTAGCATTTTTGTCCATAGACTTGCAATTTTTGCGTAGGCAAAGCCTAATTTTTTAATTTTCCGTTTGCATTTTAAATTTATTTAATTATTCAATTTTCTGAAAAGTGGATTATTGGAAATAAATCGGGAGTTTGCAGTATATTGGTTTGTGTACTGGATTATCATTTTGTCGGATTTGAGTTATATTTTCGGTTAGTCTTGAATGCTGTGGTTGTTTATGATAAAAATTTGTAGCTGTATTTTGTACGTATTCGAAAATTGTTGGCGTCTGTGTAGCCTGGTGTAGATGGCGAATTGGCGTGAAATAGTTAGCGTTTAGGACTTTTCTCAACATTTTGTTTTGCTGCACTTGCAACTTTTGAAAGTATTGTTCCGCCATACTACACCATACTGGGCATTTATTATCGCAAGAAAATGGTGTCTTTACTTCCTATAAAACAATTTCTATTACTTACCAATCTTTTAACACTTCCAAGTCACCTCTAGTCATAGCTTCAAGAATATTGGGAATAATATCAGTTTCGCACTGTTTTAAAAACTTTTTGGTATCAAAACTGTTGTCAATCTTACATATTTCTGTTAGTGTTTCTGACAGCTCTGTTTTTTGGAACAGACCTCCCATAATATCAGAAACTTTTTCTGTTAAGACTTTTGATGCTCTGATCACTGGATTCTCGCTCTCATCATATTTTAGTTTCCAATCCATCACTTTGTGGACATAAGGATTGTTGTCTCTAAAATTTGTATTCTTTAATAAAATAACTTCAGATAATGCCCAGGGAAAAATGTGCTGAAGATCTGTATTTAAAAGTAACTAATGAATACCTGAAGTTTTGCCATGACTGATAAAATTTTGAGTCCTTATGTAGTTCTACCCCCATTGCTTCTGTATTTGGTTCATAATACTTTTGTTGTTGTACTGCTGTTGTTTCTTTTCTTTTTCGAAGTTTTGTTGGACTTACATACACTCTTCCTAAAATATTTCAGTTTATAACAATAGGAATCATATTATTTATAAAATATTCATAGCCTTCAGTATTTCAAGTGTTTATTTATTTATTTATTTATGGATAACCTAATTATTACAGTATGTTACTATTACCTACCGTGTATACTAGTAGTATCAATTTCTTGTTTGACAGCTTCAGTTGCTTTGGAAAGGGTTTGAAAAGCCCCAGATTTACCAATTTCCTGAGCTTTTTCACCTATTGTATGAGTTGTTTTGCTTATTTCCTCTGAAATCTTACCAGCTTTTTTTGCTATTTCAGTCTTTCCAGCTTCATCTATAGCTTCTTGAACTTTCTCTTTAATTGTGCTGAATTTTTCTTTTAAAACATCACTACTTTTGGTTGCTTCTTTTTCTACGGTTTCAAATTTTTGACGGGCTGCTTTAAGAGCATCACTTTGTTCTAGTTTTTCTGCTTCCTCTTTGAATTTTTTAAGTGATTCTTTCATTTCTTTATTTTTTGCCATTTCATCTCTAAAGTTATCATATAGTCGAGATAAAAATGAAGGTCGTCTTTGTGCTTCCTTGGAATAATAACGGAGCTACAGAAAAAAATCCCTTGTAGTAATAAAATACACCTTATCTTGTTTTAAAAAATGTGTGAGCTGCACAACGGGGCTTTCCTATAACTTGTTAATATCAGAAAATTAGGAGTACCTAATCATGTAGGTAAGTACTTATTGAGATATATTATGTTGAGTTAGTGTTTATGATGAAATAATAAATTGCCTTACCCCATGTCGTGCTGATCTTGCAGTTTGGTAGAAGAGGAACTTACTGACTTGATGCATTTTACGAAATATTACGTACTTATTACGCTTTTTTCTAGAAAGAACAACACGTTTTTTATGGTTGGACTATGTTATTATAACCTCGAAATAGAAATTAATTCCCTCCTGTTAGGTTTTTAGTCCTGATGGAAATACAAAGTGGAAACAAAAAATTACTGTTTAACTTATAAAAGTTTTGAAAACCGGGTTAAATAATCATATTTATAAAGTATGAAAAAAAAATTCTTGACTTTCTTTGACAAGCCGGAAGACGTGACATTTGGCTTGTTGGCGTTGACAACTGACAGAGATTGAAAAAAGGTTTGGTTCAGCATACCGAAATCCTAAAAGGTGACAATTTTTGCGGTCACCAAATAATTCGATGCCTGCGCATTCACCATTTTCTGACATCAGTGGCGTAAATAAGTATAATTTACTTTAAGGAGTACCCTAATTATTGACTTAGAAATCGAGCATGTATGTTATATAATCGTTTATTTCCTAAAATATAATATGTGGAGTACGCTACACTGCCCCTACAATATGTCTTTAAAAAACTGGAATCCGCAATATCCCCCCGGTACTTCCAACAGATAAATCTGAAAATACCCCTTTTTTAAATTATCATCTCTGGCCTCCCTAGTCCCTTCAATCATTAAGGCATTTTTATAATAAACTAAATTTGTGGGTACATAAATATAGTACATCTGACATCAGATTTTAATTCCCTCTAATCCACATAAACCTGTGTATCCTTAATTTTAGATCCGTTCCAGATTGACTGTTATGATATTCATAAGCCAAAGTAAATGGGAAGCGGGAGTTCATTCATACTTCTGGTCGTGCTTTTTAATTTATTTTTTATTGGTTAAGATATTTATATATTTACATTGGATGCCAAGATTCCTATTGCTAAGTATAGACATTGTACCGTGAGGAAATAAAGTTTGGAATAAATTCGATTAAAAAGCTGATTATATTTTCTGGAATTACATAGGTGTATATCACGGTGCAAATAAACGGAGGTGTATATTTATTGTACGTGGATGTCGAAATTCAAGTTATACCTATAATAAATAAAAACTTGGATAAAAAATTTTTATTAAGTTTTGATCTCTATCCTTCGCCTTCCCTGTCATAAAATACCCAATTTTAATAATAGATCAGATCTTTGAAGTGAACTTTAATTTTTAGGTATATATTTGGCACAAATTTTTAAAAATACTCCTTTTTACAATTTGTATAGGTACAATTTGTTTTAAGTAAGGTACGAAGAAAATACAATTTTTGTGGGATTTATTCCAAATATCATTTAACTTTCCCTTACAACTAATGGTATACAGGGTGTTTATTTAGTACTTGTACAATTTTTGAAGGATAAATCTTTGACTAATTTTAAGATAAAAAGTTCATGTAAACACGGGTCCGCAACAGTTTGGTTCTTGAGATACAGAGGGCGTCCAAAGAAGTTGTTTTATTTGGTTTTTGATTATAGGTAGGTACTTTTGTTTAATAACGTGGCAATTTGACGAAATTCGGGATACTGGGAGTACTGATGATGAGAAACTCAAATAATTACTTAGTTTTTGTTTAATGAAGGAAAAGAGGGCGCCACATACAGTGTTGTACCTGAAATTAAATAACTATAACTTTTTTGTGTCGCACTGTATATCATTATGCCATGTTATTAAACAAAAATATAATCAAAAATTCAAATAAAACAACTTTTTTGGACGCCCTGTATTTCAAGAACCAACCCGTTGCGGACCTATGTTCATATGAACTTTTTCTTATTTTAAGGTAGTCAAAGATTCACCTTGACATTTTGTACAAACTTAATAAACATCCTGTATATATTGATGCCTAGATGCTGATAAATTAACCAGTTGAAGGGATTTAAAAATGACTTCGTCTGTCAGTTACTTATTAGCATCATATTATTATATTCAAGGGCGGATTTACAATGTGTGGGGGGAATAATCGCCCCCTATGAGTTGTAATTTTACTGATTATAGTGGTATTCAGCTAAATATACTTAATCTTAGTTGCCCCCATGGTTTGGAGCTAAATCTGCCCTTGATTACATACATCTAAATAAACTGTAAAATCTAATATATTGGCAATATTTATACAGTTCATTGTTACATTATACGAGCAAGAATTAGTGACGCATTTGCCATTTTATTTTCTTATCAATAGTTCATTTTCTACAAAAAGCGGCCCCTTCCTTGGGTAACAACCATAGACAATTTAAACAACTTATAGTTTTAATTTTAAAAAAAATTTATTAATAAATTAATAAAACAAAATTTGGTCAAATTTGTCCATTATTTCACGAAATGGCGAATGCATCTAGTGTTTGCTCTTAATCTACAACCAGTTAATTAATCATAGGCGCATACCTTTGTAGTAAGAGCATTAGGTATGCTATGCATAATACACCTAAAACAATTATTATAAGTTCTCATAAAACACCTAGGACTATTATGAATTCGTAATAATCCGAGAGTCACATACATATTTTAATAACCATTAGCGAATTGTGATTTATATAATTATTATTAACATATATCAGACAGAGAGTTCAATCTACAATCTACCGCTGGTGCTAGTGTTTCAGCTTTATTATAACTTAAAATCTTATAACAAAATTAATCTCAATATAGCTATCGCTCGCAGACTCCCGGACTATCCGTCGCGCCGCATTGCCGTTACTATGGTAACGACAAATGTCAGTATACCTAGGTATCTTCATTTAAATGTGAGAGTTTCGCTTTGTAGATTATGAAAATGGTGAAAATTAAATACGAGAGAAGGTTGTAGATCAAGCATAGTATTCCACTCGTCTATAATGAACCATAATACACTTCTATCATCCTTACTTATTATGGTCTACATTACACCCTCGTTAAATACTATACACTAATTTACGCACGGTCTTATGCACTTTTGAGGTTATATTTTTCTGGTATGTTTTGTAAATATACGTTTAATAAATTAAAAATAAATAATTTTGAAGTGTTTTAAAAATATTCAGGTTCTGTCTTGTAACCTATAAAACAAATCTATATTTTAAAATATTGTATTATATCTACTTACTTCTAAACCATAAGGTAATCGTAAGATAAAAGTAAGTAACATTTTTATACAATCCTGTAGTTTGTACCTATTTTTTACATAAAAAACTATCTAAAAAGCAGCTGCCTTAATGTATACCTAGGTACTATAAGTTTTAATGATTGGCATTTCAAATTGTAGAATTTAATTATTATAAAGGCCTTTATTGAAATATGTATAGTTGTACATGTAAAGGCGTCAATTATTTCCCAATTTTCATTAAAATATGAATTAGGTAGGTACCGGTACTGCTAGCTTAAAGATTATTTTTAACATTTGCAATTCACAAAAAATATACAAAACAATTATTAGGACTATTTAATAGCCCTAAAATAATAAAACTATATACAAAAATACACATACTTTTAAAGAAAAATAAATTATTTATAATTACAATTTTCTTTGAATAACGGGGCCAACTAAAAATGTTATTTCCAAGTAAATAAGAAAATTCTATTTGTTATCAGTATTATCACCTCTTTGTACCTCGTAGAGATACTTATATCAATTGGCTTTTTCACTAAATTTTAATTCTGAGTGTACCGCACAGAGAAAAAAAAATATATTTTCCACGGTTTCAACTTTTAAAATCTTGCCAAAAAATATAGAAATATACCTTAAAAACGAAAATATACACAAGCGAGTCATTCCATCAACGATAAAATAAAATAACACATATCAGGCGATGGATAGACGGCCGCAACGAAGTTACTGAAACATAGGAGATCTCGATTCTCGCTGAACCGCTCTCGATCGTTCAAGGGGCCATTCGCTCGTTTAAAAGAAGCAGAACAGGTGAAGTATTTATTTGTTTATAATTGTAGTTATTTTGTTCTGATGTGCGGTACGCAGCAACTCAGTTTAAGCTTTTTTAAGTCTGTGTCTTCACGGAAATGAAATATAACGACCAACTGGCGAAACTCAGGCCTTATAGTGTACTATTTACAACGGCCACTTAAATGGACAGCCCTGGTAGTGTTTTATAACCTCAGACCATTGGTCTGAGTTTATAATTTAGATTGTCTGTCAGTGCTAAATATGATAAATTCGATAGTAAAATACTTTGGAAATATAATTTTTACTTGACATTACCACGCTTTCCTTGTACAAACTGTTAAACCTATTTTAATACTCTAAATATCTCCTTAAATAAATTACTATTAAAATCAAGGAACAATAAAGCATTTAACAAGTAAGACTGGACATTAATATAAATATCTTACAAATATTAATATAAATATCTCAGAATTGGGTATGTATGATGTTTCCTAGATATGATGAAACTCTATTTGTACTTCTATTAAACTTCAAACCGAATGCAAGATTAGTTAGTTAATTGGGCGTACTTACGAGTTTCTCTGATTGAGTATGCTTTTATAATTTGCTTTTGAAAGTGGGTTTATGATCATTTACTAATCAGTGGCGTGCAGTTCAACGAAACATTGTCTCCCTACAGGAGTTTCTCACCGCGAACCACTGCTGAACTTCGTTTACTTTGACTTTGGGTTCTATTTTCAAGAGTTCTAAAAAATAATTTACAGGGAAGTTTGGGATATTAGTTTTTTTTGTATATGTACCGGGTGGTCAAATAAGCGAGGACGTCGGCTTTATCTCGGAAACCATTAATCGTACAACTTTCGGAAAGATTTTTTTATGAGTAAAGTGGTCAAGAGAAATTGCTGGAAATTACTTTTAAGTTCCTCATTTCGCCGCAAGGGGGCATAATTAAAAATTGTTTTTTTAAATTTTAAATTTCTCCGAAAATTCCCATATTAAGGTATAACTCTGATTACATCATTGGAAAGCTTAGACAATTCTGCATTATTTTGTTTTAAGGCTCATTGGCGTACCGACCTTGATAAGAGTGGGAGAAGCTATTGAAAGTGTAAACATGAAAATCGCTGTACCTTCTAAACGACTTATCCGATTTTACTAAATTTAAGCTTGTTTGGAAGGGAAAAATAAGTATCTTCAATTGCCGTATCCAACAGTACCCGATAGTGTTTAATAAAATTGCTAGGGGGCGCAATTTGTAATAATAACAGTTTTTTCGACTTTATCACGAAAATTCAAACCATACGGTATAACTATGACATCATAATCGAAAAGTAGATGAAATTTGCAAGAAAAAATGTTAAGACCGCAGTTCGATATCTTTGTTCGTTTCAGAGTTATTGCCAAAACAATAATTTTTAATACAAATTGCGCCCTCTAGCAATTTTATTAAACACTATCGTGTACTGTTGGATACGGCAATTGAAGACGCTTCTTTTCCTCTTCCAAACAAGCTTAAATTTAGTAAAATCGGATAAGTCGTTTAGAAGTTACAGCGATTTTAATGTTTACACTTTCAATAGCTTCTCCCACTCTTATCAAGGTCGGTACGCCAATGAGCGCCTTAAACCAAAATGATGCAGAATTGTCTAAGCTTTCCAATAATGTAATCAGAGTTATACCTTAATATGGGAATTTTCGGAGAAATTTAAAATTTAAAAAAACAATTTTTAATTGTGCCCCCTTGCGGCGAAATGAGGAACTTAAAAGTAATTTCCAGCAATTTCTCTTGACCACTTTACTCATAAAAAAATCTTTCCGAAAGTTGTACGATTAATGGTTTCCGAGATAAAGCCGACGTCCTCGCTTATTTGACCACCCGGTACAGAGGGTGTCCCAATTACTACTTCTGATGATCTGAAAACCGAAACGATCATTAAATGCGTCGTAAAAAAGTGGCTGCGGAAAGTTCTCTCCATTTTTCAATATGTTTATAAATAACGTAACAAAAAAACAAAAACGGAAAACGAAGTTTTCTGTTTTTTTCAGATATCTCCGGAAGTTGTCGGAATTTTCTTGATATCTCACCGGCATTAACTTAAGCTCCAAATTATCCGACTTTGCCCCAGTTTAACATTTGCTGTAACTTTTATAATTGGGACAACCTGTACTACCTACTAAAAATACACATTTTTGATATGATATTAAAAACCCCGACCTTTAGGCAACTAAAACATTATTATAATCACAGATTTCTTCTTTCGCTCAAAGCAGTGACAATTTCCATTAATCGCTTTTAATTCAATCAACATTAGATTAAATAATAATCTTTCTAAAATTACATGCTGATGGCTTTCAAATTATTTTAATCTGCATTTGTAGAGTGTGCGCTAAACTAGTGTTTCCTTTTATTTTCTACTTTTAGACTTATTTTCTTCGATATAAACGTTTCCTTTGGGTTTGTTGCTGCCACTATTTTTCTCGTCTTCTTTTCGTACTGAAAAAGAAAAAATTAATTAAAATAGACATTTTTGCAAAAACCATTTCTGTAAATTGAGCGAAAAATAGGAATATTTAAAAAATAATTTGTCGATTTTTTCCTTGAAAGGTCATCACTGCTTTGCCCTCCACTGTCACTTTATAACACTCGCCGCTCTTATCATCTTCGTTTATTATGGCCTACATTATAAGCTCGTTAAATAAGATACTATTATTAAATGATTATTTAAATGTAAGGCTTCTATAGAAAAAGCTTTATAGTGTTATTATATGGATTCTACGTGCCTTTTTTAATGACATCCGAAATAATCAGTCACGTTTTGTAGAAGTATTGTTTGTACGATAATTTGTGTTTTATTACATCCTATGCCAAAAAAGCTGTTCGATTTCGTCGATTTACTACGAGTTGTTGAAACTGTTAAAAATTTTATCCAAGATTCAGCACAAGCACAAAGATGAATATTGCTGAGAAATGGGATGGAATTCCCTGAATTTGTGCCTACAGTTATTCTAACTTAGGCAGGAAAAATCATTAATTTTCAAAAAATGTTTAATTAAACTTCCAAACATCATTTTCAAAGGAAATAAATGAGACACTTTAAGTCTTCCTCCACTGATTGGTATATTTTTGTTAAAAAGTCCATGGGTGGAAAATTTTGTCTACATGTTTCGAATGCATAAACATTCTTCTTCAGGAGAACAATGCGCACACATAAGTGTGAGGAAGAAAATTATAAAAACTGATTGGAATAATTATTAAAATTTGTCATAATTATACAGTAATGTAAAAAAATTAAATTTTAGACTACGTAGTCATCTAATTGATTAGGAGAATGAGAAGGAATTAAAAATGTTCGGTGGAATAAAAACCGCTATACTATCCAATAAATCTTATTTAATTTCAACATTCGACCGCTGATACAGAATTAATTTAGATTTAACTCGGATTTAGCCAAAATAATTCAATTCTCTCTGATCGTTTTTCAATGAACATTTCTTGCATTTCTAGCATTTCTTTTGCAGTATCAGACCATTCGGTAAAAATAAAACTTAAATTGGAAAAAGGCGTGGAATCTTTCCGAGATTAAAAGCCCTAAATAAGAAATATTCCTTATGATATTACACTTATAATTCGGTTGGTAATTTTACCATGTTGTTATAGCGACATAAAAGTTGTTTTACGATATTTCTGTTTAAAAAAAATTTAAAAAAAAAGTCTCTGAACGGCATAGATAGTGTTTCTTTGTAGTAGGGGTATACTAGGAGCAATGGCCACCTTTACCTCATTAGGACATTAAGCAAGAACAGAAAACAGTGAGCACAATGTCAGGTAGATACCTACCTAAGAAAAAAAATCTCAAAAATTAAATACTATTTTCTCAAATAAAATAGATATTCAAAATTATTAAATTACGGCCACCAAACTCTCCGGACGTATGTAGGTACGTGAGTATAAATAGGGGCACGCCCATAAATAGCTGAGAGGATGCAACCCAAAGCGTCCGTTTTAGACACCTTTCAAGCATATCAGGACCTCTAATTAAGTCAAATGTTAAGAGAAAGGTTTTTTAAGGACATATTTTAATATTGGATCATGTTGATCGATTTCGTATGGATAATTTATTACTTATATGGCCTAATGGTCAAATTTTAATTTTGCCGTAGATACATGGGCATATGGGCAACTTTTCGCGTATAGCATTTTCTTCGTCTCAGCCCAATATGGCGTTTATCATATCTACTGTCCTTTTCAACCGTCCAAAGAACATATAGGTATTATTGTTTTTATACATCATTAATGTACAATTTACGTATGTAGATTCGTTTTGTTCGTTGGATAAATAAACTAAAGACATAAAAATAACTTGCGTGAACTAGAATAATGATCAAAACAATGTATTGTAAAAATGTAATTGCATTTTTAAATTCGGAAAAATAACTTTATTGCTTTTCCTAATATTTTGGCTTTAAAAATAGTTCAGTTAATACATTGTATCCTGGTCCTATCTAACAATGTTACCAACCCAACATTTTTGTGTCTCATACCGTCTCATTTAGTCTCTTTGTTTTTTTTGGTATATTGTCAAAATTTCCATATCCATTCATGGATATTTTTCAGAATTTCTGCCTGGGACCCTCTATATAATATTTTAATTTTCCCTGACGCATTTAAATACCCAAAGTCTGACCCTGTATTAGATATCCTATTTCAGCTGGTAATGGTATATCTCGTGATACAAAAAATGCACAATCGGTGCACCATATCAAAACATCATCTGCTATCATTTTTCTAACACATGTTCAAGAGTTTTTGTTTTTCGGGGTTCGTAGAAAACAAACATCTTGGTCGTTTTAAATACAGATAAATAGAAACAGTAAGTTTTAATTAAAAGCGAATAATAATTGTGGCATATGGGACAAGTGTGTAACTGATTTTTATATTGGAATACACAGAGATCCAAGCACAATGGATACCTTGGGGCGGGTAGACCACGACGACCGTTTCGTCCTTGTTAGGACTCTACGGGCAGCCATAACCCAAGCAATCCTAACAACAGCGGTAAGATGTATTAAAAGCCTTTTACAAAAGTAAAGCGGCCATCAATACACCTGGTACTCAGTGTCACTGTGTGAATGTCTATTGTATTGGAGTTAATTCCGCTGGGATGGCGCTACGGTGTATTGATGGCCGCTTTACTTTTGTAAAAGGCTTTTAATACATCTTACCGCTGTTGTTGGGATTGCTTGGGTTATGGCTGCCCGTAGAGTCCCAACAAGGACGAAACGACCGTCGTGGTCTACCCGCCCCAGGGTATTCATTGGGCTTGGAACCCTGTGTATTCCAAAACAAAATACAGTTAGTTTGAAGGTTGTAGACAATGATGTATCTTGAGTAATAGATGTGTTTTGGACTTCCATTGCCTTTAGTTTTTCATATCACAATGGTGATAATACTCATCACAGGTGATATTCACCTGAAGACGACTGGAGATACTTACCAGTTGAAACGTTGTGATATGAAAAATACAGTTACACACTTGTCCGATATACCACAATATTAGCTTTTAATTATTTTCGCGGACATTAATTTTGAGCAAAAAATCAGCAGAGCAAAATTCAGATTTGATTAACATTCACTGATATTTTTTAACGTCTCAAACTTAAATAGCAAATTATCAACAATGCCTTAAAGATTGCGACTTTAGTTCAGAACGTTGCTCAGAAACATATCAATGGTGGATATATACCAGCATTAAAGTGTTAATATTTCGTAAACGGTTGAAGATAGAAATAGGGGTCATAATCTATAAAAAATATCTAGAATTGATTGTACAATAAAAATAGTAATTTACTGTACAGGGTTATCCAACCAAGACTAGACAAGGCGATTTTTTGACTTTTCCTGTACTTTTATAAAAAAACTGAAATAGCCATCTTAATTCATTTTCTCCCGCGAATTCGAATATCTTCAGCAAAATACAATTGAACATCAAACAAAAGTACTAGGGGTCACTTTGATATTTTTTTAAATGGAACACCCTGTATATTTTTACATTTTTAAATTCCACATAAAATTATAATTATTTTTTATTAAATGCACTATTAGTCTATACTTCATAGTTTCCGAGATATTGACTCTCGAAAAGTGACATTTTTGAACTTTGACAGCTTATAACTTTCTAACAGTACGTCTTAGAGCAAAACGGCTTACATGTCCCTATCTGTAAATTTTATTATCTTCCCAAAGAATCAACTTCCGGTTAAACCGGATGTAACTCGAAAGAAGGAAATATAGTTGTTCCGGTTTAACTGGAAGTTGATTTTTTTGGGAAGATAATAAAAATTGAAGATAGGGACATGTAAGCCGTTTTGCTCTAAGACGTACTGTTAGAAAGTTATAAGCTGTCAAAGTTCAAAAATGTCACTTTTCGAGAGTCAATATGTCGGAAACTATAAAGTATAGACTAATAGTGCATTTAATAAAAAATAATTATAATTTTATGTGGAATTTAAAAATGTAAAAATATACAGGGTGTTCCATTTAAAAAAATATCAAAGTGACCCCTAGTACTTTTGTTTGATGTTCAATTGTTTTTTGCTAAAGATATTCGAATTCGCGGGAGAAAATGACTTTAGATGGCTATTTCAGTTTTTTTATAAAAGTACAGGAAAAGTCAAAAAATTGCCTTGTCTAGTCTTGGTTGGATAACCCTGTACAAGTCCGGAAAAAACTGTTTTCGGACGTGTTGCGTACATTTTTTTTTCGGCAACCGTGTAGAATAACAAATCAATGAGACACATTTATTTATTATATTTCTTTGTAGAACAAAATTTCGAACATTTTAATTCTAATTTGTATTAAATATTAAAATTCGAACAGAAGATAGGTACTAACAGAAACATTCTAATTCTTATTTGTATTAATATGTATATTAAAATTCGAGCAATTGCTAATATTGATGTGATTCTTCCCGGACTAGGCCGGAGAAATGCTACTTTCTTAAAGGAAAGGCGTCCGGGAAGTGGGTACTTCCCGGACGGTTGCCGAAAAAATAATTTGACGGGTCCGAGCGATTCTCGATTAAGTGGGTGGTATTCTACATAAAAGGCTGGATCCGTTTCCTTTATCATAACACGGTAGGTAGTTATTTTTAAAGCTATGGTGGATAATAATCAAAACAGTATATTTTAGTCCTCTCTCTAGCCATTACTCTTCTCGTTTCGAACACATGTTTAGAACTTTTTGTTGATTTTGTTTAGACTTACCGCTGAGCAGTTGTTCCAAGTAAACACATCTGTTGTTGAGGTAATTCGGATCCCCTGCGGTATTAGTCACGAACCCTGTACCGTTGCCTTCAAGAAATTCGCATTTCTCCGTCGACGTTGCCGCCATCAAAGAGAGACGTGCTGACAGTTCTTCTACGTCTGAAAAAAAAGAGACTAATTTAATAATACTATAATTAACTACCGTTTTGTGATGAGAAGAAAATCAAAATCCCCATTCTTTAGTTATTTAAATTGAACTGAACTGAAGCGATTATGTCAGATAGTTTTAAAGTTGAAAAAATAGCTGTGATAGACGAACGGACAGATAGTTAAGCGGTAGATAGTAATATTTTTAAAGCATTTGATTAGGAAGCTCAGTTGCCATGATTCTAACACTGCTTCTGTAGTAAATGACATGGTGAAAGTCGGCTTTAAATGTAAATTCGACTATTCTAAATTTGAATTTTTTGTTAGCTAAAAAATTCGACTATTCAAATATTCGAAATTCGAATATTTGACTATTCGAATATTTGACTATTTAAATAGTCGACTATTCAAATATTCGACTATTCGAAATTCGAATATTTGACTATTCGAATATGCGACTATTTAAATATTCGACTATTCAAATATTCGACTATTCTAAATTCGACTATTCAAATACTCGACTATTCAAATATTCGACTATTCGAAATTCGAATATGGGTTTTCCTTCCCTGGTTTCGACTGTGGGTTTTCCTAACTTTTAAAGGTACAGATACATGCTAACTAGTCCTAAATTAGTATGCTATTAAGAATTAGGGAAGCGCCTGAAGGTATTTCGGTTTGATTATTAACAACATTACATTTGTTTTTTATGGCTTTTTTAATAGCTATTGCTTCTAGTGGATTTAGTTTTCTGCTTTTATTGTGTATGTATAAGGGTTTTATGTTGTTAGAGATTGAGTGGTTATGTAATATGCAGTGATCAGCTAAACCTGTTTTATTTTGTTTTCTTAAAATATATGTTTTGTGTTCTTTAAGCCTGTTGTAAAAATGTCTACCTGTTTGTCCAATGTAGATAGCATCACAGTAACAGTTGTCGCATCCTATCTGGTAGACCCCACTTTGTAAAAGTTGGTTTTTAGTTTCTATTTTAGCATTGGATATGGTGTTTGTGTAGGTTGTTTTTATTGACTTTTTAGAACTGATCTTAAGGTTTTTAAGCTTTTTAGAGATTTTTTGGCTTGTGTTCCCTTATTGGGCAGTATTTTCCCTTAATTGGAGTGGGATGTTCTTTGTAGAGAAGTTTTTGTGTGTTTTGTCTTTGTTTTTTCTTTATTATTTGTTGTATCATTAATTTACACGGGATGTCCCATGGCCGGTCTGGCGGAGCCCCTCCCGGTATAAAACTGGGAACTTACGCTAAATTATAAAGTTCATACCAAACTTGAATTTTGAGTTATGCTGTTCTAATTTTAGGAATTTTAATTTATGTGAGCAGTTAAAAGCCCATATATCATCTACTTTACCACCAAATACTCATCCTATTTATAAACAAGGATAAGGATAATAAAAAAAATAAAGCAAATAATGTGCGGGGCTTTAATGTCTGCAATGAGTGAAATTTAAATTGGAAATTAGCCGAGAAACTACCTGAAATATTTTCTGGGGTAATATCAATGTTTCTAAAAGTTTGACGCACAAAATTAAATTGGATATCATTCCAAGATTCAAATAGCCAGAATTTGTTTTTAAAATGAGCATTATATCCGGTATACGTATCTACGTAAATCAGATCATTCTGTTTTTAATAGATTTTCAATTTGGAGCGACGCAAGAATTTGAAAAAAAAATTATTAATTTGTTATTGGAAGAAAATATATAAAAAAGTAAATGTCTGGTGTGCGATTTCTTATTATGGCATTATAGGCCCATACTTTTTCGAAAACACGTGTAACCGTAGGAGTTACCTTGAAATGTTGGAAACATTCCTGTCTGACAACCTAGAAGAATTGCCTCTCCAATTTAGGAACGAAATGTACTTTCAACAAGATGGATGCCCTGCAGCCCTGCGCATTTCGCAATTGAAGTGAGGGAATGGCTTAATAATACATTTGGCCACCGATGTATTGGTCGGAATAGTCCGGTTCTGTGGCCCCCAAGAAGTCCCGATTTAACTATTTTAGATGCCTATCTTTTGGGGCGCCTCAAACAATTACTGTACTCCCGTCCAATTGAGAACGACGTACAGCTTCTAAAACAGCGAATTGTTGAAGCTGTTCAAACAATTTCCATTGAAGAAATTCGAAGAAGTTTTGACCACATTCATTTACAGCTGGAAAAATGTGTTGAATATGGAGGGGGAGTGTTTGAATAGCAAATTATGAAATTATTATTTGTTGTTATTTTAAGATTTTTTTGTTTTTTCCGAGGTCGTAAGTTTTTGAAACTTTTTGGTACCCCTTTGTCATATTATGTAGGTACTGTAAGTAGTGTAAGTATATGTTTACTGCATACTCTATAATTATCTTACTTTTAGCGATGTTTGCCGAATAACTTTACAACTAAGTTCCCAAGCAAAGGGCCACGTTTTCCCATCCTCGTATTTTGTTTGCTTGCCCTTTCATAGGGGTCGTCGTGTCAGCAAAAATTAGGACGCTGTCCCCAAATCCAATTAAACTTAACATTGTTTCGCATATTACGGCCCTTTGGCCATTCGATATTAGGCACGTGTGGCGTGTTATCTTATTTTAAAATAAATATCATTTGGTTTAGTTATAGCCCATGTATTTTATAAAAGCAAAACTTTGATTTTGAAGAAGTAGTCCATACTTAAAGTGGAGTTAAATGTATAGAAAAAAGAAAAGCACAAAGTTTTTCTCCAGGCGAACCTAGAGTAATTCATAATAATTCAACGTGTTTCGAGTGTAGAAACACTCATCATCAGGAAAACAAAGTAAATATTACAATGCTGATGTTGTAAGCTATAGAGAAAATAATAAGTGGGATTGAGCCGTAAAATTAAGATTTTTCACTACTTTTACCTAAATGATTTTCACAAAGTCTGTTAAAACCCTCTAATTTTTCTTCTACTCTCTTTATCTTAATCTTAATCTAAACATAGTATAAAACAAAGTCGCTGTCGCTGTCTGTCCGTCCCTACCTATATATGCTTAAATCTTTAAAACTACGCAACGGATTTTGAAGCGATTTTTTTTTAATAGATAGAGTGAATCAAGGGGAAGGTTTTTATGTATAACTAGCGAACCGCCCCGGCTTCGCACGGGTGCAATTTCAGAAAATGGCATGCCGGGTATTAATATTTCGGGTTTGTATTTATACCAGCGGGTTGCAACGCATGCCGGGTACACGCTAGTTATGTATAAGAAGTACACTAGCCCTTGACTTTCCAGTATGCTGAAGTCTTGTCGGTCTTCTGACTTTTCATTTTTTACACCCCGTGTACACCATTGAAAGCTCCATTACGGCTCAATCCCACTCATTATTTTCTCTATTGCTTACAACATCAGCATTATATTATTTACTTTGTTTTCCTGATGATGAGTGTTTTTCTACACTCGAAACATGTTGAATTATTATGAGTTACTCTAGGTTCGCCTAGTTTTCTAATAAACTTGTGGAGAAATATTTTGTTCTTTTCTTTCTTCTATACAAAACTTTGATGTTAATGATTTACAAATCATTTTTTCTTGGCTTCAGTCATATAAATTATCAATAAATTTTAAAAAATCTTCTTTTATATATATTACTAAAACAAAAATAAACAGCTTGCTATCAAAAAAAGAAATTTTATTTGATAATAAAATCATAAAATATGCTGATTCTATAAAATTTCTAGGACTGCATATAGATGAAAATTTAAGTTGGAAAACACATATCGATTATCTCAGGAAAAATATTACCCCATTGATTGGAATTTTTTATAAAATAAGATATTATTTACCAATTAAGCTTTTAAAAAATATTTATTATTCTCTAATTTATTCTAAATTTCAATATTTAATATCCGTCTGGGGATCTGCTACCTCTACAATAATAAACCCTTTAAAAAAATTACAAAATAAACTTATTAAATGTATTTACAAGCTTCCTTTTTTAGAACTAACAATAAATTTATACAAACCACTAGGATATTTAAACTTAGAAAATTTGTATAAATTAAAAATATGTGTAATTATTCATTCTATATCCACTCATCAAAAAAAATCAAAAATCACATTCCAAAAATTAAATACGGTACATAATCATGACACAAGGCAAAATGAAAGTATTTTAGCAGTAAATATTAAAAGCAATATTGGTAAAAGATCATTATTATACAATGGGGTTATAATTTATAATACCCTACCAAATATGTATAAAAATATAAAAAAATTGACACTCTTTAAAAAGAAAACTAAATTGTATTTTAAAAAAAAAATAAAAGCACTCTAATTTGACTATTTTATTAATTTTATTTGTATTGTATTCTGTATTGTAATTCTATATTTTTGTAAAAAAATTTTGTTTATATTTGTTTATTTTTAAGTTAGTGTAATATTTTCCCTGTAATGGACTTCTAAAGTTCGTTGGGAATTATTTAATAAATAAAAAAAAAAAAAAATATATCTTTAAGTCGCCAGTGAATTATATATGTTGCTTGTTACTTTTACTGGTGAAGTACGGCCGATTTAAAAAAATAAAGAAAACATTTTCAATTTTGGGTACAAACGTTTTTAGACCCTCTAATTATCTGTTCTATAGAGGGATCGCCAAAAGTCTGAGTCTGAATTATTATCTACCAAAGTACGTAGCTATTGATTTTTCACTAGTTTCGATGTTACGATGTTTGTCGTGGTGATGTGAGTTTTTGCCACAGACCTAAGAAAAGCTGTATAAATGGCTCACTATATTATCTCTGTACTAACGGGGTTTTACGATACGCGCCGCGCCAAATGAAAATACAGGGTTACGTTATTTGTTGAAAGGTTAAAAAAATATCTAGAACCGATCGAATTGCAGGGGAACCTCCTTATTATCTTGAAATCGGGAATAAAAAATAAAAGGACGGTCACAGACAAATAATTTCAAAAAAATTCAAATCACGTTAGTTACTTATATTTTCGTAACGTTATAATCCAAGTAGTACGTTTTGGCGACCATTCACGGCAGGTATTTTGCAGTTAACATAATATGAATAGATTTTATCACAAACCAAATAATTTTATTCAGTCGTGTGGTGTAATACCAACGTGAATTTTGATTTAGGAGATACCTGATTGAAATACGCAACCCAATATTATATTCCCAGAATAAAACATCCAAGAATTTTTTCATGTGCAACGCGAACTAGGTACCTAAATGCATTTTGCGGCTAGCTATCTTTAGAACCGTATACAGTTAATCTGGTACGCAAACAAAAGAAACAAAAGTTAAGTTTTATAGGTGAAGAAATTGGTTTGTTCATCGGTCAGATCCCCTGGCGCCCAACAGGGATGGACATGCGTACAACACTATTGTTATTAGGTTTTCCTTTTCTATCGACATCAATAAATAAACTCCAGAACCGGCTCGGCGCCATATTTGTTGTTACGTTTTCTCTATGGATTTCTTGTATTCTTTGCTATTAGGTACTTTCCTTTTGCAAAGTAATAATATAAAAATCTTTGCTAAGTTGTTAAAGGAACGCTTCGCTAACAAATCGTATAATCGTGTGGGAACATAGACAATTAAGGTAAATAATTGTCTATGTATGGGAAACATAGATGGGCATTGGGCATACTTAACCGCGGCAAGGGAGAAGGAATATATTTATATCTTCGCTGAGCTAAGTTAAATTTTTAAAAGGAACGCTCAACAGCCGATGGCTTTGCTTTTTAAAAGCAACGAAAAGGACTTGGTTATTGTTGATTGTGGGTGTTTAATATTTCGGTTTTCTAGTTTTTGTGTACTTGATCGAGAAATTGTGCTTGAAAATATTGTACCCCGCAAATTGTTAAATGGGAAAGAAAGAAAAAAATAAAAGTCTTCCACCCCAAAGTTAATAGAATAAAAGTCATTATGGCTCTCTACATGTTTCGAACGTGGAAACGTTCATCATCAGGAGACAGAAAATGTATTTAATGCTGATGGTTTTAGCAGAAGAGAAAATGTTGTAGAACCATGGAGCGACCAGCGACCGGTATATGTTGTAGTTTTAGGGTGCTATCCCTGATATCCTTGAGCAAAATCATTGATCTATAATAAGCTTGACGAAACCATGATTTTATGTGCAATCTCAAATCAAGTGTGATTCAAGCAATTCGCGAGGCAGGCGATTCGTTTCGGATTAATTTTACAAAAAGCATAGAAAATCTTGAAATGGCTTTTGTAATAAAGTTATTAATAATACCGGTTTTTATGGGTTTATGTGTAAAATGTCTGGAACATTTCGCTATGTTTCTTGGTTTAAATAGGTGGCTAGTAAGTGGAACGGTTGTAAAAAAATTCTATTAAAATACTTAATTTTTGTAACGTAAAAATAGAATTTTAGCTGTTATTGGATAAAATAAGAGCAGTACTGTTTACTATTAAAAGTAGTCGTTTTGAGTGCAAGAGTATTTTTTGTTTATACAGTGTGACCAGTAAAGTCCGCACCATATGAGATTTTTTTTTATGACTAGCTTTATTCGAAATTTGACTTTGGCATCAAATTCTGCTTCGATCGAGATGTAAATTATCTATATCTGTCAAATTTTATTTTTTTCCAAAAAATAATTCCAAAGTGGGGTTATTTCTGAAAATATCGAAAAAAGTTATTAGAAAAAGTTTTTTTAAATGCAGTTTCTAGCCCACGTGAAAAATTTCAGCTGCATAAGATAATTTTCATTTTTAACCCAAAAAACTTGTTTTATTTGGGTTTTTAATTATATTTTTGTTTAACAAAATTCGGGATACTGGGAGTAGATATATTAATGATGAAAAACTCAAATATTTACTTGGTTTTTTGTTTAATGTTAGCGGACACCACATACACTGTTGAACCTGGATTTAAATAAGCATCATTTTTTTGTGTCGCACCGCAATGTACGTCGTTTTTGACTAGACATTCTTTCTCTGTCCAATTTTACATACAAAAGAAAGTATCAATATTTGTCGCTGGTAGCAGGAACTGGAGAAAACGCATTTAAAGTTAAACCTGCGTTTGAATTTTCAAAGTTGAATCATTTATAATACTATATAACGTTACCCGATAAATCAAAAGTAGTGAGGTGTGAAAATTGTATATATTTTGTTCACGTTAAACATACTCGACTAGACCATAGCCATTTTAAATTAAGCAATCATTTTTAATATTGAAGCTAGTGTGTGGTTATTAAATCAAAATTAGACAATTAAAATTATATCACGTTTTCACCGCTTACACACCGACAATAACAATCAATGAAATTTTGCGACTTGTCAATTGCAATGAATTAGGTTTCTATGAATGAAAATGAATTTCTATTAATTAATTTATTATTTATTTATAATAATTATTATCAGCAGACCGGAATTTTTTTTAATCAATAAAGGCACCTTGATTTTTATCGGTATCATCGTCTGCATTTGAAATCATAAGACTGATTATACGGGGTTGAGCAAAAGTCTGGACTTGGCTAAATATCTCCCGAAGTACTATTTAAAATTTAACCAATTTTGGTATATTTATTTATTTATTTATTTATTATGCAGGTTTCTTTATAATAATATTAAAAATCAATACCATTATTTTTTTTTTTATAAAAATAATTTCAATGCAAGCATCATTAGAAAGCCATAGATTAACAAATCTGTCCGATTTTTTAATGAAAAAATATATACCCATTTAGATTATTAATTTTAATCACATCATAAATATATTTAAAAATATAAGTAAGTAATTCAAAAATAATTCAAATTCTTTTAAATGCCAAAAAACTCATAGTTTTCAAATTAGTAGGTAATATATTAAAAAGTTTGATGCCAACAAATAAAGCATTATTTTTTAAAAGTGTTAAATTAAAGTTATCATAACATAAGCATAGATTTGCTTTTTGTCTGTGTGTGTGTTGTGACTCATAGACATTGTATAATTCAATTAAATCGGTAGATGCAGAAACATCAAAAAAAAAAATGTTGGGAAAAGGAAAAGAAAAAATGATAATTCTAAAAATATTTTTTTTTTAAATAAAAAATAATAATATTTTGTTTTGTTGGAACTGGGTAGGGGAACCAGGGGCAAGACGTGGACGCTAAGCCTTTATATCAATAAAAATAAAACCAATTTATCAAAAAATAAAATGTATTCAAAAAATTCTTTGGATTCCATCCATAACTGTTTTAGCATAAACATGTTTGGCTTAACTTACACCAAAACACTAAAAACCATACTTATTTAAAAACAAACAATTTACGAAAATCACATGTTTGGGTGATATCTAAGGGATCACCTTCGTCTATGCTGGCATAAAAATGTAGGACTATTCATGACATATTTGACAGGCAGTCCATCCTTCCGTGGATTACCAGTATGTCGCGCAATATAAACATTCCGCGGTTTCATATTTTCTTTGGACCACTCTCCTCTCGCTGTTTTTTTTTTATTTACGAACCATTTCTGAAAATAAAAATAACTATTTTAATTCATTATGCATTAATTAACTTTTTAGTATGATTTTTAACAAAAAAAATATTAGTTGGGGCCAGATGGGGTACGCGACAAATATAACATCCCATCATGCACCCAATGACACTTAAAAAAAAAGTTTTTCTTACCTTTGCAGTCAACTTTGATAAATTAATTTTTTTGTCAAAAGATGCCTTTATACTGGTACACTCCAGACTCCTGTTTTAAGCCAGAATATAAGATCCATGACACGTAATACTGGAAAATCGATCATAACTTCCGAACGGTGTGCTTTAAACGCCTGTTCTCCGAAGGCTGTTGTTATCAAGCGAGTCCAAGATTATGCAATAGAGCCGTCCACACACGTCAGTGTTAGCAGTAACTAGGGTACCCCATGGTCCCGTCTTGCCCTGGTTCCCCTATAACTATTTTTTTTTTCTCGCTACCCATCCCAAAATTTGATGTGATGTTCAATTATTTGTATATCACAAACCATCATGTTACCTTATCGCATTATCGAGACACCTCGTATAATAATATCCATTATTAGGTGCAATCTTAGATCCATTTTCATTTTAGTACGTCATTTAAATTAAAGGCTACTAAAACAATATGCACCGATCGCCATATTTGAAAAAGTAACAGTTCCGAAAAATAAAACCGTAATAATATAAATAAAAATATCCGGTGTATAACTCCCAACAGGTAAACCATTAAAATATCATCAGACGGAAACCAGAGGCAATAATTCATTTTGATATTTATGCACTTACTTTTTATTTTTGGCTGCCCCTAACTTAAATATTTGATTTAGTCTGGCTTTGATATTTCAGATGGTCTGAAGAAAATAATTTTTCAGACCATGGATATATTATAGATCTTGATTTATATAATATACATTGCCTAATATTTAGATACTTACAGTTCAATATCTTATAACAAATTTAATTTCAGAATTAGATTTTTGTTTTTGAAATTGAATTCCGAATTTTTAGTTCCGTTTATCGCCGCCAGGTCTATTTCCGAGAGAACCCATCCACCTATCAGAATCAGACCTTATAGGGTGGTAGACGCTTTAAATGAATTATTGATTGTCAACAACAACGTCAACGCATTATGCTTTGCCCTGAGTCCTGAGACAAAACTATAATGTTATTATTTATTATTTATAATGTTCTGGTTATGTCTAATGCAAGGCGTACGCAGCAGTTAGAAATAAAAATGGTGTTTTTTTGAAATAAACAACAAAAAAAAACGAAAACGAGAAAACAAACATTTATACATACCTACATTGATTATTTTTTATCTTAATCTAGGTATTATAGCAAAACGAAACGTCTGGGATCTTCTGCAAATCTACTCAAAACCTCTTCTTCTATGTGTTTCTTTTTTTGTGAAACTAATTTCTGGTGTACACTCAGCATACACAAACCGCTTAATCTATTGCCTGGCATTGTGGACCTTAACCAAGTTTTAACTCTGCGTAGAGTACTAAAAGAGCGTTCTACGGTACTTGTTGTACATGGCAATGCTAACAAAATATGTAGAGCATTTAAGGGAGGGGCAACCCCCCTGCCCCTCTTTGCGTACGCCCATCAATGTCCGAACACAAAAATTCTACCACATTGCATTGATGATCAATGATCACTAAAAGAAGATAGCGCTTCCTGGCAGACTAGTATTGTAAAAATTCAAGTACTATATCTTTCCAAGGATGTATGCAAATATTTTTTTGAAGAATTAAGATTTATCGATCCTTCCCCGGAGAAACGACATACATAACAAGTTGTGCTTTATTGTTTGGTTTGGTCGGCGTTAAGTGGAATTTTTTACCTTGTCTGTCCTGATTGTTTAAGAAAAATGATATAATAACTATTAATTACGTCGTGGAGGGAATTGGCTAAACTCTAAGGGTGTAATCTATGCATCAAAATAATAAGAAAAAACTCAAATGTTGTTATCCAATATTCATTTGTTTTCAAATTACAGCGTTAAATAAAATAATAATATTGCTAAACCAAAATATGCAACATTAACATTGTTTTAAATAAATCATTGGTTTTGTAAATTTTCAAAAATACCGCCATTGACTTCCAAAAATTTCCTGCTTCGTTTACGAAGTTTACTCCCATGTATGGTCGGACGAAAATCCTCACGCAATAGTCGAAAATAATTTTCAACACAGGTTTTCAGTAAACGTTTGGTGCGGCATGATCGACAATAATTTAGTTGACCCTTTTCTTTTTAAAAATCGCCTTACAGGGGATCACTACTTAAGTTTTTTACAAAATGAATTGCAAGGACTATTGGAGGAGATTCCTTTAAACATCAGAATTCAAATGTATTATCAATACGACGGAGCGCCTGCCCATTTCGATCGTCGGGTCAAGCAATATTTGGACCAAAAGTTTCCAGAGATTTGGATTGGTCGCGGTGGTCCTATTAGTTGGCCTCCTAGATCGCCAGACCTCACACCGTTGGACTATAATTTATGGGGCTGGTATATGAGGTATACAAAATAAAAGTAGATACTATAGGAATGCATTAATTAGACGCATTAGAAATGCTGCACTCAATATTAAAGAAAGGCACGAATTAATTAGAAGAGCCACGCGCGCCCTTCGTAAATGAAGCAGGAGATGTTTGGAAGTCATGGCGGTATTTTTGAAAATTTACTAAACCAACGATTTATTTAAAACAATGTTAATGTTGCATATCTTGGTTTAACAATATTATTATTTTATTTAACGCTGTAATATGAAAACAAATGAATATTGGATAACAACATTTGAGTTTTTTCTTATTATTTTGATGCATAGATTACACCCTTAGAGTTTGGCCCATTCCTCCCTGTATATATCCTGCGTATAGCCGCAATAAATGTATTTCAGGAAAAAAAAATTTTGTATTGAAATACCACAAATGCAGATATATAGATGTAAAGTTGTAGTATGCTCATCAAAATAAACAAATAACCTACCTATCACTCGTACAATCGAAAATTGATATGTATTTAAATCAAGACATAAAAAACTGGTACTATTGTGTTACAACATTCGCTTACATTGTTTTATTACGAACATATACCATTAGATATTTACTAAATTGATTCAGGAGATCAGACAATTGCTTTTTAGCATATTATTATAAACAATAACAAATTACAATCGTTAAACAATGCGCCTTAACTTGTGCCTTGTGGTTAATATTGTGGTCAAAGCAATCATTTAATAAATAGGTGCTTGGACCACATACATGTGTTATATTGCAGCATATGATCTTGAATAATAATGTTTATAATGGCTTAATATATTTTTAAGTGGTTCTACGTCATCAGAGATATCCAAGTTTATAAATAGGTGTGCGGTAAAATGCAGATAATCTGCAGTTCTTTTTTAACTAATCTGAAAAACCCTTACTTTCTCTTTTTCCAACCAAATCCCCTGACGAGTTTGGACTAGAAGTAATTGATGATGAATTGAGCTTTCAGCCATCTGCATTTTGAATCATTTTTGACTCCATTGTATGTGCTCCTTTAGATGAGTATGGACCTTTATTATGATCTTTAAAACATTCCTACATATTTTCAGGGGAGACTTGGTGTACTTTTAACTTAGTTCCTTAATTTCATTATCCCGTGCCTGATAGGTCATTATTGTGAGGGGGCTCAGATCCTATAGGTCTTCTCGTTGCTTCTTATTTGGTCAATCCATCTGCAGCCTTATTTCCTTAGAAACTGCCATTTACTTTGCATCAAGTTTGCTGGAGTATTACGTATAATGACTTAATAGCTACCTATGTTATGTTTACCAGTCTACCTAGGATTATAAAATAAAATCGAATTGTTTGCTGTTTTGATAGTAGGTACTTAACACATAATGTGGGTTTAAGTCTAATTAAACTATTACACGATTAACGAATTCAAAAATTCATAAACCTGAACCTAATAGTAATGAAAATAAGAATTATCATTTTCCATTATTCGTTATAGAGACGGGGCCGCTGAAAACGTTTGCGGGGGGCCCACTCAGTCCTATAACATAAGGGCATTACGTAATAGGTTCAAAGTTCATGTTCAAGTAATAAACTACTACCGAAACGATATATTTTCATTTAATATAATACAGTAATAATTTTCAACCACAATCTAATAGCATCCCCAAAGACTATAAATTCTCTGAAAACCGAAGCAACAACAAAATTGACTGGCTTTTTCGCTATAAATTTCTACGAAACGAAATAAAAGAAGAAGTAAGAAAATAAATAGGATTGAGGTGTCAAATAAACCTACTAGTGAATCTACAAAATCAAAATCAAGGTCCCAATTCTCGTAAACTTTAGTTTGTTTTGCTAAAAAACGTATACCTGTTCGTTTATAGTCTTTTCAGTAAAAATCTCTGGCAACTGGCAAACCCTAGCCTAAATATTTAGACGAAATTCTGCCAGATGCTTTATTTTATTTGGATAGATTCGGAGAGGTCATAACGTGTAAAAGATAGATCAATGTACATGATCGATAGTATTTTAAAAACTTTTCCATACCTTTTTCTTTTAAAGATAGATGCTAACGCCTGCATATTAAAATTTGTACTTATACCTACTTTGAGAAAAGTAAAAAAAGTGATATCTATAACGTTTTTGTAAAGGGATGGGTAGTTTCTATCTGAATCTCTTTTAGAAATATGTTTTCCAAAGCATAAAAGAGTCGTGTCTAATCTACGAGTGGGTACATTATGTCGTGAAAGAAAATTCAGTCAGCTGTAATATCCATTGTGCGCCACTGTCATGTCATAAGTATCTAGGAGTTCTATTTTTGGAAAAAAGGTTTATGTATTTTTAACTTTAAAATAGGACTATAACGCGTTATGGAGAAACTATATAGCGGGCGTTTATTTTTGGCGCCTTTCCAGCAGAAATAGCGATGCGAAAACAGAAGTCGGCTTTCAATAGCAACTTATTGTTCACCAATACGAGGATCAGTTCTAAATTTGGAAAAATTTGTCCTAAATATTTAAAATATATTGAAAAATATTTAGGACATGACAGACACAGACGCGGTCATGGCCAGAGGTGTAGCAAGAAAACAAGGTGGGGGGGGTCTGCCCCGGGGTGCCTTACCAAGGGGGTGCCACAACAATTTCCTTAAGAATAGAATGGATTCGGCTTTTACTTGGTGGAAATCCATTATTAATTGTGTTAAATAAATGGTAAAAAAATAAAAATAAAATTATATTATTTTGACTCGACATGTTCCGCAACACAGTTGCTTCTTCAAAGGAGTACTTAAAATGGTATTTTAAAAGTTATAACTTAGGTGTAACAATAAAATTGCAGGTAATTTTCAGGTTGTTTAAATTGTTGGGAAACCAATAATAATGTTTACAGACTAATTAAAGAGATTCAAAAGAGGTGATCCGTTTAAATCCAATTGATCATTAAGAAGAGTATTTTTATAAAACTAGCATGATGTTCATTTATTCGTTTTTCGAAGTTTCGACCTGTTTGTCCGATATAAACTTTAGAATTTAGAACATCATGCTAGTTTTATAAAAAAACAAAACAGATTCTAATTATTCTAACCATCTGTTAGAAACAAATCATACATTTAATCATAACTACGATATCTTGCACATTGAAAATGAAAGTACAAAATTAAATTTGCTGGAATCCTTAGAAATAAATAGGCTTAAGAATAACAATACTCTTCTTAATGATCAATTGGATTTAAACGGATCACCTCTTTTGAATCTCTTTAATTAGTCTGTAAACATTATTATTAGTTTTTCCAACAATTTAAACAACCTGAAGATTACCTGCAATTTTATTGTTAGACCTAAGTTATAACTTTTAAAATACCATTTTTAAGTACCTACTCCTTTGAAGAAGCAACTGTGTTGCGAAACATGTCGAGTCAAAATAAAAATCTGTGGAAAGCTTAAAATTATAATTTTCTAATTTTTTTAACATTTATTTAACACAATTAATTTCCTTAATGTTTATATCCGCCCGGCGTGTGATCCACTACGACGCCACTGGTCATGACAGTCAGGGCCGGATCTACGTATGGGCTTAATGGGCTGCAGCCCAGGGCCCCCGGGTTCCAGGGGGCCCCGTTTCCCGTTAAGATAAACAGAAAAACATGCATACAATCACAAAACTACAAATAAAAAACCCGAGATAACAATGTAAAAGCATCTTAAAATATTTTTTTTCAAAATGATTTATTTCTCGTTGGGATAAATTTTTTAAAAAAAATTGCACTGAAATATCTTTCTAGAAGCTAAATTAATTAATAAAATAAACACAATTGTTAAATTTTTCTGATGTTTCTACCCTTGGGAATAAATGGGTTAATACCAAAAACACATAAATTTCCTCCAGTTAGTTAATTTAAGCATCTCAAATTATTTTTTTTCAAAATGATTTATTTCTCGTTAGGATAAATTTTTTAAAACGAACTTTTTGGACAAAACTGCTAAACTTATTGCGCTGTCTTGAGTTTCTACAGAAAAAGCACAAACTTCATTCATTTAGTTGCTTTAAAGGGACATAAAATTACTTTTTTTAAAATTTATTTATTTACTAGCTTGGCTTATTTTTTTTAAATGAACTATATGGCCGAAACTACTTAACCCATTGTACTGTATTGGTTTAACCCATTTATTCCCAGTGTTGCGTTTACGCAACACTTTAATCAATATTTTTATTTGCCTTTTAAAAAAAAATTTTTTTTAACTTTTTAACATTTATTTAAAGAAAACAAGGGTAAATATTTAATAAAAGTCTAATACATTTTAAGTTTTACTAAAACAAACAAAAAATACCGTGCCCTAAATTTCCAAAAAAAAAAAGTTTTTTTTCTTGTTTATTTAGAAAATTGTTTAAAAATATATACAATTTTATTTAAAAAAAAATAGCTATATAATCTCTTAGTATGGACCTACTTCTTTACGATAAATAGGTTACATAATAAATTTTAAAGTAACGTTATATAAAAAAATACAATAAAATATAGCGTTGCGAAAACGCATCACTGGGATAATACATAAACAAAACTCGGTCATTTTCGTGTTAAAACCCGTTAAAACCCAAGTAAAGATTAGAAACAAAATTCATTATTTCTGCAGTTTAGCTTGAGTTTGCGGTTTGTACTAAAGTTGATAGTGTTTAAAATGTCTTTTAAACGATTTTTTACTCAAAAACAATTAGTAGAGGCCATGGAGGAGGCTATAGGTGAACTTGAAGTGGAAACACTTTAAAAATTTAAATATATTTTTATCACTTCCTTTTTTCGATATTTTTTTTATTTGAGTGTTAAATTAGGTTTAGTTTACTTATTACCTATGAAGTTGTTTTTTTATATAAATAAAGAGGTAAAAAGAAACACAAAAAAAAATATTTTCATTTATTGTCCCAGTGATGCGTTTTCGCAACACCCAAGTTTTTAAAAACTAAAAGAAAAATAAAAAAAATTGCACTGAAATATCTTTCTAGAAGCTAAATTAATTAATAAAATAAACACAATTGTTAAATTTTTCTGATGTTTCTACCCTTGGGAATAAATGGGTTAATACCAAAAACACATAAATTTCCTCCAGTTAGTTAATTTAAGCTTCTTAAATAATTTTTTTTCAAAATGATTTATTTCTCGTTAGGCTTAATTTTTTAAAACGAACTTTTTGGACAAAACTACTAGACTTATTGCGCTGTCTTGAGTTTCTACAAAAAAAACACAAATTTCATTCATTTAGTTGCTTAAAAAGGGACATAAAATAACTTTTTTTTAATTATTTATTTTATTTTACTAGCTAGGCTTATTTTTTTTAAATGAACTATATAGTCGAAACTACTTAACTTATTGTACTGTATTGGTATAATACCAAAAACACATAAATTTCCTCCAGTTAGTTAATTTAAGCATCTTAAAATAATTTTTTTCAAAATGATTTATCTCTCGTTAGGCTTAATTTTTTAAAACGAACTTTTTGGACAAAAAATATACTAGACTTATTGCGCTGTCTTGAGTTTCTACAAGAAAAGCACAAATTTCATTCGTTTAGTTGCTTTAACTAATTTATATAATTTCGTGGGGCCCACAGATATCGTTAGCCCAGGGCCCCCAAAGGTCACGGTCCGGCCCTGATGACAGTGAAGTTATAAGCGCGAGACAACATGATGATGATGATGATAATTAATATAGAAAAAAAAGGTAATCTAAAGAATTATTGGTAAAATAAACAATAACGGTTATTCCCCATGGAATGTAAAAACCTATTTTCATATTCCTGTAACACTCATAGGTTAATTAGTATGGTCGGCATTAGTATAAGAAAATATTCTTTATGACAAAATTATGCAGTTAAAACTTCGAGGAAGCACTTCGCCAGAGTGCATTTGAAATCGTTTTGCTCGTTGTCGTTGGGTTCTTATTTTAGCCGAAAATGATCTGTTGATGACTATCAGGGCCGTATCTGAACCAAAATTTTGGGGGGGGGTTAGACCAGTGGCAAAAAATACTAGTTATACTTTAAACATACATTTAAACATACACACAAACAAACATATAAGGATTTTATTGTTTTCGGGGGGGGTTTGAACCCCTAAAACCCCCCCTCAGATACGGCCCTGATGACTATAATAACGGAAAGCAGCTTTATTTTTCTAAAATTGAAATTTATCTTTGGCTAATAAATAAAGAACCACAACGTTTTGAGAACAGATAAAAATGGAAAAACTTTGAAATATTTTTCTGGGCTTAAAATTTTCTTAAGGGGCCCATTCACTGTGCGATTACCTAGCAACCAAGTCGTCCAATCAAATTGCTTAAAAAGTTCCTGGAAATCTGGTTGCTCAGAAACTGCCCACTCATAAGGCGACTTTTCAAGCAGTTTGGTTGTCAACTTATTCATCTCTCCGCAATCGGTTTGTATTTTAAAATTATAGGTATAGGCGAAGCCACAACCACCTTGAAAAGAAGCCATGAAGTGACATCGGGCAACGCCGCATCAGCTGGGAGTTGCGGATCCACAAGCTGACGCGCGACAATTTTTTATTCTTTCTGATATTTTTTGGGTTTTTTTGGCTCTGTTGCCACTATATTGATATTGAAAAATGTACAAAAAAGTAATAAATAGTTTTGGATAACAAGAACAACTTACCTAATTATTAAATAATAGTAATATTGCGTTGAGAAGCTGTTTTTGTTTCACTACGAATAGATTTATTTGATCGATCAAAAGTAATATTCTATTAAACAAATTATTATCTTCTGCGTTTAAATTACAGGATTAAAAAAAAAAACATTTTCTGGTAAATATTGCATAGCAAACCAAATAATCACTATTTTTTTAAAACGATTTGGATGCAGCCGCTCGATTTCTTAATTCGGAACAATGTCTTACTCGGCATAGCGCAGTTCTAGACGAAGCAGGGAATCCTGTTATGTGCATAGCGAATACTGCAGTTTCAAATAGATTTTCCTTAAATACTCCACCAAATTTCGGTCTTCTTCATTTGATGATTTTCTATTATTTAAATCAGACCCAACAGACTTTTCAAGTGTTTGATGATAGCGCCATTTTTTTACAATTCCCTGAACAGTACCGGCTTCTAGGTACTCTAAAATGATCAGCTATTTTTCCATAAGACCACCCTATTTCTACTAAACATATTATTCTGCTACATCTCGAGATGTAGAAAATTAGTTGGTTTAGAAAAATAATTTTCTACGCGTCGAATATACAGTAGAATAGGTATGTATAATTTTCTACCTAGCCATCCCTGCTGGTGGGTGGCCTGGTTGTTGTCGAAATACCAAACCAAACGGGCGACAAGAAAGAACTATGCTTTTACATTATTTTCCTACGGCCTGCATGCATGCAGAGACCTTACGTAAATGTCTATGGCAGAGACTGATCAAAAATAATAAAGCATCAACAATCTACAAGTTTCGCTTATAAACACTTCCTATCACGATACATTAGTTACACAATGCACGTTTTTCCCCGTGGCCTCGCCGACAAAGAGGAAGTGTCGTATATGTCGTATGCCTCGCCATATTTAAAACAAATTCTTCGTGGTCCATAAGCTCAGGTGTTTAATTATAATATAAATATTAATTGTGATTTTTTCAATATAAGAACCACAACCTTACATTTAAAATAATTTTTTTCCAAGTTAAAAAAAATAAAGGTCCAACAATCCGATATCCATATATAGGTATATGCCCTCCCAAACATTTACCTTTTAAGGGTATTGAATCTATTTCTATACAAATCTGTGTTCACTTACTGTACTATAATATATATAATTTTGAACATTTGGTTCAATTAAAGAACGAAAATATTGTGGCACAATATTTTCGTTCTTTAATTATTTTCGCGGACATTATATCATCTTCTAAACATTTGGTTCAATGTTCAATGTGAAGGTGCATTTGTTGGCACAACAAGCTTTGCGTAAGAATGCCTTACATGTTATACCCTTTCCAATATGTTCAAAGAAAACGTGTGCTCTTCGTATTTCATCACCTCCCCTCAATTCCTAATATTTATGATATTTATGCGGATGATATTTATTATTAAGCTCCCTGTGGCTACGCCAATGTTTTTGCCAAGAAGCCTGGTGCTAATTCCATTATTTTCTTCTACATGGAGTAAAAGTTTTAAATCTGCATTTTTTTTATCGGTGACCCCCTATTGTTATGGCTGTTAGATGATTGACCCATTACCTGTTAATATCACTTTAATTGGGTAATTTAATCACCACGCAGTTATTCACCAGTATATTATATGAATATGTGTAATATATAAATTAATCAAGGCTTTATTAAAAATAATTGATGGATAATTGCGTTTTAATGATGGTTGTTTAAAAAGACAATTAGTGACAATAATTTAAAAGTGAATTTTTTATCAGTCCTTTATATTTTTGTCTTACCCCTGATTTAAAAATAAAACGACGATATAATATGTCAAATTTTTTTAACCATGTTTCTTGATTCGATGACAAATTGGGAAAATAAATACCTGCAATACACAATGTTACCCGTATAACATGTCGGAGAAAACATTAATTTATTCTTTCCTCATATTTTTGTATCGCTAACAACTTCACTACTTGCCAAAAAACAGATTTTAAAAATATCCATTTGCGCAGGCATTATTTTAATGGCTACTAATTATCTGGCAAAAACATTAATTTTTTCTTTGAATACCAATAAATACAGCTTTTACAGTAGTACATTATTAATATTGTAAATTTATTATCGCAGTCAAATTTTACAATGTGCTAATTCTTATATTGAGATCGGATATTAAACAAAATGCTAAAATAATTGTTTCCACAACTTTTGTGTTTATAAATCTATTATAAAATATGATGGTTACCAATACGTCAGTTCAAGTAAAAAAGGGAATTAGTAGCTATGATAAATCGTAGACAAATAATAAATATATATAATTTTTTTTAGAAATTTTAGGAATATTTTCGATCGTCATTTACTTTTCTGGATGGGGTATTTAAAGTAGAATTTATTTTCTAAATACCAATTTTTATTTTTTCTTTTCGTTTGACCAGCAAAACGTTCGGCAATTTTCATTGTGGTGAAAGGGGTTACTTCCTCTTAATATGAAATCAGCGGAACGATCTTTTTCCAAACTTAAAATAAAAAAAACCCATTTACGTAACACCATGCGACAACAATGCCTTTCGGATTTATCCTTAATTAGTATCGAACACGAGTTTGTTAAAACATTAAATATCGACGAAATTATAAACGATTTTGCAAATAAAAACTCTCGACGATCTGGACGTTTTGTATAACACCTTTTATAGTACTTAGTGACATAATGTTTGTGCAGACTTGTTGAGTGTTCATGTGTTTTACTGTTTTCTGTCTTTTGGATTCTATGAGGCTCGATCACTACTACCCCCGTTACTACCATACATGGTAAGCAACATTATAAGTGGTGTTGTAAAATTTTGATTTTGCATCATGTTTGTTGGAATATTACGTATAATGACTTAATAAATACCTATTTTATGTCTACCAGTCTACCTAGGATTATAAAATAAATTCGAATTGTTTACTGTTTTAATAGTAGGTACTTAACACATAATGTGGGTTTAACCCTAATTAAATTATTACAGGATTAACGAATTCAAAAATTCCTAAACCTGAACCTAATAGTAACGAAAATAAGAATTATCATTTTCCATTCGTTATAGAGAGGGCCTCTTGAAAACGTTTGCGGGGGGGGGGGCCCACTCAGTTTCTGTTTCGCCACTGGTAGGAAACAAGAAAAATTTCAACCTAGGGATGAAAACGACACTATATTCCAACCATTTTGCACCTGTTTGCAGCAAAGTAAAAACAGATCCGGTGATTTAGCTGCAAATTACTCAAAATCATTTGTAATTTTCCAGTTCCAAGTTCACTTTTAAATATATTCCAGGAAAGGTCTAAATTATTTTACTACCGAGAATAAGAAAATATTAATTTATGACTTGCCGACATGTTTATAACGATAACAACTTTACTATAGTTGCCAAAAAGCAGTTTTAGAAATAACCTATTTGTGCTAGTGTTACTAGTCCGGTAATTACGGTTAATTACATGCACAACATTTATGTTTTGCTAAAAACCACCGTAAACACTGGTGTTAAAACTTAAAACATCATTAAAATTTTTAAAATGTTCAGTCAAATTTTATAATATGCGTATTTTTTATAATAATTAATGTCGTAAACAACAGGCGAAAAACCCACAATATGTGTTAAGTACAGGGTCTTCCAACGAGGACTGAACAGGGGCTCATTTTTGAGCTTCCTTGTATTTAAAGAAAAATCCAAAATAGCCAATCGATGTACTATTTCCTGCAGAATTCAAAAATGAAACCAAAAATTTATTTGAACCAGAAACAAAAGAGTTACGCTATGGATAAGGTGTTTTTTAAATGGAACATAGCTTTTTTTATACGATTTTTGGAACGAGTGATTTTTTTTTTGTCCGTTCTGATTAAAATATTTAATATTGTGACAGCTATTTTTATTAAATTTTAATGTTTTATCCAGTTTAATTTAACTTTAACCTGTTTGAAACATATGATGGCCGACATGTCATATGACAAAAGTCATATTCCAGCTAAATAAAATAAATTTTTGCATTTTCAATTACTTTTGTCATATGACATGTCGGCCATCTTGCAGGTTTACTGAGTGACTCGACTTTTACAGAAATTCGTATAAAAATTACAACCCTCGTTTTTACCCCGCAAGGGGTTGATTTTCGAAAAATCCCTTTTTAGTGGTTGCCTGCGTTATAAGGAGAAGACATCCTCCAAATTTCATGATTCTAGGATTAGTGGTTTAGACTGGGCGTTGATGAATCACTCAGTCGGTCAATCACTTGACAATTTTATATAATATATTATTATTTTCACGACGTGACGGCGACAGAAGAAAAAATAAATAATCTAGCCTTGCACCACATAAAAAAAGAACTTTCAGTTAGATCATCGAGTTGATTGTACCAGCAAGCAAAGTCGGGACCTTTTAAGAATTTACTTTGTATAGCACACCGCAATGTAAATGTGGGTATGTCTGCAAACCGAGATACATAATTTACAATTTTATAATGGCAATGTTTCTTCTTGCAAAAGGTTGCCTTTCTTGGAATATGATACAGAATGATCCTACATTAAAAAATCTCTTTTTGTGACCATATTGTTTCTCACTATATGCGTCTTACGTGGACACGTTTTTCATATTTTAAACTTTTTATTAAAATTTAGGAGTAGACCACACTGTAATGTAATAAATAACCCAAGCCATAAAGTGAGCGTGGTTGTGACTAAGATGGCATGCTAAGCAACCTCTTATACCTTGCTTGGAAGAAGGCCATCTTGTCAGTCAACCTAGTTGGTACGCACCGGCGTAAATTTATAGGCCTTGTTTGGAGGTAATTTATTGCCACCACGAACACCATAAAAAAATTGCGTTAAAGATAAAGTCAAAGTACGCAAAAATTTAAAACTTTCTGGCCTTATCAGTCTTATCACTGTAATAATTTGTGTTGGACTATATGCATGGTGAATCGAACAATGGACTTTAGTCTGAAGGTGTTTAGGCAGTTGGGCATTAAAATTATATACGCTCTTAAGTAGCATACTTAAAATGATAATAATATTATACCAACACAATATAAAGTATTTTAAAGGCTGTAATTAAAACAATGACCGATCAATTATGTACCCTCAATTAATTTTGTCCCCAAAGGCGGTTTTCGAAAATATCCCCAGTAAACAAAATTTAATGAGATTCAAACCAAAACAAAGCCTTCTTGGCAAAACAGAATTCAAAAGGGAAAATTAAATAAAGCCAGTAGCCGGAGAATGTCTTGAGCGACCAATTATCCCAGACAAAAACTTCATTGTAATGATATAAACTTCAATTAATTAACTAATTAATTTGATTCAATTTAAAAAAAAAACTCTGCCGGAGGATAGAAATCCAATTCCCTCCAATTATTTAATATATTCTTGCTTGCAGCTCATAACAATATACACAACAAGCAGTGGCGTAACAGAAACTGAGTGGGCTCCCCCGCAAACGTTTTCAGGTGCCCCCTCTCTATAACGAATGGAAAATGATAATTCTTATTTTCATTACTATTAGGTTCAGGTTTATGAATTTTTGAATTCGTTAATCGTTAAAATAATTTAATTAGGCTTAAACCCACATTGTGTGTTAAGTACCTACTATTGAAACAGCAAACAATTCAAATTTATTTTTTAATCCTAGGTAGACTGGTAGACATAACATAGGTAGTTATTAGGTCATTATACGTAATATTCCAGCAAACATGATGCAAAATCAAAATTTTAAAACACCACTTATAGTGTTGCTTACGATGTACATGGTAGTAACGGGGGTACGGTCCTCAAACAATTTTAACTACTTTTAGCTACATGGGCCGTAATTAAAATTTCCATTGCAATTATTTATTTATTTTGTAATTATTGAATTATGTAATATTTTTATAATATTAATAATTTTATTACATAGTAGGTACATTTATTTTTTAAATTTATTTATTTCCAATCTTCCTGTCTGACAGAATGTAAATTGTATAGGAATGCTTGACAAATCAATACTTATAAACTAAAACTTAAATCTAGGCATCTATAGACACATATTTATTCAATCTATAATAACATTTAGAAATCAAAAATAGCTGGAGCTGGCTCTTAAACATTTTCAAACCTACAACATTTGGTGATTTATATATTATTTTGCGTCCTATAGGGGGTTATCAATCATCAATATATTCAGTATCACTAAAATCACTGTTGTCACTATTGGAATTATAATAATTGGCCTTATTTCATCAATGACCTGTTCAGAATCGAAAGTATCTTGAATCAATTTTTCCACATGGTCAATACATTTTGGCCAAGTCTCTGGTTTAATCTGATTTTTTAATTTTATTAAATACATTTAATTACATCTAATAAATACTTATCGAGTATATTTATTAGAATTACCCAAAATGAATTGTTCCATTTTCTTTGAAGACAAATAAAATACAAAGAAATCCCCAGTCCCAGTCACTACCTGTACATTATGCATTTCATTGATATAATAGATTTCTTATTGAGGGTTACTGGAATTTGCAGGTGCCAGGGGTTATTTAATTTATGCAACCTTAATCCGATATGTGAATTCATTCGCTGGACGGACTTTAGCAGTAATCGAGCCTCATAGAATCCAAAATACAGAAAACAGGAAAACACATGAACACTCAACAAGTCTGCACAAACATTATGTCTCTAAGTACTATACAAGATATTATACAAAACGACCAGATCGTCGACAGTTTTTTTTGCAAAAATGTTGATAATTTCGTCGATATTTATTGTTTTAACAAACTCGTGTTCGATACTGATTAAGGATAAATCCGAAAGGCGTTGTTGTCCCATGGTGTTACATAAATGGGGTTTTACTATTTTAGGTTTGGAAAAAGATCCGTCCCGCTGATGCCACACTGGTAAAGTTAGAAAAAATTTTAAGAACACACTGGTTTTTTGTTAATAAATGATCCACAAGTTCATACATACACTGTTTTTAATTTTGAAATACGATCTCCAAGTCCCTTTCTGAGGCTTAAAATTTGACTAGGAAAGTCAATGGACAAGTCTTTATGGTATATCGTTTATAAATTCCGCGCTTTCACGTATAATTATTCTTCAATTAAATCCTTTGGATATAAAAAAATAAAATTATTTATGAAATGAAATACCATGAAAAGCAAAGCTGGCAATTTTGAAGGGGCTGTCAATGTGGGCCCCCCCCCCCCTCCCCGGTGCGGGGTCGGCAGGGGTGTTTGGGTTTGGCCACTGCGCCGGGGGATACAAATTCTCGAATTAAAAAAATATATTCTTGCTTTCAGATCATAACAATATACACAACAAGATTGAAGGAGGGCAGATTCAAATTACAGACTTGTTTAAAAATAAATGAACATTTTATGTGTTGGTATACACTAGTATATGTACAGTGAGGACGTAAAGTCTGGAATAAATTCATTATTTAGGGAACGCTGAATGTTTTTAGAAATCGCTCGGACACGTCGATTTTGTTTTTTTAATACGCATTTTTTTCAATATTTTTTATTATACAGGGTGTCTCCGAAAGCACTCTGCTTGGACCAACTTTAATTTTTTAAATGGGAACCCACATTTTTTTTTTAATTTTAGGATTTTGTGCATAATTGTGAACATTTTTTATCTAACATGTCATTATGATTTATCGACAGTTAAAGTTCGAAAATGAATACAACAATTAATTATTTATCATTTTAATAAATGTTGAAAATGTTGCCCAAAGGTTAATTGGCAGTAACCTAGACGATCGAAAAATTCTTTCTGCACATTTCTGACAACTTCCGGACTGATTGTCCGTATTTCTTGAACAATTCGATTCTTTAAGTCCTCCATGTCCATTGGCTTAGTTTGGAAAACTTTACCTTTAAGGTAAACCCACAGAAAAAAGTCAAGGGGGGTTAAGTCGGGAGACCTCGGCGGCCATTTAATAGCTCCCCTTCTTCCAATCCATCTATTTTCAAAAGTTCGCGCTTATCTTAATACTATTTTTGAAAATAGATGGATTGGAAGAAGGGGAGCTATTAAATGGCCGCCGAGGTCTCCCGACTTAACCCCCCTTGACTTTTTTCTGTGGGTTTACCTTAAAGGTAAAGTTTTCCAAACTAAGCCAATGGACATGGAGGACTTAAAGAATCGAATTGTTCAAGAAATACGGACAATCAGTCCGGAAGTTGTCAGAAATGTGCAAAAAGAATTTTTCGATCGTCTAGGTTACTGCCAATTAACCTTTGGACAACATTTTCAACATTTATTAAAATGATAAATAATGAATTGCTTTATTTATTTTCGAACTTTAACTGTAGATAAATCATAATGACATGTTAGATAAAAAATGTTCACAATTATGCACAGAACCCTAAAATTAAAAAAAAAAATGTGGGTTCCCATTTAAAAAATTAAAGTTGGTCCAAGCAGAGTGCTTTCGGAGATACCCTGTATAATAAAAAATATTGAAAAAAATGCGTATTAAAAAAACAAAATCGACGTGTCCGAGCGATTTTTAAAAACATTCAGCGTTCCCTAAAAAATTAAT
Source organism: Polydrusus pterygomalis (assembly GCA_963969555.1). Lineage (NCBI taxonomy): Eukaryota > Metazoa > Arthropoda > Insecta > Coleoptera > Curculionidae > Polydrusus > Polydrusus pterygomalis. Next base: position 12,736,995 of record OZ018379.1, read on the forward strand.
TTATTCCAGACTTTACGTCCTCACTGTATAGTTTACAGTCATACATACGTAGACATATTCCGGCGTCGCTGAATGGTGGTAGCAAAAATTGCAATACCGCAATGTCCGATAGTTAAAATTACTTTTTAATGTGGTCTATGCATCTTGCAGCATCAAACCTAACTTTGCTCTAGTACTGTTTACGTTAGTGTACCAGATGTCGAAAATATGAATGATTGTTTACATGCAGCACGCGTGTTGTTTAAGACTAGAAGCCGGAAATGAAGTTCTTATAACGTCTCATACGTTAAACATACAGGAGGAAATTATACAAGGCGGTGTTGCCAATTTTGGTAATGTTTTGCGACACAATAATGTATGTATTGTGGCCCTTAAGGTTAAATTCTCACTTATAATCTCCCTAGTGCTCGAATTACTTCCGGAAATTTTTCCGAAGGAACGCATTTTTTTTTTTAATTTTCCCGAGTCGTAGACGAGGGAAAATTTTCTAGAAAAATGCGTGACTGAGGAAGAATTTCCGGATATTAATTCAAGGACGCGGGGGATTCGGTAAGAAAATTTCACACCTAAAATTTATTTGAATTATTTTATTGAAGTTATCCATAATTATGGGAATACTTAAACTTTCAAAAAAAAGTTTCCTCACCATTTAGTTAAACGAAATGCAAAAAATATAAGTGAAAATTATCCTTTTTATTTATTTTTACTACATTTCATTTACTAAAACAAAGGGAAAGTATAGTATAGTCTAGTTTAGGCTAGTTATGCCAGATAAAACACTTTTTAAAATCTAAGTAGATAGTAGATACCACAGTCAAGTAGGCTTAGGCTTGTGAAGTCAAAATCGTCTCTGCTATACGTCACGTCGACAGTTATTTCTCAAACGTGCTTCTTTAGTTCACAATAATTAAATCATGGCAGTAAACAATCAAGAAACTAATTTTAAGCCCTACGGTGTTTGTAAATCTTGCTCTGAAATAGGGGACATTAATATGTCTCATCAAAATTTAAAGTATTTGCAATGTTTAATGGAAAAAACTGAATTAAATCCCCATCAAGAAAACCTTTTCTCAGCTATCCAGAAGATTTTGGAGGAAGATATCCCATCCTTTTTAAGAAAAACCAGAATTCAGCAGAACAAAATTGCATCCAAATATTACATCTATTATATTAAACATAGACATCTGATAGAAGTGGAAAGGGAAGATAACCATTATCCTTGTTATTCTCCATTACGAAGAGAAAAGTTCGAACCAGAATTCCAAAAATATTTAGCCTTAATGAAAGAAATATTTGGTAAATAAATATTTGTATTTATTTAGTATTATAAAATGAATAAAAACATTAAATACCAAAATTTGATCCTGAATACTGATTTTCGGATCATATGATAGCTGTCAAGAAAAAATTTCCACTTATTAATTTTGTTCGCCTAGCTTGGCAGGAGGAGAAAAATTTCCGAAAATTTTGAAGGTTGTCATTGGTAACTGTCAAAATGAAAGTGTGTGATTGGCTTAGAATGACAGGTGTGAAATTTTCAACGTCATTCAATCTATTGCCAACCTCTAACCTATTTCGCGTTGATTTTTTGAGTTTACTATTTTAATAACTAACATTTAAAGAAAATCAACATCGTCGGTACATTATTTAGGTAGTATCTGATATATTACAAAAATATCAATTTATTTCATTGCTAATTTTGGGAGAATTGTATAGTGAAAGAACAATGAGTGACAATGACATAATAATGTTAAAAAAAATCTTACCCGATATTTTTCACTATACAATTCTCCTGTTATGAAATTCCTTGATATTTATTAAATATGTCAATTATTACCTATAGAATATCAAGTCGATTCTGATTTTCTTTAAATTTTGTATAAAAGCCAGAAAACATAAATAAATCTGCGCGAAATAGGTTATAGGTTGGCAAGCATGTTGATACTCCCACCTTAATAGGTACTTACGAAAGTTCTTTATAGTTCATTGGTCGAATGCCTTACCGAAATTGGAAAACATATCACATATCAACCACACATCCTGAAAAGCATAACCACAAAGTTGATATTAAGCTTTAAATAATCTATCTGTTAATGACGTTTTGATTTTCAAGAAAAAATGTCTTGCCCATTTAGTTAGAACAACATTTTTGTGAAACTATGCCGAAACAAGAAGAATATTCTTTGAAATAAAAATAAAAACTATACAGGGTGTCTGGAAATGATGAGCAAAAATTTTAGGGGATAATTCTAGACCGAAAATAAATCCTATAACATTTTTTCGGCAATTGAGTATTAACGGAGCTACAGGGTGTTAAAATTAAATTTTATTTGGAGTTTTAAAATACATAAGTTCCTAGAACAATAAATTAAATATTGAAATCAAAGGTTCCAAGTGACGTCCGTCCTCTTTAATGCATAAATTAAGCCTTCTTAAAAAATTATAATTAAATTAAAATGATTTCGTATTCTTCACATGCAAGCAATGTTATTTTAGCGTTTTTCTCGAAAACGGTTAGATTTATCGAAACAAAAGCTGTATACCTTTTTTATGTCAAAAGGTTGGGAGAATAAAAATATTCAGTCAAAATGCGCATACAGTGTAGGACAAGAAAGTTGGGACCATTCAAATTAAAGTAGGTATAGGATCCTATGTGGCGCCCTCTACAAAATGCGAAAAAACGGTGAGCCAATATGTAATCATCATCCCGAAAAAGCCCCATATACGAGATTTCGTCAAAATACTATGAGCGTGGCAAAAGGTATTGCACACCCTGTAAGTCGGTTAATAATCAATTTTTGAAAAAATGTTATAGGAAGAGATAGCACTTATTTTCGGTCTAAAATTATATCCAAAACTTTTCAACGTCTCATACATAAAACAGCTCTCTGGCCCCAAAACGATTCGCTGGTTCAACCGGAAAATATTTAATTATTTTTGTTTGTTTATCCACTTCCACTATGTCAATTAGTGGGTAAATAAAACGGAAAAATCCGCTTTTTCAAATCAAATTATAAAGGACATCACAACAAACCAATTGGATATGTGTAACATAAGCCCAAATTGATTTCTGACGAAAATAGATTAGTATGGTTAGGAAATTTAGCAAATATACGGACATAAAAAAAATATTAATCATAATATATTGTGTGGTGCACCGCCAGACGGATGCTTCTATTAGACCTTTTCGAAGGTTCCTGTATTTAAAGTTCTTTAGAAAAAGTCTCCGTACTTTGTGACATGTAAACTTGTAAAATTAATGTAGGTATTTCCGAAGTATTATTTTACAATTTTCTAAACAAAAATGGTTTTGTCGGAAAGACAGCGTATCGAAGTATGGATATACTATGTGTGTGACTTGTTAAGCCACAAAATGTCAGAACGTGAAACAATGAAGATTTTTTTTACCTTGACAGGTAAAAAAAACATCAATGATTTATCATTTCCGCTTATTTAAATAGAGATTTTTAAAAAAGTTTTAACAGTCGCCATTTTGAAATAGCTTGACATAATCGCGCCCAAAATTTATGAGCATACTGTACGAGATATAAGCTTTTAAATGATCTATCACAAGCTGTATGTTTCCATTAAAAAAAAAAGATCGATGTCGTCATATCTTTGACAAATGTCTATAAAAAAAACGAATAACGTCAAAATGTGAGCATTCATAAAACTAAATTGACGTGTCCGAGCATTTTCCTCAAAAGTTACGAACAAACCCTGTATAGCTATACGCAACACAGATTTGTACAAACAAGGAATCATTATCTTCAAAAGGTAAGTGTTCGGGAGGGCATATTTGAATCACTTTGCAGTTTTTATATAAAAAAAATTATACGTTTATCGATTGCGATAAAAAAATTCTGTATAATTAACAGACTTTGTTCGAAAAATCGAGTAATAAATCAACCGGTAATTGTCACACGTGTACGTGTAGCAGGACCTGATGGAATATAGCGATCGCTGCTCCCAAAGCGATGCACCTAAATAATTTATAGGGATTTTGGCTCGCTCGTTGTATAAATAGATGGATACCATAAAAGTAGCAATTTTTTAATGGATTTAAAAAAAGCTGGTTCTTATTTAACTTGTATTATCAACCCATAGGGTTTTTTGCTCTATAAAAAACTTTCTATTTGTTGACAATATGTCGATCCCAGATTTAATGCACGCGTTTTACTGACACCACAATAATTGCTCTCAGATAGATCAAAAAATAATTCTGCAAAAAATTGTCTTGATATTTTTCAACTTATTTTATTGTGGGAAAGAAAGATGGAACCAAAAGTCTTCCTCCACAAAATTTAATAGAATAAAAATTCTCTTCTAGGGATCTCTACATGTTTCGTACGTAGAAACGTTCATCATCATTTAGTGCTGATGGTTTTAGCAGGAGAGAAAATTGTGTAGAACCTTAATGGAGCTTTTATGGAATTAAAAAATTGATGTGTAGAATAATATTAAGAAAATTGATAAAGGTTAAACCATACTGAGTATGTGAAGAAGTTATTAAAGAGGGTCTAAACCAACCAAATAAACTGGGAAAGAAGAAAAAACCTTCCTAAAAAGAAGATGTCGAAGATTATTTAAAAAATTTTTATAAAACTTTTTAAGTGTATGTCTGTAAGACATTATAAGGATAAATTGTCATAATTATGAAGATATCACAATCTGTAAAAAATAAAAATTGAAATTAAAATCAAAGAGTGAAGGAGTAAAAAATGTTTGTATTATTTTTTTGAATAAAAAGTTAGTACTTATAAAATAACACTGCAAAAAGTGTTTTGTGCATGGGTACTGAGGATTAAAGCAAGCGGCTAATTTAAAACCAATAAAATTAATTAATAACTGATAACTAATTTCATTGTCTTCATCTGAAGATAATGAAATTGAATTATTTTCGTCTTTAAATTAGGTGATTGTTTTCCCTTTGTTTCACAGAAAGCTTGAAAAATTAAATTTTTTTACTTTTTGTGCTAATTCTTAAAATTCGCTATAGACTTTTACTGCGTAGTTCTGCTCTTTAATATGCACATCGAGGCGGGGAAATTAATGTACTGTTCGCGTGAAAATGGAGATATACATGCACTGTCCGGTTTTCGGTTTGTCGCAATTTAGTGTATATAAAAGCTAATTTTTCTGTCCATTTGCGAACGCTTTATCACAATAAGCCCAGTTTGCACCAACAATGCCCGTCGATATTTTTTAATCTTTAGGCAATAATAATTTGTCCTCTATTCGCTTTAGTTTTTTGATTAACATTTTTTTTTTCAAACAATTTAATGTCGGGGTCAAATAAAATCAATTTATGGAATATCTTTAGACAGCTATTAGGTATACAGTGTGGATTTTTATTTATTTAAGTATAGCTTTATTCGAAATTTGACTTTGGCATCAAGTTCTGCTTCGATCAAGATGAAAATTAAGAAAAAAAAATAGTCGTGATTCGCATTATATGGCAAATTTTATTTTTTTCCGAAAAATAATTCAAAAGTGGGGTTATTTCCGAAAATATCGAAAAAAGTTATTAGAAAAAGTTTTTTTAAATGCAGTTTCTAGTCCACATGCAAAATTTTGACTGCATAAGATAATTTTGGTTTTCTACCCACCACTAAAATTTATTTTTCACTTAATGAACACTTTACTGATGACAATGTGTTTTTTTTTGTTTTAATATTAAGGTGTATTACTATTAGACACAAACTACGTTTTTAAAAATACTTATTTTATGAAGTTACCTTTTACCTACAGGGTCAAAAACAAATAAACTTTGTAATATGGCGCTACTTTAAAGAAAATGTAGCTAAAATAAAGTATTGTCAAAACTGAGAAGTGTTATGTAGATTGCGTTGAGTCTTATTTTGCAAAAGTGGTGCAATTTACAATAGGTATATGGGCAAAAAATCAAAATTATCTTATGCAGCTAAAATATTGCATGTGGGCTAGAAACTGCATTAAAAAAAACTTTTTCTAATAACTTTTTTCGATACTTTCAGAAATAACCCCACTTTGAATTATTTTTTGGAAAAAATTAAAATTTGACAGAGACCTAATGCGAATCACGTGACTACTATTTTTTTGCTTAATTTTCATCTCGATTGAAGCAGAACTTGATGCCAAAGTCAAATTTCGAATAAGGTTATTATTAAAAAAAAAATCCCATATGATGCGGACTTCACTGGTCACACTGTAGAGGGCTGAGTGCTAAATGGGCCGCCGTTTTCATTTTCCGCAAAGCCATATATATTTGTTCAAAACAATAATTCTTGAAATAATAATAAGGATCTGAAAGTTACGTAACGTAATTTCTCCTTTTACAAATCCTTTCTAATAAACAAAGGCTCAAAATTTCCATATTTTAATTTCGCTTTAGGAAACCATCACGTTTTCATCTCCGAAGGCGAAGTGTCACAAAAACCTTTTTAGAAAATTACAAGCTGAATGTGAAATGAGCCTATTTCCCTCAGAAGCTTTTTACTTCGCACAAAATTGTCAATAATGATTCTGCTCTATTTACATAAAATTGCAAATAAGGTTGTAAAAAGTGGTAAAATTTTTGCAACAGGTCGTAAGTTGAAACGTTATCTGTAGCATGCAAATATGATACGGAATTATCATTATCACCCACAATGCTTCCCCCCTTTTTTAATCAAAATGTTGCTACCTTTAGTTTTATGTATTTGTGATAGAACACATTTATCGTATACTAGCGTGTACCCGGCCTGCGTTGCAGCCCGGCATTATACGACGTGAGATAATAAGGCGAACATACCTCAAACTTAACCGTTTGCCGGCCCGTCCACAATTCACATCCATGCATAAAACATAGTCTGTCTTCGTCTATTCCGGCTTCGGTGCTTCGGATCGATCGTTGAACGGGCCGGGGACCGGTTAGGTTGGGTCGTTCGTTCTCCCTACTCTAATTTATCAGTGTTTATCAGTGTTTCTCTATAATATAATGCATGTATTATACATAAAAACCTTCCTCTTGAATCACTCTATCTATTAAAAAAAACCGTTTCAAAATCCGTTGCGTAGTTTTAAAGATTTAAGCACATATAGGGACAGGACGGGCGATAGCGACTTTGTTTTATACTATGTTAAGATGTATCCTTTAATAGAATTTTAGTAATACTCCAAATTACAAAAATATGGTCACAATCGCTATGATACAATGATTTTCTAAAAGCTTGGAAAAATACAAGTCATCTACAGAACACACTGTACAAATCTTAGGATCAACATGGATCCACCTACAAACAATAATCATGACATATTATGTTAAACTCGAATTACAAATAGAAAGTTTTTCACACATTTTAGCGTCGATGTCATTGAACCAAATTAAATCTTTTTGGCAAGTTGTTCAAATTACTTACAATACACCAACCGTTTTTATTTACAGTATGTTTATTTATTTATTTTTACGACGTTTTAACGGAATCATTTTTTTCGATAAGAGGTGCAAACATATCTGCATGGAATTTTTACTCCATTTGTTATCCATGAACCCTGCAAACTGTATATTTTTGTTTACCTAATCATAATAATTTATATGACAAAGTTCGTTGATGAGACTTGTAGACTGCGAACCGGGTTCGAATCTGGACACAAGCATCAAATTTTCTCAATAGAAAAATAACTACTCTTCAAATTGCTTTTTCGATCTTTTCCTTACATTCCAAACAATTTATGAGGGTTGACCTCCAACACAATTTTTTGTTCAAACGAAAAAGTTTTGCGATGTAAAGAAAGTTAGAAAGGAGTTAGTTCTGTTAGTTTATTGAAGTTTTTAGTGTTCAGCATCAAAACGTAAGTAACAACTTACAGAATATAATCAACTCATTCTTTAATGTGTCATTCCGGTTTAAAGCTTGAGATGCGTTTGATACATTGGAACTAGGGCTGGGAGATATTGAAATTCCAATATCGAATATCGATATTTAAGAAATATATCGATTTAGTCGATAATGTCGATAAATATCGATTGTATCGATAATTATAGATATTTTATTTTTTAAATATCGTTATTCGATATATCGATAATATATATTATCGATAAAACATAAAAATATTGTATTATAAATATATCATAAAACTCCGTACCTTCATGTCAAGAGGAGACTCTAATTATTATGAAAACATGAAGAAAAAAGATTCAATTAAATATTGGTCCTTAAATGTGTTATAAGGAAGCTATGGCCGTCCGACGGTTTTTGATTTAAAATATCTACCAATAGACCAATTATAGTTTATGAAATGATTTAAATAAATCCTTTTTTTCCTAAACTATTAGCCCAATAATTTTTTACACTAATACCTTTTTTGTATAAAAGAAAACTTAGGATCATTATAATTAAGCTTTAAAATAGTGGCCGGGCGTCCTACACTCTTTAACATTTTTATCTACAACCATTTAATAATAGGTACATAATACTTCTTATAATAAGAGCATTATGCTATCCATAATACAACAAGTGTAATTATCATAAAACAACAAGTGTAATTATTATATTTCCCATATATGAACTCAACTTTTTTTCAGGCACTGTATAAATGGATGGTTTTAGATAAAGTATAGTATTTGACTCTCGTCTAATGAACCATAATACACTCGGATGATTTACAACAGTGGCGTAGCTAGGATATTGTCTTGGGGGGGGGCATATAGTTGCATAGAGGTGTAAAGCCCGCCGCAGGCGAAAATTTTTTTGGACCACGCCCAAATTTTGCAAAATTTTTCTATTATCTATAATTGTTACGTAATCGCCTAAGTACAATCCGCAACTGAAATAATCTAGAAGTCCTACAAACAAACCACAACCAAACGTAATTACCTAGGTTTTCCTACGATGTTTATATCTTAGTTTGTCTTATTTACGTAAATAAAAGAGAGAAAAGGAAATTTACACCACCAGACACCAGATCCGCGAATGTCACATAAAACAAGACGACGGGGATGTGATGACCAAAACAGACGCGTTGTTTCTCAAAGTAAGCCTACCTACGTTAAATTTAAAAGGGCAAAAAAATTAAATTTAAATATTGTTGATAATTCCTTTTTTTATGGCTCTTGGGGGGGGCAAATGCCCCGATGCCCCCCCCCTAGCTACGCCGGTGATTTACAACACTCGCCTTTGGCTCGTGCCGTAAACTTCATCCTCGTTTTATTATGGCCTACATTATACGCTCGTTAAATAATATACTATTAAATGGCCTTATGTTATAATTACACTTGTATTATTAGATTACAAGAATTATTTAGCAATCATATGCTACTATTTAATAAATTTTCAAAATATAATTCTTAAAGTATTTCAAATCTTCCCTCAGTTTTTATTATTTTTTAAATAAATGATTCTTTAATAATTTTTTAAAGAGCTCTGGGATTTAATTGAAATATCCAAATTGTAGTCCTCACTTACTCCTTTGAAGAAAACCAATTTATATGTAAAATGTTTTGATACCCTACCTAAACAAAAATCTTTATTATACCTATTATAGTTGAATAGTTATGTTATGATTAGGGCTGGGCGATAATGAAATTCCAATATCGAATATCAATATTTTAAAAAATATCGATATAGTCGATATATCGATAAATATCGATATTTTATTTTTTAAATATCGTTATTCGATATATCGATAATATCGATATTCTATTTTTTAAATATCATTTTTCGATATATTGATACATCGATAAAAATATCGATACATCGAATTTTTGCCCAGCCCTAATTGGAACTTCCAGGAATACATTTAACGACAATTAATGACAAAGCTATATCGCTTAATTTTAGATTATTTAATTTGTAATTTTTTCGGGTTTGACTTACCAGCCTCGAAATTTTCTTTTAATCTCCTCCACTGCTTAGCTTGGTGCAACGAATACAGGGTGACCACTAGAAAAAACAGGATACACGCGAAAACTGCCGACGTCAGAGCGATCGCCTGCCAATCCCAGATCAGCGTTTCTGCGCTGGAAAAAGGCGCCTCCGAACTTGCTACTTCCAGCGCTTCCGGGGCGAGGGAGTCCCCTTTAACATCGTCACTGTACCTGGAAAATTAATTATATTATATCAACCGCAACGAATGCATCCGTCTGCGCATGCGCTAGTAATTTAAAAAAATTATCGTACCGTAAGGTGATTGTTGTAATATTAGTTGGAACTAGGGCTGGGCGATATTGAAATTCCAATATACAATATCGATATTAAAAAAAATATCGATATTTTATTTTTTAAATATCGTTATTCGATACATCGATAATATATATTATCGATAAAACAAAAAAATATAATATTGTAAAGTGTCACCAGTAAAGTCCGCATCATATGGGATTTTTTTTTATTAATAACTTTATTCGAAATTTGACTTTGGCATCAAGTTCTGCTTCGATCGAGATGAAAATGAAGCAAAAAAAAATAGTAGTCACGTGATTCGCATTATCTGTCAAATTTTAATTTTTTCCAAAAAATAATTCAAATGTGGGGTTATTTCTGAAAAAATCGAAAAAAGTTTTTCTAAATGCAGTTTCTAGCCCACCTGCAAAATTTCAGGTGCATAAGATAACTTTGATTTTTACCTATATTTTGTAAATTGCACCACTTTTGCAAAATAAGACTCAACGCAACCTACATAAAACTTCTCAATTTTGATAAGGCTTTATTTCAGATACATTTTCTTTAAAGTAGCGCCATATTAAATGTGTGTTTTTCTACAAAAACATTATTATGGCATAGCCTATATTATAATATAGGGGTTTTAAATTAAATCGTTGAAAATAGATAAACTTTACGTTGGTAAACTAAAATTTATTTTCCACTTAAAAAACACATTACTGAAGACACCGTGTTTTTTTTTGTCTTAATATTAAGGTGTATTACTTTCAGACACAAACTACATTTTCAAAAATACTTATTTTATGAAGTTACCTTATACAGGGTCAAAAACAAATAAACTTTGCATCACATGCGACCAAATTTTAATAGCCCAATTTTGATTTTGTAGAATAAAACACATTTAATATGGCGCTACTTTAAAGAAAATGTATCTGAAATCAAGCATTGTTAAAACTAAGAAGTTTTATGTAGGTTGCGTTGAGTCTTATTATGCAAAAGTGGTGCAATTTACAAAATATAGGTAAAAAAATCAAAATTATCTTATGCAGCTGAAATTTTGCATGTGGGCTGGAAACTGCATTTAAAAAACTTTTTCTAATCACATTTTTCGATACTTTCAAAAATAACCCCACTGTTGAATTATTTTTTGGAAAAATTTAAAATTTGACAGATAATGCGAATCACGTGACTACTATTTTTTTGCTTAATTTTCATCTCGATCGAAGCAGAACTTAATGCCAAAGTCAAATTTTAAATAAAGCTATTAATGAAAAAAAATCCCATATGATGCAGACTTTACTGGTGACACTGTATATCAATATTTTCTTATGTGCCCTGTAAAACTCCGTACCTTCATTTCAAGGGGAGACTCTAATTATGAAAACATGAAAAAAAAGATTGAATTAAATATTGGTCCTTAAATGTGTTATAAGGACGATATTGAAATTCCAATCGATATAGTCGATATATCGATATATCGAATTTTTGCCCAGCCCTAGTTGTAACTGCATCACATCTATTTTCTTACTACGTAGGTACGACAGCGAGCAGTCCTATAGCGCAAATGACGATTTATTTAAATAACTTACATAACTTTACTCATGAGACCGAAAAAAACACGTTACACTTCATCCGAATTAAACAGTTTTTTTTAAACAAATCGTTTAACATGCACGACACACACTCAAAACTAAATTACCCATGTAATTCACGATCAATTGGTTTCCCACCAATAATACCATCTATTCTAATGGGTTGGAGTTTGACCCACTTCTTTATATTTTTGTTAACATTTAAACCAAACAAACTGGTTGTTAAATACATCGAAATCAATACTCGACAATGCAATACCGAATTCTACAAATTATACTTACCTACCCATAATCATTATTCGAGGTAAATGACGCAATCGGCAAATTTTTGAATATTTTGTGACGACATAGCCGTTCAAAGTTAGATGAAATTAAATGACATGTGTTTCCTGGCGATTGGTTAGTTAGAGGATAAAAACTTCGAAAAAAAGACGAAGTTTAATTTTTTTAGTGGCGAAGATTGAACTAAAGTCGACAAATCCAATGGGAAATAACGCCCCACCTAATCCGAATATTGTGACGATACACCAATTACACTGGCCTGCATGAAATTTTTGATGACGTGATTTTTGTTTGTTGAGCTCAGTTATTATATAGAAATAACTAATTAAAATACAATTGGTCTCTATCACCCACAGATTTTTTTTTACAAAAAAAAAGAAAAAATATAAAAAAAACTTATAATAGGCGTTTTAATACATTTTAAAATGAATGTAGTACTTCAAATTCTAAATGATTGATGAATAAAAAATGATTTTCTGTGGTGCTACACACCTTCCGACTGGAGACTTTTTATCGACTTCAAAAAGGAGCTTTAAAGCTGTTCTTTTACATAATGACAATGTTTTTGCTTCTGTTTCGGTCGGCCATACAGTTAAGTTAAAGGAAAACTATGAAAATTTATGGGAATTACTTTTAAGAATACAATATGAAAATCACAACTGGGAAGTGTGTGAAGATCTAAAAATTTTAGGTCATCTCTTAGGTCAGCAGTCTGGATTTACTAAATTTCCATGTTTCCTGTGCGAGTGGGCTAGCAGGAATCGAGAACAGCATTGGATAAAAAGAGACTGGTCACAAAGAGAGACTTTAACACCTGGAAAAAAATGTAATTCGCGAAAGTCTTATTGACCCTCAAAAAGTTTTACTTCCACCACTTCACATAAAACTTGGACGTATGAAACAATTTGTTAAGGCATTAAACAAAGAAGGAAATTGTTTTAAATATTTGTGTGAAACATTTCCGGCTTTGTCAGAGGCAAAATTAAAGAAGGAAATCTTTGTAGGGCCGCAGATTAGCAGCTGGATGAAAGATACAGAATTTGAAAAGGTAATGGAAGGTAAGAAAAAACATGCAAGGAATGCTTTTAAAGAAGTTGAACATAAATTACTACTATGTTGAGATCGTTGAAAATATGCTGGAAAATTTTAATTGCAGAATATGAGCATAAAAATTCACTTTTTACATTCCTATTTGGACTAATTCCCGGAAAATCTTGGGGACGTGGGTGAAGAGCAAGGTGAAAGATTTCATCAATATATTAAAGAGATGAAAAAAAGATACCAGGGGCGCTGGGACACAAAAATGATGGCCGATTTCTGTTGAACATTGAGAAGAGATCTTCCTTTAGCTGAAACAGAAAAACAACCAAAAGAAGCTTTTCTGAAAAAAGAAAACGTTTTTTGAGGAAGCGTAACGAATAAATAACCATTTATAATAGTTTATATATTTTGTATATTTTTGTATTTTTTTCCTTAATATATTAAAAAACTAGCTTATAAATGAAATAAATCGTGTTTTTTCTATATTTTTGGATTTTACCGGTTTGAAAAATAACCTTACGTGATATAAAAAAACTGAAAGCAGATTTGAAATCAGCGCTACCCAATTACTAGAAAACAGTTAAAATTTTTAAATCAACTTTTACAAATAAACAAAACAAAAACAAATATTTCAAAACATTAGATATTTTGAAGAATTCGGGGGAGCAAACTCCCCCCCAAACATTTCATGACAGGCATGTGAGTTTAAGGCGTCAGCTGACGGCGTCATTTAAAACCGATAATAATACTGGTGGGGAAACCTTTATAAGGGAAAGAAACCAAAATTACGGGGACAATTTTGAAGACACTTTTAAGTCAACAGACATGCCTTTATTGAGAAATCCTTGCCAACTTTAAAGTTTTTCAACGGTTTTATTAACAAAAAATAAGTTTCCACTTAAAGTTAATAAATTAATTCCGTTGATTAGAAAATTAAATTTCCCTTAAATTTTATTATTTTTAAAATAAATGCCCCCTTTTCTTTGCGCTTGAGTGGCTGCTAGCATTTCCAGATAGCGGGGTAAAAGGTGGCGGGACCATTCACTGACAGACTACTTGTAGCGTCAAGTAGTTTGTTTTTTCGGCCGTCTCCCGGCGGCCTGGCATCCCTGGACAATTAAAAAATTTTACAGAATAAACAAAAATGAGTAACGAAAGCGTTAGCAGCAGGAGTAGCCTGCACAGTAGGGCGTCGGAGTATGAGTTTTTGGAATATTTCAAAACATTAGATATTTTGAAAAATTCGGGGGAGCAAACTCCCCCCCAAACATTTCATGACAGGCATGTGACTTTAAGGCGTCAGCTGACGGCGTCATTCAAAACCGATAATAATACTGGTGGGGAAACCTTTATAAGGGAAAGAAACCAAAATTACGGGGACAATTTTGAAGACACTTTTAAGTCAACAGACATGCCTTTATTGAGAAATTCAGGGGTAAATCTTTTCGGTGACCGTCCCGTAGAAAACGGGAAAAAGAGCGACATGTTCAACTGTTTAATCATTTTAAGTTGTCGTTTTAAATACAAAGAACCGATCGTGGTGGTTTCGACATTGTAAATCAATAAACGCCAGAATGTATAGTTAACCGATGACGCAATAAAAGGCATCAGGGACAATATACAATTAAACTAATATGCGAACATCATGCATTTTAAACATAAAAGGAGATTTAATGTCTGCCTAATTTAAATTATTGTTACCGTCGCTCATTTTTATTGCACATTCATATTATACAGGTCTGGTAAGGAATTCTTTGAGGTGAAAAATCAACATTTTAAAACACCACTTATAATGTTGCTTACCATGTATGGTAGTAACGGGGGTAGCAGTGATCGAGCCCCATAGAATCCAAAAGACAGAAAGTAGTAAAACACATGAACACTCAACACGTCTGCACAAACATTATATCACTAAGTACTATACAAGGTATTATACAAAACGGCCAGATCGTCGAGAGTTTTTTTTGCAAGATCGTTTATAATTTCGTCGATATTTAACGTTTTAACAAACTCGTGTTCGATACTTACTGATTAAGGATAAATCCGAAAGGCGTTGTTGTCCCATGGTGTTGCGTACATGGGTTTTTCCTATTTTAAGTTTGGAAAAAGATCTTTCCGTTGATGCCACACTAACTGGTAAAGTTAGAAATAACATCGCTGCCAGGGCCGGAGCTAGAGCTGAATAGGCCCCGGGGCAAAACTAATTTTGGGGCTCCTTATTGAAATTACTTTTGATAATCCCACAGCATTAATGTCGGGTAAGAATAACAGTATTTTGTTAATGTAGATATTTATTGTATAACAATTTCAACTTGTTGGAACAGCTATTATACTATAATCTGGCAATCTTCTAAGTACACGTAGAATCTACGTAAACATTGCGCTCTCATGATATTTTGTCAAAAACGCAAGAACTAAAAAAACTTCTTTCTAGATTTTATAGTGGCAAATTCGTTTATCACTTTATTAAAGTCAATTTTGCGCCCTCTTCGTTTTTCAATGGACAGTAGCGCTAAATTACTGAGTTTATTTTGTCCCATTGAGGTACGCAAGTAGTTTTTTATCAACTTTAATTTGGAGAAAGTCCGTTCAGCTTTCGCAGTAGTGACAGGGACAGTAAGGAACATCAGAAGTGCTGTGCACACATCTGGATAACTGGACGACAATGACGCATTCTAAATGATCAAGAAACGGGCTAACTCTTTTACATCTTTCATTAAACTTATCTCCTCCGAAAATGTCGACCATACAGTAAGCAACTGAGAGGAAAAAGAAGGTGACACATCGTCTGAGAAAGTTTTGGAAAACAGATCAGCTTCTTGCTCCAACTCGCTTTTCGATGAATTTGTGAGATATTGAGGTTGCAGGATTTTATAAGTATTCAGAACATTTTTTATACCAACAAACCTAGATTCGAGTTGCGATGATATTGTATCTATCATCGGGTAGAAAATGTTCACTCGGAGGCGTTGTTGAGGATCATTTAATCTTTCATCTTGAGACAATTCATCAAAGTGAGACTTTACCTTACGTGATCTCTTGTCTATAAACTTTCTGTCAATTTTCCACTTATCGCAATCGAATAAAGCTAAGAATTTTCCTCTTCCCAACCCCTGCCGGGGGGCCCCTCTGGGCGCCGCCCCGCTTGCCCCGCTGTAGATCCGGCCCTGATCGCTGCACTAGATACCTACATCTGAAAAATTTGAACACTGATATTTTATTAATAAATGATCCGCAAGTTCATTATACTGTTTTTAATTTTGAAATACTTTTTAATTATGAAATTAAATATCTATGAAAAGCAAAGTTGGCAGCAAATTTTGAAGGGGCCGCCGATGTGTCCCCCCCCCCCGCGGTGGGGGGTCTGCGGAGGTGTGTGTTACGCCACTGTTAATGAAACATTTTTTAATATAAGTAAAATAAACTACAATTTTATTGTTGTCGGATTTTATCCGCATGGCCTAGCTGTAACGCTATTTCTCGCCTGTTCGTTATGGTCTACATTACGATCATTGAATAATATACTAAGTATTATAATATGGTTGTAACGAAATTTAAAAAATTCTTACCTCCAATCGTTCTCCCCCTCCTTTTTTCGATGTTTTTCGTGCCGATATTTCTCATGGTGATGTCGATGATGGTTCCCACTATGTACCAACAAATCACTTAAAGCACTAATAGGTCCACAGTGTGTGTCTCTATGCAGCTCGCAAGGTCTCAACACTACAGATCCGTGTATACACTCTGTACAGTTCATACAAACTTGCAGTTGGGCGTTAAGGTACTGTTTTTCTGGGCAAATCGAGGCAAGGACTGTTGATATGGTTAGGGTTAGGAGGAACAGCGAGGGTACGTAGGCCTTTACCATCACCTGAAAACAATAAAATTCCTGTTATAGATTTTAAGAGTTAAATTATAAAATAACAACAGTCAGCAGACCCTATCATGGTATCCCTTTTTCTTACAGAACTTTTATTTTAAATAAATCTTTAAAACATTGAAGTAAAAGTAAATACCCATCCATTTTAATTTTTTTTATCAGAGATTTCCATGTATACGAAACTTTAAAAGTTAATTTTCATCCTGCTACAGAAAACGGATAATCAACCGGGGCAGAAGCAGCGCTTTCCTTTCTTTTCCTGGTAGATTTTTATTTAATGGGTTTTTACAGCGGATTTTCACATTTTTCGGTGAGTGGAGAGCGGTTTCTTTAATTTAATTTTTCCTTCCGTGTTATATTTATGAGAGGCCATTAGAGAACACTGAAATGCGAGAAAACTTTTAAGCAAATTCAATTTAATCCAAATTCTAATCTAAGCAGGGAAATATTACTTTGCCGATGTCCGTCTAGAATCTAGAAACTATTATACAGTACTCTGGCAATCCTGACTTTACAGGGCAGTTTTCAATGTACAGAAATGAATATACAATGGACTTGGCGCAAGTTAAGAAGACATCGATCAAGATTCAAAGCTGCCAAGTGTTCTAGGTTCAAGCGCGATGCACATTCTGCTCTTGCTGCATTCTCCCTCCAAGCAGCATATATACGTTCGGACTGAATTTTTCAGGGTGGCCCACATTTTACGACTTTTTTTTTCTGCGCTCTCACCAGGGCCGTAGCTACAATAGGGCGGATCAGGGCGCCGCCCTGACAGACAAATATTTTGCCCTCACAGAAAATTTTGAGAATTATCCTACGAGTCGTCAACAGTGCAACGGGAACGGGCCGCCCAAGTCTTAAAGATGCTATCGAAATAATAACTTGTGTCAAAAATTAAATTCAATTTCTGCGATCATCGGAAATTTTTTTAAACATTTTAAATGAATCCCAAAATATGGTACCGTATGCTAAAGATGACCCAGGAAGAGACCGAAGGCTGTAGTTTGCAATACTTATAAAAGTTTATATTTTGAGGCCATAGATCTAACGCTTCTTCAGTTGGAAGAAAGGTTTTCGGACAATGACGACCTATTGATGGCCATTAGTAGCATTGAAGAATTTGATTTGATAAAACTTCAACCTTTAAAAAAATTTTGTAAAAAATCACCCAAAATTATATAACTATAACTCTATTATTATTGTTATAGGTATATATCGAGCTACTATCTATTGAAGAATTGTCGGTTGTTAAAGATTTCGTCGCCATGGAACAAAAAGAGAGTATAAGTACTCTCTAAACTTTACAAACATAGGGAAGCTTTTAGGGTAACATATCAGCTTTTTGCAGCAGTCGCTCGCTACTTTCGGTTGCAGCACGGCACTTTGTGAATCATCTTTTTCTTCGTTGACAGCAATCAATCAACCTCAAAGGTATTCAATGCAGCATCAACGAATGGCTGACCTTTCCTAGTTAGCATTTGAACGAAGAAGAGCCGCTGTAGATTTGTTTCTGCGAGAATTTCACAGTTGTGCTAATAGAAAGCTTCCCCTATTTTAAATCGTTGCACGTCATCAATGACACCATGCGCATTTTATGAGATTTACTAGTGGTCATATAACGTGCAACGAAGTTAGTTTGACGAGTAGACATGATATAAATACGCTGTTTTTTCCATAAATACAAATACTTTGATAGGTAGTTGATGTATAATAATTTGAGTTCCAAATAAAATGTCGCCCTGACAATAAACAGTAATGCCCTGATACCAACGCAGGTCTAGCTACGGCCCTGGTTCCCACCCTTTTAAAATTTTGTAAATGTCAAGAAAATGCCGTTTGCGAAATTTCAAGTCATTTAATTAATCCAAAATGGTCCCTCCGATGGAATAAAATACAAAGGTTTTTAAATTTTAAAACTTTTATTATCATATAACTACCACTGACCTAACTACATAGAAACAGAGTACCTATATTATATAGGTATTATAGGTATATTATATTAATAAATTGTACCTATAATAACCGAACCTATTATGTATTTACACAAATAGTTTGTTTTATTTTAACATCACTCTTAAAAAGTGTCGTCTTATATACTGAGATCTTTAATTTTTTTTCTATATTCGCTTACAATTTGCAGTATACATTGACGTCATTCTTCATCTTTTGTTAATATTTTATTATATTCGTCTACGAGTTTAATACCTGCTGTATCATTCACTACTTTAAGCTTTTTCATTAAAATTATTTATGTACTTATCATTACTTTCCCAGTTTTCTGGATTCTCTTTTAAAAAAATTGTGGATAACCCTAACATTTCAAAAAATCTAAGAATATTTTTAGATATAAATTCCCAAAGTTCTTTATGTTCTATTTCGTGTAGATTACTTAATTTAACTCGGTTTTCACCTCATTCGTCTGGCGAGTATTCTTTTTCTAGAGCCTGTATCATATTTCTTTTATATTCAACAGGGATTTCGTTATCAAAGAACGATACTGCGCAAATCTCAGAAAACAAGTACCAAAGGTGATTTTCAATTTTTTCAACAGCAGCTTCAGATATCTGTGGATAAATAGTTTTATATTTAAAAAGATTTTTGGCAAATTGAAGATCTTGATATGGAGCTTTGTATGGACAAGGCGCAGTGAACCAAGCCTTAACATAAACTTTGACGATAAAATGCACATATCTCTGATACTCTTCCTTTCACTGACTGTTAGTGTGAACTCGTCCCTATAAAGATATTTTTGAAGCTATAAATAGCTTTCGCCATCCAGCGTGCATGATGGAATGCTCCAGGAGCACGAATAGTAAATTCTACATTGTCCTTTCAGGAAAGGAATTGGAGGCAGAAAGGGGTATTAAACTCATCGACGAATATAATAAAATATTAACAAAATATGAAGAACAACGTCAATGTATACTGCAAATTGTAAGGGAATATAGAAAAAAAATTAAAGATGTCAGTAAGACGACACTTGCGGAAACTTTTTAAAAGTGATGTTAAAATAAATTAAAACAAACTATTTGTGTAAATACATACTAGGGTTAGTGCTTAGGTACAATTTATTAATATTTATATAATATTCCTATATAATATACTCTGTTTCTATGTAGTCAGGTCAGTGGTAGTTGTGATAATAAAAGTTTTAAAATTTAAAAATCTTTGTATTTTATTCCATCGGCGGTGACTTGAAATTTCGCACTTGACATTTACAACATTTTAAAAGGGTGAGACCGCAGAAAAAAAAGTAGCAAAATGTGGGTCACCCTAATGTCTATGGATCGGAAGCACGAAAATTACTTGACGCTGCTCGGAGGCCTTATGGCTCCACCATTAACCCATGCCTAAGCTTCACCATAACGTCATTTGGTTAAAAACAACAAATTTTGTTTTCAAGTGTGACAAAATAAGCACGTTCTCGCCATAATATTTTTAAAAATTGTGGGAGTATTAGTTTTCACAAATACACTTGCACTACACAAACCAACCTATTTACTTTGTTTAAGTTTAGGTTAAGGCAAATAAGATTTTTCATATTATTTAATAATTATATTAGCAAAAACAATATGAATAATTTACTTTGTTATACCTAATATCACTTTATTTAAAATATTAGTGACTAACTAACAATTTTATGTATCAGTAGATATAATTAAAATAAACAATACCTCCCCAGTTTTTTCATCATGTTTTCCTTTTCCTCCACTTTTTCCAGAGATCTACATTCTGATGCCCGACACTGGAACACACCACCAAATTTTTACCCCTCATTAAACTAGCAAGAATATGCCAAGCATCGGCAAAAACACGTAAACCCTACTATCGCGTTTACACATCAGTAAAAACATTTTAATTGCGTTTATATGACGCCGGCGGTATAATATGTAAACCCATACTATAGCGGAATTTCTGCAAGAATAGCACAATAAGCAAGCGAAAAGAAAATAGAAACTAAAGGCCAAAATTTAGGAGACCTTAATATTGCAGATGGAATAAATGCTTGCAACACATGTTGTGTTGTGTCCTGTCATCAAATTTTTCGCAAAGGGGCATCAAATAGGCTGCAGTTGATACATATAATAGGTACTTTTAAACTGGCTCTAGCTTTACGAGCAAAAAGGCACTAACAATTTTAAGCGTATACATTCTCTTAAGCACTAATTGCACAATACAATGAGCTAATTGTTACAGCGTTTACA
Source organism: Polydrusus pterygomalis (assembly GCA_963969555.1). Lineage (NCBI taxonomy): Eukaryota > Metazoa > Arthropoda > Insecta > Coleoptera > Curculionidae > Polydrusus > Polydrusus pterygomalis. Next base: position 12,758,116 of record OZ018379.1, read on the forward strand.
TGAAAATCCCGGTCATATATAAATATATATCGGTACACCCAGATTTTCCAGACCATTTAACTCACATTAGTTAATAGAATGAATTATACATGAACCACTGCCAAAGTGATTTTTACGTTTCACACTTCTTGGTTTTACGCAAAATGATTTTGTCGGGCAGGACACTGTTACAGAAAATTAAGTCTGAAAGATATTGGTTAAATGGGTCAAATGTTAACCGGGATTAAGGATGAAGTGGAAAAGTTACTTTCGTTGCTTTTGTGAAATAACTGAATAGAAATAGAAGAATGAATAAGCTGCAAACGAAATGAATACAGAATTTTACGAGGGAGAATTATAACAATTTTTATTGATAAATGCATAGTGCGCTAAAATCCCTTATCCTAGAATCATTACATTTTGAGGATGTTGTCTTCTCCTTATAACGTATAGAAGGGGGTAAAAACAGAGTTTGAAATATTTATGGGAATTCCTGTATACCAGAAACTAAAACTGGAGGTCTAAAAATTGGTATATAGGTTGCTTTAATAAAATAAGAATATAAAGTTGAATGACAGCCAGGGCCGTAACTAAGATTTTATTTCGATTTAACAGAGCCTTAGCTTCAACGATGAAGGCACAAAAAAAGTTTTAAAAAAATCTTGTTTTAAATTCTAATATGTAGTTATGTTTTGGATAATTTTCGTGTAGAGTGCAAAGTTCCTGCACCTTTTGTTGCTATTTCGGGAAGGAGGGGGGGGGGGGGGGGATTAAATCCCCTAATCTCCCCCTTAGGTACGGCCCTGATGACAGCGAAGGGCAAAGGTTCCATTTTTCATGCCACGTAGAAGTTTTAAAACTTATTAAATGCTAAACCATAGAAATGGCATATCCAGAAACTGATGTTGCGAAAAAGGGGAAAACCGAATGGTCTAATCGAATAGATAAGTTTAACTGTTTATTTCAACATAGTATGTAAAAAGTGTAAAAAACAGCTATAAAATGATAATTTAGTAACTAGGGGAAGCTAGTTAAAGTAAAAAGATATACACATTAACCTCATCGTCTTAACAAAGCACTTAAGTATGTTTATCTAGGCGGTAAAAACAACATTGGGTCAATAAATCCTAGATGACTATTGACAAGTCATAAATATTTAATGAAGTTAAACCAAATAAAAAATATAATTTGTCAAAAAGTATACGTTATATCTTTTAGGACTACCCATTTCCGTTTGTAATTTGCTCGTATCGTATAGTAACATAAGGTAAAGGAAGTTGAAGTTGTAAACGGTGGAGCTGTTATTTTTACAACTGGATATATAGTAGGCAACGACTATGAAGTGATTTGTAAGAAATTTAAGGGAAGAATAACAAAATTAAGTTAAATACATAGAATATTATTTACGAAGAATAACTTCTTTGACATTATGTACAGTTTACGACATATAAATTCGTACACTCCACCCATACATCTCAATTAAAACAAAATTGGGTAAAACGGGTTTTTCACCTTGCTGCTTATACCTGGATAGAACACCAGCTATACACAAAGCTGTAAATTATTGTATGTATGATTTTTTACCATATGTAATATTGGTTATTTCTAAATATTTTTGTGTTTTAATTACAGCCGCGAAATAAGAAAATTATAAAATAATACCAGGAAAACTACAAAAGTAAAGCCAAAAAGGGTAAATTTATTAACAAATAACAAACAAAATAGGTAGGTACTAATATTTAATTGCTGCGCCATTGGATTCTAACACTAATCGTAATCTTCTTGGCATTGACAAAATAAAACTTCTGGTGTAATCCAGAGTTAAGCCCTTCCCAAATTTCTTCTATTTTATCAAATAACTCTATTTCATTCTGTGGTTTAAAATTTATTTTGTACATTTTTTTACCATCAATCCCCAAACATTTTCAATTGGATTTAAATCAGAACTTCTTGAGCACCAAAGCAGACACGTTATGTTGCTTTGTCTAAACCAGTTTCCTATATTTCTTGCAGTATGCACAGGGCAGTTATCCTGCTGAAGTATAAGGTTATTTCCTTCAAAAACTATTACGGCAGAAGGAAGAAAAACATTTTCCAAAATCTGAAGATATATATTACAGTTTAGTGTTCCACCACTATTCCAGCATACACCTGCACCGTAAACACTTATCCATGCCCACACATTAACGGAGAAACGTCCACTGATTTGCTTTTTTTGAGTATACTTCTTATCATATAGGGAATTTGGTGGTCTATATATTCGAATCCTTCCATTATATGTAGACTGAAAATATTTATCATCGGAAAAGATAACATTTTGCCAAAAAAAAATAATTTTCTGGTAAATATTTAAGATGTAATGTGGGTTTTTAAATTTAATGATTTTATAAAAGAAACACAGAGAGTGCAGGGTTCGTCTCTGAAACATGTTCAATCAACCCAAATCCCTCAGCTTATGCGAAACTCTCCCTCTACTACCACAATAATATGAACCTTTATACAGGCTTTCTGTATAGTCTCACATACTCACATCAACAGCGTCTAAAAATGGTCCGTAAATATGATCACAATAGCTGAAATGAGAGAGAATCATGAAACGATTACATGCTCTTTACATTTGAGTTTATTGTCAAGTACCAGGCCTAAGTTTTTAAAGGAATTTTTAAATGGGATCTGGTCTTGTCCAAGATTTAGTTCAATATAATAGTATAGATTAAGTACCTATGTACGTATGAATCAATTATTGAAACGATATTTTAGCACCAGACCATATAAAAGTGATTTGTTCAAATCCGGAGGATGTTTATAAAAAAATCTCAATCTATACTTGAACACTTAGAATCAAAGGTAATTGGAATAAATCCCAAACGATCGCCGAAAGATTATTTTGACTTTTTTATAAATGCAGACTATTCCAATGTAAATATTATAATGTTCTCAGAGTAAATTACATCGGGAAATTTTAAAACGAATTAAATAATATTTATTTTGGAGTGCTTTGAATATAAATTAATGTTATTAGAAAACGCGGCTAAAATTGGAAACCTAATAAAATTTAAAAGGTTTACTTTTATTTTTTCATCTGGCTTAATTCTCTAATTTATAGCTATTCGTTTTACGGTTTCTAATAGTATAATTATAAATAGCACTTGCATACTGCGACCTAAGTACCTAGGTTGTTTTTTTAAGGCCCCCAAACACGTTCGTATATGACCGTACTGCGTACATTCACCAATCTACTTGCAACAACAACAGTCCTTATGCAAAATTACGCCACGTTCTTGAATGCATAGCATAATATACATACATATACCTTTAGACCCATACACCTTATTTTGGGCACAAACGAAGTTCATTAATGATGGGCATGGACACAACCTTCTTGTTATCGGTCTGTCCTTTTTTAGCGACATTATCTAAATACACTCCAGAACCGGCTCGACGCCAGGGGCCCCATAAAGATTATCCTGAAACATGTTTTGGTATATTTTATTTGCAGCACTGCAATCAATGATTCTACTTTTGACTCGTATTTTCCTTGCAGTATATGGCTTTTAAAAGTTACTTTTCTCCATATTTATGTTTTATAAGAAAAAAGTAAATACTTACCTATGTTTATATTAATCATAGTATGAACCATGCATGGGCATTAAAATTATACACAGTGACGTAACAAAAACTGAGTGGGGCCCCCCGCAAACGTTTCAGGGGCCCCTTCTCTGTAACGAATGGAAAATAATAATTCTTATTTTCATTACTATGAGGTTCAGGTTTATGAATTTTTGAATTCGTTAATCGTGTAATCATTTAATTAGAGTTAAACCCACATTATGTGTTATAAGTACCTACTATTAAAACAGTAAACAATTCGAATTTATTTTCTAATCCTAGGTAGACTGCTAGACATAACATAGGTAGTTATTGTCATTATACCCTAGGTCAATGGACAAGTCTTTATTGTATATCGTTTGTAAACTCCGCGCTTTCACGTATAATAGGTCAGGCGGAGAGGAGGGATCCTCCTCAAACCATGCAGGCTTTATTATATAGAGTTGTGGGTATATTTATTCGGTCTGGCTAATGATTGCAATACCATAACAATAACAATAAAAAAATTGTCCAAATAGCTTAAATCTGACCTTTAATTTAACAATAAAGTAGTGGACGAAACCTCAACAGATATGCAATACCATAGTAATAATAATAATTATCCAAATTCAAAAAACCTGGGTCTTTGTCCTTTTACTACAATTTATTTCGCTCGTTTTTTTCAGTAAACCGTTATAATAACGAAACGAAATCGTGTTTTATAATATTATAACTCGAAGGCTGCAATTTTCTTACGAAAATACCTCACGAACCAGCTACTGCGGTTAATGTTGTTTTACCAGAGTACTCTCAAAAAGTAGTTTGTCCCACAAAAGAAAATAGAGCTAAATCACTCCCTAATGTATTATTTACATTTCTGATCAGATTAATTCTGTAGAAATTTGTTCATTAGTCTGTCGCATACAATTAAAATTTGACATGATTTGGAAAATTTTGTTCCAAAAAAAAAAGAGTGTGTTTATTTTCTGTACTCCAATATTTACAATTTTTAAATAACTTTTAATTAGCTTATTAGAAATAACAAAATTTGGTGTGCAAATCCATCGCATCAAGACCTTCAAAAAAGTATAATACAGTTTTGAAATTAAAATTAATTTATTAATTGGCCAAAGAGAAATCAGGATATCAAATAAATAAAACTTACTTAACTGGGGAGTTTAAAATATGAAACTTTTATTCACTTGGATTATTTTTGGAATTATTATTCCCAATTTTACTTTTTTTAAGGCCTGGTACAATAAATTTCACAGAAGTGTTCATGTAGAAAAATAAATTCGCCTAAGTTTATTCACCTGTACCCAAAATCTACAATACGACGAAAACCTTTGGTAGTTGTCATTTCATGCTAGAACACTAATTTGTTATAATCATTCATTCCTAACGTTGCGTTGTTTCTTTTTTGGCAGTGGTAACTAATTATTCCATCCTTGAAATGAAAATATTTTTACGTGTAATAATATGAGTTGTTGAGATTAATTGCTTATAAAAATATATCGTTAATGTAGGTACACTTTTCGTAGGAAAATAACTATTCTATTGTTTATTTTTTTTTAATTATGTACCTATAACCTATATTCTATAGTCTCATAACCTATGAAAACATAGATAGGTACCTAGTTTGCTTTACCTGAAGATCTATAGTATGTAATTTTAAAACTGATGATTAGTGATGATTACTAAATATAAAATAATAAACTGCCAATCATAAGGTTAAGGTGGGAGTATCAACATGCTTGCCAACCTATAACCTATTTCGCGTAAATTTATTTATGTTTTCTAGCTTTTATACAAAATTTAAAGAAAATCAGTAACGACTTGATATTCTATAGGTAATAATTGACATATTTAATAAATATCAAGGAATTTCATAACTTATTTTAGGAGAATTGTATAGCGAAAAATATCGGGTAAGATTTTTTTTAATATTAATATGTCATTGTCACTCATTGTTCTTTCACTATACAATTCTCCCAAAATTAGCAATGAAATAAATTGATATTTTTGTAATATATCAGATATTACCTAAGTAATGTGCCGACGATACTAATTTTATTTAAATGTTAGTTTAAAAAATAATAAACTTCAAAAAACAAAGCGAAATAGGCTGTAAGTTGGCAATAAATTGAACGACGTTGAAAATTCAACCTTATGGAAAAAAGATGACTAAGAAAAGACAAAACAGAAATTACGTTTCATGCAAAATGGATGATAAATTCTTTGTAAATTCGTTCTATAAAAATAAAAATTATATATCATTAACTGCTGATTCAATTTTTAATTAATTTAATTATCAATTTAAGAGAAAGTACCAAGTCATCGTTCTGGTATACCTAGTCTATACCGGTATGTACGTTTAAATATATAAGCTTAGTTTGCATCAGGTTAGGAAATTCGCAACCCAAAAAGAGCCTGGTCGGTGTTAGCCCAATATATAAGGTATATCTATTTTTCATACCCATTCATATCTTCACGTACGTTCGACTAAGCCTTATTTGGCAGTCAATGTCTAATAAATTGTAAATTTAGATTGACTGGGGCCCCATTCAACACTTCAATAGTATAAAATAATGTATTAAATGATAAATCAATTTAACTGCGTTGAAACGTAAATATAATGCTTATGAATAGAACCTATAATAGTGAATTTCTATAAGTTGAGTTGCTAAAATGGGAAAAAGCATTTGAAATACAAATAATCAACTATCGAGTAAAATTATTAAAATTAAAAATTAAAATTTCAAATCCCAAAAAACAAAAATTTCAGAAACATATTTAAATAAAAAAATAAATAATATAGGAGTTCCTCAAGGAAGTATACTAGGTCCAATATTATTTATTTTATACATCAACGATATACCTTTAGTTTTAAAAATGTGTAAGTTACAAATGTTTGCTAATGACACCTTAATTTACATTAATGTTTTTGATGGTCTAAATTCTGAGATCAATATATTATTAAATTGGCTAAAAGTAAATAAATTAAAATTAAACATTTCAAAAACTAAATGTATGGTTATGAGTAATAATTTAAATTGTCAAAATATAAATGTTGTAATTGATGGTGAAAAATTGGAATTAGTAAACAGTTTTAAATATTTAGGGACAATCATTGATTCAAAATTAAAATTTTGTAATTTTTTTGAAAGTATCGTATCGAAGATTGCCGGAAAAGAATCAGTTCTAATTTAAGTTTGTTTTCTAAAAAAACTGTATTTAATACTATTATATTGCCACATTTTCTTTATTGTTCTTCCATTTTATATTGTGCTAGTGAGGATATATTTGACAAATTACAAATTTTACATGCAGAATAAGGCAATGCGGATTATTTTAATTTGTGACAAATATACAAAAATAAATTTTATGTTCAAAAATTTAGATTGGTTGAATGTCAGAAATTAAATTTTTTATTTAGTATTTATCTTTATACATAAAATTAAAAATAATTTATTGCCTGATTGTTTAAAAAAAATTGTTCTTTTAATCATGACCATCAGAATAATTATAAAACAAGAACTAATCAATTTTTTTTTGTGGATAGAGTGTCTAAAACATTAGCTGATAAGTCTATTTTTCATAAAGGTTTGATAGAATATAATAATTTGAAAAATTCTACTACATATTTAAAAAAACTTTAAAATTACATTTATTTAAAAAACAAAATGATACGTAATATTTGATACAATTTGGAAAATGTTTAGCTTTTCTGTCTGTTTTTCTTTAAAGAAGGTTCCGTTTTAAAATTAAAAATAAATCTTTAAAAATGTTGTTAAAAAAATATATTAAAAATATTTAATTGTAGCTTTTAAAACATGTTACTACTACTACTAGTTTATTAATTCATTTTGTCACACTCGGTTTAATGCAAGTATATAGATATTAAAACCTGATTGGACTCTTGAAGTTTAACTCTTTGTGTCGAATTTTTTAAAAGAGGTTTAAATAAAAAATTACTTCCTTGTTAGTTCCTTGACAAGTCACAAGAACCTAAATTTCCGTTTCCCGCACAAATTAAACCCAGAATGATACAAAACGTCACAATTTCGCCACCCTATGTTTCGGATAAAATAGAGTAGCGGATACATTTCCGGAAAATGAAAGATATTCTACGAGAGCAAATAACTTTCACCTTAAGCATGAAAATTTCTAGACAAGGAATCTGTAAAATACGGTCAGTTTAAGTTTAAAAATTATTTTCTCACAAAGAAAACCATAAATTAAAAATCTGTTAAAAGACAAAATGAGCAATTTTGACTACAAATGAATCCTCAGAATCATTCGTAACGGCATCGGATCCCTTGAGAAATGGAGCTGATCATAGAAGTGCTGATATAGGTAAGCATTTAGTGAAACCGAATTCCAAGAAAGATTTGATGAAGATATAGCATATAATTCTTCAAAATTTATTAGTGTTGACAGGGATTGATACACTGAGGAAAATGATCTAACACAACAGGTTCGCTAAGACATATTTTGTATTGATAGCCTATTTTATATTAACCCATATTAAATAAACTGCTAGTTTATCAAACCCGATTTAGTGTTACATCAATTACAGAGTTGCTAGAACAGTGTTTTTATTGGTAGTAATCAGTTCCATTAGCAAGCACAGTCTTGTTGAATAATGAACCACTTTTAATACAGCAATTTTGTTAAGAAATAAATTGTATATTCTCAATGCGACGTATGTTGTTCCCAGTAAAGCGAGGTCTCTACAAGAAAGAAAGCAGAACAGCGTCTCCAAAAACAAATTGTATCTGTTGAAACCTATAATCCACCAAGACGTTGGTGGGGGTTCGTAACGATCAGAAATCGCCGCGCGCCGTGGTATTAGTTCTAACGTATTTGTTGCGCAGGTCACATTATTATTGTTTAGAGTCATTAAGCTGTCCTATCTAAATTTGAATTTAATTAATCGTACCAATACGTGTTCAAATGAATTTATTTTTACTTGCATTTAAGTTCTATACTTGTATTTATACTTTGCATGTCATATAAAGCAATAGAAGATTCTTATTTTGCACAACCCATCATTAGTATTGGACTTTATAATCTATCTATGTACGAATTTTACCATCTCAGTAAACCATGATGCATAATAGATATCTAATCATAATATGCGTTAAACGACAAGAATAATATCACACTAGAAGCTATTTAAATTTTTGAGAACTACAGTACTGATTTTTAGTGGTAAGTATATGCTTTATTAACCGTAGCAAGCAAATATTTTTATGATTAATGTCAAGTTTCATTACAACTGCCAGTCGGAGCAAATACAGATAATAAACCAGATTACACCCCCAATAGAGCTTGATAATTACTGTGAGTATTCAGAGCAATAATGGCTATAAACCATTCTATGGTAGTAATAACTCCTATTTCCTATTGGCTAAATTACCGTGATATTATCACTACACAATGGTCTAGCAATTTTCGTTGTCTTACAGTAGGAAAACGCGTTGCTGTCAGATACAGGTAGTATTAAACAGTTGTATAAGGAATAAGCGAATTCTTGTAAGTAATAGAAGGTTTTTTCTCCGTGTATGTGCCATGTGCCAGCGTCGAGCAATCACATTAAAGATATTTTTCATTTTTGACCACTAAATTTTGTGGCGAATTCGAGGACGATGGATGTTAATCTAACTCTTGCCAGGTCTTCTCATGGTAAGATATTTGGCAGTAAAAAGGAGCTGATGGCCGCCTGTCAACATATCCCAGTTTTGACAAAGGTAAGGTGGGGGCAACAGTAGACGTATATTAATATTATATTTTTCTTGCAGGATATACGCTTTAGTTAGTCCACCTTTTTTTTCTAAATAAAAGAATCGGTTTTGACAAAAACGTAGCTGTTCCAGGTACTTTCATACTCTAATTTCAGAGAGTGATACACGATATGGGTGTGATACCTTGTCAGTTGTCACCGACTTTGGAAAGACCATATGTCATTCTGCGGGCCTTAATAAAAGTTACGAATTTGTTCGGGGGATTTCTCACAAAAATTTTATTTACCCAATGTTTTAACATCATTTTGTATGTCTTTGTGCGGTTTATCTCTACCTATATACAGCGTGTAGAAAATAAAAATAAAATAACTGATGCAGACTATTTATTGGAATAAAAACATTCATAATACAGGGTTGCCCCGAAGGCCGGAATAAAATTAATGTAGCCTCAACCTGTAACTTTGGGGAAAAACGCTCGGACACGTCAATTTAGTTTTATATATGCTCACATTTTGACGTTATTCGTTTGTTTTTTTTATAGACATTTGTCAAAGATATGACGACATCGATCATTTTTTTAAATGGAATCATACAGCTTGTGATATAGTCAGATCTGGTCTTAACGTGCGGGTTCAAAGGTCACTGATCATATGCGTCAAATCATACAACACAGAGGCTATCAAAATGTTGTGAGATTATTTACAAATATACCGAAGGAAGGAAAAATAGTTTCATTATTTTAGCTATCGTGAAGATAGCCACATATACCTAATATTATTAGTTTTGTAAAAATTATGTACAGGGGAGTTGAAAAAGTTACAAAAAAATTATATAATCGTTAATTATATGCCTACTGTACCCTTTAATTTAAAACGACAATAATAAACAGTGCAATTTATTTTAACAATTTTACTACTAAAACCTAAAAATACAATGGCATTTAGTCTGATAAACTATTTCGATAATGAAAGAAAAAGTGGAAATTCGCAAACCAATATGCAGGAAACCGTAATGAAAACACTGGGAATTAGTTTAAGGACTATGCAGAAAATGTGCATGAAAAAAAGGCATAATATAATACCCAAGAATACTAAAAAATGTAAACGAAAAACACCGTTTATAATTATAGCCTAAAAACTCTCATCGTCACTTATAAAATCTGAAAAGTCCTCGTCGTCTGAGTCGTTTTTAAATGGAGCAATTATCACTGGCGCTACTTCGACATCTAGTACTTGTTCTCGATCCCACCAATCCCTTATTAATATTTCTGTTTGTTCCACCGATTTATTCCAGTACTCTTGTGTAATATGATCTAACGAATATTGCCAAACTATTTGTACTTGGTCGGATTTAAGACCATCACCTACATGTTTTTCATAATAAGACTTTGCACCAGCCCATATTAATTCTATTGCGTTAAACTGGCAATGATATGGCGGCAGTCGTAGAACCTCATGACCATATTCACGCAGTATTTCATCTACCTCGTATATTTTGGGTTTTTTAAGAGACTTTGCTATTGAAAGGAGTTCCGATTTAAGCATATTTGGTAAAGGATTTTGATTGTGTTTTTCCAGCCACTCATAAATATCACTTTTCCTCCAAGATGAAGTAGGCTGTTTATTTAAAATTCTTGAATGATATGATGCATTATCTAATACAATTAAAGACGGAGCATCCAAATTTGGTATCAATTGAACTTTTAACCATTTTTCAAACATTTCGCAATTCATATTATCATGATAGTCAGCACTTTTTGATGTTGAAGAAAAAATTAAACTCGCACCTGCAACATATCCTGTTGCAGAACCGGCATGCAAAATAATAAAACGCTTTCCCGTACCGCACCCCTTTTTCCTTTTAACACTTTTTACAGACTCATCTTGCCAAGATTTTGAACCACTTCCATTCGAAAATATCCACGTTTCGTCTAAAAATACCACTTTTCTAAATTTCGATTTGTAATTGTCCGTATATTTTTTTAAAAACTGAACACGCTGACTCACTATCTGTGGCTGCTCACATAAAAATCTTAGGTTACAGTCTTTTTTACAGCGAAAACCTAAATTTTTATTAATTTTGATAACGCTTCAAGTCCAATTTCCAAAACACACCGAATTTTTAATGTTTTTTGTAAAACTGGAAGAGTACATTGGTTTTTGATTTGTATAAATCGTAAATCACATTTCGAATTCCCATTTTAATATTTTCGCTTAAATCCTCAGTCTTTGGCTTTCTTCGTTTACACTTTTTAGTATTCTTGGGTATTATGTTATGTTTTATTTCATGCACAATTGTGCTTTGGCTACTGTTTCCTGAATATTGGTTGGCGAATTTACACTTTTTCTTTCATTTTCGAAATAGTTTATCAGATTAAGTACCATTTTTTTTGATTGGGGATGCAAAAACCCAGAAAATTGTTTCATTTTGTCACAAACTGTCAAAGTCACAAAACTGGCATATATAAAATAAAACGTAGCTGGTGCTATTATAAGCTTTTTTAGAATCGCTGGAAAGTAAATACATATCCTTTTTTTTCATGTCAAAATGGAATAAGTCTGTCTCATTTATCTTACGTATTTTATTTAGAGGGTAAAATTAAACGCAAGTAAAGAAAACAAAAACTGAGAGTATGTCTTTCTTGAATCGTATGACCCGCACGATAAGACCAGATCCGACTATACATCACTTTTGTAATATAAGGGTGGTGTTTTTCTGCTTTTAATAATCTTCCAGTAGTATCTCTAGATGTATCATGATTTTGAGCCAATGAAACTGTTAAAACATGCAGATTATCCTGCGGAGATAATGCAATATCCAATTTTTCATCGTCGCCTAAAACACGCGTGGCCGTCCATTCCTAGGCAAGTCCTTTACTGTGCCGCCATGTTCATCAAATTTGTGGAATATTTTACTAACAGTGCCCTGTGAAATTTGATTATCCGGATAATTAAATAAAGTGCACACTTCCCTTTGCTTTCTTATTTTATTCCATATCCTAACAATATTAAGATTTTGATACGCTGTCTTTAAGACAAAACCATTTTTGTTTAGAAAATTGTAAAATAATACTTCGGAAATACCTAAATTAATTTTACAAGATCACAATGTCACAAGATGTCAGAACGTGAAACGAAAATTTCTTACCTTGAAAGGTAAAAAACACATTAATGATTAATCATTTTCGCTTATTTAAATAGAGATTTTTTAAAAACTTTTAACAGTGGCCATTTTGAATTAGCTTGACAGAATCGCGTCAAAATTTATGAGCATACTGTACATAGACAAGCGAGTTGCGCGCTCTCAAGGATAGATAGGCAACTTAACATACTAAATTGGTTCCCTGATAGCGCCACATGCGACCGGTGGAAAAACTAAATATAGTCGTGGTGGGGGTAGGCGCCAAGTATAAAAATTTAAATTTTATTATTACTTTGAATTCAAATTTTCGCGCTTCCAACTTAACGGAAAAGTTTGAAGCGCGAAACATCTGATTCAAGTTAAAATAATTTGGGAGAACGAAAGGAAATTATAAAAACGTTTCTTTGATATGGCGACAAGATTTATTAATATTAGATATTTACATAATTATGGTTTACATAAAAAAACAGCTTACATTATTATATTATTATTTTCTGTAGATTTTTCTAACAATTCCGTGTTATTTTCAAAGTTTTTATTTATTATTAGTATTGTACCTTGTAGTTCATTAAGTTGTGAAGTAAAGTTTCTTTCTATATCTTTAATAGCTTTCGCTGTACTTTCCAATCGTTGGGCGACATTAATGAAGTCTTCAGGAGGTTCCACGCTTTTGTTAATTGCCTTGGTTTTTCTTCCCGATTTCTTTGGTCGCGACATATTAAATATATACCTATTTACGATTCTCAAACTACCGATTGCGCCATGTTAAGTTTATAAATTATATATGAATAATTATTTAATAATAACTTTATTTTTTATATATTTGACAAATCAATCATAAAATGACAATGACTCAATGACAATCTTTCACCAGTCCAGGTGAGACTTCAGGATCTGTCACAACAAGCCATATTTTTATCTTTCTCGCACATATTATGCAGGTACAGAGAGAGAGAGAGGTACAGAATGTTGGCCATGCTCATTCTAAATGAATATTCTGTTCCTACCAACGTTAGGAGATGAACAACCTTATAAAACAAAATTCCTACAATAGCGCCACTAGCGACCGGGGGGCTAAATTAAACGAACAGGGGACGACCTTCACCATTTAAGTTATCCTAGCCTGATACTGTACGAGAAATTAGCTTTCAAATGATGTATCACAAGCTGCATGTTTTCATTAAAAAAAAAGATCGATGTCGTCATATCTTTGACAAATGTCTATAAAAAAACAAACGAATAACGTCAAAATGTGATCATATATAAAACTAAATTGACGTGTCCGAGCGTTTTCCCAAAAAGTTACAGGTTAATATATATTAATTTTATTCCGGACTTATTGGCAACCCTGTATATTAATTATTTAGATTTAAAAAATATTTTAAAGCCAGATTGGCCAAACCATCGTGACAAGAGAGATTGGGAGAATGTTAATTTCAAATGATTCAAATCATTTAAAAAAAAACACGAAGCCATAAAAAATAAATTAACCAAATTATTTAATGTCTTAGAAGAACAAAGACAAATAATAAAGGTACTTTTTATTATTTTACTTTGCCGAAACCTTTTATCCGTTTATTGGGTTAAATGACAGTGGCAAGTAAGAAGGGCCCAAACAAGATTCCTGTATTTGATTTATGAAAAGTACACCTTTTTCGCCCCATAAAAAGAAAACGGTATAAAAGGAATCGAGGAAGGGGTGCCTTTTCAGAAAAATTTTATTGTGTGACAATGGTCCTTTTCCTTTCTTGCGTTGTATTTTTGTCTTGGCATGCGAGAGATATATGTAGGTGTATGTGTTTTGAATTAAAGAAATTCTCTCTCTAATAATAAAAAAAAAATTCCAGCAGTTCTCATTTAACAAATGGAGAGATAGACAGGTCCGGGTTTTAAAATTTAACTTACACCTATATACCTACAACTCTATAGATAGTGATATATAATTTTAATGCCTTAAGACCTCCAGACTAATTGTTTCACACAAAAAATTGGTTCACACTTGGATTAACATCAATATAACTTTTTTCTTATAAATATAAGTATAGAGAAAAGCATATTTTAAACTTTTTGAAGCAATCTACTGTTGTACTGTTGTTTTTTGTATTTCTCTTTATTTTTATTTTTACATCTTGATTGTGTGGCCCATCAGGCATTTGATGAGTTTAAATTGGTCATAATAAAATAAAATTCACTATCACTACACCTACTACACCATATTGACTGAAAATACGAAATACCCGGTATTTAGGCAATATAAAAACATATAACTTTTTGTACTAGTCATTGTTTATATTTATATTCCAAACCGAGTCAATAAGTAATCGATTCAAAGAAGCACAGTCACAATTTACTTAACTACACAAAAAGTAGAAATCCGTAAATATTAAACTGCCACAATCCACAATAATAATGGAACCGTAACAACAAAAATGGCGAAGAGCCGGTTATGGAGTATGTTAAGATGATGTCGCTAAAGAAGGACAAGCCGATAATAAGAGGGTTGTACGCATGCCCAATGCTACTGGGAGGGAAGGCATCTAAACGGTGAGCCGTGCGGAAAAACGTATTTTTTCACCCATGGAATTTAACTTTTTTTTGCACACGAATTTCAAAGGTATATGTCTATGCTATGCATTCAACATGCATAATTTTGTATCCACAATGCCGTTGTTGCACGCACATGCACACTGTATGGTCATGTATTAAGTGATTATGGTTAGTAGGTACCTATAAATCAGCAGTTTTCTGAGATTTTTCATAATAATATAAGTATAATATCTTGCTAACACTTGGCTTTTCAAAATTGAAATTTTCTCAGTCCAAAACAAACAAAAAGCTTTGAGAAAATAATTGTTCTGATAATTAATGATGTTTCGCCTAAATCGGGGTCTTTAATAACGTTAACAATTTTAAAATATGCCACAGGGAGCTCTTAAAGGACAAGAGATAATTCATAATGAAAAAAGGCCATTATTAATGAAAATTTATTTTACACTTGACAAAGAAAATTTAATTTTATATACCTATTTAAAAATAACAATCTGGTGCTTGAGCTTTCTTATTTAGGGTTAAAAGATTAAGCTTATTCAATTATTTATCCTATAACAGAGTTAGCAGCTTGTAGCTTGTGCTGTGAAAATTAAATTTTTCTAATTTTGTATCATAACAAATCTATTACGATACGCGTTTTTTCTTTATTTGATGTTGGTAACATTTAAATGTTTTATTTCATTGACTTGCGCGGCCTTTGTGATTTACGAGAAAATCCATTTTTCGCAGAAGAAAAATAGCTTGATAACCTACTTTTTTATTCTGTGTGGATAACAATCATGTATGTTGGTGGCATAAATCTATAAATCAATCTTTTGTAGATGCTTCAAGCTATCATTTTCTGCCAAATCCTATCCAAAATTCAATCTACTAACCTTCCAATGTCGATTTTAACTTCAACTTTATTTGAATTTTCCATCTTCCCTATACTAAATTGCAAAGCCGTGACGTAAAATCACGTCTTTTGAAATTCGAAAAAAAGTAGCAAAATCGCCCGAATTTCCGAACGCTCGGTATATGTACCGAATGTACAAGGATCACACAACGTATTCCGTCCAATTTCAATTCTCATATCGCTAAAATAACTTTAGAATCTCGTGGTGAAAATGGGTCAATAAATCAAAAAAATTACAGTTTGCAAAATAAGTTTTGTTGTCCAGAGGCTACTATGATAAAAAATAGTATTACCAACATAAAATTTAGACATAAAAATTTACAAAATTTGAAGGGTTATAAAGGGTATATAAAGCAGTTTTAAGCACTTGTCCCGTTATGAAACTCGCCGCAAGCGGCTCGTTTTTTAACATGGACGCGTGCTATAAAATGTTGCTTTATAAAACGTGTACGTTAATATACTATTATATACTAAAGCATTAAATATTATGATTATTTCAGTGCGCATAGATCACTTTCGACGTAACTGCATGACACGTTACAAATAAGACAAAAAACCTTATAACAAAGAGGCACTTGACCTCAGTACGAGTACATTACGACAAGTAATCTTACTTAATGGAACCCATCTGTTGTCGTTTTCTTTTAATTTAAGAGTCTACGGAGATTTAAACGATAAATAAAATAGGTCCATTATTTAATTTATTCGGCCACTCATTGAGCGTTAAGCTAACTTGAGGCCATTTAAACTATTATCATTATTATATTATGTCATAAAAATTCGTATTCACTAATAACATCATAAATGCTATTAATGTATACAGTGTGTCCCACAGACATACTTATAATATATAAGGAAACCAAATTGTCTAAATTTTGATCAGAAATCGTTTTTAATAGAAATCAATGATGACAAATTTCTGCCAATTGCCTTAGTATAGATCTCCTAGAGAAAAAAAACCTCGGAAATGTAAATTTCCAAGATGTACTAAATTTTTTTCGAAATTAAACTTATGATACAATTTAGTTGTTTCATCGAACCAAGACTGAACCCCACGAGATGGAAGTTTCAACTCAAAAAATCTTGGACACTATACAGTGTGACCAGTAAAGTCCGCATCATATGGGATTTTTTTTTATTAATAGCTTTTTTCGAAATTTGACTTTGGCATCAAGTTCTGTTTCGATCGAGAAAAAAATTAAGCAAAAAAATACTATAGTCATGTGATTCGCATTATCGGTTAAATTTTAATTTCTGAAAATATCGAAAAAGTTATGAGAAAAAGTTTTTTTAAATGCAGTTTCAAGCCCACATGCAAAATTTCAGCTGCATAAGATAATTTTGATTTTTTACCCACCACTAAAATTTTTTTCCACTTAATGAACACTTTACTGATGAGACTATGTTCTTTTTTGTCTTAATATTAAGGTGTATTACTTTCAGACACAAACTACGCTTTCAAAAATACTTATTTTATGAAGTTACCTTATACACTATACAGGGTCAAAAACAAATAAACTTTGCATCACATGCCACCAAATTTTAATAGCCCAATTTTGATTTTGTAGAAAAACACACATTAAATAAGGCGCTACTTTAAATAAAATGTATCTGAAATAAAGCATTGTCAAAACTAAGAAGTTTTATGTAGGTTGCGTCGAGTCTTATTTTGCAAAAGTGGTGCAATTTACAAAATATTGATAAAAAAGCAAAATTATCTTATGCAGCTAAAATTTTGCCTGTGGGCTGGAAACTGCATTTAAAAACCTTTTTCAAATAACCTTTTTCGATACTTTCGAATTAAATTTTGGAAAAAATTAAAATTTAGCAGATAATGCGAATCACGTGACTACTATTTTTTGCTTCATTTTCATCTCGATCGAAGCAGAACTTAATGCCAAAGTGAAATTTCGAATAAAGCTATTGATAAAAAAAAAATCCCATATGATGCGGACTTTACTGGTAACACTGTATATACCTAGTTTTAATACGGGTGGGTAAAAGCTTCATTGTTGTTGAAATAAATGTGTTATAGATATTTTATTAAATAGCTGGGGTCAACCCCAATCACAATTCCAAAAAAAAGGAAAATATAATAGGTATAAAAAAAAAAATTTCGAAATATAATTTTCGATCGAAAAATCCCGGACTATGACGGTGACTTTCGCAAAAAATCATATTCGGAAGACATTTTTATTAACAAGTCTATTAATTTCCTTTCATCAAAGTCGCTAGGTCCTTGCGGAAATCGTTCATCTTTTTTACCGTCGAGTGGCTATCCGACCTCTTGAAAAAATTTTCCCTCGCTCTCCATTACGGTTTTGTGGGTCAAGTGGGCTCGTTTTTTACTTCGGGAGATTGTCAAGTATTAGGGGACTTTGTAATATACCTTTTTAGAGGAAATATGCTTCGTTTTAGATTTTAGGGATTGAGATTATTATATTTAAGGCAGTGACGTACTAAAAGTTGTCCCTGGTTATTTTAAAATATTTTTTTTAAAAATACAGACATGTTTTTGTAATTTTTTTCGTGTTTTAAAATGTCATTATTTACTATCATTGTTACACCACTGTCTTAAGAGCAAAGGATTCATTAAAAATATAAAAAATGCAGGTAATCTAAATCTTAACAAGATCAATCATTAAACATGGAGGTATGAAAAGTTAAAAACATATGGCTTGACATGATACCTACATTAACAGTAACCTTAAGTTATATATTTATTCTTCAAAAATAGATCAAACGAAATGGAATTGGTCAAATCTCAAAAAATTTTGATTAACAGCTAAGGGGTTGTTAAATAGGACAGATAAGTAGATTAGATTTTTTTTATATCGAAAAATTATATCTGAGAAGCAAACATGCAAAAAGACAATAAATCCACTTTTACTGATTCTGAGATATTCTCCAAAAATAAGTAGGTACAGCAGGATCTTCCAAATATTCAAAAACTTTTAAAAAGGGATGTTGCTCCTGTTGGTTTGTCTCTAATAATCCTAAACTTTGGACTTTGGTGGCCATAACATTTTTTGCTTTGTTTTTATTGATTTTTTTTTGTTTCGGTATTTGGAT
This sequence comes from Polydrusus pterygomalis, assembly GCA_963969555.1. NCBI lineage: Eukaryota > Metazoa > Arthropoda > Insecta > Coleoptera > Curculionidae > Polydrusus > Polydrusus pterygomalis. The sequence continues at coordinate 12,777,088 of OZ018379.1, forward strand.
GAACATTCGAATAACACATACCATATAACAATACCTATATCAGCGCTAGGTATATCATAGACCTTTACCTTGTCTATGCACTATATTCACCTCTATTTATTTTCATTTAAGTAAATTATGTATATTGTATAGATTTTCGTAATGAAAAATTATCAAGTTGAAAAGACTTTTGTCAATATAGACGGACTAATTATATCCAGATTTTTAAGTATCCAAAAACCATGTGTTAGTTCAGGTTTCTATTAAAAATACGAAAGATCGGAAGTGTCTCATTTTGGATATCCGGAACTAATTTTAAAAAGAAGTAATGTTAAAATCTCTTAAAAATAGATTTAAATCACATCAGAACTAATTTCTCTATTACAGTAAGTTGTTTTGAATGGTTTTAATAATAGAAACAAATAATTCTACATAGGTAGTTATAGTAGATATCTACTGACAATAATTTTATTTTAGTACGCTAAAACACAAAACCGAAACACCTCAAGAAAACGTAAAATGCAACACATACAAAAAAAGACAGTAAAAAATAACATAAAATTCGCATGGAACTAAATCTGGCATGAAAGCGTGCCACAAGTATGACTTATCCCAAGGATATCTCCTCTGTCTGTCGCTGGTCTCGACTGCCAGAACTCCAATTTAACTTTTTAGTGTTTATTTTTGGATATGGCCTGGTGTAATTATCAGTTCTAGCTTTGTTAGTAAAAGAGCAAATGTAAGGTAAACCAAAGGATATTCGTAAGATTTTGCACTATCAAATATACTAACTGTCTGGGTCTTAATCTATATGATAGAAGTATAAATATTTCAAAATATATCCTTTAGACATAGATATTTTCCTTTAGATACGTACAGCTTAGGTACCTCCTGCGCCTCCTGCTCGAAACCGCGATGTAAATCCCGAGAAGCGAAGTGACTTATATATACGGTTATTCGTGTTTGCTAAATGTTTCCAATTTGTCAAACAGTAATTTGTTTAATTCACTTGTATTCAGCATTCATCTGAAGACGACTCCAGAGATTTACCAATTGGAACATTGTTATTTCAAACAATTAAAGACAATGCTCAGTCCAAAACTATTCTATCAAACAAGAAAGATGATTGTCTCCATTAAAACTGATTTTCAATTAATGGGAATGAAAAACTTACAATAATGGCATTAATAAAACCCGTTTCCGTGTGACCTCCTTGTTTTTAGGTTCCATTCTAACCTTTAATCCAAGTCACAGACTACATAAAATCTTCCACGCATTTGCAAGGCATGTTATTATTCCACAGTGCCAAAAATACCTTCAGATGCTGCATTAACTTTGTTTTATCTACAATTAATTATGCTTTTAGTCGACTAGTTGGAGGTATAGTTTCGAGCTAATGTTCTGTGGACCCACTAAAGAAAATAGAAATATGGACTGCCAGGAGCAGCTTCCAATTTGTTTGTTATTGGATGCATAAAGTTTACTTATTTAAGAGTGGCATATGTGTTTAAATATAGAGAAAATATAAATAAGACAAGACATAAAAATTGTTAACATATAAAATCGGTATTGGAATAATAATTTAATACATATCACGGGTGTGGGTATGCAGGTTGACCAGTGACGTAACTATTAACGTTACTTACTTATCAATCACCAAACCAACCAAATAATTAAATCTTATCTCCAAATTCGCGCGAACATTATTTGAAGAGGTCAGAAATTAATTTAAAAATATGAAAATCACATTATTTTATCTACGACTATTTAATAATAGAAGCATAATGTGTTTGTTGGTACATATATAATGTGGTTCATATTACCATAGTTACTCATAATCTACAACCGTGGATTATGAGATTTCATAATCCACGGTCCAACAATGAAGGTTACCTATATTGCTGATGCAAAAAAAACTAAAATACCTAGACGCTGCTAATAAAATTTTAAAACAAATAAACTCAAATTTATGCCCATCTACATCTACCACTGTAACTAATGTTAGCTCCGAAACTTTTTCCATTACTAATAAAAACGATATGAATATAAGTAATATTTGTGCTCCCATACTCCTATTCGTTTCGATTTTACAATCAATTTCATGAAAAATTAGACATAAGTAATTGTATTTTGTTTAATTATTGTTAACAGTGTTGAATTGTATTTTTTAATTAAGAAATACCATTAATAATATTACCTTGTTATGTAAAAATATCCTATTATAATAAAATTTGATGCTCCGAATGCATTTTCTAATTTTTTGAATACTGAATAGTCGTAGATAAAGTTTAGTATTTGACTCGCGTATAAGGGCTATATTCAGGGCCGAATTTACGGGGGGGGGGGGCAGATGGGGGTACAGTCCCGGGCCTCCACAAGTGAGGGGCCCCCACAAAACATTTTCCAAAATCAAAGTCCTGATAAATAAACAACTTTTCTTTTTATTATAATTTTTTATATTCATAACATTCATAACATTGTAACATTTTTTATATCTATGCCGCTCCCTATATTCTGTTGATTTGACAAAAATATTAACCGTCTTGGATGGTGTCGAATTGCAGTGGACAGCGCTCATTTTCGAAAATGAAGATTGTAAAAAATAGGCTTCGAACTACAATGGGACAAAACCGAATAGCAAAGCTATCCCTACTCAGCCATAGGCGTAGTTAGGGGGGTACTTGGGGGTGCTAAGCGCCCCCGAAATCTAAATTAGCACCCCCAAAAAAAATTTACAATATATAGGCTAATTTTAGAACTAACCTATTTTTATAATATAGGTACATTATATGTAATGAATTTTTCATATTAATATTTCAAGCATTCGAATTCTGGGACAAATTTAAGTATATTTAGGTAGTTGCGGATTCTGTTTAAAATTTCTCTTTGTGTACCGTGTGGTTCACGCCCAGTTTACTTGTCAGAGCGGGTCTATGATCAAAAAAAGCTCGTAAAATACGAGAGCGGCATAATAGCTTGTGTATGTCATGTTCTGCAATTCTGCATTAATTTGATAATTTAAATTTAACCAGTCGTAGTCGTTCAAATTTGCGGAAATTTTTAGCCGGTATTTTGACTATTTTTTTTTGTTTATTATGGTTTTATTGAATTCAGTTAAAGTTTAAAGTTAAATAAACACGAAAAAACAATGAGTGCGTCGTCGGATATAAAATACACCGTGGAATTTTTGAAAAAATCTTTTAGCAAGTTACCGTTGGAGGAGAAAGTGATTGTCAAGAACATTGAAAGACCTAAACCTGCTATTAACATCACATTAAAATATTTACTAAAAATTATTGACCAAATTTGGGCGTGGTCTTAAAAAATTTTTCGCCTGCGGCACATTTCGCCTGCGGTGGGCTTTTTGTACACCCCCACGTTAACATGTCACGAGCCGCCACTGGACTTAAGCACCCCCAGTGTTGACCGTCTAACTACGCCTATGTACTCAGCATCAAAAGTGATTAGCTCCGAGAGCTGGATTTCCGCGATATCATCAATGATTTTTCATCAAAAAAGGCTCGCAAGGTTCCATTTGTTAACGCTTAATTTGTTTGGTATAATTCCTTTATTTGACTATACCTATGCAGGGTGCTCATTTGAAAACTTCCCACCTCGATTTTCCTGCTTTAAAATGAAAATGTGGAAAATCGCTCGGACCCGTCGATTTTTATTTCGAGAAGGACATCTTTTGCGTATATTGTCAATCTTGTTACTTCAAGCCCCTAGGAGGGAGGGGGGATAAGATCTAAATCTTAAATGGATACCCCTATTTTATATAATTTTTTTGGATTCTGCATAAAATTCTGAACATTTTTTAATAAAAGCATTATTAGTCTATACTTAACAGTTTCCGAGATATTGACTCTTGAAAAATGACATTTTTGAACTTTGACAGCGTCTAGCTTTCTAACTGTACGTCTTAGAGCAAAACGGCTTACATGTCTCTATCTTCGATTTTTATTCTTTCCAATAGCGTCAACTTCCGGTCAAACCGGAAGTACTATATTTCAAGATAATAAAAATCGAAGATAGGGACATGTAAGCCGTTTTGCTCTAAGACGTACAGTTAGAAAGCTAGACGCTGTCGAAGTTCAAAAATGTCATTTTTCAAGAGTAAATATCTCGGAAACTGTTAAGTATAGACTAATAATGCTTTTATTAAAAAATGTTCAGAATTTTATGCAGAATCCAGAAAAATTATATAAAATAGGGGTATCCATTTAACCCCTCCCCCCCCTCCCTACTAGGGGCTTGAAGTAACAAGATTGACAATATACGCAAAAGATGTCCCCCTCGAAATAAAAATCGACGGGTCCGAGCGATTTTCCACATTTTCATTTTAAAGCAGGAAAATCGAGGTGGGAAGTTTTCAAATGAACACCCTGTATATATTTGTTAAAAGAATTAGATTGATCTCTCAATAAATTTTTAAAACTTTAATAAAAAAAAATCTTTTAATCTATTTGGAAAATTATTAGGGGCCTCCACTCCTTGGTTGCCCCAGGGCCTCTAGACCTCTAAATCCGGCCCTGGCTATATCACACTCGGATTCTTAAAACACGAGCCTTCGGCTCGTGTTTTAAATTCTCGTGTAATATAGCTCGTTAAATAATATACTATTAAAGGTGCTCGCTTAGTTTTTCTTTTATTTAAGCAAACGAAAATATTTGTGTACTTATATTGTCTCAGACGCACATCTGGCGTAAAGGCCTCGCTAATGGATATTTTAGGTCTTCTAAATGAACCGTTCTTGGAAGGTTTTAGACTTGAAAGCCATGAAGTTGAAAACGACTTTGTAAAATTTGCTTTTTTACCGCGTTGGATAAAAATTTTAATTCCAAATTGGATGGTCACCAAATTTGAAATAAACATCATACTATAGTATTATAAATAAATTATTTATCGATATAATCAAGCTAATACCTATAACATAAGTACACTGAAAAAAAACAGTGTTTAATACTATACAGGGTTAGCAAAAATTACCAGAACGGTCGATTATTTCAAAATATACAGGGGTTATCAAAAAACGTCTTATATAAAAAATGTAGGGCTGTTAAAAATCTACATATCGGTGATAAATTTAAATACACAGGGTCGCCCACAAAGTTGTGGAGAATGATAGTTATATTTTTTTAAATGGAACACCCTGTATATTTTTACATTTTTAAATTCCACATCAAATTATAATTATTTTTTATTAAATGCATTATTAGTCTATAGATACTTCATAGTTTCCGAGATATTGACTCTCGAAAAGTGACATTTTTGAACTTTAACAGCTTATAACTTTCTAAAAGTACGTCTTAGAGCAAGACGGCCTACATGTCCCTATCTTCAATTTTTATTATCTTCCCAAAAAAATCAATTTCCAGTTAAACCGGAACAACTATATTTCCTGCTTTCGAGTTACATCCGGTTTAACCGGAAGATTTTTTTGAGAAGATAATAAAAATTGAAGATAGGGACATGTAAGCCGTTTTGCTCTAAGACGTACTGTTAGAAAGTTATAAGCTGTTAAAGTTCAAAAATGTCACTTTTCGAGAGTCAATATCTCGGAAACTATGAAGTATAGACTAATAATGCATTTAATAAAAAATAATTATAATTTGATGTGGAATTTAAAAATGTAAAAATATACAGGGTATTCCATTTAAAAAAATATAACTATCATTCTCGACAACTTTGTGGGTGACCCTGTATATTTCAATTTATCACCGATATGTAGATTTTTAACAGCCCTACATTTTTTATATAAGACGTTTTTTAATAACCCCTGTATATTTTGAAATAATCGACCGTTCTGGTAATTTTTCCTAACACTGTATGTGACAGCAACGCGCTTTCCTACTGTAAGACAACGAAAATTGTTAGACCGCTGTGTAGTGGATAATATCACGGTAACTTAGCCAATAGGAAATAGGAGTTAATGCTACCATAGAATGGTTTATAGTTTACTAGCGTGTATCCGGCATGCGTTGCAACCCGCTGGTATAAATACAAACCCGAACAAACCCGATATATTAGTACCCGGCATGCCACTTTCTGAAGTTGCACCCGTGCGAAGCCGGGGCGGGTCGCTAGTTATACATAAAAACCTTCCCCTTAAATCACTCTATCTATTAAAAAAACCGCTTCAAAATCCGTTGCGTAGTTTTAAAGATTTAAGCATATATAGGTAGGGACGGACGGACAGACAGCGACAGCGACTTTGTTTTATACTATGTTAAGATAGCCATTATTGCTCTGAATACTCACAGTAACTATCAAGTTCTATTGGAGGTTTGTTCGAGGTGTATTACTTCCGACTGGCAGTTGTAATGAAACTTGACATTAATCATAATAATATTTGCTTGCTACGGTTAATAAAGCATATACTGACCATTACAAATCAGTACTGTAGTTCTTTAAAATTTAAATACTTTTAGGTTTGTGATATTGTTCTTGTCGTTTAACATTGCATATAATTATCTATTATGCAACATAGTTTACTGAGATGGTAAAATTCGTCCATAGATTATAAAGTCCAATACTAATGATGGGTTGTGCGAAATACGAATCTCCTATTCCTATTGCTTTATCTGGCATGCAAAGTTTAAAAAAACTTAAATACAAAGTAAAAATAAATTAACTCGAACAGGTATTGGTACGATCAATAAAATTCAAATTTAGACAGGACAGCTAGAAGATTCAGAACAACGATGTGACCTGCGCAACAAATACGTTAAAACTAATACTACGACGCATGGCGATTGCCGATCCCTACGAACCCCCACCAACGTCGTGTGGATTATAGGTTTTAACGGATACAATTCGTTGTTGGGGACGCTGTTCTGCTTTGTTAATTGTAGAAAAAGCGCTTTACTAGGAACAAAATGCGTCGCATTGAGAAGATACAATTTATTTCTTGACAAAATTGCTGTATTAATGTTCATTATTCAATAAGACTGTGCTGCTTATGGAACTGATTACTACCAACATTGTTTTAGCAAATATACGGAATTGATATAACATCACTAAAGCAGGTGTGATACACTGGCAATTTATTTAATATGGGTTAATAAAAAATAAGCTATCAATGCAAACTGTGTCTTAGCAAATCTGTTGTATTAGATCATTTTCCTCAGTGGTAGGTAAAACATAAACATTTACCTTATGTCTATGGCATGAAAGTACAAAAATTAATATAATGAACCAAAAAGGCACATCCGAAAATAAAGTAGATGCGTGCCAAATACTAACATAAAATTTAAAGATACTACGTAATATTCAGTTACATTTCATATAAAACGTCATAACGCTTTTGTACCAGCTTTTGTATAGTAGATATACAAATATTTCGGATAACACCCCATAAATTCCTCTTTGTGAAAGATAAGTTCGTATGAAATGGTTGATAAAATCGCAGCTATTTGAAACTGGCCAAGTGAAAATAAGCGTTTAGTGTTTCCATAAGCTACAATTTTGGCAGCTCTTATCTGTCGTGTACAGTGGAGTTGCCATTCGGTTTTGGTGTTAATATCGACTCCAAAAGTTTTGGAAAGGCAGAGGGTTAGTATATTATACTATATATGGGCGATTATTCTGTCAATTCAGTTTATGTAAGGAGAACTATTATTATACCTACAGCGTGATTTTTAAAAACTTACAATGTCTATATTTTCACCATTGGAAATAAAAAATACCATTATACAGTGACCGGCAGAAAGTACGCACCAAAGGGGATTTTTAATTTCAAAATTTACCAAATTTTTTTGCAAGTGGAAAAGTTCTGCATGTTCTTAAACAAAAAAGAGCATAGACAAAACTAGTAAATATTGCGTAGTATACCAGGGAGAGATGAAAACGTTAAAATCACTCAAGAATAAAGTGCCCTTCATTTTCACCGTAGAAATTTGTTTTATTAGGAAATGTTGTTTGCCCTTAAAAGTTATCCATAAATACCAAGATTCAGCTCGGTAGCACAAAAAAAGTGTTTTTACTTTTTTTACGCCCCCTTGTATAACAAATCGATAGAGCTATGCAACCTATAAATTCAATTTTTTAACAGCTCTTGGGCAATTAGACACATAACTTACTTAAATTTGTTTATATCGACGTTGTGGTCTGGTGGTCAGCGCAGCGGCCTCACAGATCGTAGGCCCGGGTTCCATTCCCGATGCCGGCAACGTTGATGTTAAATTTGGAATTTGGTTTAAGAGGTGGCGCCGTCTTTCGGAAGAGACGTTAAACTGTGGGCCCCGTGTCATGGATGTTGGCACGTTAAAGAACCCTACCCTCGACAAAGAGGGATTCGGCAAAAATTACCAGAGAGTGTGTGACAAATTCCCTGGCGTCGGTGATTGGCCTCGTTGCGGAAAAAGGCCGACGTAAAATAAATAATTAAAAAAAAAAAATTTGTTTAAATACGCGAGAACTGGACGTTTAATAAAATAACGTCAAAAATAATCTAACCTTTCTGGTGCATTATTGTACATTATTCTATGGATAAGCGGAATAACTTTATGCAAAACAAATGAGGGTTTACTTCATACATTTAACAATATTTTGCCGTTCCCAATTTTTCAAAAAAACTTAAACCCATTGGTTCATAAATTAATGTTTAAACCCTTACAACAAAATTCGTTTTCATTTAAATCTAGTTGCCATGAAAAATATTTATATTTGTGCTACCGAGCAGAAATTTGGTTTTTATGGATAACTTTCAAGTGCAAACAACAGTTCCTAATAAAAAAATTTTCCACAGTGAAAAATAAGGGCAATTTATTATTGAGTGAATTTAACGTTTTCACCTCTCCCTCGTATACGGCGCAATACTTACTAGTTGTGTCTATGCTCTTTTTTGTTTAGGGACATGCAGAACTTTTCCACCGCCAAAAAAAATTGGTAAGTTTTGAAATAAAAAAAAAATCCCTTTGGTGCGTACTTTCTACCGGTCACTGTATAATAATATTTATATTATAATATACAGTGTCCACGGATAGAGTTAGGAAGAGGAAAAACTTTGTTATTAGTAGGTATAGAAGAAAAAGTCATTCTTTTTAAAAACGTCTGCTTGTGCTGAAACTACAATTTCACATTTGCGATTACTATACAGGGTTCGTCAAAAACAACATTTTTACTTTTTAGGACTTTTTTTCAATTATAATTTTCAATTCCTTGATTTATTAAATGAATTTTGCTATTAGTGTTGAAGCTACAATTTCAAACATCACATATGCGATAACTATACAGGGATCGTCAGAAATAACATTTTTAGTTTTTTGGATTTCGTTTAAAATAAATTTACTTAAAAACAAACTGTTGCTGTAACGAGTAACGATTTTGTTGTAAGAAAACAATTTTTTATTTGCCTACTTTTGAAGTATTTTTATTATTACATGTCATATTTCTTCAATTCATTCAATCATAAGTTATAAAACTTTTATTCAAACATGGTACCACCGAGTTAGCGCATCTAAATTCCCGATAACATCAGTTCCTAACTTGCTGTATTGGGATATTCGCAATAACCACTCTTATTTTTTTCTTTCAAGAGATCTAAGTTATTATTATTATTGAAATTGGTTTTATACACATGATGCTTCAAAAATCCCCATAAATGAAAGTCGATACCCACATACATGCCAAGTGATTTGGACCAGAGGTACCTTCCAATTTATTTGTTCCCAAAGTGTTGACTTAGCCAATCATCAAAAGGAATTGAAAATTAAAATTGAAAAAAAAAAATCCGAAAAAGAAATACTGTTGTTTCTTAAGAACCCCTTCGCAAATCTGATATTCAAAACTGTAGTTTCAGCACAAGCAGACGTTTTTATAAAGAATTACTTTTTCTTCTATACTATACCTACTACCTAATAAAAAAGTTTTCTCCTTCCAAACTCTATCCGTGGACACACTATATAATATTGGGCAACTTTCTATGAATCCAAAGGTGTCAATGCATTATTTAGCAACAGGTATCGGCGTATTGAGAGATTCTAACAGAAAAGTACTGAAACCCTTACAAAATGAACAATTTGTCAAAGATGACTTTAGTGGGTAGTTATGAAAAAACTATTTTTCTTATGTCCAAATATAAAAATAATAGCCAGGAAACTTGATGGTGGGCAAATTTTATATTTTCATTATATTAAAAGCAAACTCAATTAACTGCCAAATTATTATTTAGCTGGTAAAACAAGCAGCGTTAATTTACAATATAATAATTGATGACAAAATCCAAAAATAAACAATCTAAAAATTATCCACTGTCTGGGAGTTTATTATTTTTTAAAACATTGTAGGTTAACAAAATATACAGGTTTCTCAACTCATCTCGTACAATTTTAGCACACGCATTTTTCTAAATATCCGCGTCGCGACGCCTTGGCAGGTCGCGTCGTAGCGCGTCCAGTCTTTGTGAAAAAGTGCAAATTAATATGAAAATAACGTATTTGTATGCCAAATATATTATTGACAACAATATATATATATTTTCTACATCTCTAAAGATGAGCAGCACTTTTCTCAAATAGATCTTGCTGCTTTTTTTGGATTACTATAATCCGTTCGTGCATTCGTCCAAGTATTTTGTTAATTAAGAAAAACAACGTATATACCATTCAAGTTAAGATGGCACTGTTGGTTATTTCTGTTTGTTAGTATTAGGAATAGTCACACATCAATGCGCGCTTTTGGCGAACTAAAATATGTGATTAAAACCAAACCATTATAAGTACACTACAGTATCTACATATTATCAACAATATAATTTGTTCCAACTTTTATCAAATGAACAAACATTAAGAGAATGAGTATTTAATTAAGAAAACAACCCACTCTTACGGTATCTTCTATAGGTATTAATATACAGTGTGACCAGTATTATCTGTCAAATTTTAATTTTTTCCAAAAAATAATTCAAAAGTGGGGTTACTTCTGCAAATATCGAAAAAAGGTACCTATTAGAAAAAGTTTTTTTAAATGCAGTTTCTAGCCCACATGCAAAATTTTAGCTGCATAAGATAATTTTGATTTTTTACCCTTATTTTGTAAATTGCACCACTTTTACAAAATAAGACTCAACGCAACCTACATAAAACTTCTTAGTTTTGACAATGCTTTATTTCAAATACATTTTCTTTAAAGTAGCGCCATATTAAATGTGTGTTTTTCTACAAAATCAAAATTGTGCGTTTAAAATTTGGTCGCATGTGATGCACAGTTTATTTGTTTTTGACCCTGTATAAGGTAACTTCATAAAATAAGTATTTTTGAAAACGTAGTTTGTGTCTGAAAGTAATACACCTTATTAAGACAATAAGAACACAGTGTCATCAGTAAAGTGTTCATTAAGTGGAAAATAAATTTTAGTTTAACTTCACATAAAGTTTATCTATTTTCAACGATTTAATTTAAAACCCCTTTATTTTTATTTTTTTTACGTTCAGACACAAACTACGTTTTTAAAAATACTTATTTTATAAAGTTACCTTATACAGGGTCAAAAATAAATAAACTTTGCATCACGTGCGACCAAATTTTGATTTTGTAGAAAAACACACATTTAATAAACGCGCTACTTTAAAAAAAATGTATCTGAAATAAAGCATTGTCATAGGTAACTAAGAAGTTTTATGTAGGTTGCATTGAGTCTTATTTTGCAAAAGTGGTGCAATTTACAAAACATAGGTAAAAAATCAAAATTATCTAATGCAGCTAAAATTTGGCATGGGCTGCATTTTAAAAAACTTTTTCTAATACCTTTTTTCGATATTTTCAGAAATAATTTTCATCTCGATCGAAGCAGAACTTGATGCCAAAGTCAAATTTCGAATAAAGCTATTAATAAAAAAAAACCATATGATGCGGACTTTACTGCGATTTACTTAATTGATTTTTCTAAATTCCAAATGGAAACCCTTGCAGTTATTTTGGTACAAAAACAATTGACAAACGCATGGGTATCCATAGGTATACCGGTTACTTACCCTTATCGCTTTAAAATCCGCCATACGTATCGAAGTATCCAAAAATTTCTATCGAAAAAAACACCACCCCGTCGAGGAACACAAAAAATGACGCCACATAATATTTTCCGAAAATATTTTCGTAAGAAAATCGGCTGTTTGGTTCTCTCCCACGCTTCGCAATCCAATGATTTCAGCGCGTGAATCGCGACTGACGCTGAGCCCGCGTTTATTTTCAAATTAAAGTTGGCTGTGTATTACACGCCTGCGTGTTTTCGAAAAAAAATTGCAGAACTTTTGCCAAATTTCATCAATTTTCTTCTTAATTATAATAAATTCACGATAGTTTTCACAGTCACCTTTTTCTCACAACACTGTCACTATGGTAACTTTACGTCACCACTATTTTGTTGTTATTCCAGGTAATTAACTTTATTATGTATATTAATAGGACCCTACCCTTAAAACCGACTAAAAACAGCCACCACTAGCAAATAAAATTTGGGTCACTTATTACTAACTTGACTGTCAACTCTTCTCTTTATTTTCTTTTGTTCATTATATTATAACCGGTCACTGGGAATAATTGTATCAAATTTACGCCAAACTACGCAATTCCATAATAGTAAGTTGTCGTTTTATGACGATATTATGTCGCCGACACCAAACAGAAACTACTTTGCCGCTTATACTTCCGTTTCGGATCTTGAATATTCTGATTGTATTCGATTCGTGCACGTTTTGAATACTAATACTTCTTCAGCACTACACTACGAGTGGAAGTCACAACTGGGAACTGGATATACAAAGGTTTAAAAGAGCATTCGGAGAAGGTTTTAAGCAGGGGCGTAATTACTAATTAAAAACAATCGAGATATAAAGAAGGGGCTACGAGTCTACGAGATTTTGACAAAAATGCAATGGAACTGTTGCTTGTTTATACCACAGCTTTCTTGAAAAGGAGGCTGTGTTTCTACCATTTATAAATTAATTATTATTGTATGACGTCTATACAGTGTCACCAGTAAAGTCCGCATCATATGGGATTTTTGAAGTGAAAACTTCTTTAGGCGCGTTTAGCACTTTTTGTGGGCACTGAATTAAACTGAGCCGTCAGGCGTCAGGTTCGGCTATGTTACGCTCGAATTCGACTCCGCTGCCGCATCAGTCGACGTGGAAACAGTGTGCGACACTTGTTGCGTCTCAGGTATGTTTTGGCATTTTTTAAATTATATATTTACGTAGGGTGAAGTAAGGTAAAGTGAAAACTTCTTTAGGCGCGTTTAGCACTTTTTTGTGGGCACTGAATTAACCTTGTTGAAGTTTTCACATTTTTTTTTATTAATAGCTTTATTAAAAATTTTACTTTGGCATCAAGTTCTGCTTCGATCGAGATAAAAATTAAGCAAAAAAATAGTAGTCACGTGATTCGCATTATATGTCAAATTTTAATTTTTTCCAAAAAATAATTCAAAAGTGGGGTTATTTCTGAAAGTATCAAAAAAAGTTATAAGAAAAAGTTTTTTTAAATGCTGTTTCTAACCCACGTGCAAAATTTCAGCTGCGTAAGATAGTTTTGATTTTTTACCTATATTTTGTAAATTGCGCCACTTTTGCAAAATAAGACTCAACGCAACCTATATAAAACTTCTCAGTTTTGACAAGGCTTTATTTCAGATACATTTTCTTTAAAGTAGCGTCATATTAAATGTGTGTTTTTCTACAAAATCAAAATTGGGCTATTAAAATTTGGTCGCATGTGATGCAATTGATTTGTTTTTGACCCTGTATAAGGTAACTTCATAAAATAAGTATTTTTGAAAACGTAATTTGTGTCTGAAAGTAAGAAGTACCGTGGGTGCAACAATTTAAATTAAATAGTAATATTGGTATTACGGCCCTGGCATTTTTAAATAGTCTGATGCGATAGTTTTATGTTTGCATTTATACCCTACAACGGTATCCAAGGGCGCGAGGGTAGTTATACAAAATGAGAGGCTAATGGTATTATTAACTTGTCAATCTTATGGCTTATTTGGATATGTCTAAATAGGTTTCCTTTCATGATTTTGCAGAGGAGTTTATACATTTTATGTTGCATTTTTAGGATTAAAATTTAAAAGCATTTTCGGGAGTATAAAGTCTAGAAAAGAAAAAAGTTGTACGGAAAATTATCACTTATAATCTCCCTAGCAGCAGAATTATCGGGTCTTAATTCTGCAATTCTGCTGCGTGAGAGATTCGGTAAGAAAATTTCATAAATTGGAGATTTTTCTTATTGTAATTTTTTTGCTAAAATGCTACAAAAACATATTTCCGGCGGCTGAAGTTAATTGTAACTAATTAGAGTTTTAGAAATGAAGTTCTTTTTTGCCGTTAGTGATTTGTATTACTAAAATGTGAGAAACATTAAATAACCAATTTGTTATCTGAAATCCAATGTCTTTATAGTTTTAAATTCAAATAAAACTTTAAAATAGCTATTTACCTAACAAGTGCGGAAAATTAATTTTTCCGCACGAGTCTGCCGTTCACCGAACGACGCGTAGCGGAGTTCGGTTAAGCAGCCGAGTGCAGGGAAAACATTTTCCGCACGTGTCAGGTACAATAGTGTTTCTACAGACGTGTTGAAATAAGTAACACATATTTCAAAGAAATTTAATAATTTTTAATTAACTATAACAATCACATACATATGTAACAGTAACTAATTCTGAGAAAAAAAGTAATAACTACAAGTTATAATAAAATTGATATATTATTGATTTTGACATAATCGTGCCGAAAATTTTTTCCGCACTAGTGTGGAAAAACCAATTTTCCGCACGAATTTATGACATAATCGTGCCGAAAACATTTTCCGCACTGATATCCGTGCGGAAAATTGGTTTTTCCACACGTCTGTAGAAATTAGCTATTTACCTAACAAGTGCGGAAAATTAATTTTTCCGCACGAGTCTGGCGTAGCGGAGTTCGGTTAAGCAGCCGAGTGCAGGGAAAACATTTTCCGCACGTGTCAGGTACAATAGTGTTTCTACAGACGTGTTAAAATAAGTAACACATATTTCAAAGAAATTTAATAATTTTTAATTAACTATAACAGTAACTAATTCTGAGAAAAAAAGTAAAAACGTACAGTTATAATTGATATATTATTGATTTTGACATAATCGTGCCGAAAATTTTTCCGCACTAGTGTGGAAACCCCAATTTTCCGCACGGATTTTTGACATAATCGTGCCGAAAAAAATTAATTTTCCGCACTGATATCCGTGCGAAAAATTGGTTTTTCCACACGTCTATAGAAAAAACATATTTCCGATGAGTTTAGTTAAATATGACGCACTATATATTTTTTACAATAGAAGTTGATTTTACTTGTTAGTAACTAAGGTTTATTACTAAAATTTCAGGAACATTAAAAACATTAATTCGTTTTCAACCACATCTGATATTACATGTCTACATAGTTTTAAATGAAACTTAAAAAAACATATTTCATATTTCCGATGAGTTTAGTTAAATTTTTGATGTCTCTCTTTTAGCCCCGGGGTTCGATATGTAAAGCAAATTGGTTAGTATCAATAAAAATTATAAGTTAGCAACAAAATGTATTTTGATTTTATTCTGAGTGATATTAATTGCATTTAGTTAATAGGAACTAACAAAATTATCGCGAGAATCTCCCGTTGCTATGAGCAACGTAAACAAAAAGGAGCCTTCTAATTGGTTGAAAATAAATTTATGTAATTTTCACTAAAAAATTCCTATTTTTAAATAAATAATAATAAAATAACCTAAAGTTTAGTAAAAAAAATTGGCCCGTATATAGGCGCGAAAAGCGATATAGGTACAATACTATTTTTAGCAACTGATGCTGAAAATATCAAATTTCCACGCGGACATGAAATTTTTTCACACATTCGAAGAAAAATAATTTATGACTTATTTGCAGTTTCTTTTCGTACAGTTTGCCATACTTATTCGTGTTTACTTGCTTACCAGCGTATTTTCGGTCTGTTTCGCTCAACTTAAGCCTGATGGAAATCCACCTGGCAAGCTCGGGAGAAATGTGAAAAACCTGAGCAGCTGACACCAACGAGTTTGCAGAATAGACATCATATAGGCCAGACAAGATTGCTTTTCATACAGGAGCTTATTTGCGTGAGGAAAGTTTTACTTTTTCGCACTAGCACGTGTGAAAAGCTTGTAAACTTTCGTGGAAATATCTTATAAATATTCGTCTATTATTATTGTATACATACAGTGTGAGTTTGTGTTGGATCCGGATGATATGTGATCAAGAAGAGGTGGGAACCACATCCGTAGATCTTGGAGGTGATCATGATCACTCTTAGGCTTAGGAAGCGTTTCGAAGTGGATTTGTTGGGAATTGATGTTGTAACGAGTGGGCGGTATGGGATTGTTGATGTCAATGCGTATCCAGGTACAGCAACCGTTTTAAACACTTTAATTTGTGTATTTTGTAATTTTTTGACTTTTGACCGTGCTTATAGGTATCTTCAAAGATGGACAACTATTTATTACAGTATAGCCACACAAAAATTGATGTGGTTCAAGTTTTACATTTATAATTATCTTGAACTGAAATCTTTAATATCTCCAAAGATGGACAACTATTTATTATAGTAGGTATAGCCACACAAAAATTGATGTGGTTCAAAATTTTAAATTTATAATTATGTAGAACTGAAATATCTTCAATATCTCCAAAAATGGACAACTATTTATTACAGTATAGCCACACAAAAATTGATGTGGTTCAAATTTTAAATTTATAATTATGTAGAACTGAAATCTTTAATATCTCCAAAGATGGACAACTATTTATTACAATAGGTATAGCCACACAAAAATTGATGTGGTTCAAAATTTTGAATTTATAATTATGTAGAACTGAAATATCTTCACTATCTCCAAAGATGGACAACTATTTATTACAGTATAGCCACACAAAAATTGATGTGGTTCAAATTTTAAATTTATAATTATGTAGAACTGAAATCTTTAATATCTCCAAAGATGGACAACTATTTATTACAATAGGTATAGCCACACAAAAATTGATGTAGTTCAAAATTTTGAATTTATAATTATGTAGAACTGAAATATCTTCAATATCTCCAAAGATAGACAACTATATTTATTACAGTATAAGCCACACAAAAATTGATGTGGTTCAAATTTTTAATTTATAATTACGTATAGAACTGAAATATCTCAAAGATGGACAACTATTTATTTCCACACAAAAATTGTTGTGGTTCAAATTTTAAATTTATAATTATGTAGAACTGAAATATCTTCGAAAACTCAATTCACTCACTTTTGATGTCCTGAGGGGTCGGTCATATTGGCAGAAACTCCAACTATAGAAACACGAATATATCAAATAACGTGAAAGCTCATATACACAGGTGTTTCGTATTTGCGATTTTGGTGCTAGACTGCCTGGGATGACACTGAATTCGGATTTATTCT
Source organism: Polydrusus pterygomalis (assembly GCA_963969555.1). Lineage (NCBI taxonomy): Eukaryota > Metazoa > Arthropoda > Insecta > Coleoptera > Curculionidae > Polydrusus > Polydrusus pterygomalis. Next base: position 12,794,523 of record OZ018379.1, read on the forward strand.
TAGAGTTACTGCCAGATATACTATTTAAAATCATTCATGAAGCTTGTTTGGCTTTCAACCTAGTTGAAATTTCAAATTAGAAAATATATTTAATTACAGGTCTAGAAATAGTTTATAGAAATAAGATGGGTACTACACAAATTACAAGAATAGTGAAAAAATTAGGTAAGTATACTAAAAAATTGTATATATATATATTTTATTTCCCTTATTTACGGTAAGATAGATAGTATTTTTTGTCGATGTAGAATGCTCCGAAATTTCAAAGATTCCAATAAGTAAGGGTTAAAATTTCATTAGTCTTGTATATTTAGACATTTTAAAAGTTGTTCGACGCCACTGATTGGTGTTTTACTGGTGGCCTACAGCCCCGAAGACAAGACAACTGGATGTCGATTTCTATGTTTTGTTATACTGTGATAGAAAACAGCGATTTAAATTTCTAGAGTTGATTTTGACACCTGTTTCCTGTTTGACATATCTTGGACTAATAAAGTGACTTTTCTTTGGAGAATTTTTTAGTTTTTGGCGGAATGTCGTGCATTTTCCAACATATTTTAAAAATTACATAACTCTCTTGGATTTACACAATCTAAACCATCAAAATAAAACTTATTTAAGGCAGCTACACCAGTTTGTTTCCCAACAAAACTTTAACCGTTTAATAAAGCCAATGAACGTTGTTTAACCTCAATAGGTGATTAGCCCCTAAAAGGGCTGGGAAACCGAACCAGGGTTTTATCAGCTATTTTGTATTTTTGTCTTACGAAATGGCTGGAAAAAGAGGTGCTACAAGTGACTTAAACCATGATAACTGGCATCAAGAGGATGAGCCAGAGGAGAGAGGAACATTCCAAAAGGCACCAGAAGGGACTTTAAAATCTAGGATTATGAAGACTGCTAAGAGGCGAAACCCTATAAGGGTAAGTTCTAAAGTTGCTACAATTTTACTGTTTTAACAAAAGAAGGTTGCCGATTTTATTACTACATCTTGCTTTACTTGGGCAGTGCAAGAAAATGTAACCCTAATAGTGAGATATTACAATGGATCCAATATCCAATACTAAAAATATGAAATTATTTTTTAACATTTTTACCTTCAACTCAGGACTTTTTTTTAGAGTGAAGATGAAGATAAAACAAGTGCTTTTGCAGGCTTCACTGGTTTTACAAATAAACCTGCTAGTGGTGATTTTTCATTTCTAAAAAACATGAGTTCGTCAAACAGCGCCCCCAACACAAATGGTATTGACAAACCGAAAGCCACTCTCTCTAGCATATTTAATAATACTTCATCACAAAATACATTTACTTTTGGTAGTGCTGCCTCCACAAGTGCTGCTGGCACAAACATATTTGGCAGCAGCACTAGCACAACCAGTATAATTCCTAGTGGATCATCTAGTAACAAAAAGTCTGATCAGTACTGTGCAAAATTAAAAGGTTTAAATGAAAGTGTATCAAAATGGATAGTAAAGAAAGTTGAGGAAAATCCATTGATTAGTTTGCAACCGATTTTTAAAGACTATGAAAAATATCTAGGAGAAATTGAAAAAGGGGAAGAAAGTGGCCTGAATACAGATAAAGCAACAAATAGTAAGACAACAAATTCAATTCCAACTTTTACCTTTGTACCATCAGCAGATAAGAATACTAAGGCAATTCCAGGTAATTTAAGTTTTGTTTGTATTTTATAAATGTTTAAGTAGTTCGTGCAGCTGATTTATGTTCTGTCGAATTACTTTTTTTTTAGATAGTACTTCTGAAAAAATTAGTGATAAAAAGGAAGAATCACCCATACCTACGTTTAAATTTGGGGGACCTACAGCTAGTGTAAGTTCTAGTGGTCCTACATATAGCTTTGGCCCTGCTCCTACAAGTTCTTATACATCATCCAGTAAGTTATTGTTAAGTATTCCTTTCCGTTTAAGATTGAAAAAAAATTAATGTACTTAATAATAAAAATTGTGCAAAATTTTGTAATAAAATACATCCTGAATGTTGAATATATGTAAATGTGTAAGCAAATCTACCAATTAAACGATTTTGTGGGATATGTATGTAAATATGTTGACTTTATTTTAAGGTAAACTGTCTGCAACGCCTACATTTTCATTTGGTAGCAACAAGAGTTCATCTGGAAGTATATCTTTTCCTACATCATCCGGTTTTAGTTTTGGAGGTCCAACTAAGTCTTCTGAGCCTGGTATGATTTTTAAGTTCAACTACACTATGCTCAGACCATAGTGCTTAGTCTGAGACACTATGTCACTTTCTATAATAGTTTTGTTTCTATTCATTACGTATTTTATAGATAAATCAAACGGAGATGGTGACAAAGACAACGACGAAGACGAACCCCCAAAAGTTGAATTTAAACCTGTTGTTGAAAAAGACCATATTTATACCAATAGATGCAAAGTGTTTGTAAAGAAAGGTGACAGTTTTGGAGATAGGGGAGTAGGGAACATATATTTAAAACCTATAGAAAACAGTGAAAAAGTACAGGTTGGTAATATCTTTTTTGGTTACTGTTTATACTATGATAATTGAACGAACTTTTGACTGTATGGGTGCTAATTTTGGACTCTTCTGGTTCCCTGTCATGTACTTACCCAAACCTCATATTTTCTAATTCAATAAAGAAGTATTATTTTTAGCTTATTGTTAGAGCGGATACAAACCTTGGGAACCTATTGCTAAACTTTATCCTATCTGAAAATGTGCCTACAAAACGCATGGGTAAAAAAGATGTCATGTTGGTAGCAATTCCAACGCCCGATGCCCAGCCCCCGCCAGTGCCCCTTCTCTTAAGGGTCAAATCCCCAGAAGAAGCAGACAAGTTACTAGAGGTTCTAGAGAAACACAAAAAATAGCCGCCGCTTTAGTTTTTAGCTCGTTTGGATGTTTGTCATTTTATTTTTTGTGCTCAATAAATAACTTTTTTATTTCAGATGTGTGAAATTTTTTCTAGAGGCAATTTATCTTATATAATTAATTTGTGTTGGGCTACATGCTTGGTAAAACTGTGGTTCCATTGCACAGGAAGAAAAAACTTGTTATGGTTCACAAATTTAATCAGTTTCCTGACACGTTTTTCGGCCCTTTCGGGTCATTTTCAAAGGAGTACAAGAAGATATTGCGATATTCTGGATGTGGATATTCTGCGATACTGGAGTATCTTCTTGTACTCCTTAGAAAATGACCCGAAAGGGCCGAAACACGTGTCAGGAAACTGATTAAATTTGTGAAATATAACAAGTACCTAGTTATTATTTTTTCTTCCTGTGCATTGGAAATTTATTTTTAAAGATTTACTAAAAAAAACATGTTTGAATAAAACAAAAATATATTATATACAAAATACAAATATTTGTACACAATTATTATAGAATAAAATCAAATATACAAAATGCACACGAAATTTGCTCATTCTAAATATCAAATAAATTACTCTCAATTTTATTTATAACTCAAATTTGTACAATTAAATTCGGAAAATTATTTTATACACTATACAGGGTGTGGGAAATAGAATTGGTTGAAAGTGCAAAGAACTTAAAGGAATTTCTTGGTGCACATTTTCAACCATTAGCCATGAAACGAAGCTTTATTTTCACCCTTTTAAGTGATGCTTTTTAAAAGGAATTTTTGCTAGTCATACTAGGGGATTAATTAAGCTTGAAATCATTCCCCATAGATATCACTACTTATATAATTTGTCATTAGAAACCGGAAAGTGAAAACAACAAACACCAATTTTATTAAAAATTTCTTGTCAGGTATACCAGTTTTAATATAATATGGTAAGATCACAAAAACTGATCTTTGGTTTAAGGCATACTGTCCACACAATGAAATTACATTATTGCACAGATTTAATGAATTAACATTATTTTAAATAATTAATTTACCTACATCGCTAACAAGTCTACAAGAATTTGTTTTAAAATGAATACGAAAATCACGAATTTATGCTTAAAATTACAATTATTATTGAGACCATCTAAAAAATATACCGTTTGGAGCTAATACTTATATTTAAAACTTAAAATGGCTATAATATGATTATCATCATCATTCATTTAGAGCATTTTTCTTCCGTTTCTAATAAAAACAAGTTTAATTTGATATTAACCTTTTGTAAATTATGTTCTTCAATGTTTATACAGTGTGTCCAAAAAAGTATGCAACATATGGGAAACTTCTTTATTACCGATCCCTCAGAAAATTTTATTCTTGATAAAAGTTCGTGCATGCCTTAAAATTATAAATGCATATTTCATATTTCACCTGCGGCTAATAGTAAGGGAGCAAATGCCATTTTTTCGAAATGGCCTTAAGAGTAAAGTACCTTAATACAAATACAACAAATTTTTATATGGAAATGTTTTTGCAAATAAAAAACTTAGTCCAAATACGAAATTTGAGTTGTGTCTCAATTTTTTATTTTTTTTCTTAATACCTATCTATTTTTCCCTAAACGGTACCTACGCCTCTGGTCGATTTTTTGTTTATGCGATTTTAATATATTAATCAAATATCTTAATCATGTGTTTATTAGAAAAATGTATGAAGCAGTTGCAAACCTTTTAAAACTTTTTAATGATACGGGTGGGTTTAGTTATTAGCGTGTTGCACGCATATTTAAACACATGTTAGCCAATTTGGGTTTTAATAAAGATTATAACAGAATCCAACTCTATTTATACGAGTGGAAATAACTAATAATTTATTTGTCATTTTCACCTAGTACGGTCAAGTCCAGTCTTAGAGCAATTTAGAAAAAATGGCATTTGCTCCCTTACTATTAGCCGTAGGTGAAATATAAAATATGCATTTATAATTTTAAGGCATGCTCCAACTTTTATCAAGAATAAAATTTTCCAAGAAATCGGTAATAAAACTCTTTCCCATATGTTGCATACTTTTTTGGACACACTGTATAATTCAAATAAAATGTAATGAAATTCGTAACTTTATTGCTCCGAGGTGCAATATAATTAATTTGAACAAATTGACAGTGTATTATTTATTTTTTGGAATAATCGCGTTTGTGATTTTAAAACGTTATTATGGCCGTCGGCTATGTTTTTGTTTTATCAGATTTATTCCTGTTATGCTATTGTAAGTATTTTTAAAACTTGCATGTTCGGCAGTTTCTTTTATACACAAAATATATAAAAGCCCGTTTACATTATGTGCAGTGAATGCAATTGCAAGAAAAAATTGCCTCAACCTTTGGAGACTTTGTGATCAGCTGATGCAATTTTACTTGAGTATGAGTAGTAACCATAGGCCTCTTAAATATCTATGGTAGTAACAGATTTACTAAAAATTAAATAACAGCACGAATAGGCGTAAAAGTCCGATACATAAAAGAAACTACACCGATTACGTTTAAACCTACTAAATATATTTTTATTAGGAACGAGAAACATTCTTTATACAACATAATGTAGACTCAGTTGAGGGCACCTTTACCATAAAATATTACTTTTTTTTTAAGTGAACAACTGCAGTCGATTATGCCTTTCTATTCCTAGCAAAACAACAAGACATGAACACATTTAAAGGAGCCCAAAACAAAAATTAAAGAACTTTCTTTTTAAATGAACGTTTACTTAATAATAAGAATACAATTTAGTTCAAAAATCATTTCGGCATTTTACAGAAAAGTCCACTTTAAATTTTTTCTCAAATGCATAAAAGAAAATAAGGTGAGAAAGTGCTTGTTTTTCGCTTACAAAACCTGCATATTATTATGTACAGGGTGTCCCAAATTCGAGCCTCATCATGGGGATCTCGGAAACTATAAGAGATACAGCATCGGTCAAATTGTGGCAAAGTTGCGCAATTTCGTACTGAGCAATATCGCAAAAAAATATCTCGGCTACCTTTTTTAGTTTTTGAAATTTTTGCAAAAAACTAAAATTTTGAGTTTTGGTTTTTTTAAATTGCTCGACTTATTTTATCCGCTACAGAAAAACAAGCACAACATTGTTAAGGCAAATTTTTACGCTCCATATTGTGACATTTTTAGAATTTCGTTACAACGTTTCGTTTTTGTGGAACTATTATCAACTTTAATTTTTTAAATACGGACCTGCATTTTTTATTATATTTTTTGATAGCCCTTTAAGCCCTGAATTCAACCATGTACCACACTTAATTATATTTAGACGTTTTGATGTCATTATTACATCTTCAGGAATGTGATAATTATTTTTAAATACGGCCCTGTTGTTAGTTACTTAATCTTTTTACCACATACAACATGTAAATGGATCCAGAATTTTATACAAATAATTTACTATATTTATGTTTTTATATAAATTATTGTAACAAAGTAAAAATAAAACCAAGCAAAACAAAGGTGGCTATGACAAGAACTTTTACTTGATTGTTTGGCTTAATTATCTTGACAACTGCAGTCACCATTTATACTGAATATTTCAGCAAAATTATGTTTTCTGCTTTAGAAAAGCGCGACATGTTACTAGTTTATTATTCTTTCAATAGGAATTCACAAATTTCTTGTGACCGTTATTTACAGGACTATCCTGAACGCTTGCAGCCTCATTATAGTTATTTTGCTACGCTTGATACTAATTTAGCCCAGTATGGTAGTTTTAATAAACCAAGAGTCAAATATGGTACACGAATGGAGCCGGAAGAACAACAAAATATTTTAGATTCTGTAACCCACCAAAATCCCGCTAAACGATATTTCAATCTAACAACTAACACCAGGGCCGTATTTAAAAATAATTATCACATTCTTGAAGATGTAATAATGACATCAAAACGTCTAAATATAATTAAGTGTGGTACATGGTTGAATTAAGGGCTTAAAGGGCTATCAAAAAATAAAATAAAAAATGCAGGTCCGTATTTAAAAAATTAAAGTTGATAATAGTTCCACAAAAACGAAACGTTGTAACGATATTATTATTTATAATATTCAGTATAAATGGTGACTGTAGTTGTCAAGATAATTATGCCAAACAATCAAGTAAAAGTTCTTGTCATAGCCACCTTTGTGTTGTTTGGTTTTGTTTTTACTTTGTTACAATTTATATAAAAACATAAATATAGTAAATTATTTGTATAAAATTCTGGATCCATTTACATGTTGTATGTAGTAAAAAGATTAAGTTACTAACAACAGGGCCGTATTTAAAAACAATTATCACATTCCTGAAGATGTAATAATGACATCAAAACGTCTAAATATAATTAATTGTGGTACATGGTTGAATTCAGGGCTTAAAGGGCTATCAAAAAATAAAATAAAAAATGCAGGTCCGTATTTAAAAAATTAAAGTTGATAATAGTTCCACAAAAACGAAACGTTGTAACGAAATTCTAAAAATGTCACAATATGGAGCGTAAAAAGTTGCCTTGACAATGTTGTGCTTGTTTTTCTGTAGCGGATAAAATAAGTCGAGCAATTAAAAAAAACAAAAACTCAAAATTTTAGTTTTTTGCAAAAATTTCAAAAACTAAAAAAGATAGCTCAGATATTTTTTTGCGATATTGCTCAGTAAGAAATTGCGCAACTTTGCCACAATTTGACCGATGCTGTATCTCTTATAGTTTCCGAGATCCCCATGATGAGGCTCGAATTTGGGACACCCTGTACAAAGATTCTAAAAAGTATTTAGGATTTTAGATAACGCAATATTATTAAAAAATAAAGTTACTTAATTTTCACTTTGGACACATCCCAAATTAAGGTCCTCCATACAAGTTAGACTTAAGCGGTTCTTTACACCTGTAAAGTTCTTCATGAAATGCTTCGTCAAGTTGGTAGTCTTTACATTGTGCATCAGCCGATTAATTTTGTCTGACAAATTTTGATGTTTCAAACAATTTTACCAACCTTATTTGTGGTTATATGGTTATATTATGCCCAGTTGTATAGGTTCTGTTTAATTTGAACGCTAAAGATAAGATTAAGCACCACTTTAATGTTAAGATTAATAAAATATATCAGTTTTATAAGTCCCGATTAAACCAAATAGTCGCTAACTTCATAGCGAATTTTAAACTAAAAACTGAACTTAACCTATCATATCTTACCGTTTTACAATTTGTTGCCTTGAACGTATAATATAATAATAAAATCACATCATCATCATATTTTATAACATAAGTATTTTAGGATTTTTAGGTTATATGTTAGAAGTATGTAATTTTTTCCTATTTTAATCCTAAGATTGATTTTCAACGGGTGCTTTTTGGCCTGTTAAATTAACTGTTAGTTAAACCCCAAGTTTGGCGCTAATCGCAACCTATAATTCCAAACCAACGGTTAATCTGAACATTTTTAGATAACCGCAACCTATAACAATGAAATGCCGATTAACCGGAACCTATACAACTGGGCATTATAAGTTTACTTGTGTAGGACATTTTGGTTGTAGTGTAAATAAAAAATGGTTAATCTTCAGACTATTTTGTGAAATAAAATAATGAAAAACGTACTTACACAGAAAAAAGCTACGGTGATAGGTCTAATCATCACTGCTAGATGTTTGTTGGCAATTAATTTGAATGATTGATTGATGTCTAAATTCATTATGTGCTTAAAGTAGAGTTGAAAGTATGGGAAAAAAGAAAAACCTAAAGTCTTCCTCCACAAAATTTAATAGAATAAAAATTCTCCAGGGGTCTCTACATGTTTCGAACGTAGAAACGTTCATCATCAGGAGACAGAAAATTTATTTAATGCTGATGGTTTTAGCAGAAGAGAAAATGGTGTAGAACAGTAGAACCTTAATGGAGGTTTTATGGAATTAAAAAATTGATGTGTAGAAGAGACATTAATATGAAGAAAATTGATAAAGGTTAAACCATACTATGTTAAAAAAGTTGTTAAGGGGGGTCTAAACCAACCAAATAAACTGGGGAAGAAGAAAAAAACCTTCCTGAAAAGAAGGTGTTGAGGATTATTTAAAAAAATGTATAAAACTTTTCAAGTTTATGTCAGTAAGACATAAGGATAAAATACCCCACAAAACACTTTTTCCAATGCAATTTTATGGTGATATTACAATTTTATCCTTATAATGTCTTACTGACATAAACTTGAAAAATTTTATAAAAATTTTTAAATAATCTTCAACATCTTTTCAGGAAGGTTTTTTTCTTCTTCCCCAGTTTATTTGGTTGGTTTAGACCCCCTTTAATAACTTTTTTTAACGTGGTATGATTATGTCTCTTCCACATATCAATTTTTTTAATCCATAAAAACTCTACTCTATGGTTCTACACTATTTTCTTTTCTGCTAAAACCATCAGCACTAAATAAGTTTTCTGTCTCCTGATGATGAACGTTTCTACGTTCGAAACATGTAAAGACTCCTAACAAATTTTTATTCTATTAAATTTTGTGGAGGAAGACTTTAGGTTTTTTCTTTCTTTCCCAATAAATAAATTATAAACATAATCCAACTTTTAATTAACTCGACTATAAAAATTTGAATGTTGGTACGTCCGAATAGACGATAAAACTGAACTCGTTCTGCTTCGTGAATAACTTCACGAAGAAATGCATGAATTAATTTTGCATCAAACCCCTTTACATTATAAAATTTAGTCTTCAAGTGACTTCACGAATAAATTCAAGAACTTCGCAGATGTAAAAACCGCTTTAGGGACGTTTTATCACTTACAGAAACTCATAAAAATGCATTTCTTGGTCACCATACAATCTTTGTAGCTAGTTGGTTTTAATCTGCTTTTTTTTGCAAAGCCCCTAGGAAAATTAAGGGGAATCTCTAAAGGGCCCATAACTTTTCTAGAAGATTTAGAAAATAAATCTTTTATATCTCCAAAGCTCTGGTAACTACAGAGTACAGGTGGCCAAATTTTAGGTATTTATTTGAAAACAGAATTATTATTGTTGCAATAAGGACTTAAGTCTAATTTCCACATAATATTTATTTTATAAACCCGACGCGTTTCGCTACACAGTAGCTTTATCAAGGGATTTTTACATTGAGTGAGGTACTATAATTTTAGCCTAAATATTTATATACAAAATTATCTTTTTCTTAAACAAATAATTATATTATAGTTATAGACCAGGGTCAATAATTTTTGAAACCAACCAAAACCAATATCTTGACCCACAACAATGACAGTTTGATTAGTATCTCTAACAATTTCTATCGAGGTCTTAATTATGTCAGCATCAGCATCTTAAAAATGGTATTTTTGTATGGTTTTTCGGATTAAAGTTTTTTTCGTTTCTTTGCATTTTTTGAGAACATTTACCATAGTAATGTATTTTTTTTTACACCATCAGAAAGTAGAGATTTCAACGAACAAAAAGCCCGACTTTTTCAAAAAAGCAGATATTTTGACGTGAGAATTTTTGATTGAAAATTAGGGTGCTTTTTCGATATTAAGTCAAAATAAGGTGAAAAAATAAATATTTTAAATCAAAAATATTACAGTCTGTTTGGGACATAAAAAGGTAAGTTTTCACCAAATTTCGTGAAAAAAAAAATTTTGTAAAAGATAAAAATAAAAAACCAAAAACTTGGTTAGGTATTTGAATTTTTCACATAAATTTTGAGGTTGTGAAAAAAGTGTAAATATAAAAGTTGTAGATATTTTTATTACCTACAACTTTGCCGTTTAACGTTTTTCCATAGGACTTGTAGTTTTGCCGGAAATCGAGATAAATCGTTTTCTACCCTTAAAAACTCACCCCTTTCCACTTCCCGACCTCGGATTGCCCGTAAATTATTTTTTCTTTCATTTTTGTTATATTCTCTTCCTTTTCCAATGGGTTTCATCCTACTATTATTTTTCTTCATTTTTTACCATTTTCAAAGGTCTATTAAGGGAATACCCACAGAGTAGTTTTTAGAATATGGTCAATTATTGAAAAGGTTTAATACTTTAACCTCTGACCATATTCTAAAAACTACTCTGTGGGTATTCCCTTAATATAATTATTTGTTTAAGAAAAAGATAATTTGTCTATAAATATTTAGGCTAAAATTATAGTACCTCACTCAATGTAAAAATCCCTTGATAAAGCTACTGTGATGAATCTTTGTCCTGAGGGTAAGTAATAAAGCATCCCTAATTAAAATCATTGACAATGTTACTTTATATCATTTGAAGTTCTAAGATCCCAGTATACCTGGTTTGGCACCGCCTGACTGGTCGCGGGAAATCCCATATTAATTTGCTACCTTTAAATATGGGCTTTCCTATTAATTTTACATTAAAAGTGTATTAAACTTTTTTGAAGGTCCTTGTATGATTACTTCACACACAAAATGTTGTTATTTTCTACTAAGCCAATTAAAATTTATTTAGAAAAACTCTTGGTGAAATTCAAAACAGTATCACACAATTTAGTGCTGTTTTACACAGACGTAATTTTAACACAAATTTTGTGCTAAAATTTATGATAAATTTTATTAGTAAAAATTTATAATAAAAATATGTACAAAATTACATGGAATTTTGATGTGTATATGACACAGTAACAAATTTGGATGCAATTTTTGCAAGAAATCATGGGCATTAAAGACCATGTGACGCATTATTAAATCTCAATGTCAAATTATATCTAACCCAGCTTTTCGGCAAATAAAAATAAAGTAATTTGTAAATTAACATATGGTAAAAACTTGACTATTTGTTTTATATCTTTATAACTAAAAAAATATGGATTTTAATGAATTTTTTCACTATTATACAGTAACTTATACAATACTATTAATTGCAAGATCTTTAAAAAAGCGTAAAACGCGTTCTAAGAGAAATATCTGGGTAAAACCGTGGCTATTAAGAAGAGCCAAAAATAAAGGAGTGTTGGATATGTTAAATTTGGAACTTAAATTCGAATACATGAACGCATACGGAAACTTTCTACGTTTAGGAGAAGATCAGTTTAATTATTTACTTGGGCAAGACATCTTTTAAGTTCTTTCAAACTTTTGACAAGAAAATGATAAAACACACGCAAATAGCAAATATAACCTCCGAATGCCTTACCTTTCTTTTTCGGCTTTTCTTAAACGATTTTGACAAGTTTTATTTTAAATTACTGCGCATCTTTTTGCGCACTTTTATTCATTTTTTTACTAAAATGTAGAAATTTTCTATTTTTTCTTAAAATATTATAATATTTTTCTAATAAAATTTGAAAAGCGTTAAAATTTAGCAACAAATTTCTGCCAATATTTGTGGGTAGCAAGATGTATCTGGGATTTCCCATGACAATAAATGCCGTGCACCACCCGGTTTAGATTTTGGGTAAACTCTACTAATTGTTGGCTATCTGTCATTCAAAATATCAAGAAAAATACACTTATTTGTCTATTTTGACACTGGTGAGTTTAAACAAATGGTAGAATTTACGAATTACTAAGATCTAATGCAATTGTAATGGCGGCCCTTGCTACTCCCTACCCAAACCCCAAAACTTCTGCTAGACTTTACCTATAGGCCCTATCACTAATTTGTCCAGATTGATATTCATCAAACCCACCTCGATCTGCTGCATATGGACTTCCACACAACTCTGGAACACTTGCTGATTTGCTGGACTCAGTTTTCTTTTTATATTTTCCACAGTACCTTGTTTTTAATAAGACAATATAAAATGTAGATTAAAACATTACATACATACTTGCAAAATAACTTTTTTAAATGAATAATTATTGTGATTTTCAGATTGTAAAAATGTTACAACTCAATATTTTACTTTTCCTTTATAGTACCTAATAAAAGTATAAAAACTGGTAATATTAGTTGTGTTAGTGCTTACCTTCCAAAATTTGTAGTTCATATGCATTATGATCATTATCTGCAAGACTCTTAATTTGAAGCATCAGTGCAGTTAAATCAGTTATCAAATCCAAAACAGCAGGGTTTTTACATGGTCCTAAACAGAAAATTACAATTATTCAAAATTGAGTACAAGTACAGATTATGTTCCACTTTATCCCCAAGTGCTTACCTGTTTCTTCAGCAGTCACAGAATTGTGCCTAGTAACGATTTCTTTTGCTTCTTCTTTACATTTTTCCCTTAACAATGAAGGGGCCAACATAGCAGCAACACTTGGATCAGGAGCAATTTCTTGACAGCAAATCTAAAAAAATATAAATGTATAAAAAATTCATAAATAATCAAATAAATAATTTGAAACTAAAAACCTAATCGGTAGGTATACCTTCTTTGAAGCAATCTTACCTGCATTTCATCTAAATACATTTGCAAATCTAAATTTAACTTCTCCAAGTCAACTAAAATACCAGCATATTTTCTCTCGAATTCTTCAGTCAATTCTTGATCAAATGAATTTAATTTTTCGGCTTCTGCATTCATATTTTTGAGTTGCTTTACCCTGCTTCTCTTTACATTCAATATTTTCGTGACTAGTACCATTTTTTCAAGAAGTTTTACTGGGAACCCACCAATTTTCCCTTCTGGTGCCACCGGGTACATTACTGGGCGGTTTATCATAGAACCTATGAAAAATATTTTAAGTCAAAAAAATTTTTTTTGTTATATATTTTCTACCAACCTGACAACAAAGGATCTTTCTTAAAATTCAGAGACTTATATACGGGACTCTTAATATCAGGAGAGTAAGGTGACATCCCATTACTTCTTGGCCTAAACTTATTCTGAAAGCTCGCTATTGTTATGGTTTCTGGGGGTTCATTTGACAATACCTCATAATCAGGAACGGAATGGGTACCCAATCCTTGTCTTTCGAAGGTTATCCGATATGTGTTGTTGGATGTGTCTACAGCGTCTATACTGCCTGTATACAAACCATCTGAAGGTTTTCGTAAGCTGTAAAAAACATAGTAGAGATATATTATTAAAACTTGGCAGGACCTTTTTGATTTATAATAGAAAATCCACTTACCGTGCTGTTACTTTAGTCCCAATGACCAACTGCATGGGAATTTCTATAGGCAAGTCCTTAAAACTAGCAAGATCAGTAGCTTTTCTTTGTTGCAGTGCTCTTATTTTTTTTCTTTTCTTTTCTAACTCCAATCGTTCCTCATTAAAGAATGCCTGGGAACACCTCCTAGGCTTTCCCATCATCCTACGGATTTTTGTCCATTCTGTACGAGTGAGTTCACGAGTTTTTAGTTCTGGAAAAGACTCTTTCAAGCAGATTTGAAAATCATTTTCACCAGAAAATAGGCATCTGAAAATAATGATATACTTACTATAGGTAGGTACTTATAAATAATATATTAATATATTTTTGAACTAGGTAGGCTGTAAATCAGTAAAAGCAATGATAAAAATATTTTAAAAAACATAGGCTAATTATTTTTTTAAATAAAAAATACAAACCTGTCAATATTACTATAAAACCACTCATAGCATACCCACTTATGGGCTTTTGGAAGTTTGAGCAAGTTTCTTAATCTCATTCCTATTTTTTGGCCAATTTTTCTATCTGGGGAGTTCATTCTTTGGGGTGTTAAGACATTGTTATTAATGACTCTTTTGGGAGTCTTACCTGGAGTCTCGCTTTTTTGTCTGGGAATTCTTTTACCAGGGGTTTGCTTCAACTTTTTGGCACTTGGAACCCTGCAAGTATTTAAAACTGTAGAAGGAATTGTGCACATCAAGGTGGCTTTAAAAATTTTACATTAAAAACCACAAAACAGTATGGTATGACATCCATTAAAGTCACCAATAAATTTAAAGATTGAGAACTATTTATTTAAGTAACGTTTGATCTAAAATTTACAACTCAAAAGTAAAACAAACAATATTAAAAACACATACCTATGATGAGGTGTATTTACAATGTCATCATCATAGAATAATTTGTTTTTCTTTCTAATTCTAGCAGGCATGCCTCGAGCATTTAAAACCTGGGTAGGCTGTATTGGTGCTGGCTTGGGAGGTGGTGCAGCACCCACTCTTTGCAACCCTAACATCGCAGGGCCTAATGTGTTTGGATCGTCGTCAACCATCATTTGATCGCTTTGATCATTTTCATCTTCGTCCATAATCTCCTCTTTAACTTTAGTTTGATTTTCATTGGTCATATTGAAAGTTTATGTTTACACTTTTTAGCTTTAAATAAACCTAAAATAACCTAAGATTATTCCATGATTTACGCAAAATCGTTACTTAATAGGTATTGCGATTATCTAGAACTTGTATGAAATGATGCACTTAATAACATTCAAAAGGCTTTTTGATTTAAGTGGGAAAACTGAAAATTTACAACATAAAAATTTGAATTTGGCATAACACCATTTTCAAATTTAAATATAGAAGGCCAAGAAATTTAATCACTTTTTACGAGTCTCCCGATACAGCCATGCATTAAAAACTGTTTGAATTATGTGCGAGAGTATAGAAAATTGATTTTACCTTTCAATGTCTACTGCGTTGTATTTTTAAACACAATTTTTAAATTTTTCAAGTTTCTTCAGAAATATTTGATTTGATCCGCCATATTAACGTCGAGTCAAGTGGATTCTGGGTAATTTCGCGCATGCCCCGATGGGAAATCAACCAAATATTTTAAATTTACAAAATACAGAAATTGCCTATTTTAGAAATAATTTGCCAGTGAAGCTATTTCTTTGTCGTGAAAATTTCTAGAATTTCGCTTGAAGGTTTCATTTAACGAAAGTGTCATGGAAAATTCAAGAATTTTATTTATTTGGAAGCGCGTTGCGCAAACGAGAAACGAGTGTACGTTGTTGTGTGAGTGCGCAAGACGCGAGCGCGTCATCGAAAATAAACGACACCACAGAATAGCAAGCAAGTAGGTACACACTTTGCGTTTTACATAATCCGCCCGGTGAAATACATAATGACGTCGCGGCGTCGCGCAAGGGTTCGTTGAAGGGAATTAATTTTTATATCGCTTTAAATTCGAAATCGAATTGAGCGCCAAACCGTTTGCGCTGGGCATTTATAACATGAATACATTGTAAATCTAAATTCCTTTAACATAATGCTATAGAGTTTTATTGTACCGTGCGAGCAAAAATTATTTGCATCAAAGAGGGCTTGGATTAAAAAACATAGGGCTTTGTTTAGATCACAATGATATGGGGACGATATATCTAACCAAATATAGGTTCAAATTTTGTCAAATTCATATTATGACATGATATGCCAAACTAATGAGTAATAAAATAAGTAGACGAATACAAATTTATTTTTGTTGTTTACAAAATTATAATACTTGCACTTTATAATGAAATAAATTTAGCTGCTTCTTAAGAATAGTAGACGTCCGCCTGCATGTTCCATACGATCTATTCCCACTTCTTGGGACAGGCGTCTTATACAATTTGTTGGCGTATTTTGCATTATTTCACGAACGTTTGCAACAAGTTCTTCTGTTCTTACAGATGGTCTTCTTGCTCCTTTGTTGTATTGTATAGAACCTGTTTCCCTTAACACAGCCACGGTTCTTTTCAGGCAATGATAAAAATCCCCAGCAATAAAAGCAACATTAGGAAAATGTTCGTGAAAATCGTCCATGCACAATACCCGGATTGTATTGCCACTCACCATTTACTCTAACCCCGTTTCAAAAATACGCTTCAACCATGAATGTTTTATACTGTTCGTTCCGTAAAGCCCATTGTGTGAATTGTTCAAGAAATTGGAAAAATTAACGATGAATCAAATTACTTTGTAACGACTGGCAAAGATGAGGGAATAACTGATTGATTGTTAATTCAGGTAGTTACTGACACCCAACAGGTATTAAGCTCTAGGGCAAAGCATTACGTCCTCAGATGCAAGGCGTTCTTTGATGCAAATAATTTTTGCTCGCACGGTAATAAAATAGAACTTGTATTTCAAAGTTATTTTGAATTCTAGCCCATGCAAAACTCCTGTAGTTTCCTATCTAAACCTGTCATTTTTGTGATATCGACAATTTTATTTTTGAAATATACAACATTTTTTATAGATTATAAAGAAGCACCACCGCATTCATGCGCAGGCGATTTCAACGACGTAGGTAGTTTCGGCTTCTCTTTTAGTAGGCCAAAAATTAAAACTTATGCCTTATTATTTTACTTTACTGACTAATTATTAGAATTATTGTCAATATTTAAAAATGTTACTACATTCTATTACAACACCAATCAATCATATTTCAACAACAGAATAACCACAGAATAATGTAAAAGTAATATTATATACGTGGTAAATTATCAAGAATTCAACGGTGAGTCGTCCAATGAAGCACTGGAGGTGAAAGTTAGAATCAAAGAAACCGTAAAATGTCTCCTTGAAGAATATTAAGTTTAGTTCCTATTAAAAATGGTTGCCAGCGTATATTTGACCAATATTTTAGTCATATTATTGTTTTATTTTGTTACTATAAGTTACGGTAAGTAAAAAACTTCCTATCTCTGACAGGGTTACTGTCCTTTCCGACTGTTGATGGTTGTTTTCGTACTACGTTTTATTCTTCATTGAGCAGTGCAATAGTTGCATGATAAATTATTAAATATCTTTGTATTGAATCTTGAAGAATTGATAGACAACTTTACATATTTTATTTTTAAAAATTATGTCGATTTTTAATTTTTAAAGACCAATACTTCATGTTTTCTTTCGGTTCTCATGTACCTAGTATTTCCTAAATTAAAATAGTTAAATTTCGTAGTGTTATCAACTTATCTTAAGACTTCAAAATATGCCATGGTGGTTGGAATTTCTTTGATTTTCTAATATTTATTACATCTTAAAGTTAAATTTTCTGTTAACGGGTCGTAAACAGGCATTAACCCTACATAAACCTTATTTATAAAATTAGCTACTTATACAGGGTGTTTATTTGAAAACTTCCCACATCGATTTTTCTGCTTTAAAATGAAAATGTGAAGAATCGCTCGGACCAGTCGATTTTTATTTCGAGGGGGACATCTTTTGCGTATATTGTCAATCTTGTTACTTCAAGCCCCTAGGAGGGAGGGGGATAAGATCTAAATCTTAAATGGATACCCCTATATTTTATATAATTTTTTTGGATTCTGCATAAAATTCTGAATATTTTTTAATAAAAGCATTATTAGTCTATACTTAACAGTTTCCAAGATATTGACTCTTGAAAAATGACATTTTTGAACTTTGACAGCGTCTAGCTTTCTAACTGTACGTCTTAGAGCAAAACGGCTTACATCTCCCTATATCTTCGATTTTTATTATCTTTCCAATAGTGTCAACTTCCGGTCAAACCGGAAGTACTATATTTCTTACATCCGGTTTAACCGAAAGTTCACACTATTGGAAAGATAATAAAAATCGAAGATAGAGACATGTAAGCCGTTTTGCTCTAAGACGTACAGTTAGAAAGCTAGACGCTGTCAAAGTTCTAAAATGTCATTTTTCAAGAGTAAATATCTCGGAAACTGTTAAGTATAGACTAATAATGCTGTTATTAAAAATTGTTCAGAATTTTATGCAGAATCCAAAAAAATGATATAAAATAGGGGTATCCATTTAAGATTTAGATCTTATCCCCCCTCCCTCCTAGGGGCTTGAAGTAACAAGATTGACACTATACGCAAAAGATGTACCCCTTGAAATAAAAATCGACGGGTCCGAGCGATTTTCCACATTTTCAATTTAAAACAGGAAAATCGAGGTGGGAAGTTTTCAAATGAAGCTAACTTTAACTCAATAAGCACTGCAATTACAAGCGATAATTGGCCATAGGCAATTCATTTCTTGATTTTATTTTGAATTTTTCACACCCCTGTATGGTCCCTTTTTATGATTATTAGGTTATTTCTAAAATATTTTCTAGGCCTTCAACGATGTTTTATGTGCAGGTCCAGGGGAGAACTGGGAAGCTGTAAAGATCCATTTTCCGTTAATGTAACCCTAGTTGAAAACAAGCAGGAAATTGGGGTTGAAACCGTCCCTTGTGCATCGGGATGGTGTGGTAAAATACTCGAAACTGAAAATGCTAATAAAGAAGGTATGTACCTACCTACAATTAGGGCTGGGCGATATTGAAATTCCAATATCAAATATCGATATTAAAAAAATATCGATATAGTCGATACATCGATATTTTATTTTTTAAATATCGTTATTCGATATATCGATAATACAGTGTCACCAGCACAGTCAGCATCATATGGGATTTTTTTTATTAATAGCTTTATTCAAAATTTGACTTTGGCATCAAGTTCTGCTTCGATCGAGATGAAAATTAAGCAAAAAAATAGTAGTCACGTGATTCGCATTATCTGTCAAATTTTAATTTTTTCCAGAAAATAATTCGAAAGTGGGGAAATTTATGAAAATATCGAAAAAAAGTTATTAGAAAAAGTTTTTTAAATGCAGTTTCTAGCCCACATGAAAAATTTCAGCTGCATAAGATAATTTTGATTTTTTACCTATATTTTGTAAATTGCACCGCTTTTGCAAAATAAGACTCAACGCAACCTACATAAAACTTCTCAGTTTTGACAAGGCTTTATTTCGGATAAATTTTCTTTAAGGTAGGAGTATCAACATGCTTGCCAACCTATAACCTATTTCGCGTAGATTTATTTATGTTTTCTAGCTTTTATACAAAATTTAAAGAAAATCAGTATCGACTTGATATTCTATAGGTAATAATTGACATATTTAATAAATATCAAGGAATTTCATAACTTATTTTAGGAGAATTGTATAGCGAAAAATATCGGGTAAGATTTTTTTTTAACATTATTATGTCATTGTCACTCATTGTTCTTTCACTATACAATTCTCCCAAAATTAGCAATGAAATAAATTGATATTTTTGTAATATATCAGATACTACCTAAGTAATGTGCCGACGATACTGATTTTATTTAAATGTTAGTTTAAAAAATAATAAACTTGAAAAAACAAAGCGAAATAGGTTATAGGTTGGCAATAAATTGAACGACGTTGAGAATTCACCCTTAAAGTAGCGCCATATTAAATGTGTGTTTTTCTACAAAAACGTTATTATGGCATAGCTTAATAATAAATGATAATATAGGGGTTTTAGTTTTAAATTAAATCGTTGAAAATAGATAAACTTTACGGTGTTAAACTAAAATTTATTTTCCACTTAAAAAACACTTTACTAAAGACACTGTGTTCTTTTTTGTCTTAATATTAAGGTGTATTACTTTCAGACACAAACTACGATCTCAAAAATACTTATTTTATGAAGTTACCTTATACAGGGTCAAAAACAAATAAACTTTGCATCACATGCGACCAAATTTCAATAGCCCAATTTTAATTTGGTAGAAAAACACACATTTAATATGGCGTTACTTTAAAGAAATTGTATCTGAAATAAAACATTGTCAAAACTAAGAAGTTTTATGTAGGTTGCGTTGAGTCTTATTTTGCAAAAGTTGTGCAATTTAGAAAATATAGGTAAAAAATCAAAATTCTCTTATGCAGCTGAAATTTCCATGTGGGCTAGAAACTGCATTAAAAAAAAACTTTTTCTAATAACTTTTTTCGATATTTTCAAAAATAACCCCACTTTTGAATTATTTTTTAGAAAAAATTAAAATTTGACCGATAATGCGAATCACATGACTAGATACTATTTTTTTGCTTAATTTTCATCTCGATCGAAGCAGAACTTGATGCCAAAGTCAAATTTTGAATAAAGCTATTAATAAAAAAAATCCCATATGATGCGGACTTTGCTGGTGACGCTGTATATCAATATTTTCTTATGTGCCCTGTAAAACTCCGTACCTTCATTTCAAGTGGAGACTCTAATTATGAAAACATGAAATTCCAATCGAATATCGATATAGTCGATATATCGATAAATATCGATAAATCGATATTTTATTTTTTAAATATCGTTTATCGATATATCGATAAAAATATCGATATATCGAATTTTTGCCCAGCCCTACCTACATATAGTACACACGTATTAAAATAGTAGCTTTCATATTATTTGCTTTTTAGAATATGGTGTAGCAACTCAAAGAATATGCCTTCAAAGGGGACCATCGGACAGCGAAGACCGATGCGCCTACACCAAATGGAACTACCGACAAGTACTGATGTGTTTTTGCAAAGGCGATTTGTGTAATAGTTCAATTAGAATAAATGTAAACTATCTACTTGTATCTGTAATATTAGCGGGCACAATTTTTATATTTTAGTTACAGATATTATTATGTAAAACATTAGAATAAAATTATAATAGTAATAATATATTTAGAAATTTTAGTGATGGTAGCTTTGACATAAAAGTGATGGTGCGTGAATTATAAAATAATTAAAAATAAATCAGTATAATAAAAGAAAATTATATTTTACGAAAATTTAATAACTATTTCGATGTTTTTTTCCTGCATAAATATTTTCTTTACTTCGTTTGAAGGTGTATTATGGAAAATACGAGTTTAGAAACATTTTTGTAATTAAAATAAAACCAGTTCCATATATATATACCTATACAGAGCAGTACCTATAGATAATACGTAGATGAAAACTACATAGGTACTATAATAAAGCATGTATATTTATTTAAATAAGCTACAAATAAATTACTACACGATACCAAATCATAAACTGTGTCTATTTTTTATTAAATCTTACAGCTAACTAGGACTTTAAATGAGAAACGTATCAGCATAGCTTTTCAGAAATACGCCATACTGTAAAAGTACCATATACGCATATTAAAATATTGATATAAAATAAAATCACTAAAAACTTGCTTTAGACACTGTTGAAAAAAGTTGACAAAAAAATAAATAAGTATTTCCAAAAGTTCAACGTCTTGGTCCATCAAGTGGGGTAGCAAGGGGGGAAGAGGAGGTGTAGGGGGTAGTCCGTTCCTGTTACCATACCAAGGGGGGTACCACCAGCATCAGGCTTGAACCCGTGCCTATACGACCCTATGCTAATGGTCCAATGGCAATAATTATTTTTAAAAGTTGCCTATAGGCTTCAGTATGCCTGGTTAGTTTATTCTGTATTTATAAAAACCTTTTTCGGCAACCGTCCGGGAAGTACCCACTTCCCGGACGCTTTTCCTTTGAGAAAGTAGCATTTCTCTGGCCTAGTCCGGAAAGTACGTACTTCCCGGACTAGGCCGGGAAGAATCACAT
Source organism: Polydrusus pterygomalis (assembly GCA_963969555.1). NCBI lineage: Eukaryota > Metazoa > Arthropoda > Insecta > Coleoptera > Curculionidae > Polydrusus > Polydrusus pterygomalis. Next base: position 12,816,639 of record OZ018379.1, read on the forward strand.
CAATATTAGCAATTGCTCGAATTTTAATATAAATATTAATATAAATAAGAATTAGAATGTTTCTGTTAGTACCTATCTTCTGTTCGAATTTCAATATTTAATACAAATAAGAATTAAAATGTTCGAAATTTTGTTCTACAAAGAAATATAATAAAGAAATGTGTCTCATTGATTTGTTATTCTACACGGTTGCCGAAAAAATAGTGTACGCAACTCGTCCGAAAACAGTTTTTTGGTCTCGCAGACTTCCAGGACTCGCCTACGGCTCGTCCTAGAATTTTGTCGACTTGTCCAAAAAAACAGTATTTTCCGGACTTGTAACGTAAATTACTAGTGTGCAAACCATCAACATAACAGCATCAGCAAAAATGAAAAAAAAAATCTTTTATTAAAATAGAAATTTTGCCTACGGCACTTTTTATTGCTGACCATTAGTAGGGTGATACATTTATTACCAACCCCGGGTGTCATCCACCCTTGCTATTATTTAAAAAAAATTATCTGAATCAAATAATCATATTTTCCAATTGAATAAACGATTTGCCCCAAAACCCTCTGACCCTTGATGGAACCTATACCAGGGAGAAGCGGGTCGTAGGGACCCCAACCTATGAGGCGTTAGTCCGTTTTTTATTCGTTCTTCTTGGTTGTACCGCAGCGCTTTCACGTGCGGAATGTTATGAAAAAAAACTTCCTTGCTGTAGAGGTACGAGGCTTTTCTTTTCGCTTGGATACCGGTACGAAGAAATGGATCTGGATAAGCTGCAAATAAAACTTGTTAACCTATATGACATAAATATTAAATAATCCTTTTGGCTAGAGAGCAGGGGCGGATGGGACACCTCGGACCGGCGCGGGAAGTCAATTGAAACAGCGCCGCGCCGTGTCGATCCAATAAAAAAATGAAAAGACATAAATATGTATTTTTTCATCCACTTACGACATATTTTTTATAATAACTCATAAATAAAAAACAAACTTCATTTTTTACATTTAAAACACATTTAGGTGAAAAAAATATTTATTAATAATATATTTTTTCATTTGTTTCCATAGTGCAGACAAATCATTTATTATAAAAAGTGCCTCCAAAAAACTCTTGATTCATAATTTCTGGTGTTTTGCTTTTTCGATTATTTTCAAAATTAATTCAAATTTTTAAAAAAGAAAAGAAAAAAGTTCGCAAAGAGCGGCGGCGCCTGAGGGACCGGCGTACCGGGAAATCTCCCGGTGTCCCGGTGGGCCCATCCCAGGTTATACGTACCTAAACCTCGCAAAAATAAAGGCTTATTAATTATTAGAAAGATTGTTTTGGGACCAGGCAACCTGTAACACCTTGTCGACATTTTAATCAACATAAATGAAAACCAATCGATTTAATCTGTGTCGTAGAAAGAAAGCGGGCTAAAGGTTCTAAATTTAAAGATAATTTCACTGTAATAAAAGATTATGCATAGTTTAAAATATTTTAAATAAAAAATTTACAATATGATCCACGTAACTTTCCGTCGTTTTAAAGACAAAACTCCGCATTTTGGAGAAAACCAGGAAGAAATCACAAACTCATCAGGTAATTTACATAAGATATATTATTTATATCACAATATTAACACTTAATAACAGTTACATGGTCAAAGGTTCGCTTAAACACCGAAAGTTTTTGAAAAATATTCAAAACAGTCAGAACACCAAAACAAACACCTGTTAACAAACCCTTTATTTTTCTGTGCTGTTAACCACAGAAAAATAAAGGGTTTACTGTTAACTCGTTAGAAGAAGCCATTTTGAATCGACGATTTTTGTCGAAGACCACTTCGCCCTTATTTCGGGTTACCATGTCAACCGTAGGAAGTCGAGCCGAGTTCATTCATAAAACACTTGACCTTCGTACTACTTTTTCGAATTTTACTATCACCGCCCCCGCATAGTAAATATTTTAAAATAATAATAGGGAAATTCCCATTGATAAAACAGAGTAGCGTGAGGGATGGTGTTCTGTCGTTTAGAGGTAATTTTTAGGCTATTAAAAGCATGAATCTATAATACTGAATCGATTTTAATAAAATTTTAGGGGTATGTAGGTAATTATAGGAGGCACCCAAATAAGTAAGAAAATATGTGGCATGTAATCTAAAAAATACATCCTTATGACTTCACAGTTTTTTGAAACACCCTGTATGAAAAATAAATTTTCCTGAAATGCGCCCCAAGATACATGGAAGATCTGCAAAATATCAAAATCCTAACTTAATTAATACGTAGTGTTAGTGTGCATAGTTATCACCACATATTATATAACATGCCAGTTCTAATGAAAAGTATAAGACAATGTTTAGTGCTTGTTTATTGTTTGTTTAGTGCAGTTTAGTGCTGTACTTGTCTTATTTTGTGCTTTTGACATTCGTATCTTAGATTGTAGGTAGGGTACTGGAGAAATTATCAGCTCAAGATGAACCCTTAAGAAATGTTGTTATTTTCGCTCTGGATTGCTTTGAAAATTCAGTAAATACTCTTTTAAGGAATTCGTTTTTTTTTTATTAAACATAGATATAGTTTAATAGAAAAAACTAATTTTCCATTCCAAGTGTGTGTTTAACATTTAACAAATGATCACATGACCTTAAAAATCCCAGAAACCATTTCTAAATCCGGTAGACCTATGTTACAGATCAAAATCAATCACTTTATGCCGGGTTTTACCCATTTATTTTGTTCACATAGAGCGGCGGCGCCTGAGGGACCGGCGCACCGGGAAATCTCCCGGTGTCCCGGTGGGTCCATCCGCCCCTGCTAGAGAGTTATAGTTTTTATTGATATATTATTTCCCAGAAAATCAATAGAAAAATATCATAAAAAGGAATTTAATTTCAATATTATAGTTCCACTTACAAAGTCCGTCACTGTAATCTGGTGTAATGTGTCCATTGAAATGCTGCGAAAATCTTAACGAGTTTTTATGGTAGAATCCTTGATGTGGTTCCCATATAGTTGCATCTATCTGTTCTGGCGAATCGTAGGAGAAAAAATCAGCCCCTTTAAAATAGAAAATTTGCTTAATAGACCAGTGCAAATAATTTTTGGAAAAAAGAAATTATTAACAGTATGAAATATAGTGGAAAAGGAAGGAAATATAGCCCAACCAACGGGCAACCTTAATTTGTTTTCCCCGTTGGTTGCCCAATATTTCCTTTCTTTTCCACCATATTTCATGCTGTTAATAATTTCTATTTTGCAAAAATTACTTGCACTGGTCTATAAATATCATGTATAACAATAAAATTCATCAAAAAAATTATCTTTTCGGACTTCCATTGTCTTTATTTTGTTACTTAACACAACGTTTCGGTTAGTTAGTATCTCTAACCGTTTTAGAAGGATAACCGAAAACCGAAAACTATAATATCAAAACAGCCTTCAAATCCGGAAATACGCTTAGAAGCAACCAACCAAAAGTAACCCCCCGTAATGAAAACACAAAAAATGGTATCTATATCAATTTAAATCCCTTGTGTGGCGAATCGTACATTGGAGAAAAAAAACCCTTCCTGTACGAGTTAAAAAACATCTGAAACATACTCAAAGAGGTGAAACTTCGAGATCAGGTATAGCAGAACATGTATGATGGACTAACCAACATAATATACAGTGGTCAGAAGCCAATAAGGTTTTGGACTCGGAACAGCACTGGAGAAAACGAAAATGCAAAGAATCAGCTTTCATGAATCAAAATACTCATATATTTAGTAAACCAAGTATAGATATCCCCAATATCTGAAAGCCTCTTCTTCGTCCAAAACCAACAGCTCAAACTTCACACTCCAATAAGCTCGTAGGCGGAGTCATCAAGCTTCACTGCACAAGGATAGTATTTAAGTAGCCTTAGAATTACAATATAAACTGCTGCACATAATTATCGTTAAAAGAGCATTTTTTAGTCAAATTTGATACCGTGTAATTCCTGATATACTGAACGCATTTCAAAAAGCTGGTCACATTTCGCAAGGTATTTTCATCCTCTATTGAATCATTCGTAACAACTTCTTAGATTTTGACCGGGGGCTATAATATAGGGTAAAACAAAATGTCGTACATTTTGAAAAAAATTTCACTTGCTCTCCATTTTGCAGGAAGACCATGCTGATATTTTTTGAACCTAACATTTCATAGATATTGATCATACCTCGGGACCTTTTTGGGATTTTGCAAATATCTACTGTGGTTTTCGAAAAAAACAATTTTTTCGAAATTTTTTTTTTAATTTTATGTTTCTACACCAATAGTCGACGACAATGCTCGCTCTCATAGAGCAAGAATCGTGAACGACTTTCTTAGGGAAAACAATATCACGCGTATGATTTGGCCTGGTAGGTCGCCTAATATGAATCCTATAGAGCATGTGTGGAGTAACCAGGGCCGTTTCTGGCCTGTTGGCCGCCCTTGTGCGACATATGAACTGGCTGCCCTTTAAATCAAATCAGTTACTATTTTACAATTTCCTACCTGAAATTATGGCGCAAAGCAATTGTCAGAAAAATAAATCTTTAATAAGTGCCCATTTTTAATATTTTTCTTTTATTCATACTTACCTACAGAGGGGCTCAGCAATTTGGCTTTCAATGGCGATAAGGGTCAAGCCACTAATCGTTTCTTGGGACATAATTGACCGCAAGTAATTTTTAATTAATTTTAACTTTGAAAAACTACGTTCGATAGATGCAACAGTAACCGGCAGAGTAATAAAAATTCTCAGCGCAACACAAAGATTTGGAAATGATGAGAATAAATCTTTTTCAGCTATGAATTTTAGCGTATCTACAATTATTATTTTGTACGCTTTATTGAAAAAATTTCTCGGAACGACAAAATTTCCTGGTCGAGCTCTGAGCGATCAATATCTTTGTTTGTGGGACTTCCTTGCTATTGAAGCGCTATATCGAGATCTTTGCAGGATTTTAACAATTTCTCGTCATTTATGGCATTAGCTTCATAGAAGTTCGACAAAAACCCAAAAGTTTCATTACACTTATTAAGTGAAACGAATCTCTTCTTAATTGATTCTATCGCAATATCCAAAGAACAAGTAACCGGTGCCCATAAAGGGTTTCCTCCCTGGCAAAAAAAAAAAATATCCAAAATCGAAAAATAAAAATTCACATTGAAACTCTGGCCTCGACGATGGGGTCATCTTTTAATTCGTAATCAAAATGTCTGGGTACTTTTTTTCGGCGTCGGAAAAGTTATTTGTAACAGCATTTGAAACCGGACATCGGCGGCAAATTTAAATAGTTCTTTTGCCCTGTGAGTATTTGTGCCCCCACCTACCCTACTACCAAATTAATAAGACCTATAGTTAAATTCACATAAAGTTTTAATGCCAAATGTCAAGACTTGTCATTGTCTAGTTACTTACTAAATTTCTTATACAGCTGAGATTGGTCAGTGTTTTTTCTTTTTCTTTTCTGGAATTGTTCGGCCAACTCTTTTTATTTCTATCTCTTTTTAACCGTATGAAATAATACAAGATAGACATACTTTGTGTGCAGTACAATTATACTAATTAAATTTAGCCATTAGAAATTTATATTTTATGAGTTGCTGCAGTATTTGACAAGTATGACATAACTGAAATGTTACGGCATTAAAAGTTTATGTGAATTGAACTATACCTACATAATTATTTAAATAATATCAATTAGTTTTAATTTTTTGAGTAAACCTAAGACAAAATGTAATTGACGTGGGTTGCAGGGCGGCCACCTCCGTTGAGAATTCTTTTTATTTTTCCGATACTTATCTATCTAAAAAGAAATCTCTAACACAAAGGGCGGCTGCCTCATTCTTGACAGCTACTGCATAATTTTTTTTTGAAAACTGAATTTACCATTCTTATTTAACCCTTCATATTTATGAAATCTCCTAGAATTTTTTTTTACGTCTAACATTTTTTTCTGTGAAACTGCAGGCGGCTTTCGCCGCCCTATAACTTTGGCCGCCCTTGTGCGGGGGCACTCCCAGCACACCACTCAGAAACGGCCCTGGGAGTAACCTTAAGTTACGTTTGAATCGGGAAGGGAATGAATTTCAAAATTTGCAAGAATTGGTGAATGCGATTTTGTGTGAATGGGAAGCTATTCCCCAAAACATGATTATAGTATTAGTGGATTCTATGTCCGAGAGAGTAAGGGACGTCCTTCAATGTTTTAAATGTTTATCCGCCGTATATTTTTGTTTGAAGCACTCCAGATTATATTTTTTACATGAATCATTGTAATGAACAAAGACCTGATTTAAGTTCCTAAATAAAACTATTGTAGGTATATATTCGCAGGGTAAGTTCTTTATTTGAGGAGGATAGGGATAGAAGTTAGCAAAGATAACCTGATTAATGATGCACTTTACAAAATCGAGCAAATTGGTGTAGAAACATAAAATTAAAAAAAAAAATTATTTTTCGAAAAAACTGTTTTTTTCGCAAACGACAGTAGATATTCGCAAAATCCCAAAAACGTCCCGAGGTATGATTAATATCTATGAAATGTTAGGTTCCAAAATATCCGCATGGTCTTCCTGCAAAATGGGGAGCAAGTGAAATTTTTTTCAAAATTTTATTTTACCCTATATTATAGCCCCCGGTCAAAATCTAAGAAGTTGTTACGAATGATTCAATAGAGGATGAAAATACCTTTCGAATTGTGACCAGCTTTTTGAAATGCGTTCAGTATATCAGGAATTACACGGTATCAAATTTGACTAAAAAATGATCTTTTAACGATAATTATGTGCAGCAGTTTAGTTTACACTTGAAAACGGTTAGAGATACTAACTAACAGAAACGTTGTGGTAAGTAACAAAATAAAGACAATGAAAGTCCGACAAGGTAATTTTTTTGATATTACTTCATTGTCTACCACCTTCAAACAAACATTAAAATTCATGTTTAAAGGTTGGAGATAATGATATTTCTTGATTTGGACGTGCATTGTATATGTGCATTTGTTTTAAATCACAACGTTTTCAACTGGGAAGTGTCTCTCAGGTAAATAAATAAGCAAAGCAGTGTTGCCAATCGGCGGACTTTAGTCCGATTTTCGGACTTTTTTTAAGGCTATGGACTTTTGTCGGACTTTGAAACTATTTCGGACTTTTCGGACTTTTTGATACCTGAAAAAAATATGCTAAATGCACAAATTTGGAAATAAAATCGGCAGGTAACTTATTGTTTATTTACCAAGTGTTGGGTTGTCTTATTACTTATTATTACATTAACTTTTTTATTATTGTTTTTTTGTTATTAAAAAAGAAATGTTTATAGAGTTATCAGTCTTTTTCATTATACAGGGTGTCCGCTAATTAATGGTACATAGAAAAGCCACAGACTTTCTACGTAAAAATATTAGGATTTAATCGTACTTACCTATATCCGAAAGTTGATATTAACTGATGAGATACAGGGTGGTAAAGTTAAAAGTTCATTTTTGTCTTTCTCTAATAACTTTGAGAAAAACCAACATTTTTTCACAAAATTTGGCAGTTGGGTTTTTTAGGATAAGAAATTTATTTTTTTGTGAAATTTTAATGTGCAAAGTAGAGGGCGTATCTGCGGTTTTTTCGCATATTTACTAGGTCATAACTTTTTTCTGCCTCAGTGTATTTAAGTTTTTAATGAAAATAATAATTTTTCGATATTTATTACATAAAAAAGATATACTAAGTTTAGGTCGCCCAGAGTTGCCGTTTCGGAGATATTTGCATTTAAATTATTCAGCGCGCGCTAGCTCAGGCAAGCAAATAATGTTTTGTTACTTCTTACCAATTAACTTTTACATGATAAATAATGTTCTAGTACTGGTAATTGGGAATAATACATACAAAAATTGGATTGTTCTTTAACTTACTTTATTTAAAATAACTTGAAAAATAGAAAAATAATATTTAATTTTAAAATCATTACAACCTGTTACAATAATCAACAAACAAATAACAACATAGAGGTTTCATAGCAACTGCATAATTTCATTTGTTTTCTTATAGCTTACTTTGAAAAAAAAATAGTTTGCAAATAATTATAATAATTGGGCAGGGTGCACTGAATAATTTAAATGCAAATATCTCCAAAACGGCAACTCTGGGCGACCTAAACTTAGTATATCTTTTTTATGTAATAAATATCTAAAAATTATTATTTTCATTAAAAACTTAAATACACTGAGGCAGAAAAAAGTTATGAACTAATAAATATGCGAAAAAACCGCAGACCCTCTACTTTGCACATTAAAATTTCACAAAAAAATAAATTTCTCATCCTAAAAAAAACCCAACTGCCAAATTTTGTGAAAAAATGTTGGTTTTTCTCAAAGTTATTAGAAAAAAACAAAAATGAACTTTTAACTTTAACACCCTGTATCTCAGTTAATATCAACTTTCGGATATAGGTAAGTACGATTAAATCCCAATATTTTTACGTAGGGAGTCTCTGGCTTTTCTATGTACCATTAATTAGCGGACACTCTGTATATACCCCAACAGTAAAAAATAAATATCACTTATGGCGAATGCGCCAGACGAAGCATTTTCATTTCGACGCGGACTAAATCGGACTTTTTCGTGCCACTGGGCGGACCTTTTCACCTAATGTCATTGGCAACACTGAAGCAAAGTAACTACAGCCGCAGTCCACCAGTCATCAATGATTATATTGTCTAGACATGAGAATTAAATCTAAACCTGACAGTATTCTTATCGCCAGTGATATAAAAAGTTATATGCTTACCAATGTTTCTTGATGCTCTAGGTATCTTGGAACTAGTAAAAAAATGATCCGTCCTTCTGGTAAATGATGTGGCGGGCTTTAAAAAGTGGACTTTATTATAACCCAGTGAACTACCCTGAATTAAGCATAACCAGGATAACAAAATTAATAGATGTCTAATAATCTGAAAAGAAAATCGGAAAAAATATATTTCTTAATGCTGTCTAGTGTATGGTGTAACCAAAATAAAAGTGGAAAAGTGGCTATATTGGAATGCTCGTGTCTATAAGGGTCAAATTGTACCAATATACAAGGGCGTCCATAGGGGGGGGGGGCAAAACGGGCACTTGCCCCCCCCCCTAGGCGTCCACATTACTATTTTATTTCATAATTCAGTAGAAATCGAGGGTAATTCACTGAGAAAAATTTGTACACCAATTTCCATATTGCCGAATTTTCTTCGTATTTTCCTTGTATTTTCTGAATTTTCCTTGTATTTTCTTAATTTTTCTCGTATTTTCTGTATTTTCTTAATTTTTCTCGTATTTTCTGTATTTTCCATGTATTTTCTTAATTTTTCTCATATTTTCTGTATTTTCCTTGTATTTTCTAGAACTTGTACACCATTTTCGCCAAAAAAAATTGGCTTTACACAATTTTTTTTTAGAAGTCAAAGCAGCGTTGTTCCAGAATCTTAAGTTGATTATTCCCATCATTAAAACCGTCGAAAACCCGGCAGCATTAACGACTTTACGTCATTGCCAAATTGATCGGCGCGCGTATTTTCCATATTTTCCATATTTTCCTTATGTTGCCTGTATTTTTCTCATATTTTCTTTGTATTTTCTTCGTATTTTCTGTATTTTCTTCGTATTTTCTGTATTTTCTTCGTATTTTCTGCATTTTCCTCTTATTTTCTGTATTTTCTTTTGTATTTTCTAGAAGTTGTACACCATTTTCGCCAGTGAATTACCCCTAGGTATAAATATTCAAGCGCGGATCCAGCGGGGGGGGGGGGGGGGTGTCATGGGGGTCATGACCCCCCCAAAACAGAAAATAAATAAATGAATTTACTGTTTTGACTTCCTCTGCAGCTTTTTCACAAGATTCATGACAACATTACTATACCATAAATTAGTTATATTTTTTTTTTTAATTCACTTTAACATTAATTTACATGCATATATTATCCTTTTTAATGTAAAAATTATCATTGAAAATTTTCTCGCCCATAGCGCATTCTCTGTCAAATGTTGGGCGTGGTCGCAAAAATTTTTAGCCTGCGGCGCTTTTTAACTTCATTTATATCATGATGACCCCCCCCCCCCCCCAAAGCAAAGTTCTGGATCCGCGCCTGTAAATATTGAATAGTACAGTGGTTAGTTAGTAGAGACCAATAAATCACTAAACTGATTATGATTATTTACAAAAAAATAAAGAAAATTTAATAAAAAAAGTAATCAACGAGTTTGGCAAGACGTCTAGGAATTTAACATTTTTATTTTATGATGAAAACTTAATTTTGTGTTTATTTTTTACGAATTCTGTAGGTTCCGTTAGGCATAAGGTACCTATATGTTAAATAATTAGTCATATATAAAAAAATATTGTTTAAGTTTTTGCCCCCCCCCCCTGAAAAACGCTCTATGGACGCCCTTGCCAATATACTTTTCAATTCTCTTTCAGTTACTTATCTTACAGTATTATGGGGACCCGACCGACCCGATTCTGAAATTTTAGTTTGTTGACGTTTCTGTTTATTTTGATCTAAACCATCATCAGAATTACAATTAAAAAGTTGGACATTATAAGATGATAGATTGAGATAAAAAAATGGAGTAACATTTTAAATTTTTACCATTACATTGCTGGAATTTCCAACAATAGCATCTCCTATACTTGAAACCTCTTTAAACTATACATTTAGTTCATTGTCACTATTTAGCATAAAATCATCTACTTATATTTTTGTTTTCCCCATTGACGGCTCCTTCATAACTTGTTGCCAGCTTTGCTTTTCATAGATATTTCATTTCATAATTAATTTTATTTTTTTTATATCCTGAGAATTTATCTTCGTTAAGTTTAAGTTAAGAATTATACGTGAAAGCGCGGAATTTAAAAACGATATACCATAAAGACTTGTCCATTGACTTTCCTAATCAAATTTTAACCCTCAGAAAGGGACTTATTGGAGATGGCATTTCAAAATTAAAAACAGTGTATGAACTTGCGGATCATTTTATTAATAAAAAATCACTGTTTCTTCAAATTTTCTAGATGTATCTAGTGCAGTGATCTTATTTTTAACTTTACCAGTTAGTGTGGCATCAGCCGAACGATCTTTTTCCAAACTTAGAATAGTAAATATTCATTTTCGTAACCCCATGGGGCAACAAGGCCTTTCGGATTTATCCTTTATCAGTATCGAACACGAGTTTGTTAAAACAATAAATATCGACGAAATTATAAACGATTTTGAAAAAAACCTCTCGCCGATCTGGTCGTTTTGTATAAAACCTTGTATAGTACTTAGTGACATAATGTTTGTGCAGACTTGTTGAGTGTTCATGTGTTTTACTGTTTTCTGTTTTTTGAATTCTATGAGGCTCGATCACTGCTAACCCCGTTACTACCATACATGGTAAGCAACATTATAAGTGGTGTTACTGGTGTTTTAAAATTTTGATTTTGCATCATGCTTGCTGGAATATTATTTATAATGACTTAATGTTATGTCTACCAGTCTTCCTAGGATTATAAAATAAATTCGAATTGTTTGTTGTTTTAATAGTAGGTAGGTACTTAACACATAATGTGGGTTTAACCCTAATTAGATTATTACACGATTAACGAATTCAAAAATTCATAAACCTGCACCTATTCCATCGTATCCATTCGTTATAGAGAGGGGCAAGGGCGTCCGAAGGGGGGGCAAGGGGGTGCGCTTGCCCCCCCCCCCCCCCCCCCAGGCCCAAGTAGATTTGAGATATTTTATTTAACTGGGATATACATATTTATTGAGATACAATTCAATTGACAAAATTGGTAAAACGAACTATTGTTCTTGTTGCATAAAATGAAATGTGGAATTCAAAAATCTTCACTAAATAGCGAAGGAAAAATATTAGACTAGAATAAATAAAGCTTTATTTTAATTTACACAGAAGATACATCCATGTTAGAATTACTGGAACATTGCAAGTTCTATTCAGCTATTGGTCAGGCAATTGCGATAGCCATTTGTTTACCTCCAACTACATGTACAGGCGAAAGATCATTCAGTACTCTCAGAAGAGTAAAAACCTGGATTCGCTCGATTATGACTGAGCACCGATTGGGCGGTTTATGTATGATGAGTGTTCATCGCAAATTTGTAAAAGAAAAAAAAAGGCATTTAATTGAAAAAATTATTGATGAATTTGCAAAAGATTCAAGAAAATTAACATTTCTTTTCTCCAATAAATCTGAATAACTTATAAGTTTTTTGTTGTATTTTTTTTTGTTATAATTGAACATTTTTAAATATTTTGTTTAGCTATTTTTTGTTATTTAATATAAGTATTAGGTGTTTTACTCTATTCTTTTATTGAAGGTTTGTTGAAGTGCTACAAACAAAAATAATTCCAGTTATGATTTGCCCCCCCTTGGAAAAGTTCCTTCGGACGCCCTTGGAGAGGGGGTCCCTGAAAACATTTTCGGGGGTGGGGCACTCAGTTTTTGTTACGCAACTGCAACCTACTATACGATCGTTCAATAATAAACGTGTACACTCTTATAAAACATATTCACAGAAAAAGCACCTGACACATTGATTGATTCGCAAGGTTAGATTATGTAGTATAATAACCAAAAACTGCTTTCATCTAACTCCATGCCCATGAACATTATCATTTTTCTTAAACGCAGGATGTATACGACGACCTTTTATGGTTTGTGTAACAAAAATGTTCTCCAAGTTTTTATAAAAATAAGAAATACATCTTTTTGATTTTAGCTTATCTGGACCGGGAAACAAAGAGGTAATTTAATAGATATACAATAACCAATTTATTTCGCTGAATCCTTTTGAAACGTTTTTACAATAACTTTTGTGTAAGTAAGAAAAAATCGTTTTGTAATAACCATATTAGTAGTAACATGTTTTATTTAGCAAAAAAAGCTACAATAAAATATTTTTTAATACATTTTTTTATAGATTTATTTTTAATTTTAAAGCGTAACCTTCTTTTAACAAAAACAGACAGAAAAGTTAAACATTTTGCAAATTGTATCAAATATTACGTATCATTTTGTTTTTTAAATAAATGTAATTTTAAAGTTTTTTTAAATAGTTTTAATGATATTTGAGATTTAATAGAATTTTCCAAATTATTATATTCTATCAAACCTTTATGAAAAATAGACTTATAGCTAATGCTTTGGACACTCTATCCACAAAAAAAATGATTAGTTCTTGTTATACAGTGTGTACATAAAGTAAGGAACAAATTCATTATTTAATAATCTAAAAACATTTTGTAAAAATCCTCGGACACGTATGTAATAATTTTTGATTACGCATATGTTTACATATACACATATTATACAGGGTAGCTCATGTAGTATATATGACACTATCGACGATTTTTTTAAATGAAAACCCCTATATTTTAGTTCAGATTTGTAATCTCCAAGAATAGCTGATTTCAAAAACATAACATACTTAGGGTCTAAAGTTGATAGTTTCGTAGCTACAGGGCAAGAAAAAAAAATGTGAAGTATTTTTCATTTTAAAAAATTTAAATAAAATTAAATAGGCTATTTAATTAAGTGTTGAAATTGTCCTCCTTCTTGTGCCTGGCAGTACCCCAAGCGATCAATAAACTCTTGTTGGACTTTTATTATGGTTTCTTCTGAAATATTCCTGCATTCTGTTGTGATTCGATTTTTTAAATCTTCAAGTCTTATTTTATAAACAACATTTTTCAGGTGACCCCACAAGAAGAAGTCCAGTGGTGTAAGGTCTGGAGACCTAGGCGGCCATTCAATAGACCCACGTCTTCCAATCCACCTGTTCGGAAAAACTTAATCGACATAATGGCGCACTACTGCTGCATAATGTGGAGGTGCGCCGTCTTGTTGGTACCATAAATTTTCATCTAGAATTCCAGGATTATTTCTACTCGGGTATAAGTTAACTAGCGTAGGGATAAGAAATTCTTGAAGAAACTAAAGGTAATTTAGCCCGTTTACATTATTGTCAAAGAAATATGGCCCAATAATTTTGTTCTTCACTATACCCGCCCAAACATTAATTTTTTGGGGATATTGAGTATGATGCTCACGCATCCACCTGGGATTTTCTTTTGCCCAATATCTACAGTTTTGCCGGTTTACTTCACCATTTAATTTAAAAGTAGATTCATCCGAAAATAGGATATTTTCAACAAACAAAGGATCTACGTTACATCTTTCCATTAGTATTTGACAAAACTCCATCCTACGATCTGGATCATCTTCATTCAACTCATGAACCAGTCGGATTTTAAACGGATGCCATTTTTCTACTGTTAATAGGTTATGTACCGTCATAGCAGCTGCCTTATGATCCATGCCAATCTGGCGGACGCTGTTATGGGGATTTTCTTCTATAGCCAATAAAATATTTAATTTTTTATCATCCAGAATAGTTGGACGGCCGTTCCTGGGAATATCTTCCACAGAACCCGTTTCTCGAAATTTTGTTTCAAGTTTACTTACAGTTGATCTAGTGATTGATCTTTCTGGGTACTTAGCGTTGAACAAAATGCACACTTCTTGCTGAGTACGAATCCTATCACCATATCCAATCATCATTAGAATTTCTATTCTTTGTGTGTTAGATAAACGCATATTAACAAATATTAAAATTAATTTTTTACTTCTACTAATCTTAATGACAGCATAATATCATCATTATCTAAATAACCACAGTTACATAACAGCAAATAAGCCTACCTTAAAAAAAAATGTATCTTAAATAAAATTATTTGTTCTACCCTGTAGCTACGAAACTATCAACTTTAGACCCTAAGTATGTTATGTTTTTGAAATCAGCTATTCTTGGAGATTACAAATCTGAACGAAAATATAGGGGTTTTCATTTAAAAAAATCGTCGATAATGTCATATCTACTACATGAGCTACCCTGTATAATATGTGTATATGTCAAAATATGCGCAATCAAAAATTATTACATACGTGTCCGAGGATTTTTACGAAATGTTTTTAGATTATTAAATAATGAATTTGTTCCTTACTTTATGTACACACTGTATAATTATTATGATGGTCATGATTAAAAGAACAAAATTTTTTTAAACAATCAGGCAATAAATTATTTTTAATTTTATGTATAAAGATTCATACTAAATAAAAAATTAAATTTCTGACATTCAACCAATTCAAATTTTTTAACATAAAATTTATTTTTGTATATTTGTCACAAGTTAAAATAATCCGCATTATATTGATTATTATATTGACTATGACACTTTCTTAAAACGTCGAATATTATGTATTAAAAGAGCTAAAATGAAAATTTTAATATTGTTTTAAAATATTACTTCACATTCATATCAGTAGAATTATAGGCCGTACTTCCATTAAGACATAAATTGTATACAACTGAAATTGCCATGAAAATTATATCCTTATATTAGCCATTAGCCATTTATGTCTGCCTGAAATTGAACTGTGCTTTAAAGCATTATACCAAAAAAAATTACATCCTTATTAATTACATGCTTCAGCGGTAATAATTGCATCATTCCGACAACGTTATTTTTTATATTTGGCCACGGATGTAAAATTTGGAAATTTTTACCGTACACAAAGTGTGAGTTTCTAAGTTGGAATAAATTAAGTAAATCCAGTACAGGTTTTTTTTGGAAAAATGCTTGGACACAGGTATTAATTAAGGGGGGCGGCCAGCTGGGGGGCCCACGTTGACGGCCCCTTCAAAATTCGCTGCCAGCTTTGCTTTTTGTAGATATTTCATTTCATAATTAATTTAATTTTTTTTTATATCCTGAGAATTTAACTTCGTTAAGTGAAGAAGAATTATACGTGAAAGCGCGGAATTTACAAACGATATACCGTAAAGACTTGTCCATTGACTTTCCTAGTCAAATTTTAAGCCTCAGAAAGGGGCACTTGGAGATAGCATTTCAAAATTAAAAACCGTGTATGCACTTGCGGATCATTTAATAATAAAAAATCAGTGTGTTCTTCAAATTTTCCAGATGTATCTAGTGCACTGATGTTATTTCTAACTTTACCAGTTAGTGTGGCATCAGCGGAACCATCTTTTCCAAACTTAAAATAGTAAAAACCCATTTAGGTAACACCATGGGACAACAACGCCTTTCGGATTTATCCTTAATCAGTATCGGACACGAGTTTGTTAGAACATTAAATATCGACGAAATTATAAACGATTTTGCAAAAAAAAAAACTCTCGACGATCTGGTCGTTTTGTATAATACCTTGTTGAGTGTTTATCTGTTTTACTGTTTTCTTCGATCACTGCTACCTCCGTTACTACCATACATGGTAAGCAACATTATAAGTGGTGTTTTAAAATTTTGATTTTGTATCATGTTTGCTGGGAATATTACATATAATGATTTAATAACTATCTATGTTATGTCTACCTTCCTAGGATTATAAAATAAATTCGAATTGTTTGCTGTTTTAATAGTAGGTACTTAACACATAATGTGGGTTTAAGTCTAATTAAACGATTACACAATTAACGAATTCAAAAATTCATAAACCTGAACCTAATAGTGATGAAAATAAGAATTATCATTTTCCATTCGTTATAGAGAGGGGGGCCCTGGAAACGTTTGCGGGGAGGGGGTCACTCAGTTTTTGTTACGACACTGCATATTAACAAACTTATACATAAGTACCACATTTCAAATTTTTATTCCTTAAAAAAACCAAGGATATTTCACCGCCCTCTGGAATAAAAATTCAGTCTGTTGGCAATGTTTCCGTCATTACAACTGAAAAGGAATTCGAAATATCTTTTAAGCCAAATGAATTGATTCATAAAATAATAACATTGAGTTGGAACGCCAATATTCACATGATTGTAGAACTAACATTTGTTTAATGTCGTAAATAAAGTAATATTTTCCCAGATGTATTAATTGAGGCCAAGATTATACTAGGAGAATGAGGAATTGGTCATTTTGCAACAACCCATATTTGCTTTATGTTTTTTTACCATGCCATCAATAATACTTAATAAAAATAATTATTACAAATAATAACCTTTTTCATGAAAAATCCTTTCACCATAATGAAGAATTCCATCTATTTTATGTTCAGTAAAGAAGAAACAGAACAATCAGTAGCGTACACAGAGAATTGCTTTATAGGGTAACTGAGAAAAAAAACCTTGACGTTGTTCTTCATCTTTTGTTAATATTTTATTATATTCGTCTATGAGTTTAATACCCCTTTCTACTGTATCATTCACTACTTTAAGATTTTCACTACATTAAAATTATTTATGTACTCATCAATACTTTCCCAGTTTTCTGGATTCTCTTTAAAAAAATGTGTGAATAACCCTAACCTTTCAAAAAATCTAAGAGTATTTTTAGATATTAATTCCCAAAGTTCTTTATGTTCTATTTCGTGTATATTACCTAATTTAACTCTTTTTCACCTCCTTCTACCGAGTCTTCTTTTTCTATTGCCTTTATCATATTTCTTTTATATTCAACAGGGATTTCGTTATCAAAGAACGATACTGCGCAAATCTCAGAAGACAAGTACCACAGGTGATTTTTAATTTTTTCAACAGCAGCTTCAGATATCTGTGGATCAATAGTTTTATAATAAGATTTTTGGCAAATTGAAGATCTTGATATGGAGTTAGTTAAAATAAATTAAAACAAACTATTTGTGTAAATACATAATAGGATTAGTTCTTAGATACAATTTATTAATATAATATACCTTTATAATATACTCTGTTTCTATGTAGTCAGGTCAGTGGTAGTGTGGTAGTTATGATAATAAAAGTTTTAAAATCTAAAAACCTTTGTATTTTATTCCATCGGCGGTACCATTTTGGATTAATTAATGACTTGAAATTTCGCACACGCCATTTTCTTGACATTTACAACATTTTAAAAAGGTGAGATGACGTTTTGTCACAATCTGGCAACATTATAAGTGTAAGTATGCGGCAAAATTTTTAGCCACAAATTATAAAAAGGCACTTCTGAGCAATTGTTCCAAATTTTGTTTGTTTTATAGTGATTCTGTGCCTGCTGGGTAAAAGATTAACATGCTTTTAAAATTGAACGCCCGCTCCTAATTGACGTATGTACGTCACTGTCCAATAAAGAAGAAACAGAACAATCACGTAGGATGTCCTAGAAATCTAAGAAAATTTATTGCATCAGTTTAATCAGGTTATACAGTAGATTAACTATAATAATCACGTTTAAAAAATGGATCAGGTTTAATGAAGGTTTCTCCACGTAATCTCGTAATCCGATATTGACCAATGATTGTTGTTATAATGTTTGAAGAAAAATTAAAATGAATATTTTTCTGATGGTATAAGTTTCTGGATTTTGAAATGATATGGACGATAAAATTAGACATTTCCTTCTGAAAATATTAACCAATTTATAACGAAGAAATAGCAAAACTAAATTTCAAAAAAGCTATTAAAAAATCGAAAATTTTAAAAATGTAAATATTAAAATAATTTCCAGTGACCTAAATATTGTGATCAAACTTCAGGCCGCTAAAGATGGCTATTATTTTTTTTACAGTTTTTGTTGTCCCCCAGAATTAATTTAATAAGGGCAGATAAACAAATGATAACACGCATCAACAATCATAAGCAGAAACAAGAAAAATTAGAGGTTCAGACTAAAATCTGCCCAACAATCGAAAGATCTATCAAACAAATCAAAATGTTAATCAATTAATCTTGATGTTTTCTTTTATTCAAATTAACTGGAGCACATTATTCTTAATGGCGCAATTTGAAGAAATGAATTAGAACTAAAAGCCCATTGTTTGTCTTCTACTTTTAGTATGACTGACGTAAAGATTGAAGATTGGAGTCACGAGTTACCTGTTTAACAAACAAATTAGAGAACGCTATGCATGGTATTACCTAAACAAGTGGGTGTTATTTTACTTAACCGATAGACTGGATTTTATAAAGTTGAAAAATTTTACCGCAAAAAAAAAGTTTTGATTTTTTTCAACAAATTTCTACTCAGTATTGACATTGCAATATTCAGCATAGTAAAAGTGAAATCCATATCTATCTAAATGCAATTTAGCATATTTTATTAATATATTAACAACAACAAAATAAACAAATTTTAATTAGGGAGTGACAGATAAAAGATATTTTAAAGTTTATGTAAGAACTTTTACTACAGATTAATCCTTTCTCACCATTATAATCTTCTGTGTGCCGATAGCTTTTGTAGTTTTCTACAGTTGCTGCCACGAGTGAATGTAAATTTTAATGCATCCGATGAACTCATAGTGTATTCATAGAACGAGCATTCAACTAAAAATTCAAAACATTTTTGAAACATGGCTTTAAAATAGAATAGTAAAATAAAGTAGTAAAAAGTAAGGAATTAAATTCAAAAAATGCTGTTTTCTTTGCTTCTGGCTCTGACAGTAAATATTGTATAAAATAAAGATATCTTCTATGTTGGACCGTTTTTGCTAACGCTCTAGTCAACATACGTAATTCTAGAGTTGCGTGGTGTATATTTACAATCTGTATACAGACTGTCCGCGGATAGGGTTTACAATAGCACAAATTGATGAAAAATTTCATTTTTCTGGAAAAAGTCATCTTGATAACAAGTCTCGCTTGTAAAAAAAATGCAATTCACGAAGAGAAAATTTTGATTTTTTATACAGGGTTGGCAAAAACTTTAAAAACATGATTTTTCTCGAAGAGTAAACTACCTTTATTTGTCATTTTTGACCAAAATGCCAATTAAAAAACTTATTTAGAATAACGTTTGTAATTTAAATCCGAAATTTAAAATAAATCTTCGATTTTTTTAGTTTTTTTAATTTTTAGAGGTAAATGGAAATTTTGCTGGCCAATAAAAATATTAATATAAAATTTTATTAGACTCTCTTTTCATAATGGGTGGTGTGTATCTTATTTTAAAATTTTAAATGCATTCCTACCATCTTTTGTAAAAACAAGGAATTTTTTTACCTTTTTATTACTTTGCTGTACGTATATGGGGCAAATTTGAAGTTGTCATATAGAATTTGATGAGTTTTAAAAATGTTGACTTTAGAACAAAGGGTTTATTTAGTTCAATGTTACGGTGCGGGCAAAAGTTCTTACAACTTTGTGATAGAGAAATTTAATCAAAGATACCCTAACCCTAACGTTTAGGTACGTCTCAAAAATGGGACTTCATAAATTATTAAGAAAATTTCAGCGAATTGGTTCAGTTTCCAATTTAAAAAAAAAACTATGATCAGAATGACGCAGCTTCCCTAATCGTATTGCAGTATGTTGCTGACAATCCTACCCTTTCATTATGAAACCGAGCTCAAGAACTTGATGTAGTAAAAAAAACTCATATTCAGTATATTTTAAAGGCAAACAAAATATTCCCATTTAAGCCAACTTTTATACAAACGTTGGAAGAAGGAAACGAAGCCAAACGTTTGAATTTTTGTCTTTGGAAACTGTAAGTGAAATTAAGAATTATCATCAATTTATAATATTCTCCGATGAATCGACATTTTTAACAAACGGGAAAGTGTCTTCTGAGCATATTATATTAGATACTGGAGCGAAAATAATCCCCGTTTTAGAATTCCTGCAAAAAGACAATATTACAACAAAGTAAATAAGAACTGATCCAGCTGTTTATATTTAAAAATACATGGCATTTTAGCGGCTTGGTACCACCCTGTACATAGATACTTCATCTTATACATAATTTATTTTATTGCACATTTGCTGTATGTTTTAAATTAAGTAACGGATCCCATTGCACTAAATATGCATTCGGTATCTCGTTGCGAAAATTTGTAGAAGGTATGAAGAATACATGCAATAGAGACGAGGTTATACCTATTGAAATTGTTTAAAAGTTTATTAAGCTAAAGCCTGAAAAATACATCAACTCGTATTATACACACGCGGTTAAAGGTTCTGGACTAATTTTAATTACGAAACCCCTACAAATTAGCAAAGTAACTTTAGTCAGAATAGTAGGTATATTGTTATGAATATTCCACACTGGTGTAGAGTCCGGAAGACGTGGCAACGTCTACCTCCTAGCGGCAGCAATCGAAAATGGGAAAATTTTGTATTCTGACAATAGAATGATAAAAAAAAATGTCAGGTTATTTTATTTCTTCTCCCGTTCTCCCTGCACTTTCCTACCTAATAAACGATTTTTTTAAGGTATAAGGTTCTGGGGGACAGGAAAACGGAATTTTTTTTCTATAGTTTTACTCCTCGTCTGATACAAAACCGTATAGAAGCAGTTACCCCCCTTTGTCACCCCTAAATACGCCCCTGCGCTATCGTACTAGTGATTATCAGCTGGTGAAAACTAAGTACGGTACTTCCCGAGTATCTTTCAATAATGAAAACCCATTTGACAGAAGAAAAAACGCGTTTCGTAACCATATTTATTGTGATCGTAAAATGAGCAGCATGCAGTAATAATAATAATAATAATTATTATTTACTGTTTATTTTATATCTTTGTTAAATTGGCTATAAAAAAGGACGGTCCAAGGCCTTAACTTTATTGTAGATTTGAAGAAATAGTCCATGCTTAAAGTGGAGTTGAAAGTATGGGAAAGAAAGAAAAAACCTAAAGTCTTCCTCCACAAAATGTAATAGAATAAAAATCCTCCAGGGGTCTCTACACGTTTCGAACGTAGAAACGTTCATCATCAGGAGACAGAAAATTTATTTAGTGCTGATGTTTTTAGCAGAAGAGAAAATGGTGTAGAACCTTAATGGAGCTTTTATGGAATTGAAAAATTGATGTGAAGAAGAGACATAACATGAAGAAAATCGATAAAGGTTAAACCATACTGAGTATGTTACAACAGTTATTAAAGGAGGTTTAAACCAACCAAATAAACTGGGGAAGAAGAAAAAGCCTTCCTGAAATGAAGGTGTCGAAGATTATTCAAAAAATTTTTATAAAACTTTTCAAGTTTATGTCAGTAAGACATTATAAGGATAAAATACCCCACAAAACACTTTTTGCAATGCAATTTTATGGTGATATTACAATTTTATCCTTATAATGTCTTACTGACATAAACTTGAAAAGTTTTATAAAAAAATTTAAATAATCTTCGACACCTTCTTTTCAGGATGGTTTTTTTCTTTTTCCCCAGTTTATTTGGTTGGTTTTAGACCTTTAATAACTTTTTTAACATAGTATGGTTTAACCTTTATCAATTTTCTTCATATTATGTCTCTTCTACTCTTCTACACATCATTTTTTTAATTCTATTCAAGCTTCATTAAGGTTCTACACCATTTTCTCTTCTGCTAAAAACTTCAGCCCTAAATAAATTTTCTGTCTCCTGATGATGAACGTTTCTACTTTCGAAACATGTAGAGACCCCTGAAGAATTTTAATTAATTTTATGTCAGTCATTAAAAGGATAAAATTGTAAGATCACAATCTGTAAAAAATAGAAATTGAAATCAAAGAGTGAAGAAGTAAAAAAAAATTTTGGCATATTTTTTTGAATAAAAAGTAAGTACTTACAAAATTACATTGCAAAAAGTGTTTTGTGTGGTTCTGAGGATTAAAGCTCAGTAACCCCACCCCGCAAGCGGTTATTTTAAAACCAATAAAATTAATTGATAAGTTGCACATTTTTTTTTAAAAGTCAAAAGGTTGTTCACTTCCACGTGTTGGGACCAAAGTCAATGAGAGATTAATCGATTAACAGATATACTGACAGGTAGTATGGCGGTAAAATTTAAATTAAGTAAAAGATAAAGAGGAAATTGTTCGTAGAAGAAAAGCTCAATTTTATTGTAGATGTTTTTCCTTTTTTCAGTATCTAAACCCATGATATCTTTATTATTTTATGGATATCAATACTTTCTGGACTGCAACCCTGTACCCCTACCCCTTTTATTTTAATTTATAAAAAAACATCTTCTTCACATTATTTTTTTCGCATAAATCATAATTAATGACATTATTTGTTTGTAAACATAGAACGTCGGTACGAACAATAACAATTTGCAACATTTTTTCAAACTTTCACACGAATCGGATGGATTTATAAAACATCTTCGTTCACATTTCGTAAGCCTTTCTATAATAATTCAACAATCTAGTTCTTGAGGCTAGTGATAGAGTCATTAATTAATTCTTATGTTGTATTTGGTAAAAGTATATTCGTAGCAATAAAGAGCTTCAAAAATTAAATTTAGAACTATAATCAACACTATTCTATCTGTAGCTCAATGTTCTTTATCATAATCTTGAATCAATTGTGCACGTTATTCAAATTGTGTTTCTGATTTTTTAAAAATATATATAAAGTGCTAATTTTATTTAGGTAAAACTATTGCGGCTTCTCTCGCATCATTCAATTTTTATAAATTCGTTATCGAAACAAAGCAGCAGGTGTCATACAAACTACCCAATAAAACCTTTCATAACCTACCCGTATTATTTTAAAAAAAAATCTCTTTGGTGCTGTCCTACATTATTTCTTTCTCTTTTAATAAAAACGTTATTTCTCTCCTAGCTTTGTTCATAAAAGTAATGCCTAAAATATAGATTTTATGGTTATTATGATTATTAAAAAATACAATGTGACCAGTAAAGTCCGCATCATATGGGATTTTTTTATTAATAGCTGTATTCGAAATTTGACTTTGGCATCCAGTTCTGCTTCGATCGAGATGGAAATTAAGCAAAAAAATAGTAGTCACGTGATTCGCATTATCTGTCAAATCTTATTTTTTTCCAAAAAATAATTCAAAAGTGGGGTTATTTCTGAAAGTATCGAAAAAACTATTAGAAAAAGTTTTTTTAAATGCAGTTTCTAGCCTGCATGCAAAAATTTAAGCTGCATAAGATAATTTTGATCTTTTACCCATATTTTGGAAATTGAAAATTGCACCACTTTTGCAAAATAAGACTCAACGCAACCTACATAACACTTCTTAGTTTTGACAATGCTTTATTTCCGATACATTTTCTTCAAAGTAGCGCCATATTAAATGTGTGTTTTTCTACAAAATCAAAATTGGGCTATTAAAATTTGGTCGCATGTGATGCAAAGTTTAGGATTTGTTTTTGACCCTGTATAAGGTAACTTCATAAAATTTTTAAAAACGTAGTTTGTGCCTGAAAGTAATACACGTTAACGTTATTATGACATAGCTTATAATAAATTATAATATAGGGGTTTTAAATTAAATCGTTGAAAATAGATAAACTTTACGTTGTTAAACTAAAATTTATTTTCCACTTAAAAAATACTTTACTGAAGACACTGTGTTCTTACTGTCTTAATATTAAGGTGTGTTACTTTCAGACACAAACTACGTTTTCAAAAATACTTATTTTATGAAGTTACCTTATACAGGGTCAAAAACAAATAAACTTTGCATCACATGCGACCAAATTTTAATAGCCCAATTTTGATTTTGTAGAAAAACACACATTTAATATGGCGCTACTTTAAAGAAAATGTATCTGAAATAAAGCCTTGTCAAAACTGAGAAGTTTTATGTAGTTGCGTTGAGTCTTATTTTGCAAAAGTGGTGCAATTTACAAAATATAGATAAAAAATAAAAATTATCTTATGCAGCTGAAATTTTGCATGTGTGCTAGAAACTGCATTTAAAAAAACTTTTTCTAATAACTTTTTTCGATATTTTCAGAAATAACCCCACTTTTGAATTATTTTTTGGAAAAAATTAAAATTTGACAGATAATGCGAATCACGTGACTACTATTTTTTTGGTTAATTTTCATCTCGATCAAAGTAAAACTTGATGCCAAAGTCAAATTTTGAATAAAGCTATTAATAAAAAAAAATCCCGTATACTGGTGACACTGTAGATTCATGGTTATTATCATTATTAAAAAATATATCTATTTCATTACAGATTGGTTATAACGCTCACAGAACCTTTCCATGGACTGTGAGTTTACTATTTTTTAAAATAGAGACTTTTATACCCTCTTTTTACCTCTTTAGGGCAGATTTTCAAAAAAAAAAAGAAATATGTGTTTTAGTATCTAATAATTGTATATTAGAGTTTTCAGTTACAAGAAAGGTCGTCAAAATATATTTTTTCCAATATAAAAAATAAGGGATTATAAAGACATCTTTTTATCCCTTTAGGGACTAACACGAGCAAAAGAAATCCGTATTTTTTTATTAGTTGTATATTAAAGTATTTATGGAGAATTTCAAGAAAATCGAACCAAAAGTATTAGTTTTAATATAAACTTTTACACCCCTATTTCCACCCCCCAGGCTCAAAATTTTCGTAAATGCTTAAACCCATGTTTATTTCAAGTGGCAAGTTTGTCTGCAATTTTTAGAAAATTTCCGATACCTCAAAACATGTACTTTCTTATTTTAACATAGTCAGCATAATAATACCAATTTTCAGCAATATAGCTTAAAATTATAGACAGTTGACAGTACCCCCTCAAAATAGGCGATACCCCTTTTTTCAACCCCTAAGTGAATTGGGAAAAAATTACGAAACACCTATATTATTAAAGGAAACTTATATGACAATTTTAGTTTCTGAGATATAGACATTTTTCGACCCCAGTTTTTAACTTCTTGGGGGTTGATTTTCGAAAAATTTCTTCTTAGTCGATGCCTATGTTATAAGGCGAAGACATCCTAGACATTTTATGATTAGGAGTTTAGGTTGGGCGAAAAAAAAAGTAGCAAAGTTAATGTAATTTTCAGAGAAAAATCTTTCGAATATTTAATTTTGCCTTAAAATACAAAGCCCGATTGGGAGAAAAAAAGGAAGCTTTCAAAAAAAGCTTAAAGCACAAGGCTTAAAAAGGAACACAAATAATAGATATAGGTCAAGGGAACGTATTGTATTTGTCCGGAAAAAATATTATGAAAAAATCGGTGATTTTCAAAAATCAGTCGGCGTCTATACTTTGAAAACTTTAATAAATAATGTCAGTAATTTATTGGTAAAATTTAATAAAATGTGAATTTAGATTTTAAAATAAATTTACCTACCATATTAAAAAAAATGTTATCCAAATGCCTACCACTGCAACACAAAACTACCCGTAAAAATAGTGTTTTGGCGCCAAAACTAGTTTGCGTCTAGTGCCAGTTTTAGAATGGTAAATCACCAGCGAATGCAATACAATACAATACAATAAATCGATGAATTGTACAGAACCATGATGCTCCGCTGTTTCCATTCCCACCTTTATGAGAAAAAAGCTTGTTGGGATTACTGAAGCTTAGTTTATCAAATAAATAATTAAATATTGCTTTGTATTATTATTGTTTGTGTGATGATTTTAAATGTGTATAGTTGTTTAATAAACCCGTCAAAATAAAATTTATAGGGTGCAGGTTATCCGGAAAATACTTATACAAAGTTTGATAACAGTCTCCTGACGTCAATATAATCAATTTAAGCCAACTTAGTTATATTTGAAATTGTCTATTTGGCCGGTCAAAGCTGAAAATATTTTTTGGTTTTTCTCAAATAGCTTAAAATCCTACCAATTAATTTTATTAGTATAAAATGGCGTTTTTTAATAGTATTACTATACAGGGTGTTATTTAAGTATGTGGCCAAACTCCAAGCGGTGCTTCTTTAAGTGATTTTAAGAAGAAAAGTTCATATAAACGGGTCCAAAAATGCATAGTTTTTACGATACAGGGTGTGCTGTAATTTTATATCAAAAGTGTATTTGACTTTTTTGAAGATCCTTAGATGATGTACAGTTGTATTAATAAAAAAAGCGTACACGAATTAGAATGAAAGGAAACCTTAACTGTATTTGCGTAAAACCGGCTTATCGCATGTTAAAGCAAAGCATTGGCGTTGGTCGTTAGTTCAATAGAATAACATTTAATATTAATTTATAATATATCTTACCAGTTTTTATAAAAATTACAATAGAAACAAAAAACGTTTAACAAGAATAAATTTTATCTTATATTTGGTCATATTATATCCCTGTTTTTCTATTACCTACTTGAGTCAGTCTATTCGGAATTGACTGAATTATATTTGATACAATATTTGGATCAAGCTCTTCCCAGCACACATATATTATTTCCCATAAATCTTCTTAATTTTGTGTCCTAAAATTTCGATTATATATTTTTTTACGATTATACCCCAAATATTTTCAATTGGATTGATATCGGGACTATATAAGCGACCCAAGGCAGCACTTCCACATTATGGGTTTGAAACCATTGGCAGTGGGGACTGGACCATTATCTTGTTGAAATATGAAAGTATTATTGGGATATATTTGCTCAGCAGATGGTAACAATATGTTTTCTAAAATGTTAATGTAATTTCCCGAATCTCCCTCTATTCGCCAGCAAACACCAGGTCCATGAACACTTATCCAGCCCCATACATTTACTGAGAAACGCCCATGTCTAGAAGTGAGGGGGTTAGTATATCGCTCTTCAAACTTGGTATTGTTTGGACGGTACGCACGAATTTGTCCGTTATAAGTTGACTGGAACGTCTTTTCGTCAATAAAAATGACCCCGTTCCAAAATTGAGGATTGCGGTATACAGGGTGTCCCAAAAGTAATGGGACACAGAGCAACAGCACCCGAAATAATGTGATTTACTTAAACTTGCCTTATCCCAAAATTGATAACAACAAAGATACAGGGTGGCAAAGTTTTAATTCTGTTTTCGTTTTTTTGCGATTACTTCTTAACGAAACGACATAGCAGTAGCATAGTAACTTATTTTTTTAATAGTCGGGTCGATATAAAAAGCCTAAACAAAGTTATGCCAGCTAAAAGGAGTGGGCCATGTCGTAGGCAGCGCCCTCTACTGGTTGCACAAAAACTATGGATAATTTTGAATTCCTTACCTCAAAAAACCCCAAAACCCTTAATTTTGTGCTGCTATGTCGTTTCGTTAAAAAGTAATCGCAAAAAAACGAAAACAAAATTAAAACTTTGACACCCTGTATCTCGGTTGTTATCAGTTTTGGGATAAGGCAAGTTTAGATAAATCGCATTATTTCGCCCAAAGGAGTCTTCTGTTGCTCTGTGTCCCAATACTTTTGGGACACCCTGTATATAATTTAAAGCAAAAATAATCCTTGATTGTCGCTGTTCTTCGCTAAGAATTTTTTTTTCGCAGCCGGGCGACATTTTAGTTCAGATTCCTTGACTCTTCTGCTAGCGGTAGGTTGGCAGAAAATGCTGTATCAATAAAGCATCCCTTGCAGTTGCAAATGGATAATTTCCTAAATATCCCAAAAAAGCAGCATCCTGTTCAGTGTTGGAACGTTTGGGACGACCCGAACCAATTTTCCTCTTTAGGGATTCTTCTTGTTCCCAACGTTGCTTAATTTTCAATATAGTTTTTTTTATTTCTATTATACAACTGCGCTACAGCACGGATTGACCATCCTTCTTCCATTCTTGATACAATTTGATCCTTTTCAACTTCAGACAACTCACGAGGCATTTTTATGTTCTTCTGTCAAAGTTTATCAAACGTTACCACCATGTAGTTTCAAAATTAATTACAACGACGCCAATGCTTTGCATTTTTGATAATCTATGACGTGTGATAACCTCCAATAAACAATCATTTGGACAAGCCGGTTTTACGCAAATATGACAAAACTTACCTTTTTATGAATACAACTATACTCGCACAGCAAATTTTAGTATTTTCTAATATACCGATTAAAAGTTATTGAGAAAAAACTCTTCATAAAATTCTATTGTGCATCCATCGAAGCGTTTTGGACATACTCCCTTACTTCTCGTGCATTCCAGGACAACCGTCCATTCAAAACAAAATATCGTTATGCTCAGGAGCAACTTTTACCTTTTGAACATATTGAGTCCTTGTTTGAACACATCTGTTTTCGTTTTCGGTACTCCAATATTTTCAATTTTTAACACTGGTTGGCTATTAAGACTGATTGGGAAGAAGAGGATGGGTATAATCATTCATTAAAAGTTTCTAAGCTTCACGATCAAAAAAGGCAAAAAATAATTACTTTCTGATTTTCACTTTGGCAATTTTCGAATTGAAAGTCACGATTATGCAATAACATTGTCATGTTTGTATATTAAATTGGGCGTCACTACTTTATTATCTATTTACACCTACAATATTTTAAATCACATTCGATAATCAATAAATATTCATATATTTAAATTAACCTTCTTTTATAAAAAAAAACTGCAAAGCCTCATATTTTTTTAATATTTTTGTATTGATCGGGTTGGTTTCGTACCTATATAATTTTTAACAACAAACCAAAACAATGCAAGTGCTTATAAAATAAAATCAGTTATTTCTTGATAAGTCGTTAAATAAGCTTTCCATAGTCCATACCTCTGGCTTTACCTGAACTTCGTTCTCTGGATATAACTTATTTGTCAGAAAAGACAAGTCAATATTGCCTAGATTGCCAAAGTTTATTTTGTCACCCTGTATATTTCCAAGTTGGTTGTCTAACTCCTTGTAGGTGGATTTGTCCACAGAAGCGCTAAAAAAATGTAAACTAATAAATCAAAATTTAAAGTTTCTGTAAGCTAGGGAGGCATGTAATATTTTACAAAACTGTTGAATTCTATACCATGTGTATCAGCCAAATGGAATAATTTTATTCGATAATAAATACATAGGGGTGTGTCCGAAAAAACGCTCGGACACGTCGATTGGTACTTCTAGTTGCGCATTTTTTTCAATAAATACGTTTTATACAGGGTGTGTCATGTAACAGTGGCCAATGCCAACTTTCTTATTTTAAAAGCAACACCCTACATATTATTCAATTTTTGGATTCTACAGAAAATATTAAACATAGTTCATGTACAATATCATATACCTATCTTTAACTGTTTCGGAAATATTAAGTGTTTTCAGATTTATTGCAAAAATTAACAGCATAGGTACTCAAAAAGTAATAAGTAATAGGTACTGTTTATTTCTTGATAATGTAAAAAATAAAAATAAAACATTAATGTAGGAGATGTTGAAGATGCTCGCCGCAAACGTCTTGGCAACATCCTAATCTTAAATATAAATTTCTTCTAATATTACTGAACATCTCAGCCGTGACCGATCTAATCGCAAGCGTTATTCGTCTTCTTAAGTCAGCTAAGTCGAGGGATCTAGTTTAGTATACAATATTTTTGACATAACCTTATAAGAAAAAGTCTAATGGCGTCAGATCAGGGGATCGTGCTGGTCATTCCATCGGTCCACGCCTCCTTATCCACCGATTTGGAAATACTCGATTGAGGTACTGCCGGACATTGATTTGGTAACTATTTATACCATTTTTTAAATTCATATCAGTAGGAAGAAACGCTGAAATGCAATAAGTCTGAAACAACTTAATAGTTCCGAAATAGTTGAATATGGGTATAGGATATTGTACATACAATATACCTAAAATTTTCTGTAGAATAGAAAAATTTAATAATACACAGGGTATTGCATTTAAAATAAGAAAGTTGGTGTTGACCACTGTTACATGACACACCCTGTATAAAAAGTTTTTATTAAAAAAAATGCGCAACTAGAAGTACCAATCGACGTGTCCGAGCGTTTTTTCGGACACGCACCCATGTATTTATTATCGAATTAATTCCATTTGGCTGATACACATTGTATGTATATTTGGCAAATGTGTTAAAAAATAGGGCAATATTATTTACATTGGTTTCACATCAGGTAAATTTAAGGGATCATCCTGTAAATCGTCAATATCAGGAATAACGGGTATATCGTCTTCGTCCTTCCTGGGACTATCTTTAGTATCGGATTGAAATCTTTCTCTAAAAAAATAAACGAGTAGGTAAGTAAAACATGGCGTAAGTATTATACAGGGTTGGGCAAATGTTCTGGAACGGTTTAATTACAGGCGAACGAAAAGTGATATCGGATCCGGGTTTTGGGCAATCTATAGGACTAAAATTTTACTATTTGACTATTATACCATATGTCAGTAATGTCACCAACTGTCAAGTGTTGACGTTATTTTTTTTTTTAAATGGTACACCCTGTATATTTTTACATTTTTGAATTCCACATAAAATTATAATTATTTTTTATTAAATGCACTATTAGTCTATACTTCATAGTTTCCGAGATATTGACTCTCGAAAAGTGACATTTTTGAACTTTGACAGCTTATAACTTTCTAACAGTACGTCTTAGAGCAAAACGGCTTACATGTCCCTATCATCAATTTTTATTATCTTCCCAAAAAAATCAACTTCCGGTTAAACCGGATGTAACTCGATATATAATTGAAACTTGAATAACAGGAGTCACAATTTTTTTCATCGTAATAGCAACAGCTTTCTTAGGGTATGTTCTTCCCTGAGGGCAAATATCTTTTTGAGGGGCTGCTGTTATTACAAACTTAGTATCTGCAATCCCCTACTTAGGAAATTCTATTGTACAATGAATTTGAGGGGGATTTGCAGTAGATAATGCCACTCTTACTCGATTTTTCGCTCTTCATTTTATAATACCATTTATTATTATTGCCTTAGTAATAATTCATTTATTATTCCTCCATCAAACAGGATCAAGAAACCCTATAGGAACCCAAAGAAATATAGATAAAATCCCATTTAATCCTTATTTTACCTTAAAAGATCTAGTAGGATTTATAATTATAGGAAATAGTGTTGTTCCGGTTTAACTGGGAGTTGATTTTTGGGAAGATAATAAAAATTGAAGATAGGGACATGTAAGCCGTTTTGCTCTAAGACGTACTGTTAGAAAGTTATAAGCTGTCAAATTTCAAAAATGTCACTTTTCGAGAGTCAATATCTCGGAAACTATGAAGTATAGACTAATAGTGCATTTAATAAAAAATAATTATAATTTTATGTGGAATTTAAAAATGTAAAAATATACAGGGTGTTCCATTAAAAAAAAAATAACGTCAATACTTGACAGTTGGTGACATTACTGACATATGGTATAATAGTCAAATAGTAAAATTTTAGTCCTATAGATTGCCCAAAACCCGGATCCGATATCACTTTTCGTTCGCCTGTAATTAAGCCGTTCCGGAACATTTGCCCAACCTTGTATAATTATATATAATGACTGACTAATTGATTCATCAACGCCCAACCTAAACCCCTGATCCTAGAATCATGAAATTTCGAGGATGTCCTCTCCTTATAACGTAAGCATCTACTAAGAAGGGATTTTTCAAAAATCAACCCCTAAGGGGGTAAAAACGGGAGTTGAAATTTTTAAAGGATTTCTGTACCTCAGAAACTAAAACTGATTGGAGTCTAACAATTGGTATATAAGTTCCTTTAATAAAAAAATAATAAACGTGTTTCGGTATTTTTTCAAAATGCTTTTAGGGGTTGATAAGGGGGAGCCTATTTTGGGGGTTTATGATTGGGAGCTATATATTGCTGAAAATTGGTACTATGATTACTCTTTTAAAATAAGCAAGTATGTTGGTTGACGGTTTGGGAAATTTTACCCCTAGGGGGTAGCAATGGAGAGGTATGAAATTAAAATGCTTTAAGCCCTAACCCTAAAAATACTTACAATTCGATTATATTTGTTGTACTTCTGCTTGACCTAAAATATAGTATATAATAATAATAACTATAAAAATAATAAGTATATTAAAATTAAGCTAATTTTAAAATTACTATTGTCTTTGTGTGCAATGGATTTTGGTTATTTCGTTATTATATAATATTGAGCTTATGCTTACTTATAGCTACATACCGTGCGAGCAAAAATTATTTGCATCAAAGAAGGCCTTGCATCTAAGGACGTAATGCTTAGCCGTAGAGCTTAATACCTGTTGGGTGTCAGTAACTACCTGAATTAACAATCAATCAGTTATTCCGTCATCTTTGACAGTCGTTACAAGTAATTTGATTCATCGCTAATTTTTCCAATTTCTTGAACAATTCACACAATGGGCTTTACGGAACAGCACAAAACATTCATGGTTGAAGCGTATTTTTGAAACGGGGTTAGAGTAAATGGTGAGTGGCAATACAATCCGGGTTTGTGCATGGACGATATTCACAAACATTTTCCTAACGTTGCTTTTATTGCCGGGGATTTTTATCATTGCCTGAAAAGAACCGTAGCAGTGTTTAGGGAAACAGGTTCTATACAACACAAAAAAAGGAGCAGGAAGACCATCTGTAAGAACTTGTTGCAAACGTTCGTAAAATAATGCAAAATCCATCAACAAATTTTATAAGACGCCTGTCCCAAGAAGTGGGAAGATCTTATGGAACATGCAGGACTATTCTTAAGAAGCAGCTAAATTTATGTAATTATTTTTCTTTTTCTTTCTGTATATTCTTACTTTGTTAATTTTGTAAACAACAAAAATAAATTTGTATTTGTCTACTTATTTTACTAGTCATTAGTTTGGTATATATCATCTCATAAGATGAATTTGACAAAATTTTAACCTAGATTTGATTAGCCATATCGTCCCCATATCATTGTGATTTAAACCAAGCCCTACGTTTTTTAATCTAAGCCCTCTTTGATGCAAATAATTTTTGCTCGCACGGTAGATAGCTATGTATAATACGTTGTATTTTATTAGGTAATCAAATCAATACAACTCTTTTGGATGGTACTCAAACTTTTCTATATTTTTCAAAAACTGTAAATTACAGAATCCGATATGACCAGATCAGATAGATACCTATCGCATTGTAAATTTACCAAATATGTAAGGGTACATCAAAGAAAAGAAAATTGTAAAGGCAAAGAAGATCACTACTAAAATAGTTAACAATTTTTGATTATCGTACTTACTTAGCCGACTTAGTGCCTTCTTCTCCCCAAACGCTTGTTTTCCTTGGTTTCATTACCGGTCTTTCTTCCTTATTGTCTATATCGAAAGGGTTATCATTTAAGAAATCACCTGTGTTTAATTCCCCGGGAGTATTGCTATCAGATCTACGGCCTTGTTTTGGCAATGACTAAAAAATTTGTTAAAATGTTAGCTATTATTTATCAGAAATGTCAAATTTATAATAATTGTCTAACTATATATTAGGTAATGATGATATTTTGAGACAGTGGCAACTTCTCAATTTTTAAAAAGCGCACAATAGGCTGTAAGATTCTCCATCTGAAAATTAGTTATCTAAACCTAAAGAATTATAAAGGCAAAAAAGTATATTAATTACCTTTCTACCTGCCAGTAGGTCAATATCCTCATCCCAGTTCATAATTTACCATAAATTATAAGATGCTTCTTAAAATAACTAAAATTAAAATAATATGTAGTTTACTTATGAAACTTTAACTAACAATATTTCAAGTCAAAGAAACAAATATTTTGGGAAAAACTTCGCGTTTGTTTTTATCAAGAAAGCCCAGGTTACCTTGGTTACCGGCCATTGATGTTTCAAGTAAAAGCTCGATTCTGAAAGCTCAAGCTTACGGTAGGCAACTAAATATTCACAAAGATGTAATGTTGGTTTAGTAGCAAGTGGTACAAATAGAAATTGTAAAATCTATAAACTTTACTGTAAAGCTCAATAGAAACTTTTTTTTAAATTATTTTTGGTAACCCCAACAAACCCTATTTTCTAAAGCGAAAACAAAATTAGTCAGGCTCAGGTTTCATGCAGTTTGATAATTTTTGCCCTGATTTCCTTAGTGCTAAAAATAACCAAAATATTGGTTCCCCCAACGATCTAAAAACAAATGAATAGCCAGCCAGCCCATGATATTATTACTAACATCAGGCCCCTAAATAACAACAAGAAACTATTTTTAAAATAAATATTTTAACTGAAAAATTACTAAAATGTGTGGCATTTGTTTAAAATTTTAACGTAGAAGAAGTTTAAATACAACTGTGTAACATAAAAAAAAAATTATTTATTTTAAAAAAGATATTTTGGTGAATTCTGCGGGGGTGACTAACCCATTGAAAAATAGTTCCTACCTTAAGAAGTAGAATAAGCTATTTCAGCGAAAATCGTTTTCCGAAATACAAAAATCACCCAGATGTATTCTCAACATTACAAAAAATATTGATTAATAATTTACAAAAATTTTATTTTCCTTTTGACAACTTTTTGACCAGCGTCGGTAACAAGAACGACATCAGAAACCAACAAAAAGAAAGTGCGAACAGACGACCATAAGTCCAACCTCCTTCACTAGCAACAAGATATCCTGCTGTGCAGTGGCAGTCAGCAGTAAAAATTGTTTTATGTGGCGCAAAGAGCCAAGAAATTTAAAAAATGCGGCGAATCGCGATTTTAGTTTTAGTGGGTTTAGGAACGTTTAGTAAGGGTGAGTATAGTTTTTATTAATCCGAAAAGAAGTCTTAGTCTATTTAAAATAACTACTATAGGAGGATTTTAAAGGTATTGTAACAAGAAGTATCTCTATTTGATAGATATATTACATGACTTTTTCGGTACGATCTTATAACTTTCGATTTCTGTTACGGTATGATAAGTTGTGACAATCCTTTTTTGTTTTTTACGTATTATAAATGAAGAAAAATTAATTAGAACGGTGAGACAACGAGTTGAGTGTTTTGAGATCAGAAATGTTTTTAATTTTCCTATTTATAATTTTTTTCCGTTTAATAAAATTATTCTGTAAAAATTATTTATTTTATATCGTCTTCAGGCCTGATGAGCGGGGGGGAATAACGGGGAGATTCTCCACAGGTCCGAAGTGTTTGAGGGGGGTAGTAAAAACAACTGCAAGAAATAAAGCAAAAAGGTAGCCTTTGCTGGTAATTTTCTGTTCGCCATTATTTTAATTTAAACGGGTATAATATAAAAAAATTCGTTGACCAGGGTAGAATAACAAGAAAAACCTCTTCTTGTTTCTCTGTTTCCCCATTTTTATTCTTATAACTATAAAGTTCAGTTATTTTGTCATATATAATATCACAAGAGATAAAATTTTGTCGGCAAAATTTTCGAAAGGTATGAAAGTTTGTTGCTTGGCAATTTCGCGAATGACATTTTTGACAAAATCACGAGCCGTCAGGCGAGTAATTTTGTCGAAAATGTCATGAGCGAAATTGCTTAAAAGCAACAAACTTAAATAAATCCTTGAGAACAATTTTGCTTACACAATTTTTTCTCGAGTGGTATTCGACATGACTATTTAACTAGAAAAAAGACAAAATTTTGCCGCGGCAAAAATCACATGTGAATTTTGTCCAGGTAGGTGCAGGTAGTAATTTTGCCAGTAGAAGACCGGCCGTTGCTATGACATTTTGCCAGTGTAAAACACTCTAGTTAAATAGTCATATAAAATCAATCTTACACGTGTTAAATTATAGGGTTACTGGTCTTCTCGACTGTTCATGTCTTTTTCATCGCGCATTTACCATTATTCCTTCGATTCTCCCATGGTAATAAAAAATTTTAACGTGCAAGTACAAGGTTGATATTGCCAATCTAATGATCAAACAATACAGGGTGGGCCAAATTTAATTTCAAACCCTTTTGAAAAGAATTTGAAAAGCAAAGGTTTTTTTTTAAGCTACAATCATGCCCAGTTCAAGCCAAATTCCTTTTTGGGTATGGAAGGTAATGATTAAAGAAACACAGTTAATGTTCTGTGAATTTAGAGGCACGATTTAATAATAATAACAACCAGATATAATAAGAAAGATCTAAATTTCGACTTTTGCCTTGATAAGTACCTGCGTCATTATTTGCAATTTTTACTTAAATTATGTTCATCAAAAGGTTAATATATGGATGGTTTTGTTGATGTTAACCGGATTCTACAGCTTAATTGACCAAAAATTATAATAATGAAAAGATGAAGGCATATAAATGTCCTAATTAAATAATAATTTTGGAACTTTCAGACAAAATCGTGTAAAAAAGTTTTTTTTTAAATGTACGGGCCTTGAAAACGGTATAGTCTGGTTTAACAACAAAAACGCTTATCTGGTTGTGTTTTATCGAGGCTAAAATAGAAAGTAAACGTGATGATATGGGAATATCATAATATCCACTCTAGACACTTTCGTTTATTTATGTTTCCTTTTCGATCGTTTTTTAAATTGTTTAGCCATTTTTAGAATCTAATTTGCATTTGAAACCGTAAATCACCTATTATTTGCTTGTTTATTCACAATTCGTAGTCAAATTTCTCGTATTTTTATAGTTTCAAAGTGTGATTGAGACGTGGAAGAGAACCATTGATCAAGGGGAAAATATTATAGCTGTATTTTTGGATTTTAAGCGGGCATTCGATATTTGATGGTTGCATTTTAGGTTTTAGACCATGCAGAACTTTTTATAAAGAATAATTTTTTTTCGTAAAATTAATAATAAAAAAGTTTCCCATTTGGTAAGAACTTCCGCTAAAAGTAAATAAATTAAAATTAAATATTTCAAAAACTAAATGTATGGTTATGGGTAGTAATTTAAATTGTCAAAATATAAATGTTGTAATTGATGGTGAAAAATTGGAATTAGTAAACAGTTTTAAATATTTAGGGATAATCATTGATTCAAAATTAAATTTTTTTAGTTATTTTGAAAGTATTATATCGAAGATTGCCGGAAAAGTAGGTTATTTTAAAAGAATCAGTTCTAATTTAAGTTTGTTTTCTAAAAAAAAACTGTTTTTAATACTATTATATTACCACATTTTCTTTATTGTTCTTCCATTTTATATTATGCTAGTGAGAAAATATTTGATAAATTACAAATTTTACAAAATAAGGCAATGCGGATTATTTTAAATTGTGACAAATATACAAAAATTAATTTTTATGTTGAAAAATTTAGATTGGTTGAATGTCAGAAATTTAATTTTTTAATTAGTTTGTATCTTTATACATAAAATTAAAAATAATTTATTGCCTGATTGTTTAAAAAAAAGTTGTTCTTTTAATTATGACCATCATAATTATAAAACAAGAACTAATCAAAATTTTTATGTGGATAGAGTCTAAAACATTAGCTTATAAATCTATTTTTTATAATGGCTTGATAGAATATAATAATTTGGAAAATTCTATTAAATCTCAA
The DNA here is from genome assembly GCA_963969555.1 of Polydrusus pterygomalis. Classification (NCBI taxonomy): domain Eukaryota; kingdom Metazoa; phylum Arthropoda; class Insecta; order Coleoptera; family Curculionidae; genus Polydrusus; species Polydrusus pterygomalis. The sequence goes on from OZ018379.1 coordinate 12,854,692, forward strand.
AAATCATTAAAACTGTTTAAAAATTTTTTTAAATTACATTTAATTAAAAACAAAATGATACGTAATATTTAATACAATTTGCAAAATGTTTAACTTTTCCGTCTGTTTTTGTTAAAAGAAGGTTGCGTTTTAAAATTTAAAAGTAAATCTATAAAAATGTGTTAAAAAAATGTATTAAAAAATATTTAATTGTAGCTTTTTGCTAAATAAAACATGTTACTACTACCACTACTGCTATAGATTTTTTTTAAATGAATAGTGTATTAAAAGTTGTTTTATATGTTCATACTTCCGTGAAAATCTATAAGCTGCAAAACGAATTTACACTAGTTGCCTTATATCGTATCTGATGATGATAAAGCAACTCGAGAAAGTCCTGACCTGTAAGCTCTAAGCATATATTGTAATAATAATTGATTCAATTTTTTTCACATTATAAATTATAACTGAAAAATGTTAATCGGCGTGCAGACAAAGTTTTTAAAATTGAAAAAAGTTTTACGCCTCCGCCGATGACACAGGATGAATGATAAAACAGATCATAATGATCAGTGGTCATGAGTGAGTTCCTTTCTTTTTAATAACCCCCTCCCCGGTTTGAAATCACAGGGCATTTCAAACTTTATACAGGGTGTCCGGGAATGATGAGCAAAAAATTAAGGGGATAATTCTAGACCGAAAATAAATGCTCCCTCCACAATTTTCGAAAAAATGTTATGGGAAGAGATAGCATTTATTTTCGGTCTAGAATTATTCCCTGAATTTTTGGCTCATCATTTCCGGACACCCTGTATACTAACATTAAAATAAGTGTATTGCCGAAGTTGATGAGATAATCTCAGTGTCTCCGTAGCGCAATTAGTTAGAGCGTTCGACTGGTAATCGAGAGGTTCTGGGTTCGAATCCCGGCGGAGGTGTAAAGGTTTTTTAAATTTTAAAAACTTTGTCTGCACGCCGATTAAGATTTTTCAGTTATATTAATAAAAACTACCAATATTATAAATTATAATAATTATTTGCAAATTTTTCTTCATGTTATAGGAAAAAAGTTCGCAGTGCATTTATTTACAAGCAAATGTAATCAATGCAATTAAAAGGTTTTTCAAAACTAATTATTTTGAAAGTACTTAAAATAACCTTTCTAAACCATACTTAAATAGGTATGGTAATATTAAAAAGCATTATTTTAATAAAATATATAGATTTAGAAGAGGTTAACCTCGCCTTAATTACATCTTAATAGTTTTAATTCATGGTCTATTCACTTCTTGTAATTAACAATGTCAGTATGACTTATTAGTCTGTCTTATAACATGACAACTTTAACAAGATTTTACTTATTGTCGTTACGTCATCGCCTTTGATTTTCTAAAAACACTGAATTGTTTTTTTTTTCAGCACAGCTGTAAAATGTTGTAAAATTAGTTAGTAAAAATGCCTATAGTAAATTTCGCCTAGTTTTATCTGCTATATATAATAATACTTCTACTATAAGTCTTCCTCCACAAAATTTAATAGAACAAAAATGTTCAGAGGTCTCTACATGTTTCGAACGTAGAAACGTTCATCATCAGGAGACAGAAAATTGTATTGTCGATGGTTTTAGCAGCAGAGAAAATGATAAATAGTATAAAACCTTAATGGAGCTTTTATGGAATCAAAAATGTGTGCCGAAATGACATAATGTGAAGAAAAAATAGAAATAAATTAAAACATACTGAGTATGTGAAAAAGTCAGTTAAAAGGGTTTAAAACAACCAAATAAAACGGGGAAGCAGAAAACCCACTTTTAAAAAGAAGATGTCAAAAAAGGGCTTTTTTTATACAGGGTGTCCGGGAAAATGTGGGAAATCTCCTATTCAATTTTTTTTTCATATGAAAAATGGGCACATTAGTGTCACAGCTTGTGCGTCCCTGCAGCTGTGAGTAATTTGCAACACTTTCTGGGATAGTAATTTGAAGCGTTCTTACCTGGTATAGATCATATGAAAAAAAAATTGAAATATACCTGTTGGTATTATGTGTCAAAAACTTAATTCCATGGGAGCCCATATCTCCGAAGAGGAGGCCGATACGAAAGAAGTTTATATGAACTTGTAGTATTCTTTTCACGTGTTTTTTTCACATCCGGGGGATTTCCCACATTTTCCCGGACACCCTGTATAAGTATGTCTGTAAAACATTGTAAAATAAAACTTGTTATGTATAGAAATTAGGTATTAAGAGAGAATTATGTATTTAAAATGAAAAGATCCTTTCCAAAAAGGGTTTAAAACCCCAACCAATTTTTGATTCCATAAAAGCTCCATTAAGGTTTTATACCATTTATCATTTTCTCTTCTGCTGAAACCATCAGCAATTCATTTTTCTGTCTGTCTCCTGATGATGAACGTTTCTACGTTCAAAACATGTAGAGACCTCTGAGCAAAATTTTTTTTGTTCTATTAAATTTTGTTACTTAAACTTAGTTTTTTCTTTCCTTTTCATACTTTCAACTCCACTTTAAGCATGGACTATTTCTTCGACTTATTTATTAGCCTATTACATAAACACAGTACATAAAACGAAAAAATAGTTTAATTTCAACGATAATTAGCGATTATGAGTACATAAAAGAAACAAAACAAATAAATAGGAAATTGTGACGAAAGAAAATAAAACCATAATTCTTATTTTTATTTGTAGAAATCTTGCTATATTTAACATCCGTCATGGTTTTTACGAGGGACATAGATACTAGATCATAGTACCTATCTACGTATATATAGTAGATTCCAATACATAAATTACATTAATAATTATTTACTGAACAGTTTATCTATGGGTTACAGAAAAACGTTCTTTCCGAATGAGTTTTATTTTTATATAATAAAATAATGTAGCCTGGAGTTCCAGCAAAATTCCAACTGATGGCCCCCCCTGCAAACGGTTTTCGGGTCCCCCTCTCTATAAAGAATGGAAAATAATAATTCTTATTTTCATTACTATTAGGTTCAGGTTTAGGAATTTTTGAAGTCGTTAATCGTGTAATAATTGAATTAGGGTTAAACCCACATTATGTGAAGTACCTATACTTACTTTTAAAACAGCAAACAATTCAAATTTATTTTATTATCCTAAGTAGACTGGTTGACATAACATAGGTGGTTATTAAGTCATTTTACGTAATATTCCAACAAACGTGATGCAAAATCAAAATTTGAAAACACCACTTATAATGTTGCTTACCATGTATGGTAGTAACGGGGGTAACAGTGATCGATCCTCATAGAATCCAGAAGACATAAAACAGTACAACATCTAAATACTCAACAAGTCTGGACAAATATTATGTCACTAAGTACTATACAAGGTATTATACAAAACGACCAGATCGTCGAGAGTTTTTTTTGCAAAATGGTTTATAATTTCGTCGATATTTAATATTTTAACGAACTCGTGTTCGATACTAATAAAGGATAAATCCGAAAGGCGTTGTTGTCCCATGGAGTTACGTAAATGGGTTTCTACTTTTTAAGTTTGGAAAAAGATCGTTTCGCGGATGCCACACTAACTGGTAAAATTAGAAATAACATCACTGCACTAGATACATCTGGAAAATTTGAAGAGCACACTGATTTTTTGTTAATAAATAATGCGCAAGTTCATACACTGTTTTTAATTTTGAAATACTCTCTCCAAGTCCCTTTCTGAGGTTTCAAATTTGACTAGAAAAGTCAATGGACAAGTCTTTATGGTATATCGCGGGTCCCCCCGCGGTGTGGGGTCTATGCAGAGCAGATATTTCATGATTAAAAGTTGGTATTTCCTTGCATATTGATTTGCAAGGTTAAATAATAACAACCATTTTGTTTACATGCTGGGTGCAGCCGGTTTTTGCATTAATCAAGTATATCGACTTTTTTGGTAAAGTTTTAAAAATCTTATTTGCAATTTAATGTGGTTCTTATTTTAATAGTCAAGTTATGGGCCGTTAGTACGTTGATAATTTGGGCCTAAAATAAATAAAGACCGTTATCAACAGCATACATCTACAACCTAGGTGGTAGATCATTGCTAGTTATGGTAATAAATTGATTATTGGGGGAACAACGTCCCCTCCCCCATTAGTGACGCTCCTGGAAGAAGGTCCTCTTGAAAATAGTACCTTATTGAGATATATATTCTAATAAAAAATATCCAAAATTGAAACTTTGGTAATTTTTGTTTAAATTTTTTTTTAATTTTTCAAAAAACATTTACATTCCTGTTTATCTCTACTAGAATGCTGTTTTCTACCTGATTTTTATCTATAGGTTCTTTACAGTTTGTGGTCAGGACAAAAATGGAAAAAGTGAGGACTTTATATGCCCAGAAGGTACAGGACAAGCAAACTTTGCGGATCCTGCCACGTGCAGACGTTTTTATCAGGTAATTGCATTGAGGAAAAGGCAGCTAAACTCCATTTTTTACAAAAAAAAATAGTTATTTTATATTTTTATATAAATATTTCCTAAATATCATGTAAATACGAAAAGGGGTAATTCTTTGGCTTATTTAATGACTAAAAATTCAAATAAAAAAAAAAGAAGAAAAAAAAAAAGAGAAAAGGGGGCATGACCCCTGAAAAAATATCACCCTGTAGATTCTTAAAACCATTTGGTATGCCCAATGAAGTCCTACAGAGTAACCTATATTTCAAATTTGAGCTAAATATCTGAAAAACTACAAGAGCTATAAAGAAAAAACAAAAAAAAAATCTTTAAATTTCAACACCCCGTAGATCGGCAACAAAGCGTTTGCGGATATATGTTTATATGAATTTTTAGTCATTAAATAAGCCAAAGAATGACCCCTTTTCATATTTACATGATATTTAGGAACACCCTGTATATTTAATTTAAATTTTAGGTTGATAAGGTAAAACTTTATTTTTTAGTGTGTTGACGGATTCCCCTATATGAACAGATGTCCCTCGGGATTGTATTTTGATGACATAAGTAAATTTTGCACATTTAAAATGGAAGCAAGATGTGGGCCAATAGCATCAAGTAAGAAATTTCTTAACTGTTAATAAGGTCTGAGACATAAAAGTTTTAAACCAGTTTTTAAAAAAATATTAATGGAGATAAATGTATATAATAAATTTGTAATTATTTAAATTATACCATTTCTAGCTCCAGCGCCTATCACAGAAGTTCCATTAGACTTAGCAGAAAAATGTAATCCTGCTGAATGTAATTTGCCATATTGTTTCTGTTCCAAAGATGGCACCCGTATACCAGGAGATTTAGAGCCTGAAAAGGTGAGATCATGCATTTAAATAATAACTCTTGCCGCAGACAGTATAATAATGTAATTTTATAACAATAAATTTGAACGTAATTTCTTTTCTAGGGCTTTGTTCCTAAAATATTAAAACTAAAATACCTTTAAAAATTAATTTTAGACTCCACAAATGATTCTACTGACTTTTGATGGTGCTGTGAACTTGCAAAACTACGATCATTATAGGAAAGTTCTAAACAAAAGGAAGAATTCGAATGGATGTCCAATTAAAGGAACATTCTTTATTAGTCACGAGTACAGTAATTATAGAATGATCCAGCAGTTAGCCAGCGAGGGGCACGAAATTGGAACTGAGACAATTTCGTAAGTAAATAGTAGGTAGTATCTGTCTCTATCTTAAGGATAAAAGTGAGATAAAAATCAAGAGGATTTAAGTCGGGGCGGTCAATAGATAAAGACACAACCACCTTAAAAAGAAGCCAAGAAGTGACATCGGGCAACGCCGCATCATCTGGGAGTTGCGGATCCACAAGCTTTTATTATGACGAGCGGCAATTTTTTATTCTTTCTGATATTTTTTGTGTTTTTTTTGGCTCTCTTGCCACAATATTGATGTTGAAAAATGTACAAAAAAGTTATAAATACTTTTGGATAACAACAAGAACAACGTACCTAATTATTAAATAATAGTAATATTGCGTTGAGAAGCTGTTTTTGTTTCACTGCGAGTAGATTTATTTGATCGATCAAAAGTAATATTCTGTTATACAAATTAGTATCTTTTGCGTTTAAATTACAGGATTGACTAGCGACTTCTGAAGTCTCAAAATTAGTAAGCTTAAGGCTTTGTTTAAGAAATCTATGCTTGTCTTAAGAAAGTCACCTACTATCTGGGTAACTTCGTTACTTTCACAATGTATGAATTGGTACCAAGACAGTATAAGTTTTCAAGCTGAGGCCACCTGCTTAGTTTCATTTCAAAGGGTAAAATCAATTTCAAATCATTGTGAGCCTATTCATTACCTTCTAAAAAAAACCTTTACCTTCATATCAATGTCCACTGAAACCTGATTAACAATATTTATACAGTCATTGGTCAAATATAAACTATAAAAATATATTACCCTCTCTTCACCTGCTTTTAAAACACTTTTATACTTAGAGTTACACCCAGGAATACACCAGGGGCTTGGCATGTTGATAAATAAACAAACTAAAAGAAAAAAATAGTACTTACCAAGTACCTAGGTATCTAGAGGTATCCTACCTACTTATGAACCATCTCTAAGTGATATTTTAAAACCAATTCACATATACCTTTAAGTTAAATAAACACTTTAATATTTAATAAATTGACTGTAGCCACAAAACAATAAAGTTTATCCCAAAGAGCTAACTAGAATACAAAAAACACAACTTTTAAATTAAAACAAATAAAATTCTGCCACCATTTATAAGACCCGTAAACAAACCGCCAGGCCGGCCAGGCTGTTGGATTTTTCACTTTATTGATGCCATTAGAGCAATCCCGCACCAACATTTTTTATCAGTATTTTGTAGAGGTTCTTAGCAATCATGTCACGTAAATTTTCTATTAGATATCAATCGAAAACCGGATAAAAATACAAATTAATACGACACCTACGCCTAGTTCGAGCGTAAATTACATACTAAACCATGGCTATTCTCAAAAAAGTCACGTGACACATAGATCTTCAAGCAGTGTTGTCAATGTTTCTGTTTCACGGCTTCTTTCAAGGCGATTGTGATAAAGATTAGGTATGCTGCAATAGTGGTAGTATGTAATAATCTTTTACGCATACAATTGATGCTCATACTTACCACATTTGAATAATTATTGCTCTGTTCCACCCATCCTGTCATTTATTTTAAGGTTGCAATCAGGCTTACAAGATAAAGGATACGAGGAGTGGGTGGGAGAAATGGTTGGCATGCGAGATATTTTGAAACATTTGGCCAACATTTCCAAAAGTGATGTGGTCGGTATGAGAGCTCCCTTTTTGAAACCAGGAAGGAATACCCAGTATAAGGTAAGATTTGTACCTGAATAAATAATAATCTTTCTACGTCTCTTTAAAATTGGTCAGCGACAATAGGGAACTTTCCAATTTTTTTTTCCAATAATATGATTTAGTTAGGCCTGAAAAAAGTATTTCCCAATTATTACTCCTTAAAAATCAAAAATAACTTGGTAAAAATTCTTTAAAGTTTCGCGCGTGTCGAAAGCATTTCAAACGATCTCTAAAGCGCGCGAAACCCGATGACGTCAGGGGGTATGACTTTTGGTCATCCGTCATCCTGACACTCCTGACAGGTGCCGAGCGACCCAATTTGCATTTGGATTGCCGTGTGTTATTGTTATTGTATTGTTGTTTTAAGGTCATGTCGCTTGACGCGTGGATGTCAAATCTGACAAATCATCAAATTTATTGAAAACCTATAACCTATTTCGTGGATGTCACACACAAATCTGACAAATGATACCCCTTGACGTCACGACTACTAGCAGCGCGTTTTTACCCGCTTGGAATAATTTGGATTTTGGGGCATTTTTAAATCTTTCTAGCGGTCTTTAAGGACGAAATATGTTGTTTTTTTTGCTGCCATATGTTTTATGACAATATGTACTTATGATTTATAGAATTCTTTTCCCCATTTAAAATTTTTGTCAAGTTCCCTATTATCGCATATTATATCCTAATGACGTTTAACTCACGTGTCAAGTCAAGTTAGACGAGAAGGAGCCACCTGAGGACGATTTAACTGTCATTAAATTTTTAGGTGTTAGAAGAATTTGGATACATATACGACAGTTCAATAGGTGTACCCGTCTTATCAATACCAGTATGGCCTTATACATTAGATTATAAAATCCCTCATGAATGCAAAGCTGGCACTTGTCCAACAAAATCCTTTCCAGGTACAACGCTAGCCTTAAGGTGGAATTATCAACGTCATTCAATCTATTGCCAACCTATAACCTATTTCGCTTTGCTTTTTTTAGTTAATTATTTGATTAACTAACATTTAAATAAAATCAATATCGTCGGTACAATATTTAGGTAATATCTGACATATTACAAAAATATCAATTTATTTCATTGCTAATTTTGGGAGAATTGTATATTGAAACAACAATGACATAATAATGTTAAAAAAAATCTTACCCGATATTTTTCGCTCTACAATTCTCCTAAAATAATTTATAAAATTCCTTAATATTTATTTAATATGTCAATTATTACCCATAGAATATGCAGTCGATATTGATTTTATTTAAATTTTGTGTTAAAGCTAGAAAAATAAATAAATCTACGCAAAATAGGTTATAGGTTGGCAAGCATATTGATACTCCCACCTTAAGCACTGAAAAAATGTCTATTTAATTCCATTTATTTAATTGTAGTTTACGTTTTTAATTTCGATCACTTAAAATTAGGTACATTCAAGAAATTATTTGATTTATAGGTGTCTGGGAAGTACCCCTAAACACTCATTACGTAGACGGTTTTGAAGGAGGCCATTGCCCTTATTTGGACCAATGTGTATTGCACAATCACGACCCTGATGACGTATTCGATTGGCTTCAGGAAGATTTCTTAAGGTACAGAAGAATTACTAATATTAGAAGGCTCACAATAAATTCTATTTTATTACCAAAATCCTTGGTTTTAACAACTTTATACTCGTAGTAGTAGTAATAATGGTTTTATTTCTTTTTAACTATAATTTTTAATTTTTTAACGTTGTTTCAGACATTATGATCAAAACAGAGCTCCTTACATGATGCCTTTCCATACCAACTGGTTTTCCATTAAAGAGCTGGAGAAAGGACTTCATAAATTTTTAGACTGGGCTCTTACCATGTAAGTATTTTTGTTTTAAAATGCGAATCCCCCTTTACAATTCACCATTTTAATTTTAATAATTTTTTAGACCTGACGTGTGGTTCGTCACAACCACCCAAGCCTTAACGTGGATGACCGATCCCAAAGAAGCAAAGTCACTCGACAAATTCGAATCGTGGGGTTGTACTAAAAAGGAAAACCTCCCCCCTCCCCCCTGCAATCTACCCAACAGTTGCGCGCTCAGCTTCAAAAAGGAAAATTTTACCGACACTAGATATTTGGAAACGTGCGCAGAATGCCCCAACCGGTATCCTTGGTTAGGTGATGCCAGCGGTTCGGGTATACCAAATAAGGACAATTATGTGCCTGATAATGTGTGAAAGGTGACGAAACGTTAGCTGTTTATAGTACCTAGTTGTAGTTATTTATGAGCGCCTAATTAGGAACATTAAACCAATAAATATTTGCATTTTTTTATTATCAGTTAAATACGTAAAAACACGAACCTATATCTTCCAGTTTACAATGTGATTTTTCAATATAATCGAATTTAACTTATTCAGCATTAACATCCTGAATTAGAACTTATTGAAAATGCATCCCAATAATGAAACTCTTTCTAGATAGACCAGGGCCTTTGAAAATGGTAAAAAGTGAAAAAAAATAATAGTAGGATAAAACCCATTGGAAAAGGAAGAGAATATAACTAAAATTAAAGGAAAAATAATTTACGGGCGATCCGAGATCGGGGAGTGGAAGGGGGTGAGTTTTTAAGGGTAGAAAACGATTTATCTCGATTTCCGGTAAAACTAGTCCTATAGAAAAACGTTAAATGGCGAAGTTGTAGGTAATAAAGAGATCTACAACTTTTGTATTTATACTTTTTTCACATAACCTCAAAATTTATGTGAAAAATTCAAATAACCAAGTTTTTGGTTTTTTATTTTTATCTTTTACAAGAAATTTTTTTTTTCACAAAATTTGGTGAAAACTTACCTTTTTATGTCCCAAACACACTGTAATTTTTTCGATTTACAATATTTATTTTTTCACCTTATTTTGACTTAATATCGAAAAAGCACCCTAATTTTCAATCGAAAATTCCCACGTCAAAATATCTGCTTTTTTAAAAAAGTCGGTGGGCTTTTTGTTCGTTGAAATCTCTACTTTCTGATGGTGTAAAAAATATACATTACTATGGTAAATGTGATGAAATCCCCTTTAATTATATTTAGAACAACTATTTTCGCATATTTTTTGCGATCGTTATGTTTTATGGATTTGTAATTTTTTTGTTTATCAATGTAAGATGGAATCTTACGTTTTTCGAGTTCTAAAGTATAAGTTTTAATAATAGCTCAAAATTGTACATAATAATTTTAAAAAAAATTTCGGATTCAAGTTTTTTTCGTTTCCTTGCATTTTTTAAGAACATGTATATATATATTTTTTTTACACCATCAGAAAGTAGAAATTTCAACGAACAAAATGCCCACCAACTTTTTTTAAAAAAGCAGATATTTTGACGTGAGAATTTACGATTGAAAATTAGGGTGCTTTTTCGATATTAAGTCAAAATAAGGTGAAGAAATAAATATTTTAAATCAAAAAAATTACAGTGTGTTTGGGACATAAAAAGGTAAGTTTCACCAAATTTCGTGAAAAAAGAATTTTTTTTGTAAAAGATAAAAATAAAAAACCAAAAACTTGGTTATTTCTATTTTTCACATAAATTTTGAGGTTATGTGAAAAAAGTGTAAATACAAAAGTTGTAGATCTTTTTATTACCTACAACTTTGCTATTTAACGTTTTTCCATAGGACTTGTAGCTTTGCCGAAAATCGAGATAAATCGTCTTCTACCCTTAAAAACTCACCCCCTTCCACTACCCGACCTCGGATCGCCTATAAATTATTTTTCCTTTTATTTTTGTTATATTCTCTTCCTTTTCCAATGGGTTTCATCCTACTATTATTTTTTTTGGTTTCAAAAATTATCAACCCTGGTCTAAGAGGGTCACAAACCTCCCCTAGAGACATTTAAGAAGACAGCAGCAGAAAGTTTGAAAACATGAGATCGATACTTATCTCCTCGCAATTCTTTGATTTGTCACTCTTGAGGTCGATAATATCGTTATCTTTGTTTCGAAAACTTAAATAGAAAAAACAGAAGACTAGACGCGAGATTTTATCCAAGTTCCTGCGACTGGTTAATTTGTTATGACGTATAGATTGCTGGTTTCGCGAGTTTTTATTAAGGAGCGTCTTTTGTTTCATTGGTTTGTTCCTCTATGCGGTGGGTAAAAATCAAAATTTAGTGAATTTAGTTGTTTTTATTTCTATAAGACTTTGTGTAAGTGTTATATTACAAAAATAAATTATTGTTTTTCTTAAGTTGTTTTATTTTATTAAGTCCATATAATGTAATTAAAATAACAGACGTATGTACCACAATTTGGTACCTGCATAGAAATGTTCGCTTAATTTTATGTGTATTACAATAAATATAAATTGTTGTCAAAATTCAAAAATTTCATTATTGCATATTATCACTTGCTATCACTAACTATTGATAACTCCATCGAAATTATTCAAAAAAAAAATATATATAATAACCATCTATAAAAAAATATATATACAATATAATACGTTAAACTAAGTTTAGTTTTAAAAAATATTTTTTTAGTGTTTTTTTTAAAAGTCCATAATTTTGATATTTATTTAATTTTTTTCGGCAAACTGTTATAAATTGTAATTCCTTTATATATTATTGATTTTTGGCCACAAGTACTCTTTACCATTGGTGTTTGAATATGATGATTTTGTCTCGTGATGTGAATAATGTTGCTCGAAGTAAAATATTATATTCGATTGTTTTCCTTTAATAATAATAGAGTGTATTAGAATGCATAGTTTTAATTTATAAAGCTTTTCTAAATTTAAATAACCATTTGGTTCATATAAATTCATTGTTGGTTCTAAAAAAGGCAGTTTATGTATGCATTTAATTATTTTGTTTGGTAGTTTTTTTAATGGCTGAATTGTAGTTAAATTCGCTGATCCCCAGATTGAAAACATATACTGTAATTTTGAATAAACCAAAGAATAATATATATTTTTTAAATATTTTAACGATATATAATTTTTAGCTTTAAACAAAATGCCAATTATTGGTGAGATGTAACTTCTTAAATATTCAATATGTTTTTTCCAACTTAAATTTTCATCAATATATAAACCTAAAAATTTGATTGTATTAGTATATTTAATTAAATGATTATTGAAAGACAGTGAAGAAATGTTATTATTTTTTAATTTTGATTTACTTATAAACATAAAAGATGGTTTAATAAAATTTAATGATAATTTATTAGTTTCAAGCCATTTACATATTATATTTAGGTCGTGGTTAATGTATGAATTTAAGCATAGTCTTCATGAAAATATACAATAGTACTATCATCGACAAACAATTTTATTTCACCTTTTAAATTTAATTTTGCTATAGAATTAATGTAGATTTAAAAAAAAGCAGGTACTAAGGTGGATCCTTACGGATCACCACAAGTTATGGTTTTTTGTGAACTTTTAATATTTTGAATTTAAAATTTATTTTTTAAATTTTAATGTTAAGTGTAGTGTAGTTATATAATTGAGTCAATTTAAGCTCAAATAAAACCCAAGTGATTCTTTGGATCCTTCGACACCATCGTATTATTCTAGAGTAAATATTGGTAAGAATGAGAATCTTGTTCTGTCTGTCTAAACTGAACTGACTGAAAAATCATTTGTCATTCTGCAAAATTTAGTGTTCTTTTATGAACGTCTGCGAAATCTAGGTGATATTTCGGTAAATCGAGGGTTATTTGTATAAAATTATCGAACAATGGTTAGATACTGTATTGTGTGCCAAAAATATACCGATTCTTATACAAATATATTACTTTTACCAGTATGCTGATACTATTCTGATAGTCATTTTTATGAATATACGTATTCGTATCTATAATCGGTTGTTGGAATAACCCTTATCTAATATACTGTAAAAGAAGAAATAAGCTCACAACTCTCTTATATAAATAGTAAGTATATTAAAAAATGTAGTTACCAATTGCACAAAATTGACTGACCAATCCAAAACAATATGCGTTGGTCAACATATTTAATCTAAATCAAAAGACATAACAATGAATTTATATAATATATATACATACTTATGTATATAATTTATTAATTATTATCGATCAACCGATTTACATTATTCACGGTTATATATTTCTAGGTAGGTAGGTTAGGTAGATAGGAACGTAAGTACCTATATTCTTAGTATCTTAGTGGGTATAATAATTTATTAAAAGATTTGTTTAAATCAGTACACAATTTAAAGACTATTTGACATCAAAATGTGTTTAACTTTTTAAGTTTTAAAGGTTTGTCAGATTGTTTGTCCGTAAGTAAGATGGTAGTATGGTTTATATTTCTATGCGCCCAATTCTTATATGCACTTATAATAGGACTATACCTCCAGTGGCGGCTCGTGACTAGTGAGTCAGGGGGGCGCTGGCTTTAAATTAAAAAAAAATTAAAATGTCTATTATTTTCGAAAGTACGGGTCTGTTTTTTCTAACTTTCTCGTTGTTTTTAATTTCATCAGCATAAGCACTACTTAAACAAGTTAAAATATTAGTTTGTCCTAACATCTCAAAACTTACCTCATTATAACGATGTTTTGCACTATTTTCATGTTTTTTATTTTCTCTGAAAGATGTTTTAAGTCCGGCACCCCATTTTTAGTCCAATTATCATCCCCGCCAAAAAGAAGACACACGAAACAAAAAAAAAGAATTTTTGTCCTAACAACCGCATATCCAGAATATTTTATTATATATTTCTTTGTCAAACTTACGCGTAAACTGTGCGTTACTTTTACATTTTGATTGCACTTGTACAATGTTCAATATTGGTAGTGGCCGCCCTGCATTTTTTAAATCAAGTTTTTCACTTAAGCTCAGAGAACTAAACACAACCTTCTGTAAATCACTGACCTTCATATTAGATGAAATTTTCCAATTTTATAATAACTAATAAATAACTCAAAACAAATAAACAAAACGTCAGCGAGTCAGCGGCATCGACAGACGACAGGTCGCATCGCGAATCGCGAACAGTGGGCGCGGAAAATTGGAGCTCTCCGTGGCCGCTCGTTGTGCGATGTGTAGGTGACGTCAGGCCTCCGTCGTCCTGACAACCCATCGAGAAGGCGCGTTGAATCGGGACGGATAATCGGTCGCCCGCCGCCGCCCGCGCTTAGTACAACATTGAGAGCGCGCAACTCGCTTGTCTATGAGTATAATAGCCTGCCCGTTGGAATAGGGCTACGTTTGGTTTGAATTATTTTAATTGATTGCTTACATACATTGCGTTATTGGTTTTTTTAAGTAGGTAAAGTATTTTTGGATTCTGTTTGAAATAATTGTAGGGAGGGCGGCGCCCCAGAGCCCTTCATTAACCAGCCGCCACTGTATACCTCATATATAAACCTAAACTAAAAATTGGTCTAATTTTCAAAATACCGGGTTCTTATTCTAGGACGTTCCAAAACTTTTCCGTGGTGTAATGCTGACAGCAAATCAACTCCTTGTGCACTTGCTATTATTTCAATCTTTCTCATTTCATTGAGTCTGTCTTCAACTCTTTTGGAGAAATATTTTAATATATCACTTTTATTGTATATAATAGCCCTAAAATAAATTATAAAAATTTACTAGTACCTTTAATTTAAGAACAATGTCCACGTACTTTAGTGTGCACTTTCACTATTAGATTTTTTTTAATACTCATGCTCGTGCTTCAAAGCAGTTATAGTAAACCAGTGAAGAAAAGGGGAGGTTGCACAGGTAGAGAATAGCCAACTTGAATGAAATTTTATGAGCGTTTAAACATTCTTTAAACAAATAACTGCATGAACAAGTACCTAACTGATTTTAACATCTTAATGTCATAAATTGACATAAAAAGGTACAAGTTCTATATAGAAATCAGATGGCCGAAAAGTAGTTCCTTGTCTATACGGCATCACCATTGATTGACAGATTTCTGTTTTATAGTAAATTTAGTTATTGTGAAATGCTCATCGGATTCACTAAATAAACAAAAACCTAACTACATTAAAAAAAAGCAAGGAAAACCTACCTGAAATCCCTGATCGGAATGACATAAGTCTCAGTGGTTTCAATAGCGGAGTAAGTGCTGGAATAGTAAGAGTCTGTGTGGGCCACGACACCGCTAATTCCTATTTCTTCTCCATCGGTTAAATGAGCCAGTTCAATTCCTTGGCTATTATATACTGCTACTGTACCACAACTTATAAAGTAAACGTTTTCTATTAGATCGCCTACCTACAAAATATAATATATGCAAAAGTGTAGATTTAGGAAACCTTCTAAGCATCCTTAAACTACTCTGCATACCACCCTATAGGGTACTCGTTAATTACTGGAGTCTAGGCATTACTACACCATTCCCGCCTAGACGTACACGGCAATACTAAACGAAAGTAGTCGAAGGTTAAACATTTTTACCTAACACCATACTCCATCAGTTAATCTATTTACGTATGTAAATCCGGATGTGTTTCGGTTTCTAAGAGTACCTATCATGTGCAATTTCTATATAAATATATCATATAGACGATGCCATTTAAATCTTTTGGGTAACTACATTTAATTTTGTGGAAGTAGAAAAAAAATTTGTCCTTTAGTTTTCTCAACCACCAAACAATGTCGTGGTTTATCTTCATGTAACCAATTAACAATATACCGCTGAAGATGAAGGTTTTTGCCTTCGAAACATGTACGGTCTAAGGATTTTTTGATTTCCTTCGATTAAACTAGTGGAGCAGACTGTGTGTTATTATTTTCCCTTAACTACATTTAAGTTAAATTATTTATTACTTTTACTACTATACTACTTACATTACATATAACATCATGATTTAAAAAGACCATTACTTTGCATTTTTCAATAATCGAACCAATCAAACTTCTTGGAAAGTACTTAAAAATTGTAACCTTACCGATAACATTTCTTGCGCTATATAAGAGAAGTTCTTGTCTTAAAATGTTTGACATAGCGTTAAATATAGCTCTTTCATTAAAGTAATGATGTTGGTATTTGTATCTATAATATCTATAAAAAAAGAAATTTAAAATAAATTTACTTTGGTTGGGTCAAGTTTGTCCGAGATATTTCCTTACTCTATTAATCTATCTGCCAAATCCTTAGGAATTTGCTTTTGATCAATGAAAGTTCTGAGTTGCATAAGATATTCCTCGTATTTACTTTCTGACAAAGAACTTATGGTAAACACTCTTAACATAGTTGCCAAAAGATAAAGGCTCCACAACCTCCCAAAAATCATAGTAACAATTAAAATTAAATTTTCCATTACATTGATGACTCTCCGAGAAGCTTCACCTTAAAGGGGAAAAGAACTTTAACTATGGGCAGTTATAGATATACTACAGGGAACGCCTTAAATTTGATTTGGCGAATGTCGAACGTCTTATCCATAGAGAATCTTCTATAATATAAGTGTTTTTTTCTTTATGTATTGCGGTGTATGTACTTTTACCTAGTCTAGTAATACAGCAAAAACTGCTTAGTAGAAAATATAGGATACGCACCTAGACCCCAGAAATGTGTCTGAACCATGGAAAAACAACTAAAATAAACCTTAACAAGAGAAGCATTCGGATGTAACTTGGTTCTCACTAACCATAGTTCTGTTTCGTTTTGGTTGACGTGAAAAGGTAGAACATAAAAAACACAAGCCAGTACATGGACCATAAAGAAACTCATCGCCATTAAAGTTATAAATATGATTAGAGCCTCTGGTACCTATAAATAATTTACAAATTACAGCGTTATTCAAAAAGTTTAAATTGCACCATGCCAAAACCAAAACCTCTTTAAGAACATTAACGCTTACCCCAAAATCTGCTAAGAATCTTTTCATAAATGTTACCAAAGTATTAAGTCTGCCAAAAATTGCTAAGTTGATCCAGTAAATAAAACTTTCATAATAATCATTGTTAATTGGAGGTGAAAGAAACAATAAATCAATAACAAAGTATGTCAACAAATACCTAAAATTTTAATAAGATTTAACATTGACGGATTATTCACATATTATATAGGTATGAAATGTTTGGTTATATTAGATCTTGTATATGTCGTAGGCTGATAGTGAAATCCGTCATTTCATGAAACGCCTAGTCATATCATGAAGCGTGGCTAAAAGGTATATTTGCAACTGGTTTGTTTGTTGTTCCCCAGAGCATTTTTTTTTTCAATTTTTTCAACTAATATTATTTTATAAAAATAAAATTTAAATTAAATTTAAAAATAATTGAAAAAAATGCTCTGGGGAACAACGAACAAACCAGTTGCAAATATACCTTTTAGCGTGCAGCATGATATGACTAGGCTTTTCATGAAATGACGGATTTCACTATCAGCCTACGACATATACAAACTGTTAACATTTCTTACCGTTTTATAATTTTCCATTGATTTAGCTGTATTTCCTTGGTTGTCGGTTCTTTATAAGCTGCAAAAAAGCATGAAAATATCCAAAAAAGTTCAAGTGTTAGCACAGTCAAGTTCGGTAGGGTAAATAGATTGGCTCCCTAAAAATTGTCATAAAGGGTCTTAATAATATTTTGGCAATTTGATGATGAATTATTTCAAACATTAATTCAACAAGATAATAGTTCTCATTTATGCTTGATTAGTCAAATATTTTAGGTCAATAATGGAAGGCTTACATAAACCGGTTCATTTTCAAATCTCCAAATAAAACCAAAACTTGCATTCAGTGGGGATGTGATGATTTCCCACAGTCCAATAAAAACAAACAAAGCTTCTCTGTAAAATTCTAGGTCACTGTAAGGATGGATGATAAAAATAAATTTACTTTGAGCATGTCTTCTTCTTTCTGTATTTATCTGGGACTGATTTCGGTAGTTCCTTGAGGATTGAAAAATAAATATATATATTTCCTATACTTAAGACGAGTGATTTTATCGAAAAGTATTTTCACTCTTTAATTATTTTAAGCAATGCAGAAGATATTCTTAGCTATAAATATAAGCTGTCTGCTTATTTTGCACCTACGCATTAAAATCCGCACAAGCAACTTTCTTCGGTTGAGATAGGAAGCTATAATAATGGCTTCAACTTGGCCATTTGTAATTTTAAACTTTAAATTACAGTAGGTATAGCAAAATTTATTTAGATAGGTACTAATATATTTTTTTTATATATAAACGTATTAATAATAATTATTCATTTAATATAAATAGTAATAATTATATATTTAATAATTTTTAGTTAATTAAACCTACATTTGTAAATATCAATCCGACTCTATCCTTTCGCAAGCTTCTATTGTTTCGCGAGTAAAGACAGCAATTATTTTAACTGTTTGCGTATCCTTTTTTTGTATCTTTTTATTTTATTGTTGAATATAAGTACCTTTTACAAATTTTTGAATGTGGATTAGGCGCTAAGAGCTTTCTTAGTCTTCTGAACAACTTTACTCGAAATGGAGCATTTGGGGGCAATTTTGCTAGACCTCCGAAATCTTCGGGTAACTCGCAAATATGAGGCCTCTCAGGCATGATTGTTAGGTACAAAGTTTATGTCAAAATAATTGACAATCTTGTCTAACTAAGAACGTCATATATTTTTTTATAGCAAAAACTAGTCCACCTTATAAATACCTGTACCTACCACTCCTGGTTTTTTCAAACGTGCAGGGACCTTGCACAAATTTACTGTAAATTAATTTAAGGTGGGAGTATCAAAACATGCTTGCCAACCTATAACCTATTTCGCGTAGTTTTATTTATGTTTTCTAGCTTTTATACAAAATTTAAAGAAAATTAGTATCGACTTGATATTCTATAGGTAATAATTGACATATTTAATAAATATCAAGGAATTTCATAACATAGTTTAGGAGAATTGTATAGCGAAAAATACCGGATAAGACTTTTTAACATTATTATGTCATTGTCACTCATTGTTCTTTCACTATACAATTCTCTCAAAATTAGCAATGAAATAAATTGATATTTTTGCAATATATCAGATACCACCTAAATAATGTAGGTACCGACGATATTGATTTTCTTTAAATGTTAGTTATTAAAATAATAAACTCAAAAAATCAACGCGAAATAGGTTATAGGTTGGCAATAGATTGAATGACGTTGAGAATTCAACCTTAAGTTATAAATAATAGGGAACCTGACAAAAATTTTAAATGGGGAAAAAATTCTATAAGTATATATTGTCATAAAACATATGGCAGCAAAAAAAAAAACAACATATTTGTCCCAAAAGACCGCTAGCAAGATTTAAAAATGCCCCAAAATTCAAATTATCCCAAGCGGGTAAAAACGGGTCGTGACGTCAAGAAGTATAATTCGTGTATGACATCCACGAAATAGGTCATAGGTTGGCAATATATTGAACGACGTTGAAAATTCCACCTTAAAACAACAATACAATAATAATAACACACGGCATCAATCCAAATGCAAACTCGGTAGCTCGGCAACCGGTCAGGATGACGGATGACGGAAAAGTCATACTTCCTGACGTCATTGGGCTTGGCGCGCTTAAAAGGTCGTTTGAAATACTTTTGACACGCGCGAAACTTTAAAAGAATTTTTACCAATATTAGGTATTGAAAAAAAATTGGATAGTTCTCTATTGTGTCCTGACCAAAATTGCAGATAAGGCAGAAAAAATTAAAGCCATAAAATGGTAATGTCGAAAGTTGCAGTAAAATTTGCTATTGCTGCCTTGCGTTCTAATAGGATAAAAGAAAATCACACCTGACCAATGAAACTGCCAATTTCTAGTGTAGTTTTTGCTAATCCATTTAACTACAACCAGTTTTTTTTTTTCAATTATAAAAAAACAGCTGTTTCGCTTTCTCCTCGCACTAAAGAAGGTTATATAGGATTATCTGTTTTTATCGTTGAAATTGTTAGTTCGCCAACAAGAGACCAGCAGTCCTAAAAGTCGTAAAAGGAACACAACTAAAAGACAGACAAAAGTATTTTTATAAAAGCCTCGTCTATTGGAACATTAACCATTTATACATGTTCATAGAATTAGTAGTGTTTGTGTTTTGTAATTAGTAATATAAAATACCAACCAGCAGTACCAGTACACCATATAAACTAGTCCATGTTTCCCGTACTTACATTTTAGTTCAGTTTCCATCATTATGCTATACTCTTTCTCGGTTTTACAAAATATGGATGGTTTCATTCTTCATTGATTTGGAATATGGTATTTTTTTTATCCCATGTAACCCAGATAACATATGACGTCATTAAAAGAACTGTTCTGTGGACCGTGCTAAAATTCAAAATGGCTAAAAAATTGTTGATTGTTGAGTAATTGTTGAGGTTATGTAAACGAGCTTCCAAAAAAAAGTAAGAATATCAACAGTCAAGGTATACTTTTAAAAATTCCATGGATAACAATCCAGAAAAAGAAAGTTCTTTTTGCCGATTGTGTTTAACTGCATCGGTAGTATATTATTCTCTGCTGAAAAACAATGGCAAGGAAATGTTATTTTCTCTTACTGGAGTAGAAGTAAGTATGGGTAAATTTTTTGGAGATTTTAAGAATCTAACACCGTTGACACTAACAATTATTGTTCATATTTATTTTAATGAACGTGAGCCATTGTCATTTTTAGATTAGTAAAAACTATTCCGAATCAACAGAATCTTGTGTCAAATGTTGGCTTGACCTTAAATTGGCCTACCAGATACAGCAAGGCTTTGTCGAAGCAGAAAAGAAATTGCAAGTGATGGATGTACATGCTCTTAATACTAGAATTAAAGTTAGAAATAAAATTGAAGCAGCATGTTCATCTGATTCAATTGCTCGTATTGAAAGCATTGATGCTGCTTTAAAAAAAGAAGATGATGAAAAAAGTGACACTCTGGATGACTCTGAAAACCTTTCTGATGATGGTGAATATCCTGAACTCATCTACATCCAAACTGATGAGGATAACAGTGTTGAAGAAAAGCCTTGCATATGCTTTATTTGTGCTCTTAGATGTGAAGATGAAACACAACTTTACTCCCATATAAACACTCATTATAATGAATCGCAACCTTGTGATGAATGTGCTATACATCTACCAAATATTTCTGCCTATCGAGATCATATACAAAACAAGCACCCTAAGTTGTTCAAAAAAAACCATATATGTGGTATATGTTCTTTATCGTTCAAATATATACCATTATATGATCTCCATTTAGCAGCTGTCCATCCTGAGACAGCCAAAAGCAGTAAAAAAAGAAGAGATGTTAGTCAGTATAACCCTGGAATTAGTAAATACAAATGTGATGAGTGCAATAAAATATTCAGAACCAATACTTCACTTAAAACACATGTCAAAGGTACGTTTTTACATATTTTGATTTGCAAGAGTAGATAATATAATTTGTCCCTACATTCTCTTAGATGGAACCTTATAGGTATACTATATTATATAAGATTACTTTTAAATGTTTATGGTGGCAATTTTGGCATGCTGTTACAAACATTACACTAGTGCGGATAATTTTTACCTTGAAAAAAAAAAATTATCTACCAATTATTTTAATTTTTCTTAAGCAATTGATAATTATTTTAGGTCATATCAAGAAGGCATGTCCTATTTGCGGAGTCGAGATAACAGTGTAAGTAACATAGTTGTTACTTGGATAGTTCTGATTTATTTTAATACTACTTAACTGTTGAAATGATTAAAAAATAAAATGGCAAATGCATCACTAGCCTTAACCAAAAAATAAAATTTTAGATATAACTTAAGTAAGCATATAGCAAATCACCAGGCGTCACCAGCGGTATGTCATTTATGCGGCATAACCTCCAAGAACCCCGAAAGTTTAAGAGGCCACATGTATTATACACATTCACAAAAGAAACTGTCTTGCGAGGAATGTAGTAGAGAATTTAAAAAATTATATGCTTATAAGATGCATATCAAAAAGGAACATACAGGTAAGAATAACAGCTTTATTTAAAAAAAGAATCCTTTGGCTTCAGTTAGGAAAAAAGAAAGTTTATACCACCGAATTTTTTTTGTTGGAAAGAATAACATAAATGGTGAGTTAATACTTAATTATGTGGAAATAATGGTAAAAACTTTTTGAAGACATCTTAGACTGAAATATATTATTAAATATGGCACTGTATATTAATCCACTATTTCAGGAGAGAGGACCTTTACTTGTGATACCTGTGGCAAAAGATTCTTCACTCAATATGAATTGTCCTGTCATATAAAGACTACACATTTGAAAGAACGACCACATATTTGTAAGTTTTGTAACAAGGGATTTTCTAGCAGATTTTCTATGAGAACTCATGAAAGGTAAGATTATTATAGTGTAGTGTAACAGTTAGTAGTAGTAGTAGTAGTAGTAACATGTTTTATTTAGCAAAAAGCTACAATTAAATATTACTTTAATACATTTTTTTAACACATTTTTATAGATTTATTTTTAACTTTTAAAACGGGGGTCCTCAGCAAACATTTGTAACTTACACATCTTTAAAACTAAAGGCATATATATCGTTGATGTATAAAATAAATAATATTGGACCTAGTATACTTCCTTGAGGAACTCCTATAATAAGTATTATTTATTTTTTTATTTGAATATATTTTTTTGTTTTTTGTGACCTGTTACTTAAATAATTTTAATATTATATTATACTTTACTTACACTTAAATTGCGGGTAGATCGCTCAGTTTGAAACATAAAACTACATTGTACGCATAAAAAAAACGTAGATCACATATTTTACAGTGCAAACATTTTTAACTGTAGTGCATAGTAATTATTGTCGGTATAATTTTAGGCAACATACAAACGAAGTGCCCTATGTGTGTGAATTATGCGGCGAAGGATTTAGGCAAAACGTATCGTTACGAGCGCACAGGAAATCAAAGCATAATATAATTGAAAGCAAAACCGCCGAATGCCCGATTTGTAGGAAGATGTTCCGGGATGACTGGGCTTTAAAGAGTCACACAAGGTCTGTGCACGACTAACTTGTTCTAAGAAATTGTTTAAATTGTTATTTTCGACAAACCTTTTAATGGTAACCGCCGTATTTTGGTCGAGAAAATAATAAACTGTGTTATATCATAGAAATTTTTGACCAAGAACTGCTTTCGTAAGGCCTTTACGGAAAACGGTTAAGTGGTTAATCCGATCACAGTGATCACTAATCCTAGCCTTTAGAAAGTGATCTTAAATTAAGGCTGCCAACCGTCCCGCATTTTGCGAGACAGTCCCGTATTCTTTAGAATTGTCCCGCCTCTAAAATTTTACCTAAAATCGTCCCGCATTTGTTAAATCTGTCCCGCAAGTCCCAGCCTTATCTTAAATCAGTTGAGCACTATTCACCAAAATCTTCTGGTACATACAGGGTGCTACAAAGTCGTGGGCGTACAGGGGGACCTCGAAAACGGTAAGAAATGCGAAATTAGGGCAAAGCGTACATTAGAGCTTAATAATTTGGTAAAAGAAAAATTTTAAATAAATATTCCGACTACCGTCGGACATATCCGAGAAAAGAACAAAAAATTCGATTTTGGTTTCTAATTTTTTGCGCCTTAATTTTTGTTTTAGGAGGAAAACAAAAATATTTTTTCATAGTCAGTTTTTATGTTATTATATTCAAAATTCGACCTTTCGTTCGTTAGATACCGCCCTCAAATCAGTTTGTTTTTAAATACGGACCAGGAATTTTAAATATGGTTTTAGGGACTTTTAAGCTTTAGAAATTCAACAATTTAAAGTTTTTTTTTAATTTTAACGTTTTTTCATCAGGTAACCACATCAAAAGGATTTTAAATTATTATACAGTATGTCCCCGTAAGTTGGAACCATATGGAAAACTTTTTTGTTATTAATTTTACGAAAACAAGTTATTCTTCATAAAAAGTTCTGCATTGTCTAAAACCTAAAATGCAACTATCAGATATTAAATTATTTTAGTCGTATAAGAGGTTTGTCAAAAAATATGAATTTTGCCCAAGAGCAAAGTATCTTTATTTTTGACAATATCGAAAATTGTTATTAAAAAAAGTTGATCAGAACGAAAAACCACGTTTAAATATGTAATTTCACCCATTTACGATGAAAAAATTAGTTTTTCTTTTTTGAAACCTATGTGTAGGTACAATAACAATGCAAATTTAACTGTACAGTAGTTACATGCAATCTAGGATGTATATTTTCTTATTTGCAATATAAATGCATATGCATTCATAACGGACGTGTTTGAATTGCAACATTGTTAGATAAAATTAAGAAACGAAAAGGTTAAATGTTCATTCATAATTAATTAATTTTGCAGAAAAATGATTAAAAAACAACAAAACCTATTTTTTCATCGTAAATGGGTGTAATAACATATTGAACGTGGTTTTTAGTTTTGATCAACTTTTTTTAATAACAATTTTCGACATTGGCAAAAATAAAGGTACTTTGATCTTGGGCAAAATTCATATCTTTTGACAAACCTCGTATACAAAAGAATTTAATTCTGATAGTTGCATTTTAGGTTTTAGACCATGCAGGACTTTTTTATTAAGAATAACGTTTTTTCGTCAAATTAAAAATAAAACCGTTTTCCATAATATGGTTCCAACTTACGGAGACATACGTTGTTTCCTTATTACCTTTTTTACCTTCATTTAACCATCATACAGTGGTGTGCAAGGTTGTATAGGTTCAACTTTAATATAGTTTAAGTTCATTTTTACCTTGGTACAACATACCAAAAATCATTTTAAGGTGGGAGTATCAACATGCTTGCCAACCTATAACCTATTTCGCGTAGATTTATTCACGTTTTCTAGCTTTTATACAAAATTTAAATAAAATCAGTATCGACTTGATATTCTATATGTAATAATTGACATATTTAATAAATATCAAGGAATTTCATAACTTATTTTAGGAGAATTGTATAGCGAAAAATATCGGGTAAGATTTTTTTTAACATTATTATGTCATTGTCACTCATTGTTCTTTCACTATACAATTCTCCCAAAATAAGCAATGAAATAAATTGATATTTTCGTAATATATCAGATACTACCTAAATAATGTACCGACGATATTGATTTTCTTTAAATGTTAGTTATTAAAATAATAAATTCAAAAAATTAACGCGAAATAGGTTATAGGTTGGCAATAGATTGAATGACGTTGAGAATTCAACCTTAAGCAAGATTATAGGATAATCTAGCGTCTCTCATTATCCCCTCCCAACGTACTCGCTGATACCCTTTGCCCAAGGTCTGAACATTTTGTATGTACGTAGACTGCTATGTACCTAATGCCTCATGTATAGCTTCTAACTTGACTCTGCAGCGATATATTTTGGACGAACCGAATATAATTATCTTCTAGGTCAAAATACGGTGTTGCTTTTACTGTAATAGTTACATGATTTTGCTGTAATTCAGAAATTTAAAAATAACTGAAGGATAAAATTTTTGTTATATTATGACATGTACTAGGTGATGGAGCATCATTTAAATCGTCAAGAAAATGACATTGTTGTTACTGTTGTTGTTAGTTGTCATTATTTGCGATGTCCCTAATAAGTTAACTTAATTTGTAAACTATTTATTCTTCTTTTTACGGTTCTTTTTAAAGCAATACATTTTAAATGATAATTATTGTGCTTGAAAGGTTCAATCGCAGCAATGGCGATGTCCTGAAGGAATTTTTTGAAACAACGCATTTACTTTGTGCTGCGTGTATCATCCTCTGCTACATTGCGTGTTTGATTGGACCTTATATAATTAAAACCAATATTTTTTTCTGTAAATAAAAAAAAATATATTGGAAAATTTTATTGTCAATAAAAATTAAGTTATTATATTTATTCCAGTAAATTAAATGTTTTAAAGCAATATAACTTATTTATTTTTTTGTGTATGTGGTGTCGACACATAAATGATAGTTCGCTGTTATTGAAGACTTAAGACTCAAGTCTTCCATAGTCGCTGTTTCGGCTATGTTCCTAAATGACTGGTTTTCATGACTCCTATAACCCCCGCAATTCTTTGTTGTGCTATCTGTCCTCCGACTTATATAAGTTTATAAACAAATTATGATATTCGTTATGTGCTTTAAAACCAGACCAATTTACGATCGCCCAAATTGTACATGGGAAACACTCTTACTGCAGCTGAGGCTAAAAAGAACGTAGACACATCAATTCTCTGCGGTCTTCTTTAGCCTAATTGGGTATATTTTGTGGCCTAATTACTATTGATTGACAGCCGAGTTCCTTTTATGTTTTTTTCCTCCCCCTTGCCCCTCTATATTTCTCATGCTATTTGATTATACGTAGTTCTCGAGCAGCTCCTTTAACAACTTTAGATCAGCAAAGATATTTGCTTAGCTGTTTAAAAAAAGCAAATGGAAAGTACCTACACATTAGCCGAGTTCACCGTGGGAGAAAACTTGACAGCCTACTTCTAGACTATGGAGGACTACCCTCTAGTTCTCCATATTCTAGGCGCGATTGGATGATTACCACCATTTTTTAAAATGTCCGAATCGACCAACAACGTCACATTAACGCCAATAGGGACGCTGTCTTATACAGAGATGACGTTAATTTGTTCCGTACAAATCATAGATATATATTAATAAGAGGCCTATGGTACAAATACATGTAATAAAAAAAGCCATCCAGTTATGCAAAGATCAATTACAAATTACAGCACATGGTAATTATCTCTAACTCCAAAAGCGAAATCCAGAAAATCTCAAGAATAGGAGTACTACCAAAAAATGACTCTACCACCCTGTCAATTTAAACAAGGATTTCTCAGAGAAGCTAAAACTAAGGTACAGTTCATTACTCCGAGGTGCTACCAGAAATTAAGAAGTCGTTATGGAAAAACTTGTGTAATTCATACAAAAGAATTAGTGCTGTCAATGGAGCTGCTATTCTCAAACTTTCATGAAGATTAAAGAAGAAAATATTGGCTGGAAGCTGAAAAGCTAAAGGCCATTGCAATTCTCGAACAGAACAGAACAGAACTTCTTTGTGGTGTAGAGAATGCAAAAATTATTTTTTGGTTATGAAGCGATGTCAGTTTTGGGGTTTTTGCTTTGGCATATTTGGATTTTTTTATTTTTGTGCTTTTGAATCTACAGGAAAAGTAATTTCTGCATAGCGAAACTGAAAAACAATCAGAATACCTACCATGGAAGAAGGTCAGTTTTGCCGATTGTGTTTAACTTCTTCAGTGGTGTATTATTCATTGTTTAAAAATAATGGCAAGGAAATGGTTTTCTCTCTTACTGGCGTAGAGGTAAGCAAGGGACGTTTTTATTGTGACAAAGCAAAGCATACATACTTTCAGTTACGTCGAGAAACAATGCTGTTCTTTTTTCAAACCTCAAATAGGAATATGCACAGATACAGCATAAAAAATTACCAAAATTTTTTTCACCTTTTAGCTTAGTGAAAAAGATCTTTCTACAGAATCTTGTGCAAAATGTTGGCTTGACCTAAAATTAGCTTATTTTATACAACAATGTTTTGTCCAAGCAAATACGAAACTAAAGAATACTCTTATTGAACCAGAAATTAAAGAATGCAAACTCGAAGTTGATGATGAAGAGCCATTACAAATTGAAAGTGATGAGGATGATGACAATGATTTAACAGAAGATCAAGGTACTAAAAAAGAAGACAATGATTATTTTGAAAACAATGATAATATTGAGTATTTCACAGAGGATATGACAGAAGACAATGATAATATAATGAATCATGGTAATGTAGAGGACAATGATGATAATGAATCTTGTGAAGATGGCGAAATTATTTACATTCAAGCAGAGCCACATGTTGAAAAACCAAGCATGTGCTCCATATGTGGAATAGAATGCCAAGATGAAATGAATTTGTACAATCACATCAGCACCCACTATAATGGCCCCCAGATGTGTGATGAATGCTTAGTGGGTTTTCCAAATATTCCCGCTTATCGAGACCACTTTCAGACTGTCCATTCTAAGCTGTACATGCAAACCCATATTTGTGGA
Source organism: Polydrusus pterygomalis (assembly GCA_963969555.1). Classification (NCBI taxonomy): domain Eukaryota; kingdom Metazoa; phylum Arthropoda; class Insecta; order Coleoptera; family Curculionidae; genus Polydrusus; species Polydrusus pterygomalis. The sequence goes on from OZ018379.1 coordinate 12,883,033, forward strand.
ATATGTCAATTATCATTTAGATATAAGTCATTGTATGATTTACATTTAGTCTCACTCCATTCAAAAACAGCTATAAGTCGTAAAAGAAAAAGACCTATCGTTGCAACCACTCTTGAAGCTGGAAGTTCTCACGAGTGTGACAAATGCAGCAAAGTTTTTACAAGTAAAAAGTTGTATGATGTACACCTGTATAGTAAGTTTTCAATAATAGTAGTAATTTCAACTCTTAGCTCTTTAATTAAACTGAAATAACAGAAACTAATTATTTATTAACATTAAGTATTTGTAATTTTCAACTAGAAGTAAATATGGACAAATAGGCTAACAAATACATAATTTTACATAAGAAAAGCCTGTACAGAATGGTAATTTTATTATAACCTTGCTTTAATTTTGTTCTATCATTGATTTTTAGATCATACAAAAAAGGAATGCCCTATTTGTGGAGCAATAATAACCACGTAAGTTTTACCACTTATAAATCAAAGAAAGGTAAATTTATACCTACTATTCATGTATCTGTACCAAAATAGGTCCAAAGCAGTGGTTATCTTCTTAAGGTACTTAATTAAAATAGATTGAAAAGATTAATTAAATAAATATATTAACACTTTAATTTTTTGTATTTAAAGAAATGGTCCATGCTTAAAGTGGATTTGAAAGTATGGGAAAGAAAGGAAAAACTAAAACTCTTCCTCCACAAAATTTAATAGAACGAAAAATACTTTATGGGTCTCTACATGTTTCGAACGTAGAAACGTTCATCATCAGGAGACAGAAAATTTATTTAATGCTAATGGTTTTAGCAGAAGAGAAAATGGTGTAGAACCTTAATGGAGCTTTTATGGAATTAAAAAATTAATGTGTAGAAGTGACATAATATGAAGAAAATTGTGAAAAGTTAAAACATACTGAGTATGTGAAAAAGTCAGTAAAAGGGGTCTAAACTAACCAAATGAACTGGGGAAGAAGAAAAAACCCTTCTAAAAAGAAGGTGTCGAGGGTTATTTAAAATTGTAATAAAATATTTTTTTTTAATTATAAAATTAGTCATGATATTATAATAATACTTATACAGACACACTTAAAAAATTTTTATCAAAATTTTAAATAACCCTCGACACCTTCTTTTTAGAAGGGTTTTTCTTCTTCCCCAGTTTATTTGGTTGGTTCAGACCCCTTTTACTGACTTTTTCACATACTCGGTATGTTTTAACTTTTCACAATTTTCTTCATATTATGTCACTTCTACACATCAATTTTTTAATTCCATAAAAGCTCCATTAAGGTTCTACACCATTTTCTCTGCTAAAACCATCAGCATTAAATAAATTTTCTGTCTCCTGATGATGAACGTTTCTGCGTTCGAAACATGTAGAGATCCATAAAGTATTTTTTATTCTATTAAATTTTACTTTACTTTAATATTTATTTTAGCCCAAATATGAGTAAACACATATTAACTCATCAAATGGAACCTGCTGTATGTGACATTTGTGGAATTACATGTAAGCACAATGAAAGCTTGAGATGGCACAAATATCATTCCCACACAAATCGAAAAAAACGGGTTTGCGAAATATGTGGACAAGAATTTAAAAAGATATATGATTTAAAAGTTCACTTAAAAAAACATTCCGGTAAGAAGACTGTGGACTGAACCTCTTAGCACTTTGCCTTACACATGCTTATGTTTTTAGGTGAAAGGAACTTTTCTTGTGATACCTGTGGTAAAGGTTTCTTTACACAATATAGACTTAATATCCACATTCGGTCAACGCACTTAAAAGAACGTTCACATATTTGCAAGTATTGTGGTCAAGCATTTTCCAAAAAAGATTCCATGCTAACCCATGAGAGGTAAGACATTTATGATGTAAAGGGTGAATCACGTTACATTTACACATGGTATGCCAAATAGTTAAACAAATTTGGAATACTTCTACGCATTACGTCACACTGAACCGACGAATTTTAACCAATCCTAGCGATTCATTACCCGGTTCGTGTATTTAATAATTTGTTACCAGTGTTGTCAGTAATTTTTAATTTATATTTTGGAGCGGAATATGCAAAAATCCTAATCGTTTTTTGATGGATTTTGACGTCAAATTGTAGAAGAGAGATTAAGAATATATTATGCTCAATGGCATTAGGTACCGTGTGAGATGTATCGTGGGGAAATGTAAAAGACTCGCTTGTCATACTAAACAAAAATCCTAAAAATAATTTTAGAATTCACACCAATGAGCTGCCTTATGTTTGTGAAGTATGCGGCGTTGGATTTCGACAAAACGTCACTCTGCGATCCCACAGGAAATCGAAACACAATATAATTGAAAGCAAAACCACAGAGTGTCCGGAATGCAATAAAATGTTTAAGGATGGTTGGGCGTTACTTACTCATACACGGTCTGTACATGCATAATATTTGAATTTAAATATAGATTTGTAATGTTATCACAGATATATGTGAAGTTATTTAAGAGTGAAGGTGGTTTAAGTCGATTCTTTTTGTGCTTTTATTCCTATATATTTTATTATTTTGTTTTTATTTATTTATTAAACGGGCAGTGCCCAATTACATCTCCTAACATTTAGAAAAAAACTGTATTTGCAAAATCGCTTGGTTCTTTAATATGAAATTAAGTTTTTAAAATGATTGGATCATAGACATTTGTTAATAGTGGAAAGGAAACTGTTAATATATATTTCCAAAATAAACTAGGCTATTATTAAAACATAACTTTTTTTTATTGAAATATAAAGCGTTTTTCTATAATAGAATAGAAGACAAAAAAAAATTTCGCGCGAACTTATTCTTATCTGTTATAGATACTTTGTAAAATAGTCTAATTTACAATAACGTTTTTTATGCAATAAATTCTTTATCGACGCATTGTTTTACTGAAAATGCTAAGGCTGCCAACCGTCCCGCGTTTTGCGGGACAGTCCCGTATTCTTTAGAATTGACCCGCATCTAAAATCTTACCTTAAATCGTCCCGCATTTGTTAAATCTGTCCCGTAAGTCCCGGAATGAGCATATTATTTTGCAAAGCATCATATGCAGCAGTTATCGTCATTAAAAATATCGATGGATCTCGCCCAACCCAAATTTCATGGAGTTGAAAAATATGATTTTAAAAATAAATAGAATATTAAAATTTCTTTCATACCTTGTTTACATTTTTTTGTATTTAAATTAATTTTCTTTAAATAAATTTTACTTTTGTTGTTCTATTCAATTAAATTAAAGAATAATTTGATGGCCCAAGGGGTGGACAACCCTAACCCTATACAAGTTTACATGTAATGGTGAAAAAGCGATGATTGCCCTGCTGTCCCGCATTTATCATTTTAAAAGTTGGCAGCCTTAAAAAATGCCAATCTTTCTTGTCTGCCTTTATTAAACTGGTAGAAACCACACGTCTTCTAGTGGATATATGCATCTTCACCCTGAAAAATATTATTGGTAAATTATTTCTAGAAATTGGTAAATGTTTTTATTATTTCATAACAACAATTTTTATGGCTTTGGAAAACCATTTCGTATAGAAAAAAATCGAAAAATTCAGATTTCAAGCAAACTTTATTTGGATCAAATGTATACAGGGTGTTCCTAAATATCATGTAAATACGAAAAGGGGTAATTCTTTGGCTTATTTAAGGACTAAAAATTCATATAAACATAGGTCCGCAAACGCTTCGTTGCCGATCTACAAGGCGTTGAAATTTCAAGAATTTTTTAGTTTTTTTCTTTATCTTGTAGTTTTTGAAATATTTAGCTCTAATTTAAAATATACCTAGGTTACGCTGTGGGACTTACATCATTGGGCTTACCAAATGATTTTAAGAATGTACAGGGAGATATTTTTCAGGGGTTATGCCCCCTTTTCTCCCCATGAACTTTTTTTCGGTGCGCCTATATTTATAAATTTATAAACATAGGCGGCTTAAATAAGCCAAAGAATTACCCCTTTTCGTATACAAAGACAGCAAAAAAATACAAAATTCTTAAGCCGTTGCAAAGCGGGGTCCGGAGAGTTCGTGAAAGGAAACATTCAGATTTAATTTAACAATAAATTCCCATCAAAAAGGTAAAAAAACTTTTCCACAAAACGTAACTAGAAAAGTAAGCAAGGGAGATGCGCTTACTTATATTAACAATAAAACGATTCTTTTTTAAATTTATAAAGTGTATCCATCCCGGCTCGGAAAGCTTTTATCCCTTTTCAGCGGTCGGATTTCGGCTTCTCTAAACTTCCTAGAGGGCCATAGAATGAAAATGTTCACGAAACTGAACGGAGTTACCCCAATTTTCTTCTGTGATTGACATGAACCCGCCCCTGTTTTACATTTGTTTTTCTTTTTTTGAGGTTATTTTAGAAAGTTGTTTTCGATAAAAAAAGAATACAGGGAATTCCAACAACTTCTAATTGCACGTGACACCAAAATGCCTACTTTCTAACTATAGGCTTTAAAACAAATCTAGAAATATGTATTTTTGCCGAAACATTTTTTTATTTACGGTCTTTTTTATCTGTGCTACCTGCACATACAGTGATAGTAACATCAACCTTACACCAAATATTCGAGAGAAAGGTAGTTCTAGTAACAATAATTCTACAGTGCAAGATACAATAAACCATACGATTTTGTCTATTAACAACACTCAAAAACCTTTGCCAAAGCCGATCTTATCCTCACAGCAAAATGTGCCCCCTAACTCAATTATAGTTGCTTCTGAAGGAGGTGGTATATCGCCTACCTTACGAACTCATAATGGAAGAGAAGGTGTAATTGATCATCCACTAACAGACAATGTTGAAAGCAAAAATAATCAAACCAGCGTTTCACGTTCAAGTAAGTATAAAATATTTAGCGTAGATATGGAAATAAATGTTTACCATGGTGATGGGATTTTTGGATATTGTATACACTCACATCTAAGGGTTTTACAATACAAGCTTCTTTTAATGTTCAACAGTTCTATTATTACAAAATTTAGGTACTTAGATATGGATATATCACATTGATCAATTACATGCTTTATTTGTTGGTAACAATATTAGATTTATTTTTATTAAAAACAAACAACTTCATTAATTTTTCATTTTACTGTAAAAATTCTTAAATAAATAGAAAAAATATGATTACCTAGGTATATTGTTTATTTTAGCACAACCCCAAGATAACAAACCTATTCACGAATCTAATAAAGTCAATTTAGACATAGCTCCACAACAAGACAATGAGAAACCCAGTGTGCCAAAAAAGGGGGTGGATTTTAACTTAGATGGAAATTTGAATTCCAGCTCTGACAAAATAACAAAAGACATTAAGTTAAATGTAAGTAATCCCACAAACAGTAGCAACATGTTTAATAAAACAATGGCAAATGTTATTTTTAATAGGACCTCCACAAATACCGAGGTTGTTCATAAAAAGCCCCTTTTTACAGAGTCTGACAGTGATTATGTAAATATGTCAAAATCCAATAAAGATAATTCAAAAGAAACGGTTATATCTGTAGATCAAATAGATCCCTTGTTGGTTGACAAAAAAAGCAATCGGTCTGATTATATTGTACCAATAGTCGCAGTTATTTTGTCTGTACCCCTTGTGGCAATAATTGCTTCTCTTGTTTATAAGCGAGGTACTGATTGGTGGCAACATAGAAACTATAAAAGAATGGATTTCTTGATTGAAGGCATGTATCAAAATTGATTAGGTATAAAATCATGTTATTGTTTTAACAAAAAAATAATTAAAATGATACTGTTCTACAGCCAAATTCTTCCTAAACTAGGTAAATCTGTTGGTTCAACGAATCTAAAAAGACTTTAAACAAATATCTAGTGAACCTTATAAATGGGATTACATGAAAAGAACACAACAGCCTAAATCATACAGATTTTTATAGTACCGAGTATAGTACTTTACCAATATTTGGCTAAAGCAGCCCACACACTGATAATATTTTGATCAATAAAGGATAGTACTGATTAGTATATTGCCATGTGTGGTGGTGTATTAAACTATACCATGCGACCAAAACTGATGGCAGTGGTTAACATACAGGGTTCCCCATTTAAAACGAAACAGGGTAAATATCTGGTTCCACGTTAATTTAAAAAAAAAAAACGCTCGGACCCGTCGATTTTTATTTCGAGGGGGACATCTTTTGCGTATATTGTCAATCTTGTTACTTCAAGCCCCTAGGAGGGGGGGGGTAAGATCTAAATCTTAAATGGATACCCCTATTTTATATAATTTTTTTGGATTCTGCATAAAATTCTGAACATTTTTTAATAAAAGCATTATTAGTCTATACTAAACAGTTTCCGAGATATTGACTCTTGAAAAATGGATTTTTGAACTTTGACTTCTAACTGTACGTCTTAGAGTAAAACGGCTTACATGTCCCTATCTTCGATTTTTATTATCTTTCCAATAGTGTCAACTTCCGGGTAAACCGGAAGTACTATATTTCTTACAACCGGTTTAACCGGAAGTTGACACTATTGGAAAGATAATAAAAATCGAAGATAGGGACATGTAAGCCGTTTTACTCTAAGACGTACAGTTAGAAAGCTAGACGCTGTCAACGTTTATAAATCTCATTTTTTAAGAGTCAATATCTCGGAAACTGTTTAGTATAGACTAATAATGCTTTTATTAAAAAATGTTCAGAATTTTATGCAGAATCCAAAAAAATTATATAAAATAGGGGTATCCATTTAAGATTTAGATCTTACCCCCCGTCCCTCCTAAGGGCTTGAAGTAACAAGATTGACAATATACGCAAAATAAGTCCCCCTCGAAATAAAAATCGACGGGTCCGAGCGTTTTTTTTTTTAAATTAACGTAGAACCAGATATTTAGCCTGTTTCGTTTTAAATGGGGAACCCTGTATAGCGTAGTTCACAAAACGCATATGCGTCACTGCCATTAGTTTTGGTTCTGTGGTATAGATAGGAAAATCAATGTTCTATATTGACAAACTTCAATAACATGGAGTTTGACAATAATATTGTGCTTAATATACTATACTGATTAATATACTTATTGATCCTGTGGGGGTCGCTTATAAATCATGCAAGGCACACAATTTGAATTGTAGAACAGTGTTTATAATGAACAAATGAAGTATTGTAGCATTTAACCTAGATGCCTGCTTGGTATAATTTAGGAACTGTTAATAATAATATTATTTTTTGTCTTTATCCATAAATTTAAGACATCATGAGAAACTTTAAAAAGTCTTATAAATTAATTGTGGCCAAGTTGCAATATTAGTTGCAACTTATTGAAAGGAGTGCAAAAAACGAATTCCCTTAAAAATATATTTAAGTTCAACTTTTATTATGGTTAAATGGAACATTACTTTTGCACCTACTTTACAACTTCGCTACAATTTTACTGACTTCATTGGCTGTAATTTGGGCCACTCATCCTTTCTTTTAATTGATTTGTCAATAATGTCTTTAAATCCACAGCTGATGCTCCATTTTATATAAACGATTTGACTAAAAAGCATTTATTTTTGTTAATATGACTAATAAATATGTGTATTGCAAAAATTCCACTGACCTGACAAGGAATAAAATTGCTATAATAAATGGATGAATCATTTAATAAATGATCCCCTGACATGTATATTATTAATATGCATAGTTTCTATGTTGTCAGTTAGTAAGGCAAATCGTTATCCTATTAAGATAAGTAAATTATTTATACCAATTTTTTTTTTGGTAATGCCCTAGAGATATTTTCTATACAGTGCTACTAATACACTGCGCGACATATTTAACGCATAACGAAAAAATTGCCTCAATTTTGATGTTATATATTTTCCAAATTTGTGGTTCGTTTTTAATGATTTTTTTTTCAAATCGTAGGTTTTTTCCTTAAGCATATCACTGCCTTTGTTGTTTTACTTGAAAAAGTAACTTTGGTATTATACCGGGTGTTATAAAACTGTTATGTTTTTTTTTTTACGGAAATTCAAAACACCCTGTGGGATTTACTAGCCATTGCAAGTTATCGCAATTCCAGCCAAATTAAAGTCCCATGTTTCCTTTACATTTTCTTTTTTGATTCATTGGTTTATCTCTGTTTTTTTTATGAAATATTCAATTTTTAGTTTAATGTGATTTTCATAAAAAAATGTTTAGTTAAAAAATACAAAATAAACGAAATGCTTTGATAAATGCAACAGCAAGAAAAAACAAATTATAAAGTAAATAAAGAATCAATATCTGGTATTAATTTACTGAATCCACAAAACAGGGCAAAAAAAAATACAGGGAAAAAAATTGTAATTTCTAAATGTATTTAAAAAAATTAAATATGACTAATTAATTAGTAGCGAGTATTGCCTCTTCTTGCTCTAATGAATGCTTCGCATCTTCTTGGCATACTTAAAATCAGATTTCTGATTTCATCTTGATTAATCTGATTCCATATTTCCATAAGCCTCAATGACAGATCATTTAAGTTTCTAGGAGGAGGAAGCAAGGCTCTAAGATTCGTCGGCAATACTCGTTACTAATGATTCGCATTTAATTTTTTTGAATACCTTTAGAAATTGCAATTTTCTTTCCTGTCTTTTTTTGCCCTGTTTTATGGGTTCAGTAAATCAATACCAGATATTGATTCTTTATTTACTTTATAATTTGTTTTTTCTTGCTGTTGCATTAATCAAAGCATTTCGTTTATTTTGTATTTTTTAACTAAACATTTTTTTATGAAAATTACGTTGAACTAAAAATTGAATATTTCATAAAAAAACAGAGATAAACCAATAAATCAAAAAAGAAAATGTAAAGGAAACATGGGACTTTAATTTGGCTGGAATTGCGATAACTTGTAATGGCTAGTAAATCCCACAGGGTGTTTTGAATTTCCGTAAAAAAAAACATAACAGTTTTATAACACCCGGTATAATACCAAAGTTACTTTTTTAGGCAAAACAACAAAGAAAGTGATATGCTTAAGGAAAAAACCTACAATTAAAAAAAAATCATTAAAAACGAACCACAAATTTGGAAAATATATAACATCAAAATTGAGGCAATTTTTTCGTCATGCGTTAAATATGTCGCGCAGTGTATTTTATAAACTAGAATAGGTGAATTCATATTATGGCTTATAGATTAATAAAAACTTAAGCTTGCTATTACCTTAATATGTATAGAAAACAGAGGGAGACAGTAAAATAACTGTACAGGACCACTCTACAGAACACTTTTAAATATACAGGCTACCCAATAATAAAATTACGATATTTGCATATTTCTAAATAAAATATATGTAGGTTAAATGGTAATTTGTAAAATCTACAATTATGCAAAACAAAACTATCTAAACGAGTTGTTGTGATTTTCTATATATCTAAAACGTATACCATTTTAGCACTGCCAAATACGACATGTTAACGGTTTACGCAGTTTTTAATTTTCTGTAACTCTCTGTATGTATTTTTTAAATTTTGAATGTGCAAAGTGCCTTAATACAATAATACTGATGTGATACGTTATATTAAGAAAGCTCTACGTAAATGTATTTTTATAAATCAACAATATGTTATATACCTATAATTTTAATATCACCATATTAAATAAAATCACTTGCTTGAAAACGAACATTGTTTTAATAATTAGCCTGAACTTTACTACTGATCAGAATTAAAATACTTTCGTCACTGGCGGAATTCAATTTAAATATAAAAGTGCGGTTTCTTTAGGTAACAAAAAGTCTGTCTGATTAATGATTATCCACCACCCTAGGAAATAAAAAAACAAATTGCAATAATATTTTTTAATATTTAATTCAATTAATATTCATAACATAAAGTTTAATAATCATATCACACTAGAAGGAAACATAAATATAGGATGTTTCTGGATAAGTTAAACCTATCCATAATTTACAAAAACACGTGATATTGCACATAAGGTGGGAGTATCAACATGCTTGCCAACCTATAACCTATTTCGCCTAGATTTATTTATGTTTTCTAGCTTTTATACAAAATTTAAAGAAAATCAGTATCGACTTGATATTCTATAGGTAATAATTGACATATTTAATAAATATCAAGGAATTTCATAACTTATTTTACGAGAATTGTGTAGCGAAAAATATCGGGTAAGATTTTTTTTAACATTATTATGTCATTGTTCTTTCACTATACAATTCTCCCAAAATTAGCAATGAAATAAATTGATATTTTTGTAATATATCAGATACTACCTAAATAATGTACCGACGATATTGATTTTCTTTAAATGTTAGTTATTAAAATAATAAACTCAAAAAATCAACCCGAAATAGGTTATAGGTTGGCAATAGATTGAATGACGTTGAGAATTCAACCATAAGTATTAAGGTGGGAGTATCAACATGCTTGCCAACCCATAACCTATTTCGCGTATATTTATTTATGTTTTCTAGCTTTTATACAAAATTTAAAGAAAATCAGTATCGACTTGACATTCTATAGGTAATAATTGACATATTTAATAAATATCAAGGAATTTCGTAACTTATTTTAGGAGAATTGTATAGCGAAAAATATCGGGTAAGATTTTTTTTAACATTATTATGTCATTGTCACTCATTGTTCTTTCACTATACAATTCTCCCAAAATAAGCAATGAAATAAATTGATATTTTTGTAATATATCAGATACTACCTAAATAATGTACCGACGATATTGATTTTCTTTAAATGTTAGTTATTAAAATAATAAACTCAAAAAATCAACGCGAAATAGGTTATAGGTTGGCAATAGATTGAATGACGTTGAGAATTCAACCTTAAGATGTATGCATAAAAAGGGTTTAAAATTTTGCATTATTATAGTAACAACGTCAAAAATAAAATACTTACTAAGCAAATTAAGTCCATAAACCATGTCTTAATTTGTCTGAAAAAAAACTATTGAGAAGACGTCCCTTTGTATATTCCTGATACAAGTAATAACCAGTAATACACATATAATATTCAATTCAGGATGAAATTGCAATATGGATAGATGTAATTTACCCTGACACATCCAATTCTGTATATCTACGCTTGTATAAAATATAAACAATATAACAAATAAAAAAATTACGTAAAATGTGTTCAAAAGGCAGATTACAAGTACAACGTCGGGTCGATCTGCACTTCAAACACAAAATAAAAATGAAAATAGTAACAAGTAATAATATACTTAACAAGATACGTCACAGTGAGCCACCAATCAAGTGGTTGCGCGGATATGAGGCAAATATCGTTAACAACAAATTTTATAAACAAAGGGGTTTATCTTTCCAGTAAAATAGAAGAGATGTCGTCCTGTTTTTCTACTTATGATAATATTTGGTCGTTCTCTGCGGAAAAGCAATACATTACACCGTTGTTATTAAAAATATATACAGTGCCTCCAAGAAAGTTTGCAACATATGGGAAAGTTTTTATCACAGATTTCTCAGAAAATTTTAATTTTTATAAAAGTTGGTGCATGCCTTAAAACTATAAATGCATATTTCATATTTCACCGGTGGTTAATAGTAAGGGAGTAAATGCCATTTTTTCGAAATGGCCTTAAGAGTGAAGTACCTTAATTATTAGAAATACAGCAAAATGTTATATGGAAATGTTCTTGCAAATTAGTAAGTTAGTCCAAATACGAAATTTGAGTTAGGTCTCACAATTTTTAATTTTTTTTGGTTAATCTCTATTTTCCCCTAAACGGTACACCTCTGGTCGATTTTTTGTTTACGCAATTTTAATATATTTATTAAATAACTTAAACGTGGGTTTATAATAAAAATGGAAACTTTTTAAAACGTTTCAATGTTACGAGTTGGTTCAGATATTAGGGTGTTGCACGCCTACTTAAACACATTTTAGCCAACTTATGTTCTAAACAAATTTATGATAGAATCAAACTCTATTCATATTACTGGAAATAATTAATAATTTATTTGTCATTTTCACCCAGTACTCTGATGTCCAAAAACCTATTTTAAAGAAATGCATATAAAAAAAATAAAAATTGACACACCTAAGTAACTCAAATTTCGTATTTGGAATAAGTTTTTAAATTGCAAAAACATTTCCATATAAAATTTTGCTGTATTTCTAATAGTTAAGGTACTTTACTCTTAAGGCAATTTCGAAAAAATGGCATTTGCTCCCCTACTATTAGCCGCAGGTGAAATATGAAATATGCATTTATAGTTTTAAGGAATGCACCAACTTTTATAAATAATAAAATTTTATGAGAAATCGGTGATAAAAACTTTCCCATATGTTGCATACCTTTTTGGACACACTGACATTAAAAAAAATAATTTTCTACACTTGACAGGCTACAGATGTTTATCGTACAACTTGAAAAAAACCCGTTTGCACAGCCCTACCTTAAATTTGTATTGTTTGGGTTTAATTAACAAGGAAATTAGCTATTGCCTTTAACCTCATTCGCTCTAGATATAAATAACAGAGGCTTTATCAAGAGTATTGCAAATTTGACTCACTATGCAGTACCTTTACAATAGGTACTTATATAAATACAATTATCCAGGTCGTCATAAAACCCTGTTTATTATTTTTACAAATATACAACCGTTTTCTTTCTTTTATTCAACCAGTCTTTTCTTTCTATCACACTCGTTCTACTCTCCATTCCTTAGATATAAAATGTCAAACCCTTAAAGTTACCGGTACGCATACTATCCGTTGCGTCGGTGAATTCAGGAATTGACCTAAACTAGCCATACTTATCTGTAAATAAATTTAAAGTATTGTCCGCCTTACGAGTTGATAGTCACAGATCGTAATACTGGAACCTCAATGTTGCTACAGATAAGTATATCTAACTTGTTTTATTGTATTTTAAATACGAGAGCATTAATAAAAAAAACTGTTCTACGTGAACAGATTTGTAATTTATGTATACAGTAGAAATAGATTTTGGGGTACCATAATCACTTAAAAAAAATATTTTTTTAGGTTTTTTTTTTAATTAAAAAAATCATTAGCTGTAGAAAATTGCGTTATCTATAAAAAAAAACAAGCTTAGGAATCTTTGTAATGTACACCGCCTGTTGAATAGTATAGTCATGTCAAATGTTCATACATTTCAAAAATTGCGAGAAGAAAAGTGTATAAGTGATTACTCTACCCTGTCCCTTAAATACGTAAATGTTTAAAAAATATTGGAGAATTATCGTGTAAAAAATGTATTAATGTTGTGTAACTTTACACTGTTAATACCTTAAAACGGTCAGTAATTTACATTTGTTTTACACGTAATACAATGGTATGTCTTAGTACTGACTAGGCATTCGTTATTTAATCAAATACATAGACTACAAAGCAGAACTATAGCAAGGGAGGGGGGTTGTTGGGACCCTCTTCCCGCGCTTGCCACCGTAATAAATATGTCAATATATTTTTTTTATGAACCTATAAAAAGTGTTTTTTTTTTTTATGAAAAGAACTAAAAAAATATGATTACCATGATATTGAAATGGAAAATATACAGGGTGTCACATAACTTAGGGGGCACACAGCAACGCAAGATAAGAATAAATAAAGATAATAGATTCGAAAATAGATCTTTTATGCTTAAGATAATTTTCAATAAATCGTGTTTCGTTAAGGTGTTTATTTAAACGTTTCGTGACATCTAGTGTTAAACGCAAATATCTCGACAGCTAATTTAAATATCAATGCGAATAAAGTACACCTTTTTTATGTATAAAATACCCTTCTTTCATAATTTAAGGTGAAGCAATCAGAAATGTGAGAGACAGAAAAAAATATATGAGAATTTATCAAATTCATATATTGTGTAGCTATTGCGTCCTCTAGGAGGTATCTTAAAACTAATTATTAAAGTTTTTCTTGCCCGCAAAATATATCGTCAAATTTGATTCACATGCGCTTAGCCATTTTCAAATCACCGCAAATTTTTTGGATCTCTTTAATCGTGGATATTTTATTTATTATATTTTATTTTAAAAAATTAAGCATAAATAATGATCTATTTTTAAGTCTTTATCCCCCGTTGTTGTATTGGTCCTTAATTATGGGACATCCTGTAACAACTACCTGGGGTGGAGGTAGTTTCTACCTCCCCCGAACACGCCTAAAAGGTAAAAAATCATGAAAAAGGAGTTTTTACATTGTCAGGGCCCTGCTACACAGACTTCTGAAGTTCAAAACCCATATAAAAATTACATCAGAAATCTAATAATTTTACCATAGGTAAATAATGGTAAAAGAAGGTTTATTGGATAGCTAGAAACTTTCAAAATTTATAAAAATCTTGGATTTTGGTTTTCTTTTACTCTCTTTATAATCTATGTATTTTCATCGCTGTCTGTCGTACTTTTTGTTAAGGCGCTTTTACACGACCAATGCGCTCGTTTTAAGCAGCACCCTGTCAATTTGCTGTAATATAAAACCTTATGAAAAAATCAAAAATAATAATTTACCAGTTTTGAAAAAATAAAATAGTGTACCCAATTTTTTTGGCACACTCTGCGTAGAAGGTTTTTGAATTTCATTCTCGCGGCATGAGAGAAACTATTCACAACGCGTTGAACTCATAGACATATATACCTATGGTTGAACTTGACCTGTCTTTAACACCAACCACAAACGCGGCATGTCTAAGATATGTAGATCAAATTCAGTTTCGTTTTCAAAAATTGGTTGTCAATTTCTAACACTGTTCCAGCGTACTTTAGCTAGGTTTAGTCACTTGACGGAAAAATGTTCCATGTAAAAGCACCTTTGTATAAAATAACTTTCTTATTGAAAAAGTATTTCAAAGTTAGTGGTCCATACACCAAATATGAATACTATTAATAACAATATGTTTACAGAAAAAAAAAATTTGATTTACGGTAAAAGTACACATGCAGAACCCTAGCAATCGGGCTCGAGTCAAGGCAAGAGTATTGAAATATTGCCACGGCGATTCTTATTGGAGGAGACGTGCAACATTTTAAAATTCTTGCGCATGCAATCTGCTTGGAAAGATCCTGTACTAGTCACACTCGAAATCGTTAACAGTAATAATATAAATTTTTCGTGATAAATTTCATATAGGGAGTAAAAGTTAAAATATTTTTATTTAAAGTGAAGGCACAAAACAACAAACATGTAGACGTTGAAATATGTGTTTTAGCAACGGTAGCACACATCTACACTGTGCTTGAGGATTTTTTTTAAATTAAAAAGGTCAAATAATTATTATTTGATACCCATTACTTTAACTATAAGATGACAAGAATTGTCTCCTTTTCGATTAAAAACGGACATTTCACCTTTTTTCCCCATATATTT
The DNA here is from genome assembly GCA_963969555.1 of Polydrusus pterygomalis. NCBI lineage: Eukaryota > Metazoa > Arthropoda > Insecta > Coleoptera > Curculionidae > Polydrusus > Polydrusus pterygomalis. The sequence continues at coordinate 12,898,389 of OZ018379.1, forward strand.
CCTGTCATAAAAGTCAAAATACATCAATATAAGTCGCCTTCCAACTTTCAAGCTTATTTATGTCGATGGATTTAAAACTATTTAAAATTTTTTGCAATATTTCAGACTTTTAACACACCCTGTATAAAACACATATTGCTTTTTATTTATTTATCTGTCTGCTCTTTCTATAAGGTTAATCCCAAATTTTTAGCATCTATATTGACGCACGTATTTTCTTTTTAATTAAAATAATTTTTGCGAGTAGACGAAAAATAAGAAAATTTCCAGAATTTTAAGTTTAGAGATTCGATTAGCGATTGATATTTTTTATATGCTTATAACGCACGGTTTCACTATTATTATTATTATTATTATTATTATTATTATTAGGCAATACAATCGTATTCATTCATTTACATGTACACTGACTGAAATCTTAGGTGCATTCGAACCAACGATCGGCTTGATTTGAACCATCAAAAAAAACCTTCGATAGTAATTTAATAGACCAGGGCTGAAGCCTTTGAAAATGGTAAAAAGTGAAAAAAATAATAGTTGGATGAAACCCATTGGAAAAGGAATGAAAGGAAAAAGAATTTACGGGCTATCCGAGGTCGGGAAGTGGAAAGGGGTGAGTTTTTAAGGGTAGAAAACGAATTATCTCGATTTCCGGCAAAACTACAAGTCCTATGGAAATACGTTAAATGGCAAAGTTGTAGGTAATAAAAAGATCTACAACTTTTGTATTTACACTTTTTTCACATAACCTCAAAATTTATGTGCAAAATTCAAATAACTGTTAAAAGTTTTTGGTTTTTTATTTTTATCTTTTACAAGAATTTTTTTTTCTCGAAATTTGGTGAAAAGTTACCTTTTTATGTCCCAAGCACACTGTAATTTTTTTGATTTAAAATATTTATTTTTTCACCTTATTTTGACGTAATATCGAAAAAGCACCCTAATTTTCAATCGAAAATTCTCACGTCAAAATATCTGCTTTTTTAAAAAAGTCGGTGGGCTTTTTGTTCGTTGAAATCTCTACTTTCTGATGGTGTAAAAAAATATACATTACTATGGTAAATGTGATGAAATCCCCTTTAAATCCTGCCTTTAATTATATTAAGAACAACTATTTTCGCATATTTTTTGCGATCTTTATGTTTTATGGATTTGTAATTTTTTTGTTTATCAATGTAACATGGAATCTTACGTTTTTCGAGTAATTAAAGTATAAATTTTAATAAACAGCTCAAAATTTTACATAATGATTAAAAAAAAATTCTGATTCGAGTTTTTTTCGTTTCTTTGCATTTTTTGAGAACATTTACCATAGTAATATATATTTTTTTACACCGTCAGAAAATATAGATTTCAACGAACAAAAAGCCCACCGACTTTTTTAAAAAAGCAGATATTTTGACGTGAGAATTTTCGATTCAAAATTAGGGTGCTTTTTCGGGTTTGTTGGTATTAAGTCAAAATAAGGTGAAAAAATAAATATTTTAAATAAAAAAAATTACAGTGTGTTTGGGACATAAAACGGTAAGTTTTCACCAAATTTCGTGAAAAAAAAAATTCTTGTAAAATATAGGCTAGGAGGTTCTGCCTCAACTTCGCCTTTTGTAACTTATTTACTATAAAGTATTTTATTATTATTATTATTATTATTATTATTATTATTATTATTAAAAATAAAAAACCAAAAACTTGGTTATTTGAATTGTTCACATAAATTTTGAGGTTATGTGAAAAAAGTTTAAATACAAAAGTTGTATACCTTTTTATTACCTACAACTTTGCCATTTAACGTTTTTCCATAGGACTTGTAGTTTTGCTGGAAATCGAGATAAATCGTTTTCTACCCTTAAAAACTCACCCCCTTCCACTTCCCGACCTCGGATCGCCCGTAAATTATTTTTCCTTTCATTTTTGTTATATTCTCTTCCTTTTCCAATGGATTTCATCCTACTATTATTTTTCTTGGTTTCAAAAATTATCGACCCTGGTCTATAAATAGACACACCGTAACGAATAAATACTAAAAAACGTACATTGTGAAAGTGAGTAATTTAGTATAAGGATATCCCTAACCGTATCTTAAATATATTTGCTATTCAAAAAGTGAATTAAGGTTTAAACGTCTATCATCTCTAAGTCTATAATGTAAACGCTACTGTATGAAAATATTTAATTAAAAAAAACCCTATCTCTTATTTTGACTCTAGTAACTATCCTTTTTAGAAGGTATTTCGTGTAAATAGTGCGCCTAATCGTATTAACCACATCTCTTAAAAGTTTTAAGTAATAATTGTAATTTTTTTATTTTACCGATTGTTGTTTTCACGTAAATTTAAACAAAAATATCAATTTTTTTAACGAAATCGTATTAATACTTAATATTTATTCTTTTTTTAAGTCGTGTTGCATTTTCCAGTATTTCATTTTTGTGAGTTGGGTATCGGGAATAGCTTCTCGCGGCGGTATGAAACTTAACATCATAATGTGTCTAAGGTAGGCCCTAGTTTGTCTGAATGCAGCGTCAGTGCCGTGTATTCTGTCTAGAACTCCCAATACGCCGAAACAATTGTTGAATCTAAAACGACAATTGGAAAAAAAAATATTATTAATACTACATATATGCAATACCCCATTATCTAAAACCAGTTAGGTGTGATAGTAAGATCATTATGCTGTACATACTACAACCATGACAATTATAACTTCTCATTAAGCGCCTAGAACTATTATGAATTCGTAAAATTAGTTTAAACTCATTTAAATTACGGAATTTTAGTTTGGGGAGGAATAACTAGAACTTTAGTTAAAAAATTAGCAATATTACAAAAAAGGTTTTTAAAAATTATATTCGATAAAGATTATCTTTACCCTTCAAAAGAATTATATTCAGATACAAAAAAGTTGAACATAAGACAACTTTACATTTATAACATCTTAATATACAGTGAGGACATAAAGTCTGGAAAACTACCTTTTGCAAGTAAACGAAGCACCTGAATAAAAACGCTCGGACACGTCGATTTTATTTAATTGTCTTTTATCTTCTAAGATTTCTGAAATATATACAGGGTGCTTCAAGAAAGCTGGGCAGCTATTAACTTCTTTTTTTTAATGGAATACCCTGTATATTATTGCATTTTTAAATTCCACATAAAATTATAATTATTTTTTATTAAATACATTATTAATCTATACTTTATAGTTTCCGAGATATTGACTCTTGAAAAGTGACATTTCTGAACTTTGACAGCTTCTAACTTTCTAACAGTACGTCTTAGAGCAAAACGGCTTACATGTCCCTATCTTCAATTTTTATTATCTTCCCAAAAAATCAACATCCAGTTAAACCGGAACAACTATATTTCCTGCTTTCGAGTAACATCCGGTTTAACCGGAAGTTGATTTTTTTGGGAAGATAATAAAAATTGAAGATAGGGACATGTAAGCCGTTTTGCTCTAAGACGTACTGTTAGAAAGTTAGAAGCTGTCAAAGTTCAAGAATGTCACTTTTCAAGAGTCAATATCTCGGAAACTATAAAGTATAGACTAATAATGTATTTAATAAAAAATAATTATAATTTTATGTGGAATTTAAAAATGCAATAATATACAGGGTAATCCATTAAAAAAAAAAGAAGTTAATAGCTGCCCAGCTTTCTTGAAGCACCCTGTATATATTTCAGAAATCTTAGAAGATAAAAGACAATTAAATAAAATCGACGTGTCCGAGCGTTTTTTATTCAGGTGCTTCGTTTACTTGCAAAAGGTAGTTTTCCAGACTTTATGTCCTCACTGTATATATTTAAAAATAAAAACCTTATACAAATTAAAAACCATAATCATAATACACGTAATAAAAATGAAATAACCATAAAACCTAAAATAAATAAGTCCATAGGCCAAAAAAATTTCAAATATTTATGTTTTTATTTAAACGATTATTTACCAACAAAAATTAAAAAATTAATTTCGTTAAAAAAATTTAAAGTCGAGATAAAAACATGGATATTAAAAACAGACAATTCGATTATATTTTTAGAAATGCTTTAATTAATTAATATTGTTCTGAATAATTATTTTATATAAGTACTTAAGTAATATTTTTTACTTAAAAATTATAAATTAATAATTTTATTATAGGTAGGTACTTAATATATTTCTTCAAAAAAAAAACTGCGTTTATACTATAAATTAACATTTTTACTTTCAAACTTGATTTTTAATGCATATTTATGATTTATGATGATTTTACATACTAAAACAAAAAAATAAGATTTTCCCCTAACAAGTTCAGCTTCAGCGGATTGAAGAATAAGTTTATAGAAGACAACATAAACATATTTATTATATTATTAAATTTTAAATAAACTTATTAATATTATTATTATTAATAATCCGAAAGCTACAACTATATTTTAATAACCAAAATCGTCATAGCGAATTGTGATTTATATAACTACTAACTTAACTAATCACTCGCAGACTCCCAGACTATTCTAATGTCGTTCACGGCGCGCCGCATTGCCGCTACTATGGAAACGAAAAATGTCCACATACCTAGCAGGCATCTTGATTTAAATGTTAGAAGTTCGCTTTGTGTGTTTATTAAGATAATAAGTAATACAATGAAATATGACAAAAGTGAAAATGAAATACGATGGATGGGATTTGACTCGCGTATAATGAACCATAATACACTCTAACCTCGGATGATTATTATACACTCACTAAATAATTATGCTATTAAAAATACCTTTATTCCTATATTTCTAACTAATATGACCACTAATTGAGAAAATATTTATACTTGAAAAGCCCACAATAATAGCTAGCTACTTACTTCAAATGATGAAAATCGTGTGCCTCTGGACTAGGGAAAAACGGCAAGTGGTACCCAGAATGTGCATTCAACGTACTCAAAATAGCCAAAGTAAACCACAGCCATGCCGTTGCTACGTGAGAACCCAACAAAAGTACCCCCAAAAAGGGAGGCAGCAGGTTGGAAAAAATATGTTCTATCGGGTGGCAGTAGATGGCGGTAACTGCTATTGGGGCCGTCCACTCGTGGTGTTGCTTGTGGATGTATTTGTAAATATGTTTGCCATGAAGAAACCTAAAATTTGAAAAACTAGAAGCCTACGCTTGGTTCCAAAAACTTACCGGGGCTTGGGTTTTATTTGAGCATAAATTGACTCAATTTGCAACTATTGGGAATTTACTAGTGCTATGATAGAGCATAATTCCGGTTTCTAGGAAAGCTGTTGGATAGCAGCCAATTAAAAATTTAACTTTGTCAATCAAAAATTTTGTAAAACTTAATTTTATATTTTTTATCTTTAAAACGATTAAACAAAAGACGTTACAATACTATTCTATTAAAATATGCGATAATACCTGTGAGAATAGTAGAACGCAGCTTCTTCCGTTAAAATGAGAATGGCCAATTCGTACAGGACCCAATGGAAAGTAGGCAACTCACGAATTCCCGGAAATCCCCTCCACTTCATACAGTAGTACATAAAATATGATGATGGTATTCCGACTGCGATTTGGTTTAATAAAACACACCAAATAACCTAAAATATAATATCTAATGTAGGAGTTGAAAACAAAAAACCATTTAAATATTCAGAGACAAAAAAAATATACGATTATAAATCCGATATTATCGCAAAAGGTTTTATGCCGAGTTTGCTCTTCTAAAAGGTTGTTATTATGGTCATACCCTTCGTTCCTCTACATACATGTATACTATTTAACTACTAATTTTACCTTCATCAACTTTGCGGTATCAACAGGCTCGTTGGTGCCGGGCTGTATCTTATATCTCCTTATCACCCTTGGCATGTTAGTCACATCTAGGAAAGTGTAGATGCCGCCAAAAAGCCAATACACTCCAAACGTAATTGCCGTAGAACCGAACACCCAAAGGAATGAGGGGTCTTCCCCTGCTACGTCGAGAAATTTATCCCATTGTGCCTGCCAGAAATCGCCTGAAGCTCCCCAAAACTTTTGACAATGCCTAAAAGATAATAAATAAAACCATGTTAAAAGGATTGCTTTAATGCAATTAATTCCATGTACTCCAGGAACACAGGCCCCCAAAATTTGGGAAACCAACAGAGCAAGGAATTTTTGTAATCTTTGGGGGTCCCTACGCTCACCGAACACAAGTTTTTTTTGATGTAGTTACGTCACTGAGCTAATGTAGGCAGGTGTAGGCTTTAAACAACGGGAATTGCAAAATATGTAGACGCTTTTTTTTCAATTTTTTTTTTTACGGAAGACTAAAAATAAATACTAATTATCTGTACAGTTATGTATTAATTTATTAGAAATAACTTCGACCGATGAAAAAGTAATTACATTCCTTTTAAAATAAATGAGCTAAATCGATTATAATTTTTTTTGACCAAGATATAAAGCCGCTGAAATAACGAATAACGGACTAATAAATATACATATGTATGTAATAGTTTTATGGGCGGTTCAATATAATAAAACGGTAGGGGTTACTAAGTATACCAATTAAATATATTTGAGTCAACAGATTAAAAAGTTATTTCAATCTTCAAAACTCCCCTTGGCGTTTGTCCATAAGTAAAAGAAAAATATTGAAAATCTGCCAAAATGTGGCGGAAGAAGGGGAGGGGAGGACATGACCTAAATTATTTTTAAATGGGAATACAATAATACAAAAAAAGTTACTACAAAACAAGTGCACACAAAACAATATACAGAGTGTTCCTTAATGACATGCTAATATTTTAGGGTGTGATTTCTCATTTTATAAAGAAAAGTTCATATAAAACATATGTCGTAAACGGCTTAAATCTTTTGCTACAGGGTGTTAAATTTTTTCTTTTTTAATGAGTTTTTTGTAAGACCTCCGAAAGTACTTTAGATAATATTTTCAATTTTGGCATGTGCTAATAGGACATAAAACCACATGTTTTAGTTATAAAAGGTATTTTTTTGTCCCACCAGTGGCGTCCCTGCAAACATGTCCTCTGATATTTTTTAGAAAAAAAGTGGTACGCTACTGACATTTTTCTATGTGGATATTATTTCTAATTAGCCTGATCAATTCTACATAAAATGGTATCTTGCGTTTTTCTCCTCAGGCACACTGCCCTTAGTTAAAATAATTAAATTAAATTAGCTTCATTTTGCAGTATTGACGAATAATTTTTGATCACATAAATCTAGTTATCCTGGAACGGTGACGTTCTTAAAAACATAATTAACGCCTTAACGGCAGTCTTATCTGCATTTCCTCCAAAAAGAACTACCTGTGTTACTTGAAGATGTACCATATGCGCTAAGGAATCAAATGTGGTACATGCATGATGGAGCTCCTGCTCATTTCAGTGTAATCGTTCGCGACCATTTAGATGCAGTTTATCCGAATCGTTGGATAGGTCGCGGAGGAGCTCAATAATGGCCAGCAAGATCCCCTGATCTCAATAGTTTGGATTTTTTCTTGTGGGTCATCTTAAAACTCTAGTGTATAAAACTCCCATTAACACTTTAGAAAATTTAAGGGAGCGAATAATTGCCTTCTGTGAAACAATACGGAATTCGCCTGGAATATTTGAACAAGTGCGCTATTCGATGCAAAGACGGGCGAAAGCATCCCTATTAAGTGAGGGTGGTCATTTCCAACAATTTTTATAAAACAAAATTTTGCATTATCAATGTTAATAATAAATAGTAAAGCTAATTTAATTTAATGTAATTATTTTAATTAAGAACGGTGTGCCTGAGGAGAAAAACTCAATTGACCATTTTTATGTAGAATTGACCAGGGTAATCAGAAATAATATCCACATGAAAAAATGTCAGTGGTGTACCACTTTTTTTCCAAAAAATATCAGAAGACGCCACTGGTGGGACAAAAAAATAACTTTTATAACTAAAACATGTGGTTTTGTTTTATGTCCTATTAGTACATGCCAAAATTGAACATATTATGTAAAGTACTTTCGGAGATATTAGAAAAACACCCTGTAGCAAAAAATTTAAGCCGTTTACGACAATGTTTATATGAACTTTTCTTTATAAAATGACTTGAGAAATCACACCCTAAAATATTAGCACGACATTAAGGAACACATTTTGTGAATAATTATTATAATACAAAATATTATCTATGATTTGATTTTGAAAAACAATTGATTAATTTCCTGTGTCTACACTACTATGGGGGAGGGGACATTGCTCCTCCCCCCCTTGGATCCGCCACAGACTACGCTTACCCTCGTATTGACTGGAAAAAAGAAAATTATGTTTTTGTTAACTCGTAATTTGGCGTACCTAGGTAATTTATTTGTATCAATAATTGAAAGTATAATTAATTAAAGATAATCGAGTAAAATATTCGATTGTTAACAAATTTCACTTAGATGTTTGCTAATAACAATTCAAATACGAATTCGTAGCCACAACATTTCATTTAATAATTAAACGCATATATTCCCGAGTCGAAGTCCTTGCTTAAAAAAAATACCTATTATTATTAATAATTAACCTACCTAATTACTGGTTCAACTTCCATAATGCAAACGCAAACAGTTTTGGGCTTTTCCGCTAAACAGTATGCGACACCGTTGCCAGTTGGAAAAGGACTAGACCAATTTTTCAATAATTCTTAATGGTATCAATTATTTAATACGTGTTTACATTGCTTACGTTGAAGAGTCCTATCGTTTTCGTAAAAATATGCATATCACATACCTACATATATATATACGAATTGCAAAATTCATTGCGTAAAATTTTGTTTTCGTTAATGCTTCATTTTGTATACATATCACTCACAATTATTATAATCTTCTTTCCAGAGGCGCACATTATAGAGCATTCCATTCTTTTATAGCGCGATAATTTCGTGCTTTTTTTTCCCGCCAGAAGACATAATAAATATTTAAAATATATATTTAAACGGCAGATTAGTTGGGTTGAGATCAATAAAACAGCTTAGAAGATCTTGATTTGTATATTGCCAACGTTTCGACCTCTATTACGATTATTATCAAAATATAGTAAATCTTTATAGGATATATCTATAAAGAAAAATTATGTATAATTACAACAAACAATAAAAACAAACCCAAACAAAACAGGTAATTACATACAGATAAGATCTTCTGTGTTCTGCTGTTTTATTAACTTCATTCAACCCAACTAATCTGCCGTTTAAATATAAATCAGTGGGGGTCACCACGTCTCAAGAAATTTAAAATATATAGGTACGCGAAACCGGACATTGGGATGTGTTTATAATCAGTTCAATGTACACTACTGTAGCAGTACCACTAATGACGAAATACTACACCTTCAGCAATCGAGCACAAGATACTAAATTTTATACTATTATTTTGAATTGGAATAACTTTTCTGTATACAATGGGTACACACCATTCCTTATAAATAAAAAGGTATTTTACCATGCATGCAGTTACCGCTACGTGCTAACGCGCAGACGGCTGCTGTTATCTCCTTTAAAGATAAAATTGCATCGCTTTGGTCAAGTTTCGTCATACTTAAATTGCTACTTGTTGTATTATATATAATTAGAAATAATTACTTTAAACAATAAGATTACAATTGTATTACATCAGTGGCGTGTCGTGGGGTTTGTGTTTGGAGGGGCGCAATAGAAATCCAATACCAAATGACATATTAGCAAATTGCACGAAAAATAATCTATTTATAAAAAAATGTTTAGGTAAATTAATACATACATTTATAAATGTCTTTTGAAAACCGACGAGTAAAAAATCGGTTTTCGGCCCGTCGTTCACATTATATTATTGACGAAATTCATTTTTATTAGTTCGAACTCGACGCGCGCTTACGCCACAATAAAGTCCGAAATGTATAAAGCAATGCAGGCGCTAAAATACCGCGGCCGTAGAGTCCCTAAATAAATCGGATATAACCGGGTGACGTTCGGGTTCGTTCGGCGAAATTTATATACGCCAGGCGGGATTCACCGTCCGTCGCAGCGTTTCAACGACGGAATTCAATTATCTAAAATCCACACGTGGAGGCTTGCTTATCGTTGATCAACGAAAACGGACAATTAGAGATGAGTTCAGAATTGGAGAGTTGCTATGGTTTTTTAAAATTTAGAAATATTAGTATTAAACTGAATAGTAATAGTAAATATTTAAATAAACATTTAATTTGTGTGTTATGTTAAAATTCCTAGGGGGGGGGGGGGCGCGGCCACGCGGCCTTATAGAGCAACCGCCACTGCATCCCAGAGTCGTACTGTTTCTAAAAAAATTGTACCCATATGACCACTTTTTTGATAGGCATTTTAAGCTATACCAAATTGCACAGTAACATGGGTCATAGAGTTTATTTTGTCTTACCACCTACCATGTTATCGTATTTCTAGCGGCAGCAAAGATAATAAGGGCAGTACTGATGACGACGAGTACGCTCCCCAGAGAAGACAAAATCGAACTTGGCTGATCTTTGTAAAATGGATTCTCATAATTTTCAAAGTCTAGGGGAATGTTCTCGTTGACGTTCTTCGTCTTGTCGGTTTTATCTTCGGGTTTTAGCGCTACTTCTGCCTGGCGGTCACCAAACATTATTAGTCCTAAAATAAATACGTTTATGAGAAATTATAAAAACGAGATGGAATATTTAATTAAGGTACGTTGCCATCCTTCACATCGGGGTCACATATTTAATTTTTGACCAGGGACATGTGCCCTGCTCCGTCCATAACTGCACTTATTTGCAAGTCCTGAAGAAGGCAAAGAAGCAGTCTTTTTATTTATCCCAAAAAATCGCAAAACCTATAACACTTTAAAATGAAAATATGAAATATGAATTGTATTCAAATAAATGAAGACATTCAAATTTTTAAAGTTAATAAAATTAAATATTTAGGAATTATTTTCGACAGTAAATTAAATTGGAATTTTCACTTACAATACTTAACTAAGAAATTAAGAAGTTTACTACCGATTTTTAAAAACATTCATTAAATTTTTTTTTAAATGTAAGACATATGGAAATATTATATTACGCGTTAGTTAAAACTCATTTAAATTACGGAATTTTAGGTTGGGGAGGAATATACCGGGTGTCCACGGAAGGTGACTCGCCCTTCTAACTTTTTTGTTTTTCAAGATAATGAAATAAAATTCAGAAAATTTGTATACGACATAAAACTGCATTTTTTTACACGTGACCCAACATTATGGAACTTCCGGTTTAACCGGAAGTGACATAAACTTTCGATTTTTAAATAGGACACCTGGTATATTTTTACTTTTTTTTACTCCATATGACATTCTAAATACAACGATGTGTCACTTGTCACTTTTTGTCACCAAGAAAATATTTTTTTTTAACTTTTTCACTCCTTGTAAAACTATTATTTTCCATGTTTTTTTAAACAACAAACTAATTTACTTTGGCAGAAGCTGTTGCTATTTCAATTTTCTTCAAGGCATGATTTTGTTTTATCAGTTTTGCTGGTCACAGGCTACTTGATGCATTTAAATCTAAATTTATTCTCAAAAGATGCTTCATTTTAGGAAAGTTCTAAGTTAATTTTTTAAAGTTTTTTAATGGCAAGTTTTCTAAAACCTAATAGTGTATGGTATTAAAATAATCGTAATAAAATCCTCTTTTTTCTTAACCCGACGAGCAACCATGTTGCCATTAAAAAAAAATGAGTTATACAACTTTAAAGATTAAATTTTACATAGCACATAGCATTGGATCAAAAATAGTAAAATTGTATTTTTCCCAAGATTAGAGAACTGAAATAAGTGATTTTAAGGTATTCATAGCCCTCTAGATAAAACAATAAATTTGGAAAAAAATAAATTTCTTGGTGACAAAAAGTGACAAGTGACACATCGTTGTATTTAGAATGTCATATGGAGTCAAAAAAAGGAAAAATATACCAGGTGTCCCATTTAAAAATCGAAAGTTTATGTCACTTTCGGTTAAACCGGAAGTTCCATAATGTTGAGTCACCTGTCAAATAATGCAGTTTTATGTCGTATACAAATCCCCCGAATTTTATTTCATTATCTTGAAAAACAAAAAAGTTAGGGTGGCGAGCCACCTTCCGTGGACACCCGGTATAGAACTTTAGTTAAAAAATTAGAAATATTACAAAAATTATATTACGCGTTAGTTAAAACTCATTTAAATTACGGAATTTTAGGTTGGGGAGGAATATATAGAACTTTAGTTAAAAAATTAGAAATATTACAAAAAAGGATTCTAAAAATTATATTTAATAAAGATTACATTTATCATCCTTCAAAGGAATTATATTCAGAAACAAAAAAGTTGAACATAAGACAACTTTTATAACATCTTAATATACAGGGTTGGGCAAATGTTCCGGAACGGCTTAATTACAGGCGAACGAAAAGTGATATCGGATCCGGGTTTTGGGCAATCTATAGGACTAAAATTTTACTATTTGACTATTATACCATATGTCAGTAATGTCACCAACTGTCAAGTGTTGACGTTATTTGTTTTTTAATGGAACACCCTGTATATTTTTACATTTTTAAATTCCACATAAAATTATAATTGTTTTTTATTAAATGCACTATTAGTCTATACTTCATAGTTTCCGAGATATTGGCTCTCGAAAAGTGACATTCTTGAACTTTGACAGCTTCTAACTTTCTAACAGTACGTCTTAGAGCAAAACGGCTTACATGTCCCTATCTTCAATTTTTATTATCTTCCCAAAAAAATCAACTTCCAGTTAAACCGGAACAACTATATTTCCTGCTTTCTAGTTACATCCGGTTTAACCGGAAGTTGATTTTTTGGGAAGATAATAAAAATTGAAGATAGGGACATGTAAGCCGTTTTGCTCTAAGACGTACTGTTAGAAAGTTATAAGCTGTCAAAGTTCAAAAATGTCACTTTTCGAGAGTCAATATCTCGGAAACTATGAAGTATAGACTAATAATAGTGCATTTAATAAAAAAATAATTATAATTTTATGTGGAATTTAAAAATGTAAAAATATACATGTGTTCCATTTAAAAAAAAAAATAACGTCAACACTCGACAGTTGGTGACATTACTGACATATGGTATAATAGTCAAATAGTACAATTTTAGTCCTATAGAGTGCCCAAAACCCGGATCCGATATCACTTTTCGTTCGCCTGTAATTAAGCCGTTCCGGAACAGTTGCCCAACCCTGTATATATTTAAAAATAAAAACCTTATACAATTTAAAAACCATAATCATAATACACACGTCATAAAAATGAAATAACCAAAGACTTCTAATAAATAATAACCATAAAACCTAAAATAAATAAGTCCATAGGACCAAAAAATTTCAAATATTTATGTTTTTATTTAAACGATTATTTACCAACAAAAATTAAAAAATTGATTTCATTAAAAAAAAATTTAAGTCGAAATAAAAACATGGATATTAAAAACAGACAATTTGAAAATATTTTTAGAAATGCTTTAATTAAGCAGTTAATATTGTTCTGAATAATTTATATAAGTTAATATTTTTTACTTAAAAATAACAAATTAATAATTTTATTTTAGGTAATATATCACTTCAAAAAAAAACTTAACACTACTATTGATTAATATTTTTACTTTAAAACTTGATTTTTAATGCATATTTATGATTTAAACATTTTAAATAAACTTATTATTATTTCCATCGCTTTTTGAATGTAAAATTTTATTGATATAAATAGTTTCAGTACATTTTTTAAAAACTACAAAATTTCAATTATTGTTTCAAAAATACACTTTTGCATATTATGCGGTAGGTACTTTTTGTTACAACCGACGGCGGCGGTGTACGTAGTGCAATGCACCCGGGATGACGTATTCTGGGTTCTGCAATTCGTTTCTTCCACAGTGAAGGGATAAAACCTTTTATTAAACCTAATAAGTATTAGCCATTTTACCTTTCATTATTATATTTATTATGAACCTTTTGTCCGATATTGTTTTTTTTTATCAGGGCTACATGATTCATGCGGTGCATGACAGACGGATAGGCGCGCAATAAATTTTAATGCCAAAAGATATAAAACCGAAGGTCGTTATTTTACCGCTTGCAGGAATTATTACTAAAATCCCAATCTCATCATATACTTTGATCATCTAGAATCTACTAGAGCAAAAATAGAAAGGCTCTATATAGGTATATACATTATATCAACTGGGTGCTTCACATATTTTTAAACACTATATTTCTTATCACAAAAATGTCTATAGAAAAACCATACTCTAAAATAAAAGATGACACTCACAATAATGTCGTTATAAAATAATACATTTATTATCGTTCTACGCGTAAAACAGTGTTCATAATAAATTGCGACTACATAAACACCCGGCATGCAGCAATCAAAAACATTCACTGAAAATTGCACTTTTCCTATATATTATATATTGCATTACATATACTTTTTACGATTAATATAAACGCTGATATTTTTACACGATTCGCATAATAAAATGCATAAATATATCTAGGTGCACCATATTATTATCTAATGTTGGACGTTTAATTTTAATTATCAATAATTTTAATTATATATTTCTCTGCAATAAATAAATAAACAAATCTGATGGTTACTTTATTTATTTATTTATGCATAAGTATCAACAGCACTAGTGCGATTACAGAACTGACCAAGACTAGTTGATGGTGACATCAATGCTAAAGTCTTTGGTGCTCCTAATGATAAAACCTGCTATTTTTGGTGTACTATCAATTTTAGATATTATATGGCTAGAGAAAGACAGTGTTGGGTCAAAGACTACACCGAGGTCCTTATATAAATTTGGAATAGTAGTTATTAAAGAACGTGCGTGTATGCGAATGTAATAAAATCTTGTATTGTCTTGAAGTTGGGCATATTGACTCTAATAATACCAAAAAAATATTAAGTACTTACTAAATAACTACATACTTACTTATTTATGCTTTTGTTCTTGTATGGATACCTTTTTTACTCTTAATGAATTTTGTCTATTCGTATTTCAATGGTTGTTATATAGCTAACCTATATAATCATTGGTCAGTCGTAATAAAGGTATGGTATTATTCTATAAAATTCAAAAATACTAGATAATTAAGTAATTTAAAGAATGCAAGATAGAAATAAAATTAGATATGCACCAGGTGCACTGTTAAACTGAAATAGTTATTTACCTAATGTATAAATGAATCACGTCGCGGAGTTAATTTTTATTGCTTGCTTATTTCATAGTAAATGCATTGCCTACAATAAAAATACTTTTGCAATTACTATTGGGATATTATGGGTCAATTTGGCAGTTTCCAAATGCTTTTATTCGCTTTAAGTCTGCAGCTTATGTTAATTAGTTCCAGTATTATTATTTTGTCAAAGGTAGACAACTGGTAGGTTTTGATTTACATTAAAAAAAAACGCGATCAAGTATACAACAGACACAAACAGAGTATGTGAGGAAAAAGGACTCTACAGACTAAAGTATTTCAACATTTTGTGAGAATAATCAATTTTTGGTCTTAAAGGTCAGAATACCATGCATTTTAGCTACCTAATCCCATAAAGGGGGTGGAACTCGGGTGCCAACAATTGTAACCAATCGCATTGCAAACTTGCACTTTATTTACCATCAGCATTGTCCTTATATTATTTTAACATTTGATTATTACCAATAAGTAAAACTTGTAATAAGTTAAGCTAAAAAATTCCTTTGTTCTGCTGCTGCATGGTTCATAAAAAGTATGTAGTTATACCTGATAATTGAATATATTTGAAAAACAGTATCAAAGGGGATTGATTGAACACAATTAAAAATTGACAATATAATATAATACCCCAATCCAAAATTAAATTGTATATGTATATCTATTAAACAAAACTAGTGTTTACATTCAACAAAATAGCACTTGATTCAGATAATCAATACACAAGGAACATAACATAGCAAATTCTAATCTAACAAAATGCTGGTTAAATTTAAAATACTCGTTTTAGATTTAGTGACATTGTTCACTACTTACCTATTCCCCACCTATTATTTTTCATAGTTGATACGCAAAAGCCCCAACGGCATTTAATTTGCGATATACAACTATATCCGTGCTGAAAGACGAACTACTGAAAATATTTTCATGAAAATCCACTGAAAACAAAGAATTTTGAAGTGACGTGCCCTCTTTACTATGATTAGTGAACTACCTCTTCTCACAGAACACCAATAAAGCTACCTCTTAAATTCTTCCTGGCGAAGTCCTGTAAATTTTCTGTAATCAGAGGAGTGGCGCGTTCTGCGAGAAATAACCGTTCTTAAAGCATCGAACAGTAAAAAGATACTACAAAACTATACCGCCCTTTTGCTTGTTCCTTTAACAACATTTATAGACTTGAACCATAATATTTTTGATATCCCGTATACCCGAATAAATAAATATCGTTTTTGCAGACTGTATTTCAAATCAATGAGGACCACTGTCGAACCATGACTCCTCTGTGTCACTGTCAAATACAAAGGGGGGCTGTCAAACGTTTTTAATTTTGTGTGCGCGAGCGCGGACCCTCTACAAGAATTTAGAATAAGTAAAAAGGACGCTGTCTTCTTCGTCCTTCGTGTGAACAAACCCTTTATTTTTCTGTGGTTCGCTTTTTTCGCTTGGCTGTTTGTAATATTTTATAATAATAATTTATTTTCATATTTCTTGTAACATTGGAAATATTTGTAAAATAATATTATCAAAAAGTGGTTAAAGTGATTGGTATGCTATGGATAAATAGTTCTACTTGCTATGGTAGGTAAAAAGAGTTTTTTTTCCGAGGGAAGCTTCCCTTAAACACTAAAATAAGGTTATGTTTTTATTTTCTAGGAGGATGTGACAAAACTTACCAAAGAGGAATTTTTAAAGTTTCTTAACTGCTCACATCACTCAACTAAACCCGAAAGAATATCCGTTCAAGGCCCAAAGAATTCTATAATAAGTGTTGTAAAAAGGCTTGGAAAATTTGAAGCCGCTGGCGTAGAACTTGAAGAGTTTAGTTTAAACCACCAGATATTGAGAGTACCTTTACCTACAGTAGATTTACAAAGTACATACTATTTAGATTTGTTTTACTAAAGGAGAACAAAGTAACTTATGTGGTTAGATTCTACTTTTACACAAGAAACAAAACCAATATTATGAATCTGCTACACTAAAGCTGCTTTTTCCTTTTTTAATGTAAAAATTACTGTTTCATAGTCTACCCCACTTTGTTTTAGTTAGTTACTAAAAGTCAATAAGGTATTTATGTTTTTTAGATTTATCTGCCCGACAAGTAGCTTTGAAATTTAGAACTCAAAAGACTGAAAAGAAACGGAAGAAGAACAATGCAATAGTATCTCGGTTTGGTAGAAAACTTAAAAAGAAGCAGTTGAACATCCAATCCCTAACTAGGTCTGCAGTAGCTACTAGAAGCAGTTCTACTTATTTAACAAGAAGTTTAGACAAAAATAGGAAAACGGTGGGATCGCAAGATAAAAAGAGTACTCAAAGTATAAACTTGGGCAAAGCTGACAGTAAAAAATTATTTGCTAAGAAAATGGAAGTTTCTAAGGCGGCTATTGCAGCACCACGAAAACATCAAATGAAACCAATTATACCACAAAAACCCCATTTTATTATCAAGTATGTGCCTTCTGAACCAACATATTTTCTAAAAATGTCAACATTAAAGCATCCACAAGATGGAATATTGAGATATTCATTTGATACTCTTGTAAAGGACATTAAAAACATGAAGTTGCCCTCACCCACTTGGAAAATAAAAGTAGTGGTAAAAAGTAACAAAATTGCCTCCATTATTTTTACAAATAAGTGTGTGTTGGAAAGAACAGTAACTTTTAATGCTAAAAGTGAATTTTTTGAGGTTGTCATTGAAAATAAACCTGCTATATTACTAGGTTCTCCTGGCGTAGTCTCATGTATTGAGGACATTGAAATATTGTTAAATATTATTCATACTATAAGTGCTAAAAATGATATGGTTTATTATAAAAATTAGTTTGTAAATTTTTATATTGATTTTGACAATTTTCCAAGTAGAATTTACCCAAATGGTGAAAATAAATTATTCTGTATAATTAACTTAAGATTTTAATATTATAATGTATAATGGCTAGCTATGATAAATAGAATAAAACCGTTTAAACTTAGTTTAACTATTTTGATTTTAAAGATTCCCTTACAAACCGTATTTTGTTGGTGATGATAGAACTGGTTGGTGGGTCCATAAACCCTTTATTTTTCTGTGGGTGGGTACAGGGTGTACTCCCATGTCCGTACTCCGCATGCGGACGTGTTTTTGTGAAGCAAATTTTGTCCGTCCGTGCGATACCGATACCCAAAGCAGCACAGAGAAATAATAGGTCGCATCCTCTTTACTAGTTTTAAGAAATACTCATGCTAGCAGACGTAGCGTAAGCCAAACAACTTTAAAACTGGAAGTAAAAGTAACTAGGGGTGGGAAAAAGCGTGATTTTCCTGTCACAGCTCCAAGCTGTGACTGCTCCATGTCTGAACCTGTGACTGAAACCTGTGACTTTGTCACAGCTCCGGACTTGCAATTTGCAGGGATGCTGGCTGCGAAAGCACAAACGAACGTCAGCGTACCAGCGCGGTTTCACACTTATTTATATTCCGCTCCGCCAACAAGCTGCTTCTGCGCTTCGACCCTTCGACACAGCACAGCGCGTGATTAAATATTTTATAGAAGCGGCGGCGGCGGCGGCGACGCTGAAATGAATTCTCCGAATTACTTTTTGAACGAGTTCCGCGAAATGTTTATTTTTCTTTTATTAAATTGGTATTTTCTATTTTATTATAATATTATACGGTGTGGTGTAAGGTATCCAGCGCGGTCACGTCGTCGCAGGTCCTTTAGTCGAAGCGGAACTGGTCGCGACTGTGACAGGCCCGGAGCTGTGACAAAATCACAGGTCGTGAAATCACACCACACTCACACCCCTAAAAGTAACCTAACCCGACTTAAATTCTGTGCTGTGTTGTATGTTTATAATTTTTACATAATGGCAAATTTGTTGCCTAGAATTTTAACAAACTATTGCAGATTATCACTAAAATCCGCAAGAAATGTAATCGTTAAAAGCAGCATTGTCAATTTAGCTAAAAAAACTTATTCAACAGAATCCACACCTTATGAAATCGTGGATGAAAAAAAGGAGGCAAAACTTGTTGATGGTAAGTAGGAAATTATCTTATTTTTTTACAAGAACCTATTTAAATAAATATAGATTTTCAAAGGTCATATTTAATTGGACTAATTGCCGTCGCTACTGACAAAAGGGTTCATATCCTACGATTGATGTAGGTACTTGTTATGTTACAATTTTAAAACTTGGGCAAAGCTGACCCACATGTCAACTTTGTTGGTATAATAGTTAACACATTCACTGCCGACCAATAATGCGGCATTACCTGGGTGCCAATGGTTTTTTTTTACAATTTCTTCTTAAATCGAAAAATACCTATATCAGGAGTTTTATTTATAACTATAAAATATCATGTAAGTTGAACTTTTTTATATAAAAAAAACAAACGCTGGAGACGCGTTGGTGGCACACAGCAACAAAAATCCACCATGATCCACCGGACAATGATCATTGACATCACGGTGGATCATGGCACGGAACGCGGGAGACGCGTTGTCGGCAGTGAACGTGTTAAGACTCTAGTTTGTCTGTATTTTTATATGTTAAAATGTATCTGACTTTTTGCAGAGGTAATTGAAAGAGTAAATACACAAGTAACTAAATCTCATTATGGTAGACTATTTGCTATCGTACATGTAGCTGGAAAACAAATGAAAATAACAGAAGGAGATGTTGTAGTGGTTGAAGGATATTGGCCCCCTGAATGTGGAGATAAAATAACACTAGATAAGGTGACCTTATTTATTTCATAATAATAAGCTACAGAATAACAATAGTCCAAATTGTATATGTAAAGCTAGCTTGTTAACTTGTTTTTAGTACTTAAAACTTGTAATAAGTAAACCATAATTTTGTAGATCATGTTGGTTGGTGCTGCAGATTTTACATTAATAGGTAGGCCCATCGTTCAACAGGGCTTGGTAAATATAGAGGCTACAGTTATTGAAAAAACATTATCCCACACCAAAACCCATTTTAGGAAAAAGAGGAGGAAACAATATATGAATATTAATTGTAAGTAGGTACTAAAAATCATAGTCTCCATAATGGTGGTTAGAAAAGGAAAGGGTATCAGTTTCCAATAGTCACTAATATAGAGTCTTATAATCTTACTTTGAACAGTTCAGTAATGATACAATACCTATACAGTTGATCAAAAAAATTATCTGTCAGACTTCCATTGTCTTTATTTTGTTAGGTACTTACACAACGTTATCTCAAAATTTAAAAATCGCGAAGTAAAAACTAATACAGAAACGAAAGAGGAGCAAGCATTTCTTACAATACCTTATGTCAAGAGGATTTCTGAAAATATTAGAAGGATAACCAAAAACTATAATATCAAAACAGCCTTCAAATCCTGAAATACTCTTAGAAGCTTTCTTACAAAAGTAAAACAAATGTAAAACACAAGAAATTATATCTATCAAGTCCCTTGCGAGTGTGGCGAATCGTACATAATCAATATACCCATATATTTAGTAAACCAAGTATAGATATTGCCAATATCTGGAAGCCTCTCCTTGTCCAAAACCAACAGCTCAAACTTCACACTCCAATAAGCATGTAGGCGGAGTCATCAAGCTTCATTACACATGGATAGTATTTAAGACAGTAGCCTTAGAATTATAATTTAGTTTACACTTGAAAACGGTTAGAGATACTAACTAACCGAAACGTTGTGTTAAGTAACAAAATAAAGACAATGGAAGTCCAACATGGTAATTTTTTTGATATTACTTCATTGTCTACCACCTTCAACCGATGTTTGATGTTGGATTGTTGATGTTTCATAGTCAAATCCTAAATTCAATATTTTTTATTTATATAGATAACTAGCGTGTATCCGGCATGCGTTGCAACCCGCTGGTATAAATACAAACCCGATATATTAGTACCGGCATGCCACTTTCTGAAATTGCACCCGTGCGAAGCCGGGGCGGGTCGCTAGTTATATATAAAAACCTTCCCCTTGAATCACTCTATCTATTAAAAAAATCCGTTGCGTAGTTTTAAAGATTCAAGCATATATAGGGATGGACGGACAGACAGCGACAGCGACTGTTTTATACTATGTTAAGATTAAATTAAATATACTTACTTACCTGTTTTCAATGGTCAAATCCTAAATTCACATCTGCAAATGCCATACTTGTGCCGATTGATTTTTAAAGTTTAGACCTTCAGTATAGGTTTAAAACCATGAATTTTATCTATCTTTCTTTTCTTTTTAGTTTATAAAATACCTCAGACCTTCTTGAGAATAAATACTCTTAGAATAACTGGAGAAGTGAACAACCCACCAGAAGTCAGAGGACTTGAAAGAGCAGTTTTTTAAATGATAAAAATAGGAATTTATTTAAATAAAATAATTATTAAGTAAGGATCTATATGTTTTATTATTTAAATCTAAGGAAATATACATGGTTTCTATAAAAACTGAGATATTCACATATATATTTTTGTTCACAAAGTAAAAAAAGAGATTAATGTAGTAATAGGGCACAAAATCCAAAAGGATTCTTACATGGGTTATGCTTAAGCATATATTTAGTAAAAGGTAATTTTTTTATTAGTTGGTTTTGTTGTATACAAGGACAAATATGATGGCTAGATATTGGTTCATTTATATATTCTATCTATTGCTAGACTTTTTATTCGTTGGTCTAAGGTAAACCTCAACATTAAGTGAAACTCTGTTGTCAATTTGAGTGCCAGTAGAGCAAAAACCTCTGCACACCAGCCCAATTAACCAACATGTACTGTACTGGATTGTTAATGAATCATCCTATACCAGTGTGGTTGTTTAAGTGTGCAACATATGGGAATTTTTTTTATTACCGATTTTTCAGAAAATTTTATTCTTGATAAAAGTTGGTAAATGTTCGATAATCATATTAGGTGCACTTGGAATGGTTGCAAGTCAAACGGCGTACAGGGTAGGCCAAAACATATAAAACTTGCACAAGAGTAAAGTTTTTTAATAAACATTTAAAATAAAAATTTTGCACAATTTATGAAGGTCTTTATGGTGAATATAAAAAAAAAATTTGGGAAATTATTAATGTTTTTAAAAAAAATATATTTTTTTATTTTAGGTCACGTTTTTGAATCTATGCATAACTTTTAATTCTAAACAACTTTTCTTAATAACATTTTGATGAATTTTCTGAAATAGGGGTACTTTATTCTTGTAAAAGTTTTATATTTTTTGGCCTACCCTGTACGCCGTTTGACTTGCAGCCATTCCAAGTGCACCATATAAGATTATCGGACATGCACCAACTTTTATCAAGAATATAATTTTCTAAGACATCGGTAATAAAAAAAATTCCCATATATTGCACACTTAAACAACCACACTGTATAAGTTTTTATTTTGAAAACTTTTTTTTTTGTATAACTACGTGTGCTCCAAAAACGGATATTCGGCCGATTTTTAATAAAACCAAGAAGTTATGAAATACTGATCAAAAAACTAAATGGCGAATGCATGCATCACTAGTGTTTGCTCTTAAGTAACCATGGTATAATCGGTTTGGCGTTGTTAAGGTTTTCCATTAGTTCCGCCAATACCTAGCTAACAAAAAAGTCATTAAGTGTTCAACTCGGGTTTCTATCGCAGATAGTAATAAAGTTTTTCATCATCATATCGAAACTTTTCTTTGGATGCTATAGAAACCTGCATTGAGAGTGGACTCTGTATTAAGTTCGATTGACTGTAGTTCATGTTCATATAACAGTTTAACTACAATCAATTATACCTGTTGTGTTTCTACATGCGGAATCTTTGAGAGAAATTTGTTATAATTGCAACTTTTAAAATGAAATGAATGAATATGAAATAAAATAACAAATACAGGTAACCATAAACCTGATAAGCAATATTGAATCCAAAGTCTCACCGGTTGGCTGTTTTTTGAGAAACGTAAGCTTACTCATGTAGGTTTTCTTAAAGGTAGTAATTTTTTTTTATTAGGAACAATCTAAACAAGATGGAGATGACAGTGGTCTATCACTTTTTCATTGTCTTATTGAATGCAAACAGCTATTGTTTTTTTTAATGTACCTAAGAATTTTATTCTGAAAACATCAATGGGAGCAGCTATGAAATCTACAACTTACAGTTTCATACTCTTAGATTCCTCATCTGTGTACAACATCCTGTATAAATAAACGCACCAACTTTTAAACTTAATTTATTAAATTAATCGTGTGGAAGAGTAAAAACATAGTGTTCACCTTTCCACGTTTTTAGAATAGAAATCTAACAGCCATATTAAACATTAATAATTTAGCTAAAAAGTTTTAATTCTTATTTATAAGATTAACCTAAAAACAACTTACAGTTGAATATACTCTCTTTTATTACAGAATAACTGGCTTACATTAAAGAATTAACACAAATTGACATATTTAAGTCAAAGTTGTTCTTTTAAGGACGCTAACTCTGACTTAAATTTGCACTAAGAACCTTTATCTTCTTTACAGATAAACTAAAAATAAATATCACAAAATGTATGTCAAAACAGGGCTATAATATGTCAAAATTGATAAATAATGAGTTGCGTACTTCAACTCTATTTAGATGCAGATGAAGAGAGCAAAAATTGTATAATATTCTTTTCTCAAAATTGTTTTTTTAGTCGAGGCGAAATTACATGAAATAAATTATGACTTACTTATTTTTTTAGATTTAATTAAAAAAGATCCTACATATATTAAAAAAATAAATTTAATATACCAGTTACACTAAAGGCAGTAGCTTTAGACTCATTTTTTTAAACTTTTTAGAAATTCCGTTGGACCCACTGACTTTACAAGTTAATAAAATAAATTAACATGGCTTGAGCAAATTTCTAAAATTACAAAAAAAACGCTACTTATATCATTTAAAAAAAGGCATTCTCAAAAACTACAGTTTGTCTATTTGAAAAAAGTATTGCTATAACTGTAGTTATTTTAAAAATCGGACTGGTACAAAATGCTGACAAGAGCTACAAACCTCAGAGAGTAACTTTCTCAAAATAGAGAAATGTTTATATTAGATAGATAGTCATAGTCTTAAAATATATTGGAATGTAGCTAACTTTACCAAAAATTAAATCATTAGGATTTAAAAAGCCTACAAGTTATTGTCAATTATCTGTGCCAGTGGTTCACAATTCCTTAAAAGATGTATTTCTGTTACAATGTTCTCTTCATTGTTTAGTTACCTTTATCATTTAAAATAAGTACCGCCACAGAATATATAGCTACGCGTAGCTATATATTCTGTGGTACCGCTATTGACCAAAAATATCCTTCTCTCTGACCATGAGGAAGTTCACCAAGCACCCAAGTCAGGACTGGATATACCTAATCGTTATAAAAAGTGTTATAAAAATGATTGATATTATAATTGGGTTCTCCTCTGACTAAGGGCTCGCCTGATATACTGGTAAAGGCATGCACGATTTTAATACAAAAATAGTTAGTTGATAAGTGTATAGGCATTGTTGCGAACATTTTGTTCTCCAATTTGATTTTTTATTCATGAAATATTTAAACCGTTTTCATAACACCCTTATCTTGGCCTAAACGGAATCATATTTTACTTAAAGGTTTTTGTCTTTGTTGTGGCACCTAATCATATTGAAATGTCCTAGTCTAAATTGTTTACGGTAGCTCCAGTAGGTACTTGTATTTTATTAAATTCACCTTGTTCAGTCTTAACAATTTTAAAATAATACAATATACAAAAAACTTGATTCATCGCCTTAAGAGAGAAGTCAAAGTAATTTAATTGCTTACGAAGATAAGTATCACATTTTAAAAATATAATATACCTAATAGTCTTACTGGAGCTAATGGTAGTAATATTTAAAAACCATACTACTTTTATCAAAATACATTTACACCATTTTAATGCTACAGAAAATAATATACTACCTCCATCTAATCTAGTAATGGTATTTTTTTTTAATAAAAGAAATTATATCACAAATAATCGATTTGAAAAACTACACTGGACCAGAACTAGTATGTAATTTTCTATAACTGTTGTAAACGTACATCATGATACAATCTAGTTTGCTGTCAACTTCAAAAATTGAACCTCTAGACCTATGCTCTAGACTCAAATGACTTGCTTGGCTGTACCATCTTTCATGAAGTAAATAAATTAATTTAAAATGCTCGATTCGGGTCTTCTTTTTTCCTAGCTTTATTATATTATACAGGGTATTCTCAAAGTTGAGTCATTTATTTTACCAGGTTGCAGAACTCGTAAAAATAAGTAATGGTACCAAAAATCATTTATATAAAAGTTGCAGAATAAAGAAGTTATTACCAATTGAAAAAATGTAAAATTTAAAAACTGTAAGACCTGATTTTTTGATATTCTCGACCACTGCGTTATCAATGTTTTGTTTACTGGCGATACTGGGTATGGCTTTTTTTTTGTAGGATACAAATTACTTATTATTCATTCCTTTTACGGGTTTTAGTACAAATTTCGATTTGACCATTGGTAAATAATTCGCTAAAGTGCGTGATATTTTTTATTTTTGGGCATTTAATGACTTCTTTATTCTGCAACTTTTATATAAATGATTTTTGGTACAATAACTTATTTTTACGAGTTCTACAACCTGGTTTTTAAATGCTGTTTCCAGCCCACATGCAAAATTTTAGCTGCATAAGATAATTTTGATTTTTTTACCCATATATTGTAAATTGCACCACTTTTGCAAAATAGGAACCAACAAAACCTACATAAAACTTCTTAGTTTTGACAATGCTTTATTTCAGCTACATTTTCTTTAAAGTATATTAAATGTGTGTTTTTCTACAAAATCAAAATTGGGGTATTAAAATTTGGTCGCATGAGATGCAAAGTTTATTTGTTTTTGACCCTGTATAAGGTAACTTCATAAAATAAGTATTTTCGAAAACGTAGTTCGTGTCTGAAAGTAATACACCTTAATATTAAGACAAAAAAGAACACCGTGTCATCAGTAAAGTGTTCAGTAAGTGGAATATAATTTCTAGTGGTGGGTAAAAAAATCAAAATTATCTTATGCAGCTGAAATTTTGCATGTGGGCTAGAAACTGCATTAAAAAATTTTTTTCTATATATCTTTTTTCGATATTTTCAGAAATAATCCCACTGTTGAATTATTTTTTGGAAAAAATTAAAATTTGACAGATAATGCGAATCAGGTGATTACTATTTTTTTGCTTAATTTTCATCTTGATCGAAGCAGATCTTGATGCCAAAGTCAAATTTTGAAAAAAGCTATTAATAAAAAAAAATCCCATATGATGCGGACTTTACTGGTCACACTGTATCAGATTTGATTAAAGTAGAATTATTGTATTTTTAATTCATAACACACATGGTCTACGAAACCGCAATAAAAAAATACAGGTCCTTTATTTAAAACTATACCGAAAGACGAAACATCAGAATCAACATCTGATGATCTGATGTTATAGAAAATAAAAAGCGGCAATGAAAATGTAAAATTAAGCTAGGAAAAAAATAAAAACCGAAAGTTAGTTTTTTTCGAATACCTTTGGAATTTTCCAAATTTTTTTTGCGGCGTTAGTCATGCCTAAATTGAGCAAAACTTTTTAAACCTCGCTGTATCTCTGACTGTTTACGATATCCCAATGGTGAACGTCAAATTTGCAACACCGAACTACGCTTGTTGAGGTAAGAACGGCATAATTATACAGCATCATCAAGTTGTTTACAATTCTAGAGATTACATTTTTGAAGGCTGTCATCGTGCTCATTTCGAAGGCAGGAACTTTTTTCCCAATCGGTGTTTTCTATGAATGAAAACAAATGAAGCTTCCAGCAGCATCAACGAGCAAACCTTTTTATTAGCGACCTATTTTAACTGAAATCTTGTTTTATTTTCCTTTAATTGCGTCAGATCCATCCTCAGTGAAACTAGGATCCGACGAATGTAAGGAAACTTAGAGCCCAATTGTAAGGAGTTAATATGGGCTTAACGTTCCTTCATAGTTTTTCCAATGAATTTATTATACAGGGTGTTCATTTGAAAACTTCCCACCTCGATTTTCCTGCTTTAAAATGAAAATGTGGAAAATCGCTCGAACCCGTCGATTTTTATTCCGAGGGGGACATCTTTTGCGTATATTGTCAATCTTGTTACTTCAAGCCCCTAGGAGGGAGGGGGGGTAAGATCTAAATCTTAAATGGATACCCCTATTTTATATAATTTTTTTGGATTCTGCATAAAATTCTGAACATTTTTTAATAAAAGCATATACTAAACAGTTTCCGAGATATTGACTCTTAAAAAATGACATTTTTGAACTTTGACAGCGTCTAGCTTTCTAACTGTACGTCTTAGAGCAAAACGGCTTACATGTCCCTATCTTCGATTTTTATTATCTTTCCAATAGTGTCAACTTCCGGTCAAACCGGAAGTACTCTATTTCTTACATCCGGTTTAACCGAAAGTTCACACTATTGGAAAGATAATAAAAATCGAAGATAGGGACATGTAAGCCGTTTTGCTCTAAGACGTACAGTTAGAAAGCTAGACGCTGTCAAAGTTCAAAAATGTCATTCTTCAAGAGTCAATATCTCGGAAACTGTTAAGTATAGACTAATAATGCTTTTATTAAAAAATGTTCAGAATTTTATGCAGAATCCAAAAAAAATATAGGTATAAAATAGGGGTATCCATTTAAGATTTAGATCTTACCCCCCCCCCTCGCTCCTAGGGGCTTGAAGTAACAAGATTGACAATATACGCAAAAGATGTCCCCCTCGAAATAAAAATCGACGGATCCGAGCGATTTTCCACATTTTCAATTTAAAGCAGGAAAATCGAGGTGGGAAGTTTTCAAATGAACACCCTGTATGTACCGGGTGAGTCAACGATTGCGCGGAGTAAATATATGCCTTGAAGATAAGATTTTTCGATAATGAGCTTTTGTATGAAGGTATGGTTGGATATCTGACACATTTTAAAAATATTTTGAATTATACAGGGTGCGCCCAAAAAGTCGGGTGTCATAAAGTTACATTTTTGTAAATGTGACACCCTATATTTGAATACATTTATTAATTCTACGTGTTATTTCATAAATTTTAATTAATGGTTTAATATACGAAAAAGTTATAGTTTTTAAGATAATTCGACTTATAATGAAAATTTTGCATTTGCAAGCATCTCATTGTTGTGAAAATGCTACTTAAATTTTGACTTTAAGCGATTCATAATTTTTATACTTACTAAATAAAGTCAACGATACGTATTCACTATGAAATATTTGACGTCTCATTTACAGAGGGTTTACTTTCTAGGACCAAAGTCAGAAAACTTCTAATTGAAAAATATCACTTTTTTTATTTTTCTGTCATCTTATAGCTCGTCATAAACTCTTCAACTTTCGTGAAGAACGTCCTATCTCTATCTCTAATAGTTTTTGAAATAATTTGATATTTCGAGATTTAATGTCCTCGTTATTTAGAGCATTTTTTGTCAATGGATCACAATAGCCATGGAAAAATAAATGAAAATAATGGCAGTGGATGACTCCTTAAGAATCAGATCAATGTAAAAATTAAGCCTTTTTACTGCAAACTCAAAATGAATTAAAAAAAAAATGGATTAATCTATATGATTTATGTTTTGGGCAAGGCGCATAAAAAGTGTCTTTTTGCTGAACAACTATACAGGATGAAATATCCCGAGCGGCGAACACCCAGTCCTCGAAGTTTTCAAAATTTAATGGAAATGTTTGATTAAACAGGCGTGATCCATTGACAAAAAATGCTATAACGAGGACATTAAATCTCGAAATATCAAATTATTTCAAAAACTATTAGAGACGTTCTTTACGAAAGTTGAAAAGTTTATGACAAGCTATAAGATGAAAGAAAAATATATAGGGTGTTTCATTTAATAAAAGTGATATTTTTCAATTAGAAGTTTTCGGACTTTGGTCCTAGAAAGTAAACACCCTGTAAATGAGACGTCAAATATTTCATAGTGAATATGTATTTTTGACTTTATTTAGTAAGTATAAAAATTATGAATCGCTTAGTGTCAAAATTTAAGTAGCATTTTCACAACAACGAGATGCTTGCAAATGCTAAATTTTCATTATAAGTCGATTTATCTTTAAAACTATAACTTTTTCGTATATTAAACCATTAATAAAAATGTATAAAATAACACGTAGAATTAATAAATGTATTCAAATATAGGGTGTCCCATTTAAAAAAAATTAACTTTATGGCACCCTACTTTTTGGGCGCACCCTGTATAATTCCAAATATTTTTAAAATGTGCCAGATATCCAACCATACCTTCATACAAAAGCTCATTATCAAAAAATCTTATCTTTAAGGCCTAAAATTACTCCGCGTAATCGTTGACTCACCCTGTACTTTCTCCTGTTCAATTAAAGCACTCTGGATTTCGGTTAAAAATAAGCCACTATTGTACCTTAATAAATTAAACTTCCTTTCACTTCTTCACAGGGCGAAAAATTATTATTCAGGGCCCCGATTTTCATAGGCTATCTCTGTTCATTTCCTAAGGAACCTCGTATTTGGTCCCCTTTTTCGCCCTTCTAGCCTCTCTGCATAGCGTCCTGCAAATTCCCAGCCAGGCTTCTTCGTAGCCGTCTTGGTGTGAGCTACACGAGGCCCCAGAGGGCGATGCACCGCTCACCACCGTCTCGCAGACCAGTTGGGCCAGTCAATCGACCAGGATGCCTTGTGACACGTTTAACAGGGTGTCTTTTAGTGTACGGAACGACGGCCGGTTTTCAGGTTGAGGCGCCCAACATTTTTTCATCACCTTAAATGGCAAGAAATAATGTTTATAAGAGTGAAAAGTTGAAGCGAAAGCGTATAGACCAGGGCTGAAGCCTTTGAAAATGGTAAAAAGTGAAAAAAAAAATAATAGTAGGATGAAACCCATTGGAAAAGGAAGAGAATATAACAAAAATGAAAAACGATTTATCTCGATTTCCGGCAAAACAACAAGTCCTATGGAAAAACGTTAAATGGCAAACTTGTAGGTAATAAAAAGATCTACAACTTTTGTATATACACTTTTTTCACATAATCTCAAAATTTATGTGAAAAATTTAAATAACCAAGATTTTGGTTTTTTATTTTTATCTTTTACAAGAAAATAATTTTTTTCACAAAATTTGGTGAAAACTTACCTTTTTATGTTCCAAACACACTGTAATTTTTTTGATTTAAAATATTTATTTTTTCACCTTATTTTGACGTAATATCGAAAAAGCACCCTAATTTTCAATCGAAAATTCTTACGTCAAAATATCTGCTTTTTTAAAAAAGTCGGTGGGCTTTTTGTTCGTTGAAATCTCTACTTTCTGATGGTGTAAAAAAAATATACATTCCTATGGTAAATGTGATGAAATCCCCTTTAAATCCTACCTTTAATTATATTTAGAACAACTATTTTCGCATATTTTTTGCGATCTTTATGTTTTATGGATTTGTAATTTTTTTGTTTATCAATGTAACATGGAATCTTACGTTTTTCGAGTAATTAAAGTATAAATTTTAATAAATAGCTCAAAATTGTACATAATAATTTAAAAAAAATAATTTCGGTTTAGAGTTTTTTTCGTTTCTTTGCATTTTTTGAGAACATTTACCATAGTATATTTTTTACACCATCAGAAAGTAGAGATTTCAACGAACAAAAAGCCCATCGACTTTTTTAAAAAAGCAGATATTTTGACGTGAGAATTTTCGATTGAAAATTAGGGTGCTTTTTCGATATTATGTCAAAATAAGGTGAAAAAATAAATATTTTAAATCAAAAAATTACAGTGTGTTTGGGACATAAAAAGGTAAGTTTTGACCAAATTTCGAGATTTAAAAATTTTCTTGTAAAAGATAAAAATAAAAAACCAAAAACTTGGTTATTTGAATTTTTCACATAAATTTGGAGGTTATGTGAAAAAAGTGTAAATACAAAAGTTGTAGATCTTTTTATTACCTACAACTTTGCCATTTAACGTTTTTCCATAGAACTTGTAGTTTTGCCGGAAATCGAGATAAATCGTTTTTTACCTTTAAAAACTCACCCCCTTCCATTTCGCGACCTCGGATCACCCGTAAATTATTTTTACTTTAATTTTTGTTATATTCTCTTCCTTTTCCAGTGGGTTTCATCCTACTATTATTTTTTTTGTTTCAAAAATGATCGACCCTTGTCTAGTAGGGCTACTTACATCATAAACTTCCTTATAACAAGCTTTGGGTTTTTCTAGAATAATGCCTTTTTGCACCCTTTCAACGACTTCGGAGTTTTTCAGGCGTCCGTAAGGCATTTTACCGCACGTGAAGACTTCCCACATAAGGACACCTGAAAAAAATTACCGTTAAAATTTTACACATGAATATAAAAAGCTGCTTTATATGACTTTAAAATGTTAATTGGTTGAAACTTTTTATGGCCGCAGAAGTACAAGGTATTTAACTTCACTTTATTGAGGATCTATGCTAATATTCCTCAAAATTATTTCGAGTTTTGCTAGAAAAAACAGAGCTTACCATATGCCCAAATATCAGACTTTGAGGAAAACCTAGTGTAGTTTAGCACCTCTGGTGGAGCCCATTTAATAGGAAATTTAGAGCCTCCAGAAGACGTGTATTGGTCATCCAAAACGTACCTGGAAAAAAGTAATTTAATTTAAAATATGTTGGGTTAAACAAAGCCCATCCCCTACTAGTCAAAACTAAAGCAATTTCTCATATCTACCTTGCAAGTCCGAAATCGGCGACTTTTACAATATTTTCTGTGCCCACCAAACAGTTTCTGGCAGCCAAATCTCTATGTATGTAGTTGTGTCTTTCAAGGTAGGACATACCTTTACACACCTAAAAATAATATATTAGATAGATGTTGAGACTATCAAAACTTTATTAATCAAGGTATGTTAGGAAAAATAGATTTGGCATAACTTATATAACCATATATTTTATATAAAAAGTTTTATTTTTTTTTTATCTACAAACATTATTCATCAATCACAGTCATTTTAGTTTGTAGATAAATGTATGTATTTTTTTTTACCTGTATGCACATATCCAGCAACAATCCCTGGTTACTACTTAAAGATTGTTCATGCCTCCTCAGGTGATTTAGGAGAGATCCATGCCTCATGTACTCAGTTACAATAAAAATTGGTCTGTTTTTACTGCACACCCCATAGAGTTGGACCAAGTTTGTGTGTTGCAATTTTCTGAAAAAGATGGTAAATAATTTTTACAAAAATGGTATGTTGTATATAATTTAATAACCAATAACCGTGGCTAACATTACGTTCTTGTCAGGGAAAATATTAGGTACCTATGTGCTAAATACCCGAGACTACTGGGTGTACTTTACTTACGTCATGACTTTAGCTTCCTCAATGAAATCGTCTTCAGACATGGTTCCCTCCTTCATCATTTTCACAGCAACATCTATCGATCCCCGCCATTTTCCTCTTCTTACAACGCCAAATTGTCCTGATCCTAATTCTTCTAGTAACATCAATTCATTATGATCTATTTCCCATTTATCTAAAAATAAAGATTCTACATTAATATTTAACGTAAAGTTTAGAGGTGGCTTATCAAGCCAAAGGTACGTAGCATAAACCGTTTTTATCCAAAACTTTTTGAGTTATCTTACAGGCAAAATTTATTGCGAAAAAAAGAAGAAAGAAAACATCGGTGACTAAGCAGTTAATTTCCTATCAAAGTAGCTAGGTCTCCTGATCTTGCACCAAAAGACTTTTCCTGTGGGGTCAAATTAAATGCTTTTTTTGTTGGTAAACGTATTAGCCAGAGATTATCGCTACAAATTAGAAAATAATAATGGTATAAAAGCATCATACCATGACTAAGCCCCGCGGTTGCTGGAGCCGGTCTATCACATGGACTAGTTTTTAATCTCGAAGCCAAACCACCACTGTTGTGCTTATGGTAGTTTATCAATTCGGGTATAGAGCTGCAGCAATGTTTTTCCGATAGGAAGAATTCACTTCTTGAGTTTTGTTTGATATGGTAGTGCTTGACGTGGGGATGTGGTCTGAAACAAATGATAGATATTCGAAAAAAATTATACATGCACACAATAGGGTGGCCCACATTATGCGACTTTTTTTTTCTGCGGTCTTACCCGTTTAAAATGTTGTAAATGTCAAGAAAATGGCGTGTGCGAAATTTCAAGTCATTTAATTAATCCAAAATGGTGCCGCCGATAGAATAAAATACAAAGGTTTCTAAATTTTAAGACTTTTATTATCATAACTACCACTGACCTGACTCCATAGAAACAGAGTATATTATATTAATAAATTGTACCTAAGAACTAACCCTATTATGTATTTACACAAATAGTTTGTTTTCATTTATTTTAACATCACTTTTAAAAAGTTTCCGCAAGTGTCGTCTTACTGACATCTTTAATTTTTTTTCTATATTCGCTTACAATTTGCAGTATACATTGACTTTTTCATCTTTTGTTAATATTTTATTATTTTCGACTACGAGTTTAATACTCCTTTCTGCTTCCAATTCCTTTCCTGAAAGGACAATGTAGAATTTACTATTCGTGCTCCTGGAGCGTTCCATCATGCATGCTGGATGGCGAAAGCTATTTATAGCTTTAAAAAATATCTTTATAGGGACGAGTTTACACTAACAGTCAGAGAAAGGAAGAGTATCAGAGATTGTTAGAAATGTGTTTTACAGTTTTAAAGAATTTTTAAATTTTAACTCTAATAATGCTTGTCTAAGAAAACTGTTGTTAATGTGATTTTAATTTCCAATTTTGGATGTAAATTTTAGATTGTACTTTTATTGTATTTTATTATATTTTATAATGACGTGTGTAAATCGATTGAATTGATAATGACATGAATAAACAATTTGAATTTTATCGTCAAAGTTTATGTTAAGGCGTGGTTCACCGCTCCTTGTCCATACAAAGCTCCATATCAAGATCTTTAATTTGCCAAAAATCTTAATAAAACTATTGATCCACAGATATATGAAGCTGCTGTTGAGAAAATTAAAAAGCACCTGTGGTACTTGTCTTCTGAGATTTGCGCAGTATCGTTCTTTGATAACGAAATCCCTGTTGAATATAAAAGAAATATGACAAAGGCTCTGGAAAAAGAAGACTCGCTAGGAGGTGAAAAACGAGTTAAATTAGGTAATATACACGAAATAGAACATAAAGAATTTTGGGAATTTATATCTAAAAATACTCTTTGATTTTTTGAACGATTAGGGTTATCCACAAATATTTAAAAGATAATCCAGAAAACTGGAAAAATAATAATGAGTACATAAATAATTTTAATGTAGTGAAAAAGCCCTAAGTAGTAAATGATACAGCAGAAAGGGGTATTAAACCCATGGACGAATATAATAAAATATTAACAAAATATGAAGAACAACGTCAATGTATACTGCAAATTGTAAGCGAATATAGAAAACAATTTAAAGATGTCAGTAAGACGACACTTGCGGAAACTTTTTAAAAGTGATGTTAAGATAAATTAAACTATTTGCGTAAATACATAATAGGGTTATTTCTTAGGTAAAATTTATTAATACAATATACCTATATATAATGTACTCTGTTTCTATGTAGTTAGGTCAGTGGTAGTTATATGATAATAAAAGTTTTAAAATTTAAAAACCTTTGTATTTTATTCCATCGGCGGCGGCACCATTTTGGATTAATTAAATTACTTGAAATTTCGCGTACGCCATTTTCTTGACATTTACAACATTTTAAAACGGTGAGACCGAAGGAAAAAAAAGTCGCAAAATGTGGGCCATCCAATTACACAATGATGAATCAGTTGTGTTTGAAAAATCTACCCCAGATTGTTTAATACTAGGGCTTTTTTGAAGTGAATGATTTTAAACCGAAATAATAACGGTGTCTTACAATTTTAAGATATTATTGTATTTATGCAAAAATTCTTCTCCTTAAAAATCAATAATTAAATCAGGTGTAGAGTAATGTATGTTTCCACAATATGAATAAAATATACCTTTTCTAATAAATAACCGGACCTTTAGCATTATAATAAATAAAAGGTCCACCTTTACTCTTTTGTCTCATAATACTAGCGACCCGGGGCGGCTTCGCACGCGGGTCTAGAATGTGTTTATTTACGACATCACATTAGAAACCTCTAAATTTATCAGTGTTTCTCTACGATATTATGCATGTATTATACATATAAACCTTCCTCTTGAATCACTCTATCTATTAAAAAAACCGCTTCAAAATCCGTTGCGTAGTTTTAAAGATTTACGCATACATAGGGACGGACAGACAGCGACTTTGTTTTATACTATGTAGTGAAGCTAACAAGAAATCAAATGCAAAGGTCCACCAGGTTCCTTACGATGAAACAACGTGAAAATATACACCAACTTTTACTCTGGAATAATAGAAATAAATTTATGCTTAAACAAAACCATTTTGGGTTTTATTTGTGCACAAATTGGCTCAATATGTAACTATTGGGAATATACCAGTGTTATAGCGGTACATCAGGTCTCTAAAGTAACCAATTTAATGTCAGAATTTTTATTTTACAAATAAGTGTTCAATCAAAAATTATTTATAAATAAAGATTTTATGATAAAAGTAAATGTTTGGATAGTAGTGAAATAGAAATGTCTGGCAAAGTTAAATCATTATATGTATATACTTTTATACCACTTGTGCCAGGAAATAACCGAACATGGAAGCAGAAAATTGATACATACAATAACAATTTCGTTATTAAAATAATAACAATTTAAGATTTCATTATTTCCAAATAAGCCCTGGTATATATTTTTTTATATTTAAATTCTTTGGAAATTACCTATTTTACATAAGAATAAGGTAGAGCCAACTGTAAACAACATTTAATATAAAATAATATTTAATAAGCATAGCTTTAAGCATTTATTTAGTTCTGTTGTAAGCAAAAAAAGGAATTAATGACGGCGGAATAAATTTGTCCCACCTTTTCTGATACCGTGCGAGCAAAAATTATTTGCATCAAAGAGGGCCTTGCATCTAAGGACGTAATGCTTAGCCGTAAAGCCCTGTTGGGTGTCAGTAACTACCTGAATTAACAATCAATCAGTTATTCCGTCATCTTTGACAGTCGTTACAAGTAATTTGATTCATCGCTAATTTTTCCAATTTCTTGAACAATTCACACAATGGGCTTTACGGAACAGCACAAAACATTCATGTTTGAAGCGTATTTTCGAAACGGGGCTAGAATAAATGGTGAGTGGGAATACAATCCGGGTTTGTGCATGGACGATTTTCACGAACATTTTCCTAACGTTGCTTTTATTGCTGGGGATCTTTATCATTGCCTGAAAAGAACCGTGGCTGTGTTTAGGGAAACAGGTTCTATACAACACAAAAAAGGAACAGGAAAACCATCTGTAAGAACAGAAGAACTTGTTGCAAAATACGCCAACAAATTGTATAAGACACCTGTCCCAAGAAGTGGGAAGATCTTATGGAACATGCAGGATTATTCTTAAGAAGCAGCTAAATTTATTTCCTTATAAAGTGCAAGTATTCCAAGAAATACAAGCCGCAGATTTTGAAAGACGCAGGAATTACTGTTAATGGTTTACCCAAAATTTATTGGAAAGAAATGATTATTAGAAAATATGAAGAGACGTGTGAATTTATGCTTGGAGCATGGCGGTGGCCAATTTCAGCAATTTATGTAATTATATTTCTTTTTCTTTCTGTACCTATATTCTTACTTTGTTAATTTTGTAAACAACAAAAATAAATTTGTATTTGTCTACTTATTTTATTACTCATTAGTTTGGCATATCATGCCATAATATGAATTTGACAAAATTTTAACCTAGATTTGGTTAGATATATCGTCCCCACATCATTGTGATCTAAACCAAGCCCTACGTTTTTTAATCCAAGCTCTCTTTGATGCAAATAATTTTTGCTCGCACGGTACATGTTAGCCAACAAATAATAAAATAAT
Source organism: Polydrusus pterygomalis (assembly GCA_963969555.1). Classification (NCBI taxonomy): domain Eukaryota; kingdom Metazoa; phylum Arthropoda; class Insecta; order Coleoptera; family Curculionidae; genus Polydrusus; species Polydrusus pterygomalis. Next base: position 12,935,685 of record OZ018379.1, read on the forward strand.
TTTAGGTTAGTAAAAAAATTGACATTGCCTACTATAAACGACAATAGGCATTTAAAATAAATACACAAACTGTATAGAATTAATGAGAAAACTTAATGCAAATAAATTATAAACTTTTAATGGAAATATTAATATTCAAATTGGAAATTTTACACTAGATTTAATACGAATTATCAAAATTTTTAAACAACACTTTAAGTTGGGGAAAGCATGTTTGCGTTTATTGTACAATGTTTAATGTTTTGGAACGGTTGGTGTAAAAAATGGCATAACATAGTTTTTATTTGTGCAAATGTAATTATATTTCACTAATAGTCCACATTAAGGTAATTTTAAAATCGTTCATCTCGCTTATATTCCACATTAAGGTGATTTTAAAACTGTTCCTTACTTCGAGAAATAAAATTCAATTATTTTTTTAATGGTAGCAAATAATGATAAGTTCCATTTTTTTATTTTACTTAAAGAATGCCGTTAAAAAGCAGTGGTACTTATTAGTACTAGTTAAACAGATACAGCAAGCAATTATATTTCCGCGGATATACAGGTACCTTGGACGGTGATATTTGAAATTTGTTTCGGTAATTAAAAACATAACATAACATCGGTAGATTCATACAAAATCAAAACTTACACTTTGGTATATAGCGACAACGTGTACAGTCCTTTTGTGGATGAGTTCCTAACGACGAAGCAGCCTTCCTTGTCTTCTTGCTTTAAAAGTGATTCCGATCTCTGTCTTGACATGTCATTTACATACCATCTAAAAAACAACACGACCCGGTAGATTCATTTCCTAAAGTTAATGATTTTATTCTAGGGTCATTATTTTGTAATTTCGTCACAAAATTGCTTGTTACCTAGTTCTTAGTCGCCTGCAAAAACAACATAGGATTCACATGCGTCCATGGATCCAATGCAATGGCATAAAAATAAAATAAAATTTGCCACCAAAATGTTTTGGCAAATAGTGTAATTTCAAAGATGGTGCGAAGAAGTAAAAAACTTCATTATGGTTATAGATACCAAAAATTATGTGGGATAGTTATGCTGGTCTTTAAGTTGCATATTTCAGCTCGGTTGCTAGTTTATAGACATGAGTTGTTGAATTCAAATGACGAACGTTACCAAAAACTTTCATAAAAAAGAGAATGTATAACAATGTAGAACTTTTTAAATAGTACATACTCATATTGCTGAAGTCCTAATAATTCCTTTTCCTTGACATAGTTGCTTGGTATAAAACCGATATTTCTGAAACAAAAAATTGCTTTTATTAAGGATTTTTCAATAATGTTTATGTGCTTGCTTGTAAATTACAGCCTTATTAACAATGATTATTTTTGTAACAATATGTTTTGAAGTGAGATCCTTTGCTGCTTGACGTACAGATATAGTTAAAAAAAAAAACGTTTGTTCCATCACAGCCCTACATCGGGCTGCACAAAGATTTTTAACAATAATTAACCAGGCAACATTCACCACTTACGTTATTTGTATTATTAATAATTATAATTCCTCGATAATAATGCACATAATAATAACAACGTTTTTTTATTTGAACCAAAGAAAAGAACGACAAAGAAACTTAGCATAGCATAATACAGATCAAAAGTAAATAAGTCTAAGGTAGTGATGCTAATGTCATGTTACAACAAGCTGGCTTTAGAAAATACCGTGCGAGCAAAAATTATTTGCATCAAAGACGGCCTTGCATCTAAGGACGTAATGCTTAGCCGTAAAGCCCTGTTGGGTGTCAGTAACTACCTGAATTAACAATCAATCAATTATTCCGTCATCTTTGACAGTCGTTACAAGTAATTTGATTCATCGCTAATTTTTCCAATTTCTTGAACAATTTACACAATGGGCTTTACAAAACAGCACAAAACATTCTTGGTTGAAGCTTATTTTTGAAACGGGGTTAAAGTAAATGGTGAGTGGCAATACAATCCGGGTTTGTGCATGGACGATTTTCACGAACATTTTCCTAACGTTGCTTTTATTGCTGGGAATTTTCATCATTGCCTAAAAAGAACCGTGGCTGTGTTTAGGGAAACAGGTTCTATAGAACACAAAAAAGGAACAGGAAGACCATCTGTAAGAATAGAAGAACTTGTTGCAAACGTTCGTGAAATAATGCAAAATACGCCAACAAATTGTATAAGACGCCTGTCCCAAGAAGTCGGAATATTTTATAAAACACGCAGGTTTATTCTTAAGAAGCAGCTAAATTTATTTCCTTATAAAGTGCAAGTATTCCAAGAAATACAAGCCGCAGATTTTGAAAGACGCAGGAATTACTCTCTATGGTTTACCCAAAACTTATTGGAAAGAAATGATTTATTAGACCTGACATTTTTTTCGGATGAAGCCTGGTTCCACCTCTCCGGTTATGTGAAATGTGGAATAGCGAAAATCCCCATTTTTTTTGTAGAGTCCACATTGCACCCTCAAAAAATTGGTGTCTGGTTAGCTGTTTTCCGAAGAAGAATTGTTGGTCCTATTTTTTTCCATGACACAGTTACAGCATAGCGGTATAGAGACAATATTTTGAATCCATTTGTGGAGCAATTACTTGACGACGAACTACGTTTTGGATATTTTCAACAGGACGGTGCAACCGCCCATACAGCCGCCGAAACTATTAACTACTTACGCAATTTTTTCGACGACAGATTGAATTTCCACCTAGATCACCTTGTTTAACGGTTACCTATGGATTACTTCGTTTTTCCTCATTTAAAGAACACTATTTTTAAAACACCAGTTGCAAATTTAGAACAATTACAAGAAAGGATTATCCAAGAATGTGGTAACATTTCTCCAGAGATGCTGGTCAACACTTTCGAAAATATGAAGAGACGTGTGAATTTATGCTTGGAGCATGGCGGTGGCCAATTTCAGAAATGTATGTAATTATTTTTCTTTCTGTATATTCTTACTTTGTTAATTTTGCAAACATAAAAAATAAATTTGTATTTGTCTACTTATTTTATTACTCATTAGTTTGGCATATCATGTCATAATATGAATTTGACAAAATTTTAACCTAGATTTGGTTAGATATATCGTCCCCATATCATTGTGATCTAAACCGAGCCCTACGTTTTTTAATCCAAGCTCTCTTTGATGCAAATAATTTTCTCGCACGGTATTAGAAAGTAATACAATTTGGTGCGTGAGTCTATCATACAAAGTTCATTAAAAAAGTCCAATACACTTTTGATGTAAAATGAATAGAGGAGTCTATACTCGTATTTGAGGATAGCAAAATTTAAAAAAAAAGGTGATCTTTCGCTGCGTGAATTGTATTAGTTTTAATGCAAAAGGATATTATTTATATAATACGACATAAAATAAGCTACTCGCAAGAGCGGGCGGCAAAGATGCCAGCAAGGTTTTTTTACTGCTTACATAATATTTGATCGGCATTTGAAACGTAATTATAAGAATCGAAGGTATAATTACCAAAAAGATACCCAATACAAACGTCGTAAGCGTCAAAATTACATTTATTATTTCAAAATAATCACAAAAGCCAACAATTTTAATTAATACCCGTCCGTTAACTGTCAAAAATTGATTCGGTAATAAATAGTTTATAATTAAAGTTCCATTGTTTCTGTCACGACAATAATATTTTAGAAAATTATGTTTGTTTTATTAAGAAATAGAAGTGTAATTTACGGCGAGTGAGCGTTTAAATATAAACGGATGAAACAAAATTAATTAGCCTCACTAACCATTGAACTATATTTTATTTTAAATGTACAGTTGACGACATATAAATTCATACACTCCACCCATACATAACTTAATTACAACAAAATTGGGTAAAACGGGCTTCTCACCTTGCTGCTTATACCTGGATAGAACACCAGCTATATACATAGCTGTTAATTGTATGTACGATTTTTTACCATAAGTAATAATGGCTAATATGTAGTAATATGTGTAATATTTCTAAATATGTTTGTGCTTAAATTACAGCCGCGAAATAAGAAAATTATAAAATAATACCAGGAAATCTACAAAAGTGTAAAGCCAAAAAGGGTAAATTTATTAACAAACAACAAAAAAAATACTAATATTTAATTGCTGCGCCATCGGATTCTAACACTAATCGTAATCTTCTTGGCATTGACAAAATAATACTTCTGGTGTAATCCGGAGTTAGCCCTTCCCAAATTTCTTCTATTTTATCAAATAACTCTATTTCATTCTGCGGTTTAAAATTTATTTTGTACATTTTTTTTACCATCAATCCCCAAACATTTTCAATTGGATTTAAATGAGGACTTTATGAGCACCAAGGCAGACATGTTACGTTGTTTTGTCTAAACCAGTTTCCTATATTTCTTGCAGTATGCACAGGGCAGTTATCCTGTTGAAATATAAAGTTATTTCCTTCAAAACTATCGCGGCAGAAGGAAGAAAAACATTTTCCAAAATCTGAAGATATATAAATATTACTGTTTAGTGTTCCACCAATATTCCAGCATACACCTGCACCGTAAACACTTATCCATGCACACACATTAACGGAGAAACGTCCACTGGTTTGCTTCTTTTGAGTATACTTCTCATTATATCGGAAATTTGGTGGTCTATATATTCGAATCCTTCCATTATATGTAGACCGAAAAATTTTCTCATCGGAAAGGATAACATTTTGCCAAAAAAAAATCATTTTCCGGTACATATTGCATAGCAAACCCAATTCTTTGTTCCTCATCACTATTTTTTAAAAACGGTTTGGATGCAGCTGCTCCATTTCTTAATTGTCTTACTCGGAGTTGCGCAGTTCTAGATGAAGCAGGGAATCATGTTATGCGGATACTGCAGTTTCAAATGGATTTTGCCTTAAATACTCCACCACATTTCAGTCTTCTTCATTTGATGATTTATATTATTTAAACCAGACCCAACAGACCTTTCAAGTACTCTAAAATGATCAGCTATTTTTCCATAAGATCACCCTATTTCTACTAAACATATTATTCTTGCTTTTTCAATAATACTTAAATGAGGCATTTTAAAATCAAATAAGATAATGACGATACTTTGACAGATATCATCATAACAATTAACACGTTACAAAGGTAAAAAAGTTGCATTTACAGTGTCAGTTTAGTGGACGAAATTATCTGTCGTCAACTGTACCTACATACAAGAAAGCTACAGTGAAATGTCTAATCATCATTGTTGGCTGTTTGTTAGCCTTTAACACTAACTGTAAGATAGAAGTTATCTTACATCTAAGGATACCATTCTTTAAACAATTGTCATGAAAGTTATGTGTGACCTCATAAATAAATTCACGAAGAACTTCGCAAATGTAAAGACCTTTTTAATAATAAAAGTATGTTGATAAGAAACAGCAAGGACCAGTGATATATCAAATTGTTCTCTGTTATAAAAACTTTACATGTTGGGCCATATACTATTTAGCGCCAAATAGATCTAGGGTATTTAGAACACCAAATAACATTAGTGTCTTATACTGTCGCACTGCTAGTTTTTACAGAGTTTAACAAAACCTTTTTATGCGCCTCGACAAGGTTTTTTTAATAATTAATCAAAAATAGTTTTAAATAGCAAGGAGATTTTGTCATTTAAAATAAGAAGTTCTTTTATTATTTACACAATTTTTTAATTTAAAAATTTTTACGAAGAGGTTATTCTAAATAACTTTTAATCAATAATGAATAATCGATTGCCGAGTGGTGTGCAAGTCTATCATACAAGGACCTTCAAAAAAGTCTAATACTACTTTTGATGTAAAATTAATAAGGGAGCCAATATTTGGTGTTTTTAAAATTTACATGGGATTCCCCATCGTCATTCTGGCGATGCACCACCTATAAAAAAACAAAAATACCTATCTAAAAATGGGTAATCTCTTACTTTTAATGACTTAAATAATCCTTGAACTATGTAATTTTAAAAGACTAAAAGTATTTTTCTATTAACAGTGACAGAAGTTATAAAGTGTGATAGTTAAGTCTTAATTTTTATTTCTTTGCCAAAGTTAAGTCAGAAAACGAAAACTTAAAGGTGAGAATACTAGTCTTGCTGATATTAAAACCTAATAGGTTCGCACACCATTGTTTGACAGGCAGTAAATGGGTCTGCACAATTAGCCTCAACTCTTCTGCATTTTTTCCACGCCACAGATAGTAGTTTCGTTGGCAAATAAAGTAAAATCAAATAAGATAATGACGATACTTTGACAGATATCATCATAACAATTAACACGTTACAAAGGTACTAAAGGTAAAAAAGTTGCATTTGCAGTGTCACAGTTTAGTGTACGAAATTATCTGTCGTCAACGGTACATGGTCCATTACTTACCCCTTTGAATCCCTAACTTTCCACCAGTGTTCCTGACTGTCATCGATAACCTCGTATTCCTGATTTTTCTCCAGACTTAAATCTCCCGTTTCTATAGCTTTGTAGTTGTACAGCGCCACCACCACTTTCTGCCTCGGCGTCGACTGTTTGTCTTTTTGTTTCGCTGAGGGCGTGCCTGGTGTTCCGCCACCGGGCATGATTGGGCTGGATTGGGCGCCTGAAATTAAAAAAAAAAAAGTATTAAATTTTAATTTAACGAAAAAAAATTTGTCAAATATTTTTTTCCTTCGTTGTGTATATTTTTTAATAAATACAATAGGTATTAACATAACGCGATAACAATAAACAAACAGGTATACGTTTGTAAATTTAGTATATCTTTAAAAAATTTAAATAATGTTATTTTAACGATAAGATTCCTGGCATTTTAATACAGTGACCGGCAGAAAGTACGCACCAAAGGGGATTTTTTTTTTATTTCAAAACTTACCAAATTTTTTTGGTGGTGGCAAAGTTCTACATGTCCCTAAACAAAAAAGAGCATAGACAAAACTAGTAAATATTGCGCCGTATACGACGGAGAGGTGAAAACGTTAAATTCACTCAAGAATAAATTGCCCTTATTTTTCACTGTGGAAAATTTTTTTATTAGGAAATGTTGTTTGCACTTAAAAGTTATCGATAAATACCAAATTTCAGCTCGGTAGCACAAATATAAATATTTTTGATGGCAACTAGATTTAAATGAAAACGAATTTTATTGTAAGGGTTTAAACTTTAAATTCATGAACCAATGGGTTTAAGAGTTTTTGAAAAATTGGGAACGGCAAAATATTGTTTTGCATAAAGTTATTCCGCTTATCCATAGAATAATGTACGCTGTAGCACCAGAAAAGTTAGATTATTTTTGACATTATTTTATTAAACGTCCAGTTCTCGCGTATTTAAACAAATTTAAGTAAGTGATGTGTCTAATTGCCCAAGAGCTGTTAAAAAATTGTTTTATAGGTCGCATAGATCGATCGATTCGTTATACGAGGGGGCGTCAAAAAAAAAAGTAAAAACCCCTTTTTTGTGCTACCGAGCTGCAATTTGGCAATTATGGACAACTTTTAAGTGCAAACAACATTTCCTAGTAAAAAATATTTCTACACTTTATTCTTGAGTGAATTTAACGTTTTTAGCTCTCCCTCGTATACAGCGTAATACTTAATAGTTTTGTCTATGCTCTTTTTTGTTTAAGAACATGCACAACTTTTCCACCGCCAAAAAAATTTGGTAAGTTTTGAAATAAAAAAAAAATCCCCTTTGGTGCATACTTTCTGCCGGTCACTGTATAATGTCCAAAAAAACGTTGCTCAAAGTAACCTTCATAAGTAATCACGATCAATAAAAAATATATATATATTTCAGGGCAAACTATCGCGGTTGCTACAGTAGTACTGTATAATGTGATTTTAATCTGAGTACCATACGTCTAAATCTTGTTAAAACATAATTAAGTCGTCATTAGTGAGTGCTGTGTAACACTAAAGAAGAATTAAAACATATGGCAGCCATAAACGAATAAGCTATTCCCATGAATTCAAGTTTGACAGGTAAAAAAAACACATTAGGACTATGAGAGGAGGAGTACAGACTAACGATTATCATCAATTAAATTTTTTTAATCAGTTTTTTTTATATCTTTGTAAATGAAAAATCAAGGATTTAATATATTATTTTACACAAACAACGTTCGCTGATTTCTGGTAATTACAGTGGATTGGATACCAATGATCATGATCAATAGTTATTGTTATAGCATTACTTAATTTTGTTTTAGCAGGGGATAAATAAATGGTAGAAAAAAAAACAATAAAAACTCAGCTAATTTTTTCACGTCAATAACTTCAAAAATGCCCGCACTACTGCAACTCATATTATCCATGTGATCATTATTTAAAAAAAACTCACTGAAGAAATTATAAAATTAAAGGTTACCCAGGCATTTATGGTATTTCAACATCCTACATACATACACATCATTGTGATTGTCGCAAAATACGTTTATATAATATCTAGGATTTCGTTTCTTAGCGAATCAATCAAAATAAAACTCGATAAATAAGCTTTTGTTATCTGACATGCATGATCTTATGGATAATCAGATTATAATTATTGCTAATTTATCTTAGCTAATGACAGTTGTTATTATTAACACAACTAAATAGGAAATAATAAGACTCTTTAAAAATGGTTCATAATGTCAATCACAGTAGAAATTACATCAAAGCAAACAACTTAACAAAACGTACATTTTAAATATTGCATATGGATCTTTCATCCTTAAAAACTAAGTCGTGTTCTGCAGTTAGAATGTATAATTACCAAACGTTTGGTTCGGTATATGTAGGTGTGGAAAATTAATGCCGCTGGCGCTATATTTTTAACTAATACCGATGCATTGTGTTAACGCGATAAAGCTGAGGTAAAACCACCCCTACAAACTGGTAACTACACAAAAACATGGGCATAAGCGCGAATTTACATAGAAAAACTTGGGAAGTTATAGTTGATAATGGGAGTTTTATTCAAAGAAAAATAGGGTAAAGATGGTCAAACTCTGGAGCCGAGGCCTTACATTTTGCTAGTTAAATCAAGCCAAACATCATTTTGAAAGTATTACTTGGAATGTGATTTTTAAAAAGTGTGATAGTTCATGTATAGAAAGTTCTTCACAATTTACCAAGGCCTATTTAACACCTTAATAGGTTAGTATATATTTCTTTTAAACCAAATTTTAATGACATTTTCAATGAAAATCATATTTACCACAATCAACAACACCGCTCAAACCGCCAATGTAACAAATATTCCTGCAAGGTAAATCGCATATTTTATTCCAACGACATCGACAGTAAATTTCTTCCGAATCTAGGCCGACCTTATATTCGCTTCGGAACCTTCACCGCATATTGCAGTTATGTTTTAAAAATTATTTTCTAAAACCTTTCAAAATGTACCTACCCGTTCCGGTTCCAGTGGCGCTCCTGAATACGTTAACCAAAGTCTCGAATTGCATTTTAACCGATTTCCCTAGCTTGCTGACCACCGAAAACAGTTGAAAATCGTTATCGTATACGTCAGCAACTGTACTGTCAGAATCGCGACGGTGAGCGGTAGCCATCAAACATCGCGGTGGCCTGAAGACTGATCGCCGCGCCGCACCAACTCAAGGAGAAACAACTTGTTTCACCGTTAGAACAGGTTTCACGATCTGATAGAAGGTGATATCGGCAGGTAGGTGGGTATACCGAGTGATCTAATCAAACTTTGTTAGGGTACATCATGTTAGTAGCTGCAAGTTACTCTTCAGTCGAAACATCATCATTATCATCATCATCAGCAGTATCAGCACAGAAAAAGAAGAATCAATATACGTTCACACACATGTTCAAATCAATTGTTCGGGGAGAGTAGCTATTTCAAATTTTGGTGCGTCTGATGAATGAATATGAAAATTTCTGCATCACGCGTAGTAAAATGTGAGTAAAATGGAGTGAAACGCCCGAACAACATTTTCACCTTGATCTCCCTAAAACATTATAATGTGATGTAATTTGGAACTAAATAATTTTACTGTATCATGGAACTAGGTAATTATACCAGTTATCGCTTAGGTAGCAGAGATTCTTGTAAGCCAATATTTTTAAGAGAAAAAATAATGACGCTTCCATGTTTATTTATTTTGGAAAGAGTGTGTTTAGTTTATAGGAAGTACGGTACGGCCACTTAATGACAGAGCATTTTTAATAATACAAGACAGACTCAGAATATTCCTCTTCCCATACCCTCAACAACACAGATTCGAAATTCTGTTATTTACAATGCAAAAAAATATTTAATAGAGAAACGAAAATTAGTAACTTCAAAATGTTCCGTAATGAAGTAAAAAATTATTATTGAATCGGGCCTATTACGATATGAAGAGTATTTTGTGAAAATATTTTGATGTGTATTAAATTTTCTGTTTCACGCGACTTGTCTGGCAGTTTGCTTTTATTTGATTTTAGGAATTGTGTTTTGGTAATATTTATTAGTAATTCTGTTAGTGATAAGCTTTGTCAATGAGAATACTATATTCTTTGTACAACCTAAACCTTGTCATAGCTGAAATATCGATCCAATAGTAAAACATAAATTATTTCTTCAACTTCGAATAAATTTTACATTGCGTAAGTAAATATTTTATTAATTGGCTTACAATATTTAATCCATTACTACAAAATAATAATTAATAATACATTGCAGTCATTACATCATACGTCAAAATCATACACGGATTGACGTCAAACCTGACTCCAAACGTTTAAACACATATAATTCCCTATTCAGATAGTAATAGTAATAAATGAACAAGACTTGAAGCCAATAAATAGTTTTGCGCAAAATGAAAGTTTTACAACACCATGCCCGGCCGTAAAAGTTATTATATTGTACGGATACCCACATAATTTATTCTTTGGCATTTTATTAGCCTTTACGGGGACTTGGCTAAAAGTACACCCTAATAAATGTTACTTTTGAGATGCGTAAAAAATAATTTATAACCATAACAAAGCTTAAGAGTACCTGAACAAATTTTCGTGAATATTGGGCTTGGCCTGGTGTGTAGTTTGACTCTATTTAAAAATTATTAAAATCGGAGGAGGGCCACTAGGTATAAGATAGATCCAAGTAAATCTTAATAATGAGTAGTAGCTCTGAGACAATGATTTAAATCCATAAATAAGAACGACTGCTGATATGACAACGATTTTTATGACTTTTTTTTACAGTTTTTTTAAATTTAAACCCTTTATTTTGCTACAGCTTTTATTATATGATAAAGTCACTCGCCAGTTTGACAAAAATTACCTCTAAAATTCAGAAGTACATTTTTCTGTATTTTACACCTGTCTCTGTCAGCTCCACATTTGCACTACCTATCAGTGGCGATCAAATTAACATACATTTATTATGACTGAAAATTAAAACGGCGTTTCTTAGATGTAATTTCTATACAAAAGGTTTTATCTGGGATCTGGGTTTATGAGTGTATCAGCGCATTAAATCAACCCCTCCCAGACAAATATTCTTGGTGCGCTACTGCTATAAATGTACCAAATTGTAGTTTCTCTATGCAAACAATATTTGCAAAATTGCAGATCTGAGTAATAGATATGTATTATTTATTTATTTACCAATAATTGTCATAAAATTAACAAAATTTTTTTTTTATTAAAAATATATATCTAATGAACCATCACAAAATCATAGATTAAATATAAAAATATCCTTTATTTTATTTATAGTTTAACAGACCCGGTATTTTAAAAGAAATCGACAACAATAATGTTTTGTGTCAGCTTCCTTTAATTGAAAATTTATGAATACAATACAGCATATGTGTGTAACTTATAACCTCAAATACTTAATATATGATACAACGTTAAGCAATAACCATTTTTAATTATTTCGAGTTATTTTTGTACTATTGAATGTTGCGCAATTAACAACGCAAAGATAAATATTCCAAAAATTGTTGCACACCCTTACGAACTGTAAAGCAGAGCGCTCCTTAAAAAAGGAGATCTAACAAAGCCAGAAAATTATAGACCAATAAGCTTACTACCGTCCCTGTCAAAAATCTTTGAAGTGGCAATGGTTTCCTAAAAGGTAAATGTATTGAAACAGCAAGTTTTGAGTTTATACAGGATGTAATTGTATTGATGGTCTGGAAGATAAGAAATACACATCAGGGGCTTTCTTGGATCTTTCTAAGACGTATGACTGTATAGAGCATAGGCTCTTGCTAGAAAAATTAAATGTTTTTGGAGTGAGGGGTCCTGCACAACAATGGTTTAAGTCATATCTTACAGATAGGAGTCAAAAAGTTAAAATATATATTGAATACACTGAGTATTACTCGGAACCCAGTCATATCCATATGGGAATCCCACAGGGGAGTGTTATAGGCCGCCTGATGTTCATTATTTTCATTAACGATATTCCCCTTGCTCTTGACTGGGGTCTCTGTAATCTGATAAACTATCTAGTGGTTTGTAGGAAACGAATTGGTCTTAAACAAAACCAAATCTAATTTTATAGTCTTTGACTATAGAATTAAGAATCAATATTTAAATGAGCCACAAATCGCCAACTTTGATATCAAGCTGGAGGAATATACAAAATTCCTGGGCATACTTATAGAAGAGACCCTAAACTGGGATGTAAGAGATTGAGTATGTGAGTGGTAGGCTATCCTCTGCGAGTAATGGGGGAATACCTTGCAATACATGTTCTGAAATCCGTTTATTATGCATACTTTTATTCAGTTTTAATATTCGGAATTATCTTTTGGGGTTCAGGAGTGGGCGCTGAAAGACCATTTATTATCCAAAAGGGAGCGTTGAGGATCTTAATGGGCAGGTCGAGCAATGAAACATGTATAACATGCTTTAAACAACTAAATATACTTACTGTAAGTGCTGTCTATATTTATGAAATGCTGTTATTTCTTTGCAAACATAAATAATACTTTGCACGTTAAGTATAAAAAGGCAATTTTTAAATATTTAGTAAACTTAAAACCCTACAGTGTTGAGGAATTTTTAAACTAATAAAATAGTGTACTGACGAGGGTGATTGACACACAGATGCACAGTAGATTGTGATCAAATTTTAAAATATAATGTAAACGCAATTGCGTGCATCTTTTGTTTTTTTTAAATGTAATACGTATATTTTCTGTTTTTTAAATGTAAATATATAATTAGTAATTCTATAAATATGTTATAGCCATGGCTAACAGTATTTTAAATAGTTTTGAAATATATATACGATACAATATAATAGTATACACGATTTCGCCTTGAAAAGGAACGGGGAAAAGAAATGCAAAACCATATTATTTTTTTCTTTCTTTTTATGTAAATTTTTCAGTATTGACGCTCGACCACTATATATTAGGGCTAGGAATTTTCTAAAATATAAGTATTCGAATAGTCGTTTGGTATGTTATTCGAATAGTCGAATATAGTCAAATAATTCGAATAGTCGAATATTTAGATAAGTACCTAGTCGAATATTTAAATAGTCGAATAGTCGTCTATTTAAATATCGAAATACAGTCATCACGGTAGAAGTGGTTTAACTGCTTGCTGACTATATAATTTTGTTTTTGTTTTTTTTTACGTTAATATTTATAGTTTTACAGAAAACACGAATAGTCGAACATATAAATATCCGAACAAAGTCAAATAGTTAAATATTCGAATGGTCGAATATTTAAATAGTCGAGTAGATACTTGAATATTCGAATATTCGAATAGTCATATATTCGAATAGTCATATATTCGAATTTCGAATATTTGAATAGTCGAATATTTAAATAGTCAAATAGTCAAATATACGAATTTTAAATAGTCGAATATTTGAATAGTCGAATATTTAAATAGTCGAATATTCGAATAGTCAAATATTCGAATTTTGAATAGTCGAATATTTGAATAGTCGATTTTTTTAACTAACATAAAATTCGAATTTAGAATAGTCGAATATTCGAATTATTCGAATACAATTCCAAGCCCTACTATATATGTGCTGTATTTTTTCGAATATTTTGTTAATATAGAGATTTTTGAATTTTAATTTTAATTTATAAATAGCCCAAAAAACGTAGAAAAAAGATATTTATTAATTTAACCGTTAATATATTTATTTTAAATATTAGTTGTTTGTGTTACCTAACTAACTGCGTTTTTTATTATTAACCTGCTGGATGAAGGCGGGACCCGTGGCTCAAAACCGGGACGGATGGTCACTTTAAGTTACATACTACGTAAGATGCATCAAACTTACATTTTTTTCCAAATATCCCGAAACTACTCCTCTCCTCAATCTTAAACTCCTCGGCCACGGTAATTTTCTTCGATCTCCAAAACAACGAACGGCACATAAACTTCATATCAGTTCGCGTACTAATTGCTAACTAACATATGCACACAATATGGAATTATGTCGCCGATAAGTTTAATTTATGTAGTTTTTTTATTGCTTAAGCTTGTCAAAAAGTTTTTTCACAAATGATTATTCCGATATTATAAATCACAGGGACATCGTGTAAACATTGGGGGCCAATGAACGTCGTGTTCTCTTACACAGACAGATTTGCTAGTTTTGTTGACTACATTACAAAAAGCTCTTGCTGTCCCGTACTTATCACTAACTTTTTGACTGATATAAATCAGACCTATCGAACTAATAATATACGTTAAGTTTTACTAGTTTTAGTACCACTTAGGATTATTTTCTCTGAAATCGTAAAAACGTTTTTTTGTTTGGAAAACACCACAAATTTAATAATGTTGTTCAAAAAAGATAAAATAGGTTTTATCTGAACAAGATTATAACTAGATAAAGCCAAATATTGACGATTAATACCGATAATAATAAAATTTGAATAGCGATATACACATCTACCATTCATATTTTACAGGGCCGGTTAAGAATAAGCGAAAATTTCTATTTAGAAAACACAAAAAAATACAGGGTGTCCGGAACTGATGAGCAAAAAATTTAGGGGATATGTCTTTCTAGACCGAAAATAAATGTTATCTCTTCCTATAACATTTTTTCGAAAGTTACTTACGGAGTTACAGGGTGTTAAAGTTAAATTTTATTTGCAATTTTAAAATACATACAACCCGGACAACCTGTAGATACAAGTATGTACAACAGTTAAAAGGACTATCGTAACGTTTCATTCTTTAAAAAAATGCTGGTTTACCCACAGATATGTATCATATAAGGGGACCCCATTGTTTACGTTTTGTTCTGATCAGAAACCGAAATCATGATGACAAATTTCTGCCGAGTGTCCTAGATCCACCGCCTGCCTTTGCAAAAGAAAAAAGAATGATATATTAATTATATTAGATGCATTTGTCCTGTGTACCTAGTAAGTAAAAATATTATATGTACTAAATATGAGTCGTCTAGTATCAAAACCGGATAAATCCCTGGAACCAAATTTTACAGGAAATAAAAAAAAAAAACAATCAGATTACAGTTGTTTTGGAAAAAATTATTTCTATACAGGGTGTTCATTTGAAAACGTCCCACCTCAATTTTCCTGCTTTAAAATGAAGATGTGGAAAATCGCTCGGACCCGTCGATTTTTATTTCGAGGGGGACATATTTTGCGTATATTTTCAATCTTGTTACTTCAAGCCCCTAGGAGGGAGGGGGCGGGGTAAGATCTAAATCTTAAATGGATGCCCCTATTTTATATAACTTTTTTGGATTCTGCATAAAATTCTGAACATTTTTTAATAAAAGCATTATTAGTCTATACTTAACAGTTTCCGAGATATTGACTCTTGAAAAATTACATTTTTGAACTATGACAGCGTCTAGCTTTCTAACTGTACGTCTTAGAGCAAAACGGCTTACATGTCCCTATCTTCAATTTTTATTATCTTTCCAATAGTGTCAACTTCCGATCAAACCGGATGCAAGAAATATAGTACTTCCGGTTTGACCGGAAGTTGACACTATTGGAAAGATAATAAAAATCGAAGATATAGGGACATGTAAGCCGTTTTGCTCTAAGACGTACAGTTAGAAAGCTAGACGCTGTAAAAGTTCAAAAATGTCATTTTTCAAGAGTAAATATCTCGGAAACTGTTAAGTATAGACTAATACTGCTTTTATTAAAAAATGTTCAGAATTTTATGCAGAATCCAAAAAAAATATATAAAATAGGGGTATCCATTTAAGATTTAGATCATACCCCCCCCTCCCTCCTAGGGGCTTGAAGTAACAAGATTGACAATATACGCAAAAGATGTCCCCCTCGAAATAAAAATCGACGGGTCCGAGCGATTTTCCACCTTTTCATTTTAAAGCAGGAAAATCGAGGTGGGAAGTTTTCAAATGAACACCCTTGTATGTAAACGATACGGCTATGATTTATCCATTTATCATTAAAACGCGAGTTTCCACACTTTTATTTTTTAATTTTTTAATATTTTTTAATTTTAATTAATATTTAATTTTAATAATAAAAAAAATATTTAATTTAATATTATAGCCGGTTTTGACTCCGAACATAAAATTCGCTATTGAATTAGAATGGGAAACAGGCGCTTTTGAAGCAAATCGTGTTGACGATATTATAGGCAGATATCCAAACTTTATAATTTTGCAATAAAGTGAATTTTGAAAAAAAATGGAGTTGGCCGGTTTTGATACTAGACGACTCATATAGTATGTGCGTTTTTTAAATTTTCTACTGCTCAAATTATTTATAGTTTTCTAATGATATCAACTATAATGTTTTAGGGAAATCACTATGACAACGCTGTATCAGGGATTTTACTAACCTGCCCTGAATTTTTAATATTTATTTATTTTTATCTAACTTTACACTGTTAATGAGTTGTGTTTGTGTTCAATTCGGATTTTCGATTAATTTTCAGTATTTTTTCGAAATAGAACTATTAAGTGCTATTTATTATTATTTACAATGGTTCGCCAGTGCGGGGTGTGTAAGAAACCCGACTATTCTAACCCCGAATTATGACCCTAAAAAATCACATGCTAATGCACTATAAGGATAACAACGAGTTTCTACAGCCTACAGCGTTGCCAATTTTTCAAGCCATCTCCTTCCAACTTATTTGAAACTTTGGAACTATGTATAATTGTAAACAAATGGTTTTTGATGAACGGAATGGTCTCCTTATATATTACGTGTCTGTGGGTTCACCCAGAGACCAGGCCCGTATCCAGAATTTTATAATATAGCACCAAAACATTTTTAATATAATTATTGTAAAATTTAATTTCACTCTGTATTAACGTTCACAATCTATATTTTATCGAACAAACGTGAGAATATCGCCCCCCTCCCCCGTTCTAGCTATGTGACTATCATGCAGGGGCGGATAAAGGAACTTGTTGGCAGGAGGGCGCAAAATTTGAAAAAATACGCTGATTATTTAAAGAAAGGGCTGCAACTAGGGTTGGGCTATTTGAAAGTTTCAAATGAAATTTTCTGTTTTAAACTTTTCAAAAACAGAAAAATTTCACACACAAACCCGAACAAACCCAAAAAGTGAAATTTCAGTGACATTTTTGAAATTTTCACCTGAAACTTTCAACTGATAAATGTCCTTATACATTCGAAACTTTCAGAAATTTCAGTGAAACTTTCACAAACCTTTCCATGCAACCAACCACCCCTTGTTTATATAATAGACGCATCTCAAATCTCGGCAATACTTGGGATTCCCCTGGTTCATCGGCGCGACGACAGGCTCGACTGTGCGACGTCTTTTATTTATTTATCAACGGGATTTATAAAACCCAGTGCGACATCTTGCGTCCCAGTACGGTACCTTAGAAAAGGTCAGTCGTAAAGGGATTATTCTGTAAAAACAGAAAATTTTTGCAAGTATGCCCTCAAAACCGGTATAAGTGCCGGACCACAGATATTAATTCGAAAAAGTTTTGTCTGTTTCCTTCTGCCAAACTGAGCCTCACTGATGAGCCGTAATAACGGCGAAACGCGTCTGGGGATGGGTTTGGCGGAAGGAAACAGACAAAACTTTTTCGAATTAATATCTGTGGTCCGGCACTTATACCGGTTTTGAGGGCATACTTGCAAAATTTTTCTGTTTTTACAGAATAATCCCTTTACGACTGACCTTTTCTAAGGTACCGTACTGGGACGCAAGATGTCGCACTGGGTTTTATAAATCCCGTTGATGATCGATCCTGACAAGTGATTTGTCTTTGAGCCCTGTTTCCTTCTGCCAAACTGAGCCTCACTGATGAGCCGTAATAACGGCGAAACGCGTCTGGGGATGGGTTTGGCGGAAGGAAACAGACAAAACTTTTTCGAATTTTTATTTATTTAGCTAGCTTCACCGATTATCAACGCAGTTTATGGGTACAACAGAAAATAAAATTTAATGAAAATTTCAATAAAAATTTCATAAATTTTAATGAATTTTTCACGACATTTAAGATTTTTTAAAAAGTTTCATAGATTTCACAAAAATTTCATAAAATTTACAAAAATTTCATAAATTTCATGAAAATTTCAAATCCTCGCTCAAGTGAAATATGCCCAACACTAGCTGCAACTGGGCTTAACTTGCTAACGGATTTGTAGTATCTACATGATTGGAACAAAAGACCAAAAACAACCATAATCACGTACAAAGAGATACTATTAAACTAGCCATTAAAAACATATTAGACGCTACATAGAATTCGGCCAAGGCATATGGTAACCATATTTAGGTAGTGATTTATAATTCGTTGACCTACGTTTATGGCTCATCAACTTTTCAAACGTTCACCCAACCTACTTTTTTTTATTGTAAACTCTACACAAAAAAACGACGCAAAAAAAAATCAATCATTCATTCATGGTTTTCCAGATAATGGAAACTAAATTTTCCACGCAGCGTTGCAACTTCCCCTGTGAATATTTTTAAATTGTGTTCCCAGGCAAAAAGCTTTAATTATACCACTTCTATATAAAGGATAGAAAAGCGTGGATAACGTCGAAGCTGGGAAAAGCTTTTGTTTTTATTACAGTATTTATTTCAAGCTTCATGTTGGGTTTATTAAACACTTTAGATAGAGTTAAACTGGTCTCTGGTTAAACATAAGTTATCCATTATTGTTTTTAGATATAAAGTGGGCTAAATATAGAATACATTATATTATAAGTTATAAGTATATACCGGATGAGGCACCGCCAGTCTGGCCATGGGAAACCCCATGTAAATTTTGGTACCCTCCTATTAATTTTACATCAAAAATGTAATGTATGTATCACAGCAGTATTTAATTTTTTAAAGTTTTATAAAGAGGTTTTTCTAAATAACTCTTAAATGCCTAATTAGAAAATAATAAAAGTTGGTTTGCCAGTCCATTAGACAAGGACCTTCAAAAAAGTCTTATACAATTTTGTGTGGATATTATTTCTGATTAGCCTGATCAATTCTACATAAAAATGGTCTCTTGCGTTTTTCTCCTCAGGTACACTGTTCTTAATTAAAATAATTAAATGAAAGTAGCTTCATTTTGCAGTATTGACGAATAATTTTTGTTCACATAAATCTAGTTATCCTGGAACGGTGACGTTCTTAAAAACATAATTAACGCCTTAACGGAGTCTTATCTGCATTTCCTCCAAGAAGAACTACCTGTGTTACTTGATGATGTACCATATACTCTAAGGAATCAAATGTGGTACATGCATGATGGAGCTCCTGCTCATTTCAGTGTAATCGTTCGCGACGATTTAGATGTAGTTTATCCGAATTGTTGGATAGGTCGCGGAGGAGCTCAACAATGGCCAGCAAGATCCCCTGATCTCAATAGTTTGGATTTTTTCTTGTGGGTAATCTTAAAACTCTAGTGTATAAAACTCCCATTGTCACTTTAGGAAATTGAAGGGAGCGAATAATTGCCTTTTGTGAAACAATACGAAATTCGCCTGGAATATTTGAACGAGTGCGCTATTCGATGCAAAGACGGGCGAAAGGTGATCATTTCCAACAAGTTTTATAAAACAAAATTTTGCATTATCAATGTTAATAATAATAAATAGGTAGTAGAACTCATTTAATTTAATTATTTTAATTAAGAACGGTATGCCTGAGTACTTTCGGAGATATTACAAAAAACGCATTAATAAAGAAAAAATTTAACACCCTGTAGCAAAAAATTTAAGCCGTTTAGGCCATATGTTTATACGAACTTTTCTTCATAAAATGACTTAAGGAATCACACCCTAAAATATTAGCACGTCATTAAGGAACGCCCTCTGTATAGCTACGCAATATTTATTCTGTAGATGTAGGTACTCGCTGGCAAGATCGTAGTTAAACATTGATTAAAAAGTTATTAAATAACAGGGGCGCAATTGGGGGGGGGGGGGGGGGCAAGAGCCAAAGAGACAATTACAAAACTGCACAAAATTTAAAAGGTTCGAAAAAAGCGATCACATTTCGACGGCGCACTGCGTTAAAATAATTTATAATTCAAGCCGTCGCGTCGCGTCCACACCACAATACGTTATCGCCGGCACGATCAAAAATTCACTGGTATGGCAGTACCTTTGTGCGACCAGACAACAATGGAACTAGATGAACACAATAAAAAAATAAAAATCCATGACATCCTGTACCACCTAGTTGTTAAAAGTCGAACCCGCAGCTGTAGTATTTATTATCTATTTCCTCTCCGGTACTCGTTTAAGTTTTTAATCAATATTATGAAATGGTAATTTTTTTAATTCTGTTGTCAAGTCTACCATATTATACCGGGTGAACACGAAAGTATTATAATTTGTATCGATTTGAAATGTTAGGATGTTGTGGAGATGCAGATCTGACTGATGTTTCCGATTCGACCGAAAATACATTCAAATTTGTTGTTTTAAATGAAACACCCTGTATTTTATAATATTTGGATTCTACCTAAAATTTCATGAATAAAACGTGTATCCTATCTTTAACAGATTTCTAAAAAATGACTTTAAAAAATGTCGAAAGAGCAGAGAACTTTACTAATTTAATATAAAACAAAAGAACATGCAAGGACTTTAATATTTTGTTATTCTTACTTCTTTTTAGAGACCTTGTATACTTGTGTTATCATTCATATACCGGGTGTCCAATATCTAAGGAACCATAAAGCAACAGGAGATAGTAGACTTAGAAAATAGGTCATTTAGGCTTAATTTCCTATGATAAAATATCGCCTAGAAATGTATTTTTTTATTTAAATGTTTCTTGGCATCTTCCATTTAAACGCAAAAAACTCAAAAACTAATTAATAATATAACTAATATCCAAATTAATTAAGTACAACTTTGTTACGCATAAAATACCCCTCTTTCATAATTGTGTGTGTAAAAGTGCAGCGGTCAGAAATGTGAAAGACAAAAAATATATGCGAGAATTTACCAAACTCTTATTGTGTAACTAGCGTCCTCTATGACTTAAAACTAATTATGAAATCGTATTTCTTGCCTCAAAAACATAACTACACCAAATTTGATTAATATCCACTCAACCATTCTCAAATCATGGCCAATTTTCGGGGGTAAGTGCACAAGTGCATCAAAATTACCGATAATTTTTGAATGAAATCTGTTTTTTTATAATTACAAGAGTTTGTTTTCATATTTTCACGAAAAAGCCCGACTCCGCAGGAGGAGGGCATTTTCGTAAAATATGAAAACAAACGATTGCAATTTGTAAAAAAAACACATTGAATAAAAAAATTATCTGGTTATTTTTATGCACGAGTGTAATTTATTTGAATATTTCCCAAATTAATTAAGAACTCGAATCAAGTAAATTTAAATATTTTATTTAACAGAAAATACTAACAATAAAATTAAAATGCTTAAAAATTACAATGCGATGCAATTTTCGATTTCTGGCAGTGCTGTTTTCGCTGTAATTTTGCGAAAATTGCATTTGTCTTATGGGAACTTTAACATATGAGGGAAATATTCGCTGTAATTTTGCGAAAATTGCATTTCTCTTATGGGAACTTTAAAATATGAGGGAAATATTCTAACATAAATTTTTACCTGTATCACCCTGTATCTCTAGCCGTGGCTTAATCATAAGAATTAAGCTATTTTCGAGTCTACTATCGCCTGTTGCTGTATGGGACACCCTGTATCTAGCTAACTAAACAAACTTCCTAATCCTTTTTTAAAGATAAATGCAACTCTCTTGATGCTACCCAATCTCCATCAAATAAAAACAATGTTTACTTACTATTAAAATTCTCCTTATTACTTAAGTTATCCTTAATGCTATCCTTGGAGGGACTACTGTCCTGGGTGGGTAGCCAGTTATCGCATTCCCGGCAACCGTCGGTTAACTTCGTGGTATTCTTGCAACAATACCACCTTCTGCCGTTCCACGGGGCCGGATGAAAGTAGTAACGGACGTTTTTGTTATTAGCACATACTGTAATAAAATAATAATTTAAAGGGATTTTTTAGAGAAACGTTGGGAATTAAAAAAACAAAAAATTTCGCTGCACAATTAGAAATTGTGTATTAAGTCCAGTGGCCCCACTTACCTAAATAACGAAAGTTATACCAAATGTTCTAGTAATAAAATAATAATTTAAAGGGATTTTCTAGAGAAACGTTGGGAATTAAAAAAACAAAAAATTTCGCTGCACAATTAGAAATTGTGTATTAAGTCCAGTGGCCCCACTTACCTAAATAACGAAAGTTATACCAAATGTTCTAGTAATAAAATAATAATTTAAAGGGATTTTCTAGAGAAACGTTGGGAATTAAAAAAACAAAAAATTTCGCTGCACAATTAGAAATTGTGTATTAAGTCCAGTGGCCCCACTTACCTAAATAACGAAAGTTATACCAAATGTTCTAGTAATAAAATAATAATTTAAAGGGATTTTTTAGAGAAACGTTGGGAATTAAAAAAACAAAAAATTTCGCTGCACAATTAGAAATTGTGTATTAAGTCCAGTGGCCCCACTTACCTAAATAACGAAAGTTATACCAAATGTTCTAGTAATAAAATAATAATTTAAAGGGATTTTCTAGAGAAACGTTGGGAATTAAAAAAACAAAAAATTTCGCTGCACAATTAGAAATTGTGTATTAAGTCCAGTGGCCCCACTTACCTAAATAACGAAAGTTATACCAAATGTTCTAGTAATAAAATAATAATTTAAAGGGATTTTCTAGAGAAACGTTGGGAATTAAAAAAACAAAAAATTTCGCTGCACAATTAGAAATTGTGTATTAAGTCCAGTGGCCCCACTTACCTAAATAACGAAAGTTATACCAAATGTTCTAGTAATAAAATAATAATTTAAAGGGATTTTCTAGAGAAACGTTGGGAATTAAAAAAACAAAAAATTTCGCTGCACAATTAGAAATTGTGTATTAAGTCCAGTGGCCCCACTTACCTAAATAACGAAAGTTATACCAAATGTTCTAGACTGGACCCAAAATGAACATCCATCAAAAGTAATTGAAACAATTGGATCCACCGTATTATTACATTAAAAATAATAATGTATATTTTCATCCATGACGACGCATCATACAATTTTTTAAATTAATTTCTTTCTTATCCGGGTTCCTCACTATTAAATAATGTATTTGTTAAAACTTTCCGTGATTACCTGTTCTACATTATAATTAATCGAAGTAATTACAGCGCCGGGAATAGAAAAAATTCTATTATTTGTATAAATACAGCCATCGCAAAAATAGGTAGAATTTACCCAATCACGATTAAAAAAAAAACTATTGTTTTATTTGACTGCAGTCGATTGTATACAGGGTGGCCCAGTCGACTGTGGCCAATGCGAAATTTCATATTTATCCGTGATACAACGATTTAAGATTGTTTTAGTCAGTCAATCATGAATGTTACTCCCCCTGTATTTAAAAAATATACAGACTGTCCGCGGATAGGGTTTACAATAGCACAAATAGATGAAAAATTTCATTTTTCGGGAAGAAGTTATTTTTGACAAAAAGTTTTGCTTGTAAAAAAATGCAATTCAGGAAAAGAAATATTTTGATTTTTTTATACAGGGATCGCAAAAACTTCAAAAAACATGATTTTTCTCCAAGAGTAAACTACCTTTATTTTTCATTTTTGACCAAAATGCCAATTAGAAAACTTACTTAGAATAACGTTCGTAATTTAAATCCGAGATTTAAAATAAATATTGGATTTTTTTAATTCTGCGCATATTATAGATACCGGAGCGAAAATAATCCCCGTTTTAGAATTCCTGCAAGAAGACAATATTACAAAAAAGTAAATTAAAAATAAAGGTAGTTCACTCTTGGAGAAAAATCATGTTTTTTGAAGTTTTTGCGATCCCTGTATAAAAAATCATAATTGTCTCTTCGTGAATTGCATTTTTTTTTACAAGCAAAACTTTTTATCAAGAATGACTAATGAAATTGTTCATCCATTTGTGCCATTGTAAACCCTATACGCGGAAAGTCTGTGGTTTAACTATAATATAAAGGTTGCCCCGTAGAATGTAATATCATTACTTTCTCTGATTGCCAGGATCCAATCGATCCTGTCCAAGGACTTCAACGCTAACAGAAACAACGTATAGTCGTCGTCCTGCTGGTATCCTACCAGGAAAGGAAAAAATTCCCCTTCGACGCCGACCTCCTCGTTGGAGAAGAAACACTGCGCAGCTTCGACCGTGTGCACTCGCTCGAGATCGACTCGTCCCTTTTCTTTGCGTTTCTGAAAAAAACAATGGAAGGATAACAACTTTTTTTAAAACAATACAAGAACTAGAAAAATGATCTACCAATGCTAATAGTAGTACCTAATAGCCGTGTCAATTTGAAATTGTTCATTATTTTGGGTTTATGAACTGTTTGGAAAACGCTAGTTAAAAAAAATCATACCATCCTCCGTTTAAGCTGGATCAACAGCATAGTCGGATTTAGCTTCGTCTGACATCTTCTATTCGGAAATTTAAAAATCAAAATATTTTTGACATGTGACAGCATTTTTTTAAATTTAACGTAGAAGAATTCAGAATAATTAATACCATTGTTGGACACCAAAATGTAGTTTAATCTCCCAGACTATTACCAGGTATTTTTTATGAAGTTGTCAGTCTAATTTTGTCATCAATAGTTATTTGTGTAACTAGTGCAAAAAGTATATCTTTGTTGCATGATGCATGAAGTTTGCAGCTTGAGACGAAGTCGAGAGCTGCAATCATGCTGAGTGCAACAAACATGCTTTTTGCACACAACATTTTTTCTACGATCGAAATTAAATTTTTTTTTTGTTAAAATTTTATTGAAGAATACTTTACAATACAAGAAATATTACTAACTAATTCTTAACAGTAACATGAACGTTTAAACTAACGTTATTTTTATAAAACTAGTTTTTTTTTAGTTAATTTCAATTTTAATATCGTAGTTAGAGCAATTTACTATGGTAACTGATGGACAAAGTTCATGTCCAGTAGTTTTTTAAATTTTGTTCTCGTTTTTGCTCGTGGAAATCTCGGGTTCTTCACTTAATCTTTTTCTGATGGTTGTGAAGTTTCCGGGACTAGTACTTGGTTCACCTTTCAGAATTTGAGTCGCTATTTTAGTTTTCTTAGAAATTGATTCCTCAATGTAGCCCTCAGCTACCATTTAATATAGCGTTTTTTAACATGTCTGCCCCCGATTCCACAAGCAACGTTGCAGAAGATCTACGAAAACTGTGTCCCGTGTATTATATGGGGTTTACAATATTTAAGTATTTTGCAACTTCACTTGGAATGTTACTAAAAGTATTTACACCAACAGGTTAAACTGAACATTTTCCGTTATAATATCTGATAAATTTCAAGATTGGGATTAATTAAAATTAGAGTAAAAAAGTTTTCTTTTTAATAACACACAAAACGTTTTGAGGAATATTTAATGTTATCTAAGTACTTATGCTTACCATGTTTATATGTATGTATATACAAATTACAAGAAAAAAAATCAATCAATAGAGTATCAAAGTATTACTGCAAAAAGTATATTACTTTTTATTTTTACACTAGTGCAAAAAAGTTAAACTTTCGGCACAGTAGATAGTGCAAAAAATAGTAACTTTTTGCACAATCGTAGAAAAACATATTTTTGGTTCCGTTTATTAATGATTTAAAATAATAATAAAAAGGACTTTTATAAATATACCACCCCATTCTCACCTAATTTAATAAAAACCGAAAAGGTAAGATCAGAAACGTCTTACATTTTGTGTTAAAACTTTCTACTTCTTTCTAAATATTGTCCTAATAATCTGGAAGCTAGAATAATGCGTGTCCCAGAATGTTCTAGGCATCTACATAATATATCAAATTGCAAAGAAAATCTTATTAGTTAATCGTTGTATGGACTATTTTCGTCCAAAAAAAATATTCCAGAAGTATACAGCTTAAAAAAAGAGTCAAAAACATTTTGAAACTCGTAAAACTATGGGTTTTCCAGACATAATATCTCCATTTTACCTTTATGTATATTATCGAATGCGTGCGCCATATTTGCCCACTTACATTTGAAAAAGTTACCCATGGTTCAACAATAACCTACTTCTAACGATTTCTTTTGACAACAGTACGCCATACCTAAACTAATATTATCACTATTATTAGTTATTTAAAATTTAAGCGCTACATCAATAGATAAATAATTCATGATATGTATACAACTACATACACGCCCTTATTCAAATACATTACCCACAAATCACAGATAGATCACAAAATTTAGTAGAAATAAATCGTCATACCCTGGATAGTTGTTTTAAACAACACAGTAAAAGGAAATGTACTTTTTATGTCACAATTTCCATATTTATCATAAAAAAAACCTTCAGGAAATTCTACAAGGACTCTTTGAGATGAAAAATCGACTGAACGGGAGTGTTCCACCCAGTTCTTGCGCACACACGCAATCACCCTCGGGAAAAGGGGAATGAAAATTACGTATAATGAGGGATAGAATAAAAAGGACGATTATCAAATTATCGAAAACAGTTTGAATATATAAATGTCTATATGCGACAGGTAAATATGTGATGGACAAAAAAAAATTATATTAGGTCAAGGTTAGCTGAATTAACAGTCTTGTGTGATGCGTCGGTATTAATTTAAAACTTTTAGACTTTTAAAAACATTATTCCGGTTAAAAAAAGGTTAAGGTCAACTTTGATTTTTGAAATGTATGAAATTCAATAATCGATTTTTTAATAATATTTTTGGGTTTTACTCATTATTTCACACATATTGTCTCGCTTTTTGCAAATGCCCTGTTTCTCAAGAACGTCAATTTCGGTGCCACCTCTGGCAAATTCGTCTGCCATCTCCGTTGCCCTGAACTCCCTGATATCCGGGGAGACCAGTTTTACCTCTCCTCCTCGAGTAGAAAGGAGCAATATCTTTGGTTAATACATACTTACTCATGTCGGAATTTCGTCGTTCTTTATACAACACCAGCAACTCTCCTGTTTTATACCTCATTGGTTAAAGCCCTACCCCTATTCTACCAGTCAGTATGCATTAAAACAGTAGACGCTGGGTTGTCCAATTCATTCAAATTTTCATATTATATAGACTTTTTCTAGATATTTTACAACAATTTAAATGAAAACAAACATGACGGCTAAAAGCTAGCTACAAATAAAGGGCGTATACAACGTCGCTAACGGGAAAAACACTAAATTAAAATGTTTATCATAACCCTTAAAACATCTGGCAACGTTGCAAGGAATATACCCAATACCCATGCCTACAGGCGCTTTTATATACTGGGGATACATTATTAGACTTTCAGGTTCGGGGTGAATTAATATTATAAAATATTCTTCGAAAAAAAAAATGTTAAAAACCTTAGCTCACTTTTTAAAGTAGTTCAGACAAAGCCTAGCAGTAAAATCAACTACAAAGGGCCAAAAAGAAAGAAAGGCACGGGTATGTAGTATGTAGGTATATAAAAAGCACAGTCAGCTGTATTAAAGAAGAAAAAAAAGCAGTAAAAATTGAAATCTTGAAATTATTTAGGTAAGTTTGTGTTGCCCATTTTTGGGCATAAACACAGAATAGGGAAGAAATAAAGGCACTTGTTGAAAGGTATAATAATAAACCCAAAGATAATAGTTATTTATGTATCAAGGGTACTAATTATGCCCTGAGGGCGACAGTCTTACAAACAAAGCCGAGGGCCTCTGGCCCGAGGGTTCGTAAGTCGCTCAAGGGTATATATCTATTAGTACCCGTGGTGCATACAAAATTTTATGTCATACCAGTTCGTTTTGAATACCTAATAAATATTTTTTTTTAATTTAATTTGATTTACCAATTTTTTATTTTCACCTGCGACATTACCTTCACATTATTAAAATGTTTAATGTGGCAAAGTCAAAAATCAAAAATGGAACAAGATGCACACTTAATGCAACACTTAATGCCCGCGCGGGCCATAACGTGTACTTTATGCCCGCACGGGCATAAAGTAATCCATTATGTAGATGGTATCCAGTGGCGTGTCCTGAGGTTTGTGTTTGGAGGGGCGCAATAGAAATCCAATACCAAATGACATATAAGCAAATTGTTCGAAAAAGTATCTATTTATAAAAAAAAAAATTAGGTAAATTAATACATACATTTATAATTGTCTTTTGAAAACCGACGCGTAAAAGATCGGTTTTCGGCCCGTCGTTCACATTATATTATTGACGAAATTCATTTTTATTAGTTCGAACTCGACGCGCGCTTACGCCACAACGAAGTCCGAAATGTATAAAGCAATGCAGGCGCTAATATACCGCGGCCGTAGAGTCCCTAAATAAATCGGATATAACCGGGTGACGTTCGGGTTCGTTCGGCGAAATTTATATACGCCAGGCGAGATTCACCGTCCGTCGCAGCGTTTCAACGACGGGATTCAATTATCTAAAATTCACACGTGGAGGCTTGCTTATCGTTGGTCAACGAAAACGGACAATTAGAGATGAGTTCAGAATTGGTGAGTTGCTATGGTTTTTTAAAATTTAGAAATATTAGTATTAAAATGAATAGTAATAATACATATTTAAATAAACATTTAATTTGTGTGTTATGTTAAAATTCCTAGGAGGGGCGCGCGGCCACGCGGCCTTATAGAGCAACCGCCACTGATGGTATCTAAGGTATAAAAACACAATAATGTACTTGTATGACATAAAAATTAAAACATATAAGTGGTCAGCTGGTCACAAAAATATCACCAGTATCATTGTAACAAGTATAAATTGGGTAGTTTCAAACCTTGTCATCTAAGAGACGAAAGTTTGCATCAAATTATCCAAATGATTTTAGAAGAAAGAATTAGGTGCAATTACTGCATGCAAGTTATAGCAAGGCAATTAATTGCATTGCCATTGCATGAGCGTTTACCTGTGAAGCAATTATTTTTATGCAAGTATCTTGACAACAGATTAGTAACAGTGCTCATTTCACATCACAAGAAACTATCAAAATGCTTATTACTTCTTTATGATGGGTTCTTTATGAGTAGGAGGGGGGAGGGTACCTCTATCACAAGAGTAACTGAATTTTGTCATATTGAAAATGGAGTATTTAAGTACCTACTCGAGTACCTACCGCTTCCAGAAAAGTAGGATTTTTAAATTTATAGCACCACCTCTGCTCTCATTGGTTAAATCCCTCGACTGACCAGTTAACATTAAAAGAGCCAACTCCCAATAGAAGGTACTAAATCAATAATTCAGTCACATCTCTAGGAGTCTTCGAGAGAAGCTATTTTTTTTTTCTTTTTTTTTTTTTGCTCGGGAATTTTATGGACAGTATTGTTGCACCTTTATCAAACTTTACATATTGACTATTGAACATGTCATCCAGACAAATAATAAAACAACTAGGTAATAAAAATTAAACCATAAGTAAAAGAACTTCTTATATCTTACTGGTAAACAAAAGCTTTATTTTATTATTATAACAAAGATAATAAAATTATAATAAAACTGACTGATTAAAATTTCTTTGACCCTAAAGAGATATGAGTCACACCATCGCAGTAGGTCTCTTATAGCAGGCAGGATATTTTCAAACAAAACAAAAGAATCTCAATGTCATCAGAGGATGAAAACGGCCATTCAAAAGTTAAAAATGAGATGAAGAATTTTCAAAATTTAAAAGGCTGTAAATTACTTACCGATTCGTTTTCATCGTCGTAATAAATCAGGTATCTTCTAGTCAACACAAACCAACGTTTTTTATAGTTAACTAACGTGTAAACCTTTTTATTTTGGGACCTTTTGACCATGTACCCCTGTTTGATGATCAAAGAAGAGTTAAAAATTGACATTTTTTGTTATTTACCTAAGAAAATATTATATGAATTTTCAAAAGGCCCCAAGAGAACTCAAACCATTTGATAATAAAGTCCCTAGAGCAAACCAAGTTTTCAAATTTTCATAAAATAGTCACAAAGCACCACACTACCACACACAGCAATGAAGGAAATTCGAGGAAGAAACGTTTTGTTAGGTTAGGTAGGTGTTTGCGTTTGCAATGTTGCCAGATTACGCAAATATCCTCTGCTTGCATGAAGAACAATTGAAAAAATATTCAACGCATAATATAATTATAGTAAATTTTTTGCACAATAGTAAAGCCTGAAAATTAAATGTGTTTTTATTGCTACAATATAGTCATATGTTATCTAAACTGTCTATATATATGGTTACAGAATATAATATAGAAACTCGTAGGCGACCTGTGGCCACCTAGACCGGAAATTCTTACCGCTAGCTCTGGCAACATTGAAACTCTGTTTTGTTTTAATTCCAGCTTCCAGGTTTTATTTTTCCTGGTCCCTCGTGCTGTTTATTTACATGTTTATGGTATAAAGTATTTTCAAAAGTTGTTATAATACGATTTAAAAATTAAAGTAAGTAAGTAATCCAGGTTAATTTCAAAGAAGCAAAAAGGAAAACGATACATTTAACAAAAATACAGGACAGGTAAAGGTAGGCATTTTAATCACATTAAAGATAAATTATATTGTTTAAAATCGCTAACAAAATTATATTCCTACAAGATGATTAGTTTTTTAGATATGTATTGGTACCTTTTTAGTAATTATTAATAGACTAAGATATTTAAAAAATACTAAAAGTGTATGATTAATCCCCAGGAGTGATTCTAGCATAGGCAACCAGATATTCATACAGTCATAGGCCATTTGTTACTCAGTGGCGTATCATTTTTAGCCGGTTTTGCATTATTTATTTTATTTTAGAAAAGATAACCGATAGCGAGCAAGCAACACATAGTTAAAAAAAATTCTAGCATGAACCTAAACATATTTATTTATTAATAGGTCTGTTAAAACTACCTAAAGTAATCTTTATTATTTTTCTGGTAGGTAAGTTTTATACCATTCAAGCAAGCATGGCTATTAAAAAAATAATACTTTTAGGACGTTATCATGTTCTTAATTTAAATAAATACAATATAAGTAGGTACCTATTTGTGAAAGGATTTTTATTTTCATTCCACTTATTTATAATAAAACATTTGTATTTCATTGAGATGCCACTGATTAATACTTAACTAATCAAACTCAATTTTTCGACCTCTTGACGTCTCTGCTCTCTTGTATCTCTCTCTTCCGCGTACTGGTTTTACATAATTTTATCCTTCATATCACGTGTGCCGAGCGTGATAAAAGTCTGCCTTCATTTATTACGTTTCAACAGCGTTGTCAAATAAACAAAAGAAAATCATGAAAAAAAAAACAACTTATTTTAGCTATATTATCTTGTCAGGATATTAAAAAAATCGCCGCCTTTGATATACCTACTCCCTACTAATGCGGCAGAGGGATCCATTATATATTTTTTGGTGATTTTTGAATATAGTAATATTTTAAATACTCTCTGACTATCCTTGTTTATAATTTTCTATTGACTTCGTATGGCTGCTAAAAAGGGGGGCTACTTTTTATTTATCTATCAATTATTGATCAGCTGAAGATCGATTCTTTGAATTTTTAAGAATCGTATATATATTAAGAATATTTACAGCGTTTTAGGTAAGTCTTAACGCATAGCACATTTTTTGTCTCTCCCGCTCCCCGCAGTATTTTTTACGAGGCCCCGATCACACCTACAATATTTTGAAAACAGTAAAACAAATACATTTATATAATATTTATATTTCTTAATTTTTGCATGCCACTGTCTTAGCAACAAAGGCAACAAAAGATAAAGGATAGATCAAATAAAATTGACTAGGGTTTGTTCGGTTTTGGATAGATCCTAAAAATCATTAAATGCCAAATTATTATAACTGCATGTGTACCTAGAAGTATGTAAAACTTTTCTTTTCAGAAGCGAGGTAACTCCATATTCTATAATACATAATAATACTCATATTTCCTACAAATTTTCAGTCCATGGCATGGTAATAGAGTAGGGTGTTTTTAAAAATAACTTTCTACAATGTATTGTCGGATTCGTGGCTGGAGCGCGAGTTTTTGCCTTGCTACTATCTGTAAACGTGTAAAGTATCCTTCATTGAAAATACAAATTTATTTTTGTTGTTTACAAAATTAACAAAGTATTTCTCTATATTCATACAGAAAGAAAAAAAAATAATTACATAAATTGCTGAAATCGGCCACCGCCATGTTCCCAGCATAAATTCACACGTCTCTTCATATTTTCGAAACTGTTGATCAGCATCTCTGGAGAAATGTTACCACATTCTTGGATAATCCTTTCTTGTAATTGTTCTAAACTTGCAACTGGTGTTTTAGAAATAGCTGCTTCTTAAGAATAGTCCTGTATGTTCCATATAAGATCTTTCCACTTCTTGGGACAGGCGTCTTATAAAATTTGTTGGCGTATTTTGCAGTATTTCACGAACGCTTGCAACAAGTTCTTCTGTTCTTACGGTACAGATGGTCTTCCTGCTCCTTTTTTGTGTTGTATAGAACCTGTTTCCCTAAAGACAGCCACGGTTCTTTTCAGGCAATCATAAAAATTCCCAGCAATATAAGCAACGTTAGGAAAATGTTCGTGATAATCGTCCATGCACAAACCCGTTTTGTATTGCCACTCACCATTTACTCTAACCCCGTTTCGAAAATACGCAAAAATGAATTTTTTTTGCTGTTCTGTAAAGCCCATTGTGTGAATTGTTCAAGAAATTGGATGATGATGAATCAAATTACTTGTAACGACTGTCAAAGATGACGGAATAACTGATTGATTGTTGATTCGGGTAGTTACTGACACCCAACAGGTATTAAGCTCTACGGCTAAGCATTATTAGCTGCAAGGCCCTCTTTGATGCAAATAATTTTTGCTCGCACGGTATAATATTATACATAGGTATTATATTTTACCACGAACAAACCCAACGAACTGTCGTCATTCACTATATTGGACAACACCGATTGGCGAACTTACAGATACCTAAATTAAATAAAACTGATTAGATCTGACATCAACGCGCTCAACTAAAATTATAAAATATATTTCAACTTGCCGCTTGCCGTACATCTATTAGCTGATTTGTTAATTTGAGTGGAAAAGTAAGCTGCGTCAATTTTTCATCGGTTCAAAACGTGATATTTTGTGGCATATTAAAACGTAGATCATTGAAATAAATTTTAATTACTTAAGTAGGTAGTCATGCAGTTACCTGAGTTTGAAATAAAATTTTAATTAATTTTTTTTACCTAGAAAATCTGGGCACCTAGAACATCTACCAGTGTAAATTTACCAGGACGAACAAAGGATAAAAATCTATTAGTGCAGAGTAAGTGATTTCAATAATGTCATGTCATTAGTTTGACGACAAAAGGAGTAAAAAACTACATGATTTATTTTCGTTGTTTCGTTGAAAAAATATTATTTTTGTACCTCTGGGAGCTCTGCGCCATTCACCCAAAGAATCGCTTGTCCACTTATGTAAAAAAATGATAAAAAGGATGTATAATTTTTTTTTACAGTTAAACATGGCTTTCTCCCAAAAATTTAAATTTTTTATTAAGGATGTATAATTTTTTTTTACAGTTCATGGCTTTCCCCGAAAATTTAAGTTTTTTTATTAAGGATGTATAATTTTTTTTTTACAGTTAAACATGGCTTTCTCCCAAAAATTTAAATTTTTTATTAAGGATGTATAATTTTTTTTTACAGTTCATGGCTTTCCCCAAAAATTTAAATTTTTTATTAAGGATGTATAATTTTTTTTTTACAGTTCGTGGCTTTCCCCAAAAATTTAAATTTTTTATATGTATAATTTTTTTTTTACAGTTAAACATGGCTTTCTCCCATATGTCCCGGTGCGCCAGGTATTGTTTCACGCAACTGAGTAAAGGCAACATGAAGAATCCTCCAAAAATATTATTGGTAAGCATTTTTATCTCCTAATAAAACCGGATTTTCATAGTAAAAGACAAAGCGAAAATTTTTTGTCCATGCAAGATTCGTAAAAAATGTAATAATTGTAGCCCAGGCCTGGATTTAGGTGGGTTCTTAGGAAGCCAAGACCCTTAGGGCCTTAACATTCTAAAAAGAAAACGAATATTTTACGTAATATATTTTACTGTACCCATATAATAAATAAAGTAATAAATTCTATAATATTGTGATATCTTTTTAATTTAAAAATTATCGTCGAAACTTCAATTAAAAAAAAAAAATATTTTTGGCTCCTGTTCTATTATTATGTAAACTGTACTAAAAATCTGATATACCTGGATGAGTAGTATTACGTCAACGGAAGGACTGACGTACGCCACTGACCTAGACATAGACATACCACTTTGCTTCTCGTTTTTTAAAAATCTTATTGTTTGTGTGGGTCACCTTTTGGCCTTATTTATACATATTCAGTACAATGAAATACAATTTTATGCAAAATTTTTTTTCATTTTAAAATGAAAGAATTACACAATTAGACCAGGGTCGATAATTTTTGAAACCAAAAAAAATAATAGTAGGATGAAACCCATTGGAAAAGGAAGAGAATAGAACAAAAATGAAAGGAAAAATAAATTACGGGCGATCCGAGGTCGTGTTTGGAAGGGGGGGGGGGGGGGGTTTAAGAGTAGAAATCGCAAAGCTGTAGGTAATAAAAAGATCTACAACTTTTGTATATTATACACTTTTTTCACATAACCTCAAAATTTATGTGAAAAATTCAAATAACCAAGTTTTTGGTGTTTTATTTTTATCTTTTACAAAAAAAATTTTTTATCCACGAATTTTGGTGAAAACTTACCTTTTTACGTCCTAAACACACTGTAATTTTTTTGATTTAAAATATTTATTTTTTAACCTTATTTTGACACGTCAAAATATCTGCTTTTTTAAAAAAGTCGGTGGGCTTTTTGTTCGTTGAAATCTCTACTTTCTGATGGCGTTAAAAAAAATATACATTACTATGGTACAGTACAATTTTGAGCTGTTTATTAAACTTTATACTTTTTTTTATCAATGTAACATGGGATCTTACGTTTTTCGAGTAATTAAAGTATAAATTTTAATAAATAGCTCAAAATTGTACATATTGATCTAAAAAAAAAATTTCGGACTCGAGTTTTTTTCGTTTCTTTGCATTTTTTTGAGAACATTTACCATAGTAATGTATATTTTTTTTCACGCCATCAGAAAGTAGAGATTTCAACGAACAAAAAGCCCACCGACTTTTTTAAAAAAGCAGATATTTTGACGTGAGAATTTTCGATTGAAAATTAGGGTGTTTTTTCGATATTAAGTCAAAATAAGGTTAAAAAATAAATATTTTAAATCAAAAAAATTACAGTGTGTTTAGGACATAAAAAGGTAAGTTTTCACCAAATTTTGTGAAAAAAAAAAAATTTTTGTAAAAGATGAAAATAAAAAACCAAAAACTTGGTTATTTGAATTTTTCACATACATTTTGAGGTTATATGAAAAAAGTGTAAATACGAAAGTTGTAGATCTTTTTATAACCTACAACTTTGCGATTTAACGTTTTTTCATAGGACTTGTAGTTTTACCGGAAATCGAGATAAATCGTTTTCTACCATTAACCCCCCCCCCCCCCTCTCCCCCCCTTCCCGACTACGGATCGCCCGTAATTTATTTTTCCTTTTATTTTTGTTCTATTTTCCTCCTTTTCCAATTTCTACTATTATTTTTTTTCACTTTTTACCATTTTCAAAGGCTTCAGCACTGGTCTAAATAATACATTTCTTAATTTTTCTGTCTGAAATGTGATTGTTCGATATTATTGAGACAGTGACGTAGCGTATATGGGGCCCTTACCCTCGGGCCTCCAATAGCATTAGGCCATATTAATTTGTAAGTAAAATTTAATATGGGAAAGAACGAAAAAATCAAAAGTCTTCCTCCACAAAATTTAATAGAATAAAAATTTTCTAGGGGTCTCTACGTGTTTCGAACGTAGAAACGTTCATCATTAGGAGACAGAAAATTTATTTATTGCTGATGGTGTTAGCAAAAGAGAAAATGATGTAGAACCTTAATGGAGCTTTTATAGACTTGAAAAATTGAAGTGTAGAAAAAAAGTAAAGTAAAGTTCGTGTAACTTGTGGTGCTCAAGTCTGGTGCTAGAGTTTCAGGTCGCGCAAGCGCCTTTAGCTTGACTTAACGACCAGAGATGGCCGGGACCGACAGCTTTACGTCTCCTCCGAAAGACTATCTTACACCAACCAACTAAAATTCGGTCATACTTTTTTTAACTGAGCTTTAATCCTCAGTAACCCACAAAAACACTTTTTAGAATGTGATTTTATTGTGATATCTTCAATTTTATCCTCATAATTTCTTACAGACATATATGTTTGAAATTTTTTTTTAAATAATCTTCCACATCTTAGAAAGGTTTTTTCTTCTTCCCCAGTTTATTTGGTTGGTTTAGACCCCCATTAATAACTTTTTCACATACTCAGTATGGTTTAACCTTTATCAATTTTCTTCATATCATGTCTCTTCTACACTTCAATTTTTTAGGTCCATAAAATTCTACATCATTTTCTCTTCTGCTAAAACCATCAGCACTAAATAATATTTCTGTCCCCTGATGATGAACGTTTCTACGTTCGAAACATGTAGAGACCCCTAGAGAATTTTATTCTATTAAACTTTGTAGAGAAAGACTTTCGGTTTTTTCTTTCTTTCCCATGTTTTAACTCCACTTTAAGCATGGATTATTTCTTCAAATTAAAATATAATACTTAAATAAAACTACTTTTATACTTTTTTAAAACACTGAAATAAGGTTGCCCTTATTTTGTAAATTGCGCCACTTTTGCAAAATAAGACTCGACCCAACCTACACAAAACTTCTTAGTTTTGACAATGTTTTATTTCAGATACATTTTCTTTAAAGTAGCGCCATATTAAATGTGTGTTTTTCTACAAAATTAAAATTGGGCTATTAAAATTTGGTCGCATGTGGTGCAAAGTTTATTTGTTTTTGACCCTGTATAAGGTAACTTCATAAAATAAGTATTTTTGAAAACGTAGTTTGTGTCTGAAAGTAATACACCTTAATATTAAGACAAAAAAGAACACGGTGTTATCAGTAAAGTGTTCATTAAGTGGAAAATAAATTTTAGTGGCGGGTAAAAATCAAAATTATCTTATGCAGCTAAAATTTTGCATGTGGGCTAGAAACTGCATTTAAAAAAACTTTTTCCTATAACTTTTTTCGATATTTTCGGAAATAACCCCACTTTTGAATTATTTTTTGGAAAAAAATAAAATTTGACAGATAATGCGAATCACGTGACTACTATTTTTTTGCTTAATTTTCATGTCGATCGAAGCAGAACTTGATGCCAAAGTCAAATTTCGAATAAAGCTATTAATTAAAAAAAAAATCCCATATGATGCGGACTTTACTGGTGACACTGTATATACTTTTTTTAAACTTGAAATAAGGATGCCCTTTTACGGTCGTTTGCCCCACCTCCACCCCGCCCTTTTAACCACACTGGTTTGAGAAGCCCACGAACGAAAAATAAAGTACCTACATTCAACTTCACGTTACCTAGATGTGGTTGTCTTGTCTTGAGATAATGCAAATGCTCACAACGTAATACGTAATAAGTGTAAACATTTTTGACATAAGATACTATTATAGTAACAAGGACGATAATTATTAGATTATTTAAAAATGCTTTTATTTTATTTTCAATCGTTACAATAATTATAACCATCAGGCCAACCGAAAAAAATGTATATAAAAGATTAGGATATCCTTTAAAAGTGCATTTTGAACCCGGAGTCCATAATCCCTAAGATAAGCCTTATTTTTATAACTTAGGTATACATTTTTTTTAAGGCACTTAATTTTTATTTGCTGCTGATATAGGCCAGTTGGCACGTTATCGTACTTTGTTTGGACTCCAGCAGCAACGTGCCTCAGTACAAAGTCCAGTTTATATTACTGATGATTTTGGCTGAACAGTTAATTAATTTCATATATTAAAACACGCTATACCCAGTGACCCAACTACATACAGTGTCACCAGTAAAGTCCGCATCATATGGGATTTTTTTTATTAATAGCTTTATTCGAAATTTGACTTTGGCATCGAGTTCTGCTTCGATCGAGATGAAAATTAAGCAAAAAAATTGTAGTCACGTGATTCGCATTATCTGTCAAATTTAAATTTTTTTCAAAAAATA
The DNA here is from genome assembly GCA_963969555.1 of Polydrusus pterygomalis. NCBI lineage: Eukaryota > Metazoa > Arthropoda > Insecta > Coleoptera > Curculionidae > Polydrusus > Polydrusus pterygomalis. The sequence goes on from OZ018379.1 coordinate 12,974,355, forward strand.
ATCCAATTTCTGAAAGTATCGAAAAAAGGTATTAGAAAAAGTTTTTTAAAATGCAGTTTCTAGCCCACATGCAAAATTTCAGCTGCATAAGATAATTTTGATTTTTTACCTATATTTTGTAAATTGCACCACTTTTGCAAAATAAGACTCAACGCAACCTACATAAAATTTCTCAGTTTTGACAAGGCTTTATTATAAATACATTTTCTTTAAAGTAGCGCCATATTACATGTGTGTTTTTCTACAAAATCAAAATTGGGCAATTAAAATTTGGTCGCATGTGATGCAAAGTTAATTTGTTTTTGACCCTGTATAAGGTTACTTCATAAAATAAGTATTTTTGAAAACGTAGTTTGTGCCTGAAAGTAATACACCTTAATATTAAGACAAAAAAGAACACAGTGTCTTCAGTAAAGTGTTTTTAGTGGAAAATACATTTTAGTTTAACTTAAAGTAAAGTTTACCTATTTTCAACGATTTAATTTAAAACCCCTTTACTTAATTTTTTATTTTTTTACTTTCAGGAACAAACTACGTTTTCAAAAATACTTATTTTAGGAAGTTACCTTATACAGGTACAGGGTCAAAAACAAATAAACTTTGCATCATATGCGACCAAATTTTGGGCAATTAAAATTTCTAATAGCCCAATTTTGATTTTGTAGAAAAACACACATGTAATATGGCGCTACTTTAAAGAAAATGTATCTGAAATAAAGCCTTGTCAAAACTGAGAAGTTTTATGTAGGTTGCGTTGAGTCCTATTTTGCAAAAGTGGTGCAATTTACAAAATATAGGTAAAAAATCAAAATTATCTTATGCACCTGAAATTTTGCACGTGGGCTAGAAACTGCATTAAAAAAAAACTTTTTCTAATAACTTTTTTCGATATTTTCAGAAATAACCCTACTTTTAAATTATTTTTTTGGAAAAAATTAAAATTTGACAGATAATGCGAATCACGTGGCTACTATTTTTTTGCTAAATTTTCATCTCGATCGAAGCAAAACTTGATGCCAAAGTCAAATTTCGAATAAAGCTATTACTAAAAAAAATCCCATATGATGAGGACTTTACTGGTGACACTGTATGTCTAAAATATATAATAAGTAGTTTTCTATCGCAATTTTTAATTATTCTTTTATTATTTCAGGGCTTCATGATAATGCCTGTTCGCAACATATCATGTCTTGAGGTGACCAAGAACATCTCGCTTTTGACAAACGAAAAAAACGACAGCACCCTAACCGGCTTTAGGTTGAACCAGGCCGATGAGAAACCGCTGTGTGTGCTCATTTCGTGGCTGATGGCTAAGAAAAAACATACGTACAAATACGCCGATATTTGGATGCAAAGGGGATTTGACGTATTGGCTGTCAATTGCAGTCCATGGCAATTTTTGTGGCCTGTGCAGGGTAGCCAGGTATGATTTTAATTGTATAGAGTCTTGTAAGCTCAAGCTCCTTTTTTAACACCTTCGTTGGTAATAGCTATTTACCTAACAAGTGCGGAAAAAGAATTTTTCCGCTCCACCGAACGACGCGTAGCGGAGTTCGGTGAAGCAGCCGAGTGCAGGGAAATAATTTTCCGCACGTGTCAGGTACAATAGTTTTTCTACAGACGTGTGGAAATAAGTAACACATATTTTAAAGAAATTAAATACTTTTTAATTAACTATAACAATCACATACATATGTAGCAGTAACTAATTCTGAGAAAAAAAGTAATAACTACAAGTTATAATTGATTTTTACATAATCGTGCCGAAAAATTTTTCGGGAATAGTGTGGAAAAACCAATTTTCCGCACGGATTTTTGACATAATCGTGCCGAAAAAATTTTCCGCACTAGTGTGGAAAAACCAATTTTCCGCACGGATATAAGTGTGGAAAATTGATTTTTCCACACGTCTGTAGGAAAATATTTTTTCGAAAATAAATTAAAATGATTTCGTATTCATCTCACGCAAACAATATTGTTTTAGCGTTTTTCTCGAAAAGGGTTAGATTTATCGAAACAAAAGTAGTATGCCTTTTTTATGTCAAAAGATTAGGAGAATAAAAATATTCGGTCAAAATGCGCATACAGTGTATTACAAAAAAGTTGGGACCATTCAAATTAAAGTATAGGCTCCTATGTGGCGCCCTCTACAAAATGCGAAAAAACGGTGGGCAAATTTGTATTCCTCATCCCGAAAAAGCCCCACACACACGAGATTTCGTCAAAATATTATGAGCGTAGCAAAAGGTATTGCAAAAAAAACTGCAAATAAAATGCATTTATTTTCGGTCTAGAATTATCCCCTAAATTTTTTGCTCATCATTTCCGGACACCCTGCATAATATATCATCTCTTCTTTCACCTCTGTTTTACATCAATTACACAAAAACAAAATTAGACAATAATAATTGTGATTGTATTGCCTTGAATTGCATATTAAAGCGACTGCAACAATTTAAATTATGGCTAAAAATACATGCAGTTTTATTAATGGAATTTTCCTTCCCGCGAACAATGATTAAGGAATATTCAACTAATAAAAAAATCAGGTAGGTAATTAGAAAGTTCGGTTGAATTAAAAAAAATTGTTTCACGCACTGCAGATACAAGGTTGGTATTTTATAAGTAAACAAAAACTAAAAAGTAATTAAGTGTAGTAAGCACTTTCATTGGGTTTGATAGGGGTGACTATATAACGGCACTCGTTGTTACGTAAGGATGTGATTTTAGAACATAATAAAGCGCAAACAGGTGACAATGGTATTTATTTTAAATTTAATGAACTTAAAAGAACTGTATTTTTTCATTTATTACTCGAAGATAATTTAGAAGAGTTGTAGTAGTAGTAACATGCAGTGGCGCAACCAGAAATTTTGTTCGGGGGGGGTTTAACTTCTTGCGCTGAAGGCGCTCTTTTGCGCTTTGGTGCCACGCCCTTTTTTGGGTAAAATACGTATGATTGACGAAAGCGACAGCCCACTAAAACTTTTGCAATAATACGCCGCTGGCCCTAACGAAATATTTAATATTTTAATTAGTAAAAATGTAGAAAAAATAAGTAACGCATATATTAAGCATACTTATACTAAAACAAAACAAAAACCTTATACAATAAGTTGTAAGTAATCACAATAATACTAATATTAAAGTAAAATTCTTCGTTTTGTTTTTGCCATTTAGTCCAGAATTTCTTCCACGGTAATATAATTTAATTAGTATAATTGTACTGCACACAAAGTATGTCTATCTTGTATTATTTCATACGATTAAAAAGAGTTGGCCGAACAATTCCAGAAAAGAAAAAGAAAAAACACTGACCAATCTCAGCTGTATAAGAAATTTAGTAAGTTGGTGAAATCTAAAGTAACTAGACAATGACAAGTCTTGACATTTGGCATTAAAACTTTATGTGAATTTAACTATATCAATATCAATATCGTGGTTCGCATAAATAGGTAGACCGGTCGATAATTTTTTAAACAAAAAAAAACAATAGTAGAATGAAACCCATTGGAAAAGAAAGAGAATATAACAAAAATGAAAGGAAAAATAATTTACGGGCGATCCGAGGTCGGGAAGTGGAAGGGGGTGAAAAATAATAGTAAAATGAAACCCATTGGAAAGAAAGAGAATATAACAAAAATGAAAGGAAAAATAATTTACGGGCGATCCGAGGTCGGGAAGTGGAAGGGGGTGAGTTTTTAAGGCTAGAAAACGATTTATCTCTATTTCCGGGAAAACTACAAGTCCTATGGAAAAACGTTATATGGCAAAGTTGTAGATAATAAAAAGATCTAAAAAATTTGTATTAACACTTTTTTCACATTACCTCAAAATTTATGTGAAAAATTCAAATACCCAAGTTTTTGTTTTTTTATTTTTATCTTTTACAAAAAAAATTATGTTTTCACGAAATTTGGTGATAACTTACCTTTTTTTGTCCCAAACACACTGTAATTATTTTGATTTAAAATATTTATTTTTTCACCTTATTTTGACTTATTATCGAAAAAGCACCCTTTTTTTCAATCGAAAATTCTCACGTCAAAATATCTGCTGTTTTAAAAAAATCGGTACGCTTTTTGTTCGTTGAAATCTCTACTTTCTGATGGTGTAAAATTATATACATTACTATGGTAAATGTTCTCAAAAAATGCAAAGAAACGGAAAAAACTCGAATCCGAATTTTTTATTATGTACAATTTTAAGCTATTTATTAAAATTATACTTTAATTACTCAAAAAACGTAAGATTCCATGTTACATTGATAAACAAAAAAATTACAAATCCATAAAACATTGAGATGGCAAAAAAACATGCGAAAATAGTTCGCGTGACATGAAAAATTGGTCTGCAATTAAACGAATAGGCTAAGTTTCTAAGCTCGGGGGGGGGGGGGGGGGGGCTGCAGCCCGGCAGCCCCCCCCCCTGGTTGCGCCACTGGTAACATGTTTTATTTAGCAAAAAGCTGCAACTAAATATTTTTTTATTCATTTTTAACACATTTTTATAGATTTATTTTTAAATTTTAAAACGCAACCTTCTTCTAACAAAAACAGACAAAAAAGTTAAACATTTTGCAAATTGTATCAAATATTACGTATCATTTTGTTTTTTAATTAAATATAATTTTAAAGTTTTCTTAAATAGTTTTGATGATAGGTATTTGAGATTTAATAGAATTTTCCAAATTATTATATTCCATCAAACCTTTATGAATAATAACACTGGCCGACAAAAAAATGTTTTTTTGTTGTAACACAAAGCTAAATAGCATCTTGTGGTAGAATGGACCTATCCAAATACGAAAATGAGAAAAAAAAAGTTGTAACACGTTAAGTTTTCTTGTTACATTTTTATAGTACCACATTTAATGTTACAATATTTAATATCTATTGAAAAAATAATTTAAGAATTTTCTAACTGTGTATATCGACTATATTTAAATTTTTACACCTACTAAACATACCTTACATCTAAGAAAAACACAAACATTAGAAATATTAACTGAACACACTAATTAAATTTTATTTTTTCCTTTTATGAGGGGTCATATATTCTCTTTTCAAAAACCAACAGTAATCACCCATCATGGCTGGATCCCATCGTCCTTGATAGCGAATTTCCATTGTCCTGATATCCTGGTGGAACCTTTCACCCTGCTCGTCACTGACAGCTCCCAAATTGTCAGGAAAAAATTACAGATGGGAATGAAGGAAGTGAATCTTTAATGACGACCTTCGGGCACCAAGCGATTTGTAGGAATCTAAAAGTTCATCAACTAACTGTTGATAGTTTGCATCCATATTGTTGCCCAAAAATCCCCTTACTATACTAACAAATGAGTTCCATGCTCTGAGTTCCTGCCTGGTAAGCTTCTCTGTAAAGTTGACATCGTCCAGCAATTTTCTGATTTGTGGCCCAATAAAAATGCCTTCCTTTAATTTGGCATCACTTAACTGGGGAAAGACTTGTCTTAGGTATTTGAATCCATCACCGTCTTTATTCATAGCTTTCACAAAGTTTTTCATCAGCCCAAGTTTAATGTGAAGAGGAGGCAGAAGGACTTGTTTGGGGTCTACAAGAGGTGCAAACTTAACATTTTGAGATCCCGGCTGAAATTTACTTCTTTGTGGCCAATCTTTTATTACATACTGCTGATCTACTGCACGACTGTTCCACAAACAAAGAAAACAGCAATATTTTGTAAATCCTCCCTGAAGTCCTACTAAAATTCCTACAGTTCAGGTAATTTTTCTGTTATAAAATGCATCCATTTTAACCGTCCCCTAAGTAAATTGACTACCTGCTAATGTAAAATGGTCTTATTAAGCTATTGAAAAATGGCATGTATTGGGGCTTTCCGAATATTTTTTCTATTATTAGAAGGGTATTTCCATTTTAAAAATAAAGAGCTGACCTGTGTTAGAAAAATCGTGTCGGCCAGTGTAATTAAAATAGACTTATAAGTAAGCTAATGTTTTAGACACTCAATTCACATAAAAATTTTGATTAGGTCTTGTTTTATAATTATGATAGTCATTATTAAAAGAACAAAAAAAAATTTTAAACAATCGGGCAATAAATTATTTTTAATTTTATGCATAAATAAGATACTAAAAAAAATTTAATTTCTGTCATTCAACCCATCTAATTTTTTTTTGTGTATTTGTCACAATTTAAAATAATCCGCATTGGCTTATTTTGTAAAATTTATAATTTATCAAATACAAATATTTCCTCACTCGCACAATATAAAATGGAAGAACAATAAAGAAAATGTGGTAATAATATTATAATAGTATTAGGTACAGTTTTTTTAGAAAACAAACTTAAATTAGAACTGATTATTTTAAAATAACCTACTTTTCCGGCAATCTTCGATACAATACCACAGTTAAAAGATATGTATATTCTTTTAACTGTGATAATACATTCAAAATAATTTAAAAATTTTAATTTTGAATCAATGATTATCCCCAAATATTTAAAACTGTTTACTAATTCCAATTTTTCACCATTTATATTTTGACAATTTAAATTATTACCCATACCCATACATTTAGTTTTTGAAATATTTAATTTTAATTTATTTACTTTCAGCCAATTTAATAATATATTTATCTCAGATTTTAGAGTATTTAGACCATCAAAAATATGTAAAACATTAATGTAAATTAAGGGGTCATCAGCAAACATTTGTAACTTACACATTTTTAAAACTAAAGGCATAAGTATAGTTGATGTATAAAATAAATAATATTGGACCTAGTATACATCCTTGAGGAACTCCTATATTACTTATTTTTTTATTTAAATATGTTTTTGATGTTTTTGTTTTTTGTGACCTGTTACTTAAATAATTTTTAAACCATTTAAAAACGTTTCCGCGAATACCATACTGAGACAATTTACTCAATAATATAGCCCTGTCAATTGTTTCGAATGCCCGCGCGCTTAAAATCCAAAAATACACCTATAACATTTTCCCCTTGATCAATGGTTCTCTTCCACGTCTCAATCACACATTTGAATGGCTGTCTCTGTCGAGTACCCTTTTCGAAAACCAGCTTGAAAGGAAACTAAAATTTTGTTGGCATCAATCAATTTTAATAACTGTTCATATACGACTTCTTCTAATAATTTCTCAATATCCCATACAACTTTTACTGGCCTCATCTCATCCCATTTTTTGGTGGTGTTTTTTTACATTTGGCACTGGTGTAATGTATAAGAACATTTAAATTCATCTGGCATATTTCCATATTTTAAACAATAATTTATAAAATTTAATAATGGGTAACCAATGCTGCCAAATGTTTCTTTATATTATACCATTGCTGACTAGCAGTTTAAAAATGTAAACAATTGTATGTTTCCTTACAGGTTGTGGCATCGGAGATCTTAAAATTCCTGGATCAAAACAAATCCTACTCCCCAATAACCCTCCACGGATTTTCCGTAGCCGGATACCTGTGGGGTGAAGTTCTCGTGCAAATGGCTCACAACATGGACCAATATCAGCAGGTTTTGGATAGAATTGTTGGACAAGTAAGAAAGATTATATTATGTACTTTTATTCCTTTTTTTTTAAATGGTTACATTAAAAATAGTTGTAAGAGAAATAGGGTAGTCGGCATTTATAATTTTTAAGGTGTGGGATAGTGCGGCTGATGTAACAGAGATTCACAAGGGTGTCCCACCGGCAGTTTTTCCCAGAAACAAAGTTATGGCCAACGCTCTATCTAAATACATTTTGTAAGTATACATTTACATCCGAAAACACCCGAATAACTGCAGGCAACATATTAATAAAGTAACAAAAAAATATCTGAAAAAATCAAACGAAATACATACATAAACATAAATATTTTCATTGCGAAACTAAACCAAACCAAAAACAATTGAATATGTTGACCTACATGTGGGTCGCATTGAAAATCTAACAATACCAACTTGTAGACGATAAAAAATGGTATACAGGGTGTTTCATTAAGGTCGAAGAGCGGCCATATCTCGGAAACTATTGGGCATAGAAATTCAGGAAAAAAAATTATTAACTAAAGTGGCTATGAGAAAATCCTGGAAATAATTTTTAAGTTCCGCATTTTGCCGCAAGGGGGCGCAATTGAAAAGTAAATTTTAACATTTTAGATATCTCCGAAAATTGCACGTTAAGGTATATTTTTAATAACACCATTAAAAAGCTTGGACAATTTTGCATAATATTGGTCCCGTGCTTGTTGGCGTACCGACTTTAGTAAGAGTGGGGGAAGCAGTTGAAAGTGTAAACATTTAACTCGCTGTAACTTATAAACCACTTATCCGATTTTAGCAAACTAAAGACTGTTTGGAAGAGAAATGTATGCACTTTCACCAATCGTATTTAGTTGTCAATAATAGTTCTCAATAAAATTGCTAGAGGGCGCATTTGTAATAATAATAGTTTTTTTGATTTTATCCCGAAAATTCAAATCATACGGTATAATTATGATACCATAATCGAAAAGTAGAATAAATTTGCTAGAAAAAATATTAAAACCGCTGCTCGATATCTTTGTTAGTTTCAGAGTTATTGCCAAAACAGTAATTTTTACTAGAAATTGCGCCCTCTAGCAATTTTATTTGAAAATATTGTGTACCATTGGACAAGGCAATTAAAGGTACTTACCTTTTTCTTCTAAACGAGCTTAAATTGAGTGAAATCGGATAAGTCGTTTAGAAGTTACAGTGATTTTAATGTTTACACTTTCAATAGCTGCTCCCACTCTTATCAAGTGAAAGTGAAAATATTAAAATCGCTGTAACTTCTAAACGACTTATCCGATTTCACTCAATTTAAGCTTTTTTGGAAGAGAAAGGTAAGTACCTTTAATTGTTATATTCAATGGTACACAATAGTTTCAAATAAAATTGCTAGAGGGCGCAATTTGTATTAAAAATTAATGTTTTGGCAATAACTCTGAAACGAACAAAGATATCGAGCTGCGGTTTTTATATTTTTTCTAGCAAATTTTATCTACTTTTCGATTATGGTATCATAATTATACCGTATGATTTGAATTTTCGGGATAAAATCAAAAAAACTATTATTATTACAAATTACGCCCTCTAGCAATTTTATTGAGAACTATTGTTGACAACTAAATACGATTGGTGAAAGTGCATACATTTCTCTTCCAAACAGTCTTTAGTTTGCTAAAATCGGATAAGTCGTTTAGAAGTTACAGCGAGTTAAATGTTTACACTTTCAACAGCTTCCCCCACTCTTACTAAAGTCGGTACGCCAACAAGCATGGGACCAAAATTATGCAAAATTGTCCAAGCTTTTTAATGGTGTTATTAAAAATATACCTTAACGTGCAATTTTCGGAGATAGCTAAAATGGTAAAATTTACTTTTCAATTGCGCTCCCTTGCGGCAAAATGCGGAACTTAAAAATTATTTCCAGGATTTTCTCATAGCCACTTTAGTTATTAATTTTTTTTCCTGAATTTCTATGCCCAATAGTTTCCAAGATATGGCCGCTCTTCGACCTTAATGAAACACCCTGTATAGAATATAAACTTTATTTTTACATATTATTATCTTTTCAAACAAAGTCAGAAAAAAATAAAAACGAAATCGCCAAAATTTCTTCGGAATAATTCGGAGTTTTTAAATTTGAAAATTGGTTTTAGTAGGACGCAACTTTTTACTAATTTAACCTTCTCTGTATCTTCTATTGTTTACGAGATCCCTGTAGAGTGAATTATTATCCGGGTATATGCAAAAATAACCATAAAAAATTAATTTCTGTTAAGTGCGTAATCACATAAAGTATGAATATATTATGAAATTATGTATATTCTATTAAATTTTGAATGCTACATTAAATTGTAGACGTAGGTAGTCGCCGGCACAAATAAATTTGCGTCAGCCTCTTTATGTAACGTAAGATAGAAAAATCGTTTTCAAAGTTGGCTTTGCGACATAGTGTTAGGACACCATGGGACAACAACGCCTTTCGGATTTATCCTTAATCAGTATCGAACACGAGTTTGTTAAACCATTAAATATCGGCGAAATTATAGACGATTTTGCAAAAAAAACTCTCGACGATATGGTGGTTTTGTATAATACCTTATATAGTACTTAGAGACATAATGTTTGTGCAGACTTGTTGAGTGTTCATGTGTTTTACTGTTTTCTGTCTTTTGGATTTTATGAGACTCGATTACTGCTGCCCCCGTTACTACCATACATGGTAAGCAACATTATAAGTGGTGTTTTAAAATTTTGATTTTGCATCATGTTTGCTGGAACATTACGTATAATGACTTAATAACTAGGTACCTATATGTTATGTCTACCAGTCTACCTACGATTATAAAATAGATTCGAATTGTTTGCTGTTTTAATAGTAGATACTTAACACATAGTGTGGGTTTAAGCGTAATTAAATTATTACACGATTAACAAAGTCAAAAATTCTTAAACCTCTGAACCTAATAGTAATGAAAATAAGATTATCAATTTCCATTAGTTATATAAAGGGGGCCCCTGAAAACGTTTGCAAGGGGGCCCACTCAGTTTTTGTTACGCCACACATATATATTATTAAATAATAACATTTCTATTGTAGGTACCATCTTAAAACTTTCGACAAAGTGGCTACAAGACACTACATCAGGTCAAGTCAGATGTTCCATACAAATTTGGCGCGAGCTCCTGCGCTGATGTTACTGAGTAAAACTGATCCGATCGGGGCAGTGAGCTCGAATCAGCGCGTCAGGGAAAGCTGGGAAAGTATGGGAATGAAGGTAATAACGCATTCGGGGTCAAGAAAGTTAAACAAATCGTTTGTATTTATTGAAAAATATGACAATTAAGAGTAAAAAATATGTAAACTGCTGACTTAGACCTACTTACACTTGTCGTTTTAAACCCGTAACTGTCAATTTCGGGCTGTTTTTTTAATTAAAGTCCTTTAGTAAATAGGGTTCAGAAAGTTTTAGATTTTCTTATTTTGTTTAAAAAAAAAACAATAAATTATTTTGTGACGTTGACACTGAAACGAAAATAGTGATCGTGTTAATATAATAACATCAACAGTAATACCGTGAGAGGGCTTGGATTAAAAAACGTAGGGCTTTGTTTAGATCACAATGATATGGGGACGATATATCTAACCAAATATAGGTTCAAATTTTGTCAAATTCATATTATGACATGATATGCCAAACTAATGAGTAATAAAATAAGTAGACGAATACAAATTTATTTTTGTTGTTTACAAAATTAACAAAGTAAGAATATACAGAAAGAAAAAGAAAAATAATTACATAAATTGCTGAAATTAGCCACCGCCATGCTCCAAGCATAAATTCATATATCTCTTTGGGTAAACCATTGAGAGTAATTCCTGCGTCTTTCAAAATCTGCGGCTTGTATTTCTTGAAATACTTGCACTTTATAAGGACATAAATTTAGCTGCTTCTTAAGAATAGTCCTGCATGTTCCATGAGATCTGTCCCACTTCTTGGGACAGGCGTCTTATACGATGTGTTGGCGTATTTTGCATTATTTCACGAACGTTTGCAACAAGTTCTTCTGTTCTTACAGATGGTCTTCCTGCTCCTTTTTTATGTTGTATAGAACCTCGTTCCCTAAACACAGCCACGGTTCATTTCAGGCAATTATAAAAATCCCCAGCAATAAAAGCAACGTTAGGAAAATGTTCGTGAAAATCTTCCATGCACAAACCCGGATTGTATTACCACTCACCATTTACTCTAACCCCGTTTCGAAAATACGCTTCGACCATAAATGTTTTGTGCTGTTCCGTAAAGCCCATCATTGTGTGAATTGTTCAAGAAATAGGAAAAATTAGCGATGAATCAAATTATTTGTAACGACTGTCAAAGATGACGGAATAACTGATTGATTGTTAATTCGGGTAGTTACTGACACCCAACAGGTATTAAGCTCTACGGCTAAGCATTACGTCCTTAGATGCAAGACCCTCTTTGATGCAAATACTTTTTGCTCGCACGGTATAATAACATCAACAGTAATAGTAACGTCAAGAAGGTGCATTTCCATCTAGTTTTTTTGAGAGCTCTGCGAGTTAACGCTGGAATATGGACTTTTTAAAAATGTGTTTAACTTTTTTTAGGTTGACTGGAAGGTTTTTGAAAAATCTGCACACGTCGGACACTTCAGAAAGTATCCTCAAGAATACATTGCTCAGATCCATGCATTTGTAGACACTCTCAACTTGGAGAAGTATAAGCAAACGCAAAGCGAAATGGAAATGGAATCAGATAAAATTAAAGTTAAATTATAAATAGGTAATTTTAACCATATGTTTACGATGTGAGGTTTTACTTTGAATTTTTAAATTCTGGACAAATTAATTGAATCCCCGGCGACCTAGCCCAAAGTTATTTTGTATTATAGATTTCCTAGGTAATTGCCTTTTCAAGAGGAGTAATCAAATTTAACCAATCAAAATGAAAGGGTCTGATTTTTTTAACCTGTAGTTGTAATATATTTAAAAATACAGGGTGTCCCTGGATGGGGTTACCTTTACCACAAATGAACCTAATTTTTAATTTCTTTACAAAGTCATTCTTTAAAAAAAAATTGCTTGTAAAAATACTGAGATTCGCATTAGAAAATTTAGTTTTTAGTTTAATTTTTTAAATTAAATTTTCTTTAAATCTTAAATTGTGACGAAAAAGGTAATTCTAAGCAACATTTCCTAATGGCATTTACCTAAAAAACGAAAAATTAAGGTTTACTTTTGGGAAAAAATTAATATTTTGGTACCTAATTTTGCAGTTTAGCTACTCATAAGATACGGTAATGGTAATGGTATACATACATTCTCTACTTAATATAAATGCGTTTCATGTTAATTTAAGGTGGCGCGAATGTTATTAAGTAAGGGAAAAAAATTAATTAACTTACACATTCAGCTCCTTAATCCGGCCCTGCCTTCTAACGTCTACTCCTTATCTCCTCCAACTCCGTTACCGCTCAAGTGGTTCGCCGCAAGCAGAAATATTTTTCTTAACCATCCGCACGAGGCCTTGCTAGACAAATTCCGTTGAAAATGTACAGTGTGTCTACGTAAGTTGGCGGCATATGGGAAACTTTTTTATTATTAATTTTACAAAAAAAAGTTATTCTTCAAAAAAAGTTCTGCATGGTCCAAAACGTAAAATGCAACCATCAAATATCGAAATTTTCCAGTCATATACTAGGTTTGTCAAAAAACGTGAATTTTTCCCAAGAATGTGAATTTTTCCGAAGAGTAAAGTACCTTTATTTTTGACATTATCAAAAATTGTTATTAAAAAAAGTTGATCAGAACTAAAAACTACGGCTAAATATGCAATTATACGCATTTATGTTAAAAAATTATTTTATTGATTTATTACTAATTATTTAATTATTTAATTAGTTTAATGCGTGTTATTGCATATTTAGACGTGGTTTTTAGTTCTGATCAACTTTTTTTAATACCAATTTTCGATAATGTCAAAAATAAAGGTACTTTACTCTTGGGAAAAATTTACATTCTTAGGAAAAAATCACGTTTTTTGACAAACCTCGTATATGACTGAAAAATTTCGATATTTGATGGTTGCATTTAGGTTTTGGACCATGCAGAACTTTTTATGAAGAATAACTTTTTTTCGTAAAATTAATAATAAAAAAGTTTCCCATATGCCGCCAACTTACGTAGACACACACACTGTATATTGGCAACCGGTTTGTTCGTTGTTACCCAGAGCATTTTTTTTAAATTTTATTTTTATAAAATAATATTAGTGGAAAAAATATGCTCTGGGTAACAACGAACAAACCGGTTGCCAATATACCTTTTCGACGGAATTTGTAGAAAAGGACTCGTCAGGCGGTGATTACGATATAGATGCATTTTTTAGGAAGATTTTAATTGTTGCCACGGGAGAACATTTGCGCCACTTGTAATGTATAAAAACACGTATAAAAACGCTAAATTCGTCTATTGCTATTTAAAAAACGAAAAAAAATCATGAGTAGCTAAACTGCAAAATTACCAATATTTTTTAAGCATTCCATAGCATCTAAACTGCTCAACTTTTTAATATTTTTCAAAAACCTAGTTATAGGGAGGCATCAGGTCTACAATTTACATTCATTTTGAATTACACAGGGTGTCCCAATTAGTCACAGCAAATCAAAAAAAATTTTTATATGGAACACATTTTGTATAACATATTATGCTTTAATTTGACAGTGGTCGAGTTATTAACAATTTTCCAAAAATTTGGGGTTTTGCAACTCTTAAAAAACATGCATCTGTCGGAAGAACGGAGCGACAGTAATACCTGCAATATGAGTTATGGAATAAGATAAGCATAGGATATGTTCTTAAAATAGATCCAGCAATCCAATAATCTTAACATAGTATAAAACAAAGTCGCTGTCTGTCCGTCCCCTATTAGCTATATATGCTTAAATCTTTAAAACTACGCAACGGATTTTGAAGCGGTTTTTTTAATAGATAGAGTGATTCAAGGGGAAGGTTTTTATGTATAATAGCGACCCGCCCCGGCTTCGCACGGGTGCAATTTCAGAAAGTGGCATGCCGGGTACTAATATATCGGGTTTGTTCGGGTTTTGTATTTATACCAGCGGGTTGCAACGCATGCCGGATACACGCTAGTATCATAATATACGTATTTTAAATTTTAGTCCTAATACCTCCCTATAACTCTGTTTTTTAAAAATAATAAAAAGTGTACTTTATTACATAATCAAGCCTTGCCTATAAAATAAAATGGCTATAAGATTCTTGTTTATATATTATAACTTCGGAAAAAATCATTGCATCGCCGAGGAATTTCTATTGCTACTCTTGAAATCGCCTATACTTTATCTTTATATTATCATGAAAGAGACTATTAAGTAAAGATAAGAACGAAAACCAACATGAAATAACCTACACATTTTAATAATTTTGTCGTGTTTCCCAATAATGCATACTTTAGATTTTATACATTTTCTATTTATTTCGTAGTACCTATATTATAGCCTATAGAGAGTTCTAAAAAAATAGAAGAGTAATGGAGATATTTTCCAAATTTTTTCAAATAAGTTTTTAGTTTGCTAGCAATCTTTTACTCTAACTGTAGCATGCTGCAGATATTATATACTATTAATGGCTACTTTTCTTACAGAAATGTGATAATAGAATTTAAAAAAATACTTATAAAACGGTGTACATTACACCTTGATTGAACTATACGAACTATTAAATCATGCTCCTTGGCTACTGACTATTTCCTTTTAATTGGTGGTAAAGTGTGTTGCTGTTTTTACATTAATCTTTATAAGAAATAAGTAATAGAGCTATAGCTAGCTTTATCAATGACGCAACCTTTTTATTATTAAGATGCATGAATATGAATAGATAGCAGATCATTGACATAAATATCTTAGAGCTAACCATTTCTAGGAGAAATTAGTAAAAATATACTGCGATAAAAAAATCCCAGGTGTTTCAAAGCAAATTATTATGCCAAATAATTTTCTATCATTCTGCATTAACCATAAAAAATGTAAGTAATTATTTAAAGCTATACATATATTTTGCAGTAGTCAATCGTCGGTCTGATTAAAGAAAAATCATAGCATAAAATTGTAATACATTTAAAAATGATTATTATTAACCTATTTTAATTCTATGAAATTACATCAAGCTACTGCTCGATATTCTGAACCTATCTTAGAATATCTTTGACTTTTTAGGTAAATCCTTTTTCATTTATTTAGTATTTAGCAATAATTTATTGATTGATTTGTTATACGAAAAATATGTTTAAGACTTACGGTATCAGATAATAAATTATATAGGTATAAAATTTCTCTCGCATTTTCCTTTTGCCTTATTCATTGACAAGCTAGTCAAAGGAAATTATTTTGGAATCCAAAATGGCGGACTGTGTCAAATTAGTACCTCGTATAGTCAACAAAGAAAATTTCTACAGAAAAGCAAAAAAATATAAAAACCTGTACTGGGCTTACTGAATTTATTTTAAGTTACAAACTCTTACTGTATAATACTAAGTGCTTTTTGTCTAATAAGAGATTTCAGAAACATTTAGAATTGGCTGAAGACAGCTACCGTGCGAGCAAAAATTATTTGCATCAAAGAGGGCTTGGATTAAAAAACGTAGGGCTTGGTTTAGATCAGAATGACATGGGGACGATATATCTAACCAAATCTAGGTTAAAATTTTGTCAAATTCATATTATGACATGATATACCAAACTAATGAGTAATAAAATAAGTAGACAAATACAAATTTATTTTTGTTGTTTACAAAATTAACAAAGTAAGAATTTACAGAAAGAAAAAGAAAAATAATTACATACTTCTTGGGACAGGCGTCTTCTACAATTTGTTGGCGTATTTTGCATTATTTCACGAACGTTTGCAACAAATTCTTCTGTTCTTACAGATGGTCTTCCTGCTCCTTTTTTGTGTTGTATAGAACCTGTTTTCCTAAACACAGCCACGGTTCTTTTCAGGCAATGATAAAAATCTCCAGCAATAAAAGTAACGTTAGAAAAATGTTCGTGAAAATCGTCCATGCACAAACCCGGATTGTATTGCCACTCACCATTTACTCTAACCCCGTTTCGAAAATACGCTGCAACCATGAATGTTTGGTGCTGTTCCGTAAAGCCCATTGTGAGAATGGTTCAATAAATTGGAAAAATTACCGATGAATCAAATTACTTGTAACGACTGTCAAAGATGACGGAATAACTGATTAAATGTTAATTCAGGTAGTTACTGACACCCAACAAGTATTAAGCTCTACGGCCAAGCATTACGTCCTTAGATGCAAGGCCCTTTGAGGCAAATAATTTTTGCTCGCACGGTAGTAATATAGTATTTTGATTTGATCTGTAATTTTAAAATTAATTGGGTACAACTTATAAACCAGTAAGCTTACCACATTATTGTTTAAAATGCGCCAGCTCCAGCGATGAGGTTGGGTTGCTCTGTCCGGTTCCATAAATAACGAAATTTATTAAACATTATCTCAATCCACATTAGAAATTTTGAGAGCCCGTTTTCGTCCCGTGTCTTCTCCAAGCTCACAGGATTTTTGCCCCGTCTTTCAATTTTCAAAATGCTGCTATGCACATGGACCATCGGGGGCGCAAAATCCGTTACGCTCAGTCCTGCACGCCGAATCCAGGATGTATGCACCTATATACTGCGCGAAAAGCTTTATTTCGCACGGCGTACAGGTTTGCTGCGGCGTCTTAATCACGTCGGACCACCCATTCAACGGCTATTACAGAACTGCACACAGGTGGCTTGGAGTCGACCGCGCCTGTTGTTAGTGTGGATTTGGTTTGGTATCGTCTTCATCTAAAAAAAGGAAACGATAAGGGCACCAATGACATTGTAGTTTTGGTAACGACAAGCACAATTTCTACACTTTTTTGCGGTTGACAAGATTAACGTTTGCTTTTCAATCATGCCACTATTTTTTTTTATTACGGATCTGAACATTTGTACAACCGTTTCATATCGCCAACCGACAAAGAAAGAGACGATAAGCAATGTTACATAACGACCATCATGTATTTGTTAAAAAAATATGTAAAAAAAAATAATTTTGCCAATTATCTAACCCACCAGCCATTATGGCCATGGCCAGCCATGGGCATTATACAATTACGTAATTAATAGCTGCCTAAACTCTTGCATGAAGTAAAAAAGTCATATATACACACCACCTTCACATCCATCATGGACAGCATTATAAAATTACGTAATTAATAGCTGGACCCTTGGCGTGTATCCCCCTTCCTCATTGCCAAACAAGCTTGCATTAAGATTAGAAACTTGCATTAAGATTAGAAAAAAAGTCCTACACACACCAAGGGCCCCCTTCTAAAGTACAAGTAAGAATTTAACAAAACACATACCTTTCAAGGACCAGAGCACTGTATTCTATTAGGTAGCCCGAAGAACAAAACGCGCCCGAAAAGACACCGAAATAAACTTGAATCCAGTGATGAGCTATAGTAAACCCTGGCGAATGAAAAACAACCCCGGGGTTGTTTCATGGCAGCGTGCGAAAAAAAGCTTCGTCCCGTACAACCACTGGTTATCAAGTGATTATTTAATATTATGCTTCTGCCTGCAGAAAAAAAGCACGATTCATTCCAAGCGTTTGTTGACGATTTTTGTATCGATACTTTATTTTCAAATAAAAAATAATTTTAGGAATGTTAATATTTTATATCTTGTACATATTGACGCTATTTTTCTGTATATAAAAAAAATCGTTCAAAAATGACTTATTAAATTTAAATGGGATAAACACTTCATACCATCTAGAAAGTTATATACAGGATGCCCTAGAGACTAAGGGGCTCTACACAGTGGCGTAGCGTGCCTTAGACGGGCCCTGTATCAAAATTTGTTGGGGGCCCAAATGAGGGGTAAAGACTTTTTACAAAAGAAAAAAAACGCTCGCATTGAATTAAAATAAATATTTCTTGATTATACGTTATAACTTACAAATAATTTCTAAAAACTAAGCTAGCCAAACCAATTTAAATCAAATATACACTTTTCTTGCCTTTTGTTCGGCGACCTTATTTATTAAATCATTCATAGCTGAAGACGATTTCAGATTTTCTAAATTTTCTGCCTCTATAGACAATAGTGACAAGTCTGATAGCCTTTTCTGTCCCATAGAAGTCCTTAGATAATTTTTTATTAGTTTCAATTTCGAAACAACTTCTTTCAGCTGTTGCAGTTGTAACCGGAAGGGTCAAGAATAAAAAACATGCTGTTATTACCTCTGGAAAACTGGATGTAATGCTATTGAATTTTATTAGCAATAATTCCATAAGTTCCTCTGAATTTCAGATTTTAAGCATGTTTTCAAAGCAATTAATTGTTCATAAAGATCAACTGACATAGGTATCTGTACTGTATTTAGCAGAATTTAGCTGACAATTTTCCGGCATACTTTTTAATTATTTTGTTTGAAAAAGTAGGAGGAAGTAAGTACTGCCTAAGAGTTTAAGTGATATTGTGGATAACATTTTATGATTTTTTTCTTACACACGTTTGGGGCCACAGGGGCCCCATATCATTGATACGGCGGTAGCTACGCCCCTGGCTCTACAGCAACAGGAGATTAAGAGAACTTAAATACTTATATAGGTCATTATGCTTAATTTTTTATAATAAAATATCCACCCTTAATTTTTAATAAAATTATGTTTCGCTAAGAGAAAAAATGTTTTTGTTATCTATCATTTAAATGCAAATATCTCAAAAACTAATTGAAATATCGACATTAATGAAGTACAACTTTTTTACGTAAAAGACCCCTCTTTTATAATTTGAGGTGAGTGAAAATTTACCGAACTCATATTGTGTAGCTAGCGTTCTCTAGGAGATATAATATTAAAGCTCATTGTGAATCCTCCTTGCCCTCAAAAACATAACTACACCCAATTTGATTCATATCCGCTTAACATCAAATCATCGCCAATTTTATAAAGTAAATATTTACTTGGATCACCTTGTATCTCTTTAACAGTATAAGAAATAAAAGTTAATGACATATTTTCAATTTCACTATCTCCTGTAGTACTCCTGTTGCTGTATATATAGCCCCTTTAGTTACCGGACTTCCTATATAAAATTCCCACAAAAGTAACAATACCAATAAAAGGGCTTCCAATATGGTGTTTTAATTAGAGGTGCACCACAAAGCTTACGCTCGCAAAAAATGAATTACTTTTTTCCTTGTATAATTAATACATAAATACCTATATTTTGCTTTTTATAAATAAATACTAAAAGAAATAAATGTTGTTTTCTTCTTTTCCTTTAGTTTTATAATGTTTTCACATTCTTATTTTGGTAGGTACGGGTCTGTCAATATTTTATTTTATAAATGCTAAAATTAGTATGTGCACTATATCTTTACAAAATAGTAAGACCCCCTTACAAAATTTAACAGATGGCAAAGGTAAAAGAACTTAGTCCGGTTCTGTTTCTGTAGCCAACCGCTTAATGTAAAATATACCCTCAGACCAAGCACTAATCAGCACTATGGTCTAAGAATATACAAGATTCATCAGGGTGCAATTAATGACAGTTTATGCGGCGAATTCTTACATTAAATTGACTTTATAATATTCATATACATAAAACATTATTATGTAGGTATAAAGGTATATGCAGGGAGAACCCAAGGAGTTCTCTCGTACCCATTGCTGGCTTTCAATAAAATTTCAAACAATAACGATCGTCAGTCAATTTTCAGGCCTTTTATAAATGAAACATTGGGTCTAGAGTATATGAGTCGTTGTACAGAACACGTATCCCGTGAGTTCCACTCATAGGCCTCTTAAAACAAGAGAGTTCTTTCTGTGGTTCCACTTTATCTTTGATTATCGAATATTTTCAAATTCTGCTTTGCCCGGACTAAAGTATTAACAGTAGTTGTCGTTAGGCAACCAAATTAACTGGCATTTTTACCAGGTGACCTAACCTCAAACATAAACAAACGGATGACAGCATTTGAATGACAACAAAAGCACTTTAAAAAATTATCACTTTGTTAAAACGCAAATCGTTATCGCAAAAAATTATCATGTTTTAAATGTAAAACAATAGCATTAATTGTTTAGAACACATTTCAACTGCGTTTTGAGTGCTTCGAAATGCTGTCTTTAGGTTTAACGCTGCTCTGTATCCTTTCTCAAGTGTTTTGTGATGTGCTGTACTATCAACCAGAGCAGGTTCACATTGCTTTTGGAGATAATGTTCACCAAATTGTAGTGACTTGGTCCACCTTTAGTGACACAGAAGAATCTATTGTAGAATATGGCATCGGAGGTCTTATTTTGCAAGCTAAAGGATCTTCACATGAGTTTGTCGATGGGGGCCTGAAGAAACATTCACAATATGTGCATAAAGTTGTATTGGATAATTTGACGCCCAGTAGCACGTACTGTAAGTTAAACCTCTGTTTTAATGTTATAAATTTTTGAGTACTTTGATAAGTATTCTTTATTTTACTAAAAAATGCTCTAAAAATTGCAAAATTTTACATGGAGTACATATTATTTTCTCACATTAAATAAATACAAAAATGTTCATAATAAGTACCTATTTTTAAAATACATCCATATTGTGAGGAAAGCCGATGTTCATTGTCAAAGAATTTTAAAAGTCTTGTCTAATACATACAAGCAATGCGAGAAGGAATGTGTTTATCTCATCCTTATACTTTGCTTTACATTAGTGTTATATCATAGCGGACGTGGTTATATATTAACATTTATTTTATCAATATGTAAAATAATAGAAGTTAAATAAAGAGGGAGAGAAGATCCTTGAATTTTTCTTTAAAAACAGTTTCCTACTTACAATAAACATATTTTTGATCTTTAAAGATCAGAAGCGAATAACCCACTCAAGACAAGACGTAAACATATTTTTATTTGTTAGTTGTGAAATAATTTGGTTGGCATTAAAGATATTTTATTATTATTATTAAAAGACAAAAATTATTGCAAAATTTGAATTATTGTGATAAGACTGATTATTCTTTATAATCTCTTGTAGGTAATTATTTACAATAATAAGTTTTATCCCTATCTATAAATAAAATGCAATGCTCTAATCAATTTGGGTGGGGGGAGGCGGAAAGGGTAATTTGAATTTCATCTCCTTAAATTGTTTTTAAAATAAAATAAATGTTTGCTTTGCTTTAGTTTTATAAAGAATAAGAAGAAATAACTGTCTTATTTGTAAATTTTTTTTTTTAGTTTACCACTGTGGAAGTACCTTAGGATGGTCCAACATGTTTTATTTCAAGACCGTACCAGCTGGAAACGATTGGGTGCCACGTCTAGTCATCTATGGTGATATGGGCAACGAAAACGCCCAATCTTTAGTAAGACTGCAAGAGGAAACTCAGAGAGGATTATATGATGCTGTGCTGCATATAGGAGACTTTGCTTATGACATGGATTCTGTAAGATTTAAAAGGAGTAATTGGTAGAAATTACCCAGTGTTATTTTATTTTTTTATTTGCTTGGATTAAGAAAACCTCTTGTTTGTCTTGTGGATAATAGAGCACCGACTTTTTGCCATTGCAACGAATAAAAATATAATTTTCTTCAAAAAAATATTTGATTTGCCTTAAAAATAGTTAGCTTTTTATATGACCAGTTTCCTAGTAACAGCAGCAATTACACAAAGGTGACAAAACCTATTGATATAATATATTAAATATATTTAAATAAAACAATGTATAGACAAAACTTATGCCAACAAATCCCAGTTGAATTCGCACTTGACCATTCTTTTTGGTAACTTGTAGAATGATGGTTTTGTTGGTGATGAGTTTATGAGACAGATAGAGCCAATCTCTGCATACCTACCATACATGACTTGTCCCGGCAACCATGAAGAAGCATAGTAAGTAAAAAAATAATGGTCTAGACACAGAATGGTATGATATTTTTCTACTACCACTTATATACACAGCGTGTCCAAAAAAGTATGCAACATATGGGAAAGTTTTTTATCACCGATTTCTCAGAAAATTTTATTCTTTATAAAAGTTGGTGCATTCCTTAAAACTATAAATGCATATTTCATATTTCACCTGCGGCTAATAGTAGGGGAGCAAATGCCATTTTTTTGAAATTGCCTTAAGAGTAAAGTACCTTAATTATTCAAAATACAGCAAAATTGTATATGGAAATGTTTTTGCAAATTAAAAACTTAAACCAAATACGAAATTTGAGTTAGGTGTGTCAATTTTTAATTTTTTTTTATATGCTTCTTTAAAATAGGTTTTTGGACTTCAGCATACTGGGTGAAAATGACAAATAAATTATTAATTATTTCCAGTAATATGAATAGAGTTGGATTCTATCATAATTTTGTTTAGAATATAAGTTGGCTAAAATGTGTTTAAATAGGCGTGCAACACCCTAATATCTGAACCAACTTGTATAACATTGAAAGGTTTTAAAAAGTTTGCAACTACTTAATCCATTTTTATTATAAACCCACGTTTAAGTTATTTAATAAATATATTAAAACTGCGTAAACAAAAAATCGACCAGAGGTGTATCGTTTAGGGGAAAATAGAGATTAACCAAAAAAAATTAAAAATTTTGACACCCAACTCAAATTTCGTATTTGGACTAACTTACTAATTTGTAAGAACATTTTCATATAAAATTTTGCTGTATTTCTAATAATTAAGGTACTTTACTCCTAAGGCAATTTCGAAAAAATGGCATTATTTACTCTCTTACTATTAGCCGCAGGTGAAATATGCATTTATAGTTTTAAGGCATGCACCAACTTTTATAAAGAATAAAATTTTCTGAGAAGTCGGTGATAAAAAACTTTCCCATATGTTGCATACTTTCTTGGACACACTGTATGATAAAGAGGCCGCATTTTCCAAATTTAATTTTATGTTTTTATTTTAGCAATTTTAGTCATTATCGAGGACGCTTTAGTATGCCAGGGGGTAACAATTCCGTCATGTACAGTTTTGACATTGGTCCAATGCACATTATCTCAATATCGACGGAAATCTACTATTTTTTGAATTATGGATTAAAAAGTCTTGTTTTTCAATATAACTGGCTTGAGAATGATTTAATTAAAGCCAATTTACCAGAAAATAGGTAAGTTATATACTTTTATTGTCATAAACAACATTAACGAGTAAATATTGATGTCTGTGTTTATAAAAAAAAACACTAAATGCTAAACAATCATTTATAATTAAAGCCATTAGTGTCAATGTAAAAATTAAATAAAGGAACAGCCAAATAGTGCTGTTTTGTTTATTTTTCGTTTTCATCAAAAGCGGACGAATGCCTGTCTTTTGGCAGCAGTTACCTACAGCCTTAATTTAAGTAAATAAAAATTTGTTCATATTTATTTTTCTGCCTTTATTAAGTTATAAATCCATCCTTTTTTAACGTAAAATTGTACGTAATTGTACTCTTAAGAGGGGTATTTGGCCTATTTTTGGATAAAACGAAGAAGTAAACGAAATAATGGTCAAAAACGAAATTGTAACTGCGCCACTTAGTTTTACTCTGAAAACTTTATTGTGTTACAAAAATTGCGACTTTATTTTGTATATTTTTCTGCTGGGTGCATGACACATTAAGCCTTAAATTTAACCATGTTTCCAGAGAAAAACATCCTTGGGTTGTAGTAGTAGGTCACAGGCCGATGTACTGTAGCAACTTAAATGCGGACGATTGTACCCATCACGAAACAATGACCAGGGTTGGATTGCCCTTTTTGCACTGGTTTGGCTTGGAGGATATGTTTTACAATTATGGAGTCGACTTGGAAATTTGGGCTCATGAACATAGTTATGAGAGGTTATGGCCTATATACGATTATATAGTAAGTGTTTATTAAACCAGGGTTTAGAAATTTAGTTTTCCAAAGGGTCATGGATAGGGCTGGACAAAAATTCGATATATCGCTATTTTTATCGATAAAGGATATTTAAAAAATAAAATATCGATATTCAATTGGAATTTCAATATCGTCCTTATAACACATTTAAGGACCAATATTTAATTCAATCTTTTTTCTTCGTGTTTTCATAATTAGTGTCTCCCGTTGAAATGAAGGTACGGAGTTTTACAGGGCACATAAGAAAGTATTGATACACAGTGTCACCAGTAAAGTCCGCATCATATGGGATTTGTTTTTATTAATAACTTTATTCAAAATTTGACTTTGGCATTAAGTTCTGCTTAGATCGAGATGAAAATTAAGCAACAAAATAGTAGTCGCGTGATTCGCATTATCTGTCAAATTTTAATTTTTTCCAAAAAATAATTCAAAAGTGGGTATTTTTGAATGCAGCTTCTAGCCCACATGCAAAATTTCAGCTGCTAGTTTTGACAATGCTTTATTTCAGATCCATTTTCTTTAAAGTAGCGCCATATTAAATGTGTGTTTTTCTACAAAATTGGGCTATTAAAATTTGGTCGCATGTGATGCAAAGTTTATTTGTTTTTGACCCTGTAAGGTAACTTCATAAAATAAGTATTTTTGAAAACGTAGTTTGTGTCTGAAAGTAATACACCTTAATATTAAGACAAAAAAGGACACAATGTCTTCAGTAAAGTGTTTTTTAAGTGGAAAATAAATTTTAGTTTAACAACGTAAAGTTTATCTATTTTCAACGATTTAATTTAAAACCCTTATATTATAATTTATTATTAAGCTATGCCATAATAACGTTTTTGTAGAAAAACACACATTTAATATGGCGTTACTTTAAAGAAAATGCATTTGAAATAAAGCCTTGTCAAAACTGAGAAGTTTTATGTAGGTTGCGTTGAGTCTTATTTTGCAAAAGTGGTGCAATTTACAAAATTTAGGTAAAAAATCAAAATTATCTTATGCAGCTGAAATTTTGCAAGTGGGCTAGAAACTGCATTTAGAAAAACTTTTTCTAATAACTTTTTTGATTTTTTCAGAATTAACCCCACTTTTGAATTATTTTTTGGAAAAAATTAAAATTTGACAGATAATGCGAATCACGTAACTACTATTTCTTTGCTTAATTTTCATCTCGATCGAAGCAGAACTTGATGCCAAAGTCAAATTTTGAATAAAGCTATTAATAAAAAAAAATCCCATATGATGCGGACTTTACTGGTGACACTGTATTTATAATATAATATTTTTATGTTTTATCGATAATATATATTATCGATATATCGAATAACGATATTTAAAAAATAAAATATCGATATTATCGATATATCGACTATATCGATATTTTTTTAAATATCGATATTGTAATTTTAATATCGCCCAGCTCTAGTCATGGATGTGGGAAATTTGTGCTCCTGATCCTAATTGCTTCATAATTACACATAAGAACATTGTTTTCATTTATCCAAAAGGTTCATAATGGAAGTTACGAAGCTCCGTACACGAATCCAAAAGCACCAGTGCACTTTGTGACAGGTTCAGCAGGATGCAAAGAGGGCAGGGAAAACTTTACCTCTGAAAGGCCACCGTGGTCGGCCTTCATAAGCAGGGATTATGGGTACACTAGACTGCAGGCCTATAACAAGACACATCTATATTGGGAACAGGTTGGTTATTTTTTATAAAACATTTTGGGTTAAGTTTTGTTGTTTAACACAACCGGAGATAAAAAAAATCATTAGGTACGTTGTTTGTGGATCAGAAGATAGAGATAGAGGGTCCTTAATTGTACCATATAAGTGATTAATAATTTTTTAGGTATCTGATGATAAACAGGGAGAAGTAACAGATTCAGTATGGCTAATAAAAGATTCCCATGGGCATTATCCGAATTCGAAAATGGACTGGGAAAAAGTTGAAAAAGCAAGACTAAAAAATTTTAATAACGATGATTGAAACAGGGTAATATAAAAATAATACCTGTAAAATTTCTAAATTTCTAAACACAATAAAACTTGGGCTGGTAAAGTCTTATTTCACATTATTACTTTTTGCATTTTATACAAATGATGGAAATATGTATTCAGGGTGCTAAAAATTCGTGCGCTTACATAGAGATCTCAAAAACGGTAAGAGGTACAAAGATGGTTATTTATTTTTGAGGCGAATTTTTGACTAGGGGAAAAAACAAAAATCATTTTTATGCGGTTTTATGGACTTCTAAGCTTTAAAAAATTAAAACGATTCAAGCTTTTTTTAAGTTTTAACGTTTTGTCATCATATATAACAGGTAATCGGTATTTTTAAATATTTATTCTTTACCATTACTGAAATTATTAGAATAAATGTCTAAGTTACATCGCAGAAATTTAAACCCTCCTTATTTATTATTTTGATCACATTCTACCCAGAAGTCAAGATTTACCATAGCCATACTCAAGACATGGAAATAAATATAAAGATCAGATTTTTTCGGATTTCTCCAAAAGTATTCAGAATATTTACAATTTTCTCTTATCTCTTACTGTTTTCGAGATCTCCGTGTACGCACACGAATATGTGTGTGTAAAGTTTATATATGGTACTTTATAAATAATAATTTATGTATATGTAATTAATAAATTGCATCAGTATGGTATTCGCGGAAACGTTTATAAATGGTTTAAAAATTATTTAAGTAACAGGTCACAAAAACAAAAATATCAAAAACAAATTCAAATAAAAAAATAAATAATATAGGAGTTCCTCAAGGAAGTATACTAGGTCCAATATTATTTATTTTATACATCAACGATATGCCTTTAGTTTTAAAAATGTGTAAGTTACAAATGTTTGCTGATGACACCTTAATTTACATTAATGTTTTAAATATTTTTGATTGTCTAAATACTTTAAATTCTGAGATAAATATATTATTAAATTGGCTAAAAGTAAATAAATTAAAATTAAATATTTCAAAAATTAAATGTATGGTTATGGGTAATAATTTAAATTGTCAAAATATAAATGTTGTAATTGATGGTGAAAAATTAGAATCAGTAAACAGTTTTAAATATTTAGAGATAATCATTGATTTAAAATTAAATTTTTTTAACTATTTGGAAAGTATTATATCGAAGATTGCCGGAAAAGTAGGTTATTTTAAAAGAATCAGTTCTAAGTTTGTTTTCTAAAAAAACTGTATTTAATACTATTATATTACCACATTTTCTTTATTGTTCTTACATTTTATATTGGGCTAGTGAGGAAATATTTGATAAATTACAAATTTTACAAAATAAGGCAATGAGGATTATTTTAAATTGTGACAAATATTAATTTTATGTTGAAAAATTTAGATTGGTTGATTTTCAGAAATTTAATTTTTTATTTAGTTTGTATCTTTATACATAAAATTAAAAAGATGTTATTGTCCGATTGTTTAAAAAAATTTTGTTCTTTTAATTATGACCATCAGAATAATTATAAAACAAGAACTAATCAAAATTTTTATGTGGGTAGAGTGTCTAAAACATAAGCTTATAAATCTATTTTTTATAAAGGTTTGATAGAATATAATAATTTGGAAAATTCTATTAAATCTCAAAAATCATTAAACCTGTTTTAAAAAACTTTAAAATTACATTTAACTAAAAAACAAAATAATACGTAATATTTAATACAATTTGCAAAATGTTTAACTTTTCTGTCTGTTTTTGTTAAAAGAAGGTTGCGTTTTAAAATTTAAAAATAAATCTATAAAAATGTGTTAAAAAAATGTATTAAAAAATATTTAATTGTAGCTTTTTGCTAAATAAAACATGTGACTACTACTACTACTACTACTATTCTCTAACTGTGTATGGGTAGTACACATTAGATAGACAAAATAAGGCAATCGGCAATGGTAGTACAAGTTTACCCTACAAAATATTAGTTTTTTTAAATTTAAAATATTTTATTTTATTAAATCGAGACACTACCTTTTTAGAGCTGTGAGAAGACTTTTTTTGCCATTTACTAAGAAGTATTATAGTTTGTTAGTTACCACGTTACCAGGGTTTTCTTAGAGAATAAAGACTAGCTAATAAGTAGGTACCAATAATATTAGTTGTAGGTAATAAATAAGTAAGTACAAATAATATTAGTTTGTATTTATTGTGTTAAAATTTTTACATC
Organism: Polydrusus pterygomalis; assembly: GCA_963969555.1. Taxonomy (NCBI): domain Eukaryota; kingdom Metazoa; phylum Arthropoda; class Insecta; order Coleoptera; family Curculionidae; genus Polydrusus; species Polydrusus pterygomalis. Next base: position 13,003,055 of record OZ018379.1, read on the forward strand.
ATATAAAAATAGGTAATAAAAAAATTGTGTATAAAATAAAATATAATTTGAAGATCACAGTTAGTTTATTAATTTTAATAAAAAAATTAACATTTCTAGTAGTGTTGTGGTGTTGTGTAAGTTATGATAATACAACAAAATTACACTATATCAATCTAAAATCACTAACAATAGCGTTTCCCCTTCCAAGGTTAATTTTTTTTTCAGCAACACAGGTTTCATCGATTGGTTTTATCCTTTTCGTACACTTGTTAACAGAACATATCTTTAGTTTGTTATTAAACTCAAAGAACATATTTGTGTTACCTCCATTGGGCCCTATAGTAATATCACATTCAATATATTTCTCAAAGTCTTGTAGACAGCACTGCAAGAACTCAGAGTTTACTGTAAAAAATTTACTGATATCATATTGCACTATTTTAAGCTTCTTCGCAAGAATTCCTGTAACAAATAAATCATCTATCCAAAAATATTTTTCATATTTGGCCAAAGCAACAAGGTATTTTGCCGACTTTGGAGTAGTTACATAGAACCAACCAGATACGAAGCTTGGATATTTGCTCAATGAATATTCTTCCTTTGTAACATACCACTTATTAGAAGGCTCCCTTATGGGTAAAAGGTTACGTAAAACAAAACCACCTATAAAATGTTTCTTAAGCCTTTTAAAAGAATATAAAATGTCTTCTAAACGAGACAAATTAATAACAATATCGTCATCCATTTTAATAATATACTGGGCACTTGAACAGAATGTACTAGCCCATTTCAAACCCATAATATGTTTGTAAGTGAGATTTCTATATGCCTCTGAAAAGTTTCCCTGAATAATGTCGTTAAACTGTCTGTTTTCGTCATAAACAGAGTGCTGATTGATATACTTATCTTTGGGGGCCTCGCCCAGTAAGAACACTCTGCGTAACTTGAGATTCTTAAGATCTGCACTACTAAAAGCTCGTCGCATGGAGTTACGAGTTTCCACATTGCCAAAATATGAAGTTACTATAAATATTGCTAATATTTCTTCTGTTATTCCGCGATCGCACACATTCTCGTTATTTAATATGTATCTAAATGATAGGTTGAGTAGCTTTTGTGGCAGCTGGTCTCTGAATTTTTCTAGAAGAGGGTGCGCAAGACGATATTCCAATTCACTGGTGGATGTTTTATTTGAGGAAATTAGATACATTAGCAGTAGAGAAATTATTACCAAAACTACTAGAAATAAAATTCTGTTTTTTGATACCATTTTTTGTCATTTTCATTTCTGGCTGGAAACAAAAATGTCTGTAACTGTCAACTGTACACAGTCACAGATCCGATTGGCCTTTCAATTTACTCCTCACAGATGACATATTTATATCCGATTGGTCTTTCACTTTACTCCTCACAGATGACATATTTATCCTATTGGTCTTTCACTTTACTCCTCACAGATGACATATTTTTCTTAAATCGAGTGTAGTGGCAGTGGGTAAACCTTGGGTTGAATGAAATTAAATTACATGCACATCTTGTGCAGACAAGCAGCTAGAGTGACAAGCACTGCCGCCTGTTTTGTTGTTTCGGTAAAAGAAAGGGAAGGATAAGGATACATATTAATATCACATCCAAGATTTGTGAGTGATTTTTATTTTTATTTAGACCCGATTCCCACAGGCGTCAACTTGACAGCGTACCTATTCTTTAAGAGGTGATTGGTTGATTAGCCGCAATTTTTACAAATGGCGGCCTAATCGACAAATAACGTCACATTTGCGCTGTCATATTTTGGCCCATGACGACTCTGTCTTAATTTGAAAGCAGATTGGTGCGTTCCACAAAAGCACCTGCAACACACAAGGTAAAGGACCACTCTAGCGAAATAGTACCACATAATAGTACTGGTTACTCCCCAGTCTTCCTCTGTGTCAAGACCACGAACACTGTCGAGTATCTACGTTCTCTCTCATCTTGGTCGTACGATTTATAAACATTCACATTCGGTTATTTTAGTTATATTATTTAGTTTTCACCGTAGACCTTTACACTTCTATATGTCTATGGTTTTCACGGAAAGTTTTTATTTTATATTTGAAATTTATTTAAAAAACAAGAAATCTGTAAAAAGGCTCAAAGTCCAGCACGCAAAGATGAACTACAACTGAAAACGTTAATAATAATATAATAATTATAAGATCATAATTTCTTAAAAATTTTAAAAAGCCGAAATATCTTTCGTCAACACTATTATCAACAACCATATTTTAAAAATATATTTATTTTATTTGATAAATATACAAAACTATACCTAAAATCAAATACATTCAATCGTAAAAAAGTATTAATGATACAATTCTATACCTAAATAGCATGAGCGTCGATAACAACAAATTTTTCAACAAACAAAAATCCTAATATTAAACAGCAGTCATATCAGGCAATTTAAAACTATGAATTACTTTTTTCGGGGACGGAAATATTTTTAACGATATCAATAAACTTTAAAATTTGATTTACTTTAGCTTCAGTCGTTTGGTGATTTAAACGCAGCTGCTCCTTTTCGGCTTCTTGATTTTTTAGGGAAATTGTCAGTTCCGAATGACGATTTTGTAGCTGCGTAAGCTCAGCTACAAGATTTTCATGCTTCTCTTCCAAGTCTTCTTTTATCTGAAGCTTTTCTTTAAAATAAAGTTGGTTAATTCGATGCTATAAGACATAATTAATACAATAATATGAGTGTAGAGGCAAAAATGAATAGAAAGAGAAAAATATTAATTTATCTATAAATAAAAACAAATTGTATAAACAAAATACAACCTACTTTGAGAACATAAATTAAAAACACTCTAAAAGGTATATAAATTAACGAGTCAAAAGTGGGAACATAGTTAACCATTTAATTTCGATATATTGTAATACAATGCATAATTAAATAGCATATAGGTACCTATACATACATACAGGGTGTTATTTAAGTATGTGGCCAAACTCCAAGGGGTGCTTCTTTAAGTGATTTTAAGAACAAAAGTTCATATAAATATGGGTCCGAAAATGCATAGTTCTTACGATACAGGGTGTCAAACTTTAAAAAAAAAAATGGATGTTCGTAAATATCTCAATACTCTTTTATTCCATTTTGTTGAAATTTGGCAATTCTATTTATAATAACGAGGATAATTTAGCCTGAATTAGATTAAAATTATTAAGTCCAGTGGCGTCCCGGAAGACAGTCCATAAAAACCACTTTATTGAATGTCTCCGGGACAATAAGAGTTATAGTTGTTACTTTTAAAACACAGCAGTAATAACTTATTACGTTATGCGATTATTTTATGTTAATTTCTTTTATCGAAAACAGTTTTAATCTGTGCGAAAAAATTCAAAAGAGAACTTTCGTGTAATTTTAATTGTAATAATAAATTAATAGTTTGTAATTGGTTTAAATTTTTTACTCCTATTGTCCCGGGGACATGCAATAAAGTGGTTTTTATTTTTTTCTCAAAAACAAAGCAAGATATGAAAAAACCTCGGAGATAAGATAGTTGTATTTGTAGAATGTAGAAAAAATACATAATTTTAAAAAGTCAGTGGCGCGCATTTTTTTTGTCAAAAAAATTAGTTGGACTGTCTTCCGGGACGCCACTGGACCTAATAATTTTATTCTAATTGACGCTAAATTATCCTATTGTTATTACAAACAGAATTGCCAAATTTCAACAAAATCGAATAAAAGAGTATTGAGATATCTACGAACATCCGATTTTTTTTTAAAGTTTGACACCCTGTATCGTAAAAACTATGCATTTTCGAATCCATATTTATATGAACTTTTCTTCTTAAAATCACTTAAAGAAGCACCCCTTGCAGTTAGGCCACAAACTTAAAAAACACCCTGTATAAAATTTAGTTGTAACAAAAGTTGACATAAGTAGGTAAGTATGCAACCATTTACAAATAACCTGAAGTATTAAGTAGAGGGGACACATTCCGATTGACAACAAAAATACTCAATAATATAGTTATGTTGTATATCTTTTGGTGTTCACAGTGCCACATACGGCTGTAATGGTAGGAGATTATGAATAAGACTCCTTGCAACAAAAACACTCACCTGAAATCTCCGATGGCGAAGGACTGGCATAAGAAATAGTCATCCCTGAAATGGCACTATGAGACCCGCTGGTAGCCAAACGGCGACTCTCTTTCGAGAGACACTTGGGGCACTCCCTCGGGGTGCGGGCAAAGGGCCGGTTGTGGCAGCTCATGTGAAACCCGTTCGTACATTGTTCGCAAATTGATAGAGCACCTAGAACAAAAGGCGCTGTCACCTGCAATGGTACAGAAATAGTTATTGTAGTTCGCTTCGTTATTGTCGAGATAAAACTAGGAAAAACACTTTGGTTGTTGACGTTTCCGTTTAATTTAAATCTTAAATAATAAGGAGCTCCAATTCTTAGGGTTTAAAATAAACAACTTTAACATAAAAAGTATGTAAGTCCATAAAGAGATACCACACGTTACCACGTGTTTAATAAAACTGTGTGTTCAAGTACCCATTTTAATAAATATCATAATATAAACTTTAATTTATTTATATTATTTTAAACACACGGATCGCTGATGAAGGTTTGAACTAAACCGAAACGTTTTCGGAGCTCAGTGTCTGTTCGAACTGGTTCCAAATCGCAACAACTCGAACTACAGTAACTAATTTTTGGACCACTTTAATATGAAAATAAAAATACCTTCAGAGGGGGCATAATATTCTTTCTTGATATACCATTAGATAAAACGTCAACACATCAGTTGTCTCGTTTTAAGAATTAATTATTCTTTTTACACGTTAATTGGTATTATTTAAATTAGCATTGACATACCATAACTTATACTCACTCATTAGGCAATCCAACGATCGATGTGTCAAAAATTACGGCTGTGGGCAATTACTGCTTTATGGTACCGTGCGAGCAAAAATCATTTGCATCAAAGAGGGCCTTGCATCTAAGGACGTAATGTTTAGCCGTAGAGCTTAATACCTGTTGGGTGTCAGTAACTACCTGAATTAACAATCAATCAGTTATTCCGTCATCTTTGACAGTCGTTACAAGTAATTTGATTCATCGCTAATTTTTCCAATTTCTTGAACAATGCACACAATGGGCTTTACGGAACAGCACAAAACATGGTTAAAGCGTATTTTCGAAACGGGGTTAGAGTAAATGGTGAGTGGCAATTAGGGTTGTGGATTTGACCGGTCAATTTGTTTTTGGTCAATCAACTGAAATAATTTAAAATTTAAAAATGCAGTGGATGAACCTAACTAGGTATACATGCCAAATTTCTTATTTTGTATTTTGGAAAAAATTAATTTTTTATAACAAGTTTTGCTTGTTCTAAAGAGTCTACTGCCATACCTAAATTTTATACAGGGTGGTCAAATGGATGATATAGTAAGGTCCATCCAGGTACACATTCTATAAGTGTATATCTCAATAGTTGCTCCACGCAGTAGATACATTTCCCTTTTACTTTGTTTTCTTCTCTTATTTCGGTAAAACAATTCCAAATTTTGGTTTTGGACTTCCCCAAACTCATCGTAAATGCGACGTCGCGTCGTTAGTTCACAAAAATGCAATGCAAGTGCAAACCCTAACTCTGGCAAATACGAAATGAAAATAAATAGACAGAAGGAAATGTCTATGAAAATTGTATAAAAAGAGAATAACAATAACTTCTCTATTCCTTTCCTTCATTGTGATTGAATCCGTTCCTGGAAACACTAATAAACGAGGCCGACTATTGGGATTCCCAGAATCAGGTGTTATTGTTTTCTTAAATAACGGCGCTATAACGATACACTAAACATTATCCTGGGTGGTAGGAGGTAATCTGGACAGATCACAAATGCATAAATAATAAAATAAAATTGATATATTTTGACCGAACTTGACCGGTCAAATACGTCATGGTCAATTGACCATGCCCAACTCTAGTGGCAATACAATCCGGGTTTGTGCATGGACGATTTTCACGAACATTTTCCGAACGTTGTTTTTATTGCCGGGGATTTTTATCATCGCCTGAAAAGAACCGTGACTGTGTTTAGGGAAACAGGTTCTATACACCACAAAAAAGGAGCAGGAAGACCATCTGTAAGAACAGAAGAACTTGTTGCAAACATTCGTGAAATAATGCAAAATACGCCAACAAATTGTATAAGACGCCTGTTGGCCTGTCCCAAGAAGTTGGAAGATCTTATGGAACATGCAGGACTATTCTTAAGAAGCAGCTAAGTTTATTTTCTTATAAAGTGCAAGTATTCCAAGAAATACAAGCCGCAGATTTTGAAAGACGCAGGAATGTTTTGAAAGACGTCTGAATTTATGCTTGGAGCATGGCGGTGGCCAATTTCAGCAATTTATGTAATTATTGAAGTGAAAACTTCTTTAGGCGCGTTTAGCACTTTTTGTGGGCACTAAATTAAACTGAGCCGTCAGGCGTCAGGTTCGGCTGTGTTACGCTCGAATTCGACTCCGCTGCCGAATCAGTCGACGTGGAAACAGTGTGCGACACTTGTTGCGTCTCAGGTATGTTCTGGCATTTTTTAAATTATATATTTACGTAGGGTGAAGTAAGGCACTGAATTAACCTTGTTGAAGTTTTCACTTCTGTCGTATGGTCTTAAGCACACACAATTTTTTTTTACTTTTTCTTTCTGTATATTCTTGCTTTGTTAATTTTGTAAACAACAAAAATAAATTTGTATTTGTCTACTTGTTTTATTACTCATTAGTTTGGCATATCATGTCATAATCTGAATTTGACAAAATTTTAACCTAGATTTGGTTAGATATAATTATCGTCCCCATATCATTGTGATCTAAACCAAGCCCTACGTTTTTTAATACAAGCCCTCTTTGATGCAAATAATTTTTGCTCGCACGGTATAAGTATGAGACTATAAAATATACATTACTGGTTGTATTCGGTTGTATTTCACGGGTAGCGCAAAGTTTTTTGCCCACAGCCGACATTTAAAGATCATGTGGTTTTGATTAGCTAATTAGAAATCTCTGTATATGATCTGATGACTTTACTGATAAAAGAAAAGATGCATAATATACTATCTATGTAACAATATGATTTATTTTCGAATCGATATTAAAGGTTTTGTTATCATTTCCAAGCTTTTCTCAAAAAAGGTTTTTTTATTACTTACCAGGTTGCTTACAAACAATGCATTGCTTTGAATCAGGAGAAGACCTTCCTGGACTGATCCTTTCAATTATTAAGCCACTTGGCAAATTTGGTATAGAAGGAAATGGAGATGTAAGCGACTTGGAGTCTGTTCTATGGCCTAAAATAATACATTATTGATTTCATAAAGCATTGTAAAATTAAAGAAATATACAGTGACCGGAAGAATTGTAGCTCCATATACAGTGTGACGTGTGACCAATAAAGTCCACATCATATGGGATTTTTTTTTTATTAATAACTTTATTCGAAATTTGACTTTGGCATCAAGTTCTGCTTCAGTCAAGATGAAAATTAAGCAAAAAAATAGTAGTCACGTGATTCGCATTATCTGTCAAATTTTAATTTTTGTCAAAAAATAATTCAAAAGTGGGGTTATTTCTGAAAGTATCGAAAAAAGTTATTAAAAAAAGTTTTTTTAAATGTAGTTTCTAGCCCACATGCAAAGATTTTTTACCCATATTTTGTAAATTGCACCACTTTTGCAAAATAAGACTCAACGCAACCTACATAAAACTTCTTAGTTTTGACAAGGCTTTATTTCAGATACATTTTCTTTAAAGTAGCGTCATATTAAATGTGTTTTTCTACAAAATCAAAATTGGGCTATTAAAATTTGGTCGCATATATGATGCAAAGTTTTGTTTTTGACCCTGTATAAGGTAACTTCATAAGATAAGTATTTTTGAAAACGTAGTTTGTGTCTAAAAGTAATACACCTTAATATTAAGACAAAAAGAACACAGTGTCATCAGTAGTGTTCAATAAATTTTAGTGGTGGGTAAAAAATCAAAATTATCTTATGCAGCTGAAATTTTGCATGTGGGCTAGAAACTGCATTTAAAAAAACTTTTTCTAATAACTTTTTTCGATATTTTCAGAAAACCCTACTGTTGAATTATTTTTTGGAAAAAATTTAAATTTGACAGATAATGCGAATCACGCGACTACTATTTTTTTGCTTAATTTTTATCTCGATCGATGCAGAACTTGACGCCAAAGTCAAATTTGGAATAAAGCTATTAATAAAAAAAAATCCCATTATGCGGGCTTTACTGGTCACAGTGGTCACACTGTATAAAACTTTTATTATTGAATTCTTACAACTTTTTATTCTTGATAAAAGTTTCTGCATCCGTTTATACTAAAAAAGCGCTGATTAAAATAAAATAAACGGTAGAGCATACGAGGGGGATTCAATTTCAAATCAATAATAAAATAGTTTTCTATATAGAGTGAGAATTCTGCCCATTACTGTATAAGAAAATAAAATAAATAACTAATACCATTGAATATCAAACTATATAAGAATGACGGATGTCCGAGAAAAGTTGACAACCCATATTTTGACGTATTGGAGCTGGTTTGGCCGCCATTGTGGAGTTGATCGTAACTCTAACCTTAAATCTGTCGCCTGTCTGTCGTTATAATGCAGCGCCTCGGCAACAGATGTCTCAAATTCACTGATGTGATGTCGTGGTGTTGCCGCATGTCGTATTTTATTGGAATTTTTAAGAATTCAAGCATTTTTAACAAACAATAATATATGTACGCTGATTACTTCGGGGTAATTGGACCGACTTTCATAATGATTTTACTGTTGCATTAGGTGTTAAATGTTAAACAAATAAAAGTAGATAAAAAGCGACAGCAAGTATAACTGAATAGGTTTTATTTCGTCGAAAAGTAGCAAAATACGTAATACACTAATAAAAACAAACTGGATGTTTCTTAAGTAAGAAAGTAAAACCTACTTATTTTAACCATTTTGAAAAGTAGTAATAATTGCAATTAAAAACCAAGTTATACAAACAAACCGCACATCATTCATATTTTACCCAACATATACGTTGTAGCCTATAGGTATGTATTGAATAGTGAGAGTCGTCATTTAATTCTGTTAGAAATAGAAAACATGGCAGACAATATGTTTTCATGTAATTAACACTGGGACGTCAAAAGGTTGAAAATATTATAAGCTACAAAGCAATTAAAAATAGGGACATTTTTAAGTCTAGACTATACTATAGGTAGAGGAAAATAAAGTAAGCTACTTAAATCTAGGATAGGTGTAGGTACTTATGTAAAATCAAGTTTTACGATAAGCTATAAAAATAAATTTAAAAAACTCATGCAGCAAGTCAAACAGACAGGCGGCAATAATGTTTTAATTTAGCAGTGAAAAGGCTAGTCGCTTTTTTGTTGGTGAACTCATTGTGCCATCTATGAATTTAACGTAGCAGATTTAGGAAATCGGCTCATATGGCCTTCTTATAGTTTGATATTCAATGCTAATACCTAATTAATGTAGTTTTACAAATGTGTACATACCCGTTGCATGACTGCCATTAGAAATGTATCTGTCATTATTCCCATTATTTGTACTATGAGGTGGTGACTTGGAACTCGATCTGGCCATTTCCTGTCGCTTACGACCTCTCGTGTTGGGCGGTGAAGGTGGATGAGCCAAAAAATTACTACGCTTCCTTTTCTAATATGAACAAGAAAGAAATTATTTAGTTTCAAGTTTTATTACAGCCTACATCAATTTTCTAGTTTAAATGCCTTGACCACATCCTTACCACTGGAGGTCCTAGAAAATCCCACCCCTTACTCCCATACAAAAAATGGGGGTTTGCAGTACTTCTACGTTTCCTCTCTGCCCTCTTTTTCTGCATCTCTCCGTACACTTCATGAGTGGCCAACCGGAAGTATCCCAAGAATGTTGATTGGTTGACATCGTGGGGGTCAACTGGACGGTGTTCGGGTGATGCAATAGGTGACTTACGATGTTCTGAGTCATCAGACAGAGAATTCGGTGGGGAAGATCGACTTCGTGGAATTCTAGGAGCAAAATTGAATACTTTATACAAAAATCAAGTTTTTTTAAATAATTTTATTACATAAGCGCATTGTACTTGTACATTTTTCTTCCTTATTATTTAGTAGGTATAGGACCAGCATATTTTATACAGCGAATAGGCAATAACCCATTTAAAATTTATAGTAATAATATATTTACTTACAAATTTTGTTTTCGAGCTCGATTTAAGGCATTCGATAGGTTGAACCTTCTCTCTTCTATTGCCGTCTTAACTATAATATTCTTTAAGGATTTCTGATAGGCCTTGTATTCTTCCCTTAATCTATCTAGCAGATTTTTCTATAGAAGAAATAAACATAAAATTAGAATACAAAGACAAAAATCCACTAATGGTAATTATGAGACATCAATTTAAAGAATCTAAAAAAGTAAACAAAGCTCTACGAGATATTTTAAAACGTTCAGGAAAAGTTTCTGCTAACTTCAATAAGAAACACCTAACTAAGGAAACATTCTATTTATGTGTATCATTCTTATAGCTATATGTCACTTGAACCTCGTTGTAAATAGGTCATTCTAATGGCCTGTAAACAAAATACCAGTATTCTGAAATGTATAACTTTAGGACAATAAAATAATCAAGGTCCCATTATTTAGCAAAGACTTTATAAAATATCTACACACCTACACTTTTTACCTATAAAGAAAGTGCATTACTTAACTTTGCTAAAAATAAACATGAGTGCCAAGATTATTTTTATAAGAGCTTTTTCATTATTTTCTCTGTTCTAATAAAAGGATACCTATTTCATTTTAAAATAGGAAACTGAAATCAAAAAGATATGACTGTACTAAAATCAGAAAACAACACAACAAAGTTGGTTAGAAAAAGACAGAAACTAAAAACAGTATAACGTCATTAATGGAAAATGAATTGGAAATACACTAAAACCTTGCCAGAAGTAAGAGAAAGCTCGCCGCCATTTGTTTAGAAAACTCCAAGAAAAATCTTTTATATTTGCATAAATTAAAAAAAAAATAAGCCTAAAACTGTAATTTAACAAAGTATACCCAAAATGTAGGTGTATGGTTTTGATGAATATACTTATTTTACTTACTAATCAATGCTGTAATAAATAGTAAATAAGTATGGAAACTAAACTTAATATTGAAAATTGGACCAACACAACAATTACTATATTTTATTTTGTCAATGACCACATAATATTTATTATGTATTAGGTATATAAAAAATATATACTTAAATACCCATATAATAATATTTAACTCTTTAATAGAATAAAAGTAGGTTAAGTTAATAGCTTAAAGATTATAAACTTTCTTACCTGCTCAAAACCAATTTCTATTATTTTTTCTTCTGTCTCTCTGATTTCCTTTAAAATTTTTTCTTTATCCTAAAAAATTAACACAAATTATGGAGATTTTGTTTTGTACAATTTGTAAATTAAATATAATTAAGGTCGTGTGTGAACTTACGTCAGGATCACCCTTTAATTTCCCCATTAAATCCTGCAAAAAAAGTAAAATTCAGTTTTTAAAAATTTGGGGAGAACTTTTAAAAAAAAATATAAATAAAAATTTATTTTTCCAAGTTTGTTGTATCACATGGAGTCATCTGTCCTTGTTTAATACACAGGAATTCCTATGCTTTGGTAGTAAAGTAGACGTGTAGCAAAAGCAACGAAATTGGAAAACTTACCTGATGATTACGAATAGCGTTTTGTAACTGAATTTGATTTACTTCAATGTCATTTTTTAGCTCTTTGGTTATTTCTAAACCATTCATTTTTACAATTTTGTGATCCCCGCACTTTTTTCAATTTTATTAGATCAAATTAATAATTTATTACTTTCGCAATCACAAACTACACGGATTTTCTTGGCCGGGTACTTTGCTCAATGAGTTGATTCTGAATCGGCGCACGCTGCGAACTTGTTCACAAATAAAATTCGATAAATACGCAAGTTTCGATGCAGTTTGATAAGCGCTGCGTTGTTTATCATAAAATTGGTTTAAAATTTGTGTTTTGCTTTCAAACAACCCTCTAAGTGACTTTTGATTTGTTTAAAAACTAAATTAAATTGAAATATACGAAATTGGAAATTAACAATCAACTCGGGTTCGAGTGTTTCCGGAATCACCCGATGGTCCGATCTCACCTTACTTTTACCTACCCAAAATTTATTTTTACGGTTTTCTGTTTTCTTTCTGTTCTTTCTTATTAATTATTTTGATTGCAATTAGAGGATTTTGTAGCAAAATATTAATAAATACTTAATGCACTCATATTAAATACCGGAAAATTATAAAATAATTTCGAGGCGTGTGTACCTAATTATACGCGACGACGCGTTAAAAATACGATACCTTGAGGTAATAATAGGTAGATTACTTATCAAAACCTACCGAAAGCGGTAGGTGTTTTTATAAAACAGATAATTATTAATATTTAAGAATTACTCTATTTGAGGTTTAGAGCGGGCGGAACAATATATTATGTATTCCAAGTGTTAGAAACTTATATAGGTAGCCTTTTTAAATGCAAAGAAGTCTGTAAGTAATAGATCACTCTAATAAGCGCTTACAAAAAAAATACTACACCTAAGTATGAAACTATTTATATAGAAATACGTAATACATTTGCCATTTATATCTATAATCAAACAATGTTACAATGAGACACGAAGCGATAAGAAAACGATTCCAAAATATTAACTATAGTTTTTAAAACGGTTAAAGGTACCTTAACCCACACCTAGATAGAATTTTTTTAAAACTCTTGACAAAATGGCCGTTATTGTAATAAACAACGAATAAAGCATAAATTGAGCCTAGTCAGTAGTCATTAAGTTCCGTCATCTGTCAAAAATAGGTACCTACGTCCCTATAGAGACCTTACCTAATAACAGTAATAACTAATAACTTTACAATGATGACCATCAATAAACAATGTATTGTATATATTATTTACATAAATCTTGTCAAATAACCATAAGGACCAAGAAATAAAACAGCATTTTACTGAATATAATTCTTTCATTTATTAAAAAATTCTCCCATAATCGACAGTCGCTGCAAGAAACTTTGGGCCCCACAACTTAAAAGCTCGTAGTTACTTTCCCAGTTCCGATTTCTTGGGTATCTATTGCTTGTCCGAAGCCTCTCTAACATTTGTTGAGGATCAAATACAATTTTTGGCTTCTCTACGGGTAGTTCTGATGAATCAGACCTCGTTTCGGTAGGTTCATCTTTTGCTAACACAGTAGACGTGTTTTCAGAAAAGGTATCTTGATTTGTATCTCCTAACGATTCATTCGCAGAGGGTAATAATTCTAAAACGGTAGCTTCTCCAGCTGTTATAACCACAGAAATATTATCACTATTTTCCACATTCGGCGATTCAATAATTTCCTCCTTCACTAGCTTCGCCTTCTTAACGGGCAAACCTCTATAAAGATCCTTGTTCTCTTGAAATCCCTTAAAATCAAACAGATTGTAGTTGGGCATATCATGACAACAGTGAAGTGCACTGGGATCTATGGGGTGTGCCTCAGTGTTAAATATATATCCTCCAGCGTCTACTATACATTCGCCATTTGGAGTATTTATTATAGTACCATGCTGTCCCTGGTTATGTATAAAATTATCAGTGTCAAAAAGGAGATAAAGATATTTAGTTGTTTCCGAGAGGAAGAACGATTCCATACGGTCTTCCTTGCGATGATCTCGCACATCTTTTATCTAAAAGATAAGTTATTATTAGGTTTATGGGTCTCTCAAAATATATTTATATTTCATTTTGAACATATTATGTTCTATAAGATATTGTTTACCGTAGCATATCCACAAGGAGTTCTAGCACTATGCTTAATACTCTTTAAGATATCTTCTCCAGCTTGTAATAAAAATGGATCTCCTGTGGCCCTATATAAATACATTATTGATTCTATAAGCTCAGGTCTTAGAGGGTAGCTCTCTTTCCCAGCCCCAGCTTCATTTTGGGTTATGTAGTAAAACTCTGGGGTGAAACCGTATTGCTGCCAAACTTGGTGATAGTTGTGTAGAGTACGCATGGCACTGGAAGTCTCACCTACAATTAAATTGATTGGAAAAACAGTTAACAATAAATAAATATTTATAGCAGCAATATTAAAAACTTTACCAATGAGACTAAGGACACCTGGCCAGTATGCTTCTAGTGATTGAAAAACAGGTAATGTTACTTGGCCTTTGGTCATAGACACCCACATATACCAGTCATCTTTTTTTAGATATTTGTCTATCGCCTTCCTTGATTCGTAAAACATTTCCATTAGTTCAGGCCTTAAAGAAAATAAAATGGATATACCATTTACTCAACACTAAAAATGTTACTTAAAAATACCAAATGAAAAGCACTTCAAGTAGGTAGGTACCTACTAAAACACAGAGATATACCTTTGTAATAAAATGGACCCTTTAACCAAATATTCAAAATACGAGTCGACACCAGACCCTATTCCAGCATCTTGGGCGGTCCATCGCCCTGTATCCGTGTCAATATGATTACCGAAAAGTCCAAGGGGCGATCTGTGGTTAAAAAGAGCATATAAAGCATTCATGGCTACCTACAAAAGAATAAAGTACACATAATTTCTTGTGGGTATAAAGCTTTTAATCTGTTCTGTATTGACTATTGACTCAAACAGAGTTATATAAGTAAATTTTACATTTAAAACCAATTACTTCTTCATATAAAGGATCTCCAGTAAGTCTACTTAAAGTTCCAAACTCTACTACAAAAGTTCCAATGCCTGCAGTACATGTTACTGGCGTCTCTCCCTTCGGAATACCATTTCTAAGGTTGATGGTACCATAAGGCATACCGGTCTTAGTGTTAAAGGCTACTACTAAACGTTTTGCTACATCTTCTGCTAGTCGTAGTAAAGGCCCGTTACATGGCCATCCTGGTTCTAATTTTATACCAACTCTGATAAAAAAAAAAGTAAATAATTCTATAAGTAGGTAATAATAATAAGCTCACACTGGAACAGAAACTTACTTGTTGGATAACAAATGAGCACTTAATAGTCCTCCTATAATCCTTATATTAGTTTCAAATACTGACACATTAATATTAGCATCGAAATCAGTCTTGGCTGATAGAATATCGACCACCCTCTGAAATTCTGAAGAATTTCCCATTATAGCCAGGGTGTCTAAGGCATCAATTAGGGTTAAGGAATAACTAAATATTAGAAGAAAAATTAAAAGAATACTACTACAAGTACTAAGTAACTGACAAATTTTACCTTCCATAAGTGTCGATACCATCACAACTTATTGGTCGGAGTTCATCATACGGGTATGCATATTTAAGATAACTATCGTATGCATGATAAAACATTTCCTTGACTTCATCCCTAAAAATTTAGAATGTTAGGGTTTTTAATGCCAAGGAACAAGGAATTAATAATAATTCCAAACTTACCTAAGCTTATTTAAATCATTTTTTGTGTAAGTCCTTACGGAAACTACATTATGGATAATACACGAATTTATTACGTAAAGAGTTATTAGAAAATTATTTCTAAAGAAAATCATAGCACTTGACTATGGAACATTTTCTTTAAAAAAACATATTGTAATGTAAAATGACCTCCATGATGACCTTTATTTACATTTTTGACATATTAACAGCTGATTTGAGAATATATTTGCCATCTTTCTTTAGTAATGGGAGAGAAAGAAGCCCTTATGAGTGAATCACCTATTTAAAAATAAAATACATTTATACTATATTACTGGTTGCCGACCTGTGGACTTTACAAGTAAGTATTCGTTGGTTACAAGACTTACAAGAGTGTGGGGCTTAGATCGACGATAAAGGGTAGGTAAAAGAAAAATTAGGAAGTAAAACTTATTTGTGAAAATCATTCTTAAGTAGTGAAAAATCTCGAGTTTTATTCAGCTTTGTCAGAGACATGTATTGTGAAAGTATTGAAGTAAGATGGAAAGAAAAGTTGTTTTTCATAAAAATCGAAGCATCTTTTGGCTTAAAGTAAAATACTGTTGGGGTACCAGGCTTTTTACGGCCCAGTTACCTCGTTACATACACATTTTGTGCAAAAAAACCTTTTAAAAACTTTTTTTTAAATATTAATTTTGCACAAAATGTGTATGTTTTAACTCCTGATTTTAACAAATAAGTTATTTAAAACTCCCTAATTTTTCTTTTGCTCTACTCATTTTCTGCCCAGGACAGTACCTTTGCACTTACCTTTGACTTATCACTATGCTGAAGTCTTGTTTGTCGGTCTTTTGACTACTCAATTTTACACCTCTTGTACACCAATAAAAGCTCCATTAAGGCTCAATCACACTTTTATTTTCTCTTGCTAATAACATCAGCATTTTACCTTTCACTTGTTTTCCTGTGTCGATTTGAATTATTAATTATTCTAGGTTCGCCTAGTAATTCTAATTAAAAATTGTGGAGAAAGACTTTGTGCTTTTCTTTTTTCTATAAAGATATTTTACTTTGCTTTGCTGTTTAAAACAGGCAAAAGGAAGTACCTAATATCTACAATCATTCAAAGCTTTTTCATGTAGGTACAGAATATTCTAGTAGACGTGTAGAGGTGATAAAAATCCTTTTTTGTAATAAACTTTATTAAAATCTATAATATAATGTTAGTTACCTTCTAAAGGCAAAAAAAACATTTGTAATAAAGATATAAATAAATAAAAAGGCACTATACAATTTCATAAATAAAACAATTCTTTCCTTTCGATAGAAAAATAAAGTATATCACATTCCTCTTCATCACTCGATACCCTTACAAAACATTTTTCACGACTATTCATGGTAACAATTTACTCATATACAGTCGTATGATATTAAGTAATTTTGCTTTAATTGATTGAATATTGCACATGGTGCAAGTCAGAACTGAAGACCTTCTCTTCTGGTACCTCTTTGAATATAATTTACATTACAGCTCTGTCAAAGCTATACAATTTGGTATAACTATTTTCAACAAAGCCCGATTTTAAAGAAAAAGGTCACTGTGAGTGTACTTTCATATCATACGATTTTTAACATTCTTGCAATCAAATCCACACCTTTCTCCCAGTGCTTGGAGTTAAAAATGTCACGATAGTGTCATTATGATATATAAAATTTTAATAATATGAATAACATTTACAATATAATAACTCTATAACATCTATAAGGCGTTTTACTTTAGAAAATCATTTATATAAGTTATTTTGGTCGATGTTTTAAGGCCCTACAAATAAATGCTTTTTGGCGTAACATTCCGTATTATTCAGATGTACAATTTTAATTTTTTACATTGTTATCATTTATAGAGTGACCACATACCGAGTGTTTCTCAAAAGACGTTCACCCCTATAACTTTTTTATTTTTAATAATATTAAAATGAAATTTTGAGATTATGCATAAGAGATGAGTCTGCATTTATTGGCATAATTTTCCATTTGTTAGCACTTCCGGTTTGACCGGAAGTAACCTTGATATTTTAAAAAATTGTAAAAAATATATTTTGTTATGAAAATTGATATATTAGAGTTAACTTTTTCTTAAAACAAACCGTTTCGCCAGAGGACAACGACATTTGACATTAACAGCTGATCTGCTTTGGTCGTAAAAGTTCCCAGTTGTTCAGTTGTGGGCCGTAGCAAATTCACGCGTCAGGTTGCGTCATATTATTTTCTTCCGATTATGGTGTTTTGCCACGAGCATAAAAGTAAAATCTAAATACCTTTTTTTGATATCTCGTCAATTAGTACCAATTTTCATAACAAAATTAATTTTTGGGTGACCCATATGTGGCCATCAACTTGATGCCGGTCACTGTATATAAATAACTAATGCTACATTAAATATCGAACATCATCATAATATAGATAACATCAAAAATTATTTTGTTAAAATTTAAGATACATTTTTTGTTTATGTCACGCCAAACGCTGTTTAAAAACGCAGGTTATTTTTAACAACTACGAATAAAAGTTTTTGCGGGACACTATAAAATTGGTTTAGGCATCTAATTCTTGTAACATTCTTAGTATCTTGGCAAATTTAAAGCTGTTCTAAGGAAGTATTTATACTTTGTGACAACTCAACAAAATTTTACAAAAAAACAAGACTTTCTGATCAGATCAACTGTTTAAATCTCAAAAATTGACAACATTTGTAATATTATGTATCTTCTTTTCACCCCTGGTTTCCTAAAATGCAAAATAAAGTTTTTACCAGTATAGGTCTATCAGGGGACACACTATATATTATTGTAACGTCTTTACAAGTTCATTCTCCCGCCATATAAATGTTGTCAATAAAAACATGCATCATTATTAAAAACTAGCACAATAACAACAGTAATCAATTACATCATATTTAGGTAAAAAAAAAACCTTAAATCTATAGAGAAATCGAATAAAATAAAATGTCTTAACAACCAATAAAAGATATTATTACGAATAAAAGCTAAATTTAAATTTACAAATAATTACATAATCTATAAAATATATGATTTGGTATAAACGATTAGAACATGTGTTTGACACTAAAATGATAATAACAATAAAGGTATAACGTAAGAAATAAATTATGTACAATTACAGAAAAAAAACATTAACAATATTAACCCATGTATTTACTAAAGTCGTTTAAATTTCAAGTCAACAATGCCCTACGTCTTTATTATTAGTTCGCCCTAGTGTGTTATTTAATTTTTATTTGTTGGAATAAAAAAATGCCCAAGGCAAGTGGTTAAAAATAAAATCGGTTATTTTTTTATTTTCTTCATTTTCACAATTATTATATTTGTCATTTGCCACATACCGAGTCATATTCTAAACGCATTTAATAAATCCAGGGGTTAAAATTACAGTGATTATTTTCATGGAAGAACAGAAACACATTTTAAACGTTCATAGTTTTTAGTTAAAAATCAATAAGAGTACTAATCATTACAATTTTAGGACCTCGTTCAAGATCAACTAAATATATTTTTCTTAAACCCCAAAGTATGTGCGTGGCTAACCTGGCACCGAATCAGAAATATGTGCCATTGCGGCCAAAAAATACCGAGACAAAGAAATGTGCGTTAATCTTCAGGACTAATATTTGTAACATAATTATTATGTAAGTGGCACGCACGTAGGTACAGTTGACAGATAATTTCGTACACTTAGGCCGGATCCACAAACATCCGTGATACGCATCCGTTATGTACCACATGATTAATCTGAACCAATGAAATTTTAGAGCCCTAAAATTTCATTGGTTCATATTAATCATGATCCGGCCTTAGCCTGGATCCACATACATCCGTGATACGCATCCGTTGTGTACCACATGATTAATATGAACCAATGACATTTTTAGGGAATAAAGTTTCATTGGTTCATATTAATCATGTGGTACACAACGGATGCGTATCACGGATGTATGTGGATCCAGGCTAAGGCCGGATCATGATTAATATGAACCAATGAAATTTTAGGGCTCTAAAATTTCATTGGTTCAGATTAATCATGTGGTACATAACGGATGCGTATCACGGATGTTTGTGGATCCGGCCTAACCTGTGACACTGTAAATGCAACTTTTTTACAACTTTTCAACTTTGATGGTTATAAAATTTGACATAAAAAATTATTAAGTACTTTTGCCATTCCACTTTATTTTTTGACAAAAAATTTACATTTGCTCAAAAATGCAATAAAGAAATGAAATTAAAAATAGAAGGTAAGTGTTTTTAAAACCTTTGATCATTAGACTTTTGTAAATATATATTACATCTCATTAATTGTGTTACCATGTATTGATCAGTAAAAAGTTGAACCTTTGTAATGTTGAACCCTTGATCCGAGGCAGATACAAAGTGAACATAAGTTCAGAATTGGGGTTAAAAAATCGCTGGTAGCGAAACCTTATCTTAACATAGTATAAAACAAATGCGCTGTCGCTGTCTGTCCGTCCGTCCCTATATACCTATATATGCTTAAATCTTTAATTAAAACTACGCAACGGATTTTAAAGCGGTTTTTTTAATAGATAAGAGTAATTCAACAGGAAGGTTTTTATGTACAACTGGCGACCCGCCCCGTTGTTTAGTTGACTACCGTTGTATTTTAGAACGTCATTGTCAACCTTATTTTGATCTGCCAATCTAATTCGTATTTTGTAAATTTGTGTGCCTTAAAACTGTTCCTTTTTCTAAAAATAGTTCTTTTTAGAGCTAATTATACTCAGCATCTGTCTTGGCGGTAAGTATTTATGGATTTTTATAATACCTAATTTATTTATTTTAAATATTCTAACCGTGAAAGTTCTTTGAAAAGTTTACGGCAGTGGCTAAATTCCCTTAAATGAAAGGATGTCAAAAATTTGACTTTTGCGATTTTAATAGTCAATAAAACACCAAACTTTTCTAGATTTTAAGCTTTAAAAATAGTATTAAGTGTATTAACATTTGTTTGTCAATTTCTTTTAGATAATAGAGAATGCCGGGCAAAACTTAAAATAAATAATAATTTTTCGGGATATTATGTACACTGTGGGCCAAATTTATTTGGAACCCAATTTCACTCTGAATAACTTTTGCTATATTTGTCGGATTTTGGTGGTATTTTGTGTAAATATTAAAGGGGCCCTTCCCTAATTGTAGAACAAATATCCACTCACTATGTACAGGGGGAGCCAAGTAACAAGAAATATTTGTAATCATTGCCTTTGGGGCTGTTGCAAAATTAAATGGTTTACTCTAAAACTACAAAAATTATTTGAAATTATTAAGGGACGATCGGAAAGAGGCTCTAAAAAAATGTTCTGAAAACTTTAGGTTTTGTATTAAAAACGTATTTTTTTTCAAAACTTTATTAAATAATATTACCATACAGCTTTATTAAATATCAAATTAACAGAGCAAAAATACGTAAATAATTGGATGTCGAGTTACCTATGAAACAAAAGAAAAAATGCCCTTGACAACAGTATGTAAATATTAGTAACTTGGCAGTGTATTAAATTTATTTCAAAATGGTGTAGGTACTCGTATTTGCCATTTGAAGATAACATCTTAATTTCATCTCTAAGAGTCAAAGGTTATGGTGCAAAAAAGATTATTAAAAGTTACCCAGAGCGTAATTGGAACTTAAGTACCGTTAGTTATTTTCTACGGCATTTATTCGAGACCAATGGGTCATTCAAAATGAAGCCTAGAAGAGGAAGAAAGAAAACTGGTAGAAGTATGGAAATCGTTGAAAGAGTTAGGGCAATTCTTAATGCTGTCGATCCTGGTAATACGATTAGTTCAAGAAAAATAACAAAAACGACCACTATTAAAAGATCATTGGTAAGAAGAATTATTAAAATTGATTTGAAGTCTCGACCCTTTAAAAAAATGTACTGTCACAAATTTTCAAATGATGTTAAGAATAGAAGAGTAGAAAGATTGTTAAGAAGATTTAGACGACGCGATGATATTAAAATAAATTTGGTTCTCAGATGAAAAAGTTTTTTCTTTGCGCCAGCCAAAAAATATTCAAAACAACAGGGTATATTCTAATGTACAAAGAAAATTGGAGATACCACTGGAACATCTTCTGATTCCCAGAGATCATTTTTCAAAGTCAGTTATGGTTTCTCTGGCTGTATCGATGCTAGGAAAAACTAACATTTATTTTATTGGCTCTGGAGTAAAAATTAATTCCGAAGTTTATCAACGGGAAATTTTAAAAGGTATGCTTCGAGAAATAGAAATAGTTAGCGACAACTACACATTCCAGCAATATGGCGCACCAAGCCATACGTCAAGAAGTACCGTAAGATACCTGCAGGAAAATTGTCCTGATTTAATTAAACTAAACATGTGGCCTCCAAATAGCCCGGAGGTAAACCCCGTCGACTATAACATTTGGGGGACATTAGAGGAAAAAGTTTATGAAAATACTCGGACTAATACGATTGATCAGCTTAAAGAGAGGATAGTCTACTGTTGGCAACAATATAGTCAATAAATTATTAATAACTCAATTGGACAATGGCGCCGAAGACTCCAAGCTGTTGTAGATACCTAATCAAAATTATTGAAAAATATTTTTTTTATTACATTTTTGCTCTGTTAACTTAATATTTAATAAAGTTGTATGGTAATATTATTTAATAAAGTTTCGAAAAAAAAAACGTTTTTAATACAAGACCTAAAGTTTCTAGAACAATTTTTTCGGAGCCTCTTTTCCGATAGTCTCTTAATAATTTCAAATAATTTTTGTAGTTTTAGAGTAAACCATTTAATTTTGCAACAGCCCCAAAGGCAACGATTACAAATATTTCTTATTACTTGGCTTCCCCTGTACATAGTGATTGGATATTTGTTCTACAATTAGGGAAGGGCCCCTTTAATATTTACACAAAATACCACCAAAATCCGACAAATATAGCAAAAGTTATTCAGAGTGAAATTGGGTTCCAAATAAATTTGGCCCACAGTGTAGGCTGAAAGTACCTGTTAGCCAGACACTACCTGTTGTCGGACATTTTATGACAAAATAACCAATAATTAGTAAAATATTGAATTAAACCTCATTTTAAAGTAATACCTATTTTTGGACACTACCTATTTCCCCACCACTTCATTTATTAACGTCCTTCTAACAGGCCTGCACCAAATTACAATAAATAAATAACAGGTCTGCTGCAGTTTGCAACACAACCATTTTGATTAAGTGAAAAAGTTTGCTTAGTGTAAAGCCAAGAAGGAAATAGTAAACTAGATTTTTTGGTATAGTCGGCTTCCACTTAACTAGGCGCACGTGACCTCCCGAATCAACTCAGTTGAATCAGAGGTTCAAAAATGTTTCAAAATATAAAAACCAATATGGCGGCATATGGACAGCTGATTTTCCTGTCAGTCATAATAAAAATGACATAATAACAGTGACGGGTCTCGTTCTAAAACTAATTTCCCAGGGGTGCGTTCATGTTGTTGCACACTGTTGACAAAATAGTTTTATATTTCAAAAATTTAATAACTAAATTGATGGAAAATTAGATAAACAATATACCTACAGTAAAACCTCTGACTAGCGACCACCCTTCGGAATCAAATGTTAGTCCGTAAATGGGGGTGATTGTTTTACAAATAAAAATTAGAACATCAGAATTTGTCTGCATTTTACATTGTATATAATTTTGAATATTTTTGTGTACATTTATTTTAACTAAACTGATGTATATATATTATTGCGAATAGGTACAAATAACTTATTGGTACATACAATATCTATGTTTAGACTTTTATAGACAAGTCACAAGATAATTTAGACCCACTTCCATTCGAAAATACCCAAGTTTCATCTAAAAAAACTGCTTTTCTAAACTTTGATTCATAATTTTCAACATATTTTTTCAGAAACTTTACTCGTTCGCTTGCAATCCTTGGTAGTTCGCACAAATATCTTCTGTTGCAGTCCTTTCTATAACGAAATCCTAAGCTTTTAATGAGCGCTGACAATGACCTGAGACCTATTTCCAAAACACCTCGTTCCTTCAAAGCATCTTTCAGAGCTGAAAGCATTGTATCGACTTGTGATGCATATAAGTCGTATATAACCTTCCTAACATCCATTTTTTGCCTTCCTGTAAAGTTTCAATCTTCGTTTTCCTTGATCGTCGTTGCGTTTTCTTCATTGGTATATATTTCTACTACTTTCATGAACAATCCTCTGTATTGATCGTAAACTTAGTTTTAGTGCTTCCGATAATTTCTCTTTAATATACTTGGGATTTAATAACTCGCCGGTTTCAGTAGCCTTTTCTTCTTCATTTTTAAAAGAATCTATTAAATTAAGAACCATTTCTTTTGCCTGGGGATGCAGAAAACCTGCAAACCGATTTGTACTCGACATTTTATGTCACAATATTTTTAATAATGACTCATTTGTCAAAACTAGGGAGCTTATTCACGACATTATATAATACGGTAGTGTTCTTCGAAACATTTTGATAATTACTGAAATTTAGATGTGCTTCTCTCTCAGATTCATAAATAACCAATAGGTTTATCGCGTTTATATTACGGATATCTTTATAATGCCGTTTTAACCTTGGTTTGAGCAAGACAACACTATATAAGTTTCTCTATGATAAGTTCATAACGCGCCTAGTTAAGTGGAAGCCGACTATACTTTCTTCATATTTTTAAGTGAAAAACATGTTAATTTACAATTACATAATATAAGCCACAATAATTGAATAAATATTGTGATTTATTTGCCTTCCATTGATATCAGTGGTGATCTGTGGCGTGGAAAAAATGCAGAAGAGTTGAGGCTAATTGTGCAGACCTATTTACTGCCTGTCAAACAATGGTGTGCGAACCTATTAGGTTTTATTATCAGCAAGACTAGTATTCTCACCTTTAAGTTTTCGTTTTCTGACTTAACTTTGGCAAAGAAATAAAAATTAAGACTTAACTATCACACTTTATAACTTCTGTCACTGTTAATAGAAAAATACTTTTAGTCTTTTAAAATTACATAGTTCAAGGATTATTTAAGTCATTAAAAGTAAGAGATTACCCATTTTTAGATAGGTATTTTTGTTTTTTTATAGGTGGTGCATCGCCAGGATGACGATGGGGAATCCCATAACACCAAATATTGGCTCCCTTATTAATTTTACATCAAAAATAGTATTAGACTTTTTGAAGGTCCTTGTATGATAGACTTGCACACCACTCGGCAATCGATTATTCATTATTGATTAAAAGTTATTTAGAATAACCTCTTCGTAAAAATTTTTAAATTAAAAAATTGTGTAAATAATAAAAGAACTTCTTATTTTAAATGACAAAACCTCCTTGCTATTTAAAACTATTTTTGATTAATTATTAAAAAACCTTGTCGAGGCGCATAAAAAGGTTTTGTTAAACTCTGTAAAAACTAGCAGTGCGACAGTATAAGACACTAATGTTATTTGGTGTTCTAAATACCCTAGATCTATTTGGCGCTAAATAGTATATGGCCCAACATGTAAAGTTTTTATAACAGAGAACAATTTGATATATCACTGGTCCTTGCTGTTTCTTATCAACATACTTTTATTATTAAAACGGTCTTTACATTTGCGAAGTTCTTCGTGAATTTATTTATGAGGTCACACATAACTTTCATGACAATTGTTTAAAGAATGGTATCCTTAGATGTAAGATAACTTCTATCTTACAGTTAGTGTTAAAGGCTAACAAACAGCCAACAATGATGATTAGACATTTCACTGTAGCTTTCTTGTATGTAGGTACAGTTGACGACAGATAATTTCGTCCACTAAACTGACACTGTAAATGCAACTTTTTTACCTTTGTAACGTGTTAATTGTTATCATGATATATGTCAAAGTATCGTCATTATCTTATTTGATTTAAAAATGCCTCATTTAAGTAATATTAAAAAAGCAAGAATAATATGTTTAGTAGAAATAGGGTGGTCTTATGGAAAAATAGCTGATCATTTTAGAGTACCCAGAAGTACTGTTCAAGGAATTGTAAAAATGGCGCTATTATCAAACACTTGAAAGGTCTGTTGGGTCTGGTTTAAATAATAGAAAATCATCAAATGAAGAAGACCGAAATTTGGTGGAGTATTTAAGGCAAATCCATTTGAAACTGCAGTATCCGCTATGCACATAACAGGATTCCCTGCTTCATCTAGAACTGCACAACGTTGAGTAAGACAATGTTCCAAATTAAGAAATCGAGCAGCTTCATCCAAATCGTTTTTAAAAAATAGTGATAAGGAACAAAGAATTGGGTTTGCTATGCAATATTTACCAGAAAATGGCAAAATGTTATCGTTTCCGACGAGAAAACTTTTCAGTCTACATATAATGGAAGGATTCGAGTATATAGACCACCAAACCAAATTCCCGATATGATGAGAAGTATACTAAAAAAAAAAGCAAACCAGTGGACGTTTCTCCGTTAATGTGTGGGCATGGATAAGTGCTTACGGTGAAGGTGTATGCTGGAATATTGGTGGAACACTCAACAGTAATATATATCTTCAGATTTTGGAAAATGTTATGTTGGAAATAACTTTATATTTCAGCAGGATAACTGCCCTGTGCATACTGCAAGAAATATAGGAAAAAGTTTAAACAAAACAATGTAACATGTCTGCCTTGGTGCTCAAGAAGTCCTGATTTAAATCCAATTGAAAATGTTTGGGGATTGATAGTAAAAAAAAATGTACAAAATAAATTTTAAGCCACAGAATGAAATAGAGTTATTAAATAAAACAGAAGAAATTTGGGAAGGGCTAACTCTGGATTACACAGGAAGTATTATTTTGTAAATGCCAAGAAGATTACGATTAGTGTTAGAATCCAAAGACGCAGCAATTAAATATTAGTATTTTGTTCGTTAATAAATTTACCCTTTTTGGCTTTATAATTTTGTAGTTTTCCTGGTATTATCTTATACTTTTCTTATTTCGCAGCTAACACAAATTAGAAATAACCGTTATTATTTATGGTAAAAAATTGTACATACAATTTACATACTGGTGTTCTATCCAGGTATAAGCAGCAAGGTGAGAAACCAGTTTTACCCAATTTTGTTGTAATTGAGTTATGTATGGGTGGAGTGTACGAATTTATATGTCGTCAACTGTACCACCAATCAAACTTTTGAAGCAGGATAATTAAAAACTGGGTCATGCCTGTAAAGGCTAATAAACAGCCAACAACGATGATTAGACATTTCACTGTAGCTTTCTTCTATGTAACCACAAAATATGTTTATGGCAAAACTGTTCAAAACCTCAAAATTTGACAAAAACGAAGAAATTCAAGAATAATTTGTTCACAAATGTAAAGACCGCTCGAGAGCATCGATTAAATATTTAGATGGATCATATTTACGCCTGCTGTGGGAAAAACTATGTAATAACTTATGTCATTTAAATAATTAGTCAATTTTACAGCACAAAGCTAGATTTTTAGTAAAAATACCTATTATATCTAACGATAGCTTTTGTGCTTTAGTGTATAATTGGATTCTAAAAATGTTTTTTTTTTCTGTGATTCTGAAATTGGAATAAATTATTAATTTTCCGATAATATCCATCTATTACAACGTACAAATAATTTTCCTTTAGCCAGTTTTTGAAAATAATCCTAAAATCGGCACAACAGGCATAAAACTGACCCATAGAAATATTTACTTATACCCTAAAACTTGAAAATTTCTAACAATGTACTATTTAAAACAATCGAATTAAAAAAAAATACATATTTAACTTTAAAATGTGCACAGTATTTTTGGTATTTGTTAAAATAGGTTTTACACAAAACTCTACGTGACTAGAGTATATTTATTAACTTTACTTAAAACCCGTAATACAAATTATGATGAAACTATATTTCTACTTTTTGATTAGTTGAATGAATGCAGCTAAATAATTTGATATTGTTTGCAATTCCTTGTTTGTTTTTACGACGATTTCTTTACCTTTTCGTTCTGTGGTCGATTATTTTATTTAACTCAAGCTTTGCACTTCCCTTCCCAGAAAGTAGAAAGACCGATCTTAAAGAAAGAAACGTATTAAATAATCGCCACAACGAAATTTTAAAGAAATTGCTTTAAAAATCCGATATTTCTTTAATAATTCTCAATTTGATCGTGTAAAAGGACATCTACCTGATTCATATTATCATATTATGCTCAATGTTTGTACCTACCAATCACCAGCTTATCAATTAAATTAAATGTATACACAAATTACCACATTTGGAACAAACCGTTAATCTATATAGACCGAAAGGGTATTTATTTACACGTTCAAAACATTTATAAATTAAAAATGTGTATTCTAATTCACTCTATTATTTTAAAAGAAAAAAAATCAAACATAACACTACAGGAGAATAAGACATTACATGATCATCAATTAAAAAAAAATTTGAGGGCTGTTATTTTTATTGTTTTACATTTAATATTTAGCATTATGGGTTCTTCAATAAGTAAGGTTTATGCAACGACGATAAAACAAGACAAACATTTTATTCTCTTTATATTTTCTATTTCACAAGGCGTCTTGTTAATTCGATTTTTACCAAATCATCATATCGCATTGTTAAAAGGAGGATATTGATGCATTTCTGTGAGAGAGGTACAAACATTAGGCATAATCTAATTATTCAAATTTTTAATGGTATAACAAAAGCACCAACCAAGTTACCGTTAAATTTATAATATTTAAGGGATGTATTTAAATTCAGATAGTCAAATCCGTAAAAGTGTTATTGCTTATTATGTTTTGTAATAAGTTTTTGTATATTTGGTCCAACGGTTTCCTCTGTAAAAGGCTATTTATTAAAATGCAACAAAAAACAAATAAAAAGTTAAAAATATCATGGAACTAGTCTAGCCTATATGAAACAATACAGGAATAAGTGTAAATATATATATATAACGTTAAAATATATAGCAAGCCTTAAAATGAACATAACTCACAATAATATAACAAACAGAAAAACAATAACAATAATATATACTTGGCCTCAATTAAGAATAGTCAAAAAATAATAAATAGTAGAGATGTAGTAATAGACCAGGGTCGATAATTTTTGAAATAAAAAAAAACTAGCAGGATGAAACCCATTGGAAAAGGAAGAAAATATAACAAAAATAAAAGGAAAAATAATTTACGGGCGATCCGAAGTCGGGTGAGTTTTTAAGGGTAGAAAACGATTTATCTGGATTTCCGGCAAAACTACAAGTCCTATGGAAAAACGTTAAATGGCAAAGTTGTAGGTAATAAAAAGGTCTACAACTTTTGTATTTACACTTTTTTCACATAATCTCAAAATTTATGTGAAAAATTGAAATAACCAAGTTTTTGGTTTTTTATTTTTATCTTTTACAAGAAAAAGTTTTTTTCACGAAATTTGATGAAAACTTACCTTTTTATGTCCCAAACGCACAGTAATTTTTTTGGTTTAAAATATTTATTTTTTCACCTTATTTTGACTTAAGGCAGGAGTATCAACATGCTTGCCAACCTATAACCTATTTCGCGTAGATTTATTTATGTTTTCTAGCTTTTATACAAAATTTAAAGAAAATCATTATCGACTTGATATTCTATAGGTAATAATTGACATATTTAATAAATATCAACGAATTTCATAACTTATTTTAGGAGAATTGTATAGCGAAAAATATTGGGTAAGATTTTTTTTAACATTATTATGTCATTGTCACTCATTGTTCTTTCACTATACAATTTTCCCAAAATTAGCAATGAAATAAATTGATATTTTTGTAATATATCGGATACTACCTAAATAATGTACCGACGATATTGATTTTCTTTAAATGTTAGTTATTAAAATAATAAATTCAAAAAATCAACGCGAAATAGGTTATAGGTTGGCAATAGATTAAATGACGTTGAAAATTCAACCTTAATATCGAAAAAGCACCCTAATTTTCAATCGAAAATTCTCACGTCAAAATATCTGCTTTTTTAAAAAAGTCGGTGGGCTTTTTTTCGTTGAAATCTCTACTTTCTGATGGTGTAAAAAAAATATACATTACTATAATAAATGTTCCCAAAAAATGCAAAGAAACGAAAAAAACGCGAATCCGAATTTTTTTTTTAATCATTATGTACAATTTTGAGCTATTGATTAAAATTTATACTTTAATTACTCGAAAAACGTAAGATTCCATGTTACATTGATAAACAAAAAAATACAAATCCATAAAACATAAAGATCGCAAAAAATATGGGAAAATATTCAGTTGTTCTAAAATTAAAGGTAGGATTTAAAGGGGATTTCGGACTTTATTTTGACGTGAGAATTTAGAGTTTTTCGATATTAAGTCAAAATAAGGTGAAAAAATAAATATTTTAAATCAAAAAAATTACAGTGTGTTTGGGACATAAAAAGGTAAATTTTCACCAAATTTCGTGAAAAAAATTTTTTTTTTGTAAAAGAAAAATAAAAAACCAAAAACTGAGTTATTTGAATTTTTCACATAAATTTTAAGGTTATGTGAAAAAACTGTAAATATAAAAGTTGTAGATGTTTTTATTACTTACAACTTTGCCGTTTAACGTTTTTCCATAGGTAGTTTTGCCGGAAATCGAGATAAATCGTTTTCCGTCCTTAAAAACTCACCCCTTTCCACTTTCCGACCTCGGATCGCCCGTAAATTATTTTTCCTTTAATTTTTGTTATATTCTCTTCCTTTTCCAATGGGTTTTATCCTACTATTATTTTTTTCACTTTTTACCATTTTTAAAGGCTTCAAGCCCTGGTCTATACACAAATAGTGATGTAAAATGTGTAACACCTCTAAGCCTTAAAATCAGGAAGCTTAACTATAAATTTTGGCATATAGTTACTCCATTACTTATTTTTTAACTACCCTTTCTACTCCTATTTTACCTTCTACCCCTACGTAGGCACATTCTCCCCAATCTTTTCAGTACTAGCAGCGACCATAGCCAATGTAGCCAACCCCAACAGGTCATTATCTCCAGCTAGCCCTTCAGTCACAGTTTCATTTTCCGTCGTGTTCAGATGCGTGATGCTCTGCTTGTTCTTTCTTTTTTTCGAGCCCACCACCGGTGGTAGATCTGGTTTAAGAATTACATTGTTATTGTCAAGCCTCTGAACTTTACCGTGAACGTTATCGGACCTTATCTTCATTTTTCGTTTCTTGCTTTCGCGTTTTCTTCTTAGGAAGTCGTCGTAGCTCAAGCTGGGGAGGTTATCTATCCTTAGGTCCAAGTTGAAGTTAACTGGGGGAGTTTTTACGACGGAATTATTGCCTTCTGAGGTTTCGGAGATGGTTCTTACTCGTTCTACCTGTAAGAAAATAAGAAATAGATAGTGTTCATGATACCGACAATCATACAACACTAACAGATCCAAAACTGTACGTACTCATGTTATAATGATAAAACAACAATCCTTTACCTTAGGTTTCGCGTCTTCATTATCAAAATCAATCTTGATGTTAGTTCTTTCAGCAAGTCTTTTTATAGTATTTTCCAAATCGAGTCTAGGAGGATCGCTAGGTTTGGTAAGATATAATTCGTGGTCTATTTTTGATTCTATGCGACTAATTCTGTGATGCTGAGTAAGTTTCGCCTCGCGCTTGTTGCCAAGGAGCCTGCCTTCCACCATGAAACGTTCGTAGCGCTTTCCTTTGCACATTCGGTCACTTTTTCTTTGTTCTTTTGGTTCTGTAAACCAATAATTTCAAATAAAAGGTTATAATATAGATTCTTCGCCTTTATTCCAAACTATTACAGTTCATTATATGAAAAATGACAAAATAATATAGAAATAACTGTTATAAAAAAAACGAAAAAAAAAAGAAGTTAAACAAATTTTATCCATACTCATATAAAATTGTAAAGTAACTGACTGATTTATCCTAGTATCGTGAAATTTCTATGATATCTTCTCCTTATAACGCATCCACTAAGAAGGGATTTTGCGAAAGTCGACCATTAAGGGGGTACAAACGGGGGTTAAAATTTGTATAGGAAATTTTCTGTATCTCAGAAACTAAAACTAGTGAAGGGCAAAACATTGGTTAATAAGTTCCTAATATAAATACGTATTTGGTAATTTTTTCACAACCCACTTAAAATTTCCTTTTTTATTAAATAAAATTTTTTTTTAAAACAACTTTCGACACCTTTTTAGAAAATGGTTTTCTTTCCCAGTTTATTTGGTTGGTTTAGACCCCATTTACTGACCTCTCACATACTCAGTATGGTTAAACTTTATTCAATTTTCTTTATATCATGTCTACTTTAAACATCAAGTTTTAATTAAATAAAAGCTCCATTAAGGTTCGACACCATTTTCTCTTTTGCTAAAACCATCAGCACCAAATATAATTTCTTTCTCCTGATGATGAACGTTTCTACGTTCGAAACATGTAGAGACTTTTATTGAATATTTTTATTCTATTAAACTTTGTGGAGGAAGACTTTGAGTTTTTCTTTCTTTCCCATACTTTCAACTCCACTTTAAGCATGGACTATTTCTTCAAATTAAAACATTTTAGAAAAATTCTTCGCTTTGAATGGCATTTACGAAAATTTTAACCCTAGGGGATGAATGGTGCACCCATTAAAGTTGATATTGGAAAAAATATTTTTGGTCTAAATTCCTTGATACTTAGCATAAATACTCTAATATACAATTAATAGAACACGTAATTCTAATTTTTTTGGAATTCTGTCCCTAAAGGGGTAAAAAGAGGGTATAAAGTTTATTTTAAAAAAATTGTCGTTTTTTTTTATGAAAAACGTATTTCTGCTTTTCTTGGAAATCGGCCCTGAATGGATAAAAAGGAGTTATAAAAGTTTATATTGGAAAAATATTTTTTGGAGGACTTGACTTATTTCAATAAATTCTACTCCAAGGTGTTTTCAAACGCAATGTCCATAGAAAGGTTCTATGAGCAGCATTAAATGATCTGTAATGAAATAAATATATTTCTTATTAATGATGATGAATCTATAGTTTTAGTATTATTTTTATAAACAAAGCTATGATAAATGATATTTTTATTGAAAGAGAAAGAAATAATATTTTGTAAAAAGTTTGTTGCTTCAAAAATAATAATAATAATAATAATAATAAGTTAATTTAATAATATAATAAATATGTTTGTTGTCTTATATAAACTTATTCTTTAATCCCCTGAAGCTGAGCTTGTTAGGGGTAAATCTTATTTTTTGTTTTAGTATATAAAATCATAAATCATAAATATGCATTCAAAATCAAGTTTTAAAGTAAAAATATTAATTTATAGTATAAACGCAGTTTTTTTTTTGAAGAAATATATTACCTACCTATAATAAAATTATTAGTTTAAAATTTTTAAGTAAAAAATATTACTTATATAAATTATTCAGAACAATATTAATTAATTAAAGCATTTCTAAAAATATTTTTAAATTGTCTGTTTTTAATATCCATGTTTTTATTTCGACTTTAAATTTTTTTAATGAAATCAATTTTTTAATTTTTGTTGGTAAATAATCGTTTAAATAAAAACATAAATATTTGAAATTTTTTTGTCCTATGGACTTATTTATTTTAGGTTCTATGGTTATTTCATTTTTATTACGTGTATTATGATTATGGTTTTTATTTTTAAATATATATATTAAGATGTTATAAATGTAAAGTTGTCTTGTTCACCTTTTTTGTAATATTTCTAATTTTTTAACTAAAGTTCTATTTATTCCTCCCCAACCTAAAATTCCGTAATTTAAATGAGTTTTAACTAACGCGTAATATAATATTTCCATATGTCTTACATTTAAATTTTTTTTAATATTTTTAAAAATCGGTAGTAAACTTCTTAATTTTTTAATTATGTATTCTAAGTGAAAATTTCAATTAAATTTACTGTCAAAAATTTAAAAAAATGCTCTTACCATCTTTTTCATTCGCAAAAATCCCATCCACAACTTTGTTGAGCAAATCCTGCTGAGTCATACTACCATTATTATCCTCAAATATATTCTTAGCGCACGCCTTTTCATCTTCATACTGCTCGTACAACCGTTTCTTTATGGGCTTCGGCGGAAGAGTAGGTTTTATCAGGCTTGTAGGACTCGAGAACATTTCTTGCATTTTTTCAGCCAGCTTGGTCTCCTGGTAAGTTTGTAAGGTTGGGTTCTCGTTGTTATTGTTCTCGACCTACATATTTATAAACATTTATTATAAAAGTCAACATAAAAAAGCTTTATAGCTTTTTTGAGCCACCCACAGTATCAAAATACCGTGCGAGCAAAAAAAAAAAATTGACATTCTTGGGAAAAATTCACGTTTTTTGACAAACCTCGTATATGACTGGAAAATTTCGATATTTGATGGTTGCATTTTAGGTTTTGGACCATGCAGAACGTTTTATGAAGAATTACTTTTTTTCGTAAAATTAATAATAAAAAAGTTTCCCATATGCCGCCAACTTACGTAAAGTTGCCACAGTGGATCTTTGCCCGTGCGTCATCAGTCAACGATCAGGACTCAACGTGGATAATAACTCTGCATCCTTATTTATTACAGTAACAAGTTTGAATAAAAGCATAAAAGAACGTCTCCAAGATTCCGCAATAATATAACGTGCTAGACAAGAATAAAACTATAAACGTCAATTAATTACTTTTTTTATTTGTTTAGTTGACTGCCGTTGTATTTTAGAACGTCATTGCCAACCTTATTTTGACCTGCCTTGCTAATTCGTATTTTGTAAATTTGTGTGCCTTAAAACTGTTCCTTTTTCTAAAAATAGTTCTTTTTAGAGCCAATTATACCCACCATCTGTTTTGGCGGTAAGTATTTATGGATTTTTATAATACCCAATTTATTTATTTTAAATATTCTAACCGTGAAAGTTCTTTGAAAAGTTTACGGCAGTGGCTAAATTCCCCTAAATGAAAGGATGTCAAAAATTTGACTTTTGCGATTTTGATAGTCAATAAAACACCAACCTTTTCTAGATTTTAAGCTTTAAAAATAGTATTAAATGTATTAACATTTGTTTGTCATTTTTTTTTAGATAATAGAGAATGCCGGGCAAAACTTAAAATAAATAATAATTTTTCGGGATATTATGTAGGTACGTCAAACGGTAGGCAGGCACGTCCATTTTATAAACTTAGACTTAGTTTTGACTTTTTTCGTCTCGTAATTTTGATTTGATTTATACGATTTTGATGACGTGAAAGTGATGACGCACGGGAAAAGAACCACTGTGGCGACTTTATCTTACACTTAGACCGCTTTATCTCTCTTTTTATATATCTTACCTTACAACATGGAGATTCTTCCTCGATCTTCTTTAACGGACTGTAGTTGTTATTCATCAGAGATGTCAAACCACCTAGTTGCGACTCATCGGCCAACTTACCCGGAGTAAATTCGGATGGGTAAGTGGGTGGCGGACTGGAAATTGTCGCCGGCGGAGGTTTTGAAATGGTTGTAGGACGTGGAACGAGGGTACGTAGCGGAGGAGCCGGCAGTTTGTACCAGCGGAAGCCTGGGTTAGCCGACAGGAAGGCATCTTTGTACTAAAATAATATTACTTTCATTTAATAAGATTTATTTATTTATTTGCAGGTTTTTTACAATAATAGTAAAAGTCAATAACATTGTTTTATTTTTAATAAAAATAAATCCAATGGAAAGCATCGTAAAACCATAGATTAACAAATCTGTCCGATTTTATAATGAAAAAATATACACCCATTTATATTATTTATTTTTTTTCAATCATTAAAATTAAAATCATGGATTATACAAAATTATTAAAAATTTTTAAATATATTAATGATGTGATTAAAATTAATAATATAAATGGGTGTATATTTTTTCAAAACCGGCAAATAAATAAATAAATAATAAAAAATAATAATAATCACATCATAAATATATTTGAAAATATAAGTAAGTAATTCAAAATATTTAATCAAAAAAAAAAAGGAAAAATTATAAATAAAGGAGAATTATAATAGAAAAATTGTTATTATATTACCTCTATACAGTGTCACCAGTAAAGTCCGCATCATATGGGATTTTTTTTTATTAATAGGTTTATTCAAAATTTGACTTTGGCATCAAGCTCTGCATCGATCGAGATGAAAATTAAGCAAAAAAATAGTAGTCACGTGATTCGCATTATCTGTCAAATTTTAATTTTTTCCAAAAAATAATTGAAAAGTGGGGTTATTTCTGAAAATATCGAAAAAAGTTATTAGAAAGTTTTTTTAAATGCAGTTTCTAGCCCACATGCAAAATTTCAGCTGCATAAGATAATTTTGATTTTTTACCTATATTTTGTAAATTGCACCACTTTTGGAAAATAAGACTCAACGCAACCTACATAAAACTTCTTAGTTTTGACAATGCTTTATTTCAGATACATTTTCTTTAAAGTAGCGTCATATTAAATGTGTGTTTTTCTACAAAATCAAAATTGGGCTATTAAAATTTGGTCGCATTTGATGCAAAGTTTATTCGTTTTTGACCCTGTATAAGGTAACTTCATAAAATAAGTATTTTTGAAAAGGTACTTTATGTCTAAAAGTAATATACCTTAATATTAGGACAAAAATACAGTGTCATCAGTGATGACACTGTGACTAGGGTTGCCAGGTTTAAATCTGCAAATCGCAGGACACAAGTTTAAAAAAGGAATGACTGACACAAATAAAAAAGGACATTTTTTTAAAACTAAAACCGAATCTATTTTATGTAAAAAAGTTTTTTCTAACAAAATAACAAGACGGAGGGCTTGCAAGAGTTTTTTGTTTCTGCCATAGCATAGAATTGTTTACAGGTTAAATTAAAATTTGCTTTTATCTGAACATCTGCTTTTACGTAGTCAACCAAAAGTGTATTTCGGCTGTCGCTCCAGGCTGCATTGCATAAAGAAAAAATTCTTTCGGAGTCGGCGTTTGACCCGTATATTGAAAACACAAATTGTATTATTTTTAAAAAATAATGAATTTCGGGGTTAGCTAAAAAGATGTTGTTCCATTTCTGGATAATGGATTCCTCAGGTAAAGCGCAAGCTTTGTCAAGGGTAGGTTTTAATATACAATATTCTTCATACAAATTATCAATATTATTTATGTGTATGGATAAGTTAGTTACGATTTCCACCATTGAATCAAAGTCAAAGGGGCTTTTTAGAATTTAAGAAATCCAGGACATTAGGCGTCCTTCCAAAGGTCTTCGAAGGACGTTAAATTTAAGCCTAAAATCCAGGACATCCTTCCAAATACAGGACACCTGGCAACCCTAACTGTGACTCATCAGTAAAGTGTTAAGTGGAAAATAAATTTTAGTTTAACTTAAGGTAAAGTCTATCTATTTTCAACGATTTAATTTACAATTTTATTTTTTTACTTTCAGACACAAACTACGTTTTCAAAAATACTTATTTTATGAAGTTACCTTATACAGGGTCAAAAACAACTAAACTTTGCATCACATGCGACCAAATTTTAATAGCCCAATTTTGATTTTGTAGAAAAGCACATTTAATATAGCTCTGCTTTAAAGAAAATGTATCTGAAATAAAGTATTGTCAAAACTAAGAAGTTTTATGTAGGTTGCGTTGAGTCTTTTTTTGCAAAAGTGGTGCAATTTACAAAATATAGGTAAAAAATCAAAATTATCTTATGCAGCTGAAATTTTGCATTAAAAACTGCATTTAAAAAAACTTTTTCTAATAACTTTTTTCGATATTTTCGGAAATAACCCCACTTTTGAATTATTTTTTGGAAAAAATTAAAATTTGACAGATAATGCGAATCACGTGACTACTATTTTTTTGCTTAATTTTCATCTCGATCGAAGCAGAGCTTGATGCCAAAGTCAAATTTTGAATAAATCTATTAATAAAAAAAAATCCCATATGATGCGGACTTTACTGGTGACACTGTATAATATGTTAGCTACCTTTATATAATTTTGCATAATCAATGATTTTAATTTTCTTTTAAATGTCAAAAAACTCAAAAGTTTTCAAATTAGTAGGTAATATATTAAAAATTTTGATGCCAACAAATAAAGCATTATTTTTTAAGTGTTAAATTAAAATTATCATAACATAAACATAGATTTGTTTTTTGTATTTGGTATATATGAGTAATGTTATGTAATAAATTTTTATTTTTATATATATATTATATAAAATGGAAGTTTTCCAATAAAGTTGTTTTAAACTCAGAATATTATTATTAACAAATAGTATTTTTGAAGGAAACAAAATATGTTTAAATATTATCTTTAAACATATTTTTGTATTGTTATAAGCGGTTTCAAATTCGAGTTGTATGCACTTCCCCAACCAATTATGCCATAGGAAAGAATTGATTAAAAAGTGCAT
Source organism: Polydrusus pterygomalis (assembly GCA_963969555.1). Lineage (NCBI taxonomy): Eukaryota > Metazoa > Arthropoda > Insecta > Coleoptera > Curculionidae > Polydrusus > Polydrusus pterygomalis. The sequence goes on from OZ018379.1 coordinate 13,041,103, forward strand.
ATGATTTTTTAAAAGTCTAAATTTACATAGTGTTAATTTTTTTGTAAGAATGTTAATTTGATGATCCCATTTTAAATTTTGGTCAATCAATATTCCTAAATATTTTATAAATTCAACTTTTTAAATTTTATTTTTGCAAGAACAGTTAGCATAATGAATTCTAACTATATCTGATATTTCTAAACAATTTAAATCATAAATTTTAATTTCTTTTAAACTATTCGGCTAAGTATCTTTATCTTTATAACAAGAAAAAGATGATTAAACATATATTTTCCGATATAATAAAGAAAGGACAAATAGATAAACAAAACCCATTCCTACCTCTTTGGCCAAATCATTGTAGGGTTGCTTTTCCCCAATATTCAGTAATGCCCACCATTCGCCCAAGATTTTAGTGACGCCTCTATTTTCTGTAGTTGGGTATCTTTGTCTTACTATAGGCCTGTGCTTCTTGCAGAAGATAAGGAAGGCATTAGGAGGTCTCCTGGCGTGGTGGGAAGGAGACGTTTCTTCCTGAACGTGTTCTGTGTTTTGATTGATTTCTTCATTAGGTTCGCCTGTAAAAATATAATGTTTATTATTGCTGCAAGTATTACAAAAGTTCTTCAGACAAACCTCATCCTGATTTTTAGATATATTTTATGCTATGCCAAAGCATACCTGCCACACCCATCGAATTTACTTTGCAACATTAAATAGATTGACGCGGTTATTATATTTTGAAAAAATTACAGAAACACTTGTTGCTTGGCTAGGTATCTTTTATTTCTATAAATAACTGTTACCTGCAGGTTTCATGTCCTTATACTGTCCTATATCTTCATTACTTTGTCCTATTTGTTCCAGCATTTGCTCTTCTGCTGGCATTTCACTGTTCCCATCATCTTCCCCACTGCTTGCTCCCCAGGTGGTTTTCACATTACTAAGAATAACAATGTTCTCTACCTTAACTTTATTCTTGTCAAACGTGTGCTTGGACCACACTTCACCTAAAAGTATAATTTTCTTACTAAATTATGAGATACAGGAGTGGAACACGTTAATTTGTAAACATTTCTTGTAAATTTTACCTAAGTTTTAGGTCTACTGACGCTCTGAGAGAGTGAAACATGTAATTAAGTCACTAATTAATATCGTTAGGGCGTAGTTATTTTATTACCTATTTTCTTCTCATTAAGCTGAGACATCTGATCAATGTCTTGTTCTTCCCCCTGTGGTTCCTTGAAATCCTGATTGGACAACAAAAAACTGTGATTGGTATGCTGTTTCATAAAACTGTTTTGAATTGAGTTCATTATTTTGTCCCTTGGTGTCACATTGAAATGGTGTTGTCCGCGGGAGTGATGTGCTTGTGTGATGATTTTTAAAGTACTGAAAACAAAAGAAACAGATCACATTGTAGATCAAAATTTTTTGTGGCCATTTTTTGTCTGTTAAATACTTAAATATAACACTAGTTCTTTTAGTTCTAGAAATTTATTACAAAATATATTGAGCTGAATTGTGACAATTATTGAGCTATTTGCTAAATCTGATGAAGTCTAAAGGGCGGGAACCTGTTAAGGGGATTAGTGATTTCAGAAATAAATAAGTGAACTGGGAAAAATTGAACTCTTTCTAGTAGGAACAACAGTTAAGTCCCATTAACCTCCTTGATTTATTTTTCTTATGATTTTATAAGCTTTGATAGATATCTCTCTCTGTGAGGTGTATCTGCACTTTGCTCTACCTAATATCTTACAGATAAGAGGTAAAAAAGCCACTGTAAGACAAAAGCTTAAAAACTTACTCAATTCTAGATAGATATGTTATCATCAGTGTGCACAAAGTAATTTATGTTTTTACACAATATACATGCAAAAGGTATTAGTAAAATATTGAAGGATTTTTAATTAAGTACTGGATATGATAACATAACAAACGTTTTAAAATTGAAGTGAATATAAAGTGAGATCTTTAACCTCCAATTTTTAAATAAACAAAACACAAGGAAATAAAAAATATTAAAAATTAATTAACCCACTGGTTCGATGATAAGAAATAGGTACAAACTAGTCATTAGTCAAATAGTATTTAGTCCGCCTATATAAATAGGTTATAGAATATACAGGGTGTTTACTGTCCATTTTGGATGACACCACTGTTATCTCTCAGCTCAGATAAAAATTTTGGTAATTTTCTGTTATTACCACACCCAAATTGATGTTCTTTGGGTAATAAATTTATTCTTGAAAAATGTTGTTTTCTGTTTTTTAATAAATTTTATTTTGTTATTATACCGGGTGTTTCTCAAAAAACGTTCACCCCTATAACTTTTCTGTATTTATGGATATTAAAAAGAAATTTTGAGATTATGAATAAGAGATGAGTCTGCATTTATCGGCATAATATTCAATTTGTTCGCACTTCCGGTTTGACCGGAAGTGACCTTGACTTTGGTATTTTAAATGGGACATCTTGTATATTTTTACTTATTGGGAATTAGCATAACATTCTGAGTAAAATGACACCTCACTTGTCATAACGCTTTGAAATTTGCGATTGGGATTTAAGGCAAATTTTTTAATGTCAATTTTAAAATAGCATAAGAGTGTATGGTATTAAATTGTTGAAAAAAATGTTCGTTTTCAATATCCTGGTGAACTACCATCGCGTCAAACGTCAAGAAAACTAAATTTCATTTTTTAAATGCTTGTGAAACTTAGAAAGTCAATTATAATGACATAATTTTAATTTTCATTTACTACTTGACTATAAATTAACAGATTTAATTAATTTGTAGCACTCTAGATTTAAAATAAAAAATAAACATAAAAATGTTATAACACGTCAAAAAATTACAAGTGAGGTGTCATTTTACTCAGAATGTTATGCTGAATCCCAATAAGTGAAAATATACAAGATATCCCATTTACAATACCAAAGTCAAGGTCACTTCCGGTCAAACCGGAAGTGCTAACAAATTGAAAATTATGCCAATAAATGCAGACTCATCTCTTATGCATAATCTTAAAATTTCATTTTAATATCTATAAATATAAAAAAGTTATAGGAGTGAACGTCTTTTGAGAAACACCCGGTATATTAAATTATGATATATTTTATAGCATTTAGGGGATAGTTGTTCCTATGTTTTTGGACTGTAACAGCCAAATTATTTTACTGCTTTTGAATATATTTTCATTAAAAACCGAAACCATATATATACTTATAAAATCTTAAAGTGCAAAGTTTTCATTAACAAAAATAAGCTTTTAGTTTCATAATTTAAGGTTGAATTCTCAACGTCATTCAATCTATTGCCAACCTATAACCTATTTCGCGTTGATTTTTTGAGTTTATTATTTTAATAACTAACATTTAAAGAAAATCAATATTGTCGGTACATTATTTAGGTAGTATCTGATATATTACAAAAATATCACTTTATTTTATTGCTAATTTTGGGAGAATTGTATAGTGAAAGAACAATGAGTGACAATGACATAATAATGTTTAAAAAAATCTTACCCGATGTTTTTCGCTATACAATTCTCCTAAAATAAGTTATAAAATTCCTTGATATTTATTAAATATGTCAATTATTACCTATAGAACATCAAGTCGATACTGATTTTCTTTAAATTTTGTATAAAAGCTAGAAAACATAAATAAATCTACGCAAAATAGGTTATAGGTTGGCAAGCATGTTGATACTCCCACCTTAAGCACCAAAATACATCATTGCTGAAGAATGGACACTGCCGATTATTGTGTTGTATTTAGTTCGGATTAGAAATGTTAAAGGTAAGATAGAATGTAGGTAGAACTGTACATAGCAAAAAATTGAGCAAAAAATGTACAGTGTGTGTATAAAGTCTGGAAACGGCTTAATAACATCACAATTTACTGGCCGATTTAAACCAAATTTGGTACAGTTGTGTAAGAGGATCTAACGCACCGAATGACGATATTGGCGTTGTTGCCAGCTTTTTAGTTTGTCTGGAATTCGAACGAATTTTATATTTTTAAATATAACACCCAGAATATTTTTACATTTTTAAATTCCACATAAAATTATAATTATTTTTTATTAAATGCATTATTAGTCTATACTTCATAGTTTCCGAGATATTGACTCTCGAAAAGTGACATTTTTGAACTTTGACAGCTTATAACTTTCTAACAGTACGTCTTAGAGCAAAACGGCTTACATGTCCCTATCTTCAATTTTTATTATCTTCCCAAAAAAATCAACTTCCGGTTAAACCGGATGTAACTCGAAAGCAGGAAATATAGTTGTTCCGGTTTAACTGGAAGTTGATTTTTTTGGGAAGATAATAAAATTTGAAGATAGGGACATGTAAGCCGTTTTGCTCTAAGACGTACTGTTAGAAAGTTATAAGCTGTCAAAGTTCAAAAATGTCACTTTTCGAGAGTCAATATCTCGGAAACTATGAAGTATAGACTAATAATGCATTTAATAAAAAATAATTATAATTTTATGTGGAATGTAAAAATATACTGGGTGTTATATTTAAAAATATAAAATTCGTTCGAATTCCAGACAAACTAAAAAGCTGGCAACAACGCCAATATCGTCATTCGGTGCGTTAGATCCTCTTACACAACTGTACCAAATTTGGTTTAAATCGGCCAGTAAATTGTGATGTTATTAAGCCGTTTCCAGACTTTATACACACACTGTAGATATTACTTAATAGAGATTTTTAGGTAGGTACCTTCATAATTTATTTACTGCAAATAAAGAAGAAAATTATTGCAGAACAGGAGGTATAAACAAACTTTCTATTAATATAAAATTAATAGGTAATATTTGTTACAAAAATCTTATCTTCTTATCAAATACCCCAAGCCCTAAGTATAAATTTAATTTATCATGTATTTTAAAACAAAAGAGTTATCAGTTTCACAATAATGTGTAAAAATAGATTGTCTGAGGCAAAAAAAAAATGTAGAAGCTTTTAGCTTTTCCTAAAAAATGTTAAATAAATCAAATAACCTTTTGTGTTCTTTCAGAATGAGAAACTGACTGAGAAAAACAGCTGTGTCATTGGTAAATTGGTGGAAGGAAACACAAAATACTTATATGTAAATCTACTATATTTAAGGACCATAGACTGAGTTTGACTTGGCTCAAAATTGTTTCAGCAAAAGAAGGGGCAATCTATAATAAGTAGGAATAATTCCTTATTACCTGTATGTTATAGGTATTTGTATAAATATGATTTCAATTTACTAAAAACAAACATTGATAAAACCAGTATTTACAAGCAAGCTTTCTATTTTACAGAGGGGTAGCCTGGAAAAACATGAAAATATTATTTAAATGGTAGGCAGGTTTATAAGATAATCCTATTATAGTTTATGGTGTTAAAACAAAAGAGGTATCAGAATGATTTTGAATATACCCTTCTAAAACGATAAGCTTTGTGACAAACAATAATATTTTTGAGCTTTTTGTGTGATTAAATTAAAAATAAGTTACCAGATGTTTGTGGTTCCTCTACCTACCTGCTGCTCAGTAATTAGGCGGTGACGATATAAAATATATATTTCAATGTCACTGAATTAAAATACAAAAAAAGCTCTACTTAACAACACCATTTTTTGAGAAGATTGGGAAATAATTTAGTATTTTATTGACATATTGGCCTACTTGAATTTCTGCTTCAATTTTTACTCTTATGGAAATTCTTAACAGATGTTTCAAGGTTAATTTAGATCTACAATGTACATTTTGGGACTCGATAATTAAAGTTTTATAACATTTTTTTATGCACGTCGCGAACAAATTATTTTCAACATTGGTAAAACTTGTTCAAGGACGTTCAAGTTGCCAAGTCGAAATTCTTGTATTATTTACTTAAAATATCGATTTTGTTCCCAACCATTACTTAAATATCATATAAATAGGTGTGAGTAGTGCCCAATTTAAAATTTTCTATAAAAAAGGAACGAAATAAAAGAAAATGGCATACTTACCACCTAATTCCTAGCACTTCATAAATAAACTCGATCACATGACGTCACACTGTGAAAATATCACTGTTTTCCGGTTGTTGGAACGAACAAAATTGGAAATTCTAAAAGGAAAAGAAAAAGGCGGAAGCACCTTGGTCACTTTTCTGTCATAACTAAAGAATTAAAAGATATTTAAGGAAAAAGCCGCCCCAAAAACGCAATCAAAGATGTCGGTGTCTGTTTAGATTTTCGTCAGTCAGCTGTTCCCCACTCTTCCCCCACCCTTTGTGCAATCATTAATAGGCTATTTTGATTGGCTGCACAACTTAATTAATTAGGATTTGCCCTTGTGACATATATTCGGTTTTTATTTATTTTGAATTAATTTTTAGGGATTATTGAAAACCCTTTATTTTACGTAAGTTTGTCAGATAAAAACTTAATATTTGCCAGTGAACTGAGTGAACGGCACCATTTTTATTGATGTTTGGGCAAAATTATGCAAGAAATGGGCGTGTTTATTTTGACAGTCCACTATTTACTTGTTTTGTTTTGTAGAAAAATGTAGAGGTAGAGGGTAGAGGTCATCTGGATTAAAATTGAAAATACCAAAAATTAATTCATTTGTCTGTGGACCCAATTTACACGTTGTGTCTTTGAATATAAACAACGGTTGTGTATTCGAAATCGAAACCTATTATAGTATTATAGGTATTTTACTCTTGTTTTGTTTTATGTAAAGTAGGTATATCTATTATATTTCGTATTAGAATTCACAAAACATAGTTCCTATCGTATGTTGTTAATAATATGGATTAGAGAAAAAAATTGTTTAGAGGAGGTTTCCTCACTTTTAATTTAAATCGAGGCTATGTGTGAACGCGGCCCTGTTTGACATTTCATGAAAGAACAAACACCAAACACTGCAGATCCGACCATGATCTATCCTTCATCGCTTCATTCAGAATAAGTGACAGATATACATTCATAATCTTCATATACAATATTTGGTCTGGAGTTCTGTGATTTGGTCTTTGTCCTTTGTTACAGAATCACTTCATCTGATCGCTATTTTATGAAAAACGCGACAAAATCTAAAAAGGTTAAAATAAAAGCAAGAGTAAAAAAAGGCGACAATCCTCATCGTATTCCAACAATGGCCGTGTATTAAAAAAGCAAATAAAGCGTGAAAACTTTAAAAAAATAGTAGGTACAACAGTTTATTTTCAGTTAAAAATTACCTACAACAACCCACATAGAAAAATGTGGCACGAAGCAAGACGCCAAGAACGAAAGATCCGGGGAATGCTGGTTGATTACAGAAAAAGAGCAGAAAGGCGTCGCGATTTCTATGAAAAAATTGTATGTACATAATTTGCACTTTATGAAGTGAAGTTCTTAATAATTAATTTGTAGAAAGCTGATCCAACTCAGTTCTTACAAGTCCACGGGAGACAATGCAAAATACATTTAGATCCGGCCGTTGCTGCCGCTGCTGATAGTGCTGTCATGTAAGTTTGTATTTATTATACCTTCCTATTTCACAATTCTGTGAATTGGAATATGGTCCATGCTCAAAACGCTAGTACACAATATAAAATGCATTGTAACATAGCGGTCTAAGATGTAGGTGGAGATAAAGTCAGAATTCTTAGTCTATGACAAAGGGTATCAGTGTTTGGGGGGAGGAGAGAAACCAGGGGTGTTTGTTCCCAAAATTATATTTACAAAATGTTGACATCTGTTTCTTTGTCAATAAATTGTCAGATTGACAAGTGAGTAGTTACTCAACTTTCTTGATTCTGGGGAGCTGTGGCCAGATATTTTTCTTTGTCTAGTCCTATAATAGTCCGAGATGGCATTGTAGCTATAGTACTATATAGACTTTCTGTTTAACTTTTATAGGATGCCTTGGCAGGGTAACCCCAACAATCTTATTGATCGTTTCGATGTTAGAGCACATTTGGACCTTATTCCTATTGTTAAAAAAGAGGATGAAACTGAATTGACTCAAGATGAACGTCATTTAAATTATGAAAGGTACAGAATAATTGCTCAAAATGGCTATCTAAGTATCTCAGAAGAAAAGTTTTTGAAGCAGCTCCATTTGGAAGAGCAGTTTGGATACACAGAAGTTAAGGGCAAAAAGGAACCTAAGGGAACTGGAGCAGCAATTGGTTTTAATTATGAAGAAGGAACAGGTAAATTAAAGAGAATTTTTACAACAAAGGAAATGGTGAGTAACAGGCTGACTTTTTACATATTTATTTTTTTACAGCCATTACAGCTCTGCCTCCTACAGAATCTCCTGAAGAAAATTTTGAGGATGATAACTCTGATAGTGATCTTGATGTTGATTTAGCAATAAATGTTTCTAAAATTGATTCCACCCAAGCCCATGACATGAACAAGCATGGGCAACAGTACGGTATGTCTGGAAACGACTTTTATTCATTTCTAACTGATGACATGGAAGAAGCTGAGAGTTACAAATTAGCTAAGGAAGAAGAGCATGAGAAAGCGTTATTTTCTGGGAGAAAATCAAGAAGGGAGAGAAGGTAAAAAATAACTAGGAATATCGATACAATGAGTCAGTTTTTTAATTTGCTTGTTCTAAAAGCCATCAAAATAGCAAACAATTTTTTTTTCTGTTTTTTCCAAAAGCCCTTAAAAATGCAATTAATTGACATTTAAATTTCATTGAGTGAAACAGACCCATTGATAATAAAGTAGACATTAATCTTATACATTTCAAAAAAAAATATTTTTGTAAATAGTATTTTTTTTAGAGCACATAGGGAAAAAAGACTTGCTAATAGAAAAATAAGTCCGCCCAGTTATGCTGCCAAGGAATCCCCTACTAATCCTTCACTCAGGGATGACAGCAAATCGCCATCAAAGTCCCGGTCTCCATCACCGGATGCGGGAAAGATAACTTACATCACATCATTTGGGGGTAAGACAACACTGAAAGTATTTATTCCACAACAATTTACACATAAGTTTTTGGTACTTTAAACTCTAGTATTTATGTAGAATAATTATCACCTTTCAAGCACCTGTATGTGCAACAACTATTAATTTGTGGAGGAAGACTTTTAGTTCTTTTCTTTCTTTCCCATACTTTCAACTCCACTTTAAACATGGACTACTTCTTCAAACTATTAATTTGTTTACTATCTGTATAGCTGTAACAAAACCAAAATTCCAACTGGTTGATCCACCCTTAAATAAAAATATCCCCCTTTTTTATTTCCAATACATTCTTTATTAGATGATGAAGAAACTCCTTCAAGCAGCAAAGCTACTTACGCCGATAAAGTAAAATATGGCAAAGCTAAGAAGCAAGATACTTCAGATAGGTTAGTGTATTTTGAAAAGAAGAGCCGGTCTAGCAGCAGAGAAGTGTCATATGGTAGAAGGAGGAGATCTAGCAGTAAATCTAAAAGATCAAGATCTAGGAGTACATCTAGACAGTCAAGAACTAGAAACAGAAGATCAAGGTTAGTTATATGCATATTGTAATGTTAAAACGAATTAGATGTTTGAATTAAAATTCATTGTGACTCAGAGAACCACCAATGGATTTTTAAATCTGTTAGAGAAAAGATTAATGTAGGCCAGGTTCTTTTAATTCCAGTTTTAACTCCTGTCAAAGCAGTTCAAATGACAGAATTATCTTTTGGGGAGAAACATCTAATTTAGGTAGAGTAGATACTTCAGAAGTGATGCATATATTATTTTATCAGTTGAAAGTTTCATGTGAAAATTTCAAAAATATCACTGAAATTTCACTTTTTGGGTTAAGTGAAATTTTTCTGTTTTGAAAAGTTCAAAACAGAAAATTTCATTTGAAACTTTCAAATGGCCCAACCCTAGTTGTAAGGAAGTATTTATAATTTAAAAAAAATATATTTATTAGTGACCTTAAAACAGATGAATCTGGTGATAAATCCTACAAATGACTTGCTGACGCGATAATATTGTGATATGTACTTTTTAGATTTAAATAAATAACCGTTCTTCCTGCAAAATTTAAAAACAAACTGGTAAAAGATTTTATTATAAACCAGTATTTTCTTCCTAGTTTTTCTGTGTCACGTTCGAATAAAATTCATGCAATATGTCACTCAGTTACCGCACGCCCTATCCTGACGTCGCTCGAGCACACATACTATGCTGTCATTAGTAAATTAAGTTTAAAATTTGAAATACAACAGGAATACAGTAATTTTGCGTTAATATTGTAAAAAATACCTTTTTTTTATGTTTTTTTTCTTTCCTTAGGTCAAGAAGTAGGTCAAAAAAATTAGGCTTCAGTCGATCTCGATCGCCAAAAGGTCGGAAAAGTTGTAGCACGTCCAGGAGCCGATCGAGATCGCAGAGAGGTCGGTCAAGAACTGCTCGGAGCAGATCTAGGAACTCGAGGAGTCGCTCCCGCACTGAAAGGAGCAAAACCCGGTCGCGAAGTAGAAGTATTTCAAGGAGTAGGAGGAGCAGAAGTAGATCTAGACAAAGGTATATAGTAAGATTTAGACGGACGTTACTGGGCCCCAGTTTTTACTCGACAATTTTTGCAGATTAAAGTCCTATCGTCGCCGCTCCGTATCTTCTTCTTCCCTTTCAAGTAGCACCAGTTCTTCAAAATCAATATCCAAATCCCGTTCGCCGAGCTTGAACCGGAGTAAAAGCATAGAAGCACCGTCTCCGCCTCGCATCGTTCCGAGATATTACGGAAGGAAGAGAAGCGACGAGAGCTCTACCGAATCCAGCAGTTCTGATACGGATAGTAATCAGGATGTGGATATGAAACCGGCTTATCCGTAAGTATATTTATTTAAAAAATTTGAGTTGTAAGTTGTTTTCGGGGTTATTGAGGTCAGAGAAGGCAATTCTGTGAATTATTTGTTAAAAGAAGTAGGAGTAAAGGGGTTATGGACTATAGGGCTGGGCGATATTGAAATTCCAATATCGAATATCGATATTAAAAAAAATATTGATATAGTCGATATATCGATATTTTTTTTAAATATCGTTATTCGATATATCGATAATATATATTATCGATAAAACAAAAATATTATATAATAAATACAGGTGTTACCAGTAAAGTCCGCATCATAGGGGATTTTTTTAATTAATAGCTTTATTCAAAATTTGACTTTGGCATCAAGTTCTGCTTCGATCGAGATGAAAATTAAGCAAAAAAATAGTAGTCGGTTGATTCGCATTATCTGTAAAATTTTAATTTTTCCAAAAAATAATTCAAAAGTGGGGTTATTTCTGAAAAAATCGAAAAAAGTTATTAGAAAAAGTTTTTCTAAATGCAGTTTCTAGCCCACATGCAAAATTTCAGCTGCATAAGATAATTTTGATTTTTTACCTATATTTTGTAAATTGCGCCACTTTTGCAAAATAAGACTCAACGCAACCTACATAAAACTTCTCAGTTTTGACAAGGCTTTATTTCAGATACATTTTCTTTAAAGTAGCGCCATAATAAATGTGTGTTTTTCTACACAAACGTTATTATGGCATAGCTTAATAATAAATTATAATATCGGGGTTTTAAATTAAATCGTTGAAAATAGATAAACTTTACGTTGTTAAACTAAAATTTATTTTCCACTTAAAAAACACTTTACTGAAGACACTGTGTTCTTTTTTATATTAAGGTGTATTACTTTCAGACACAAACTACGTTTTCAAAAATAATTATTTTATGAAGTTACCTTATACAGGGTCAAAAACAAATAAACTTTTCATCACATGCGACCAAATTTTAATAGCCCAATTTTGATTTTGTAGAAAAACACACATTTAATATGGCGCTACTTTAAAGAAAATGTATCTGAAATAAAGCATTGTCAAAACTAAAAAGTTTTATGTGGGTTGCGTTGAGTCTTATTTTGCAAAAGTGGTGCAATTTACAAAATATAGGTAAAAAATCAAAATTATCTTATGCAGCTAAAATTTTGCATGTGGGCTAGAAACTGCATTAAAAAAAACTTTTTTATATAACGTTTTTCGATATTTTCAGAAATAATCCCACTTTTGCATTATTTTCTGATAAAATTAAAATTTGGCAGATAACGCGAATCACGCGACTACTATTTTTTTACTTAATTTTCATCTCGATCAAAGCAGAACTTGATGCCAAAGTCAAATTTTGAATAAAGCTATTAATAAAAAAAATCCCCTATGATGCGGACTTTACTGGTGACACCTGTATTTATTATATAATATTTTTGTTTTATCGATAATGATAATATATATTATCGATATATCGAATAACGATATTTAAAAAATAAAATATCGATAGATCGATATATCGATATTTTTTTTAATATAAGGACGATATTGAAATTCCAATCGAATATTGATAAATCGATATTTTATTTTTTAAATATCGTTTATCGATAAAAATATCGATATATGGAATTTTTGCCCAGCCCTAATGGACTATACTTAATAATTATTATAGCGTATTATTGTTAGTAAATATTAACCAACTTTACTATTTTTTTTAGGGTATCCGGCGACTCAAAGTACAGATCTGGTAATAATTCTGGCACTGTGTCCAAAGTCAGTAAGAACCTCAGAAATAATCGTAACCTCTTTAACTGTCCATATTTTATGTTATTTATATCGGGCTAATTTTATGTGTTCACTATTTGTGAGGATCCTATTCATAGGCATGTTTTTGTTTTTAATTTTTAGAAATCCACAGCCACCCTTACCGTAATAGAGCGGCTTAAATTAAAAAGACAGGCTTTAATTAATAGACAATGTAAGTATCTTAATTTACATAATAATATGATAATATATTTTTCTCCATAACAATGTAAAAAATTACAATTTTAGTTTTCAACACAATCTTCCTCAATTTCAAAGTATGTATTATTTTTATTCGGAAATTCGAGAATGTACAGTTGACGACATATAAATTCGTACACTCCATCCATACATAACTCAATTACAACAAAATTGAGTAAAACGGGTTTCTCACCTTGCTGCTTATAGCTGGATAGAACACCAGCTATATACAGAGCTGTAAATTATTGTATGTACGATTTTTAACCATAAGTAATAATGGTTATTTCTAAATATTTTTGTGTTTAAATTAGAGCCGCGAAATAAGAAAATTATAAAACAATAATAGGAAAACTACAAAAGTCTAAAGCCAAAAAGGGTAGATTTATTAACAAACAACAGACAAAATACTAACATTTAATTGCTGCGCCATTGGATTCTAACACTAATCGTAATCTTCTTGGCATTGACAAAATAATACTTCTGGTGTAATCCAGAGTTAGCCCTTTCCAAATTTCTTCTATTTTATCAAATAACTCTATTTCATTCTGTGGTTTAAAATTTATTTGTACTACTTGCGCACCAAGGCAGACATGTTATGTTGTTTTGTCTAAACCAGTTTCCTATATTTCTTGCAGTATGCACAGGGCAATTATCCTGCTGAAATATAAAGTTATTTCCTTCAAAAACTATCGCGGCAGAAGGAAGAAAAACATTTTCCAAAATCTGAAGATATATTTTACTGTTTAGTGTTTCACCAATATTCCAGCTTACACCTGCACCATAAACCCTTATCCATGCCCACACATTAACGGAGAAACGTCCACTGGTTTGCTTTTTTTGAGTATACTTCTCATCATATCGGGAATTTGGTGGTCTATATACTCGAATCCTTTCATTATGTAGACTGAAAGGTTTTCTCATCGGAAAAGATAACATTTTGCCAAAAAAAATCATTTTCGGTTAAATATTGCATAGCAAACCCAATTCTTTTTTCCTTATCACTATTTTTTTAAAAGGGTTTGGATGCAGCTGCTCGATTTCTTAATTCGGAACATTGTCTTACTCGGCATTGCGCAGTTCTATATAAAGCAAGGAATCCTGTTACGTGCATAGCGGATAATGCAGTTTCAAATGGATTTTGCCCTAAATATTCCACCAAATTTCGGTCTTCTTCATTTTCTATTATTTAAAAAAGACCCCAACAGACCTTTCAAGCGTTTGATGATAGCGCCATTTTTTTAAAATGATAACAATTAACACGTTACAAAGGTAAAAAAGTTGCATTTACAGTGTCACAGTTTAGTGTACGAAATTATCTGTCGTCAACTGTACTTGGAGGTAATTTTTAGACTATTTGAAAGAGGATATTTTATTGCAAACAGGAATACTTTTGTTTTTATGGAATGAAGTCCTTGATGCCCAGATACCGCAAGCTCTTTAAAATTAAGGAAGATTATGTTAAAAGTCATTGGTTTTATTGTTAGGAAGAAGAAATTTTCTAGTGATGCTTTCTTTTTCTACTGTACGTCTATTCTCGAAATAGGCGAATGATCATTTCAAGAGAAGTGATTAGTTTTTCTATTAAGAATGATTAAACTGTATTCTTGAAACTTAAAATTACTATTTATTTCCATACAATGTGAATTGTCCCTTCTCGCAAGAGAGCATTCACTTCTCTTAAGTTGGAGAATAGACGTCCGTCCTGGTGGTGCATCGCCGAACTGGCCATGGGATATCCCATGTAAATTTTTCCATCCCAGATATTGGCTCCCTTATTAACTGTACATTAAAATTGTATTAAACTTTTTTGAAGGACCTTGTATAATGAACTCGTACACCAAATTTTATTATTTTATAATAAGTCAATAAAAAGTTATTTAGAAAAACTCTTGGCAAAATTCTTAAAAATTATACAGTGACTGGCAGAAAGTACGCACCAAAGGGATTTTATTTTTATTTTAAAACTTACCAAATTTTTTTGGCGGTGGAAAAGTTCTGCATGTTCTTAAACAAAAAAGAGCATAGACAAAACTAGTAAGTATTGCGCTGTATACAAGGGAGAGGCAAAAACGTTAAATTCACTCAAGGATAAAGTGCCCTTATTTTTCACCATAGAAAATTTTTTTATTAGGAAATGTTTGCACTTAAAAGTTGTCTATAAATAGGAAATTTCAGCTCGGTAGCACAAAAAAAGTGTTTTTACTTTTTTTTTTACGCCCCCTCGTATAACGAACTATGCGACCTATAAATTCAATTTTTTAACAGCTCTTGGGCAATTAGACACATCACTTACTTAAATTTGTTTAGATACGCGAGAACTGGACGTTTAATAAAATAACGTCAAAAATAATCTAACTTTTCTGGTGCACACCGTACATTATTCTATATCTATATATCATTTAACAATATTTGCCGTTCCCAATTTTTCAAAAACTCCTAAACCCATTGGTTCATGAATGAAAGTTTAAAACCTTACAATAAAATTCGTTTTTATTTAAATCTAGTTGCAATGAAAAATATTTATATTTGTGCTACCGAGCTGAATTTTGGTATTTATGAATAACTTTTAAGTGCAAACAACATTTCCTAATAAAAACATTTTCCACAGCGACAAATAAAGGCAATTTATTCTTGAGTGAATTTAACGTTTTTACCTCTCCCTCGTATACGACGCAATATTTGCTAGTTTTGTCTATACTCTTTTTTGTTTAGGGACATGCAGAACTTTTCCACCGCCAAAAAAATTTGGTAAGTTTTGAAATAAAAAAAAAATCCCCTTTGGTGCGTTCTTTCTGCCGGTCACTGTATACGGTTCTGATACATACCTCAATGAAATCACTACTATTTATCAGTACTATTTATTATATTCTATGATAATGTCAATTAGTTTCAACATGTATTAAACAGCCGTATTTATTTATTAAGAATTTTACGAACAGTTTTTCTATACAACTTTATTATTAGAAAATAATTAAATGTGTGAGTCACAAGGACCTTCAAAAAAGCCTAATACAATTTTGATGCAAAATTAATACCCAATGTTTGAGGGTACCAAAACTTACATGGGATTTCCTATGGCCAGTTAGGCCAAATAGAGGGTACACGCATATTTCTTAAAAACCTAATTCCTCAATGAAATCCAATTTTTTTAGTTAAAAAGGATAAAATAGCAGAGGTACAAAAGCTGGAGAGAGAAAAACAGGAACAACAAACGAGAGAGGATGAGTTGCGAGAAATGGCCATTAAATTGCGAAGAAGGTAATTTTTAACACGCTTTTATTAGCTTCACCTGTATGTATGTATGTTTGTTTGTAACCGACTTCCTTGAACCCGATTTTGACCCACTTTATACGGTCAGATTTAATTTAAATTTTGGAGACTTATCAAGAACCGCTGACAATACAATAATCTACACACAAAAAATTCTCCTGTCAAATTTTGTTACAGCTGTCAGGTAAAAAACGAAGAAGCGATTTTGATGAAACAAATTATGGGATCGTATAGTATTCGATGCGGAGACTTCGGGAAAAATAAACAAAAAATTCTCCTGTCAAAATTTGACAGCTGTCAATATGTCTAATCGTTAAAAAAAATGATATTAATGAAAAAGCTATGAGGTCGTATGTATATTGACGGATGACGGCGGAAAGTTAAAAAAAAATTCGCAAAAATTCTCTTGTCAAAATTTGACACCTGTCAATATGTCGACAGAATTATTACAATAACCGATAGTAATGAAACAAACGCGGGGTCGTATAGATATTGTCGCTAAGAATAGAGAAAAATTATAAAAAAAATTTTACCTGTCAAACTAAATTTTTGACAAATTTTTGTTGTTTTTTTTATTTCTTGCGAATAACTTCGTTATTGTAAGTGAAAAATGGTATATATCTATATTTATGGAACGTTCGAAGACGCGTCTTTTTTATTTTAAAAATTTTCGTCTAAGTATTATCAGTTTCGAGATATGAGGCATAATGTAGAAATCATATTTTGGCCGATATCTCGAAAACCGTAAGAGATACGAAAAAAGAATAAAGCAGAGATGTAGATTTCTTCGAGATACAACTTTTTAGCTATACAGACTTTTTCCTAAAGTTTATACTTTCTGAGAAAAATGGCAATTTATGAATAAGAATTACGAAATTTTTCTGAAATATGTATGGAAAATGTCTGAAAATTAAAATTTTTAAAAAATTTGCAAATATCGTTCTTTTCTTATAACTCGGTATAGACGATCGGGTTTGTATGTATGTTTGTTTGTAACTGACTTCTTTGAACCCGATTTTGACCCACTTTAAACGGTCAGATTTAATTTAAATTTTGTAGCCTCGTCAAGAACCGCTGACAATACAATAATCTACTAATCTAGCTCAATCTACTCAAAAAAAAAAAATGTTCTAAACTATAACTCAAACTAAAAAATAAATATAGTTTTAAAAAAACTAAAAAACACGCTTTAATAATTAAGCAAACTAAAAAGCGGAAAATAAATTAGTTTAAAATAATTCTTAAAATTCTTAATATAGGCAGAAAATAATAATGAACGATAAACATTAGTATTTTCTGCCTATATTAAGAATTTCAAGAATTATTTTAAACTATATTTATTTTCCGCTTTTTAGTTTGATTAATTATATTAAAACGTGTTTTTTAGTTTTTTTAAACTATATTTATTCATGTTTACTCATATTTAAATCCCATTTGAATTATTATCCCGTAATAGAATTTTGCACTAACTACTCCTTTCTGTCTTTTGATCTTAATTTTATAATAATTTCAAGAAACAAAAACCGTTTTAGGCAAAGAGAAAAGCGACATGCCTATGATAGAACTTCAAGTTCGGATTCAGAAAAAAGTAGTACCTCTCAAAAGAAAGATAGAAGTATTTCCCCGAAGAGTAAAGATAGGGATTCTAACAAGAGTGATAAAGATAAGCGCGAAAGAGAGAAACGAAGTAGAAGTAGAGATAGAAGCAGGCGTGATGACAAGAGAGGTCGCTCAAGAGACAGAGATAGGTCTAGATCAAGATCGCGATCACGAAAACGATATGAGAGAGACCGAGATGACAGAGACAGTAAAAGAGGTAGAACACCAGATAAGGAGATATTTAGGAAATTAGTCGACTATTAAAAATGTTATGATACATTATTTCAACTTTTTATATATATAAAGGGGAATATCCAATTTGACTTAAGCATTAGATGCATAGTTCTTCTTGGTCGTACTGAATTGTACTTTTATTAATTTTGTATTTTTAAGGCAATAAAGTAATTTCAGGGAATAGGCCTTTTTATTATCACCGAATTCATTATATTGAGTACAAACATCCTGAATTAGAACCTATTGAAAATACATCCTGATAATAAACGTTGGCAAGAACCGTCAATATTTCGGAAAAATATCCCAAAGTTATAGAGCGACGATAAAATAAATAGAAGGCAGTGTAGGGCTGGGCGATAGTGAAATTCCAATATCGAATATCGATATTAAAAAAATATAGATAATATCGATATTTTATTTTTTAAATATCGTTATTCGATATATCGATAATATATATTATCGATAAAACATAAAAATATTATAAATACAGTGTCACCAGTAAAGTCCGCATCATATGGGATTTTTTTTTATTAATATTTTTATTCGAAATTTGACTTTGGCATCAAGTTCTGCTTCGATCGAGATGAAAATTAAGCAAAAAAATAGTAGTCACGTGATTAGCATTATGTGTCCAATTTTAATTTTTTCCAAAAAATAATTCAAAAGGGGTTATTTCTGAAAGTATCGAAAAAAGTTATTAGAAAAAGTTTTTCTAAAAGCAGTTTCTAGCCCACATGCAAAATTTCAGCTGCATAAGATAATTTTGCTTTTTTACCTATATTTAAATTGCACCACTTTTGCCAAATAAGACTCAACGCAACCTACATAAAACTTCTCAGTTTTGACGAGGCTTTATTTCAGATACATTTTCTTTAAAGTAGCGCCATATTAAATGTGTGTTTTTCTACAAAAACGTTATTATGGCATAACTTAGTAATAAATTATTATATTGGGGTTTTAAATTAAATCGTTGAAAATAGATAAACGTTACGTTGTTAAACTAAAATTTATTTTCCACTTAAAAAACACTACCGTAAAACGCCCCGTTTACTTCGGCCAGATTTGACAGTTTTTTGCATTTTTTAAGGGTAAAAACTTTCGCGATGCAATTAATGTTTTTTATGTGGGATACTACATCCTTGCTAGAGTACTTCCTAAAAGGAAAAGTATTTTTTTTTGTTCTAACATATATATATTTTTTGGTTGAAAAGTGTCCGAATTTACCCTACAAGGTGGGGCAAATTCGGACACCTTTAAACCGAAAAATATTGAAGTAAACATGACTTAATAATTACTTCGGACACTAATTTAACTTTTAAAAATATATTAGGTGGGTAGGTACTAAAAAAAGTTAGCATAAAAGCTAGAAATATTTTAAAAAAGGCTTTCATATTTACCATATCACATAATATGATATTTATTTTATAAAAATACAAAATATTTTCTTACAAAAATAATAACAAACATGTAAACAATAAAAACAATCCTATCACTTATAGTGAATTTGGGAATCCCATAAAATTCCAATGAGCCTTGAAGTGACATTGCTTTTCGCGGAACCGCTCCTACAGGCGACTCGATCCCCAACTGCCTTCTGCTGTATATGCGAACCATGTCCGAAGTTGCCCCTCAAATTTGGATTTTTTTGCTTACACCTCTCTAAAAAAAAACATAGCAACTAGAAATTTCAAATTTTTCCAAAATGTTAACAACATATAGGGCTACTAAAACGTAAAATAAAGTTATCCCCTATCATAACTAGTTTCGGCTGTGCGCCAGTTACTTTTACCACTTTTGAAAAAGTTCCAAAAATGACTTCATAATAAAATAACACGTGGAGACGAGACACTTACCTCTAAACGCTGCTAACTGTCGGAACGTACAAAGGCAACTGTTAAGAGACGTTTCTGAAGAGAAACAGTGCGCTTGCATTCTCTGTTTCCCCACCACTTAATTATTTTAACCCTGATGTCCGAAGTTACCCACACTGTCCGAAGTTACCCACACTGTCCATTTACGGTACTGAAGACACTGTTTGTCTTAATATTAAGGTGTATTACTTTCAGACACAAACTACGTTTTCAAAAATACTTATTTTATGAAGTTACCTTATACAGGGTCAAAAACAAATAAACTTTGCATCACGTGCAACCAAATTTTAATAGCCCAATTTTGATTTTGTAGAAAAACACACATTTAATATGGCGCTACTTTAAAAAAAATGTATCAGATATAAAGTATTGTCAAAACTAAGAAGTTTTATGGAGGTTGCGTTTAGTCGAAGTCGATCGAAGCAGAACTTGATGCCAAAGTCAAATTTTGAATAAAGCTATTAATGAAAAAAAAATCCCATATGATGCGGACTTTACTGGTGACACTGTATAGGTATCAATATTTTCTTATGTTCCCTGTAAAACTCCGATAAAAATATATCGAATTTTTGCCCAGCCCTAGTGCTGAGCCTTTTTGGTGTTTATGGATGCCAATTATTATTATTAATTGGCAGACACATAAAAAAATTACGTACGTATTATTTGGTAAAATTTAAAGATATCTCTTGATAAAAACGAAAGACCTCTGATAGAAAGGTCTTTGATAGAATCTTCAGGGTTGTGTATGAGCATTTTTTTAAATCATGGATAATTTGTCGTTTCCATTCATACAGCAGTCCTTATTTTAATTTAAAAAGTAATAAAATATACATTATTTTTGGCGTGGTTTTGGCATAGAGTTAGAAAACCAAAGGAACAATAGAATTGATTCGGCTTTTACTCGGTGGAAATTCATTATTAAGTGTAAATAGTAGTAAAAATTATAATTTTACACTTTCCACAGATTTTTATTTTGACTCGACATGTTTCGCAACACATGCAGTTGCTGCTTCAAAGGAGAAAGGAGTACATAAAAATGGTGATAACCATTTTTTCAATCCTGCTTGAGCTGCTCTGCTATTGTTGGATTTAAGTTTCATATATTTAAGGAAAACATTTTTTCGAGAACACTGATCAATAAATTAAGAATTTAAAATACCATGTAGGTATCTAGGAAACTTACTGAATCTTCATTCAACAATAGAATTGATTCGGCTTTTACTTGGTGGAAATGGTACCATTATGTACTCCTTTGAAGAAGCAACTGTGTTGCGAAACATGTCGAGTCTAAATACAAATCTGTGAAAAGTGTAAAGTTATTATTTTTTACCATCTATTTAACAACAAACCCAAAAGAACATTAATCTCACTATAACTAAAAATAAGCTACGGCTAAATATCTGACCAAAATTACCAGCAGATTTTCGTACTTTCTAATGTCATTTACGTCGCACCGCATTGCCGTTATTATGGAAACGAGAAATGGTAAGGTTTCGGTTCGTGTAGTAGGCAACGGTAGTAGTAATAATGGATTTTGAAAAGAGTGAAAATGAAATACTAGATAGTATTTGTTTCGCGTATAATACATCAGAATACACTCTAATTATTATATATAACACTCACGCTCAGTCTATGGGCCTCTAAAAGAATCGCCTTTCTATGGGGAGAGAAACTAGTTCTGCATGATGAAAAGCAAGAGGTCATTGCAAATCTCTGAACAGAACAGAACAGAAGAACTAGCCACACTAACGAAAAAAGATGAAGGAGGAGTTTATTCACCTTGTGAACATTTTAGAGGTCAATTTACCGCCGATTTTACTTTACTTTAGGTGAGGTTGCTGCAAAAGGACTTTTTAAATTAATAAAATTAGTGTTACTTGATAAATAACAGGTAAATTCTTTTTTTATAACCGTATAATGTTACATATTTTCTAAATTTTAACATATTTATAAAAAAACATTTATTGATACGAATAATCTGTAATCGTTCGTACCTAGGTGCCCATGCCTAGATTAGATTAGATATTTTGGTATAATTTGCCATAAAAAAAATGTTAATAAGTGTTATTTAATTTTGGATTCATTTCACCAGATCAGAGCTCATCCTAGTTGTTTTTTCCTACTTTTTATTGTTACCATACCTGACATCTTAAACATGTCAGTGGGTTTTTGGAATGGTATTTGTAACTTTTAAACTTTTGTCATCTTATGTAAGTCAAAAATGGCAGGATGTGAAGCATACATTAAACTTGGAAGAGTTAGTAATAAATTTTTGTTGTCTTAATTGGAAAAGTGCTTTCATAATGGTGTCTTTTATAAAACAGTTTAACAAGTTTACTGTTCATTCCATCCGAATTTCAAATTTTACTTATTTGTTTCCATTTCCAATCAAGTCTGATATAAAATGGTTCTCATTAAGAACTATCGAGAGTAGTGTAAACTATTAAATTTAAAATATGAAATTTTTGTATTAATTTTTGTTTTTTTTAGTGCAAAACCATGGGTCGCAAGTTCGTAGTTGGTGGTAACTGGAAAATGAATGGTACAAAATCACAAATTCAAGAAATTTTGGCATTTTTAAAAACTGGTCCTCTAAATGCTGATACAGAGGTAGTAATAGGCGTTCCTGCAGTATATTTGGACTATGTTAAATCTAATGCCCCTGCTAATGTCGAAGTTGCTGCTCAGAATTGTTATAAGGTTGATAAAGGAGCCTTTACAGGTAAAAAAAATTAATTCAGTATGGTAGATACTAGATATATTAAATAATATTAACATTTTTAAGGTGAGATCTCACCCAGTATGCTAAAGGACATTGGCGTTAACTGGGTAATCATTGGACACTCAGAACGTCGTCAGATTTTTGGAGAATCTGATGAATTAATAGCAGAAAAAGTAGCATTCGCCCTTAGCAATGGTTTAAAAGTTATTGCTTGTATTGGAGAGACTTTGGAAGAACGCGAAGGGGGCAAAACTGAAGAGGTTGTGTTTAGGCAAACTAAAGCAATTTCAAATAAAGTTCAGGATTGGTAGGTGTTGGTGGTTGTTTTGTCAGATCTACATTGTCCTAATAGTGCAACAGAGTGAAAGAAGTATGTTTTAAGTCTTTTACTAGGATATTAAAAAGTAATTACTTAGGAAATTCTTCACATGTTTTGGATCCTCAGGTGAAATTTAATGTTCCAATAATCCTTTGGAATATATTAGTGAAGAAGAAAGACTTAAAGCTCATCATTTCTTTCTGTTTAACTTACCACTCCACTCCCGGTAGATTTTATTAAAATATGTTGTCATTTTTAAATCCTATTGACAAAACTTTACATGTTTCAGTATATTACACCTAAACCCATCTGTTTTTGGAATAGTGACACTTACAAATGGTTATTTTACAAATTTCTGTTTTTTTTACAGATTTTAGGCCTAATAAAATATTTAGAATTTATTTTTTAGGTCAAATGTAGTTATTGCTTATGAACCAGTATGGGCCATCGGAACTGGTAAAACTGCGACCCCCCAACAGGCCCAGGACGTACATAAATCTCTACGTGAATGGATATCTAAAAATATTTCAGCTGATGTAGCAAGCTCGGTTAGAATTCAATATGGCGGTTCTGTAACCAGTGCAAATTGTAAAGAGTTGGGATCGCAAGCAGACATAGATGGATTTTTGGTTGGAGGAGCATCTTTGAAACCAGAATTCGTTAACATTGTCAATGCCAAACAGTAAAAAATATGTAGTCAATGTTTCATAAATTAAATACTGTTGAGATGTAATTATATAGATGGCAGTTGAGAATAGCTATTATGGTAGTGGTTTGTATAAGGTTTAGTAGTCACAGTAACGGCGCTTCGTATCGTGTTATTTGGTTGTAATTTAACTGTGAAATGAACTTTATATTAGCCATGATAATGCGACTTTGTCTCAGAGCGTATATATTTTTTTGGAAATGAAATTTTTAACTGTTTTACCTGAAATAAAAAATTTCGTCATTTTTTTTATTTATTGTACATTTTATGCATTATAATAAAATACTGGAAATGAACAAACGTGAATTTTATATTTCTGTAGCTTTTTTAACGTTTAAAAAAATTTAAATGTTATTTGTGATAGGATAAGCATTTTACTTAATAGTCTACGAAAATTCTACATAATATAAAAATTGGGATTGGACTTTCGGCGCGAATAAAAATAATAAATACTGCACCAATTAATAGTATAAGGTATATTATAAACTAGACTTTCAAAGTAATTATTTATAATAGTATATTAAAGTACACGTTTCATAAGAAGCGGTTTTAGCGTACGCGTCGATTTTAAAAAACGAGCCACAAAGTGGCGAGTTTTTTTATTGGCACGTGCGCTAAAACGCCTTATGAAACATGTGCTTTATACATTTTTTTCTATTTCACCTTTTATAATCAAGAAAAATACAATTTAAAAAAAAAATAAATTCTTTAAATTTTATGTTGGTAATACTATTTTTTATCATAGTAGCCCCTGGACAACAAAAATTATTTTGCGAACTGTCATTTTTCGATTTATTGACCCATTTTCACAACGAGATTCAAAAGTTATTTTAGCGATATGAGATTTGAAATTGGACGGAATACGTTGTGTGGTCCTTGTACATTCGGTACATATACAAAGCGTTCGGAAATTCGGGCGATTTTGCTACTTTTTTTCGAATTTCAAAAGACGTGATTTTACGTTACGGCATTGCAATTTAGTATAGGGAAGTAGTAGATTGAATTTTGGATAGGATTTGGCAGAAAATGATAGCTTGAAGCATCTACAAAAGATTGATTTATAGATTTATGCAACAAACATACATGACTGTTATCCACACAGAATAAAAAAGTTATCAAGCTATTTTTCCTCTGCGAAAAATGGGTATTCTCGTAAATCACAAAGGCCGCGTAAGTCAATGAAATAACATTTAAATGTTACCAACATCAAATAAAGAAAATCGCGTATCGTACTGAGCTTATGAACGTGAAATAAAAAAAGTACGGCAGAGCTCTTGCAAAACGTCCCAGGTAGTTAAACGGAGTCAACCATTTACTGTGAAACATACTTTACCCAGAGACGTTAGGTTTTGATGTACATACTACAAAAATTTACCAGTCGATTTTCTTTGTACTTCTAGCTAAAATTTGTCTCATTTTTACAGATTCGAATTGACAACGCTGTTTTTGTGGCGACAATGCGCTCGAGTATTTTAATTTTTATACCAAGTTTATTAGTACTCTGCAAGAGGATCTCAAATATGGCAGCACCAGTTTCCTCTTAAACTCCATGCATAAATTCGACCAAGACATTTCTCAAGAAAATAATTATTGGGTTTAAATTATCAATAAGATGTCAATTCAAATGAGCCATTAATTTTCCAAGGAGAGAGTGTGTGCATAACAGTTTACTTACAATTTTGACATAGAAAATCAAAAGGTATTTATCAACATACCCAAAGTTGCCGCTAAAGAAAATAAAACAATTTTTTTGGGTGAAGAGCTTGTAGATTTTATTTATTTTGGGTTTTAATAGCTTACAAAAAATTGAAAAATAAATTTTAAACAATATTACTTATCGACCACAATAAAGGAATATAAACAATGTAATAGAGTATCTAACAATTATTGCACAATTACATAATTTTAAGCAAACAAAAAATACCCTTCACATTTTATTTTTTTTATAACAAAATAAATCTGTATTGCATGCCGCGCCAAAATTTGTTACCCAGTATAAAGGCCAAATAAATATATAAAAAGAAAATACCAATGGAATTTTGGACGCCCATGCAATTTGTTTTATCAAAGATCTTTTTAAAATAGATAAAAAACATTTTTAATTAGACTCCTTCAAGCCAAATCCCTCGTTAAATACTTTTTAAGATGATCCATGCTTTTTATAACTCTGAAGACAAAATATTCGTTATTATTAACAATATTTTATGTTATGTAACTAAAATCCCCCTACATTTTTACAAAAATCCACAATAATAAAAGTAGCTTCTGCTATCAAACCAAAAATATTTTCCATTTTGAAAACATCTATGAATTGAAGTTATTTAAATAAATTATGTAGTTTTATTTTGTGCTCCATATTTATATCATGGTTAAACTGACTTACTTAGATGTTGTTTTGCAGTTTTAAAAATTCCGCTGGGTTCTTTGCTTACAGGTTCTAGTCTTCAAGAAGTTTTATATCGATTTTTAAGATCTTGATTTTTACCCCCCCAACATATTGAAAAACATTTTTACAATTAAAATATCGTCGGCAAAAAACTAAAAATTTAATAATTCTAGCACACTCAGGCTCTGGGCATCTAACATAATATATATATTTAATAATAAAACACACAATTCTTGTTTTACTATGACTAGACACCCTTTAATTACAATGAAATCAGAGTTTCTTATATTTTTTTAAAGTTTTTACCGCCGATATTGCAAATGAGCACTTAAATTGTAATAATTTATGACTTTGTAATTTATTTAGTTGGTTTTAGTGCTGCTGAAAGTAATTTTGAATATCCCTAAAAAATCCAGCACTTATTACATTTTCTAATCATTTTAAGTCCTAGTATGGATTATAGGACTAGAAGAATCTCCTTTTGAATAAAGTAAATTGAGCTACTCAATTTGACACTTTTCTCCTCCGCATACAATAAATTCGATCACAAATCTCAGTCGTTTCACTTTTCGGAGTCCTTTTTCTCCTCGGCGATCACTTAATGTCATTCACATCAAATACTGCGAAATTTGTTCCCAACTTGTACAAATTTTACCAGTTATTTATAAGTTAATGGAGATTCTGGTGTTGAATTAACTTAAAATAACTGGTAAAACGGTTCAAAAGATTTAGCAAGTTTTATATGGTATAAGGGATATCAGGCAAGTTTAGAACAAGCATTGGGTAACATGATGCTTGTCTAAAAAGCATGTTAAGTTACTATCTTGGGTTTTGAAATTTATTACTATAGTACGAAAATAAGTGTAATTAGGAATTTATCACAGACTACTTTTTCAATTATTTTCCAGTCTAAAGGAATTTGCTTAACCCGCCGGCCCACCCATATCACAGATACCTTACAACTATTGCCAGGTCTCAATATACAAGTCTTAACGATGTGTACGATTCAGTTCACTAATAAATATTCCCGAAAAAAATCCATTTTCTTTTTTCTGTATATAAAAATTAAAACGTAATCCTTCGCGGTATTAAATAAAAACCTTTTAATGTCCGTTTCTTGTACATATTTACAGGTGAAAGGTTCTGACACTTTCCTCGTTACTTTGAGTTTTCTTCAGGATCCTCTTCCTCCATTTTAGCAACATACAACTTTGGATCGATTATTTTGGGTATCGGCTTAATTTCGGTACCCAATTCTTGTTCGATGCGATGTAGGGCAAACCTATCGTCATACGTAATTAAATTAATGGCGATACCCAAATGACCAAAACGTCCTGACCTGCCAATACGATGAAGGTAGGTCTCCGCCATTTTTGGGAAGTCAAAGTTGATTACTACATTTACTGCTTGTACATCGATACCTGCAAGAAAAGGTATTTCCTGTTACCTTTAACAAAACTTACTGTTTAAAAAGCAGCAGCAGTAAAAAGGTGTATGAACTTGTACGTGATTTCTTGTTCTTGATATAGATAAAGTCTGCTACCAAGACATAAACAATAAAGTCAAACTAATGGTTTGGCATATCTCTCACCCTAGAGTGTTATAAAAAAACAAGCTAGGAAAACGCATATGCAAAATAGCTGTACCCGATGAGATTTGTAAGTTAAAGTGAGGAATGTAGGTTTTATTTTTTGTATTAAAGTATACTGGGTCTGAATCATAGAGAACTAGCACCGAAATCTTAAAATTTGAACATTATTCAACAGAAATAATGAATTTGTACAAATATACAGAGTAGTTTAATTCCAATAGTCTATAATATTTTGTTTCCCCTTAAATATTTCTTGAGTTTATGACACATGATGGGCAGTGTTGGGCATATTTCACTTGAGCGAGGATTTGAAATTTCAAGTTGAAATTTTTGTGAAATTTATGATATTTCTGCGAAACTTTCGAAATTCATAAAATTTTTGTGAAATTTATGAAATTTAAAAAAAAATCTTAATGTGAAAAATTCATTGAAATTTATGAAATTTTTATTGAAATTTTATTTTCTGTTGTATCTCACAAACTACGTTGATAATCGGTGAAGCCAGCTAAATAAATAAAACTCGAGTCTGTCGTCGCGCCGATGAACCAGGGGAATCCCAAGTATTGCCGATATTTGGGATGCCTCTATCATATAAACGAGGGGTGGTTGGTTGCATAGAAAGGTTTGTGAAAGTTTCACTGGAATTTTTCTGAAAGTTTTGAATGTAATAAGGACATTTATCAGTTGAAAGTTTCAGGTGAACATTTCGAAAATGTCACTGAAATTTCACTTTTCGGGTCAAGTGAAAGTTTTCTGTTTTGAAAAGTTCAAAACAGAAAATTTCATTTCAAATGGCCCAACTCTAATGATGGGTGCTAATATTAAAGGTTTTATTTATATCTCAATTTTGCATTAATGCCATATTTTTGACCTAATTTTTAAGGCTAATAAATAAAAAAATTTTAACCACTACTAAGTAGAATAATTAACATTACAGCATTTCTACATATTGTAAAATTACTTACCTCTTGTAAACAGATCCGAACAGACTAGATTCCGGCAGAGTCCCGCTCTGAAATCGTGGAACACTCTGTTACGGTGAGCCTGCGCCATTTTGGCGTGGATGTAGTAACAGCAGTACCCCAACTCGGTGATTTTCTTGGCGAGCAGTTCAACCCTTTGAGTGGAATTACAGAATATAATACTTTGGTTTATTTGCAACTGAAACAAAATTATATTTCAAAATTTAATTGAAGACAATATACTACTTATATTTCTTTAAAACTTTCCAAAAAAAAAAACGGGACAAGGGAAGCCTTACATTACAATAAAGTAATAACTACTTAAAACAATCACAAAAAATTTGGTTCCTTACCTTAGAAAAGAGAGTATTCAGACAATGGACCTTCTGGCGCTCCTGCACAAAAGCATAGTACTGAGTCACACCTTTTAATGTTAGTTCTTCCATAAGGTTGATTTCATATGGATCGCGCAAATGTTTTCTCATAAACTGCTCAACAGTCAATGGGAAGGTTGCTGAGAAAAGTAAAATCTGCCTTTCGGTAGGCAAATTTTTAATCACAGTATCCAGCATACCTTTAAAGTCTTGTGAAAGAAGTTTATCTGCCTCATCCAGTACCAAGATTCTGCACTGGTCCATTTGTGCTACTCCTAAAATATATCATGAATAGTTAGGAAAAGTACCTTTCTTTTTATATCTAAATGGATGGCAAAATTGGGTCAATTTGGTATTTATGAACCTGATTAGCAAGGTCAAGATCTTCTCGTGTACCTTCAGTTGTAAAATATGTCTGGTCTTGAAACCTTTGATGCTGCAATAATTCAATCATACTGATTTTTGACATGACTACATGAATGGTGCTCTACATAATATAGTTTTACTAACATGATTTATAAGAGATTAAAATGTTGTCATGACAAAACTACTGTTGCATACCTTTTTCCATGAGATCCAATATACGTCCAGGTGTGGCAATGATAACTTGTACCTTTTGGTAAATTCTCATAATGTCATCTCGCAAATTGGTACCACCTGTTGTTACCATAATGCGAACCTACAGAACATAATCCTTGTCAAAGAGTCTTAATAAAAAGAAAAACAATGCACCAGTTTTAGTCTGTACCTTGTCTGTTTCTTTTGTTTTTTTTATACTGTTTAATTAACTGCCTAGGACCCTTAGATTGTATTATGTTGACTATATTAGCAAATAAGGATTTTACTTTGTCAATAAGAATATTTTCATTGGACAATGAAGTAATATTTGAGTTTTATAAAGCTCACTATATTCAACCTAAAGTTGTTTTTACCTGTAAATGTTTGGCAAGTTCTATACATATTTGGGACGTTTGTAATGCGAGCTCTCTTGTTGGTACAATTACCAAAGCTTGTATATAGTCTTTCTTTGGATCAATTTGTTCTAGAACGGGTATTGAATAAGCACCAGTTTTACCTAAAAACAATTATTGAAGTAACTAGTGTTAACAATCCAAAAATATGCCATATCCAGTCTAAGATAGACATAACTTAACGCAAAAACCTACACTCCTAAGAAGTCGCCATCCATTATAATACATGAAAAGAAAAAGCACTTTTCCTTACACTGGTGAGAAATGTCAGTTGTTGAACAAAAACATACCTGTTCCATTTTTTGCTCTAGCAAGGATGTCTTTTCCTGAAAGTGCGATGGGTATAGCAGCTTCTTGAATGGGCGATGGTTTCTCCCACCCCTTCTCAAAAATACCCATTAACAGTTCTCTTTTCAAGCAAAATTCTTCGAATTCGTTACCTCTTGTATCAGTCACATCCTAGTTTTAAAAAAATTCAGAAGAATTTAAAGTAGAGCAAGCGGATATCCTAATTTATTTATTTATTTATTTATTTGATTGGTTAATTCAGCTAGGAAATTATCATTTATAAGAAAAATGAAGGGGAATCCAAAATACTCATCATTAGAAACCAACACCATAATAATTAATTCAGAATCTAGTTTTTACCCAGCCAGTGATAACTGCTAAAAATAGAAAGTGCGTAAAGTCTAGCAAATTAATGTAGGTACACCTAAATAAAGAATGACCTAGATATTAGCCCAAATACCACATGCTGACCAAATATGTTAAGAATAAATTATTAATATTTTTTATCTAAACTTTAGTAGAAAGGTATAGGTACTTACACTTGTCTGTATCCTGCGGTCTTTTGGAGGGATTTTTAATTTGGCTTTCCATCCTAAGTCATCTATTTTTGAGTCCATTTTGTTATCGATTTTTGAATCGATATCGCTAAAATTTTAAAGTATAATTTATTACCAGTTCTACTACTTTCTATAATACCCTCCCTGGTTAGTCATTATTTTATTTAAGAATATGTGTAAATACATAATATTTCTTATAATTTAATTATTTCTAACTTTATAAAATTCTTTATCAAAGTATTATAGAAAGTTTAAACACCAATCATAAATTAATGTATGTACACTCAAGTAATATTGCTCTGATAAGAAAGTTGATAACAGGTAAATATCATTAATATTTACACAAAATACTGCCAATATTAGTAAGTAGGTAGGTACAAACTTAAAATTTTCAAATACAATGAAAAATCTTAATAATTCCAGTAAACTTGACACAATTCTGCCAAGCCATTTTATTTAATAGGTCCTATTTTAAAAAATAGTATTTAACATTTTAAACTCTCAGCATGTTTATCTCGATGTTAGTTCCCTCAAAAGATCAAAATCAGACAAAGTAGGTAAAAAATTAATTTAACAAAAATATATTGAAACATTTGAATTCGAGGTAAACTTACTAGAGAAGCGTAGGAATACTTACAGTTTATTATTCAAAGTCAAATGGTTAGTATTTATTCTGTCCGTTATCATATTTTTGAAGTCTGTATAAAGCTGATCTCAGTAACAAAAATAGGGTTTATGAAACCCAAATCTATCTTCTACAATATGTAGGACCGAATAAGATCCCTGCAGGATTGAATTTTCTAAAATTAGATAAAATAATTTCAGATAAAAATCGAAGGTCATAAGATGTTAGTTATTGGGCCCACCTCAGATAGGTGTATCAAGTTGTAAGTAGCTCAAGCAAATTAAATATTTTTTTAAATAAGTAACACCACTTTATATATTTAAACCAAAAACTACAAAACAGAAAATATTTGTAGGATGCCTAAGAAATTTTCGGAATAAAAAGTTCTATTTTTACCAATAAAAATGGCTGCGACACTACGTCGCAATCGCGAAAGAAATTGTAAACAAGGAAGTAGTTGTAGGACCAAGTATATTTACCTGATATTTGTATTTTTATCTGGGAGATACGTTTTCATTAGTAGCAAAATAGATAAACATTCTTTTTAATTTACAGATTACACGTAAACTCTTTTCTAGTCAAAACGTTTACTGAAAAACAACGCTCGTATCACTGTACCCTCCACAAAGAAAATGATTTTTGATAAAATGGCTGCGCTTCAGTTACACAGCAGCGTCACCTAGTGGTAGCGTAGCACCCTGTTTTGGCGGGCGATTTAAATCTAAATCCAGTACTTTTATAAACAATATTCATTATTTTACTGGTACACAAAAATACTGCTTAGTATAATGGTTAATAAATAAGTAACGTATAATCAATATTAGCTGATTTAAAAAAAAAATCGTGGGTAAAGTGGATATATTTTTTATAGTTATAGATAGTTAGTTACAGTATTTTCTTAAAAATTAATATCACAAACACAATATTAAGCTAAAGTAGGTTCTTGTAATCGAAGCATTTTAACTGGTAAAAGCATAACCATTTCTTTGCAAATACCTAACTCCATTGGTATCAGGTCTTGGGCATTTAAATGCTTTTCACAGTATTCGACAATAAATTTGTAATATTCATGTTGCTTTTCTACATTTTTTAATTGAACTGCTTTGTCAAAAACTATGTATCGTCCATAAAGTGCAGCTACATGGAAATAGGCTTGCAAAAATGGCTTTACTGCTTCATCTTGAACCTTTTCTCTCTCATCAATATTTACTTTAAAAGAAGAAAGAAAACTTCCATAGTGATTAATGCACTTTTCGACAAGGGAATTAATTTTTGTTAGTACATGTGGTTTGGGTCTTTCTTTGCTTTCCCTAAGTTTTTCTGATTTAATATCAATAATATCTGAGTAACACTGTCCAAGCTCAAACCAAATTTGACGACAGTAATTCATATAGTACTGCGAACTGATGTTGTTAATAATATCTTCCAATAAATCAATTCTTCTCTTGTGCAATTTAGCTTGGTTGTCTTGATTGTCTTCAAAAAACAATAAGTTCAAATAGAGCTGACTTTGATCTTGTACAATTTCAATATAATCTGAAGCAAGGGTGTCCAAATTGTAATATTCTTGAGCTTTTTTAATCCAGTATTGAGTTCTCAGAAACACTTTTTTTGCATCTGCCAAATGTAATATAAATTGATCTGGTATTTGATCCTCATAAGAACTAACATCTAGACCTATAAATGATAAATTCTGTAAATCTTGTGTGGTAACTTCAGCTTCTTCAGAAAGTTCTATGAGAGACAGATCTGAAACCATTTTACATTTTTCATCAATATTATCTGTGTGTGCTAAAAGTCGATCTTTGGATTTTCCAAGTAGAAAAATGCCATATTTAGTCCAGCAACGTGCTACGTCTGCACTTCTATGGTTATAAGTTTCTAACTTTGCTTCATATTCCTCATTTCTTTCTGTCTCAATATCCAATTCTTCAGTCTTATATTTATTCAAAATATATGAGCTAGAAGCCAAATGATGTCTAGCCTGTTTAAAGCCACATTTTTCCATAAAAAATTGAGACAATGTGGCAGAATTAAGGGCCCAATCTATTGGTTCATAATCACTCATTTCTAGCTGTCTTTGTAAAGTAATGTGACAATAAACAGCACTTTTGAAATCTTTTTTCAACTTTCCAAATATCTGAGCAAGGTAATACAATGTTAGTGTATGAATTTTGTCAAAATTTTTTAATGCAACAAGCTCATCAAATGTATCTATATTGGGTTCAAATAGATCAGATATGTCAATAGGAGTTTTACCACTTTCCTTGAAAGTTTTATATAAATTTTCAGCCTTTTTAAGGTATTCTTGAGATTTCTCTGGGTTCAACTGGGACCATAATATTCCAAATTGATTATACATGTTTAATGCTACTAAAACAGCTTCTGGATGATTTTCAATATTTTCAATTATCTCTTTACACTTTTCCAGATGTTTCTCACCAGCAGACACTTCTTCAGTGTCAATTGCAACCATTCCGAGATATAAATGGACTGTGCCATACATTGCTGAAATGATATTTATATTAACTCAAATAAAAGGTCATTGTAAGCATTATTACCGGTTATTTTATTATTTTCTGGCATCTGTGCCGACGGAGTTCTCAATAAATTTTCTATATTTGCCTTCATACCGATCAAAATTTGTCTTGCAGAATATTTAGACAAAAAAGGTTCATTTTCTGGATCCGTTTTGCTGCCCTCTAAAAGGAGTTTTATTACTTTATGGTATTTTTCATGAAGATCTACAAATGCTTCTTTATTAATAGTCATCGTCATTCGGTAAATACAATAATTATATGAATAAAAGGGAAAATTTAAACATGAAAATATGAAAACTTTTTTGTTATTCAATTAAACAAAACCACAGAGTAATAATAGGTGGAATGTGTAAATATTCCTAACCTAACAAAACTGGTTGACGTTGACATTTATGAGAGCAAATCGCTGCCTGTCACAGAGACGAAATATAGTGTTAAAGGTTCATTTCAAGGCATTCATAAATAAAATAACGCTGAAAAGGATCAAGCGCTTGGAGGAGGATACCCACTATTTTTTTTTTTTTTTTTTTTTTTTTTTTTTTTTATTTATAACTGACCCCTAAACAGTAATGGTTTACTGGTACCAGGGCCTTAAATTTACAATTTATTGTATTTACAATCAAATATTATAAAATATACATACTATAAATTATTTAAATAGGAACTATTTTAGGTTTAAGTCTTTGATTGTAGGTACTTTCTGAGATCACGACGCATGCTTTACTTGGTTGGTAATGCTGTTATAATTTCTGGGATGAAGTTAAATGCTTGAATGCTTCTATTATATAGGGGTTAAACCTTACCAATATATCCCCATCCGGCCGTCTCTCCTTTCCCTAACCACCCTTTGCATTGGCCTGCAAGTTATATTTTTGTCTTGTAGACCACCAGCTTTTATTAGTAGCAAAATGTTTTTAATGCTCATAAAAACAATTAGAATTGTCTGCTTACCATCTGTAACCTCAACATTTCTTCAGTTGTATTTTCTCTTTATACTTGCTTGCGGATGCCACCTTATTCTACTTCATCTACTACATCCAAGATGGGTTGCAGTGCAGAGATGATAGACCGATCATTCCTACGTGCAGTCACAAACAACCCTTTATTTTTCTGTGGAGTCACAGACCAGAAACAGAGGTTATTCGTTGATGGTCAGGGAGGGTGTAAGTATTCGTTGGGTAAAATGCAAGGTCTCTATAGGGTTTTCGACCTAGAGTAAAATGGTACTTTTACTTAAAAACATTGTAATTTGTTATTTACCATCCTTAAGAGTTTTCCAGTACGCATAAATAAAACTATACTCATATATATTATACATTTATATTTAATAAAAATTGGCAAATACACAATTTTAAATAATAAATCTCTATGTTTTATAAAAGGCACAGTAAAGTAATTTGAACTATTAAATTACAAAAGTACTTATTTTAATGTCAACACAATTCAAAATCGGTAAAAAGGCCCCAAGAATTTAATTTTTAAAGTTATTACATCACGATACTGCCATAAACAATATAATTGGTTTTCGAAAGGTTATACACAATTTGTAATATAATCATAAATATTTTTTAAACATATGTGTTAGAGACAAGAGATATAACTCAGCAATAACTCTTCAAAAACTGTTATTACATTCGCAAGACATTTTCAAATTTATATACAGTGTGGTTGTTTGTGTGCAACATATATGGGCATTTTTTTTATTAACGATTTCTCAGAAAATTTTATTCCTGATAAAAGTTGGTGCATGTTCGATAATCATATTAGGTGCACTTGAAAATGGTTGCAAGTCAAACGGCGTACCTACAGGGTAGGCCAAAAAATATAAAACTTGTACAAGAATAAAGTACCCCTATTTCAGAAAATTCAGCAAAATGTTATTAAGAAAAGTTGTTTAGAATTAAAGTTATGCTTAGATTTGAAAACGTGACGTCCTAAAATAAAAAAAATCTATTTTTTTAAGAAACATTAATAATTTCCCGTTTTTAAATCTATGCATAACTTTTAATTCTAAACAACTTTTCTTAATAACATTTTGCTGAATTTTCTGAAATAGGGGTACTTTATTCTTCTACAAGTTTTATATTTTTTGGCCTACCCTGTATGCCGTTTGACTTGCAACCATTCCAAGTGCACCCAATATGATTATCGAACATGCACCAACTTTTATCAAGAATAAAATTTTCTGAGAAATCGGTAATAAAAAAAATGTCCATATGTTGCATACTTAAACAACCACACCGTATAGATTGTAGGTAGGTATATTATAATGGTAAACATAAGCAGTTCGGATGATTTTAAAGACTGGGAAAACAAGGCGCTTACTTCACAGCTACAGTTTTTTGCACAAG
The DNA here is from genome assembly GCA_963969555.1 of Polydrusus pterygomalis. NCBI lineage: Eukaryota > Metazoa > Arthropoda > Insecta > Coleoptera > Curculionidae > Polydrusus > Polydrusus pterygomalis. The sequence continues at coordinate 13,077,252 of OZ018379.1, forward strand.
AATATGTTTTTGCTCACAAGTAAAATTTAAGACATATGCGAGATCCATTCCACCGTACCTATAATCCGAGGAAGTTTTTTTTATTATCTTAAGTTATTTGTAGAAGAGCATTTTGTGACACTTAAATACATACAGGATGATAAATAAACGGATCGACCTTTTAAACATAGTACTAGTTACTTAAATCAAGAATCGTTAGAGCACGTCAATTTAATTTGTTTGTAATGCATTTTTTGAAAAAAAAATTGTATACTTATAGGAGAAAACAGAAAAGTGCGTCAACTTCATTTTTTGAATGAATCATATTGTATATTTTTACCTACTTGAGATAAGATTGAGAGATCAATTCTGAACATTTTTTATAAAACATGTCTTATAGGTACCTATATTTAGCTGTTTCCAAAATATAAGCACTTTAAACTTAAAGAAAAAATGGCGAACAAAAACGTAAAAGCAAAAAACTATTTTAAAGATGTCGAAACTGTTCTTTAGTACCTAGATCAATGGATTGACGACAGATAATTTCGTACACTAAACTGTGACACTGTATATGCAACTTTTTTACCTTTGTAACGTGTTAATTGTTGTGACTGTTTGAAGGTTGGAGACAATGATGTTTCTTGAATGATGAAAGAGTTTTGGACTTCCATTGTCTTTATTTGTTTTAAATCACAACGTTTCAACTGGTAAGTATCTCCAGTCGTCTTCAGGTGAATACTACGTGTTAATTGTTATCATGATATCTGTCAAAGTATTGTCATTATCTTATTTGATTTAAAAATGCCTCATTTAAGTAGTATTGAAAAAGCAAGAATAATATGTTTAGTAGAAATAGGGTGGTCTTATGGAAAAATAGCTGATCATTTTAGAGTACCTACCTAAAAGTACTGTTCAAGGAATTGTAAAAAAATTGCGCTATCATCAAACACTTGAAAGGTCTGTTGGGTCTGGTTTAAACAATAGAAAATCATCAAATGAAGAAGACCGAAATTTGATGGAGTATTTAAGGCAAAATCCATTTAAAACTGCAGTATCCGCTATGCACATAACAGGATTCCCTGCTTCATCTATAACTGCGCAACGCCGAGTAAGACAATGTTCCGAATGAAGAAATCGAGCAGCTGCATCCAATCCGTTTTAAAAAAATAGCGATAAGGAACAAAGAATTGGGTTTGCTATGCAATATTTACCAGAAAATGATTTTTTTTTGCAAAATGTTATCTTTTCCGATGACAAAACTTTTAAGTCTATATATAATGGAAGAATTCGAGTATATAGACCACCAAATTCTCGATATGATGAGAAGTAGGTATACTCAAAAAAAGCAAACCAGTGGACGTTTCTCCGTTAATGTGTGGGCAAGGATAAGTGTATGCTGGAATATTGGGAACACTAAACAGTAATATCTTCAGATTTTGAAACATGTTTTTCTACCTTCTCCCCGCGATATTTTTTGAAGGAAATAACTTTATATTTCAGCAGGATAACTGCCCTGTGCATACTGCTAGAAATATAGGAAACTGGTTTAAACAAAACAACGTAACATATGTCTGCCTTGGTGCTCAAGAAGTCCTGATTTAATAAATCCAATTGAAAATGTTTGGGGATTGATATTAAAAAAATGTACAAAATAAATTTTAATTATTAGAGTTATTTGATAAAATAGAAGAAATTTGGGAAGGGCTAACTCCGGATCATACCAGAAGTATTATTTTGTCAATGCCAAGAAGATTACGATTAGGGTTAGAATCCAATGGCGCAGCAATTAAATATTAGTATTTTGTTTGTTGTTTGTTAATAAATTTACCCTTTTATTTTATAATTTTCTTATTTCGCGGCTGTAATATAACCAAAAATATTTAGAAATCACCATTGTTCCTTATGGTAAAAAATCGTACATACAATAATTTACAGCCATGTATATAGTTGGTGTTCTATCCAGGTATAAGCAGCAAGGTGAGAAGCTCGTTTTACCCAATTTTGTTGTAATTGAGTTTTGTATGGGTGGAGTGTACGAATTTATATGTCGTCAACTGTACTTAATTGGCGTCATTTCATTTTATTTGCAAATATGTATGTAATTAATTTGAAATAAAGGAGTATTATTATTATTTTATAAAAACATATCCAGAATTGATTGCAGAATTTGAAAATGTAAAATGAGTTTCAATAAAAAAAACCGACGTTGACGCAGGTAGCGCTTTTTTGTTTCACTCTGTATAAATTAAAAAAAAAGCATTACAAAAACATTAAAAGGACGTGTCCGAGCTGTACTCTGTATAAAAGGCTGATCAGTTGCTTTATCACAAAACACTGCGTGTATTGTTTTAAAGTTTTTAATGTCCCATATTTTATGATTATAATATGGAATTCGAATTCAACCAACCACAAAACTTTTCCAGAAACAATTTAAAAAGGATGAAATAACTAGACCGGGTCCCCATAGGCGTTTATTTGACAGCGTACCTAGTTTTTAAGGCGTAATTGGTTCATTATTAGCAATTTTTTAAATGACGGTCTAATCGACGAATCACGTCACACTTACGCCTTCATATTTACGCCCATGGGTAGAAAACAACAGATTAGAAACAGGAAACACGACTCGAGGCATCACATAGGTGGGAGTGCGTCAGCATATGCTGAAGTTACTATGACGCAACTATGGTTTTTCGAGTATTTTATTAGAGAGCGTCAAAATCCAAATTTAGTGAAAAAGCACATCTCTTTATTAGTCTGTGATAGTGTCGCTTTAGCTTATTGGTGATTTAAATACAGTGACAATAGTAGCATTTTAATTTAACTATCTATTGGATTTAAAAAGGAATACATGGCACTTTTCATTAGACAATCGAATGCCTTAGAAGTAGAGAAATTTCAGTCTCTTTCCGTTAAGAGATTTTTAATATTTACCCCCAAATCCGTGTTACTTTCAGCTTTATAGGTATCACGTTCGAATAAAATTCGTGATCACTAAAGCATGACTAATGATTGCGCAAGGGGACGCTGCAGGTTCTGGCACAGAAATTTCTCTACTAGATTAAAGGTGCTTATTTTGCAAGAACGATTGTGGGGACTTGGGAAAACTATCAAGTAAAAATGTGTTGGCTTTCAATTAATACCTAATTAAAAATACTAAAACAATATTGCATTATTTTTTAACAAATGTGGTAACTGGTTCTTGTCTTTCTTTTTCCAAGTTGTGTCTTGTAATGTTAAATGCCTCCGTTTTTATGAAGTCTACTTTTTTGTATACAGTGTCGCTCTCGGCCGATTTTGATAAAGTCTTTGTTGCACTGCTTGATGATGAACCTGAATGGAAAAAAAAGCGTTGCCAATAATCTAGGTTGAAATTTTTTAAAACAACAATATAAGATTTTATTAACAGGTAGGAGCCTGTACTTTAACCTTAATTGGAATTTTTATCTTGGCTTATCTATAAAATATATAAAAATTATGCTACTAACAGCTCCTATAACATGCGTACTGTCAATGATATTCCTCTTCCTGTACCAAAAACAACTCTCATAAAAAATGCCTTGATATTTGAGAGCATCAAAATTTATAACCACATACCACTGGCTTATCGGCAGGTGATTGATGACAGGATTTTTAAGCAAAGACTAAAAGGCAACTAATTACTAGACCCTACTATACTATCCAGGAATTTTACAATAATAGTATCTAGGCATTTCCTTTGATTTTTTTTTAAACTTTGATTAGTAATTCTTGCCAGATTTTTTGTGATCTATGATTTAGGAATTCCCTTTAATTTTTTTTTTAAACTTTCATTAAGTAGTGTATAATATTCTTGCCAGATTTTTTGTAAGATTGAGCTTGTCTTCGTCTTAGATTGATTTGTGTGTACATTTTTGACCATAATTATTTGATTGTCTCATAAGGTGTGATTATTTATTTATCTATTTATTGCATTACTTAGTCTTACTTAATATAGTGAACATTGTAATTTTCATAATAGTTTTAATACTGTCCAAAGCTTTGTTAATGTTTTGTACAGAGCTAGATATCTCATTCCCTTGAAATACTTAAAAAAATATATATTTTTCATTAATTATATATTCAAAATTACCATACTTAGCTTCTGCATGGGGATTTGTTGTTTTTCAAACTTAAAACCATTACAAAAATTTCAAAATAAAGTTATTAAATGTATACACAAATTATCACATTTAGAACCAACTGTCAATCTATATAGACCGAAAGGGTATTTACACGTTCAAAGCGTTTATAAATTAAAAATTTGTATTCTAATTCACTCTATTATTTTAAAAGAAAAAAAAAATCAAACATAACACTTCAGGAAAATAAGACACTACATGATCATAACACCAGACATTGTATAAATTATCAAACTATGCCAGTAAAAAAGTAATTTCGGAAAAAAATCGCTTTTATATGACGGAATAATAAAATATAACAATCTTCCAAAAAATATCAAAAAAAATTAAAAAATTGGCAACTTTTAAAAAACAATTAAAGGGATATTTATTAAATTAAATTCTTTATACTATTTTTTTTTAAATTGATTTTATTAATGCATTAAATTGGATAAACTTCCATTTTTTTTATTGTTATTTTTTTATGGTTATTATTTTTCCATGTAATGAACTGTAAAAGTTAGTTTGGAATAACGACATTTTGAAAGTTAACTTTTTGTTGATGTTTTAGTAAGTAAATAACAATAATTTATGTTAACAATTATAATATTCTAGTACGTTATATGACTATATCGGCTTGTTAATAGGTGTATGGTGGGGTTTCCCCAAAAAAAATATTTTTGATCGCCTTACCTTCGAGATCTAGATCCAAATACTGCATTTTCCCGCTTATATAATGGTAAACTTCACCCTGATTTTGGTATAAATCCTCTGCACCCAGACTAGGCGGAGTGGGGCTGGGAGCGGCCCGAATTTTTCTTGTACCATCTTCTTCCGACAAATGAAACGATTTTCGCATATGTGCCTCCTGTAAATCAATATAATTATTAAATAATATGCGCTGACTTAATACGGTCACATCTCCAACACATAACCCAAACAGTATGCATAGCTAGGGCCAGGGAGAACCAAAACTATTACTCAGACTGTTATGCCTAAGTAGTAATGTGAGAGGAGAATATTCTCTGTAAGAAAATTCTCCCGAGAATAATCTCTAGAAAAGTTTTTCTACATAATTTACACCGCCTCGATTTACACTGAAAAATTTTGCAATGATTTTTAAAATTTTGAGTTTCTCTAACCTTTTCTATAACTCTGGCAACAGTGTTTTACGTCTGGCAACAGTGATTCAGGGAAATCCTCTAGAAGCGCGAACGTATACTCGTATACAGCTGTGTGAATTGTAAATGGTGTGGTGGTGGTGAGACTTTTATTACTTTACGTTTTGTTTGATTAACGCCGTTTGACATTTGCCGAAAATAAGCAGAATAGGTAATTTTTAATTTCTTTTTATTGCCATTTCTAGCGATTTTCTTGCCATTCTCAGAAAATTGTCTAACTTGAGAATATTCTCCAAAAGATTATTACCGAGAATTTTACATCACTATGCCTAACAAAGGGGGTGCCGAAAAAACGGGTATCCTAGTTTTCTCTAAAAGGGATACTTCGGAGTCTTTACTAGAAAAATTAAATTATAAATCCTGTCACTAATACGGTAGTTTTTGGGTATTACGTTGGATTCGTGCTTGTGCTGGGACCATGTGCACATTTATCAGTTAAATTCAAACCTGAATAATGCTTGTGCTGTAATTCGCAGGCTAAAGAATATAGTTTCCCTTAAATAAATGCGTATATACTATTTTGCCCATGTACAGTCAGTTTTGAATTATGGAATTTGCTTTTGGGGTTCGTCAGGCAATGATCTAAGAACGCCTGCTCACGGTTCTTCCTTTTACCAAGGTAGTCTTTCATTCACACTATTCACAGCCATTCGAGCCTACCGTTTACTACTGGATGCTGAATGGTATCAAGGGATTGAGTAATTAAACTAATGACATTACAACTTTAAATTAAAGCCATAATATTGCTTTTCAAAGCCGCCTTTATATTTCTTTAGAAAAGAGAGAGGGCGGCAATAATGCATAACGCTTTTAAATTTGCTATTGGGATTGAAGGCAAATTTTTCAGTGTAAATTTTAAAATAGCATAGGAGTGTATGGTAGCAAATTGTTGGAAAAAAAATGCTCGTTTTAAATATCCTAGTGAACTACCATCGTTCCATTTGGAAAAATTGAGTAAACGTCAAGAAAACAAAATTTAATTTTTTAGACTCTTGTGAAGAAAGTCAATTATTATGACATAATTTTAATTTTCATATACTACTTGACTATAAATTAACAGATTTAATTATTTTGTAGCACTCTAGATTGAACATAAAAAATAATAGTATATTATTTAACGAGCGTATAATGTAGGCCATAATAAAACGAGGATGAAGTTTACGGCACGAGCCAAAGGCGACAGTGGCGTAGCGTGGTTGAAGGGGCGGAGGGGGCGAAAGCTTGAAAGGTAAGGTCGTAGATATTTTTTTTATGGGGACGGGTAAAAGAAAAAAAATAGCGCCGCAGGCGAAATTTTTTTGGGTGCCACGCCCTTAAAATATAAAATACACAAGATCCTCAAGAAAATCACAAAAAAATTAAGTAAAAAAAAAGTTCTTCGTTTTCATGGCTCATTAGGTCCCTGGGGGGGGGGGGGGGGGGGGTTAATTACCCCCTTATCTACGCCCTTGTTTAAAGGGCGCCTCACTGCTAATGTATAATTTCGTTTATTTAGTAAATTTTGGCCTGAGAAATAAAGTTTTTGTTTCGTCATGTCTAAAATGGCCACATGAAAACAGAATATAAACACGGCAAGGGAAATTTTGTTAAAACTCTATAAAATATTTTATGCATACTTATTACATAATAATATGAGCATATATTCTCATTGGCGACAATAACACGCTTTTAAATAGATAAAATTTAGTATCTAGTAAATTAAAGATTTCAAGGAATTTTTAATTTTTAAAGCAAAATAACTGAAAGAATACAAATTATTGGTCGTGCCAAAATATTTTTATTATAAAGTAAATCAAATAGTGAAAATAAAATAGAATCTCGAAATAGGTAACAGAGTAACAGGTTTATTTTATCTCCTTCTTTACTCTAAAAGTTATAAACAAATAATAACGCTAATTAAACCCCATAAAAATACTTGAAAAACAAAGAGAAAGAGAGCTTCACAAAATACCATATTTGCCAATAATATTCTTCTGATAATGGTCATCTTATAATTTAAACAGAAACAAAGAACTAAAAAATAATTATAATAATAAATAGTAATAAATAATGAGGATTTTGTTATATAAATTATCATTTATATTCATAAACATAGTAAATTTCCTCTTGCTGCGATAGGTAAACAATATTATCAATTATCATGTGAAGTGAAATTGAACTGGGAACTACTGGGAGAGTGGGAAGGGGGCGCCGTTTGGGAAAGGCTCAAAGGGCGGGGGGTCACCCCCCCTGGCCCCCTGCACGCTACGCCACTGAAAGGCGAGTGTTGTAAATCATCCGAGTGTATTATGGCTCATTAGATGCGAGTCAAATACTATACTTTATCTAAAACCATCCATTTATACAGTACCTGAAAAAAAGTTGAGTTCAAATGGGAAATATAATAATTACACTTGTTGTTTTATGATAATTACACTTGTTGTATTATGGATAGCATAAAGCTCTTATTATCAGAAGTAGTATGCACCTATTATTAAATGGTTGTAGATAAACATACAAATTTTATAACACGTCAAAAAATAACAAGTGAGGTGTCATTTCACTCATAATGCTGAACCCAAATAAGTAAAAATATACAAGTTGTCTCATTTAAAATATCAAAGTCAAAAAAAAAGCTAACAAATTTAAAATTATGCCAATAAATGCAGACTCATCATATAAAAAAGTTATAGGGGTGAACGTCTTTTGAGAAACACCTGGTATGTATGTATGTATGTATGTATAAAAAAAATTCGGCGATGATAAAACCTTACAAATGCGAACCGATTTAAAAACAGCACTTGTTTACCTGTAATGGTGTAGGAGGCTTCAATTTTCTATCGACAGAAGGAGCTGTATTTCGGGGCGAAGGTGGTTCTGTATTTGAACAATTGGAATGGGTGTCCGACAGTTTCCTTCTAGGTTTTAAATCCCTGGGTAAAAAAATATATTGAGCCACAATTTTAGTATATGAAAATTTATATTCAATTTAATAGAAAAATTCATACGCATCGCATTTTTCTGACCTACTATTCTTGAACCAAACCAGAGTAGATAAATTTCTAATAAATATTTTTATCTAAATGGCTCAGTTACCTATTGACGATTGGAGGTGGTATCACTTGCGTCTCGGCTAACAGTGGACTGGGAAGATTAGAGTAGGCTGGTGTAGAGGAAGTGTGTGAATGTGCTGGTGAAGATGGTTCTAAATCTTGTGTTGCTTCTAAATCGTAACGAAAAACCTAAAAGACACAAAAACCAATCGTTTCATTTTAAGCCACATAATAAAAATAGTTAACCCAGTTTTATACAGTGTGACCAGTAAAGTCCGCATCATATAGGATTTTTTTTTATTAATACCTTTATTTGAAATTTGACTTTGGCATCAAGTTCTGCTTTGATCGAGATGAAATGAAGCAAAAAAATTGTAGTCACGTGATTCGCATTATCTGTCAAATTTTAATTTTTTCCAAAAAATAATTCAAAAGTGGGGTTATTTCTGAAAATATCGAAAAAGTTATTAGAAAAAGTTTTTTTAAATGCAGTTTCTAGCCCACATGCAAAATTACAGCTGCATAAGATAATTTTGATTTTTTACCCATATTTTGTAATTGCACCACTTTTGCAAAATATGGCTCAACGCAACCTACATAAAACTTCTTAGTTTTGACAATGCTTTATTTCAGATACATTTTCTTTAAAGTAGCGCCATATTAAATGTGTGCTTTTCTACAAAATCAAAATTTGGTCGCATGTGATGCAAATTTTATTTGTTTTTGACCCTGTATAAGGTAACTTCATAAAATAAGTATTTTTGAAAACGTAGCTTGTTTTTGAAAGTAATACACCTTAATATTAACACAAAAAATAACACAGTGTCATCAGTAAAGTGTTCATTAAGTGGAAAATAAATTATAGTGGTGGATAAAAAATCAAAATTATCTTATGCAGCTGAAATTTTGCATGTGGGCTAGAAACTACATTAAAAAATACTTTTTCTAATAACTTCTTTCGATATTTTCAGAAATAACCCCACTTTTGAATTATTTTTTGGAAAAAATTAAAATTTGACAGATAATGTGAATCACGTAACTACTATTTTTTTTGCTTAATTTTCATCTCGATCGAAGCAGAACTTGATGCCAAAGTCAAATTTCGCATAAAGTTATTAATAAAAAAAAAATCCCATATGATGCGGACTTTACTGGTCACACTGTATATTGGGTGGTGCACCGCCCAGACTGGCCATAGGAAGTCCTATGTAAATTTTGCTACCCCCAATTAGCTCCCCTATTAATTTTACATCAAAATTCCTCAATGTCCTTGTATAATGAACTCGTACTTATTTTCTAATAAGAAAAATAAAAGTTATTTAGAAAAAATTTTCATAAAATTCTATAACTACGATTATACCCAAAGAAAACCACACCATAACTACTTACAGAAGTGACAGAACTAGTGGTGGGTTTAGGTGAAATATCATATCTAAATACGGTGCCATCAGGACATTTGACAGGTGCAGCGTTATTATAGCAGTGCCTCCATTGCAACGTTCCCTTGCCTTGATCGGTCTCTAAATGATGTGACCGAGGAAAGTCATACATGTCATCAGTGACCACTTTCTGAAAGTGGTATAAATAAAAGAAACTTATACAAAAAAATTGAATTTTTAACACGCTTTTTTTTTATTATTAGCTTCACCTGTATGTTTGTTTGTTTGTTTGTTTGTTTGTCCAAACCCGATTTTGATCCACTTTAAACGGTCAGATTTAATTTAAATTTTGTAGACTTATCAAGAACCGCTGACAATACAATAATCTACACGCAAAAATTCTCCTGTCAAATTTTGACAGCTGTCAATATGTCAAATCGTTTAAAAAAAATGATAATAATGAAAAAACTATAAGGTCGTATATTGACGGTGGAAAATTGAAAAAAATACGCAAAAATTATCTTGTCAAAATTTGACACCTGTCAATATGTCAGAATTATTACAATAACCGATAGTAATAAAACAAACGTGGGGTCGTATAGATATTGTCGTTAAGAATAAAGAAAAATTAAAAAAAAAATTCTACCCGTCAAAATAAAATTTTGACATTTTTTTTTTTTTAATTTTGAAAATTTTTGTCGTTTGTTCGGGTTCGTATGTATGTTTGTTTGTAATCGACTTCTTTGAACCCGATTTTGACCCACTTTAGACGATCAGATTTAATTAAAATTTTATAGACTTATCAAGTACCGCTGACAATACAATAATCTACTAATCTAGCTCATACAAAAAAAAAAATGTTTTTCTTAACAATAACTCAAACTAAAAAATGAAAAATAAATATAGTTTAAAAAACACGTTTTAATAATTAATCAAACCAAAAAGCGGAAAATAAATATAGTTTAAAATAATTCTTGAAATTCTTAATATAGGCAGAAAATAATAATGTACGATAAACATTAGTATTATAGTGGAAAAAAGCGTGAGGCGCTTTGTGCTATATTTTTCGTATATCGAGCACCCCATGCTTTTTTCATAATAATAGTAATGTTTGTCGTACATTATTATTTTCTGCCTATATTAAGAATTTTAAGAATTATTTTAAACTATATTTATTTAAGATCAGCGTTCAAAATGGGCCCATTCTATATCTACGTCGCTTTATTGTTCAAAAAGGGTTTTAAATCTCAGTTATTATTTGAAATTTGAATGTACACTTTTCTGTATTTTAATTAACTAGTGCTGATTTAGAATGTTAGTGCTGAAAATAGTAAGTTTACTTTAAAGAGAAAAGGAAAAGTTCAGTGTGGTACTAATTTATAGTTTAGGCGACTACCCTAATTTATGAGTGGTTAGACTGTGAAAAGATTGAATATGGTGCATCGCCAGACTTGCCATGGGAAGAAACCCCCATGTAAATTTTGCTACCCTCAAAAATTGGCTTCCTTATTTATTTTACATCAAATTGTATGGGACTTTTTTGAAGGACTCACACACGAAATTTATATTCAATTAAGTGATTTAGAAAAAAACTATACATAAAATTCTTAAATATTAAATATGGCTGTAATACCTTGCGAGCAAAAATTATTTGCATCAAAGAGGGCCTTGCATCTAAGGACGTAATGCTTAGCCGTAGAGCTTAATACCTGTTGGGTGTCAGTAACTACCTGAATTAACAATCAATTAGTTATTCCGTCATCTTAGACAGTCGTTGCAAGTCATTTGATTCATCGATAATTTTTCCAATTTCTTGAACAATTCACACAATGGGCTTTACGGAACAGCACAAAACATTCATGGTTAAAGCGTATTTTCGAAACGGGGTTAGAGCAAAAATGGTGAGTGGCAATACAATCCGGGTTTGTGCATGGACGATTTTCACGAACATTTTCCTAACGTTGCTTTTATTGCTGCGGATTTTTATTATTGCCTGAAAAGAACCGTGGCTGTGTTTAGGGAAACAGGTTCTATACAACACCAAAAAGGAGCAGGAAGACCATCTGTAAGAACAGAAGAACTTGTTGCAAACGTTCGTGAAATAATGCAAAATACGCCAACAAATTAAATAAGACGCCTGTCCCAAGAAGTGGGAAGATCTTATGGAACATGCAGGACTATTCTTAAGAAGCAGCTAAATTTATTTCCTTATAAAGTGCAAGTATTCCAAGAAATGTGGTAACATTTCTCCAGAGATGCTGGTCAACACTTTCGAAAATATGAAGAGACGTGTGATTTTATGCTTGGAGCATGGCGGTGGCCAATTTCAGCAATTTATCTAGGTAATTATTTTTCTTTTTCTTTCTGTATATTTTTACTTTGTTAATTTTGTAAACAACAAAAATAAATTTGTATTTGTCTACTTATTTTATTACTCATTAGTTTGGCATATCATGTCATAATATAAATTTGACAAAATTTTAACCTAGATTTGGTTAGATATATCGTCCCCACATCATTGTGATCTAAACCATGCCCTACGTTTTTTAATCCAAGCCCTCTTTGATGCAAATAATTTTTACTCGCACGGTATATACGTCAATATGTATTAAAGTATTCAAGAAAAATAACAATGGTAAAGTGGTATTACATGGAAAATAGTTCTCGAGAGAGAATACGAAATGTTTTCTGCTATATTTCCTGACGGACCCATTTCAAGCAAAACAATAGTTCTGAATATCGTTCGTAATTTTGACAGTATAGGTACTGTGATCATTATTTTTTCTTGGATACTGTAAAACATAGTTATAACACAAGAACTCAGAGTCATTTACATTTTTTATACTCTCGCTTGAGTGTAGGTCAAAACTCTCCTTCCTTTCAGGGAATTGTTTTATATAATAAGTGTCTGAAACTTTTTGGTGATCAAACTGTGAGTTTTCGAAGTACTTTGCTTAATTTCTTGGTGGGTCAGGCTTTTTATGATATGGAAGAGTATTTAGCATTGTAAATTAAGTGTGATTGTCTTTATTTTTATCAAATTTAAGATTTGCATTGTTTTATTTTTAAGATATTATACTGATATTTGACGAGTCTGAATTATATACATAATAATAAGTTTATTTAAAATTTAACAATATAATAAATATGTTTATGTTGTCTTCTATAAACTTATTCTTCGATCCCCTGAAGTTGAGCTTGTTAGGGGCAAATCTTATTTTTTGTTTTAGTATGTAAAATCATAAATCATAAATATGCATTAAAAATTAAGTTTTAAAGAAAAAAATGTTAATTTATAGTATAAAAACGCAGTTTTTTTTTGAAGAAATATATTACCTATAATAAAATTATTAATTTATAATTTTTAAGTAAAAAATATTACTTATATAAATTATTCAGAACAATATTAATTAATTAAAGCATTTCTAAAAATATTTTCAAATTGTCTGTTTCTAATATCCATGTTTTTATTTCGACTTAAATTTTTTTTAATGAAATCAGTTTTTTAATTTTTGTTGGTAAATAATCGTTTAAATAAAAACATAAATATTTTAAAAAATTTTGTCCTATGGACTTATTTATTTTAGGTTTTATGGTTATTTCATTTTTATGACGTGTATTATGATTATGGTTTTTAAATTGTATAAGGTTTTTATTTTTAAATATATATATTAAGATGTTATAAATGTAAAGTTGTCCTATGTTCAACTTTTTTGTTTCTGAATATTATTAAAGTATTACTAATATTAACTTAAGATTTCTTAATTATTTCGCGCCCAAGATTTATAATCTCATACCCCTGGAAACAAGAAATATGACTAAAATTCATATTTTCAAAAAAAAAAATGTAGATCTTACATATTTGAAAGGATTCACATATTTAGGAACCTATTCTGAATTTCGGTTATGTGTAGGTCACTTCTGTAGTCTGGAAGGTATCTACTCATTTTTGTCTATTTATTTATTTGAAAACTGTTCAATTATTTGAAATTTAAACTTATAGGAAAATTGCGGCTATTACACATACAGGTGTTTTTTAGTCATCTAGGTGATAGGTAGTTGCATTTTTTTGTGTGTAAAAAATGTACCTTAGTATTTATTACTTAACAAAAACATTGCAGAAGAGATAACTTTTAGCTATTTACAACTACATCTAAATGTAACGATTTAAATGTAATACATCCTAAGATAATAAATGTGGTGGGGGTACAGGGGTACTGTTCCCACCGAAATAATTACTGGTAGTTTCATCGAGGTATGTATTAGAGCCGTATTAAATTTTTAGAGTTCTTCGCAAATAACTTTTGATTGGCTTATTATAAAATTTGGCGTGCGAGTCTATCATACAAATACCTTCAAAAAAGTCTAATACACCTTTGATGTGGAGGGAGGGGGGGGGGTAAGATCTAAATCTTAAATGGATACCCCTATTTTATATAATTTTTTTGGATTCTGCATAAAATTCTGAACATTTTTTAATAAAAACATTATTAGTCTATACCTAACAGTTTCCGAGATATTGACTCTTGAAAAATTACATTTTTGAACTTTGACGGCGTCTAGCTTTCTAACTGTACGTCTTAGAGCAAAACGACTTACATGTCCCTATCTTCGATTTTTATTATCTTTCCTATAGTGTCAACTTCCGGTCAAACCGGAAGTACTATATTTCTTACATCCGCTTTAACCGAAAGTTCACACTATGGGAAAGATAATAAAAATCGAAGATAGGGGCATGTAAGCCGTTTTGCTCTAAGACATACAGTTAGAAAGCTAGACGCTGTCAAAGTTCAAAAATGTCATATTCAAGGGTAAATATCTCGGAAACTGTTAAGTATAGACTAATAATGCTTTTATTAAAAAATGTTCAGAGTTTTATGCAGAATCCAAAAAAAATATATAAAATAGGGGTATCCATTTAAGATTTAGATCTTACCCCCCCCCCCCTCCCTCCTAGGGGCTTGAAGTAACAAGATTGACAATATACGCAAAAGGTGTCCCCCTTGAAATAAAAATCGACGGGTCCGAGCGATTTTCCACATTTTTATTTTAAAGCAGGAAAATCGAGGTGGGAAGTTTTCAAATGAACACCCTGTATACCGCCCGGTAGTTTCTATACCATAGTTAAATGCAAAAAATTGTGATTACTTACTTGTCCTGTAGTTTTTGTAGATTCTTCATTCTCCTTGCTGAAAAGTAAAAAAATTACATTAATGTAGTAGCACAAGATTTATTTTGCATATGGCTACATAATACATTTTAATTAAGCTGCTGTTTCAAAAAAAACTGTTATAGTCTTAGTGAATTTTTCTTGTAGTTACTTCATTTGTCTGACGTTTTTTCCAATTATTGTAGTGCCCTGTATTACCTTTCAATTGGAGAAATAAACGATAATATTATTATTAAGTAAATTGTCAAGATCTCCTCAGAACTTGATGTTGTGGGTTCTCTTGATCATAAAAAGGCATGTTATGCCTTTGAGTCTGTGGATTCAAGGACTTAAAACTTATGGTAAACATCGCTTACTTTACTTTTGTAGGAGTAGGAGCTAAATTTAAGTAACATGGCGGTGGACTGATGTGAAGCGGTTTAGGTGGTCTAGGAGGTGGAAAGATCTGCTTGTTATCAGCAACTTTAGTGAACTTCTGTGCAGGTGTCGGTTCTAGGTCAGCTGAGGTGTTTGAAGGACGAGTTTCCTTTGATGGATCTAAAAGTTTATTTAAAAAATTTAAAAAATAAGTTTATTTAAAATTTAATAATACAAGGTGATTCAAAAGTACTTTGACAAACTTCGGGAGGTAATTGCTGGCAATATTTTAACATGAAAAGTTCTTATAAATAGTGGTCCTTGGCGACTTCGTTACGGAGATACAGGGTGTTGAAATGTTGAAAGGAATAGTAATAATTTTTAAATAACTCCTTAACGAGTTATTTTTTTTTAATGAAATTTAGTGAACTAAATAAGCATCTAAGGACACTTATTTTCAAAGTACAATACGTTCGGAAATTTAGCCAGTGGCGTCGGTACAAAATGTTACTATCATATTTTTTGTGAAAACTATGTTACACCACTTATTTTATTTTAACTTTCTTCACATGAATCCCCTCTTCATTTACAACAAAAAAGATCACCTGTGTTTTTTTGATACGAGGGACGGTTTAAGGGTAAATGATTATTTTATTTGACTAGTACAAATATTAAAAAATGTGTTTTAAACTGATCAACCACTCAAATATTTATTAAAGTATTTTAACGAATACCTACATACATACTTACTAATAAACAAATATGTATATGCCTAAGGAAGGTATCTGAGGATGCCTATTTTCTAAGTATAACACGTTTTCAGTGGCATACATATTTATTTATTAGTATGTTATTTTTTAATATTTTGTATTTTGACAAAGCGGCTTTGGAAATTCATTTGTCTATAAATTAAAACATATTTGACAGTTAGTTACTATTGAAAATAACAAAACTGAAGAAATAAAACTCAATGGTAACTAACTGTCAAATATGTTTTAATTTATCGACAAATGAATTTCCAAAGCCGCTTTGTCAAAATACAAAATATAAAAAAATAACATACTAATAAATAAATATGTATGCCACTGAAAACGTGTTATACT
The DNA here is from genome assembly GCA_963969555.1 of Polydrusus pterygomalis. Lineage (NCBI taxonomy): Eukaryota > Metazoa > Arthropoda > Insecta > Coleoptera > Curculionidae > Polydrusus > Polydrusus pterygomalis. The sequence continues at coordinate 13,093,589 of OZ018379.1, forward strand.
TAGAAAATAGGCATCCTCAGATACCTTCCTTAGGCATATACATATTTGTTTATTAGTAAGTATGTATGTAGGTGTTCGTTAAAATACGTTAATAAATATTTGAGTGGTTGATCAGTTTAAAACACATTTTTTAATATTTGTACTAGTCAAAAATCATTTACCCTTAAACCGTCCCTCGTATCAAAAAAACACAGGTGTTCTTTTTTGTTGTAAATGAAGAGGGGATTCATGTGAGGAAAGTTAAAATAAAATAAGTCAGTGGTGTAACATAGTTTTCACAAAAAATATGATAGTAACATTTTGTACCGACGCCACTGGTTAAATTTCCGAACGTATTGTACTTTGAAAATAAGTGTCCTTAGATGCTTATTAAATTCACTAAATTTCATAAAAAGAAATAACTCGTTAAGGAGTTATTTAAAAATTATTACTATTCCTTTCAACATTTCAACACCCTGTATCTTCGGAACGAAGTCGCCAAGGACCACTGTTTATAAGAACTTTTCAGGTTAAAATATTGCCAGCAATTACCTCCCGAAGTTTGTCAAAGTTCTTTTGAATCACCCTGTATAATAAATATGTTTATGTTGTCTTCTATTAACTTATTCTTCAATCCCCTGAAGCTGAGCTTGTTAGGGGCAAATCTTATTTTTTGTTTTAGTAGGTATGTAAAATCATAAATCATAAATATGCATTAAAAATTAAGTTTTAAAGTAAAAATTTAATTTATAGTATAAACGCAGTTTTTTTGAAGAAATATATTACCTATAATAAAATTATTAATTTATAATTTTTAAGTAAAAAATATTACTTAAGTAGGTATATAAATTATTCAGAACAATATTAATTACCTAATTAATTAATCAAAGCATTTCTAAAAATATTTTCAAATTGTCTGTTTTTAATATCCATACTTTTATTTCGACTGTCAATTTTTTTAATGAAATCAATTTTTAATTTTTGTTGGTAAATAATCGTTTAAATAAAAACATAAATATTTGAAATTTTTTTGTCCTATGGACTTATTTTAGGTTTTATGGTTATTTCATTTTTATGACGTGTATTATGATTATGGTTTTTAAATTGTATAAGGTTTTTATTTTTAAATATATATATTAAGATGTTATAAATGTAAAGTTGTCTTATGTTCAACTATTTTGTTTCTGAATATAATTCTTTTGAAGGATAAAGATAATCTTTATTGAATATAATTTTTAGAAACCTTTTTTGTAATATTTCTAATTTTTGAACTAAAGTTCTATTTATTCCTCCCCAACCTAAAATTCCGTAATTTAAATGAGTTTTAACTAACGCGTAATATAATATTTCCATATGTCTTACATTTAAAAATTTTTTAATGTTTTTAAAAATCGGTAGTAAACTTCTTAATTTTTTAATTAAGTATTCTAAGTGAAAATTCCAATTTAATTTACTATCAAACATAATTCCCAAATATTTTATTTTATTAACTTTAAAAATTTGAATGTCTTTATTTGAATACTATTTATATTTCGTGGTAGGTTATTTAGGTTTAAAGTAAAAGAAATATAATTTGTTTTATTAAAATTAATTGTTAACAAATTGTTATCAAACCAATTTTTTATAATTTTAAAATCAATTTTATTATTTAAAATTTTAAATTCATTTTTATAAAAAAAACAGGAGTAAGTCAATAGTCAATGGTTTTTTCTTTAATGGTAAACAAAATATTTTAATATTCTTACCAGGATCGCCCTGAGACTGAGATTGCACCCACTCATCTTCATTAAATACACTATCGGAATCGGTAGGACTTTGCAAAGGTGAGTTGTTCCCCTTCTCCTGTTTCATACCTCTCTGTTGGGGAACCAATTGCCTGGGACAATCGTAAAATCTTGGATCTTGTATATCGTTGACATAATTTCGTTCAGGATTGTTTGAAAAGTTCACATAGCTATTCTGGGAGTTATAGTCGTAGAACTCGTTGTTCTGCGACAGATAGCGGCTGCTGTTTCTTTGATTATACTCGAACAGAGTTTTGAAATCCTTGGGATCGAAAACGGGAGATTTGCCTGACGTAAAATAAAGGTGAAATAATGACAATATTTTTCACAATTTGACCAATATATATTCCCCAAAATTATTATATATATGTATCTTAGAATTCCCCATCCCCACAATTAATCTCCTACACTAAATTTTGTAGTATCTTTAAACACAGCAGTTACTTTACTTTCTCCTGACATGCATAAATTTTACTGAATTGAGAACAAAGTCAGTTTACTACTTGCCTGTGATGCATTCAGATATGGGTATGTAAGGACTAGTACTAACAGGCGATATAGGGGGGGTCTCTTCAACTTGAGGGGGTCGTGATTCTGGAATTTCTTCCGTTATTTCTATGTCAGGGGCTGTCATAGCAACACCTACTGCAAAAAAATGAATTATTTAAAAAACTCAACCAGTCATCAGCCCCTGAAAAAGAAAATTTTGACCAGACACCTTTAATTCAATTCAATTCAAAATGTCTTTAACTGTGATGAAAATCATTTCTGCCAATTTCACTTAGTTTAACTTCTTCAAATCTTTCCCCTACCTTACACGATCTTATACTTGTTATTTTAAACTCCAAACTGTTATTATATAGATAATTTAGATGAAACCCAAAATATTTGCATTTAGCCTTTTTTATATTAGTATACTTAATATATAGTTTTTATCAAGTTAACAGGAGTCATAAAAATTACATAGTTGATTTTGATAAGCCAAAGAATGTAAGTACCTACATGTAGCTAATGACTCACTTCCATAAATATTAAATTTGCTCTTGTATATGTTTGTTTATATGGCAAGTGCATTTGTGGATTTCCCAGAAATATGTTATCTTATCAGTATCACTAGACCTACTTATAACATTGCTTACATTACATTATCAGTATCACAAAATATTGTGTAAAATTTGTACTTGTTTTATCATAATGATTAATAATGCTTCTTTTTAAAGCATACAAATATATATATTTTCTTTGTTATGTACTATGCAAATCTAGCCAAGATTTAAGATTTATCTTGGCACCAATATTTTTATTTTATTTATCTTTCATAATAAAATTTCAGTCTTACACTTTAATTAGGTACTTGTAAAAAACAGTTAATGGAATGCCAAAAACTATTTATAAATACAAAGTTTTACCAAATTGCCTTTACAGAGTGTTTAAAGAGTGACCATTGAATAAGAATATCAATGCTTTTCCAGCAGGTCTGTTAATAATGGTTTATTTAAAAATTTGAAAAAACCTAAACTAACACTTACACTCTTCCTCTTCATTGGTGGACTTCAAACCACAAACTTTACAAATGCATGTAACCCACGACTTCATCTCCTCCTCTGTGTCGGCAGCCAAATAATAAGTACGATTAGGAGTCTTTATATCAAATACATGGTCAAACTTCAAGTTTCTTTCTTCAAGTTTTAGGCCCAAGTCAACCTACATAAAATAAAATTTCTACATGTTTGTTATGAGTTTAACAATTTGGTTGATATAACTGGTGCTGTAGGCATTTAAGTGGATTTTGTGACATTAGATGCCAAGTTTAATCAGAAGCTTACTTACTTCTTAGTTTAAAACCATGGGAGATTATCGATTTATTGTAGTACTTAACTCAATGTAAGTAAATTTACCTTCAGTCTTAAACGTTGAGAATACTATCAGGGGAATACCATGTCCAGAAATTTGTACTGAATGTATAAGTATTTTCTAGTTTTTTTAGATAAGCAGTTTTTAATAAACTACAAATCTACTTACCTGCTCACAATGGTCCAAGTCAATCACACCCTTTAGCTTCCTACGATTCCTGTCTGTGTAATATGTCAAAACATACTGCCCTGGGATGTCACCAGAATGGGTGAGCAAAAACCAGCGACGTCTCCACCTCTAAAAATTCAAAAAGTGGTGTTCTATGTATACTACTTAGTTATGTTATCTATAAAATGTTATTGTTATAAGTACATTTAAAGTATGAATCATGTATATAAAAAGGGAATTTACTTAACTACTTGACATAACATAAATAAATTAGGATTAGTATAATTATAAAAAGTAGTAGGATTAGTAGGTAAAGTAAGACAGAGTAAAAACTTACTGCTCTCCATATTCGTTTTGTTGGCGGCGATTTGGTTAGCCAGCCTTCAAACACTATTTCTTCAGAACACTTGGCCATGTTTTAAGAGTTTGTAATCTGAGCACCAGCCATTGATGACTAATTTATTGCACTTTCAAGGAATTTATCGAGTTCTCATTGCGATCGCTAAATTAAAAATTAAAGATTTCTTTTTATTGGTATATATAAACGAATAGAAGAAAAGCACATCATTTTCGCATTGTAACTGGCACAGATGTAGTATTTTTATCCTAAATCTAAATAAATATAAAATGTAGAGACAAAACAACTGTCAAAGTGGCAAATTGTCAAAAAGTTGTGTCATTGTGTCAAAGAAATGGGAGTGGATATATTCACGAGCCGTCCATTTAGAAACCTAAATATACGGCCGATAAACGCACCACAGAGTTGTGTATTTGTTGACGTATTTAAATTATACATTACTTGTATACTTGTATATTGACATTAATAAACACTTTGAAATTTGAGATTTACGATTTACTACCCTATTCTTTACTTTTAAATATGCGTGGACCCGTGGACTTTGTATCTGCTCGATCATCGGCACCACAGAAAAGAAATGAGTTGTCTTGGCTCTCGAGCTCGACTCGGCGGACGGCGGGCTTGGAGCTTGGTCTGACGAGGCTATAAACAACAATTGACAATCAGCTGATTGCGACGCAAAAAGAAAAGAAAAAAATGACTTTTCATTAATCATCCATTTCGATAAGTTTATAAAAATTTTTAGTGATTGTTTAAATTAACCAACATATTCGTATTAAACGATTTAAAATAATATTCTACTTCGATAATAAAGCACACCGAACCGGAAAAGTGAAACTAACTTACACAAATTTGTAACAAAAACGAGGAAGTATTGGCTCCAAACAACCTTGTATGTTTTCTTTTATTGCACAATTTCGCAGTTTGTTTAGAACGAAAATAGTATCTCGGCCTCATTCTATTACTTGCTATATTTTTAGATGGGCCAAGAAGAATAAAAATACGTGTTTCTAGTTGTGTAATTAATATTGGGTAATTAAAATGAATAACGAACAAAGTCGACCTCAGGATACTGGAGGCCCTGCTAGAACCCGGACTACTAGCGACTGTTCATATGCTAGTGACGATGGGGGACCTTCGGGATTTAGTGGAAAAAGGTATGGTGTACCACATATTAAACAATACCTTTATCAAATTATAATAAACAAAATCCTATATATAAAATAAGGTTTTTAGAATACTCACCCCCCCTTAATAAGGGGAGTATTATCATTTATTGATTGATATTTTGTTAAAATAAAAAACATAATTTAAATATAAAGTAGAGAAATTGTTGTACAATAAACAACCTGGTTTAATAAACTGAGTCACATACCAAAAACTGAAATTTGTCATGATGAGAAATTAATTTTTCATAGGTGTTCATCACAGGCTATTATTCTTGTTAAACTAAACAAATATAAATTATTCTGCTTTAAAAAAGTTCTTTAATATTGACTAAATATAATAATATAGAAATATTTATAAGACATTAAGCATCCCACAAAATTTAAAAGTGAGATAAATAGTTATTTTTTTTTGCCTGGTTGAATAACAATAATTGAGATGAAAACATTTTTGGAGTTCTTTGTGAGGGTTTGAATTTAAAATTGTTTATTTTTACAGGAAACGTCATATCTTTATTATGATGAATGATGGAAGGTATGTGTTTTAAGTTTGTGTGTTTGGGTTAAAAACAAAACTCTAAAAATCCCCTTTATATATAATATAATAAAAACTATGCTCAATGCTTTAATTTAATTTTTTATTGTAAATTTTTATATTTTCAATAGAAACAGTACAGGTTTACCGTTTTTCATGTCCTGTATTAAATAAAATTTCAAAATCTACCCAATCCAGACAGTTTTGTTTTAAAATTACAATTTTTTTAGAAGAAGTAGGCGTCTGGATATTTAGCTTGTAGATTAAGAATCTTTTATAACAAATTGTGATTACGTTATTGTCAAGTCAATTGAATAATTTTATTAGTCTATAAACTAATAAAATATCTTAAGAAGTCTAAACTTAACCTTCCAAACTCTAGTATATTTTCACATTATAGTAAAATCTCTTTGGGCCCTTGGGCAGACTTATAAAGAATAGTTGTATTACAAAACAAGTGGTCCTCAAAAGGAAAATGGATGCAAATCATTGATATCAACCATAGTGTAAATCTAAACAAGTTGCCCCTTTTCGGAGTCTGTCCTTTTTAAATTCTTTTCTAGACATGTTTGTTTTCTTGGGTGTATGTGTGTTTGTTAGCTAAACTAATTTAATCTGTTGAGTTGTCTTACGCTAGGGCCCTAACACAGTCTATGCAAAAAACTAATTAAAACATTTGTTCAAACTTATAATCATCAAAAGGGTTTTACTGGGATGCGTTAATCCGAGACGCGAATCGCGAATATTATTCTCATTGACCGATTTACTAAAATTTAATTAGAATTCGGCCAATGCGAATAAAATTCGCGATTCGCTTCTGAATAAAACTAGCTTAACTCTATTTAGGTACAGCAGGTTATATCAGTTGATAGTAATCCAACTGATCCAGCTTCTATTTTATTTATATAATATAAATGTATGTATGTAGGAATTTCAGAATTAATTTTCATTCAAAAACTGAATTGTTTTACTACAGATCCTTATAAGATTGAATACTGTCCTTATATGTCCTTAGTTTGTGTATGTATATTGTCCGAAGTTTTTAGTTTGTTTAGTACCTAATTTGGTGGAATATTTTTGTTAATTTGTCCGTTGTTAGGGAGGTTGTTTTTAAAATTTTAATATAGCGTCACTCGTCACTCGCTTTATCATTTGATTTAATTTTTAAAGACAAAGAACCACTTCTCAAACCTTCATGGTGGCCAGTGGACTCACGGCGGCTTCTCCACCGAAATTCGTTTCCCTTGAAGAAATTATGCAAGCTGCAAATGGCATGAGAGACATGAACCTTGTCCATCAGATTGTGGTGGATGAAAATTTCCGCCTGGAAAAGGCGGAACCCGAACCGAACACCGTTCAGAGGGCGATCAAAGATACAGTGCACAGGGCTTTTTGGGATATTTTGAGAGAACAGTTGGCTGAGGAACCACCAAATTTTGCACATGTAAGTACAACAAGGAACAAAAGATTTGGCGTAGTCACAATTATGAGCGGTAAAATGATTATATTGGATGGTTTCTATTGGTCTGTGACAAACATAAACCGAAATGATTGCATAGGTGTTTTGTTGTTCCAGTTTTTAAAGAGAACACTAAAAATATATTTTTTTTTCTTGATATCTATGTTCGCTTAGTACTTTGTGTAGAATTATTTATTAGTTCTTTGCAAAATAATACATTTCCTTTTTTTATGTCTGGTTTAATAAACTTATTGTTACCACCAGTACAAAGAAATGGTTCACCTTTGTGTCTGGCACTGGCCTTGCTTACCTTATTTGGATGGGACACAATTCAGGTATCTTAACATAAACGTTCTCTGTAGTGTTGCCGCTGGCGTCGTTTTTATTTAATAATAATAATAAGTTTATTTAAAATTTAATAATATAATAAATATGTTTATGCTGTCTTCTATAAACTTATTCTTCAATCCCCTGAAGCTGAGCTTGTTAGGGGCAAATCTTATTTTTTGTTTTAGTATGTAAAATCATAAATATGCATTAAAAATTAAGTTTTAAAGTAAAAATGTTACTTTATAGTATGAACGCAGTTCTTTTTGAAGAAATATAATATATTACCTATAATAAAATTATTAATATACAATTTTTAAGTAAAAAATATTACTTTATATTAATTATTCAGAACAATATTAATTTGGTAATTAATTAAAGCATTTCTAAAAATGTTTTCAAATTGTCTGTTTTTAATATCCATGTTTTTATTTCGACTTTAAATTTTTTTAATGAAATCAATTTTTTAATTTTTGTTGGTAAATAATCCTTTAAATAAAAACATAAATATTTGAAATTTTTTTGTCCTATGGACTTATTTATTTTAGGTTTTATGGTTATTTCATTTTTATGACGTGTATTATGATTATGGTTTTTAAATTGTAAGTTTAAGGTTTTTATTTTTAAATATATATATTAAGATGTTATAATTGTAAAGGTGTCTTATGTTCAACTTTTTTTTTCTGAATATAATTCTTTTGAAGGATAAAAATAATCTTTATTTTTTATAATTTTTAGAAACCTTTTTTGTATGTAGTATTTCTAATTTTTTAACTAAAGTTCTATTTATTCCTCCCCAACCTAAAATTCCATAATTTAAATGAGTTTTAACTAAACCGTAATATAATATTTCCATGTTACATTTAAATTTTTTTTAATGTTTTTAAAAATCGGTAGGTACTTGGTAAACTTCTTAATTTTTTAATTAAGTATTCTAAGTGAAAATTACAATTTAATTTACTATCAAAAATAATTCCTAAATATTTTATTTTATTAACTTTAAAAATTTGAATGTCTTAATTTATTTGAATACTATTAATATTTTATGGTAGGTTATTTAGGTTTAAAGTAAAAGGAATATAATTTGCTTTATTAAAATTAATTGTTAACAAATTGTTATCAAACCAATTTTTTATAATTTTAAAATCTTTTTTAATTTTATTATTTTCCCAATTTGTATCGGTATAAAAAATTGTAGTATCATCTGCAAAACTATGAATTTGTCCATCGCAATTTATAATAAATAAGTCATTAATATAAATATTAAAATATAATGGTCCTTAAATTGTTCCTTGAGGAACACCATACTTAAATACTTTTGGATAGCTTTTTTCTTTATCTACTTGAACATAAGTTGGTCTATTTTTCAGATAATTTTTAATTAATTCTAATTGCTTTCCTCTGAATCCAAAACAGTAAATTATGGCTATAACTGTATCAAAGGCTTTTGTTATATCTAAAAAAATACTAATATAACGTTTTTTATTATCTAGTGCATCATATTATATTTGTTCTTTTAGATAGCAAATAGCGTTTTGCGTGGATTTATTTTTTTGAAACCCAAACTGTTTATTAGAAATAAAATGTATTTTTTCCAAATAATTTTCAATTCTTAATTTTAAAATTTTTTCGAATACTTTTGCTATCGGAGATATTAATGTTATTTATTTTCTTTCTTTGGGGTATGGTAGAAAGGAAATTTAATTTGTCAATATTTCTCTTGCCATACATCACCGGTGGTTTGTGTCTGTTTGTTTGTAAATTAATAATGAGGTTTTTGGTGCTTTTTTAACAAAAAAAAAATAGTTCAAAGTTTTCAAATCCGGAAAAAATACGAAAAATTCTGAAGACAAATTTTACTTTATTTTATTTTTTAACTGATAGTAACCCTTATGATCGTTATATTTCATACCTTCTCAGCTATTCTCAGTTATTCTAAACATAATGAAGAGAGGTTACAAACAATCCTTTGTTTGTTGTTTATTTTAAAAAGCAATCATCATAAATTTTTTTCTATAAACTGATTTTGTTCCAAACTTACTTTAATAGTTCATTATAATGCTTAGGAATTTAAGAGTTCTATTATAATTTTAGGCGTTTATACTATTGGAAGAAATTAAGCAGGGCTTATTTGATCTTCTTCTACCCCAGCATACAAAAATTAAGCAGCAAATCTCTGAGGTTCTAGATATTCCCTTAATTAAACAACAAGCAGAAAAAGGCGTGCTAGACTTCAATGTAAGTATTAGTTTAAGTAAAACAGAACATTTCCTTTATCATATTGAACGCAAAGAAGAACAAGACAATTCGCAGGTTCCTCACAATTTTTTTTTGTTTAAAATTATAACGCAATTAAGTAATTCATTTTGAAATTGTTAGGTATTTATTTTTATTGTATTGGCAAATTGTTACAATTTAATCGTTTTTTAATGATCTGTTTAGAATAAAATAATCCGCCTTATGGTCATTCTTTATTTTGAAATAATTTTTAATTAAATATTAAAATATTACATTTTTATTAATTTCTTTACAGTATTATGCACAGTTCATAATTTCATTTATGGCCAAAATGTGTGCGCAAGTCAGAGATGAGAAAATTCAACAATTAAAAGACACCACAGATATAGTGGACTTATACCGGGGAATTCTTGAGGTTGGTATCGAAAACTGTTTATTTCTACACACTGTATATTAACTATAACGATTTTAGACGCTTGATTTAATGCAACTTGATATGGCTAACTTCACTTTACAAATAATTAAACCAGATATTATTAGTCACAGCGTGGAATTGGAAAGAGAAAAATTCGCCAAATATCTTGCAGTTCAAATAGGTAAACTTACTTCTTGCTACTACAGCATTTGACAAACCCAAATATATGTTAATAGGTAAAATAAATACAAGATTTAATGAATAACTTGGCGCTCATTCACTATTTATTTTATTTTCTTTATTTATAGTTATGCTGATCCTAGATTTGGGTTTGACAGGTGTATAGTATTACAAAATGGTATGTAAAAGTGAAAAATATCATAGAATTTTTATTTCAGATGGGCTCCAACATACTAACACATGGTTGTTAAACCATATTAATCCTAATGAGCCAATACCGACTGACGTAGAATATGAAACGTTTGTTAGAAATTGTTCTAAAACTGCCTTCACACGGGCTTGTATAGATTTGTTAGAGTGGGATAGGTAAAGTACAAATTAGAAAACAATAATTAATTATTATAGAGTAAAATTATTGGCATAGATGTACATAATAATATACACTACATATTATTAGGTCTATGGCAATAGACAACATTGATTCTTTTTTTTTTAATCTGTTCAGATTTACTTCCTAGAAGGGTCAGGGCAAACGATAACTGATTATTCAAATTAACTAAATTAAACTTATTTTTTTATAATTTTAAAATTAAAAAAGATTTTAAAATTATAAAAAATTGGTTTGATAAAAATGTATTAACAATTAATTTTAATAAAACAAAATATTTGAAAATATATTCCTTTTACTTTAAACCTAAATAACCTACCACCAAATATGAATAGTATTTAAATAAATGAAGACATTCAAATTTTTAAAGTTAATAAAATAAAATATTTACGAATAATTTTTTACAGTAAAGTAAATTGGAATTTTCACTTAGAATACCTACTTACTTAAAAAATTAAAAAAATTTTAAATGTAAGACATATGGAAATATTATATTACGCGTTAGTTAAAACTCATTTAAATTACGGAATATTAGGTTGGGGAGGAATTAATAGAACTTTAGTTAAAAAATTAGAAATATTACAAAAAAGGTTTCTAAAAATTATATTTAATAAAGATTATCTTTATCCTTCAAAAGAATTATATTCAGAAACAAAAAAGTTGAACATAAGACAACTTTACATTTATAACATCTTAATATATATTTTTAAAAATAAAAACATTATACAATTTAAAAACCATAATCATAATACACGTCATAAAAATGAAATAACCATGAAACCTAAAATAAATAAGTCCAGAGGACAAAATTTTTTTAAATATTTATGTTTTTATTTAAACGATTATTTACCAACAAAATTAAAAATTTGATTCATTAAAAAGATTTAAAGTCGAAATAAAAACATGGATATTAAAAACAGACAATTTGAAAATATTTTTAGAAATGCTTTAATTAATTAATATTGTTCTGAATAATTTATACAAGTAATATTTTTTACTTAAAAATTATAAACTAATAATTTTATTATAGGTAATATATTTCTTCAAAAAAAAACTGCGTTTATACTATACATTAAAATTTTTACTTTAAAACTTGATTTTTAATGCATATTTATGATTTATGATTTTACATACTAAAACAAAAAATAAGATTTGCCCCTAACAAGCGCAGCTACTGGGGATTTAAGAATAAGTTTATAGAAGACAACATAAACATATTTAAAATATTATTAAATCTTTAAATAAACTTATTATTATTAACTAAATCCTGATAAAATATATTTTTTTGTTATAGTGCCAAACCTTACCCAGAAACTTTTATTCTGGACGAGGAAAGAATACGTGATCTCCAAATTCGTACATTCCGGTTGGTTGCTGCCGCAGCAGTGCTACTGGTAACTTTAAGTAACGCTGGTACTGATTTACAGACGATAAATTCTTTTAAGTTGTCGCTAAAGGAGCACATTGGTATCCTTTTACAAACCGTAAAGAACGAGAAACAATTGATCGATGTGTTGCCAAACGTTGCTGAGCAGGTCAGTTTGTTGTTAGATCTATATTTGCTTATAATGCTTTGTTAGGATTGAATAAACATCCATACATATTTTATTTATGGGTACTACCGTGGGTTAAGGGTAGAAAATAATTTATCTCAATTTCCGGTAAAACTACAAGTCCTATAGAAAAACGTTAAATTGCAAAGTTGTAGGTAATAAAAAGATATACAACTTTTGTATTTACTTTTTTCATATAACCTCAAAATGTATGTGAAAAATTTAAATAACCAAGTTTTTGGTTTTTTATTTTTATCTTTTACAAAAATTTTTTTTTATCCACGAAATTTGGTGAAAACTTACCTTTTCATGTCCTAAACACACTGTAATTTTTTTGATTTAAAATATTTATTTTTTAACCTTATTTTGACTTAATATCGAAAAAACACCCTAATTTTCAATCGAAAATTCTCACATCAAAATATCTGCTTTTTTAAAAAAGTCGGTGGGCTTTTTGTTCGTTGAAATCTCTACTTTCAGATAGTGTTAAAAAAATATACATTACTATGGTAAATGTTCTCAAAAAAAAGTAAAGAAACGAAAAAAACTCGAATGCGAATTTTTTTTTTAGATCAATTTTGAGCTATTTATTAAAATTTATTTATATATTTATCATCATATTAAATCGCTTTTATATGACGGAATAATAAAATATAACAATCTTCCGAAAAATATCAGAAAAATTTAAAAATTGGCAACTTTTAAAAAACAATTAAAGAGATATTTACTAAATTAAATTATTTATAGGTACTATTTTTTTAAAATTGATTTTATTAATGATTATAATGGTTATTATTGTCTATATTATGTTGTCACTTTTTATGTAATGAACTGTAAAAGTTAGTTTGGAATAAAGACATTTTGAAAGTTAAATCTATTTACATATTTCCAATTTTTTTCAAAAGAAAACGAGCATTTTAGGATTTGCGCAGTTGTATCATATTTTATGATTATTTTCGACAAATATTTCTTTTTTGGAAAGTTTCATGAAAAAAACGAAAATTTACAGTGAACTTTAAAAAATTAATCTCGATTTTTGAAAAACCCATAAAATAGGAAACAATTCTTGGTCATTTGGTTTTTATAGTCTGTATTTTAGGTTATCAGTGATTTGAAAGAAGCACGACAAAAGTACGATTTGCAAGAATTTAGTGCCTCTCATGAAACTGCACTGAAAGGCCTTATACTTGACATCGGAAGCGAAAATCACAAAGTTAAGGAAATTGTCAGTAAGTACTGGATAATTACAGATTACAGCATATAACATAATACAAAAATTATGGGCATTGTGATTCATGAAAGCTATTTCTTTGAATTTTCGTTTTCTCCAGTGCTGTTCCGTGTTCAAAATCTTGGCTTCTGACCACTATTATGTTGGTTGGTCCATACATGTTCCGCCATATCTGATCTCGAAGTTTCACCTCTTTGAGTATGTTTCAGATGTTCTTTAACTCATACGGGAAGAGGTATTTTTGTTTCTCCAATGTACGATTCGCCACATTCGCAAGGGATTTGATAGATACAATTTTTTGTGTTTTCATTACTGGGGGGTTTTACTTTTGTAAGAAAGCTTCTAAGCGTATTTCCGGATTTGATATTATAGTTTTTGGTTATTCTTCTAATCGTTTCAGAAATCCCCTAGACATAAGGTATTGTAAGAAATGCTTGCTCCTCTTTCGTTTCTGTATTAGATTTTACTTCGCGATTTTTAAATTTTAAGATGGTATTAGTTACAAAGGTTTCAGGGTAACCATTCTGTTTTAGATCGTTTTTAGTTCCTTTAAATCGTGGATCTATAAAAGCAGCAATGGGCAAGTGTTCGCTGGTTTGCTCATCGCTTTTATATCGATTAGGGCTGCACCGAGTACCGAGTAGTTCGGTGCTCGGCCAGAATTTTCACCGAGTAATGAGTACTCGGTGCTCGGTCTTATATTCATTACTCGGCCCAGTATAGTAGAATATTAGAAGCAATCCTTTTCGGCATGTCAAAAACAGTAAGAAATCCTCCTGTACCATTAAAGATAGCCGAAAACTTTTGACAAAGCTTATTAATAATAATAATTATAATAATAAATGCCTTTATTTATAATGAAGAAATAAATTACAAGTAGTTAGGGAACATGGTGGCGGTATCCAACAAACGCTGCTCATACTCATTATTAAGGGTTAAGAGATGCTTCTTTTAAAATTAATTCCTTCTATACTATACAGGGTGCTCCAAAAAACCGGAACGGTAAAAATTTTTTAAAATCCATTTTAGTAAGTTTGCAAAAGTTTTAATAGTGCTACTTCTTGTTGAATAATTATTTTAATTAGATTTAAAAGAGACCATCTCGTTTTTGAAAATGAAGGAATTTTTGTTTCTTTAAGGTTATATTTTTTTTGAATTATTTTTATATCTCTTACAGCTTTCCAACTGCGCAAAAATTTTCTTTTTTTACTTTCTCTGCTTCTTTTTAAATTTTATATTATCGAAACACTTATTAACAGCAATATTAATCGCATGCCCAAAGCAACATATGTGAATTTTTCCCATATCTTTAATAGCCTTAAAAATATTACTGCCGTAATCCGTGTGAACGAGGTTACTGATTCGCTTTCGATATTCCATTCCACTAGAAATAGTTTTTTTGGTCAATTGATTAATCGAAAAATAGTTTTTTTTTCGGTTAATAATCGATTTTGTTGTACACCCCTAATAGGGAACTTGACAAAAATTTCAAATGGGGAAAAAATTCTATAAATCATAAGTACATATTGTCATAAAATATATGGCAGTAAAAAAAACAACATGTTTCGTCCCAAAAGACCGCTAGAAAGATTTTAAAATGCCCCAAAATTCAAATTATTCCAAGCGGGTAAAAACGCGCTGCTATAAAGTCGTGACGTCAAGGGGTATCATTTGTCAGATTTGTGTGTGACATCCACGAAATAGGTTATAGGGTTTTAATAAATTTTCATGATTTGTCAGATTTGACATCCACGCGTCAAGCGACACGACCTTAAAATAACAATACAATAACACACGGCAATCCAAATGCAAATTGGGTCGCTCGGCACCTGTCAGGAGTGTCAGGATGACGGATAACCAAAAGTCATACCCCCTGACGTCATCGGACTTCGCGCGCTTTAGAGATCGTTTGAAATGCTTTCGACACCAAGTTATTTTTGATTTTTAAGGAATAATAATTGGGGAATACTTTTTTCAGGCCTAACTAAATCATATTATTGAAAAAAAAAAATTAGAAAGTTCCCTATTGTAATTATGTTACTTTGTGCACCTGACAAATTTTAATTTACATTATTTTTGTTTTAGAAAGCAGAATAAAAGATTTCTTCCTGGATATTATAGAATCGGCCACCGCAGCTCCTCAGAAAGTGCCTTCAGGTCTGACAGCTTTTCAAAAAGAACTAACCGAGATTGCTGGACAATTTCTAAGAATAGTTTCGCATAATAGTACAGTATTTTGCATTTATTACTTTGATATTATTTCTGCCGCACTACCTAAACCAACTTGAGGAGGAACAAAGTTTAGGCTAAGGATTTTATTAATTTATTAACATAATAAAATTATATTTTTCGCATAAAAATAAAATAATAACAGAATTGTGGTGTCGATAGAATAACAATCTAATAAAGAATATATTAAAATACTTTTAATCGTAGTTGATGTATTATTTATTTTACACCATTTCACAGTTACAATGAACCAATTAACAAATGGGTATAATAATATAGGCTATTTAAAATAAAATAGGTAATATTATAACAATTCAAAAATTTTGTGATTACAAGAAATTTAGACCTAAATTATGATATTGAAACGGAATAATTATGCCTAAAAAGACACTTAGCACGCTAATTTAGATTTATACTGGATAAATCACAGCTAAAAATGTCAAATCTATTTTGGTGCAGATTGTATGTTTTGCACAATCGATAAATAGGAGAGTATTTACAGATTTTGGTAAGCGCGGTTGGTACATAAAAAATGTGGGAACGACGTGTTCTAGGGACGAGAAATTGCAGATTTTCTAATATATCACTGCATTCGACTCTATTATGCAAGATATTATGGAGAAATTTAAGTTGAGAAACTGTACGTCGATCTTCTAAGCTAAGGAGCAAAACGAGTGCCTTTGCAATAGAGCGTATTCTAGAATACCGATTTCAGGATACCGACTATCAATTTTAAAACTTAGATATTTTAGAAAACGTCGTTGGACCCTTTCAATGCAATAAACGTGCATTTGATAATATGGAGACCATACAATCGAGGCGTACTCCAATTTAGCTCTTACAAATGCATAAAAAAGGATTTTTGACAATTTAAAAATGCACGAGAATGTCTTATTATAAAACCTAGGGATCTATGACAGGAGGCAACAAAAGATAGTTTACTGTCAGATAATACACACAAATCGCAAAAAGTCTCAGTCCTGTCCGCTGTGTTATTAATTTTTTAATCATACACAATGGTATGTTGTTTTAATGAAAAGGTCATTATGTTACACTTACTGATATTTAACGGCAATTTATTTTGAACACACCATCTATATAATGTCGTGTCAATGGACAATCGAAGTTTTTCAGTCTGCCAGGTTACGAATACGAGCATGTATTTTCTTGTCATCGGCATAAAGAAGACCATCCTGTCAAGATTATTAACTATATCATTAATTAATATTATAAACATTAAAGGACCCAAAATGGACCCCTGTGGTACACCAGATGTAGCATCCAATGGCACAGATGATTGGCCACCGCGCTCCACTATTTGTTGTCGTTCATTTAGATAAGAATGGAAAAACTTTATAAGATTATCTGAGATTCCAAACGAGCTGAGTTTTTCTATGGTCCAATCTATCAAATGCCTTAGAAAAATCTGTATATTAGAAGCAAGTGTAGTTTTAATCACGATACACCGATTATACAGGTGTATACTGTATAATGGTTTTGATTAGGGCTGGGCAAAAATTCGATATATCGATATTTAAAAATAAAATTATCGATATTCGATTGGAATTTCAATATCGTCCTTATAACACATTTAAGGACCAACATTTAAGTCAATCTTTTTTCTTCATGTTTTCATAATTAGAGTCTCTTCTTGAAATGAAGGTACGGAGTTTTACAGGGCACATAAGAAAATATTGATATACAGTGTCACCAGTAAAGTCCGCATCATATGGGACTTTTTTTTATTAATATTCAAAATTTGACTTTGGCATCAAGTTCTTCTTCGATCGAGATGAAAATTAAGCAAAAAAAATAGTAGTCACGTGATTCGCAATATCTGTCAAATTTTAATTTTTTCCAAAAAATAATTCAAAAGTGGGGTTATTTTTGAAAATATCGAAAAAAGTTATTAGAAAAAGTTTTTTTAAATGCAGTTTCTAGCCCACATGCAAATGTCAGCTGCATAAGATAATTTTGATTTTTTACCTATATTTTGTAAATTGCAGCACTTTTGCAAAATAAGACTCGACAAACTTCTCAGTTTTGACAAGGCTTTATTTCAGATACATTTTCTTTAAAGTAGCGCCATATTAAAGTGTGTTTTTCTACAAAATCAAAATTGGGCTATTAAAATTTGGTCGCATGTGATGCAAAATTTATTTGTTTTTGACCCTGTATAAGGTAACTTAAGGTGGGAGTATCAACATGCTTGCCAACCTATAACCTATTTCGCGTAGATTTATTTATGTTTTCTAGTTTTTATACAAAATTTAAAGAAAATCAGTATCGACTTGATATTCTATAGGTAATAATTGACATATTTAATAAATATCAAGAAATTTTATAACTTATTTTAGGAGAATTGTATAGCGAAAAATATCGTGTAAGATTTTTTTTAACATTATTATGTCATTGTCACTCATTGTTCTTTCACTATACAATTCTCCCAAAATTAGCAATGAATTAAATTGATATTTTTGTAATATATCAGATACTACCTAAATAATGTACCGACGATATTGATTTTCTTTAAATGTTAGTTATTAAAATAATAAACTCAAAAAATCAACGCGAAATAGGTTATAGGTTGGCAATAGATTGAATGACGTTGAGAATTCAACCTTAATAAAATAAGTATTTTTGAAAACATAGTTTGTGTCTGAAAGTAATACACCTTAATATTAAGACAAAAAGAACACAGTGTCTTCAGTAAAGTGTTTTTAAGTGGAAAATAAATTTTAGTTTAACAACGTAAAGTGTATCTATTTTCAACGATTTAATATAAAACCCCAATATTATAATTTATTATTAAGCTATGCCATAATAACGTTTTTGTAGAAAAACACACATTTAATATGGCGCTACTTTAAAGAAAATGTATCTGAGGCGTATTCGATTCGCAGGTTCAGATCGATCCGGATCGATCTAACTGATTCCAACTGATCTGATTTGTGTTCGATTGGTAAGTGATCGCACGGTCAAAGTGATCCCAAGTGATTTTTAAAATCAGATCGATCCAAATCACTTTCCCAATCGAATACGGCTCTGATATAAAGCCATGTCAAAACTGAGAAGTTTTATGTAGGTTGCGTTAAGTCTTATTTTGCAAAAGTGGTGCAATTTACAAAATATAGGTAAAAAATTAAAATGATCTTATGCAGCTGAAATTTAAAACTTTTTCTAATAACTTATTTCGATTTTTTCAGAAATAATTATTTTTTGGAAAAAATTTGACAGAAAATGCGAATCACGTGACTACTATATTTTTTGCTTAATTTTCATCTCGATCGAAGCAGAACTTGATGGCAAAGTCAAATTTCAAATAGTTATTAATAAAAAAAAATCCCATATGATGCGGACTTTATATACTGGTGACACTGTATTTATAATATAGTATTTTTATATATCGAATAACGATATTGGAATTTCAATATCGCCCAGCCCTAGTTTTGATCATAAGGATCGTGAGCTACATATTTTTGTGGTTCATAAGTTTACGCAGAGACCGACAGCTTTTACGTGCGCTCTTACAGCGCTTTTTCAGAGGATGTTGCTTCTTAAGCCCAAAAAAAAAACTACACATGTAATTTTTTAAAGGTTTATATTGGAATCTCACATTATTTAATTCTTCGGCATCTTACAAATTAATTCAAAAATGCTGCACCTTCACAGTGAAGTGCCTTAAAGCCGTTTGATTTATAACATTACAAACTTAAACTGGTTTTATATTTTAGATTTAACAGCCACCATTATAGCTTTATTTGGATTTTTTACAGCAGCCTATGTTTGCAGATCGTTTTCAAATTATAATCAGACATAACGTCCTATCAAATAGTACAGCTACGATCTGTTTTAAAATATCCACGAATTAAAAGCCAAATAAAGCTTATAAACTAAAAAACTTTTGAAAAAATTTCATTTTCATTGACCGAAATGTCCTGCTATCAAAGAGTTTATTTAACTTTAAAATATCACAAAATAATCGGCTACAAAACATTTTTAGCATTTTCCATTGGAAGAACTTTCATCCTCAATCTTTCTGTACTGCTGATAATAAGCGACAGAAATACGTTAACGATTTTACCAACAGAAAACCCTTAGAATGTAAACGTTGCTTTTTTTCAGACATGTACAGGGTGACTCGGTATTAACATATAACAATATTTAGGATTACAATATATTTTTATAAGTGCTTAATAGTATATGTAACGGTTTAATCACAATTATACATAGAATTGATTTCGTATGACAAGTTATGGGCCAACCTTTATGATCAGACATGCAATATCTACCCTAAACTATTTAGCCAATTAACACGGCAACGCGGTCTTTGCCAATATTAAAAAGTTTAACATTTTATTACAGGAAGAAAATTGTATTTATTGCTGTTTCAACTCGCGAGAACAAAAAAAAATCTCTAGCAAAACTGGCCGCCCTTAAATTCAGCGGTTTTATTAGCCAAGTTTCTTTTAAATATCATAGCAAAGCCAACGGATAAGTTGAGCGCCCTCTATATTTCTCATACGACTGACTATAATATAAAGTTGTTCGCGAAGCGTTCCTTTGACATCATCTTAGCCATTGAATATCAAACTATAAGGATGGCGGATGTCCGAGAAAAGTTAACAACCCAGTTTAAGACGTATTGGAGGTGGTTTGGCCGCCATTGTGGAGTTGATCGTAATTCTAACCTTAAATCTGTCGTTATAATGCAGCGCCTCGGCAACAGATGTCTCAAATTCACTGATGTGATGTCGCGGTGTTGCCTCATATCGTATTTTATTGGAATTTTTAATGATATAAGCATTTTAAACAGACAATAAAATAGGAGGTTCTCAATTCCAGCCGAATGTATGTTTTTAATAATAATATGTACGCTGATTACTCCGGGGTAATTGGACCGATTTCCACCATGAATTTACCGTTGCATTGGGTGTTAAAAGTTAAATAAATAAAAGTAGATAAAAAGCGACAGCAAGTATAACTAAAATAGGATTTATTTCGTCGAAAAACAAACTGGATGTTTCTTAAGTAAGAAAGCAAAACTTACTTATTTTAACCATTTTGAAAAGTAATAATAATTGCAAATAAAAACCAAGTTATATAAACCGCACATCATTTATATTTTACCCAACAACCCGTTGTATTGAGAGTGGTCATTTAATTCTGTTAGCAAAAGAAAACATGGCAGTCAATATTATTATGTTTTCATGTAATTAACGTTGGAACGTCAAAGGGTTGAAAATATTATATTCTACTAAGCAATTAAAAATAGGGACTTTTTAGGTCTAGACTCTAGACTATACTATAGGTAGGAAAATAAAGGTAAAACTCATGCAGCAAGTCAAACAGACAGGCGGCAAAAATGTTTTAATTTAGCAGTGAAAAGGCTTGTCGTTAGTGGCTGCATCAACACGCTTTATTTTTGATGACTCATTGGTGCCATCTATGAATTTAACATAGCAGATTTAGGAAATCTGCTTATATGGCCTTCTTATAGTTTGATATTCAATGTCTTAGCTAAGCAAATATTTTACTTTGCTATGTTGTTTAAAAGTCAAAGAAAATCATCTATCGTTTGATTTTGTACCCTCATAGTTAGAAATTTTAGTAACCTAATTCCTTCATTCTCATTCACCAAAAAGTTAGTGTATAAACTAGTTTGTTCATGAACTAACCTACACTTTCTCTGCGCATTCATGGTTGATAACTGGTTGGAATGTCGTGTGCTAACGCTTTTAAACACGTGTGACGGTTTCTGACCGCTGTACGATCGAAGCTATAATGAGATAGACATTTATCTGTGATAAGCATGTGATACCTACCGTACTGGAACAATAGATGCAATCGTCTCATCGGTTCTACCACTTACTATTGCCAAACAATAATATTTTGATATTATGATTAAATATTTTTGACTAAGCTAATCTTTTAATGGTATAGAACTTTACAACAAAATTCGGACACTTAGATGTGTGTTTTCAAGCGGGCAAATGGGAAATGGTAGAAAAGCCTTAAGCAATAAAATATTTTCTCAATGTAATAAAACGTAAAACTCAACATATTTTACTTAAGCATAAATGAAGCTTGATTGGATTTAACTTTTCGTTTTTTTTTTCATTTTAAAGACAATTTTAATAAAACCTAGGTACACATCAAAGACGCTTAAAGAAAAATGGTTTCCTTTAAGATATTAAAAAAATTATTCCTACCTATCCCCTAATTTACCATTCCTTGACCACTGGGCTATAACTTACATTACATAAACCACTGACTGGATCTTTGTTAAGCTTTGAGCGTTATAAAATAAATTGTGAATTCCAAAGTAAAAAGAATGATAAATTATGGCCTATCTACAGAAAAATTGAAGCCTGTAAAAAGGATCTAATATAAATTTTGCAAAAAAGGATGTATAAAAACAATTTATAAAAAATAACAAATCGCACATAGACCTCAAACCTACCACTTACATTAAACCCAAACCTTTATTGTTCTTCGTCACCTAATTCGTGCTTAATTTTTGAAGTGTCAAATTCTTCGCCCGTGCCCCGCTTGAAAATATCAAGGACGTCCAGGCATGTAGTTTCGAAATGAGTGGTAGCGTCATAGGATTGAGAAATAAAAATTTGCGATTGAAGCCCGTCGTCTGTGGGCTCGTAGTAGTCGGAGACAGAAACGAACTTCTGACGAATAGAGCCGAGTAGGTCTAAACCAGGCTTAATTTCAGCTTCGGGATTGGTCGTTTCCACGGTAGTTGATACCATGGCAACAAACCAACCTTTGGCTGCTACTTGGTGGGTGTAACTCACTACAGAGACATAAATGTCAGAGTGACGCCCAACCTGAAATAAAAAAATTATTAGATGTGCTCCCCATAATGCAAAAACTTTAGGTAACATTTTAAATTCTAAGTAAGAGTAAAGTAGATATAAAAAATCGATTATTTGCGCTCATTATTACATATCTACAAAAATTGTAACAAATTTCAAAAACAAATTGTTATATTTAATGACAAACCCATGTTTTCTTCCAAGCTTTCTTTTTCTATGTCTTTTTTTATTAATAGAAACAAAGAAACATAAATACACAGATTGATAACCTAAAATGAATTATAAATAAATAAAATTATATTACCTGTTTTTGAGGAATGATGATTTGAGTCGATAAAGCATCT
Source organism: Polydrusus pterygomalis (assembly GCA_963969555.1). Lineage (NCBI taxonomy): Eukaryota > Metazoa > Arthropoda > Insecta > Coleoptera > Curculionidae > Polydrusus > Polydrusus pterygomalis. The sequence continues at coordinate 13,116,627 of OZ018379.1, forward strand.
TTAGTATTGGCAATGGGGTGATCCATAAGGCAAATGCAACGAACGACTTGTCCCTTCTTGCGTACACGGTCTGGTACGTAGGTGGGGTCACAATATACCTAAATAAGAAAAATTTACATGTAAACAGAACTAATGTACTAAACTTGACAAAATATTCTAAAGGACTTTTTTTAAATTTACTTAACTTTCAAAATGTCTTTATTTCAAACCGAGGGGTAAACCACCCCTGGAAATCAGTGTACAAATTAAAGGAAATCCATGGAAATATCTGGGAATACTTGGAAATACAAGGGAATATTTGTAAAAACATGGAAATATATGGGAGTACTTGAAAATATATGGGAATACTTGGGAATACATTAGGAAATACTTGGAAATACATATGGAAATACGTGGAAATACGTGAAAATACGAGGAGTGGGGATCGGATTGTTCTAAGCTATATTTTTTTGTGTAGCAAAAACGGTGCCAAGATTAACTTTTCAAAATAATATTGACGTTTAATATTTTCGATGATTTTGCGAGCGGTTTATAGAATAAGTGCGAATACAAGGAATACTTGGTAATACCTAGAAATACAAGAAAATATTTGGGAATACCTAGAAATATAATGAAATATTTGGAAATATCTAGAAATATAATAGAATATTTGTACACTGGTTTCCTATTTGCGAAAATACTTCTGGTATTTCTATGGTAATTCCAAGTATTACCAAATTTTGGTAACACATGGAAATACCTGGCAATACTTGGAATTACCATAGAAATACCAGAAGTATTTTCGCAAAGTGGAAATCAGTGTACAAATTTTGGGGGGTGGTTTACCCCTCGTTCCAAACTAACTTTTACAGTTCATTACATGAAAAGTGACAGCATAATATAGAAAATAATAACCATTAAAAAAAAATAACAATAAAAAAAAATGGAAGTTAATCCAATTTAATTCATTAATAAAATCAATTTAAAAAAAATAGTATAAACAATTTAATTTAGTAAATATCTCTTTAATTGTTTTTAAAAAGTTGCCAATTTTTTAATTTTTCTTATATTTTTTTGGAAGATTGTTATATTTTATTATTCCCTCATATAAAAGCGATTTTTTTCCGAAATTGCTTTTTACTGGTATGGTTTGATAATTTATACAATGTCTGGTGTTATAATCATGTAATGTCTTATTCTCCTGAAGTGTTGTTTGGTTTTTTTTTCTTTTAAAATAATAGAGTGAATTAGAATACAAATAATTTTTAATATATAAATGTTTTGAACGTGTAAATACCCTTTCGGTCTATATAGATTAACAGTTGGTTCTAAATGTGGTAACTTGTGTATACATTTAATAACTTTATTTTGCAATTTTTGTAATGGTTTTAAGTTTGATAAACAAGCAGATCCCCATGCAGAAGCTAAGTATTGTAATTTTGAATATATTAATGAATGAAATTTCAAAGGAATGATATCTAGCTCTGTACAAAACAGATACCAAAGGAGATATCGAGTTGATAATATACTGGATATGGCATTTCCAATTTAAATTTTCGTCTATAACTAATCGTAAAAATTTTGTAATTTTTGAATATTGAATATTTTTATTATTACCTAAATGTTAAGGGGTTAATGATGGAATTTATTTTATATTTAGTTATAAACTTGCAGACTTACTTGTTTGCACTTAGCAATTTCATTGCCTGATCGAACACCAATCACCTTGCCAGCTTCTCCCAGAACAATTTCATCAATTGGTTTGTCCAACATGTAGGTACCACCATAGATAGCTGATAAACGGGCAAATCCTGTAAGAAATAATAATTGCTCAAGCTGCTCTATAGAGTATTAATAAAATATAAATTTTGAAATAAAAAATCCCTCTACAATGAACAGTCTTCTTTAAGTATATATTTATCACAGTATTCTGAACTTATTATTATTAAATATAAAACAATTTTTCTAGTCTACCTGGCAAACATTGACCTCACCTTCTTGGTCCACTAATCATAAAATATATTAAAGTTTATACTATAAATTATTACCTTTATTTCATGTATAGCATCAAAGTACTTTAGTAATAAGTAAAGTAACAGGACCATTAAGTAAATCTACTAAAGATTTTTTTTATAATAATTTAATTTCTCAGTTTTTATTTGTTTTAGTTTCTAGTTTATATGATAAAAATTAGTAAATAAATTGGCATTAAGGAGCACCTATTATGACAATTAACCTTGTATCGAGGTTAATCATTAATTATTAGAAATTTGGGGTATGTTCAAGTCAAGTATGTATTAAGTTAGTATACTATGATATGTACCAGACATTATTATATTTCTAGATTTATGAGACATAAATTTAACATAATTGAGAAGAAAACTATGTATAAGTAAAGGAAACTTTACAACTAATAATCACAAGACTGACTATTAATTTATTTTTAATGTAATTTTTTTTTTAAACGCAGTGATTGAAACCTATTACCTATATTATGAACTCCCTCATTGGATAGAGATGTATAATGTGCATCCTGCTATTTAATTTTTTAACATACCTTGAGGCAACTCTCCCAAACCATACATAGGATACAAGTAGGGTGATTTTCCGTATCTAGCCAAGGAATCTGAATATAGCTTAATTCTCTTAATAGTTTCACTAGCTGGATGGTTCAAGTACTCATCATCCCTAAACAGAGCCAGTGCATGCCCGGTGAAGTCTTGAGTATTTTTATCTAAGCCAAATTTCTCATACAGAGCTGTCATATTTTGGGTTCTAGCATCAAAATCTTTCCATGTCTTTGGATCATCCTCAAGGTAATCTTGAACGTAAATTAAGAAGTTGCGAAATCGTCTTTTTTCAAACATGCCCATCAAATCCGAGGCAAGGGCTTCTTTCTGATCTACAGGAACCTAGATAACAAATTTGGATAAGTAAAGTTTTGTTTAATCATAGATCATATTATATGTAGGTACCTATTGACGAGAGTGTTCAATATTCTTAGTTTAAAGGTTTCTTTTCTCAACTATTGTGCATGGTAGATTAGCTGTAACTAATATAATCTTAAAAAAGGCTTACCTTGGAAATCTTGCCACCTTTATACACGTAGCTTCCTTCAATGCTCTTAAATTCCAGATACCTTGTTACCCCAGTATGAATCAAAAGCTTTACCAGCTGCCCATTGGCCATCAAAAATTTAGGGATCAAGTCCACATTCCAGTCTCTACCTCTTCCGTAGCTTTCATCCGGAGCCGGTGCCCCAAATTTTGCGAAAAGTTCCTCCAACGGGCAGATAGAGGCGGATTCTCCACCATAGTATTTGTTTCGATCGACATGTAATACTTTCTTACCAGAAACGGAAAGCATCCCACTGAGGATGCATTCTTTTAAACCAGTTCCCAAAACGATAGCATCATATTCTTCATCCATGGTGGTTGATTTGCAGCTTTTTACGATAAATTAATTAAAAATTATTGATAAAAATTTCACGGACGACACGACAAACAGCCGAATTGATAAGCCGAATGTCATTCGTCAGTGTGGTCACTGCCTTTTGCCAAGTGTACTAGGGTAAAACATAACTGTACTAAAATTCCTAGATGACAAAATTATTAGCGCCATCTACTAACTACTCTGCCACCGAAAAGTTTTTATCGGCCGTCGCATATTTTATTTATTAGCAAAAAGGATAGCTATACTCTCGAGTTCGGATTATTGCAGATTTTTGCACTGCTTGGTCTGCGAGAAAACCTGTGCATTTATTGCGCACTAATATTACCAATGTAAAACGCCAACTGTGTCAGAGATTCGAACTGTCAACTGATTGCGGCGACGCGTGGAATCTTTTTGAGGACGTTGTCATGTTGTTGTCAAAATTAAAAAATAAAATAACAGAAACAGTTTGGTATTTGAGTTCGTGTGTGGAAAGTTGTGCCGTGATTACGATTACGTTACGGAGGACGATAGTTTTATGACTCTTTGGTTTTGGTTATCTTAAGTGGCCAGTGGCTAATTATAACATCCAGTGGTGTTCAGATGCAAGTTATGAAACACAAGGTAAAAATACCATACTTGTATTATGTTGCTTAATATAATTCGACTAAAATTTGATTGCACGTTCAGAAACTTGATTCAATCAAGGATTTAAGTGATGGGAGGACGTGGAGTGCCATAAATATGCTTGCATTTTTGCAGATTTGATTAAAATAATATTATTGTAAATAATACCAGGTATGGTGATGACCCCCCATTGAGCTTGGAACATAATAGAAATAGTTGTCGACTTTTGGGTTATAGTAATACTGACCACTACCTTCGAAGGTAGTGTACTGACAGGTAAAGTGTATATTATTATTATGATCTTAGTTAGTTGAGATTTTATACAGTAGGTAGGTATACTATCAAGTCAATAGCAGTTCATACTTAAATAAATAACAGAAATATACCTACAGGTATTTATTAACCCTCATCAACGCTCGAAGTTTCACAAGCTTATCATAAACTATATCACTGCCTAATAATTTGGAGTTTTCTTGATTTCCAAGATTTGTCAACCATATAAATTGAAGTACCTAAAAGTTATAAATTAAGGATACCATTTTTAAACTTGATGGTCTGAGTTCAAGTCTGGGTGTACGCTGCATCAAACGGGGCACCAAGTACAATAATATGTTCCACCCCCACCCCTTTGAAATTACCGCGATACAGCAGCTTTTGGTTCCACAAATTGGAAAATTTCATTTTCAATAGAATATATTATGTGTTCATATCTGAAACCCCAAAACAGAAAAGCTTATTAAATTACCTCTGTGTTAGCCTATCTCATATAGGTACATAATAATATATCTTTGTCTATGGTCTATCCTCCTTTTACAGCTTAATGAATAATGATTTATGTACTTAATCAAAATAATCTGTACAAACGTTCCTAAAATCTGATTATATTTCCATACTTAATATATAGTATAAAAAGAGACAGATAAGTAAATATGGGAGTGTCCTAGTGAGATAAATGCATTGGAAAGTGTTTTTTACATATTTCTACCTAAGTACCTACCTACCCACTAAAATAATAAAATATGATAGAAAATCAGTAATTTCTGATATTCTTTCTAATCATTTTTGCGCTGGAAAAAGATTAGAATATATTGGGAATGTTGCTTTGTTGCTAATCTCACTTTATACACTTTAATAAAGATATAAATTAATACTTATAAATATCTACAGCTTACAATTTTTATATTGAAAATATGATCCTTGTGAACAATCGTTTTTAATAAACAATTTTATGTTATGATATTATTATGATTTAAGTAGTTTAATAATAATTTATATAAAAAAAATTATTATTATTATAAAGTCAGGACGAATTATTGTAATTAGTCTGAGGTTACGACAGTCTACCATAACATGCGTTTACTGCACCGAGTTACTAGGTCATCTGAATTCAATATTTTAGAAATAATGCCAAAAATAAATTTCCCCGTGGCGCGTAGGTAGGTACAACCAATACAAAAACCTAAATATAATCCCCCATGAATTAATAACAATCAATTACAAGAAACGGCATTTTTTTGTTTGCTACTATTCAAACTCAATTTCCACCGACTTAAAATGCTTTCCTTTTGTTGGTAGGTACTAAATTTGATCAAAATCGAGGGGTCCAGTTGTGACATTCTCCTTGCTAGTTTGAGTCCTAGAAAATGGAAATAAATAAGGTACTGATAAGATAAGTATCTGATCTCATGTATGCAAACTGCTTTCGCGACTTCTTTTTATTGAAAATCGTCCGCGATTCTCAAAGAGACCTTAATGGTTTCTAGGAAAGGTTGGTGACACTCTAGGGAGATTTTCATTGTTGGGCTATGATGAAGTCGATTATAGTGAAATGCCCATTACGAAATCTTTTGTATCCTATATCTTGTAAAGTAATAGGAATAAAAAATTTCACTGAAAAAAAAGCGGCGCATGAGCCCAAACACTTATCAAGTGAATCAGGTAGTAAACTGGTCCTAAATTATTTCCGTTTTTCTTTACAGACTTTACGAAATGTCGAACTTCAGCTCGCGACCAGAAAAAACCAATACCAGTGTAGAAGCGCAAACTTCATCGGAAAACGTGATCGCAGCGCCATCTGCTAGCGATACGAGCACAGCTGGTACTACTTATACTTTTCCTGATGTTACCTTAGGGACTAGTGCCCCTGTACGTAGTCCTAGGGGTCACCTAAGAAGTGTAAGCCATGGAGGAAGCTCCAATTTGGTGGGAAGTAGTAATTCGGCGGGAGTTGTCGGGAGGTCTGCGTTAAAGGGTAAGATTTCAGTAAGGATAGTTAGTAGGAAAGGTGGGAATTATCAATTTGAGGCCTTTTAAACAAGTTAAATGTAAAACAAGACTGCGTGACAAACACAACACTACGATATTTCTCCATCTATAGAAGTTCTTTAAAATCATGTTCCAATAACTTTTTTCCATGAAGGTTCAAGAGGTCATCAAAGAGCCTTCTCTCAGGGTCAGATATCGGAAGTAACGAGTACAGGACCGGGTAGGTCTGGCCATTCCAGGGTCGGTTCGAGGACTGATTTCATTTTACCTCCCGGGCACAAAGAATCTGGTAATATAGATGGCACGACTTCCAAAATTAGCGCTAAGGGACATTCTAGGTAAGTGCAACATTGAGTAGTTTATGTACTTTTACAATTATGGATTGAAATTCATATAATTAACTTTCAAACTGTCTTTATTCCAAACTAACTTTTACAGTTCATTACATAATAATAATAATAATGATAATAATAAGTTTATTTAAAATTTAATAATATAATAAATATGTTTATATTGTCTTTGATAAACTTATTCTTCAATCCCCTGAAGCTGAGCTTGTTAGGGGCAAATCTTCTTTTTTGTTTTAGTATGTAAAATCATAAATCATAAATATGCATTAAAAATCAAGTTTTTTAAAGTAAAAATGTTAATTTATAATATAAACACAGCTTTTTTGAAAAAATATATTACCTATAATAAATTTATTAATTTATAATTTTTAAGTAAAAAATATTACTTATATACCTAAATTATTCAGAACAATATTAATTAATTAAAGCATTTCTAAAAATATTTTCAAATTGTCTGTTTTTAACATGGAAAGTGACAACATAATATAGAAAATAATAACCATTAAAAAAAAAAACAATAAAAAAAATAAAAGTGTATCCAATTTAATTCATTAATAAAATCAATTTAAATAAAATAGTATAAATAATTTAATTTAGTAAATATCTCTTTAATTGCTTTTTAAAAATTGCCAATTTTTTAATTTTTCTGATATTTTTTGGAAGATTGTTATATTTTATTATTCCGTCATATAAAAACGATTTTTTTCCGAAATTACTTTTTACTATAGTTTGATAATTTATACAACGTCTGGTGTTATGATCATGTAATTTATGTAATGTCTTATTCTCCTGAAGTGTTAGGTACAGTGATTTGAGAGGGAAACAATTATTTGTTGTTGTTACACTTTTCTGCAATATTTGCTTAACCTTCAATGCAAGGACGATTCTGTTTGGTCTACAGACTATTTACAGTACAACTATTAGAGGTAGGATAGCCCGGTGACACACACGGCAAAAAGGGGAGTTTCTCTGAATAAATGAAAGCCCAGCTCAAATCCTGCAAATAACTTAAGGCTATAAAAACCCACGCAAGGTTAAAAAATTAATATTTCTTTATTTGTAGCGAATTTGCTGTCCGCGGATAGGGTTGACAATAGCACAAATGAATGAAACATTTCATTTTCGGGAAAAAGTCATTCAAAAGGTTTGCTTGTAAAAAAATGCAATTCACGAAGAGAAATTTTTGATTTTTTATACAGAGTTCGCAAAAACTTCAAAAAAAATTATTTTTCAAGAGTAAACTACCTTTATTTTTCATTTTTGACCAAAATGCCAATTAGAAAACTTATTTAAAATAACGTTTGTAATTTAAATTCGAGATTTAAAATAAATCTTCGATTATTTTAGTTTTTTTAATTTTTAGAGGTAAAAGAATTTTTTTTGGATAGCAGCATTGGCGGTCGAAATACATACATTTTCTTAATAATTTAGGAAGTCCCATTTTTGAGACGTAAACGTTAGGGTAGCTTTTATTAAATTTCTTTATCACAAAGTTGTAAGAACATTCGCCCGCACCGTAACATTGAACTAAATAAAACCCATTGTTTTAAGGTCAACATTTTCAAAACACATAAAATTCTATTTGACAACTTTAAATTTGCCCCATACAAGCAAAGTAATAAAAAGTTTAAAAAATTCCTTGTTTTTACAAAAGATGGTAGGAATGCATTTAAAATTTTAAAATAAGATACACACCACCCATTATGAAAATAGAGTCTAATAAAATTGTATATTAATATTTTTATTGAGCAGCAAAATTTCCATTTACCTCTAAAAATTAAAAAAAACTAAAAAAATCGAAGGTTTATTTTAAATCTCGGATTTAAATTACAAACGTTATTCTAAATAAGTTTTCTAATTGGCATTTTGGTCAAAAATGAAAAATAAAGGTAGTTTACTCTTGGAGAAAAATCATGTTCTTGAAGTTGTTTTCTTTACAGACTTTTCTCTTCGTGAATTGCATTTTTCTTACAAGCAAAACTTTTTATCAAGAATGACTAATGAAATTGTTCATCCATTTGTGCCATTGTAAACCCTATCCGCGGACAGTCTTTATGTTATACAGGGTTAGGAGAAATTACCAGAACGGTCGATTATTTCAAAATATACAGGAGTTAGCCAAAAATGTCTTATATAAAAGTTGTCTGTAATAAATTGGAATATACAGGTTCGCCCAAAAGTTGTGAAGAATTAAAGTTATATTTTTTTTAAAGTATAATATCACTTATTTTGATTGTTTAGTTAATTTAGAAATTTTTTATTAGCCATACGTTATGCCTAAATTCATTAGTTTTCTAGATATTATGACATTTTGATCAGTTACAAAACACAAAATAAATTTCAATAAACAATTTAATAAGTTAACATAAAAGCACCCTTGATATTAGGTATTTTCCATTTGCTTCTTTTTAACATCAAAGGCAGGGCCGGATTAACGACTAGGCCAAATAGGCCATAGACTAAGGCGCCACGAACGAAATAGGCTTTTTAACGAATTTCAGTGTACCTATAATTATTATTTTATATATTTAAACTATGGCATAATTGCTATTTATTATACCTATAAGTATAAAGAACATTCCACGTGCCAATCTACACAAAAATATTCTAAATTAAAGTATTAAGACTATTTAGTTATCAGATCTCGTGAAATCAACTTCCTTCGACGACATTATCCAAAATTTCTCGAGTCAAAAATGTACAAAAAAACATTTCTAGTATCTTAATACTCTTAAAAATATGTCGTTATTTTAAAAATTACCTTTAATAAAAGTTTTTGGGCATTGGGCCACGAAAACTGTTCCTTTATTACCTTTATATTTTTTGCTCAAAATATTACATATTATTATTTTATTTGTTGATGTCATTGATCTCGTTAATAACGAGTCGTTATTGATATTATGATGTTTTAGAAGTAATCCTTATATTTTAGTCTATATCATTTTGTGTATTTATAAGGAACCAATCTACCAATATCATTTGACTCTTAGCACTGAATTTGTGTTTTTATGTGTTTTATTTTTTTTGTATCTTGATTAGCTGGATTAGTCGATGAATTTTTTTGAACTTTGGAAACTACCAAACTCTTATTAAGTTATGATATTTTGAGTTAATTGTTTTATTCATTTCACAATTTGTAAACATTAATCATTAATGTTAAGTTGTTTGTTTATACTTCTATTTTTCGTTTTATAATTTTCCCTGAGTACTTATACATGTATTATACGTTTATTACAATTATTAAATCCCGTATTAAATTAATCTATCAGAAATTTTTTTTTAAAACGTGCAAATATCTGCTTGCAAAACATATTTTTACGAGATTAGGTTTAGGCACAAATTTGATCATCCGTATCATTACTCGCTCAATTTTTTAAAATCCATTTCGAAATTGAAAAAAATAGGCGCCAAAATTTGTCTGGCCTAAGGCGTCAAACGACCTTAATTCGGCCCTGCAGCAAAGCAAAGTGAAAGTATTTGCTTAGCTAAGTTGTTAAAGGAACGCTTCGCGAACAATTTCGTATAGTCCGTGTGGGAAATAGTGGGGTGCATACTTAGCCGCGGCAGGTGTTCCTCAAGGAACAATTTTAGGACCACTATTTTTTAATATTTATATTAACGACTTATTAAGTATAAATTGCGATGGACAAATTCATAGTTTTGCAGATGATACTACAATTTTTTATACCGATTCAAATTTTTAAAGTTAATAAAATAAAATATTTAGGAATTATTTTTGACAGTAAATTAAATTGGAATTTTCACATAGAATACTTAATTAAAATATTAAGAAGTTTACTACTAATTTTTAAAAACAAAACATTTTTAAATGTAAGGCATATAGAAATATTATATTACGCGTTAGTTAAAACTCATTTAAATTACGGAATTTTAGGTTGAGGAGGAATAAATAGAACTTTAGTTAAAAAATTAGAAATATACACAAAAAAGGTTTCTAAAAATTATAGGTATTCAATAAAGATTATCTTTAATCTTCAAAATAATTATATTCAGAAACAAAAAAGTTGAACATAAGACAACTTTACATTTATAACATCTTAATATATATTTTTAAAAATAAAAACCTTATACAATTTAAAAACCATAATCATAATACACGTCATAAAAATGAAATAACCATAAAACCTAAAAAGTCCATAGGACAAAAAAATTTCAAATATTTATGTTTTTACTTAAACGATTATTTACCAACAAAAATTAAAAAATTGATTTCATTAAAAAAATTTTAAGTCGAAATAAAAACATGGATATTAAAAATAGACAATTTGACAATATTTTTAGAAATGCTTTAATTAATTACTATTATTGTTCTGAATAATTTATATAAATAATATTTTTTACTTAAAAATTATAAATTAATAATTTTATTATAGGTAATATATTTTTTCAAAAAAGCTGCGTTTATAGGCTATAAATTAACATTTTTACTTTAAAACTTGATTTTTAATGCATATTTACGATTTATGATTTTACATACTAAAACAAAAAATAAGATTTGCCCCTAACAAGCTCAGCTTCAGGGGATTGAAGAATAAGTTTATAGAAGACAACATAAACATATTTTTTTTATTACCCTTAATATAAACATATTTATTATATTATTAAATTTTAAATAAACTTATTATTATTATTATTATTAAATGGGGAGGAAAAAAATCTTTGACTATAAACTATTTTCAGGCAAGCTTCAAGATCGGAATCGATCTACACCCTCCGTCGCACCGACCCCCCGCATCTATGGTTAAGGATCCTCTACACCCTTACCCGGCGTACCCCGAAATACGACCAAGAAGAGCGGTACCGCATCGTAGTGCCCAATCACATAGTGCCTCCGAAAACACCCCTTAAAGACCACCCCAATGGTCGGCGACCCGACAATCGCATTAGGACTACAAAGTATACGTTGCTTAGTTTTTTACCGCGTAATCTGTTAGAACAATTTCATAGGGTAGCAAACTTGTATTTTATTTTTATAGTGTTATTAAATTGGTTTCCGGCCATTAATGCTTTCGGTAAGGAGATCGCGATGGTGCCGGTGCTGTTTGTGCTCGGGGTGACTGCAATCAAGGACCTGTTCGAGGATAGACGAAGGCACGCCAGTGATAAGAATATTAACAATAGTACCTGTAGGACGTACAATAGGTAAGTTATTATTATTATTATTATTATTATTATTATTATTTTATCAATAGCAAGCGGAAAGTCCGATGTCATGGGCGTCGTTAAACGGTTTCTTAGGGGGGGCAGTGGCGGCTTGGGGGTGCACTAAAAGCCCGCTGCAGGCGAAAAATTTTTAAGACCACGCCCAAATTTGGTCAATAATTATTAGTAAATATTTTAAAAATTTATGATTACCTTCTTATTTTATTGAAAATGAAATAAAATAAAAAAAATAAAAAGGCCAATTTATGTTTCATTAGTGGGTACCTACATTGATTAAAAGTAAAGTTCATTCTTCTGTTTTTATTTGCAGCAAACTTATCAATAACAATAAAGTCCATAGATTTACACTTTGTGTTCTGTATCAAGTTAATTTCGAGTGTAGGTCTTCCCTCAATTTTAATTTCAATTTTTTGCTCAATGCTTAATGAGCTAAAATTGTTTCTCAAATATTCCACATTCATAGTCCTCTTGGCATTAAAACTTCATTTTTATTAAAATAAGTCTTTACTACCCCAAAATAATAACAAAAATATAAAGGAAAACTCCAAATAATAAATTCATACATTCAATCAAACCATATTAAACCTCAATAAACAAGAAAAATAGTCAAAGTACCGGCAAAAAATTTCCGCGAATTTGACCGACTAGACCACGAAAGTATATTTGGTAACTGGAACTGGTAACGTATATTAATTTGATCAACAAGACTGCAAACAGCAATGTTAGCAATAACATTTCTATACCAGGAATAGAGAATTTAGGCTGTCGCCAGACTTCAAAAATAATACGATCTTTCTTTCTTTTACTGCTAACTTGTTAAAACATAAATAATTGTCAATAAGTCAACTTCCAGGGGGGGGGGGGGCAAATATGATTTTACATACTAAAACAAAAAATAAGATTTGCCCCTAACAAGCTCAGCTTCAGGGGATTGAAGAATAAGTTTATAGAAGACACCATAAACATATTTATTATATTATTAAATTTTAAATAAACTTATTATTATTATTATTAACTGCTCAAAATTACGATTAACTTGGTTTTTAAAGGAGTTTACACTATTTGCGCAGACTGGACGTTCTTCAAGCGAGGTCCATGTACACCACCCGATTGATGAGGAAGTTCTTTCTTGGAAATGTCGCGGATTTTTCTTTGTTTAATTTTTTTGAGTGTCCCCGAAGCTGTTGAATTTGATTTAAACGAAACAAATTTCTCAAGTTACAAGAATAGTAGTCCGTTAGTATTTTAGAAGTTTCTATTATATCACCCCTAGTTCTTCTTTGCTTTAGAGCAGTTAGCCCAAATCTTTTACGTCTTTCTGGATAAGGTAATCCAAGTAATCCTGGTAATCATACTATAGCAAAGTAAAATACAAGCGCTGACATGTTTCCTATCTAAAAACACCTGTGAAATTCAATTTTCGAAATCTAATAAAAGATTTTATCAAATAATTTTAAGTAGGTATTTAGTATAAGTAGTTTTTAAATAATTGTTTATGATAGGTACAATAACCAATTGAGCAATACTTTTTCTTGTGAAATATATCGCAAATTATTGCGTTTGTAAATTCTTGAAAATTCATTAATCTGTAATTAAATGTCCCATAGGTGGTTTAAACTTGGCTTATTTTAGGTACTTTAATCATTTCGAAAAGTAGTTATCTTACTAAGATAAGGTTTTATGATAGTATTTAAAGAATTCTTCACTTTTTACGTAAGTACACTTAATTATTGTTTACTTAAAGCACTTCAAAGTTTATTTTTGCCAATTTTTCCTATTCGAAACTTTAAAATAAATGAGTAAGATCACTTGGAATTTCCAAAAATAATAACAATCTTTAATTACGAAGGTTCATTGTTACGTTTTTAATTTTGGATAAAGAGGTGTAATAGGTAATAAAATAGTTTTGCCCGTGGGCGCAGCCCCGAGGATATGTCTATAGTAGAATAGTAGTCACGTGATTCGCATTATCTGTCAAATTTTAATTTCTTCCAAACAATAATTAAAAAGTGGGGTTATTTTTGAAAATATCGTAAAAAGTTATAAGAAAAAGTTTTTTTAAATGCAGCTTCTAGCCAACATGCAAAATTTCAGCTGCATAAGATAATTCTGATTTTTACCTATATTTTGTAAATTGCACCACTTTTGCAAAATAAGACTCAACGCAACCTACATAAAACTTCTTAATTTTGACAATGCTTTCTTTTAGATAAATTTTCTTTAATGAAGCGCCATATTAAATGTGTGTATTTCTACAGAATCAAAATTGGGCTAATAAAATTTGGTCGCATGTGATGCAAAGTTAATTTGTTTTTGACCCTGTATAAGGTAACTTCATAAAATAAGTCTTTTTGATGACGTAGTTTGTGTCTGAAAGTAATACACCTTAATATTAAGACAAAAAAGAACACAGTGTCTTCAGTAAAGTGTTTTTTAAGTGGAAAATAAATTTTAGTTTAACAACGTAAAGTTTATCTATTTTCAACGATTTAATTAAAAACCCCTATATTATAATTTATTATTAAGCTATATATAGCTAACGTTAACGTTTATTACTTTCAGACACAAACTACGTTTTAGAAAATATTTATTTTATGAACTTACCTTATACAGGGTCAAAAACAAATAAACTTTGCATCACATGCGACCAAATTTTAATAGCCCAATTTTGATTTTGTAGAAAAACACACGTTTAATATGGCGCTATTTTAAAGAAAATGTATCTGAAATAAAGCCTTGTCAAAACTGAGAAGTTTTATGTAGGTTGCGTTGAGTCTTATTATGCAAAAGTGGTGCAATTTACAAAATACAGGTAAAAAATCAAAATTATCTTATGCAGCTGAAATTTTGAATGTGGGCTATAAAATGCATTTAAAGAAACTTTTTTTTTTATAACTTTTTTGATATTTTTAGAAATAACCCCACTTTTGAATTATTTTTGGGAAAAAATTAAAATTTGACAGATAATGCGAATTGTGCCATTGATGCAGACTTTACTGATGACGCAGTATACAAAAAAGCCAGGTAACCTGTGGACTAACACAGTACAACACTAGGATGTCAGCTCGGCCCAAAAGTACGTGTATGAATGGGATGCATGGTCTATCTTCGCTGTATCGTCGTTAAATAATTTGACCCGATTCTTTATTACTGTTGTATATAGTTAAAAGAACTCCACTATAATATTAATTAACAAAGCCCACAACAATACCTTAAAATATTTGAACAGCTGTAATCTTGATCGCGTTTGAATTTTTTATGAATGTTTATTCGACCTAGTGCATTAGCGAGTGACAATTAAATATTTACAAACAGGCGAATAATGTATGTGTCATGTCCATGTGTGCATGAGGAACAAAAACATTTTCATTTTACCTACCTATAAATTTTCTAGTGGCTAGATAATAAGCCAATAATCTGACTTGGGGCCTCGCCTTATGATGAGATAATCTAGTCAATAAATTATTACAGAATACAGAAGAAAATCAAAAAAGTTACCTTGTCGGACTTCCATCATCTTTATTGTGTTACTTAACATAACGTTTCGGTTAGTTAGTATCTCTATATATAATGATTGGCAGCTTATGGTAAACTTAAACATATATTTAAGTCAGATATTCCGTTGTGCCACAAACGCAAGGTTTTTGATCAATGCATTCTGCCTATCATGACTTACGGTTCAGAGTTCAGAGACTTAACGTTAACGAAGAAATCAGTAAATAAAGTGAGAGTTGCGCAACGCGCCATGGAACGTTCTCTGCTGGGAATTACAATAAGAGATTAAGTTCCCAATGAAATAATACGACAGAGAACCAGGGTTACAGATGCGGTGGAGCGAATGGCTTGCTTGAACTGGAGTTGGGCTGAATATGTAGCAAGAATGCCACATGAAAAATGGACAAAAAGAATTATAGAATGGCGACCCAGAGAACAAGCCTTCAGAAACCAGGGACGACCACCGACCAGATGGACAGATGATGTAAAACGCATCTCGACAAACTGGATTCATGCTGCTCAGGACCGGAAAAATTGGGGATTATTGAGAGAGGCCTATGTTCAGCAGTGGACGAGACAGGCTGCACGATGATGATGAGTATCTATAACCGTTTTCAAGTGTAAACTAAATTATAATTCTAAATTCTAAGGCAACTGTCCTGATTACTATCCATGTGCAATGAAGCTTGATGACTCCGCCTACGTGCTTATTGGAGTGTGAAGTTTGAGCTGTTGGTTTTGGAAGGAAGAGGCTTCCAAATATTGGGGATATCTATACTTGGTTTACTAAATATATGGGTATTTTGATTCATGAAAGCTGCTTCTTTGAATTTTCGTTTTCTCCAGTGCTGCTCCGTGTCCAAAACCTTGGCCTCTGACCACTGCATATTATGTTGGTTGGTCCATACATGTTCTGCTATACCTGAGTATGTTTCAGATGTTCCTTAACTCGTACGGGAAGAGGTATTTTTGTTTGTGCGACATCTTACGTCGATTTTAGACACCTTTAAAGCATCAGCACCTCTAAACCGAACTCAGTCAAATGTCACAATTGGAAGAGTCAGGCTAGACAGCGCTATAATAATGTAATAAATTATTATCCACATTTAAAATCTGGTTTCAGATAGCAATTGTTCAATTTCGGTCAGTGGCGTAACTAACGCCCCCGCAGACCCCGCAGACCCCGCATTGCGGGGGGGGGGGGGGCGCAGCAAAGCCAGGGGCGCCCTCAAGTTCCTTGATGAAAAAATAAAACAAATGAAAAGCGACGTTATATACAAAAAAAAATCAAGAAATAATAAAATAATTGTTTCATTATCACAATATTAAAGTTAAAAATTAACAATAATGAATGAGAAACAATGAAATATGACTAATATGAGTCCCCTATATAAAATAAGGGTAACGTAAATCATAATTAACAATTTTACCCCAATAACAGTATCAAGGTTCGTACAAATATCCGCGCCGGAATCCCCGCGTGGGCGCTGCTAGAATCACACACAGCATTTGTTGAAAACCCGCCAGGAGACGGATCGGGCCACCTTAAGCACCTTACTAATCTAATCTAGAGAATTAGAGCACCTTACTAATCTAGAGAACTCGCTGCGCACCAAAATTCATATTTTGGCGCGCAGCAATAAGCTGAAATTCGTAGTAGTACATTATTTTTACAACAAAAATTGTTCTCTACAATGTTCTATATCTTTCTCGAGATCTTTCTACAGTGACCGGCAGAAAGTGCGCAGCATATGGGAAAGTTTTTTACCTTTAAGTTTAGAAAATTAATTTTATTTTAGATAGGTTCTGCATGTTCTCAAACCAAAATAACACCCATTAAATCCCGTAAAAGTCTTATGGTATACGAGGTAGGATCAAAAATTTGAAATTCCACTAAGAGTAAAGTACCACCATCTTTCATTTTAGAATATTTTTTTACTAAGAATTATTGTTTTAATTTTAAAGTTATACCCAAATTCCAAATTTCGCTTATTTTAGACAAAAAAATTGATTTAATCGTGTTTTCTCAATAACCCTGTATAAAAAATAAATGGCAACCGAACAGTACGAAAATAAGATTTTTTGCAGACTTTGTTAGAGATTACCGTTGATCATAAGTCCGATTAGTTTGTTTTCATATTATTATGGCTTTTTAAAATAAAAACAAAAAAATATTAAATATTTTTGTTGCACACCGTATTTTATTTTCTGAGGGAACAAGTTAATTTCATCCAACGAGGTAGGATCAAGAAGGAGGCGACATCAGGTAACTCCAGACGACCCTACCTGCGCCATATTGATACGACACTTCAGTCAGTCTGTCAGTCGTGTTTTATCAGCTGTTCGAGTTTGTCGCGCCGAGTAATTTTTGATTTTGTATTGTGTTCTTCAATTTTTGGATAAAAACTTTTGTTGCTGTGAGATAGACAAATAATGGTTTCTTGTGCCGTGCGAAGTTGTTTCAGCAGAAATGCTGTGGATAAGAAAAAACTACAGGAATTACGTTTCATAGGTTAGTATAAATAAAAGCCAGGTCCGTATTTATAAACTGTGGGTGGTAATTGTGTAAATTGTTTAATTATTGTATTTTTTTTAAAAGATTGAATAGTAAAAAATATGTAAAAACAATGCCTTTTACAAGTAAGTTAAAGCAGCTTTGTACGTTTTAGGGCTAACAGCTTAACTACAATTTCACCATTTGTTTATTAATTTAGGTAGTGATTATTTTCTGTGTGAATTAAAAAAAAATGTAGGTAGTCTTATATAAATATTTTTTTGCAGATTTCCCAAAGACTCGGCACGTTGTGAAGTTTGGTAGAAATTTGTAAATAGAGCGAACTGGAAACCCACAATCAATCCCAGCAATTTTCCCTCGATCGTATGAGTAATAAGATATTGAAAGAATTTCAATGTTCAGATGTATTTTCCAAACTTATAGCCCATAGTTTTGATCAGTCTGTATATGATAATCACAGAGTCCTGCTTATAAAAAGTATTATTTATAAATATTTAAATGTTAGAATTATTTATTTAACTAGAAATAAAGTGGATAAGGGAACTAGTGTAAGGCACCATATAGTAATAAGATTGTTATATTTTTATTTTCTAATTGTAAATTATTTATAACAAAGACTTCAAAAAATTAAATTATCTATTATAGTAAAAACTACCTGAGAGGCAAATCGTATAATTCATAAAATAATTTAACCTTCCTATAACAATAATTATATTTTTTCATTTTTGCCGTTGTCGCATGAAGCCAAATTTTATTGTTTAACGATTATTATTCATTAAGACAGCTGCAATGCCTACAACATATTTGCAATCGAACAATACATTTATTAATTTGAAGAAATAGTCCATACTTAAAGTGGAGTTGAAAGTATGAAAAGGAAAGAAAAACACGAAGTATTCCTCCACCAAATTTAATAGAATAAAAATTCTTAGTTTAAAAGGTTGTTTCGAACGTAGACACGTTCATCATCAGGAGACAGTTCAACCATCAGCAACATATACTTTCTGTCTCCTGATGATGAACGTTTCTACGTTCGAAACATGTAGAGACCTTTTAAACTAAGAATTTTTATTCTATTAAATTTTGTGGAGGAAGACTTCGTGTAGATGTTTTCTAGTGACTAAATCTCTAAACATGACACAATATAGACTTATGTGTAAATACACCTTCATCTATTATTCTAACTAAAAAGGTATTTATGTATTTACATTATCCGAGTTGACCAACGCCAGTTGTAGAATTGCTCAAAATAAATTTAATCCGGCCCTTATGAATCGGCCATATTGATACGACACTTAGCTCCGCCTAGTGATACCGTTTTTCGCTGATGAAATTAAATGGTAATAGCGCCTCCTTCTTGATCCTACCTCGTTGATTTCATCAAACTGATATTTTTTTATTTACATTGACTTAAAGCATCTCCTAAATAGTTTTTTATACACTGAAGTATGCATAGAAAGTTTCCTTATTTTGCGTGACGAATAAAATCCGTTCAAAATATATTTTTAATTTACATTTTTTTCTTTATAAATCAAAAGAAAACTTTCTATGCATACTTCAATGTATAAAAAACTATTTAGGAGATGCTTTAAGTCAATGTAAAATATCAGTTGAATGAAAAATAAAATACGGTGTGCAGCAAAAATATTTAATATTTTTATGTTTTTATTTTAAAAAGGCATAATATTATGAAAACAAACTACTCGGACTTATGATTGACGGTAATCTCTAACAAAGTCTGCAGAAAATCTTATTTTCGTACTGTTCGGTTGCCATTTATTTTTTATACTGAGTTATTGAGAAAACACAATTAAATCCATTTTTATTGTCCAAAATAAGCCAAATTTGGAATTTGGGTATAACTTTGAAATTAAAACAATAATTCTTTGTAAAAAAATATTCTAAAATGAAAGATGGTGGTACTTTACTCTTAGCGGAATTTCAAATTTTTTATCCTACCTCGTATACCATAAGACTTTTACCGGATTTAATGGGTGTTATTTTGGTTTGAGAACATGCAGAACCTATCTATAATAAAATTAATTTTCTAAACTTAAAGGTAAAAAACTTTCCCATATGCTGCGCACTTTCTGCCGGTCACTGTATATTAAACAACGCTTACAAATGACAATATTTTTGACTATGGTATGACAGGTGCAAAATAGCAGGGCGCTTTCAAAATTTTGCGGGGGGGCGCACATGTCCTTAGTTACGCCACTGATTTCGGTCATTTTAGAACGTCATTTGTGTCAAGTTTAACTTTTCAATTATTATCTCATCAAGCTATAAATTGATATTTTTCAAACAATAAACAAACCCTATAAATCCGCTTTTCTATTATCTGAGAGGCGATTAGCTTTATTAGCAGTCATTTTAAAAAAATTTAAATTTACGGAATAAATGAAACTTTTTTTGACCACGTCTGTACATAATTACCTGTCGATGCAATTTCCCGTTCTACGTTAAAACGTTCATTTAAAAGGCGTCCGACTACGCCCCCCTAAAATCCTAATTGAATTTGAATCCCGTTCCGATGTCCGTAAAAGAATGTTTTTTTTTTACATCATTAATTGAAATTAGTCTTGTAGTTGTCTACCTTGTTTTCTTAACCTTGACATTAAAACATTGCTATTAAGTAGTGTTAAACGTAACTGTATACCGTTTGACAATACCCCGAATTTATTCTGTGTTTTAATGTTATGCGGATTCATTCTTTGGTCTGACTAATCGGCTAATTTGACTATAACGTAATGTTCACGTTAAGAGCAATTATACGGTAGAAAAGCAGTCGCATCGCATGCCAATGACCAGTGATTGTTGTAGAAGAAATTTCTTTCAGAAAATTAATTTTCTTGTATTAATACTGTTCTACTTTTCGAAGCAAATTCTCAAACCCAGATACACATCGCATCATATAAGTTCTATAAATATTGTCACTGCTGGTAGTTTTGCTTCAATAACGATTATAACGGCATTTAAATCATTGGTTTAAATAGCAGACAGTTAAAATTATTAATCCAGTTTAAAAGTGTTGACTTTGAACATTCCCGAAACACATGTTGTGTTACCCGTGCGTAAGATTTATCCTTATCAAATAATGTGGGTGGAATTACCACTGCACTGTCCACTGTTTTGAAAGTTTTTTTTTTATTGTATAACCATTTTGTAATTTAGCGAAGTGAAATTTATAAATTTCTTTGCTCTTAATTGTGTATTTTAATTAGTTTTTTTAGTAGCAAACGTATCATTAATGATACCACACGAGTTCGTGTGATTATCTATTTTTTTTTAACCCGAACAAACCCTAGGTGGGTTTTGTAAATTATTAATTGCCAAATAGATCGATGTAATAAAATGTTAATATGACAGCTATGTCTCAGAAACGATAATCATCCTAAAGTGATAAAATAATTGAAAAGCTCGTTAAAAAGAGACTTGTTGGGTTCTTATTGAAAATAAGGTACTAACTGACTGTCAGTTTGGTTTTCAGGCATCTAAATCGAGTAACGATGCGATTTTCTCATTCTTGGAGGACCTCTAGGGTAGTTTAAACGAGGGCGACGTGGCGGTAGCAGTGTTCTGTGATATTTCTAAGGCATTCCATTGTGTTAACCAAATAATACTGCTGGCTAAACGAGCGTTACGGTGTTAGGGGCACTGCCCTGAACTAGTTCGCTTCCTATCTTTCTGGCAGGTCTCAGGTAGTTCGTAGTTGGACCTGTACCTATTCCAAACCCGAACCTATTCCAAATACCTATTACAGGTCCAAACTATTCCAGGTCAAACTTAAACGCCGCTCCGCCGATTGGCGCTATTCCGGCTGAATGGCCTACACGAGTTTTTAAAGAAGGCCGCTAGAACTCCAGCGTGGCCAGCAGTTTCCGATTGTTCGAATTAAATTTCGTTATAAGTTTTTGTAACAGATTAATATTTTTCGCACCAGACTTTTTTGGAAGATTTGATTGTAACGGAGGCCTATTATTTAAAGAAACATGAAGAATAGGCATAGGTACATCCACCATGTTGCCTTTTTAATTAATTCCTCATTGCTGGTTGCATATCCTACATTAAATACGCTATATTTTGTTGCCCAATAAATTATTACAATATTTTTAGAAATATTTATTATTTATTACTATTTCCCTTTATCTTTATTTAGTGAGATTATTTTAATTATTGCAATGTGCTTGTAACGGCAACGATTAAAATTTTCAACTGCAAATTCGCCATATTATATGAATTTAAAGCAAAACCTGTAGCCGTTCCATTCCCTATATCGTACCTGTACCTGACAACTTGAAAAAGGAATAACAATAAAACCAGAAAATCAAACATGTGACAGTGCCAACGGACCTGGAATAGGTACCTGGTAATAGGTAATAGGTACGCGGAATAGGCACCTATTCCAAAAGAACAGGTCCAGTTCCACTGTAACACCCCCAGTAGTTCGAAACCAGTCACTTGATTCTTCTAAGTTGAACATCCAGTGTGGGGTACCTCAGAGTTCTGCACTTGACCCGGTTTTATTCCTATTGTATGTGAATGATTTGCCTTCCATTGATATCAGTGGTATCTTTATTTTATTCGCCGACGATACTAGTATCTTGTGGCGTGGAAAAAATCCAGAAGAGTTAAGGCTAATTGTGCAGAACGATTTACTGCTTGTCAAACGATGGTGTGATGCGAACCTATTATGTTTTAATATGAGCAAAACTAGTATTCTCACCTTTAAGTTTTCGTTTTCTGACTTAACTTTGACAGATAAATAATAAGTTTAAGGACCACATTATTGCATTGAATGGGAGACTAGCGTCCGGTTCTTACGCAGTGAGAGTGGTCTCAAGAGAATTGGGGAAGAGTGTGGGTAGAATGGTTTATTTTTCACTGTTTGAGAGTCACTTGAGGTAGGGCTATTGCTTTTTGAGGATTTAGTAGTAAGGGCCTATTTGGCTCTACATTGGTTTTGCAAAAGAGGGCATTAAGATACTTGTGTGGTGTTAATTGTCATAGTCACTGTAAACCTTTATTTGTCAGGGAAAATATTTTAACTTTGATTGGATTTTTTATCTTGGAAACGCCTTATCCATAAAAAATTATGCTACTAACAGCTCCTATAACATGCGTACTGTGAATGATATTCCTCTTCCTATACCAAAAACGACTCTCATAAGAAATTCCTTGATATTTGAGAGCATCAAAATTTATAACCACATACCACTGGCTTATCGGCAGGTGATTGATGACAGGATTTTTAAGCTAAGACTAAAAATGCAACTAATTACTAGACCCTACTATACTATCCAGGAATTATATAATGATCTATGATTTAGGTATTCCTTTTAATTTTTTTTTAACTTTGATTAAGTAGTGTATAATATTCTTGCCAGATTTTTTGTAAGATTGAGCTTGTCTTCGTCTTGGATTAATTTGTGTGTAAATTTTTGACCATGACTGTTTTGTTGTCTCATAAGGTGTGATTATCTATTTAGAAATGACAATGACTACTTTTATTGGTACTAATTTGATTAAAATCGAGGAATCTGATTGTGACATTTTCCCGAGCATTTTCCTTGCTAGTTTGAGTGCTAGAAAATGTTAATACGTAAATAAGGTACTATATTGTCAGAACCAGATATTGCTTTTGGCTTATATGACTTGTTCAGTTTGCCAACTAATTAAAAAATAATACGTGATATTTTTACCTATATTAATTATATATACACAATAAGTAAGTACCTTGAAATAAAAATATAATAACGCGATACGTGTGAATACCCCACTAATCCTTTATTTACATTTTCCTCCAAAAAATAGCGTCATTCGGTGTGTTGCTGTGTTAGCTTAAAAAAAAACTTTCCTTACTCTAGACTTTCATTATCCGGGGTGTCAAAGTGTAATTGATTGTTGTAGGTTAACAAAAAACGTCGATTTGATAAAAGGGAGGTTGGTTTGGTATTGGGCATTTTTTTACCATTTTTATTAATTTTTACTCAAATCGCCGGAATATGGACATTACAACCAAAGATTATTTATTGAATTTAAAGTGCTCGATACCTAACGTAACAGAACTAACGAGGTTCCAAATGTAGGTAGTAAATATATAAGTAGTAATGTATACGGATTCCTACTTTTTCAGTGCCTTATTAATAGTCCATTATGCTTTACTAATCAATTCGTCATTTGAGACAGAGTAGTGAAGCGAAAACATGAACGGAAGAAGAACGATTAACGTTAACGATAGTCGGTTAAGTTTAACTCTTCTGCTTGGTGTGGTCGTTGTAAACGCTAGAGTGCTGCACAATGGAATTATTTATTACTAATTTCATTTGCGACAGGAGAAAGTGATATTTTCATTTTCGTCATTTATTTCTAAATGTAGTTAAACAGGAAGTGTTTTATTTTCATGGTCGCCAAATCTAAACATTTATATGTATTTTTCTATTAAATATTAAACATGAAGTTATTGGAATCGTCGATTGTCAGGATTTGGAGTGATATTATTTTTTTTATGAGCAACGAGGTTATAAGTTATTATGCATGCTTGGATAAACTTACTACTAATCGATAAATTATATAAATAAGATAAACGTATTGAATCATATTACTTAATTAGTTTTTTCTTAGTAGAAGTAGGCACGTTAGATTACAGTTTTTTTAATAAATGTTATTTCATGACAATTTTAACATTACAATGATTAGGACGGTCTAAATCAGTACCCACTAACACTTCATTATGTAATAGATAATAATTGTCTTTAATAGAAAAGCCTTCAATCCATATTTTATGAGTTCATCTGAAAACCATAAAATTTCAATATTTGTGTGAGCAAAATTATTTACAGGTATTTTTAGGCGAGCCTAGGTACTATAAAAGCTTGCGTCACCTTACGTGTATACATTGATAGGTTCCTAAAATAGTAACTCAGCCATGGACCTATAAAACCAGTATACTGCAGTATGTATGTTAGTTACCCTTTTATTAGACGAATTCACTAATGTTAGCTGAGGTTACCTACATTTTTAATCCTGCGCTAATATTGGTGTAGAATTTTTAACTGTCTTGTTATAAAATTTCCCCTGTCAGTTGTTGACATAACTGATGCTTTTCTTATAACGTTCAAGAACCATATTTTTTAATTTCATTTCATGCACCTATGTACTATAAAAGCTATTTTCCGATTTAATATTCTCAAACACAGTATAAGGTAATAATTTTACACACAAAATGTCAGAAGAATTATAACTTAGATATTCTAGCGTGTTTACCCTTTTATTGGAGTAATAAATAATACAGTATACAAACATGGAATTTGGAAAAATTCGATTTTCTTTGTCGAAGTGATTTTCAATTTTTTATAGGAGTGATTAGTTGCTTTCAATAACGTTGGATTAAGATTTATGATAAGTATGTATTGGTATTTATTAATCATATTTAGCTTAAACATCCTGAATTAGAACCTATTAAAAATACATCCCAATAATAAAAATCTTCCTTAAGACAATTAAAAAGACAGCAGAAAGTTTAAAAACATGAGATCAAACCCTAATTACGTCATCCCATTATCCGCGCAATTCTTTTATTTGTCATCCTTAACGCGTTATATTGCTATCTTTGTTTTGATAAACTAAAAAGACAAGAAAAAAAAAACCGCCCAATATTCAGGTAACCGCGGAGTTCGACCTTCAGTTGAATAACTGAGACCGATAGCTCGAGGCAGATGTGACGTCAGCCAGTATATTCTCGTGTTTTTATTAGAGATCATAAATATCATGTTTATTTATTTTCTCGGTAAATAATTCAAAATTTTAAAAACTGAGACCTTATAGAAAATTTTATTTTTTCTTTCTCTATGCTTTGAGATAAAAAAATCCACAGATCTTGCATCTTACTCAAGTATCATAGGCGTATTGAAAATACCTACCACATGCAGTGGCGAGAAGGAAACCATTATGTCACATCACAGATTACTCCTATCTGTGAGTATGTAACGTGTTGACACAATGGAGCCGCTATCACGCGTTATTATGACGGCATGGATGCTCGGATTTAGTTTGAATTAATAATTAAATTATTATACTTTGAAATGTGTAAATTTGACTGTTTTGTTAAAATAAAAAATATAGGATAATCTATATATTAGTACATATTGAATAGAGCTCAAAACCACCTTTTCAAAAATAGCGACAAAATTATTTCTTTAGCTATAAACAGCCATTTACCTGCTGGTCCTTGTACTCTTTGTTCATGAAATGTCTAAATCTTAAGTCAGCTATATAAAATGTTTTGGATTGGTATATCCATTCTCCCCCGACTTTCTGTGTAATACGCCAAGACCGCCGCGCTATTTCGCTTTGTTTCAGCGACATTCACTGTTTATTTTTTCCAATTTTTTCAATTCTTTACCGCCAACTTCCTTTGTAATATTTCAAGACCGCCGCGCTATTGTTCCTAGATCCAGGGATATGCATTTTTGAGTTTTTCCTGCATTTTTGCAATCTTCGCCCCCCGACTTTCTTTGTGATCAATGAAATTTAGACGAATAAAATCTATTTGCACTGTCGGGACTGTCGTAGATTAAATTTTGAATGATACACGTTCGATATGAACTTTGTTAATGAAACGTGTGCAACGTTAAACCACGAGGCGTTTGCCGAGTGGTTTAATTGCACAAGTTTCATTATAGTGTTCATATCGAACTAGTATCATTAATAACTATAATAAACATCCTGATAAAGCCGACGCCGCTTGTGTGCAGCTGTGGCTTTTGGGAGATCCCGTAACATGAAAGTAGGTACTGGCCGATTTAATACTAACTACTATAAAACTGTTCTCTCTCCCGGCCATATCTCTATATCAACAAATATAATAATAAATGCCGAAACCCAAAACAATATTAACACTAAGCAGATGATGTCATCGATCCTGTGCTGCTCGGATCACCGCCGTGTTATTTTGCCGGTCAACTAAGCTCTACCGTGACGCGTCACGCGTGACGCTCGTTCATTTTTCATGAAATGGACCCGTATATATATACGCAACCAGAAGTATTTTCAATACAAAACATTTAGTAAAAAAGCCCATTCTTGAAACGTCCTAATTGAAACTGCACTTTTTCAAGCGCTATTCTAGAAACAATGTTATTTTACTTCATAAACTTTCGTTCTTCATTCATGCACTGACAAAGTGTTATAAAAGCAACTAGATATCTCTTTTAGAGGATTATATTTATTGTTTTTATTCCCTTTTTATTGTTTTTGTCATCAACCGCCCGCCCTGACTTCTGGCTACGTCTGTATACATATACGTGGTCAATTTTTTTTCTACTAATCTGACTTATTTTTTTCTAAAGATTATTCCAGAAACTTTGGTTCAATTGCTCACATAAAGTATACACATAATATGCATAATATATCATTAGGCAACTAAATTGGGTTAAGGTCAGCGCATGCTAGACACGCGATAGTGATGGATGGCACTACATGTCATTTATGGGTTGTAAGTAAATAAGCATACTATACGGTTTGATGGACGGATAAATAGTGGACTGTCTCTCTCTATTTCTCTCTCTCTTATCGGTTGGTGTTTAGATAAGAATAATATAATCGGTCATACTATACGTAGGTAATTAATTAATATCCAGTTTTTCATATAAACAAAATTTATACAGGGTTGCCCGAAAGTCCGGAATAAAATTAATATAGCCTTAACCTGAAAAAAAATATAACAATAAAAAAAATGAAAGTTAATCCAATTTAATTCATTATTAAAATCAATTTAAAAAAAATAGTATAAATAATTTAATTTAGTAAATTAATATTTCTTTAATAGTTTTTTCAAAGTTGCCAATTTTTAAAATTTTCTGATATTTTTTGGAAGATTGTGATATTTTATGATTCCGTCATATAAAAGCGATTTTTTTCCGAAATTACTTTTTACTGGGACAGTTTGATAATTTATACAACGTCTGGTGTTATGATCATGTAATGTCTTATTCTCCTAAAGTGTTATGTTTGATTTTTTTTTCTTTTAAAAATAGAGTGAATTAGAATACAAATTTTTAATATATAAATGTTTTGAACGTGTAAATACCCTTTCGGTCTATATAGATTAACAGTTGGTTCTAAATGTGGTAATTTGTGTATACATTTAATAACTTTATTTTGCAATTTTTGTAATGGTTTTAAGTTTGATAAACAAGCAGATAGATTCCCATGCAGAAGCTAAGTATTGGTTATCCTCTGCGAAAAAGTATTTTTTCTTTGCCATATATGTTACTGCCGGGCCCATCATAAACTTAAAAATGAAATCCAAATAAAAAATAGAATCGTGATGTGTGCCATTCCCCAGCGACGGCTTCAGGTTGGAAATAATTCAGTGAAAGTGAATATTTGATAAAGATCTGCCGCTCGAGTCACGCCACCAGATAAACAATGCTGTGGACGGGCCAATGGAATAATCAGCACAATCCGCATTTACGCTAAAAGCTAAAAGATCGTTTTATTAAGTTTTATCGTATTTTCCTCGTTAATTTAGCAATTATTAAAAATATTAGAATGTGTTTGGTCGGTTTACATTTTTTTTATTTTTGCGTGTAAAATATGCAGTGCAAAATTACTGGTTCCGCCTATAAATTCTAATGAATTTGTTGATATACTATACTATACAAGGTGTTACAATAACGCGACATAGTAAAATAAAGAAATTTTATGTCTCTCTTTGTTTTCTCTGTGGAAAGTAGGTAATACCAGAGACATGTAATAAAAGCAGACCAAACATTCCATGAATCAAAAACCGTTTGTTTACAATCTAGACATACCTACTTATAAAGAAAAAATGACAATGCTGTAAGCTGTAATAACTGGCTCTTATCCTTTTTTTTCGATCAAAAACAATCCATATATTTTGCAACATTTACTTAAAATACAGAACTATCTAATCCAGAGTTAGAATAGTCGGGTAACACACCACTTACTGGCGAACCATTGTAAATAATAATAAATAGCACTAAATACCGTGCGAGCAAAAATTATTTGCATCAAAGAGGGCCTTGCATCTAAGGACGTAATGCTTAGCCGTAGAGCTTAGTACCTATTGGGTGTCAGTAACTACCTGAATTAACAATCAATCAGTTATTCCGTCATCTTTGACAGTCGTTACAAGTAATGTGATTGATCGCTAATTTTTCTAATTTCTTGAACAATTCACACAATGGGCTTTACGGAACAGCACAAAACATTCATGGTTGAAGCGTATTTGGACGATTTTCACGAACATTTTCCTAACGTTGCTTTTATTGCTGGGGATTTTTATCATTGCCTGAAAAGAACCGTGGCTGTGTTTAGGGGAACAGGTTCTATACAACACAAAAAAGGAGCAGGAAGACCATCTGTAAGAACAGAAGAACTTGTTGCAAACGTTCGTAAAATAATGCAAAATACGCCTGTCCCAAGAAGTGGGAAGATTTTATGGAACATGCGGGACTATTCTTAAGAAGCAGCTAAATTTATTTCCTTATAAAGTGCAAGTATTCCAAGAAATGCAAGCCGCAGATTTTGAAAGACGCAGGAATTACTCTCAATGGTTTACCCAAAATTTATTAGAAATAAATGATTTATTAGACCTGACATTATTTTCGGATGAAGCCTGGATGGTTCCACCTCTCCGGTTATGTGAATTCTCAGAATACACGCATGTGGAGTAGTAAAAATCCCCATTTTTAGAATGTGGTAACATTTCTCCAGAGATGCTGGTCAACACTTTCGAAAATATGAAGAGACGTGTGAATTTATGCTTGGAGCATGGCGGTGGCCAATTTCAGCAATTTATGTAATTATTTTTCTTTTTCTTTCTGTATATTCTTACTTTGTTAATTTTGTAAACAACAAAAATAAATTTGTATTTGTCTACTTATTTTATTACTCATTAGTTTGGCATATCATGTCATAATATGAATTTAACAAAATTTTAACCTAGATTTGGTTAGATATATCGTCCCCATATCATTGTGATCTGAACCAAGCCCTTACGTTTTTTAATCCAAGCCCTCTTTGATGCAAATAATTTTTGCTCGCACGGTAATAGAATTGTAGGAACATTACACATGATACAAGACAAACTAAATTTTTACAAACCATCAAGATAAACAGTAATTTCTGAAAACGTTCGTTGTTATAATATAATGGATTAATATTATATAATAATTTACCTGGACACAAAAACAATTAAAAAACTTCCATTATTTAAATTTCATTTAAAAAAATATTTTCTAAGATAATTTTTATCTTTGAATTTATACGTTTTACGTTCAAAATATACTTTACTATTTTTAACTGTTTTTTTTTAATTATTATTATAGAATAATATTGTTTTAAATTGTTATTTAAGTTAGGTAGTTACATTTTATCCCTGTAATAAACTTGTATAGTTGGTTGGGAATATATATATACAATAAGTTATTTGGTTTGAAAATATTACTCACCGGCTTCTTCGTTTCATTTTTATTTTCAATTAAGGACAGTCATGTTTTTGTCGTTGATTTTGCTGTTGATATATCAATGTTAGTAAGCGAATAAGGAGTTTATTAGTCCAATATGGATGTATAACAAACAGATTTCTTCCCAATGATGACCTTTACAAACTAATTTGCTATTAGTCCTTGTTTTTTACTTGTTATATATTAGCCTTGTTAGCAAAGTTGGTATTAATTTAATGCGATGTTTATATACCAAAATATTGCAAATATGTATCGATAGAGGCATTACATCTGTAAAATTATTCGTTAATTTATTCTTGAATTTCTTCATGCAGTTGGTAGTCTTTACATTGTGCATCAGCCGAAAACATAGAACATTCTGATTTGTGAATTACTTCACGAGGAAAAATTTAGCCCTTTACATTATCAAAGTTAGCCTTAAATTGACTTCATGAATGAATTTAATGACCCAATTTATTTGTTGAAGACAAACTTTTAAAATAACTATACTATACGCTTGGCAAGAAAATAACAGTTTCTTTTTTAAACTCTTCCTTTCTTAAGTTTTTTAAAACTAGGTTATAACCCCCTCTTCTATACCGACTCAAAGCAATTTTTGTGATTTTTACAGAGATAAGAATATATGCATGCAATAGGAAAAAAATTATAACATGCATTAAACGAATTGCTTGGTTTAGGTCGTGAATGAGGTCTAAGAACTGTACACTGACCTGGTTTCGCGTCGCTGTTAAAATATTTTTGCATACAAGAGGCAATTTGAAAGACAGACAATGGTTTTATTTTAATGTAATTAGGTAATTTTATAGCAAAACAGATTTGTCCGTGAAAAAGTTTGTTAAAAGGACTTGGTAAAGGTATACAGTGACAGCTACAATTCTCGCTCCATATGGAAAACTTTCTTATTACTGATATTTTTTTCCTGATCAAAGTTTTTGCATCCTCTCAAACAAAAAAACTGCTCTCTATTTAAAAAACGAAAAAAAAATTATTGTTTTGTTTTTGAATAAAAAATCCTTTATAGAGAAACTCATAAAACAACACAAACTTCACCAAAAAGGTACAAATACGAGTATTCCGATGTTTAACAGAAAAAACAAATTTTCCGATTACTCACAGAAAAAAAGAAGGCTTTGTTCGATTACTACAGCTATTTTTGTTGCTCCCGTGAATGGCCGACGCGTGAAATAGAAAAGCGAGGTTGTCGCTATCATTCTAGATTTTATCACCATGGAACTAAAATAAGTAGATACTAAATACAAAGACCTGAAATAATCATATTTATTTTATTTCAACCGACAAAACAAAAACTTGACATACAGTGTCACCAGTAAAGTCCGCATCATATGGGATTTTTTTTTATTAATAGCTTTATTCAAAATTTGACTTTGGCATCAAGTTCTGCTTCGATCGAGATGAAAATTAAGCAAAAAAATAGTAGTCGCATGATTCGCATTATCTGTCAAATTTTAATTTTTTTCTAAAACTAATTCAAAAGTGGGGTGGTTATTTCTGAAAATATCGAAAAAAGTTATAGGAAAAAGTTTTTTTTTAATGCAGTTCCTAGCCCACATGCAAAATTTCAGCTGCATAAGATAATTTTGATTTTTTACCCACCACTAAAATTTATTTTCCACTTAATGAACACTTTACTGATGACACTGTATTCTTTTTTGTCTTAATATTGGTGTATTACTTTCAGATACAAACTACGTTTTCAAAAATACTTATTTTATCAAGTTACCTTATACAGGGTCAAAAACAAATACACTTTGCATCACATGCGACCAAATTTTAATAGCCCAATTTTGATTTTGTAGAAAAACACACATTTAATATGGCGCTACTTTAAAGAAAATGTATCTGAAACAAAGCATTGTCAAAACTAAGAAGTTTTATGTAGGTTGCGTTAAGTCTTATTTTGCAAAAGTGGTGCAATTTACAAAATATGGGTAAAAAATCAAAATTATCGTATGCAGCTAAAATTGTGCATGTGGGCTAGAAACTGCATTAAAAAAAACTTTTTCTAATCACTTTTTTCGGTATTTTCAAAAATACTTACCCACTTTTGAATTATTTTTTGAAAAAAATTAAAATTTGACAGATAATGCGAATCACGTGACTACTATTTTTTTTTGCTTAATTTTCATCTCGATCGAAGTAGAACTTGATGCCAAAGTCAAATTTTGAATAAAGCTATTAATTAAAAAAAAAATCCCATATGATGCGGACTTTACTGGTCACACTGTACATGTAAAACTTGTATTTCTTTAATTTAAGGAATCTAATATGTGACTTAACAGTAAGTTTGATAACAGCGCCTCTTAATGCACGTGTTAAGTATAGTGGACCATACGTGGACTATACAGCTAACCAGATAAATTGTGAACGCTGGAATCTTTGAATTCTTTAAAACGTAAACAATATAGTCTATTCTATAAGAAGTCTATAGTTTTTACCTTGTGTATTTTCCTTATATAATAATATTTTATTTCTTTTTTTGTCAGTGAACATTCAAGATACCGAAAAGTATTATGGAAGGATATTCGAGTGGGCGACCTGATACATCTGTCAAACAACGAAGTAGTTCCTGCGGATATTTTGTTACTGCGATCGAGCGATCCTAGTGGCCTGTGTTATATTGACACGGGCCACTTGGATGGAGAAACCAATTTGAAACAGAGACAAGTGGCTAGGGGGTTTGTGGAAAAGGTGAGTCGATTTTTATAGATTTTTGGTCGATCTTCAGTCGAATCCCTGGGACTGTCGATTTGTTTGTGACGTAGATAGCTAGTTTCGCGAGATGGTTTATCAGTGAGCGTATTTTGTTTGTTTGTAATATCATGGATATAAGGTAAATACTAAATACCTACTAAAATAAGTATGTGAAAACATTATAAAAATAAAGCAAAATAGGTATTTATGTATTTATTATACAAGAAAAAAAGTAATACATTTTTTGCGAGGTGTAAGCTTTGTGGTCCACGTCTAATTAAAACACCATATCGGGAACCCTTTTGGTATTGTTACTTTTTGGGAATTATATATATAAGATGTACCTAAGGGGCTATACAGCAACAGGAGATAGTGGACTTGAAATATGTCATTTAATTCATTTCTTATACGGTTAAAGAGATACAAAGGTGATCCAAAAAAATATTTATTGAAAATGAACCGTGCGTTTTTAAGCATAAATTACGTATTTTCAAGTCTAC
Source organism: Polydrusus pterygomalis (assembly GCA_963969555.1). Taxonomy (NCBI): domain Eukaryota; kingdom Metazoa; phylum Arthropoda; class Insecta; order Coleoptera; family Curculionidae; genus Polydrusus; species Polydrusus pterygomalis. Next base: position 13,150,180 of record OZ018379.1, read on the forward strand.
TATCTACTGTTGCTGTATTTGCGCCTTAGTTATGAGACATCCTGTATACAACGATAAGTAAATTAAATGGTTTAACTAGGCACTTTATTGATTTGATAATAGATGAGTTAACCAAAATCGTGTTTGTCATCACTATTAAACCTAAATAATAAACACTAAGAAAAATCTGTCTCGGAAATATATGAAATCCAAAGGTAAAATGTTTAAAATAAACACTACACAAAAAGCAGTCACAGAAACAATTAAAAAACACTAAAACCGGAAGAAAATAATATTACACAACCTGACGCGTGAGCGTGCTACACCCCACTGCTGATCTGGGAACTTTAACGACGAAACCAGATCAGCTGTTAATGTCAAATGTCGTTTGTCTTCTGTCAAACGCTTTGTTTTAAGAAAAATGTAACGATAGTAAGAAAATAATTACCTAACACTAAAATGTTTTATTAAAAATCATTAACGGTAATTCCGATTTAGTATATAAGTAGGTCACTCTCCATAGAAAGACTGTGGTTATAAGAAAAACCAAAGAATATAATGACGTCATTTCATTTCAATGTTGGAGACAAATCGTTTAATAATGTAACAAAAGTAATGTGGGATATTAAAAGCTGCAAAAAAATCCTTACAGTTGCCAAATATTTCCAGAATATGTATTCTTCCGCTTAAATCTTGGTTAGGCCGGGTTTATCCAATTAATTAAACGATTAAACGAACTTACCTTGAGTGAAGTTTGATCTTAAATATATTACCGCCCCTTCCGAATAGATCACTATGTAGAGTAAAATACATAGTGATCCAGAGGAAGGGACGGGAAATATAATTAAAAGATTAAAGTTTGATCTCAATTATATTACCGCCCCTTCCGAATAGATCACTATGTAGAGTAAACTACATAGTGATCCAGAGGAAGGGACGGGAAATATAATTAAAAGATTAAACAAACTTACATTAAGTGAAGTTTGATCTTAATTATATTACCGCCCCTTCCGAATAGATCAGTATGTAGAGTAAACTGCATAGTGGTCTAGAGGAAGGGTCGGGAAATATAATTAAAATATTAAACGAACGTACCTTAAGTGAAGTTTGATCTTAAATATATTACCGCCCCTTCCGAATAGATCACTATGTAGAGTAAATTACATAGTGATCCAGAGGAAGGGACGGGAAATATAATTAAAAGATTAAACGGACTTACATTAAGTGAAGTTTGATCTTAATTATATTACCGCCCCTTCCGAATAGATCACTATGTAGAGTAAACCACATAGTGGTCTAGAGGAAGGGGCGGGAAATATAATCAAAAGATTAAACGAACTTACATTAAGTGAAGTTTGATCTTAATTATATTACCGCCCCTTCCGATTAGATCACTATGTAGAGTAAACTACATAGTGATCTAGAGGAAGGGAGGGAAATATAATTAAAATATTAAACGAACTTACATAAAGTGAAGTTTGATCTTAATTATATTACCGCCCCTTCCGAATAGATCACTATGTAGTTTACTCTACATAGTGATCTAGAGGAAGGGACGGGAAATATAATTTGCATTTTCTTCTTCTTTACTACTCATAATAAAAATTTCCCATGCCACACATAATTAACACTTTCCGAGACATTTTCTTTAATTTTTCAGCAACACTGTTTTGAACCTAGCAAATTTCGTAGCTCGATAGAGGTCGAAGCACCTACGACGAAAATTTATAGATTCCATGGTGCCATAGTTCACCCTTCGGGTGAGCGCGTTCCCGTTAGTACTGACAATTTATTGCTTAGGGAATGTCTGTTGAAAAACACCGATTTTATAGAAGGAATTGTTGTTTATGCAGGTAAGGATGCCCTTTTTTATAAGACCGTTTACGTGTCTGCGTCTAAAGACGACTGCAAGCGTTCTTGTTTATTCACATCCAATAATTTTAGGTCACGAAACGAAAGCTTTACTGAATAATGGAGGACCCCGATACAAACGATCATCTCTAGAGAAAAAAATGAACCAAGACGTCATCTGGTGTGTCCTAATATTAATTTTTTTATGTGTGATTGGAGCGGTAGGCTGTAAACTCTGGTTTTTGACATATCAGAATTTACCCGAACCTTTTAAGGTTCACGACGACTCGACTGAGGTAGTGGTAGCGTTTTGGACTTATGTGATTATTTTACAAGTAAGTGTTTAATCGAAATTATGGCCACGTATCGATTCTTTAAACTTTTAAACGAAAAAGAAAAGTTAAATGACTCGGGTGTGATTTTTTCAGATTATGATTCCCCTATCATTATATGTAACCTTAGAACTTTGTAAGATACTACAAGTATATCATATACACCATAACTCCGACTTATACGATCCCCTGATGGATAAAAGAATCGAATGCAGGGCGCTTAATATCACGGAGGAATTGGGCCAAATACAATATATTTTTTCTGATAAAACCGGAACCCTCACAGAGAACAGGATGATATTTAGGAAATGTGCTATAGCTGGCGTCGATTATGGACATGAAGAATTGGATAACGACGTGAAGAATAGTAAGTATTTTTGTCTTGAACAAATTGTAAAATATCTACAGCGACACAATTGTCACATGACAAATTTTGAGCAGGTACTTATTTATTTATTTGCAGTTTTTTTTATAATAATATTAAAAATCTGTCTCGATCGAGATGAAAATTAAGCAAAAAAATAGTAGTCACATGTTTCGCATTATCTGTCAAATTTGATTTTTTTTCAAAAAATAATTCAAAAGTGGGGTTATTTCTGAAAATATCGAAAAAAGTTACTAGAAAACGTTTTCTTAAATGCAGTTTCTAGCCCACATGCAAAATTTCAGCTGCATAAGATAATTTTGATTTTTTACCCACCACTAAAATTTATTTTCCACTTAATGAACACTTTACTGATGACACGGTGTTCTTTTTTGTCTTAATATTAAGGTGTATTACTTTTAGACACAAACTACGTTTCAAAAATACTTATTTTATGAAGTTACCTTATACAGGGTCAAAAACAAATAAACTTTGCATCACATGCGACCAAATTTTAATAGTCCAATTTTGATTTTGTAGAAAAACACACATTTAATAGGGCGCTACTTTAAAAAAAATGTATCTGAAATAAAGCATTGTCAAAACTAAGAAGTTTTATGTAGGTTGCGTTGAGTCTTATTTTGCAAAAGTGGTGCAATTTACAAAATATGGGTTAAAAATCAAAATTATATTATGCAGCTGAAATTTTGCATGTGGGCTAGAAACTGCATTTAAAAAAACTTTTTCTAATAATTTTTTTCGAGACTTTCAGAAATAACCCCATTTTTGAATTATTTTCTGAAAAAAATTATAATTTGACAGATAATGCGAATCACGTGACTACTATTTTTTTGCTTAATTTTCATCTCGATCGAAGCAGAACTTGATGTCAAATTTCGAAAAAAGCTACTAATAAAAAAAAACATATGATGCGGACTTTACTGGTCACAAAGTATATTTAAAAATATAAGTAAGTAATTCAAAAATATTTCACCCAAAAAAAAAAAGGAAAATTTATAAATAAGGGACAAATTATAATAGAAAAATTGTAATATTTAGTAATATATTACCTATATATAAGTTGGCTTACTTTTATATAATTTTGCATAATCCATGATTTTAATTTTCTTTTAAATGTTAAAAACTCTAACTAAAAAATAGTTTTCAAATTAGTAGGTAATAATAATATATTAAAGATTTTGATTATGTTCATTATTTTTCAGCCATTGGACAGTCTAACTTAAGTGTTATGATAAATCAAACTCTTATGAACGACTTGCATCAGCAGGGAAACTTGTCGCAGCAAGTTTTTGGAAGCAGAGCATTACACAGTACCCGAATTCAGGAATTTTTGTTACTTCTGGCTGTGTGCAATACTGTAGTCTGTTCTCGGCATCCTCATCATGATATAATGAATGACAGCGGTAGGTATGAACAATTTACATGTATAGAGTTGTTAATTGTGTTTTGACCACCCCTATAAGTTTTAAACGTCATAGGGTTCTGCTATCTCCTATTCTGCGATATAATAATAATAATATATATCTTTATTCTCAACCAACTTAAAAAGTTCATTATAGAGAATATGAAACCAAATATGAAATATATAAAATCACAAATAATAAAAATCATGTTTAGTAAATATTAATAATTGCATCGAAATTATTTTATAAATATATATATATATAATGACCATTCACAAGAAATAATAATAATAATATATAATAAATTAAAAGTTAGTTGAGTTTTAAAAAATATTTTTCTAGTTTTTTTTAAAGTCCATAATTTTGATATTTCTTTAATTTTTTTCGGTAAACTGTTGTAAATTGTTATTCCTTTATATATTTTGATCTTTGGCCAAAAGTTCTCTTTACCATTGGTGTTTGAATATGATGATTTTGTCTCGTAATGTAAATAATGTTGGTCCAAGGAAATACTATATTCGATTGTTTTTCTTTAATAATAATAGAGTGTATTGGAATGCATAGTTTTAATTTATAAAGCTTTTCTAAATTTAAATATCCGTTTGGTTTATACAAATTTACAGTTGGTTCTAAAAAAGGAAATTTATGTATGCATTTAATTATTTTGATTGTAGTTTTTTTAATGGCTGAATTGTAGTTAAATTCGCTGATCCCCAAATTGAAATCATATACTGTAATTTTAAATAAACCAGAGAATAATATATATTTTTTAAATATTTTAATGATATATAATTTTTAGCTTTAAACAAAATGTCAACTATTGATGAGATGTAGCTTCTTAAATATTCAATATGTTTTTTCCAACTTAAATTTTCATTAATATATAAACCTAAAAATTGAATTGTATTAGTATACTTAATTATATGATTGTTGAAAGATAGTGAAGAAATATTATTATTTTTTAATTTTGATTTACTTATAAACATGATGATTTATTAAAATTTAATTATAATTTATTAATTTCAAGCCATTTACATATTATATTGAAGTCGTGGTTAATGTTATTATGAATTTGAGCATAGTCTTTATGAAAATATACAAAAGTAGTATCATCAGCAAACTATTTTATTTTACCTTTTAAATTTAATTTTGCCATATAATTAATGTAGATTAAAAAAAGGTAGGTCCTAAGGATACTTAATATTTTTTAATTAATATTTTTCTATTTTATACAAAAGTACACAATCTTTGATAGTTAAATATATATCTCGCTTTTCTGTTCTTTAAAATAGGGGGTGGCCATCAAAATTCCACCCATAATTTATATATAACTTACCAATGTGTCTAGAATTATTCTTTATAAAATTTCATCTTGTAGTGGAAGATCCCCGGTTACTAAGCATTGTAGCAGAATGGTCCTGGTGTAATTCTTTTCGTAAGGGTATTTTTATAATGCTCAAGAAATAAATTAACTGGATTCTTTGATTACAGGTATCATCGAATCGCTGCCCAATATATTAACCGATAATGATGAAAATGGAATTACAATCAGTGCTATTGGACCTAAATCCATTCCTATAAATGACAAATACACTCGCCTAGAAGAATCTCGGTCGGTTACCCCGTCGCCACCTCTTAACGCTTTTGCTATAGGGAGATCTCTTATACCAGGCCTAAGCCCTATAGATTCACTTGACACATCGCCTAGTTCTATACAAAATCAAGCCAGTGCTAAGGCCGTTAGACCAAGGCTACTTAATATTCCCAGTATAGGGTTTTTGGGTAGAAGAAATAATAGCAACACAAATCTCACCGACGAAGAAAAGGTGAAGTTGAGTCAGACGTGTACACCTTCACCAGGCGATTTGAAACCGATATATGAAGCGGAAAGTCCTGATGAATTGGCGCTCGTAGACGCAGCTTATATTTATAAATGTCAACTGGTTCAACGTACCCCCACCAACGTGACTGTGGATGTTCCGAACAGAGGGAAACTTGAATTTAAAATTTTAAATATACTTCCTTTCGATTCGGTTAGAAAGCGGATGTCTGTTATATTTCGAGATCCGGTATCCAATGAAATCATTTTATATTGCAAAGGAGCAGATAGTAACATGATTCCCCACCTTATTCCTAGCGAAGACGATTCGGAACAAACGTTTATTTTAAATAAAACTCAGCAGCATCTTAACAGTTACGCTAGGGAGGGGTTGAGGGTTTTGGTGATGGCGAAACGAATGCTGAGTCAGCAGGAATACGCCGATTGGCATAGAACGCATCAGGAGGCTGAGCTGGCGACCGATAACATAGAAAAAAGAATCAGAGATAGTTATTCTAATATTGAATGTAACATGACGCTTTTGGGAGCTACAGGTGAGTTTTTTTAATTTAAATTCTTCGTATTTTCTTGCTTTAGTCCTAATTTCTTAAACTTTGAAAAGTCGTGTTATAAGATTATATGCTGTACAAAATGACGTCCGAAACATCATTATATTTATGAATAGGAAAGAAAAACACAAAGTCTTCCACCACAAAATTTAATAGAATAAAAAAAAAATGTGTTTAAAGGTAAAGAAAAATATGTTGCTGATGGTTTTAGAAAAAGAGAAAATGATTAGGCATAAAATCTTAATGGAGCTTTTATGGCATCAAAAATTGGATGGTTGAAATTACATTATGTGAAGATATTAGAAATGAAGATAAAATAAAATATACGGAGTATGTGGAAAAGTCAATTGAAAGGGTCTAGAACAACCAAAAAACGGAATGTGGATTGTGAAAAGAAGATGTCAAAAAGGTTTTCTTAATAAAAACATGTCTTGAAGACATTGTAAAATATGGAAAATTATTTCATGTATAGAAATTAGGTATTGTAGGCTTCATGTTTTTTTTTTGGTTGTTCTAGACTCTTTCAACTGACTTTTCCACATACTCCGTATGTTTTATCTTATCTTCATTTTTAATATCTTCACATCATGTAATTTCAACAATCCTATTTTTGATGCCATAAAAGCTCCATTAAGGTTTTATGCCTACCACTTATCATTTTCTCTTTTGCCAAAACCATCAGCAATATGTTTTTCTGTCTCCTGATGATGAACGTTTCTGCGTTCAAAACATGTAGAGGACCTTTAAATATTTTTTTTTTATTCTATTAAATTTTGTGGAGGAAGACTTTGTGTTTTTCTTTCCTATTCATACTTTCAACTCCACTTTACTTTAAGTATGGACTATTTCTTCTCATTATATTTAGTTTAACATGGATATTTTTTAGGTATTGAGGACCGACTTCAAGAAGGAGTTCCAGAAACTCTATCAGCTTTAATAGCAGCCGGTATAGTAGTGTGGGTCCTTACCGGCGACAAACCCGAGACTGCCATTAATATAGCTTACTCCGCTAAATTGTTTTCGCCACAAATGGAAGTGTTAAAGATTATGGCGCGATCGAAAGAAAGCGCCGAGAGTACGATACATTGTTACTTGGCGGATATAGAAAGGCAAATAAAGGAAAGTGAAAATGGTAAGTCTCGCTATGAATAAACTAGGAGTATGAATGCGTATGGTTTCCATTAAATATGCCATAATCTGGTGAAAACCTAAGTTATATTGTTACAATTTGTAACTTTAATTTAATAATGTTAATCTTAATTTTACGAATAGAAAAGGGTTTGATGTTACTATTTGCTTGGTAATAAAACTACAATAATTTTTGTAAGGTTTACGAAATGTACACATTAGTGAAATTATGTTCCAGCAACTGATGTCTCAGAAATCCACGCAGTTCCTTCATCAAGTAGTACAACTCGATCCCCGTACGTCCGCCCGACCCCAAATCATCTGGGAAGAGCCCTAGTAGTAGATGGCAAAACGTTGACTTATATCCTAGATAGAAGATCAAATTTGACGAAACCTTTTTTAAAATTGACGACATACTGCAATTCAGTATTGTGCTGTAGAGCGACGCCTTTACAGAAAGCCTATATTGTTAGAGTGGTTAAAGAAGAGCTCAAGATGAGAACTTTGGCTATTGGTGATGGTGCGAACGACGTGTCAATGATTCAGACTGCTGATGTAGGAATAGGTGGGTAATAGTAAAATCAAACAAAATCATTTTAAATAATAATAATAATAACAATAAGTTTATTTAAAATTTAATAATATATTAAAGATGTTTACGTTGTCTTCTATAAACTTATTTTTCAATCCCCTGAAGCTGAGCTTGTTAGGGGCAAATCTTATTTTTTGTTTTAGTATGTAAAATCATAAATCATAAATATTCATTAAAAATCAAGTTTTAAAGTAAAAATGTTAATTTATAGTATAAACGCAGCTTTTTTGAAGAAATATATTACCTATAATATAATAATTATGATTTTATAATTTTTAAGTAAAAAATATTACTTATATGAATTATTCAGAACAATATTAATTAATAAAAGCATTTCTAAAAATATTTTCAAATTGTCTGTTTTTAATATCCATGTTTTTATTTCGACTTAAAAATTTTTTAATGAAATAATTTTTTAAATTTTTGTTGGTAAATAATCGTTTAAATAAAAACATAAATATTTTAAATTTTTTTGTCCTATGGACTTATTTATTTTAGGTTTTATGGTTATTTAATTTTTATGACGTGTATTATGATTATGGTTTTTAAATTGTATAAGGTTTTTATTTTTAAATATATATATTAAGATGTTATAAATGTAAAGTGGTCCTATGTTCAACTTTTTTATTTCTGAATATAATTCTTTTAAAGGATAAAGATAATCTTTATTAAATATAATTTTTAGAAACCTTTTTTGTAATATTTCTAATTTTTTAACTAAAGTTCTATTTATTCCTTCCCAACCTAAAATTCCGTAATTCAAATGAGTTTTAACTAACACGTAATATAATATTTTCATATGCCTTACATTTACAATCTTTTTAATGTTTTTAAAAATCTGTAGTAAATTTCTTAATTTTCTAATTAAGTATTCTATGTGAAAATTCCAGTTTAATTTACTGTCAAAAATAATTCCTAAATATTTTATTTTATTAACTTTAAAAATTTGAATGTCTTCATTTATTTGAATACTATTCATATTTCGTGGTAGGTTATTTAGGTTTAAAGTAAAAGGAATATAATTTGTTTTATTAAAATTAATTGTTAACAAACCAATCTTTTATAATTTTAAAATCTTTTTTAATTTTATTATTTAAGTTTTCCCAATTTGTATCGGTATAAAAAATTGTAGTATCATCTGCAAAATTATGTATACAAATTGTGATTATGAATACGTATTATTTTAGGTATTTCTGGCCAGGAGGGAATGCAAGCCGTTATGGCGGCAGATTTTGCACTTTCTCGTTTTAAATATTTGGAAAGATTTTTGTTGGTTCATGGGCATTGGAGCTACGATAGGCTGTCTAGAATGGTTTTATATTTTTTTTATAAAAATGCTGTAAGTATTCGTAGTACTTTATCACTTGTAATTTAATTTAATTTTAATAATGATGACATGATATTATAAATGTTTAATAATAATAATAATAAGTTTATTTAAAATTTAATAATATAATAAATATGTTTATGTTGTCTTCTATAAATTTATTCTTCAACCCCCTGAAGCTGAGCTTGTTAAGGCCGTATTACAGTCGGCAATACTTCCTGCAAGTTGCAATTCTCTTGCTTGTAAGCTTGCGCAGTTACTATCCAGCTGATCAGATTTGGCAGATATGATCAGCTGGCTCATAACTGCGCATGCTTACAAGCAAGAGAATTGCGACTTGCACGTAAATATTGCCGACTGTAATACGGCCTTTAGGAGCAAATCTTATTTTTTGTTTTAGTATGTAAAATCATAAATACGCATTAAAAATTAAGTTTTAAAGTAAAAATGTTAATTTATACCTAGTATAAACGCAGCTTTTTTGAAGAAATATATTACCTATAATAAAATTATTAATTTATAATTTTTAAGTAAAAAATATTACTTATATAAATTATTCAGAACAATATTAATTAATAAAAGCATTTCTAAAAATATTTTCAAATTGTCTGTTTTTAATATCCATTTTATTTCGACTTTAAATTTTTTTAATGAAATCAATTTTTTAATTTTTGTTGGTAAATAATCGTTTAAATAAAAACATAAATATTTGAAATTTTTTTGTCCTATGGACTTATTTATTTTAGGTTTTATGGTTATTTCATTTTTATTACGTGTATTATGATTATGGTTTTTAAATTGTATAAGGTTTTTATTTTTAAATATATACAGTATGTCTCCGTAAGTTTGCACCATATGGAAAACTTTTTTATTATTAATTTTACGAAAAAAAGTTATTCTTCATAAAAAGCTCTGCATGGTCTAAAACCTAAAATGCAACCATCAAATATCGAAATTTTCCAGTCATATACGAGATTTGTCAAAAAATGTGAATTTTTCCCAAGAGTAAAGTACCTTTATTTTTGACATAATCAAAAATTGTTATTAACAAAAGTTGATCAAAACTAAGAACCACGTCTAAATATGCAATAACACGCATTAAATTAATTAAATAATTAATAATAAATTAATAAAATAATTTTTCAAGATAAATGCGTATAATTGCATATTTATACGTGGTTTTTAGTTCTGATCAACTTTTTTTAATAACAATTTTTGATAATGTCAAAAATAAAGGTACTTTACTCTTGGGAAAAATTCACATTCTTGGGAAAAATTCCCATTTTTTGACAAACCTCGTATATGACTGAAAAATTTCGATATTTGATGGTTGCATTTTAGGTTTTAGACCATGCAGAGCTTTTTATGAAGAATAACTTTTTTTCGTAAAATGAATAATAAAAAAGTTTTCCATATGATGCAAACTTACGGAGACATACTGTATATTAAGATGTTATAAATGTTTAATAACAATAAATAGTTTACATACAGTGAAAGGTGACTTATGATCCATAAATTACATTTGCTAAGTTATTTTTAAAAGCCTTTATTATTGTAGACGTTCGTGTTTTTAATATTTTGGTACCAGTTCTACTGTGGCTTTTCTGGATCTGTTATGATTGACCAGATGTATCTTATGCTATACAATCTACTTTTTACCTCGCTTCCGCCAATAGCAATAGGTAAGTTTCGTATGGGTTTTTGATTAAAGAGGTATTTTGTACCAGATGTGATAATTATATATTAAAAAAAATATCGTGTTTCAGGAGTTTATGACAGGGATGCTTCTGACAAACTCTTACGAAGTAATCCGTATCTCTATAGACAGGGTCGTTTAGGAAAAGTATACAAGCCGTATTCGTTTTGGTTAACTATGGCGGACGCTTTGTATCAAAGCTGCGTCATATTTTGGATTTCTACCGGAGCATACATTGGATCGGACGTGGACATTTTCGAATTTGGAACTGTATTAACGCAAGCTTGTATGTTTGTGATGCTGTTACATGTTTCTATAGAAACTAGGTCTTGGGTAATAATAAGTTTATTTTATATTTTTTATATTTTTACTTTAAGGTGGGAGTATCAACATGCTTGCCAACCTATAACCTATTTCGCGTATATTTATTTAATTTTTCTAGCTTTTACACAAAATTTAAATAAAATCATTATCGTCTTCATATTTAATAATTGACATATTAAATAAATATCAAGGAATTTCATTAAATATTTTAGGAGAATTGTATAGCGAAAAATATCGGGTAAGATTTTTTTTAACATTATTATGTCGGTCTTCTTTCACTACACAATTCTCCCAAAATTAGCAATGAAATAAATGTAGAATTTAGTTAAAACAATTAAGTTTAACATAATTTTGAGGTTAGTGTTGATTTATGAATGTATTTTCTTACTTTCACTACACAAAGTATTAATTATTTAGTGTTTCTTTGTAAATAATTTTTTTTTTAATTTTAATTATCAATAATTACAATAATACAAATTATTTGTATTTTGATGGACATAGTGTTCTATACCTGTAAAAAATTATAAGCCATACGACACTGTCCAATTTTTACAAAAAATGAGTATATTAAATGGAAATGGTATGCATTTTGGTAAAAGGAAAAGTAATAATAGACCAAATAAAAACTTATTGCCGCCTAAATGCCCATAGTCAGCTGGCGTTTAACATTATGTGTAATCCCCACCTACTATTATATAGATCTAGTTAGAGGCATATAACACCAAGTGATTATATCGTGTTCTATGCCGCTAAATGTGTTGCTAAAGATATTACTAAAGATCCGAGGCATACAGATATTATTACCTTGCTGTCTTAGGCCTCTGAATAAAAATGAACATAGTGTTAAAAGTCTACCCTGTTTCTCAGCTACCTAACTAATTGGACTTGGTGTTGTATGCCCCACAAAAGAGTTTAATTTTCTTAATAAAACCTACATAGTTACCTAATTTTTGTAAAAATTGGACATAGTGTCTTATGCCTCCGGAGTACAGATACGAAAAACAATAACCATAAAAAAACCATTAGAAAGGAAGGAAGCAAATCCAATTTGATAATCAATAAAAGAATAGAATTTAATTTAGTAAATATATCTTTAATTGTTTCTTACAAGTTAAACATAATTTAAATATCTACATAATATCTCCTACAGCTATTTCGGAATCCCTTGATCTGCGAGAACCATACTGATAAGTAAAAAATAAATTTTGGACTTCCAAAAAAATCTGCATAAGTTATTATTTTTCTAATATTTTTCAAAAGATTGGTTAAACAAATATTGGGCGATAATTGCTGCATTTATATCTTTTGTCAGTTTTAAATACAAGTGTTACTTTAGCAATTTTCATTGTTTTCTGGAATCATTCCTGTTTTTAAAACTAATTTAGTGAAATGAAAAAAAATTGGAGCCATTTTGATACAAACGAAACAAAAATTGGTTTTAGTAACTCCCAATAATGAAATATAACTTGTAATATATTCGATAACTTTACTTATTTTTCAGTAAACATTATTAATATAATAAAATCCCGTTTTCTCCAATTTTTAGACAATTATCCACGTAGCTTCAGTTGTCTGCTCAATTGGTGCATTTTATTTGTACTCGTTGATCTATAACACGTTTTGTCTTAATTGCCTGGGACTTCCAAGTACCTATTGGACTATACAAATATCGATGCAAAGATATCAGTATTGGTTAGTTACGCTGTTATCTTGCGTTGTAGCTATACTTCCAAGGTAAGATCTAGTTTTAAGAGAGAATAAGTAACGGTAACTGTGCCAAATTTATAAATAAATATTAGTGATATGCACAAATGTATGAATGTCTATTAGAATTGTTCTAAATCAATTCTAGGGTAGAACTGGCAAAGTCCAGAAAAAGGAAAACATAATATGCTGTTTAAAAATATAGTCGGTAATAAAATAAATTTTTGTTTTCAGATTATTATACAGGGTAGGCCAAACGGTACTGGCCCCCGACGAGGTAACAAAAGCCGTTATAGCTGATCGGAAAGCTCATAGAAGAGGTGAGAAGTTTTTGGTAACTTGGTCGCGATCGACTTCCACGTCCTCTATATTCAGGTATTCGTAGGCGTGACGATTTTTAATTATTAACAATGACTCTGCTTTTACCTAACCCTTTTTCACTACTTATTACGTTTCGCCTACTTCTCCCCTCTATAGAAATACCTGTCGCTTTAGGAATAATCTTTTACAGTTGAAATGGTGGGGGTCGAATTTTGAGAATATTACTGATAAAAAAGTGTACTTTTTTTACTTAAACTATTAGTCTGATAGTGGTATACAGTGAGGACGTAAAGTCTGGAATAAATGCATTATTTAGGAAACGCTGAATGTTTTTAAAAATCGCTCGGACACGTCGATTTTGTTTTTTAATACGATTTTTTTTCAATATTTTTTATTATCCGAAAGCACTCTGCTTGGACCAACTTTAATTTTTTAAATGGGAACCCCCATTTTTTTTTAATTTTAGGATTCTGTGCATAATTGTGAACATTTTTTATCTAACATGTCATTATGATTTATCGACAGTTAAAGTTCGAAAATAAATACAACAATTAATTATTTATCATTTTAATAAATGTTGAAAATGTTGCCCAAAGGTTAGTTGGCAGTAACCTAGACGATCGAAAAATTCTTTCTGCACATTTCTGACAACTTCCGGACTGATTGACCATATTTATTGAACAATTCGATTCTTTAAGTCCTCCATGTCCAGATGCTTAGTTCGGAAAACTTTCCCTTTAAGGTAACCCCACAGAAAAAAGTCGAGGGGAGTAAGTAGGGAGACCTCGGCGGCCATTCAATAGCTCCCCTTCTTCCAATCCATCTATTTTCAAAAATAGTATTAAGATAAGCGCGAACTTCTGCTGAATAATGAGGCGGGGCACCATCTTGTTGGAACCAAATATTTTGATGTGGTAAATCGGGATTTTCTTCATCAGGAAAAATCGTCGAAAGAGCTGGAGTAAGATCATCTTGTAGAAAACTTAAATATCGTTGACCGTTTAGATTCTCATTAAAAAAAACGGTCCTATCACGATATCACCCACAATGCCTGCCACACATTTATTTTTTGTCTATACTGAGTATGTCCCTCCCTCATCCAATTTGGGTTTATATCCGACCAATACCTATAATTTTGTGTGTTGACCTCACCATTCAAGCAAAATGTGGATTCATCAGAAAAAACAATGTTTTTAACAAAATTGGGATTCCTAATGCACATTTCTTGTAAAATTTCACAAAATTCAAGCCGCCTGTCAAAATCCTCTTCATAAAGTTCTTGAAGGACTTTCATCTTAAAAGGATGGTACTTATTTTCATGCAATGCTTTTAAAACCGTTGTTTTCGAAATATTTAAGTTTGTAGCCATGTTCCTAGAGCTAATATGGTTCTTTTCTTGAACACTTAATAATACGTCCATCTTTTTGTCATCATTCAATGCTTTCCGACCACTTCTTGGGGCATCTCGAACATGACCAAGCTGAAGAAATTTATGCTCGATATTACTTACAGCTGATTGTGAAATTGGCGGACGATTATGATATTTTTCATTAAATAACTGACACACTTCTTGTTGGGTTCTTACCCTGTCAGCATATCGTATCATCATTAGAATATCTATCCTCTGTGCTTCATTAAGTTTCATTTTTGTTAAAAAGAAATTGCACAATAACTATTACTTAATAAACTTCAAAAATTAGAAAAACGTTAGAGTAAAAACAATCTATCTTGAAAATAATGACACAATATTACGATATTTTGACACGAAGCATAAAACTGTCTAATTTGACCAAATTTAACAATGTGACGAGTAATGGGCCTTTTCACTAAATTTTGATTTTGGTAGTAGTGTATAAAGGAACAAAAAATAAAATTTTCTGTGTTTTTACTTTTCTATACTTTTAAGCCGTAACTGAGAAAATAAATAAATAAAAAAGCTCCTTGAATAAAAACACGGACTTAAAACATACCTACGTCATCGCGCCGGAAGATTGATGCACAGAGGAATGATAGGAATAACCGAGTCGCTGGCTTAAAATATCAAGAATTCACAAAATCAGCAGCTTGACAGTGTTGCCGATACTCTCAAAAATCATTTATTATAGTACCAGTGTAATGGTAATTGACTAGCAATTAGTAATTATAATATACCAGTTTTCCATTCAATAGCTGCGGAATGAATTATTTTACCAGTATTATGTTTATATTTATTTAAAGTATCCAAATAAAGTTCTAAGAAGAAAGTATATTATTAGGATTATAAAAGTTTCTACATATGGCAACAGCGGCTTAATTTGCCCATGGCAGTTCGACAGATCAGCATTTACGCGTGTGCGAGGTTAAACGCATGCGCTCTAGCAAGCTTTAAACATATCTACGTCATGAGTCGCGCCTGTTTTGAGATTTTCAAATTGGTTGAATTTTACCCGGTTTTTACTGTGCTGAAATAAATTAATGTTATGACCTAGCAATAATTTTATTGATGAAAAACACTTATTATAGCACGGACTGAACAATTCAAATGCCAAATGTATCAAATTTAAGAATAGTGAAAAGGCCCATTATTCACTGAGTTATGCTGATACTGATTTAATTGTTGTATTTATTTTCGAACTTTAACTGTCGATAAATCATAATGACATGTGAGATAAAAAAATGTTCACAATTATGCACAGAATCCTAAAATAAAAAAAAATGGGGGATCCCATTTAAAAAATTAAAGTTGGTCCAAGCAGAGTGCTTTCGGAGACACCCTGTATAATAAAAAATATTGAAAAAAATTCGTATTAAAAAAACAAAATCTACGTGTCCGAGCGATTTTTAAAAATATTCAGCGTTTCCTAAATAATGAATTTATTCCAGACTTTACGTTCTCACTGTATAGATTGTGAATAATTTTATGTTTCTATAATATCCCTTTTTACTACCTTTGTGTTAAAGTAGCATTGTTAAATATCGTAGCGTTTCTTGAAATTACTATTTTTTCGTAATTTAAAAATCATACTTTTTATTGGTTTGAAAAATCGACTCCCTGGTTCTGTACAAAAATTATTTGCTTATTTAAAAGACTAGATACAACGTTGCTGCTCGTATGGTAGCATAAGATCCAGAAATTTAACTGTGCTTTTTTTATTATGGAATAAAAATTCAAGACGGAACTGTCTTAAATTGGTCGTTAAACATTCTCGTTTATCGACTTACCTTCAACGGCAATATGCATTATTCCTTTTCACTAAAGTTGACACATTTGTTGCTTGTTTTTTTCACTCAATATAGAATCTGAGTCTTTCAACATCAGAACGCACTCTTTATCAACTTGTAGAGCTTTGATTTTATTACTGTATATTGTAGTTAGTACTATGACAGAGAAACGACACACATATACAAAAGTTCGTACTTTATCTACCTCTTTAAGAAAAAAAAAGTACTAAAAGAAATTGTAAAGAAATGCTTTAAAATATTACAAAAGCAAATCGTGCATCATTGGTAATTGCGAACTTATTGTGTCGTTTTTATCCGTAGTTGTTCTGCGGTTAATACCGAGAAACTTAACAATTTTTTGTTTTCTAGAAGGACCGGTAACAGGCATCCGAATAACCCTTTAGCAGCGGTGGGCTAAAAAAAATAAGGGCTCAAAATTAGTTAGGTCTAGTGATCCTGCATTTATCGGCTGTGATGCATATATATATAAGGGACCAACCAGGTGTTTTTCCTAACCTTTTTATTTTGAAAGGTACACGCGATTATTATTTTTAGCTAATTGATACTAAATCCTGTGCCATTTCAAAATTGTTTTGTTGTGGTCGAAGAATGTACTTAGCATTCTGCTATTTATTACGAAAAACAGTGGTAGTTACCAATATTTTATTTTTATGTATCATACTAGCTAATTTGTACATTGACGTATATAGTTTGTTCTAGGTCAGCGGTTCCCAAACGTTTACATCTAAGGAACCCTTAACCAATTGCTCTTGTTTTGAGGGAAACACCATCTTCTTTGCAAATGTTAAACTTACAGTTTAAAAAAAATAAAATGTCGGATGTGGTTCGGCTGGAGCAATATAGGAAATCCCATGTAAAATTTAAGGTGGCTCCCTTGTTTATTTTGGACTAAGACTGTATCTAAGTTTTTAAAGAATTCAATAAACCAAACTCACTTGCAAAGGTTTACTAACATTCATGTTAAAAAATTGATTTAATTAAAAAAATTTAAAGTCGAAATAAAAACATGAATATTAAAAACAGACAATTAGAAAATATTTTTAGAAATGCTTTAATTAATTAATATTGTTCTGAATAATTTATATAAGTAATATTTTTTACTTAAAAATTATAAATTAATAATTTTATTATAGGTTATATATTTCTTCAAAAAAAACTGCCTTTATACTATGTATATTATACAGGGTGTTCATTTGAAAACTTCCCACCACGGATTTTCCTGCTTTAATATAAAAATGTGAAAAATCGCTTGGACCCGTCGATTTTTATTTCGAGGGGGACATCTTTTGCGTATATTGTCAATCTTGTTACTTCAAGACCCTAGGAGGGAGGGGGGTAAGATCTAAATCTTAAATGGATACCCCTATTTTATATAATTTTTTTGGATTCTGCATAAAATTCTGAAATTTTTTTAATAAAAGCATTATTAGTCTATACTTAACAGTTTCCGAGATATTGACTCTTGAAAAATGACATTTTTGAACTTTGACAGCGTCTAGCTTTCTAACTGTACGTCTTAGAGCAAAACGGCTTACATGTCCCTATCTTCGATTTTTATTATCTTTCCAATAGTGTGAACTTTTGGTTAAACCGGATGTAAGAAATATAGTACTTCCGGTTTGACCGGAAGTTGACACTATTTTAAAGATAATAAAAATCGAAGATAGGGACATGTAAGCCGTTTTGCTCTAAGACGTACAGTTAGAAAGCTAGACGCTGTCAAAGTTCAAAAATGTAATTTTTCAAGAGTAAATATCTCGGAAACTGTTAAGTATAGACTAATAATGCTTTTATTAAGAAATGTTCAGAATTTTATGCAGAATCCAAAAAAATTATATAAAATAGGGGTATCCATTTAAGATTTAGATCTTACCCCCCCTCCCTCCTAGGGGCTTGAAGTAACATGATTGACAATATACGCAAAAGATGTCCCCCTCGAAATAAAAATCGACTGGTCCGAGCGATTTTTCACATTTTCATTTTAAATCAGGAAAATCGAGGTGGGAAGTTTTCAAATGAACACGCTGTATATCAATTATTATTGTTTTTTTTTGTTCCTAAAATTCTGAATTATTTTAATAAAGATACCAGCAAATATAATATAGCTAATAACCTCTTAGTTACTAAATGAATCGCGTCCAAATTTAATTAGTTCGTCAAATTTTTATGACACGGAATTTATAGGGTCCGCAGAACACACGTGGGGGAACCTCTGTTCTAGGTTATATTTTTTAAATATCATTTAGTTTTATTTAGAAAATTTGTAGTAAATGCATATCATTCGTCGGCGTTTGATCAGACAACCGTAGCTGATTTGTACTGCTACCTAGGTATATCAAAATTTAATTTATTATTAACAATTTTTTGTAGGTTAGATTTAGTTAACTGCTGTAGTATATTATTTGATCTTTACTAACCCTGTGTTTTCGTGGTTAATTTTTCAACAATCGAGGGTACCTAACAAACACTTGACGATTTTTTTAGGCTCCACAGCGAACGCTATAGTGTATCCATATTACTGACATTAAATAAGCAAAGGAGCCCTAATGGAAAATAATCGTTTTTAACTTTTCCTGTGAATAAAACTGCTTCCTCTTCCTTTTTAGGTTTAATATTCACAGTGATTTTAAAATTCTTATATTTCTGAGGGCGGTTGCAAAAGCCTTTGTTCGCTTATTTTCGTATTATAGTATAGTATACAAATTTATTGAAAAATTAATCATGATGAAAAAATTCATTTTTTTAGTTGTTATCAAGGTCTTCTCAATTTTTAAAACATATACGACAGAAAACTTTGGTTTGTATATGTAATGGAGAGCAAAAAGCTTTTAAAAAAAATAATTGGAACACTTATAAGAATGAGTTATAGCATCGGTTATAGCTAGCTTTTTATTTGGTGTTATAGGGTGGAAAGCAGGGTACATACAATTATACTTCTTTATTTTTATTTGTTTGCGACGAAAATTTTCTTTCATCATTAAAAAAAAGTGTGCACCTTTTACGATTTTGATTGTTTTCGAAATATTGCTGATCATACAGATCATCTCGCATGGTAATTATTATATAATATTTTATAAAATTTTGAAAGCATTCTTTACTAATTCGCTTGTACTATGTTTTATTCACTTGAACTATCTAAAATATTTTAATTCAAAGATTTTGCAGGCCTTGATCAATAAATAACATTATAAAGTCAGTCTCTTGTTTTTTCTATTTTAATTTACCAGGATGTATTGAGTTATTCTTTGTTGCCATATTGTACCTAAGCTTTTGAGGAAATCTACCCTCGCATTTATATTTTGTGTAAATAGAAAAATTACTTTTATTTATTTATAAACCTTTGTACTTGCCAAACTGTTAGCACAAGTTAAAATAATTTATATTCTTATATAGTTTGTTAGGGGTTGTACTTTCCATGACTCGTATATTTTTTTACGTTATTTTTGTGTATTTAAATGCAACACAATGTTGGGGTCACCTTTTTTACTACCGATTCTCCAACCTGTGTTATAACAAATTTAGTCATTAATTTCAATCGCCTTAGCAGAGTATACTACAGACTATTAAAACGGACAGAATTGTGTCAAAGACTGGTATTCAGCTGGAAAAGATAAAATTTGTTGTTAAAATATTATTTATTAAGTGCGGTTTAAAAGAATTATTTGACTAGTAGTAATAAATTGTCTTGGAAAGACGTTGCTAGGCTAAGGCCTATGGCTATTTTGAAATTTTTAATTGGATAGCATCTCAAGCTCCTAAGTTTAAAATTAAATCTGTTATCACCATTTCAGCTAGTTTTTTCCCAATCAATATGTAAGCCATCCTAAAATTGATCTGTCTATAAATTATTTCTAAATGACATGCATATTTTCGATCCTGTTTCGAAAGTTGCTACAGAGAAAATCGTCTTCCTTTTTTTATACCCGGTGCAGATAAAAGTAAAAACAGACAAGACATCGAAAATATTTCACGATAATGTCGATAATCATTCAAACCGAATAAATTGCTTTTTCAATTTTTTCACCTTCTAAAATTGGTTTTCATTGGTACTATAGACTTATAAGAACTGTTTTAAATTTTACTATAAGGACAGTAGTTCCAAATACTTTTAGTATCTTAAATTTTGAAATATTTTTATGCTTCGAGAGCCATTACCTTTATAAAGAATAACCTTTTTATTCATTGGATTCTTGTTTCCTATTTTGAGTTAGTTTCTCTTAAGTACAAATTTTTATTCTACTGTCACATTATATGGCTATAGGTTATGTATATATAGACGACTCCCCAAATGCCTTAATATTATTGAATAAAAACAATTTCTACTTCGATAGTGTGATGTTTTACAAATTTATACTATTTTAGATAACGAGAATTATAAATTACTGTTACAAAACTAGAACTTTATTATTATTGTACTCCGGTTTAATAAATTATATTTATTATACTGATATCAGTATGTTAAATTAGAGTTTTCTTCCCTAACACTCATCCTTTCGCAAACAAACCAATTTGTATAGTTTATTTATGGTCTAGAAGTTTTAGTTCAACGAGGAACAAGAATTGGTAGATTGTCAGTTACTCACCAAGTAAGATTATGCTAAAACAAGGTCTTAATAATCAGCTACCTACACGTAACAATTTTGTATTCATTCACTTACTTCTTAAACGCAGTTTTATGATTAATTATTAATGTCTTGTTCTTGTTAGTTTTAACTAGGGTTGGGCAAAAATTCGAGATATCGATTTAAAAAATAAAATATCGATTGGAACTTGTATAAGAGTTCTATGATTGGAACACATTTAAGGACCAATATTTAATTCAATCTTTTTTCTTCGTGTTTTCATAATAAGAGTATCCCCTTGAAATGAAGGTACGGAGTTTTACAGAGTACCTACATAAGAAAATATTGATATACAGTGTCACCAGTAAAGTCCGCATCAGATGGGATTTTTTTTTATTAATAGCTTTATTCAAAATTTGACTTTGTCATCAAGTTCTACTTCGATCGAGATGAAAATTCAGCAAAAAAATAGTAGTCACGTGATTCGCATTATCTGTCAAATTAAAATTTTTTTCCAAAAATAATTCAAAAGGGGTTATTTTTGAAAATATCGAAAAAGGGGGCTAAAATTTGGTCGCATGTGATGCAAAGTTTATTTGTTTTTGACCCTGTATAAGGTAACTTCATAAAATAAGTATTTTTGAAAACGTTTTGTGTCTGAAAGTTATACACCTTAATATTAAGACAAAAAAGAACACAGTGTTTTCATTGTTTTTTAAGTGCAAACGTAAAGTTTATCTATTTTCAACAATTTAGTTTAAAACCCCTATATTATAATTTATTATTAAGCTATGCCATAATAACGTTTTTGCAGAAAACACACGTTTATTATGGCGCTACTTTAAAGAAAATGTATCTGAAATAAAGCCTCGTCAAAACTGAGAAGTTTTATGTGGGTTGCGTCGAGTCTTATTTTGCAAAAGTGGTGCAATTTACAAAATATAGGTAAAAAATCAAAATTATCTTATGCAGCTGAAATTTTGTATAGAAACTGCATTTAGAAAAACTTTTCTCGATTTTTTCAGAAATAACCCCACTTTTGAATTATTTTTGGAAAAAATTAAAATTTGACAGATAATGCGAATCACGTGACTACTATTTTTTTGCTTAATTTTCATCTCTATCGAAGCAGAACTTGATGCCAAAGTCAAATTTTGAATAAAGCTGTTAATAAAAAAAAATCCCATATGATGCGGACTTTACTGGTGACAAAGTATTTATAATATTTTTATGTTTTATCGATATATCGAATAACGATATTTAAAAAATAAAATATCGATATTCGAATTTCAATATCGCCCAGACCTAGTATCAACGATACAACTTTCACAATTGTTCCAATAATGGTATCCTTAGAAGTTATTTTACAGTTAGTTTTACCAGGATAATGGGTTTTCGCATACAAATTTGATCCTAGTCCTTGGATGCCTCTAATTATAATATTAATAATTTTGGCCTAGAAGGGTTTATATAAGTAACGCAGGGTATTTGGATTTTTTACGAACATAGGTCTTCTGATAATTTAGTCTTTTCTTGTAAAGTGCTGATTAAACCGGTGTTTGCCTCTTCCTGAACGCATGCCGACTACTTAACATTTCCATATTCATACCTTTGTAGGATTCAGTTGGTCCAGATTTTCTTGTAGCAAAAAAAAGCTAACTGTCCAGGGCAGGAATTTTCCAGCGACAGTAACCATCTGACGCTACAGAAAGCCGCTCGAAATTGCAACGATACAGAAATACAACTAGGTAATTTTTTAAATGTTTTATTTCTTTTATATAATACTTAACACTAATTTACTCTAATTTATGTATGTTCAAGTAATAAATTAGGAGGGAGTGTTGAATAAGTTTTCTCTTTTTGCTTTAATTTTTATTGCACTGGCTTAGGTAAGATTGTCAGGGCCAGCACACGCACACATACACACTCCACAATTTGTGGAATGTAACACATGAAAAACAGACGATATATAAATTATAAATATATTATATAAAAACAAACAGGGGCTTATCCCTCACAGTGGATAATAACCGCCATCACATTAGCAACCAGCCGGGAGCCGGTACTTATAAATCTATTTTCTATACAGCGTCACTAAAAAAGTCACAATAGTAAAAAACGAGCAAACAGTTGCGCAGCTATGCCTCAAGTCGGCGGGGTAACAATCCATAATAAAACACAGCCTCGCAAAGCCCAAAATACTTTTAGGTATTTTTCTCCATCACTTAATATTTCCTAAAATATTCACAATATAGTACAATTACTATGAAACATATATACAAAATTTAAAATTTTATTTACACTACTGCATTTATTTATAATATGTACATTAAGCTGCTCTGGGCATATCACGTGTTTATTTCCTATTCAATATCTTTCTCTTGATTGGTACTGCCATCCTCCGGGGCCAGATGGCATTGTTTTGAGGTCGCATCGGCTAATTCACGCCGGTTCCATATTCTATTCATTTATCTTGACCGTCTTAAGACCGTCATTCGTTGGGAGACTTCCTGTATGAAGCTAAAAGGGCTCGGCACCACTAAAGTTGTTCCACAAATTTACTTAATTGATCCTGAGGCGTCATTGGTGGTAGCTCACTTTCTTGGTTGGGCGTGCCGACGGGGCTCGCGTGCGTATGCAGCGCGCTCGAATGGTTTTGCCCTAAAAGCATTTCTGATGAGGCGAGATCATGGGGCGATGGTTGAGGCCCTCTCGGGCTGGCCACAGCCTGATTACGGGGTGACGGGGATGGCCTCGATGAGGGACTTGGTTGAGGACTTCTAAAAAATAAATAAATAAATTTGAAAAAATAGTCCATGCTTAAAGTGGATTTGAAAGTATGGGAAAGAAAGAAAAAATCAAAAGTCTTCCTCCACAAAATTCTCTAGGGGTCTCTACATGTTTCGAACGTAGAAACGTTCATCATCAGGAGACAGAAATTTTATTTAGTGCTGATGGTTTTAGCAAAAAAGAAAATGGTGTAGAACCTTAACGGAGCTTTTATGGAATTAAAAATTGATGTGTAGAAGAGACATAATATTATGAAGAAAAATTGAGAAAAGTTAAAACACACCGAGTATGTGAAAAAGCCAGTAAAGGGGGTCCGAGGATTAAAGCTCAGTGCCGCACAAAACACTTTTTGCAATGTAATTTTATTGTGATGTCTTCATAACTATGACAATTTTATCCTTATAATGTCTTACAATACTTGAAAAGTTTTATAAACAATTTTAAAAAATCTTAGACACCTTCTTTTTAGGAAAGTTTTTTCTTCTTCCCCAGTTTATTTGGTTGGTTTAGACCCCCTTTAATAACTTTTTCACATACTCAGTATGTTTTAACCTTTACCAATTTTCTTCATATTATGTCTCTTCTACAAATCAATTTTTAATTCCATAAAAGCTCCATTAAGGTTCTACACCATTTGCACTTCTGCTAAAACCATTAGCACTAAATAATATTTCTGTCCCCTGATGATGAACGTTTTTACGTTCGAAACATGTAGAGACCCCTAGAGAATTTTTATTCTATTAAATTTTGTAAAGAGAGACTTTTGGTTTTTTCTTTCCCAAATAAATATATATACAGTGTCACCAGTAAAGTCCGCATCATAAGGGATTTTTTTTATTAATGGCTTTATTCGAAATTTGACTTTGGCATCAAGCTCTGCTTCGATCGAGATGAAAATTAAGCAAAAAATAGTAGTCACGTGATTCGCATTATCTGTCAAATTTTAATTTTTTCAAAAAAATAATTTAAAAGTGGGGTTATTTTTGAAAATATCAAAAAAAGTTATTGGAAAAAGTTTTTTTAAATGCAGTTTCTAGCCCACGTGCAAAATTTCAGCCGCATAAGATAATTTTCATTTTTTACCTATATTTTGTAAATTGCACCACTTTTGCAAAATAAGACTCAACGCAACTTACATAAAACTTCTTAGTTTTGACAATGCTTTATTTCAGATACATTTTCTTTAAAGTAGCGCCATATTAAATGTGTGTTTTTCTACAAAATCAAAATTGGGCTATTAAAATCGGGTCGCATGTGATGCAAAGTTCATTTGTTTTGGACCCTGTATAAGGTAACTTCATAAAATAAGTATTTTTGAAAACGTAGTTTGTGGTTGATAGTAATACACGTTAACGTTATTATGACATAGCTTAATAATAAATTATATTATAGGGGTTTTAAATTAAATCGTTGAAAATAGATAAACTTTACGTTGTTAAACTAAAATTTATTTTCCACTTAAAAAACACTTTACTAAAGACACTGTGTTCTTTTTTGTCTTAATATTAAGGTGTATTACTTTTAGACACAAACTACTTTTTCAAAAATACTTATTTTATGGAGTATGAAGTTACCTTATACAGGGTCAAAAACAAATAAACTTTGCATCACATACGACCAAATTTTAATAGCCCAATTTTGATTTTGTAGAAAAACACACATTTAATATGGAGCTACTTTAAAGAAAATGTATCTGAAATAAAGCATTGTCAAAACTAAGAAGTTTTATGTAAGTTGCGTTGAGTCTTATTTTGCAAAAGTGGTGCCCTTTTCAAAATATAGGTAAAAAATGAAAATTATCTTATGCCGCTGAAATTTTGCACGTGGGCTAGAAACTACATTTAGAAAAACTTTTTCTTATAACTTTTTTTGATATTTTCAAAAATAACCCCACTTTTGAATTATTTTTTGGAAAAAATAAAAATTTGACATATAATGCGAATCACGTGACTACTATTTTTTTGCTTAATTTTCATCTCGATCGAAGCAGAACTTGATGCCAAAGTCAAATTTCGAATAAAGCTATTAATAAAAAAAAATCCCATATGATGCGGACTTTACTGGTGACACTGTATTAAAAATAATCTCCTGAAATTAATTATATTTCGTTATTCGTTTCATCTTGGACTATTTAAAATAAAACTTTCATCAAATTGTATAGCCTTATTAATCAAATTACAATTGGCTTTAAATTAGAAGCACCCTGTGGATTTAGTAGATGATGTTCAGAAACAGAAAAGAATAAATAACACAAACCTTATAGGCGGCGGACTCCTAACACTTTGCATCAACTGCTGTTGCACAGAAGAGATACCCTGCCCCTGTGGAGGACCCATCATACCCTGGGGCGAGGGAACAGATGGAGGGGTCGGTTTTAATCCCTGCATGGGCGGGTACTGTTGGTCGTTAAAAGCGTTATTATACCCCATGTGTGGTTGCCTGATGCCTGGTAACCTTTGTTGGTAATTGCCTGGTTGCTGGAACCCGCCTTGTTGCTGCTGAGCAGCTTGCTGTTGCTGCTGGCGTTGCATGGCAAGAAGTTGTTGATGTTTATACCTATAAAAAAAATAGATGTAACGATGGCGGGCTTAGTTTAAAATCTAGGTGAATGGGTGCAAATATATACATCCATAATTGGGTGGTATTGTCAGTAACATTTTTTTTTGGTAAAGATGAAGAAAAAAGTTTTGTGAAATGTTATTTTCTTACCATTGTTGTTGATTGATCATATTCTGCCCAGGTCCGCTAGGTACCTGGTTCAAACCCGGTTGACCCTGGTTGAGCATGCCCCCTTGCATTGGTATTCGAGCTGGGTGCTGCTGTTGCTGGGCCGCAGGGTTTTGCTGGGTTAACATGTGTTGCAGCTGTTGAGGTGGATTTCCGCCGCTAGCCTGCATCTGCTGGGCTTGTGCTTGCTAAAAATTTAATAAAAAAAATAGGGTTTTTGACTTTATCAAGCCAGCTAATACCTTATTAGATACATGAATAGTCAAAAAATTTAGTTTCTATGCTCTAGTATGTAGACCCTAACTCTAAGACTTATCAGTAGAGATAGATAGATTATCCTAACCATTATATATGTACAGCATATGGAGAACTATAGGGTAGGAGGCCGATCGACAATGGCAGCATTTTCAAATTCTGTCCCGGTTTTTTGGTTAGTTCGCTATTGGCCGATAGATGGCTCTCGCGTCCGAAGTGGGCTGATGTTGTCTTCTTCTTCTTCGTTTTTAATATGGAAAACTAGATCCTCCATAGTTTTTAACTTTTACTTAAACCCTTTATTTTTCTGTGCTTTTACTTTTGACAATTGACATTTTATTTTTCGAAATAACAAATAATGTTTGAAGGCAAGACAAGACAAATAACGTTGTATTGTAATTAATTTCCATATTTATAATAAATAATGGTACAATTTATAAAAGTAGAGTTTGCTTTGTGTCGGGGTGTAAGACAGGATCTTTTTCAGAGAGAAAACGCAGCCAAATAAGTATCTTTCTAGCTCCAAAGGTATAGCTAGAATGTTTAATACCCTGTATTTTAAAAACCAAGCATCGTTGGAACTTTATACAGGCCGAGTTTACTAATAAGTATAACAAAGTAAGTGTAAATTCATATAAAAGTCCTTATTTGTTCCTTAAAGAACTAATTTAAATAAAAATAGTTATTGCGTCCATAAGAAACCATTATTTGATAGCCCACTTCGAACACGCGCGCCATCTTACAGCGACTCGTAAAGCTGAATTACCGATGCTAATTTGGGACCGAATCCAATGCATTGCGATCGGCCTCCTACCTCAAGTCCTCCATAGTACAGCATCATGTCAGAAAGTAGAAAAAACAAACCTGGTAAAATTATTTCATACTGTCGGCTCTTAAAAACGCGTAATAGATATTGTGAAAAGTATATCTAAAGGAAAATGAAGTATGAGAACAGGTCAGAAATATTTTTTTGTCTTTTTCCTAAACCCCTATTGTGTTTGAAAAAATGAAACCTACGCAACTATACTATAATATACTAAATACGACTCGAATTTGAAACCGCTTATTACAATACAAAAATATGTTTTAAAAATAATATTTAATAAACATATTATTTTGTTTCCTTCAAAAATATTATTTGTTTATAATAATATTCTGAGTTTAAAACAACTTTATTACACAACTTCCATTTTATATAATATACAGGGTGTTCCTAAATATCATGTAAATACGAAAAGGGGTAATTCTTTGGCTTATTTAATGACTAAAAATTATAAAAATAAAAATTTATTTCATAACATTACTCATAGGTATATACCAAGCAAGACAAAAGACAAATCTATATTAAATTTATGTTATGATAATTTTAATTTAACATTTTAAAAAATAATGCTTTGGTTGTTGGCATCAAAATTTTTAATATATTACCTACTAATTTGAAAACTATGAGTTTTTTGACATTTAAACGAAAATTAAAATCATGGATTATGCAAAATTATATAAAGGTAAGCCAACTTATATATAGGTAATATAATAATAATACTAAATATTACAATTTTTCTATTATAATTTCTCCCTTACTTATAATTTTTCTTTTTTTTTTGGGTGAAATATTTTTTGAATTACTTTATATTTAAATATATTTATGATTTGATTAAAATTATTAATAATCTAAATGGGTGTATATTTTTTCATTACAAAATCGGACAATTTGTTATTCTATGGTTTTGTAATGATGCTTTCTTTGAATTTATTTTTATAAAAAAAAAACAATGTTATTGATTTTTAATATTATTATAAAAAAACTGCAAATAAATAAATAATGTTGGTCAAAAAATGTTCAAATTTGAATCCCTTTTAGTAATAATAGTTATAAACAAATGTAAGAAAGAAAATACAATACGAACCTGCCGCTGCTTGATGAACGCGGCCATCAGCTGCGGATTAGCCTTGAGTATTGACAGGATCTGTTGCTGCTGTTCGGGACTCTGCGGCGACCTTAGCGTCTGCATTAGCTGTTGCAGAGCCTGCTTCTGAAGCATGTTTCCTGCAGCTGCTGCAGCAGCCGCCGGGTTGCCCATTGGCCCACCGGCAGCACCACCACCCGTCACGCCTCCAGGTCGTACCGCACCCGACTGGCCAGCAGCGCCGGCCTGCACGTTTGGTGGAGGAACGCCCATTTGAGCAACAGCCGGATTCATTGGTTGAACGGGACCAACGGGTTGTCGGATTCCCGGTCCCACTGCGCCTGGATACCGTTGCTGCCATTGGTCCATCGGTAAAAGGTTGCCGCCTATAAAAAAAAAAGTTTTAAGAGTAATTAAAGCCACAGTAACAATATATTTTAACTGAACAACTGCCCATGTATTACTGAAAATATTTTATTTGGAAATAGAATGTATACCATTTCTCACTAGTAAGGCAGAACACTTAACGAGTCTAGCATCGCTTTAGCTCGCGACATGCATTTATACTATTTACTCAAAACCCTCTAAACCTATTAAATTTATTTCATTGTTTATTTAGAAATAATAAAATTATTTTTCTACATTATTAACGATTGTCAAGATAAATATTCATCGATTTATTTTTTACTCCCAACCAACTTTACAAGTTTATTACAGGGATAAATAAGTATATAAAAATAACTAACAATTATTACTCTAACTTAATAGGTAATACAGTGTGGTTGTTTAAGTGTGCAACATATGGGATTTTTTTTTATTACCGATTTCTCAAGAAAATTTTATTCCTGAAAAAGTTGGTGCATGTTCGATAATCATATAAGGTGCACTTGGAATGGTTGCAAGTCAAACGGCCTACAGGGCAGGCCAAAAAATATAAAACTTGTACAAGAATAAAGTTTTATCCTTAAGGTAAGTCGATTAATCTTACAATTATATAACAATGACCGTTTTCCAAAGTTACTGTTTATTTAAATAGTTTGTAAAAAATTAGTTTGTCTAGTATCATGTCTATGAAGATTAAAAATAATTTCAGGCGTTTGGCTGTCACTAAATATCCCTGGTAAAATTTAATTAAACAAGTATAAATTGGGTATCAATGGATAGCTAACGGTTCAAAATAAATTTTGTTTGTCTTATAACAGATTTATAATTTAGACCTTTCTTTTGAGAGAAAATAATTTTTAAAGTTGGATTATTTATATTAACAAATTATACAAAAACCTGAAGGTTCTTGTATAACTGGCCAAAATTTGATTACAAAACTTATTTGAGACTTTGTTTCTGAATTAATATTTATAATTTACCTTGATTTCCGCCCAAGTGTCCGGGCATGCCCCTAATTGGAGGCGGAGGCATGTTCTGCCCAGGTACTTGACCTGGAACGCTTTTTCCATAACCAACGTGCGGCGCTTGTTGTCTTGCGGCTTCCTCCTGCACTTGTTTTACCACTTGGAGGACGTTAGCTGGAGGTGTTTGGGTACCAGGCTTAAGACCGATGCCTTGATGGGAAGACTGAATACCCATTGATGGATTTGGCAAACCTAGAACAAAATTAAATTTGATTAGTTAACAGTTTGCGTATATTAGGAAAATTCCAACCAAAATTTTTAAAAACTTCCATTTATATAAACTGTAAAATAATAATAATAATAAGTTTGTTTCAAATTTAATAATATAATAAATATGTTTATGTTATCTTCTATAAAATTATTCTTCAATCCCCTGAAGCTGAGCTTATTAGGGGCAAATTTTATTTAAAATTATTCCATGAAATTGAAATGCTCCTTACCTGAATTCATACCCCCTACAGGGCTCACTGCGCCCGGAACAACCTGCTGTCCAACCCCACCCCCCATGGAAACGCTGGTATTAACCACGGGCAGCGTACTGGGAGTGGGCGCCGTCCTCGACATGACCGCCATCCTCCTTCGTAACAACTGAGCTTGTTGGAGTCGTTGTTGCAATTGCTGTTGTTTGAGCTTGTATTTGATGTTTGGACAGAATGGCACAGGACACTGAAAAAAGAAAGCATTAATTAATAGGATTTAATAAAAATAACTCGACCTTTTTAACTTAACGGCATAGTGAGAACTCGCCATCTTTCAAAAACAGCGGCACATTTAACTTTCAAAATGTCTTTATTCCAGACTAACTTTTACAGTTCATTACATGGAAAGTGAAAACAAAATATAGAAAATAATAACCATTAAAAAAAAAACAATAAAAAAATGGAAGTTAATCCAATTTAATTCATTAATAAAATCAATTAAAAAAAAATAGTATAAATAATTTAATTTAGTAAATATCCCTTTAATTGTTTTTTAAAAGTTGCCAATTTTTTAATTTTTCTGATATTTTTTGGAAGATTGGTATATTTTATTATTCCGTCATATAAAAGCGATTTTATTCCGAAATTACTTTCTACTGTGTAATGATGTTTGATTTTTTTTAATAGAGTGAATTAGAATACAAATTTTTAATTTATAAATGTTTTGAACGTGTACATACCCTTTCGGTCTATATAGATTAACCGTTGGTTCTAAATGTGGTAATTTGTGTATATGTCGTAGGCTGATAGTGAAATCCGTCGTTTCATGAAAAGCCTAGTTATATCATGAAGCGTGGCTAAAAGGTATATTGCAACTGGTTTGTTCCTTGTTCCCCAGAGCATTTTTTTCAACTAATATTATTTTATAAAAATAAAATTTAAATTAAATTTTTAAAAAATGCTCTGGGGAACAACGAACAAACCAGTTGCCAATATACCTTTTAGCCACGCTTCATGATATGACTAGGCTTTTCATGAAATGACGGATTTCCCTATCATCCCAAGACATATATACATTTAATAACTTTATTTTGCAATCTTTGTAATGGTTTTAAGTTTGATAAACAAGCAGATCCCTATGCAGCAGCTAAGTATTGTAATTTTGAATATGTTAATGAAAAATATATATTTTTTAAGTATTTCAAAGGAATGAAATATCTAGCTCTGTACAAAACAGATACCAAAGGATATATCGAGTTGATAATATACTGGATATGGCATTTCCAATTTAAATTTTCGTCTTAAACTAATCCTACATTTTTTTTTAAATTGGTTGCATACACATCTAGAAGTTATTTATTTTCACTATTTTTGTTTAGAACATTAATGTTTATATCACCAACAACAATACAGTCTTTACTTAATGTATTTAAATAATCCAATTTCTGATCTAAAAAATTTAAAAGAAATTTATTTTTATTTGATGGTGGTTTGTACATTCCACAAACCTATAGTTTTGGACATTTTATGCTTAAAGAAATATATGACAATTCATCAATTTCAATTTTTTTCAAGACATCAAAGTTAATGTTTGACTCAACAAAAATTCTCAAACCACCTCCACTTCTTAATCTACTAGCAAAGATGGAAGTAAAATTTTTTAAATTATAATATTTTTGTTCGGTTTTCTTAACCCATGTTTCGGCTATAATAATAATAATTTGAACATTTTGATTAAGAGCTAAAATTTCAATTTAATATATATTGTTTTTCATTGATCTTGCATTTAAATATAAGTTCAATCAGTAGTCTAGTACACTTACCTTAGTTTCAGGACAGTTCTTGGCGTGATAACAGCACAAGGCAATAAGTTGTTTGCAAATAGGACATCCGCCATTCGTTTTTCTCTTGCAAACTTTCGTGTGAGTGACAACACGCTTCATCTTTTGACAGCTGGGCAGTCGACAGTTTGCATCTCTGCATTGACAAGCATGCACCAACGATTGTATACATCTCTGCAAGAAAAAAGCGGTTTAACCTACTAATTCTTCAAGATCTACATAAACTTTTTATTTTTTACGTAATTTGGACATTTTATTATATAGTTTTTCCAACTTGAATAAACAATTTAAAAATATATATTTACCTTACAGTAAAATGTAAATTATCGAGTAAAACATGCAGAACCTTTCAATTCGAACTGAAATCATATTAGAAAGTAAAAAAACAAACCTGTATGGATAATTTCCTCGCCTCTTGCGGATTAGTCTTGTTATTATCACTCGGCGAACTCACGTCGTCTATTCCCAATCCCAGTTTCTCCATCTTGTGCTGATGACCCACTTTCTCATAACATTGTATACACAAATCAAAGTCCTCGCATATAGCAGTACAGTGATACCTCGTCTCTACGTGCGCCTTGCATTCGTTGCAAGTATATACAAACTTGTCTTGGCCCTGGTTGTGCAATTCGTATAACATGGACATTGTGCTATATTTCGCGCGCCTTAGTGATGAGAATTCGTAGTGTTTTTCTCGCGCTAGTGTTAGAAACGCATCTCGCCCGTCCATTAGTTCGCAATTTATGAACGGGTCATGGTCTTGAATAGGCTGCAAAAAATAAAAGTAATTTTATTATTCCATTAATAGAAATTTCAATTTTTAACATAAACTCATTACACATCAGTCATTTTACAAAACCTA
The DNA here is from genome assembly GCA_963969555.1 of Polydrusus pterygomalis. Classification (NCBI taxonomy): domain Eukaryota; kingdom Metazoa; phylum Arthropoda; class Insecta; order Coleoptera; family Curculionidae; genus Polydrusus; species Polydrusus pterygomalis. The sequence goes on from OZ018379.1 coordinate 13,183,604, forward strand.
GAAAATTTGAGTCACTTTTGTTTTTTAGCAAATCTTAAATAAAAAGGCCCTCAAATTCATAACAGGAAACCTTATTCAAATTGAATCTTGTTTTGAACATGTGATGATACTGTGGACCGCCTTTTTCTTCAGCATCATTTAACAAAAAAACTACCATTTTTTTCAAATAATGCAGATTAGATTTCTTACCTTTAAACTTGCTGCAGACTGTACAGAATGTAACCTTATGACAAAGAAAACTTCTTTATGTTTCTCCATGGTGGCAAAAATTTTCGCAGACAAATCATTGCCAGTCTGGGGAGTATTCGACTTTTTGTTGCTATTTTTTCTTTGGTTTGCTTTGGATTTAGTACTCTTCTTTGCTTTCTTCTGACCTTTCTTTTTGCCATCAGGACCTACTTCAGCCTCTTCCATTGACGAAAATATCTAAAAGACAAAAAATAACCAATCATCTTTACTGATATTTTAAAATTGTTGTGTAAACCAAAATATATAGTTAGCTTTTTTTAGAACAATAAATCATTTGGCAACAACTTTTAATAAAAATAAAACCGTCAAATTAAAAAAGTTAGCTAGAGGACAAAACCATGTTAACATACCGCCGCTTCTGCAGCTTCAGCTTGTTTTCTCTTTTCTTCTTCCTCTTGGTCTAATTCTTTAATACTCTCCTCTAAAACATTTGGCCAAAAGTCACCCTCAAAGTATGGAAGATCTGCTGCCGACCTCAGGTTGTCTTCCATCGCTTGCTTTAGGATATCCTAAAGGCAACAAAAAAAAAAGATTAGTGATATCATATATATTTAAACAAATTTAATTTGGATTTTCTATTTCTAAATTTTATCAAAACAGTATGGCCACACTTACTTTGTAGTCCAAGATAATCCTCTCAATGATTCCCTTGTCGAGCATTTTTTTATACCAGTCTTGCAGTCTCTTAGGTTTGGGAATTTTTTGGTCAGGTGGATGACAGTGAAAGATATAGTCGTCGCCTTCACTAGGTGGACATGCCCAGATGTGCGCCATAGTATATCCTAATTGTTTAACGTAATCTAAATAGCCTAAAAGAATTTCGTGATACACTGCAGTCCTAAACTGTTTGGGTTTGAAAAAATGCACAGAGTCCAGGTACGCGATGTAGACACGCCTGGTGTTTGGTGGTGGACATTCACTCCCATATTCTTGAACATGCATACCGAAGAAACATACGTCTACACCGTCGATCTCTTCGAAGGCAAACAGCGCTTTCGCCCGATAGGGGAATTCGCCCGCTAGTTCACCAGTTTCGACGAATTTGCACCTCATTCCCGGTTTTACTTCGACCATTTTCTCACTACTAGACACGACGCGAATGTGTACGTCGCCCGCGCCGGCTTCCTTTTTCTTCAGGAAAGTATTAACCCGGTTTTCAATGTACATGCCTAAATTCGTAATCGGTAATCTTTTAGCGTTCGACCTGTTCTCCCGCCGCTTTTGAGTTTTAACTTTTAAGCACTCGTCACAGGTGAAGCCTTGGGGCCATATTGTCTCGTGATGAAGGACGCAGATTTTGTGTAATTTACGCCCACAGTCCGTGCAATGAACAAACTCTTCCATTTCCAGGTGGTCATTTTTCATTTCCTTAAATTGATCTTTCTTTATTGCTCTAAAAATTAAATTCTCTAGTTACTGATTTTAGGCACAACAGTAGAAACATTATTTACTTATTATTATGAAGCTTAGGAAAGATAAAAGAAGCAATATCATTTAGGGCAACTTCAGCTATTAACCCTTAAGTTTTAGGCCTCTGGAGGACAGTTATTGTATGTGTAATAAATATGATATTGAATAAAAAAACTTTAATGTTGAATTTTGTCAAATTTGCAATAAGTTCTATGGCTTAAAATTATATTTCTAATTTTAAACTAATAACTTACGTTTGTGCTTGAGTCGGATCCTCTCCTAGTGTGACAGTATCTCCTTGAATATCATTAAAGCATTTCTGACAGAAAGTATATCTGTCAGACCCAAGCCCATAAGCTTTTAGACTGCTGTAAAAGTAAAAAACATAAATAAATAAATAAACTTGGAACATAATCATTTTAGTATATTGATAAAAATGTGGTGAAGGAATATATATAAATTGGTTTTTGAAATAAATAAGAAACAATTTTTGGCATTACAGGCGTGCGACATAATAACCACATGAAATAAAAATGTATTAGAGTTCATATTTGATGGGAAATATTGAAAAAAAAAAAACGATTATTAGTCATTTTATGGAACATTTCATACCTGTTTTGGTAACTATAGTACTTGGCATCTCTTGGAATAGTACACAATTGTTTCCCAAAACAACAAAGCACCTGAGGATTGAATGTATACTTTCTGCCACAACAGTATCCCATTGATTGCATTATAGGGTCAATTTCTAGTTCAAACACCTCCGACAACTAAAAAAAATCAATTTTGTTTGATTAAGAGTGTTCAAAAGTAAAACCTTTTAAAAGCCAAATTTTAACAAGTAAAGTATCCTACCTTTGTACAGTACCTATACACACGACTAGTCTTCCTATTATACAACCATGCATTATCAAACATAAGCCACACGTCATCCACATATTCCCAAGGATCTTGATACTGGCCAATGTCTAATTTTCTTTTTATAGTTGACAAATCCATAGGCTTTCTTACTATGTCAAAATAGTCGGGTATGCCCAATGTTTGTGGATCAACAGGTTGTCTGAATGGAATACTTTCAGGATCTTGCCTATATAATTTTTCTAGAGTCGGCATCAACTTTTGTCTTAATTCGTCAGGTTTAAACACTGGAAACAGAAAATTACATGTTTAGTAACTATAAAAACTTTTAAATAGGATTATTTAAAAATACACCATTCTGCAGAAGATCCATTTACTGAATGGGTGTAAAGACTACTAATATATAAAAATTTCCTAAGTAAACAGTTATAATAAAATGAAATATTTTATAACTGAAGAATGTTTAGCAGCGTACAGACAAATTTTAAAATATTTTACGCCTCTGCTGGCTAAACATTTTTCAGTTATGTATTTAATACAGACACTAAATAAATCTTCATTTGTAATATTTTATTTTGTAAAAGGTATTTTAGTGTAATTTTTATATGTAGGTATATAAAAACTGCTTATACTAAAAAAATGTATTGAAATGATATAATCAACATACCTTTAACTTTCTTGCCTCCCTCACCATCAAGTTGGGGTTTAACATCTGAAGAACCTTCTCCTCCGGGCTCATCCTTGATCACTGGCTTCTCGTCTTTAATAGTAACATCTCCTTCCTGCATTGGTTCAGACTTTATTTCTGTCTTAATTTCACTCTTAATCTCGTTGCTCATATTCTTTCCACCGGAATTGGAATCATTGTGTGAATCGTTCTGTGATGAATCATCTGGTTCTTGTTTGATTTCCATTGGCTCAGATTTAATTTCAAGTTTGCCTTTGTTTCCTTCTGAACCTGGTGGCGAATCTTCATTACTTTCAGATGCCGCCATAAGGGCGGCCATTTGAGATGAAACTGATGACTGTCTAGGTGCATTCAGTGCCGCCCGTTCTGCGCTACTCATTCCCTTTCCAAGACCAGCGGTGTTAGGAGATGCCTGGATAGGTGTTGCAGGTGCAGGCGACGGACCCCTAGAAGAACTAACAGACTTAGGACCTGTATTATGAGGAGTCGTAACACTTTCACATGTTGGCAATCTTGGCGTACCATTTTGCTGAGCAGAATTCATGATTGATTGAGTATTTTGCTGTGGTGGCTGTTGCTGCTTGCCAAAACTAGAAGGTAATGGGGAAACTCTGTTATTTTTTAACAAGTCAAACTGATTCTGTTGGCTACCAGCAGGTGATACTTGAGGTAAACTAATGGGTCCATTCGAAGTAAATTGATTACCAGTCGACGTGGTGGTACTTCCTTGAGAAAGTGGATTGCTAAAAGGTGATAGGCCAGGGTTGGATGTAGTAGGACTAGGGCCAGGCAAACCAACTACATTGGGTTGTTGCTGCTGTTGTGGTTGTTGACCTTGCTGAGATGGAATATTTTGTTGCTGAACAGGGAATACCATTTGATTACCTTGTTGACTTAGTATGCCCAAACCACCCATATTACTAGACCCAAGAGCATTTGGAGACCCTGAACGAAGTGGCTGTTGGGGTTGGATCATAGCTGAGGGTAGTCCAGGCCTCACAACCCCTTGAAGGGGTGGCCGAATACCCTGCTGCTGGTGTAGTTGTTGCAACTGTTGTTCTTTCCGTTTTTGTCGCTTTTCTTCAAGTTCCTTTTGAATTTTGTATATCTTTTCTGCTAACAAGTGGTAGTACTCAGATCTTGAATTAGCCATTTCATACATGTCTCCTTCAACTTTCCTTGCATAGGCTACTAAATTGTGCATTCTCTTATCCAAAAGAGCCTGTGGATCAGGAGTTGGAAAAATAGCTTGAACAAGCTTATGCACTAAGTGGTTCCGAAGATCTGCTGTAACAGACTGATGCCACTCTTTGGTCCCTGTAACAGGGGAAGCTGTAACTTGTCCAGGCTGTAAACCACCAGGTAATTGACTCACTAAACCTTGATTGGCAGCTTCTGCCCCAGTTGCCAAGCCAATCATCACGTTATTAACGTTTTGTTGAAACGTGCTGGCTTGACTAAGTCCCTGTGAATTTCCTAAAACATTTGAAGTCGGATCGCTGCCAAGTGGTAGGCTTACATTTGGTGCCACCCCTGGGGCACCAGGTGGTAACCCTCTCAAAATGCCAGTAGGACATCGATTTTGCATTGTAGGGTTAGGATTCATAGGTAGTCTAAGGGTAGGTCTAGGCGGAGCTGCATTAGACAGTAACCCTGTAGGAGTTGGTCCAGCAACAGTAGATGAAAGACCCAAAGTGTCATAAGTTCTTCTCATTTGGGCCTCAGATGTGTTAACTTGTGGAGGCTGTGCAGCATTTTGTTGCGTACTAGCAGTAGCAGCAGCATTGTTTCTATTTTTATCAGCTTGTTTTAATGGCAAACAAACAGGACAATCCTGTCGGATGCAATTTTTCCAATGACTAATAATTTGCCGAGAGGAGCTACAATGTGCGACTGAACAGCTTTTGCCTGCATTACAAGTTGTCATATGATTAAGTACATTTTTCATTGTCTTACAATGTGGCAGTGTACAAGTCCAAGATTCTCCATTCGCTTGTGTCGATTCTCTCCTCTGACATTTATGGGCGTGTAACAGCAGTACTAACTGTTGTTGTATAAGCTTTCGTTTTTCAGGGTCTGAAATAAATTAAGTAGTACAGAGACTTTTACACAAAAAATTTTTTTTTAAGATATCAAACAATAAAATATGTGTGCTACACATGTTGGTAATATAGTAAAAATCAAGATAAAAATGGGTGTTCCACAAAGAGTAACTATTTGCGCGCTTGCGCTTGGTCAAAGGAGAATTTTTTTTTGCTATTTTGAGATAAATAATACAATTTCGGCATGAGGAAAAGAGATAAACCTATAATTTTAAGTTGTTCTTAAAAGTTTCATTTAACAATGCCCGTTTTGGGACTTCAATTTGTCAATATGAATAATAAAAACAATTTTCTGTTTTTTTACATCTCCAAGCAATGGTATTTAATTTGAAACTATTCAGAGAATTAAAGAGAAAGTGAAAATTCCCCAACCAATGTCCAGGAAACAGTAGCAAAAGCAGTAGCAGTTTAAGAACTGTGCATGACAAAAAGCAGAATATACCCAAGAAAACTAAAAAGTGTAAACGAAAATAGCCAAAAACCGAAAGCTTGAAGGAAAATGTCACAATGGAAGTTTGAAATGTGATTTATGATTTATATAGATGAAAAACCAATGTAACTCTTCCAGTTTTAAAATATTTACATAGGCTGGGGCAGAATCTTCTTAAAAAAATATGTAAATGATGGCCAGAGCAAGTACGGCAAGATGCGTTGGATCATATTACTCAGGATAAGTGAAACATACAGAAAAACTAATAAGTGACTTGTGTGGGATTGAAAACCAATGATCATTGCTCCATTCTAAGACGAGTCAAAAGACGAGGACGTTTCAGATTTTATGAGTGGCAATGAGTTTTTAAATTTTTATTGTATAACTCTAAACAGTAAGTTTGCTGCCCTTTGCTTTTTTAGTATTCTTTGGTATATCATGTTTTTTTCACACTTAACTTTCTGCACAGTCCTTGAATTGATTCCTAAAGCTTTTGCTACTATTCCCTGGATATTGTTGGATAATTTCCACCTTCTTTTATTCTCGAAATAATTAATCAAATTAAATACCATATTATTTTTAGGTACCTAGTTAAGATAAATTGAACTGTTTAATATTATTGTTTTTAATAAAGGGATTCGGTATATTATATTACTTTAGTTACCCAAATAATTATTGTAATTTAGTTTTTTTGTAACTTTCTAACACCACATGCATAACTTTAGAAAAAATAAAGTTATATGGCCATCAAAACACTATATAAAATAATAAAACTATTTTGAAATTTTTTGAAATAACATTTTTGTAGGTGTTTTTTCGACTTGTTTCATTTATTTTATGACCTTTGGACCCGCATAATAAGACCGGTTATTACAAGAGAAACAAATAATAATGTGTTTATTAAAAAATTTAAAAACGTGACACTAACAATTTCTTTTCAAAAGAAAACCAACTTGTAGATGTTGCATAAAAACTTACCAGTAGAAGGAGCAGGAGGGGCCCCTGGCTGACCAGGCTGGTTCTGTGTGGCCTGCTGAGGGCCCGGTTGAGATACGCTGGGAGCTCCGGATTGGGGTTGGGCTGGCGAGGGAGCTGGAGGTTGAGTTTGGACCATACTTCCATCTCCCCCCATCGGACCACCCATAGAACCTACTGGACCCGCTGGCCCGCCAAAACGCGGGCTTGTACCTGGGATATTTATCTTTTGCTGTGGCGTTACGACACCAACTGTAAGGAAATAATAAAATAAGTACCTTATTAAGTAAAAAATTTATAGTAAAAAATAATACCGAATTTCCTAAATATTAAAAAAATTACCAATATTTCTACAAATAATTTTGATCTTTTCATTATGTATTTTAAAAATGTAATTTTGTTGTGTTTACAAGATTTTAAAATTGACATACAACAGTTTTTTTTTTTGCAACAAGGAAATGAATAAAGAAAAACCTGCCATATGCGCTTTTTATGTAAAAACTGCGTGCAGACCTTTTACTTATATAAGTATAATTTATAAGAAACTAGATATTATACACAAAATATTATTTCTATAAATAATCGTTCAGCAAGGATGCCTCCCGTTCAGTCATAAACTCCGAAAAACACGATTATAAAAAATAGAACAGGGTGATTAATCCTTTAAAAACTTTTAACTAGAGATGCGCCGAATAGTAGTTTAGGCCTTTGCCCGAATAACGAATATTTGGCTATTATTCAGCCAATGTGTATTGTTGGTTGTATATATTTTTAGGGTTTTACGCTATTAAAAGTTGGTACGACGGATTTTATTTGACAGTGCTGTTTAAACTTAAAAAGTTGTTGTGAATTATCTATTGTGAGGACTTGTTTATTTTTAAAGGAGCGAGTTAGTTTTCTTTTAGTTCTTAAAATAAAATAAGGTAAACATGGAAGACCCATGGAACCAAAGGGTAAAAAGAAAAGCTGGATCTGGGAACATTTTAGTTTGGAGAATCAAAATGAAACAAAAGCGGTGTGCGCTATTTGTCCGGTAAAAATATCGTGTGGTGGTGTGGGAAAAGCGGCGACTAATAGTTCTATGGTTAACCATCTAAAACACAAACATCCCCCTGTATATAAAATTAATATCAATTCAGTATCAGTTGCAGGCAGTTCATAGGAGACACATGTTAGGGAAACTAACGTACCTAAACAAAAAACTCTTGAAGATAGTTTTGCTGTTAAAAATAAGTACTCCATCACCGATTTAAGGGCCACAAAAATGCATTATGCCATCGGCGAAATGATTGCCTTAGATAATCAGCCGTTTAGCCTAGTGACTGATATAGGTTATATAAAATAAATGTCTATTGTTAAGGTGGGAGTATCAACATGCTTGCCAACCTATAACCTATTTCGCGTAGAGTTATTTATGTTTTCTAGCTTTTATACAAAATTTAAGGAAAATCAGTATCGACTTGATATTCTATAGGTAATAATTGACATATTTAATAAATATCAAGGAATTTCATAACTTATTTTAGGAGAATTGTATAGCGAAAAATATCGGGTAAGATTTTTTTTAACATTATTATGTCATTGTCACTCATTGATCTTTCACTATACAATTCTCCCAAAATAAGCAATGAAATAAATTGATATTTTTGTAATATATCAGATACTACCTAAATAATGCACCGACGATATTGATTTTCTTTAAATGTTAGTTATTACAATAGATTGAATGACGTTGAGAATTCAACCTTAAGCGTATTTTTTATTTAGATATAACTTTTTTTTTCTTTAGTTTATTTTGTCGGCAAAGGGGCGACTGATGTTTGGCCAAATACATCAGTTCTACTTGCCGAATAACGAATCTTTGGCCTTTGGTTAAAAGTGGCTGAATATTCGGTCATTATCCGGCAAAACGAATATTCGGCGCATATCTACTTTTAACATAGGTAACAAAAAGGGGAATAAAAAATAGAATGTTTAACAAGATCTTACCTGGTGGTCCAGCCTGACCCATATTTGAATTCTGATAAGAATAAGGCGAGTTTCCCTGCATTCCTTGGTTAATGGGACCTCCATGGAGAATATTAGGATTCTGCAAGCGCGTCCCTATGTGAATGCCATGTGGACCCGGGGTCCTCTGCATATGTGGCAGCCTATTGATCATTGGACCATTTTGTAGACCCTGCATATTAAGTATGAATAATTAGTAGATAATAAAATTTACTTACTTTTTCATTTTATGTTATTGTGCTTGCCCAATCAACAAATAATATATTAAAGAATTAATAAGTATACACACAAATTAACATATTAAATAATCTTACCTGTGGGACATTGTGATTTCCCGGATGATGGGACTGTGCTGCCATCATGTTGGCAGCAGAAGTAAGTTGAGGCTTGCTGACAGCCCCGCTACTGACAACCAAGCCTCCACCACCCATGCCTCCTATTGAACTTATATTGCTGTTTGTCATTATCATACTCCCCCCTGCACTATTGTTAAGCCCTGAAAAAATATTAAAAATATATTACAATTTTTTTAATTTTTGAGTAAAATTATGATAAATTTTACTTAAAAAATAAAATAAAAATATAGTACCTTGGATGGAACTCATGACCTGCGGACTGCTCCCATTGTTTGCTACTGATTGCAACACACTGGTATTCGATATACTCGATGGTAAGCTACCCAGGTTCATTTGGTCGACTACACCACCTTTAGCAACTGATACATTGGGTGGTGACTGTAGATTTGGACTTTTGCTACCCAATTGACCTCCAACAAGCAGGGCATTACCCACTAGCCCCTTGTTACTCTAAAATATTTAAGAAAGGGTTAGGCATGAGCATGGTAGGTATAAGTTTAACAGTAATTTCTAAATTATTTTATAATTATTGGCTCATGTTTGTTATAACTTTTTCTTTTGGAAAATATGTCAAGTTGTTATTAATAATATTCGTTGTCAAATACTATCCTGATCTGATTGGTAATTTATAAGCAATGAATTTAGAAATAACGCCTAATAATATACCATGGGCTTTAATTTGTATCTCAAAAAATCAATTCCACCTGTGTTCTCACATTACTCTTTTCAGGCTTAACAGAGTTGGAGGATGGTTTTTGAAGGTGGTAAAGGGGATTACCTTAGGTGAACATCCATTTTGATTAATAATTTTTTTTTTAATTAAGAGGTGGGGGTAAAAGGAATTACAAGTTTATTATAACAAAAATTGTTACAAAAAAAAATTATTAACTTAATAAATATTACAAAATGATAGTAACATAGACGTCTTAGTAACATAAGCTCAGATTAATAATAGTCACTAAAGTAAATTAAATTGAACATATACAGTGTGGTTTTTTAAGTGTGCAACATATGGGCATTTTTTTTATTAACGATTTCTCAGAAAATTTTATTCTTGATAAAAGTTGGTGCATGTTCGATAATCATATTAGGTGCACTTGGAATGGTTGCAAGTCAAACGGTGTACAGGGTAGGCCAAAAAATATAAAACTTGTACAAGAAAAAAGTACCCCTATTTCAAAAAATTCAGCAAAATGTTATTAAAAAAAGTTGTTTAGAATTAAAAGTTATGCATAGATTCAAAAACGTGACCTCCTAAAATAAAAAACATTTTTTTAAAAAACATTAATAATTTCCCAAAATTTTTTTTTTTTAATATTCACCATAAAGACCTTCATAAATTAATCAAAATCAAATCAATTTCGCATATTTTTGTTTAAGTTCAAGCATCTTTGTAAAAGTTAGTTAAATTTTTAATTTATTTAGGAATCACAAACTTCATGTTTGTTGCAACGATATTAAACACAACTTTAAAATATCCTAAAAATTAGTTTTAACAAGATAAAGCATTAGTAATGATAATATGCTAATTAAAAAACCATCATTTAAAGTACAACATTTTTATTTTAAATGTTTATTAAACATTTTTATTCTTGTAAAAGTTTTATATTTTTAGGCCTACCCTGTACGCCGTTTGACTTGCAACCATTCCAAGTGCACCTAATATGATTATAGAACATGCACCAACTTTTATTGAGAATAAAATTTTCTGAGAAATTGTTAATAAAAAAAATTCCCATATGTTGCACACTTAAAAACCACACTGTATAAGTATATAGGTACAAAACAAATTGAAGAAGAATGCACCTAGGTAACTGAATACCTGTATGTGCAAAATATAATCGTAATTCTTTAAGATTCATTAGAGAGCATCAACACAATGAAATAATATTTAATTTAATCATTCAATGGTATGGTGTTTTCAGGGTGAAATAAAAATGGTCGTATTAAGTAGGTAACTAAATTTAAAAGTCACCACTTCTACTTACCTGCTGTAACATATGATTAATTTGCATTTGTCGCAAGTTGTTTGCCTCAGCATTATCAATGCCGTTTTGCATTGCACCAGGTCCCGGACCTTGAGCAGGCGGTTTGAGGTTGCCCATGCTGTCGCCAGGAAGGCCCCAAGACGAAGAGGAAATGAGCTCATCAGGAAGATCATTTTCCAACACTAGCATATCAACATTCGATAGCACATCTAAGAAAAAATATAAATTATTTCAATTGTTTACCAAAACTAATTTAATCCACCACCATCTGTGAGATTCCTTACTACCACTAAAAAATTGGTAAAAGAAAATATTTAACATTTTTATTTACGTTTAAGTTCTAAGTACCCACATTTTGGTGTGGCCAAACAAGTTTTTCATTAAAATAAATAGTGATTCATTTCAGCCACCATTTCTTGGATTTTAAAAGGGTGGGTTTACCTATTCACTTTTTCATATCTTCATAACAAAAAACACAATAAATATTTTAGTTTTAATTATTGCATGCAACAGAAGAAAAAGCATACACTCAAAACATTGAAGCAAGTATTTTTGTTAAATTATTGAAATAAAATAAAACAGTAACACTGCCTGTTAGTTTTCTCATCCAAGAGCACAAGAGTATTTGGCAGCTTACAAAATGTTAATAGGTGTACTTGGACTTAGGATTTTTTTATTTAGGGTTAGTACTTATACACTTTAAATAATTAATTTAATAGTAATATTAAAATAGGCAGTAGATATTTACTTTGATTTTGGCCAAAGTTCCACTGGCTTCTAGGATTGAACACACCACCACCTTGACTCGTGTCTGTGGATCCCAACCCATAGTTGTTGAAAGCTAGTTAAGTATAGTAGAAGTTGTAAAGGTCAGCTTTAAGTTAATAGACAGGCAGCATTAAACATTCTTTTCTGATATTTAATAGTTCTTTTCATCCACCTTACACTTGACATATTTTCTTAGTCTTAAGTAGTGGCTACTAATTACAGACTTTTGGCTATGATAATAAATTGTCAACATTTATAAACCACAAATTTGTTTGTGCAGTAAGAAACTGGTTTGGTTTGTTTCTAATGGGCATTTGTTTAATATTTACATGTATCGGATTTATGCCTGTTGTGTTATTATTTTCAAAAACTGGCTAGTAAGTACCTAATTATTTTTACACAAGAAACATGTTTCTTATAGCAGAAAAACAATTTTTTCTTTTAAAAGCATGAGAGTTTTACAGGTATCAGAATTATGCTGGTTTTGGTCATATTATAAATATTATTCAAAATTTAATACATATTAATTATTTGTAAATATGTTTCATATCACATTAGGGACAATTCGGAAAATTGATAGAGCCAAACTTAAAAAGATACTGAAGTATTCCAATTTTAGAAAAGGTATGAAATAATTTTTTTTTTAAATTTGTATTCATTACTATTTTAGCAGCTGACACTTAAAGCATAATAAACAGTTGTTATGTGTGTTTGTTTACCTTTTAGAAGAATCTTTGTTTGTTTATTGCTCTTTATTTGTGTAAAATAGTTTAAGAACTATCTACCTTCCAATATTAGAGTATTAATATTTTTCCTAGCAGTCTTGTATATTTGTGTTTTTAGCCTTAAAAAGATACCCTTTGCATTACATCAAAAACACAGTTTTTGACAACAGGCTCTAATCTCTAACACATATAATATGTATTTAGTTACATATCACACCAACTTAAGTACTATAAGTATGTAACAAATCATTAGAACTACACTACAGAATAGCACTGTTAATATGAACTGATACTAGGTACGTATCACAATAAATTTTAGTAAGAATTTGTGGTGTATAATCTGTGATTTTCGGTTTGTTTTGTTTTTCTTGTAGCCACTGTAGGTGACAGAAAAATTCACTATTAGTAGGTATATCAGAAAAGAAAATGCTGGTGGTAAATAAATTTAAATATTTCCCATAAGTAAGTACTTTTAAGAAAAAAACATTTGTTAGCAAAGTACAAGAAGGTGATATATATTTAAGTGAAGCTTAGTTACTAAAATAAAAAATTATTATTAAAATAAACATGTTAGGTACTTATAATAGAATAAAAAAAAGCAAAGTTGTCACGCTTCTTATGTACTCCCTCGATTTAACAGATCTAAGTAGGTATTTGAAATATTTACAATCTATACAAAATAGTAAAAATAGAATTATATACCTAAATACCATAAATTAATTCACTAAAATAGTATAAAATACATGCCAAAAGCAAAAATAAGTTTTGACCAACCAAATACTCAATAAGAGGGGAGAACCACTAGGGTAATAAGTTTTTGTTGGGGGTTATTAATGTGACTTTACTTCATGAAGGGGTAATAGGTACATTGAACAAAATGTGAACGTTGTATTCCATCTTAACTAAATATATTTAAATTACCTATACTGTGGATGGTTTTTATATTGGTTTTTGACAAGCAATTGGTATTTTTTTATTGGGTCTGATGATTCTCTATCTACCTACCCAAAGATAGATTATTTTGTATCATAAGAATTACAAAGCCTCTAGAATGAATGCTCATCTTTTAGCTGCCAATAACTTACTTAATGTTTGAGATTATTTAAAAAATTTATACTTTATAAGTTTGGAAAACCTAAAGGTACATAGATGACTACTGACCACGAAATTTATATACAGACACAAGGGTTTGTACAAATGTTTTTACTTAATTTCTATTCAACAAACGCACTTAGACAAAGAAGTAGGCACAAACTTAAAACAGATTTAAATTTTAAATTTAGGGATTAGGGCACTTTTATATGCAATGATCTAAATACTCATACCTATTACTTAAGCTTAACAAATATTTTGGAGTAATATTAGCTTATGTACAAAAGGAAAACATCAGACATTTTAGATGATCATCTAAAAAAATTACATAAATAATTATGTAGGTATCTAAATGCACATTGTTTCTATTAATCTAAATAAAGCTTTGTGCTAATAAATAACCAAGACAAAATACAATCTATTAACTAAGGCCGACAAAGCAATGGCAAGTGGGTAGGTACCAAAGACTTCTAAGAAGTCTTTGGTAGGTACTGTGAAACGGTTGTTACTGGACAAACATTGAAAATATATATTTACCTAGGTAAAACAAATATCTATTCTTAAACCTTATAGTTTTATAAAATTAGTCTGTTTCTGAGCAGATTAAGAGGTGATAAATGAAAGAAAAAGCTTGGTAATTCTGTCATACATAACAGAAACTAAATAGCCCATCAAAATTTAGAAATATTAGTGAAGATTTATGTCAAATCAACCAAATTTCCTTACTTAGATTACAGACTGATCTCAAAAAATTTGATGGACTAGTTTTGTAAATAGATGTTTTTGTCTAGTGTATGTCCAGCAGAAATTATTGAGTTTGACTTGGTAAACATCCAAACCAAGAAAAATCATATTTTATCATCAAAAAACCTAATTTTCAATGCCAAAACAGCTGTTGTAACTTTTTTTGTTGTTGAAGAAATGTTTTTATTTGTCAAACTACAGAAACGCCTCTCCCGCGTTCAACCAGGACATGCTCGTCGCAAAATAAACACAATAAAAATAAACTTACCAGATGAGTCTGAAGGCCCCGGAAAGGGGTCTAATTTTTGCCTTTTGGCGGTCGGGGGCCCATCCACAAGATGATCGGCCATATCGGTATCGTGCAGTCTCCCGATTTACAAGCCAAAGCCGAAGCTCTGGCCCAAAACTGCGCTGACCAATCCAACTGCACTAGATCTATTTATTTAGATAATATAAGTACGAAAACATTATTTTTTCGTAAGAAATTAGAAGAAACGGCATCAAACAGTCGATGTACCGAGTGTTCGATAGTCGATGCATTTCACAAGGCACATATTAATCAAACAAAAGTCAACCATCGGCCATTATGAACTTCGACTAGTCCGGCCTGTCGACTACACTTCGCGACTGCCTACAACCATCTTCCGCGGAACCACAAAAATAATCTCAGTTCAACTTACACGAATTTTGACGATTTACTAATGTTTTTTCACAAACTAGAGTCAAATTATTGCACAATATACACTTAGAATACTATTTCTTGCCAAAAAGACTGCTTTTAATACCACATAATTACAAAACGAAACGAATTCGTGTTAATTTCGACGCGACCTCAAACAGGCAAAATGGCGGCTGTTTGATGGAACTTTTTCTACGCCTGTCAGAAATTTCTGTCTAATAAAATCTATTCGCACTCTTATTGGATTAAATCAGACACGTGATAAATGCCAGCCTCGTCATTGGTCGAGACAGCCCGGAAGGAACGCTGTGACGTATGTCCGTCGTCACAAGTGACGTGATCGCCCGAGTTGCCCGAAGATAACCGAATACCTTGGTTAAAAATTTTGTAATTCTTCAATTATTAGAAATTCCTTCAAAATTTTGTTACCAAAAGATTAAAATTTCATCTTCAAAATTGCTACCTATTCTTTTTAATACTATGAAATTTATCGAATAACCAGGAAAAAGGCAATTTGGACAAAGTCTAATCTCCCTCTGGCGGTGAAACCTGACATGAAGGTCAATTTGGCCTCTTTTGGAATTTATATACCTAATTAATTTTTTTAATTTACAAATCGTTTCCAATTACAGAATATTATGTTTATTTTGCAATACAACTTATTAGAATCACAGAATACAGAAACGAATAGAAGAAAAAAAGTGAAATGGAGTAAGGTTTAAGCTTTGCAATACATGTGAAGGATGGCACCACTACTGCGAAAATAAAACATAAATAAACTGCAATGTGTAGTAGTAGTAGTAGTTTGGTCTTTTACCACAAGATGATAAAACAAACACCGAATTATTTTCTGTGCAAATCACAAACGAAGGCAATGGTGTTGATGATTAAACCCTTTATTTTTCTGTGGTGTCGATGATCAAGATAACATGAAACATTTATTTAATAATTATATTATAATTTGATACATATTCATATTATATACCTACCCACATTAATTTATATGATTTGATAATCAACATTGGCACTTACAAAGCTTAAATAATTATTTTCATTGTAAATAACAAAAGAGCTACCTACTAGAATTAGTAAAAAGATCTCCAGGAAACATAGGCACATTTTTTATATATTAAATCAAACCAAACCAAACCAACGTTGATTTCCAAATCATATATAAATACATATCTTGTTGCATTTCTTATTTTTATTACAAACTTTGTTTTCTTATACAAATAATGTAAACTGTATAAAACCCTATTACATAGAGACTAATCAGGATGAAGATATCACATGACCATTCACCATTTTATTCATCGTGAAGCTCTTCTTATGAAATGGTCTTGAGGATTACAGGCACTGAAATCAAAAACAAAACTGTACTTTGATTTAAGAAGTTAGAACTACAGTCAGTTTTGTAAGTTTTTTATATTTTTAATAACCATCTAAATATATAATATTATACCACATACTTTTAGTAAATTATAAATAATATGTAAGAATAGAAGAGCCAATATTAGGTTTAAGGTAAGGAAAAGAATGAAAACAAATTAGTAAGCTGTGTAAAAGTAGCATTGCATTCAATAATACAAATAAAACTATAAAATACAATATCGAAATGCACCCTTGACATACTCTAAAAAATGCAGTAACTTAGAATATATGTGAGAATAACTTTACACATAACTTACGAGATCGAATTACACCCACAAATGTTGCAAAAATGGCAAGATTAGCTAATACAGATTCTCTTGATTTTTTCCTTTCATCGTAAGGGTCTTTTGCAGCAAATCCACCTTGTTGTACTCGCTTCATCCTAAGAGTAAATCTTATTTGAAGTAATATTCCTATTATTACCAGGTCGTTTCTTGCTTTTGATTTCTTTTTAATTACTTACTCTAACTAGTAGACTTTGAAAAAAATAACTAAAAAATTCTTTCCTCGCAGTCAATCTTATATTTCTTGGGTTAGGTACTCTCTCCACAGAAAAAAAGTTTCTTTCTCTTCTTTTTTTCAAATTTACTGGCCTTTGCATTAGATTAGTTTCTCCCATAGGCCTGGTTTCTCCCTTTTTGTAACCTTTCACTCAGTCCGTGTCCTTAAAATTTCTGTTACAACTGGAAATCTATTACAATTTTCTGTACAGTTAATCTGATTATTATAGTTGACTAAAAACATTCTTCATGGTATAATCTTATTTACAACTGATAAATGTCAGTTCGGAATAAAGGAAACACAGAAATAGTCACTTCTATATTACTATACTACTTATTTCAAGGTTTTACAAATCAGATTGTTATCAAGAAAATCAAACTAAAAATTATTTTTCACCAAAATTGAACTCAAAATCCACCCATAAAATGCTATATAGGTTGAATGTTATTTTGTCCCTCAGACCAAGTTTTGTCCTGTATCTACCTCTCATATGCAATACACAAACAGGGGAGAATAGCTGTTTTTTAAATAAAATACTAATAACTATTGTAAAATTTTCTTAAATAGTCATTTACTTACTGTCCTTACTTGTAAATTAAATTTTAATTAACTGATTATAGACCCCCTAATTTAATTTCTTTGCCGTGCATTGATTTGACGCGATATTTTTGGTAGGAAAACGAACATCGAAATTACTTAATTTATATTAACATGGGATGGGTGATGTTGTTCTTTGGCCTATGAAAGTCGTCTCATTGAATGTTAAAACTAAAAATTAACACTAAAAAATACACATACGTATAGAGAAGTAAACCTAATCAGGCTTCCTAATATAATAGCGTAAACATTAACTACAACATATAAATTTAAATCTTAAAAATTTTACACAATTAGTTATGTAGTAAGTACATATAAAATTCTGATCTGGATCTGTCTGTAATAAGGATAATTCATTTTATATTATTGATAATGTGTTCCAAAAATACAAAATCTACCATTATAATTGTGGTTGAAAAACATAAATATAACTTTAAAAGGGTTTTACTCTTAAAATTACAAAATATCCAAGAGGAATGCTATGCTTAATGCAAAATATTGTATAAACTTATTCAATACTTAGATAATTCGGACAAAAACAAGCATTTCTATAAACTGTTATGAATCTTACTAATATGTTCCATACCAATATGGATTACACATTACTTTATCTTAGCTCTGCCTAGTTAGTAACATTTCATAACACAATTTCTATGATGAAAATTGTATTGTATTCCAAGTCATATTCCACCTAAAAGAACACAAAGTCTACTGCCTATTCTGTCTTCTTTCAAAATATGACCTTTCATCTCTCCTTTCAACATATGACCTTTCTTCCATCCCATCGCTTTCAGTTACTAAAGCTCTCTCCAGAATAACACGACCTTCCTTGTATTTTTGATTATCCTCTGTGGCATATTCATACATCCATCCTAGTTTCGAGTCACAAGATTTACAAGAAACATCCCTGACCTGCAATAATTATAATTCTCTTTGCAAAAGCTATAGACAAACACAGTTTATTGTTTATTACATTTTTCAAATAACTACAAGTATGGATAACTATGTAGTATTTTAGCTGTTACCAAATATTGACTGTTGGTAAAATAAATATCAAAATATGCATCGAAATGTCAGTTAGTCTGGCAAATATGTAGCCGACATATTTTGATAACCCCCAATTACTGTAGATCCTTATTCTGGACATTCTGGTCAATGTTTACTTACCATATGTCTCCCTGTTAACATAACTCTATCTTGTACTTCACTGTAGGTCAAATTTACCACACGATTAAATAGAAAAGCTCTTCCAGTAGCGCCAGTAAATCGTGTACTTATTAACTCTGATCTATTTGTTAGATTTGTGTCACATCTTGCACAGGAAAATAAGCGGGTTCCACCCATATGCTCCAGAAATATTCTGCCCATTATAATCTATTAACTAAACAATATATACAAAATATGTTTACAAGCTTTCTAGTGTGTTGTTTTATTGAAAATTTAGGTTTAAGTTTTAAAAATGTATAAATGTAATGGGTACAATTTCTAATCTAATATTGTTAATTTCTTTCAATCAAAATAATGCCCTCTAAATACAATTAAATATTTCTTTATCATTGTAGGTACCTTTCAGATTTATAAAATTCATAAACCAAAATATTCAATAAGCTAGCTTTACCTTCTAAAATCAGAAATAAATCCAATTCCAAATTATGTTGAAAATTGTACTCAAATAACACAAAGGAACTCTTGGTTTTTATGAAAGTTAAGTTTACGTTGTCAAAATCAGCTGTTTTCTGTTTTGACTTTTGATGAATATTTGTGACGTCACTGAATGTCAAACGAAAGGGTGCGTTCCATGTAAGTGGTAAGCCTCGGACGACTCCGTTTCGCTCTAGATCAGAATAGATCATATAGACGCGAACTTCATTGGTGGCCGATTTCAAATTAAATTTAGTGAACCGGTCAATGAGAATAATATTCGCAATTCAAGTCTGTGTGAAATCGAAAATAAGACATATTACTAATACTACAAAGAAAAAGAGATACACTTTACTTACAATTTGTTGATAATTTGGTTCAAATATATTTTTTTCGATAGCAAATTCTATCGATAGTACTCGACCTGACTTCTAATCCTGTCCTGAGGCGAGTTCGATTCGCAGGTTCAGATCAATGATCTGCTATCAACGAAATAAGAATACAAAGGAAGTAGGATTTTGCATAAACCGCCTTACAAACCGACCGACGGAAGTCGGCCATTTTGAGACACCACAATATGACTCCATGTTTGTTTTGGTGTTTGACCGTGGTTGACAGGTCGAGCTGTGATTTCTGCTTTCTTGGCCGTTTTTGAGTTATTTTGCATTTTAATTAGTTAACAACCATATTTAACGAATACTAGTAAACTTATAATTACTTTAGTGTGACAGTGGAGTATACTTTTAGCGCTGGACAGCGATTAAAACATTTTAATTAGTTGTTATTCTGGGTTAATTAATAAGCTTTAAATATGGTTCGTTGTGCTGCTTGTGGGTGCTCCCAAACGCCATGAAGTAAAAAACTGGGCATTACATTTCATCGGTAAGTTTATGTTTAGATACATAAACTTTTTTAATCTGTATAGAAAAAAAAAATATTTTAATTTAATATCAAAATACACATAACCTCCGAACCTCGCATGTCATTCATGGGCGTTCGTCTTATAAAACCAGAAAAATATTATTTATTTATTAATCGACTGGGTTACCCCATTTCTACAAAAAAGCAAATTAAAAATACTTATTGGTTTTTAGTTTTCCAAATAATTACCTAAGAAAAAAGGCGTGGTTGAAAATTGTAAACCGAAGTGATTGGGATCCTACACGAAATACAGTTCTTTGCTAGAAGCATTTTCCTGAAGATTGCTTTGACAGAACCTCAAGATTGAAAGTTAGATTGGTCCCAACTGCAGTAGTGCCTACTTTTGAAGTAGCCAGGTTAAAAAATGTAAGTTTTGAAACTATTGTATCGGGTCATTACATAATATATTGGAAAATATGTAGGTAGGTACTTAAGAATATGAATACAAATAATTCTGCCTTATTTATGCTTCTGAGGAAGCTGCTTTGTCACTTTTTCATAAATTATGTATCGATAAAAGTTTTTAGATGTTTTATTGGTTTAATCTACTTTTAAAATTTTAAACCCATGGATAAAGAATGTAATAAAATATGGAAGTGTAGGTACGATAAACAAAGAAATTCATATTTAAAGACTGAATACAATGATGTTTCTAGAATGATAGAAACGTTTTCTCAATATTCACCTGAGGACGACTGGAGATACCATTGATTAAAAAAATAAATTCAAAGCAAGTCCCAAACCTTCTATCATTTAAAGAAATTCATATCAAAATATAAAAAAAAAATTTTACAAAGAGAGTTAGTATCACGTTATAGTTACTTTTGTGTCATTTGGTAAAGGTGCCAAACAAATAATTAAAAAACTTATATTTTTTTGGCAGGTACGTTCCTATGCAATATCTTATAAGACACCCTGTCAAAACCTGCCTGAAGATAATTATCCTACTGTGAATCTAACTGGAACACCGTCTGGTTACAACATATATTGGACATGGCTCTTCCAGGATATGGCTCTTCCAGGACATGGTTCTTCCAGGACATTTTACTATCCAACAACACACCTAAGATTTTAGTATATTCCTTTAATCTTATATGACAATCATTAATGGTTACTGTTTCCGGATTCTCCAAAGTGTATGGGTTAGTCTTAAACAAGGTGATAACGGTCTTTGAGTTTATCTTTAGAAAACCAATAATTATTTACTTCAATCATAAATTGTTAAATATGTTGCTCGAGAAGCTCATGGTCTTTATATGCTAGGATTTATAATAAGAACTTGTAAATACTTTAAAAATGTTAACGCCATAATAACTTTATATAAATCCCTGGTAGCTACAAAACTTTAGTATGCATGCACTATTTGGGATCCTCAGTATGCCAATAAGATTGCTCTTTCAAAATCTATTCAGCGTAAATTTTAAAAATTTTTATACTACAAGTCATTTTCAGTTTATCCACCAAGAGGTACAGATCAAGGGCTTTTGTGTAATTTGTTTAATATCCCTTCTTTAAGACTATTGTGTATAGAAGCAAGAATTATTTTCTTATATAAAATATTTAGAGACAAAATAGATAATAAAGAGTTCTTAGGACTGCTTCCGTTTAGAATAGGCTTAGTCAATACTAGATCCGCACATGTATTTTATATTCCTACACCGAGGACAAATCTATACAAAAACTCACCACTGTGACTGTGCTCTATTTTAATAAATATTGTGGAGACATTGAAATATATAATTTAAACTATCAAAAATTAAAATTAAGGAATGAACTGCTTGGGCAAATGCTAATTGAATATTTATTATAGCTTAGGATAGCTTTTAGAAATGGGGTTTATGTATCTATAATTAACTTGTTAAGTTGTTGATACTACAAATAAATAAAATGTTTGTATTATCTGCATAGTTTGTCATTTGACAATTTTCTTGTATACTAGAAATCTTATTAATATTATTTAGGTACATATTATAATAAACAGGACTATATTATATTATATTTTATTATTTTCTTGTGATTTGGTTCATGAAGAAAGAGTAAGGTTTTTTTTAAAATTTTATTTTTTAACGTAGACGTTTTGGCAATAATTTTGCCGATTATCTGAAACAATTTGTCTTCTGCAATTTTTTTTTAATGTATAATAACAGGTGTTTTTTAGTTATTTAACCAGATATTTACATTACCCTTTCACCTCCGTTACCTTATTTAAATAAATAATTAAAAGAAATAGTTGTATTGTTTTATTACACCAACCTTACCGTATCTTATAGCTATATATGAATCTAAATATATTTTTTATTTTTTTCGTCCAAATAAAATTTCATTAATCATTTTGTTATTACCATTTTAATGATACGCCACAGGTAAACCGGAAACGCGCGTGCGTTAAATGTTGCCGCCATCAGACCCCATCCCGGACAACTGTCAATCTACCATACCCTACTTCCTTTGTATTCTTATTTCGTTGTCTGCTATAGTCGATTCACTCAGTAAACCTGCATGACGGCCGACATGTCATATGACAAAAGTCATATTCCAGCTAAATAAAATGAATTTTTGCATTTTCAATGACTTTTGTCATATGACATGTCGGCCATCATGCAGGTTTACTGGGTGAATAGACTTTAGCTAGCAGATCATTGGTAGGTAGCAGCTAGGTAGCAGATCATTGGTTCAGATCGATCTAACTGATTCCAACTGATCTGATTTGTGTTGGATCGGTAAATGATCGCACGGTCAAAGTGACCTGAATTGATTTTTAAAATAAGAGGCGTGCTCGATTCGCAGGTTCAGATCGATCTAACTGATTCCAACTGATCTGATTTGTGTTCGATAGGTAAATGATCGCACGGTCAAAGTGATAACTGATTTTTAAAATCAGATCGATCCAAATCTCTGAGCCAATCGAACACGCCCCAGATCGAACCAAATATCTGTGCCAATTGAACACGCCTCTGCTGTGGTCGTTTGACAATTCGTTGTTTGACAATCCGGTTTGTTTTCGCAATTTTTCATTTTTCTCTTAAAAAATACAGTGTTTTTCAAATTAAAATGGGGGATGAAGGAGAATCTGCAGCAAATTTACCTGAAAGCAGTGGGCCTACAGTTAACCAAGACGAACTGATATTAGCTCAACAACGACAAATTGAAAAAGAGGTAAATTTACCTAGAGGTTAGAGAGTCTTGGTGGTGCACTGGCCGTTTCGTTTTTTCTTAGTTTATTACAAATTATTTTAAAAAAATGTAGCTATGAGGTAATTTTATAATAAGGGAACAATGTTGGTATTCGATGAACCAGTATTTTCCTTAAATTGCAACTAAAAAAAGAGTTAAGATTGTCCTGTTTGAAAACTGGGTATCTAGCATCTACCCTTCTAAGTTATTTTTATTAAAACATATTTATTAGACAAAAGTCTAAAAGGCTATCGACCAAGGTCTTTCAGCCCTTAATTTACATCAAAAAATAAAGTAAATCACATAAATAATTTTTGGAAAAGTGTGATAGGTACCATTTATACAAAAAAAAAAAAAAAAAAAAAACTAGTTTGTCAGAGTCTCAAAAACTGTCCTTTCTGGGAATTGTCTTTTTCTAGGGTATTGGTTGGGAAAGTTCATAATAAATGGTTCTATTATATTAATATTCGTAGCCTTGCTTGTAAACTTCTCAGTAAGTCGGTGAAATCGCTGGATAATTGGTTCAACTTTTGTTTTTTCGTAGAGGTAATCATTAGATGGGTTGTGCAGTGGATTGGTAGGGTGTCTCATCCTAGTTCTAAGTTATTTTTATAGCCGTTATTAACACGTTCGCGGACAGTTGCTTCATCCGATATATTCGTAAAATCACACCGACAAAATATATTCTGTCCATAAGAATAGTTTTTAGTTGGGACAATTCAAAAAATGTTTTGATATCTGCTGGGACAGCATGAGTAAACGCATATTACATTATACATAAAAATGCGCGGCGTTTGGCGCTTTGCGTTTATGGAGGGTATAAACTTATCCGGCATATGCCGCTTTGTCCGCGAACGTGTTAAGATATGCCCTTGACGAATATACAAAACCTATTAGTTAGGTATGTGAAATAAATATCTATCATAGAACTTATGATTTATTTTCCTGATATTTAAATGAGTTCTTACTTTTAGATTTGTGATTCTATTGCCCTCGTGGGTGAGTTAGAGGAAGTGACTTCCTTAAACAAAGAGTATTCCACAGATGATATTTACCTTGCCAAAGTCAAAGATCTAGCTACGAAATATACTTTTATTAGGAGAACACGTCCCGATGGGAACTGTTTCTTTAGAGCATTTAGTTTTGCTACCTTAGAGAGATTATTAAGCAATAAGGAAGATTTTAATAAGTTTTATAAATTAGCAGAAAATAGTAAAAACGTTCTTGTTGAGCTTGGATTTCAACAGTTTACTGTGGAAGATTTTTATGATACGGTAAGTTTGGACCTTTTGGAAATAAACAAATTAAATGTATATCTCAATTAAGTTTTACAGTCAGCTTTTAATATAGGTGTTTCTGATAGTATTCTACATACCCAATTAAGGACTTTATGAAATAGTTTTTTTTATTAATACAGCTATTAATTTATATAAAAGTTTGGAAAGAAAGCAATTTATTACAAAGAAGTAGGCATGTATTTATGTAGGTATAATATCTTTTAGTATATGGAAGTATTAAAACGTTTACAAGATATAGAAAATCTAGAAGAGGCAAGAAAAGAACTGCATAATGTGTTCAATGAGCAGGGATATTCTGATTATATGGTGGTATACCTTAGACTGTTGACCAGTGCTCAGCTGCAGAAGGAACAAGACTTCTATAGCTGTTTTATTGAAGGTGACAGGACGGTAAGTAATATCTGAATTATAATCTTATTGAACTAGAATTTAAAATAAATTTAAAATATAAAGTAAAGTTGGTCTTTTTTTTTTGGTTTAATACTATTTGCACATATTCTACAGAAAAAACTTTTTGGGGATCTAAAATAACACCCAAATATTTTATCTCAGAAACATAAGCAATAGTATAATATCACCATTTATGTTTAGGAATAACCCTGAAGTATTCAATTTATGACCCATTACTTTAGAACTAATACAATACCTAATCATACATTTTGTTTTTGTAATATTTATCTTTAATTTATTTTAACAACCATTCATATAGTATCTTCAAATCAAGCTCTAACAGATTTAACGTTTAAAATTGTTAGGGAAAAACTTTTCTAGTTCCTCTTGTAAATACCGTAATTTTTGTTAACAAGGTTGCTGACTTTTGCCATCAAGAGGTCGAACCAATGTACAAGGAGAGTGACCATATTCACATTATGGCTGCCTGTTCGGCCCTCAACACGGGTGTTCGAGTCCTGTACATGGATAGGGGTACAGGCAATTCCGTAACACAACATGACCTACCCGAGGGCTCTTCACCTACGGTGCATTTGCTCTACCGTCCTGGTCACTATGATATTTTGTATGTTTAAAGAGAAACTGGTTCTGATTTGTAAGTTATTTTTTGTAATAAATTGTTAATACGTTTTTAAAGTTTTATTTTATTTTAACAAAGAGCATAAAAGGGTGATGAATTATCTAACGTCCAGCTAACCAACCCAAAAACCATTCAATTTATTTTTGTCTTCTAGAAAAGTTTGATAGTTGAAACCAAAGACCACTTTTTAGTAGACCAGATTGTTCACATTTGAAAGCAATTAAAGATCCCAGGGTTCATGATTTGTCTGGTTAGCTGTATGGTCTATAATACTTGACACATGCATCAAACGACGAGCTGTTGCCAAACTTACTGTGTCACATTTTACATCCATAAAATTAATGAAATACATTTTCGATCCAGCAAAGGGAAACAGTTTGTTTTCACCTAATGTAGGTAGGAATAGGTACCTATTGTCACACCGAAAAATGTTTAATTTTCCTTTTTTCTTAAAAATGTCCTACAAAAATAATGTATACTTACACTTAAACTACAGAAACTGGTAGGTAGTTATATGTCATTCATTTTATCTGGAATTAGAAACATTCAAGTTAAAATAACATAGAACGCCCTCATAACCTCATAAAAGCAGGAAGGAAAAACTATTTATAAAGCATTTTCTCTCTTTCGCTATATCTCGCGGAGTAGGAATTTTAACGCTCTCTCTCTCCCTCTCTCTCTCTCTTCAGTCTCCTCTGTCTTTGTTTCACACCTACGAATGATTGATGCAAACAAACAATCGATTTATTAATGAATGATTTGATCTATTTTAAAAGAGGTCTTTGGTTAAAACGTATTTGGCATGGTCTGAAGCATAGGCGTAGTTAGACGGTCAACACTGGGGGTGCCGAAGTCCAGTGGCGGCTCGTGACATGTTAACGTGGGGGTGCTCAAAAAGCCCGCCGCAGGCAAAATGCGCCGCAGGCGAAAAATAAGGCCACGCCCAAATTTGGTCAATAATTTTTAGTAAATATTTTAATGTGATGTTAATAGCAGGTTTAGGTCTTTCAATGTTCTTGACAATCACTTTCTCCTCCAACGGTAACTTGCTTAACGATTTTTTCAAAAATTCCACGGTGTATTTTATATCCGACGACGCACTCATTGTTTTTCGTGTTTATTTAACTTTAACTGAATTCAATAAAACCATATTAAACCTTAATAAACAAAAAAAAATACCTACTCAAAATACCGGCTAAAAATTTCCGCGAATTTGAACGACTACGACTGGTTAAATTTAAATTATCAAATTAATGCAGAACATGCCATCCACAAGGTATTATGCCACTCTCATATTTTACGAGATTTGTGATCATAGACCCGCTCTGACAAGTAAACTGGGCGTGAACTACACGGTACACGGAGAGAAATTTTGAACAGAATTCGCAACTACCTAAATATACTTGAATTTGTACCAGAATTCGAATGCTTGAAATATTAATATGAAAAATTCATTACATATAATGTATATTATAAAAATAGGTTAGTTCTAAAATTAGCCTATACTATATTGTAATTTTTTTTGGGGGTGCTACTTAGCACCTCCAAGTACCCCCCCTAACTACGCCTATGGTCTGAAGGTAAAATTCTCAACGTCATTTTTTAATCTATTGCCAATCTATTATAACCTACTTCGTTGTTTTTAGTTTATTATTTTATTCCTAATTTTGGGAGAATTGTATAGTGAAAGAAAAAGATTTGATAATAAAAAAATCTTGACCGATATTTTTCGCTATATCTATAATTCACCTTAAACAACTTAACTTAAGTTGTATTTTAATCAACAGGTGTCACCATAGTGGCTTTCAACGTTGTCACATTTATTTTATTTTATCTTCACCTTCACGTTTCAAGAGAAATATTTCTTTTATGTGTACAAGTAGTAAGGTAAATGTGCTGCTTATTCAATTATACGTGTCTGCCGCTATTATCTTAATTTAAAAAAATTAAGTACTCATTAAACAGGACATATTATTTTTCATACCTTCTTTTTTTGCCTTTCTTTCATACGCTACAGACTGGCATATACAATTAGAAATCCTAGCACGGTGAAAATTGTTATACCAACAATAAATAAGGATTAGGTTATAAAGGATATGCTCGCGTATTGTGTGTCTGAAGAATAAAAGCGACGGAGGCTCTTAAGCTGCAATTTTGCGACACTTGACTCCTTCGGCGAAATACGTATACGAGCCTTATAGGTTTTTATTTCAACGTGCATACTGTGGCGTATGTATGGCGGTTAAAAATAGTTAAACAAATTAACTTTGCATCACATATAAGACCAAATTTTAATAGCCCAATTTTGATTTTGTAGAAAAAAAAACATTTAATATGGCGTTACTTTAAAGAAAATGTATCTGAAATAAAGCATTGTCAAAACTAAGAAGTTTTATGTAGGTTGCGTTGAGTCTTATTTTGCAAAAGTGGTGCAATTTACAAATTATGGGTATAAAATCAAAATTATCTGATGCAGCTAAAATTTTGCACGTGGGCTAGAAACTGCATTTAAAAAAACTTTTTTAATAACTTTTTTCGATATTTTCAGAAATAACCCCACTTTTGAATTGTTTTTTGAAAATAATTAAAATTTGACAGATAATGCGGATCACGTGACTACTATTTTTTTGCTTAATTTGTATCTCGACCGAAGCAGAACTTGATGCCAAAGTCAAATTTCGAATAAAGCTATTAATAAAAAAAATCCCATATGATGCGGACTTTACTGGTCACACTGTATATATTTTTGACGATGTATACCTTAAGAAAAAAATAATTATTTTTATCTCTTTTAATTTGTGTATTCGTAGTACCTATATTACTTGTATTTTCTTTTTAACTTTGTTAATAAGAATGATTATTCTTGGAAACAATAAAGCATTAATTTTGATTTGATCGGTCACAAATACTGTCAAATAAAAGAATTGCTTAAAATTTGAAAGACATAATTTACGGTTAATTATGAGACGAAAATTGTCAGGTTCTTTATCGATTTATTATTGGGCGATGGGGAGGGTACTGAGGGTAGCCCCCCCCAATCAAGGGCGTCCATAGAGCGTTTTTCAGGGGGGGCAAAAACTTAAACAATACTTTTTTATATACAGTGTCACCAGTAAAGTCCGCATCATATGGGATTTTTATTTTATTAATAGCTTTATTCGAAATTTGACTTTGGCATCAAGTTCTGCTTCGATCGAGATGAAAATTAAGCAAAAAAAATAGTAGTCACGTGATTCGCATTATCTGTCAAATTTTAATTTTTTTCAAAAAATAATTCAAAAGTGGGGTTATTTCTGAAAGTATCGAAAAAAGTTATTAAAAAAAGTTTTTTTAAATGCAGTTTCTAGACCACATGCAAAATTTTAGCTGCATAAGATAAAAATTTTTACCCATATTTTGTAAATTGCACCACTTTTTCAAAATAACACTCAACGCAACCTACATAACACTTCTTAGTTTTGACAAATTTCAGATAAATTTTTTTAAAGTAGCGTTATATTAAATGTGTGTTTTTCTACGAAATCAAAATTGGGCTATTAAAATTTGGTCGCATGTGATGCAAAGTACATTTGTTATTGACCCTGTATAAGGTAACTTCATAAAATAAGTATTTTTGAAAACATAGTTTGTGTCTGAAAGTAATACACCTTAATATTAAGACAAAAAAGAACACAGTGTCATCAGTAAAGTGTTCATTAAGTGGAAAATAAATTTTTGCTTAACCCAACGGAATGTTTATCTATTTTTAACGATTTAATTTAAAATCTCTTTATTTTATTTTTTATTTTTTACTTTCGGTCACAAACTACGTTTTTAAAAATACGTATTTTATGAAGTTACCTTATACAGGGTCAAAAACAAATGAACTTTGCATCACATGCGACCAAATTTTAATAGCCCAATTTTGATTTTGTAGAAAAACACACATTAAATATGACGCTAGTTTAAAGAAAATGTATCTGAAATAAAGCATTGTCAAAACTAAGAAATTTTATGTATAGGTTGCGTTGAGTCTTATTTTGCAAAAGTGGTGCAATTTACAAAATATAGGTAAAAAATCAAAATTATCTTATCCAGCTGTAATTTTGCATGTGGGCTAGAAACTGCATTTAAAAAAAATTATAACTTTTTTCGATATTTTCAGAACAAAAAATTAAAATTTTACAGATAATGCGAATCACGTGACTACTATTTATTTGCCTAATTTTCATATCGATCGATGCAGAACTTGATGCCAAAGTCAAATTTTGAATAAAGATATTAATAAAAAAATCCCATATGATGCGGACTTTACTGGTGACACTGTATAAGACTATTTATTTAACTTATGCCTAATGTATTAATTTATTGATATGTTTTTATTATGTAATTGTTCAGTTTAGTGATTTGTTGGTCTACTAACTAACCACTGTACTATTAAATATTTATACTGAATTATGAAATAAAATAGTAATGTGGGCGCCTAGGGGGGGGCAAGTGCCCGTTTTGCCCCCCCCCCCCCCCTATGGACGCCCTTGCCCCCAATAGACTCGCAACTGCTAGGGAGCCCTTTTTTTCCTGGAATAATTTAATTTATAAATTGTGTATTAATCATATCTATTGATAATAATCAATTAGGTACTCGACAAATTCAAAAATCCATGTACCTACATTGCACATGTTTTAAGTGAAATTTTAAAAGAAAAACAAGGAATGTTGTTTTATCCTAGGAAAACTCATCGAAAAACAGCAATACCGTTGCTTGTTTTTACAGTTTTATGAATTTTGATTACTTACTGTTTTACTATCAATTTTGGTGTTTTCGTTAAAAATAGAGCGATTTGTTTTTGAAATATGAAACAGGATGTGAAGGCTGTTTCCGATTTAGTTTTGTAAGGCTTTGGTTTTAGAAGTTAGGTACCTCTAATAGGTATTGTGAATTCTTTCTTGGCTTCAACTTACGTTAAATTTTACAAAATCTCCTTTTATGTTTATGACTAAAAATAAAATAAATTCCATCATTAACCCCTTAACATTTAATAATGAAAATATTCAATATTCAAAAACGACAAAATTTTTAGGATTAGTTTTAGACAAAAATTTAAATTGGAAATGCGATATCCAGTATATTATCAACTCGATATCTCCTTTGGTATCTGTTTGTACAGATGTGTTCATTCCTTTGAAATACTTAAAAAATATATATTTTTCATTAATATATTCAAAATTACAATACTTAGCTTCTGCATGGGGATCTGCTTGTTTATCAAACTTAAAACCATTACAAAAATTGCAAAATGAAGTTATTAAATGTATACACAAATTACCACATTTAGAACCAACTGTTAATCTATATAGACCGAATGGGTATTTACACGTTCAAAACATTCATAAATTAAAAATTTGTATTCTAATTCACTCGTATTATTTTAAAAGAAAAAAAATCAAACATAACACTTCAGGAGAATAAGACATTACATGATCATAACACCAGACATTGTATAAATTATCAAACTATACCAGTAAAAAGTAATTTCGGAAAAAAATCGCTTTTATACGACGGAATAATAAAATATAACAATCTTCCAAAAAATATCAGAAAAATTAAGAAATGGGCAACTTTTTAAAAAACAATTAAAGAGATATTTACTAAATTAAATTATTTATACTATTTTTTTTTAAATTGATTTTATTAATGCATTAAATTGGATAAACTTCCATTTTTTTTATTGTTATTTTTTTTAATGGTTATTATTTTCTATATTATGTTGTCACTTTGCATGTAATAATGAACTGTAAAAGTTAGTTTGGAATAAAGACATTTTGAAAGTTAAGTCATGATAAAAAACGCCAAGGTAACCAAAGTACGTATTTTCAAATCGGAACACAAAAGTATTTCTAAATAAAATAAACTTAGGGTTTGTTTTTTTGTCCGTTTAAAATAATAAAGTTGATTTTATGGCCAGTTTTTATTTCGGGTTGTTTATTTGTTTCTCTTTTCTGTCGGATTCTGAACGTTCAAACAATAAACCCTTGAAACGTTAGCATTTACTATTGTTTGATTTTTCGTTAAATGTCCATATACGCCAGAGGGACACTGCCCCTAGCAACAACTATAAAAAATAGTTCCTTTTCCTACAAGCCTTAAAAACTAGCCCTAACATAAATATGTGTTCACCATGTGAATTAAACCGCACCTACTTAAAACATGTGTACTCGTGTGTATTTAAATTCCACCTATTTCATTAATCAAACCGTGACTTAATTTATTTTAAGTGTTTACTTAGCTAATAATGTTAACTGCTCTAAAATAGTTTTAATCATTTATATAAGCCCCCTTAGATGTGTTAATGCGGAAACAGCATCGCCATCGGGGGCGTGGGGGAGGGAGAGGGGGCTTCATCATGTTCCCGTTCGACTGCAAACTTAAAAAAAAAAATATTGTTATTTGGGTGTACCCACTGGGCACACTGTATTTAATAATAATAATAAGACGTTTATTAGTCCTTTCTATAATACACAACGTAAACTTAACTTCTATATACAGACTGTCTCACGGAGTTTTTTTAAATGCAGTTTCTAGCCCACAAGCAAAATTTCAGCTGGATAAGATAATTTTGATTTTTACCTATATTTTGTAAATTGCACCACTTTGGCAAAATAAGACTCAACGCAACCTACATAAAACTTCTTAGTTTTGACAAGGCTTTATTTCAGATATATTTTCTTTAAAGTAGCGCCATATTAAATGTGTGTTTTTCTACAAAATCAAAATTGGGCTATTAAAATTTGGTCGCATGTGATGCAAAGTTTATTTGTTTTTGACCCTGCGTATAAGGTAACTTCATAAAATAAGTATTTTTCAAAACGTAGCTTGTGTCTGAAAGTAAAAAAATAAAAAATAAAACAGGGATTTTTAATTAAATCGTTGAAAATAGATACACTTTACGTTAAGTTAAACTAACATTTATTTTCCATTTAATGAACACTTTACTGATGACACTGTGTTCTTTTTTGTCTTAATATTATTATTATTATTATATATATGTTAAGGTGAATTACCTACTTTCAGACACCAACTACGTTTTCAAAAATACTTATTTTATGAAGTTACCTTATACAGGGTCAAAAACAAATAAACTTTGCATCACACGCGACCAAATTTTAATTGCCCACTTTTGATTGTGTAGAAATACACACATTTAATATGGCGCTACTTTAAAGAAAATGTATCTGAAATAAAGCATTGTCAAAACTAAGAATTAAGAAGTTTTATGTAGGTTGCGTTGAGTCTTATTTTGCAAAAGTGGTGCAATTTACAAAATATGGGTAAAAAATCAGAATTATCTTATCCAGCTGAAATTTTGTATGTGGGCTAGAAACTGCATTTAAAAAAAAATTCTAATAACTTTTTTCGATATTATCAGAAATAACCCCACTTTTGAATTATTTTTGGAAAAAATTAAAATTTGACAGATAATGCGAATCACGTGGCTACTATTTTTGCTTAATTTTCATTTCGATCGAAGCAGAACTTGATGCCAAAGTCAAATTTTGAATAAAGCTTTAAATAAAAAAAAATCCCATATGATGCGGACTTTACTGGTGACACTGTATATGCGACTTTCGGTAATACCGGAAGTTGGAAGTTGTCTTAAACTTGCTTATTGAAGCACCCTGTATAATATAGTTTTTGTCTTCCTTTTGTTATTTTCAATAACTTTCATCAAATTTTACAACCGAAATTTCGAGTTTCCTTCTGCTATCTTAGAAAGTATATTTCATTTTAGGCGACTAATTTTCTTAACAATTATTAATCGTTGTTTAATAATAACGCAACGTTAGGGGGCATCTCCCTCTGGGGGGAAAAGGGGCTACCGCCGATGTATTTATGTATGCCGTTTCTGGTAAGTTGCCTGTAAACTTTTTTCTAATGAAATATGTTTTTCTTATAATAGATTATGTCCTATAATGATTTATAACGGTCGTATAGAAGATCCTGTTTCTAAATCCACACCCTAAATTTTCCAAAACGGCCAATTAAAATCCTAAGCGTCCAAATTTATGACTACATAATAACTAGGTGTCCATGTTGGTGTTGAAAATAAATTGGCTTTAATTCTACACATATGCACGAAGGAGGTAAATATTTGAGGGGAGGTAGGTCGCTTAAAAGTACTTCGGGGGGTGTTTTTTGATGTAATAATTTTTAAAAAATATAAATTAATTTTTTATAGTGTGTACAAATCCATGTTCTTACATCGAAATCTCAAAAACTGTTGGAGATACGTAGACGGGTAGTTAATGCAAAGTTGCCTATTTATAGGTTTAATAAGAACCCCGCACTTCTGTTATGGAAAATGGCCCTCGGTTAAATTTCCTAAATTTTTATATGTTGCAGAGAATTTCATTCTGATCAAAAGTATCCATGGCCGCAACAAAATCGACCAGTTGCAAAATATGATGAATTTTCAATACATTATATTTTCGTAGTTTATAATATTTTTTTGTACATTTTTGTTAATCCTGCCGTAGATAGGATATAATACTTTAAAAGTAGTTAAATTTTTTTATTATAATAATATACCGGGTGAGTGACGAAAATTATTTAATATTTTTTGTTAAATCATTGTATTTTCGGCATTAAAGTAAATGTTAACGAAGTAATACTGTAGATGACATAAGCTTGGAGCAAGCTATCAGAATTTATATTATTTAAAATTATAAAGGGTAACTCAAAAAAACTAATATTTTTTTTATTAGTTTTTACAGAAATGTTGTAAATATTTCTTTATGTACTGCTTGTCGCTTATCTTATAGTTCCAAATTTATATAATTATCAAGGTTATACAGGGTGTTTTAAATAATTAAGGTATTCTAGCACTGTTTTATGCAAATAAGAAATATATATAAATAGTATAAACAAGCAAAATCTCAATAATAATAATAATAATAAAAAGTTTATTCAACATTTTTTGTTTACATTTAATGTTAATATATATTTTTTTTTGTATAAACTTAATTCCGAAACTCAGAAGTAAATACTTGTATTGAGTTAAATATAATAATAAGTTAAATATAAATTTAAAGTTAAACAATACCTACTTACAAAGAATTAATTTTATCCAAAAATAGATTACTGCCGGAAAATATAGAATATGATCTTCAAATAGTAGATAATTAATATTACGGGTGTTGTGATAAAGGGTCTGTCAAAATTTTATTACTCTGTATATTAAGTTTGCTTCTACTTATTATTTTTGGATAAAATTAATCCTTTGTATTGAGATTTTGCTTGTTTATACTATTTATATATATTTCTTATTTGCATAATACAGTGTTAGAATACCCTAATTATTCGAAACACCCTGTATAGGATGAACAAATTTTATTAAAATTTAAAAAAAAAGTGGTATTTTATATACAGGGTGTCCCATAACTTATGGGCCGTAGAGTAACTGGAGATACTAGACATCAAACTAAGCCGATTAAGTCATATAAGTTTTTTCGGATTGTTACTCGTTCTAGAGATACAGGGTGTTGAAAGTAAAAGTTTATTCTCGAAAATAAGCCGTAATTTTAAAACCGTTTAATGAATTGAATTAAAAGTTGGCAGTATTATGTTTTTATGAGCAAAAAATGAGAATTTGTAGAAATTTTTAGGTTTCACACTAGAGGGCGCTAGTTGCATACACTGGGCTTCATAAATCTATGATTTTTTTTCTTACCTGTGATATTAGGTGTTTTTCAATTAAAGTTTCTTAAAGAAGGGCATTTTCTGAGTCAAAAAGGTGTACTTGATTGATCTTAATATCTTTAACGGTTTTCGAGATATTTCCCTTTAAACATCCCAAAGCATAAAAAAACATAGTACATAATTAAATTAATATTTTAATTATCACAACGCAATAAATTCGAAACAGTGGAACAAAAACAAGAAGCTCACTTTAGTAAATGTTGAAAGTGACCACCGTTGACCTTAATACACTTTATTAAACTTTTAACTAAATAAATAATAATATTAATAATAATAATAATAAACTTTTACTTTCAACACCCTGTATCTCTAGAACGAGTAACAATCCGAAAAAACTTATATGACTTAATCGGCTTAGTTTGATGTCTAGTATCTCCAGTTACTCTACGGCCCATAAGTTATGGGACACCCTGTATATGCTTATTTTTTGAGTCTGTTGGACGCTGTATATCTCCAGAACTAGTCGTAGAAAAAGGGAAATCAATAGCGAACATGTAAGTAAGACACTTCAAGCAAGAAATATTAAAAATACCTAAATTTAACCGATCCAATTT
This sequence comes from Polydrusus pterygomalis, assembly GCA_963969555.1. NCBI lineage: Eukaryota > Metazoa > Arthropoda > Insecta > Coleoptera > Curculionidae > Polydrusus > Polydrusus pterygomalis. Next base: position 13,219,558 of record OZ018379.1, read on the forward strand.
TAATCTACTGGGTGATTTTTAAATACATGCATGTTTCTGTTATTTTTCTATCGGTTGTCATCGGAAACACCCTGTATAACCTCGATAATTATATATATTTGGAACTATACGATAAGCGACAAGCAGTACATAAAGAAATATCTACAACATTTCTGTAAAAACTAATAAAAAAAATATTAGTTTTTTTGAGTTACCCTGTATAATTTTAAATATTATAAATTCTGATAGCTTGCTCCAAGCTTATGTCATCTACAGTATTACTTTGTTAAGATTTAATTTAACGCCGAAAATACAATGATTTAACAAAAAATATTAAATAATTTTCGTCACTCACCAGGTATATAATAAAAGTTAAGCTACTTTTATAGTATTCTATCCTATCCACGACAGGGTGAACAAAAATGTAGAAAAAAAACTAATTACTATTATAAACTACGAAAATATAATGTATTGAAAATTCATATTTTACAACTCAAAAACTGGTCGGCAGATTTTGTTGTGGCCACGAATACTTTTGATCAGAATGACATTCTCTACATACTCTACAACATACTAAACATTTAAACCGAGGGCCATTTCCCATAAGAGAAGTGCGGGGTTATTTGGTAAAAAAAACGTTACCATTTTCGAGATTCCCATGTACGCGCAGGAATGTGTAGCACCCTGTATACTATGTGTAGGTGTGTATTTTATAGTTAATTCCGCAAGCATCGAAATTTTGAATACATACGTAAAAATTTCAACTACCATTTCACTTTTGCTTTCAAGAAATTTTCCACACGTGTTGCACGATTTGTATGCCGGCAACATACCCAATCTCCGTCTACGAATCAGCTATTTTTGGGTTTGTTGAAAACTCGGCATCGATATATACCTAAGTTGATTTTAAATTGTTCCTTCTTAGTATCTAATAATAAATTAGGTAGGTAGTAGTAGTAGTAGTAACATGTTTTATTTAGCAACAAGCTACAATAAAATATATTTAATAAATTTTTTATTACCAAATTTTTATAGATTTATTTTTAAATTTTAAAACGCAACCTTCTTTTAACAAAAACAGACAGAAAAGTTAAACATTTTGCAAATTGTATCAAATATTACGTATCATTTTGTTTTTTAATTAAATGTAATTTTAAAGTTTTTTAAAACAGTTTTAATAATTTTTGAGATTTAATAGAATTTTCCAAATTATTATATTCTATCAAACCTTTATAAAAAATAGATTTATAAGCTAATGTTTTAGACACTCTATCCACATAAAAATTTTAATTAGTTCTTGTTACATTAGAACTAATTCTTTTAAAATAACCTACTTTTCCTACAATCTTCGATATAATACTTTTAAAATAATTAAAAAATTTTAATTTTGAATCAATGATTATCCCAAAATATTAAAAACTGTTTACTAATTCCAATTTTTCACCATCAATTACAACGTGTATATTTTTGGCAATTTAAATTATTACCCATAACCATACATTTAGTTTTTGAAATATTTAATTTATTTTATTTTAGCCAATTTAATAATATATTTATCTCAGAATTTAGAGTATTTAGACCATCAAAAATATTTAAAACATTAATGTAAATTAAGGTGTCATCAGCAAACATTTGTTACTTACACATTTTTAAAACTAAAGGCGTATCGTTGATGTATAAAATAAATAATATTGGACCTAGTATACTTCCTTGAGGAACTCCTATACTATTTATTTTTTTATTTGAATATGTTTTTGATATTTTTGTTTTTTGTGACCTGTTACTTAAATAATTTTTAAACCATTTATAATACAGAATACCATTCTGATACAATTTACTCAATAATCTAGCCCTGTCAATTGTTTCGAATGCCCGCTTAAAATCCAAAAATACAGCTATAACATTTTCCCCTTGATCATTGGTTCTCTTCCACGTCTCAATTACACATTGAATGGCTGTCTCTGCCGAGTACCCTTTTTTTACACACTGGGTACCTACTTACTTATATCTAAAAATATAATTAGCGTATTATTTAAAAAATATAATATGATAAATGTACTTCTACTGCAAAAATTATGCATTGCTTACTTAATTATCAGCTTTGGGATTGTAGTAAAGAAAATCCGACTTTACCAATGTTTCCTTTGTCGCACAAAAAGAGTCGATGAAAAGCCTACTCTATCCAGAATTATAATATAATGCCCCAAAAAAGGTTGCTTTTGTAGGTTCCCAGATTATGTGTCTAAAAGTTGAACGTAAAAAAAATACTATACAAATTTTTAAATTTGACCCAGAGAGTATACAAATAAAACATTATTGATTAATGCAATGGTTATGTACTTTAAAATGTTTAGTTTGTAATATGTTGTCGATTGTACAGGAATAATGTTATTGAAAATCATCGATCACTCATTAGATAAACCGACGAGGCGACGTGTCAACTCTTTGGAAGAAGGATTAAGTAAGGCGTTGCGGATCTTACAAAATTCTCGAGCATCTACTAGTAAGACATTTTTTATTAATTTAGAAAAAGAAAAATTTAAACACATTATTTTAATCCAATTTTCTGTAGTATGCACCGATATTTATCATGTCTACTATCTAATGATATATGTCCATTATGTACTGTTAGCACTAAAGATATGGGTATCCTATGCACTTATGTTGTGTTAACATTTTCTCTAAAGATATGTTTGTCATATGCACTTATGTAGTGTTAATATTTTTACCAACTAATGAAATGTGTGTCGTACACACATATGTAATGTTAACATTTTCAGTAGGTAACTAAAGATACGTACGCACTGCATAACTGAAGATAGAGTTCTCGTACGTGGTTTTTTGTTTTATAATTTATTTATAATTTGAAGAAATAGTCCATGCTTAAAGTGGAGTTGAAAGTATGGGAAAAAAAGAAAAACTAAAAGTTTTCCTCCAGAAAGTTTAATAGAATTCTCTAGGGGTCTCTACATGTTTCGAACGTAGAAACGTTCATCATCAGGAGACAGAAAATTTATTGAGTGCTGATGGTTTTAGCAAAAGAGAAAATGGTGTAAAACCTTAATGGAGATTTTATGGAATTAAAAAATTGATGTGTAGAAGAGACATAATATAAAGAAAATTGATAAAGGTTAAACCATACCGAGTATGTGAAAAAGTTATTAAAGGGGGTCTAAACTTTTTTTAAAAAATTTTAATTCCATAAATCAGCACTAAATAAATTTTCTGTCTCCTGATGATGAACGTTTCCATGTTCGAAACATTTAGAGGCCCCTCGAGCGTTTTTATTCTATTAAACTTTGTGGATGAAGACTTTTATTTTTTTTTTCTTTCCCTTGTTTATTACCTACCTATTTCGTATTAATATTATTTATATTTTACTTGGAGCATTCGTTAAGTAATTAACGGGTTTCTCCCACTCTGATTTGCGATATGTGAATTACGAAGAGAAATTATAATCAACCCCCATTTTTCATGTTGATTTACAATCCATGTGGGCATCGTAATTTTTCATCTGTTAAACTATAATTTCCCCCTCCTTTTTTGATCTCTATGTAGGCGCCCTGCTATATAGAATAAAATCCTAGTTATCCAACATACCGGCGTGTCCCCGTCTTGTCCTGCTGTATGCCTGTTGAACGCCATTCCTGCAGCTGTGTTACTCCCGATTGTGTTTAGAAGAAGCGCTCCTGTTGGATCCTGGGGTAAGTGCGCCAAAACTTTTTTGAAGTTTTTTTTAAACATTTCGTTGTTTTTTTTTCTGTAAAATGTGAGTTATTTTCTCATTTTTTGAAATGTTTATCTTTTGTTTCGCAAGGTGTTGATGCTGATTAATTTAGACTTTTCGATAATCAAAAGTAAGAATTTATTTATAGGTATAATAATCATAATAATATTATATAAATTTCAATGATTTTTAATATTTTCTGTATATATTATGTAAGTAGTTACAGCACTAAGTCAAAATCTAAACGACCAAACTTATGTTTTTACAAATTTAAGGTCCATCCATGGGTCTTTTCAAAAACAACTAAAATGCTAATGAATATATGTTATAAATAGGTAAAATTCTAGAACCTGGAAGAATATTTAATAGAAATTAAAAACTGGCTAATTTATATTGCCGCTAAAAAAATCTTAAATAATTAACATTCTTCTGAGACTGGAAGTCTCCTATAAAATTTTCTTGTTTAATTATTAGCACCAACAATACGAAAAGCAAAGACAAAATTATGTTAAAGTACCTAAAAGGTTTTGAAAGTTCATTTAATATTAATATTGTGGACAAACTTTATCACTCAAGAGTTTTTGCTGGGGATCCTTATTCCCTCACTTTATGAAAGTGTTAAAAGCAAGAAGCTGGATCTAGTTTTTATTGTAATCGACTCAAATTTTTTAGTCCAGAACTATGCTTTATAAAATTATAAAATATTTTGCTAAACATTCAAGCTAATCGTAAAAGTATCCCTAGTTTTTTTAGTCGTCGCATTTCTATTTTTAAATTGTTAAATATTAATTATAATTTGTAAAAAAATACGTTTAAATATTTTTGAAACCGGGCGAATTGAGGCTGACTAGGTCTTTGATTGGGTTAAAAAAAAATCTTAATGTTATTCCTTTCCCATTCCTTTTTAAAAATTCTTCAAATTTAAACCATTATACATGGTGTCCGGAAATGATGAGCAAAAAGTTTAGGGGATAATTCTAGACCGAAAATAAATGCTATCGCTTTAAATACAAATTTGCCCACCGTTTTTTCGCATTTTGTAGAGGGCGCCACATAGGAACCTATACTTTAATTTGAATGGTTCCAACTTTTTTGTACTACACTGTATGCACATTTTAACTGAATATTTTTATTCTCCTAGCCTTTTGACATATGAAAGGTATATCTACTGCTTTTGTTTCAATAAATCTAACCGTTTTCGAGAAAAACGCGAAAATAACTTTGCTTGCATGTGATGAGTACGAAATCATTTTAATTTATTGTCAATCTTAAACATAGCATAGCAAAGGAAGGGATATTCGATGGAGTTCGTCGGATTTTTTTAAAAATAATTAATTTATGCATTGAAAAGGAAGGACGTCATTTTGAACCCTTGATTTGAATGTTTAATTTATTGTTCTAGTAACTTATGTATTTTAAAACTGCTAATAAAATTTGACTTTAACACCCTGTAACTCCGCTAATAATTAATTTTCGAAAAAATGTTATAGGAAGAGATGGCATTTATTTTCGGTCTAGAATTATCCCCTAAATTTTTTGCTCATCATTTTCGGACACCCTGTATATTGTTAAAACCGAAAAAAAAACGTAATTTATATTCGTATCTTCAATTTTAAAGATGGTCTTCAATTTTCGGGTTTCCGGAAAGTTACCTGCTTTTAAATAGCTGCTTTCACATCAAATAAAGCTGTTCAGCTAATATTTAAAATTTGAAATATCAAAATAAGGCAAAATTGATGTTTTCTTAATTGAAATTCAAAATTCGTGACACTGTAGAAGAGGGCATGGTTGTAGATAAAGGATAGTATTTGACTCGCGTATAACGAATCATAATACATACCTACCTATACTCCGATGATTTCGGAAAATTTATTAGAAAAGCGTTAAACGTTTTAAATACATAATGTTTTTAATCAATTTAATTTAAAAGACAAATCTTATGCATAAAGAGTATATAAATTTCAGTTTCTGCACCCTAAAGTATTAATAATTAAACAATGCATAGATGCAAAATAAATAACTTATACTGTAGGCGTATCTTAAAGTTTGTCTTATCCAAACGATAGTAGGTAATTGCAAATATTAGTAGTTTTCCATTTAGTTCACTGAGCACAGCGCAATAAAACAAATGCTTGGAATAAATTAATAATTAGTAATAAAAGCAAAAATGAAATTTTGTCAAATATAGAAAAAAGAAAAGCACAAATTCTTTCTCCACAATTTTTAATTAGAATAACTATAGGCGAACCTAGAATAATTCATAATTCAAATCGACATGTTTCGAGTGTAGAAACACTCATCATCAGGAAAATAAAGTGAAAGGTAAAATGCTGATGTTGTTAGCAATAGAAAAAATCATAGTGTTATTGAGCCTTAATGGGGCTTTAAATGGTGTACAAGAAGTGTAAAATTGAATAGTCAAAAGACCGAGAAACAAGACTTCAGCATAGTGAAAAGTCAAGGGTAAGTGCAAAGGCACTGTCCTGGGCAGAAAAATGAGGAGAGCAAAAGAAAAATTAGGGTGTTTTAAAAAACTTATTGGTGAAATTCATTCTTAAGTAGTGAAAAATCTTGAGTTTTATTCAGCTTTGTCAGAGACATGTGAAAGAATTCAGGTAAGATGGAAAGAAAAACAAAAAGAAAAGTTGTTTTTCATAAAAGTCGAAGCATCTTTTGGCTTAAAGTAAAATACTGTGGAGGTACCTACCAGGCTTTTTACGGCCCAGTTATCCCGGCAGGAGTTAAAACATACACATTTTGTGCAAAATTAATATTTAAAAAAAAAGTTTTTAACATTTTTTTTTGTTTTACTAGAACATCTTTGTTGGAGAAGTTCCACTGCAACCTGCACGTGTCAGATGGGAACATATGTTTTTATTAATTTATAAATTCAACCTTTTCTAAAATAAAACTGTCGGTAATTGTAATCCACAGATGGGTATTTGGCCGGTTTGCTTCTAACTAAAAAGACAAAATATTTTAAATTTTGCGTTGTGTTAATAAAGAACAAAGAGGACTATGAATCTGTTGGCAGCATCTTTATTCATTTCTTAAAAAATATCATGTTGCGGCGAAATTCGTTGTGGAGACTCTCAATAAAAACATCGAAAAACTGGAAACCCTCGAGAAGGTCGTATTTAGTTATACTTTAAACGAGGCTAATAAGTTTTATTTAATTGGATTGGGAAGAAAATTTTTCTATATTATGTAACTGATTTATGTTGGTTTTAAATATTTCAAAAACTGGCTAATTATGTACTTTTCGCTCCATACCGCATTTTAATAAAATTTAATGGAAAATACGAAATTAACACTGAAAACGTAAAGGTTGCAGTGTAAAGTAAAATCTTTCAAATATGGACTTTTAGAATTCACATACTAAACGATTTTTCAAAAATTTTGCTTATATAAAAATCATTATTAGGGTATATTTTTGTAATATTTTTCACAATAAGCTTTTATGTAAAAATCGAGCTTAATAATTCAAGCCTCATAGAATCCAAAAGACAGAAAACAGTAAAACATATGAACGCTTAACAAGTCTGCACAAACATTATGTCACTAAGTAATATACAAGGTAGGTATTATACAAAACGTCAAAACGACCAGATCATCGAGTTTTTTTTTTTTGCAAAATCGTTTATAATTCGTTGATATTTAATGATCGAACCCGGGACCTTCGATCCGTGAGGCCGCTGCACTGACCACTAGACCACAACGCCGATAGATGCACAAATTTGACAAAATTTCATTTTTAGCTTTCACTAATTTATCAATTAATTTTTTTTAAAATTAAAAATATAGGTAATCGCTACCGAAAGAGGGGTAATCGACCGGTTTTTTTTAAAAATAACGATAATTAAACGACATTTTAATAATAATAAAAAAAAGGAATGGCGGATGCGCTCTACTAAGTTTCCGAATTATCTATAAAGGAAACATAATACGCGTACAAATATATCAAATTTCCAAAAATATTTATAAGAGCATAACAGACATAAAGTCTGATAGGTACATATAAAAACTTAACCGAAGCCTTTAAAATTTATGAAAAAAAAATGGCACCCAATTTACATCTTTTATTGGAAAGTAAATACCGTAAAAATTGACTTTCTATGTTCAGAGAATATACAAGAGAAAAAATAATCTTCATATTACCATGAAAATAAAAGAGTTTTTAAAACAAATAATGAACTCCATTGAAAGATATGTAAATTTTGTGGGTCTCAAAAGACTTTTTATAACTTAAAGATGGTAATTTTTCTATATTGGCGTTTAACCCCTGTAAAAGATATATTTTAACTTTAATTAAGGACAGTGGAACAATTTATTTAACAATAATTAGGGTTCAAACACCTATTATTAGTATTAAATTACAAAAATGCTTTGATTCTTGATTAGGGAGAATTTGATTTGTGACGATCCAGTTTTTTTCCTCTATTAGGTTGTAGCTACAAATGGAATAAACTTTTTTGATCGCTAGTTTGAACAAACCTCCAAAATTCCGTGTGTAATTTTTTGTACTCTACATCTGTACCTATTTTTAATCCATTATAATCATAAAATGTCGACTACAAGAAGCTTAAAATATGTAATCATTGTAATCAATTCTGTGTATCTGTATATTCAGATAACTTGTTCATAGACTATTTAGTCGGAAATAATAGACATTTTTACCTTACTATGCATTGACCATTACAAATTTTTGTTCAAAAAAGATTCCGACAATTACAAGTAAAATAAAACGACCTAATAAAAATTAATAAATCAATTAAAATGTTTCCACTTACAATAAGTAAGCGTAAATATTGAGAAATTAAGATTTTTAATTTGGCTTGTCGCCTTTCATCTTATTTATTTGCTTTGTACTTTTGGCCTTAAAATTAAATTAATTTTTATAATAAAATAATAAGCAAAAAACAATTGGTAGTGTTAAAAATAGAGGTCAAAAAAAATTGTGAAAGATGAGGGCGATAATTATTTCAAGTGCCAAAATTTATTTCGAAATAAAAAGAAATCCCACGTTGGAAACTGATTTCGTAAAGACTAACATAATACTAGAAGATAGTAGCGTGGCTTACGCAACTTATTTCTTTGGTGCTTTTTTACATTATGTCTATAAAAATGTCATCAAAATTTTATTAGCCAAATTTTGATTTTGTAGGAAGACACATTTAATATATGCTTTAAAGAAAATGTATCTTAAATAAAGCATTGTCAAAACTAAGAAGTTTTATGTAGGCTGCGTTGAGTCTTATTTTGCAAAAGTGGTGCAATTTACAAAATATGGGTAAAAAATCTAAATTATCTTATGCAGCTAAAATTTTGCATGTGGGCTAAAAACTTCATTTAAAAAAAACTTTTTCTAATGACTTTTTCCGAAACTTTCAGAAATAACCCCACTTTTGAATTAGTTTTTGGAAAAAATTAAAATTTGACAGATAATGCGAATCACGTGACTACTATTTTTTTGCTTAATTTTCATCTCGATCGAAGCAGAACTTGATGCCACAGTCAAATTTCGAATAAAGTTATTAATAAAAAAATCCCATATGATGCGGACTTTACTGGTCACACTGTAGATAATAAATAAATTAAAAATATAAATACCCGATATAAAAATTATTATTATTAAAGATTTAGCAGATTAGAAAATAAATTTTTATACTTTGGAATAATCAAAAAAGCATAAAGATAAAAAAAATCGATATTTATACCAAAATAATGACCAGTAAGGTGGTAATAATTTTCATCTGGAAATAATATAGATTTAGATTGTAGTTAAAGTCATTTTTTATTAATACTTAGATATTAATTAATAGTATTCGAGTGGTTAGATGTATGATCATGCACGCGAAATCAATTAGTTTCAATTTAGCTATAGGATACATTATTTAGTATCATAATTTATTCATAATTCAGTGGTCAAATTCATAGAGCAACATATTTCACTAAAAGCATTGAGAGATCACACGAGAGATTATACAATCCACAGAGAAAAATTTAGCACATACTAATTAGGATAACATCGAGAAACAAGAGTCATAATACAGTGACGGACAACATTTCATAATCAAACTACTTTCGTTGTTTTAATAGTAATCTACCTAATATAAATAATAATATTACAAACAGAGATGGAAAGCAATCGTAACAAACTGCAAAGAAAGTAAAAAGCAATACATTCCAAAAATATATCCATAAATCGAAAATTTACATAGTGCATGTAAATAGGAAGAAGCAATCTGCACGTAAGCACGTACGTGACAGAGGTTTACGTTTACCAAAAATGAGAAAAAAACGTCTGCCTACGTAACGTCATTTTAACTACTGCATATTAAAGTATCAGTTATAGACACTGGCGTAGCTAGAATCTTGTGAGGGGGGGGGGACAGGTACCATAAAGGTGGAAAGTGAGATGTTGAGATGTTTTAAAATTTGGTCAACAATTTAATTTTAATTGTAAGCAAGGGAGAACTTGTTAATGTTATACAAAAGTTAGAACTTGCCTAAGAGGTATTGTTTCATTAGTGGTATATTAACGGCTCTCCATACTGCATTATTAAAAAGGCCAATAGCAATCGACTTATCATACTTTATATAATTGTGAGTTTGAAATAATTCTAAATTTTTATTATGACCAATAATTTACGTCTTCATGTAAAAAAACATTCTGCTTAAATAATAAATAAAGGCCTTCGTAGGGTTCTTGTATATTCGAGCTATAATATTATATGAATTCCCGGCCCACTGGATTTTGCTAACCTGCATTCTTTATAACTTTTTTCTTTTAAATCTTATTTTACAGCACTTTTCTCATTTTATAGATAATTTCATTATGGCTTTATTCTTGTAATGATATTTCATAATATAATTTGTGTTTTTGTGCAAAATTTAAAAACACCCTGTGGAGAAATCAAGCTGTTTTTCTCAAACTAATGATTTCTTAATAAAGTTTTAATCATCAGATTAACTCCATTTTTAGAAGAGGTACGATTTTCTAAAAACGATTCTTCGTACATTGAACATATTCTTCAAGAGACAGTTGTTAAATGAAGTTGGTATTCTACAGTTGGATCGGCCTGCATGTACTCCAGATTTGAACCCCATTGAACATTTCTGACATCAGTTGAAAAGAGCTTTTCGTAATCGCCTAAGGCAACCATGCATTTTATAGGAGCTAGGAATCGCACATTCAGAAAAATGTAATGTCGCTTAGGAAATAATCGCCACTCTTTTTCACTCATTACCTAGCAGAAAGCGCCTTTGCAAGTACAGAAGAACATATACTATTTTTTAAAAATAACTACTGTTTTAAAATTGAGATGTAAAAACCAAAATTCTATAAACATGTAGAATTTATTACTCAATTACTAAAATAACAGGCCCCATTTGTCAAAGGGTGTTTAACTAACACTATTTATGTCACTTTGATTTGTATCAATCATGCACCTCCATATAAACGTAGTATTATTACATATTAATAAAAACGAAGCAATAATATAATAATAAAAAAAATAATGATATCATTAGTATTTCAGTATGTCATTTAAAAATCTGATTATTTATTAATATGCCAACCAAAAAACAAGTAAACGAATTTTTTCAGGCAAAAAAGAAGACGCACCAGCGTTTATAAATTTATAAACATACAACTGTTTGCTTTTACAAACCTGGGAATTATATTTGTATAAATGTCTGTTTATTCGTATATAATCATGAAATTATTAAGACAAAAATAAGACAATTTGAAAATGTGAGGGTGAAAGTTCTCGTTGAAAAAATTCTAACTTTGGAAAAAATACATTACCATACATTATGATAATATTACATTATCAGCGTTATATAAAGAAACGAATCAGCCTATATACAGGGTGTCCGGAAAAGATGAGCAAAAAATTTAGGGGAAAATTCTAGACTGAATTAAACATTCAAATCAAAGGTTCAAAGTGACGTTCTTCCTCTTCAATGCATAAATTAATTCTTAAAAAATTCCGACGAACTCCATAGAATATGCTTTTCTTTGCTATGCTCTGTTTAAGGTTAAAAGTAAATTAAAATGATTTCGTATTCATCACATACAAGCAATATTATTTTAGCGTTTTTCTCGAAAACGGTTAGATCTGTGTGTCTTTTTTATGTCAAAAGGTTGGAAGAATAAAAATATTCAGTCATTTTGTGACATTTAGCATTAAATAAAGCGCACACTTCACTTTGACTTCCTATTTTATCTCCACATCCTAATAATATCAAAATTTCGATACGCTCCCAAGTAGCACAAATATACTTCAGACAGTTCTATAATATAACAATTTGTAATATAACTATGATATTTTAAAAGTCCTCTGTAAACCATTATATGACTCTTAGAAACACGGAAAAGGCCCAGATAAAACAGTTTCATTTATTAGAAGTTTTGTTAGGCTCACATAAAATAATTACAATACACTTTTGGGTATTTTATGTAACGTTTATATAATCCATTTTATAAGAAATAATTAAATATTTTATAACTATAGCAAATAACCTCTCATAGATACTAATAAGATATTAATAAAATTGTTTTATAACAGGCTTAAAAATATTTTAACAATAACCATTTTGGGCCGATTAAAATATTTTTATTATATTGTGTTTATATTTTAGTCGTGTAGTTGTTACGAATAAAATTTCAATATATTTACCTAATATGTCAACTTATACAAGAGATAGCATAGACTTAAAACATGGCGACAATAAAAACTTACAGCAGTTTGCACGAAAAAGATTTTCAAGTCGAACGCTTTCCCACGGCCAAATTTCTCTGCCAGGCTGATTTTACTGACATAACATATCCATATTTTTAAGTGAATTTTTACGGGCTTTCATTTAATTAAACATTTTGTTATTGAAGATATTTTAAAAATATTTTTAAAAGTTAAATAATAATTTATAAAGTTGAAAATCGACATCTTTTTTACTTGCAATGTTATTGGCCAAACGTTTTTCTTATTAAAATGACTACTTTAAGAGATATTTAAATATTTTATTTGATTAATATTATTTTGCCAACATGGCCGATTAAAACATGGCGTCAACTCTAACAAATCACTTTATCGTTCCAGGCACACTTATAAAACAAATATATTATATAAATTGTTATATTAGGCCTTTTTACATGACAAAATTGTTTTATTATTTAAAACGGCGCAGCTTCACGTGGTAAAATTATTGTGGTTCTCGCAATGTTGCCATGTTTTTGCAGAATATTGAGTTTTTGTAGCTATAGGTATACTGGTTCGACTGTGTTGAATGTTTTTGTAAAATCCATTCTTTATTTTTATTATTATCATGATTAGTATTATTATTATTGTCGTTTTGGGTACCTTTTTGCTATAATTCAAATATTTCCTTATAATATTTGCGTGTAACCTTAAAGAACCATTGCTTACTTTTATTAAAATAATTGTGCCTTGAAAAATAAAAGTGATTTGGTGAAGCATTCTAATCCTTTCTATTTAATGTTCCTATTTTAATATATTTGCTTCAAGAAATTAAGAATACTTTTGAGTAGACTTGCAGATTTTATTTTTATTCCGACAATGCTGTATGGCCGGCCAGTCATTCTCGGCCGTGGTGTTAGTAAGTGGCGCAAGGTAGCGTGACAGTAGATTAATTTCAAATAATGGCGACACTAATAAATTGATAATATGATAGTTTTGTTGTATAAGGCTCACTTTAGGCATCTTATTCGATACTATTATCGTATACGCTATTATGGTAACCGGTTCTATATAATCTTTTCATTAAGAAATTAAATCTAGTAGCCCATACTTTCATTTTTTTATTAGCTTCAATATTTTTGTTGATCTCAGTTAACTAAAAGAATTTTCTTCATCGTCGCTCGATTCTACGGTATAATAATCAGAGTCTAAACATTGATTGTATTCTTTACTATGGGCTATATATGGGCTCATATTCTTGCTCGGATGAAGAATCGTAAAGCATTTTACCCAAATCAACCCTGTCTCTGTCTTTCCGACAAAACCATTTTTGTTTAGAAAAATGTAAATAATACTTCAGAAATACCTAAATTAATTTTACAAGTTCACAATCTCACAAAATATCAGAACGTGAAACAATGAAGATTTCGTGAAAGATAAAAAAAACAATGATTTATCATTTCCGCGCTTATTTAAATACAGATTTTTAAAAATCTTGACAGAATCGCGCCAAAATTTATGAGCATACTGTATGAGATATTCGTTTTTAAATAATGTATCACAAGCTGTATGTTTCCATTAAAAAAAAGATCGATGTCTTCATATCTTTGACAAATGTCTATAAAAAACAAACGAATAAGGTCAAAATGCGAGCATATATAAAACTAAATTGACGTGTCCGAGCGGTTTCCCCAAAACTTACAGGTTAAGGCTATATTAATTTTATTCCGGACTTCTGGGCAACCCTGTACATTTTTCACTTTTCAGGGCAACATACCTACAATGATCAATAAAGATAAAGAAGAGTGTTGGTGTCGATTCTTCCACCATTTCATTGTTTAGGGATTATTACAGTTAAATTGGTATTTTCTTACATTTCCGGCGTTTAATTACCAAAATATTACATAAAAATACATTTCTTTATATATCTCCCTCTTCTTTTTCCTTAGATGACAATTCGCTACGCGAACAAACCTGCGGGCAGCTAGTTACCCAGAACGTTATGGTAATTACACAAGTAAATTTATATTACGATTGGATTTTTGCTGAATTTAAATATAAATTTTAAATAAGAAAGAAATTATTATAATTATACATTTTTTAATAAATTGTTTGATTTAAACTTTTCCTTCCAACGTAGGTGCAAAGCCCCCTTTGAAATAACAAATTAAAAATATGATATATGCTGCAGTCTCATTTTTAATAATTTGGCTTAATGTCCGAACTTTTTAGTTTAGCTGAAATATAATACTTTGGGACCACAATGGATTATGCTTAAAAACCTTGTGCAACGGCATCCCTTTTGTTTCAAATTACGCCCACAATAAAATTACGAAGCAATTTTTTTGTTTCTTCGTCATATAACTTGGATTTTTAATATATTAGAGAGATTTTGAAACGACTTTAGATTGGGAGAGATTAGTGATGGGGGATGACCAGCACGAGTGATTAGTAATTTAGAAATTTCACTTTTCTACCTCCTTGAATTTTTGCAAAACTCAAAATAGTTATTTTTGTATAAGTGCATGAAATGAGTGTTTTTTTTACCGGCACATGAGAGCGTGATTTTTGGCCGAGACCGCAGGTCGAGGTGTAAAATTACTTGAACAAACAACATTTTTTGTACAACTGTAAGTATGAATTAATCGGCTAAAATTTTATATTAAGAATAAATAAATATTCCCAATATAATTTTACAGCATCAAGTTAACATGCTCTGCTCATAAGTTTACAGTTTGTTGGTATTTACTTCAATTTTAAGATATTTTTAATAAGATGGATGTTGATTATGGTAGTGTGACAGCGATACTCCATCGGATACAGCCGATGTAGCAAATTCGGCATATCTAACATGTTACTGGCCAAATCTAAAGTAGTGTATGAGAAAACATAATGACCAATTCCGTGTATTGTGCGGCAAGAAAAATGTATAAAAGGTGTCCGAAAAAATACTTATATGCTATTTTAAGGAGAAATCAAAAATGGTAAAACCTCCTACGTTATGGAGTGTCTACTCAATGTTAAAAAGTACATTGAATGTTAAAGCAAATATGGACATAAGGAAGTTTTCAAAATTGGTACCGTTTATTAAGAACAAAAACGTAGGATATCGGGAAGTCTAAAGTTTTATCGAGGGAAGATATCAATAAATTCATTCAAGAAGCTGAGGATGAAACAAATTTTCTTTATAAGGTATCGATGATCATAATTTTGTATTAGGGTTTTCAGTTATTTCAATTGTAGGTTGCATTTATTTTGGGAATCAGCGACCATGACGAATTATTGAAGATAACTATTGATGACATTGAAGATGTCGGGTCTACATTGATCGTTAAAATACCGGATACAAAGACCTATTGCCCGAGAATGTTTACCGTTTCAAATTCTGATTATATTGAGATATATCGCAAGTATAGAGCACTACGGCCGCCCCATACAGACAAAAAATGATTATTTTAAAAATATTCCAGTGGAAAATGTGTTAACCAACATGTGGGGATAAATAAAATAGGAGAAATTCTGGAAAATAGTTGCATAACAGATACACAGGTCACTGTTTTAGGAGAAGCTCTGCAACTCTCTTGGCCAATGCAGGGGGTGACATGACTTCTATAAAACGCCACGGTGGCTGAAAATCTGCCACCATAGAAGAAGGATATTATATAGAAGACAATTTGAGTAATAAAATTGATATATCTAATAAAATTAAATCGTTCCTCTGCTTCAAAACAAATCAAAATAACTGATAAAATTCTAGAATCAACTTTTTAAGAAATACCTGGTGTTTCTGAACAGCGGCAAGGTAGAACACCTTCGGGAATTTACATTGGGAGCAATTGTTCAAATTTTACTATCAATTATTATTTAAAAAAATGAAACTGTTTGTTGATAGGTATATAATTAAAAACTTTGTTATACAAATTTCGATACATTTTTCAAAAAATAATGTTATATTGTTTTTTTTTGTGAATTATTTTTCAGTGACTATTTAACTAGAGTGTTTTACACTGGCAAAATGTCATAGCAACGGCCGGTCTTCTACTGGCAAAATTACTACCTGCACCTACCTGGACAAAATTCACATGTGATTTTTGCCGCGGCAAAATTTTGTCTTTTTTCTAGTTAAATAGTCATGTCGAATACCACTCGAGAAAAAATTGTGTAAGCAAAATTGTTCTCAAGGATTTATTTAAGTTTGTTGCTTTTAAGCAATTTCGCTCATGACATTTTCGACAAAATCACTCGCCTGACGGCTCGTGATTTTGTCAAAAATGTCATTCGCGAAATTGCCAAGCAACAAACTTTCATACCTTTCGAAAATTTTGCCGACAAAATTTTATCTCTTGTGATATTATATATGAAAAAAAGAGGCGTTTTGTGCATCCATAGCAACAAAAAAATGTCAGCATTTTTTGACAGTTGTACCAAAAATCATGAATTGTGCAATTTTTAAAACTGAATAGGTATGTAAAGAGCTGCCTGTCACAAATAAAAAACATCGCGCCTTCTTTTCCTGTACCTTTTATTTTCTATTATAAAAATGTATCTTGGTAGGTTATATGTATAGATATAATATGACACCTATATAACTTCCTTTGTGGTATAGAGCATAACAAACAGCTGACAATAGAGCTGTCAGCAATGATTAAAACATTCTGACAAACTTCTTAGCCATGGCTAGAACTACTAACTTTTCAAGTTGTAATTCTCTACACGTATTTATTTCATCCTACAATAAAATATCTGATGTTTCAGCAAGTTTTACAAGAAAGTTTAACATAATTTATGCATGTTGAAAATTAGAAGTATTTTTAATAGACGCAAGAATTTTGAAATAATAATAAATAATGACCGCTGATATAGGAACTATATTTGTGTTATTTTTTGCTTGAATGAAATTAGGGAAGAAAATGTAATAAGCTCAAAAGTACCTACTGTTTTATTATTAAAGTATAGGTACAGCTTAAACACTTTTTTAATTTCACAGAAAATTGACAAAAATAAGTATTAATGTTTTTAAATGGCTCTAAGAGAATCCCTTTCCCGGAATTCACATCTTAAAATACATTTAATAGAATAATGGAAAATGTTACAGTAAAAACAGCTTTTCCTCCTTTCGTTGCTGCTTCTGGAAATGTAGCTGCTATATTGATAATTTGGATAAATGTGGGTTGAAATCAGAAAATATTAGTTTTGAAGTAGACTTTGACTATAGCGACACATTGAAAGAATACTTACTAGTCAGTATTGTCGTATGTAGTTTTTCAATAAATTTTGATTAAAAAATATCAGTCTCACTTTATTTAACCTAGAAATCATATAAAAAAATCCTTATAATCTCTTTAGTTTGAAAATAAATTCTAAGGCCTCTTTCAGATATGGTACCGTTTCCTGTCTTCTCTTGTCTGATGCAAACCGAGAGTTTTACATCCAGCTGGATATCTATTTTTTGTTGTAATATCCCAATACAGCAAGTTAAGAACTGTTATAGGGAATTCCCAGGGCGAGTTGAACTATGCGCTAACTCGGTGGTACCATGTTTGAATAAAAGTTTTAAAATTTACGATTCAATAAATTGAAGAAATATGACATGTAATAATAAAAATACTTTAAAAGTAGGCAAATAAAAAATGGTTTTCTTACAACCAAATCGTTACTCGACCAGATATAAAATTATTGGAAGTAAGAACGAAAGAACGAAAATCAAAAAACAAAAAATATTGTTTCTGACGAACCCTTTATAGTAATTTTACATGTGATATTTGAAATTGTAGTTTCAGCACAAGCAAAATTCATTTAATAAATCAAAGAATTGAAAAAAAAATCCTAAAAAGTAAAAATGTTGTTTTTGATGAACCCTGTATAGTAATCGCAAATCTGATATTCGAACTTGTAGTTTCAGCACAAGTAGACGTTTTTATAAAGAATTACTTTTTCTTCTATACTTACTAATAAAACAACTCTATCCATGGACACACTGTATATACAGGGTGTTCCTAAATATCATGTAAATACGAAAAGGGGTAATTCTTTGCCTTATTTAATGACTAAAAATCTATATAAATGTAGGTCCGCAAACGCTTCGTAGCCGATCTACAGGGTGTTGAAATTTCAAGATTTTTTTGGTGTTTTCTTTATAGCTCTTGTAGTTTTTGAGATATTTAGCTCTAATTTGGAATATAGGTTACGCTGTAAGACTTACATCATTGGGCATACCAAATGGTTTTAAGAATCTACAGGAAGATATTTTTTCAGGGGTCATGCCCCTTTTCTTTTTTTTTTATATGAATTTTTAGTCATTAAAAACGCCAAAGAATTATCCCTTAACGTATTTACATGATATTTAGGAACACCATGTATATTGTGGTAAAAAGGATTTTATACGGTAAGAAGGGTTTAGTCTTAGTCTTCAAGATACCTACTAAATAAGCTGCCAGTTCAGTAAGTGGCCATAAACTATTGTGCCTGTGGCTCTTTTATACAACTAAATTTAGATTAAACGTATATTTTTCGAATATTAACTAATTTTGCTATATTATCATAGATACCTATAATTACTGACCTAAATAATAATAAGTTATTGGACGAGAGAATAAGTAAAGTACCCAAATAATTTACAGTTAAAACATAAACGACCAATTAGTAATCTTATAATGCCCCCGTATACAGTGTATGCATATATTAATCAAGATACCGTGTACAGTAAAGCAAGGGAAATAGGAGCAACAAAACAAAACACGGTATTATAATTTCTAATAGGGGTTTGTTTACCTAATAAACAGGGCCGTCTCTCATGTTTGGGCGCGACCCCGGACGGCGAGCAGCACTAGTAGGCCTAGCCTGGGTTCTCTTCAAAAATAGGAAATTAAGAGCAAACACTAGTGATGCATTCGCCATTTTATTTACTTATCAATGTTTCGTATTTTTTCTCGTCTTCTCCAAAACGCGTGCTGGGGTAAAAATTACCTGCAGTGGTAAGTTAAAACAAATTACCTACTTAATTGATAAATTAATAAAAGTAAAAGACGGAATTTAGTTCAACCCTTTTTAACCTAAAACTGTATGTAATTGTACTTCAAAGATGAAAATTTTGGCCGATTTTTATATAAAACAAAGAAATAACGAAATATTGATCAATAACGGAATGGCGAATGCCCCAGTAGTGTCTTTCTTTAAATTGGATCAATATTTTATAGTTAATATACTAGTATACAGTCCCTGTTTATTTCAATATCGTGTACCTACTCGTTACAAAAATTCATTTAAAACCAAATACACCCCGTGCAAAAAAAACGGGCATCATAAAATTTGGATAAAGTTTAGAGATTTATAACTTTTTTGTTTTTACTCCGATTTAAGTATACATTTATTAGGTTTAACATGCATATGCAAATTTTAATAGAAATTTGTTTTTGACATAAATTATACAAGTACAGTGATGGGCTAAAATATGGAACAAATTCGTTTAAAAATCAGGTATTCATTTTTTGAAAAAACGCTCGGACACGTCGATTATAATTCTTTCTTCCGGATTTTTTGCCTCAAAAAGAAATTATACCGGGTGTGTCAAAAAGTAGATGTAGCAAAATTTTTTTGTTTTTTACATAGAACCCCCTATTTTTACTTATTACCCTAATTCTACGTCAAATTCTGCGTATAATTCATGTAGCATACTCTATCCTTATATCTAACGGTTTTAGAGAAAAATTACATCATAAAGAAAAATTCTTTAAAAAAGGTACATGTACCTACTTAAAGGTAAACAGGTAAATTTAAATGAATTGTTACTACGATAGCAAGTCATGTGTCAATCAAAAATTAGTTTAGGTATAATTTTGAAAAACGGTAATCATGGTGCATTTAAATGAAACACAAAGAATCGAAATTTTAATTTTAATTGGATGTGGACTTGTTTAACGCTAAGTATCCAGAACGGCCGATTACAAGATCTACAGTAAGTAAAATTGAGAAGAAATTCAGGGAAACAGGGAATGTAAAGGATCGTCTACGGCCAGGTCGTCCAAAAATTAGTGAAAACTCACAATTGAACATTTTGTTAGAGGTTGAAGATAATGCTCATAGTGCATTCACTGAAGTAGCCCTTAATAATGATGTTAGCCGACGATCTGTGTTGCGGGTATTGAAACAAGAAAAGTACCATCCGTACAAAATTAGGTTGCTGCACGGGCTAAACGAAGATGATCCCGACCGCCGACTACAGTTTTGTGAAACTATGACGGAAATTTGCAACTTAAATCTATTTTTCCATCGCAACATACTTTTTAGCGATGAAGCCACGTTTTGTTTGAATGGTTCGGTAAACAGACAACATTTTCGGTATTGGAGTCGGTACGGTACGTTGGATGAGAGAACAGCACACGCAATACCCACAAAAAGTAAATGTTTGGGCAGGGATATTAAATGATAGAATTATTGGACCTTTTTTCTTCGATGGAAATCTTACAGGAGACCGGTATTTACAATTTCTTCAAAATGAATTAATTCCCACACTAGCAGCGGATTTTCCAAATCCGAATCAGCCTCATCTACCAGAATCGTCTATTTGGTTTCAGCAGGATGGTGCTCCGCCTCATTTTGCTCGACAAGTACGAGAGTATTTGAATACTGTATTTCCCGAACGATGGATAGGTAGAAGAGGACCCATAGAATGGCCTGCAAGATCTCCCGATCTTACACCCATGGATTTCTTTCTTTGGGGTTATTTGAAATCAAAAGTGTATAAGGATAAACCACAAAATTTGGAAGACTTAAAATTTAAAATTAGATATGAAATTAGGCAAATTAATGAAAATACTGTAAATAATGTTTTAGAAGGGTTTTTAAGTAGATTAGCATATTGTCAAGAAGTTAATGGTTTGCATTTTCAACACTTAATAAACTAATTTTTTAACCTTTTTTTAAAGAATTTTTTTTTATGATGTAATTTTTCTCTAAAGCCGCAAATATTCTTTGCATTTTGGTTTTTGGTTCATGTCAATACGTGCATTGGTTCTCACTCAAATGCAAAATGATCTTGATAATGTCATTAATTAAGGAAACGCAAAACTAAAGCTATTGATGACCGATTTCTTGTACTTAAAACTCTTCGGAACCTAAATTACTACCGCATCATAAGAGTCAAGAATGAAGGAATATTACCCAGGATGATATTCGCGGGCTAATATTGATGGCATGAACCGACGTGTACAGTAGTAAGGGCTAGAGAAGCCAATAAAAATAATAGAGATGTGTTTAAGTGAAAAAGTTGTTGTTTGGTACCTGTTAAGAGTTTGTTTTGCGAAAATGTTATTTTTCAAATCTTAGGTATACGCACCTTTTTCCGTAAATTTATTTGTTTAATAAATCCTGATTATTACAATAAAATTTGTTTCCTTGCATTTTAATAGTCTATATTTTGAATGCAATGGCAATGAGAAAATTATGGAAAAATTTAAATTATTGACATCATCAAGATCATTTTGCATTTGGGTGAGAACAAATGCACGTATTGACATGAACCAAGAACCAAAATACAAAGAATATTTGCGGCCCAATGAAAACTGATATTTTGAAGTAATTTTGCGTCTTAATTATTCTGCAGGGCGTGTTTTGACACTAAGCAAAAAAACAACTTTTCGATTATCCTTGTATAATATGTCAAAAAACCAATTTCTCTTAAAATTTGTATAAGCATATTAAAACTAATAAATGCATCTATAGCTCTCTGAAAAATTACTTAAATCGGATTAAAAATAAAAAAGTTTTAAAGTCCTAAACTAAATCCCAAATTTTATGATGCCCTTTTTTTTTTGCACTGGAGCAGTGGCGGATCCAGTAATACTCCTAAGGGGGGGCCCGTATGCAAAAAATCAAAATAAATAAGTATATTTATATTTTATATTGTGAAAAACGTAACACAAATTTTTGTAACAGGTAAACAAAAAATAATTTTCAATGTTTTAACGGGCTTTAGAGGGGGCCCAAGCCCCAATGGCCCCTTCTGGATCCGCCACTGCACGGAAGTGTATAATAGTGTCAAACGTAGAATTTAAATGAATACAAAAGGACAATTATTTCGTGAATAAAACATATGTAACTGGATAAATAATAGAGTTGTATCTTTTCTGCGTATACAAAATATATTTCATAACCCTGTCGTTAATAAGAGAAATGCTCTCTCGACGTCAAGATTAAATTATTTTAACCAGAGCGAACTGACCTGAACAAACAAACTCTCGCAGCAGTTACCTTAATGATTTCGTCCTTACAGCCACAGCAGGAATTTTCTGTTAAAATGGGAGACCATAGATCCCAAGTCGTTAAACCATAAGGCCAAAGAAAAGTCTTCTATAAACCACCAAAATGTGCTACGCTACACGCACACAACGACAGTTAGTTTCTTGAAAATAATATGGGGAAGATTAAATTACATTATTAGTAGTTAGCGCAAGATCTTGGGACTTATACAAATGCTTTTCTGTGTTAAAGCAATAATAATTCATGTAAATTAAGGTACCTTGATGTAATTAGGAGAGACCTGGATTAATTACCGAGAAACAGAATTTATAATCCAATATGTCCCTTAGTTTAGAAGAGAAGATGATCATATCCGTCTTTTATTAGTATATTTTTCTTAGATATAAACACGCACATTATTGGTAGTAGTAGTAACAAGTTTTATTTAGCAAAAATCTACAATTAAAAATTTTTTAATACATTTTTTTTAACACATTTTTGTAGATTTATTTTAAAATTTTAAAACGCGACCGATAAATAGTAATTTACGTTACAAGTCCGGAAAATACTGTTTTTTTGGACGAGTCGACAAAATTCTAGGACGAGCCGTAGGCGAGTCCTGGAAGTCTGCGAGTCCAAGAAAACTGTTTTCGGACGTGTTGCGTACACTATTTTTTCGGCAACCGTGTAGAATAACAAATCAATGAGACACATTTCTTTATTATATTTCTTTGTAGAACAAAATTTCGAACATTTTAATTCTTATTTGTATTAAATATTGAAATTCGAATGGAAGATAGGTACTAACAGAAACATTCTAATTCTTATTTATATTAATATTTATATTAAAATTCGAGCAATTGCTAATATTGATGTGGCGGCCTAGTCCGGGAAGTACGTACTTCCCAGACTAGGTCGGAGAAATGCTACTTTCTCAAAGGAAAAGCGTCCGGGAAGTGGGTACTTCCTGGACGGTTGCCGAAGAAACTATTGATACCCTATTTCGCTTATTTAAAGTACGTCTCAGCGTGTTTAAATCCCACTTTCAAAAACGCGCGTGTTTTAAAGTAACCATGGCAACATCAACAACCCGTGAAACGTGAAGTCTAAATATGTCAACTTTTGAATTATTGATTTGACAGAATTACCTTTTAACGTCAAATAAAATATTTTTTTAAGCAATAGACAACCAATGTCAACGGTGACAACAATGAATCTTATGTGACAGATTGGAAGGTATTTTTTGTTCTCCTCATTTTCATGACAACGACAGGTATATCACATCGCGAATTCGACCATTTCACTTACTTACTAAGTTATTATTTCCATTTTTTGTAATATAAATACCAATAAAAAAAAATAATGTAAAGTATTCGTGGATAACTGGTCTTTAAAACACTTGCTCTATTTTAAGCACTCCGGCTGCGCCGTCGTGCTTGCAAAATCGCGCGTGTTTTAAATACCTTAATATCCACTTATACTTTAATATACTATTTTTTTAATTTCATATCAGTAAAAAGACAAGCTGAAATGCAATAAATCTGAAAACACATAATATTTCCGAAACAGTTAAAGATAGGTATAGGATATTGTACATAAAATATGTCTGAAATTTTTTGAAGAATTCAAAAATTGCATAATATAGGTACAGGGAATTGTATTTAAAATAAGAAAGTTTGTATTGGCCACTGTTACATGACACACCCTGTATAAAAAGTTTTTATTGAAAAAAATGCGGAACTAGAAATACCAATCGATTTGTCCAAGCGTTTTATATTTATTATCGAATTTATTCCGTTTGGCGGATACACACTGTATCTGGAAATAGCTTCATAATATAAACCGTCACGATACACACGTTGTAAATCATACGCGTATAGCCTAAAAAATGCTGGTCACACTAAAAAACCATTTTTTCAAATCAGTCCATGCATTGTAATGCTGATATTACTATTATTTTTTATGCTTTTGTGCTACTTACTTATTTCGGATAACTTTTATTAAAATAAATGAATCTCATGACAGTAAAAGCCGGGATTTTCTCTGTAAGAAAAACAATAAACCTAAGTAAAAGAAATGTTATGGTTTTTTCGTACATATTTTTAACAGGAAGAGATATACTGTACGCGTTTTTTTTCGGGCTAGCGTATAAGGACTGTGTAATAATTTTAAAGCATGAAAGACTGAACATTAAAAAAAATGGTCTTTCTCTGATTTCCTCAACGACCGTTCCTCTTCTAGAACTAAAAACATGACGACGAATCATTATTCAACAAATTTTAGAGACAACATGAAAAATTATTTTCTAACCTCAAAATCTGATAGGTTGGCAGCCACTATCACTATACCGTGCGAGCAAAAATTATTTGCCTCAAAGAGGGCTTGAATTAAAAAACGTAGGGCTTGGTTCAGATCACAATGATATGGGGACGATAGGTATATCTAACCAAATCTAGGTTAAAATTTTGTCAAATTCATATTATGACATTATTTTTGTTGTTTACAAAATTATAAGGAAATAAATTTAGCTGCTTCTTAAGAATAGTCCTGCATGTTCCATAAGATCTTCCCACTTCTTGGGACATGCGTCTTATACAATTTGTTGGCGTATTTTGCATTATTTCACGAACGTTTGCAACAAGTTCCTCTGTTCGTATAAATGGTATTTCTGCTCCTTTTTTGTGTTGTATAGAACCTGTTTCCCTAAACACAGCCACGGTTCTTTTCAGGCAATGATAAAAATCCCCAGCAATAGAAGCAACGTTAGGAAAATGTTCGTGAAATTCGTCCATGCACAAACCCGGATTGTATTGCCACTCACCATTTACTCTTACCCCGTTTCGAAAATACGCTTTAACCATGAATGTTTTGTGTGTGCTATTCCGTAAAGCCCATTGTGTGAATTGTTCAAGAAATTGGAAAAATTAGCGATGAATCAAATTACTTGTAACGACTGTCAAAGATGACGGAATAACTGACCGATTGTTAATTCAGGTAGTTACTGACACCCAACAGGTATTAAGCTCTACGGCTAAGCATTACGTCCTTAGATGCAAGGCCCTCTTTGATGCAAATAATTAAGTTAACAAGTTGCCCTTTTTTGACAATGAATTATAGCAAGAACCTGCGGAAAATTTTCGCTGTTTTTACGTGAAAAGAAATTGAAGATCAACTTTTACACTTTCTTAACCAAGAACTCGGCCCGTAGAATATGGGCTTTCAATTTGTAGCTGTTTAAAATCGATTACATACTCGCACAATAATTAGTTTAGATATTAAATATAGGCTTACTATTACGAAAAAATATAATTTTGATTTAAAATGTAAACAGTATCTATTATATTAATATTGAATGTTTTAGTTGTTATTAAATATTAAATTTGTTATTAAATTAAACACGTCATCAAACATAATTTATTAGTACACTCAGGGGGTTCCCTCTCCCCGACCACAAACCCAAAAAAATAATTGTTATGCAGTAATTTCTTTATTTTTTATAAATTTCGTTTTTGCCTGTCGGCCTAATATTGTACTTACTTTTTGGTTTTATGTTTAAGTTTTGTAAAAATTAATTTATGTTGTAATTAATTTGTAATCCTTTACTTTCAGCTATTATCAATGGGTTTCCCCATCGTAATCCTCAGCTTGCTTTTGCTTCAAACCGCCCTCGCCGCCACAGACGATGCGTTCGAAAGTTTCGACCTCTTTAACCCTGAAGATGACGCCCAAATGGAGGCTTATACGGATAGAAAGACCAGAAACGACAAGTTTCTAAGATTCGGACGGAGGTTTTGGAACTATGAGACAAGCAACGACATACCGTACGACGACGAAACGCAACGGCCCCCACGAACAGGAAGGCAAGAGAAAAACGATCAATTTATTAGATTCGGTCGTAGTAGAGACGAATTTATGCGGTAGGAGTATTTGACAGATGGATAGGGTATATACAGTAACAGTGTCACCAGTAAAGTCCGCATCATATGGGATTTTTTTTTATTAATAGCTTTAATCGAAATTTGACTTTTGCATCAAGTTCTGTTTCGATCGAGATGAAAATTAAGCAAAAAAATAGTGGTCACGTGATTCGCATTATCTGTCAAATTTTAATTTTTTTCAAAAAATTATTCAAAAGTAGGGTTATTTCTGAAAGTATCGAAAAAAGTTATTAGAAAAAGTTTTTTTAAATGCAGTTTCTAGCCCACATGCAAAATTTCAGCTGCATAAAATAATTTTGATTTTTTACCCACCACTAAAATTTTTTTTCCACTTAATAACCACTTTACTGATGACGCTGCGTTCTTTTCTGGGATTTTTTTTTATTAATAGCTTTATTCGAAATTTGACTTTGGCATCAAAAGTGAGGTTATTTCTGAAAATATCGAAAAAAGTTATTAGAAAAACTACGTTTTCAAAAATACTTATTTTATGAAGTTACCTTATACATGGTCAAAAACAAATAAACTTTGCATCACATGCGACCAAATTTTAATGGCCCAATTTTGGTTTTTTAGAAAAACACACATTTAATATGGCGCTACTTTAAAGAAAACGTATCTGAAATAAAGCATTGACAAAACTAAGAAGTTTTATGTAGGTTGCGTTGAGTCTTATTTTGCAAAAGTGGTGCAATTTACAAAATATAGGTAAAAATCAAAATTATCTTATGCAGCTGAAATTTTGCATGTGGGCTAGAAACTGCATTTTAAAAAACTTTTTCCAATAAGTTTTTTCGATATTTTCAGAAATAACCCGACTTTTGAATTATTTTTTGGAAAAAAATAAAATTTGACAGATAATGCGAATCACGTGACTACTATTTTTTCGCTTAATTTTCATCTCGATCGAAGCAGAACTTGATGCCAAAGTCAAATTTTGAATAAAGCTATTAATTAAAAAAATCCCATGATGCGGACTTTACTGGTGCATGACACTGTATATGAAAGAACGTTAGCTAGTATTGTCTTCCGTACATTTCCGATTAACAACCCGATTTTACGCGCTAAAGGGGCTCGTATACATCGGAAATAAACATTTTATAGTACTGGCACTGATCTTTTCTTCAGTAAGTGTGTTTATTTTAGATGTATCTGCGAGCATGGGCCATCCTGTCGTTATTTTTTACCTTCAGATGAAATCGTAACTTTTTTGTGGGAAGCAAGAATTAAAAACTAAATGGGTTCAGAATGTTGGTTCGTATAAAGTTAGTTATTCATTTTTACAGCTTAAATGGGGATCCACAACAACGGACTACAAGAGACAAGACAAGTTTCTTACGATTTGGCAGAAGCATAACCGAGGAAAACAAGAAAAAACGCGGGAAGAGAGGCACAGTTCCAGTACCGTCCACGGAGGCTCTGAAACGCCACGAGAGTTTTCTTCGATTCGGAAGAAACTCCAACTTTATGAGATTCGGAAGAAATTTTGGACACGCTGAAATGCCCAGTTACGATGTGGATGAAGCTATTCTGAGACACATTTTCGACTCTCGAAACGAACATCTGATCAGTTACCTCAATAACCTACTAAAACAATCAAAAGATAATGTAGGACATAATAATGAAATCTAAATTTACTAAAATCTTTGATAGTAACTGGATGGTATATTATACATGTAAAAAAGTTATTCTTATATAACGTCTTTAGGTGGCTGGAAAACAGAACTTTTATTTATACTTAAATTTAATAATTTATGTCTGCAATGAGCCATATTTATGCCTAAAATGTCATTGTTTTGGTCACTATTTAAAGCCATTTCTTTAAAATGAAACTTGCTCATCACATTGGTAAAATACTTATTAACAAACCTTGTTGTATATTGTTGTTTTACGAGAAACTTGGTTTTATTGGACTTGTCGCCCGTCAAAAAATAATCCCAATATTTCGCATATACATTTTTTTATTGCTACCCAGAAATCACTCTAAACTAATTTTAGCCTGCTGTTTAAACCCGATATTTAGTCTCCTGATGCTCTTTTAGCCTATTGTGATCTATGTCTAGTTGACGGAACGTATTCCAGACTATAGAAAGAGTTCAGAAGATATTTTTCTATAACTGGAATTAAATTAATTTGGTTAGAAATATTTATAGGTGTTGACAAATCAGTATTTAATTGGTACCTAATTATTTAGTGTAAAGATTATGGTAAATAAATATGACGAAGTTCTTTTATTGGTTTATTTAATTTATTGCATAATTGCGACCCCTATATTTATTAAAAAAATTAATATATAGCATGGAGATATATAGAATTTAAAGTTGTTGATGAATTCATGGATTCTTCAACCAAAAGTCTATATTTTATATTCTTATTATATGGCGAAATTAGGTTCCATAAAGTTCCGCGGGTACGATAAAACGCTCTGTACAAATGTCTTTTAGAATGCAATTTTATTATATAGGACAAACGTTCATTCATTTTACTCGTTGCCTTACGCGACATTTGTTTAGTTTAGCTCACTCTGTACATGCATATATATCCCTGCAATTTCTTGTATAATCCTACGACATCTCCTGATGGTTTCCATAATGAATATTTTTTAAACAAATCAATAACCTATTCTGGTTTGTTTCTGCGATTTAAAAAAATAATTGTGGCAGTATTTTAAAGGGAATTCGTTTATAAGAGCATAGTTGTGTGATGATGTTCTTTAATTCAATTTACTTTATCATTGTCATCGATGTCTCTTGTTATAAAGACAAAAATATAGTACCTACAGGGTGCTATTTAAGTATGTGGCCAAACTCCAAGGGGTGATTTTTTAAGTAGTTTTTAAGAAGAAAAGTTTATATAAACATGGGTCCGAAAATGCATACTTTTTACGATACAGAGTTTGAAACTTAAAAAAAAATCGTATGTTCGTAAATATCTCAATACTCTTTTATTTGATTTTGTTGAAATTTGACAATTCTTTTTATAATAACAAGAGGATAACTTAGCCCCAATTCGATTAAAATTATTAAGTCCAGTGGCGTCCCGGAAGACAATCCAAGTAATATTTTTGACAAAAAAATTGCGCGCCACTGACTTTTTTAAAAATTATGTATTTTTTTCGAATTAAGCAACTACAAATACAACTATTTTATTTCATGAGTTTTTTTCATATCTTGCTTTGTTTTCGAGAAAAAAAATAAAAACCACTTTATTGCATGTCCCCGGGGCGATAAGAGTAAAAAATTTAAACTAAGTAGGTATGTACCTAGCTACCAAACTATTAAGCAATTAAAATTACACGAAAGTCCTGTTTTGAATTTTATTATTTTTAAATTTATGCGATAAAATTCAAAAGAGGACTTTCGTGTAATTTTAATTGCTTAATAGTTTGGTAGGTAGTTTAAAATCTTTACTCTTATTGTCCCGGGGACATGCAATAAAGTGGTTTTTATTTTTTTTCTCGAAAACAAAGCAAGATATGAAAAAAACTCAGGAGATAAAATAGTTGTATTTGTAGTTGCTTAATTCGAAAAAATATATAATTTTAAAAAATGTCAGTGGGGCGCAATTTTTTTGTCAAAAATATTAGTTGGACTGTCTTCCGGGACGCCACTGGACTTAATAATTTTATTCTAATTGAGGCTAAGTTATCCTCTTGTTATTACAAACAGAATTGCCAAATTTCAACAAAATCGAATAAAAGAGTATTGAGATATTTACGAGCATTCAATTTTTTTAAAGTTTGACACCCTGCATCTTAAAAAGTATGCATTTTCGGACCCATGTTTATACGAACTATTCTCCCAAAAATCACTTGAAGAAGCACCCCTTGGAGTTTGGCCACATACTTAAATAACACCATGTATAACATTCAGCTATAAGAAATATAATCTTGGTGATTTGTATAGTAGGTATTTTTCGTATATAAAATATTGAAAAAACTCTGTAAAATTCTTAAAATTCAATACGGCCGTGATACTTACCTCAGTATAAACCATCAGTAATAATTATTATAATTTTGGATATTAGAGTACCTACATAAAATGCTGAACAAAATTTGAGACAAGAAAGTTTTTTCGAATTTTTACAAAATCTTTAATTATTTAAAAGAGCAATCTGCACCTTGTTTATTATTTATGACTAAAAATGGTGTATTCTAAGCTATGCATTACTATGAATCAAAATCTCTAGCTTATTCCACTTTTCCCATAATATATGGCATACGTATGGAAATGCACTTTTGTATGCGTGTTGTCTAGGAAATGGAATCAAACAAGTATCCAAGTTACGGTATGGTAAGGATAAGGTTCGTTTATTTCTGTGCTAATTTCGGTTATCGATTTAAATTTCATTCCATAACAATTTTGTCATGTCAAGGCATTTATGCTGTTTGTTTTAAACTTGCAAATTATGTGTGCGCTGTTTATAGTTGTACAGGGTGAATAGTGTAAGATGTCCAAGAATTATAAGGCTAATCAGGTAAGAGAGTATCGTTTCTGGAATGTTTTACTTTTACCAAGCGGTATAAAATTGCACTGAATCGAAGCGTATAAATTAATGTTGGTACTTTAATGCTCAAGTCTGGAAGACACAATGATATTTTTAACAGAAAAATCTACACATATTTTCGGTATCGGATTTAGAGGGAGGACGCAGCCCGATCGAACGTCGTTAAAACGATCCGTATATCTTAATTTTATTTATTACTAAATTTATTTATTTATTTAATTAATTACAATTTCCAACAACAAGCTATTATACAGGGTGTCCGGAAATGATGAGCAAAAAATTTAGGGGATAATTCTAGACCGAAAATAAATGCTATCTCTTCCTATAACATGTTTTCTAAAATTAATTATTAACGAAGTTACAGGGTGTTAAAGTTTAATTTTATTTGCAGTTTTAAAATACAAAAGTTACTAGAACAATAAATTAAACATTCAAATCAAAGGTTCAAAGTGACGTCATTCCTCTTCAATGCATAAATTAATTCTTCTTAAAAAATTCCGACGAACTTTATGGAATATTCCTTCCTTTGCTATGCTATGTTTAAGGTTGAAAATAAATTAAAATGATTTCGTATTCATCACATGCAAGCAATGTTATTTTAGCATTTTTCTCGAAAACGGTTGGATTTATCGAAACAAAAGTAGCATACCTTTTTTATGTCAGAAGGTTAAGAGAATAAAAATATTCAGTCAGAATGCGCATACAGTGTAGGACAAAAAAGTTTGGACCATTAAAATTAAAGTATATTTATTTAAATATTACTGTATGTACTATATCCATGGTATGTTCAATAAGGCTGTAACTTTAAACATTCGATAAAATGGTGAAGATATCAGGATGTTTATCCGTGGCGTTATTGGCAGCAAAAATAGGTTGGAACTTCTAGTTTCAACTCGGGGAACCCTTAGGTTTATAGGGGAAGGTTGCCTATGTTGAACCGCTACCTAAATTGGACCACAGTACATTTCTCCGAAACTAAACAAGTGCCATATCATCTGGCAACACTGTAACATACTTCCACCCAGAACCTTTGATTGGCAACAAACTCAACTAGTTGGCTGTTAGTGCTTGGCGTGTACAGAGCAAAACGTAATTTACACAATTTTAATGTAATATTTTTAGGATTTTCCTAAGAATTTACCTTAGAACCATGAAACTCTAAGCAAAATCTTTTTTATTGAAGTTATTAAATAAGTTTTTCTCTTTCTATTTCTCCTACTACCATGCCATATTTGTTTTTTTTTTTGTTTCTTTCATGGGTGGTTTTGTAAAACACGTGGTAGTGGCTTAAATTGGACCACTGGATGATTGCCAAAATTGAACCGGTCCAATTTAGGCAATTTTTCCAAATTGTGCAAAAATAATTTTTCTCTTTAAATAAGTTAATGTGATAAACTAACAACATTTCAATATTGCTAAAATATTTTTTCTTTGAGTTAAAAAATGAAGCGATGACTGGTCCAATATAGGAACCTAATAGATACTTTTTTTGCATTAGGATGTCTTCTACCGAAATTTTGATTGTAAATTTGATGTTTTTTTGAAATATAAGTATTAAACTTCCTATACCAACAATTTTATTTTTTATTTATTTATTTAACACCTAAGCTTCCGGTTTAAATCATGTGGTCCAATTTTGGAACCCCCAGGTGCAATTTAGGTAACCGGTTTCCTATATTGAACCACTTGCAAAGGTTTTTTTATAGTCTGGTATATCATAGATACTTTGAAATAAAATTCTGCAAAAAATCTTGCAGTTGAACAACATACTAAAGTATAAAGGTATAGCTTCAAGATCAATTTTGCGTTATTATCAGGATCTATGATAGGAAATCTGGAAATTGGTCCAATATAGGCAACCTTCTCCTATAGTTGGTGAGCAATACAATTAATCTCACCATGCAACAGTTTGAAAAAAAAAATAACTAAACAACAAGAGCGTCTGTTGCGGCTGCAAAAAGCTGTGCCTAAAAATCTTACGGAGAAAAAAAATACCAAACTTACTAGCTTACTAACAATATTTTATTTAAATACATAATATACAACAAAACAGCAATAACTAATTAAAACTTAAAGATGGTAGGAAACAATAGGAGATGAATAAGATACTCTAGCTACTGTAGGAGCAGCAGCATACGCGATGGGAGCAGAGTGAGCTGCGTACGCAGTGGGTGCCGCGTAGGCAACTGGAGTAGCGAACTTAGCGATTGTTGGTGCTGCCGCATAAGCTACTGGGGCTGCTACTTTGGTAACTACAGGTGTGGCAATGGGTTCTCTGTGGACTACAGCGTTAAATCCGTTGATTGGGTCTGCGGTGTATTCTACAGTTCTTTTGGTACCTAAAATAGATTGTGGGGTATATAAACTGATTATTTATGTAATTAACTGGGTTGAGCAATTTTGTATGCCCATTTCGCTTTTTAAACTGGTCTTAATCCCATGGTCTAGTTCTAGTTACTATTTGGATAACATTATTTTGTGGTATAGGATACAAGATGGGAGTAATGGGAGTAGTAGTAAATTACGTGTTTTAAATAAGATTTCGTTTTTCCTTTAAAAACTATTAAATAAAAAATATCCTTACCATCGGGGTCTACAACAGAATAGTGTCCTTGAACAACATCACCATCTCTAGTCTCACTTTGGCTTTTGCTATCGCCGGTAAGTCCATCTTGGATGTCGTATCCGTAGCTGTATTGTGGATGGGAGTCGTAGTCTTCAGTTTGGGCTACCACAGTCTTGGTTAAAGGTGCGGCGTAGGTCAGGGAAGCTGGAGCAGCTGCGTACGCCACTGGGGCAGCGAATGGAAGATTGCCAGCATTGGCGTAGGCGAGGAGAGTAACGAAAGCTACAAACTAGAAACGATATTTATTTTTAAAACTATAGGTTCATGTATTTTACATATATTTACCAAACACAAATTTCAATACTATGCGCTTGAATAATTTGTAAGACAAATTGACATTCAGGACAAATAAACTACTAGTTTCTCAGTGGTTTAGAGCCTTAAATAGGCAATTTTCTGTAAATAGCCCTAGTTTATAATGAATTGACATTCAGGACAAATGATCTAGGTACTAGTTTATTTGCAAATTCTAGGAATACATATATCTATCATTTTTTCTTGGTCAACTTAGAAAAATTAGATCTTTGAGCTTGATGTAGGAAGATAGTGTAAAAAATGCTGTTCACTATCCTTAGATCTGTGTAAGGCTTTTGACACCGTAAACCATGATATTTTATTAAGAAAATTATACGTATTGGGATAAGGGGAAATACACACAAACTACTTCAAAAATATTTAAGCTATCGTAAACAATTTGTTCAAATTGGGGAAAGAAAAAATTCGGAAAAAGAAATAATATGTGGAGTTCCACAAGGATCAATATTAGGTCCGTTATTATTCCTAATTTACATTAATTCCGTTTCCAAATTGAACTTAAAGGGCAATATAAAGCTATTTGCAGATGATACAACAATTATTTATTTTGCTGAAACTCTTGCAGAAATGTATTTTGATATTAATAATGATTTAAAAATACTTCTTTCTTGACTTCAATCAAATAAACTTACGTTAAATTTTAGAAAATCTTCTTTTATGTTTATAACTAAAAATAAAATAAATTCCATCATTAACCCATTAACATTTAATAATGAAAATTTTTAATATTCAAAAACGACAACATTTTTAGGATTCGTTTTAGACGAAAATTTAAATTGGAAATGCCATATCCAGTATATTATCAACTCAATATCTCCTTTGGTATCTGTTTTGTACAGAGCTAGATATTTCATTTCTTTGAAATAGTTAAAAAATATATATTTTTCATTAATATATTCAAAATTACAATACTTAGCTTCTGCATGGGGATCTGCTTTTGTTTATCAAACTTAAAACCATTACAAAAATTGCAAAATAAAGTTATTAAATGTACATATAGGTACACAAATTACCACCTTTAGAACCAACTGTTAATCTATATAGACCGAAAGGGTATTTACACGTTCAAAACATTTATAAATTAAAAATTTGTATTCTAATTCACTCTATTATTTTAAAAGAAAAAAAAAAATCAAACATAACACTTCTAGAGAATAAGACATTACATGATCATAACACCAGACGTTGTATAAATTATCAAACTATACCAGTAAAAAGTAATTTCGGAAAAAAATCGCTTTTATATGACGGAATAATAAAATATAACAATCTTCCAAAAAATATCAGAAAAATTAAAAAATTGGCAACTTTTAAAAAACAATTAAAGAGATATTTACTAAATTAAATAATTTATGTTATTTTTTTTAATTGATTTTATGAATGAAGTAAATTGGGTTAACATCGGTTTTCTTTTTATATTTTTTTTAATGGTTATTATTTTCTATATTATGTTGTCTTTTTTCATGTTATAAACTGTAAAAGTGAGTTTGGAATAAAGACATTTTAAAAGACTAAAACAACTTGGGTTCTGGTAGCAGCTTTCTTGAACTTCCCCTTCCTCCAGTGTGATTCTTTATGCATCAGGATTTCAGCTTCTATCACACTGAAGGAAGTTCAAGGAAGCTGCTTCCAGAACCCATCTTGTTTTAGTCCCACATCGTTAGATATAAGAAATATCTGGAAACCGACGTTATGTAGATGTAATCTTCTAAGCATCTAGCTAGTATAAATAGAGCCGCTGTACGTAGTTACTTTGAAGACGACTGGAGATATATACCAGTTGAAACATTCTGATTTAAAACAAATAAGGACAATGTAAGTTCAAAACTGTTATATTATTATAAAAGGTTTACGAGCTAATTTTGGTGCAATGATATTTAAAAAATATTAGTGATGATACGCATAACGTTTTCTTTGATTTTTATTTCAATAGTCTCTAAAGCTGATTAATTTTCGATCAAAATGGGCATTGTTAAAATAAATTAAATGAAGTGTTTTGATGGAATATGTACTTAATATAAAAGGACTATCCCTAATCGTTATACATTTTATATCGTATGCCTATTAAAGGTGTTGTCAATATAGCCATCGCTATAAGAGCAGAAGTTTATTAAAACACATTTTCTTTTAATTAACATAGAAAATTTAGAGTAAAAAGAAGTCAGCAAAAGCACACGATTGTTGTAAAAAGGTAGTTTATTTAGACACAATATTTTATTGTTGTCTAAATCAAAGCCTGTAATGAAAAATTGAAATAGTGTATTTTACGTATTAACTTACTCTGAAACCCATGGTTTAATATTATTTAACTGATTACTTGACTATGTTTACAAGTGCAATGATAATACGTTGCCGCAAATGATCTTATATATTTAAAAAAGTAGAGCAATTGTTCGTAAATTTGAGCTGGACCAGTTCAACTTAAGAACCGGTAGGCCTTACGGAGTTTGTGAATGAGTAAAAGTTATATAATACTTTTTGGAACTGCAATCTTTTATTGTCAAGGTCGCAGTGCAAATGTGCATAATGCAACGATAATTTTACCTAAAGAGCAAGCACCTGTGGTGGTTACAATGATGTAATTGGAATCGTGATTACCTTTAAAATTTAATAGATTTTTTTAAAGAGTTTATCATGTAAAACCAATAAAATTTTTGCCTTCCGCTGTCGCCGAATTTCTTCCTTAAACTCTGTTTTTCATAAAAAAAATTACCTTGTCGGACTTCCATTGTCTTTATTTTGTTACTTAACACAACGTTTCGGTTAGTTAGTATATCTAACCGTTTTCAAGTGTAAACTAAATTATAATTATAAGGCTATTGTCTTAAATAATATCCATGTGTAATAAAGCTTGATGACTCCGCCTACATGCTTATTGGAGTGTGAAGTTTGAGCTGTTGGTTTTGGACAAGAAGAGGCTTCCAAATATT
Source organism: Polydrusus pterygomalis (assembly GCA_963969555.1). Taxonomy (NCBI): domain Eukaryota; kingdom Metazoa; phylum Arthropoda; class Insecta; order Coleoptera; family Curculionidae; genus Polydrusus; species Polydrusus pterygomalis. The sequence goes on from OZ018379.1 coordinate 13,256,517, forward strand.
GGGGATATCTATACTTGGTTTACTAAGTATACGGGTATTTTGATTCACTAAGCCTGTTTCTTTAAATTTTCGAATTCTACAGTGCTCTTCCGTGTCCAAAACCTTGGCTTCTGATCACTGTATATTATGTTGGTTGGTCCATTCATGTTCCGCTATACCTGATCTCGAAGTTTCACCTCTTTGAGTATGTTTCAGATGTTCTTTAAGTCGTACGGGAAGAGGTATTTTTGTTTCTCCAATGTACGATTCGCCACACTCGCAAGGAATTTGATAGATACAATTTTTTGTGTTTTCATTACTGGGGGGTTTTACTTTTACGAAAGCTTCTATGCGTATTTCCGGACTTGTTGAGTTGAAAAAATTCTAACTTTGGAAAAAATACATTACCATGCATTATGATAATATTACATCATTATCAGCGTTATATAAAGAACCGGATATATACAGGGTGTCCGGAGAAGATGAGCAAAAAATTTAGGGGGTAATTCTAGACTGAAAATAAATGCCATTTCTTCCGATAACATTTTTTCGAAAATTGATGATTAACGGAGTGTGTTAAATTTAAATTTTATTAGCAATTTTAAAATACATAAGTTACTAAAACAATGGACAAGAAGAGGTTTCCAGATATTGGGAATATCTATATATACTTGGTTTACTAACTATATCGGTTTTTGATTCATTAAAGCTGCCGTGTCCAAAACCTAGGCTTCTGACCACTGTATATTATATGTTGGTTGGTCCATACATGTTCCGCTATACCTGATCTCGAAGTTTCACCTCTTTGAGTATGTTTCAGATGTTCTTTAACTCGGACGGGAAGAGGTCTTTTTGTTTCTCCAATGTACGATTCACCACACTCGCGAGGGATTTGATAGATACAATTTTTTGTGTTTTCATTACGGGGGGTTTTACTTTTACGAAATTATTTTATTGCTTCCTTTTGTATAAAATATTTCAAATTACCTCTACTTGATTCCATTATTATAGATAATTAAGTACAATTCATTGAGTTGTACTCAAGTAATTAGACATTGTGTGTCCTATTAAAGTAAATGCAGAAAAGCCTAGACTGCATTTGACCAACTTTATATAAAATTATTTAATATGCTTTCGTCCTACTGGCACTAATTTTTAATCTAGGGACTATTTAATTTTCCTTTGTCTGATTTTCAACATCGCCATTTCGGTTTTTAATTAATTTTATATTTATTTAATTCTTAGCCAGGTAAAAATATTGAGGTATGAACTAATTAAGCTCTACATAGCTTACTCCATTCTTGTAGGATGAATTTAGATTAAAAAACTTGCATTAGAGACTGTTTGCCAGTGCCGTAACCGTAGCTAGCTCATGATGCGCATGGTGCGTGTTTTTTTTTATTGTATACAGTGTCACCAATGTCACCATTAAAGTCCGCACAATATGGAACTTTTTTTTATTAATGAGGTTAGTTAAAATTAAATATCAGCAATCGTTTTTGCTTTAAATTAGACTAAAAATTATATATTCAATTGTCACCATCTAGCTGTCATTCGGTATCTGTCAAAAATGACATTTTTGTCAAAAAATGCTGAAAAATGGCATTGTTTCACCGAATTTTAAAAAATGTTATTAGAAAAAGTTGTTTCTAGTACAATTTTAGGCCTTATAACAAAGTTTCAGATGTCTAGCGCAAAGTTGAATTTTTTGCCATTTTTTTAAAGTAACTATTTTTTTATATAATGTAAGTTGGCTTAATGGATTTTAAAGTATTTGATTATACCATACTTATGCCCGTTTGCACCATTACATTTAAGTATGACTTAGAGCTAAGTCAGTCTTAAATTCAAATATTTGTTAACAAATATCTAAATTTAAGACTGACTTAGCTCTAAGTCATACTTAAATATAATGGTGCAAACGGGCATTAATATTTTATTTAGTTTGTAAGCTTATTTTTTCACTATAATACTTTTTTTTTCGAAATATAAAATTAGAGGCAAAAAATTGACACGGGTGGTGCAAAGTTATCATAATTTAAAAATTTTTACAGATAGACGTCATAATATGTTCTATTTTTTTGATAGAATATACACATAAAAAGTTTAAAAAACTTATAATTAAATTTTCAGATATCAGATTAGTTCCCAAATTTCAAATGACAAATTATATTTAGTATAAAATAACATTTTTATGAAATATTAAATAATATAATTTGTCATTTGAAATTTGTGAACTAATCTGATATCTGAAAATTTAATTACAAGTTTTTTAAACTTTTTACGTGTATATTCTATCAAAAAAATAGAACATATGACGTCTATCTGTTAAACTTTTTAAATTATGATAACGGGAGCACCACCCGTGTATATTTTTTTTGCCTCTAATTTTATTTTTCGAAAAAAATGGTATTCTAATGAAAAAATAAGCATACAAACTAAATAAAATCTTAAGTATGGTATAAACAAATAGTTTAAAATCCATTAAGCCAACTTCCATTATATAAAAAAAAAGTTACTTTGAAAAAATGGCAAAAAATTCAACTTTGCGCTAGACATCTGAAACTTTGAATTTAGGCCTAAAATTGTACTAGAAATAACTTTTTCTAATAACATTTTTTGAAATTCGGTAAAACAATGCCATTTTTCAGCATTTTTTAACAAAAATGTAATTTTTGACAGATACCGAATGACAGATGGTGACAATTGAATATAAAATTTTTACTCTAATTTGAAGCAAAAACGATTGGTGATAGGTAATTTTAACTAACCTCATTAATAAAAAAAATTTCCATATGGTGCGGACTTTAATGGTGACACTGTATATATGTCGTAGGCTGATAGTGAAATCCGTCATTTCATGAAAAGCCTAGTCACCTCATGAAGCGTCGGCATATTGTGTAAAAACATGAAATTACACGATCTGCCGCGTCACTTCATGAAGAGACCTTGACGTTTCGGCGTATTATGTATGTATAACACAATCTGCCTAATTTTAAATATCGTCACTTCATGTAGTACCTAACGATGTCATGTCAGTCGGCAGATTGTGTAATTCCGTCTAAAAGGTATATTGGCAACTGGTTTGTTCGTTGTTCCCCAGAGCATTTTTTTTTAATTAAATTTTTTCAACTAATATTATTTTATAAAAATAAAAAAAATGCTCTGACAAACCCGAACAAACCAGTTGCCAATATACCTTTTAGACGGAATTACACAATATGCCTTGTTTTTGAGGCATTTCATGAAGTGACGATATTTAAAATTAGGCAGATTGTGTTATACATAATACGCCGAAACGTCAAGGTCTCTTCATGAAGTGACGCGGCAGATCGTGTAATTTCATGTTTTTACACAATCTGCCGACGCTTCATGAAGTGACTTCGGCTTTTTATGAAATGACGGATTTCACTATCAGCCTACGACATATACAAAATAATCATAAACGAAACCAGAATCAGCCATAGTAAAGAACTATTTTGCTGCTAGCGTAAGTAAAATACATTTTTGAATTAATACTGCAATTGCATGTCAGGTGCATTTTTAAAAATAGATTTTGCAAGAATTAAAAAAAAAACATATTATATTAGGTATTAAAACATATTATATTAGGTATTAACGAAGCAAAATATATGTTTGTAGCTATCAATAGATGCCTGTTTGTCAGGACGAAATTATATAGGAAAGGAAAACTTAACAACAGTTGTTTAACTGACTTTTATTCAGTCATATAAAAATAAATAACAATCCAAATAATAAATATTTACAACATAAACGTAAACGTAAACAGAATCAGTCGTCTTTGGTGCCTAGTGTGAATAAGCAATAGTTGGAGAAGCGTACGATACTTTAGCTACGACAGGAGCAGGATGGGCAGCGTATGCAGCGGGAGCAGCGTATCCAACAGGTGCAGCGTATGCGGTGGGTGCGGCGTAAGCGACGGGACCAGCTACCTTATAGGGTGCAGCGTAAGCGACAGGATCAGCTACTTTATAGGGAGCAGCGTAAGCGACGGGAGCGGCTACTTTATAAGGTGCGGCGTAAGCGACAGGAGCAGCTACTTTATAGGGAGCAGCGTAAGCGACGGGAGCGGCTACTTTATAAGGTGCGGCGTAAGCGACAGGAGCAGCTACTTTATAGGGAGCGGCGTAAGCGACGGGAGCTGCTATTTTAGCAACGGGGGCTGCGTAGGCAGCTGGGGCGGCAATAGCTTTAACGTGGAGGGGTTCTCTGTGGACGACAGCGTTGAATCCGTGAACAGGATCGGCAGTGTATTCTACGGTTCTTTTGATACCTAGGAATCAATAGTTTTATTGGTTATGAAGTTAAAAGGTTTTAAAATTTGCGACATATAGTGAGGATTCTAAGTTGTTAATATAGTTTTTGCAAACTACCTACACGTTGCGTTAACAATATTTATACATAAAACTCCTATTGTGGATAATTATTGTGAAAAAACGGTTTTCATATTTTATTGTCTTGGTCCTCAGTTGATTAGAAAAAAACATGTTCTCCAGGCATTTTTGTTTCGTCCGGTCTTTTGTCACTCTCTGTTAGAGTAAAGGCTCAAGAACTTGATAGAGAACGGTGAAATTATGCTTAAAAACTTTTTACAATCTTATATTACCCGGGAAAAAACTATCGTGTACTTTTTTTTAAATTCAATACTGTATACTATATACAGGGATACTATAATTAAAAAAAAAAAAAACATATCCATGCATACCATCAGGGTCAACAACAGAATAGCTTCCTTGAACGACATCCCCATTTCTGGTCTCACTTTGGCTTTTACTATCTCCGGTAAGCGCGTCTTGGATGTCGTATCCGTAGCTATATTGCGGGTTGGCATCATACTCTTCAGGTTGGGCAACTACAGCTTTAGCTACAGGGGCGGCGTAGGCGAATTTAGCTACAGGGGCGGGGGCGTAAGCCAAGGGAGCTGGACCTCTGGCGTAGGCCAAGGGAGCTGGACCTCCAACGTAGCCCAACGGTGCGGCGACTGGTATGTTACCAGCATTCGCGAGAGCGAGGAGGATGGTAAAAGCTACAAACTAACGTGCAGGGCTGTATTAGTATGTTGTTATTGATTAGATTATTTATTTTAATTTGGTTAAGTTAGCTTATTGAACAAACTAAATTAATTAGGAGACTCTTTGTAAAGGGCTTGTTTTTTTTTTAATAATAATTGTTTGAAAAACCATATTTTCCTTAATCTATACTATACTAAATACAAAATTAGTTTGCTAATTTTGGTTCATAAGTCATATTTAAAAAACATTTCCTGACCTATGCTTTCAATTTTAAAAATATTTTTGTATAATAAAAAATACTTTCGATTTCAAGTAAAAATTATCAATAAGAATTGATTCGGTGTTTACTTGGTGGAAATCCATTATTAATTGTGTTAAATAAATGGTAAAAAAATTTAATAATAATAATTTTACACTTTCCACAGATTTAAGAGATTGATTTTGAAGAAGTAGTCCCTACTCAAAGTGTAGATAAATGTATGGAAAAAGAAAAGCACAAAGTCTTTCTCCACTAGTTTATTAGAAAACTAGGCGAACCTAGAGTAATTCATAATAATTCAACATGTTTCGAGTGTAGAAACACTCATCATCATAAAAACAAAGTAAATAGTATAATGCTGATGTTGTTAGCAATAGAAAAAATAATAAGTGGGATTGAGCCGTAATGGAGCTTTCAATGGCAGGGGCGGATGGGCCCACCGGGACACCGGGAGATTTCCCGGTGCGCCGGTCCCTCAGGCGCCGCCGCTCTATGTCAACAAAATAAATGGGTAAAACCCGGCATAAAGTGATTGATTTCGATCTGTAACATAGGTCTACCGGATTTAGAAATGGTTTCTGGGATTTTTAAGGTCATGTGATCATTTGTCAAATGTTAAACACACACTTATTGGAATGAAAACTTAGTTTTTTCTATTAAACTATATCTATGTTTAATAAAAAAAAACGAATTTCTTAAAAGAGTATTTACTGAATTTTCAAAGCAATCCAGAGCGAAAATAACAACATTTTTTAAGGGTTCATTTTGAGCTGATCATTTCTCCACATACCCTACCTACAATCTAAGATACGAATATCAAAAGCACAAAATAAGACAAGTACAGCACTAAACTGCACTAAACAAACAATAAACAAGCACTAAACATTGTCCTATACTTTTCATTAGAACTGGCATGTTATATTATAATATGTGGTGATAACTGCACACTAACACTTGAAGGGTACAGGGGAAAAAAGATGAATGTCCAAAAAATCGAATTTAAGGTAGAATTTAAATTACTAAAAAAAAGATGAATGTCCTAGCGTTCAGAGAAAAAAGGACGCATGTCCATATTATCGGGAGGGGGGAAGGGCTCAGCCACCTCAACTCTTCCTCCCAACCCCAGTGTGTGATCCACTGTTGGTTGGCCTCTTTTACCATCCAACTATTTTTTAATTTCCTTTTCCAAGAAGTTCCGCTTATTGCCGACTTTTGCACAATAGTTATGTGACATTCATCGTTTTTGCATTAATTATGTAGTTTCTACCCCTAAAAAAAATATTGCACGTCTATGACATCAACCTACAGATATGTAGCTATAAATAATTAAATGGAGACCTTATGCTATATTGGCAAAAAAAAAAAAATTTCAAATATTTTCATATAAATAGTGTAGAAGTCTCTAAACACTAAAATTCGATTTTCTCAATAAGTGTGTTTTGTGACATTCATCTTTTTCCCCCTGTACCCTTCACTCATTAATTAAGTTAGGATTTTGATATTTTGCGGATCTTCCTTGTATCTTGGGGCGCATTTCAGGAAAATTTATTTTTCATACAGGGTGTTTCAAAAAAGTGTGACGTCATAAGGATGTATTTTTTTTAGATTACATGCCACATATTTTTTTACTTATTTGGGTGCCTCCTATAATTAACTACATACCCCTAAAATTTTATTAAAATCGATTCAGTATTATAGATTCATGCTTTTAATAGCCTAAAAATTACCTCTAAACGACAGAACACCAACCCTCACCCTACTCTGTTTTATCAATGGGACTTTCCTTATTAATATTTTAAAATATTTACTATGCGGGGGCGGTGATAGTAAAATCGGAAAAGTAGTACGAAGGTCAAGTGTTTTATGAATGAACTCGGCTCGACTTCCTACGGTTGACATGGTAACCCGAAATAAGGGCGAAGTGGTCTTCGACAAAAATCGCCGATTCAAAATGGCTTCTTCTAACGAGTTAACAGGTGTTTGTTTTGGTGTTTTGACTGTTTTGAATATTTTTCAAAAACTTTCGGTGTTTAAGCGAACCTTTGACCATGTAACTGTTATTAAGTGTTAATATTGTGATATAAATAATATATCTTATGTAAATTGCCTGGTGAGTTTGTGATTTCTTCCTGGTTTTCTCCAAAATGCGAAGTTTTGTCTTTAAAACGACGGAGAGTTTACGTGTGGATCATATTGTAAATTTTTTATTTAAAACATTTTAAACTATGCATAATCTTTTGTTACAGTGAAATTATATTTAAATTTAGAACCTTTAGCCCGCTTTCTTTCTACGACACAGATTAAATCGATTGGTTTTCATTTATGTTGATTAAAATGTCGACAAGGTGTTACAGGTTGCCTAGTCCCAAAACAATCTTTCTAATAATTAATAAGCCTTTATTTTTGCGAGGTTTAGGTACCTACGTATAACCTGGGATGGGCCCACCGGGAGATTTCCCGGTGCGCCGGTCCCTCTGGCGCCGCCGCTCTTTGCGAACTTTTTTCTTTTCTTTTTTAACAATTTGAATTAATTTTGAAAATAATCGAAAAAGCAAAAAACCAGAAATTATTAATCAAGAGTTTTTTGGAGGCACTTTTTATAATAATTTGTCTGCACTTTGGAAACAAATGAAAAAATATATTAATAATAAATATTTTTTTCACCTAAATGTGTTTTAAATGTAAAAAATGAAGTTTGTTTTTTCATTTATGAGTTATTATAAAAAATATGTCGTAAGTGGATGAAAAAATACATATTTACGTCTTTTCATTTTTTTATTGGATCGACACGACGCGGCGCTGTTTCAATTGACTTCCCGCGCCGGTCCGAGGTGTCCCATCCGCCCCTGATTCAATGGTGTACACGAGGCGTAAAAAAATGAATAGTCAGAAGACCGACAAGACTTCAGCATACTGGAAAGTCAAGGGCTAGTGCAAAGGCCCTGTCTTGGGCAGAAAATTGAAGAGAGTAAAAGAAAAATTAGAGAGTTTTAACAGACTTTGGGAAAGTCATTTAAAAGTAATGAAAAATCTTAAGTTACATTCAGCTTTGCCGGAGACATGTAAAAGTGGTGAAATGGGAGAAAAGACAAAAGAAAAATTGTTTTTTGTGAAAGTCAAAGCATCATTTAGCTTGAAGTAAAATACTGTTGGGACCAGGCTTGTTACGGCCCAGTTACCCCGGCAGGAGTCAAAACATACACATTGTGTGCAAAATTAATAGATTTAAAATATTTAAAAAAAAAATTAGTTTTACTAGAACATCTTAGAAAAGTAACATTTTCTTTGTTAAAAAAAGTTCAACTGCAAGCAGCACGTGTCAGAAGGGAAATCTGTGAAAAGTGAAAAATTATAATTTTTTAATTTTTTTACCATTTATTTAACACAATTAAAAATTATCAAAAATTAAAAACACTAGTTACGCACTATTTCATTACTTTTTCATTTTATTCAAAATTTAGCCAAATAACATAATTTTCCTACAAAAAATTCTTAGATTTAGGCAAGTACGTACGTAAAAAAATTACAGAAAAATAAGTAAGAGCAAAAATTCGTTTAAATTTTTTTTTAAAACTTACTTTAAAAACCATGTTAGGCGTGGTGATTTGATTACACTTGAAACTGCAATGTTGATCCTGACCGAAATTGATCTTTATATATATCGAAAAAAGTGGAACAATTGTGTGCAAATCTGGACCAGATAAACCAGACTTAAAGCCGAAGCATTGGTGGGCTATCAAAATGTTTAAAAATGACGTAACATTTCGTAAGATCAAGAGTTACAATAATTAAGGGTGTGGATAGGTATATAGACGATGCTTTAATGTTAATGTATTCGCAGCTAGACAATTACATATGTAAATTTTTTTTATTGTTAAACTATAAAATTTTTCATTGGCAACGCTTTTTAGAAACTCCTGAATGTTTTAAAGATTATGACATACAACAAACCCGAACACAATTTTCAAACCGTATAAGGTTTTCTTATTCAAAAATTTCTGCATGCATAAAATGTAGGTACTTATACGTTGCTGGAGTCCTGCGCGGGACTGTTCTGTATATAGGTACAAGAAACTTAATTTCTTTAAAAGGTGCACGTCTACTCTGGTAACTAGTACAAGGAAAAAGATCACTTGAATTTCATAATCTGCCTACCAAAGTACGTTTGGCAATTTTGGCATTGCGATATCCTATATTTAAAAAGGCGAATGCATGTATGAAAAAGGCGAGTAAGACACTCCAGACACAGAATATATAGATATATTCTGTGCTTCAGGCCTGTTTTCTTTTTTCAAGCAGGGGTTGGCGAAAGAGCCACTATAGGGGAAGGTTGCCTATATTGAACCGCTACCTAAATTGGACCACAGTACATTTCTCCGAAACTAAACAAGTGCCATATCATCTGGCAACACTGTAACATACTTCCACCCAGAACCTTTGATCGGCAACAAACTAACAAACTCAACTAGTTGGCCGTTTGTGCTTGGCGTGTACAGAGCAAAACGTAATTTACACAATTTTAATGTAATATTTTTAGGATTTACCTAAGAATTTACCTTAGAACCATAAAACTCTAAGCAAAATCTTTTTTATGGAAGTTATCAAGTAAGTTTTTCTCTTTCTATTTCTCCTATTACTATCCCATATTTGTTTTTTCTTGTTTCTTTCCTGGGTGGTTTTGTAAAACGTGGTAGTTGCTTAAATTGGACCACTGAGTGATTGGCCAAAATTGAACCGGTCCAATTTAGGCAATTTTTCCAAATTGTGCAAAAACAATTTTTCTCTTTAAATAAGTTAATGTCATGAACTAACACCATTTCAATATTGCTACAATCTTTTTTCTTTCTGTTAAAAAATGAAACTATGACTGGTCCAAAATAGGAAACTAATATATAGGTACTTTTTTGCATTAGGTTGTCTTCTACCGAAATTTTGATTGTAAATTTGATGTTTTTTTGAAATATCAGTACCTATAACACTTCCTATACCAACAATTTTATTTTTTATTTATTTATTTAACACCTAAGCTTCCGATTTAAATCATGTGGTCCAATTTTGGAACCCCCAGGTGCAATTTAGGCAACCGGTTTCCTATATTGAACCACTTGCAGAGGTTTTTTTATAGCCTGGTATATCATAGATACTTTGAAATAAAATTCTGCAAAAAATCCTGCAGTTGAACAACATACTAAAGTATACTAAGGTATAGCTTCAAGATCGATTTTGCGTTATTATCAGAATCTATGATAAGAAATCTGTTAATTGGTCCAATATGGGCAACCTTCCCCTACTTAGACTTAAGAGGCTCGTTGTATCCCCTATCGCCTGCGCTTATCAGCTAGTCTCGGTCTCGGTATTATAGGAATATCCAGTAGTATGTACTGCATCAGTGGCGTAACATACACCCCCGCACCCAGGCCAGCCCCCCCCCCCCCCCCCCCCATTGTCGGCCCCTTCAAAACTTGCTGCCAGCTTTGCTTTTCATAGGTATTTAATTTCATAATTAAAGTTATTTTTTTATATCCCGAGAATTTAACTTCGTTAAGTGAAGAAGAATTATACGTGAAAGCGCGGAATTTACAAACGATACCATAAAGACTTGTCCATTGACTTTCCTAGTCAAATTTTAAGGCTCAGAAAGGGACTTGGAGATAGTATTTCAAAATTAAAAACAGTGTAGGAACTTGCGGATCATTTATTAATAAAAAATCAGTGTGTTTCTTCAAATTTTCCAGATGTATTTAGTGCAGTGATGTTATTTCTAACTTTACCAGTTAGTATGATCTTTTTCCAAACTAAAAATAGTAAAAACCTATTTACGTAACACCATGGGACAACATCGCCTTTCGGATTCATCCTTAATCAGTATCGAACACCAGTTTGTTAAAAATTTTAAATATCGACGAAATTATAAACGATTTTGCAAAAACAAACTCTCGACGATCTGGTCGTTTTGCATAATACCTTGAATAGTGCTTAGTGAAATAATGTTTGTGCAGACTTGTTGAGTGTTCATGTGTTTTACTGTTTTCTATCTTTTGGATTCTATGATGCTATTCCCGTTACTACAGTACATCGTAAGCAACATTATAAATAGTGTTATAAAATTTTAGTTTTGGAGCATGTTTGCTGGAACATTACGTATAATGACTTAATACCTACCTATGTTATATGTCTACCAGTCTACCTATCAAATAAATTCGAATGGTTTGCTGTTTTAATAGTACGTACTTAACACATAATGTGGGTTTAGCCCTGATTAAATTATTACACGATTATCGAATTCAAAAATTCATAAACCTTAACCTAATAGTAATGAAAATAAGAATTATCATTTTTCATTCGTTATAGAGAGGGGCCTCTGAAAAGGTTTTTCCTACAGACGTGTGGAAAAATCAATTTTCCGCTCTGATATCCGTGCGGAAAATTAGTTTTTCCACACTAGTGCGGAAAAATTTTTCGGCACGATTATGTCAAAAATCCGTGCGGAAAATTGGTTTTTCCACGCTAGTGCGGAAAATTTTTTCGGCACGATTATGTCAACATCAATAATATATCAATTATAACTTGTAGTTATAATAATAATAATAATAATAATAATAATAATAATAATAATAATAAACTGTCTTTTTATTCACAAATGTAAATAGATTACATTTGCTCATAGGGCGAAGATTAGCTAGAGCTACTCTTTAACTCTTAACCCTATATTACAAAGAGATATACTTTAGTTATTACTTTTTTTCTCAGAATTAGTTACTGTTACATATGTATGTGATTGTTATAGTTAATTTAAAATTATTAAATTTCTTTGAAATATGTGTTACTTGTTTCCACACGTCTGTAGAAAAACTATTGTACCTGACACGTGCGAAAAATGTGTTCCCTGCACTCGGCTGCTTCACCGAACTCCGCTACGCGTTGTTCGGTGAACGGCAGACTCGTGCGGAAAAATTAATTTTCCGCACTTGTTAGGTAAATAGCTATTATATTAGGCGTATGTTCTGGCCGAGGATCGAACTCGGGCCGCCATGGTCGAATGCTTGCTTTTCAAAAATCCTTATTTATATGATATTATATATTTTTAGCAATACATTTTTACAAATCAGTATTAATCCTAAAACTAATACTAAATAGGTAGCTACCGTTGAGCTACCACACTGTGACCTCATGAGCAGGCCAGTGGCGTAGCGTGGTTGAAGGGGCGGAGGGGGCGAAAGCTTTAAAGATAAGGTCGTAGATTTTTTTTTTGGGGAGGGGTAAAAGAAAAAAAATAACGCCGCAGGCGAAATTTTTTTGGGTGCCACGCCCTTAAAATATAAAATACACAAGATCCTCAAGAAAATCACAAAAAAATTAATCAAGTAAAAAAAAGTGCTTCGTTTTCATGGCTCATTATGGGTCCCTGGGGGGGTGAATTACCCCCTTATCTACGCCCTTGTTCAGCCTCACTGCTAATGTATAATTTCGTTTATTTAGTAAATTTTGGCCTGAAAAATAAAGTTTTTGTTTCGTTATGTCTAAAATGGCCACATAAAAACAGAATATGAACACGGCAAGGGAAATTTTGTTAAAACTCTATAAAATATTTTATGCATACTTATTATACATAATAATATGAGCATATATATTCTCCTTGGCGACAATAACACGCTTTTAAAAAGATAAAATTTAGTCGCTAGTAAATTAAAGATTTCAAGCAATTTTTAATTTTTAAAGCAAAATAACTGAAAGAATACAAATTATTGGTCGTGCCAAAATATTTTTATTATAAAGTAAATCAAATAGTGAAAATAAAATAGAATCTCGAAATAGGTAACAGAGTAACAGGTTTATTTTATCTCCTTCTTTACTCTAAAAGTTAGAAACAAATAATAATAAAGCTAATTAAACCCCATAGAAATACTTTAAAAACAAAGAGAAAGGGACCTTCACAAAATACCATATTTGCCAATAATATTCTTCTGATAATGGTCATCTTATAATATAAACAGAAACAAAGAACTAAAAAATAATTATAATAATAATAGTAATAAATAATGAGGATTTTGTTATATAATTATCATTTATATTCATAAACATAGTAAATTTCCTCTTGCTGCGATAGGTAAACAATATTATCAATTATCATGTGAAGTGAAATTGAACTGGGAACTACTGGGAGTGTGGAAAGGGGGCGCCGTTTGGGAATGGCTTAAAGGGCGGGGGGGGGGCGCCCCCCCTGGCCCCCTGCACGCTACGCCACTGGAGCAGGCCTCTGTTAGTAAAAGATATAAATATCTAAGTATAAACCAAATAAAAAAGTATTGTTTGTCAAAATATAGGTCAGATTTAATCTAGCAATAATAAAAATTCCCTTTTATAATAATTATTGTTTATCTATTTTCGTACTGTATATTATTATTCATTTAAATCATTTTCCTGCACGCTAGATTATTCCGTTGAAAGTTCCAATAATAAATTTTCTTTATTTTCCGAAGCTGAATATAGTTTAGTAGAAAGAATCAATCAAAACGTTACGTTGGGGTAAGGTAATGTTTTCAGGCGATATCGTCATTTAGTCGTCCCGATGCGATGCGATTTCAGCAAATAGATAATTTTGTTTTTTAGTTATAAAATCGAAGCGTACGAGTTAGAATTCGTTTCTTAATTAAGATGAATGTGAGTTAACGGAAGTGTCAACAGGTATGTTTTTCATACAATGTTTCTATAATATACAATTTGGTAGTTGAAAGTATGATTTTTATTACAAAAAAATTCAGCTGATTTGTGTTTTTAGTACCTTAAATTGTCATCATAGATGGGGATGAAAAGTTACATTATCAAATATACATTTTGTTATTTAAATCTTACATTTTTCTTGACATTTGTTCTGATGTAAAATAATTGGCTTGATATGCTTTGCCTCACCCTAACCGAATTGCCTGGCGGACCAAGCAAGCGGGAGGCAAGATCGACCAATAACAGTGTGAAGTGATGACCTGTGTGACCAGTAAAGTCCGCATCATATGGGATTTTTTTTAAATAACTTTATTCGAAATTTGACTTTGGCATACAGTTCTGCTTCGATCGAGATGAAAATTAAGCAAAAAAATATTTGTCACGTGATTCGCATTATCTGTCAAATTTAAATTTTTTCCAAAAAATAATTCAAAAGTGGAGTTATTTCTGAAAGTATCGAAAAAGTTATTGGAAAACGCTTTTTAAATGCAGTTTCTAGCCCACATGCAAAATTTTAGGTGCGTAAGATAATTTTGATTTTTTAACCATATTTCTAAATTGCACCACTTTTGCAAAATAAGACTCAACGCAACCTACATAAAACATGATAAAACTTCGTAGTTTTGACAATGCTTTATTTCAGATCCATTTTCTTTAAAGTAGCGCCATATTAAATGTGTCTTTTTTTACAAAATCAAAATGGGGCTATTAAAATTTTGGTCGCATGTGATGCAAAGTAAATTTGTTATTGACCCTGTATAAGGTAATTTCATAAAATAAGTATTTTTGAAAACGTAGCTTGTGTCTGAATGTGCTTAAGTGGAAAATAAATTTTAGTGCACATGGTGGGTAAAAAATCCAAATTATCTTATGCAGCTGAAATTTTGCATATGGGCTAGAAACTGCATTAAAAAAAACTTTTTCTAATAACTTTTTTCGATATTTTCAGAAATAATCCGACTTTTGAATTATTTTTTTAGAAAAAAATTAAAATTTGATAGATAATGCGAATCACGTGACTAATATATTTTTGCTTAATTTTCATCTCGATCGAAGCAGAACTTGATGCCAAAGTCAAATTTCGAATAAAGCTATTAATAAAAAAAATCCCGTATGATGCGGACTTTATACTGATGGTCACACGGTACCTATATACAGTGTCACCAGTAAAGTCCGCATCATATGGGATTTTTTTTTATTAATAGCTTTATTCAAAATTTGACTTTGGCATCAAGCTCTGCTTCGATCGAGATGAAAATTAAGCAAAAAAATAGTAGTCACGTGATTCGCATTATCTGTCAAATTTTAATTTTTTCAAAAAAATAATTCAAAAGTGGGGTTATTTCTTAAAATATCGAAAAAAGTTATTAGAAAAAGTTTTTTTAAATGCAGTTTCTAGCCCACATGCAAAATTTCAGCCGCATAAGATAATTTTTATTTTTTACCTATATTTTGTAAATTGAACCACTTTTGCAAAATAAGACTTCTTAGTTTTGACAATGCTTTGTTTCAGATACATTTTCTTTAAAGTAGCGCCATATTAAATGTGTGTTTTTCTACAAAATCAAAATTGGGCTATTAAAATTGGGTCGCATGTGATGCAAAGTTCATTTATTTTTGACCCTGTATAAGGTAACTCCATAAAATAAGTATTTTTAAAAAGTTTGTTTGTGTCTGAAAGTAATACACCTTAATGTTAAGACAAAAAGAAAACAGTGCCTTCAGTAAAATGTTTTTTAAGTGGAAAATAAATTTTAGTTTAACTTAACGTAAAGTTTATCTATTTTCAACGATTTAATTTAAAACTCCTTTACTTTATTTTTTATTTTTATTTTTTTACTTCCAGGCACAAACTACGTCTTCAAAAATACTTATTTTATAAAGTTACCGTATACAGGGTCAAAAACAAATAAACTTTGCATCACATGCGACCAAATTTTAATAGCCAATTTTGATTTTGTAGATTTACACACATTCAATATGGCGCTACTTTAAAGAAAATGTATCTGAAATAAAGCATTGTCAAAACTAAGAAGTTTTATGTTGGTTGCGTTGAGTCTTATTTTGCAAAAGTGGTTCAATTTACAAAATATAGGTAAAAAATTAAAATTATCTTATGCGGCTGAAATTTTGCACGTGGGCTAGAAACTGCATTTAAAAAAACTTTTTCTAATAACTTTTTTCAATATTTTAAGAAATAACCCCACTTTTGAATTATTTTTTTGAAAAAATTAAAATTTGACAGATAATGCGTATCACGTGACTAGTATTTTTTTGCTTAATTTTCATCTCGATCGAAGCAGAGCTTGATGCCAAAGTCAAATTTCAAATAAAGCTATTAATAAAAAAAAATCCCATATGATGCGGACTTTACTGGTGACACTGTATAGATATTTTTTAAATAAATAATTAACGTAAAAAATCGACATGCGACGGGTTTG
The DNA here is from genome assembly GCA_963969555.1 of Polydrusus pterygomalis. Classification (NCBI taxonomy): domain Eukaryota; kingdom Metazoa; phylum Arthropoda; class Insecta; order Coleoptera; family Curculionidae; genus Polydrusus; species Polydrusus pterygomalis. The sequence goes on from OZ018379.1 coordinate 13,272,950, forward strand.
GACATGGCTATTAGGAAAGTAAAAATATGTATGTTTTTCTTATTTATTTAGGTTATTAAAAATGTGTAGATATTTCGACAATTTTTAAAAAATCAGAAAATTTTGATTTTTTAAATATTTGTAATTCGACAACAGAATTGTAAATAAAAAAATATATGAATTATATAACTCTATTCGGTCATCAGTCATCATTGTACGTGTGGATTAACTAAAAGACGCAATGCGTCGCGAACGCCCGCACTTTTATTTTTTAGGGGACGCCTCTATTTTGGTTTTCTTAAAAATACTACCTAGACGTATTTATCAAAACCATTAAATTGGTTTGAAATTATGCTAGATCGTTTCGATATCCTCATCTGTGACTGCAGCAATATAAGTTCTCGCATTATATAAAAACGAAAATTTACAGATGATAACGAGCGAGCGGGCGTAGTCGAGAAAGTAAAAATCTAAAGTAGGTATACTTTTAGTAAGTGAAAAGTCAATCGACCCATTGTATATTGTCCGTATAACAATTTATCTGTTCTCCTTGACATATTGCACTCTGCAGCAGAACTGGTTTCTTGTTTTTGATAATAATCGCTATCAGGAGCACGCCGGTCTCTTATTTATTCTATATTAAATTATATAAAACTAATTTCATATCTTGTTGCACTCTCTTAATTTAGGGATCTTTTCACTTTGTTTGTTGTGTAATAAAATATGAAAGCAGAATCGCTCTAGGTTTAATTATCAGGTCTTAAATAATGTCGTAAAAATCAATATTATTCCTTAAATGACTAAACGCTATAAAGGAAAATAATATATCTATAATGAATTAGGTACTTATATTGTAAAACTGCGAATAAAATTTAGTATTATTATATCTAATATTAATAATACTTAAATAATTTAAAAATAAGTATTATTAAAGTACAGGTAATTAACTATTTTCCCTTTTTCTTTATAAAACTAATTAATATACCGACAAACTAAATTATTCCATGAACAGTTTATTGACGGTATAAAATGGTGGTTCAAATTCCTAGAACAGTTGCTTTGAGGGGGGGAGGGTTAATGCCACAGTTAATGCACACGTTATCCATAATCATAATGCACCGATGGCGTTCTTTTTCGGTGTTAGAAACAAATATAAATGTGTTTTAAATTTTAGTTACTTTTAGATCTTTTCGAAAAAATATTTTTAATTGGACCCAATTCTTCTCTGTGTATTGTTTTTGGGTCGATCGTTCGAACGAACTCTAAATAGTTCAAATTGACGTTTGCCTATGCCTCCTTGCACCTAACCTCATTTATCCGCCATCTGCCATTATCGCGCGATGTTCTTGTTCTTGAAATCGAAACCAGACAAAACGTTTATTTCTCTACGATCCAAACCACTTGTTTCCTTTTTTTAAGCTTGTAAAGTGATATCACTACAATTTTTTACTTTCCCAGAATAAAACATTGAATATGTCCACCAGGGAATTAACCGAGGAAGAACTTTTTGCAGACGCGGATGAAGACACTCAAGGATTTTCCAATGGACTGCAAAACTTAAAAATTAAAAGCCAACAAAATTCTCTTAAAGCTAATGAAAATTATTCTTCCGAAGATGATTATTATGATTATGACGAAGACTATTTTGAGAGCGAGTATGTTAACGACTATGGAATTCAGGGACAAGGTCAGCATAGAAATCAACAACAGTTATCCAACAAAGTTAGCAATTATCAACCATCAGATAACTTATTTAAAAAGTATACGAATAAAATCAATGTAGATAAGTATCAACCAACACTCTCTAATCAGGCAGTAAGTCATTTACTTGCTAACGAAAAGAAAATGGAAAATGAAAGACGGAGAACAAAAGACAAGCAAGATAGAGCTACAGCTGAACAAGTGATGGATCCTCGTACAAGAATGATTTTATTTAAACTGCTCAACAGAAGCATCATAACTGAGATAAATGGGTGCATTTCCACTGGAAAAGAAGCAAATGTATATCATGCCTCTTCCAAATTAGGCAAGGACTATGCAATAAAAATCTATAAAACTTCTATTTTGGTATTCAAAGATAGAGAAAAATATGTTACTGGGGAGTTTCGGTTTAGACATGGTTATTCTAAACACAACCCCAGGAAAATGGTACGAACTTGGGCTGAAAAAGAAATGCGAAACTTGGTAAGAATGCATTCTAATGGTGTAAATGTTCCTGAACCAATTTTACTACGTTCGCATGTTCTTGTCATGGCTTTTATTGGCAAAAATGGTTGGCCAGCACCTTTACTAAAAGATGTGGAACTTTCACAGTCAAAAGCTAGAGAAATCTATAGAGACATAGTCATACTTATGTGGAAAATGTATAATGATTGTAAATTAGTACATGCTGATCTTTCAGAATTTAATATTCTTTATCACAATGGAGAAATTTATATTATAGATGTCTCCCAAAGTGTAGAACATGACCATCCACATGCATTTGAGTTTTTAAGGAAAGATTGCACTAACATAACTGAATATTTTAGAAAAAAGGATGTAGCAACGATGGGTATTAAGGAATTGTTTGATTTTATTACTGATCCTTCAATAAATGTAACTAACATGGAAGAATGTTTAGGTAGATTGTCAGAAAAAGCTGCTGAGAAGACAGAACTTACGTCAACAGAACAAGTAAGTAATGTTCAGTTTGAAAACTGAGAACAGTTTCAATTTTCTTATGAGCTGGCTTATGTAGGTAAATTTACCAAATGGATACCTAAGTTGGTTGTATTGTTGACCATAAAAAAATTATTTTTTTAGGTGGATGAAGAAGTTTTTAAACAAGCTTATATTCCAAAAAGGTTAACAGAAGTTATTGATTTTGAAAGAGACATAAATCAAGCCAAATCAGGTTTGGCAAATGACCTAGTTTACAAAACGTTGATAGGATTGAAGTCAGATTTAAGTGGCACAGTGCAACAACCAGAAATACTTGAGAATGAAACAGAAGATACTGACAAAACAAGTATGAAAGAAAATGAAAGTTCTGAGGAAGAAAATAGTGGTGAATCTGATGTAGAGTTGAATGATGATGAAGAAAGTAAGTTCACAGACTCGTCAAGGCCTAAACATGAAACTCTTGAGGAGAAAAAAGCTAGGAAGAAGGCAATTAAAGACTCACAAGCTGAGAAAAGAAAAACGAAAATTAAAAAGTATGTTAAGAAACAAAAAGAGAAGAAAGTTAAGAAATAAAGTTGGTTGTATATTCAATAATTTGTTTAGTAATATATTTTTTTTGTTATATGGTCTTAATTATTTCATAGCATAAATTTAATTGATATTACTTTTGTTTTACTGTTATTTAACTGGGTTTCTAAAATAATAGTAAAATGACAGAAACTCTGGTTTAAAAACAAACTTGAATCATAATCTTAACATAGTATAAAACAAAGTCGCTGTCGCTGTCTGTCCGTCCCTACCTATACAGTGTGTGTATAAAGTCTGGAAACGGCTTAATAAGATCACAATTTACTGGCCGATTTAAACCAAATTTGGTACAGTTGTGTAAGAGGATCTAACGCACCGAATGACGATATTGGCGTTGTTGCCAGCTTTTTAGTTTGGAATTCGAACGAATTTTATATTTTTAAATATAACACCCAGTATATTTTTACATTTTTAAATTCCACATAAAATTATAATTATTTTTTATTAAATGCATTATTAGTCTATACTTCATAGTTTCCGAGATATTGACTCTCGAAAAGTGACATTTTTAAACTTTGACAGCTTATAACTTTCTAACAGTACGTCTTAGAGCAAAACGGCTTACATGTCCCTATCTTCAATTTTTATTATCTTCCCAAAAAAATCAACTTCCAGTTAAACCGGAACAACTATATTTCCTGCTTTCGAGTTACATCCGGTTTAACCGGAAGTTGATTTTTTTGGGAAGATAATAAAAATTGACCGTTTGCCGTTTTGCTCTAAGACATACTGTTAGAAAGTTATAAGCTGTCAAAGTTCAAAAATGTTACTTTTCGAGAGTCAATATCTCGGAAACTATGAAGTATAGACTAATAATGCATTTAATAAAAAATAATTATAATTTTATGTGGAATTTAAAAATGTAAAAATATACTGGGTGTTATATTTAAAAATATAAAATTCGTTCGAATTCCAGACAAACTAAAAAGCTGGCAACAACGCCAATATCGTCATTCGGTGCGTTAGATCCTCTTACACAACTGTACCAAATTTGGTTTAAATCGGCCAGTAAATTGTGATCTTATTAAGCCGTTTCCAGACTTTATACACACACTGTATATGCTTAAATATTTAAAACCACACAACGGATTTTTTAATAGATAGAGGAGACAAGAGGAAGGTTTTTATGTATAACTAGCGACCCGCTCCGGCTTCGCACGGGTGCAATTTCAGAAAGTGGCATGCCAGGTACTAATATATCGGGTTTATATTTATACCAGCGGGTTGCAACGCATGCCGGATACACGCTAGTCAATAATAAAATAAATCAAAGTTTTAGGACAACTTATGGGCTTCCTTCGCTTTAGTATAAGGCCAAGGAAGTATTCAACGCGCCTTCAGACAATAGCATACTACCATTAATATTTAACACCCTATACAGTGTGTCCCCGGATGGAGTTGACAAGAGGAAAACGATCTTTATTATTGATTTTACGACGAAAAGTTATTCTTTATAAAAAAACTCTGCTTGTCGAGAAAATTAATTTACTATATAAAAATTTTAGATCAGATGTGTGATAAACTAAGAAATTGCTTTAAGAGAGAACTACCATTATTTATTATTTTAGACAAAATGTTTATGAAACAAAGTTGTTTATAATCCTAAATAAAAAATTTGAAATCTAAATTCTAATTTTTATTTTTTACATATTGCACTCTGCAGCAACTTTTGGCGACAAAATTTTTATTTTATCAAAAACTTTATTTTTTGTTAGATTTTCTTACATTTTTAAACAGGACAAATTTTAAAATATAATAAATTTAGAACAGACAATTTAAAAAAAATAAAATCACTACAAGCCTAGTGCTGGTGGAGCTACCCTGGTTTGGAACCCTGGGAGGATCGACTCCCTTGCCACGGCACTGACTTTAAGCCCCCATAGGTTGTAGAGGCACGGTAAATGGGTTTTTTCATCAAATTTTTGCAGAAAATTGTTCCTGCGCTTTCAGTTCTTAAGAGGAAGTAACCCCTTCACCACAATGAAAATTGCCGAACGTTTTGCTGGTCAAACGAAAAGAAAAAATAAAAATTGGTATTTAGAAAATAAATTCTACTTTAAATATCCCATCCAGAAAAGTAAATGACGATCGAAAATATTCCCAAAATTTAGAAATTTTTTTTATTTTTAGTACTTTTGTAATATCTTTAACAATTCTTTATTGATCAAAAGCAAAATGACTTTCCCGGGTGTAGAATGTTGTACCAAACAATTTTTCTTAGAGCCATTTTTCAATATCGGCCTTACTTTTTTCTCAAAAACGTTGGGCGCGTAAAGTGAATTTAAGCGTGTAAAGTGGATTTTACGCGCCCAACGTTTTTGAGAAAAAAGTAAGGCCGATATTGAAAAATGGCTTTAAGAAAAATTGTTTGGTACAACATTCTACACCCGGGAAGGTCATTTTGCTTTTGATCAATAAAGAATTGTTAAAGATATTACGAAATTACTAAAAATAAAAAAAAATTTTGTGAATATTTTCGATCGTCATTTACTTTTCTGGATGGGGTATTTAAAGTAGAATTTATTTTCTAAATACCAATTTTTTTCTTTTCGTTTGACCAGCAATACGTTCGGCAATTTTCATTGTGGTGAAGGGGTTACTTCCTCTTAACATTTTGAATTACCTGAGAAAATGACGAAACCTAATAGGTACCGACGTCATCGCAAACCAACGCGTTACCTCCTCGAGTCTTCTTACTATTTTTGTATCAATGATCATGGCGAAATTATTTTACTTCACATAAATATTGATAGGTATACCTAATGTGAGTCTCTAACATACAGCTGAATTATTTTGTAATATGCACATAAAATAACTAACCAATCTAAATCCTAGTTTGAATCTGCATTTAAACCAAAAACCTTAAAAAACTGGCAAGTATCAAAACTATTTCCCTCGACGCCCAGACGGCAAGTTGGTAAGACTAAAGTTATAGCAAACGAACAAGGACACTTGTTGCCGGAAATAAAGAAGTCAAAAAGAAATCCATGGGGAGAATTTGTTAATACATGGAATTTGCCTAAGAAAATCGACAAGAAAACAGGTAGATAGAGATATAACACAAGTTTAGATTTCCCTTGCAATATTCTAGGTTTAAAAAATGTTATTTTTACGGACTCAGCGTATCAGTAGATATTTGTGTGAATTTTTACCGTATTTTTTGTTCCTGGCGTCTTCTAGACGCATTCTGGAGGAAGAATGATTTAAAAAAGCATTGGCAACTTGCCTCTACTACAGGCCATGCAGGAATAAAAATATTGTTACCTCTACGTGCTGTAAGCCTTTTGCGTTGAGAGTATAACATTATGAGTATAGGTTATCGACAGTGAATAGAGGAGATTCCCTGTCGGTAATAACGTAATTTCACAAAAATTTGATACCAAAAGCTTTACTCGCCACATTAAGTAGAGATTTTCTTAGGGAATCAAGTGAAAAAAAAGTATAAAAATAATAATTGAGTTCTTATCTTTCAGCCACAATTTCAAATGAAACTGTCAGGTCAAGAAGATTTAATAAATTAGATGATGATATAAATCGGCCAGAAACACAAAATAAGGAAGATCATGTACAGGTTAGTTATAATGGAAAAAAAACAATTCTAGTAAAAATTGCAAAATAATTATCGACTTTAGAAAATAGAATACGAATAGCTCGTCACAGATAAATATTGCATACAGGGTGCCCCAAGGTGGATGGCGTATTAGACGTTCATGGAGAACTAACTAACGGATCATTATGAAAATTTGGCCGTCGGGATAAACGACGATGATCTACACTCTTAAAATATTTTTGACCATGCGGTGTTGCCGCTTCTACTCTAAACCGGTAGCAACATCGCTAATTTAAATGGAACACCCTATATATTTTAAAATTTTTAGATTTAGCATAAAATATAGTTATCTTTTAATAAATGCATTATTAGTCTAGGCTTAATAGTTTCCGAGATATTGACTTATGAAAAATTACATTTTTGAACTTTGACATAGTTCTCAGACTGTACGTCTTAGAGCAAAACGGCTTACATGTCCCTATCTTCAATTTTTATTATCTTCCCAAAAGTGTCAACTTCCGGTAAAACCGGAAGTACTATAATTCCTACATCCGGTTTAACCGGAAGCTCTCATTTTTGGAAAAATAATGAAAATTAAAGATAGGGACATGTAAGCCGTTTTCAAGGGCGGATCCAGAAATTAATACTGGGGGGGTCAAACAGCGCCGCAGGTGAAAATTTTTAGAGGTTTTAAGAGAAAGAAGATGAAACAATTAAAAATATGATAAACCTTATTTGTGCCGAAGTTGAAATGATATCCGCAGGCCGACCATTAGTTGAGAATCTCTTCGGTTCAGAGAAAGTGTCCAATTTTGCGACATCCGTGTGTGATTGCTGGCCTTTAATTCAAGAAATTTCAGACATTGATACTTCCGATAAAGGCACCAGACTTGCTAATAAATTAAGAAAACTTATAGTTTGCACTGAGGATATATTACAAAACGTCGTTTAAGAAGTGAACCCTCGTATATACATTTTGTAAAATATGTGATACCTCGTATATGCAAAACCTCTACTTTACAGGAGAGACAAAAAACTTGATAAAAAACATATCAATGACGTAAAGTCATTAAATATTAATTTTGTATAGAATAAGAAGCTTCTTAAAGATATTTTTATGATAAAAACTCTAATTCATTGCATTTCTGTTATTTACGGCACGTACGAGGTCGCTCATGAAAAAAATTTGCAAAAGTTTGCTGATACGAGGTCTCACATTTTTCATAATATGTAGATACGAGTGTTCACTTCTTAAACGACGAAAAGCTTTTAGTCTCGTTATTGCTAATAAGTCCTCATTCAATGACTACTGAGAGGCAGTGGCGTATTTAGAATATTGCCACGGGGGGGTCTATACCTTTCGTTTTATCTTTCTTTCTTTCTTTCTTTAAAAAAGCGCCGCAGGCGAAAATTTTTTCGGTGCCACGCCCTATTTCGAACTATCAAAATTTATAATTTCTATGTTTTGATAGCTGAACCCAAAAAAGGAAGAAATTAAGAAATTTTTAAATATAAACGCAATAATGGGAATATATATTTTTAAAAATATTTATGTTTAAAAATATATATTTCTACATAATATGACCGATTCGGAAAATGATTGGTTTTCAAGTTATTTTTGCCATTTTTTTTGTATTGCTAATAGTTCTAGTTTGCAAAAAAATTACAAAACTAAGTGAACATCATTTCAATTTTTTTAAATTAAATAAATTAGACACGCAGGTAAAAAACAAGAAAAAAATTGAAATAACTCGAAAACCAAGCATTTTCGGCATAGGTCATATTTAAGAAAAAATCACAAATTACCTCCTGCGAGGAATGAATCGAATTATCAATCACCATGTATATATTATTTTACTCACTTAAATTAGAAATTAAATGCAACAAGGCATCTGATCTGTTCTGAGTTTTTTTTAATGTTGAGCCCACGGGGGGGGGGGGTCCAGACCCCTCGGACCCCCCCCCCCTAAATACGCCACTGCTGAGAGGATTATTTCCCATTACAACAAATTAAAAACGCCAGGAAGAATTTCATTAAATGAAGATACAATGAATGATCGCCTCTTAGTGTCATTGAATGGAGCTGGAACAGCCCATTTTGATCCAAGACCGACAGTCGCCAAGTTTTTAATGAAAAAAGAACGTAGGTTTAGAGAACCAACTCCTGAAATTTACAAAACTAGAGATTTTATTAGTACATTTTTTAGAGATAATCCTAAATTATAATCTTATTAATGAAGTTCCTTTTACAATGAAAATGAGTAGGTAACGAGTTCCTTTTTGCACGACGCCGTAAAATAACAGTGTTTTCAATTTATAGAAAAAATGTGCACTGGGTTATGAACTCACTCTTTTTGACTCCACAATAGTTTTTACGTATGTTGAAATGTAAACCGCCCAGGGGGGGGGTCATGACCCCCCCCCCCCTGGATCCGCCCTTGGCCGTTTTGCTCTAAGAAGTACAGTTAGATTGCTGGAAGCTGTCAAAGTTCAAATATGTCATTTTTCAAAAGTCAATATCTCGGAAACTGTTAAGCCTAGACCCATAATACATTTATTAAAAGATAATTATAATGTTATGCTAAATCTAAAATTTTTAAAATATATAGGGTGTGCCATTTAAAATAGCGATGCTGCTACCGGTTTAGAGTAGAAGCGGCAACACCGCATGGTCAAAAATATTTTAAAAGTGTAGATCATCGTCGTTTATCTCGGGTGCCAAATTTTCAAAATGATCAGTTAGTTAGTTCTCCATAAACGTCTAATACGCCATCCACCTTGGGGCACCCTGATATATTTAATAACAAAAAACTTATTTTGTTGTAGGATGACCAAAAATGTGACACTAACACAATCGTTCCTTATGTCCCCGGTGACTTAACCGAAGAAAAGCATCGTCCAGAGAGTCATGCTGAATTAGCAAAAAACAGATTTAATAACAAAGAACCTGAAATTAGTAACGGTTACCCGAAATACAGAGATGATTTTTCTAGAGTTTCTCCCGAACCCGAAAAGCCTCTCTCTGAAAAGGTAGAGGAGGTGTTAAAATATAGTAAAGAAATGGTCAGCTCTGAATGCGGAAACAAAGAAAATAATACAAAAAGGAATAAAGTCCTGTCGCCCATACTGAATGCAATTTCCAACTTTAGTCTTGCGAAGAAACTTCATAAAGAGAACTTAGAGCATGACCCTCTACCAGATACTATAACAAACTCTATATACCGCAAATTGCAAATGCAGAAAGCGCACGAATACGACCCAGGTCTTGCCCTAGAAGACGCAAATTTTGCCTGTGGTGTAGGCTGGAAAGGATATCCTGGGTATGGCCCAACGAAGTGTACCAAGCTGAAGGTTTACCGACCAAAAACTTGCGTGCATCACAAAAAACAGAGTTTTACCGATGACAGACCTAGTAGCGTAAGTAGTTTCGATAAAAAGTGGAGGTTCATTAGACAAAACAAAGTTAATCCTATAGACCTGGCTATTTGCTGGGACCTAAGTCCGGCAGATCCGGAGGACGAACCTAAACCACCGACCCATTTAGACGGGTCAAATGGTTCTCAAGCTCCTGCGGTTTTTTCTTTGGTTCACACTCCGAAAGACGATAATGACAATGTACCAAAATGCGACGGGGTGCATGCATGCGGTCCCATTTTCGATCATGGTGCTAAAGCCAATCAAGAGAAGAATTTCATTTTTGACAGACCAAGGACATCGGGGTCCAAAAGTAGTCAATCGAGTAGTAAAGACTCGCATCACAGTAAAAAGAGGGCTAAAAGTGCTGCTAATTTGCATGAACAAAGGGAAAAAACGGGTAGTAGTGTTTCCGATAAAGAAAGCAAGGACAGCGCTTCGCTAAAGGGTAGAAGAGATCTTCGTTACCAAAGCACTCCAGAGCTGAGCAGAAGTTTAGACAAACCGCCTCCGTGCAAGCAACATTCTTGTAGGAAACTTGGAAGGCGCCTATGCGTTGCTTGCGAGCTGAAAAACTTGCCCGGAGAACGAAAAACGAAATCGGAATACAAAATGGCGTTTAAAGCCGGCGTGCCACAAAAATATGTAAGTAGACCTTGCTGCAAAATTAGAGTTCCTAGACAAAAAGAACCATATAGACATCTGAACTATGCTATTCATAGTTTAGCTCCACCTTTTTCTTTGCAGAAAGAGAAACGCGATGATTATCCGGAACATTGGAGGCTGGCCACTGTCTATCAACATTCTTATAAACCTATTCAGACTAGGAAAAGACCATTATTACAAACTGTGTACAAATAATGTAATGATTATTAGAACTTGTTTTAAAATTTCGCTATATTCTGCACTTTGTATTTATTGTAATGATTGTTTATGTATTGTAATTATACAATATGAGGCATTAGAAAATCTTCCTTCTCACAATCAAACAATAAGACGCATTTTTGCTAATTTCATTTCTCAGGATAGTTCAAAAAGGCAGATGGAGGCAAATCTGGACGATAAGGAGAGTGATCCAGCTCAAGAACGTTCCACTCTAAGAGGATGATGGGTTATTGGGCCTTGGGTGCTTTATCACATTGTCATGAAGGACGTTTTTGGTTACTTTTGCCGACCTTTACTGCTGTAGGTTGTGTGCGGGCCCATTTTTGGAGGAAAACATTGGACCAATTATTACTTCTAATTTTGTTTTTAGATCCCAGTCAAGTAACTGAATGTCTCCTATATCTATGCATCTAGTGCAAGTGATGGAATATTATGTTGTCCCTTGTTTGATTGTTGGGAAGAAAGCTCTTTTAGTCCACTTGTATTAAAAATTTATAGGATATGGATTCTATCAAAACATTTCCAATTTTTTTACAAATATCGTTTCAATATGTCTCGCCAACTCGAGCGATTTCTCTCAAAAATATGTAAGTAGACCTTGCTGCAAAATTAGAGTTCCTAGACAAAAAGAACCATATAGACATCTGAACTATGCTATTCAGTGTTTAGCTCCACCTTTTTCTTTGCAGAAAGAGAAGCGCGATGATTATCCGGAACATTGGAGGCTGGCCACTCTCTATCAACATTCTTATAAACCTATTCAGACTAGGAAAAGACCATTATTACAAACTGTGTACAAATAATGTAATGATTATTAGAACTTGTTTTAAAATTTCGCTATATTCTGCACTTTGTATTTATTGTAATGATTGTTTATGTATTGTAATTATACAATATGAGGCATTAGAAAATCTTCCTTCTCACAATCAAACAATAAGACGCATTTTTGCTAATTTCATTTCTCAGGATAGTTCAAAAAGGCAGATGGAGGCAAATCTGGACGATAAGGAGGGTGATCCAGCTCAAGAACGTTCCACTCTAAGAGGATGATGGGTTATTGGGCCTTGGGTGCTTTATCACATTGTCATGAAGGACGTTTTTGGTTACTTTTGCCGACCTTTACTGCTGTAGGTTGTGTGCGGGCCCATTTTTGGAGGAAAACATTGGACCAATTACTTGTAATTTTGTTTTTAGATCCCAGTCAAGTCACTGAATGTCTTCTATATCTATGCAGTTAGTGCAAGTGACGGAATATTATGTTGTCCCTTGTTTGATTGTTGGGAAGAAAGCTCTTTTAGTCCACTTGTATTAAAAATTTATAGGATATGGATTCTACCAAAACATTTCCAATTTTTTTACAAATATCGTTTCAATATGTCTCGCCAACTCGAGCGATTTCTCTCGTTATTACAAGTGCAGTACAGGGACAATGTTAGAAAAACGTACTAATTGTAAAAAATATCAAACACTTAATTAGCGAAGACAACATCGCCCAATTTTCCATGTCATTGTTTAAAGTGTGAATATTACTTTATATCAACTAAAAATTTAACCGAAAGTCTAAAGCACTCAACGCCCATCGCGCACCGCTCTAGCACTTTACACATGGCTATACTTACTTACTAAGTTTTTCACAATGCATTCCACCTGTGTAGTAGTAACACCACTTAATGTACAGGGTGTCTGAAATTCGAGGGTGACCATCAGGATTTAATTTGTGGTAAAGATGCACAATTCGGTGCTCAATTAAATGACTTTTAAAAATTAAGCAAATTCTTAGTTCTTTCTGAGACATCTAAAAAAAAAGGGAAGGTTTTGAAAATTTGTTTTTAGTTTATTGCTAATTTTATTTAAAGAGAAATTATGAAATAGATTACACCTCTTCATCTCTACAAAATAGCATTGTCAGTTTTTGTATCCGACGTTTCGATGTTTTGGGCATATATTTTTTTAAATACAAACCTGGATGTTTTACTGCGGATTTCGAAAAAGCTCATCATTCTACAAAAAATATATGTATTGCACGTTAAGTTATTGAACGTTTCGACGAAAAATTACATCATCAAACATAGATACCCGCATATAATAGGTGACTTATGTTCAACATAAAACCCAAAATAAATAAGTCCATAGGACAAAAAAATTAAAAAATTGATTTCATTAAAAAAATTTTAAGTCGAAATAAAAACATGGATATTAAAAACAGACAATTTGAAAATATTTTTAGAAATGCTTTAATTAATTAATATTGTTCTGAATAATTTATATAAGTAATATTTTTTACTTAAAAATTATAAATTAATAATTTTATTATAGGTAGGATATTTATTCTTCAAAAAAGCTGCGTTTATACTATAAATTAACATTTTTACTTTAAAAAACTTGATTTTAAATGCATATTTATGATTTATGATTTTACAAACTAAAACAAAAAATAAGATTTGCCCCTAACAAGCTCAGCTTCAGGGGATTGAAGAATAAGTTTATAGAAGACAACATAAACATATTTAATATATTATTAAATTTTAAATAAACTTATTATCATATGAAAAAATCAGACAGAATTTAAATAACTAGGAGATATATTATCATAGCTAATCGGCAGCCGAGGGTGCATCTAATATTAGTACTTATTTGTTACCGAGATCCCAATGCTATCCCCTGGAATTTGGGACACCTTGTACTGTTCATACATAGGTATGTATATGGGCACGTAAAAATGTAATATTAAAAACGGGGTGATCAGGGCATTATTTCGAATAATGCATGAATGACAACGTGTCGTCATTCATAATTCTAGCCCAGTTGTGTCGGTCTCATTTTTCTATAATTAGGATTGCTTATAAACAGTACTTATATTTTTCACAATATGTAATTCGGATCCATAGTAGTTGCTATAAAATGGAAAAACATAAATTAACATAGACTGTAGTGAGATCCTATGAAGTGTTACTTCATATTACTTAGAATACTTCAATGATGAAGCAATATGTTTTGTTGTATATTAGCAAAATTTTAATTGTATAGGGTTAAGGACTATTTATTATTGTTAATATAACTATTGATCAAAAATTATGTAAAAAGTCTTTTATTAAATTGTTTTCTATAATGTTGTTTTATTCACAAATTCCTGAAAACGCCTCAGCATTATATTACACTGGATTCTAAAATCACAAGTAGCTTGGCAATCTTCTCCAATCGAAATCTACATAATAATTATATACCTCAATCGCAAAAATAACCGGTTTGTTGTGATCGACTTGGCCTCAAAATTTCTTTCACTTTGTTATTCAATATTCAGGGCATAAGTTTTGTATATTCAACAAAAAAAGGGCTTTTCTTCACTGTTTCCCACACTTTATTACAGTACACCAACCATGTTTTTTCTGTTAGTTGAACGTGAGTTAACGAGTTCTTTGTAGCTCCAAATAGGTTTGCTCTTAATCTTTTTATCAGATCTTCTAATGGTGGGTGACCGCTATAAATATCAGCTGTAAAAAATAAAAATTGTTTTTATACATATTTTAAACATGATCTAGGATAAATAACATTTTTAATATTGCAGTAAAAAAATATTTAATACATCATATTATCTAGTATTTATATTTAAAAAACCTACCATCATTTTCGTCAACATACTCTGGTATCAAAAATAGATTTACTTGATTTCCACAATTTTCCGGATCCAAAGTGTTCATAATTCTGCCAGATCCCAATCCTAGATTAGAATGAAACTGCAACTTTGTTTTCTGGAAGAGGGTTTGATAAACCTAAAATGTTTTGCATCATTTAAAACAGATTTCTTTTTTAGCATTCACAAAGCCACAGAGAACTAATTGAAAACATAATACTAAAATTATGGAACTATAATAGTTGTTGGAAGTTGCATTCTAATTCCTAAAAAAAGAGTTTTCAAACCTTTTGCATAATTTTGAATTGTTTAGGAGTAAAATCAGCCATTTGAGCTCTATTCTGTATCATAATTAGGTGTGGTAAATGTTCGGAGAACTCATCTTCCGGATTGGACATTGTTGGTTTTAACATTTCAGCAGTTTGTATAAATCTGTAAAAAATGCCAAACAAACTGTAATAAATCTCTACTGCTACTATAGCCTTAAAAGCTTTCAAATAGTATCCAGTTTTTTTCCTTTAACTATTGATGTTTAACCAACACTTTAACAAAACTTTTTTATATATTTTCATTTATTTGATACAAAAAAAAATTGTCATACTAAATACATACTATACTATATTGAGATTTCATTTACAAAAGGGTAATCATGCCTTGGCCAATAATATTCCTTCCTCCTGCTGTTATTGACCAAGGCGTGTTTCCCCCGGCGTACTAGAATTTGAATGTAGTATAATATCAATGATCTGCTAGCAGATCATTGTATAATATACTGATAATGGTATTATTAAATAATTCATAATTGATTAGACAGTTCTAAAACAACCTTTTCAAATTTTTATACTGAGGTTTAGGTATACATACCTGACAACATTACTGTCAAAAAACCAATCTTGAACAACCATCAAAATATGACATACAGACATTAAAAAAGTAGTATATTGCAATCCCTGTATCTCGCCACTATTTTCCAATGGAATAAATTCGCTCACCAAATTTGTTCTCTTATTTTCACTCTCTATAAGTTCATCTAGAATAGACACTGATAAAAATGGCTGACAATCTAAAAATATTACACGATTCGAAGATACATAAATATCAATGCCTTCAGTAGTATTAACACAGTTCTCTATGTCTTCTAGAGTTTGGATTTTGAAGATGGGATCATCTTCTAAATGTGTTTCCTGTAGTTGTTGTGTAAGTATTGTTATACCATTTTCAAAGTCCTCAGGAGTTTCAGTATGTGGCTTGAACAAAGTCTTCTTTAGATTTTCTGGGATCTAAAGGGAGTAGAAAAAATCAGTTGCATACCTAAATGAAAAATAAGCTATTTCAGATACGAGTTGCTTCTTCATCATATACATGCAAGCAGAGAGCAATCTAGTTTTGTGAAAGTTGAAAACTACTGCTTACCTTTTTCTCAGTTAACAAGTTTAAAATAGTTGATTTTCCCACTCCTTGACCCCCTACAATTCCAACCACTATAAAATCACTATTTTCTTGAAGATAATCCTGCAAATGTTCGGTACTGATAATACCATCATCAATTAGTTTTATTGATTTCTTCATGTGCTTGAAAACTGGAGGAATAACTAAAAATATTTCGAAAAATGAGTGAGCAGGCAAAGTTAAACCCAAAAACGCTATCTGTCTACTAAGTTTTCAGATTATAAATTGGCAGCATTTTAAAATTTACATTGCCTGCAGAATGTGATATTTTCAATGACTCCAACAACACAATTGTGAATTTATGTTTGTTATAGAGCTAACGCTTTAAACAATTCAAAAATTGGTAGTTTGGTTGCTTATTGCAATAATGCCTGTGTGTACCTTACCTTCCACTTCCTTTGACTGTATACTAGTCGGAATTGGTTCACTGTCTTTGATTGTTTTCTTTAATTTTATAGTGTTCTCATCAGTGGTAATAATATCTCTAGCCTTTAATAATATTGTGGGTTGTTTAATTTCTGAAGAGCTAGCATCTTTACTTTCTTTTGAAGGGATGGTACCACCTCTACTAGACAAGGTTCTTGCCTCACTTTTTCCACTGGCTGAGACATCCTAAATCGAGAATATTTTTGAAATGAACATCATTTGCAAGGGAATGGATTTATATAACTTACCCGCTGATAGGCCCGATTTTTATGAGAAATCATTTTTTTGCGGTCAAAATCTGACATCGATGTCCTTTTATTTGATTTTTCTGGATTAAAAAAATATTTATTAGGCACCCAGCGAGACAGCGTAGTAGCACTTTTTGTGGGTTCAATGTGGTGTTTAATACATCAAAAATACAACTTTAAGAACCACAGAACTATATTAATTATATATAGGAATACAAACGAAACTTTTGCTCTTAGCTCTTAGTTAGGTTAGGGGTTGGGTTCTTCTTCTTCACTTCTTTATGGCGTCGGCTGCGGAAAGCGCCATTCGCCAGCACAATTTGGGTGATCGTAAATTGGTCTGCTTTTACAGCATATTACGACTTACCGTTGCCTACGTTGGCATGGATCCACATACATCCGTGATACGCATCCGTTGTGTACCACATGATTAATCTGAACCAATGAAATTTTATTCCCTAAAATTTCATTGGTTCATATTAATCATGTGGTACAGAACGGATGCGTATCACGGATGTATGTGGATCCAGCCTTAGGCCGGATCCACAAACATCCGTGATACGCATCCGTTATGTACCACATGATTAATCTGAACCAATGAAATTTTAGGGCTCTAAAATTTCATTGGTTCAGATTAATCATGTGGTACATAACGGATGCGTATCACGGATGTTTGTGGATCCGGCCTAACGCTTAAACGACCACAAGTCTTCTTCTTATTTATTCACAGAAAAATAAAGGGTTTATTTTATTTAGTGTTGGGAAAAATCGACTTATTTTAATAATCGACTACTGAGAATTCGAGTGATTTAAAAAACCGAATGATTAATCGATTTCTTTTCACTCAAATTCTAAAATCAATGGTTCATCGTTCATGTTGATATACAGCATTTGTATTGGGAATAACTCACTCGGTGTTGTTAATCGATTGATTTTTTGCGGATTATTAAATGTGGCGGAGATATTTGTGGATTTTTTGGCATGGTTCCCAGATCTTACAACTTACAATTTAATTTAACTAACCACTTGACTACTTGACCTTGAGATGTCACGATATTGCATACTTTGGAGACGCGTTGAAAAATAAAAACCATATTTTCGTCACTCATTTCATCACTCGAGTTATTTCCGAAGATAATCGAATAATTCAAGTGATTGAAAAAACCGAGTGATCGGTTATTTTTCACTCGAGTGATCCCATCACTAATTTTATTTTTATTTATTTAATACATTTAGGCCCAACAGAAATGTAATTAATAGGGCCGATATAACAATTACAATTTACATAATTTAATAAAATCTATAACTACATTAAATAATTTGATATTAACTTAAATTTTTCGATTTATCACAATATCACAAGTGCGCTAGGGCGGTTCGAACAAAAGTACTTAAGGACATATCTAGATCACAGTAATTTGCTACTCTATTATATCTGGAACACATATTGTAGACTGGAGCGGTCAACATTATATTTGTTTTAGCTGCTGGCAAGTAAAAACAAGTGCTAGTTCTAGTAGAAATCCTAGGTATTAAGAAATTTAGTTGCTCCAAGAGGGATGGACAAACTGTAACACCATTAATGATTTTAAATAACAATATCACTGCTGTCATGTCTCTGCGTTTCTGCAGGCTTTCGATTTCAAATCTTTGTAACAAGTGGTTGTTATCCATCCCCCTCTGAGGATACACTCCATCTTCTTTAAACGATAAAAATTTCAAAAACTTTCTTTGGACTTGTTCCACCATCGTAATATATTTTGAGTAAATTGGGGACCATATCAATGATCCATACTCCAATTTGCTTCTTACCAGCGTAAAAAACAAGGTTTTAAGTGCATCGATATTGGTAAATGACTTGCAGTTTCTTAATATAAATCCTAACATTCGAGTAGCCTCTGACACTGTCTTTTCTATATGACTGCTATAAGTTAGTTTAGAGTCTAATAAGACACGTAGTGTAAATTCATATAAAAGTCCTTATTTGTTCCTTAAAGAACTAATTTAAATAAAAATAGTTATTGCGTCCATAAGAAACCATTATTTGATAGCCCACTTCGAACACGCGCGCCATCTTACAGCGACTCGTAAAGCTGAATTACCGATGCTAATTTGGGACCGAATCCAATGCATTGCGATCGGCCTCCTACCTCAAGTCCTCCATAATCTTGGTATATCATATATTGATTTAGCTCATGCTATGACTAGGAAAGACAGGGGATAATGGAACCACAGAATCAGAATACGGATGAAGAAACGTATTCTGTGAAAGTCTCGTCCCGTCTTGCGTGGGTTGTTGGCTTCTGACCTTTGACTTTGAAGATCAATTTGCCAGCTCATTTTTTGTAGGCCAGAGGTGGTCTGACTCTGGGTCATACTCTGGACTCGAGTGACCCTTAAGAGCTGTTTGTGTGTTTTTTCACTGCTCTTTCCTGCCTTTTCTTCAGGTGTTGAGGGGGTTAGTAAGTTAGTTAAGAGTTTTACCTTGCCTTGCTGTTTAAAAAAAGCAAATGGAAAGTACCTGTTGATTAGACCGGGGATTTAAACAATTATAGACCAATTATTTCTTTGTGCTTAAGATTCCAAGGTTGCCAGCATGCCAGCTGGGTTTGCTCTAAACGCGGATCCTTCAGTTATGACGTTCAATTGTCAACGTTTTGTTGACAAAAATGTTTGTTTTATCGAGAAATTAATTATTGCATTAGCATGGTTTGCGTGAAGTAAGTTTTCTTAGTTGTTGGTGAATAAGTACGGCAATAAAATGCCTTCTAATAAGAGTATGGCTGTGTGGATGTCGGAGAAGAAGTTACAGAAAATTCATTGGCCAGAATTGGTCCAGGTGTGCAGTAAACATGGTTTTGAGGTGTTCAAAGTATGTAAAACACTAATACAATTTTATTTTAGTGTATCTCTTTTTGCCAGTAATACTTACAAATAAGTTTATTTCAGCTGGATCTAAATAAAAGCCTAGAGGAACAAGGCCCATTTTGTGTGTTGCTTCATAAACTCACGGATATTATAGCTTCAGCAAATCAAGGTGATATAAGGGTACGTACTTCAAAATAAAACGTGTGATTCAATACCTTTATCTTATTCAAAATAGAGTTCATATAGATCTATGAATGGGTGTGCATACTTAAGTACAGTGTATTGTTCGAAAAGTACTAAGTAGTGTGGAATATATAAAACACCTAAATACTTATGTGTGTATCAAGGACTTTACAATATTATTCTTCTTTCCTGAACATTGAACATTCTCTGGTACCTCCTGTTTAATGTTTTATGGATTTACTTACTGTTTAATGCTTAAAAAACATTTGCAGTCCCTACCTATGGAGCGAAGTACCTAATAAACACTATTCTATTAAGTACCTACTAAAGTTTTAATTTAAAAATTGTTTTCATTAATAAGCTTTAATATACATACTTCAGTTATACATAATTCATATGCTTGAAAAAAAGTTTCCACATATTTGACGTATTTGTAAAGAATCCTAGTTACTAGAGCATTTCTTTTATGTATATAAAGTTAAAAAAAAGTTATTTATTATCATAAAAATTAGATTGCTGGTGAGAATTTTAATGGGAAAGAACTTGTGATCTTTTTTTTTTGGCAAATAAACATGTACTGAGTAAATAAATAGTGGGCATAAAATATTTAAAATTTGAATGGTAATTACTGAACAAATAAACAGTCAAAATTTAATTTATAAATAATTAAGTTATGGTTTTCACTATACAGGGTTCCCCATTTAAAACGAAACAGGCTAAATATCTGGTTCCACGTTAATTTAAAAAAAAAACGCTTGGACCCGTCGATTTTTATTTCGAGGGGGACATCTTTTGCGTATATTGTCAATCTTGTTACTTCAAGCCCCTAGGAGAGAGGAGGGGTAAGATCTAAATCTTAAGGATACCCCTATTTTATATAATTTTTTTGGATTCTGCATAAAATTCTGAACATTTTTTAATAAAAGCATTATTAGTCTATACTAAACAGTTTCCGAGATATTGACTCTTGAAAAATGAGATTTTTGAAATTTGACAGCGTCTAGCTTTCTAATTGTACGTCTTAGAGTAAAACGGCTTACATGTCCCTATCTTTGATTTTTATTATCTTTCCAATATTGTCAACTTCCGGTTAAACCGGTTGTAAGAAATATAGTACTTCCGGTTTAACCGGAAGTTGACACTATTGGAAAGATAATAAAAATCGAAGATAGGGACATGTAAGCCGTTTTACTCTAAGACGTACAGTTAGAAAGCTAGACGCTGTCAAAGTTCAAAAATCTCATTTTTCAAGAGGCAATATTTTGGAAACTGTTCAGTATAGACTAATAATGCTTTTATTAAAAAATGTTCAGAATTTTATGCAGAATTCAAAAAAATTATATAAAATAGGGGTATCCATTTAAGATTTAGATCTTACCCCCCTCCCTCCTAGGGGCTTGAAGTAACAAGATTGACAATATATGCAAAAGATGTCCCCCTCGAAATAAAAATCGACGGGTCCGAGCGTTTTTTTTTTTAATTAACGTGGAACCAGATATTTAGCCTGTTTCGTTTTAAATGGGGAACCCTGTATATATATCTAGTGCGAAAAAATATTCCTTTTGGCCTTAAGAATCTTCCATGGCTTTTACTCACAACCTGCATTTATACCTTTTACTCAAAAACCCGCTAAACCTATCAAATTTATTTCAAGATATATTTGCCTATTTAGAAATAATAAAGTAGTTTTTGTACATTTGACCCCCCCAAGATAAATATTTCAAAAATAGTTGCAGGCTTGGCTGTCACTAAATATCACCAGTTAAATTTAACTAAACAGGTATACATTTGGTATCACTGGTTCAAACGTTGTTTGTCTTGTAACGCATTTGTAATTTATGCCTTTCTATGGGAGAAAATAATTTTTATAATTATAGTTATAGGTACCTACCAATACAAATATTATTTTTATATTTTGAAAATGACAAGGTATCTAATCGGATAATCTGCTACATATTTTACAAGCGGTGATTCATTCTTAAATATCAACATCCATCTTTTAATTGGGTGTGGTCTGCAAAATGGACGAATGGAAAAGAAGACTTGTACATCATGCGTTCACAGAGCAGTCAAAGTTCAACCCATCCTTTCCGAGTGTAACTTTTTGAGAGAACTAGTTGAAAGAGAATAACAACAAAGGGCAGGGGGGGGGGTCAAATATAGTATACACAGAGGGCAGGTTATGAATTTATTGAATTACCTACTTAAATAAATATACCTACATATCAGTTTTTTTTTTCAATCTCCAACTCTAATATGTATTAGGTTGATTACCTTATCTTAACAGGGAGATTATATAATTAGTTTTATTTTTATAGCATAAAACATAAACCTAATGAATATTTTGATTAGTATAAAAATATTAAGTCTGCGGTTTTAGCGCTGGTAATATTTTAATTACAAATTCGTCATCCACCTAAAAACAATCCTTTAACCATTAACTATTAACTAACACATTTATGGGTGGCGAAAATTGTATAATTGAAAATCCTACCAAGAATTTGAAAAAATAAACATTGGTTGTTTATTAGGTTATTACTATGGGAACATGACATTTCTAATCTATTACATTATAAATTAGCATAGTAATAAAATCATGTTTATTACTTTTATGCTTTAAGTTGGGCATCTGGTAGGTTCGTGGGAATGTATGTAACTTAGTATTGTGGACTAAATACCAATATCTTATAAACTTTCCCATTTATAAGAGGGATTCCTAACTCTTTACCACAGAATATAGACTTATTTAATTATAATAAAATTAAAAAAGATTTTAAAATTATAAAAAATTGGTTTGATAACAATTTGTTATATAACAATTAATTTTAATAAAACAAATTATATTCCTTTTACTTTAAACCCAAATAACCTACCACAAAATATTAATAGTATTCAAATAAATGAAGACATTCAAATTTTTAAAGTTGATAAAATAAAATATTTAGGAATTATTTTTGACAGTAAATTAAATTGGAATTTTTACCTAAAATACTTAATTAAAAAATTAAGAAATTTACTACCGATTTTTAAAAAAATTAAATTTTTTTTAAACGTAAGACATATGGAAATATTATATTATTATTACCTACGCGTTAGTTAAAACTCATTTAAATTACGGAATTTTAGGTTGGGGAGGAATAAATAGAACTATAGTTAAAAAATTAGAAATATTACAAAAAAGGTTTCTAAAAATTATTTTCAATAAAGATTATCTTTATCCTTCTAAAGATTATCTTTATCCTTCAAAAGAATTATATTCAGAAACAAAAAAGTTGAACATAAGACAACTTTACATTTATAACATCTTAATACATATACAGGGTGTTCCTAAATGTCATGTAAATACGAAAAGGGGTTATTCTTTGGCTTATTTAATGACTAAAAATTCATATAAACATAGGCGCACCAAAAAAAAGCTCATGGGGGACAAGGGGGCATGACCCCTGAAAAAATATCTCCCTGTAGATTTTTAAAACCACTGATGTATACCCAATGATGTAAGTCCTACAGCGTAACCTATATTCCAAATTAGAGCTAAATATCTCAAAAACTACAAGAGCTATAAAGAAAAAA
Source organism: Polydrusus pterygomalis (assembly GCA_963969555.1). NCBI lineage: Eukaryota > Metazoa > Arthropoda > Insecta > Coleoptera > Curculionidae > Polydrusus > Polydrusus pterygomalis. The sequence goes on from OZ018379.1 coordinate 13,296,405, forward strand.
CTAAAAAAATTTTGAAATTTCAACACCCTGTAGATCGGCAAACGAAGCGTTTGCGGACCTATGTTTATATGAATTTTTAGTCATTAAATAAGCCAATGAATTACCCCTTTTCGTATTTACATGATATTTAGGAACACCCTGTATATATACAGTGTGTGTATAAAGTCTGGAAACGGCTTAATAACATCACAATTTACTGGCCGATTTAAACCAAATTTGGTACAGTTGTGTAAGAGGATCTAACGCACCGAATGACGATATTGGTGTTGTTGCCAGCTTTTTAGTTTGTCTGGAATTCGAAACGAATTTTATATTTTTAAATATAACACCCAGTATATTTTTACATTTTTAAATTCCACATAATATTATAATTATTTTTTATTAAATGCATTATTAGTCTATACTTCATAGTTTCCGAGATATTGACTCTCGAAAAGTGACATTTTTGAACTTTGACAGCTTATAACTTTCTAACAGTACGTCTTAGAGCAAAACGGCTTACATGTCCCTATCTTCAATTTTTATTATCTTCCCAAAAAAATCAACTTCCAGTTAAACCGGAACAACTATATTTCCTGCTTTCGAGTTACATCCGGTTTAACCGGAAGTTGATTTTTTTGGAAAGATAATAAAAATTGAAGATAGGGACATGTAATCCATTTTGCTCTAAGACGGACTGTTAGAAAGTTATAAGCTGTCAAAGTTCAAAAATGTCACTTTTCGAGAGTCAATATCTCGGAAACTATGAAGTATAGACTAATAATGCATTTAATAAAAAATAATTATAATTTTATGTGGAATTTAAAAATGTAAAAATATACTGGGTGTTATATTTAAAAATATAAAATTCGTTCGAATTCCAGACAAACTAAAAAGCTGGCAACAACGCCAATATCGTCATTCGGTGCGTTAGATCCTCTTACACAACTGTACCAAATTTGGTTTAAATCGGCCAGTAAATTGTGATGTTATTCAGCCGTTTCCAGACTTTATACACACACTGTATATTTAAAAATAAAAACCTTATACAATTTAAAAACCATAATCATAATACACGTCATAAAAATGAAATTTCCATAAAACCTAAAATAAATAAGTCCATAGGACAAAAAACTTCAAATATTTATGTTTTTATTTAAACGATTATTTACCAACAAAAAAATTGATTTTATTAAAAAAATTTAAAGTAGAAATAAAATCGTGGATATTAAAAACAGACAATTTGAAAATATTTTTAGAAATGCTTTAATTAATCAATATTGTTCTGAATAATTTATATAAGTACCTAATATTTTTTACTTAAAAATTATAAATTAATAATTTTATTACTAACTTATCTTATAGGTAATATATTTCTTCAAAAAAGCTGCGTTTATACTATAAATTAGCATTTTTACTTTAAAACTTGATTTTTAATGCATATTTACGATTTATGATTTTACATACTAAAACAAAAAATAAGATTTGCCCCTAACAAGCTCAGCTTCAGGGGATTGTTGTTATTATTATTATTATTATTATTTAAAATAATCTATTTTGTTTTAGAGTACCGAAATAATGAACGATGTCGAAAGATACCTCGAAGAAAACTCGTCAATAATTGTCGTCGACCCCATTCCAAACGTTAAACGGCTTCTAGATAGGTATAACTGCTACAGCATGATCCATGCTACAAATCTACATAGTTACGGCGTATTTACCCCGAATTTTTGTGTACTTAGAACCGACGATTTAGACGTTATTAGAGAACAATTAAAAAAATCGTTAGTCACTTATCCATTCATATGTAAACCGATATTGGGGCACGGTTCTAGGGAGGCTCACGAGATGTCGATAATATTCGACGAGAAATACCTAATAGATTGTAAGACGCCTTGTGTAGCACAAAGTTTCATTAACCATAACGCCATATTGTATAAAATATTTATAGTAGGTGATAAGCATTGTTTTGTGGAGAGACCTTCTTTAAAAAATTTCCATGCTAGTCAACGAGAATCAATACATTTCGATAGCAGTGAGATCTCGAAAGCGGACTCGAAAAGTAGGCTGTCCGTGTTGGATCCGGACGATGTGATCAAGGAGAGGTGGGAACCAGATCCGAAGATCATGGAGGTGATCATGATCACTCTTAGGAAGTGTTTCGGAATGGATTTGTTGGGAATTGATGTTGTGATAGATAAAACGAGTGGGCGGTATGGGATTGTTGATGTCAATGCGTATCCAGGTACGGCAACTGTTTATCACGTTAATTTGTGCATTTTATAATTTTTTTAACTAGTGACCGTGCTTATTGGTTTTCTACTTGCTTGCAAATAACTAAATTTATTTTAGTTAGTACTGCCTAATAAATTAGGTGGTCTTTTTCTATTCAGTAATTTTTGAAACAGGAAATTCCTTTAATGACCTTTGTCCTGTTACCAACTGCTTATTTTAAAAATTTATTCTGAAAAAATTGAACATATCTACCACACTACCATTTTAAACGAGTTTGTGGTGACGCATAACTTTTTTTTCATAGATAACGTATGCAAAATAATAGAATAATACAGTGACCTGCAGAAAGTGCGCAGCATATAGGAAAGTTTTTATCTTCAAGTTTAGAAAATTAATTTTTTTTTAGATAGGTTCTGCATGTTCTCAAACCAAAATAACACCCATTAAATCCGGTAAAAGTCTTATGGTATACGAGGTAGGATAAAAAATTTGAAATTCCGCTAAGAGTAAAGTAACTCCATCTTTTATTTTAGGATATTTTTTACTAAGAATTATTGTTTTAATTTCAAAGTTATACCCAAATTCCAAATTTCGCTTATTTTGGACGAAAAAATGGATTAAATCGTATTTTCTGAATAACCCCGTATAAAAAATAAATGGCAACAGAACAGTACGAAAATACGATTTTCTGCAGACTTTCTTAGAGATAACCGTCGATCATAAGTCCGATTAGTTTGTTTTCATAATATTATGGCTTTTAAAAATAAAAACATAAAAATATTAAATATTTTTGCTGTATTTTATTTTCTGAGGGAACAAGTTAATTTCATCTAACTGATATTTTTTGATTCAAATTAACTAAATGCATCTCCTAAATAGTTTTTTATACATTGAAGTATGCATAGAAAGTTTCCTTTTGATTTATAAAGAAAAAAATTGAAATTAAAAATATACTATTTTGAACGGATTTTATTCGTCACGCAAAATAAGGAGACAAAAAACTATTTAGGAGATGCTTTAAGTCAATGCAAATAAAAAAATATCAGTTAAGTTGAAATTAACTTGTTCCCTCAGAATATAAAATAGGTATTGTGTGCAGCAAAAATATTCAATATTTTTATGTTTTTATTTTAAAAAGCCATAATATTATGAAAACAAACTAATCGCACTTATGATCGACGGTTATCTCTAAAAAAGTCTGCAGAAAATCTTATTTTCGTACTGTTCGGTTGCCATTTATTTTTTATACAGGGTTATTCAGAAAACTCGATTAAATCCATTTTTTCGTCCGAAATAAGCGAAATTTTGGAATTTGGGTATAACTTTCAAATTAAAACAATAATTCTTAGTAAAAAAATATCCTAAAATGAAAGATGGAGGTACTTTACTTTTAGCGGAATTTCAAATTTTTGATCCTACCCCGTATACCTTAAGACTTTTACCGGATTTAATGGGTGTTATTTTGGTTTGAGAACATGCAGAACGTATCTAAAATAAAATTAATTTTCTAAACTTAAAGATAAAAACTTTCCCATATGCTGCGCTCTTTCTGCCGGTCACTGTATAATAAAGTATTATGTAAAATATAAAATAAGATACTTAAATAGAAGTTTAATTTCCTGGAAAACACAAAGTTTATTAATTATTAAAGAATAAATACTGGTTTAATTAAATGGGAACAAAAAAACCCAAATTTATTTCTATTGTTTTAATTACTGTTTTTCTGAATAATTGTTATGTATACAGGACATTATTAGGTCAATATCTATGTTTTACAAAAATATATTTAATCCTACTTGTCTGATAAAAAAACAACATGTTTTTAGCTTAATAGAGCTTTTAGGTATTATTTGTAAAATCTGTTTGTTTTTCCCTTGAGGATGGACTTTACTTTGTCCGAAACATGTAGACAATTTCCTAAATACATACTCTTTAGTATATGTATTAAAGGAGGATGACTAAAGTGTCTTCTATTTCTTTTCAGTTTAAAAATGTTTTGTTTCACTGTTAGGCAGAAAGTTTATTCAACTGCGTTATAACACAGAAACTATTTTTTTTTTAGTTCACAATGTTTGATAAAAATCCCTGATGCGAAATAAGATATAGTAATCAGATAATGTAAGTGTATAAATAATGTTTTTAGGTTTTGATTCTGTTTCAGGATATGATAGATTTCCAAATTTTTTTGACGCCCTTCTCGAGTGCATTTCCAAAAAAGTTACCTCAGATTAGATTTAGGATTTAATATATAGGAAATATGAAGCCATTAAAATTACATTACTAATTTGTACTACATACTTATTTACAGGGTTCTTTGACTTTGCGTGGCTGTTTGCAGAGATCTTTGAATCTCTTTGAGTTTCCATGTTCCTTAAATTCACCATAATGATTAAAAACAAAAGTCACTGAACGCTGCAAACATCATAGTATTATACAATTTTAAAAGTATCTTTATCTAATTTTATACATCAGCTTGAGTAGTTGATCAAAATAATTACTACTAATCAATATGAAAAAATGTAAAATGTGTTCAACGTTTTTATTAAAATAATGTTGTATTATCACAACAAAGAACTATTTGGCAACAACAAGAATTAATAAAAAAGCCTCTTCTTCATCCCAACCGTCTATTAATTCTTTAAAATTTAGTCTCTACAGTCCAGTCCAAAAAGCATAAGCATTAAATCAACTTTAATAAAACTGGTGCGTATTTTCAGTAAAGATACGACGTGAAAATTTGACAGTATTATATTTATATAAAATATACTGTTGCATGGATCTCTTCGTCACACAACAAAGTTAAGAGCTGGTAGCTAGTAAAAAATAATTATGTGAGACGTAAGGAGCACATTTAAAAACAATTTCATAGTACTAATTTTAGAACACAGTGTTTTTACATAAAACATACAGTTTTTGAGATACTGGCATTTTAAAATAATATTTTCTCACCAAAACTTTCAACTACAGTTAGTAAGGTTGTTGTCAGTTTATCAGACATTATACAATGAGTAAAATTTGCGATGCATTTCTGGGTTTAAGGTGCCCACGTTACCATGAGTCACCGAATGACCTAATATCGGATTTTAGAAAGAATATAAGGAATAAACCCGGCAAGTTTACTTGTAATTATGATAAAAAAATGATTACTTTTCTGGCTAGTTAGGTTTAAACTTGTTCTACAAAAGTTGCGTACAGCTTTCTTAGCCTCTTCTTGGCATTACCAACTACAAGTTACTACAAATAATGTATATTACTTATTCGATATTGGGACACCCAAAACGGTTGCCTATTTTAACCATTTCCACAATTTTAAACTGATTTTAGTGGCTTCACTATTTATTAAGTAAGGTAAAACTGCCAAAAATAACATTTTATATTATGTATGTATTGTATTATAATAATGCTCAAAGCAAAAAAAGTTATCATGTGCAAAATTAATTATATTATTTACAAAACTTTTTATAGCCTAATTAATAAAACTATTTAATAATATCTAGTGTATTCTTTATTTGTATTTGTCTAACGTTAAAAACATGTCGTCTTGTGCTCACAATTTTTTTTTACGTTCACATTAAAATATATATTATATTTTATAGGGGCCTGTGGCTATAATCTACGGTTTTCTTTTTAGGTTCGCCGTTTCGTCCATATTCGTATTTAGTTATACGGCAATGTATTTGGGCTACACCTTTTTTACTTTTATTGAAGATAAATTATTTTGTTTATAAAAAAATCACATTGTTTCTTATTTATATCAATTCCATTTCAAAATTAAAATTGTATAGGCAAATTAAACTTTTTGGCTACGACACAACAATTACCTATTTATTATGCTAAAAATATAAATTACCTTTAAATTTTAATAAATCTTTATTTATGTACATTGCCAAACAAAGACTAGATAATTTGGAGAAACAACCAATAATATGTAATGGGGAGTATTAATTACAAAGATAACATAACATTTTTAGGATTATATATTGATCAAAAATTAAGCTGGAGAAAACACGTAGAACATATTCGAACTTACATTTCTCCGTTAATTGGGATATTCTTTAAAATTCGCCATTGTATATCTTAAAAAATATTTATCATTGAAAAATTCAGTATCTTATTTCTATTTGGGGTTCAGCCAATTCGATGGTACTAAAACCTTTACAGAAATTACAAAATAAAATTATTAAATTTATTCATAGATTTCCGCGCTTAGAACCAACAACACATTTATATACACCGAATACCTAAATACCTAGATATAAATAATTTATATAATTTAAAAATTTGCATATTTATTCATTCTTTACTTTTAAAACACAAAATTTCTAACATAACGTTTACAAAACTTCAGGATCTTCACAGACATGATACTAGATAAACTAATTTTTTACAAACTAAGGGCTGGTATTTTCATCCTCGGTTAAAGCTCGGTTATTTTAATTCCTCGGTTAAACTTGACATTTGATGTTTGTAACATGCTTTATGTGTCACAAAACAAGTTTAACTAAGCAATAAAATAACCGAGTTTTAACCGAGGATGAAGATACCGACCCTAAGTATTAAAATAAACAGCAACTTTGGAAAACGGTCATTGTTATATAATGGATTAATGATTAATATTATATAATATTTTACCCGAAGATATTAAAACATTAAAAAAAACTAAGTACCCTTATTTAAATTTCATTTAAAAAAATATTTCCTGGTATAATTTTCTTTCTTAGTTAATTAAATGTTTATTCAAAACGAATATTTTTGTTAACTGTCATTTTTTATATACAGTGTGACATTATATGGGATTTTTTTTTATTATCAATTTTTAAAATTAAGCAAAAAAAATAGTAGTCACGTGATTCGCATTATCTGTCAAATTTTAATTTTTTCCAAAAAATAAATCAAAAGTGGGGTTATTTCTGAAAGTAATGAAAAAAGTTATTAAGAAAAGTTTTTTTAAATGCAGTTTCTAACGCACATGCAAAATTTTAGCGGCATGATAATTTTGATTTTTCATCCATATTTTGTAAATTGCACCAGTTTTGCAAAATAAGACTCGACGCAACCTACATAAATCTTCCTAGTTTTGACAATGCTTTAGTTTAGATACATTTTCTTTAAAGTAACGCCATATTAAATGTGTGTTTTTCTACAAAATCAAAATTTGGTCGCATGTGATGCAAAGTTTATTTGTTTTTGACCCTGTATAAGGTAACTTCATAAAATAAGTATTTTTGAAAACTTAGTTTATTGTGTCTGAAAGGTGTAATAATTTTTTTCGATATTTTCAGAAATAACCCCACTTTTGAATTATTTTTTGGAAAAAATAAAATTTGACAGATGCAGACTTTAGTGGTCACACTGTATAAATATACCTACCAAGTTAGAGTAATAATTTTATTGTTATATTTTTATATAATATGTACTTTTTATCCCTGTAATAAACAATTGGAACAAGTAGGTACTCATTTTCGGAATTCAATTACCCACAGTTTTACGTTAAACGAGATAGGATTTATAAATTAATAAAAGCAGAAAATGAAATATGAACAAATTTGAGCAAATTTCGTTTTTTTTGCTTTTATTATGTAATTTATCAATAGTTAATTGCCCTCAAAGACGTTCATAAGAATCTTACTTGTTTGTCCGAATTAGAAAATAGTAAAATTGTGTTTACTGTCCATCATACAACATACAAGGACCTTCAAAAGAGTAGGTAATACAATTATTGTGATGTAAAATTAAGATTTTTCTTGACAAAATGGTGAACTTCTTTGGCGTATTAATTGAAAATGGCTTTGAAGCCGACGATTTATTCGTCTTTTGACAATTTACATTTTTGGTTAATTGACATTGGTCCAATTGACTTTTCGACCAATTCAGTTTCGGCCGACACACTTATTCAAGTCCGATTTTTGACTTTCAGTCAATTGGCTCTATATATTTTCGGCCTTTCAGCAGAGAGATAGACTCTTTATCTGCTTCGATCGAGATGAAAATTAAGCAAAAAAATAGTAGTCACATTATCTCTGTCAAATAATTTTTTTCAAAAAATAATTCAAAAGTGGGGTTATTTCTGAAAATATCGAAAAAAGTTGTTAAAAAAAGTTTTTTTAAATGCAGTTTCTAGCCCATATGCAAAATTTCAGCTGCATAAGATAATTTTGATGTTTACCCACCACTAAAATTTATTTTCCACTTAATGAACACTTTACTGAAGACACTGTGTTCTTTTTTGTCTTAATAATGAGGTGTATTACTTTCAGACACAAACTATACGTTTTCAAATTATTTTATGAAGTTACCTTATACAGGGTCAAAAAAAAATAAACTTTGTTAATAGCCCAATTTTGATTTTGTAGAAAAACACACATTTAATATGGCGCTACTTTAAAGAAAATGTAGCTAAAATAAAGCATTGTCAAAACTAAGAAGTTTTATGTAGGTTCCGTTGAGTCTTATTTTTCAAAAGTGGGGTGCAATTTACAAAATATGGGTAAAAAATCAAAATTATTTTATGCAGCTGAAATTTTGCATGCACGAGATCAAATCCTTATTACGTCATCCCATTATCCGGGCGATTATTTTATTTGTCAGCTTTGACAGCTTATATTGCTATATTGTGTGTTAAACAGACAAGAACAGCTTAAAAATTGAAAACAACTCGCAATACATTCAGGTAGATGCGGCGCTCGTCCTTCAGCGTGCATCCGGCGATCCATATGGGCCGAGGCAGATATGACGTCAGTCGGTTTTTATTAAAGAACTTATCTTATTTACTTTCATAATTCAAAAATCTAAAAATTGAAACCGTAGGAAAGTTTATTCTTCTTTTCTTTCTCTATTCTCTATCAGGCTCGATAATTTTTGAAACCAAAAAAAAAAATAGTAGGATGAAACCCATTGGAAAAGAAAAAGAATATAACAAAAATGAAAGGGAAAATTAATTACGGGCGATCCGAGGTCGGGAAGTGGGAGGGGGTGAGTTTTTAAGGGTAGAAAACGATTTTATTTACAACCATGTATGTAATAATGACATTTCACCTATCTTTGAAAGGTGGAAAGTTGACGTTTCTTGACTTTTACTTTCCACCCGGGTGGAAAGTGAGCACTTTCCACCCGGGTGGAAAGTAAAATTGTTATTTTTTGTAATTTTATTAAAAATCGATATCTCAAAATAGTAAATTTTTTTTTTTTTAAATTTTAATAAAAATCGATATCTCAAAATAATATACAAACACACCAACACACAACTCATTACACAAATTCAACAACAATAATTTTATTTTTTATTTCTTTAAATGAATTATACCTAAATGACATTTATAAAAAACAAAAAATTAACATGGTTTATGTTTTACTTATTTACATTAAATATTACATTGGCATTATTGTAGGCAGTCACAGATATGTTTAAACCTTGCTGAAATTCTTCTTTTGAAAGGTTTATTTCATGATTATTTGAAGTTAAAGTAGTGTTAGTAAAACTTGAACTTGGCTTTGAAATCAATTTTGCCGTATTAACCTGAGTAGAAACCGAACTGTCTATGTATCCCTCAGCTACTGTGCTAGATTTCCAGCCTCCTAACCGCTTTATTTGCATAAGATCGCCACCGTTATTTGCGAGCAAAGTAGCCGCTGTTCTTCTGAAACAGTGACCAGTAAAACCTTCAGTATTCAGCTTCAGAAAAGCTGCAATTTTTTTTGGAAACTGACTTAAAGTGTTGTGCCCAATACATTGTTTACTAATTTTTCCATATCTTATTTGCATAAAAAGCTTTCCATCCTGTATATTTTTCCGTAAAGTTATGTACTCCTTAAGTGGTGCAATCCATTTATTATCAGTTATCATAAATGATCGTGGCTGGTACGTTTTGCTATTTTGTATTTCAATCGCGACCTTTTCTTCTAAAAAGTGAACGTCTGTTGTTTTCATTTTGTATAATTCATCTGATCGGCAGGCGCCTGAGACACCAATAACCAATGCGACCTACAAATGTATAAAATAATAAGTTAATATAGAAATAGTCAACCTTTTAGCCTAAAATACCTTTTGAACAAGAAATTCCATAGGTGCTTGTTCCAAAAATGTTTCAATATTATCCATAGACAGTGTGGTCGATTTTTTCGGCTTGTATCCTTTGTTTTGCTTTTTTAAAAATGCTAATAGCTTTGCGTGTTTAGATATGTCTACTTTTTCCCTAATTGATAGAGTGGTCCTCAACATTGAATATATTGACCAAAGCGTTGATATTTTCTTTGTCTTGGCATTTTCACTAAAATAAGCTAGTAGCGCCGATTCAGAACCAGGATTTTGAACTTTGTTTCCAATACACCATTCTTTAAAACAGTTATATGCCTTGTCATATCTCGGGCGGCTTTTAGTTGGCAGAAGATCTTCTTCTACTATTTTTGCTGCTTCTCGAATTTCTGGGGGAGTAGCAGCCAAATCAAATTCCTCATCTGAGAGCATTTTTTTGGTGTTTTGTAAAAACTTTGACACTAACGTTTTAAAAAAATAATATATTGTTTAGTGACATGGAAACCATATTCCAAAAATGATATTTGCCATCTTGATGTGTATTATTACCTACGTTATTTTATCACCTGCGGTTATTTGAAATTCTAAATGTCTGTCTACTTTTGCAATGGAAAAGTCAAAATGACATTTACCTTTTAATAATTATTTGAACTCAAAATAATAAGAAGTGGATGTTGGATGTGGTTGTAAATAAAATAGTATACAAACCTCGGTGAAAAGTTTCATTACTGTCTCTGAGATATAGTTTACCTCGACGCTTCGCGTCTCGGTAAACTATCTAATCTCTCGACAGTAATGAAACACTTTCCACCTCGGTACGTAATATACTATATCTCGATTTCCGGCAAAACTACAAGTCCTATGGAAAAACGTTAAATAGCAAAGTTGTAGGTAATAAAAAGATCTACAACTTTTGTATTTGCACTTTTTTCACATAACCTCAAAATTTATGTGAAAAATTCAAATAACCAAGTTTTTGGTTTTTTATTTTTATCTTTTACAAAATTTTTTTTTTATACACAATATTTGGTAAAAACTTACCTTTTTATGTCCCAAACACATTGTAATTTTTTTGATTTAAAATATTTGTTTTTTCACCTTATTTTGACTTAATATCGAAAAATCACCCTAATTTTCAATCGAAAATTCTCACGTCAAAATATCTGCTTTTTAAAAAAAGTCGGTGGGCTTTTTGTTCGTTGAAATCTCTACTTTCTGATGGTGTAAAAAAATATACATTACTATGGTAAATGTGATGAAACCCCCTTTAAATCCTACCTTTAATTATATTTAACAACTATTTTCGCATATTTTTTGCGATCTTTATGTTTTATGGATTTGTAATTTTTTTGTTTATCAATGTAACATGGAATCTTACGTTTTTCGAGTAAAGTATAAATTTTAATAAATAGCTCAAAATTGTACATAATGATTAAAAAAAAATTATTTCGGATTCGACTTTTTTTCGTTTCTTTGCATTTTTTCAGAACATTTACCATAGTAATATATATTTTTTGTTACACCATCAGAAAATAGAGATTTCAACGAACAAAAAGCCTACCGACTATTTTAAAAAAGCAGATATTTTGACGTGCGAATTTTCGATTGAAAATTAGGATGCTTTTTCGATATTAAGTCAAAATAAGGTGAAAAAATAAATATTTAAAATCAAAAAAATTACAGTGTGTTTGGGACATAAAAAGGTAAGTTTTCACCAAATTTCGCGTATAAAAAAATTTTTTTGTAAAAGATAAAAATAAAAAACCAAAAACTTGGTTATTTGATTTTCACATAAATTTTGAGATTATGTGAAAAAAGTGCAAATACCAAAGTTATATATCTTTTTATTACCTACCACTTTGGCATTTAACGTTTTTCCATAGGACTCGTAGTTTTGCCGGAAATGGAGATAAATCGTTTTCTACCCTTAAAAACTCACCCCCTCCCACTTCCCGACCTCGGATCGCCCGTAGATTAGTTTTCCTTTCATTTTTGTTATATTCTCTTTCTTTTCCAATGGGTTTCATCCTCCTATTATTTTTTTTCACTTTTTACCATTTTCAAAGGCTTCAGCCCTGGTCTAATACCTATACAGCCCATTATGACTTCGTTGAACTATAACTTGGCAAATTAACGCTGATATTCCAAATTTCAAACAGTAGCTATGCTATAGCTAATCAGTAATCACGTGGTAATAACTGCAAGTTCATTAATGGAGAAACGGCCTGAACGTAAGTTTTAATATGGACCAGTGGTTTCATGTGTTACCTCTCGTGCATGTGTGATTTCCACCATTTGCGTGTAGGCGCGCGCGGTTCCAAGCCATTCATCTACCATTCAAAACAAACACCTTATTCTTTTATGAAACTTTGCCGGCCTTCAGCCTTGTGAATTAGTTATTGCGAAGGTCTAGATTTGATAAACATCGCGGCGTAATTTTTTTCGGAGGTACCCGGCCAAAAATTGGAATTCCGCGCCGAAAGCGTACCAGTATATACGTGTTAATTCACTAGTGTTTATTATTTTGTGCGCGTGTGCTTGTGCTAGTAGTGCCTATAATCAGTGTCGTGCGTGTCGGACAATGATTCCGGATTAATTTTGGAAAAAGGTTTTGCGTCTTAACTTTGCTATTATGGTAAGTTACAAATAAATTAAATCGACCCAAGAAATGTAGCAGCCACCGGCATTTTATATGCTACATCTCGACCGCGAGATGCTAGTTGATGAAAAATATAGGTACCTACTGAAATGCTACAAGTCTTAGTGGCTGACCACCAACCAGCGCCGATTTAACCATTAGGCGGACTAGGCGGCCGACTAGGGCCCGGTAGCTTAGGGGGGCCGGGGCGCCAAACCGAAAATCCCCAAATTCGAACCCATATATCGAAAAAAAAAATAGGTTAACTAGACACAGTTTATAAAAATTTCTTGTATTCAGTAACACACGCGGTGACGCGAATTCAAAAATAATTTATAAAGTCAATTGAAATAGGAAAAAGTGATATTAAACAAAAACGAAAAATTTAGGGTTGAAACCTTTAATGTTATATGCGATTCTATTATAAGGGACTTAAGTCGTAGACTAGAATCGCATGAATTAATTAAAAATAGTTTTAACTGTTTTTTTACAAACGGTCCTTCGGAGTTGAATACCTCCATAATAAAATTAAAAGAAGTCAATGAGGGCGACATTGAGCCCTACAGCTTAGAAGAAGAAGTTAAGCAGTTTAATTTGTTATGCGAAGAATTAAATAAAAATACCATTTTCGAAAAATATAACATGGTTAAACATTAAAATCTACGTTTCCAAATGTCTTAACGCTGTTGCAAATTTTTATTTCTTTACCTATATCCAACGCTAGTGGTGAACGCTCCTTTTCTGCGTTGGATAGAGTAAAAAATAAACATCGGGCTTGTTTAGGACAGGAAAATCCGCACGGCCGCCTAGGGCCCGATAAAGCCTTAACTTAAACCGGAAACCGGCACTGCCACCAACTCAATGTACACCGACAGCCGACAGCATGTTTCAAATACCTTCATCTCATTATGAGATATTTGATATTTGCATGCTTTTAACGTATTGCATTAAATATAAACAAGGGCATTATTATCACTTATAATCTCCCTAGCAGCAGAATTATCGGGAATTAATTCTGCTGCGTGGAGTTTTTTCTTATTATAATTTTTTTGCTAAAATGCTACAAAAACATATTTACGGCGGCTTTAGTTATTTGTGACTAATTAGAGTTTTAGAAATGAAGTCCATTTTAGCCGTTAGTAACTCATTTATATTACTAAAATGTGAGAAACATTAAATAACAAATTTGTCATCTGAAATCCAATGTCTTTATAGTTTTAAATTCAAATAAAACTTTAAAAAACATAATTTCCGATCAGTTTAGTTTAATATGACCCACTGTATTTTTACAATAGAAGTTGATTTTACTTGTTAGTAACTATAAGGTTTATTACTAAAATGTCAGGAACATGCAAAACATTAATTCGTTTTCAACCATAACATCTGATATTACCTGTCTATATAGTTTTAAATAAAACTTAAAAACCATATTTCCGATGAGTTCAGTTAAATATGACGTAGTATGTTTTTACAATAGAAGTTGATTTTATTTAATTAGTAACTAAGGTTAATTACTAAAATTTCAGGAACATTAAAAACATTAATTCGTTTTCAACCATAACATCTGAAATTACATGTCTACATAGTTTCAAATGAAACTTAAAAAAACATATTTCCGATGAGTTTAGTTAAATTTTTGATGTGTCAGACAAAAAGAACACAGTGTCATCAGTAAAGTGTTCATTAAGTGGAAAATAAATTTTAGTTTAACTTAACGTAAAGTTTATCTGTTTTCAACGATTTAATTTAAAACCCCTTTACTTTATTTTTTTACTTTTAGGCACAAACTACATTTTAAAAAATACTTATTTTATGAAGTTTCCTTATACAGGGTCCAAAACAAATAAACTTTGCATCACATGCGACCAAATTTTAATATCCCAATTTTGATTTTGTTGAAAAACACACATTTAATACGGCGCTACTTTAAAGAAAATGTATCTGAAATAAAGCAATGTCAAAACTGAAGTTTTATGTAGGTTGCGTTGAGTCTTATTTTGCAAAAGTGGTGCAATTTAAAAAATATAGGTAAAAAATCAAAATTATCTTATGCAGATGAAATGTTGCACGTGGGCTAGAAACTGCATTAAAAAAAACTTTTTCTAATAAGTTTTTTCGATACTTTCAGAAATAACCCTACTTTTGAATAATTTTTTTAAAAAAATTAAAATTTTACAGATAATGCGAATCACGTGACTACTATTTTTTTTGCTTAATTTTCATCTCGATCGAAGCAGAACTTGATGCCAAAGTCAAATTTCGAATAAAGCTGTTAATAAAAAAAAATCCCATATGATGCGGACTTTACTGGTGACAATATATAAAGTGGTTTTAATTTTCTGTTCTTGCGAATAAATTCTTTTAAAAAACACCAGCAGATGTTTTACCGTATACCGTATGCTTACCTGAGAAATTCAGCCCGAACGTATTTGCGCTGCAGAATGTGTTTATTAAGTTATTGATGTGAATGATGTGATTAAAAGCAAATTAATCACATAGATAATGCAACGCTGTACAGCTCACCTTTAGCAATTCTATTTTTCCTTATTGTTTCAAATACAGGGTTCCCCATTAAACACGAAACAATCTGGTTCCACGTTAATTAAAAAAAAAACGCTCGGACCCGTCGATTTTTATTTCGAGGGGGACATCTTTTGCGTATATTGTCAATCTTGTTACTTCAAGCCCCTAGGAGGGAGGGGGGTTAAGATCTAAATCTTAAATGGATACCCCTATTTTATATATTTTTTTTTGAATTCTGCATAAAATTCTGAACATTTTTTAATAAAAGCATTATTAGTCTATACTAAACAGTTTCCGAGATATTGACTCTTGAAAAATGAGATTTTTGAACTTTGACAGCGTCTAGCTTTCTAACTGTACGACTTAGAGTAAAACGGCTTACGTGTCCGTATCTTCGATTTTTATTATCATTCCAATAGTGTCAACTTCCGGTTAAACCGGAAGTACTATATTTCTTAAAACCGGTTTAACCGGAAGTTGACACTATTGGAAAGATAATAAAAATCGAAGATAGGGACATGTAAGCCGTTTTACTCTAAAGACGTACAGTTAGAAAGCTAGACGCTGTCAAAGTTCAAAAATGTCATTTTTCAAGAGCAATATCTCGGAAACTGTTAAGTATAGACTAATAATGCTTTTTTAAAAAATGTTCAGAATTTTATGCAGAATCCAAAAAAATTATATAAAATAGGGGTATCTATTTAAGATTTAGATCTTACCCCCCTCCCTCCTAGGGGCTTAAAGTAACAAGATTGATAATATACGCAAAAGATGTCCCCCTCGAAATAAAAATCGACGGGTCCGAGCGTTTTTTTTTTAATTAACGTGGAACCAGATATTTAGCCTGTTTCGTTTTAAATGGGGGAACCCTGTATATATTGGATACGTAGGTACCAGTTACGGTATTTTTTTTTCAAAATTACTGAAAACCCCATAAAAACATTTTACTGATTCCCATAACTGTAATCATTACTACACAATACAGCAATAAAATATTTAATTTTAATGGCCTAAAATGGCCTATTGTTGAAGGATCAACCGAATCAACCCACTCTGCTTCATTCAATAATGTTCACTGAATTAAACCGAACCAGCTGTGCAGGATTTTGATAGTTGCTAGGCGTTTATTTTAATTTGAAATGATAGATATCTTAATAAAAGGAGTCGTTAACAATTGGATTATATTGGTATTTACGATTTGCAATGATGAAGAATAGTTAAGATTATTTAATTAGGATTATAATGACATTAACGAAAGTGGGGACAATCAAATTTTAAGTTTTTTTAATATTGGAATTGATAGATGCCCATTCTGATCTTACGTTATTTTTTGGTTTAACTATAAATAATAGGTACAGTTGTATTAATAAAAAAAGCGTACACAAACTGGAATGAGAGAAAACCTTAACCATATTTGTGTAAAACCGGCTTATCGCATGTTAAAGGTTATTAAAAATGCAAAGCATTGGCGTTGGGCGTTAGTTCAAGAGAATAACAGAAATTAATTTTTAGTATTGAAAATACTACTGGGTGCGTATATACGGGTCTATTTCATGAAAAATGAACGCGACATGCGACATGCACATAAATACCACGGCGGTGAAGTCTAAACAAACATCCGAGCAGCACAAGATCGATGACATCATCTGCTGAGTATTAATATTGTTTTGTTTTGGGTTTCGGCATTTATTCTTATATTTGTTGATACAGTAATGTCCGCATATAACGAACTTAAAAAATAAACAGAATATGGTTCGTTATATCCGAAGTTCGTTATATCCAGTAACGAATACATTTTGTTTCATTTTTCATGTAAGGGAAAATGGTTCGTATTAACCGGAAGTTCGTTATAAACGGGTTCGTTATAAGCGGACTATGGCCGGGAGAGAGAACAGTTAGTTGATAGTTATTAATGGTACTAGTTCGATGAATACTATAATGAAACGTGTGCAACGTTAAACCACGAGGCGTCAGCCGAGTGGTTTAATTGCACAAGTTTCATTAACAAAGTTCATATCGAACGTGTATCATTCAAAATTTAATCTACGACAGTGCAAATAGATTTTATTCGTCTAAATTTCATTGCAATCAACGCGTTTCGTAATTTTTAAAATTTTCAGGTGTCCATATTAGTCGATATCATGGTAACCGTACTTTTGATTGTTTCAATTTCAATAAAATTGGAAAAAAATAAACAGTGAATGTCGCTGAAACAAAGCGAAATAGCGCGGCGGTCTTGGCGTATTACACAGAAAGTCGGGGGAGAATGGATATACCAATCCAAAACATTTCATAGCCGACTTAAGATTTAGACATTTCATGAACAAAGAGTACAAGGACCAGCAGGTAAATGGCTGTGTATAGCTAAAGAAATAATGTTGTCGCTATTTTTGAAAAGGTGGTTTTGAGCTTTCTTCAATATGTACTAATATACAGATTATCCTATATTTTTTATTTTAACAAAACAGTCAAATTTACACATTTCTAAGTATAATTTACACATTTCTAAGTATAATAATTTAATTATTATTTCAAACTAAATCGGAGCATCCATGCCGTCATAATAACGCGTGATAGCGGCACGTTACATACTCACAGATAGGAGTAATCTGTGCTGTGACATAATGGTTTCCTTCTCGCCACTGTGTGTGGTAGGTATTTTCAATACGCCTATGATACTTGCGTAAGATGCAAGATCTGTGAATTTTTTTTTATAATATAACTTAACAGTTTTATAAAAATTACAATCGAAACAAAAAACGTTTAACAAGAATAAATAAAATCTAGTATTTGGTCATACCTATATCCCTGTTTTTCTGTTACTTGAGCCAGTCTATTCGGAATTGACTGAATTATATTTGATAAAATATTTGGATTAAGCTCTTCCTAGAACGCATGTATTATTTTTCATAAATCTTCTGAATTTTGCGGCCTAAAATTTCGATTATATTTTTTTACGATTATTATACCCCAAGTATTTTCAATTGGATTGATATCGGGACTATAAAAGCGACCCAAGGCAGCACTTCCACATTATGAGTTTGAAACCAGTGGGATACATCATTGGCAGTGTGGACTGGATAATTATCTTGTTGAAATATGTATAAGTATTGGGATAGATTTGCTCAGCAGATGGTAACAATAATATCTTTTCTAAAATGTTAATGTAATTTCCGGTATTAAATATTCCCTTTATTCGTCAGAAAACACTAGATCCATGAACACTTATCCAGTCCCATACTTTTACAGAGAAACGCCCATGTCTAGAAGTGTCGTTAGTATATCGCTCTTCAAACCTGGTATTGTTTGGACGGTACACACGAATTTGTTCGTTATAAGTCGACTGGAACGTCTTTTCATCAGTAAAAATAACCCTGTTCCAAAATTGAGGATTGCGGTATATATAATTTAAAGCAAAAATAATCCTTGATTGACGTTCTTCGGTAAGAAACATTTTTTCGCAGCTGGGCGACATTTTAGTTCAGATTCATTGACTCTCCTACTGGCGGTAGGGAGGCAGGAAATGCTGTATCAATAATAAACCCTGCAGTTGCAAAAGGATTATTTCTTAAATATCCCAAAAAAGCAGCATCCTGTTCAGGGTTCGAACACATGGGACGACCTGAACCAATTGTCCTCTTTAGGGATTCTTCTTGTTCCCAGCGTTGCTTAATTTTCAATATAGTTTTTTTATTTCTCAGTGCCAGAATTTTAATTTTTCGTAAAATTCATGGCAAGTAAGTGTTCATAGACATGTCATATGATGAATGTCATCTACAAACAGTCAGTTGTAAGTTCGGCTCAACAGTACTTTTAAAAATGAGATGCGACCTGCGTTGTCTAAGCCATTTAAAACAAGGACCAGACGACGAACATTTTTACAGTGTTTTCCACATCATGTTTGTAAATTTTTTTCGACAGAAATAAAATAATTCATCAACCTAATATTGACCTTGTATTTTGTTTTTTAGCGAACACCTAATGACGAATAGCATACCATTACTTAAAACTTATAATTTTGTTTGTTTTATTCTTTTGTTAATAATATTTGTTACCACGCAAATAGCTACCTCCCACCTTTGAATAATTATGTCGGCCAACAAACTTTTTTCTCGTGAAACCTTCACGCATATTAGACAGATTTGGCAAACACGCTATTCAAATGTTTAAATGTAAATTCGAAACCATGCACGCAATTTTGACAATATTTATTTCGTATTGAGGAACACACAATGATACGCGTTTTTCTTTCCAGGCAGCGAATCAAAAGTATTGGCTCAGAAGCCGTTTTTGAACAATTTGCGTTTCAATAAATATAATCGATTAGCGTGCAAAAAGTCCCCATTTTGTTGAAGTTACGAAATTGACATAATGAGCTGCCGAATTTTACCATATAGAAAGTCAAATGCTGCGAAAGCGATTCTATTTTGTACCAATCAACACAGAAACATTTTTTTAAATTGAAGTTGATTAATCTCTCTTTCAAGGTAATGAGGTTATAGAAAAAGGTCGGATTTTATACTCGGTTGTCTGACCAACTATTAACCAAACTCTTTCGTGGTGTATAATAATATTGTTAAGGATGTTTTATTATAGTATCTACAGGGTTATGATAACGAACCGGTTCAGCCTTTTATACAGAATACGGCCCACTTAATCGAGAAGAATCGTTCCGACCCGGTTTATAAATTAAATTTTCACAAAAAAGTCCGATGGGTTAAGATCGGGCAATCTGTGTGGCGACTCTATTGATCCCGTCTACCTATTTACCGCCCCGGTATTTAAGTGCTCCCTTACATGAGCAGAATAATGCGGGGAAGCACCATTTTGTTGAAATCATAAGGTTAAACTTGAATCAGGATCATGTATCATTTGGAAATAGAGTGACAAGAGCTGGAACCAGATAACTTCGAAGGAAATTTAGATCTCTTTCTCCAGTGAGGCTCTTATCAAAGGTCAAAGGTCCGATTACCCTATTTTCAACAATGCCCTTCCTGATATTAAGATTTTCGTTATACTAGGTGTGATTTTCTATGTACCAGGGAGGATTAATCTGAGCCCAGTATCTGTAGTTTTGTTTATTAACTTAACCATTTAAATAAAACGTAATTTCATCTGCGTGCGTGATTATTCATTAGCTCAATCATTATTTCACAAATTACTGGTTTGTAGGGATCAAACTTCTCTTTCATTGGTCATAATCACGACTTCTACTTTTATCTTCACAACCCAAAATAGTCAAAACTTCTATGCGTTCATCTTCAGCGACGCATTTTGGATGTAGATAAAATAATATCTGCAGAGCAAAATTCAAATTTGATTAACATTCGCTGACATTTTTTGACGTCCCAAACTTAAGCAAATTGTCATTTTCAGTGCTTTAAAGATGGTGACTTTAGTTCAGAATGGGTTTTATGTTGTTAGAGATTGAGTGATTGTGTAATATACAGTGATCAGCTATCAGCCTGATGGTGTCAAAATTTCTACCTGTTTGTCCAATGTAGATAGCCTCGCAGTTGTCACATTCTATTTGGTAGACCCCACTCACACAATCACTCAATATCTAGCAACATAAAACCCATATAGGTACATACACAATAAAAGCAGAAAACTAAATTTACTAGAAACAATAGCTATCAAAAAAGCCATAAAAAAAAACAAATGTAATGTTAATAATCAAACCTTCAGGCGCTTCCCTAATTCTTAATAGCACACTAATTTAGGTCTAGATATGTATCAGTACCTTTAAAAGTTAGGAAAACCCACAGTTTACCATAATATGATATAATTACCTTTGTAATGTCACGTAGAATTTAGTACCTTCTCGTACTCCTTTGACAATGGCCCGCAAGGGCCGAAACACGTGTCAGGAAACTGATTAAATTTGTGAAACATAACAAGTAGTTATTATTTTTCTTCCTGTGCAATAAAAAATAAAGTACCTTCTCGTACTCCTTTGACAATGGCCCGCAAGGGCCGAAACACGTGTCAGGAAACTGATTAAATTTGTGAAACATAACAAGTAGTTATTATTTTTCTTCCTGTGCAATAAAAAATAAAGTTGATAAACGTAGAATTTTTATAACTTCAAGTAGGTATATTTTTTTTTCTAAAAAAAAATTATTTGAAAAAAAAATTGACCGGTCCGAGCCATTCTTGATTAGGTGGGCGATATTCTATATAAAAGGCTGATTCATTTATTTTTTATACCATTTACTTATTTATCTTGCATTTGGATATCTTTACTCATTAATCCTCACACTAGAAAACTCTACACCTCATAAGGATTTTAACTACTTATGTATTCAACAGAATCAATACTTTATAATGATTGTATCGAGACTGAATTGTTAAACATACCGGATAAGACGGCAATAATATCCAATAAAATGCATTTTATCTCGTTTCTAAAACAGCATTCAAAAAAGCATAAATAACATTGCCAATTACCAATTTTTTCGCCCGATTGACCGTTCCATTTATTGCCTATTTTGCACATAGACAGACTCATGATGTCTCTGTTCCATGACTGTGACGTGAAACTGAAATTGCTCCGTAATTAAACAAATTTACAATTCATGAAGGCATCAAAGGAAATAATTAGGGCCAATTAGAACAAACGGGATAACAAAAGAGATTGCTTTAAAAAAATGAAGTACATTTTTGGGGTTGTAGGCATGGAGATTGTATAATGTGGGGACTATAGGGAATAATGACGATGTTTTTGGTTATATTTTATTCGAGACCACTAAGATCTAGATTCTAGAAACTAATTATAAATTAGCACACTAATAAATATTTTAAAAGCTTTACTATATTTACTAGAGTACTTATTTTCAAAATATTTTCATTTTCTTTTTCTAATCTCTTGGATATTTCTTTTAATTTTTCTCCTATTTCGATTAGCTGCTTGCTTGGCTTCCGTGGCCGAAGCTTCTGCTTTTTTAGCCCCGTCTTTTGTTTTGGCCAATTCACCTTTGGCAGCTCGAAGCTCCTTATTCAGCTGCTCGACCCTACCTTTGGCAGCTTCCAAAAGTTCTTCTTTGTCGGTAAGTTGCTGCTGGGAGCCTTCTAGAGCTTGTTGAGAGTTAGCTGCATTACCTGAAAATATTAATTGCCTTTTTTACGTTTTTATATTTAGGTTACATAAAATTTAGATTATGATATTATTATAAATTTGGCAAAAAAACGAAAAATTCATTCAGATTTAGAATACAAAATTTAGTTTTATTTAATACTTTACATTCTAAATGTCAAATTAAAATTGTTTTATATTTAAAACACTTTAGTGAATTGGCAGCATATTTTCAAATTATTGAGATATTTCATATTATTTGTGTAATACCGTGCGAGCAAAAATTATTTGCATCAAAGAAGGCTTGGTTTAGATCACAATGATATGGGGACGATACCTAACCAAATCTAGGTTAAACTTTTGTCAAATTCGTATTATGACATGATATGCCAAACTAATGAGTAGTAAAATAAGTAGACAAATACAAATTTATTTTTGTTGTTTACAAAATTAACAAATTAAGAATATACAGAAAGAAAAATAAAAATAATTACATAAATTGCTGAAATTGGCCTCCAAGCATAAATTCACACGTCTCTTCATATTTTCGAAAGTGTTGACCAGCATCTTTGGAAAAATATTACCACATTCTTGGAATACTTGCACTTTATAAGGAAATACATTTAGATGCTCCTTAAGAATAGTCCTGCATGTTCCATAAGATCTTCCCACTTCTTGGGACAGGCGTCTTATACAATTTGTTAATTGTTCGCGTATTTTGCATTATTTCACGAACGTTTGCAACAAGTTCTTCTGTTCTTACAGATGGTCTTCCCGCTCCTTTTTTGTGTTGTATAGAACCTGTTCTCTTAATTACAGCCACGGTTCTTTTCATGCAATGATAAAAATCCCCAGCAATAAAAGCAACGTTAGGAAAATGTTCGTGAAAATCGTCCCTGCACAAACCCGGATTGTATTGCCACTCACCATTTACTCTAACCCCGTTTCGAAAATACGCTTCAACCATGAATGTTTTGTGCTGTTCCGTAAAGCCCATTGTGTGAATTGTTCAAGAAATTGGAAAAATTAGCGATGAATCAAATTACTTGTAACGACTGTCAAAGATGACGGAATAACTGATTGATTGTTAATTCAGGTAGTTACTGACACCCAACAGGTATTAAGCTCTACGGCTAAGAATTACGTCCTTAGATGCAAGGCCCTCTTTGATGCAAATAATTTTTGCTCGTACGGTACAAACAAGTATATTATCTAGTTTTAAACAAATTAATTGCAACATTATTCAATATTTAAAACCCTTTATTTAATAGTATACTTAATTATAAATATATTTTTCATTTTCCTCTACTCTATTGACCATTGCTTTAATTTTTCTTTTATTCCTATTCGCTGCTTGCTTAGCGTCAGTGGCAGAAGCTTCAGCTTTCTTTGCTGAATCTTTAGTCTTGGCCAGTTCTCCCTTAGCACCTCGAAGCTCTTTACTTAGCTGTTCTACCCTAGCTTTAGCGGCTTCTAGTAATTCTTCTTTATCGGTCAGTATTTGCTGACATCCCTCTAGGGCTTGTTGGGAGTTAGCTGCATTACCTGAAAAAATCTACCCCCCTTATTCACTAAAGAGGATTAAATTTCATTCATCAAAAAATTTAGATTTTATAGTCGCTATTATGATACGCCATATATTATATGAAACTTATTTAGTTTTATTTCTTATTTATTGATTATCGAGATTTGCGTATATGTTCAATTGGTAGGTACCTAGGTACCTATGTTCATACATACTAAATACTTTATAAATTTAAAAAAAACCCAAAGCATCTAATTCCAATATAATACAGACCTCTCTACACTTACTTTAAACCATATAAATTAGACGTGCTTTAAATTTAAAACTCTTTAGTGTAAGTTTATAGTCTACACTACAACATTAAATTTAAAACTCTCGAAATAAATACAATTTGGGTAAATCTATTACGTCAATTTTTATTTTGCAATTTTATTTAGTTATTCGACTTCGCGAAAATTTAAATAATCTTGATAACATCAATTCAAATATTTACATTAAAAACATTAAATTATTCATATTATGCAACATGCAATAATTTTGTGGTTTAATTATTCCAATAACTTACCTGTCTGACTAGTATCACTAGTCCCAAGAAAACTTATCATTAACGTGTGGACCTCGAGAAGTTTTTGAATATTACCAACTAAACTGTGACATTCGCAACAATTACCTTGGGCCAGCTGCAACGTGGTCTGCAGCAGCTTCAGTTCAGTTTGCGCCTGCTGCGCAGCTTTAGTAGCTGCTTGGACGGTCAGCTGAAGCTGCTGTAAGTTCGCTGTTTCCTCGTTTACCACTACTTCAGCTTCTTTTAATTGTTCTTGCAGTTTTTGTACCATTTCTTCTTTACCTGAAAACATAAATGTAAGATGGATATATTACCAAAGCATAATAATATGGTAGTTCTGTGATGAAACTTGACTTAGTTGAGGCTAAATATTTAAATCACAAGTGAAACCTTCAGTCACCATAAAAAATTGCTTGGATAATCCTAAACGTAACATAAATGCGATAAAATTTCGATCCTCCAGCTTACTTCTTTGTGACAGTGCAGCAGCAATCTTAGCGTCACAATTGCAGCAGCAAGGTGGACTTTGAGTAACTTGACATGGATTTTGAGTTGTTTTAGTAGCAGGATATTTGGTAGAAAGATCTTTGTTTTTAAAACATGGGCATGAAGGGGTTTGAGGAGAAACTTGTTGACATAAACAGGGGTTCTGAGTAGCCGCCAATGAATTTCGTTGCTGTAAGCTGCTGGAAGAAAAATGTTGCTGAGAATTTTGGCCAAATGGTGGGCAGTTACAAGGGGATGGCGGACAGTTACAAAGGGATGGTGGACAGTTACAAGGGGATGGTAGGCAATTACAAGGGGATGGTGGGCAATTACCAAGGGATGATGGACAATTACAAGGGGAGTTTGACAGTTGCTCGGAATCTGGTGGCAAATTATTGGCGGGAGGTTCATCTCCGCCATTTAATAATGAAAAATCAGGAGTAGATGTGGCTTCAACTGATATATTTAATATTAACATAGCGGGAGATAAAATAATTTTCCTAAGAGGGTGCTGGTTTGTACACGGACAAGAGCTGTCATTTGAAGGGACCTGAAGCGCCTGTACTTTTTCAAAAGGAACGGTGCTTGAAGTATTAAGATATCTGGTTCTTTCTTTACATGGGCAATTATTATTTCTCAAATTCCGAATCTTTCTATAGGTACCTGAAAGAGCTGCCTCGGCAGCTTTCGCAGCCTGTACAGCTTTATCCGCCAGTTGCGTTTTTACTTGCCGAGCAGCTTGCTGTCCAGCTTGCTGCATGGCATCTTGTGCTGCTTTTGCTTCTTGAGCAGCTTTTGCAGCAATGTTTCCTGCTTGCTGTGCTATATTTTTGTTTTTTGTATCCGAAGAGATAGAATTGTCCAAATCAGTGTCTTTAGCTATTGCGGAATACAAGAAAATAGAACAAGTGTAAATAATAAAATAAAATTTCATGGTAAACGTGCTCGTTAGATGCTCATTATTTGACAAAGCGTGTAGAATTGGCACATGGTTTGACAAGTAACAAAGAAATTACAGGTTTTAATATTGGCAGTGTTTTGACACAGGGCTATTTGTAGCAACGGGTGGCAACCTGTATGTACAGAGTCCAACTAAAATATATTGTACAGTTGACGGCATATAAATGCGTACACTCCACCCATACCTACATAACTCAATTACCACAAAGTTGGGTAAAACGGGTTTCTCATCTTGCTGCTTATACCTGGATAGAACACCAGCTATATACATAGCTGTAAATTATTGTATGTACGATTTTTTATCATAAGTAGTATTTGTTATTTCTAAATATTTTTGTGTTTAAATTACAGCAGCGAAATAAGAAAATTATAAAATAATACCAGGAAAACTACAAAAGTATAAAGCCAAAAAGGGTAAATTTTTTAACAAACAACAAACAAAATACTGATATTATAAATAACTCTATTTCATTCTGTGGTTTAAAAATTATTTTGTACGTTTTTTTTACCATTAATCCCCAAACATTTTCAATTGGATTTAAATCAGGACTTCTTGAGCACCAAGGCACACATGTTACGTTGTTTTGTCTAAACCAGTTGCCCATATTTCTTGCCGTATGCAGAGGGTAGTTATCCTGCTGAAATATAAAGTTATTTCCTTCAAAAACTATCGCAGCAGAAGGAAGAAAAACATTTTCCAAAATAGAAATATATATTGCTGTTTAGTCTTCCACCAATATTCCAGCTTACACATTAACAGAGAAATATCCACTGGTTTGCTTCTTTTGAGTATACTTCTCATCGTATCGGGAATTTTGTGGTCTATTTACTCGACTCCTTCCATTTAGATTGAAAAGTTTTCTCATCGGAAAAGATAACATTTTGCCAAAAAAATCATTTTCTGGTACATATTGCATAGCAAACCCAATTCTTTGTTCCTTATCACTATTTTTTGAAAACGGTTGGATGCAGCTGCTCGATTTCTTAATTCGGAACATTGTCTTACTCGGCGTTGCGCCGTTCTAGATGAAGCAGAGAATCCTGTTATGTGCATAGCGGATACTGCAGTTTCAAATGGATATTGCCTTAAATACTCCACCAAATTTCAGTCTTCTTCATTTGATGATTTTCTATTATTTAAACCAGACCCAACAGACCTTTCAAGCGTTTAATGATAGCGCCATTTTTTTATAATTCCTTGAACAGTACTTCTAGGTACTCTAAAATGATCAGCTATTTTTCCATAAGACCACCCTATTTCTACTAAACATATTATTCTTGCTTCTTCAATAATACTTAAATGAGGCATTTTTAAGTCAAATAAGATAATGACGATACTTTGACAGATGCCATGATGACAATTAACACGTTACAAAGGTAATAAAGTTGCATTTATAGTGTCACAGTTTATAGTAGGGGAGCCCAACAGGGGATTTTGGGATTTACTCAAGCGCGGCAGATTAACATATGGGATATGGGGGATACCTTGCACCCTGTTGAGTACCTCTGCCATGTCTAAGCCCTCTATATAGTGCCGCGCGTGTACGGCAACTGATCAGAATAGTAAAAAAAAATCGATAGCTGGATTTACTCGAGCGCGTCAGATTAAGGTGTGGTGGGTTAATTACATGCTAAAGAGTCTGCATTTCAATAATCTGACGATTTAAGCGTGACGTAAGGGAGTGGGAGGGTCACAAACTTGCAAAAAAAAAACGTCACATGGACATTCTCGAGCGCGGTCAATTTTTTTTTTATTTTGAAGGAAATAATTCAAGGATAACGGGAAAAATATAATCTGCCGATTACCACAAGCCGAATTAACAAAAATCGTCAATAAAGTTTATTAGCGCGTGCAGCTGCAGTGAAGCACTCCGCGCCACAATGTCTCTTTCTTTATCACTCACTCTCTCGCACCGTCCCCACACTACTTTCCGTCAGCCATCACGCCATCACAGGCTGATCACAGCATTCGTGGTATTATATGTACAGGGTTATTATTTTACATTTAAGTTTGTCCTACTTTTAAAAGCCTGTAACTTTTTTATTTTTTGAGTTAGCGCGTTCACTCAAAAAGTAGGATGTAGAACTTTTGGCCAAGTATTTATGGGTTTTGTCAAAAATGACAGTAGTGTGTCCCATTTAAAACCAAACATTTAATTTTTTTAAATGATACACTCTGTATATTAGAAGCGCATTAGATGGTTCGTTTTCTTCCGATTTCAAAAATATAACACACTTATGCATTATTCTCTTAATTCCATCAAAAATATGTAAAAATAATATTATTAAAAAGCATCAAGATAGTTATGAAACCGTTTTGTTGCAATGGATTTTGTCTTTATTTATATCGCAGTCTGTCACTCTTATTGTTATTACTCGTTCCGAATTTGGTACCGAAATATTTTTGTAAGTGAATTAAATTTTGTAAGATTTAAGAAGAAAAAATCATGACTTTTTTTTTAAACGGCCAGATTAACAAAATCCCTCAAAATAATCGTCAGATTATGAATCAGCACGACCAGGACACCAAGCTGAACCGTCTGTATGAAAATCTGACGCGCTCGAGTATGTCAAAATAGCGTGTTTTTTTTTTGCATTTTCGAAAAGTCGCCACGAGCTTGCGTCACATCCGAATCGTCAGTCTATTGAATGGGAGCTTCCTTAGGGATCCCTTAACATCCCTTCTGAATATCTGATACGCTCGAGTAAATTTTTTTTCCCCCATTTTTAACCCTTCCGTACCGCCGCCCCCATCATCAAAACCGGCAGATTAATGTACCTCCGTCATGAGAGTCACGTGGGGCATATACACTATTAGAATAATATCTGACGCGCTCGAGTATATCCATGTGACTGTTTTTTTTACATTTTTGAAAGCCTGTAGTAACTCCCCCCACCGGTGAAAGGGTACACATGATATGACATTTTTTTCTTTCAACCATCCAATCTTCAAGATCCAATAGGTTCCCACGACCCTCGAGTAAATCCCCATTTAGCATCGTGGGCTCCCCTACTATTAGTGTAAAAAATTATCTGTCATTAACTGTACCTAGCAACTTTATTTTTTAAAATATGAACACTCGAAAATTTGACAGGCTCGTTCTATAATAAGTAACGCGGTAAAAAGGTAAACCAACACTTATTAAAGTTTTATTTTACTTTTCTTTTTTTTTTTTGTATCAAGTGACTTAAAACTAACCAGAAGAAACTTAATATATCTTTAGATTCAGATTGGTGGCGTATCAGCTTTACTTTACTTGATGGAAACCAGAAATATCAACAAAGGAAACCTAGACTTGCAATGGATATTGGCTGGACAAATTCAATGTGTAGTAAAGTAAAATTGAACGGCAGAGATGACGATTTTTTTTTGTTAACTATTGTTGGCATCTTAAGAGCAAATATTCAAAAACTGTGGGCGCGCAAATTACAAAAAAATCTTGGTTTTCTTACGCTATGGCGCGAACTAAAGTTAAATAAAACATTCATTGTCAAATGTATATTATAAAAGAAAATAATCCATTTCAATGAGGACAGTGATCTTCATGGGACTTTTGAAGTGATTCTGGATATTGTATTTCTACGGCATTATCGGGTTTCACTAATGAAAGGCCGAGCATTGAGGCCAGACTTCTTTTATTACAGTGTTTTATACAGGGTGTCCGGAAAATACCTTAGCACCGGGTGTACCTACAACTAAACAGGGACACCGTCTGTATCTTGGAAACCGCCGAAAAAAATATTTATTATTAAAGTGACTAAGAGAAATTGCCGGAAATTCTTAACAAAACTCTAGTGACCAATCGAAAAGCGGGATTTAACACAGTGTAACAAAAATTGAGTGGGCCCCCTAGCAAATGTTTTCAGAGGCTATAACGAATGGAAAATGATAATTCTTATTTTCATTACTATTAGGTTCAGGTTTATGAATTTGTGAATTCGTTAATCGTGTAATAATTTAATTAGGCTTAAACCCACATTATGTGTTAAGTAGGTACCTACTATTAAAACAGCAAACAATTCGAATTTATTTTATAATCCTATAGGTGGACTGGTAGACATAACATTAGTAGTTATTAAGTCATTATACGTAATATTCCAGCAAACATGATGCAAAATCAATATTTCAAAGCAACATCAGGACCAGGACTCATAGGTGGACTAATAGTTGGTACAATGATAGCTAAAGCAATTGCGCATGTAGCACAAAAACCGTTCATTGCAGTAAATCACTTAGAAGCGCATGCATTGGTTATTAGGTTACTGCATGAGGTAAAATTTCCATTTTAGTCCTCTAATATCAGGTGGTTATAATGTTGCTTAGGATGTATGGTAGTAACGGGGTAGCAGTGATCGAGCCTCATAGAATACCTATTATACCAAACGACCAGATCGTCGAGAGTTTTTTTTTTGCAAAATCGTTTATAAATTCGTCGATATTTAATGTTTTAACAACCTCGTGTTCGATACTGATTAAGGATAAATCCGAAATTCGTTGTTGTCCCATGGTGTTACGTAAATAGATTTTTACCATTTTAAGTTTCGAAAAAGATCGTTCCACTAACTGGTAAAGTTAGAAATAACATCACTGCACAGATACATCTGGAAAACACACTGATTTTTTTAATAATAAATGATCCGCAAGTTCATACACTGTTTTTAATTTTGAAATACTATCTCCAAGTCCCTTTCTGATGCTTACAATTTGACTAGGAAAGTCAATCGACAAATCTTTATGGTATATCGTTTGTAAATTCCGCGCTTTCACGTATAATTCTTCTTCACTTAACGAAATTAAATTCTCAGGATATAAAAAGCTGGCAGCAAATTTTGAAGGGGCCGTCAATGTGGGTCCCCGGCTGGCCGGGCCCCTGATTTAACAGATATATATATATATATAATAATATGGATTGTGATAACGACTTTCGATCGAAAAAATAGTAGGATTAGAAAAAAAAAATAAAACACGCTTTTCACAATAACTTCAATGCTTTCTTAATTAACAAAATGTCCGCCACATTAAGAGCTAGTTATTACGCTATCGGCCTTTCTCAGAAGGCAAATTTGATATCGTACGTAATGAAGTGTGAGGGCGTGCGCACCATTATTTGGGAATAAACAACGCGCGTGCCGCAGTAATTTGTCAGAGAGTAATGCAAGTATAGTGTTTCTAATGTTGAGGATATTCAAAGGGTAGGGGCGTAGCCAAAGGAGAGGCAGGGGGGTAATCACCCCTCCCCCCAGATATTTATAATGCCTCGTAAAAAAGGGAGATTTATCTGAAAGACAAAAAACAAAAATGCTAAGAGCAAAGCAAACACTTTATTTTTTCTGCTTTTATTAATTTACAAATCCAACCGTAGTAACGTATGACTGTTAGACCAGGGCTGAAGCCTTTGAAAATGGTAAAAAGTGAAAAAAAATAATAGTAGGATGAAACCCATTGGAAAAGGAAGAGAATATAACAAAAATGAAAGGAAAATTAATTTACGGGCGATCCGAGGTCGGGAAGTGGAAAGGGGTGAGTTTTTAAGGGTAGAAAACGATTTATCTCGATTTCCGGCAAAACTACAAGACCTATGGAAAAACGTTAAATGACAAAGTTGTAGGTAATAAAAAGATCTGCAACTTTTGTATTTACACTTTTTTCACATAAGCTCAAAATTAATGTGAAAAATTCAAATAACCAAGTTTTTGGTTTTTTATTTTTATCTTTTACAAAAATTTTTTTTTTACACGAAATTTGGTGAAAACTTACATTTTTACGTCCCAAACACACTGTCATTTTTTTGATTTAAAATATTTATTTTTTAACCTTATTTTGACGTAATATCGAAAAAGCACCCTAATTTTCAATCGAAAATTCTCACGTAAAAATATCTGCTTTTTTAAAAAAGTCGGTGGCCTTTTTGTTCGTTGAAATCTCTACTTTCTGATGGTGTAAAAAAAATATACATTACTATGGTAAATGTTCTCAATTCAATTCAATTCCCCTTTAAATCCTACCTTTAATTATATTTAGATCAACTATTTACGCATGTTTTTTGCTATCTTTATGTTTATGGATTTGTAATTTTTTTGTTTATCAATGTAACATGAAATCTTACGTTTTTCGAGTAATTAAAGTATACATTTTAATAAATAGCTCAAAATTGTACATAATGTTTTAAAAAAAATTCGAATTCGAGTTTTTTTGCATTTTTTGAAAACATTTACCATAGTAATGTATATTTTTTACACCATCAGAAAGTAGAGATTTCAACGAACAAAAGCCCACCGACTTTTTTAAAAAAGCAGATATTTTGACGTGAGAATTTTCGATTGAAAATTAGGGTGCTTTTTCGATATTAAGTCAAAATAAAGTGAAAAAATAAATATTTTAAATCAAAAAAATTACAGTGTGTTTGGGACATAAAAAGGTAAGTTTCCACCAAATTTCGTGTATAAAAAAATTTTTTTGTAAAAGATAAAAAAAAAAAAACCAAAAACTTGGATATTTGAATTTTTCACATCAATTTTAAGGTTATGTGAAAAAAGTGTAAATAGAAAAGTTGTAGATCTTTTTATTACCTACAACTTTGCCATTTAACGTTTTTCCATAGGACTTTAAGTTTTGCCGGAAATCGAGATAAATCGTTTTCTACCCTTGAAAACTCACCCCCTTCCACTTCCCGACCTCGGATCGCCCGTAAATTATTTTTCCTTTCATTTTTGTTATATTCTCTTCCTCTTCCAATGGGTTTCATCCTACTATTATTTTTATTTTGTTTCAAAAATGATCGACCCTGGTCTATGTAGCTAATTGTACTCCAAAGATGGGACATGATATGGCACACATAAATATTGAAGAGAATTTTTTAAAACGATGTTAATACTAAATAATTGAAATAATTTTAATTAATAATTAATTTTTAAAAGACATGTAATTATCTATATACCATCTACTTAAGTTAAAGTAGAGTAACCGCTGCGCGCAATCGGCTTACGCCGTTTCGCACCATTCATTAATGGAGAATAGAGATCTAATAACTTTGATAATAAGTTGTCTTATCAGGAAAGTTCTAACTTTATGACAAAGGGGACGGACTATAATCTGCAAGAATTAATTTGTGGGAGTTTAGATGAACGAATGTCTTTAATGCAAGATAATGGCGTAACTCTCACTTTTGCAGGAAAAAATACGACTTGTAGAAGTTTGTATAATTTTACAAAATAGTTGAGCTGTCGCTAGCTACGTTTTTACGAGAGCTTTTACCTCAGACGTATAAGGAAAGAAAGATATAACTACTTGCCATTTTCTTATAACTGCCGTCCTTAATTAAAACGCCGTATCTGCCAACAACTTAAATGTGTGCCTTGACCTTTACACTGTTTTCTATTTGTTTATGGGAAGAAGGCACTTAAAAAATGAAAATGAAAACATGCAATTTTAGTAAGGGGATGCGGGCAGGCAATGAAATGACACAATTGTATTTATTCAAACGTTTCGTTTTATTACAAAACATTTCCAAAGGTCAATAGGAAGCTCTATAAGTCAGTATATGCAGTCGTCGATCCAGGATTTTTTTCAGAGAGGGGAGGGGGAGGCGCAAAAAAGGCACTTATATCCTACGCATCCCGCGCTCAGTACATATTTTGGTTTGAGTAACATGCATTATTATATAATATACCGCTTTACGATTTAGAAATTGGCTTGATTTTGCAGATACGGCAAAGTGTGTTAAATTTTTTTTAATTAGTAGGGGAGATCGGGGTGGGATGACGATACTAAGGGAAAATGAAAATTCAAAGAAAAGGAATGTATTTGAACGATAAATACGTATCAGAACAAACATGTTTATGACTATGTGTAATGTTAATCTTATCAAAAGTATAAAAATATTCATTGCATTTTCTGCAAATAAATAAAAAACAAAAATGTAATTTTCGTCAACTTACCCCATACTAAGGGTAAGTTGACTAACCTATTGGGGTAAAAATCGCAATGAAAACTGCCAAAACCCTCATAGCGGCTGCATGCTTCGTGCCACCATAATAGACAATGACAACATTGCAACCAATTTTCAGATGGCGGGTCACTATATTTTTCCTGATATGCAGGACATAAATATGAAATCTCACTACTGTGACCTGCAATATCAGCAGCACTGGGATTAGTAGCACTAGGACCTGCAACATCAGCAGCACTGGACAATGTCTTTCGATGTTTTTGTGGACTTGAACTGTTTGTTGTGTTGACTTTTGTAGTTTTAATTGTTTCTTTTCTTGTTTTAATTTTTATTGTTTCTCTTTTTCTCCAATCTCACTTTGTTTTCTTTCTAGTTCTAACTTCATTGGAGTTCCACTTATAACAGAAGATGACAATTTTTTTCCAGGGTTTGAGGAACGTTCAGATATTGCAATTGACCTAACGTCCCAAATATTAGAAAGGGACTCATTTAACGTGTCTTTGTCTGAAAATATTTGACGTTTATGTGTCTCACCTTTGGTTGAACTATGAAATGTTTCTGTTGATGTGGGTTGTTTAGGTGTAGTCACAGATCTATTTTTTTTAACCAACACACTCAGATCCTCAAACATAAAGATCCTTTGCGTACTTCCCTCATAGCTGCTATAAGGGAATCTTCATTCCACTCCCTACGATTGGTTTTGCGCTTGTACACCCGCGGCATTATGTGAAAAAATTGTAGCTTTAATACATTGCTTGCTTGGGGTAAGATGACGAATTCCCGAATTCGTCATCTTACCTCCGTCAATTTACACCCGGTGTGTG
This sequence comes from Polydrusus pterygomalis, assembly GCA_963969555.1. Classification (NCBI taxonomy): domain Eukaryota; kingdom Metazoa; phylum Arthropoda; class Insecta; order Coleoptera; family Curculionidae; genus Polydrusus; species Polydrusus pterygomalis. The sequence goes on from OZ018379.1 coordinate 13,331,196, forward strand.
AATTTATCAAATTTTGATGCTAAAATTTAAATAGAAACAAAACATAAACAATTTTACTACTGGCAGTAACTATTATATATTAAAGAATTGCTGGTAACAAATTAAGCTTATTTACTTACTTAAGAAGGGCACAAATCGTTATTTAATTCGAGAAAATTTTACAAGCGATACTATCATAACGGCTGTTTACGTATGACTGCCGCAATATAGTGTTGCCAGGTCCAAAATATTTTTTTCCCTAGATAATTTCTTAAAAATTCCCCAGATTCCTCAGATTTTCCCCAGATCTTTTAATTTGAAGAAAAAAGTAGTGATGGGAAAAATCGGGTTATTTTAATAATCGACTAACAAGTATTCCAGTTCAAAAGTTCGACAAAGTAGTAGAAAAAAGGTTTTTTTTTAAATCCACTTCACAATATATTACGTTTCTAAAAAAAAAAAAAGGTCGCCACTTCCGTAAAGCAACTAGTTTCTGTTTCTGTAGAGCCGCAATGAGTGATTGGTCATTTATGAATTAGAGTTGTTTTGCATTACACTTCTACCCTTTTTCCCTACTGATTGCAGATTTTCCCCAGATTTAGGGAAATTTCCCCAGCAATGGCAACAGTGCCGCAATAGTGAGCGGGCCGGACAACTGCGCAACAATTTTAATGCGGGGCATTGGTACTAGATGGCGCCAGTAGTAGCACTTCAAAATTTAAATATTTTATTTAAATATAGGAGTTTATCGGATCATCTTACCCCATTCGTCATCTTACCCCGTTTAGCGAAAAACGAGATTTACTCACATTTGCCCATATTCCATTTTCTGCAATACTGCCGCTTGCCCCTGTTTAGTTTGATTTATGCATTATTAGAGTTGATTGAATAATTATTCAATATTCAATCAACGTTATTAGTCACTCGTTAATTATACACAATAACAGGCAATAATTAAATTAGCTTAGTAATGTATTTACTTGAATTTGTCAGAGGGGGCTATTTTTATACTAGGAGGGTTTTCCATCCCCCCCAGCCCCCTCTTAGCTACGCCAATGTATCGAGGTGAATCCTAATTACTATAAAGTAAAAAATATTGACTTACAAATTATAGGTACTTTCAAGATCATATCTTGCCAAATGCCATTTTTTCGAATTTGCCTTAAGAGTAAAGTACCTTAATTATTAGAAATACAGCAAAATTTTATATGGAAATGTGTTTTGCAAATTAAAAACTTAGTCCATATACGAAATTTGAGTTAGGTGTGTCAATTTTTAATTTTTTTTATAAGCATTTCTTTAAAATATGTTTTTGGACTTCAGCGTACTGGGTGAAAATGACAAATAAATTATTAATTATTTCCAGTAATATGAATAGAGTTGGATTCTATCATAATTTTGTTTAAAACTAAGTTGGCTAAAATGTGTTTAAGTAGGTAGGCGTGCAACAAGCTAATATCTGAACCAACTCGTAACATTGAAAGGTTTTAAAAAGTTTGCAACTACTTAATCCATTTTTATTATAAACCCACGTTTAAGTTATTTAATAAATATATTAAAATTGCGTAAACAAAAAATCGACCAGCGGTGTACCGTTTAAGGGAAAATAGAGATTAACCAAAAAAAATTAAAAATTGTGACACCTAACTCAAATTTCGTATTTGGATTAACTTACTAATTTGCAAGAACATTTCCATATAAAGTTTTGCTATATTTCTAATAATTAAGGTACTTTACTCCTAAGGCAATTTCGAAAAAATGGCATTATTTACTCCCTTACTATTAGCCGCAGGTGAAATATGAAATATGCATTTATAGTTTTAAGGCATGCACCAACTTTTATAAAGACTAAAATTTTCTGAGAAATCGATGAAAAAAAAGTTGCTCATATGTTGCATCTTTTTTTGGACACACTGTATACCTACTTATGTTAAATCATCATATCCAGGGGTCGAAATGATTGTAAAAATGCAGCAATGCGAACGAATTACATTAAAAAAAATGTTTGAATATGAATTTCTCTTATTTCTTTCAGATGATAGTAACTGTCTTCAATTATGGATCCAAAACAAAAGTTCCGATTACTCCCGACACTACAGTTTCGGATATAATTGAGTGTTGTCGCGACCCCGGGGAGGAATCTTGTGATTTAATTTGTCCAGAAAACAAGGGTAAGTATATTTAGAACAATATATAGGTAGAGCGACATTTCTTTACACATTGGCGAACGCGAGCTTATTTACTCTATTTTTAAAATAATATTGAAAACAATAAAGTTTATTTTGTTTGTTTCTTGTATTTTATATCAATCGTTGTGCGTTTTTCTTTTAAATAATTGGGACATACTATTTATTTGAGTTTAAATCGAAATATACAATAATTTAGACTAATATAGAATGTAATCTTCAGTGAGAGAAGATAGTACTTACAGTTGACGACATATAAATTCGTACACTCCACCCATACATAACTCAATTACAACAAAATTGGGTAAAACGGGTTTCTCACCTTGCTGCTTATACCTGGACATATACATAGCTGTAAATTATTGTATGTAAATACGATTTTTACCATAAGTAATAATGGTTGTTTCTAAATATTTTTATATTTAAATTACAGTCGCGAAATAAGAAAATTATAAAATAATACCAGAAAACTACAAAAGTATAAAGCCAAAAAGGGTAAATTTATTAACAAACAACCAGCAAAATACTAATATTTAATTGCTGCGCCATTGGATTCTAACACTAATCGTAATCTTCTTGGCATTGACAAAATAATACTTCTGGTGTAATCCGGAGTTAGCCCTTCCCAAATTTCTTCTATTTTATCAAATAACTCTATTTCATTCTGTGGTTTAAAATTTATTTCGTACATTTTTTTTACCATCAATCCCCAAATATTTTCAATTGGATTTAAATCAGGACTTCTTTAGCACTAAGGCAGACATGTTACGTTGTTTTGTCTAAACCAGTTTCCCATATTTCTTGCAGTATGCACGGGGCATTTATCCTGCTGAAATATAAAGTTATTTCCTTCAAAAACTATCGTGGCAAAAGAAAGAAAAACATTTTTCAAAATCTGAAGATATATATTACTGTTTAGTGTTCCACCAATATTCCAGCATACACCTGCACCGTAAAAACTTATCCATACCCACACATTTACGGAGAAACGTCCACTGGTTTGCTTTTTTTGAGTATACTTCTCATCATATCGGGAATTTGGTGGTCTATATACTCGAATCCTTCCATTATATGTAGACTGAAAAGTTTTCTCATCGGAAAAGATAACATTTTGCCAAAAAAAAAATATTTTCTGGTAAATATTGCATAGCAAACCCAATTCTTTGTTCCTTAATACTATTTTTTAAAAACGGGTTGGATGCAGCTGCTCGATTTCCTAATTCGGAACATTGTCTTACTCGGCGTTGCGCAGTTCTAGATGAAGCAGGAAATCCTGTTTTGTGCATAGCGGATACTGCAGTTTTAAATGGATTTTGCCTTAAATACTCCACCAAATTTCGGTCTTCTTTATTTGACGATTTTCTATTAAACTAGACTCATCAGACCTTTCAAGTGTTTGATGATAGCGCCATTTTTTTACAATTCCTTGAACAGTACTTCTAGGTACTGTAAAATGATCAGCTATTCTTCCATAAGACCACCCTATTTCTACTAAACGTACCTATTAATTTATTCTCGCTTTTTCAATAATGCTTAAATGAGGCAATTTTAAATCAAATAAGATAATGACAATACTTTGACAGCTATCATGATAACAATTAACACGTTACAAAGGTAATAAAGGTAAAAAAGTTGCATTTACAGTGTCACAGTTTAGTATACAAAATTATTTGTCGTCAACTGTACATTTGGTATAGTCACTAATTCACTAATACTAATATAATATGCAGGGTATGATCTTTAGGAATTATTTTATCATATCACGTTTGACCTTTGGCTATTCAATAATTCCAAATTTAAAGTTGTTAAATAAAGTATTGCTGTATATGCGATATATTTGTTATCTGTAGCTCCTTTCTACCGTAGGCCATCTTTATTTCACTTACACAAAAGCACTGCTTTTGCTTCACTCTGTTTTCGTATAGGAGGAAAGCCGTGTTCTTACCGTGAAGCTCATACAGGATGCCTATACACAGGAGATGAACTTATGGGTTTTAAGCAAATACCTCTGGGTTTTAAGTTATGCCCTCAAGAATGTAATAATTTTAATTGTTGACAATTTAAGTTAATTCATAATTTATAAAATAAAATACTTTCTTTAAATTTTATTCCCGTTCTGTTTTGAATGCACGCTACTGCAGGAGATTCACTTAATACCTCTTAAAATACATAGGATAGATTTAGCCGTTTTTGAGTAAACAGTAATAATGCAAAGTGATAGTGAAAAATATCCAACAGCGATGATGGCCCCTTAAACCCCATTTATAATTCGCTAGTATCTCCGCAACTATTGTTCATTCCATCGGGCCGAAGCAAGCTTGTTCCTGGAACATGCCGGGAATATAAATGACTATCCTTTCATCCCCTTTCAGAATCCACAGGTTCACCTTCGAGTATGAAATCTTGATAAGAGCACGTGCTGATGTTATTATTTGTTGGACATAATACGTAATTCAGTTATTATTCAGACAGATAAGGATTAATTTATATAGTCAGGCTTTATACATAGGTATAGGGCGTGTTATGGAAACGACGTATTATATTAAGGTAAATGGGTGCCCTGGAAACACTTCATACTTTTTTTTTTAATCGATCATCTGAACAATTGGGTAGGGGTAGGAACCCTCAAAACCAGACCAAATAGGCCGCACGCGAGTGGAAATTCTAATCGATTCGGATATTCGAATCTCAATGTCCGAATCCAGCCAATGTGTACTCTGAATAATAGACCAGTGCTTGAAGCCTTTGAAAATGGTAAAAAGTGAAAAAAAATAATAGTAGGATGAAACCCATTGGAAAAGGAAGAGAATAGAACAAAAATGAAAGGAAAAATAAATTACGGGCGATCCGAGGTCGGGAAGGGGAGGAGGGGGGGGGGGGGGTTTAAGGGTAGAAAATTATTTATCTCGATTTCCGGTAAAACTACAAGTCCTATGGAAAAACGTTAAATTGCAAAGTTGTTGGTAATAAAAAGATCTACAACTTTTGTATTTACACTTTTTTAATATAACCTCAAAATGTATGTGAATAATTCAAATAACCAAGTTTTTGATTTTTTATTTTTATCTTTTACAAATTTTTTTTTTATCCACAAAATTTGGTGAAAACTTACCTTTTCATGTCCTAAACACAGTGTAATTTTTTGATTTAAAATATTTATTTTTTAACCTTATTTTGACTTAATATCGAAAAAACACCCTAATTTTCAATCGAAAATTCTCACGTCAAAATATCTGCTTTTTTAAAAAAGTCGGTGGGCTTTTTGTTCGTTGAAATCTCTACTTTCTGATAGTGTTAAAAAATATATACATTACTATGGTAAATGTTTTCAAAAAAATGCAAAGAAACGAAAAAAACTCGAATCCGAAATTTTTTTTTAGATCAATATGTACAATTTTGAGCTATTTATTAAAATTTATACTTTAATTACTCGAAAAACGTAAGATTCCATGTTACATTGATAAAAAAAGTATAAATTTTAATAAATAGCTCAAAATTGTACATATTGCTCTAAAAAAAAAATTTCGGATTCGAGTTTTTTTCGTTTCTTTGCATTTTTTTGAGAACATTTACCATAGTAATGTATATATTTTTTAACACTATCAGAAAGTAGAGATTTCAACGAACAAAAAGCCCACCGACTTTTTTAAAAAAGCAGATATTTTGACGTGAGAATTTTCGGTTGAAAATTAGGGTGTTTTTTCGATATTAAGTCAAAATAAGGTTAAAAAATAAATATTTTAAATCAAAAAAATTACAGTGTGTTTAGGACATGAAAAGGTAAGTTTTCACCAAATTTCGTGGATAAAAAAAAAATTTTGTAAAAGATAAAAATAAAAAACCAAAAACTTGGTTGTTTAAATTTTTCACATACATTTTGAGGTTATATGAAAAAAGTGTAAATACAAAAGTTGTAGATCTTTTTATTACCTACAACTTTGCGATTTAACGTTTTTCCATAGGACTTGTAGTTTTACCGGAAATCGAGATAAATCATTTTCTACCCTTAAAAACTCACCCCCTTCCACTTATTTGTGTGATAATACATTCGCTCTTGTGGTTTCCATTGCTCGGTGGTTTTCCGAAAGCATCTCTAGTATTATTAATGTGACGTTAGTATGTTAACATTAAAGTAACCTTAACTACCTCTAATTTACGTTAAATCTGGAACGTAAAAGCCAAGTTGCTTAACCAACACACTATGTTTTGTAAGAACAACTTGGCAACTGTCTCCTCCATTACAAGAAATACTGTGCACGGATAAATAACTGCTTAAAATATACCTTTAGTAATAAACTACTGTCATAGTTTAAAACATTGTGCTAAGCCTTATTTTCGCATTATCGTGCAAAAGGAGCAGTGGCGTAGCGTGATCCGACTAAAGAAAGGAATCATGAATTTCGACGAGGACCGGTGGAAACATGCGGTGCTATGCGCCGTCTAGGGTCGATTTTGGTCTGGAGCCTCGAAAACCAATAAAATCAGAAGTAGAGATAGGTGTTCCTTTTACTGTTTTTATAGAAAACACCGATAAGGGCGGCACGAGGGCAAGGGCCCCCTACGCCACTTAAAACTAGAATATTTTGTACCGTGCGAGCAAAATTATTTGCATCAAAGAGGGCTTGGATTAAAAAACGTAGGGCTTGGTTTAGATCCCAATGATATGGGGACGATATATCTAACCAAATCTAGGTTAAAATTTTGTCAAATTCATATTATGACATGATATGCCAAACTAATGAGTAACAAAATGAGTAGACAAATACAAATTTATTTTTGTTGTTTACAAAATTAACAAAGTAAGAATATACAGAAAGAAAAAGAAAAATAATTACATGTATTCTGAGAATTCCCATAACCGGAGAGGTGGAACCAGGCTTCATCCGAAAAAAAAAGTCAGGTCTAATAAATCATTTCTTTCCAATAAATTTTGGGTAAACCATTGAGAGTAATTCCTGCATCATTCAAAATCTGCGGCTTGTATTTCTTGGAATACTTGCACTTTATAAGGAAATAAATTTAGCTGCTTCTTGAGAATAGTCCTGCATGTTCCACTCCCACTTCTTGGGACAGGCGTCTTATACAATTTGTTGGCGTATTTTGCATTATTTCACGAACGTTTGCAACAAGTTCTTCTGTTCTTACAGATGGTCTGCCTGCTCCTTTTTTGTGTTGTATAGAACCTGTTTCCCTAAACACAGCCACGGTTTTTTTCAGGCAATGATAAAAATCCCCAGCAATAAAAGCAGCGTTAGGAAAATGTTCGTGAAAATGGTCCATGCACAAACCCGGATTGTATTGCCACTCACCATTTACTCTAACCCCGTTTCGAAAATGCGCTTCAACCATGAATGTTTTGTGCTGTTCCCTAAAGCCCATTATGCGAATTGTTCAAGAAATTGGAAAAATTAGCGATGAATCAAATTACTTGTAACGACTATCAAAGATGACGGAATAACTGATTGATTGTTAATTCAGGCAGTACTGACACCCAACAGGTATTAAGCTCTACGGCTAAACATTACGTCCTTATATGCAAGGCCCTCTTTGATGCAAATAATTTTTGCTCGCACGGTAGAGGCAAACCACCACAATTTGGACAAAGGCTATAAATAGTTTTGTTAACGTAGTATCGAATTTACCTAACTGCTGGTTATTTCTCGGTTTAGATATTAATATGAACCACAAAACAAAACTAATTGTTTCTGTCCTTTTGAAAAATTTTTGAAGCTATACAGGTATTGTTTGCCTCTGTTTTTCAATTATTAAAAACAATCCCCGTTAAAACTTGTAAGAATTCTTTATCCAATTTGTACAAGTGGGAGCTATTCTGCATATTTTATTTAATATTCCGAAGGCCCTAATACCTTAGTCAGAATTTATCAGGCCCATAGATATTACACGGCCTTTTTTGTTATTAATTTTCAGGGACTTAAATCTTTCCTTGAGAAAAGTAATTTTTTATCCCTTGAAATTGTGTTTTCTGTTGTGACATTGATTATCATATTAAAAATTTAAGCCACTTGCTTTTTAATATTTCTTAATAAGTATACAGAAGGAAAAATAAATAAAACAAATTGTTAAAGATGTGAAAATGTGTATATTATACTTTATTATTTAATAATAATAATAAGTTTATTTAAAATTTAATAATATAATAGCTGGGCTTGTTAGGGGCAAATTTAATTTTTTGTTTTATTATGTAAAATCATAATGCATAAATGTGCATTCAAAATCAAGTTTTCAAGTAAAAATGTTAATTTATAGTATAAACGCAGCTTTTTTAAAGAAATATACTTATTACCTATAATAAAATTATTACTTTATAATTTTTAAGTAAAAAATATTACTTATTTATATAAATTATTCAGAACAATATTAATTAATTAAAGCATTTCTAAAATATTTTCAAATTGTCTGTTTTTAATATCCATGTTTTTATTTCGACTTTACATTTTTTTAATGAAATCAATTTTTTAATTTTTATTGGTAAATAATCGTTTAAATAAAAACATAAATACCTATTTGAAATTTTTTTGTCCTATGGACTTATTTATTTTAGGTTTTATGGTTATTTCATTTTTATGACGTGTATTATGATTATGGGTTTTAAATTGTATAAGGTTTTTATTTTTAAATATATATATTAAGATGTTATAAATGTAAAGTTGTATTATGTTCAACTTTTTTCTTTCTGAATATAATTCTTTTGAAGGATAAATATAGTCTTTATTGAATATAATTTTTAGAAACCTTTTTTGTAATATTTCTAATTTTTTTAACTAAAGTTCTATTTATTCCTCCCCAACCTATAATTCCGTAATTTAAATGAGTTTTAACTAACGCGTTATATAATATTTCCATATTTCTTACATTTAAATATTTTTTAATATTTTTAAAAATCGGTAGTAAACTTCTTAATTTTTTAATTAAGTATTCTATGTGAAAATTCCAATTTAATTTACTGTCAAAAATAATTCCTAAATATTTTTTTTTATTAACTTTAAAAATTTGAATGTCTTCATTTATTTACTATTCATATTTTGTGGTAGGTTATTTAGGTTTAAAGTTAAAGAAATATAATTTGTTTTATTAAAATTAATTGTTAACAAATTGTTATCAAACCAATTTCTTATAATTTTAAAATCTTTTTTAATTTTATTATTTAAGTTTTCCCAATTTGTATCGGTATAAAAATTGAAGTATCATCTGCAAAACTATGAATTTGTCCATCGCAATTTATACTAAATAAGTCGTTAATATAAATATTAAAAAATAATGGTCCTAATTATGAAAATATACAAAACAACAACAAAAACCAGAACAGACAGACAACGTGTACCTACTGTTTTAATTTGTAAGCCAAACTCTAAAATGTAGACAATGGATTTTATTGGTGTAATTAACTTTGAAGCTGGTATTAACTCGAAATATTTTTTTATAATATTTTAACAAAATTTTCAAACAAAATTTGTTTATTTACTGAGCCCATTCTGCTGCCAAAAACACGCATATCCATTAATAAAACATAACGTCGGTTAAAAGTTTTAATTAAAATGGAACAATGTTTTTATTGCAGTTTTCAACATCGGCACTAGTGAATTGGTTTGTTGTTGTAAGCTTGTGTTTAAAATTATTAATTCTAATCACTGGAATAATTATATACAGGGTCTGACAACGATACAATTAAACAACATTTAGTATGTCATTTTGAAAAACTATTTTCTCAAAATCAAACTCCTAAATTACAAATTTATTGCATAACAAATAACTTAGAAGATAATAGATAATATAGTGTCCGCGAAAACAACTGTTTTTTTATATTGGAATACGCAGGGATCCAAGCACAATGGATATCCTGGGGCGGGTAGACCACGACGGAGGTTACGTCCTTGTTAGGACTCTACGGGCAGCCATAACCCGAGCAATCCCAACAACAGCGGTAAGATGTATTAAATGCCGGCCATCAATACTGGATTGTGATGCATTTCGTGGTTTATTTAGTTGTCTACCTTTCGATTATTACCAGTGTGACTGCCTTTTGTATTGGAGTTAATTCCGCTGGGATGGCGCTACGGTGCATTGATGGCCGCTTTACTTTTGTAAAAGGCTTTTAATACATCTTACTGCTGTTGTTGGAATTGCTTGGGTTATGGCTGCCCGTAGAGTCCTAAAAAGGACGAAACGGCCGTCGCGTGGTCTGCCAGCCCGAGGGTATCCATTGCGCTTGAATCACTGTGTGTTCCAATATAAAAAACAGTTACACACTTGTCCGATATGCCACAATTATTCGCTTTTAATAACAAATAACTTTTGAACCATTATCTATCCAGTAATACGAAATTTATATTTGTTTATGTGTGCTGGAAAAACACAACACTGATCTTTTATCAGTTAATCCAGTACAGTTTCATTTTTAGAAAAATGTTCGGCCCGGTTACTGACGTTTGAAGTTAGAGGTATGACGATATCGATATTTTTTTTGAATGCAACCCTAATTTTTTATTGGCTATTTTTAAGTTATACATAAGTACTAAATTGTAAATTTACATTCCTTGTAAAATGTTGAGGAGTTGAAAGCACGAATGATTGTAGGTTAACTTCTCCTGAAGTAATTAGAAATGTTCAAAACTAGTTTTACTTGCGTTTAGGATATTGCCAAATAGTGGATGTACAACATTTTGGGCATTTATTGACTAAATAGTATTAAAAATGGAGCGAAGGTTTTTTTTATTTTTCAATTAAATTAATTTTTGTTTATTTAAAATCTTGTAAATGACAAAAAATAAAGATTTGAGTTTTAGTACTTATGTATAGCTTAATATGCACTTTAAAATTAGTCAACAAAAAACTAGGGTTGCCGTTTAAAAAAATTATCGATATCATCATATCTCTAATTTGGGACACTCTGTATCAATATTTTTTTATAAACAAGACCACAACTTAAAATGTTAATACCAGTGTGCAAGCATTTTTCCAAAAAAAAAACTGTACTGAATCTACTGAATTTATTCCAAGTTACAAATTCACAAAACTTTCAAAATGTAAATCGTATTTTAATAAGTATTGATGATTTTATGAAAAAGTGTAAATCGTATCCAAATGTGTAATGCAAAGTATTTATTCACTTGATGCCGTAGCTATGACGCCAAGTAAATGCCATTAAATGTTCATAGGTATATAGGTTAATTTGTAAAGGGCTAAGGAGTAATATAAAGAGACCATAATATAGTTATTTACGATATATGTGTTGTAATAGTATATTACATAACAAGAATGGTAAGAAGCCTATTACACACGATTTCGAAATTTACGATACGAGCGTTAGCGAGTATCGTAATTCGAAAGAGTGTGTAATAGGCTTACCACTCGCGTTGTGTACTATACTTTTTCTACGACTTCATATTATTATATTAAACATTATTATATTAAACATTTTCTGAGTAGGTACTTATACATACAGTATCGGTTTCAACTTCAAATCTCAAACAATAACAATGTCACTGTCAAATATTCAAAACGCCAGAAAATAAATGTCACGATTTGAGTGGATCAAGGCTAACTTGATTGTTATATAAGATCTCATAACGCACAACTGTGTGGTAAATGCATCCTTACGCACAGTTGTACGTAAGAATGGATTTACTTATAGAGTGAACTGTACGTAAAACAATGTTTACTAATATAGGAGTAGAAAAAGATTCATATTACAACACGAGATGTTAAAGTTGTCAAACGAGGCGTCAGCCGAGTTTAATAAAACATCGAGTGTAGTAATATGAATTTACAACAAGAATATTGTACAAAATTTTATCTATTTTCATCTATGAATAAAAATATTTGGCAAAAGGCATTTTTAAAAATAAAAATACACCTGTAAAAATGCACCTGCTATTAAGTTTACTAATCAAGTTTTTTATGTTACCTTTCGCATGATTACTGTTTTGGATGGTTACTGTTCCTTGAGAGCGCGCAACTCGCTTGTCTATGGTTACTGTCGAAACTTTGTCAAACAAATTCAAAAATATTAAAAGGGTTTTTCAAAATGAGCGATTCTGATGGAAGTTTACCCTCTGATATAGAAGCAGCGGCTAACGAAGCGATATCAAGTTTAGTTCCGACAAAATCTCAGGCGCGGTATGAGTTGGAGTACCAGAAGTTTGAAGATTGGTGCAAAGCTAACAAAATAAAGGAGCTAGGTGTCTGAGAAAATCCTTTTGGGTTATTTTTCCGGAAAGCATCGCTCCCAGAAACCATCTACACTATGGACTCACTACTCAATGTTGAGAACTATGATTTCAGTCCAGAAAAATCAAGATATAAGCAGATTTTTTTCAACTAATCGCATTTTTGAAAAGAAATTCAGAGGGTTACAAGGCCAAAAAGTCCAAAGTTTTCATAAAGGAAGACGTATGTAAGTTTCTTAGTACTGCAGATGATGAAACATATTTACTTATGAAGGTTGTTATGATAATCGGCATTTTTGGGGCTTGTCGGCGCGAAGAACTAGCTAAGTTAATGTTGGATCATATTGAACACAATGATTTGTATATAAAAATTGTGATTCCATTCTCGAAAACCAAAATTATGCGAGAATTTGTTATAACAGAAGGAAATGTGACAGGTGTCAATTGTTTAAGTATTTTTCGAAAGTATGCTAAACTTCGTCCTCTTAATGCAAGTCACAGGCGGTTTTTTGTATTATATGGAAAAGGAAAATGCACCTCCCAGCCTGTCGGAATTAATACTTTTGGAAGTATACCAAAAAAGATTGCAACAAAACTTGGATTGAATAAAAGGATACAGTGGGCATTGTTTTAGGAGGTCCTCAGCCACCATTCTAGTTGATGGTGGTGCAGATATGCAGATGTTAAAGCGTCATGGGGGCTGGAAATCCTCTTCTACGGCAGAAGGCTACGTTGAGAATTCTTTAGAAAATAAGAAACAAATAGCAAAGAAGATCATGGGGTCAGACACGGATTTAATGATCGGAAATTCGAACGTAAAGGGCTCCATCACATCCACTTCTGGTTTACAAATTTCTAACTGTAAAAAGTGTATTATTAAGGTTTATAATAAACCTTAAGTGTTATAATTTAATAATAATTAATTTTAATTAATAATTGGTAATTAATTCTATAATTGTTAATAATAAATCATTCTTCTAAAAAGTGTGGTTTTATTTAACAGCAAAATGTTAATAAAACCGTTTTTTCCATTACAGCACTAGTGCTGTAATAGATGCCCTTACAAAACGATTTACAGAACTGTAAAATTCATATTACTAAATGAAAGTAGATAAAATAATTTAAGAAACAAGTAAAATAATACAAGTTTCTCTTTATAGGTTTAAATAGCCATAATATAAAAACATAAATAGGTAAATAACCTACCATTGGGGTAATCTAATCATACTTTTATCACTAATTTCATTATCGTGGTAGTATTAAATCGGGTCGATATTTCCAGACACTGTCACGCTATATACACCCTCTAAAACGGGGAAAAATATCGAGTAAGACAACAACGGTCTGCTAGTAACATCATAAATAATTTGTTTTGAACGATCGAAATTTGAAGCGGTTAAAAATAACATTTTATCGTTGTTAGTAGTATGTACACGTTTTGTTTCTGACAGTAAGTGGCGTGCGAAGTAAACAATTTTCCAGTGACTTGTTTTGTATGTGTTTTTATCGACAGTAATTAGTCGCGTCGTATTCTTCAAAATGATGATCGTTACGTCATCGGATACCAAATCAAGCAATAATTATAGCGAATCTTCCGCAAATAAAAGTAAGTTATTGATTTTAAAAAAATTATTTTTGGACTTGCATTGTCGTTATTTGTTTGTAAGTATCTCCAGTCCATGTACTTTGTGTAGGGTGGCTTTGCAATCACCACGTGGAATTGAACTTTAATACCATGTGTCAGAAATGGGGGAAAAATGGGTGTTTTGAACTTGAATTTCTAGAGTAATAAGAACATTTCGAGACTATCTTTTGTATGAAATACCTACCTTAAACTTTTATCTTTTGCGTATTGACCAAAAATAATGGAAAAAATATCGCATGGTGGCATGGCACTATACAGGGTGGGGACTTTAACTGGAATAAATTCGATATTATTAAAACCGCTGAAGTTGCGCCTACAAAATTTGGTTTGTGTATGTTTCGGACCATGCGGAATTAAAAAATGATATCGGCGCTGTTGCCAGATTTCCCAGTTTTCGCTACTCGTAGTAATTTTGTTATTTTAAATGGAATGCCCAATTTATTTTTATTGCAGTAAATTGGGTGTGTGAAATTTAGTACAATCCCAAATTTACAAAATTCTATCTTCACTAGTTGCTGAGCTATGGCAACACTGTATTTCCATTAAAAAGTACCGGGACGCTTATTTACCTTAAAGTAGCGTTACCTTGGTAACATCTCCATAGTTACTAAGTTATTGACAAGCTTCAAGAAAAGTTCTTGTCGTGTCAAAATGGTTTATTTAACTAAAACCTTAAAAATAGAAATTCTCATGCTGATCGGTTTCGGGGACCACCAACGTAACAGGTAAAAGATATTTGGAATTTTTGCAAGAAATGTTAGTGCTAGAACTGATTGAGTCATACCCCACCGAAAATAATAACTTGGAAGAAAGAATTTTTTTCCAGGAGGATGGGGCGCCTCCGCACTATGCGGCTAACGTGCGGAATTACGTGAATACCGCCTTTCCTGGCAGGTGGATTGGACGACGGGGAGCTATTGAATGGCCAGCAAGGTCGCCTGATTTAACACCCTTAGATTTTTATTTATGGAAAACCTACAAATATTGAAGATCTAAAATATCGGATTAGACTAGAAATCAGATCTATACCACCTCAGGTTTTACGCAGCCTACAAAATGAGTTTTATAACCGATTGGCTTTTTGCCAAGAAGTCAGGCATTTTAGACAACTTTTGAAATAATAAATCGATAGAACTAGTTTCGTGTTTTTGCGATTTTTTTGTCAAATTTGTTCGAGTTAAATTACCGCCTGTAGCACACAGCTGAAAAATCTGACAACATTGCCGATATCATTGTTAATTTCTGCATGCCCAGAAACCCCCAGATAGTAAATTTTGTAAGCGCAACTTTAACGGTTCTAAAGGTAGATAAGCGTTCCTATACTTTTTAATGGAACTACAGTGTTGCCATAGCTCAGCAACTAATGAAGATAGAATTTTGTAAATTTGGGATCTTACTAAATTTTACAGGCCCAATTTACTGCAATAAAAGTAAATCGGGCACTCTATTTAAAATAACAAAATTACTACGTGTAGAGCAAAGCTGGGAAATCTGGCAACAGCGCCGATATCATTTTTTAATTCCGCATGGTCCAAAACCCCCATATACCTAATTTTGTAGGCGCAACTTCAGCGGTTTTAATAATATCGAATTTATTCCAGTTAAAGTCCCCACCCTGTAGTTATAATAAGATTTTGAGACTATCAAATGTATGGAATACCGGCTTTGGACCTTTTTCTTTCCACCAAATCACAAAGTTTCAACTAGTAAATATCTCCAGTCGTCCTCAGGTGAATAATACATTACTAAATAAATAAAGTATCTACTAACATTTATACTAGAGATGGATGCAGTCCAATGTTTAATTCGAGCTCGGTATTATTCTAATATTACGTCTACTTAACCAAGGTTTCCAGATATTTCTTATATTTAATGATGGTTTACCAAAAACCTTTTGCATTCTAGTGTGTAGCAGCAGCTTCCTTAAACTTCCTTTTCCTCCAATATTGTTATTTATGCAGGAATTCAGCTTCTGAAATCTGAACACATGATATGATGGCCATGTGTCCAGGCATGGTCAGCTGTACCTGACTTTTAGGTTTCTACTGTTAGCCGTTTTTCGTTAAGTGACGGATAATAAGCCCCTCCTCCTAGTTAGGTCCCTCCCCGATGCTGACACTGATACTGCCAAAAGTATTTCCGGAAAATTGAAGGTAACTGCGATTAATTGGAAAAGATCGGACCTAGCCACAACCGTAAATTCCACTATATATATTTTGTCACTCGATTAAATCAATCATGTGGGTACAGAGACCCGAACATCATATATCAAGGCGGCGTGTGCAAAGATTAATGGGATTTTCCATCAAAATATGGGCCTATATAAAGCACGTTTTGTCGCAAATACCGTAAATACGTTAATCTTATAGCTCAAACTGAAATTAAGCTGTATCCTCTGATTTACCGTCTCGGGAAAGTAAATTATAGTTTTTGTAAAAAATCTGTTACGAAAATCTATTTATTTATTACCTCGACTACAAGCAATCAATTTTGTTTATTCCAAGGCCTTCCAAAGTGATTGAAACAGAATACAGGCCCGTTGATTTTTTGAAATTATTATTTAAAAAACAAGTGAATATTTGACTCTTCGGCTACAGAATTCTGCTGCTCGGCTAGTAAAGATACAAACCAACTGTATAGCCGAGAAGCAAACGAAAATGGTGGTTGATTTTTGATATTTTAAAGTTCTAATATATTAAAAAAAATGTCTTGACACGATTTGACTAATTTGAGAGACAAAACTAATCTCAAATTGGAAGAAATTGTCCATGCTTAAAGTGGAGTTGAAAGTATGGGAAAGAAAGAAAAAACAGAAACACAAACAGAAAACAGAAAATGTATTTAGTGCTGATGGTTTTAGCAGAAGATAAAATGGTGTAGAACCTTAATGGAACCTTAATGGAGCTTTTATGGAATTAAAAAATTGATACTGAGTATGTTAAAAAAGTTATTAAAGGGGGTCTTAACCAACCAAATAAACTGGGGAAGAAGGAAAAACCTTCCTAAAAAGAAGGTGTCGAAGATTATTTAAAATTTTTTATAAAACTTTTCAAGTGTATGTCAGTAACACAATATAAGGATAAAATTGTCACAAAAATCACAATAAAATTACATGGCAAAAAGTGTTCTGTGGGGTTCTGAGCAGTTAAGCTCAGTAACCCCGCAAGCCCCCACAACCAATAAAATTAATTAATAAGTTGCACAATTAAAAAAAATTAGAGGTCAAAAGGTTGTTCACGTCCACGTGATGGGACAAAAGTCCCAAATTTTAAATAATCTTTGACACCTTCTTTTTAGGAAGGTTTTTTCTTCTTCCCCATTTTATTTGGTTGATTTAAAAACTTTTTTAACATACTCAGTATGGTTTAACCTTTATCAATTTTCTTCATATTATGTCTCTTCTACACATCAATTTTTTAATTCCATAAAAGCTCCATTAAGGTTCTAGCTAGACCATTTTCTCTTCTGCTAAAACCATCAGCACTAAATAAATTTTCTGTCTCCTGATGATGAACGTTTCTACGTTCGAAGCATGTAGAGACTCCTAGAGAATTTTTATTCTATTAAATTTTGTGGAGAAAGACTTTAGGTTTTTTATTTCTTTCCCATAACCTCAAATTGTTTAGGTAAACCTCCGTGCCCGCCGCCCTGGAGGTCACCACACGGACTAACCCCTCGGGGATCCGCCAAAGTCCCGAAATAGTGCGGCTTGGAGTGTTGTCTTGTTTACTCCTTTAAAATCGAAAAGGTTTATTATTCTCCGCTAAACAATGTGGGATAAAGAATGCAATTTTTTAACAATACTTAAAACGCATAACATTTTTTAACCCGATTAACCGAAAACAGCAAACTTCGAACTTTTGTTTTGAAATTTGTGAAATTAATAAATCCAATTATTTACCGGGAATTTATTTTTTGTTTTAGATACCCCGCTCAAAGACACCGATCACCCTTTGGAGATTTTGCAGAGATGGGGCTCGGGACGGCTTGTTCTTCGTTACACAACGCTTAGTGCTAACGGTAAGACTATCTCTAGATTTCGTTTATTCGTCTGGAACACCAGTGGAGCACCCAGGACTCAATCCTGGGAGAACACAATATGTCTAAAATGCTATTATTTTATTTATTTATTTACCCATACAGTATCAACAACAGTCACTCTGTCTGTTCAGATCCTTCTGTTAATGATCACAGAATAATTATTACCTTCATAGACATCTTAAAGTCATCGGCAAATATAAGCGATTTTGAACGTTTCACTACCTCAGCTATCATATTAATCGCAATGGCAAAAAAAAGAGGCCCTAAGTTTGAGCCCTAAAAAAACCCAGAATTATTGTTATATAAACTTGATTTAGCTCCCCTGACTTCTACATATCGCTCCCTGTTTGTAAGGTAAGATTGAATTAATTGAACTAAATTGCTATTCAAATTTATATCCGATAATGATTCCAGAATAATGCTATGTTCTATATTGTCAAATGCTTTTTTCATGTCTGATTGAATGTATGCTGACCTTTACTTCACTGTATATCTTGTTGAAAATAATTATTTATAATACCTTTGACTTTAATCAACGAGGGAGGGTGAAGGGAATAACCAAGCTGCTTAAAATATATATCAGTGCTTAAAACTATATGGTGGCTGGTTGTTTCTTTTTTTAATTTAAAAATCGGTAAAAGATCAGTTAGATCTGGGAGCATTACTCTTATAAATCAGTAAAAATCATTAGTTTTTGGTGGATCGCGGGCCTCCGTAACCTTATAGAAATACCAACAAAACACATAACTTCTAAATTAATCAAACGCGTTCGTTATCTAATCATTTCGCTTTAAGCAAACTAATTCACACTCTATAATTATTATTAATTTAAAAAGTAAGTAAAAAACTCTTTGTGTGGACTCAAGAAATTTGCTGCTATTTTTAATTACTTTCATTCAAAATTTGAATAAGTGACTAATTAAAAGTTCCCAAAGAAAATGGCCAGAATAATTACGATTAAATCGTCGCAATTAATATTTCCAAAGAGCCGCCTACAAATCTTAGTTATTGCAGTTTTTTTTCTAAGCAAGCTCATTTTCAGTGTCATTTGGAAGATTTGAGCCAAATTAATTATTTCAGAAACAAAATGCTGACAAGAAAAGGACTTGAAAAATAACAGCAGCTGCTGATAGCATAACGGCAATATTACCACCATAGTATTTTTTTATTATTTATTAAAGTTTATTTTGTGCATTTTTACTAGTTAGCTTGTTGATGTTGTAAAATATATATATTTTTTAAAATTAGTGCCATTTTTACCTGTACCTGTAATGTTGTGTCTTAAGTTGAGTGCCCTAAAAAAAAATGATCCAATACAACAGGTTTGCTAAGACATAGTTTGTACTGATAGCCCATTTTGTGTTTACCCATATTAAATAAATTGCTAATGTATTAAATCCGCTTCAGTGTTATATCAATTCCAGATTTGCTGGAACAGTGTTTTTATTGGTAGTAATCAGTTCCAATAGCAGCACAGTATTGTTGAATAATAAACTGACATGAGGATCAAAAATAAACTTCTCGCCAGTCCTAACGGATCTAGGTCCTTTTGGTCAGTCGCTAAGGCCGTCAGTCAAAATTTTACCAAATCAAATATTCCACCGCTAACACGTTCTGACGGCACAATAGCAACCACGGCTGAAGATAAAGCGAACTTACTCGCAGAACTCTTTGCTTCACACTCCACGGTAGACTTTCAGGGAAAAACACCCCCGAACATTCCAGCAGTTCGATCGGAAATGACTGATATCGTATTCCGTCAGCGTCCTGTCAAACGAACTCTGAAGGGGCTCGATGCCAAAAAAGCTTCTGGTCCAGATGAAATTCCTATTATAGTGCTCAAGAAATGCGCCGATGAACTTACACCAGTATTTTGTAGACTTTTTAACTTATCCTACAAAAAAGGAATATTTCCATCTTGCTGGAAAAAGGCGCGAGTCCAGCCTATACCAAAGAAAGGCAAGAAAACCCTGCCAAACAACTATCGACCAGTCGCATTGCTTTCAGTTATATCAAAGGTGATGGAGAAAGCTATTAACCAACAACTTATAAAATACCTGGAAGGCCTTAAAATTATCAGCGACCATCAGTATGGTTTTCGTAAGTCCAGATCAACAGGAGACCTGCTAGCCTATGTCACTCATCTTTGGAGCAACGCAATCGAACATCATGGGGAGTCCCGGGCTATTGCACTGGACATCTCTAAAGCCTTTGACCGTGTCTGGCACGAGGGGCTCCTAAGTAAACTGCGTTCTTATGGTATGCCCGGTCGATTTTGTTCATGGTTGTCTAGCTTCCTCAAGGACCGCTCTCTGCAAGTGGCGATTGACGGGTTTCTCTCAGACACCTTCACCATCAATGCTGGTGTTCCTCAAGGGTCCATATTATCTCCCACTCTCTTCTTACTGTACATTAACGACCTTCTAGCGAAAACAGAAAATCCATTATATTGCTTTGCTGACGACAGCACACTTATCTCATCTTTTACTTTGAAACCTCAAACATCGGCTACTGACGCACATCTTCGCAGACAACATGAGGTATCACGCCTCAATAAAGACCTGGAAGAAATTTTGTCTTGGGGTGACAGTAACCAAGTCGAATTTAACGCTCAAAAAACCCAGGCTGCAGTTTTCTCTAAGAAGGTCAACATTGCAGAACCCGATATCGTTATGGCAGGACACGCAATTCCACTGACTTCGTCTATTAATTTGCTGGGTGTCAACCTGGGAGGAAATATGTCTTGGCATAATCACGTAGTGGCAATCGCCAGGGCAGCTTCTCAGAAGCTCGGTATAGTTTTCCGTACCAAAAAGTTGTATACACCTCAACAACTTTTGACACTTTATAAAGCCCAGATTCGACCATCACTGGAATACTGCTCTCATATCTGGAGTTCTGCACCGAAGCATACCCTTCGGTTGTTGGATTCCATCCAAAGGAGAGCCGTTCGTCTAATCGGCGACCACGAGCTGACTAAGAACCTCGACAGCTTAGAACATCGAAGACAGGTTGGTGATTTGACTCTCTTCTACAGATATTTCCATGGCAAGTGTTTGACAGATATTGCCCGCTCGATTCCACCTAGAGTAATGTATAGCAGAAACACACGACGAACCACTGCCGTCCATCCCTATGTGGTTCAACTTAGTACACCCCGAACATCATTGTTTCAGAACTCTTTCATTTGGAGGACGTCATCTTTGTGGAACGGCCTTTCTGAGACCGTGTTTCCAACCGAATATAACCTCCAACGATTCAAGAAAAACGTGAATCGCTTTCTTCGCACACGCACCGCTCCCAGAGCGCCTTAAAGGATTTTCCTATAGTGCTTGTGCTCGATCATAAAAAAAAAAAAAAAAAAAAAACTACTTTTAATACATAAATTCTGTTAAGAAATAAATTGTATCTTCTCAATGCGACGCATTTTGTTCTCAGTAAAGCGATTATTCTACAATAAGGAAAGCAGAACAGCGTCCCCAAAAACGAATTGTATCCGTTAGAACTAATAATCCACAAGACGTTGGTGGGGGTTCGCAGCGATCGGCAATCGCCGCGCACAGTAGTATTAGCTTCAACGTATTTGTTGCGCAGGTCACATCGTTGTTCGGAGTCTTCTAGCTGTCCTGTCTAAATTAGAACTTTATTGATCGTACCAATACCTGTTCCAATTAATTTATTTTAACTTTGTATTTAAGTTTTTTTAACCTTTTCATATCAGATAAAGCAATAGAAGATTCTTATTTCGCACAACCCATCATTAGTATTGAACTTTATAATCTACTAGCGTGTATCCGGCATGCGTTGCAACCCGCTGGTATAAATACAAACCCGAACAAACCCGATATATTAGTACCCGGCATGCCACTTTCTGAAATTGCACCCGTGCGAAGCCGGGGCGGATCGCTAGTTATACATAAAAACCTTCCCCTTGAATCACTCTATCTATTTAAAAAAACTGCTTCAAAATCCGTTGCGTAGTTTTAAAGATTTAAGCATACAGTGTCACCAGTAAAGTCCGCATCATATGGGATTTTTTTTTATTAATATCTTTATTCGAAATTTGACTTTGGCATCAAGTTCTGCTTCCATCGAGATGAAAATTAACCAAAAAAATAGAAATCACGTGATTCGCATTATCTGTCAATTTTTAATTTTTTCCAAAAAATTATTCAAAAGGGGGGTTATTTCTGAAAATATCGAAAAAATATATTGGAAAAAGTTTTTTTAAATGCAGTTTCTAGCCCACATGCAAAAATTTCAGTTGCCTAAGATAATTTTGATTTTTTACCCATATTTTGTAAATTGCACCACTTTTGCAAAAAAGGGCTCAACGCAACCTACATAAAACTTCTTAGTTTTGACAGTGCTTTATTTCAGATACATTTTCTTTAAAGTAGCGCCTTATTAAATGTGTGTTTTTCTACAAAATCAAAATTGGGCTTTTAAAATTTGGTAGCATGTGATGCAAAGTTTGTTTGTTTTTGACCCTGTATAAGGCAACTTCATAAAATAAGTATTTTTGAAAACGTAGTTTGTGTCTGAAAGTAATACACCTTAATTTTAAGACAAAAAAGAACATAGTGTCATCAGTAAAGTGTTCATTAAGTGGAAAATAAATTTTAGTTTAACTTAACGTAAAGTTTATCTATTTTCAACGATTTAATTTAAAACACCTTTTTTTTATTTTTTATTTATTTACTTTCAGACACAAACTACGTTTTCAAAAATACTTATTTTATGAAGTTACCTTATACAGGGTCAAAAACAAATAAACTTTGCATCACATGCGACCAAATTTTATTAGCCCAATTTTGATTTTGTAGAAAAACACACATTTAATATGGCACTACTTTAAAGAAAATGTATCTGAAATAAAGCATTGTCAAAACTAAGAAGTTTTATGTAGGTTGCGTTGAGTCTTATTTTGCAAAAGTGGAGCAATTTACAAAATATGAGTAAAAAATCAAAATTATCTTATGCAGCTGAAATTTTGCATGTGGGCTAGAAAATGCATTTAAAAAAACTTTTTCCAATAACTTTTTTCGATATTTTCAGAAATAATTCCACTTTTGAATTATTTTTTGAAAAAAATTAAAATTTGACAGATAATGCGAATCACGTGACTACCATATTTTTGCTTAATTTTCATCTCGATCGAAGCAGAACTTGATGCCAAAGTCAAATTTTGAATCAAGCTATTAATAAAAAAAAATCCCATATGATGCGGACTTTACTGGTGACACTGTATATAGGTAGGGACGGACGGACAGACAGCGACAGCGACTTTGTTTTATACTATGTTAAGATGGACGAATTTTACCATCTCAGTAAACCATGTTGCATAATAGATAATCATATACAATGTTAAACGACAAGAACAATATCACACTAGAAGCTATTTAAATTTTTGGGAATTACAGTACTGATTTTTAGTGGTAAGTATGTGCTTTATTAACCGTAGGAAGCAAATATTATTATGATTAATGTCAAGTTTCATTACAACTACCAGTCGGAATTAATACACTAAGTATATCAAACTAGATTATACCCCCAAGGGGTATTTTCTATTCGAAGTGTTTGAACGATTGCCATCCCGATTATTATTCTATGCTGAAATTTTAGTTTACATTTGCCACCAATCATTATGCATAAAAACGATTCTGTCTTAAGAAACAATGCATCATCCGGCCAGAGCAATACAGAAATGTCTGGGTGACGTTCGGTCATTTATATTCCCGAGACGCCCACGGCATTTTAACTTGGCCCTAAAATTCTAATTTTCCACTTTGCTTAGGCATTGGGACACACTGGGAATGGATATTAGTAACTACAGGGTGGTAAAGAAACTAATTGAGATTGAAAAATAATTAAATTAAGTGGCAGCTCGGGTACCTGCGCCTGAATTGGGGTGTTAAGGAATTTCGAACCCCTAAGGGGTTTAGAAGCCATGGGTCCAACTAGTCTAAGGATGACCCTAGGCCCTAGACACTTACCTAATACAAATTCAAATTATTATTTTTAGATCGAGAGCCTGAATCTTAAAATTTATTGTGTAGAGTCGAAATATTGACAGATCGAGGAATTTATTGTAAATTATTTAATATTTTGAATTCTGGGTCGGCTAATTTGACGCTATTAGCGGATGTCGATAATTAAAAAATGGCGGCCAGTAAATAAACAACTGATTTCACATTGGGTGGCTAGAGTCATCCTATGATATAATATTAACAATTAATTTACAGTTGTACCCGGTGTCCCACTAAGAATAGCTCTCGGCCGTATCTCAGAAAGGGTTAGTCGTATGGCTCGCGGAAAATTTTTTTTTTAGTAAAAGCGGCCATGAGAAATTGCTGGAAATTATTTTTAAGTTCCTCATTTTGCCGCAAGAGGGCACAATTAAAAAAAAAAATTTTAATTCTAAATTTCTCCGAAAATTCCCATATTAGGGTATAACTCTCATTACATCATCGAAAAGCTTAGACGATTCTGCATCATTTTGGTTAAAGGCTCGTCGGCGTACCGACCTTGATAAAAGTGGGGGAAGCTATTGAATGTGTAAACATTAAAATCGCTGTAACTTTTAAACGACTTATCCGATTTTACTAAATTTAAGCTTGTTTGGAAGAGAATGGTAAGTATCTTCAATCGCCGTATCTAACAGTACACGATAGTGTTTAATAAAATTGCTAGAGGGCGCAATTTGTATTAAAAATTATTGTTTTGGCAATAACTCTGAAACGAACAAGGATATCGAACTGCGGTCTTCACGTCTTTTCTTGCAAATTTCATCTACTTTCCTATTATGATGTCATAGTTATACCGTATGATTTAAATTTTCGGGATAAAATCGAAGAAACTGTTATTATTACAAATTGCGCCCTCTAGCCATTTTATTAAACACTATCGTGTACTGTTGGATACGGCGATTGAAGATACTTACCTTTCCCTTCCAAACAAGCTTAAATCTAGTAAAATCGGATAAGTCGTTTAGAAGTTACAGCGATTTTAATGTTTACACATTTAATAGCTTCCCCCACTCTTATCAAGGTCGGTACGCCAACGAGCCTTAAACCAAAATGATGCAGAATTGTCTAAGCTTTTCGATGATGTAATCAGAATTATACCTTAATATGGAAATTTTCGGAGAAATTTAGCATTAAAAAAAACATTTTTAATTTTGCCCTCTTGCGGCGAAATAAGGAACTTAAAAATAATTTTCAGCAATTTCTCATGGCCACTTTTACGAAAAATTTTTTTTTCCGCAAGCCATACGACTAACCCGGTACAGTACGTGTCTGAAATAGTGCGGTGAACCTGTGCACGATGGCCCTTAAACGGGGAGCGATGGAAACATATTTGCAATATTACCAAGCAAGGGTCTTTATGTTATTTTATTTATTTATTTTACACCATTTCACAGTTACATACAATGAACCAATTAACAAATGGGTATATAGGCTATTTAAAGTAAAATAGGCACTATTATAACAATAATTCAAAAATTTTGTGATAACAAGAAATTTAGACTTAAATTATGATATTTAAACGGAATAATTAGGTATGCCTAAAAAGACACTGACACGCTAATTTAGATTTATACTGGATTTAACCACAGCTAAAAATGTCAAATTTATTTTGGTGCAGATTGTATGTGTTGCACGATCGATAAATAGGGA
Organism: Polydrusus pterygomalis; assembly: GCA_963969555.1. NCBI lineage: Eukaryota > Metazoa > Arthropoda > Insecta > Coleoptera > Curculionidae > Polydrusus > Polydrusus pterygomalis. The sequence goes on from OZ018379.1 coordinate 13,356,913, forward strand.
AGTACTTACAGATATTGGTTCGCGCGGTTGGTACATAAAAAGTGTGGGAATGACGTGTTCTAGGCACGAGGAATTGCAGGTTTTCTAATATATCACTGCATTCAACTCTATTATGCAAGATATTATGGAGAAATTTAAGTTGAGAAACTGTACGTCGATCTTCTAAGGAGCAAAACGCCTTTGCAATAGAGCTTCTTCTAGAATACCGATTTCAGGATACTGACTATCATTGTTAAAACTTAGATATTTTAGAAAACGTTGTTGGACCCTTTCAATGCGATTAAGGTGCACTTGATAACATGGAGACCATACAACCGAAGCGTACTCCAATTTAGATCTTACAAATGCATAAAAAAGTATTTTTAGTGTATGACAATTTAAAAAATCACGAGAATGTCTTATTATAAAACCTAGGGATCTATGACAGTATGACAGGAGGCCACCAAAGATAGTTTACTGTCAAATAATACATCCAAATCGCGAAAAGTCACAGTTCTGTCCACTGTAATGTTATTATTTTGTAATCATACACAATGGTTTGTCATTTTAATGAAAATGTCATTATGTTACACTTACTAATATTTAACGGGAATTTATTTTGAATACACCATTTTTATATCATGGCAATGGACAATTGAAGTTTTTCACAGTCTGCCAGGTTAGGAATACGAGCATAGATTTTCTTCATCGACATAAATAAGACCATCACTGTCAAGATTATTAACTATATCATTAATAAATATTATAAACATTAAAGGACCCAAAATTGACCCCTGTGGTTCACCCGATGTAGCATCCAATGGCACAGACGATTGGCTACCGCACTCCACTATTTGTGGTCGGTCATTTAGATAAGAATAGAAAAACTTTATAGGATTATCTGAGATCCCAAACGAGCTGAGTTTATTAAGTAAAATTCTATGGTCCAATCTATCAAATGCCTCAGAAAAATCTGTAAAAATAACATTAACCTGACATTTCTGATCAAAGGCTTCAGCCACAAATTGTGTAAAACAAACTAAGTTGGTTGTTGTAGATTTGCTCTTAACAAAGTCGTTTTGTTTATCCGACGACAGCTTACTCTTAACTATGTAACATGTACTATACTGAAAGCGATTGGCCATCTCAAGACCTTTGTTGTTCCATTACTCCTTGCGCATCGCGCACCAGTGACGCCAGGCGGTATAACTAAAGAATCCACTTCACTTCTTTAAAAGGAAAAAATAATTACCGTAAAAAATTAATTTTATAAAATATTTCAAATAAATAATTGACCTTTTCCGGAGATGTTTTAATTTTTTTATACCACCTTGTATAACCGATTTACGAAGCTCATCGTGTAAATGGAAGATAAACTGCGACTGGTTAAGTTAAACCATTTAAAAATAACCGAAGCATATAATTTCAATTTGAGTTCGCTGGTGCAAAATAATAAAAAAAAATAAAAAGACAGTAAATTAAAAACAAAACTCTAATTTTAAATATCCGCTTTATTTTACCATCTCATTGTGATATGGACAGTATAATGAAATATAGGTACCACAGAACTGAAAAAATGAGTAGAATACTTTAAGGTGGGTTCAGGATGCTCACTCTTTTAACTCTATGTGCACAAAACGCTCCCGATCCGTTCGGGTATTGTCCTTTGGAGTAAAAGGTGTGACTCGAAGTGCGGTCGGGTATTGCGACACGGAGTTAAATGAGCTCACTCCAAGAGTTCCACCTCGCGAGAGAAGAACTCCGGAGCGGGCATGCGCAGTGATCGTGTTTTTAGTATTTTACATGAAATGTCTAAATCTTAAGTCGGCTATGAAATGTTTTGGATTGGTATATCCATTCTCCCCCGACTTTCTGTGTAATACGCCAAGACCGCCGCGCTATTTCGCTTTGTTTCAGCGACATTCACTGTTTATTTTTTTCCAATTTTATCGAAATTGAAACAATCAAAAATGCGGTTACCATGATATCGACTAATATGGACACCTGAAAATTTTAAAAATTACGAAAACGTTATCTGATATCAATGAAATTTAGACGAATACAATCTATTTGCACTGTTGTAGATTAAATTTTGAATGATACACGTTCGATATGAACTTTGTTAATGAAACTTGTGCAATTAAACCACTCGGCTGACGCCTCGTGGTTTAACGTTGCACACGTTTCATTATAGTGTTCATCGAACTAGTATAGTATCATTAATAACTATCTACTAACTGTTCTCAGACTTCTACTGTTCTCTCTCCCGGCCATATTATCTTAATATCAACAAATATAATAATAAATGCCGAAACCCAAAACAAAACAATATTAATACTCAACAGATGATGTCATCGATCCTGTGCTGCTCGGATGTTTGTTTTGACTTCACCGCCGTGTTATTTATGTGCATGTCGCATGTAGCGTTCATTTTTCATGAAATATACCCGTATATACGCACCCAGTAGTATTTTCAATACTAAAATCAGTTAACCTTTCGGTAAGCTATTTTAACGATTTTTGACTTACGCTTTATAACTTCTTACTCTGATGTACAAAATTTTAATGATCTATGACATGGTCATTAGATTTAACTATTGAAAAATTTAAAACTATTACACGTTTTATAGCTTGTTTATTTCAGACTAAAAAGCTTTTAACAAGCCCATAAATTCACATGAATTATTCTTCAGTTTTGACCCTCTAGACAGTGTTAAATCGTCACATATATTTATGGGAATAATATCCATAAATTTTTGTTGGGAATAATAAATTCAGCTAATCCAGATAAATAAGGATTTACAATACACAGCCAATAAATATAAATAACAATACATCCAATTTTGGTCGATTTTGCCAGAGCCCTATGAATTTTAAATATGTAGAGGACATTATAGACATCATTATAAGAATTGTTTTTTTTTAATTACCTATAGAAATATTTTATTTTTATCGCTTGATAAACTTTAAAGAGGGCTCGAACTTCCGGATTAAGCTCTATATTTTATTAATTTTTGGTTTGAATATATTGCATGTAAACTGTAGTTTCCATATTGATAGTTAAAAGTCTTACTTAAAATAAGAACAAAACAAATGTAGATTCATTTGGATTTAATACGACATAATACGGTGCGAGCAAAAATTATTTGCCTCAAAGAGGGCTCGGATTAAAAAACGTAGGGCTTGGTTTAGATCACAATGATATGGGGACGATATATCTAACCAAATCTAAATTAAAATTTTGTCAAATTCATATTATGACATGTTATGCCAAACTATTGAGTAATAAAATAAGGAGACAAGTACAAATTTATTTTTGTTGTTTACAAAATTAACAAAGTAAGAATATACAGAAAAAAAAATAATCACATGTATTCTGAGAACTCACATAACCGGAGAGGTGGAACCAGGCTTCATTCGAAAAAAATGTCAGGTCTAATAAATCATTTCTGTTCAATGAATTTTGGGTAAACCGTTGAGAGTAATTCCTGCGTCTTTCAAAATCTGCGGCTTGTATTTCTTGGAATACTTGCACTTTATAAGGAAATAAATTTAGCTGCTTCTTAAGAATAGTCCTGCATGTTCCATATAAGATCTTTCCACTTCTTGGGACAGGCGTCTTGTACAATTTGTTGGCGTATTTTGCATTATTTCCCGAACGGTTGCAACAAGTTCTTCTGTTCTTACAGATGGTCTTCCTGCTCCTTTTTTGTGTTGTATAGAACCTGTTTCCCTAAACACAGCCACGGTTCTTTTCAGGCAATGATAAAAACCCCCCAGCAATAAAAGCAACGTTAGGAAAATGTTTGTGAATATCGTCCATGCACAAACCCGAATTGTATTGCCACTCACCATTTACTCTAACCCCGTTTCGAAAATACGCTCCAACCATGAATGTTTTGCGCTGTTCCGTAAAGCCCATTGTGTAAATTGTTCAAGAAATTGGCAAAATTAGCGATGAATCAAATTACTTGTAACGACTGTTAAAGATGATGGAATAACTGATTGATTGTTAATTCAGGTAGTTACTTACACCCAGCAGGTATTAAGCTCTACGGGTAAGCATTACGTCCTTAGATGCACGGCCCTCTTTGATGCAAATCATTTTTGCTCGCACGGTATTATTAAAATTAATGTATTAAAAAAATCTTTTAAACTCTAATATAATATATTCAAAAGGCAGGTACACATTTTTTTACATTATATATGGAACGAAATTAATTTAAAACTTGTAGGAATTTCCAATCTAATTTAAAAAATAAAATAAACCCAGTTTAACAGGCACTTTACCTTGACATTTTCTTTTAATCACTGTAATTATGTCAATGACTTCTTATTAGTATGAGATCGAAACAAGTGCTTATATGAAAAAAAAGGTACATACATACACCATTAAAAAACGATTATCCCTTTAAGATAAAATTACTTTTTTTATTTCTTATTTTTAGTAAGGTATAAATTAAAACAAAATTATCATTAGGAAGGTGTTAAAAATACATAATATGGAACACACATGAAGCAGTCGGCAAAGGGATATATTCTTAAAATCTCCAACCATTTTTATCGATAAAAATTTTACGCGAATTAACTTGGTTTATCCAGGTAGTCCCCGTTGTTACGTAAACCACAAATTAATTTTTTATATAGAAAGATACCTTGTTTATGAACAATTTCCGGTTACAGATTATAACCTGCTTTTACTAATTTACATAAAGCAGATATTGGAGACTTGTGGAACTACATTGTTTGAATCTTAGAAACGTTAACATCTCAGGACGTCTATTCTCGAAATAGGCGAATGGTCATTTCAAGAGAAGTGATTACTTTTACTCTTAAAAATGTTTAAACTATATTCTTGAAACTTAAAATGACTATTCATTTCCGTCGAAAGTTGGGGGAACTATCATTCTCTCAAAAATTTCTAAGAGAACAAGATCAGGTCATGAGAAGTGCGTTGATAAGCATGCGCAAAAACTTATAGTGGTTGAGAGTTGAGCTTTTAAAAATTGTAGAATGTAGGTTATAGTTTTGTATTTGTTATTGCAATTCTAATACATTTTTATTTGTCGAATTTTCTTTGCGTTTGTGACAATTTTGACGACATGGCAGTTGAATTTGATTATGAGAACTTTTCAATTCGTCAACTAATAATCATATAGAAGATGTTGAAGAAAACGCAGCAGGACCTCATGGACAAGCCTACTAAGAGGCATTTTTTAATGTTGCGGCTCTTTCACTGTTTTTGGTTTTATGTACCTACATGTAGTTTAAAATAACTTGATATTGATATTTAGGTACCTATTATACATGTTTTACTTAATTTTAAATCTGTATTTATTTTTTATATTAGATGTTTTGTAAAGTTTAACTGGAGTCTGTAAATAAACATTTATTTATAAAATGTTTCTACTGATTGTAATAAAGTATCAGGTCAGTTTATTATGTTTTTTATTTGGTTCGGGCCTAAAAGAGCATTTAGGGTTAAAATTCATTAGTTTAATATAACTTTGTATCTGTTAAATAAAACATCCCCATTAGCTTACCCCTGCTGGACTCATGTTAATTGGGCCAGAGCAAACGTTAAGCCTAACAGCATCAGTGGTCAACGGTGTAATACAAGTACATTCCCATGAAAGAATTAAAAAAGATGGAATGGGGCTGGGTCACAAGTAAAAAAATATCTAACGATGCCCAGGAAGAATATACGATTAACCATAGGTATCCAAGCAGAGCATTGTCAGCTAGTTAAAGACCTTTTCAAAAGGAAAAGCTACATATCAAAATTCGTTTACAAACGCTACCTTTCCAAGTTTTTATCCTGTAACTTTTTTCCTCCGGGTTTTTGGAAGTTCGTATCTAGCAGATAAGTTACCCCTATATGGGGTAGTATACTAATGATGATAAATCCAAATGGTAGAATTTCAATCTTCGCCAATAAAAAAATTAAAATTCGTTTGTAAACGATAGTTTTCGAAATTTTTATCCTGTACTTTTTTTCACCGGGGTTTTGGAAATTCGTATGTAGCAGGTAATTTACCCCTATCGAGTAGTTTACTAAAGACGATAAATCCAAATGGTAGATTTTCAATCTTCGCCACTAAAAAAATTTTAATTCGTTTACACACGCTACAGGCTGCATTGACACGTATCCCAAAAAAAATTACTTTGCTACTTGCTACCTTCAGACATATGGTTTCTTGTTTTTTGCTATTGTGGATTGTGAGTGTTTAATATTTATGGATTTCTAGTTTTTGAGTAGTTTAGTGAATTGTGTTTGTGCCTTTAGTGACTCGGATACAATGACTAGTAAAGCCCATTCTGTGATTTTATTATGCCCAAATAGGGGTAAAATACCGGGTATTTCGTGTTTTCAGTAAGTATGAAGAAGTGATAGTTCTTGATATGTAATTTTATTTTATTATAATTCATTTGAACACATCTAACTATACCTAGGCCACAGAAATAGGATGATTAAGCCCGGATCTGTCTATTTTCCCCATTCGTTAAATGATAATTTTGCAGTGCATTTGCCTCTTTCGTGATAATCGTTTGCTTATCTAAAGGTAAAGTCTATGCATGCATCCTTTTATCTTAAATTCGCGAAGGATGCACAACGGGTCAACTGTGTTACCTTTCACACCACCAAATAAATCTGCGTCACTTTAAATATAAAATAAGCTTTTTATAAAATTGCATGGATTGGTAGGATTTGAGATTTGTAGATCTCTTGCGTTTTAAAACTTGATAACGTTATCTGCAATAAGTCCCTACTATTTTTTACCAACGAATGGTAACTAAAGTAGGTATTCAAATTAGCATGGACCAATAACTTACCAAATTATTTCGAAACTTATCTACATTTTTATTGATATGTTGTGTTAAATAATTGGGAGTTAAATAAAAATAACTTTGTAATAAATTCCTAACATAAACGTCCCATTTAAATAATCCCATTATTTATCCTAGAAAATTAACGTTTTTTTAGAAGGCAAAATTTTTCGAATTCTTAAAATAAGTTTTAACATTTTAAAATACCCGAATAGCATATTCGGCGTTGGTATCTTAATTTAGTACATCTATCAGAATTTATTGGTCTATTATTGTATGTATTTATAAAAATTTTAATTGGACTGCTGTAGAAAACAAAATGTTTCGGCAACCGTGCGGAAAGTACCCACTTCCCAGGCGCTTTTTCATTGAGTAAATCGCACTTTTCCGGCTTAATCCGAAAAGTGGATGTTTTCCGAACGGTTGCCGAAAAAATTGTGTACTCAACACTCCCAGAAACTGTTTGTTTAAATAGTAATTTACGTTACAAGACCGGAAAGTAGTGTTTTTCAGGTCGAGACAAGCATTTCCAGGGCGAGCCATAGGCGAGTCCTGGAAGCTTGGAGAGACCTGGAAAACACTAATTTTCGGTTGCGTGACGTACAATATTTTTTTTAAGACCGACACTTCGATATATTTTATAATATACGCGAAACAAGTTTGACATAAAGAACAAAATTAAAAATCAACGAACTGTCACTCGACAATACATCGAAATGTTGTTGTCATAATAACGAAATCAAGGTATCTTTTATTATCAAAGAGCGATTGGAAAAACAAAAAACAGGGTGACAGTGACATGCGATCGGAAAAACGTTATTTTCTAGACGAAAAATTGTCCAGAAAGTGTAAATTTTCTGGTCGGTTTAAAAAAAAAGAGTTTTCCGGTTCCTGTTTTTTGTTTTTCCAATCGCTCTTTGATAATACAAGCTATACCTTGATTTCGTTACTATAACAACATTTTGATGTGTTGTCGAGTGACAGCTCGTTGATTTTTAATTTGTTGTTTATGTCAAACTTGTTTCGCGAGTTCGCAAATTTAACAATATGAATTCAGATTTTGAATTATCCGACACGGAAAATGAGATTTCAGAAGAAATATTGGAAGCAGCAAGGAAAGCGACTTACGATATATTGCCAGTAAAATCAAAAGCCCGTTACGAGAAGTCATACGACGCATTTAAAAATAATATAAAATAAAATAATTTAATGTAGGTATATCGAAGTGTCGGTCTTAAAAAAAATATTGTACGTCACGCAACTGAAAATTAGTGTTGTGCAGGTTGCTCCAAGCTTGGGATCATATTTTGGTATATCTGGTGATCAACATTTAGGGGTTTCTCACGGAGTTAATAAGGGTAAATCACGGGAAGGCAACATACAGCAGACTGCTGTGGCTTTTACAGGTTCAGGGTCGCAGATCCTACTGGCTACTGCCCAAGTAAATTTAGTTATGGCAGACGGAAGTAAAATAAAGAGAACTTTGTTGGATTCGGGTTCTCAAACTAGTTTTATAACTAAAAAACTGTTTCAAAAATTAAGGGATGCTGATTGTTATACAACTTTTAAAATCGGGGATATTGCTAATAATATCACACAAGTGAATAAAATGGTAAATTTATTAGTAGAATCACAGGTTAAAAATTACAAGGTCAAGGCTAGTTGTGCTATTTTGGACAAGATCACATGTCAATTACCTCAAGTATCGGTAGATAAAAATAAAATAAAAATTCCCGATAACATTAAGTTGGCAGATCCATTTTATTTTAGACCATCGGAGATTGATATGTTAATGTCAGCTGATTTGTACTTTCAGGTTGTGCGTTCTGAAATAATCAGGTTGGGTCCTGGTTTACCAGTTTTACAAAACACACAGCTAGGTTGGTTGGTTTGCGGGAGTGCACCAGTGTCGTCGCATTCCAAGGGTAAAATTTATCAAATAAGTGGCAATAATATGAGTGTCCAAGCTTGTCTCGACCTGAAAAACACTACTTTCCGGTCTTGTAACGTAAATTACCATTTCAGACTCGCACGCTTCTTGTCTACTCTTCCAAAAATATTTTTCTGATTCGTTATGTAAATTCCATTATTGGTAACCGTTTTGAAAGTACCTACTTCCAGGACACTTTTTCTTTGAGAAAGTAACACTTCTCCGGCCTAGTCTGGGAAATACAAAGGCGTCCGGGAAGTTAAAAAAAAAGCGAACCAAACGAAACAACCGCCAAAAGTAGAATATGCTCTTAATATGCTTATTTCAATACCTAATCGATTAGCGAATAAGTCCATCAATAAAAATTAGCAGTTGTTGACTACTGAAAATTGTTTTCCCCTCAGAACTATGTTTTCGGGCGCTCATGAATAACATAACAGAAAACTTATTTTAATTTTACAGAATTAGCATAAACCAATACTGAAAATCCCCTTCATGTTCCTTCTTAATGTAATAAAATGAGAATTTTCCATCTGTGCACATTTTCTACGTATTTTCTCTTGATATGGAAAGCCAAATTGCCGTTTCTCTGAATTTCCCGAGCCGTTAGAGTTTTCATTTCAAAGTATTTTGATACGTTTCAGTGCGAAATACAAATTTTTTAAACTAATTACGGGAAAAGTTTATCTCTAAAGTGGATCTGGAAATAAATGCATAGTAGAATTGACATGCTTATTGCATGCACCATACATACGTCTAAAGAAATATTTTTTAGCTGTCACCTATTTGTGAATAATTTAAAATTTAAGACGTTGCGTTGATGCCTAGATAAAGATGGCAATACATATAATAAACTAAAATAAATATATCTCCCTCTCTTACTAGCTCTCGAGAAATTTTGTGCCTTGGTCAGATCCCCAAATCAGACCACCATTGGCGGATTTTTATGTGCTTTATTTTGTCTAACCTGCTAGTACCAATCGGGATACTCCTTTGTCTTTACTACCGTTACCCGATGGCAGCTCCTTTATTTAATAAATACTTAAAGTGGGCAGAAATCACGGTTTGGAAATTTAATAAGATTGTTTATCAATATTTTTCTTTGCAATATCAAGAAATACTCTTTATTTTATGCGTTGTGATTGAATACAATGTCTTTATTATGCTGGATTTAATTATTCGGTAAGTTTTTTTTCTAGTTTTTTTTTTATTTGATATTTTGGCCCTAGCTGTTTTACCAAGCCGCCACTGCGCGGGCCATGAGTTAAGTTACTCGTCATAGAGATTAATAAATAATGTCCAAATTTTTATTTTATAACAGAAATATCGTTAAAAAACTACATTTTTGCACCGGGGGTACACAGACTATAAAATACATTTAAAAATGTGTATGATGAAAATTATTATTTAATAACGTGAAATCCTGACAGATGTTGATGTATTCGAAAATACTATGGTATACTAATGGTAAAAAAAAGATAGATTTATCGGCCAAAACTGAAGTTTCAGCGAAATAAAAAAACAGAACCTTTGAGGCAACCATCAATTAATCTTCCTCGATACAATTTCTGGCCGTCTTAGCGAAATCTGGAAAAGTCTGGAGTGCTTAGATAAAAAATAAATCGAGGGGAAAATTCACTTAAGTCAGCTAATTTTTTTCCAAAACTATTTTTCACTGTCTTCTGCATCCGAGCAAAAAAGGAAGTAATGAATTCAACTAAATATTTTTAATTTGAAGATTTAGTCCATGCTTAAAGTGAAGTTGAAAGTATGAATAGGAAAGAAAAAACTAACTAAAAGTCTTCCTTCACAAAATTTAATGGAATAAACATTTTGTTCAAAGGTCTCTACATGTTTCGAACGTAGAAACGTTCATCATCAGGAGACAGAAAAATATATTGCTGATGGTTTTAGCAGAAGATAAAATGATAAGTGGTATAAAACCATAATGGAGCTTTTTTGGCATCAAAAAATTGATTGTCAAAATAACATAATGTGAGTAAAAATATAAATGAAAATAAGTTAATTATAAAGGTAAATAATGTAATTATTATTATTCATGAAACAACAAGTATAATTTGCTTTTTCAATAAATTTTAATTTTGGCAATACCACATATAATTTTTAGCCAATAAGAAGCTTTCATTTCAGCTCGTTACTATAGCAACCACAAAACTTTCCGGAAGTTTTTTCCTCCTGGGTACCCTGGATGTGATTACAATGATAGTTTTTCTGTCAAACGCACAGCCATCCATTATTTATAATAACTGTGTGTTTAACATTATTAATAAATACCGTGCGAGCAAAAATTATTTGCATCAAAGAGGGCCTTGCATCTAAGGACGTAATGATTAGCCATAGAGCTTAAATACCTGTTGGGTATCAGTAACTACCTGAATTAACAATCAATCAGTTATTTCGTCATCTTTGACAGTCGTTACAAGTAATTTGATTCATCGCTAATTTTTCCAATTTCTTGAACAATTCACACAATGGTGTTTACGGAACAGCACAAAACATTCATAGGTGAAACGTATTTTCGTAACGGGGTTAGAGTAAATGTAAATGGTGAGTGGCAATACAATCCGGGTTTGTGGATGGACGATTTTCACGAACATTTTCCTAACGTTGCTTTTATTGCTGGGGATTTTTATCATTGCCTAAAAAGAACCCTAGCTGTGTTTAGGGAAACAGGTTCTATACAACACAAAAAAAGGAGCAGGAAGACCATCTGTAAGAACAGAAGAACTTTTTGCAAACGTTCGTAAAATAATGCAAAATTCGCCAAGAAATTGTATAAGACGCCTGTCCCAAGAAGTGGGAAGATCTTATGGGACATGCAGGACTATTCTTAAGAAGCAGCTAAAAAAAAACACCAGTTGCAATTTAGAACAGTTACAAGAAAGGATTATCCAAGAATGTGGTAACATTTCTCTAGAGATGCTGGTCAACACTCTCGAAAATATGAAGAGACGTGTGAATTTATGCTTGGAGCATTTGGCCAATTTCAGCAATTTATGTAATTATTTTTCTTTTTCTTTCTGCATATTCTTACTTTGTTCATTTTGTAAACAACAAAAATAAATTTGTATTAGTATAGTCTACTTATTTTATTACTCATTAGTTTGGCATTCATGTCATAATAAAAAGTTGACAAAATTTTAACCTAGATTTGGTTAGATATATCGTCCCCATATCATTGTGATCTAAACCAAGCGCTACGTTTTTTAATCCAAACCCTCTTTGATGCAAATAATTTTTGCTCGCACGGTATCACAATAGTGGCAACAATATTAATTAATTATTTCAATATAATAATAATATAATAATAATAATATTAAATGTCTTTATTGTAAGTAAGGACAAAATTACAAAAGGCGAAGTTGAAGCTAGGCTTCCTCACTTAACCTAACATTATAACTAATAACATGGTAGTAATATTTGACAGTAGTTATGATACTTATAGGTTGAAAAAATTACGTAATAAGTAATGATAGTAACTTTAACGTGGGCATGTGAAGGGCATTGAGAGGCAGTACAACTGGACTGATCTAATATGTGTCAGAACATATTTGATGGACAAGAGGACGAATGGCATTTTTAAATGTGTAAATTGGCGCAGATTTTAAATTAACTGGAACTTTGTTGTATATTAAAGACACCTGATAACTAAATTATCTTTCAAATAGTGTGGTTTTGTGTGACGGAGGAGTAATTGTGGATTTATGTCTGAGGTCGAGGTCATGAGAGTCATATCTAAATATTATTTTTTGATATAGATGTTCTGGACATTTTTTAACGATTATTTTGTTATACAGTGCTAGGCAATGAAGCATTCTTCTTTCACTCATATTCAACCATCCAATCTCATTCATATTGGCATGATATGAGTATTTGATTTTAATATAGCTCAATAAATACTTTCAATACCTGTTTATATTATGCTTTCCCCTTTTACCCCTTTTTTCTTGGAAAGTATAATGTATATATATATATTTTGCAAAGAAATTATAAATTAAACATTAATGGCATAAATAAAATATCTTCCTTGAATTATAATTACATGAAATAATTAAAGACAAATTAACGGAATCTTGTGTAATAGAGAGTTTGGGGGAAGGTCCCCGTAGTCCATTGGGTGCACCACTGTTTTTATACTACTTATAGCTTATAAAGCATCCTTTCTTTTTATTAATTATTTACTTATTTAGACCACAGAGTATGTCCAATTTATAAAATTTGTATGGTTGGTTATTCAACCAGTTAATTCCGCTCGTTTGCCCTAATTGAGATATACCCTAACGGAAAGGAACTAATTTAATAATTTGATTATAAGAAATTAACCGACTCGAAAACAGCGACGTGACAAAAACAAAAAGGGCCCCCCACGGTCTGTAGGATTAGAAATTGATTTATATTCAAAGGGGCAATTAATGACTAATGAACAAGATATAGATTAACACAGCAAAAACTGAAGTGAAGTTTTGGTGGTGTAAAAACATTGACAGCCATTAATTAACCTTTCACAATGGGGATGGGTTGTCTTTAGGGTCTATTAACAAATAAGGTATGTACCTGGCCCCTAAAAAAATTGTAACACAGTTCAAAGTATACAAGAAGTCTAATAAAAATAATTGGGAACTACTGCCAAGAATTTTATTAGGTACCGTGCGAGCAAAAATTATTTGCATCAAAGAGGGCTTGGAATAAAAAACGTAGGGCTTGGTTTAGATCACAATGATATAGGGACGATATATCTAACCAAATCTCGGTTAAAATTTTGTCAAATTCATATTATGACACGATATGCCAAACTAATAAGTAATAAAATAAGTAGACAAATACAAATTTATTTTTGTTGTTACAAAGTTAACAAAGTAAGAATATACAGAAAGAAAAAGAAAAATAATTACATAAATTGCTGAAATTGGCCACCGCCATGCTCCAAGTATAAATTCATATGTCTCTTCATATTTTCAAAAGTATTGACCAGCATCTCTGGAGAAATGTTACCACATTCTTGGATAATCCTTTCTTGTAATTGTTCTAAATTTGCAACTGGTGTTTTAAAAATAGTGTTCTTTAAATGAGGAAAAACGAACTAATCCATAACCGTTAAACAGGGTGATTTAGGTGGGAATTCAATGTCTGATCGAAAACTAATCAATCTGTCGTCGCAAAAATTGCGTAAGTAGTTAATAGTTTCGGCGGCTGTATGGGCGGTTGCACCGTCCTGTTGAAAATATCCAAAACGTTGTTCGTCGTCAAGTAATTGCTCCACAAATGGATTCAAAATATTCTCTCTATACCGCTGTGCTGTAACGGTGTCATGGAAAATAGGACCAACAATTCTTCTTCGGAAAACAGCTAACCAGACACCAATTTTTTGAGGGTGCAATGTGGACTCTACAAAAGAATGGGGATTTTAACTACTCCACATGCGTGTATTCTGAGAATTCACATAACCGGGGAGGTGGAACTTCATCCAAAAAAAAAATGGCAGGTCTAATAAATCATTTATTTCCAATAAATTTTGGGTAAACCATTGAGAGTAATTCCTGCGTCTTTTAAAATCTGCGGCTTGTATTTCTTGGAATACTTGCACTTTATAAGGAAATACATTTAGCTGCTTCTTAAGAATAGTCCTGCATGTTCCATAAGATCTTCCCACTTCTTGGGACAGGCGTCTTATACAATTTTTGTTGGCGTATTTTGCATTATTTCACGAACGTTTGCAACAAGTTCTTCTGTTCTTACATATGGTCTTCCTGCTCCTTTTTTGTATTGCAAACAACATGTTTCCCTAAACACAGCCACGGTTCTTTTCATGCAATGATAAAAATCCCCAGCAATAAAAGCAACGTTAGGAAAATGTTCGTGAAAATCGTCCATGCACAAACCTGGATTGTATTGCCACTCACAATTTACTCTAACCTCGTTCCGAAAATACGGTTCAACCATGAATGTTTTGTGCTGTTCCGTAAAGCCCATTGTGTGAATTGTTCAATAAATGGGAAAAATTAGCAATGAATCAAATAACGACTTGATGTTCTTTTTAATACATTACTTTCTGTAAGGACAATTAATGAGGTATAGATTCGTATAGGACGAAAACTGAAGCTTCAGCTGTATAAAAACCCGACCCGTTGGGAGAAAGCCATTAATTAATCTTTTACTATATAAATTCTGGTTGTCTCAACGAAATCTGCTAAAGCTAAAACCTTGAGTGTTGCAAACAAAAAACAGATCTAAAAGAAATTCACTTATGTCGGGTAGGTAATCGTGTTGGTAGAATAATTTTATTATTGAATGTTGTATATCGGTAGAAATTGAGAGAAAAGTTCGCTTAAAGATGGTAGGTATGCCAAACCGAAAAATTTTATATACAGTGTCACCAGTAAAGTCCGCAACATATGAGATTTTTTTAATTAATAGGTTTATTCAAAATTTGACTTTGGCATCAAGTTCTGCTTCGAGCGAGATGAAAATTAAGCAAAAAAAATAGTAGTCACGTGATTCGCATTATCTGTCAAATTTTAATTTTTTCCAAAAAAATAATTCAAAAGTGGGGTTATTTCTGAAAATATCGAAAAAAGTTATTAAAAAAAGTTTCTTTAAATGGAGTTTCTAGCCCACATGCAAATATTTAAGCTGCATAAGATAATTTTGATTTTTTACCCATATTTTGTAAATTGCACCACTTTTGCAAAATAAAACTCAACGCAACCTCGTGATGAAAAAAAAAACTAAAAGTCTTCGTCCACAAAATTTAATAGAATACATTTTTTTTTCAAAGGTCTCTACATGTTTCGAACGTAGAAACTTTCATCATCAGGAGACAGACAAATATATTGCTGATGGTTTTAGCAGAAGGGAAAATGATAAGTTGTATAAAACCTTAATGGAGCTTTTCTGGTATTAAAAATAGGATTGTCGAAATAACATAATGTGAGTAAAAATAGAAATGAAAATAAGTTAATTATAAAGGTAAATAATGTAATTATAATTATTATATACAATTTGCTTTTTCACTAAATTTTAATTTTGGCAATACCACATATAATTTTTAGCCAATAAGAAGCTCTTATTTCAGGTCGTTACTATAGCGACCACACAACTTTTCGGAAGTGTTTTCCTCCTGGGTACCCTGGGTGTGATTACAGCGATAGTTTTTCTGTCAAACGCACAGCCATCTATTATTTATAATAACTGTGTGTTTAACATTAATAATAATGATCGCAATAATGCAAACAATATTAATAATAATTATAGTATATTATTTAACGAGCGTATAATATAGCCATTATACGCGAGTCAAATACTATACTTTATCTACGACTATTCAGTATTCAAAAAATTAGGAAATGCATTTAGAGCAACAAATTTTATTACAATAGGATATTTTTACATAACAAGATAATATTATTAATGGTATTTCTTAACTAAAAAATATAATTCAACAATGTTAACAATAATTAAACAAAATACAATTACTTATTTCTAATTTTTCATAAAATTGGTTGTAACATTAGAGCAATTATGAAAATGAATGGGAGCAGGAATATTACTTATTCATATCGTTTTTATTAGTAATGGAAAAAGTTTCGGAGCTAACATTATTTACAGTGGTAGATGTAGATGGGCATAAATTTGAGTTTATTTGTTTTAAAATTTTATTAGCGTCTAATTTAGTTTTTTTTTGAATCAGCAATATAATCTTCATTGTTGGGACCGTGGATTATGAAATCTCATAATCCACGGTTGTAGATTATGAGTAACTATGGTAATATGACCCACCTTATATATGTACTAACAAACACATTATGATTATGCTTCTATTATTAAATAGTCGTAGATAAAATAACACAGGCCTGCATTTTTTAACACTTTGAAAGTTGATTTAAAAATTTTAACTGTTTTCTAGTAATTGGGTAGCGCTGATTTCAAATCTGCTTTCAGTTTTTTTATATCACGTAAGGTTATTTTCAAACCGGTAAAATCCAAAAATATAGAAAAAACACGATTTATTTCATTTAAAAGCTAGTTTTTTAATATATTAAGGAAAAAAATACAAAAATATACAAAATATACACATATAAGCTATTATAAATGGTTATTTATTCGTTACGCTTCTTCAAAAAATGTTTTCTTTTTTCAGAAAAGCTTCTTTTGGTTGTTTTTCTGTTCCAACAGAAATCGGCCATCATTTTTGTGTCCCAGCGCCCCTGGTATCTTTTTTCCATCTCTTTAATATATTGATGAAATCTTTCACCTTGCTCTTCACCCACGTCCCCAAGATTTTCCGGGCATTAGTCCAAATGGGAATGTAAAAAGTGAATTTTTTCATAAATTTGAGTTTATTTGTTTTAAAATTTTATTAGCGTCTAATTTAGTTTTTTTTTTGAATCAGCAAAAATAATCTTCATTGTTGGGACCGTGGATTATGAAATCTCATAATCCACGGTTGTAGATTATGAGTAACTATGGTAATATGACCCACCTTATATATGTACTAACAAACACATTATGATTATGCTTCTATTATTAAATAGTCGTAGATGAAATAACACAGGCCTGCATTTTTTAACACTTTGAAAGTTGATTTAAAAATTTTAACTGTTTTCTAGTAATTGGGTAGCGCTGATTTCAAATCTGCTTTCAGTTTTTTTATATCACGTAAGGTTATTTTCAAACCGGTAAAATCCAAAAATATAGAAAAAACACGATTTATTTCATTTAAAAGCTAGTTTTTTAATATATTAAGGAAAAAAATACAAAAATATACAAAATATACACATATAAACTATTATAAATGGTTATTTATTCGTTACGCTTCTTCAAAAAAGGTTTTCTTTTTCAGAAAAGCTTCTTTTGGTTGTTTTTCTGTTCCAACAGAAATCGGCCATCATTTTTGTGTCCCAGCGCCCCTGGTATCTTTTTTCCATCTCTTTAATATATTGATGAAATCTTTCACCTTGCTCTTCACCCACGTCCCCAAGATTTTCCGGGCATTAGTCCAAATGGGAATGTAAAAAGTGAATTTTTATGCTCAAATTCTGAAATTCCTGAAATTTTCCTGCATATTTTCAACGATCTCAACATAGTAGTTATTTATGTTCAACTTCTTTAAAAGCATTCCATGCATGTTTTTCCTTATCTTCCATTACCTTTTCAAATTCTGTATCTTTCATCAAGCTGCTAATCTGCGGCCCTACAAAGATTCCCTCCTTTAATTTTGCCTCTGACATAGCCGGAAATGTTTTACACAAATATTTAAAACAATATCCTTTTTTGTTTAACGCCTTAACAAATTGTTTCATACGTCCAAGTTTTATGTGAAGTGGTGAAAGTAAAACTTTTTGAGGGTCAATAAGACTTTCGCGAATTACATTTTTGTTTCCAGGTGTTAAAGTCTCTCTTTGTGACCAGTCTATTTTTATCCAATGCTGTTCTCGCTAGCTAGACCACTCGCACAGGAGACACGGAAATTTAGTAAATCCAGACTGCTGACCTAAGAGAAGACTTAAAATGTTTAGATCTTCACACACTTCCCAGTTGTGATTTTCATATTGTATTCTTAAAAGTAATTCCTCTAAATTTTCATAGTTTTCCTTTAACTTAACTGTATGGCCGACCGAAACAGAAGCAAAAATATTGTCATTATGTAAAAGAACAGCTTTAAAGCTCCTTTTTGAAGTCGATAAAAAGTCTCCAGTCGGAAGGTGTGTAGCACCACAGAAAATCATTTTTTATTCATCAATCATTTAGAATTTGAATTACTACATTCATTTTAAAATTTATTAAAACGCCTATTATAAGTTTTTTTTATATTTTTTCTTTTTTTTGCAAAAAAAAATCTATGGGTGATAGAGACCAATTGTATTTTAATTAGTTATTTCTCTATAAAAACTAAGCTCAACAAACAAAAATCACGTCATCACAAATTTCATGCAGGCCTGTGAATTAATCTAACAAAACCCCACTGTTGCTAATGTTGCTATGTAGTTTACGTACCTAGCCATATTTTTCTCACCAGCACAGCAGCGTGGCTTAAACTTGTTTAACAAACTTTAGGTTGTCCGGACGCTGCGCTTAACTTTAACGAGTTATTACGGATGAACATATTAGTTTAAAAGTTTCTGTATTAGGACTTATTGATGAGTATTATCCCTTTGCCTGTTTAATAACGCGAAGAAAAACTATCAACTTTTATAATAAAAAAAGTTTTATAGTTTGATAGTTAGAACTAACGATTAGAAGGGATATCGTTGATCGTCATAACTATGCGATATAATAATAATAATAATAAGTTTATTTAAAATTTAATAATATAATAAATATGTTTATGTTGTCTTCTATAAACTTATTCTTCAATCCCCAGTAGCTGAGCTTGTTAGGGGCAAATCTGATTTTTTGTTTTGGTATCTACCTATGTAAAATCAATATGCATTAAAAATCAAGTTTCAAAGTAAAAACGCAAATTTATAGTATAAACGCAGCTTTTTTGAAGAAATATATTACCTATAATAAAATTATTAATTTACAACTTTTAATTAAAAATATTACTTAGGTAGGTATATAAATTATTCAGAACAATATTAATTAATTAAAGCATTTCTAAAAATATTTTCAAATTGTCTGTTTTTAATATCCATGTTTTTATTTCGACATAAAAATTTTTTAATGAAATCAATTTTTTAATTTTTGTTGGTAAATAATCGTTTAAATAAAACATAAATATTTGACATTTTTTTGTCCTATGGACTTATTTATTTTAGGTTTTATGGTTATTTCATTTTTATGACGTGTTTCATGATTATGGTTTTTAAATTGTATAAGGTTTTTATTTTTAAATATATATGTTAAAATGTTATAAATGTAAAGTTGTCTTATGTTCAATTTTTTTGTTTCTGAATATAATTCTTTTGATGGATAAAGATAATCTTTATTGAATATCATTTTTAGAAACCTTTTTTGTAATATTTCTAATTTTTTAATTAAGTATTCTATGTTAAAATTCCAGTTTTATTTACTGTCAAAAATAATTCCTAAATATTTTATTTTATTAACTTTAAAAATTTGAATGTCTTCATTTATTTAAATACTATTCATATTTCGTGGTAGGTTATTTAGGTTTAAAGCAAAAGAAATATAATTTGTTTTATTAAAATTAATTGTTAACAAATTGTTATCAAACCAATTTTTTATAATTTTAAAATCTTTTTTAATTTTATTATTTAAGTTTTCCTAATTTGTATCGGTATAAAAATTGAAGTATCATCTGCAAAACTATGAATTTGTCCATCGCAATTTATAATAAATAAGTCGTTAATATAAATATAAAAAATTAATGGTCCTAAAATTGTTCCTTGAGGAACACCATACTTAAATAATTTTGGATAGCTTTTTTCTTTATCCATTTGAACATAACTTGGTCTATTTTTCAGATAATTTTTAATCAATTCTAATTGCTTTCCTCTGAATCCAATATTTTCAAACTTTTTTAACAGTAAATTACGGCTACCTGTATCAAAGGCTTTTGCTAAATCTAGAAAAATACTAATACAAGGTTTTTTATTATCATTCTAGAGCATCATATATTTGTTCTGTTAGATAGCAAATAGCGTTTTGTGTTGATTTATTTTTTTGAAACCCAAACTGTTTATTAAAAATAAAATGTATTTTTTCCGAATAATTTTCAATTCTTAATTTTAAAATTTTTTCGAATACTTTTGCTATCGAAGATATTAATGTTTATATGAGTTCAATTAAAAGAACCGCAACATTTTTGATAAAATAAAGGCACCCAAACTGTGCTTATTTTCCCCAATAACATAACAGATTCATGAGGGATTATTTAACCTTAGATTTAAGTATTTAAAGTGTAATATATTCTCTATGTAAAACTTTCCACTTATTTTCACACGTTATGGAAATAAAAATTGCAGTTCCAGAGAATTTTTCATATTTTAAGATACGGCTTCCTTATATCAATTTCATTAAAATTTAAACAAAATGAGAGTTGCTTGTGTACAAAAATGAAAATTTTAATATTTAAATTTTATTTCCCGCATTTAAAGATGTAAAGTGACGTGTAGTTTCTGATTTGTCTGTTAGTTGCTAAATGGATTGCAGGTTTCAGACATCTCTAACGCGGATCCATGCCCGGACAAGATATTCGGGTTCGATTCTCCATTGACACCCAAAAATTAGATAACAAACTGACGTCAAACGACGATTCCGAAGACTTGTAAGTACAAGAAATCGGTCATCAATAGCTTTAGTTTTGAGTCTCCTAAATTATTGACATCATCAGGATCTGAATCAGCATTTGGGTGAGAAAAAATGCACGTATTGACATGAACCAAAAACCAAAATGCAAAGAATATTTGCGGCCCAATGAAAACTAATATTTTAATGTAATTTTGCTTCTTAATTATTCCACAGGGTGTTTTGACACTAGGCAAAAAAAAACAACTTTTCGATTATCCTTGTATAATATGTCAAAAAACCAATTTCACTTAAAATTTGTATAGGCATGTTAAAATTAATAAATGTATCTAGAGCTCTCTAAAAAATCACATAAATCGGAGTAAAAATAAAAAAATTATAAAGCCCTAAACTTGATCCAAATTTTATGATGCCCGTTTTTTTACACGGGAGTGTAGAATAGTTTTAAACTTATTTACGATTTTCGCAAAATTCTCCAAATATCAAGAAATCTTATTAATTTTTGGAAACCATGATACTTAGTCCGGCTCTGATCAAGTTGAATCTAAATTTGCATGCTCTTTAGTTGGAAAATAGAATATTATTTAAGTATGCATGCGTTTCACTAAGCTACTGAATGTGCCCCGGAACATTTTTAAATATTACTTATAAAATATGAAAATTCTAGCAAATGCAGAGCTGCGGGATTTTAGGAAATACTCACCACAACTTAAGGTTTTCATTTTGTGTAGGAGCACGTGAAAAATAGAGCACCAGCTGTGGAAATTTCGTTTTCGCTTTATGGAAATAGAAAAGCATGAATTGGGATTTGGGGAATATTAGGTTGAAGCAGTTTGACGGCATACATTTTTACTTATGGAGCAATGAAACGCAGCTCGGAAAATATTAGGGTTGTTCGTAGCGTTTTCCATTGCTAAGTTTAGTGCATGTCAAATGTATTTCTATGGTTTACCAATGAATTACGCCATAACTTTTAATCTATCGCACGTTGACTTATCTTTGCCTGATCGTCTTTGGTTATAGCGATAAGCAAAGGCGCGAGTCCAGCCTATACCAAAGAAAGGTAAGAAAACCCTGCCAAACAACTATCGACCAGTCGCATTGCTTTCAGTTATATCAAAGGTGATGGAGAAAGCTATTAACCAACAACTTCTAAAATACCTAGAAGGCCTTAAAATTATCAGCGACCATCAGTATGGTTTTCGTAAGTCCAGATCAACAGGAGACCTTCTAGCCTATGTTATCAATCTTTGGAGCAACGCAATCGAACATCATGGGGAGTCCCGGGCTATTGCACTGGACATCTCTAAAGCCTTTAACCGTGTCTGGCACGAGGGGCTCCTAAGTAAACTGCGTTCTTATGGTATGCCCGGTCGATTTTGTTCATGGTTGTCTAGCTTCCTCAAGGACCGTTCTCTGCAAGTGGCGATTGACGGGTTTCTCTCAGACACCTTCACCATCAGTGCTGGTGTTTTTCAAGGGTCCATATTATCCCCCACTCTCTTCTTACTGTACATTAACGACCTTCTAGCAAAAACAGAAAATCCAATATATAGCTTTGCTGACGACAGCACACTTATCTCATCTTTTACTTTGAAATCTCAAACATCGGCTGCTGACGCACATCTTCGCAGACAACATGAGGTATCACGCCTCAATAAAGACCTGGAAGAAATTTTGTCTTGGGGTGACAGTAACCAAGTCGAATTTAACGCTCAAAAAACCCAGGCAGCAGTTTTCTCTAAGAAGGTTAACATTGCAGAACCCGATATCGTTATGGCAGGACACGCAATTCCACTGACTTCGTCTATTAATTTGCTGGGTGTCAACCTGGGAGAAAATATGTCTTGGCATAATCACGTTGTGGCAATCGCCAGGGCAGCTTCTCAGAAGCTCGGTATACTTTTCCGTACCAAAAAGTTGTATACATCTCAACAACTTTTGACACTCTATAAAGCCCAGATTCGACCATCACTGGAATACTGCTCTCATATCTGGAGTTCTGCACCGAAGCATACCCTTCGGTTGTTGGATTCCATCCAAAGGAGAGCCGTTCGTCTAATCGGCGACCACGAGCTGACTAAGAACCTCGACAGCTTATCGAAGACAGGTTGGTGATTTGACTCTCTTCTACAGATATTTCCATGGCAAGTGTTCGACAGATATTACCCGTTCGATTCCACCTAGAGTAATGTATAGCAGAAACACACGACGAACCACTGCCGCCCATCCCTATGTGGTTCAACTTAGTACACCCCGAACATCATTGTTTCAGAACTCTTTCATTTGGAGGACGTCATCTTTGTGGAACGGCCTTTCTGAGACCGTGTTTCCAACAGAATATAACCTCCAACGATTCAAGAAAAACGTGAATCGCTTTCTTCGCACACGCACCGCTCCCAGAGCGCCTTAAAGGATTTTTCCTATAGTGCTTGTGCTCGATCATAAAAAAAAAAGCACTTTTTTCAATTCTTTCTCCAGCACCTCACTCTAAACTTATTGCCGTTTAATTAACGTAACATTCTTTACAATTATTCTGAAATTACAAGCAACAAGTTTACAATAACTGTTACAAAGTTTATTTCCTTTGTCGATGGTATAATATAATACTAACTTGGTGTTTACATTTTGCAGCCAAGCAGTTGTCAATAAAGAGTAGACACAGAGTACATACACAGTAAAGGGGTGTACTTTGAGGAAAAGTTAATAATAACACAAAGGTAAATAGTAATTTAACAGGAGCCAATACGAAACTTTGCAAAGTTGGCAGAATAGAATATACATATTAACACAATTGACAATAAGTAGTGCTAAGATTCTATTTTCATATTTTTTAGAGCAGTGAGTGTGAGCAATTATTGTAACAACATATAGTTCTGATTCAGGGATCAACAAAACCTTCTGTCGTCCTGCCAGACCCGTTCCAAGCAAGACAACAGTCCTGAATATTTTTTGTACTGTACTGTAATTAATAAATGTATAACTACTTAGAGATGTACTCGACGAGAGAGCACAAGAAAATAATGCAGGTTAAAACCTCCATTTAGAAGAAAATAATGGAATTAGCACCAGGCTTCTTGACAATATTGTAGAAAAGCAGCATCACTCCACAGTACTGCGCAAATTACATAAATATAAATATCAAAAGTATCAGGAATTGAGGGTAGGTGAAGAAAATAAATACGAAGAGCAAACTTTTCTTTTAAAGTCATGGAAAGAGTAAATAACGATAGAGAATTCTCATGCAATGTTTGCTTTACTGACGAATGTACCTTCACATTAAATAATATCCTCAAAATGTAAATGTTTGGGCGGACATATTTAGCCATCGGGTCAGTGGACCTTTTTTTTGAAACAAAATTTGTGAGAAAATTGCTTTTTGGTACTTTTACGAAACCAAATTGAACCTGCATTAGGGCACCTTCGGGCATGCGCACAAACCTCGTGTTATCGGCCTGTCCTACTTTATCGACAATAATCGACATGCTCAAGATACTCTACAGAACCGGCTCGGCCGCCATTTTTGTTGTTGTGTTAAGGTTTCTCTGTGGATTCCTTGTAGTTTTCTTAGCTATCGTGGATTGTGGGTGGTTATTATTTACGAATTTCTAGTTTTTGTGTAGTTTAGTGAATTGTGTCTGATTGTGAGAAAATGAATTCTGTCAAAGTTGCTGGTTGGTTAATTTTTTGGTTAAAATCTGTACAAACTGACACAACGCTTTTAATAAAGCCAGTATTTTACGGGCCAAGTTCTCGGGCAAAAACTTTTCAAAGTCTTGAACACAAAATTTTGCTTGAAAATATTTTACGCGTAGTAAAGTTTTTCCAAATTGTAAAAATCAATACAAGTTATATACCAACCAATACCTATTTGACTTGAGGTTAGGTACGCGATAACACCGTAGATTGGTTATTTTGCTGGTTTTGTTTGTTTTTATATTCGATTTTATAAGACTAGTTTAATTCACTTGTTCCTGTTCTCGTCCTTTTCGAACTAAAAACACGACGACGAATCATTTTTAAAACAAAACCTTAAAAACAATTTTCTATCCTTAAAATATGATAGGTTTGCTACTACTAAAAATGCCAGAAATCACTACCTTTTTTCCCAACTTGATCAAAAATTGAGAAGAAATTCTAATTATTTGGCAAGAATTTAAATTTTAAAGCCCGGACCTGTCTATTTTCCCATTCGTCAAACGATAATGTTGCAGTGCGCATGTCTAATAGTGTCTAGCTTTGTTTACATGCGCCAGGTCATAAATTTGCCACTTTGGTGATTATTGTTTGCTTATCTAAAGGTAAATTGTCTATGCCTCCGCCGCGCCGCGGCTACGCAAAAAGGCACCTTAAAGAATCGGTGAAAGTTGTTTGCTGCTCAATTCTCGCCATCCTTTCCATGTAACACCATTTAGTTTGCAAGTCGTCGGAATTAACTGCTAATTCTCTAATTCCATTTAAATTAAAATTAAATTAAAAGCTCTCGTTGCGAATTTCAATTTAATTTAAAACAATCTTAACCATTTCGGGTTCGCTAAAGAAAACAACAAAATGGCATGCTATTTTCAAATAATAAGCGAGATAGATGATTGTTATTTTGCAAATGTTCCGCTTGGTGAAATAACATTATTCTCGTTTAGCTCAAATATGCAAATAGCTAATTTAGAAGACTGTTATAAAACAAATATACCATGAAACATGCCTATTTAGCAAAATATTAATTTTATAGGCATTGGCCATCATAGAAGCGAAAAAAATGTTTGAAACTGTCTGCGGCTTATACCGTGCGAGCAAAAATTATTTGCATCAAAGAGGGCTTGGATTAAAAAACGTAGGGCTTGGTTTAGATCACACAGATATGGGGATGATATATCTAATCAAATCTAGGTTAACATTTTGTCAAATTCATATTATGACATGATATATGCCAAACTAATGAGTAATAAAATAAGTAGACAAATACAAATTTACTTACAAAGTAAGTACCTACCTATATACAGAAAGAAAAAGAAAAATAATTACATAAATTGCTAAAATTGGCCACCACCATGCTCCAAACATAAATTCACACGTTTCTTCATATTTTCGAGTAATTCCTGCTTCTTTCAAAATTTGCGGCTTGTATTTCTTGGAATACTTACACTTTATAAGGTAATAAATTTAGCTGCTTCTCAAGAATAGTCCTGCATGTTCCATAAGATCTTCCCACTTCTTGGGACAGGCGTCTTATACAATTCGTTGGCGTATTTTGCATTATTTCACGAACGTTTGCAACAAGTTCCTCTACTCTTACAGATGGTCTTCCTGCTCCTTTTTTGTGTTGTATAGAACCTGTTTCCCTTAACACAGCCACGGTTCTTTTCAGGCAATGATAAAAATCCCTAGCAATAAAAGCAACGTTAGGAAAATTTTCGTGAAAATCGTCCATGCACAAACCAGGATTGTATTGCCACTCACCCTTTACTCTAACCCCGTTTCGAAAATACGCTTCAACCATGAATGTTTTGTGCTGTTCCGTAAAGCTCATTGTGTGAATTGTTCAAGAAATTGGAGAAATTAGCGATGAATCAAATTACTTGTAACGACTGTCAAAGTGGACGGAACAACTGATTGATTGCTAATTCAGGTAGTTACTAAACACGAACAAACCCAACAGGTATTAAGGTCCTCTTTGATGTAAATAATTATTGCTCGCACGGTGCATACAGTCTTTAATTTTAATTTAAAATAATTTATTTAAAAATAAATTTTTCGCCAAGAATATTTGATATAATCCGAATGGCCCTTATCAAAAGGGATAAGTATCCTGTCCAGAATTCGGTTTTCCAATTTGTGTACGTTCAATATTCTCAACGACTATTTATCAACATCAAGATAAATTTCAGTTTTCGCGGTCGCCTGGACTTCTGAAATATTAAAAAAGTTTAGGAAATAAATTCTTCGTTCCGTATCTAAAAGTGTATCAAGGACGATTCTACAATGATTGATAACGGTGACAGAGACATAGGTAATAGAGGAAAAGTGGCTTACCCGTCTAAAGCGTTGAGATCTATAAAACTTCGACCAAAAAAATATTTGAAAAGCGATTTGCGACAAATGTGATTATAAACATGCGCTAAACTCAGAAAGACAAACTTGAAATTTACAGCTTTAATAACATCAAAAATAACATTTCCACTGCGGTCGTGCACTGCCATATTATGACTGGCCAATGTAAATTTTGCTACCTTTAAATCTTGGCTCCCTTATCAATTTTACATCAAAATTGACTTTTTTGATGCTATTCACTGAGAAAAATGATCTGATACAACAGGTTTGCTGAGACATACCTAGTTTTTACTGATAGCTTATTTTTTATTAACCCTTATTAAATAGATTCCTAGTGTATCAAACCCGCTCTGGTGTTAGATCTTAGATCAATTCCAGATTTCCTAGAACAGTATTTTTATTGGTTCGTAGCGATCGGCAATTGCCGTGCATCGTTGTTCGGAGTCTTCTAGCTGTCCTGTCTGAATTTGAATTTTATTGATCGTACCAATACCTGTTGCAATTAATTTATTTTTACTTTGTATTTTTTTTTAAAACCGACCAGAAAATATAAACTTTCTGGACAATTTTTCGTCCAGAAAATAACGTTTTTTTTCAATCGACCGGAAAGCAAGCACTTTCTAGACAATTTTTTGATCGGAAAATATCACTTTGCTGGTCTAGACCGGAAAGTAATGAAAAATTGACCGGTAATAGTATATTACGTTACAAGACCGGAAAGTACTATTTTACAGGACGAAGCAGGCAATTTCCAGGGCGAGCCGCCAGGCGAGTCCTGGGAGCCTGCGAGTCCTGTTAACGTACTTTTCGGTTGAGTGACGTACAATATTTTTTTTACAATCGACACAAGACACCAGTGGCGTGCGAGAAAACGTTAATAATAGCTTACTATATGGGTATAGTTTTAGCAGAAAACTCTAATAGTTGGGAAAATTATGTTTAATAATAAATACAATTTGGTACAAATGTTCTTAATTCTATTTTATCTATTAATATCTATTTGTTAATTGTTATATTGAAAGTACAATTTTGTGGTGTATTAAATTGTAGACATGACGGGAAATTTTTTGATTCATCTTTATAGGATGTTTGTGAAGTTATATCCACTTTTGATCCTCCGGCTTCCTGAATTCTACTGGCTATATCAATCTTATTTTGTAGAGACTGTTCAATGTAGCCTTCGGCAACTTGGGATGATTTCCAGCCGCCATGTCGTTTTAAATTAAGGATATCGCCTCCACCTTCAACTAACAGTGTCGCCGAACTACGTCGAAAACAGTGCCCTGTAAATTGCTCTGGGTTTGGTAATCCCAAATAGGATGCTATTTTTGATGGCGCTTTTCCTACTGAATGCAAACCTACTGGTTGAATAGTGCATTTTCCTTTATTATAGAAAAGAAATAGCCTGCGATGTAGAACACTAGGCGGACGTAAAGAAATATATTTTCTATATATATTTAGGTTTCGTTCCCCAACAACTATAAATGACCTGGGTTGGTATGTTTTTGTATTTGGAATTTTTACCGCCAACATCGATTCGTTATCTTTAACATCGTCAATTGTCATATTGGTCAATTCTTCACGGCGACACGCTCCAGCCGAACCCATTATTAGTAAAAGCTAAAAAAAATAAGAAATAGTTTAAATATATTTTTTTTAAACACAATATAAGAAAAGAAGAACTTTAAGAAAACTCGTATTATGTATTTAAGTACTTACTTTGATTAAAAGATAATCATTATCAGGGGCTTCCAGCAAAAATTTGTCAATGTCTTCTCTGGTAAGTACGTTCGATTTTTGGGGAATGTATCCAACAGATTTTCTCTTTATGAATGCTATCAGTTTATAATATTTGCTTATATCAATGTTTTCTTTTAAATTTAACATAGATTTGATCATTGAGTACAAGCTCCACAGTGTAGATGATTTTAATTTTTCGGATTTTTCAGCAAAATAAGCTAACAAAACATCCTCAGAAACATTTCTGACATTTTTTTCTCTACACCAATTTTTAAAGACGCTAAACGTTTTTTCATACCGCACTCTGGACTTATGCGGCAACAAATCGTCTGTAGCTCTAGCAGCTGCCTCTGTTATTTCAACTGGAACGTCATTTTCTTCCCAATCCAAATTAAGTTCCATATCTAAAGTCTTCCACACAATTTTATAAAGCCACAAAAGTTTATTTATCAAAGTCAATATCGTACCTGACAGTTCGTTACTATGGAAGCAAGAAAACATAAACATGTCAAAGCCTACTTATAAATGAGTTTGGTTAATTTTTTTAAATTGGGAGCGGAACGCAACAAAAATTGACCGGTAAAGTACTTTACCGGTCAATTTTTCATTACTTTCCGGTCTAGACCAGCAAAGTGATATTTTCCGATCAAAAAATTGTCTAGAAAGTGCTTGCTTTCCGGTCGATTGAAAAAAAAGTACTTTACCGGTCAATTTTTGTTGCGTTCCGCTCCCAATTTAAAAAAATTAACCAAACTCATTTATAAGTAGGCTTTGACATGTTTATGTTTTCTTGCTTCCATAGTAACGAACTGTCAGGTACGATATTGACTTTGATAAATAAACTTTTGTGGCTTTATAAAATTGTGTGGAAGACTTTAGATATGGAACTTAATTTGGATTGGGAAGAAAATGACGTTCCAGTTGAAATAACAGAGGCAGCTGCTAGAGCTACAGACGATTTGTTGCCGCATAAGTCCAGAGTGCGGTATGAAAAAACGTTTAGCGTCTTTAAAAATTGGTGTAGAGAAAAAAATGTCAGAAATGTTTCTGAGGATGTTTTGTTAGCTTATTTTGCTGAAAAATCCGAAAAATTAAAATCATCTACACTGTGGAGCTTGTACTCAATGATCAAATCTATGTTAAATTTAAAAGAAAACATTGATATAAGCAAATATTATAAACTGATAGCATTCATAAAGAGAAAATCTGTTGGATACATTCCCCAAAAATCGAACGTACTTACCAGAGAAGACATTGACAAATTTTTGCTGGAAGCCCCTGATAATGATTATCTTTTAATCAAAGTAAGTACTTAAATACATAATACGAGTTTTCTTAAAGTTCTTCTTTTCTTATATTGTGTTTAAAAAAAATATATTTAAACTATTTCTTATTTTTTTTAGCTTTTACTAATAATGGGTTCGGCTGGAGCGTGTCGCCGTGAAGAATTGACCAATATGACAATTGACGATGTTAAAGATAACGAATCGATGTTGGCGGTAAAAATTCCAAATACAAAAACATACCAACCCAGGTCATTTATAGTTGTTGGGGAACGAAACCTAAATATATATAGAAAATATATTTCTTTACGTCCGCCTAGTGTTCCACATCGCAGGCTATTTCTTTTCTATAATAAAGGAAAATGCACTATTCAACCAGTAGGTTTGCATTCAGTAGGAAAAGCGCCATCAAAAATAGCATCCTATTTGGGATTACCAAACCCAGAGCAATTTACAGGGCACTGTTTTCGACGTAGTTCGGCGACACTGTTAGTTGAAGGTGGAGGCGATATCCTTAATTTAAAACGACATGGCGGCTGGAAATCATCCCAAGTTGCCGAAGGCTACATTGAACAGTCTCTACAAAATAAGATTGATATAGCCAGTAGAATTCAGGAAGCCGGAGGATCAAAAGTGGATATAACTTCACAAACATCCTATAAAGATGAATCAAAAAATTTCCCGTCATGTCTACAATTTAATACACCACAAAATTGTACTTTCAATATAACAATTAACAAATAGATATTAATAGATAAAATAGAATTAAGAACATTTGTACCAAATTGTATTTATTATTAAACATAATTTTCCCAACTATTAGAGTTTTCTGCTAAAACTATACCCATATAGTAAGCTATTATTAACGTTTTCTCGCACGCCACTGGTGTCTTGTGTCGATTGTAAAAAAAATATTGTACGTCACTCAACCGAAAAGTACGTTAACAGGACTCGCAGGCTCCCAGGACTCGCCTGGCGGCTCGCCCTGGAAATTGCCTGCTTCGTCCTGTAAAATAGTACTTTCCGGTCTTGTAACGTAATATACTATTTGTCGATCGAGACCGGAAAATTGACGTTAGAGACTGGAACAGATTTTTCCGGTCCCTGTTTTTTGTTTTTCCAATCGCTCTTTGATAATAAAACCTACCTTGATTTCGTTACTATGGCAACAACATTTCGATGTATTGTCGAGTGACAGTTCGTTGATTTTTAATTTGTTGTTTATGTCAATCTTGTTTCGCGAGTGCGCAAATTTAACAATATTATGAATTATTCAGATTTTGAATTATCCGACACGGAAAATAAGATTTCAGAAGAAATTTTGGAAGCAGCAAGGAAAGCGACTTACGATATATTGCCAGTAAAATCAAAAGCCCGTTACGAGAAGTCATACGACGCATTTAAAAATAATTTAGAATAAAATAATTTAATGTAAGTATATCGAAGTGTCGGTCTTAAAAAAATATTTTACGTCACGCAACCGAAAATTAGTGTTGTGCAGGTCTCTCCAAGCTTCCAGGACTCGCCTACGGCTTGCCCTGGAAATGCTTGTCTTGACCTGAAACACACTACTTTCCGGTCTTGTAACGTAAATTACTATTTTTAACTTTGGATGTCAGATAAAGCAATAGAAAATTCTTTTTTCGCACAACCCATTATTAGTATTGGACTTAATAATCTATGGACGCATTTTACCATCTCAGTAAACCATGTTGCATAATAAATAATCATATGTACTGGTAAACAACTAGAGCAATATCACAGTAGAAGCGATTTATATTTTTGAGAACTACAGTACTGATTTTTATGCTTTATTAACTGTAGCAAGCAAATATTATTATGATTAATGTCAAGTTTCATTACAACTGCCAGTCGGGACTAATACAGTACCTATATAAAACCAGATTACATTCCCAATAGAACTTGATAATTACTGTGAGTATTCAGAGCAATAATGGCGATAAACCATTCTATTGTAGCAACAACTCCTATTTCCTATTGGCTAAATTACCCTGATATTATCACTGCACAACGGTCTAGCAATTTTCGTTGTCTTACAGTAGAAAAGAATGTTGCTGTCATATAATATATTATTAAACAATTGTATAAAGATTATATGAATTCTTACAAGGAGTAAAAGCTTTTTTTTCTGTGTTACGTGATAGACTAGCACAACACAATTTATTACTTTCTCATAAGCCAATTAATAGTTATTTAGAAAAACTCTTACGGCTCTGAAAGATACCACTAATTCATTTTAGCACCAGTAAATTAAAGTTTATTACAATATTCCACATTACTGGTATAAAATTTAATAGGTATTTGTTTTTCTGTTAGGATCTGTTTAAAATAGTGTATAGGTTCTCTCACTTTGTCAATTCTATCTCTATCTTCCTTCTGCCGTTATACCCCTTAGATTTTTTTATAGTCCCATTTTGGACAAAAATTAAAATTGACCCCTTATACGAAGACATTAGGACATATTATAGGAAAATTACCATTACCATTAAAAGCTCCATTACGTCTCAATCTCACCATTATTTTCTCTTTTGCTAAAAACACCAGCATTTATTTACTTTTCACTTTGTTTCCTGATGATGAGTGTTTCTACACTCGAAACATGTAGATGTGATCCTAGGTTCGCCTAGTTTCTCGATGAATAAATATTGTGGAGAAAGACTTCGTGCTTTTCTTTTTCTGTATCATTTAACTCCACTTTGAGTATGGACTACTTCTTCAAAATTAAGATAAGTGTTGAGTCGGAATTAAGTTAAGCGACAGAAAAAACCCATAAAGATTCTAATTTCGATGAAAACTAGCCCTTGCGCTGGATAAAGTTTAAAAATAAACACTATTTTAAAACACTAGCTAGCTACGAATATTTGAGCCTGACCAAGAAATGGTTTTTCTAAAAAGAAATTAGGTAAAAATATCTGTAATTGCATTTTTAGTTTAATAAAACCATAACCTAGATTCTAAGAAAAATTTAAACTCTAAGTACTATTAAATTTAGTGGTAAAATCAAGGTAATTTTTTGCAAATCGTGCGTAACGCCAATGATTCTAATTTTCTTTCTCAACTCATCATCAGTATCTCGAAGACTTGCCGAACGCCGCGAGGCGCTATGCCCACCTACACGATCTCACTGAACGTTTTATATCATGCCTTATGGTTACGTTTCATGGCAGGGTTGAATCATACGATAGTACCTACTATACATTTAAAAAAAAAATAAAAGCGAAATTTGACATTTTTACCCGAATTCATCTAATTTGCACGACAAAGACGACTATAGTCTTTAATAGAGTCCAGGCATCGTAGTCAAAATGTAATTTGATGTGTATTTCCCTTTATTTCAATAATGCATAATTTTCGTAATAAAATGTGATGGTTTACGGTGTCAAAAGCCTTACACAGATCTAAGGATAGTAAACAGCATTTTTCTTGCTGTCAACATGTATATGAATTTCTGTTATGATATCTCCTATAGCTATTTCTGTATCCTTAGATCTGCGAAAGCCTAACTGATTAGCAAAAAGTAAATTTGACTTTCTAGAAAATTAGCACGTCATATAATTTTACTTTGTGTATAATATATCATGTGTTTTTTTTATTATTAAAAGACTTGTTATGGGTGGGTCCTGCTCTGTTCTTAAGCCAAATTCATCAGAATTCAAACACCTGTTGGAATGCGGCTTATACGTTCATTTGCCAACACGAAGAAAGCAGTGAGAGCCCCAGACCTTTTCTCCGCTAAAGAATTAAATTAGAAAAAATAAAAAAAGAAGAGGTTCTATTTATGCATTTAATTTTAATATAAACCTTAATTTATAGTCGCCTTAAGATGTGTTCGATCTCATATTATTCAAAAATGCGTTAAAATTGCATAGGCCCGGCTAAAATGGATAGATAATAGTGAATATATTATGTTATTGCTGGTGATTTCATTGAACTGTATTTATTTTTTAAGAATTTTACAAAGGAATCTTTCGTTTTTGTTGTAAGAGTGTGAATAAAACCAATAATAAAATGACTTATACAGTATGTCCAGGGATAGGGTTTACAAGAGGACAAATGGACTAAAAATTGAATGATACGAAAAAAAGCCACTCTTAATAAACGTTTTTGCTTGTCTAGAAAATACGATTCATCATAAGAAACTGAGATATCGATTGGACAGCCTGGATAATTCTGCCCTTCAGCACTTCAATATCATTTGGTACTGCGGTAGCAAAAACAATTTGTTTTAAACGGCCCCATATCCGCCAAGGTTAAATCGGGGCTATTCCTGCCAATCCACCTTAGACCAAATCTGCGATCAAGCCATTCTCTAACCTCACGAGCAAAATGGGCTGGACAACCATCTTGCTGAAAATACATATTTTGTCGAAAATTTAATGGTAGATTTTCGAGTTCATCATTAAAAAATGTATCCAGCATTTCTAAATATGATAATCTATTGCACGTGTTATCAAAAAAATATGGTCCTATGATGCCATGGATGGATATCGCGCACCACACTTTCACTTTTGTGAAATATTGTCTTCTCGTCATAATTCTGAATTCGGGATTTTCTAAAGACCAGTACCTAACGTGCTGGGTTGCAACGGTTCCATTGGTAGAAAATGTAGGTACTTTCATCAGAAAACATGATACATTTATAAAAATCAACATTTCCTCTTCAAATTTTGTCTCCTATCCACAAGCAAAAATCAAGTCGTTTCGCGTCATCTCCTTCTTTCAATCTTTGATTAAAGTGCGGTTTATACGGATACAATTATTTGCTTTGAGGATCTTCTGAATTTTACTTTTTTTTACAACTTCCAACTGAGTATCACGATTTCTAAGGGACGTCATAGGATTTTCTTCAACAGATTGAAGAACTAAGACTGTAGCAGCATCATCATGGTCGTATTTCTTCTTTTTTTTTTAAATTCAAAACCGAACCAGTTCTCTTGAACTTTTTTATTAACTTGCAGATTGTTATCCTAGTTATTGGGATTCCTACAAATTTATCGGTAAATTATTCCATGACGTAGCGGTATGAAACTTGACCATCCCCATAACATTGTATTATAAAAACTCTTTGTTCAGTAGATAGCATTTCTACTTAAATAATAACTTCATTAAATAAATACATTGACAACAAGTACCTATCACCTTAAGTGTCATTATTATTTTAACTAGGTTCACCAGTCAGAGGTGTGCCAGCGAATACTTTTTGGGAAATAATTTTTACATTACATTACATTTTAATGAATTGTTTTACTTCGGTTTGTTGTGTAGAAAACACATTCATTAAGAGTGGATTTTTTTCGTATGTTTCAAAATAAAGTATGTTTATTTTTAAGCAAAATAACATTTTTGCAGTTTTTACCCACCCTGTATAAAAAAATTGAGGTTTCTTATGATAAATCGTATTTTCTAGACAAGCAAAAACGTTTATAAAGAGTGGATTTTTTTTGTATCTTTTAAAATAAAGTATGTTTACTCTTAAGAAAAGTAACATTTTTGCAGTTTTTACCCACCCTGTATAAAAAAATTGAGGTTTCTTATGATGAATCGTATTTTCTAGATAAGCAAAAACGTTTATTAAGAGTGACTTTTTTTCGTATCTTTCAATTTTTAGTCCATTTGTCCTCTTGTAAACTCTATCCGTGGACATACTGTATATAAGTTGCCGAAAATAGTTAAAATACAACACATCATACAACATTATTTATATGCAGTAAGATATAAATTAATGAGAATAGCGTATGACTCTACAGTAGGGTTGCCAGATTTCAGAAAACAAAAAGCGGGAGGTGCCGATATAATTTTTGCGCTTTTGCCATGTCACAAAAATAATTATTGTCTAAAATTGGTAAAAATTTTTGCTCCATTAGGTAATAAGTAGGATTTTGTTTTGTAACACTAATTTAATGTCTATTTTTTTCCAAGATAGACATGTAATTATTTTTCTGACTTTAATATGTATTTTTCTGAGCTAGAAGTATAAAAAAAAAGGAAAAGCGGGAGTTTTAATATGTTAGCCGGGAGGCGGAAGACTTATTGAAAAATCGGGAGCCTCCCGCCTAAATCGGGAGGGTTGGCAACCCTACTCTATAGAGCAGCAATTCTCTATTATTACAAATAAAAATAATCAGTCCTTTTAAGTTAAGCACGCTATTTCCTCATTGTTTATACGAAAGTCCTAATTGCGACTACATTTTAATTTGAAATGTTTCCTGCATGTTCATCTCGTATGCAAAAAGAAATATTTTAAGGTGGGACCACAACAATGCCTATTGAAGTCTGAATTTATGTTTTAATCTGCATTTAACGTTATATCTTAGTCACAGATAATCCCATTGGCTTAAAAGAAAACGCGTATGTCAAATTTTTGCATACTCATATTCTTTGTCAGGGACTAAATTATAGGGACTTGTATACCTACATATAAATACGGCACAAAAAATTAAGTAAGTATATTAATTTTCTGCGGACCACACTGAGAAAAATGATCTAATACAACAGGTTTGCTAAGAGATAGTTTGTATTGATAGCTTATTTTTAGTATTGAAAATACTACTGGGATCGTTTTTAGGCAAACTTTGCATTGGTGTCGCGGTGTCGCGACCCAACACCGCAATATCTCGAGCGGTCTTGTTGGTAACATAATACTCTGATAGTACTTGTATTGGTAAATATAAATATGAATACCAGCGTAAAGTCGGCAAGTAAATAAAATAATGTTTAGTTTTAGTTTGTGTTTTAAAGAATGCCGTAATAGTTTTGTTAAAAAGTGTTTTATTGAGATAAGGTATATAATTATGTATATTTGTGTTGTGAAGACTGCCATAATAATTTTGTTAAATAAGGTAAGTTCACGTTATTAAAATCGGAATATTATATCGAAAAAAAAGAGTGGGAGGCAAAAAGTGGGAGCACAATAATTGCATATACAGAGTCCGCCCAAATTTGGTTAACAAATGGGATAATTTTTTAATTATTGATTTCTCAGAAAATGTTATTGTACATAAAAGTTTTGCATCTTAAGTAAATCATTTTGACGTATTCAAATCTTCTGTGGCATATACAGGGTGAATATAAAATAGACAAATATGACTCGGCAAGTAAATAATGTTAAGTTTTAGTTTGTGTTTTAAAGAATGCCATAATAATTTTGTTAAAAAGTGTTTTATTGAGATAAGTTATATAATTATGTATATATTTGTGTTTTGAAGACTGCCATAATAATTTTGTTAAATAAGGTAAGTTCACGTTATTAAAATCGGAATATTATATCGAAAAAAAAAGAGTGGGAGGCAAAAAGTGGGAGCACAATAATTGCATATACAGGGTCCGCCCAAATTTGGTTAACAAATGGAATAATTTTTTTATTATTGATTTCTCAGAAAATGTTATTGTACATAAAAGTTTTGCATCTTGAGTAAATCATTTTGACGTATTCAAATCTTCTGTGGCATATACAGGGTGAATATAAAATAGACAAATATGACTCGGCAAGTAAATAATGGTAAGTTTTAGTTTGTGTTTTAAAGAATGCCGTAATAATTTTGTTAAAAAGTGTTTTATTGAGATAAGTTATATAATTATGTATATATTTGTGTTTTGAAGACTGCCATAATAATTTTGTTAAATAAGGTAAGTTCACGTTATTTAAATCGGAATATTATATCGAAAAAAAAAGAGTGGGAGGCAAAAAGTGGGAGCACAATAATTGCATATACAGGGTCCGCCCAAATTTGGTTAACAAAACGTCAGTGACTCAAAAATTTAAATAAAGTTTTTTTCTAGTGCTAATAGTTTTCAAGAAAAGTCAAGTTACAAATCAAATTTTTGCTCTTATTGAATTTTTACACTTTTCATATTAACTGTTAATCTGGCTGTTTCACTTTTTAAATTTTTAAAATTTTTGAGTCACTGACGTAATATTTTTCTATTTTATATTTACCCTGTATATGCCACAGAAGATTTGAATACGTCAAAATGATTTACTCAAGATGCAAAACTTTTATGTAGAATAAAATTTTCTGAGAAATCAATAAAAAATTATCCCATTTGTTAATCAAATTTGGGCGGACCCTGTAGAATTAAAGAACATTTTTTAAACTTTTACAAAATACAAATTCAAATTAGAATGTGGGCTTTAATTATTTTTTCTATTTAAAATAAGCCTCTCTTATGGGTGGTGTGCAGGGAAGTTCTAAGAAAATTGTATAGGTGGTAAATGTGGTCTGAAAAAAAGAAAACACAATTTTTAGTACTTGATAAAACTAAACAAATTATTTATCTCAATTACAGTGGCGGTGCAAGACATACCAAAAAAGAAATAGGTGTTTCTGAAAAATAATGAAAACAACAGAAAATAATCTCATGAAACTATAATTGTATTTATTA
Organism: Polydrusus pterygomalis; assembly: GCA_963969555.1. Lineage (NCBI taxonomy): Eukaryota > Metazoa > Arthropoda > Insecta > Coleoptera > Curculionidae > Polydrusus > Polydrusus pterygomalis. The sequence goes on from OZ018379.1 coordinate 13,395,355, forward strand.
TAATGCCTAATATTATAATGTCAATATTATTATAATGCCAAAGTCAAACAGCATGGAGAAAAGAGAGTGGGATAATTTTTTTATTATTGATTTCTCAGAAAATGTTATTGTACATAAAAGTTTTGCATCTTGAGTAAATCATTTGGACGTATTCAAATCTTCTGTGGCATATACAGGGTAAATATAAAATATAAAAATATGACGTCAGTGACTCAAAAATTTTTAAAAATTTAAAAACTGAAACAGCCATATTAAAGAACTAATAAATCCAAGATAAAAAGTTAAATAAAGTTTTTTTCTAGTGCTAATAGTTTTCAGAAAAGTAAAGTTAAAAATAAAATTTTTGCCCTTATTGAGTTTTTACACTTTTCATATTAACTTTACATATTAACTGTTAATATGGCTGTTTCAGTTTTTAAATTTTTATGAGTCACTGACGTCATATTTTTCCATTTTATATTCACCCTGTATATGCCACAGAAGATTTGAATACGTCAAAATGATTTACTCAAGATGCGAAACTTTTATGTAGAATAAAATTTTCTGAGAAATCAATAATAAAAAATTATCCCATTTGTTAACCAAATTTGGGCGGACCCTGTAGAATTAAAAAACATTTTTTAAACTTTTACAAAATACAAATTAGAATGTGGGCTTTAATTACATCACATAGGACATTAAAATTTTAAAGCTGTGTCAGGTATTTTCAATACATAGGATGCTTGCGTAAGGTGCAAGATCTGTGAATTTTTTGTTAACCCATATTAAATAAATTGCTAGTGTATGGAATCCGCTTTAGTGTTATATCAATTCCAGATTTGCTAGACCAGTGTTTTTATTGGTAGTAATCAGTTCCATTAGCACAGTCTTGTTGAATAATTACCTTTTTTTAATACAGCAATTTTGTTAAGAAACAAATTGTATCTTCTCAATGCGACGCATTTTGTTGCCAGTAAAGCGCTTTCTCTACGATTAAGAAAGTACAACAGCGTCCCCAAAACGAATTGTATCCGTTAGAACCTATAATCCACAAGACGTTGGTGGGGGTTCGTAGCGATCGGCAAACGCCGCGCGCCCTATTATTAGTTTTAACGAATTTGTTGCGCGGGTCACACGTTGTTCGGAGCCATATAGCTGTCATGTCTGAATTTGAATTTTATTTATCGTACCAATACCTGTTTCAAGTAATTTATTTTTACTTTGTATTGAGGTTTTTTTAAACTTTGCATGTCAGATAAAGCAATAGCAGATTATTATTTCGCACAACCCATCATTAGCATTGGACTTTATAATCTATGGACGGATTTTACCATCTCAGTAAACCATGTTAAATAAAAGATAATCATAATAATATGCAATGTCAAACGACAAGAACAATATCACGAAGCTATTTAAATTTGTGACAACTACAGTACTGATTTTTAGTGGTAAGTATACTTTAATAACCGTAGCAAGCAAATATTATTATGATTAATGTCAACTTTCATTACAACTGCCAGTCGGAACTATTACAGTATATAAAACCAGATTACATTCCCAATAAAACTTGATAATTACTGTGAGTATTCTGAGCAATAATGGCTATAAACCATTCTATGGTAGCAATAACTCCTATTTCCTATTGGCTAAATTACCGTGATATTATCAGTACACAACGGTCTAGCAATTTTAGTTGCCCTACAATAGGATAGCGTGTTGCTGTCATCTATAGTATTACATAGTTGTATAAAAGAGTCAGTGGCGTATTTATAATATTGCCACGGGGGGGTCTATACCTTTCGTTTTATTTTTCTTTCTTTCTTTCTTTAAAAAAGCGCCGCAGGCGAAAATTTTTTCGGTGCCACGCCCTATTTTGAACTATCAAAATTTATAATTTCTATGTTTTGATAGCTGTACCCAAAAAAGGAAGAAATTAAGAAACTTTTAAATATAAACGCAATAATGGGAATATATATTTTTTTAAATATTTATGTTTAAAAATATATATTTCTACATAATATGACCGATTTCGAAAATGATTGGTTTTCAAGTTATTTTTGTCATTTTTTTTGCCAAGTTTGGCCATGTTGTTTTGTTATCTGTGTGTGACACAGTTACTTGATTATTTGTAAAAATTGCTAATAGTTCTAGTTTGCAAAAAAATTACAAAACTAAGTGAACATCATTTCAATTTTTTTAAATTAAATAAATTAGACACGTAGGTAAAAAACAAGAAAAAAATTGAAATAACTCGAAAACCAAGCATTTTCGGAATATGTCATATTTAAGAAAAAATCACAAATTACCTCCTGCGAGGAATTAATCGAATTATCAATCACCATGTATATATTATTTTACTCACTTAAATTAGAAATTAAATGCAACAAGGCATCTGATCTGTTCTGAGTTTTTTTTCAATGTTGAGTCCACGGGGGGGGGGGTCCAGACCCCTCGGACCCCCCCCCTAAATACGCCACTGAAAAGGGTATGTGAATTCTTATAAGAAATAGAAGGTTTTTTCTCAGTCCATTACTGTATGAATTCATAGCCTCATTCTGTCCTCATTCCACAGATCTCTGAACCCTAGCGTATTGCAACTATAAAACTTTTTATCTCAAAATCCATATACTTATTCGAAGAGCCGCCGTTCTTAAAATGTTACAACCTACATCATTGCCAGTTCAACGATTCACGATATGGTTCATCCAAACCTAAGAGGGCCACAAAAATATCAAATGCACTTACGAAACACATACACGAAGGGCTTCCTTTAAAGGCCGAAGATGGAAGCTGGTTCTTCCAGTATGATCGGAAGATCACCATACCAGAGGCACATTAATGTGTTTCTTTTTCTGGTCATCTTGGATGTCGACAAACCATAGATAAACATGTTTGTGGAACTATTTTTAACTAGTAATACCAGCGTAAAAAAGTAAAAACACTGCTGGCATGTAAAAAGAAAGAAGACAACTTTAAGTACAAGGAATAATAATATAAATATATGAGAACTAAGATAGTAATACATAGTTGGTTTTTAAATAAAAATATATATGTAAGTATGTATACTATGAACAGAAATTTCAGCAAAGCCGTAAACATTTGCATTCATTGCTTCTAAAGCACACAACCAAAACAACAATTACCATTGCATTGCACCTACTAATAACGTATTTTCAACGGTACCCTCGTAGAGACAGATTAACGCTGGCCGGTCGGTACCCGAGCTCGCTGCCTGCAGACAATCTACATCGTGACTGGCGTTGAAATGAAACCACGCAGTACCGCGACCACATTTTACAGGTAAAACCATGCTCCCTTGCCCCACTGTCCCCTATCAGCACAGGTTGCCGTCGAGTTACCGCGGTACCACTAGTTCGAACGTAGGTACGCCTGGTCGTGGTACGATTTCAACGGTTTATCGTCAACAATTTGAATTTTTTGAGTTCCAACGGTCGTTTTATAATGAATATCGCGCGGTAATTCCATCCCTGCATGCGTTAAGTGAGTGTTGTGAGTGTAATTGGTGAAATTGAGTGAATCTGTGGTGATAAATCGCTGGGAAAGTTTGTGAATACCGAAGGATTTGGAATGCTAAAGTTAAGCACGACTTTCATCGAACACGAAGCAATCGTTGCTGTTTAGGTAGTTATGGGGTTTGCGTTTTAGTATTCGAGAGTAAATGTTGTTGTACGATACTTTTTCTCTCTGGCCTTTATTTTTCTTTAACAAGAATACCACAAATCCTTAGTAGAACCATAAATATAAGTAAGTCTTCTGCTAGACCTACCGGTACCGTAATTATAAAGAACGTAAAAGCCGGTAATAAAATGCTGTATTCAGGTTTATTAAATTTTTGACCTGTTTCTTTCACATACGTTAACGTGGCCTAGAGATTTGTAAGTTCGTTTTCAGAGTGAGATAATTATCATAATACAATCGGCTAGCTACGATGATGATTATTTGTAGCTTAAAGAGGCATTTGTGGCAGCTGTTAATTAAATAAATTGCTGGATCTAAGTTTTTATTAATGTAAACTAATTTTTATTTTGGTATTATCTTATATTTTACCATTTTAACGGTAGTTAGCCATTAACCAAATTATTCTTTGCGGCAACTTCATTTTTACAACTTACTACTAAGTACTACTACTTTTAAATACAATTCCTTCAACGAAATTCTATAGGTACTACAAACTAATTTTCTATAGTAGTAACTTTTAATTCAGTATCAAAACACTAATTAAGAACTCACTTTTATACTTCCATTTTCATCATTTTTGTCCATACACCAAACCAAAATAGTTTTACTTCTAATTAGTACTTAATACGTCATCAATTCAAAAATTACAAGCAGTTTTTCTGTTCCTGCAGTCTGCAGACTTCTCGACGCGATAAAAAAAAAACGGAGAGTCTAACTACCACTCGCTTCTGCTAGATACCAGGAACAAAAACGACTGCTCTATATTTACTATTCGGGAGAAGGAGGAGACTGAAACCCGGTAGTCTCAGCTGGGTGCGCCAGTGGTCCCAGCAGAGGACACCCAGTAAAAACAACGTATATTTAAATGCCTACAAGATGCAAGAAATCGTACGTGTGTCGGTCTCTGAATGATAAAATTTAATAAGTATGCTAAATATAGAAACCAAATGAAATTGAGGTCACGTAAACACGCCGGCAAATAACTATCAGAAAGGAAAACGTTATTTGACCTATAGTGATTTTTTAAATGTTCGTTACCTACCATTTAAAAATCAGGAACCTTAAGCATTAATATGAAGTAAATATACGCATTTCTACCATTTTTTTAGAATTTATTAAAGTCTCGATTAAACTTTGCGCCAAACAAACTTTAAAAGCTGCACAAACAGAACTAAACATTATAGAAACTAGGTTTTTGTTTGTGTCATTTGTCTCTTTCTTTAAAATCTTTGAATAACACATTAGTGACATCAACAACTGCCAAAAAACAATTATTGTAAGATCATGAAATAATTCCAGTTTCAAATAATATCATTTTACCAATTGAGGCAGTCAGGAATTTTTGTCACTATAATTTCTTCCAGGTTGACTAATTTTAATACTGTTGTTACTAATTCCAACATCAAACTTTCAAAGTAGTTTACGCCATGTTAGATACGTTAGATAAAATTATATTACTTATACAACCAATAAAAATCACCATAACCATGATCAATTGGGCAGACGCTTATGCATCAGGATGTGGGCAGCATAATGTTCCGAAGTACCATTTTAAAAAAATTGGCAATTCACACATCTTGCAAAGTAAAAAAATTAATTGATTACAGTACCGCTACTGCAGAAAAGCTTCCGGATCTTCAACTTAAATTTGTTTAATTTGAAGAAATAGTCCATGCTTAAAGTGGAGTTGAAAGTATGGGAAAGAAAGAAAAAAACTCAAAGTCTTCCTCCAGAAAGTTTAATAGAATAAGAATATTCAATAAGGATCTCTACATGTTTCGAACGTAGAAACGTTCATCATCAGGAGACAGAAAAAATATTTGTGTAGTGCTGATGGTTTTAGCAAAAGAGAAAATGGTGAAGGACCTTAATGGAGCTTTCATGGAATTAAAAAATGATGTGGAAAAGAGACATAATATGGAGAAATTAATAAAAGTAAAAGTTAAAACATACCCAGTATGTGAGAAGTCAGTAAATGGGGTGTAAACCAACCAAATAAACTGGGGAAGAAGAAAAAATCTTTCTAAAAGAAAGTGTCAAAGATTATTTAAATTTTTAAAAACATATTTAGGTTTTTGTCAAAAAGACATTGAGAGGTTAAAATTGGTAGTACATTCAGCAGAGTGTTTTGTGGGGTACTTTGACCTCTAAAGTTTTTAAAATGTGCAACTTTCTAATTAACTTTATCAAATTTAAATTAACCTCTTGCTAAGCCTTAAACCTCAGTACCCCACAAAACACTCTGCTGAATGTAATTTTCATTGTTAGTGTGATAATTACTACCAATTTTATCCTCTCAATGTCTTTTTGACAAAAACCTAAATATGTTTTTAAAAATTTAAATAATCTTTGACACTTTCTTTTAGAGATATTTTTTCTTCTACCCCAGTTTTGGTTTAGACCCCATTTACTGACTTCTCACATACTGAGTATGTTTTAACTTTTACTTTTAGTAATTTTTCCATATTATGTTTCTTTTACACATATATATATATATATATATTTATTTTTTAATTCCATGAAAGCTCCATTAAGGTCCTTCACCATTTTCTCTTTTGTTAAAACCATCAGTCTCCTGATGATGAACGTTTCTACGTTCGAAACATGTAGGGACCCTTATTGAATATTCTTATTCTATTAAACTTTGTGGAGGAAGACTTTGAGTTTTTTCTTCCTTTCCCTTAAATTTGTTTGGTTATTGATGTCGTTTTTGCCTTCCAGTATTTTTAAAACTACCCGCTAAGCCACCGGCGTATACAAGGGGGGGGGGGGGTAATGGGGGTAATTACCCCCCCCAAGATTACTTAAGCGTTGTTTAATTTTTGTCCTTACTCCTTAAAGCTGCTATTATCTAGTATCCTAGCCAGGCACGTAGCTAGGGGGGAGGGTACAGGGGGCCTGAACCCCCTCCGAAACTCGAGCTCTGATTTCGGCAACATAGGCAATACATTAAACATTTCCTACACTATTACATTTTCTTCACCTCAATTATTACCAGGTTTGTTTTTGAGATTTTCTTGAGGATTTTGTGTTGTGTTTTTTTATTTTTCCCACTTGAAAACCAAGCACCATGATTCAAAAAAGGGCGTGGCACCCAAAAAATTTTCGCCTGCGGCGCTTTTTTTTTTGCGCCTTCGGCGCGATCCCGATAGCCCCCCCCCAAAAGAAATCCTGGCTACGTGCCTGATCCTAGCCGATCGATTACCCCCCCCCAGTCGCATGAGCTGGATACGCCGGTGCGCTAAGCCATGTTGTCTAATAACGGAATTTTGACTATAAGCTTCTTAAGTTGATTTAAGAATAAATAAAAAATTATTAAATTATTACACATCGAAGCCAATTTTATCATTATCGATTAAAATATTTAATAAAAATTAATTAAAATATAATCAGTAATAATTCTTACATTAATCAACTTTGAATAAGGCGGCTTAATCACGTACTCCTTGATTTAATCAGTAGACAGTGTTAATTTTTAACTCAATCTGGTGTGAACCTCGATTTAATCAGTGGTACCTACTCTATTCATTCTGATTTAAAATTTACAATTTTTATTAAAGCATGAATTCTCTATAGCTTCATAAATTATGTGTGTAATGTGTATGGTTAAACAAAGATAAAGCTAATTATAAAAAATACTTGAAAGTAATATGCTAAATTCTTAAATTTGGTTAATAATGTTGACATACCATCGCGTTTAATTAATTAATTAGGGTCAAATAAACATGTTTTGGTTTATTATTAGCAAACGTTACTTGACCTATAGTTCTTATTTTCGATCTTCAGAAGATGGTAGATAATAAATGGCCGAGCAAAACAAATTTTTATTTAGGTTTGAAATTATATTTCATTAACAACTTTGGTGGTTATGGGTAGTGATGTAAAAATTACCGTTATTTATTTTTGGTCGGTAATATTCGTTAAATTACGAGAACTTATCGTAATTTATGAGAATTTTAGGAAATTTAACTTTTTCTTATACTACACTTAGTCGGTTATTTATTATGCTTGTTCAATAATATACTATTAAACAAAATTTCAATATTTTGTCTTTAAAATTGAGCCCAGAATGAAATATTTTGTATTAATTTATAATTTATTCTATAATAATATGTATAATGTAAAAACATTTTAACCTAAATAACGTAATGTTTTTTTTTAAGTAACTACCTGCAAATAAAACCAAAACAGATAAAAATATTTTAAAAGGTAACAGGATATTTAGAAGAAATACCGACGAGTGTGTGAGTAAACATGAAATAACCTAAATATTTTCCAAATAGGAAAAATCTTCTTCGCCAAGACTCGAGTTAGTATCGTAAACTGAAAACTCTTCTGCCCTATCTGAGTAAGAAGAACTATCACTTTTATGTTCAATTTGCCATTGCCTCTTTATTATCTGTTTCGCTGACCTCAGACTGCTATTGCCATCAAGGCTATCTAAATTAGTAGTTTTATTTAATTTTTTTATTTAATTCAATACGTCCCTCTTCTATAATATCTTTAGTAAAACATAAACTGGCAGGCACGTTTTGATCTAAAAGTTTTAAGTTATGAGCAATATATAGACGTTTTCCAGCTCTTTCTGTAGTCAACCTAGTTCCTTTTTTAAAGTGAATAAAGTAATATATATTAGACGATCTTTCTGTAGCAGCTGTTGATGGTCAAAACCCTAGAATGGCAACAGCTACATTTTTAAGTTTGGTTTTATTACAAATGCCTTTCCACCAAGTAATAAGGTAAACCGCCAGTTATTGACACCCTTTTAGTGATTGACACCCATCGAATTAATAAAGGATTTTAAGAAAACCAGTTAATAATTTAAATTTTAATTTTGGTTGAAAGTTTTATTAAAGTCACTCTGGCAACCCTGTAGTTCGGACATGTTTGTTAGTGCCGACATGTCGGTATAAATTGTTCCTAAATTTCATGTGCTTTACAAATTACACCTGTGCTTAATCAAAACCATAAGGTAAGTACTAATTTTCACATGTCTTTTCTACGAAAGTTTTGAACTTAAAATTTAAATTTGCAGCTTTCCAGCATCGAAAGTAATTCACTAATCATATATTGTAATTTAAACCTAACCTAAAATATCCTGGATTCATTTTGTTAACATGTCAATTACTGAAATGAAAAATAAACCATATTTTAGTTATCGACACCCCCTGTCAATTACTAAATCTTTAAAGATTTTTATTTTTTAATGGTATCTTATTACACAGAAAATTACAATGTTGCCAATAAGACTTGTATTTTTGAATGTTTGTTACAACTAGTAATTGACATAGGTGTCTATTACTGGGGTGTCAACTACTAAAAGTAGTCCTTATTTGCAGATTACTACTTCTAACTCAAGTAAGCATGGCTCCCAAAAAATTGTATTCAAAAGAGCAAATGAATATGGCTTTAGAGTTAGTTCAGAGAGGCAGTTCTATAGCGTCTGCCGCTAAACAAGCTAAAGTGCCACGTGTAACTCTCCTCTACAAAGTGTCTGGGAAATCACCAAAAAGCTGTTCTATGGGTCCACCTTCAAGCCTGACTTGTGAAGAGGAAACTATGCTGGTCCAGTGGATATTAGAACTAACTAAAATACACTATCCAATTAGTAAAGTTCAACTTTTTGATAGTGTTGAATACATTATAAAGAAAAAACCAAGAAAGAATTTTTTTGTGAATGGCAGACCTGGCGATACTTGGTTTAAAAATTTCTTGAAAAGGCATCCTGAGTTAACAACAAGGGTTTCTCAAAATTTAACAATCTCCAGGGATAGCGTTTCAGAAAAACAAATAAGAAACTGGTTTTCAGAAATTCAAGAATACCTTACAAATGAAAATTTATATGAAATAACAACAGAGCCTGATCGCGTTTTTAATACTGACGAAAGTGCGTTCTTTCTAAACCCCAAAGATGACAGGGTTATAACAATAAAAGGCGAAAAAAACGTATATCAAGTGTCAGGTGACGAAAAAGAGAACTTGACAGTTCTTGTGACAGCCAATGCTAGCGGCAAATTTGCTCCTCCCATGATAGTTTACAAATACACTAGAGTACCAAGTCATGTTGCAGAAAATGTTCCTGAAAGTTGGGGTATCGGAACATCCGAAAATGGTTGGATGTGCGGAACCACATTTTTTGGTTATATGGTCAACATATTTGTACCATGGCTTGAAAAGGAAAATATACCTAGGCCTGTTCTGCTGTTTCTAGATGGGCATGTCTCACACATGACTCTTCAACTGTCCGAGTTCTGCTCTCTTAATAAAATAATTTTAATCGCACTTTACCCCAATTCAACACACCTGTTACAACCAATGGATGTCTCCGTTTTTCGCCCATTAAAGTGTCGTTGGAAAAAAGAAGTTAAAAACTGGCGGTTTCAAAATAATGGGGTAAAGTTGCAAAAGGCAAACTTTGCTCCAATTTTTAAAAAAGCGTTAGAGCAAATATCGCCTGAAACAGTACAAAACGGATTTAGAGTCTCTGGTTTAAGTCCGTTCAATGTTGACAATGTAAATTTTAATAAAATATCCGTTAAAAAGCGTGTAATTAATGTTGACACCTCATCGAGCAACTTGAACCCCAGTTTAGACGCTCATACCCTATTAAAGGCTATAGAGGAAAGGATTGGCCAACCTAAAATTGATCTTTTTTTAGATAGTTTACTAAATAGTCTTCCATGTCCAGTAGAAGACTCATCGTTATTTACCTTGTGGAAATCCTTGTATCAAGAAAAACAAAACAATGAGGCTCCCCAAGATCTGGTTGTAAATAATGTTAATGATCAGCAGGATAATGAGGCATCACAGGATATAGTTCTGAATAAAATTAATGATCAGATTCCGGTTACTGAACAAGATACTGTTCTAGATCAAAGTTCAATTGTCGATGAGTGCGAATCAATTGTTGATGAAAATTTAGGTATTAGTTGTGAGAACCTCAAACAAAAAGATGCAGCAGATGAAGCAACTCAGCAATGCTCTTCAACATCATCTGCAATTACATTACCTTTAGACCTTCCTTCTCCATATAAGTATGTTTTAAATTTTCCTGAAGCCTCAGCATTTAAAAAGAAACAAACAAAAACAAAAATTTCTTCAGTTATTTCTTCCCAAAAATGGCAAGACTTCAATAGAAAGAAACAGGACTTAAAACTTAAGACTATGCAAGAAAAAAAAGAGCGGGCTCTACTAAGGGAGAAAAAAAAGATTGAGAAAGAACAAAAAATAGATGGTGTAAAAAAACGCGTTTTTATTGACTCTGATAAAAAAGGAAAAAAATTACAAACTAAAAAGAAAAAAATAACTAAAACAAAAGAATTTGATAGCAGTGATTCACAGTCAGAAGAAGAGTGGGTACCAAGTGATTCTACTTCAGAAAGTAATAATGAGTTTGATGAATCCATTAATTACAATGAAAATAGAGATCCTAATGAAAACAATTTTAAATTAGATTTAAATAAGAATAAAGACGATACAATTAAAGTGAGTGACTACATTTTGGTTGCCTTTCCATCAGAAAAAAAGAGTTTTAAAAATTATGTCTGTGTTGTACAAGAGGTGCTAAGCAAAGATGAAGCTGAAGTAGTTGGTATGATATGCTGTAACAAGGAAAAAACTATGTTTAAATTGAATGACAAGGATGTATCTGTTATAAATTTTTCTCAAGTTATAAAGAAAATGGAGTTTCCAAAAATGCTTCTTGCTGGTGATCGATTAAAATATGAATTCTCAGAGCCGCTGGATGTTGAAGAACCCAATGCTTCTTACTAAGTTATCTTCCTAAGTTTTTAATTTAATTACTGTTTAATGTTTTTTTTAAATAAAATCTATTTATGAAAAAATCTATTTATTTTCCTCTGTCAATAACTGGACTGTCAAACACTAATTTTTTTTAAAAATGTTAATGTCAATTACTAATCCAGCTGCTCATACTGTTTTATAGAAATATATTTAAAAAAAACTAAGTGTTTTTATTACCAAAATGTTAGCTTTACAATAAGAATACATTAAAGTACTTGAAAAAAAATACCAATTGATTTTAGCTTTAAAACTTCCGGCGATAATATATTTTTTGCTGTTAATGTGTTATTAAGGGTGTCAATAACTGGCGGTTTACCTTACAGTCAGGCTTTTTGGCACTTTTCCACACAAAATCGATACTCCATAGATCATTACTGCCTATTTAAGTAGTTTGTAAGCTCAAGAGTAATAGTTTTTTGTGTTCTTGAAGCTGAGGATGGTTTGAAATTAAATTGTCTATGAACTGCATTGCTGTAATATGCTTTACATATACATATAGCTCCAATCAGATTGATTAAAACAAGGCTCCAGTAAATAGGCAGCTAAATGGATAGGTTTTAAGATAAGGTCTTTCCTTTTTGTAAACAGGGAAATAAGCTCCTTTTCTTTGATTTATATGTATTGGTAACGATTTCATATTATCATTATTTAATGTATCCCTCAATTTCAGTTAGGGCTATAAAAACCTGAGAAATTCTTTCTGCATCGCCTTCTAAAATCATTATCCATTTAACTACTTGCCCCTGAAGCCTATAGTTAAATGGATAATGATTTTAGAAGGCGATGCAGAAAGAATTTCTCAGGTTTTTATAGCCCTAACTGAAATTGAGGGATACATTAAATAATGATACCTTTTAGCTTTTCAAGTACATGAGAACCCGAATGTATTCGGGTAATATTATCGGGAATGTTCTCGGTAATGTAACCGTAATATTTCCGTAATATGTTACCCAAAAGCGAATATTTCTTTGAGGGTGAGCGAATATTATCGAAAGTTACGGAATTTATGGTAATATTCGGTCGTCGCATCACTAGCTATACAGGGTGTCCCGAAATTAGCGTGCAATATTTCTAGGGCGTAAACTATATCCAAAAATATGACAAAAATGTCCTATAAACATACCCCGAGAAATGCTTCTTTAAGGGGCTAGGGCCCCTCAAAGAGGGTCGGGAAGGAAGCCTTTTTTTATAATAGTATGGAAACCCTTAAAGATAATAACATGAAAATTGGTACGTGCCTTCCAACCGATAAGTTGTACATAACAGTAAGTTTAGAGTGAAAATATTTCTTCCAGTGGCGTCGCACGGAGTGGGGCTGTGTGTAAATATTATCCTATATTTTTTATTTCTAGGATTTTTTAATTTTAAGTACAATATTTTAAGAACCTCGAGTTTTTTCTTTAAAAAAGTACCCCTTGTTTTATTTCGATAGGAGGCACCGTTTTCAAGTAAAATTAATTTTAAAATAAATCGTATTTTTCAAAAGAAAGGTTAGTCCATATGAGTTCAGGTAAATCCGAAAGTTAGCGTGCAATATTCCTAGGGCGTAAAGTACATCAAAAAATATCACAAAAATGTTCTATAAACATACCCTCAGAAATGCTCCTTTAGGGGACCAGAGCCTCTCAAAGGGGGGCAAATTTTTTTTTCGTAATAGCTATGAAGTCTTTGAAATGATCCATTTTCTATTAAATTTCGATGGACCGTAGCAAATCTTCTACGGCTAGGTATTCTTCTATGCGGAAATCGCCTCCTGAACTCTATTACAGCGGCAGTAGAACTACCATTACAAAATCCATACACAAAATGAATATCTGTGAGTTCTCTGTTGCCCCCTTTTGAGAGGCTCTAGTCCCCTAAAGGAGCATTTCTGAGGGTATGTTTATAGAACATTTTTGTAATATTTTTAGATATACTTTACGCCCTAGGAATATTGCACGCTAACTTTCGGATTTACCTAAACTCATATGGACTAACCATTTTTTTGAAAAATACGTTTTATTTTAAAATTAATTTTACTTGAAAACGGTGCCTCCTATTGAAATAAAACAAGGGGTACTCTTTTAAAGACATAACTCGAGGTTCTTAAAATATTGTACTTAAAATTAAAAAATCCTAGAAATAAAAAATATAGGATAATATTTACCCTCAGCCCCACTCCGTGCGACGCCACTGGAAGAAATATTTTCATCCTAAACTAACTGTTATGTACAGTTTATCGGTTGGAAGGCACGTACCAATTTTCATGTCATTATCTTTAAGGGTTTCCATACAATTATAAAAAAAGACTTCCTTCCGGACCATATTTGAGGGGCTCTAGCCCCCTAAAGGAGCATTTCTCGGGGTATGTTTATAGGACATTTTTGTCATATTTTTGGATATAGTTTACGCCCTAGAAATATTGCACGCTAATTTCGGGACACCCTGTATATGGGTGAGCAAAAGGAATCCCTTTAAAAATTGCAAAAAGTCGCTAAAACTGAATACCTAATAGATTAGTTGTGGATTCCTCTGGTATTTAAATCTTTACTTACTTAAAGACGACTGGATAACGGGAGTTGCTTACCTATTTAAAGGCTTGTCACATCATCTGTTGCTACTTTATAAAATTAACATTTGGACAATAGACTGAAAGCAATTCTACAAGAAAGTTGGGATTTTTTTGGTAGTCCCTGTCGCAGAACGGGTAAAAACACCCACTATATAGTACCATAATTTAAGGCGGAAATTCGGATCAGTTTTTAACACTAAATCCTTCAAGTAGACAATGAATCGTTACTAATGAATTATGAAATAAATAGAAGTAAATTATGAATACAAATCAAACGCAAACCAAACATTAAGTAAATATTACCACGCAATGAACAGTGAAAAGGAAGTAGGTAACACAATTGTTGATTTAAAGGTTATTGTTGTTTGTTCATTTGCTTGATCGGCCTTTAGGAACCTGAAGTATCTAAAATAAAAAAAAAATTAAGTACCAACCTCAGTATTTTTATCATAAATGTTCTGTCCTTTTAAGAGATAAGAAACTATGGTTATTATATTCCGAAACAACGACCACAGAGCAAGACAGCCATTTCATTCTCTTTATCATAACAAGCCGAAAGTTTGTTTAAATGCAGTTTCTAGCCCACATGCAAAATTTTAGCTGCATAGGATAATTTTGATTTTTTACACACCACTAAAATTTATTTTCCACTTAACGAACACTTTACTGATGACACTGTGTTCTTTTTTGGCTTAATATTAAGGTGTATTACTTTCAGACACAAACTACGTTTTCAAAAATGCTTATTTTATGAAGTTACCTTATACAGGGTCAAAAACAAATAAACTTTGCGTCACATGCGACGAAATTTTAATAGCCCAGTTTTGATTTTGTAGAAAAACACACATTTAATATGGCGCTACTTTAAAGGAAATGTATCTGAAATAAAGCATTGTCAAAACTAAGAAGTTTTATGTAGGTTGCGTTGAGTCTTATTTTGCAAAAGTGGTGCAATTTACAAAATACCCTGTATAAGGTAACTAAATAAAATACGTATTTTTGAAAACGTAGTTTGTGTCTGAAAGTAATACACCTTAATATTACGACAAAAAACAACACAGTGTCATCAGTAAAGTGTTCATTTAAGAGGAAAATACATTTTAGTGGTGGGTAAAAAATCAAAATTATCTTATGCAGCTAAAATTTTGCATGTGGACTAGAAACTGCATTTAATAAAAACTTATTTCGATACTTTCAAAAATAACCCCACTTTTCAATTATTTTTTGGAAAAAATTAAAATTTGACAGATACTTACCTAATGCGAATCACGTGACTACTTTTTTGCTTAATTTTCATCTCGATCGAAGCAGAACTTGATGCCAAAGTCAAATTTCGAATAAAATTATTAATAAAAAAAGTCCCATATGATGCGGACTTTACTGGTCACACTGTAGAAGAATATGCTGAAGACTCACCCTCATAGTTTAATAATGATAAAATTAGAAAAAATACACGTTTTACTTTAATTGCAATTATAAACACAATAATTGTATCAACGAAGAAATTCTGTGAGGAATTAATGTAAAGCTGTAAACTCTGGAGGCACTTATTTAATTATCTGCTATAATTAAACAAATATTTGCATAAGCCATTTACTTACTGCGATATAAATAGCAGTTACAGTTAAAAAGAATCAGCGTAATTAATTATTCCACCTAACTGTATTCTAATCACAATAAATAATTATTATGATCGTTGTACATTATTTTTATTGTGGTTGAGTTACATAAAATAATTCCTATAGAATTTTACTTAAATCATCTAGGATATGGTCCAATTTATAGTTAGCGGCTATAAAAACAGGATTTTTATGTGAAATATACTCCTAAAACTTGTACATAATAAAATATAATCTATACAGGGGTCATATAACAAGAGGATATAGTTAGTAGACTTGAAAATATGTCATTGATACTTAATTTTTGATAATAAAATATCCACGGATAAAACTAACTGAAATATCGAGATTAATAAAGTAAATTATTTTTACGGAGCTATAAAAGATCTCTTTTTCATAATTTGAGGTGAAGAAATGTGAGAAAAATATATGCGAGAATTTAGAGAAACTCATATTGACGTCCTCTAGCTCTAGGAGATATCTTAAATCTTGTGTTTGTTTGAAGGTTATTAGACAATGAAGTAATATCAAAAAAATTACCTTGTCGGACTTCCATTGTCTTTATTTTGTTACTTAACACAACTTTTCGGTTAGTTAGTATCTCTAACCGTTTTCAAGTGTAAACTAAATTATAATTCTAAGGCTACTCTCTTAAATACTATCCATGTGCAATGAAGCTTGATGACTTCGCCTTCGTGCTTATTGGAGTGTAAAGTTTGAGCTGTTGGTTTTGGACAAGAAGAGGCCAGATATTGGGGATATCTATATTTGTTTTACCAAATATATGGGTATTTTGATTCATGAAAGCTGCTTCTTTGAATTTTCGTTTTCTCCAGTGCTGTCCCGTGTCAAAAACCTTGGCTTCTGACCACTGTATGTTATGCTGGTTGGTTCATACATGTTCCGCTATACCTGATCTCAAAGTTTCACCTCTTTGAGTATGTTTCAGATGTTCTTTAACTCGTACGGGAAGAGGTCTTTTAGTATCTCCAATGTACGATTCGCCACACTCGCAAGGGATTTGATAGATACAATTTTTTGTGTTTTCATTACTTTTGTAAGAAAGCTTCTAAGCGTATTTCCGGATTTGAAGGCTGTTTTGATATAATAATTTTTGGTTATCCTTCTAATCTTTTCAGAAATCCCCTTGACATAAGGTATTGTGAGAAATGCTTGCTCCTCTTTCGTTTCTGTATTAGTATTTAGTATTTACTTTTTAAGTTTTGAGATTGTATTAGTTACAAAAGTTCCAGGGTAACCATTTTGTTTAAGACAGTAGCCTTAGAATTATAATTTAGTTTACACTTGAAAACGGTTAGAGATACTAACTAACCGAAATGTTGTGTTAAGTAACAAAATAAAGACAATGGAAGTCCGACAAGGTAATTTTTTTGATCTTAAATCTTATTATCAAAGCGTCTTTCCTGCACTCAAAAACATAACTACACTAAATTTGGTTCATAACTTCTTGAGCGTTTTCAAATAATCGCCAATTTTCCACAATACATTTTTACTTGAATCACCCTGTATCCGTGGATATTTTATCATCAGAAATAAAGCTTTTGAAGTCTACTACCTCCTGTTGCTGGATGGCTCCTTAGCTCTACGACAGCCTGTATACAGTGAGGACGTAAAGTCTGGAATAAATTCATTATTTAGGGAACGCTGAATGTTTTTAAAAATCGCTCGGACACGTCGATTTTGTTTTTTAATACGCATTTTTTTCAATATTTTTTATTATACAGGGTGTCTCCGAAAGCACTCTGCTTGGACCAACGTTAATTTTTTAAATGGGAACCCCCATTTTTTTTTAATTTTAGGATTCTTTGCATAATTGTGAACATTTTTTATCTAACATGTCATTCTGATTTATCGACAGTTAATGTTCGAAAATAAATAAAACAATTAATTATTTATCATTTTAATAAGTGTTGAAAATGTTGCCCAAAGGTTAATTGGCAGTAACCTAGACGATCGAAAAATTCTTTCTGCACATTTCTGACAACTTCCGGACTGATTGACCGTATTTCTTGAACAATTCGATCCTTTAAGTCCTCCATGTCCATTGGCTTAGTTTGAAAAACATTACCTTTAAGGTAAACCCACAGAAAAAAGTTAAGGGGGGTTAAGTCGGGAGACCTCCGCGGCCATTCAATAGCTCCCCTCCTTGCAATCTATCTATTTTCAAAAATAGTATTAAGATAAGCGCGAACTTTTGAAAATATATGGATTGGAAGAAGGGGAGCTATTGAATGGCCGCCGAGGTCTCCCGACTTAACCCCCCTTGACTTTTTTCTGTGGGTTTACCTTAAAGGTAAAGTTTTTCGAACTAAGCCAATGGACATGGAGGACTTAAAGAATCGAATTGTTCAAGAAATACGGACAATCAGTCCGGAAGTTGTCAGAAATGTGCAGAAAGAATTTTTCGATCGTCTAGGTTACTGCCAATTAACCTTTGTGCAACATTTTCAACATTTATTAAAATGATAAATAATTAATTGTTTTATTTATTTTCGAACTTTAACTGTCGATAAATCATAATGACATGTTAGATAAAAAATGTTCACAATTATGCACAGAATCCTAAAATTAAAAAAAAAAATGTGGGTTCCCATTTAAAAAATTAAAGTTGGTCCAAGCAGAGTGCTTTCGGGGACACCCTGTATAATAAAAAATATTGAGAAAAATGCGTATTAAAAAAACAAAATCGACGTGTCCGAGCGATTTTTAAAAACATCCAGCGTTCCCTAAATAATGAATTTATTCCAGACTTTACGTCCTCACTGTATAATTAAGTATATATCGTCATCATTTGAATACTTTTCAACGTAAAATATATGGAAAACTTTTACATTATTATTTAACAAGCAGTAAAAGCTTAAAAAAAACAACATTATTTCACAGTTTTAGTTAATCCGAGCCTTATTAAGTTAAAATTCCGAGATCTTAAATGGAATTTAGCCACACCTTCACCTAAAGAAAGTATTTTATTTTTCTACCTACCATCCTGCCAACCTACCTACTTTCCTTTCCGTTTAAATTACACATATGGTAAAACATTATGATTATAGTCTGTCTATGGTTTAAAAAGACACCTCCAACCAAATAACTTTTATAATTAAAAGAACATTTTCCTTTAAGAATTTTAAGCAGTTTAATTGGAATTTTAATTTTATCGGATTACTTTTCAATAAAATAATATTTACGGGCTATTCGGATCTCTAAATAGGACAATTTTATTTTAGTTTTTTTTCTATTCTTCAAAAAGTTTAAAATGTTGTTTGCTATATATATACAGTGTGACCAGTAAAGTCCGCATCATATGGGATTTTTTTTATTAATAACTTTATTCGAAATTTGACTTTGGCATCAAGTTCTGCTTCGATCGAGATGAAAATTAAGCAAAAAAATTGTAGTCACGTGATTCGCATTATCTGCCAAATTTTAATTTTTTTTAAAAAATAATTCAAAAGTAGGGTTATTTCCGAAAGTATCGAAAAAAGTTATTAAAAAAAGTTTTTTAAATGAAGTTTCTAGCCCTATGCAAAATTTTAGCTGCAAAAGATAATTTTGATTTTTTACCGATATTTTGTAAATTGCACCACTTTTGCAAAATGACACTCAATGCAACCTACATAAAACTTCTTAGTTTTGACAATGCTTTATTTTAGATACATTTTCTTTAAAGTGTTTTGTGTTCTTTAAATGTGTGTTTTTCTACAAAATCAAAATTGGGCTATTAACATATGGTCGCATGTGATGCAAAGTTTATTTGTTTTTGACCCTGTATAAGGTAACTAAATAAAATACGTATTTTTGAAAACGTAGTTTGTGTTTAAAAGTAATACACCTTAATATTAAGGTGGAATTATCAACGTCATTCAATCTATTGCCAACCTATAACCTATTTCGCGTTGATTTTTTGAGTTTATTATTTTAATAACTAACATTTAAAGAAAATCAATATCGTCGGTACATTATTTAGGTAGTATCTGATATATTACAAAAATATCAATTGATTTCATTGCTAATCTTGGGAGAATTGTATATTGAAACAACAATAACATAATAATGTTAAAAAAAATCTTACCCGATATTTTTCGCTCTACTATTCTCCTAAAATAATTTATAAAATTCCTTAATATTTATTTAATATGTCAATTATTACCCATAGAATATGAGGACGACAATCATTTTATTTAAATTTTATGTAAAAGCTAGAAAAATAAATAAATCTACGCAAAATAGGTTATAGGTTAGCAAGCATGTTGATACTCTTAGGACAAAAAATAACACAGTGCCATCAGTAAAGTGTTTATTAAGTGGAAAATAAATTTTAGTTTAACTTAACGTAAAGTTTATCTATTTTCAACGATTTAATTAAAAACCCTTTTATTAAAATTTGTTATTAAGCTATGTCATAAAAAAAGTAAAAATAGTCTTTTTCTACTACTGTATAAACAAATTAACTTTCGGGCCCTAGCAACACGAAAGAAAACGAAAGTAAATATTACAGTTACCTGAATATTATCTGTTGCTAGCTACGAAAGTAGGTTGCTAGCTACGAAAGTAATACTTTCGGTGCCAGGACAAAAAAATCGAACTGACAGACTCTGACAGTACTCAAATAACTAGTTGTCATGGATTATTTTATAGGTGAAAAAAAAAATTATTTTATCATTTTAATTTGAATAAAATCAAAGTTTATTACTTAATAATATATTGATCAGAGAACAGTAGTAGAAAAAATTTAATACATTACACGATTCGAAAGCCTTTTTTGGTGGTCGGCTTTGCCTCGGCAATTCAAAAACCTCCTCACACCAAAAAATTAACTTTCGCATCTAGTAATGTAAATATCTATTTATTATTTAAGTGCAGTTTCCTAAAAATTAATTACAATGGTGCACCAAAAACACGTTTACAACGACAAAATATGGGTAAAAAATCAAAATTATCTTATGCAGCTGAAATTTTGCATGTGGGCTAGAAGCTGCATTAAAAAAAAACTTTTTTTAATAACTTTTTTCAATATTTTCAGAAATAACCCCACAAATTTTACAGATAATGCGAATAACGTGACTACTATTTTTTTGCTTAATTTTCATCTCGATCGAAGTAGAACTTAATGCCAAAGTCAAATTTCTAATAAAACTATTGATAAAAAAAATCCCATATGATGCGGACTTTACTGGTCATGGTATTAGTACCAAATTTTAAGTTTGTATTCCATGTACAAAATCGGAAATTATTGAGGAGTTGAAAGCACGAATAAGGCATGAGTGTAGGTTCATTTCTCCCGAAGTAATTAGAAATGTTCAAAATTAACTTTACTTACGTTTTAGCAACATCTTAAGCTTTAAGGCCCGAACCTGTCTATTTTCCATTCATTAAATGAGACTTTTAAAGTGCGCATGTGTACTGGTCTTTATTTACATACGCAATTCTCCAAATTTGCCAATTTCGTGATCATTGTTTCGTAATCTAAAGGTATAGATTTATCTTTCTTTAAAAGTTTCCCTGCCTATTATATGCAATTGCCGATCTATATCGGCAACTATCTGAATAAAACATCAATAAAATTATTATTGTCAAACCCAATGCTGTAACATATTACGACATCATGGTAAGGTTAATATTTACGATATTGCATGTAAACTATAAATTCACATTTTGAATAAGTACTTACATCACGTAGTATATCATAACAGTTAGTGCCAGGTTTACCAGTTTGAGTTCTATCTAGTTTAGTTTATTTACCAAACAGCTAGTTCAAGTCTGTGACGGATTTATTTTATTGCTTGTCTACTCTCCTACGTTTCGGTGCATATGAGTCGAGTTTGTTGATGTTTCGAGCAGCTTGGATATTATGTCATAAAGGTGCATTATGGCGGAGAACATGTAGGTATTTTCACGGCATCTAAAACAAGAATAATAATACATAATATGTATTATTATGCATATGCGATTTAAATTTGTAATATCTCGCTCTGAGTACAATAATAATCTGTGATTCAGGTTTATTTTGTTTAGTTTTTGTTAGTTGTTTGTAGCCAAAAGAATATTTACATATATATTTTCATGCAAAATTAAAACCTAGTTAAATTACATTTTTTTTAAATAATGCAATTTGACAGTTGATAACCACACATGACATCAACAGCTGATACTGCAGATACGTAGATAGCTTGTCTTCCTGGGAGGGGTACCCCACGCACTGGCGTCCTTTATAAAAAATAGATTTATAAGCTAATGTTTTAGACACTCTATACATATAAAAATTTTGATTAGTTCTTGTTTTATAATTACGATGGTCATAATTAAAAAAACAAAATTTGAGGCAATAAATTATTTTTAATTTTATGTATAAAGATACATACTTAATAAAAAAATAAATTTTTGACATTCAACCAATCTAAATTTTTTAACATACAATTTATTTTTGTATATTTGTCACAATTTAAAATAATCCGCATTGCCTTATTTTGTAAAATTTGTAATTTTTCAAATATTTCCTCACTAGCACAATATAAAATGGAAGAACAATAAAGAAAATGTGGCAATATAATAGTATTAAATACAGTTTTTTTAGAAAACAAACTTAAATTAGAACTTATTCTTTTAAAATAACCTACTTTTCCGGTAATCATTGATATGATACTTTCAAAATAATTAAAATTTTTTAATTTTGAATCAATGATTATCCCTAAATATTTAAAACTATTTACTAATTCCAATTTTTCATCATAAATTACAACATTTATATTTTGACAATTTAAATTAAGTATTACCCATAACCATACATTTAGTATGTTGTCAAGGCAGCCGTGGATAATTACGAAATTAAACATAGTTCCAGGCGGTTGGTTCCAGGAACCATTGGTTTTTACCCTATTTTTTAGGTCATTAGTTAGTAAAAGGAATAAATAAATAATTTATGTAATTAAAATCATGAAAAACTTTTCTGGAGTGGTGAACTCTATGAGGATAAAACAAAGCGTATTTTCTTGAAGCGAAAACTGCGTTTTCAAACAACTGAAAATATCGTCATATCATAGACTACCCGAGAGACTACCTCATTCGTTAAAGGCTTTTTTTCTAAATATTATTTATTTCACAAAATTAGACTTAATGATCACAACAGTAACAGTAACTGTCACATGTATAGGTGAAACGACTAGGGCTGGGCTAAAAATCGATAAAAATATCGATATATCGAATAACGATATTTAGAAAATAGAATATCGATATTTATCGATATTATCGATATTATCGATATTTATCGATATTTATCGATATTTATCGACATTATCGATTATATCGATATATTTTTTAATATTGATATTTGATATTGGAATTTCAATATCGCCCAGCCCTAGAAACGACCATAAGGTTATTCAGTACTCTTTTATTAACTCCTAAAAGTAATAAATATATGTTGTTAAAAAAGCTATTCCTGTAGGATTTCAACGCTTTAATAAAAGGAAAATTGCAAAACTTTGCTAAAAGCCAAAATAGAATTACACTCTTCCACTATTTTTGCGATAACTTTTAAGAGATAAGAGGAAATGACTGGCGGTTTTTGCAGTTCTCTTTACTAACTAGTTAGCTATAGAATAGAGTTACAATAGTTCGATGGTTGCACTACATTTTTTTTAAGAAATCGAAACTAAAAATATATTTTTTTAAAAGTGCCATAGTTTGTTAAATTCGGTAAACGCAGACCGAAGTTACAGCCTTTTAAGTACTTTTAGTCGTTACCCGTCTTCACGCTGTTACCACAAAAAATTCTTATTACAAAATATATAGAGGATATTACAGAGTAAAGAAAAACTTAATTTCTGACCTCCATTTTATTAAAGTTCTTAGTAGAAATTAAGGACTAGCGGTAAAAAAAAATAACTTAAAAATAATAAATAGTCCAAATGTATGGTTTTGGAGCCGCTCACCACCACCGTGGATAGTTAAAAATTGATTCAGCCTTAGTCTGGTAAGCAGGGTAAGCACTAAATTTGCAACATAGTTACGCAGTAATAAATAAATCCGCTTAAACATACCATGACGTTCTATAAACCTTTACCAGATGGTTATTTTTTAAAAGGCAGAAATGAATGGCAGATGGTGTTACACTTTGTGCGCGACACCTGCGGCTACGGTGTCCGTTAAAATTGTCATCTGCAGGTATCAATGTTTACACACGCTTCAATTTTGGTCGAAACCATCGGTTTAATGAATTCATGAATAAATTTCGTTTAAACATTTCTAAGATTTCCTCCTTGTATTATAATTATTTTTATTTTTACTTTCAATGGTGAGTTCGTGTTAATTAGATACCAAATAACTGGATCTATAGCGATTCATTTGAACGTCGTACCACTTTTAAAGATTAACTTGGGTCTATCTGTTTTTTTCCTTTCATAATGCAATTTTACTAATTCTGAATGTAAGTACTTAATATGTCTAAAACAAAACCACAAAGAGATTTAAAAAATTTAGTAATTTTAATTTGTCCATTTTTTACCTACATATTTCGTTTTACTCAATTTGAACAACAGAATGATTGCTGGTGATGACTTATTACTCCCTCGATACCTGGGCAATCCGAACATTACTCATTCGGAATACTTACGTACCCAGACATCGATTTGCATGAACTACATAAACTTACGCGCAGACTGTTGACTAAATTTAGATGTTACACCCCCACTCTGCACTTAGGAGGATCTAGTTAAAACAAGAGGAGGGAGTTCTCATTAATATATATACAGGGTGTTTCATTAAGGTCGAAGAGCGGCCATATCTCGGAAACTACTGGGCATAGAAACTG
Organism: Polydrusus pterygomalis; assembly: GCA_963969555.1. Taxonomy (NCBI): domain Eukaryota; kingdom Metazoa; phylum Arthropoda; class Insecta; order Coleoptera; family Curculionidae; genus Polydrusus; species Polydrusus pterygomalis. The sequence continues at coordinate 13,419,833 of OZ018379.1, forward strand.
AGGAAAAGAAAAATGATAATAAAAGTGGCCATGAAAAAATTCTGGAAATAATTTTCAAGTCCCGCATTTTGCCGCAAGAGGGCGTAATTGAAAAGTAAATTTTTAAATTTTACATAACTCCGAAAATTCCACATTAAGGTATATGTTTGATAACACCATTTTAAAGCTTGGACAATTATGCATCATTTTGGTCTTATGCTCATTGGCGTACCGACTTTAATAAGAGTGGGGGAAGCTGTTGAAAGTGTAATCATTTAAATCGCTGTAACTTATAAACGACTTATCCGATTTTAGCAAACTAAAGACTGTTTGGAAGAGAAATGTATGCACTTTGACCAATCGTATTTAGTTGTCCATAATAGTTCTCAAAAAAAAATGCTAGAGGGCGCAATTTGCAATAACAATACATTTTTTGATTTTCCTCCGAAAAAATAAACCATACGGTATAATTATGATACCACAGCACATGCTGGAAACTGCCATTATGACGTATTTAGCATTATCATTTAGATGTCATTATGACCTTCATAATAGCACTCAGGGCCATTATGAATTCACAATAACATCCAAATGTTAGATGTTTAGATAGGTCTGTTCGTACACCTGCCTTGACTTTTCGGGAAGTAGGGAATCTATTACGATTTGCGCGATATCTTCGACATCCGAAGGGACACTTTCGGATTCAGAATCTCCCATATTTAAATTATTTTTGGCCAACGCTTTGCATACAATAGAAAATTAGACGGCAATAATGACGTTGTCAAAATCGAAATTAGATATCGACTAAAATATGGACACCTGAAAATTTTAAAAATTACGAAAACGTTATCTGCATGATATCAATGGAATTTAGACGAATAAAATCTATTTGCGCTGTCGTAGATTAAATTTTGAATGATACACGTTCGATATGAACTTTGTTATTGAAACTTGTGCAATTAAACGACTCGGCTAACCCCTCGTGGTTTAACGTTGCACACCTTTCATTATAGTGTTCATATCGAACTAGTATCATTAATAACTATAAATTAATTTTACAAGTTCACAATGTCACAAAATGTCAGAACATGAAACAATGAAGATTTCTTACTTTGAAAGGTAAAAAAATATCAATGATTTTTTATCATTTCCGCTCATTTAAATAGAGATTTTTTAAAAACTTTTAACACATATTTTGAAATAGTTTGACAGAATCGCGCCAAAATTTATAAGCATACTGTACGAGATATTAAATTTCAAATGATGTATCACAACATTTGACATTATTGACAAATGTCTATAAAAAACGTCAAAATGTGAGCATATATAAAACTAAATTGACTTGTCCGAGCGTTTTTCCCAAAAGTTACAGGTTAAGTCTATATTAATTTTATTCCGGACTTCTGGGCAACCCTGTATATATATATATATGTCGTAGGCTGATAGTGAAATCCGTCATTTCATGAAAAGCCTAGTCACTTCATAAAGCGTCGGCAGATTGTGTAAAAACATGAAATTACACGATCTGCCGCGTCACTTCATGAAGATACCTTGACGTTTCGGCGTATTATGTATAACACAATCTGCCTAATTTTAAATATCGTCACTTCATGTAGTACCTAACGATGTCATGTCAGTCGGCAGATTGTGTAATTCCGTCTAAAAGGTATATTGGCAACTGGTTTGTTCGTTGTTCCCCAGAGCATTTTTTTTTAATTAAATTTTTTCAACTAATATTATTTTACAAAAATTAAAAAAATGCTCTGACAAACCCGAACAAACCAGTTGCCAATATACCTTTTAGACGAAATTACACAATATGCCTTGTTTTTGTGGCATTTCATGAAGTGACGATATTTAAAATTAGGCAGATTGTGTTATACATAATACGCCGAAACGTCAAGGTCTCTTCATGAAGTGACGCGGCAGATCGTGTAATTTCATGTTTTTACACAATCTACCGACGCTTCATGAAGTGACTAGGCTTTTCATGAAATGACGGATTTCACTATCAGCCTACGACATAATAATATACACAATATATACTAACGTTATGCAATGCAAACGTTATTCGTATTCTCTAATAATAAACAGGCAGTAAAATAAGTAACGTTGACAATTTGAAACCCAATTTTTTTATTTACCAGGCCAATGTTATTTAAGCTTAATTCACAACATAAAATTTTCATAAACCATTAAAAAGGAAATAGCTTTACATAAAATTTAATATACGTACGTGAAACAAGAAAAAAATTAATGGTGATATTGGATTTCCATATTAATAACGTTTCATTTTATTTTTTTTATTTTATAAGCCTTTTCGAGATTATTTATTGGCTATATTAAATAAAAAAACAAATACGATAAATTCTGGAGGTTGACTCTATGTCATTTATAACTTTATAGTATTGATTTGAGGGGCCAATGGCATGTCGGCAATTTATGTGGTTCCTGGAACGTTCTAATTTAGCAAAATTTTGTGCTGACTATTTTTACATTTACAGTCAAAATTTTTTTTAAATTTCAACAACATAACGTCATGACGATATTGATTGCTATAGTGAAAAAAAATATTTCACGCAAAACAGACCTATTGGGATTAAAAACAAATTGGGGTTTTGTAGGCATGGAACAGCATATTATACTCGAATGGATTTTTCATAATGCCATATCTGGAGTTATTAATATCAACAACACATAAAAAGATAAAGCTTAACCTCCAACATATAGAAATCACACTCCAGCCGTTTGCTGATGTGCTGAATCAGATAAGTTATATAGCTTCAACGCCATTGATTTGAGTATTTTCCCATACTTAAACATCGTAGGTGGTCATGTTGTAACAGGCGTTATAAAACTAAAAAAAAAATAGAAGTAGAGTGGGCTTTTTTATAAGGAAATTAACAGCTGCACATTTTGCATCGTAGTACTTAAATTATTATTACGAACAAGGACCCATGTACAGTTGACGACATATAAATTCTTACATTCCCCCATACATAACACAATTACAACAAAATTGGGTAAAACGGGTTTCTCATCTTGCTGCTTATACCTGGATAGAACTGTACGATTTTTAACCATAAGTAATAATGGTTATTTCTAATTATTTTTGTGTTTAAATTACAGCCGCGAAATAAGAAAATTATAAAATAATACCAGGAAAACTACAAAAGTATAAAGCCAAAAGGGGTAAATTTATTAACAAACAACAAACAAAAACTAATATTTAATTGCTGCGCCATTGGATTCTAACACTAATCGTAATAGTCTTGGCATTAACAAAATAATACTTCTGGTGTAATCCGGAGTTAGCCCTTCCCAAATTTCGTCTATTTTATCAAATAACTCTATTTCATTCTGTGGTTTAAATTTTATTTTGTAAATTTTTTTTACCATCAATCCCCAAACATTTTCAATTGGATTTAAATCAGGACTTCTTGAGCACCAAGGCAGACATTATGTTACGTTGTTTTGTCTAAACAAACCAGTTTCCTATATTTCTTGCAGTATGCACAGGGCAGTTATCCTGCTGAAATATAAAGGTATTTCCTTTAAAAACTATCGCGATAGAAGGAAGAAAAACATTTTCCAAATTCTGAAGATCTATATTACTGTTTAGTATTCCACCAATATTCCAGCATACACCTGCACTGGTTTGCTTTTTTTGAGTATACTTCTTATCATATCGGGAATTTGGTATACTCGAATCCTTCCTTTATATGTAGACTGAAAAGTTTTCTCATGGGAAAAGATAACACTTTGCCAAAAAAAATCATTTTCTGGTAAATATTGCATAGGAAATCCAATTCTTTGTTCCTTATCACTATTTTTTAAAAACGGTTTGGATGCAGCTGCTCGATTTCTTAATTCGGAACATTGTCTTACGCGGCGTTGCGCAGTTCTAGATGAAGCAGAGAATCCTGTTATGTGCATAGCGGATACTGCAGTTTTAAATGGATTTTGCTCTAAATACTCCACCAAATTTCGGTCTTCTTCATTTGATGATTTTCTATTATTTAAACCAGACCCAACAGACCTTTCGATTGTTTGATGATAGCGCCATTTTTTTTTACAATTCCTTGAACAGTAGTAGGTATTAGGTACTCTAAAATGATCAGCTATTTTTCCATAAGATCACCCTATTTGTGCTAAACATATTATTCTTGCTTTTTCAATAATACTTAAATAAGGCATTTTTAAATCAAATAAGATAATGACAATATTTTGACAGATATCATGATAACAATTAAACGTTAATAAAGGTAAAAAAGTTGCATTCACAGTGTCACAGTTTAGTGTTCGAAATTATCTGTCGTCAACTGTACCGTATAAATTTCGTCGTGCTTTAATATTAATTATTAATAATTATGTTTTTTTTTCAGGTAAGCTAACAATCAAGACTATAGGGCTATATTGGATAGATTTAGGAGTAAGTAAAGTAGAAGAAGGAGATGTCACATGAAGTAAAAAGATTACACATTATTATAATGGTGAGGTGACGCACTCGATCTTTGATTCGAATAGATCTAGTTATAGAGAGCTTCAAATATAGATGGCTCTGGTTGAATCCAATGAATCCCTTTACGAAGGGGCTACAAATTTTGTTATTGTTGCTTCTTACATGCATAATTTAATTTAACAACAAACATTTTCTAATTAAACATTTTAATTCACAAGATCTTTGTAATTTCGATAATCTACAATATCCTGTTCTTAACCCAAGTATAGGATTGGCATGGGAATTAAAATTTAATAAAACTGCAGGAAGGAAATATTTCAAAACCTTAATATAGTTATTCACAATATCCGCCTGTCGCTTTTCTACTATTTTACCTATAGAATCGGAATAGTTCAAATCAATTTATCTATCTTGTACTGTTACATACGAAATCAATGAAACAACACTAACAGTACTAATAGACTGTGACTTAAATACGACGAATGATTTGTCCTCAAAACCTGAATTTCAAATTGCTTTTTATTTGAATTTTAACGCTAAAATAAAATGAACCAAGTTGTTTACGCTAATTTAATGTTGTTTTATGTAATCTTTTTGCTGAAAAGAAGAAAGCTTTAAAGAACTTTAATTGCTTGCTTTTGGGCAACTTTACTGATTCTTTCCTTTTACATGTAGAACCAGTTTTGGTGATTTTAGTGGATTTGTTGAAACGTTCTGTGTTCATATTAGAGAATAAAAATATAGTGTATATGGCAAAATATGCTCATATATATGCCTTGTTTGCCTTTAAAATATGCAATTATTTGCATTTTTTTACCAAATATGCCTACTGGTATGCAAGATTTATTAATTTATTATAGTAAAATGAGGTAAAGAAACACATTTAGTTCTAAAAAATATGTTTATTTAAAAAAAATGCAAAAAAAAACGAATAAAAATAAAAGTAAACAATTTTTTAAAAGGCTCTTATCACTAAATATTTTTCAAAATTTTCAACTAAAAAGGATTGTCTTCTATTAGTAAAAATGTGTTTATACCAAGAGAAGCTTCTTTCAACATCTACTGATGTAATTGGACAATACTGCAACGTAGGTAGTAAAATATAAGACTAAAGTGGCTCAGATTTGATTTTTTTTAAACTTTGACTACAGCGGTGTTTTTGATTTGGAACTTCTTTTTACGAACAATAATTTTTTAACACGCTTTACAAAAGACTTTTTCTCCACTTAACTCTGGGAAATTTTTAATCCGCGAAGACGTTTTCGCCACCTTAGACAGTCTGAACCCAAATTTGAAATTACTAGTTTCACACTAAAAATACTGAAATCTTGCGACAAACTAAAACAAAAGTATGTATTAGAAATCGATATAAATACAGTTTGTTAAGCAGGTAATAATAACGCATTTTTAAGTGACAATAAACAACTCACAACAATATACCTGCAAAAAAAAAGTAGGTTATTTTAAAAGAATCAGTTCTAATTTAAGTTTGTTTTCTAAAAAATCTGTATTTAATACTATTATATTACCATATTTTCTTTATTGTTCTTCCATTTTATATTGTGCTAGTGAGGACATATTTGATAAATTACAAATTTTACAAAATAAGGAAATGCGGATTATTTTAAATTGTGACAAATATACAAAAATTAATTTTATGTTGAAAAATTTAGATTGGTTGAATGTCAGAAATTTAATTTTTTATTTAGTTTGTATCTTTATACATAAAATTAAAAATAATTTATTGCCTGATTGTTTAAAAAAATTTTGTTCTTTTAATTATGACCGTCATAATTATAAAACAAGAACTAATCAAAATTTTTATGTGGATACAGTGTCTAAAACATTAGCCTATAAATCTATTTTTTATAAAGGTTTGATAGAATATAATAATTTGGAAAATTCTATTAAATCTGAAAAATCATTAAAACTGTTTAAAAAAACTTTAAAATTACATTTAATTAAAAAACAAAATGATACGTAATATTTGATACAATTTACAAAATGTTTAACTTTTCTGTCTGTTTTTGTTAAAAGAAAGTTTAAAAGTAAATCTATAAAAATGTGTTAAAAAAATGTATTAAAACAAAATATGCAAAAAATATGCATTTTACATATATTCCGCCCTTTACCTATAAGGATAAGCTGAGAAGACTACGAATTTCGATTACGATTACGATTTAAAAATCCAATTTTAGAAAAAACGCACACCGCGATAAAATTTCAATGATTAATATATTGTCATCTGAAATATTTTGATTAGGTTTGCGTGCCAATGTAAAATCTCCAGTGTAAAATACATTCTTATTTTTAATAAAAACGAAACTGAACATTGCAGTGAACTTCTCATGGGGTCCAGTTTCAAGACATATCCTTATTTGTCCGATTGCAGTACTTATTTGACGTGGAGGTGCTGCTTGTTCCATGTTCTCATTAATTTAGATTATGTTCTGTTGAGGTAATAGTTTATTCAGTGGCGTAGATCGAAAACTATAAGCAATTGTTCGGGTTTGTTTTTTTCTAAAACTCGATAAAGATATGGGGTGAATCGGCCGGGGCAACATACGTAGTCGCATGCAAGATTTATGGTAATCGAATGTTGGCTTCCTTGTCTATTTTAGATCGATAATTTATTTTCATTTATTACAGGGAGTAGTTTGACGAAGTCTCTTGCGAAATTTTTACGCGATTTATTTAGTATTTAAGGCGTTAAAGACCAGGGTCGATAATTTTTGAAACCAAAAAAAATAATACTAGGATGAAACCCATTGGAAAAGGAAGAGAATATAATAAAAATGAAAGGAAAAATAATTTACGGGCGATCCGAGGTCGGGAAGTGGGTGAGTTTTTAAAGGTAGAAAACGATTTATCTCGATTTTCGGCAAAACTACAAGTCCTATGGAAAAACGTTAAATAGCAAAGTTGTAGGTAGGTAATAAAAAGATCTACAACTTTTGTATTTACACTTGTTTCACATAACCTCAAAATTTTTGTGAAAAATTCACATAACCAAGTTTTTGGTTTTTATTTTTATCTTTCACAAAAATATTTTTTCTTTACGAAATTTGGTGAAAACTTACCTTTTTATGTCCCAAACACACTGTAATTTTTTTGATTTAAAATATTAATTTTTACACCTTATTTTGATTTAATATCGAAAAAGCACCCTAATTTTCAATCGAAAATTCTCACGTCAAAATATCTGCTTTTTTAAAAAAGTCGGTGGGATTTTTGTTCGTTAAAATTTCTACTTTCTGATGGTGTTAAAAAAAATATACATTACTATGGTAAATGTGTTGAAATCCCCCGCGGATAAATCCTACCTTTAATTATATTTGGAACAACTATTTTCGCATGTTTTTTGCGATCTTTATGTTTTATGGATTTGTAATTTTTTTGTTTATTAATGTAACATGGAATCTTTCGTTTTTCGAGTAATTAAAGTATAAATTATAATAAATAGCTCAAAATTGTACATAATGATTAAAAAAAAATGTCGGATTTGAGTTTTCTTCGTATCTTTGCATAAGAGGTAGGTAAAAAATCAAAATTATCTTATACAGCTGAAATTTTGCATGTGGGCTAGAAACTGCATTAAAAAAAAACCTTTTTCTTATAACTTTTTTCGATATTTTCAGAAATAACCCCATTTTTGAATTATTTTTTGGAAAAAATTAAAATTTGACAGATAATGCGAATCACGTGACTACTATTTTTTTTGCTTAATTTTCATCTCGATCGAAGCAGAATTTGATGCCAAAGTCAAATTTCGAATAAAGCTATTAATAAAAAAAAATCCCATATGATGCGGACATAGGACACAATTTTGCATAAAGTTCTTACTTAATTTTTACCAAATTATTGACCATACCTTTTAGGACACCAGGTATAAGGTAAGGTGGGGTAAATGCAACTGGTTTTTTGAATAGTTGACTTTTCGACTTCCATAAAAATTATGAATGATTCAAATAAAATTTTGCAAAAAATACCATGGGGTGTTCAGTAATTTTGCCATTAATTTATAAAGGAATTTTGGTAAAAGCAAACTACATTTTTACAACATATTTTTTAAAAATAATATCAACATATTCCATTTACCCCAGCAAATGGGGCAAATGTAATAGCTGCCTGTATTTGCAAGAGGTACTCTATATGCGATTCGAAAACGGGGCAAATGTAAAAGGAACGGTTACTACTACATATGGTTTTTATTTCAACTAAATTCCATTATAACTAAAGGAGTTACAAACTTTTAAATGAATTATGGTTAATTGTATTATTTTCAATAAAATAAGAACTAAAGTAAAATACAAATGTAAATTGTTATCCACCCATTTTAATGCAGTAACAAGTTAAAAAATACGTAATAACGCAAACGGATTTTTTGATATATGTTCTGACCATGACGCCTAAAACAAAAAATTATCAACCATAAGTCTTAAACGAAAACAAATAATGGGGTAAATGTAACAGAGCCTATTACATTTACCCACTACAAACATGTTACATGAACCCCAAACCCGATTTCTCTCGGGGCAAATGTACTACATGAAATAAATCGGTCGTAAATAATGTATTTCTCATAATTTCTGATTTGAATCGATATATTGGCCCGATCTGACCGTGTAAACTCATATTTACCTGCTAATACTTTTCGTAATGTAAAATAGCCGGCAACGAAATTTGTAACACTAATTTGAAAACTCAATGCAAATTCGGGTGTTTAACTCACAGCCATAAGCGTCTTACTGAAGTGACAAACATAGATATGCTCATTGCAGAATGGACGAGGACACTTGAACTACGAAATTAATACATGCGGCGCCATCTCACGCTCAAGGGCGTAAATTATAGGACCAAATAACACATTTACCCCAATCTTGCATTTACCCCACCTTACCTTAATATAAAAAATTATTTCATTTTAATCTCTTTTATACAAGTTATAATTTTAGTTCCGGACCGACGCGACGTCGACGCCAATTATTATGAACACCACTGAGCGTGTATTCCGATGAAAAAGGTTTAAAGTAAGATACGTCCGCAAGAAAATGATATTCTTTTTCGTTCACTTAATCGTAAATGGCTATAATCTTTATATGGTTCGATACAAGTCTTAATATGAAGTATATTGAAGCAAAAACTAACTCCTTTTATTATTCCATTGTTTTCGACGGCCACAATTGGATGAAGAAATGTAGTTCCTTAAATGATTCTGTGTGACAGAGAATTCTGGACGATCTGTGAGATAATGGACAATTGTTTTTATTGCTAAAGTATGTTTTGATGATGTGAGTTATGTTTTTGACGAGGGTAATGTTGATTTATGTGGGTATGAGTGTGAATACGTATTTTCGTAAAAAATTTAAAAATAAACCCGATAGTATAGCCATAAGGGCAACACACGAAAATTCTATGTAGGTAGACACATACAAAGTTTAGAACAAATGAAGTATTAAAAAGATTAGAAGGATAACCAACAACTATAATATCAAAACAACCTTCAAATCCGGAAATACGCTTAGAAGCTTCCTTACAAAAGTAAAACCCCCCCGCAATGTAAACACAAAAAATTGTATCTATCAAATCCCTTGCGAGTGTGGCGAATCGTACATTGCAGAAACAAAAATACGTCTTCCAGTACGATTTAAAGAACATCTGAAACATACTTTAAAAGGTGAAACTTTGAGATTAGGTATAGCGGAACATGTATGGACCAACCGGTATAATATACAGTGGTCAGAAGTCAAGGTTTTGGACACGGAACAGCACTGGAGAAAACGAAAATTCAAAGAATCGAAATACCCATATATTTAGTAAACCAAGTATAGATATCCCCAATGTCTGGAAACCTCTTCTTGTCCAAAACCAACAGCTCAAACTTTACACTCCAATAAAGTAGGCGGAGTCATCACGCTTCATTGCACATGAATAGTATTTAAGATAGTAGCCTTAGAACTATATTTCAGTTTACACTTGAGAACGAGCTTGAGAACGGTTAGAGATGCTAACTAACCGAAACGTTGTGTTAAGGAACAAAATAAAGACAAGGGAAGTCCGACAAAGTAATTTCTTTGAAATAAAGTATTATTTTAGTAATACGAAAAACCATTATTAGAAGAATGTTAACTAAATTAAAATGATTCCCGAAGAGGAGCTTCATGGTTGAATAAACACTCGGTATTTGCCCTTTATTATTAGCATGTTTCTTTGGTTACATACATATAAAATTACAAGGATATCAACTTCGAAATAATAACTCATCCGTTTACTTCACAATCAACACATAAGGTTTCATATAAGATCCTTTAAAAGTAAAACCCTATAAGCGTATATACTTAACACATAAGTTAGGTCTAGGTATCTTCAACTCTGCGTCACTATCGATTTAATTTTGGCATATTACATGTGTAAACAAATTTTTTGGTTTTTGGAAATAAATTTAAAAATTATATATTTTTAAGAAAAACATGAGGTCTTTATTAAGGTACTATTGAAAATTCTAAAGGGTATAGCAAATCATGCAATTGGTTTTGGCGGATAAAAAAAATCAGAGCTATGAAGAACAATATCGATATTTCTCGAAAATTTTAAAAGTTTTTAAACCAGTGTTTCTTTGGTCATGCAGGTTAAAAAATTGCTGATGATTATAGTTCTCCCTCTGCTCAAATACTAATATTCATTTTATTAAAAAATCTAAATTTTTACCATACAACAGATTTATCGAATCCAAAATAACTCTTACTATAAACCGCAACCAATGTGAAATGCAACAAAATAAATAAATACAGGGTCGTGGTAACGGTTTAATTTTAATCAAGTCGTTTAAAAAATGTTTTCTTTCAAACTAGTTTTTAATGTAAATTTCAAATTCATATGGCTTTTAAGTGGGGCAAAGGATCAGTTCTCGCCGATAAACAATCATGATTTGTGATACTTTTTTTGGCAATGAGGGAGTCCGGTCGCGGGCGAGAATGTTTACAAATTCCACATTCCAAATTAGACGTTATAAAAAAACAGTAGACAACTACATCTAACAAATAAGAAAAGTGCCTCGCATTGAAACCTGAGGGACGACGCCATTGATGGAACTGTAATTACATTTTTATAATTATATTTCCTAACAAATAAATGCCGGTTCCTTGAACTATACATAGTTTTTCAGTTAAAATTGTTCATTTGCAGGAAAAATTGTACACCAAATAAATAGTGTACTACGGTTCTGTTGACAACCAACATATTATATGAAAGCAAAATAATGGCTTCAAATGCTTTTATCTTCTTAGCCCGGAAAACAATAATTTTACTAACGGTACCAATAATCGCAACACTTGCAGAGTACAATAGTTCTCGTAGCAATCCAAGGAAAAATGAAATTCGCCAAGTACCATTGTTAAAATTTCATTGGTCTCTGGTTTATGTCGCGTGGAATGCATGTGGGTTTGTGGTTCTATAATGGTACTGATTTTGTGGTGTTCCTGTTTTTGGAAGGTAAAGTTTATGGAGGCATTTTTTGTTTCATCGACATTTTCAACCTACTTCAGTTGACTTTATGTTTGATAATAAAAATCCTTGCAAAATTAAAAATGATAACATCTTGTGTCGGTATCACGACAGCATTTATGTTTATGTTTATGTGTATGGTTATTATCAGAGACTATTCTTACCGATGCATTTTCAAGAGTATGTTCCGCAACTGAAACTGACAAGATATTCGAAGAGTTACATCGGAATGTTCGATTTGTGCTGCACTGTAACTCAGATTGATCTTTCTCCCTGTGAAATTATGTTTCCACCAAATTACCCTTAGAAAATTAAAGAAATATGCAATACCCCAATTAGCTGATTGTAGTCCTAAATGAGGTGAAATAGCCGTAAAAATCAAAAAGCAATAAAATCCATTATTCACTAGGTTTCTGTATTATTTACGGCCATTTTCTGAACTGTTTTCTGCTTTAAAAGCCTCCTGAGAAAGTAATAATAGGAGGTAGTAAACTTTTACGACTTTTTGTTGTAATTGAAATATGAATAGCAGCATTTTCCCCCAATTCTGTTTGTAAGGTTATTCCTTATTATATAGTGTCACCAGTAAAGTCCGCATCATATGGGATTTTTTTTATTAATAGCTTTATTCAAAATTTTACTAAAAAAATAGTAGTCACGTGATTCGCATTATATATGTAGTACAAGTTTAATGTTTTCCCAAAAAATAATTCAAAAGTGGGGTTATTTCTGAAAATATCGAAAAAAGCTATTAGAAAAAGTTTTTTTTAATGCAGTTTCTAGCCCACATGCAAAATTTCAGCTGCATAAGATAATTTTGATTTTTTACCTATATTTTGTAAATTGCACCACTTTTGCAAAAATAAGACTTAACTCAACCTACATAAAACTTCTTAGTTTTGACAATGCTTTATTTCAGATACATTTTCTTTAAAGTAGCGTCATATTAAATGTGTGTTTTTCTACAAAATCAAAATTGGGCTATTAAAATTTGGTCGCATGTGATGCAAAGTTTATTTGTTTTTGACCCTGTAAAATTTCATAAAATAAGTATTTTTGAAAACGTAGTAGTTTGTGTCTGAAAGTAACACTAAGAAGTTTTATGAAGGTTGCGTTGAGTCTTATTTTACAAAGGTGGTGCAATTTACAAAATATGGGTAAAAATCAAAACTATCTTATGCACGTTAACTAGAAACTGCATTTAAAAAAACTTTTTCTAATAACTTTTTTCGATATTTTCAGAAATAACCCCACTTTTGATTTATTTTTTGGAAAAAATTAAAATTTGACATATAATGCGAATCACGTGACTACTATTTTTTTGCTTAGTTTTCATCTCGATCGAAGCAGAACTTGATGCCAAAGTAAAATTTCGAATAAAGCTATTAATAAAAAAAAAATCCCATATGATGCGGACTTTACTGGTGACATTGTATATTATAATACTAATAAATAAAAAAGTATTTTAAATCGTATTTTTGTGTTTATCTCAAAAATTACGAACATCTGTCGTCGTTATTTCTTCGGAACGGGAATCGTAATTTCTTTCTGAATAACAGTTCAATAGAATGTAGAACTTCGATGCAATAGCCATAGAAAGAATTATTACTGTTCAATTGGGACTACTAATCATTTTATGTAACTTTAAGACGTGATTCGACCAAACGAACGTCTAAATAAAATCCAATGAAAGCACAAGAAAATTAAAACGCGGAAACTGAAATGCAATTAATTAAATTGGTGCAGCCTTTGTCGTCTGAAACAGTAATCCGTAAAGGTAAGTTCACGAGAAACGAGAGCAAGTAATTCGCCTTATTTAAAAACCCTGTAATAATGTTTATTTTAGGTTGTAATAGCGAGTTTATGGACAATATCCTGATGAAGGGGAATAATGTCTATACCTAGTCATAAGAGAAATAATTAGGTATAATTTATCCAAACTCAGTTTGAGGACATTCCAATTATTCCATACGGCGGTAAACAGTCTCAAAGAGACCGACCTGACAACCAGGGTTGTCAGATCTTTCATCTTCAATTGTTTAAGTTTATTTATTAAAGATGTTTCATTTATATCAGTATTCAATTCTTATTCAGTAACTTTCTTTGAAAGCTAGTTTGCAAAGATACTTTAAACCGAGGAGTTTTGAGTGTGACAAAAAAAAATAACAAGCCATTCATTATTATAATAATACATTCTTTAGTCCTTAAGAAACAATATAACTGAAATCAAGACAAAAAGTGTTTTCAGTGTTTAAAAACAACTAATTAAAAACCCTTGTTTCTCGTATACTTATACATAATATATTAACAAACCAGAAAATTTGGTAGAACTGGCAACCGTTCACAATTTATGCACGTTGTCAGGGGTGATAAGCGCCAGTTAAAGCGGCTGGTATAAGCTGAAGCGGTCTCCAGCCCGTTCAACGATCGATTCTGTCAGACAGAGATAGACCAGTGACCGCCGATGGCGTGGAAGAGACGAAGATAAAATATACGTGATTTGGAACTTATGGACGGGCCGGGGAATGGTCCCAGAATGGAGTTCTGGTAAAAAAATTAAAGCATTTTCTGAGCAGTGTCGTGCCGTGTCAGGTTTATTTTTCTGGTTTTAGTTTTGTGTATAGAATCTTTGAGTTACCTTATATTTATTATTTTAATGTAATATTATTATATATACAGTGGGTTTATAAAGTGTAGTATGTACAAACACCTAATGTTAAACAAACTTATAAGTGTGTATACGCATTTTAATTATTTGTTTGGGACGCCTATGGTTAGGAGTTTCATACTGTTTTATGTCATTAAATTGACCTAAGAAACACTATAACTGTGAGTTTCCTAGTAATAAATAAAATTCAAAAGTTGTTCGTTCCTTAATATGCACAATATCAATGAAAATAGCTATATCTAGTAAGATACAAACCCAAAAATTTTAATATCAAATTATTGAAATTTTATTATTGGACAAAAAGTTTTGATACGCCCTCTGCCGGCACAAAACAACTAACGATGCCGCATCAGAAATATGAGCTAGCCGTTACGCGGAGCATCGAGAGGGAGCAATCTATCTAACCTCTGCTAGAATGGCACAATGGCGACGTTTCTTTTCACTAGACCGTAAGGGATTAAATTATATTTTTCAGGAAGTGCTATCCTTAGCTCCTGTAAAAGTCCTGATTGTATAGAACGATGACGAACAGATCTCTTCAACTGATTACAGAAATATTCAATGGGGTTTAAATCCGAATAACATGCAGACCAATCTGGCCAATCTAACCACATCTTCAATTTCAATGTACCGATGCGCATACTGTTTTCCACATAGATTCGGTTCGCGCATCAGTTAAAATACCCGCTCGAGATCACAGAAGTTACCGTAATTTAACAACGACTGGTGGTAGCAGAATATATTTTCTCCACGACCATTACTGAATGCAATAATTCCAAAATCATTTTTGATAATAGAATGTAAAAATTCTTGCTCTTGAGTTGGAATGTTTATTCTGAAACACTTGCTTCCGAGCTTGCTTCTTATGCGTTTTGCGTGTATTTTCATTCCATAACAAGATATGGAATGAATATTCTGTAATTGATATAAACGACATAGGTTGCCATGAATTTCGAAACTGTCAGTGTCAGATAAAAATGGCCGCGTTGTAATAATTATTTTCAGACAAATTTTAGTGCAAGTCAAAAAATGAGTGAAAAATCGGATGAATCAGATATGATACTCGTGGTTCCTCACGCTCGGATCAAATTTTCATTCCAACCTCGTTACAGAATCTACTATTCGAATCGTGCTCTTCTTAAAAAGGAGATAACAAGAAAATAAAAAAAAAATGTTTATAATATGCTTTATTAAGAAACAGTTAGTACGAAAAATTACAACTCGAATTTCTACACAGGGTGTTTAAGACTAAGGACAAAAACACACATTAATATAATAGTAGAAACATGATCCATCATTCAGGACATTTCCAATAAAATTACCTATAAAATTATAAAAATTATAAAATGTCTGTAAAGGTCGAATTAAAAACAAAAAATTTATAAAGGAAAAAACTTAAGAGACCTATATATTTATCTGTGAGTTTATTTTCTAATTGGACCTCTATGCTTCTGACCCTTAAATTAGTTTCTCATAAGTGCGAGAACCTCCTGACAGCTATCGTGTATTTCTCTTTTATACTCCCTTTTTTCTCTATACCTACGTGACGTTTTATCATTTTAAACCTGAAACTAAAGCTAGACCCCCGTAATAAGCCCGTCGTAAAAACCTACTAATTATGTAACACCAACCGGGATTTAGCTTTTATGTTGCTTTTGCGTGTTGTAAGAGTAAAGTACAACAGTGTGGCCTTTCTACTTTGACATTAATTTGTCGATATAAAATGCCCTCTTTGCACATTGCAATTTCTGCAGACCGTATTACTACGAAAAACCAACCAAGGGAAATTAATAAAAATAAGGAATTTATATATGTACTTATAGTAGCTTTTACAGGATAAATACAGTGTGACAAGTAAAGTCCGCATCATATGGGATTTTTTTTTATTAATAGCTTTATTCGAAATTTGACTTTGGCATCAAGTTCTGCTTCGATCGAGATGAAAATTAAGCAAAATTAGTAGTCATGTGATTCGCATCAGGGTTCGAAAATATCATGATATTTTCGAAAGTATCATATTAAAGGATATATATCCGATATATATCGGATATATATCGGATATATATCCGACATATAAATCATTTCAAGATATTTCTTTTTATTGAAAGGACAACTATTTCGATGAAAAACATACTTTTTATATTGAAAACTAAATATTTTTGTAGGATACTTATTAAAGTAAACTGCCTTTAAAAAACATGACCTAAACTAATGAGTAATGACTAAACAGATAAATCATAAAGGTTAATAATTATAAGATATCCAATAGAAAAAATAAAGCTGAACATATTTTCAAAACGGACCCACCCTTAATAGTATTTAAAAACATAAAAACCTTTTTTTTTGTTTGATTTGTCGATTGATATATTCTGAAAAATCAAAATTTTAAAAAATTTAATTATTGAATATATCGTGATATATATCAAACTATATATATCATGATATATATCGCCTGATATATATCCTCCAAACCCTGATTCGCATTATCTGTCAAATTTTAATTTTTTCCAAGAAATAATTCAAAAGTGGGGTTATATCTGAAAATATCGAAAAAGTTATTAAAAAAGGTTTTTTTTAATGCAGTTTCTAGCCCACATGCAAAATTTCAGCTGAATAAGATAATTTTGATTTTTTACCCACCACTAAAATTTATTTTCCACTTAATGAACACTTTACTGATGACACTGTGTTCTTTTTTGACTAAATATTAAGGTGTATTACTTTCAGACACTAACTTATTTCATGAAGTTACCTTATACAGGGTAAAAAAAAAACTTTGCATCATATGCGACCAAATTTTTATAGCTCAATTTTGATTTTGTAGAAAAACACACATTTAATATGGCGCTACTTTAAAGAAAATGTATCTGAAAGAAAGCATTGTCAAAACTAAGTAGTTTTATGTAGTTTGCGCTGAATCTTATTTTGCAAAAGTGGTGCAATTTACAAAATATGGGTAAAACGGGTAAAAAATCAAAATTATCTTATGCAGCTGAAATTTTGCATGTGGGCTAGAAACTGCATTTAAAAAAACTTTTTCTAATAACTTTTTTCGATACTTCCAGAAATAACTGAAAACTCTTGAATAATTTTAAAAAAAAAATTGAAATTTTGACAGATAAT
This sequence comes from Polydrusus pterygomalis, assembly GCA_963969555.1. NCBI lineage: Eukaryota > Metazoa > Arthropoda > Insecta > Coleoptera > Curculionidae > Polydrusus > Polydrusus pterygomalis. The sequence goes on from OZ018379.1 coordinate 13,437,568, forward strand.
GCGAATCACGTGACTACTATTTTTTTGCTTAATTTTCATCTCGATCGAAGCAAAACTTGATGCCAAAGTCAAATTTCGAATAAAGTATTAATAAAAAAAAATCCCATATGATGCGGACTTTACTGGTTACACTGTATTATGCCTATGATGTTAACCGCCAAAGTAAATAATCATTTGCCCGTTTACAATTTGTATATACAGGGCGTCCGGAATATTCGTGTGCAACGTCAAAATAAGTCGATTCAAGCAACGCATTTATTAAAATCATGGTACAAAATAATTAAATTTATTTTTAAATGTGTTATAATTAGTTAAGTTAAAAACAGTTTTTTAATTATATTTATAGTTGTTTTCGATATTTTAATAAATTGTATAATAAAAACAAAGATAACTTTACTCTATTTTTTTGGATGAGATACTTGTTGATACATTTAAGTGTTCCTAGTTAAATTTCTTATTTTAGAAAGTTGTTTTAAGTAGGTGTCCTGCCTTAATAAAACATATTCCGTATTCAATATTCAAAAATATTTGCCACATCCAAAGAATACATAATTTAATATTTTAAAAATAATTTTCTCTATCTACGTAATAGTTATCAAAGCGTTACACAATCAATAAACACTCTGTATAAAACGTCGAATTAGCAGAATATAATATTTATGGGGTTTTACCTGAGCATCTTCAAATAGCAGTCTGTAGCAGTAGGTTAGGTTAGGTTAGGTTAGAGTGGCAGACCTCTGGCATTGTCCAAACAGTCACACGTAGTGCTATAAGGACCGTTGTGGTACCACACATGTTCCGCAGAACCTATTTGCAATATTTGCATCAGCTACCTGATGGTTAACGCGATCGTAAAAGACTCTTGACAGCTCAGTCTGTAGCAGTACAGCGATACTTTCGTATGTCACATAAAACTGTGTTATATTCATTAAATCCATATGGATACAGTACTCGTTTCGTACAGTACAGATTTCGTTTTGGCCATCTAACAGCGAGTACACAACCATAAACACTTTATTTCAACATTTAGCCAATATAACTCTTAGGTACATCTACTTTAAATTATACATTATAAATAAACTATTCCAGGTTAAATAACTGCTAAAAACAAGTCCTAATATAGCTCCCTGTTTTATACATTAAAAACTTTTTTTTTATCTTCATATTGTAACGGCTGGCCTTTACTGGCCTTTAATTTAAATAATTGAACATAAAGAAAAATTAGGAACATCTGGCGAATACAAAAGCTGCCCCAAAACTGTCATCGAAATTTTTAGGTAAAATGGGATTTTTAAATTTTCATAAACTTGAGAAAAAACGGTCGTAAAATAGATTGTTTTTTACGGGACTGCTAAATATTATGTAAAAGGTGGAAAACCATTTTAGGCAAATATCAAACAAGGAGTAAGGGTTACACACATTTTCTTTTCTTTTTTAAATTTTCATACGAATAATGCGCAAAATTGCAGGTTTAAAAAAGGTTTTTTTTAAATTTTATCCTTGAATAGTATATAACGCAAATATTATACTTTGTGGTGTTTGGAGTATAATACCCGAACAAACCCTTAGGGAGTCTTTTACTTATGTACACCTCCACAAATTATACAACTAGCTGCAGCAACAACATCTACCTTAATACCGGAAACATCGAAATCCATTTATAATAAAACGTATGCAATCTTCAGCGAATGGTTTCTTTAAAAAAACACACATTTATTTTCCGAAAATATTCTGCTGGCCTATTTCGCTGAATTAAGTGCAAAATACAAACCATCTTCATTATGTTCATTCTATCCAATAATTAAATGTATATTAAGAATAAACCATGACGTTGATCTGGAAGGATATGGCAAATTACGGGCGTTTTTAAAAAGAAAATCTGAAGGATTTCAAGCATTCCACTCTGACGCCGCAACAAATTAGGAATTTATTGAAGAAGCTCCTGATGATTTTTTTTTGCATGAGGTAAATATACAATCATATTTAATCTGATCTGTTCAAAAGCTCATATTCTTATTTGCTTCAGGTTATATTATTTATTGGAATTATGGGCGCATACTTAAACAAGCTTTATTAAATGAATAATAGAAGACGAGGGAGGAAGGATTTCCAAACAGAGTTATTGAGCCTAATAAATAAAAATTAAGCGATTACTTGAAGCAATTACTTTTTACTAGAAGCAATTGCTTGACTAGCAAATGCTATAAGTAAAAGCCATTGTTAGATCTGGATATGAATAAAATTTTGAAGCAATTGCTGTTTTTCTTACAACTCTGTAGCAAATGCTTATTCAACACAAGCTCAGACGTGGCTTATCCACTTGTTCAGATTATAGATTTCATGTTCAGTTTGGTGCCTATTTGCAAAAGAGTTGACGTTACAACATCGTCGTCTATTTATTTATTACAATAGTAATCTGTTAAGTTTTTGTGGAAAATAGGAAACCTATATTGTTTGTAATATGGCAGATTTCAGTGAAAATGAGGAAAGTAATAGTAGTGATGAAGAAATTAAAGACAAGCAATTGATATTCGTTCACAAATTGAAGGAACATAAATAAATCTCTCTGACCACAGCCGTTTAGCTTCCACAACAGCTTCAGCACTTGCAGGAAATTTAATAAAAATATTGGCCTTCTCCAAAACTGCATCCATTACAGAAGTGTATGTCGTACAGACAGTAGTTTGGTGAACACCGAGTTCTTCACCTACAAAATTTTGAAAGCCCGGATCCGACAATTTCCGCAGAAAAACTTTAATCTTATTTAAAGGCGACAGTGCACCCCCTCGCCTTTTACCAGTATCAGTCAAAAAATAATTTGCCAACCACTCAACATTTTCGCAGTCAAATCGATATAACTTATCTGCAATTTTTACGTACACTATTACGGAAGTTCATATATTCAGCCATAATTGAAGACACAAGTTAAGAGCAACGCACGTGGTGAACTAAAGTTGACTGCTACCAAGCGAATGATGCAGGGGTCGACCTACCTTAAAAAGTTGAAAGCGATCGCTACACTAGAAAAATCAATTGCTTAATTTATTCATTACATTTTAGACAAACGATAGCGATTGCTTCTATTTTATAAGAAAACTAGCGTGTACCCGGCATGCGTTGCAACCCGCTGGTATAAATACAAACCCGATATATTAGTACCCGGCATGCCACTTTCTGAAATTGCACCCGTGCGAAGCCGGGGCGGGTCGCTAGTTATACATAAAAACCTTCCTCTTGAATCACTCTATCTATTAAAAAAACCGCTTCAAAATCCGTTGCGTAGTTTTAAAGATTTAAGCACATAAGACAGGATAGCGACTTTGTTTTATACTATGTTAAGATTAAGAAGAAGCAATTGCTACATTTTTATTCATTAGGCTCATTAATAACCATACCTAAAACTAAAACCAAGATTGAACAAAAATTCACCATAAACAGTACATCTTATTCTTGCAAGACAAAATATTCCACTGCATTGTATTCGAGAACTATTAATTATATCTAAATTCTTACTTCTCGGAACTAACAGCAAACTCTTGGATAAAATAATTGATTCATTTAAAAGGAAAAAGAGAAAAAAACGCTGCCGTTAGATACTTTATAGCATCTCTTTAAAGTTATATGCTGCGACGCATTGAATTTAATTTCAATCAGACAGGATAGCTCAGCAATTCTGTGATAGAATCTAAATGACATAAAAGTACAGTTTCCAGTGTAAGAATGTTAATAGTCTCTTTTTGCTACATTTCGCTAACATACTTATTTTCTGCTTTTTACAGCACTGGACGTGACGTTGATGATTCTTTTGATCAATTGAATAAACCGACAGATACATACTATAATATGAGAAGGTTAGAGTTTTTTGTACAAGAATAATAAAAACTCTAAATGATCTGTATTTGATGAATTAGTTTATCACTTGGTAGAAGCACTGAAATTACGGTACTCAGTGTTGTCAAGTGCGAGGCTTCCTAATTCAACTCAATTAAGTTGTTGAAAAATTACCTTGATTTATTTGAGTTCCTTAAATTGTTGTAAGTATATACTTGTTTTCCCAAATAGAAATATTGTTTGATTTAAAGCCTGTTTATCAAAGAAAGAAAATACAAGACCTATGTACATTGTCAAAGATATTTTAGGGAAGTTTTGTAAAGCTTGACGCGAAGGCTCCTTTGAACGTATATTTAATTCTCAATCAAACAGAATATCTGAGTAAGCTCTCAGTGATAGAATCTGACGAATATAAAAGTACAGTTGCTACTGTATATAGGAATGTTATTAGTGGCTTCTGCAACATTGCTGCAACACATCCATTTTCCTGTTTTTGCGACGCAGTTCTGGCATTTTTCTTCTGTCCAATAAAATTAAATTGCGGGAATAAATCCGAGGCCTAGTTGGTTTAACTTTAAGTCTTATTTTCTTTTACAGATAATGTTTTTTTTTATATTGTAACAAGTAAAAATACAGACGTTATATAATAAGTATGTAGTATGACATAAATATTACATACTTAATGTACCACAACTGGACAAGTTATGATAGGTAGGTAATACCATCGATTTTATGGCAGTTTAAAATTCTATAGTTAAATTAAAAAAAGCTAAGTTGTAGGTTTTACTATCCTCAAATTTAAGCAGCCGTTTTTTATATTATTATTACATTATTATATTATTATTATTTAAGATATTTGGATTTAAAAAATTCACTTCATGTATGGCCAGGTCTAAATTATTGTATTAATTGAACATAATTTGAAGCGAATTAAACTGTCACTAAAAACTAAAAGGAAACAATTACATAAATATGTTATATTAATTTTATTCTCTAGTAAAACCAGTCAATAAGAAATTATATTTAATGATTTATTTATTCTGATTAATTTATTTATTGTCTTATAACTAAGAGCCAGGCAAACCTGTAACCGTTTCTAACCATCATATTAGATATTAGAAACCCTTTTCTTTACATATACTATAATAATTGAAAACAGTACTTGCACTTAGTGGTGCTTGAAAGACAACATGCGACATAACAGATGTCTAGTAGTACCGTTAACACTACCATCTTGAAATAGGTTATTTTTCTTGGCTTGACACAAGGTAAATTGCGATAAAAACGTTAACACACAAATAATTGAATGTGAAAAGAGAATAAGTAGTAGTAGTCGTAGTAACATGTTTTATTTAGCAAAAAGCTACAATTAAGTATTTTTTATACATTTTTTTAACACATTTTTATAGATTTATTTTTAAATTTTAAAACGCAACCTTCTTCTAACAAAAACAGACAGAAAAGTTAAACATTTTGTCAATTGTATAAAATACATATTACGTATCATGTTGTTTTTTAATTAAATGTAATTTTAAAGTTTTTTTTAATGATTTTTGAGATTTAATAGAATTTTCAAAATTATTATATTCTATCAAACCTTTATAAAAAATAGATTTATAAGCTAATAAATGTTTTAGACACTCTATCCTCATAAAAATTTTGATTAGTTCTTGTTTTATAATTATGATGGTCATAATTAAAAGAACAAAAATTTTTTAAACAATCAGGCAATCTATTATTTTTAATTTTATGTATAAAGATACATAGTAAATAAAAAATTAAATTTCTCACATTCTACCAATCTAAATTTTTCAACATAAAATTAGTTTTTGTATATTTGTCACAATTTAAAATAATCCGCAATGCCTTATTTTGTAAAATTTGTAATTTATCAAATATTTCCTTACTAGCACAATATAAAATGGAAGAACAATAAAGAAAATGTGGTAATATAATAGTATTAAATACAGTTTTTTTAGAAAACAAACTTAAATTAGAACTGATTCTTTTCCGGCAATCTTCGAATGATACTTTCAAAATAATTAAACAATTTTAATTTCGAATCAATGATTATCCCTAAATATTTAAAACTATTTACTAATTCCAAGTTTCACCATCAGTTACAACATTTATATTTTGACAATTTAAATTAGTACCTATCCATAACCATACATTTAGTTTTTGAAATCTTTAGCATTAAGTTCAGTTATAGATGATATTATGACCGCCTATGATAAAGGCCAGGCCAGCCTGTTGATCTTGTTGGATTTCTCCAAAGCTTTCGATACACTTGATCATAGGCTTTTGTCCTCTAAATTACATTATTATGGGTTTGACGTGGATTCTGTTAAACTAATATCATCTTTTTTTAACCAACCGTGCTCAAAAAGTCGTTGTTGACAACATACACTCCAATCCGATTGACATTCTTTCAGGGGTTCCGCAAGGCTCCATTCTATCTCCACTATTATTCATTATTTATACAGCAGAGATAATAACTTCTACGCTATTCTGTCAGTCAGATGCTTACGCGGACGATACTCAACTTCACCTGAGCTTCTCCCCAACAAACTACTTGGATGCGATCCAGCAAATTAATTTCGACTTGGAAACCATTATTTCCCTATCTAATACTCATAACCTTAAATTAAATTTGGAAAAATCCAAAATTTTGTGCTTTGCAAACAAAGGTAATCGTGACACTGTAAAAAATAATGTGAACATTTCTCTAAACGGCGTTCATCTTCCTTATGTACATTCAGCGAAAAATCTTGGTATTGTTTTGGATGAGGAGCTGCGCTTCAAAGAACACGTAAAAAATATTAATAAAAAAGCATTTTATTCCTTAAAATTAATTTACAATAATAGACATATCCTCGATCAAAAACTTAAAAGAATGCTCTGCGACAGTCTAGTTCTGTCACACTACTCCTACTGCGACTTCATTTATATGCCTTGTTTACATGAAATTGAAAAGAATAGAATACAAAAAATGCAAAATTCCTGTTGTAGACTGATTTACGGAATAAGAAAACGCGAGCATATAACCCATAAAATAAATGAGTGCAAATGGCTTAATATGAGAAATAGATGTAATTTTCATCTGGGTAATTTTATTCATAAAGTTCTTACCATGGAGAATACATCAAAAAAACTTAAAAATAAGTTCGTTTCCAGGGACAACATTCACAAAAGAAATATCAGATACAAGAACAGTTTTACCATACCCCAATATAAAACATCATTATTTCAAAGAAGTTTCACTTATAATGCTATAAAATTTTATAACTCAATTCCAAACGAATTTAAGTTGTATAATATTAATAAGTTTAAGTTTAAGCTTCGTGCGTACCTGTTCAATAAGCAGTAATACATTAATTGTTTCACCACTTTTGCTGCCCGGAACCGCGCTTACGGGGACGGAATCGTTTCCCATTTTGTCGTTTAATTTAGTTTTACCATTAGTTTATAATAAATGTCATATTTATCAGACCAATACATCCGCTGCTATGCATTATAATATTAGTTATTTATTTTTTATATTAATATATTTCAAGACGACTACCTTCTCAGTTTAGTGGTTGAGTTGGAGTAGCCCTGTTAGCTAGACTTCGCCACTCTGAGTTTAGTCAATTTCTTTTCTTTTCTCAGCTATGTACATATTTTTTGCTAATAAAAGTCTTTATTATTATTATTATTATTATTAAATATTTAATTTTAATTTATTTACTTTTAGCAAATTTAATAATATATTTATCTCAGAATTTAGAGTATTGAGACCATCAAAAAGATTTAAAACATTAATGTAAATTAAGGTGTCATGAAACATTGAAACATGCTCATTAAAATGTTAGTTTTTGATGCAAGAATAGGTACATACATCAAAAAATGTTAAGTGACGTGCAGACAAATATTTTTGAAATTAAAAAGTTGTCCAAGAAATGTCCCAGCTAGGGATCGAACCCAAAACCTGTCGCTAAAACAAACCTCAAACATAATTTATCTGAAAACACTTTTCGCTTATTTCTTGTCAACGTCTTTTCTAGTTTATTCGTCCATTCGTGCAAGAACGAAAGCCTCATATGTCTCGGATGTTTATTAGATTTTTATTGCTTCCCGACCGCCTTTTATTGGGCATAATGGGACGCAGCGGCATCAGAAACTCAGAAATATTGTTATTTGCGATCCTTGAAAAATGTATTATGCATTACATTAGATTCTTTCACAGTGGCTAATGGAAATTTTATAGTTTGAGTTGACGATATATTGGAATGAAGCATGGACGTAAGGACGTACTATCGTCGATGTTTGATATAGAAAAATAATAGGTTCTACTAAAATTGAAAAACAAAATACTGATGGAATTGGCGACATAGTTGTGGTTCAACTTTTCAATTTGTTAAAGGGAGGATATAATATACTAAAAAATTACTAGTTTATTTTACTTGCCGGGTGCTAATTTATACAACTTTAGTTTATTTTGGGCCTTCTTGGTGCTTAATACATCAACGTTTTCATTCAAAGGGTTCTATACAAATACAAACAGTCCCGTTCAAACAACAAAACCACATACGTTGGGGTTCTTTTATGTTTACCATTGTTATGGAAAGGGGTCGAATACTTTCTTCATTCATAATTTGCAGCGTCAGCAACAGGCAGGGTTGTCAGATTATTTATTGTTGGCATCAATTTAAATTTTTTTATTTGATTATTTCTTGATAAGATACTCTTAGATATTTTGTACAAGCGTACCTAATTATATCAGAAAAACAATAAACCAAACACCCAGATATAAACATAAATTAAAAATATAACTGAAAAATTATTAATGGCTTGCAGACAGAAGTGGGTGAGAATTTCAGAGTCTTCGTAGCGCAAGTGGCAGAGCGTTCGCATGGTAACCGAGAGCTTCCGGATTCTATACCCGGTGGGCATGAAACTTTTTTACTACTACAGATACTACAAAAACTTCAATGATTAAAAATTCTTAAAATCACTACGCATGAAAATCATCGCTCTTACAAATTAAAAGAATCATTTTATTTTTCATTCGAATACTTTGACGAAACGTCTCATGACATCTTAGTCATCTTATTTAAGTTGTAACGTTCCTTCACAACAAAATTCCCATGGAAATTTCTTAAAAAGGAATTACAAAGTTTTCAATGCTCTTAAGGATTATTAAGTGTCACAATTTTCAATCTTTATTATACCGCTGATTACATCTTTTTATTGTAATGCCTAATTTTATATTATTATATAATTAAGCATTAGGTACATACATTTATACAATTACCAGTAAGTACAGTTGACGACATATAAATTTGTACACTCCATAATTCAATTACAACAAAATTGGGTCAAACGGGTTTCTCACCTTGCTGCTTATACCTGGATAGAACACCAGCTATACATAGCTGTAAATTATTGTATGTACGATTTTTTACCATAAGTAACAGTGATTATTTCTAAATATATTTGTGTTTAAATTACAGCCGCGAAATAAGAAAATTATAAAATAATACCAGGAAAACTACAAAAGTATAAAGCCGAAAAGGGTAAATTTATTAACAAACAACAAACAAGATACTAATATTTAATTGCCGCGCCATTGGATTCTAACACTAATCGTAATCTTCTTGGCATTGACAAAATAATATTTCTGATGTAATCGGGAGTTAGCCCTTCCCAAATGTTTTCTATTTTATAAAATAACTCATTTCATTCTATGGTTTAAAATTTATTTTGTACATTTCTTTTACCATCAATCCCCAAACATTTTCAATTGGATTTAAATCAGGATTTCTTGAGCACCAAGGCAGACATGTTACGTTGTTTTATCTAAACCAGTTTCCTATATTTCTTGCAGTATGCACAGGGCAGTTATCCTGCTGAAATATAAAATTATTTTCTTCAAAAACCATCGCGGCAGAAGGAAGAAAAACATTTTCCAAAATCTGAAGATATATATTACTGTTTAATGTTCCACCAATATTCAAGCATACACCTGCACCATAAACACTTATCCATGCCCACACATTAACGGAGAAACGTTCACTGGTTTTTTTTTTAGTATACTTCTCATCATATCGTGAATTTGGTGGTCTATATACTCGAATTCTTCCATTATATGTAGACTGAAAAGTTTTCTTATCGGAAAAGATAACATTTTGCCAAGAAAAATAATTTTCTGGTAAATATTGCATAGCAAACCCAATTCTTTGTTCCTTATCACTATTTTTTAAAAACGGTTTGGATGCAGCTGCTCGATTTCTTAATTCGGAACACTGTCTTACTCGGCGTTGCGCAGTTCTAGATGAAGCAAGGAATCCTGTTATGTGCATAGCGGATACTACAGTTTCAAATGGATTTTGCCTTAAATACTCCACCAAATTTCGGTCTTCTTCATTTGATGAATTTCTATTATTTAAACCAGTCCCAACAGACCTTTCAAGTGTTTGATGATAGCCCCATTTTTTGGCAATTCCTTAAATAGTACTTCTAGGTACTCTAAAATGATCAGCAATTTTTCATAAGACTACCCTATTTCTACTAAACATATTGTACTAAATTAAATGCTTCGTGACTTGGAACCAAGTTTTCCTAGATTTAGGGAAAGGTTTAAATCTGACAACAGGGGCGCCATACTATCACAATGGCTATCTGCAATGGAAATGCCGGATATCCTGACACTCGCCGTTTGCGTATGTGGATTCGATGTTTAATGCATTTCCTGTCTACCGCTATTATAATACACTCTACGGAATATTGTATTTACCTAGGACTTAATGCATAATGTGCTATATTGAGGCTATTCTTCATTTAAAGAGTTATTTAGAGTTCTTAATTTTTTTTAAGAACTATGATTTTTTCTACTTCTATTAGGAAATGTTTATATTGTTGCATACATTTATTGACATCGAAATCTGGTACATGGTGTATAACTTACACCTTTTTATTTCTTTACAAATGTTGACATAAGCGTGTGGCCGCACGAAACGGCTTTTAAGTAGGTACCTACGTTTTGAATAAAATTCAACCTCTTCATTTTAACATTATTCTGAGCATTTAAAAAAAATATGTTTGAAGGCAGATGAAATGCATGGGAATTTCAGATTTTTCCCTACCCTTGAACTTCCCACCCCATTAGAAAGCCGATTTTCTTTTCAAGGACAAACACAGTTTTTTTTTGTTACATTCAGCTTTACATATGTCATTGTATGGTAGTATCATTTGCTAACCAGGCTGACGGATATATTTTTATAATTGTTGCATGTGTGATTTACCTTTCCTTATTTGATACAATTTTTCGGAATATGATAGGTAACATTCCACTTTCGAAAATATTTCAAAAATACCGTTCTAAACTGTAAACAAATGTGTAGTTGTAATAAATAGTATATTAAAGGAAGACATTCTTCAGTAGTTCAGTATTCTCTAAACAAACTTATGGTTTAAAAAAATGCAAACGACTTGCTAGTTCCTTGCCCGCTGTTGTTCGTTTCAGTGAGTGGTTTTCATGAAATCTTTTGTATGTAAATTATTCCTTTCGCAATAATAGTTAGATTGAAAGTGCCAAAAATTTCGCCAGTGGCGTATCAGTTAGTAGATATATAGTTTTTTTGTTGGATAATAAAAATTAGCAACAAATAACTCACAATTCACACCCATGTTTATTTAAAAAAAAACCAACCATGCATAAATCTGGCACCTAAATTACATACAAAAGCCCCTACTTAAGATGGCAAAATGAATATTAACCTGTGAAAAAGGCAACGCCACGTTTCGGCGTGCTATAAATAAAACTGCTTTACATAATCAAAAATTATTTCCTTACTAGAAGCAAGGAAATGGGTAGATAATGCGAGAATTTTAAATTACAACACTGTGCTATTTATGGAAACGTAACAATGGGGTCTATAATATTGCTTTTTGAATAGAATTTTATTTTTATTCTTCCATGAAATCCAATGCTGAACAAAGTGCACTTGAGGTAAATTTCTACAGTGTGACCGCATCCGCATCAAATGGGATTTTTTTTTACTAATATTTTTATTCGAAATTTGACTTTGGCATCAAGTTCTGCTTCGATCGAGATGAAAATTAAGCAAAAAAATAATAGTCACGTGATTCGCATTATCTTTCAAATTTTAATTTTTTCCAAAAAATAATTCAAAAGTGGGGTTATTTCTGAAAATATCGAAAAAAGTTATTAGAAAAAGTTTTTTTAAATACAGTTTTTAGCCTACATGCAAAATTTTAGCTGCAAAAGATAATTTTGATTTTTTACTCATATTTTGTAAATTGCACCACTTTTGCAAAATAAAACTCAACGCAACCTACATAAATAAAACTCCTTAGTTTGGACAATGCTTTATTTCACATACATTTTCTTTAAAGTAGCGCCATAATAAATGTGTGTTATTCTACAAAATCAAAATTGAGCTATTAAAATTTGGTCGCATATGATGCAAAGTATTTTTTTTGACCCTGTATAAGGTAACTTCATAAAATAAGTTTGTGTCTGAAAGTAATACACCTTAATATTTAGACAAGAAAGAACACAGTGTCATCGTTAAAGTGTTCATTAAGTGGAAAATAAATTTTAGTGGTGGGTAAAAAATCAAAATTATCTTATGCAGCTGAAATTTTGCATGTGGGTTAGAAACTGCATTAAAAAAAACTTTTTCTAATAACTTTTTTCGATTAAAATTTAACAGATAATGCGAATCACATGACTACTAATTTTGCTTAATTTTTATCTTGATCGAAGTAGAACTTGATGCCAGTCAAATTTCGAATAAAGCTGTTAATTAAAAAAAACCCTATGATGCGGACTTTACTGGTAACACTGTATAATTGTACAGAATTCACAAGGCCAATGTTCATCTTAATAATTTTTAACGAAGTTGTTCTCCCATGTAAAATAATTTCCGCTGAGGATGAAGGCCTTTACCTTCGAAACATGTTCGAAAAAAAGCTTGATGTATTGACAATTCCAATGATGCCGTAAACATGTCATTCACATTTTTCCTCACAGACCCAGACTGCAAAGTGATTGTCAATCAGTTAAATAAACATCTGTCTCCTTCATAAACTGCATATTATGTTCTTGGTAACGGGTAAATGCGGCTTCGTCATGAATGAATAAAAGTGTTTTCAGAAGATAATTCAGGACAAAACTATGTTTAAACTCCGACAGAATACGGAAAAATGTTTAGTATTTTGGATTTAAATTAAGTATTATTATTGTGCTAATTAGGTGGGTAATCTTCGACTTTTGAATAATGGGTAAATAAATAAACGGTTTAATATCAATCAATGGCAACTTTTGCAATTAATACAGATGGCTTAATTAGAACATCTTAACGAATAATTACCCCTGACAGAGTTCTCTTACTCTCCCTTTAACACTCAATAAAGTAGCAATAAATTTTGTCTTTTAAACAATGATTCGTAATAGTTATAAGGATTTATAGTTGTAATGTTCCTTTCCTGTAATTCCTGTCGATATTTTTATTTTATCCTCATAAAGGATTAAAACATGAGTCTATAAAACAATACGTTTATTATTCTATGTGTAGAAAATGGTAATTTAATGGTCCATAATTGTTGCCTTCTTTATTAATTTGCACGGACTATAACGAGGACTAATTGGTCTTCATGTTGAGGAATAAAATTGGTCTCATAAATAAGTTATTCTCATTTTCTTTAGATTATATTTCACCTAAATTGTTCGGGTATTTAAAGTAGTGGGAAATTAGGATAAACATGTGAAGGCAGCGAAAAACTTTCATACACATGAAGTAAACAGTGAATTCGCAATTAAATAAGCTTTATTTAGATATGAATAACATAACCATAGTTATTTGTAAAAAAAATGGTATCCAAGAGACGCTTTAATATCAAGTGAAGTTTCTCCGTCTTTTCTACAGACATGCAGCTATCCATTTTTGTTTACCTCAACAAAGAAACATGGAGGCTTATTCCCGGACTTCGAGACCGACATAAGGAACTCTAAAGTACCGTGCGAGCAAAAATTATTTGCATCAAAGAGGGCTTGGATTAAAAAACGTATGGCTTGGTTTAGATCAGAATGATATGGGGACAATATATCTATCCTAATCTAGGTTAAAATTTTGTGAAATTCATATTATGACATGATGTGCCAAACTAATACCTAAGTTGGTTGGTTGGTTTAAAAGGTCTTTATTTCTTACAAGTATTTAACATGTCAGTTACTTAACAATACATTTTATAATACATAATATATAAAATATAAATATACTATAATGTAGTAAAGTTGTCCATAGGATAGGTCAGTTTTCCAACTGTCTCTACCTAGGACAGGCACTGGCACCGCCAGCAGGGTTGGTGTTGACCCTTTGGTTAATTAAACTGACGCTTGTTTGCAATTGGAATGGTCGGTTCCGTGATCTCTTTACCGCCATGAGAGAATATTTTGTTCATAAAATGAACTTAAAATGTCGTATTGTTGTTTGAATGTTTAAGGCTTCTGAATAATTGTTGACTGGAAAAATGTATTAAAAAACCAGCTTGATTTTAAACAGGTACAGGGCCGGAGGTAGCGCGATCTTTGCCATAATATGACTTAAAATGTTTAGTAGACAGGTCTCACAGGTCACAAATTTGTGGGCTGAGTTTAATCTCCGCGCCATTTCAGTGGATGATGTGTTATATTATGTACTTGTTATTTATTATTTATTGGAAATATAGGGATAGTCTTGAGTGTAAAGGTTTGTGCACAGGGTTGTCGTCATGTCTTATTTGTAGTATGTTTCGAGTCATGTTTGTTTGTTGGGGTTGCGTTTGATAAAATTTCGTTGAAATGTCTTGTACATAGTCAAAAATATACGGAGTTTGAGTAGCCTGGTGTAGATAACGGATCGGTGCATATCTAGTTTCTTTTAGTATTTGTCTTAAGACTTTGTTTTGTAAACGTTGGATTTTTCTGAAATGCCAGTCCGTCATACTACACCAGACTGGTGCTGCATAAGTCAAAGTCGGTTTAATTATTTGATTGTAAATTGTTAGTTTGTTATGTGGGGAAAGTGGTGAGTTTTTATTTAATAGTTTGTTTAGTACGTGAGTTGTTAATATGAATTTTGCCATTATTTGATTTGTATTTTGTCTAAAGTAAAGTTTGTCGTCAAGTACTACCCCCAAATATTTTAGTGTCTGTGATGGTTCTATTTCTTTTCTGTTTATTATGATATTTTGATTTATTTTATTATTTGTTCTTTTTCTGGTTAGTATTACACATTCGCATTTATTTTCATTTATTTCAAGCTTCCATTTCTGGTACCAAGGTAATAGTACCGCCAGGTGGCTCGATATCAATTGCCTTGCCGCATTGGCATAAAAAGAGCTAGCGTATAATAACACATCATCCACAAAAATGGCGAGATTTGTATTATGGTAGAATGGTATATCTGCCGTATATAAATTGAACAAGGGAGCTGCAAGATTAGTGCCCTGTTGTAATCCGGCATGTAGAGCTACTGGTTCGGAGACAGTGCCATTGATTTTAACTTTTAAGGTGCGGTTTGTAATGTAAGAATATATTAATGAAATTAGATGTAATGGAAAATGATGCACTGTAATTAATTTAAAGATTAGCCCATTGTACCAAACATTATCAAATGCTTGTCTTATGTCAAGTGACAGGAGTACTGTTGTTTGCTGTTGGTTGAACTTTTTAATGGCTTGTTGCGCAACATGCGCTACCAACAGCACAGCACCCCTGCCAGTTCGGAAGCCAAACTGTTGTTCAGGGATGTTTCGGTCCAATCGGCCAATCTTTAATCTTTTATAAATAATTTTCTCTGCTACTTTTCCGAGCGAACTTAGGAGAGCTATTGGTCTGTACGACTGCGGTTCGTTATCTGGTTTTCCGGATTTTAAAATTGGTACAATAATAGCTCTCTTCCATTGGCTCGGGAAATGCTGTAGCAAGAAAACTGAATTTATTATATGTGTAAATTGTACAAGAGTTTTGCGCGGGATATTTTTTATTAAGATGTTAGCAACTTCGTCCTCCCCAGGTGCCTTTTTATTTTGCAGCTCCCTTATAACCCCTTTAACCTCTATTGGTTTGGTAAAAAGTTTTTGTAATACTGTCGGTGGTATTGCGTATTTGTTTTTTGTGAATTTGTTTGTAAGGTTTGTTATCTCGTCTTGTTCAATGGTAATGTTTGGTTTTCCTGCGCATGTCTGTCCATAATGATCTGCTAATGTTTGCGCTTTTTCTTTGTTAGTTTGGGGATGTTGTGCAAAAGAGGGTATTTTTGTCTCTGTCTTTTTTGTACGTCTTATTAGTTTCCACAAAGAGTTGTCTGTAGTTGTTAGGTTTGTTATGATATTTGTCCATGTTTGATTTTTATGTCGTTGAATTTTTGTTTTAATTTCATTAATTAATTGTCTCATTGTTATATAGTCTTGTATTGTTCTTTGTCTTTGCCATCTTTTTCTAATTGCATTTTTATATTTTATTAAATTTATGATATCTTGTGATAGCTTATTTTCTCTTTTTTGAATTTGTATTTTCTTTGCCACGGTGTTTCTGGCAATTTTAATATTGTTTGTCAGTTTGTCTACTTCTTTTTCTAGCTGTTCTGTCGTTGTTATGTTGTTGTTTATTTCAGTATTTTGGTTTAATATTTGTTTATAGTGATTCCAATTTACATTACTATATAACCATGTTGTTTGTTTTGTGTCTTTTTGTATGTCTGTTTCCCAGTTTAAAAGTACAGGTAAGTGGTCTGAAGAAAGTTCATTTAGTACTATGGAGCCTGGTAAGTCTGGTATATTTTTATATAGAAATATGTCAAGATATGAAGCTGTTCTTTGTGAATGATAGTATGTCGGTATTGGTGGTAGTATAATTTGTATGTCATAATTATTTAAATAGTTCATTATTGTTCGTCCATTTTCGTTTGTTTGGTTTGCTTTCATTGTTGTGTGTTTTGCGTTAAGGTCACCTAGTATTAGTACTTTGTTTGCCTGGTCAAAAATTTGATTTAGGTCATTGTCATTATAGCGTTGATTTGGAGGTGCGTAGCAGCTACTGATTACTATTCCATTTTTCAGTTGTATTGATACGTGTTCAATTCTTGAATTTGTGTTATTTAATTTTATATGTGGAATAGAGTTTTTAATCAGTAGTGCTACACCTCCTCCTCTAGCGTGTCTGTCTGTCCTGTAAAGTTGATAGTTTCTAAATTTAATTTTAGTCAAAGGGGTTAGTTTCGTTTCGGTTATTGACATAATTGAAATTTTGTGTTTAGTTAAAAAATATTTTAGTTCGTCTACCTTCGTTCGCAAGCTGTTAGCATTCCAAGTACCAATTTTTAAGGAATTATGGAAGGCTAATCTGATAATTATTTAAATTGTCTCCCATAAGGGACATCATTAAAGATACTCTTTGTTCCTGAGTTTTAGCCTTTCTTAGTTCCCTAGTGCAATCATTTAGAAACCTTATAAATTCACTGATATTGATTAAGTTATTGAATTCTCTCATAGCAGCAAATAAATCACTTGCTTGAGCCATTCCGTGTGCGTCTCGATTTTGGGCGGTCAAGGGGGCGGTGCCTTGTGGTCGTGTCCTAGGTAGAGTTGTGCTTTCTCTGTTTGTGGTTATCGTCGGTAGAGTTGGGTATTGCTGGTGGTAGTTGTCCGTTTCATTATGTTGGTCGTCGTCTTGAGGGGGTTGCTGTCTGGTGCCACTTGCCCTGGCATTTGTTGGGCCACTTGCCCTGGCCTGCCGGTTCCATGGGTTATTCTGTGGTATAGGGGCTGGTTTATATTGTACTGTTTGTTTCTGTCTGTTCGTCGTTATTTGTTCAGCCTTGTAGATATAGACTTCGCACGTTGGGGATGTTGATCTGTGTCCTTTGCCACAATTGATGCATTTAATCTCATTATCGGGTTGGCATTGAGCAGTGGGGTGCGAACCTGCGCATCTAAGGCATCTTTGATGACGGAAACAATTTGTGGTAGCATGACCCCACTGCCCGCATTTTTTACATTGGATGATCATGGTGGTTTGTTTTCTTCGTTCCCAGGTAATTCTAACATAGTTCAAAAATTTGATCTTTTCCAGTTGTTGCAGTTTGGTGTTCGTGTTTGTTGTAACCATAAAAAGCGGCCTAAATTGAGTTTTCATAACATAAACGTTTTTTACTTTTATGTTATGTTTTTGTATTAATTCTTCTTTGATGTCACTGGCTTCTGGTAAGTGGTCCAGTCCTTTAATTACAAAGGCGTGAGGCTTTCCTGTAATTCCTGTCGATATTTTTATTTTATCCTCATAAAGGATTAAAACATGAGTCTATAAAACAATACGTTTATTATTCTATGTGTAGAAAATGGTAATTTAATGGTCCATAATTGTTGCCTTCTTTATTAATTTGCACGGACTATAACGAGGACTAATTGGTCTTCATGTTGAGGAATAAAATTGGTCTCATAAATAAGTTATTCTCATTTTCTTTAGATTATATTTCACCTAAATTGTTCGGGTATTTAAAGTAGTGGGAAATTAGGATAAACATGTGAAGGCAGCGAAAAACTTTCATACACATGAAGTAAACAGTGAATTCGCAATTAAATAAGCTTTATTTAGATATGAATAACATAACCATAGTTATTTGTAAAAAAAATGGTATCCAAGAGACGCTTTAATATCAAGTGAAGTTTCTCCGTCTTTTCTACAGACATGCAGCTATCCATTTTTGTTTACCTCAACAAAGAAACATGGAGGCTTATTCCCGGACTTCGAGACCGACATAAGGAACTCTAAAGTACCGTGCGAGCAAAAATTATTTGCATCAAAGAGGGCTTGGATTAAAAAACGTATGGCTTGGTTTAGATCAGAATGATATGGGGACAATATATCTATCCTAATCTAGGTTAAAATTTTGTGAAATTCATATTATGACATGATGTGCCAAACTAATACCTAAGTAATAAAATAAGTAGACAAATACATACTTATTTTTGTTGTTAACAAAGTAAGAATATACAGGAAGAAAAAGAAAAATAATTACATAAATTGCTGAAATAGTCCTGCATGTTTCATAAGATCTTCCCAATTCTTGGGACTGGCGTCTTATACAATTTGTTGGCGTATTTTACATTATTTCACGAACGTTTGCAACAAGTTCTTCTGTTCTTACGGATGGGCTTCCTGCTCCTTTTTTGTGTTGCATAGAACCTGTTTTCCTAAATACAGCCACGGGTTTTTTCAGGCAATGATAAAAATCCCTAGCAATAAAAGCAAAGTTAGGAAAATGTTCGTGAAAATCGTCCATGCACAAACCCGGATTGTATTGCCACTCACCATTTACTCTAACCCCGTTTCGAAAATACGCTTCAACCATGAATGTTTTGTGCTTTTTCGTAAAGCCCATTGTGTGAATTGTTCAAGAAATTGGAAAAATTAGCGATTAATCAAATTACTTGTAACGACTGTCAAAGATGACGGAATAACTGATTGATTGTTAATTCAGGTAGTTACTGACACCCAACAGGTATTAAGCTATACGGCTAAGCATTACGTCCTTAGATTTAAGGCTCTCTTTGATGCAAATAATGTTTGCTCGCACGGTAGGAGTCAGTGCACGTAAAAAACATGTATAGTTATATTTAGCACAAAACGAAAAAGTGACCACACACCCCAAAATCAAAGGATAAAAAAAAAGCGAATGGAACACCAGAATATTGAATTAGGTATGTTAAAGCTGATAATAAAATTACCGAAAATAGAAGTTTAATTCGTACAAATGATCCAATTTTTGCTGCTGTTAGTTGCAAATACAATTTTAGAGATAATTTCAATGACAACATGATATAATACATTTTCGATTAAATAAAGATGTCAAAGACCGTTAAATGGAATTTATTAGAAACATAAAATTTACTGCATTGCGTCCACGAATCATGCCACATATTGCACGCCAAACGCTGACCGAACCAGTTATTAATTTATTATTTAATTGAACAAGTTGTTAAATACCGTATTGGAATATAATTAATTTATATTGCATAACTTCACGTAATAAAAGATTGTCTAATTGTTAAATAAATAAAGATCGAACTACACGATACGCATAGTTAAACTAGTTTTACTGTAAATAGCAAATTAATATGAATGTTTAACTAATTATTTCCATTATTTATGATTACAATGATAGCAATAAATTATTTTTTGTGACAATTTAATAAATTTATTACTGTTATTTATGTCTTTTTATAAATATTAATATCCCACAATTATTTAGAGAAAGAGAACTATTTAAGCAAGCTTAAAACAATTAGGTACCAATTTAGTGAATTACCAAATTGGTGTAAATGAAAAGAAAGATTGCTTTCTCTGATATCGTTGAGGCATATGCTGTACCCATAGCATATGCATCATACATATTATCATATCGACGGATGAAAGGGAGAATGCCGTAAACGTATTTTATACACCATGAATAGTTAAAGACTTCCAGTGTATCAAGTCACATATCAGCATCTAGATTCTGGCTGGATCTTCAGAGACAAGAGGCTATTGCTATTGCTATTAAATACTTCTTGTACAATTGCAAAAAGAACAAAAAAAACTAGTGCAGTTTTCATCATTAAAAATATGCATAAAACAATCGTATATGATCATTTGATATTATTTTTAAATTTAGTAGTTTTAAATGTGCCTTGGTCCTAATTGTTTGTATAAGATAAATTATTGCATCCTATAATTATCTAATGATATTGGGACAAATTTCTGATTTAAAATTTTTTATCATGTGGTGTTCCACAAGGCTCCATTCTCGGGCCTGCACTTTTTTCGATATATATACGGCATTTTTCTCCAGGTTTGTAACTTACTGTCGCAATCAAATGTACGCAGACGATACGCAATTAATCCTCTCTTTTTACTGCGACGTAGTCTATGGTTCGTGTTTGACTGCAGCCGACGCTCAACGAATTAAAAAAATTCAGAATTTTTGGGTACGTTTTATTTGTGGCCTACGTAGGAGAAATCCAGTTAGTCATAGGCTGAGGATGTTGCACTGGTTAAACATGATGGATAGAAGGTGACTGCACTGCGCTACTTTTTACCATAGGCTAATTGCGACAAAAATACCTTCTAATCTGTACGGGAAGATTGTATTTAGAGTTGATGCACATACTATAAACATAAGACACAAAGGAACGATAACACCACCACGTCACAAAACTACCTTATTTCGGAGAAGCTTTACTTATAATGTATCGGCAATTTACAATTTGGTTCCGGAAAGATTTAAATAATGTATTCGGGAAAATGTTTTTCAAATTCCATGACAAAGTTTTTATAGTATAGATTTATTCCGACACCTCTTGTTAGTATTTTGTTGAGAATATGAATGTACTCTTCTGTATTTTTAATTTTTATTAATTTCTTTGATTGGAATATTATTTTCATTCTTTTTTGTTTGATCTTCATTTATTCGGGCATAGTTTTGGAAATCATAGTTTTATGTATTTTTCTTTATTTTACTTGTTCCATTATTAATTTGATTTATTGTTATATTTTTTTTAAGTAACGTTAAACCAGAAAGGTATGCTGCATGGGAACTCAATTAAAACAATATAGGTTTTTAAAAACACTTGCCAACCAAAAATATAACGGTTGTTTTTAACGGATTTTGTAGAGCTAAATAAAGGCATACATCTTTTGACAATTTTACTTCATTAAACTTTTTGCGCTTAGTGCGCTTCATTTAAGGATTACCAAAGGCTCAACTTCCTTTTATCTATTCCAAAACCTTTGCCCGTTGATTAAAACTGTCTGGCTAAGCCACAAAGTTTAAATTGGTTTTGCGATTTCTTAAACTTTGTGAAAGTAATACTGCATTGAGAGTTTGTCAAGAGGTATTTCCGTTGCTTTGCTTTGTTTCTCACGTGTAAACAAAAGTTGCTTAAGCAGTGTCGTGGCTATATTTTGTCATATTAAAACGAGTTTCCCAATATTCTATCGAAAAACTTTGCGAAATCATACTTTTGCAGTTTCATGTCGATACCTTTTTGCCACTATCGTAAGCCGCTAGACGCAAATTTTACAGGAGGGCACATTTTTTTCTCTAGCTCATCAGATAACAAAAAACTTAAATCTATCTAATTGGGGGCCAGTTTTTAACAAAAACTGTCATGATTTGCCTTTAAATCCAAGTATTGTTGTAGTTTTAACACTTGATGAAAGTTTAAAATATTGTATAGGCCAAATTGTAAATTTTTCTGTATACATATTTTGTAGCATACTAAATTTGTTCAATTTAGGTAAAAACAAATTGTGTTTTGATTTTGATTTGTTTCACCTAAGCGTTAACTAGACAAGAGGATATTTTTTCCAATAATAAAGCGCATGTTAACTACCCCGTATATCCCAAATAATTCCAATAACAGAACAACCATTTAACCAAACTAACTAAACTTGATTGTCATACATTAGAGCGATCAAATTTCCTTCGCCATGTAAAGCGCTTCCGGACTTTGAGATGACGCCGATGAAACAACAATTTTAGTCTAAACTGTCCGTTAACCACTAATGACGATATTGATTGCGGGACTCATAGGTCTCATCAAAATTTAAATTGATAGGGTAGATAGGGGTGAAATTGGTCGTTATTAGTATTTAAATAAATTTTAAAAGTCACCTTGTACTTATACCTTGCGAGCAAAAATTATTTGCATCAAATAGGGCTTGGATTAAAACACGTAGGGCTTGGTTTAGATCACAATAATATGGGGACGATATATCTAACAATTCATAATATGACATGATATGCCAAACTAATGAGTAATAAAATAAGTAGACAAATACATGTTTATTTTTGTTGTTTACAAAATTAACAAAGTAAGAATATACAGAAAGAAAAAGAAAAATAATTACATAAATTGCTGAAATTGGCCACCGCCATGCTTCAAGCATAAATTCACACGTCTGTTCATATTTTCGAAATTGTTGACCATCATCTCTGGAGAAATGTTACCACATTCTTGGATAATCCTTTCTTGTAATTGTTCTAAATTTGCAACTGGTGTTTTAAAAATAGTGTTCTTTAAATGAGGAAAAACGAAGTAATCCATAACCGTTAAACAAGGTGATCTAGGTGGGAATTCAATGTCTGATCGAAAACTGATCAATCTGTCGTCGAAAAAATTGCGTAAGTAGTTCATAGTTTCGGCAGCTGTATGGGCGGTTGCACCCTCCTGTTGAAAATATCCAAAACGTATTTCGTCGACAAGTAATTGCTCCACAAATGGATTCAAAATATTTTCTCTATACCGCTGTGCTGTATCTGTGTCATAGAAAAAATAGGAACAACAATTCTTCTTCGGGAAACAGCTAACCAGAGACCAATTTTTTGAGGGTGCAATGTGGACAATGGGGATTTTCACTACTCCACATGCGTGTATTCTGAGAATTCATATAACCGGAGAGGTGGGACCAGGCTTCTTCCGAAGAAAATGTCAGGTCTAATAAATCGTTTCTTTCCAAGAAACTTTGGGTAAACCATTGAGAGTAATTCCTGCGTCTTTTAAAATCTGCGGCTTGTATTTTTTGGAATACTTGCACTTTATAAGGAAATAAATTTAGCTGCTTCTTAAAAATAGTCCTGCATGTTCCATGAGATCTTCCCACTTCTTGGGACAGGCGTCTTATACAATTTGTTGGCGTATTTTGCATTATTTTAACAAGTCCTTCTGTTCTTACAGATGGTCTTCCTGCTCCTTTTTTGTGTTGTATAGAACCTGTTTCCCTAAACACAGCCACGGTTCTTTTCAGGCAATGATAAAAATCCCCAGCAATAAAAGCAACCTTAGGAAAAAGTTCATGAAAATCGTCCATGCACAAACCCGGATTGTATTGCTACTCATCATTTACTCTAACCCCGTTTCGAAAATACGCTTCAACCATGAATGTTTTGTGCTGTTCCGTAAAGCCCATTGTGTGAATTGTTTAAAAAATTGGAAAAATTAGAGATGAATCAAATTACTTGCAACGACTGTTAAAGATGACGGAATAACTGATTGATTGTTAATTCAGGTATTAAGCTCTACGGCTAAGCATTACGTCCTTAGATGCAAGGCCCTCTTTGATGCAAATAATTTTGGCTCGCACGGTATCATAAACGAAAGTTAAATCTAAAACTCCATTACACCAGATTCTGTTCTGTCAATTATTTTTGAAGGAAGTTTATTATGTGTAAGAAATTGGGGAATTTCGTTGTCTTTTGGACATGCCGTTATGAGCACTTAAAAAAAAACATAAGTAACATTACTTAAGGGTCATCCAGTAACGTCATGCAAAGAAAAGGAATAAGTGGAGACCCTTCTTTAAAAAAGGAAAGGTTTGTAAATTTCCTACCTACTCAATGACCTTTTTCGGATAAGTCTTTCAGAAAACTTATTACCGTAAATAAAGAAGTATAGACAATGAACATAAAAATCCTATAAATCCAATTTTACGGATTTTACCTAAAAACCAAATTCGTGTAACTTCACCTTAATCTTGACGAGAAGAGGGCGAGAAAGAAAAGCCACTTGTTTTTGTGTCACTATTTGTTATCGTTAGTCCGGAAAGAAACAGTTTAGTGAGCTCAAGGGTTTTTTTGGGAAAAATAATAATCCCTTTTTTCTACTGGTTCAAAGCATAGCCACGCATCCAAAGTTTTTCTTTCGTTTGAGATCAAAATAAAAAATCTGTTAGAATTATAGGGTGTACCCCGGTATAGTAACTCAGTGGTAGAGCTACCGCAATCGGCCACCCAAAAATCTCGATAATCCAGTATGAACTAGTCGACTCCTGAATACGACACACTGACTGGAGCAGATAATCTTGCTCTTTGGGGGGAGACATAGGCGTGGTCCGGATCCAACGTCAATAACTGTTGGTCCCGTCTGGTTGACATTACCCAGACTCCAAACAAAGGATTTCATTAAGCCGTTCGTCTGCAGTTGTATAAGAACTCATATACTATTGTGAATAGCAATTGAGCAAGTTAATTTAAAACATTTATGTGTAATGTTTGCTCTTTATTAAACAAAACTGGGTTTTTCGACCTTAATAACCCTGCATGGAATCTGCATACCTACAATCTTATATTTCCCGTTGCCTTAATTCATCTTATTCATCTTAATTGAATACAAGTAAAAATCATTACATCTTTTTCGAGGAATAGGTACATACATATAACAAAAAAAACTAATAGCTATAGAATTACAAAGCTGCTTTATACTGGCAGTAGAGTCGATTAAAACTTCTCCTAGATTGATATATCGTCTCGCAGACGCAAATGTAATATAAACGGCAAGAAGTTCCTGCTCCTTTAGTTGCTTTGTTTTACTTTTTTCTTTCCCATGGGACGGACATACACATTACACAAGTCATAGTCAAAAAAAAGTTTGCATCTTAATAGATGATTTTCTCAGGCCTGCAGCTTCGTATCATGGTAATCTATAAATTTTCTCGTATGCATCAAGCGGAAATATAGAAATCGTTTACGGGTAGGTCTTCTTCCTTGCTGCTAACGAATTGTTAATATTAAACACCGTATTCTCATACGTTGGTAAAAGGAAATATCATAGGATGTAACTATAGCCGCTACTGTAAAACTTAATAAATATACTTTATTTTATTAATTTGTGTTATCCGCTTGCGTTTACCGTAAGTTTCCGTTAATTTCCGATAATGAAGGAACAATTAAGATTTGAAGTAATTCTATTATCTACGTTGAGCGTTGAGAAGTTGGGAAGTAAATAAATTGGAATAATGTTCTAGTTAGTAATTTAGATAATATTAAATTATTTATAATTACTGTTAGGTCTAATTATTTTGAAACAAGAGGAAAATGGCTAATTGGATATTTTCTTTTTTCCAATTAAGATGCTTTTTATCTATGTTTGCCTTTGATCTTTACATACACTAGTTCACTAATTCATTGTCATAAAGTAGCACTATTATGTTCACCTTTAAATAGCCTTACGTGGGAGAGTTTTATATCGAGTTTCAGCCATTTTTTAAATAATAATTCACTTGAGAAATTTGATTGTGACATCACTAACAATCAAAGTGGTCCGATTATATTTATTCTTGATTTATAAACTAGACAATTTTAATTGGAATTAATTTCTTCCCATGCATGGTATCGATGTCACAATCAAAGTTATCTGGTTCGCCAGTTATTGATTAAAGTTTTCAACCAACCCGATATTAGGGCTTCAAATCCCTATAGCATTATCGATGATAACGTTGGCGATTTTTTTCGAAACATAGTTTTATGTATTTTTCTTTACTTTACTTGTTCCATTATTAATTTGATTTATTGTTATATTTGTTTTAGGTAACGTTAAACCAGAAAGGTATGCTGCATGGGAACTTAAATAAAACAATATACGTTTTTAAAAACACTTGCCAACCAAAAATATAACTGTTGTTTTAACGGATTTCGTAGAGCTAAATAAACGCATAAATCTTTTGACAATTTTACTTCATTAAACTTTTTGCGCTTAGTGCGCTTCATTTAAGGATTACCAAAGGCTCAACTTCCTTTTATCTATTCCAAAACCTTTGCCCGTTGATTAAAACTGTCTGGCTAAGCCACAAAGTTTAAATTGGTTTTGCGATTTCTTAAACTTTGTGAAAGTAATACTGCATTGAGAGTTTGTCAAGAGGTATTTCCGTTGCTTTGCTTTGTTTCTCACGTGTAAACAAAAGTTGCTTGGCTTGAGCAGTGTCGTCGCTATATTTTGTCATATTAAAACGAGTTTCCCAATATGCTATCGAAAAACTTTGCGAAATGATACTTTTGCAGTTTCATGTCGATACCTTTTTGCCACTATCGTAAGCCGCTAGACGCAAATTTTACAGGAGGGCACATTTTTTGCTCTAGCTCATCATAAACAATTATTGATAACAAAAAACTTAAATCTATTTATTTTATTCTTGATTTATAAACTAGACAATTTTAATTGGAATTAATTTCTTCCCATGCATGGTATCGATGTCACAATCAAAGTTATCTGGTTCGTTAATTATTGATTAAAGTTTTCAACCAACCCGATATTAGGGCTTCAAATCCCTATAGCATTATCGATGAAAACGTTGGCGAATTTTTCGAAACCCGTTGGAG
The DNA here is from genome assembly GCA_963969555.1 of Polydrusus pterygomalis. Classification (NCBI taxonomy): domain Eukaryota; kingdom Metazoa; phylum Arthropoda; class Insecta; order Coleoptera; family Curculionidae; genus Polydrusus; species Polydrusus pterygomalis. The sequence goes on from OZ018379.1 coordinate 13,464,582, forward strand.
CCCTGGAGCCTTCTATAGCGTTTGTTGATAGCGCCTCGAAGGTTTTTTTTAAACGATTTTTGTATTTTATTTTGTAACTTTTTATGGTGCAGTGCAAAGAAGAAACTATTAATTTAAACCATCAGCTTCTTATCTATATTATTATGTCAGGCGGCAATCTACTCCAACGATAAGAAATCTACAAAAAAATTGAAAGAGCAAAACATGATACGGATTAATAAATGAGCAGTTTTAATAACGCTCTTCCTGCCAGATGCTGATTGTCACTTAACTAGGATTGTAATAAGCTTTTGTAATTATTTAACAATGTGAACAACATATTAAAAAACAAAAAAATATTTAAAAGAAATAATTTAAACATTAAATAGATAATATGCAATACCTGCGTATTATTAATTAAGTAAATAGCCAGTGAGTTGTAATTTAATTATTTTATAATTTATTCATGATGCACCTAGTCGCCGCCCCATAAACCCTAGCACGCGCGCACTAACTGACGTTTGTGCAAATAAATGGTTTGGGAAACACCTGCTCATTATAATTAATTCAAGCAGAGCTATTATAAATACATAATAGTTGAAACAAATCAGTTGATGATATCTGCATATTAGATACTCCCAATTTGTTAGTTAATTGCTATGGTGAAATAGTTTGAATGCAAGCAGCAAAGAGAGGTAATTAAATGATAAGGTAATCGTGCAAAGAGCGAGCATGATGTTCGACAAGTAACGCATTCAAGAAATGGGAAAATGGAAATATATAGAAAATATAATATTTTTCATTTCATATTATGTTGCTGTTAGCAATGGATACAATTAACGATGATCTAGCAACAATCTCTAAGGTTTCTAAGGCTCACGGATTGGTTCTTAACGAGGGCAAAACACGACTAATGCTAATAGGGAAGGATAGAAAGGAGCTCTTTGACAACCCTGCCTTTAGGATCATACTTAACGGGGTTGCTTTACAACCAGTTAATACTAGTAGGAATCTAGACTTGTATTATATAGATGTTGATTTAAGGTTTAATTCTCACGTTAACAACTTAATAAAAGAAACATTTTTTACACTAAAGCTATTATATTTGCATAAAGATATTTTCAGTACTGATTTGAAACTTAAGTTAACCAATTCCTTGGTATTATCACAATTGACTTATTGTAACATCGTATACTGGCCTGCATTGTTGAGAAGGGATAAAAACAGTCTACAAAAAATCCAAAATTCCTGTTTACGTTTTTGTTATAACCTCCGAAAGTATGATCATATAACTGCAACTCTGATAAATTCCTGTTGGCTTAATGTTGAAGAACGTTTCAAATTAGAATTGGCTAAAACTGTTTTTAAAATTACTGGTAGTGGTTCGCCATCCTATCTACTTGATATTTTTACTAAAGGCAGTGATACACATAACCTGCATACCAGACATAGAGAACTGTTTAGTGTACCTCGTCACAGAACGGAACTCTTTAAGGGATCGTTTTCCTACGGTATTATTTCACTGTATAATTCCCTTCCACTCCATGTTAAGACCTCCCGATCAGTTTATATGTTCATTAGATTAGTTAAGAAATAAATATTGGGAAGCAGAGATCGGACTTTGAGATGATTATTGATAGTGATATAACTAACGGTTGTTTTTATGTTTTTGAAGACATATTTTGTTTAAACAATTTCTTTCGTAAGATTAACTAATTTAATAGTGTATTAGGTTTTCAATTAGCTCATTGTTATAGTTTAATATTTTGTTATGTAAATAAATATCTTTTATTATAACTTATTTATGGTGGTTGTATATAGAGCAACTGGTTTGGATACCGCCACCCCTTTTCCAAATTTTATGTAACCACTTTATATTTACCAATGATTGATTGATTGAAATATAAGGACAAACAATTTATATCCATGATAGAAACAACTGATTGTGCGAATGCGTTGCTATTAAAGATGTTCCAAGAAGTAGAAGGCGTTTAGCTTCAAAAATCTAGATGTTTGTATGAAAGTAAAAACAGTGGTTCTGCAAGAGCATCTCACAGCGTCCATTTTTGCTGAAGCGTTAAATCTAACAACTAGATGTCTTGACAAATCAACATCACACCACAAAGCCACGTGTAAAATTTCAGCAAGATGCATTCCAAGACTGTTCCCGGATCAAAATCTGCTTAGGAAGCAATAATTGATTCAGAGCCTTGATTGTCATGACAATGCCATGTTCGTGTATTAGATTAGGTTAGTGTGAATGTGAGTGGGTTACATTTAAATCTTTACTGCAACCATACGATGTATTTTGATTCTTACCTTATTTATAATTTCTTCCAATAGATCTAGCTTCTTAATGAAACTGTGCAGTGTCACTTAGTCGAATATGGCGAATCTGATTTTTTCTGCTGCTGGATAGGTGCACAGTACGTTATCCGCTGTTTCTGCATATTCCAGACAGAGCTGGGATTCATCACTCTGCGCTAGTCCAATTTTATGTATATGGTATGGCAATCTGCAGTGGCTGGTATATATACAATCCCACTAGGGCGTTAATAAGATGCGATCTGTTCAGCTCTAGTCGTTTCTCAGTTAACTGTTGGTTTATATGGATGCCCATGAATGCCTTTTAGTATGTTAGGCTAGGTAAGTTCACTCCTCTATTGCATCGTCCGTGTATTAGTACGTACCTAATATTTGCAATTTTTTTTATTGCGCCAACTATTGTCGAAATGAGAAATTCATATCAGGGTTAAAATGTATTATTCCTTTTGTAGATTTTATATCTTTCTCTTCAGTTTCAGAACCTAGCCAATTTGGAAATACTCGCATCTGAAGCATAGTTCTTAGTAAAACACGGTAAAGGAAACGTTTTAAAATTGAAATATTCATAAAATCCATACTCATTTGCCTACATATTGTGTGAAGAATTCAAATTCATTCCGCGACGCATCGCCCATATTTCATTACATTTTTTCCAGTTATATTCCCTGCCATTTTCTCTCATTTCTTCTAAAATATCTCGTCTTTTGTCTAGCGTAAAATATCCATTTCGCTTCCTGTCAACGAAAAGAAACGCTTCATTGTATTCTGGATTAGTAAATCTCGTCTTAAGATGAGAGAATCTTTGCATTCATGAATAACGTTTGAAATTTATATTGAAGTTAGCATGTCAATAGAAAGTTTTAAAACAAAGTGAAATAAATAGAGACTACCAGAGCTATTTTCGTCCATACGAATTAAGGTTTTGTTCGTCGTTAGAAAGAAATTAATTAAATAAACAATTGACTTAAAAGCTTGTAAACATTTGAATCCCAAAGTACTAATAGAACAAATAAAATTATTGTTTATTTGGGAAGTAAGTAGAACATTTTCTAAATTCTATTAAGTCATTCCAGTGTTAATACAAATAAATATTATTATAAGTAATCTTTGTGATTTAATGAACTGCAAGTAATAATTTCAAAAAATGGTGGTTTTTAGCGTCTGTATTAAATATAAATGAAAAATGTTAATCGGCGTGCAGACAAAGTTTTTAAAATTGTTTCAAATTATGAAATTACATAGTATGTTTTAAAATTTGCATATTTTTTTTTAAGGGTGGAAATCTGTAAACCTCTGCTCTATATGTAAAATAAATATTTACATTTCGAAGTTACTAAATCTTTTGCAGACCTGGATTTAATTCAGGCCTTATAAAAATTTAAATTACCATTTAAGACGAGAAAGAAACGTAGAATTTAGCAGATAAGCAAAGATTTCCTGCTTTATATCGCTGCAGGTAAGCTAAGGAAATTTAAGGGTTAAACTTTAAAACTTTAACTAAATTTGATCGTTTTCCGAATCTGAGCGTAATGGGATTATATACGTTTAAAATGCCATTTTTTTTATTCCATGTATTATTCAATTAATTAGTGTTATACAGGGTGGGCAGGCATAGAAACTTGAAAAAAAAATTATTATTAGAGCGGTCATGAGAAAATTCTGGAAATTATTTTTAGGTTCCTCATTTCGCCGCAAGGGGGCACAATTGAAAATAATTTTTTTAAATTCTAAATTTCTCCGAAAATTTCCATATTAAGGCATAACTCTGATTACATCATTGGAAAGCTTAGACAATTCTGTATCATTTTGGTTTAAGGCTCATTGGCGTACCGACCTTGATAAGAGCGGGGAAGCTATTGAATGTGCAATCATTAAAATCGCTGTAAATTCTAAACGACTTATTCGATTTTACTAACTTTAAGCTTGTTTGGGTTTGTTCGGGTTTTATGATAAAATCGAAAAAACTGTTATTATTACAAATTGCGCCCTCTAGCAATTTAATTAAACACTATCGTGCACTGTTGGATACGGCGCTTGAAGATACTTACCTTTTCCTTCCAAACAAGCTTAAATTTAGTAAAATCGGATAAGTCGTTTAGAAGTTCCAGCAATTTTAGTGTTTACACATTCAATAGCTTCCCCCACTCTTATCAAGGTCGGTACGCCAATGAGCCTTAAACCAAAATGATGCAGAATTGTCTAAGCTTTTCGATGATGTAATCAGAGTTATACCTTAATATAAGAATTTTCGGAGAAATTTAGAATTAAAAAAAAAATATTCAATTGTGCCCCCTTGCGGCGAAATGAGGAACTTAAAAGTAATTTCCAGAATTTTCTCATGACCGCATTAATCATAATTTTTTTTCCAAGTTTCTATGCCTAGTAGTTTCCGAGATTTGGCCGGTTGCCACCCTTAATGAAACACCCTGTACATATATAAAGCAGTTATTATAAAATTTAAATGAAATAAATAATAATTTTCTTTATAGTGTTCAGGTTCGTAAATTGAATCCCCCCAGAACTGACCAATTTAGTAGAGTCTACAAATTATGCTATTGCCAATTGATGTAACTGACTTTACTATAGCTTTTGCACAACATATTATTTGTATTTAGGTATAATTTCTTTCGGATATAACAGATAACAATTTGTCCTTATGAGACGTAAGTTAACTGCTGTCTTTAAAATATAGGTCCATTGGTTACGGGGACTACAATTAGATTTAGTTTAAGGCGATTATTTTGATTACAAACCTGCCTCTAATAATATATTGATTATGATTGCGACTACGATTGATTGATTCTATTACTGCATTACTTTAGTTGAATTCGGATAAACTGTTACATAAAGCTGGTTGTTCCAGAACCTGCTTTATCTTTATTCCTTTTCAATCATAAAACAAACGGTTGCTCTTATCCGCCGATGCCCAGAGTTGATTTTAACTACATTCCACGGTTGGGCAGTAAACAAGCATAGTTGTTATGGGAACAACATAAAAGTTTGCCCAACACTCCCAGTAGGTCATTCACTCACAAGAAAATTTTAAGCTTGAAAAAAGTGTTGTTTCTTGGAAAAGAATTCGCTTAAACTACACTTGACTTGTGGCGCTAATACCGAAACTTGTTATAACGATATGCCATCTTTAACGCTGTGATGCAGTTAGCTTTGGAACATAACGTACTATGTCTGGTCTGCTGAAACGTGCGCCAGTCAGCAATTGCCTTTCAATATTGCATCGTCATTATTTTTTATCAAAGGATACATAATATGCGCTACCTTTTCATCATTAAAACTGTGCTGAATTGTATTAAACTTTTTATTACCATCTTGCTTTATAATAAAATAGAGAGGTATACCGTATCCATTAGCATAATACCGACTTCCTTTTTACTTTCACCTTTTCGTACCGCATACGTGTTCGTATTTTGCATTTTAGAATAAATTAATACTCAAAGTAGGTGTTCAGAGTCAACTAGCAAGAGCCAAAATGTGCTTTGGTGCAAAAGGTTGTCGTAGGCAACGTAGAACTCTATTTTAGCTAGGTTTAAGCTAATATTACTCTAATGAAAGTGAGGAATTTCTCGAAAGAACAGGATAAAGGATTCCAAATTTATACTTGTTTGATTTAATTGAATACATGTGAATACTTTTGAAGTACAGTACATACTTATTTATATTAATGCACAAATATATCTAGAAATAAATACAAATATTTAACTAATAATATGATATATACAAGTAGAAAATATCCAAAGGCGACGATGCCACATTAGACCACGGCTGAAGCCTTTGGAAATGGTAAAAAGTGAAAAAAAATAATAGTAGGATGAAACCCATTGGAAAAGGAAGAGAATATAACAAAAACTAAAGGAAAAATAATTTACGGGCGATCCGAGGTCGGGAAGTGAAAAGGGGTGAGTTTTTAAGGGTAGAAAACGATTTATCTCGATTTCCGGCAAAACTACAAGTCCTATGGAAAAACGTCAAATAGCAAAGTTGTAGGCAATAAAAAGATCTACAACTTTTGTATTTACTTTTTTTCACATAACCTCAAAATTTATGTGAAAAATTCAAATAACCAAGTTTTTGGTTTTTTATTTTTATCTTTTACAAAAAATTTTTTTTTTCACGAAATTTAGTGAAAACTTACCTTTTTATGTCTCAAACACACTGTAATTTTTTTGATTTAAAATATTTATTTTTTCACCATATTTTGACTTAATATCGAAAAAGCACCCTAATTTTCAATCGAAAATTCTCACGTCAAAATATCTGCTTTTTTAAAAAAGTCGGTGGGCTTTTTGTTCGTTGAAATCTGTATACTTTCTGATGGTGTACAAAAATATACATTACTACGATAAATGTGATGAAATCCCCCTTAAATCTTACCTTTAATTATATTTAGAACAACTATTTTCGCATGTTTTTGCGATCTTTATGTTTTATGGATTTGTAATTTTTTTGTTTATCAATGTAACATGGAATCTTATGTTTCTCGAGTAATTAAAGTATAAATTTTAATAAATAGCTCAAAATTGTACATAATGAAAAAAAAATAAAAATTTGGGATTTGAGTTTTTTTCGTTTCTTTGCATTTTTTGAGAACATTTACCATAGTAATGTATTTTTTTTACACCATCAGAAAGTAGAGATTTTAACGGACAAAAAGCCCACCGATTTAAAAAAAAAACAGATATTTTGACGTGAGAATTTTCGATTGAAAATTAGGGTGCTTTTTCAATATCAAGTCAAAATAAGGTGAAAAAATAAATATTTTAAATAAAAAAAATTACAGTGTGTTTGGGACATAAATTTCATGAAAAAATTTTTTTTTTGTAAAAGATAAAAATAAAAAACCAAAAACTTGGTTATTTGAATTTTTCACATAAATTTTGAGGTTATGTGAAAAAAGTGTAAATACAAAAGTTGTAGATATATTTATTATCTACAACTTTGCTGTTTAACGGTTTTCCATAGGACTTGTAGTTTTGCCGGAAATCGAGATAATTCGTTTTCTACCCTTAAAAACTCACCCCCTACCACTTCCCGACCTCGGATCGCCCGTAAATTATTTTTCCTTTAATTTTTGTTATATTCTCTTCCTTTTCCAATGGGTTTCATCCTACTATCATATCTTTTGGTTTCAAAAATTATCGACCCTGGTCTACATAGGAGTTTTTATGCGAAAAATCCGGATAAACGTCTAATTAACAAAATCCGTCCTAGCCAGTATTGTTAAGTGGTTATTAATATGCTCTGTGGCCTGTGGCTGTTGATCTACTACATATACTAAACTTCCTTGTTCCATAGAATATATAGCTATACATTCTGTATTCCTACCCTTCTTCGACGAAATGCCCCGAATACTACAATAAAATGTCCTGTCGTTCATAAAGTCATTTTAAAAGCAATTTTACGAGAAAATGGACAGTTACTAATCATAATGACTGCTGTGAAAAAAATAATATACACTTCCTTGCAAGAAAAACGGGCATCATAAAATTGTACGATATAACTTTTTTTTTACTCCGATTAAGGTGATTTTTTAGAGAGCTATAGATGCATTTATTAGTTTTAACATGCCTATACAAATTTTAAGAGAAATTAGTTTTTGGACATATTATACAAGGATAATCGAAAAGTTGTTTTTTTGCCTAGTGTCAAAACACCCTGTGGAATAATTAGGAAGCAAAATAACTTCAAAAAATCAGTTTCCATTAAGCCACAAATATTCTTTGCTTTTTGGTTTTTGGTTCATGTCAATACGTGCATTTGTTCTCGCCAAAATGCAAAATGATCTTGATGATGTCAATAATTTAAATGTTTCCATATTTTTCTCATTGCCATTGCATTCAAAATAAAAATGACTTTTATAATGCAAAAAAAAACAAATGTTATTGTAAAAATCTAGATTTACTAAACAAAAAAATTACATTTTCGCAAAACAAAATTAACAGGTACCAACAACAACTTTTTCACTTAAACACATCTCAATAATTTATATTGCCTTCTCTAGCCCTTACTACTGCCTGTACACGTCGGTGCATGCCATTAATTAACCCGCGGATATCATCCTGGGTAATATTTAATATTCCTCCCTTCTTGACTCTTATGACGCGGTAGTAAAATTTAGGTCTAGTTGCTGGTCTGCGTGAGTTTAAATTACCTTCGTGTAATCTTTGACGAACTGTCCAAGAACTGACTTTTATAATTCGATCCTCTCGAAGTTGTTTTTTCGCCTGTACTGACGTCAAACGACGATTCCGAAGAGTTTTAAGTACAAAAAATCGGTCATCAATAGCTTTAGTTTTGCGTTTCCTAAATTATTGACATCATCAAGATCATTTTGCATTTATTTGGGTGAGAACCAATGCACGTATTGACATGAACCAAAAATCAAATTGCAAAGAATATTTGCGGCTTAATGGAAACTGATATTTTGAAGTAATTTTGCTTCCTAATGATGAGCATATATATCTGTATTTGGTCTTATTATTTTATTTTTCTTCTTTTTTTTTAGCCATAATTGCGCTATCTGCATTGGTTGGTTTTAACCTGCAAACTGCTCGAACTTTCTTTATTTTCTTTGTCGTTTTTAAGTTTTGTCTACCTGTCCTCTCTGCCCTTTTCTCTCTTGCGCCTGGGTCGGTCGTTACCTTGCTGAATCTTTGATTGAGTTAAAAATAAGTTTTTTTTACCAGTAATTCACATATTATAGTTTTTTTCAGTTATTAATATCATTTTGGGCTACCACATAGACACAATTTATTTGTGCTCTGTGATATCGGTTCTATATTAGTCCAATTTATCTACAGTGACCGGCAAAGAGTTCGCAACATATGGGAAAAACTTTTATTAGCCGAATATTAAAAATCTTTTTTGGGGGATTGGATGTGCATGTCCCATAACCTTAAAATCGATTTTGACATACGTCACGTGACCAATGGTATGGCGGGAAAGTTGAAAAAACCAATATGAAATCATCATAAATCAGATAAGTTGATGAGATATCGAAAAAATTCCAAGAATAAGTAGTGTTTAGAATTCCATTAGAACCTTAAATACAATGTTTGGGATATCTACTTAAAAAAATATAAAATCCAAAGCAAATTATATTTATTACCGTAAAAAATAATTTAAATTTTTATTAATTTTTAGATTTTTTTAAAGATTTCTGCGAAATTCAAAATACTTTTTTACGGTTATAAATAAAATTTTCTTTGGATTAATGAATTTAAGGATTTCTTAACATAATAGAATATTTCGATATAAAAAATATCGATAAGGTTATTAGAAATATACTATTGCAACAGCTGGTATCCAAGAGTAAACGAATTTTTTGAATTATTGCTCCAAATTGTCAGAAAAACAAAAGAATATTTCTAGTTGTGGTCACCAGATGTCAGTTTTACTTTAATGAAGCTTTAAAAAAGGAAAAATATGGAAATTTTTAATTCGGTAAAAAAATATTTACAAAAATATTCGATTTTATGTTTTTTTAAGTAGATATCCCAAACATTGTATTCAATGTTCTAATGGAATTCTAAACACTTTTTATTCTTGGAATTTTTTCGATATCTCATCAACTTATCTGATTTATGATGATTTCATATTGGTTTTTTCAACTTTCCCGCTATACCATTGGTCACGTGACGTATGTCAAAATCGATTTTAAGGTTATGGGACATGCACATCCAATCCCCCAAAAAAGATTTTTCAATATTCCGCTAATAAAATTTTTTCCCATATGTTGCGAACGCTTTGCCGGTCACTGTATAATTAAAAATCACATGTACCATTTTTATTGTATTTTACTTGATAAATAAATTGTGTTTAAATTTGAATGTGAATTATGGAGAAAGAAAATTGCGAAAAACATAAAACGGCAAAAAAATTATAATCTACACAAAAAAAGAAAATCAAAAAAACGGATTCTATACAAGATATTTTGCCACGATCTTTCCTTTTAAAAATGGGAGATAAGAAAAAGTTAACGCCCGTGCATTGTTTGCTGCTGTCGTCTTAATATGCTGTCCAGCCTACGTTAGATTTATAACTTTGTCTTTCACGGCCAAACGATTTTGCAACAATAGGATTATTTTTTGCTATCAGAGAAAAAAGGCCGTGAAAAATGACCAAAAATGACCGATAATAACTTGGTGGGGTAAATTAAATGTGAGATATCACCTGGATAATATATCTTCCTTTCTTTCTGCTTTCTGGCTGACATTTTATATTCCGTAAAGCGATATCAAATGGCATCAATTTTACGACCTTTAAATTTTTTCCTCCGGAACCTCTACCGGTGGTCTTGTGTAACATTTATGTTTGGTTGTACAATGATTTAAACAAAAAATTAAGAAACTACACACCTTGATAGTGCCATCGATGACATTGGCAGAAACGATTTAGTCGGGGGTAATATCGTAAGTGCATCTAATTTTTCCGAAAAAATCTGGAAAAACGAGTTGATAAATTACTTGTCAACGAGTTATTTGAATTTATTCATAGGAAAAATTGGATGCACGAATGATGTTTGCCAAGATTATTTCCTGACTGAACAAAAAAAGCCTATTTACTATCTAGTAATAAGATAATTTAATCAATCAAAGCAACGTGCAAAGCATTTTACTGGGCAAGGGCGCCCACATTACTATTTTATTTCATAATTCAGTAAAAATATTGAATAGGACAGTGGTTAGTTAGTAGACCAACCAATCACTAAACTGAACAATTACATAATAAAAACATATCAATAAATTAATACATTAGGCATAATAAGTTAAATAAATAGTCTTATACAGCGTCACCAGTAAAGTCCGCATCATATGGGATTTTTTTTATTAATATCTTTATTCAAAATTTGACTTTGGCATCAAGTTCTGCATCGATCGAGATGAAAATTAGGCAAATAAATAGTAGTCACGTGATTCGCATTATCTGTCAAATTTTAATTTTTTTTCAAAAAATAATTCAAAAGTGGGGTTATTTCTGAAAATATCGAAAAAAGTTATAATTTTTTTTTAATGCAGTTTTTAGCCCACATGCAAAATTTCAGCTGGATAAGATAATTTTGATTTTTTACCTATATTTTGCAAATTGAACCACTTTTGCAAAATATGACTCAACGCAACCTATACATAAAATTTCTTAGTTTTGACAATGCTTTATTTCAGATACATTTTCTTTAAACTAGCGTCATATTAAATGTGTGTTTTTCTACAAAATTAAAATTGGACTATTAAAATTAAATCGTTGAAAATAGATAAACTTTCCGTTGGGTTAAGCAAAAATTTATTTTCCACTTAATGAACACGTTACTGATGACACTGTGTTCTTTTTTGTCTTAATATTAAGGTGTATTACTTTCAGACACAAACTATGTTTTCAAAAATACTTATTTTATGAAGTTACCTTATACAGAGTCAAAAACAAATAAACTTTGCATCACATGCGACCAAATTTTAATAGCCCAATTTTGATTTCGTAGAAAAACACACATTTAATATGGCGCTACTTTAAAAAAAAAATGTATCTGAAATAAAGCATTATCAAAACTAAGAAGTTTTATGTAGGTTACGTTGAGTGTTATTTTGCAAAAGTGGTTCAATTTACAAAATATGGGTAAAAAATAAAAATTATCTTATCCAGCTGAAATTTTGCATGTGGGCTAGAAACTGCATTTAAAAAAACTTTTCCCTATAACTTTTTTTGATATTTTCAGAAATAACCCCACTTTTGAATTATTTTTTGAAAAAAATTAAAATTTGACACATAATGCGAATCACGTTACTACAATTTTTTTGCTTAATTTTCATCTCGATCGAAGCAGAACTTGATGCCAAAGTCAAATTTTGAATAATGGTATTAATAAAAAAAAATCCCATATGATGCGGACTTTACTGGTGACACTGTATATAAAAAGTATTGTTTAAGTTTTTGCACCCCCCTGAAAAACGCTCCATGGACGCCCTTGTTACTGGGTACTATTACTAAAGTTACAATTTAGGTAAAATTTACAGTTATTGAATACTGCGGAAGTGTTGTTTGATATATTGTTATGATTTTTTATAATGCTTGATAGGTACTTCAGATAAATGCACACCATCTTCGCTTAGTGTTTGGAACTAACCATTTGCTGTCGCACATTTTTTTTGCACCTCCTTGCGCGGTTTTACTGAAAACTGGATTGTATTCTATTCTTTCTGCGACAAGAAAAAACATTTCATTACTTGGTTGTGAAGATATTACTTTTTCCATATTTTAATCTAATTAAAAAAAAAACGCAAAAAAGAAAAAATTAGTAGAAAAACATACCATCATTGTCTGTCTCTGGTTTGAAGTAGTGCATCATACAATTTAAGGCTTCTCCACCTCTCCACGCCAGCTCCATTGATGCTATAAGGCAAAACTTGCGTTGTAGCCCACTGGGTGTATTTTCGTCCGATAAAGATACCATTTTGTGGTATTCATCGAGTTTTAGTGAAGTCGAACTTGTTTTTCTTTTGTCTGCTTGTTTCTGAAGAGTTCCTCTTTTTGCGTTTCGAGCGTCACGAGATGTTTTAAATTCAATATCGTGAAACGGATCAAATACAGTGTTGTAATCCACAAAAAAGTTTCTTGTAGCTTTTTGGCGACGATGTTCCCCATTATTTTAACGCAATGTTCTTTATACTCCTTACCGTTGACTTTACGCATATTTCAAGCCCAGTTTTTGAGAATTAAATTCAAAGTTGATACTGTTGTATTTTTATCAATAATTACGTACTTTTTTTCAGAGCAAATACTTATAAACTGCTTCCAAATGCTGTTGTGTGTCTTCACTGTATTATACTGGGTACGCTATTTTTTACTTCCTGATTGATTTCTTCGTTCGGAACATATCATAAACGCTCCATTTTCACAAAATTACTTTTTTTGCGAAAAAATTATTTAAAATGAAAGCGTTGTTAGTTGCTATGTGGAATTGTTTTGCTAAAGTCATTCGCTGATAACTAGATATAAATTCAAATTTTTTTTATTTTGACAGTACCTATCAAACGTTTTTCCGAAAAAATTACTGACAGGGGCTGTCATGCAATTTTTTCACTTGAACATTAAATATGACAAGCGAATTCTTGTCAGCGATTGGTCAAAATTTATAGGAAGGAAATAATCACAATCAAATTTGCCTGGCCAGTAAATTAAAAATCAAACTAATCTTGCTTCTTTGACTGTAAGAAAATAATTTTTGTCACTATCATTGACGTCACAGTCAATGTCTAGTTAGTTAATCGCTTATTCCAGAACACCTAACTTAAACAGGTCGGCCATGTTTCACCCATATCGATTCTTTTACGTTTAACCATGGTTTTTCACGGCTTGCCCCACCTAGATCCGGGGCAGCCTGTATATTTCCAAATAGCAGGAAACCGGAAAAAATATACCTTATCTTTTTTGGGTCACGTTCCACAATAATTAATGATACTACAGAACGATGGCATTTTCAATAATTTTTAAATAAAATTCGACCGATTCAATTAAACATTATTAAAATAATCTGCTTGTTTACATTTAAAAGCATGTAATCCAGTGCGACGACTCTCCTCCAGAATACATGGCCGACCTGCCAATGATGTCATTACAGAATTGGCAATTGTGTAACCCGCCAATGTATTTTTATTCTAAAGAAAATATAAATAAATTTCTGCATATTGTAGGATTAAAATTTGTTTTTTTCAGTTGAATATTCATTGTCTAAACCGTCATTTAAAGGCAATTTTTGCAGAGAATTTTGCGTTCAAAGAATCGATTAGCTAGATTGCATAATGTCCCTATGTCTCTGCATAGACTATTACCGTTTTATTTATCGCGAAGCAAATGTCTTGCAAATAATGTTCCGTCTCGCCTGTAAATAACATAATATACTGCAGACATTGTTGGGCAAATGGCCTTGTATTAGTGAGTTTTTTACGCTACTCTTAAACGATAAAGCTAATATTACTAATGTCTGTTTTGGCGTTGTTTTTAACAAATAAAAATAAATAAAACTATTACTAGAATAGATCTTTGTTTAAAGTTTAAACATTTATATTAAATACATTTTAAAACGAAACTGAACATTAACTAATTACACAACATTAAAATCACAGAATATTACAGTATTGAGTTCTCTGATTAAAATTATTAATTGATATTATAACTGTGTAGAGGGCGTTAGTACCCTACTACCTCCTAAAGATAAATACTGCGTGTCCAGAAACCAACTTAGGGGAATCTTTTTTATTTTTGACTTTACGAAAAAAATGTACTCTTCATAAAAAGTTCTGCTTGTTGATAAAAATAACACCCAAATCAAAAATTTTGAGCCAGCATATACGTGGTGTTAAGAAAGTAAAAAAATATTAATACCGTAGGTGGAAAACTATATTTAATAATTTTAATTACAAAGTACAATGCGGTACAATGACGAAATAAAGGGTCTAAAGTTGCCATTCGAAATGCGAGTTAGCTTAAAAGAACGGAACTGTGGCGTAAAGTTTTTTTTCTGATTCCATAGTTTCTCTAATTAGCTCACAGAGTTTTTCAGAAAAGGGCGGGCAAGATTTTTAAAAGCGGTATTCATTCTCGTTTACCTAGTAGGTCTAGCACGCATTGGAAAATAAAACCAAATGAAACTATGACAACTAATTATTATATTTTTTGTCAAGGCGGACAGTTTGGTTTCCTTTTTATTAAATACTAGCTATACCCCGCGCGCGTTGCTACGCTACTTACTAAAATAAATTTGAAGGAAAGACATTACACAAATATCCGGCATCCCGACATCCCGGCATCCCGGCATGCGTTGCGTCACTTTTTTTTATGCTAAAATTTTCCCCGGCCTGCACACAACAACTCACCAAATCCCGGCATCCCGCCATCCCGCCATCCCGTCATCCCGCCAGCCCGCCATCCCGGCATCCCGGCATGCGTTGCGTCACTTTTTTTTATGCCAAAATTTTTCTCGGCCTGCACACAACAACTCACCAAATTTTCATCGTAATCGGATAAATGGTATAGGAACGCATACGGGACATACAGACAAACATTCATTTTTATATATGTCGTAGGCTAATAGTGAAATCCGTTATTTCATGAAAGCCTAGTCATATTATGCTGTCCGCTAAAAGGTATATTGGCAACTGGTTTGTACGTTGTTCCCCAGAGCATTTTTTTAAAATTTAATTTAAATTTTATTTTTATAAAATAATATTAGTTGAAAAAATTGCAAAAAAATGTTCTGGGGAACAACGAACAAACCAGTTGCAATATACCTTTTAGCCACGCTTCATGCTATGACTAGGCTTTTCATGAAATGACGGATTTCACTATCAGCCTACGACATATATATAGATGGTGCTTAAATTTACAATGGAGGAAAAAGTTGAAATAGTATTAATTGTCGGGGACCACTACAATACGTACAGAGAGGCTGCTCAAATAAAATGGTTAGCCATGTGACGGTTGGAGATATTTTTAATAAATTTAAAAATACCGGGTTTGTAAGTAATAAATTTACCGGCAAGCACCAGGTATGGCGTACGGACGAAGATACCCAATAAGAGGTTTTGCAAGCTATCGTGGAAAATTCCAAAATTTCATTGAGAAATATTTCACAAACTGTTCCACGACCTGTTACAAAGTCCACTGCCCAAGTTATTTTAAGGAAAAATAATTTTTACCCATTCAAACCAAAATTTCTTCACAAACTACATCCTAGAGATTTTGATTCACGATTTTTGTCTTGCTCTTGGTTTCAAGGTGAGGTAGAAGATGACCCATTTTTCGCAAGAAAAATATTATTTTCAGATGAGTCGATATTCACCTCAAATGGAGTAGTGTGATCTCAAAACTATAGGTGGTGGAGTGATGAGAATCCCCACTTTATAATTGACTGTCGTGACCAGTATGTTTGGTGCGGTGTTTTTAAGAACCAAATTGTAGGGCCGTACTTTTTTCGAGAAAATATTACTGGCGAAATATACTTGAACTTTTTGTATACTGAATTATTTGAATTTTTTCATGGACTACCACACACTTTGGTTCCAACATGACGGTGCTCCATGTCACAGCTCTGCAAGAGTGACAGAATTCTTACACCGAACATTTCCACATAGGTGGATTGAACGCAGGTCAGAATTTGCTTGGTCACCAAGGTCACCAGATCTAACACCTTTGGACTTTTTTTATGGGGATTTTTAAAACAAAAAGTTTATACCCACAGACTTTTAGAAATGCCGTAATGGAATTTTCACGACGTACAACCGTTTGTATGAAAAAAAATGGTGGTCATGTTAAAATTTAGTGTCATATTCATTATTGTACTTTGTAATTAAAATTATTAAATATAGTTTTCCACCTACGGTATTAATATTTTTACTTTCTTAACACCCCGTATATGCTGGCTCAAAATTTTTGATTTGGGTGTTATTTTATCAACAAGCAGAACTTTTTATCAAGAGTACCTTTTTTTCGTAAAGTCAAAAATAAAAAAATTTCCCATATGTTAAGATGGTTTCTGGACACGCTGTATAATAAATACAATGCTGCCAAGTTTTTTTTGCACGTTTTCCTACTCAATCAGAGGTGACAGTATAGTAGTACTATGTTAGGAAGCCGGCATTCCCCCTACACGCTTTTAAAGCTGACTAAGGCTAATAATAAAAGCAACTCATATGTATTACACCCACATGACCCCGTAATGTAAAATATTCACAGGCAGATTTTTTTTTATTGCTGCCAACGAAGCTTTAAGTAGAAAAAATTTAGAACATGTCGCTTAGTGCATTTTTCATAGTTTCTGGGTCATATCCTTAGTTGGAAAACCCATCCGTTGTACCCATTAAAAATACAATATTTATACGTTTCCTCTGATATTGTAAATGATGTTGGAAGTCGGAAATACAGCAGTTGATACGCACTATTTACCGGCGCATTTTAATTTCACCACAATGCTTGTGTATGCAGATCGCTTGTTTTTGTTTTATAAAACGCTTTAATCGAGGTTAAAACGGTTGTTCTGTTATTTTATCTGAACTGGAATAGATTAAATAGCCTATTTGGCTAGTTTACCAAAATTTAAATAAAACTACCTAACTAAAACCAAAGAAAGAACATGACTAAAGAACCTGATCATTTAAGAGAAACGAAATAAGCAATTTTTAACCAAAAACGTCAGTAATCCGATCATATTTCTTTGGTATATCATACCGGGTAATATTTCTACAAATAACCAAACCAAATTCCGCCACCCAGCGAAACAAAAACGACCAAACAATCATCTTGGACACCTTCTTCTTAGAAAGGGTTTTTCTTCTTCCCCAGTTCATTTGGTTGGTTTAGACCCCCTTTAATAACTTTTTTACATACTCAGTATGGTTTAATCTTTATCAATTTTCTTCATATTATGTCTCTTCGACACATCAATTTTTTAATTCCATATGAGCTCCATTAAGGTTCTACACCATTTTCTCTTTTGCTAAAACCATCAGCACTAAATACATTTTCTGTCTCCTGATGATGAACGTTTCTACGTTCGAAACATGTAGAGACCCCTAGAGAATTTTAATTCTATTAAACTTTGTAGAGGAATACTTTTAGTTTTTTCTTTCTTTCCCATAATTTCAACTCCACTTTAAGCATGGACTATTTCTTCAAATTAAAAACGACAAAGATTATTTAAACTTTTGTTTTAATATGTCATTGTAAACTTTCATGTGGACTAACCCGCTCCTTTCTATCAAAAGCCATATATTCAAACATTTTTCAAATGCACATAACGGATCAATTTATAAATAAATAGTTGAAAAAAAATAGGTTTATTTCGAGGTTTATTTTGAAAAATTTTAATATTTCAGTTATAGTCGATATCAGGGACCTTATGCATAATATGCAATAAATCATAATCAATTTATTATTCCCGATGGTCATCAGAAGCCTATCTTAAGGCAAGTGAACTCGTCTGAAGGTCATTACCATCGTCATGTTCTTAATTCTCATCATGTTCCACGCGATAGACTATCAGGGAAAGTGTTAGATAACTGCAGATATCACGATTATTAGTACGAAATCCCATCGCTTTATATCATGATTTATAATGCCTAACATCAGGTGGGATAATGCGTAATCGTTACTATAATTATTGTAGCTAAATCGGAACTTGCTCAATGACTGATGATGACTTTGTAAAATTTACTTTACTACGATCAATTTTTAAATGTCCTTCGATATGCTGGGCGTTAGCCCTGTCTGTTTTGTTATAAATGCTGTGTTGTATTATATTTATCGACGACACTAATTAGAAAGACAAAACATATTTCTCCTTTACCTGTTATATTACTTAATACGGCACTACCCCTTTACCACTCAAAGACCTTTTTAATATTAACCTTAATATTTCCCTGGTGCATTTCAGAAAACTCGAATTCCATTTTACAGCCTAGTGAGTTTTCCCCTTTAATAAATTCGTGTGTTGACACCTCGTTCAACACATCTCGCTTGCGACGTGGCTTTTGAAATTTAATTCTCAACTTCAGAGAGATTGCGATGTCCACAGTATGTGGAGGTCACTTTGAAGTTGTTTCAAAATGCTTTTGGAAAGTAAAACTAGAAAACTCATTTTAAATTAGGATAGTTCGATAAATACGGTAATTTAGAGTTTAATTGTAAATATAGAAAATGTAGAACGTGGGAATACACAGCTATCACTAAAGCGAATAGAGAAGGTGAAATAACATTCTTTAGTGGTTTTATTTCATTATAAAAAAAGAATGATTATAATTATATGCCAGGTACCTACTTAGATTTTTTTTCGGAATTTCTTTTTCGTCCATAGATGTTGCTAGTGTTTATGCTATTACACGCAATATATAGTAGGTACCTACCATAGTTTTAAATTGGAAAATTTGGCGTTTTTGAAACGTTATTGTTTATTTTGTGAAGGTTCCCCTTTCCTCCACCCGTTTTATACAATTCTTCTTTTTCAGCAGCAAATTTTTTTTTCGTAATTATTTTTTAGTTATCCCATTTTCCCTTGAGAGTTCTCTCTCCTTTACCTGTGCAATGTATATATAATCTTTGTTAAAATCTTCTACAAGTTTTTCCAGGTCTTTTCTGTTTGCCTTCACGTAGTTGAATCACTTTTTTTTATTCAATTACTTGCTGATCATGCATAACAAGCCTTATCAAAAGTTCTATTTCTCGGTCTGAGAAATTGGTTGTACTAGGGAGCATATATAAACCATAACTTACAACAAATTAACTTTAAAAATAAAAATAATATACAAATTGCGACAGATAATACGGAGAAGTTTTTAAAAAGTTTCTTTAAAGTTTAATCTAACCACAGTTTATAAAAAGACGCATACACAGTTAAGGTGGGAGTATCAACATGCTTGCCAACCTATAACCTATTTCGCGTATATGTATTTAATTTTTCTAGCTTTTACACAAAATTTAAATAAAATCATTATCGTCTTCATATTTTATAGGCAATAATTGACATATTAAATAAATATCAACAAATGCCATTAAATATTTTATGAGAATTGTATAGCGAAAAATATTTTTTTTAACATTATTATGTCATTGTTCTTTCACTATACAATTATCCCAAAATTAGCAATAAAATTAATAGGTATTTTTGTTATATGTCAGATATTACCTAAATATTGTACCGACGATATTGATTTTATTTAAATGATAGTTAATCTAATAATAAACTAAAAAAAGCAACGCGAAATAGGTTATAGGTTGGTAATGGATTAAATGACGTTGAGAATGCCACCTTAACAATAATTATGATATAAGACTGTCGAACGTGGAAATAAGTATTGATACATTTATATGTAGTGAAGTTAGCTTTGGTAATGGTAACCAAAACGTATACAATGAGCAATGCTTCAGCTTTTAGTTTAAACTTTAGTTTAAACGAAACCTATACAACTGACTCTAAGTAAAAGAAAATTTAGTTTAAATTTAATATCCGTATATAAAAATCGTTTTTAAATTTAGTAAAAATTCGAAACGTCAGTAAATAAATCAAACATTTAATTTTCTAGGAAAAACTTGCAAATGACATGGTGAAATTTAATAGTTGCGCTAAAATTGCGCTGTCGGATGCTTCGTCAATCGGAATAATTATAGTTTGTAATTAGAAAAGAAATAAAAGAATTTATTTGCTGCTGACAGAAAGAAAATTAAAATGGAAATGAAAGTTTAAAAAGTAAATACCTTTCCTGAATTCTTGTAACAGTTTCAATATTATTTAATAGTTATTTAGGAATCCAATGTTTGTTGTTACTGTTCAATTATACACTAAGGTTTAGTTAGTTAACCATAATAATTAACTAAGTAGCACTTTCCAAGTTATAATGCATATTGTCCCTGACAAGTGACATGATTATTTTACAACACAGTCGTGGAAAAGTTTTTTTTTGAATAAAAGTATTTGTGTTTTTACCTACACTGAGAAAAAAGCCTTCTATTCCTTATAAGAATTATTCACATATTCTTTATACAACTGTTTGATATTATAATGTGACAGCAACGCGCTTTCCTATACTATAAGACAACGAAATTGCTAGACCGTTGTGTAGTGATAATATCACGGTAATTTAGCCAATAGGAAATAGGAGTTAATGCTACCATAGAATGGTTTATAGCCATTATTGCTCTAAGTACTCACAGTAATAATCAAGTTCTATTGGGGGTGCAATCTGGTTTTACTTACTGTATTAGTTCCATCTGGCAGTTGTAATGAAACTTGACATTAATCATAATAATATTTGCTTGCCACGGTTAATAAAGCGTATGACTTACAACAAAAACTCAGTACTGTAGTTCTCAAAAATTTAAATAGCTTCTAGTGTGATATTGTTCTTGTGGTTTAACATTCCATATAATTATCTATTATTATGATGATTTACTGAGATGGTCAAATCCATCCATGGATAAAATTCATAAATCCATTCTATCATAAAAGTTTAATCATGGGCTGTGCGGATCAATAATCTTCTATTGCTTTATCTGACATGCAAAGTTTAAAAAAACTTAAATACAAAGTAAATAATAAATTAATTGAAACAGGTATTGGTGCGATCAATAAAATTTAAATTCAGACAGGACAGCTAGAAGACTCCAAACAACGATGTGACCTGCGCAACAAATACGTTAAAACTAATAATACGGCGCGCGGTGATTGCCGATCGCTACGAACCCCCACCAACGTCTTGTGGATTATAGGTTCTAACCTCGGTTCTAACGGATATAATTGGTTTTGGGGACCCTGTTCTGCTTTCTTAATAATTGTAGAGAAAGCGCTTTACTGGCAAAAAAATGCGTCGCATTGAGAAGATACAATTTATTTCTTAACAAAATTGCTGTATTAAAAGTAGATCTGTATTCAACAAGACTGTGCTGCTAATGGAACTAATTACTACCAATAAAAACACTGTTTTAGCAAATCTGGAATTTATATAACATGCACTAAAGCGGGTTTGATACACTAACAATTTATTTAATAAGGATTAATAAAAAATAACCTATCAATACAAACTATGTCTTAGCAAACCTGTTGTATTAGATCATTTTCCTCGGTGAACTAATATTTGGAAACGGTTATTGTGATTGTGATTGCGACGTATTAATTTTATTGGGTTCACCAAATCCAAACAGCGAAGTTGTGCTCGATTAAAGGTCTTTAAAATCGCCGTTGCATGTTTATTTTTAATACTCTCTCTTAAAACACGTTTATTGCAAATAATAATACCCTTTTCAGTATTGTATGCCCTGGTGACTTTTCTAAAAGCCGGATGTTTTGATTTTTCAACCCAATAAGCTTGATTGTGTAGATTCCGGATTTTACATGCGACTGAATACCCAATTTGTCCATACAGCAAATGTAATTAGGGAAAAATGGAGATACGTAACATTTCCTTTCTAAAAGGGGATTTCGAAAGTACCTTCGCATATACGGGTTATTATTGTAATGCAATTCCGTTAATGATATGCCTACTTTAAATTATGCTGTCATATTAAGAATATTTCCTTGTGATCGTCTAAAGATGGAGCTTTTTATTTGCATACTACTTGTGGAGAAATTGCTAGTATTACTTGTCGAATGGACTCCTTAAGCGTTTATACTAGTTTTAAGTTTATTGTTTTGGATATTATGTATTACATCGGTACAAGGGCGGATCCAGGGGGGGGTCATGGGGGTCATGACCCCCCCCCCCCCTCCTGGGCGGTTTACATTTCAACATACGTAAAAACTATTGTGGAGCGCGCGAAGTGTTAACCAATCAAATTAGTAATATCCACCTGTTCGTCTTAGTACCGCTCGCTGTTGCCGTTATCGTTTGGATTGGATTGGAGCCAGGCGCGGATACAGGGGGGGGGGGCAATTGCCCCCCCCCCCCCCCCGAGCAAGCAAAAACTTTTCGGGGCACCCTTGTCAGTGTGGGTAGGCGAAATTCCGGAACATTTTTTTTAACTATAGGTACGTCCAAATTTTAACAAATTTGGTCAATAATTATGTGTTTTGTAATTCATATTTTTTTTGGACAACAAATTAAAATTTTATGAAATTTTTACTTAGAACGAATTCTCTGGAAGGTAAAATCACAAAAATTAACCCCCTCCTAAATGCACCGGGTTGTTTTTCTAATTTTGTTTTGTATTTTTTATTTTTCCCACTTGAAAACCAAGCACCATGATTCAAAAAAGGGCGTGGCACCCAAAAAAATTTCGCCTGCGGCGCTGTTTGACCCCCCCAGAATTAATTTCTGGATCCGCCCTTGACATCGAATCGTACATGGGAGAAACAAAAAGACCTCTTCCCGTACGAGTTAAAGAACATCTGAAACATACTCAAAGAGGCGAACTCGGGTATAGCGGAACATGTATGGACCAACCAGCGTAATATACAGTGGTCAGAAACCAATGTTTTGGATACAGAACAGCACTGGACAAAACGAAAATTCAAAGAAGCAGCTTTAATGAATCAAAATACCCGTATACTTAGTAAACCAAGTATAGATATCCCCAATATCTGGAAGCCACTTCTTGTCCAAAATCAACAGCTCAAATTTCACACTCCAATAAGCACGTATGCGGAGTCATCAAGCTTCACTGCACATGGATAGTATTTAAGACAGTTTATTTAGAATTATAATTTAGTTTATACTTGAAAACGGTTAGAGATACTAACTAACCGAAACGTTGTGTTAAGTAACAAAATAAAGACAATGCAAGTCCAACAAGGTAATTATTTTTTTGATATTACTTCATTGTCTACCACCTTCAAACAAAAATGTATTAGTTTGGTTTGTTCCAATACTTTCAATTGATTTATTTTCAAGTATGGCACTCTTTTATATATTTCCTTAGTGGGTAGTAATTCATCCAAAATATCACTTTAATCGCTTTGTTTTGAAGTCTTTGGAGCTGATCCAGTCGTCTAGCACTTGTATTTCCCCAGCAGGGCATCAGGTATCGTAAGTGCGGTTCTACAAAACTATTGTAGAGAATGGGAAAGAAAGAAAAAACTCAAAAGTCTTCCTCCACAAAGTTTAATAGAATAAGAATATTCAGTACATGTTTCGAACGTAGAAACGTTCATCATCAGGAGACAGAAAATATAATCGGTGCTGATGGTTTTAGCAGAAGAGAAAATGGTGTAGAAACTTAATGGAATTAAAAATTTGATGTTTAAATTAAACATTATATAAAGAAATTGATGAAAGTTAAAACATACTGAGTATGTGAGAAGTCAGTAAATGGGGTCTAAACCAACCAAATAAACTGGGGAAGAAGAAAAACCTTACTAAAAAGTAAGTGTCGAAGAATGTTTAAAATTTTTTTAAATACATTTTTAAGTAGGTATGTGTCTATAAGACAACGTGAGGACAAAATTAGAAGTAAAAAGGTAATGAATATTGCATTCAAGAAAAGCGTTTAGTGGGGTACTGAGGTTGAAACCTCAGTACTTTTTAGTAAGGTTTTTCTTCTTCCCCAGTTTATTTGGTTGGTTTAGACCCCATTTACTGACTTCTCACATACTCAGTATGTTTTAACTTTAATCAATTTATTTATATTATGTTTAATTTACACATCAAATTTTTAATTCCATAAAAGCTCCATTAAAGTTCTACACCATTTTCTCTTCTGCTAAAACCATCAGCACCGATTATATTTTCTGTCTCCTGATGATGAACGTTCCTACGTTCATGTAGAGACTCTTACTGAATATTCTTATTCTATTAAACTTTGTGGAGGAAGACTTTGAGTTTTTTCTTTCTTTCCCATACTTTCAATTCCACTTTAAGCATGGACTATTTCTTTATATTGTAGAGAAGCTGTCCAGATTTTTTATTGAGTTGGTGGGCACATCGTCTAATAGAACCCAGCATGGGGACTATTTTGTTATTCCAGGAGATATCATCTGTGATAATGAGTCCCAGGTATTTGTATTCAGTTACCCTTTTGAGCTTTGTTCGAGGCTTTGTTTTATTATTTTAATTTGGGGATTGCATGGTGGTTTACTTTTGTGTTTAATAACTATAAACACTGTTTTCTGGACATTTAAAGACATAAAAGGCTGATTTTTTTTGTCATAACCCTGTATAGGTATAATATGTCGATTATAAGGTATACAATTTTGGTTTTCTGTTTTTTAACATAGTTATTTTATTTATTAAGAAATCTACAAAACTTAAATTTATTTCAAGTAAGTATTTTAAAAGTACCATACAGCCAAATGTTTGGATAATTCCAACTGTAAAGCGAGTGCATAAGTTTACTAGCGGAGCTCTCGAGCCCTTTATAATTAGCACACTTTTGTTTAAACCGGTATGTTTGAGGTGTTGTTTAATAAACGTGTCTCTTCCTAATGCCTTTTTTGTTTTTGCTATATGCTTTGGTAGAAAATTAAAGAAATATAAAAATCTTTGTACAGGTAATTAGCAAATACCTGCTAATTTTAAAATTACACGTGGCGTGTTTGAACAATTCTCAGTCGTAAAAAGACTTTTGACCCTTGCTCATGTTGATTGTATCCATGATTTTTTTTTTATTTGCAAGACAACAATAACCTTTCAGGCAAAATGGTAAGACACGCAAATCCAAGACAACACGCAAATTTAATTAAATCACGACACTTACAAGAAACAATTTCTTCGCACAAGAAAAAGTTCATTATAAAGATAGGTCTGTCGACCTCTTAATTTACTGTTAAATTATTAAACTGATGTTACACGAGAACCGTAACTTTCAGGTTTCAGGTATACGTTGTTTTAAACGAGCTGAAGATAGCTAAAGTTTTGAAATAATGTTCATGGTTGCTGCCTACTCATCTACTAACATGGTTGGTCAAATTAGACAATAATTAATTATTGCAATAAAGACTTTAGTCCAATTTCCACATAATATTTATTTTATAACCCGACACGTTTCGCTATACAGTAGCTTTATCAAGGGATTTTTTAAATCGAGTGTGGTACTATAATTTTAACCTAAATATTTATATACTAATTATCTTTTTCTTAAACAAGTAAGGGAATACCCACAGAGCTGTTTTTAGAATATAGTCAATTATTAAAAAGGTTTAATAAGGGCGATTTATTCAAATCTGTTTGGTCATTCAAAAGTAGACCGGTGTTTTTATGACGGTTAATTTCCAAACTTTCCAACAAATTAAGTTTATGGCTCCATAAACATATGGCTTTATTTTCTGTATGAAGAATTTTGAAATTATCTGCAAATGTATGGCTTTTTTCGGTAATATGATTGGAATAGGTTGAGTCTGGGTTTTGACGTAAAAAACTTCTGTTATGTTCAGCGATTCTGTTTTACCTGTCTGACCTATATAAATTTTTGGACCCGATCCGCAATTTAATTGATAGACGCAAGCAAGACGACGAATTTCCATCAGGTAAAAGCCAACACTATTCACAGTTCAAAAATTAATACTTTAAAAAATTAAATACAGCCCTTCTATATCTGTTAGGTACTGATTTAAATAAGCTCCTTAGCCTATGAAAGTAAAAATATCAAATAACCTGCAATATAGCTGAAAATAAATATCTAAAAATACTTTGGACATAGGTAGTCTTGAAAAAGATCAAGATTAAATTTGTCAGTTACAATCCTGTTTGGCGAAAATTCTTGAAAACTGCAAAAAATATATTTTTATCCAATCTTCCCAGAATAGAATATATTGAGTTATATAAAAAAAAATTTAGGAAAACTCGTTTTTGTGCAATTGTTGCGAATATAGGAATAATCTGAAATATCCGATAGAAAGTGTAGATTATAACAAAAACCATAATGTCCGTGTGAAAAAAGGTTCGGTCATTAAATAAAATATCATGTGCCTAGCAAAAAAGTGTGTTTCATATACAAAAATATTGTGTGTGCTAATGCGAAAAAGGGCGAGTCATAAAATGTTATGTATGACAAAAATATAGGTCTGGCAAGCCAATCTTTGGGTGCGAGTTTCTATGCGAGGAAGTAAATACCGAAATGAATTATTTCTAAATCAAATAGACAACGATGTGTTGTCTGTTCTTGTGCTCGTCTGATTTAAAGTTATCGCCTTTGAAAATGGTAAAATGTGAAAAAAAATAATAGGAGGATGAAACCCATTGGAAAAGAAAGAGAATATAACAAAAATGAAAGGAAAAAAATAATTTACGGGTGATCCGAGGTCGGTAGTGGAAAGGGGTGAGTTTTTAAGGGTAGGAAACGATTTATCTCGATTTACGGCAAAACTACGTCCTGTGGAAAAACGTTAAATAGCAAAGTTGTAGGTAATAAAAACATCTACAACTTTTGTATTTACACTTTTTTCACATAAACTCAAAATTTATGTGAAAAATTCAAATAACCAAGTTTTTGGTTTTTTATTTCTATCTATTCCAAGAAATTTTTTTTTTCACAAAATTTGGTGAGAACTTACCTTTTTATGTCCCAAACACACTGTAATTTTTTTGATTTAAAATATTTATTTTTTCACCTTATTTTGACTTAATATCGAAAAAGCACCCTAATTTTCAATCGAAAATTCTCACGTCAAAATATCTGCTTTTTTAAAAAAGTCGGTGGGCTTTTTGTTCGTTGAAATCTCTTTTTAATGATGCAAAAAAATATACATTACTATGGTGAATGTGATAAAATCCCCTTTAAATCCTACCTTTAATTATATTTAGAACAACTATTTTCGCATGTTTTTTGCGATCTTTATGTTTTATGGATTTGTAATTTTTTTGTTTATCAATGTAACATGGAATCTTATTTTTTTCGAGTAATTAAAGTATAAATTTTAATAAATAGCTCAAAATTCTACATAATGATTAATAAAAAAATTTCGAGTTTTTTTCGTTTCTTTGCATTTTTTGAGAACATTTACCATAGTAATGTATATTTTTTTACACCATCAGAAAGTAGAGATTTTAACAAAGAAAAAGCAAAAAAATATTTTTTTGTGAAAGATAAAAATAAAAAACCAAAACTTGGTTATTTGAATTTTTCACATAATTTTTGATGTTATGTGAAAAAAAAGTAAATACAAAAGTTGTAGATGTTTTTATTACCTACAACTTTGCCATTTAACGTTATTCCATAGGACTTGTAGTTTTGCCGGGATATTAAAGATTCTCTAATTCTTTCTACCTTTTACAGGTAAAATAAAACAAGAAATGCTAAAAGAACTTTTTTTTTCACGTTATTGTAACGTCAATGTCATTATTGACGGCACCTGATTTAAATATACCGGAAAGGTAATAAATTAAAACATTTATTCCGGTTTAAAAATGAACAAAAATTTAAATCGGTCAGCAATAAAATTATCTATGTACCACGGGAATTATTAGAGTCTCAATTACCTCGGTCAATTGCTGTAAACTTTGCCCTCGGTAATTAAGACACTTATAATTACCTTGATACATAAATAACTATAACTAGTCACTTTATTGATTTCATAATAGATGAGTTAACCAAAATGGTGTGTGTTCTCACTATTAAACCTAAATAATAAAACCAAGAAAATCTGCTGTAATATCTCTGGCATAAGCAAAGCGCCTTTGTGCTAGCTGAAAAAAAAATTAAGCATTAATATATTAGGCGAAAATATATTCCCTTGAAAATTTATATACACGAAACTATCACAGATTTAATCATAATATTAATTTGACGATGCAACGTTGCATTAAGTAATGCTGCATGAAGGTATAAAATGTCGTGGAGTTGTGGTCTATATTAAAAACTTTAATAAGATGAAAGCCTGGCGTAATTTTTGATCAACCGTTAGAAAGTTTATTAGAGTTTTATTGAATTACTGTAAAATTAATTAGATTATAGTAAAAAGTTGGTATTTGGTATCGATGTGGTGGAATGCAAAGCCCGCCCTAGAAGTTTATTAATAATGATAGCTTTTTACAAGTCAAGGTAAATACATTTTTTTAACGCGAAAATTTTCATTAGGTACTGAAGCAAAAATGTTACAGATACGAAAAAATGATATGTTCAATTAGAGTCTTCTAATAAAAGTATTCACTTTGCAGTAAGTGCAAATAATATTAAATATAATAGTGATGTAAAAAACGTTTTTTTTTCCTGAAAAAAAACAAAACATTGTTTTTTCAAATTAAAAAAAAATTCATATTAATTAAAAAAGAAATTATTTTTTTGTTTTTTATGAAAAAAATAAATAAACGTATTTATTGGTTGTGCGTTGTGCCCGGTTGGACCAAAATTCTTGAAAATACACAAGAAAAATGGGAGATTTTATATTTCTAATAAAATTATTAAAAATCATCATACGACAGCGACAGCTACTGTTAAGGTTGAATTCTCAACGTCATTCAAACTATTGCCAACCTATAACCTATTTCGCGTTGATTTTTTGAGTTTAATATTTTAATAACTAACATTTAAAGAAAATCAATATCGTCGGTACATTATTTAGGTAGTATCTGATATATTACAAAAATATCAATTTATTTCATTGCTAATTTTGGGAGAATTGTATAGTGAAAAAACAAGGAATGACAATGACATAATAATGTTAAAAAAAATCTTACCCGATATTTTTCGCTATACAATTCTCCTAAAATAAGTTTTGAAATTCCTTGGTATTTATTAAATATGTCAATTATTAACTATAGATTATCAAGTCGATACTGATTTTCTTTAAATTTTGTATATAAGCTAGAAAACATAAATAAATCTACGCGAAATAGGTTATAGGTTGACAGGCATGTTGATACTCCCACCTTAAGGTTAAGTATTCCAGCATTTTAAATAGGTAATAAAATAAATATGTACCTTTATTAATAAATAGAGAATAGAATAGGGATTACTTTATTATATTTTATAAAATTATTACATTACTTACATTACTCTTTTCTATAAAGCAAAAACAATGATTCTGAAAAAAACAACATTTTTGAAAAAAAAACCGCATTGTTTTTTTTTCTAAAAAAAAAACACGTTTTTAAAAAAAAAAACAGAACGTTTTTTTTTAATTAACATCACTAAATATAAATAAGTTCAATTGAAACCGATAATTTAAGCAATCTTCTCTTAAAAATACAAGAAATATTTGATTATTTAAAGTTATATTAACTGGATTCAAAGAACCTAATTGGTGGTCTAAAGATTCAATTGGAAGATTCGCTATAATCAAAAGAAGATTATGTAAATGTATACAATGTTTTGGAAAATTTTTATTCTTAAAATTTAATCTTGTCTTGATTTCGTGCCAAAGATGTTCTAAGTGTAATAAGATCAATTTTTTAACTATGCTTTTGTTCCAGGAGAGATCACTCAAAATAGAAATGGTATGAAGGAGCCCGAACACTTCGGTGAAACGGTAAGTTCACTTTAAAAGTCTATTGGTGCCAAGTTAGTCACAATTTTATTATTTTGGCGTTTATTTTCTTTACTTTAATGAGTTATTTTTATTTATTATTCTTATCGTAATAAAAAATTACGCTAGGTCATCGGGCAAGATACAATACATTTTACACCATTACTATACTTATTTTTAAATAGGACCTTCTGTATCTATGTTAGTTAGAATTTGAGAAGGGGTGGAATACCTACTATAGAATTTATTATTTGCACAATATTTTCAATTTGAAGTATCTCAATTATATTTAATAAATATCTACCTTATTTTTATAATATTTATTAATATGTGCTGTGTTTAAATTATTATTTTATTACGACTGACTGATTGTTTTGACTGAAAGATATAAACTATTATTAATCGAACAGAACAAATATTAAAATACATTTTTATGTATTGAATATTTATTATTTATTAAAATTCATAAATGCATACAACAATTATTTATTTGACTATTGCGCTAATGCAAAAACAATTAGTTATTAATTGAAATTATTGACCGTGAAAAATGTGTCAATCGGGTGATCGGGTTCTTTAATCATGAATGTTTTATGTCCAAGTTGGGACTCAAACTCGGGATTGTATAGTTTTAATTAGTTTTTTCAGCTCTGTTTCAAATTTTACGACTATTTTTACATCTTATCTCATTGCTAAGTTATCATATTAAGAACTCTAGCCTATATACACTGAGTGGTAGACCGCCAGATTGGTATTACTATTAAATATACTATTAATATATTAAATATATTATTAAAATTACTCAAAGTAACGCAAAACTTTGACAACTATTGACAATTTTGATTATTTATGTTTTGATTAGATATTTGTTTTGTTTCCATGGCCTGCTTCTATTAATTGTATTTTTTGTGCATAGAACGTGATGGCATTTCGAGCATTTGCGGGGGCATTAAAAATTTTCCTTTTATAGGTCCTTTGTAGGGCCACAACTTACATAAAAGAAAGAATTCCAGAAAAATATAGTTACAATAAAATTAAAATTTAAGGGATTTTCGTAAAAATTTTTTCTATTGCCGATATTTTAGGTTAGGAACAAGATATCGAGATGCGGTTTTCGCGAGCTAGTTTAGGCATTATTTAGCTACTTTTTCATGAAAAAAAAATCATACCAATGCATTTTATTTTGTTGAGAAAATTAATCATTTTTGTTGGAATGTCGAAAAAAGCCCTCTAGCGGCGATATGTGAAACTTACAAAACTTCAAATATAATGATGTTTGTAGCCCAAGAATAGCTCCTTTTAACGAGCCCAACTTTGTTCAAATCGGCTTTGCCGTTTCGAAGATACAGGAATTACAGGATATTATTTACGGAAACGTTTGAATACCCCTCACCACTTTATTTTTAGAGATACTGCAAAAAGTGGCAAACAAAAAAGGTTCAGATTATCCTCGACTTTAAAGATCAGGATTTTTTATTAGGTTAATATAGCGGAATTTACAGAAAAATCACTTTTTTTAGATTCAAGATTGCAGTTACGCCCCCTAGCGGCTATTTCAGAAACTTGAAAATAGTTTTCAGGTTTTTCTCTTGGGCCGTTTTAGTAATATTTTTTTTTTGCCGCAAGCCTCTACGATGGATAGTTTCCCAGATACAGTACCTCGCATTCTTAGTTGGCCACCCAGTACATAAAAAATGCAACTGCTCTCAGCAAGGTAATGATGTACTCGATGGTAAAGCACAAAAAAATAATGCAGATTTAGAACTTTTACTCCATGTAGAACAAAAATGATGGAATTAACACTGGGCTTCGTGGCAAAACTGTAGGAAAGCATCATCACTCCACAGTTAGTACTGCGCAAATTACATAAGTATAAGTATCATGCGTATATTATATATGTCAAAAACATCAGGAATGCAGGGAAGGTGATGAAATGCGAAGATCATACTTGTTTGGAAGTTATGGGAAGTGCGAATAGCGATAGTACATTACACAATAAACAATGAACCAAATGTTTAAAATTGTAGATATTGAATTACAGAAAATGAACACAAATTTGCACAAATAAGTACCTTTTTTGTGAAATAAAATTTGGAAAAAGAAGATTTTTTGGAACTTTGACAATATTAATTTGAACCTGCATTAGAATAGTTAAGTTACAAATGTTTGCTGATGACAACTTAATTTACATTAATGTTTTAAATATTTTTGATGGTCTAAATACTCTAAATTCAGAGATAAATATATCATTAAATTGGCTAAAAGTAAATAAATTTAAATTAAATATTTCAAAAACTAAATGTATGGTTATGGATAATAATTTAAATTGTCAAAATATAAATGTTGTAATCGATGGTGAAAAATTGGAATTAATGAAGGGTTTGAAATATTTAGGGATAATTATTGATTCAGAATTAAAAATTTTTAATTATTTTGAAAATATCATTTCGAAGATTGCCGGAAAAGTAGGTTATTTTAAAAGAATCAGTTCTAATTTAAGTTTGTTTCCTAAAAAAACTGTATTTAATACTATTATATTACCACATTTTCTTTATTGTTCTTCCATTTTATATTGCGCTTGTGAGGAAATATTTGACAAATTACAATTTTTACAAAATAAGGCAATGCGGATTATTTTAAATTGTGACAAATTTACAAAAATAAATTTTATGTTAAAGAATTTAGATTGGTTGAATGTCAGAAATTTAATTTTTTTTTAGTATGTATCTATACATAAAATTAAAAATAATTTATTGCCTGATTGTATAAAAATCGTTGTGTTCTTTTAATCATAACCATCAAACTAATCAAATTTTTTTTGTTGATAAAGTTAGTGTCAAAAACATTAGCTTATTAGTCTATTTTTCATAAAGGTTTGATAGAATATAATAATTTGGAAAATTCTATTAAATCTCAAATATCATTAAAACTATTTAAAAAAACTTTAAAATTACATTTATTTAAAAAACAAAATGATACGTAATATTTGATACAATTTGCAAAATGTTTACCTTTTTTTTTTTTCAAATTTTAAATTTGGTACTTATATATAAAGTCTGCGTGTACCATCCGGTATATTATATTTGTTTAAGTTTCCGCTGATTCAAAGCTTTAAAAACAAACTGTCAGCAAATTTTTACACTTTTATAATTAACGAGTTAATTAAAAATTATATTAAAAAAATGGAAAAAGTTTTAAAAAGAAAATAAAAACATATTTTTGTTAAAGAATTTTCTTAATAATTGGAAAAGTCCAAAGACGTTTAATTCATTATTGAGGATGTTCGTAAAGGCAGTGATCTTTTAACCTATTTTTTCAAATGAAAAAATAATATTAGAAAGACTCATTGGGAAGATTTAAATGCTCCCTCCCATTGCTGTTTGCTTAACAATTTTATTCGAAGACCCGGTATGCTGCTAGGGATGTTCTTGGTTCGATTCTCAGGATATATAACAGTTTTTTTTTTAAAAGAGAGGGTATAGGAGTGGGAATAAAAGTGGAAGAAAGAGAGAGGATAAAAGAGGGGGGGATTGATCGCATAGGTGTGGTAGATGTAAGACTTGTACAAACACACTACTTGTCTGCACGTCGCCAAGTTATATTGCAATCGGACAATGAAAAGTAGGTTATTAAGAGCAAATACTAATGACGCTTCCGCCATTTCGTTTTTTGATCAATATTTGTTACTTCCTCGTTTAATGCAAAAATCGCCCAAATACCATCATTGGAGTACAATTATCTAATCTACACTCTTACATTAAAAAAGGAAGAATTTAAAAATAGGAAAAGCAATATGGGCAAATTTTACCTAATTTCATTTTTTCCTTTCATTAATTCATCAATTATTAATTTTTTTAAAACTTAAAACAGTAGGTAATTGTTACCCAAAGACAGGTGTTTGGCCGCTTTTTGGAGAAAACAAAAAATAAACGAAATATTGATAAGAGAATGAAATGGCGAATGCATCACTCATGTTTGCTGTTAAATCTAATTAATAATTTAAAGTTTGTATTTATTTAAACATATTTTGGAGGTCCTTCAACAACCATTTATTCAATAATTTTAACAAAATAATGTTTTTCATTTCATTTCCTAAAGAGGTCGTTTTACTCTTGTAAAAAATTAATTACAATTACACTTCATACTTCTTTTGAATAAGAAAAAACCACCTAAGAACCGTTTTTGATAAAAGTAACAAAATCTGCTTAAATCCGTTTTAACCAGTTAAATTAAAATTTATTCTTTTAGGAGGGCAGGGGAATTGCACGCACCTAAGCAAAATTTGCGCTCTCTCTCTCTCTCTCTCTCTCTCTCTCTCTCTCTCTCTCTCTAAAACTTTAAGTATTACAGTCTTTAGTGTTAGGAAAATAGATGTCTAAAATGTAACTTATAAGAAAGTTTTGATAACTTTTATTTTTATTAAAACGATTTTAAATGCGACTGATAAAACCAAATTTTGTCATTCCCTCCACGCGGAGGGTAATGGCGCATGTACCGCCCTAAATTCGGACTAGAGGAGTTTTATTTCCTTATATGAGTCCTTAGAGTTGCTTTGTGAATCCCAAATGATCTTGCAACTTCCCTGATCTTCCTGCCGGAGTCAATTGCTGTGAGTGCATTTTGTAACATCTCTGTAGTCCAATTAACTTTTTCTGTTTCTCTTTTATATCTTCTTGGCATCTGAGAAGAAATAATAAACGAAATATTGATAATCAGACAAAAATAGAGAAAGCTAGATACTAACAAACGTTTAAAAAAATAGCATACGACATATTACAATGTCGGG
The DNA here is from genome assembly GCA_963969555.1 of Polydrusus pterygomalis. Lineage (NCBI taxonomy): Eukaryota > Metazoa > Arthropoda > Insecta > Coleoptera > Curculionidae > Polydrusus > Polydrusus pterygomalis. The sequence continues at coordinate 13,499,558 of OZ018379.1, forward strand.
TAATTAATATATATAATAATGACACAGAGCCTACACGATGATTGGCGGCAAATAACGATTGGTTTCCGCTGCAGGTCGGTGCGTGGCATTACCCGCTGCGTGCAATTCGCCAGTCCTCCCCTACTCTTTGTTTGTAGATTTATCGAATTATTTGTTATTTAGATTATACATTTAAACATGCAATTAAATTACACAAGATATGCTTGCTGTAATTTTTGATAATTTTGTTTTTTCGAACATATATGAATTATTCGATATTTGAGTCTAATAACCATTGTCATAATTAACATAGCGAAATCATTGAGGTACTGTTAGAAAGATCACTTCAATAGCAATTAGGACCGTACTTTAAAAAGAGCTAGAGAGGGTGTTAAAAAACTATTGCAAATTTCAACAAAATTTAGTTTCCTTCCTTACCCAAAATTTTTCAAACCAATATTTAAATTACCATTTTAGTCCTTAGGGGTTTCCCTGGAAACGTTTTCGAATTTGTGTCTTTATCTCGAAACCTACAGAAGTTATAAATTTCCTTTTGTACGTGAGGTAAACGTCAAGAAATTTTTATGTTTTTCTGTTTCTCGTTCTAGTATTTTTAAGGTTAAAAAATTGCTTTGGGACGGTTAAAAATTTCGGCCCTGTCAGTACCTAAACATTGTTCTAAACAGGCTTCAAAGGGGTTAATCGGTTCCATCACCCCAAGTTTCATGATAAACCTGCTTTGTGAAAGTTATTCAATTTATTTGAAAATGTTCTTTTTGCTGCTGAAAGTGCCTAAAGTTTAGTAGTAACTTTTAAGGTAAACAGCTCATTAAAACAACCTCGTTTGTAATTTTGCGTTTTTAAAAGATTTAAAAAATATTTATAAGCGACGTATTTAGCCCTTAGACTTAGATATTAAAGCATCGAGTTTACCAAACGTCCTGCAGAAAATCTATGTTTTTGAGTTATACTTACAGTTGTATTAATAAAACAAGCGTACACGAATTAGAATGAGAGGAGACCTTAACCATATTTGCGAAAAACCTACTTATCGCATGTTAAAGGTTATTAAAAATGCAAAGCGTTAGTTCAATAGAATAACAAAAAATATTTTTTTTATTTTATAATAAACTACTGCACATAATTATCGTTAAAAGAGCATTTTTTAGTCAAATTTGATACCGTGTAATTCCTGATATACTGAACGCATTTTAAAAAGCTGGTCACATTTCAAAAGGTATTTTCATCCTCTATTGAATCATTCGTAACAACTTTTTAGATTTTGACCGGGGGCTATAATATAGGGTAAAACAAAATGTCGTGCATTTTGAAAAAAAATTCACTTGCTCCCCATTTTGCAGGAAGAACATGCTGATATTTTTTGAACCTAACATTTCTTAGATATTGATCATACCTCGGGACATTTTTGGGATTTTGCGAATATCTACTGTCGTTTTCGAAAAAAACAATTTTTTCGAAAAATATTTTTTTTTTTTTAATTTTATGTTTCTACACCAATTTGCTCGATTTTGTGAAGTGCATAGAAACTGCTTTTAGGCGCCATTTTTCCAATATGGCGGCGCGCGCGGCAAAAATATGAGGTGGCAAAGTCGAAATTCGGAAAGAGCACCTCAAAATCTATAAAATTACCAATTTTCAAAACTTCCGGAAAACTTTCCAGGTAAAACTACCAAATGACTGTATTATATCTAGTTTTAAGTATCATCAAAATAAACAGTAACAATTTTTTTTTTAGTATAAAAATAAATGTAATATTTATTTAACTTTAAAATTTGAACCGCTCATTATCCGGTGTCAGTTTAAAGAGTTAGAAACCCGCTCCACAGGTCCCTGGAGGAGAAAGGAGTATGTTCCCAATCGTTAAAAAAATCCACTTGATCTCAAAACGCAACAAAACAATTTGTTATAGGTTCATATAAAATATAGCATTCTTTAACAACATTAATGCATTTACATGGATTTAGACACGTTAGCATCGATTTACAGAAATCCTTCACTACTTTTTAAAATATAATGGGTAATCAAGCAAGATGTATAATATTTTCCGCTTTTTTTTACACATTTTCGTATTAAAACACTAATGTGCTGCGCCTTGATTCTTTGAGATTAATATTGAAATATGTAATTTTTTTTCCTTCAGAAGCTTTTTATAAATACCTTTAACTATGATTACTTGTTACATAGGTAATATCGGTAGAACTTCGTTATTATACTCTTGGTGATTTTTATGATTGATAAAAAACCTATAAAATTACATTTTTCAGGAAAAACTATAAAATTTACAAAAACTTCCATTCATCTTCATTGTTCGAAATATTTCTTAAACTTCATTATCTTTTTCCTGCTTTACTATTAATTTTTTTTTAAGTTATCTCATTTGATATAATGACATAAAATATATTTTATCACACATAAACATTATTTAATAGATCATATTCAACTTCAGGAAGTAATCATAGAGGTACTGTTAGAGAGATCGCTACAATAGCAATTACTACCGCAAGTTGAGTTAAAAAAAAACATTGCAAATTTCAAAAAAATTTAGTTTTCTTTCTTACCCAAAATTTTTTAAACGAGATTTAAAGTATCAATTTTAGTCTCTCTATCCCTTCCTCTAACGTTGGTAAAGTTTTGTCTTTATTTTGGAACCTGTAGAGTTTATTAATCTTTTTGCAGCTAAACGCACGCCCATCCGCAAATATTTATGTTCCTCTGGTTGTGGTAGGTACTTCTTGTCCTTAACGGAGCATATCTCATGCTAAAAGACAACTAAAGTGGAAATATATATATAGACTTTTAAATCAGTAAATTCCTATAGGTTCCATATCAGTTCTATTAATGTTTTTTGAAAAATAATTGTCTAGACCTTTTTTTTATCGCTATTTTTTCAATCGAAAGTCATTATCACAGTCTGTATACCTCTCCTTCCCTCTCTCTCCCCAATACCATTTTTCATTAATTTTTCGCGATTTTCGAAAACGTGAATGGTGATGACGCTAATCTGACACAGCATTCGTTATCGGCGGCTCAAAATATAAAGATAATTATGTATATTGGGATTCTCAGGTCAGAAAGTTCCTTTTTGTGAGCCGTTTTAAAATGTTTGAAGCCGAAATTAACGTTCACTTTACCTAATTCTACACGAAATTCTTTTCCCAGTTACATTTTTCAATTTCGAAACTTAGAATAAATAATTTAATATCCCAGCATTATGGAGCACGAATTGCAAGCATATATTTATTTTAACTTCACAATAACTAGATTCATGTTTTATTTATCACTACTTGGGAAACTATTCAACAAGTTCCGTAAAAGTTTTCTCACTAAATTGTGAATAAATTGCACGCGCATATAAATATGTTTACAGAGCTTAAAACGTTATAAAATTATAATAATTGAGAACTTGTATTTCAAGAACTTTATAAGCTGTTTATTTAAAAAATTAACAAATGTTTGCCGGCAGAAACAAAGTTTTAAACTTCAAAATTGAATTTTGTAACGAGATTAGCAAGCGAGCAGGCTTTTTACCATCTAATTAGAAATGATGGGGTTCTGTTACTCAATCGTTTATATTAAATATAATATAGAACCAAAGTAAAAATGCTCTAAAAATATAAAATAATATTATTTTAATATCACACACCCTCAGTAATAATTACTAATCTTTTTACTATGGTTTACTATTTCATCCTGTTTTTCCTATTTAAAACATTACTATAAGGTTCAATGGAATCGCCTCAAGAACCTCCTCTAACAGAAATCGTCAGGTCGTTTTCGAAAGACTGTTGACTCGTGCGTTCAGTATAAAAACCCCTTGGTACCGCGCGAGCAAAAATTATTTGCATCAAAGAGGGCTTGAATTAAAAAACGTAGGGCTTGGTTTAGATCATCTTCTATCTTGAAAATCCGAGTTGCATCTCGGAATTCTGAGTTGTAACTCGGAATTCCAAGTTGTCGGTATCTTTGCAGTGTTGCCATTTGGGGCGGCAAGTCGCCAAAATGACGACTTTTTGTCTCTATGAGAGTGTGGCGGGAATTTTCAATAAAAACTTATTTTTGGCAACTTTTTACAGGTGAAAAAATTGAATATAGGTACACGTTGTATACAATACGTAGAAAGAAACAACGTCACAATAATAATCATTATTGCACCGAAGAATTTCTCAAAGAGAATATCTGAACGCGCCACGAATTGTACGTCAAATTTTGGGGATTCCCCGATAGCCTACTTGTCGGTCGGTCGATTGTCGAATGTCCATATCAAAGCCAGTGCCATTAGGAGGCGATAACTAGAGGAACAAATTCCTTCTAAAAGGTATATTGGCAACTGGTTTTTCGTTGTTACCCACAGCATTTTTTAAAATTTAATTTAAATTTTATTTCTATAAAATAATATTAGTTGAAAAAATTGAATTTAAAAAAAAATGCTCTGGGTAACAACGAACAAACCGCTTGCCAATATACCTTTTAGACGGAATTTGTTCCTCTAATTATCGCCTCCTAATGGCACTAGCTTTGATATGGATATTCGACAATCGACCGACCGACAAGTAGGCTTTCGGGGATTCCCCAAAATTTGACGTACAATTCGTGGCGCGTTCAGATATTTTCTTTGAGAAATCCTTCGGTGCAATAATGATTATTATTGTGACGTTGTTTCTTTCTACGTATTGTATACAACGTGTATTCAATTTTTTCACCTGTAAAATGTCGCCAAAAATAAGTTTTTATTGAAAATCGCCGCCACACTCTCATAGAGACAAAAAGTCGTCATTTTGGCGACTTGCCGCCCCAAATGGCAATACTGCAAACATACCGACAACTTGGAATTCCGAGATGCAACTCGGAATTCCGAGTTACAACTCAGAATTCCGAGATGCAACTAGGAATTTCGAGATACAACTCGGAATTCCGAGTTACAACTCAGAATTCCGAGATGCAACTCGGAATTTCGAGATACAACTCGGAATTTGGGTGTACATTTTTTTTTTATACATTATGGCCCTTCTACGCCTTCGTAAGATCACAATGATATGTGGACGATATATCTAACCAAATCTAGGTTAAAGTTTTGTCAAATTCATATTATGACATGAGGTGCCAAACTAATGAGTAATAAAATAAGTAGACAATTACAAATTTATTTTTGTTGTTTAAAAAATTAAAAAAGTAAGAATACACAGAAAGAAAAGAAAAATAATTACATAAATTGCTGAAATTGGCCACCGCCATGCTACAAGCATAAATTTAGACGTCTCTTCATATTTTAGAAAGTGTTGACCAGCATCTCTGGAGAAATGTTACCACATTCTTGGATTTCTTGTAACTGTTCTAAATTTGCAACTGGTGTTTTAAAAATAGTGTTCTTTAAATGAGGAAAAATGAAGTAATCCATATTGTTACTATATTTTCGCAAAATACGATATATTTCAACGATAGGTATACACCTCCGTGACCTTCTACGGCACTGGCACATTAAGACCTCATTTTAACTAATAAGGCACGTGTACGTCAAAAAGATCTGTGTCTTATATTAAAACTTGAGGGAAGAATCCAAGAGGGGGTATTTATATGAGTTAAGCTTGATATACCCATTTTAACTGTTTTGTGTGTTGCAAAATACAAAACAGATAATGAATTTTCAGAAGTTAATTTTCGGCATAATAACTTGAAGAGTCTTTATAATGAGTTTGGATGTTTTTGTCAGTCGCAACATTCTTAATTGTTGTTTAAGATAAGTGAGTTCATTGACTTATTTTCGAAAAGTAATTTTATGAAATCAGTGTATATTAATTTAAAAGGATTTTTACCTCTATTATTAACAAATCAAATAAATAAAAGTAATTATATGTTCTGGCAAACCTAGCTTATAAAATAGTGAGGTAAAGTATAAGTTAGTAGGTACCTACCACAGAATAAGGTGGGTGAAGGGAATACGCCCATGTTGGTTATATGCCCAGCCGCTGTATTTTTAGGTAGTTTGAATTTTCGACGACAGATGGCTGACACGGTGCTTACACGATAACCTTTACGGCCAAAGTTACGTGAATCCGATGTCAGTTGCATTCAAACAGTTGCGAGTTTTGCATGGTGTATGATTAGAAGGTATCTTTTATTAAACAGGGTCAGTTTAAATCGCTTGATAATGTGCTATAATTTAATATTTATATTCAGATAAATATATCAATGGAAAGCTTGTTTCTTTATGATTCTTTTGACATATATTTGTCTTAAAAATAATTTGATATTATACCAAAAATTAACAAAAATGTTGTTCACGTACCATATAGGTAATATGCCCATACCCAAGTGAAGTTAATATGCCCCCTGGGCGTATTACCTGTACTAATTTTTAATTGGTTATTTCAGATGTTTATTACATAATTATATGATATTATTATGTGTCTTTGATTTTTATTTAATGAGTAAAAAAAAAAGCAACCTTGATACGTTTATCTTACTTTACAGAGCTGCGCATATTACCAACACCCCATGGGCATTTTACCAACATGGGTTGCTAATATGCCCAGTTTGATTGTTTTTAAAAAAGTTGTAAAAAGGGTAAAAAACAAAAAAAAATTAAGAATTATTTCCAAAAACTGTTACAATAGCAGAAAATTAATTTATCTCTCATAGAATAAAAACAACATGTATTTTTTTTCTATTTTTTATTAATGAAAGCGCTTAAGAGGGGCATATTCACCTCACCTACCTTATTGCAGCAAACCAGAAGCGACAGCTCGGCGTTTTGCGTGTCCTGTTTTGGTAGGCGCATGTGACAAATAAGTTGTGTATCGCTAAAAACCATGTGCTGGTCTAAGTTACGTTTAGTCCGCGAGCTAACGTTACGCCTAGCTAATTGTGATATTATTTTGTTTTCGTTCTGTTGCATTTGCATCTGTACTAAAAAGTAAGGTCGCTCAGTGTAGAAAATAAGCAAGTTTTCTCGGAGTATTAAGCTGTGGATCGACCGTTATCGTTGTGTGAAGGTCACTGAAAAACGACCAGTCGATATCAAAGGTACCGACAGGTATTGTCGCTTCTCGTTGGCTTTGAGTTCTCTGGTACCTACCTACATATGTATAGAATTGCTTACACTCTTACACACAGCAAAAAAGCTATAAGTGCCCGAATCCAAAGGTTTCTTTCTCCCATATTATCTGTCTTCCCTGTAAAATATGTTATTTTTTTATCCCTGGTTCTGGTTATCCCCAAGGTGTGTTTTCATCAAAACGTTCGACTAGTGATTTCAACTCATAATAACGCAAAAACATGAATTGCTACTTTGTCTTCAACGGTGTCGACCGCTTTCGCTTTCCGTTTTTGTCACCCCTATAGCTGCTTTGAATTTAATTTGCTCAAAGGCAAAGGGGTAAATGAGAAATTGTATTCATTGAAATATTTTTCCTCTTCCAATTTTGTAATAACGTTCCAAAAATTGATTTTAATTATTTACTTTTAAAAATATGTATAAATTTGTAGGATTTTTAAAAATGGAATTGTGGCTGATATGATTCGTTGTTAAAAAAAATACATGTTGTATAAATAACTCAAACTAAGAGCGCTCTTCATTTAGAATTTTCAAAAAAATGTCTAAAATTAAGGCATATAAAAATCAAAAAAGTTTAGTTCATGATTTTCGGATTGTTCCCAATTCGCAGATGTGTGTTCCCCATTTCCAACCCCGATTGGACTATCATCGATTGTCGCCCGGATTAATATTGGAATCGTTTGGTTGTCGACCGGCGCTGTGCCGGTTGCTCCGCTTCTATTACAGTAAAAAGTATACTTTTTTGGAGCGCTTTCCCGCATCAATATCCCATCGCTTACCACTTGCGGCTTGCGGTACCTTTATCAGAGGGGTATTATTCTTTAGCAAAATCTTTAATGTCACTTCGCACAGTAACTCTAGAAGGCAACCATATAAAACCATTCATAGAGTTTAGGTTCGGTATTTTGATTGCAAATCCTAATGTAATTTCGAAGTTACGCGCATTCCTTTTCCACCCAGAATACCATCTCGCTAGCCTTCGGGCAATAGGCAATTGTTTAGTTCAAGGTCATCCGGTTAAAGAATGTCTGATTTGCGGTTCCAATCTTTGTAACGACTTCCGACCTTGAATTTAAAGTATCTGCTTAAGCCTATAATACTCCAAAATGGCGTTAGTTATTTGCGCACAGGAGACAAGACATTATTTAAAAACGTTTAATTTATATTTAAAGAAACTCAAGTTCTTATAAATATAAAAATATATAATATATACCAATTTTTATTCTAAAATAATACGCTGTTGCCCTTTTGAATTCTACTTGAACTTAAATTAACTAAATTTCTAACTATTGGAAATTCAGCAATGCTATGGCGATGCATATTGCTGGTTAAAAAAAAACTGTTTTCTGGAAGCCAGAATTGATACCACACTAATATAAAAATGTATTGTTGTCATCAGGGCCGATCCTAGGGTGTCAGCCGCCCGCGCACAAAGGCCTGTTATGCCGCCCCTCTAAAGAATTTTTCCTATTTTGAGTAATACTTATCGTTGACGTTATAAACTCATCTACATGTACATAAGAGTAAAAGTTAAACATTAATAAAAATGCAAACTACAAATAAAATTTTACGGGAAAGACTTTATTTTTGGGCCAGCTAATATTTTATATTAGCGACACCTTTTTTTTTTTTTACTTTAACAAAATAATAAACCAACAAAAATATTACTTTTGAAACAAAAATAGACATTTTATAATTAGAAATGTAAAACAACAGTATTTACCACAAACAAAAAGTACTAAAGCATAAATCTCGCGAAACGAAAAGTATATATAAATCAGTCCTTCCTCGAAGACTACCTAATAATTAACTATAAAATAATTTTTCTGGCTTTCTGAGAAGCAAATTTGTCAATAATTGCGGTGAGATCAATTTTTTCAGAGATTTCGGATTCAATAGAGATGATGGCCAAATCTGAAAGTCTTTCTTGTGTCATATTATTTCTCAAGTAATTTTAAATAATTTTTAATTTACTGAAACTTCTTTCTCCTGAAGCCACAGAAACAGGTAAGGTTAAAAAAATCCTTATTGCTAAAGCAAAGTTTGGAAAACAGGGAATCAGATCATTTTTGACTAAAATTTCTAATATCTTAATTGGATGTTTTTACCTGGAAAAATATCTTTAAATGGTAAAGATTGTACCATTTATTTCTGTGAGATAAAAAAAAAATTTGGGTGCCGCCCTAGGCTCCAGCCTACTCAGCCTAATGGTAAATCCAGCACTGAGTCAACCTCTTACCTTAAAATAGACCAGACTTCAACAGGCTGCCATAAATGACAAGTGAAGTAGCCACTACGCGACGAGTTCTTAGAGAAATTTGACTATAGCAAAAAAATGATCGCCGCACGCTGGTTACCAGTACCCATTCCAGCCTATGCTCGGCACCGGCAATTTTTACTTCTTTTATTTTTCAGTCAGTCAGTTATTGCGGTGTTTAAGTTTTTATAGTTTGCAAGAAGATAAGATCAACGTATATGAGTTTTGTTTTTAGTTGTTTTCAGCAGGTGTACGAAGAACACGGTTATATGAAGCAAATTTAATAAAACACAGTGTTAATTTAAACATGAGTGTAATTTTTTGACAACCTGAATTAAACTCGTCAATAGAACCCATCAGTCAACGCAGACTGTAAAAGCTCATCATTTCTTTTAGTAGAAGAATTTTATTTTGGAAATATTTATGTGACCTACAATTTCAGCTATTTAATACACTTCAACACAACCACTAGCTTTCGGGGCTCTGCTGTAACATCAATTCAAAATTATTTTTTGTTGGTCTCTTTAATTTTTTACTAATTTTATTTACCATTAGTTGGTACTACAATAAATTGTAAAAATAAAATTGATTGGCTGGTGGTAGTGATAGGGGAGGGGATTCAAACAGCCTGAACGAGCTGAATATTGGAGTTGGTGGAGGGGTTTTTGAAAATATTCTTTAAGTTAGTTTGTACTGCCAGTGCTGGATTTACCATTAGGCTAAGTAGGCTGGAGCCTAGGGCGGCAGATTTTAAGGGGCGGCAAATTTGGCCCAAATTTTTTTTTTTATCTTACAGAAATAAATGTTACAATCTTTATTCATGGTCGACGGGTAGTATTTTTTTAAAAAAACTTTATTGTTGGCCGTGTCTGTTAATGGGGATAAAAAAAGTAGTTGGAACTTTACTGGCTTTGCAGAAAGAAATTTCATTTTCAATAAAATAAGTAGGTAATCATAAATTTTTAAAATATTTACTAAAAATTATTGACCAAATTTGGGAGTGGTCTTAAAAAAATTTCGCCTGCGGCGCATTTCGCCTGCAGCGGGCTTTTTCTTTCCCGAACACTTCACCTGTTTCACAACTCACGTCGTCACTGGTATAGGGGCGGCAAAAATTGAATAGCCTACTAGCGGCAAATTTGTAAATCCGCCACTGTGTACTGCAGAACCTGCAATTATTTGCTTTTAAAATAAAAATTAACTTTAGAACCTATTATGTTAGAAATGGTGGAGAATCGAACTAAAACATAGGGATGTTCCGATACGCTGAAAGTATCGATCTTGTGTATCGATCCGGATCGTATGGTAGAGTATCGATGCAATAAAATATCGGTTTGAAAAATATCGATACCCTAAATATCGATACTTTTTCGATCCGCGTTGTTATTTTTTGTTTTACGATTTTTAACGTTTCTAAAAAACCACCACTCGAAAATACTATTATATTTTTCAAGGTCGGACCGGGCATTTTCCGCTCTAGGTTTGCTGTTTTGCAAACCGCATCATAAAATTAATAAAATTGTGGGTTTGAGAATTTTGGGATGTATCGATACTATCTGAACGATACAGAGTAAAATATTTCGATACTCATTATATATCGAATAAAAAATATCGATATAAAATATCGGGTATCGGAAGGTAAAATATCGATACTCAAAAATATCGTATCGTATCGCGCATCCCTACTAAAACATATGGGTTTATTTCTCTTATTTTCACCCTCTGACCACATTCCCAAAATATTGCCCCTTCCTCCCCAAACACCCTGTATATAACGTTGATAATAATAATGAATCCATTTATCTACTTACTTGTTTTATTATAAAAATTTTAAAGTATAAAAACGTAAATATTTTATGCCCCACGGAGAAAATATATCGGTACATCTGACTATGACATACGATTTTATTTATTTCAATTTATCTTTTCTTGCCACTAGATTGCCTAGAACAAGAACAACTAATGGACATCCGCTGAAGTATAAAACCATTATTTTTCCGTATATAGCTGACACCTGCCTTAGCTATTTTCCGTGTCTCAAAGCATGACCTAGTTTTACAAATTGTTAAATTAATAGAAATGTTTGTAGGTAACTACCATTCATTTAATTTTAATCCTCTTTATGTATTCCACATATAAAAATATTAACATCATTTCTATTAGTTATTTACCAAATTTACGCTGTAAAGCAGCTATAGACAAAGCAGCCATCCTGGGACAAGAAAGTGGTGCTTATATATCAGTCGATAGTGTCGGTAATTTCCAGCAGTTACCTTACATGACCATTAGTAGGGATTGGTTTTTGGTGTGAAGGGTTTCAATATAGTTAGCTATTTTTCAAGTGTTATTTTTTACTTTTTTCATAAAACTAATTAAAAAACTAATCTTAAAGGTATTTATAAAATAAAATAATCTTAACCTCTGTTATATCTTCTCTGGAGAGTATACTTCCTGGTAAATAACATAAGCTGGGTATTTATTTACATCTTTTCCCATCTACCACACGCAACAGTTGACGACATATAAATTCGTACACTTAACCATTACATAACTCAATTACTACAAAATTGGGTAAAACGGGTTCCTTACCTTGCTGCTTATACCTGGATAGAACACCAGCTATATACATAGCTGTAAATTGTATGTACGATTTTGTACCATAAGTTATAATGGTTATTTCAAAATATTTTTGTGTTTAAATTGCAGCCGCGAAATAAGAAAATTATAAAATAATACCAGGAAAACTGCAAAAGTATAAAGCCAAAAAGGGCGCCATTGGATTCTAACACTAATCGTAATCTTCTTGGCATTGACAAAATAATACTTCTGGTGTAATCCGGAGTTAGCCCTTCCCAAATTTCTTCTTTTTTATCAAATAACACTATTTCATTCTGTGGTTTAAAATTTATTTTGTACATTTTCTTTACCAACAGTCCCCAAACATTTTCAATTGGATTTCAATCAGGATTTCTTGAGCACCAAGGCAGACATGTTACGTTGTTATGTCTAAACCAGTTTCCTATATTTCTTGCAGTATGCACACTGCACAGGGCAGTTATTCTGCTGAAATATTTTTATATATATTTCCTTCAAAAACTATCGCGGTAGAAGGAAGAAAAACATTTTCCAAAATATGAAGATATATATTACTGTTTAGTGTTCCACCAATATTCCAGCATATACCTGAACCGTAAACACTTATCCATGCCCACACATTAACGGAGAAACGTCCACTGGTTTGCCTTTTCTGAGTATACATCTCATCATATCGGGAATTTGGTGGTCTATATACTCGAATCCTTCCATTATATGTAGAACGAAAAGTTTTCTCATCGGAGAAGATAACATTTTGCCAAAAAAAATCATTTTCCGCTAAATATTGCATAGCAAACCCAATTCTTTGTTCCTTCTCACTATTTTTTAACAACGGTTTGGATGCAGCTGCAGGGAATCCTGTTATGTGCATAGCGGATACTCCAGTTTCAAATGGATTTTGCCTTAAATACTCTACTAAATTTCGGTCTTCTTCATTTGATGATTTTCTATTATTTAAACCAGACCGAACAGACCTTTAAAGTGTTTGATGATAGCGCCATTTTTTTACAATCCCTTGAACAGTTCTTCTAGGTACTCTAAAATGATCAGATCAAAAAAATAATCAATAAGCTAATGACAATACTAAAATACTTTGACAGATATCATAATAATAATTAACACGTTACAAAGGTAATAAATAAAAAATAATAAGTTGCAAGTACAGTGTACAGTTTAGTGTACGAAATTATCTGTCGTCAACTGTACATGTATGGAACATGGAGGATCTTTTTACCGCGGATGCTTTGGTAAAGATTCATTCTTGAATGATGGAAGAGTTTGGACTTGCATTATTTACATTGGTTTTCAACAAACAAATTCAAGAAACATCATTGTCCCCTATCTTGAACAGGCACAAATATTTATTCATTAAGTATGTTTGACTCACACGAAACAATTTATTTTAAGATACATTCTACAAGTGCGTCTAGAAACATCATTTTAGTTTATATTTAAAATATTCACTATCCAGTCTGTTCTGTCTTTACCCTTTCCGGACTGGGAGATATAGTAGAGCCCTTTTAAGCATCTGACTGACAGTTACAAATGCTTACAGAACTTTTTTTTGTGTTTAAGATTAAACTTTAATTTGTTTGGGTCAGATTAAAGTTTCATTTTGCCCCGGATATAAATAGAAATATAGACGGTACAGGCTTCGTCTTAACGTACCTATCTTGTCTTTTAAAAAAATTTGTTTGCCGAATTATGTTTATTTTTTGGTGACGGTGCATAGAATAGTAATTTACGTTACAAGACCGGAAAGTAGTGTTTTTCAGGTCGAGACAAGCATTTGCTTGGAGAGACCTGGAAAACACTAATTTTCGGTTGCGTGACGTACAATATTTTTTTTAAGACCGACACTTCGATATATTTTATAATCTACGCGAAACAAGTTTGACTTAAAGAACAAAATTAAAAATCAACGAACTGTCACTCGACAATACATCGAAATGTTGTTGTCATAATAACGAAATCAAGGTATCTTGTATTATCAAAGAGCGATTGGAAAAACAAAAAATAGGGTAACAGTGACATTAGAGACCGGAAAAGTGACATTAGAGTCCGGAAAAGATTTTTCCAGTCTCTAATGTTAATGGTATAAGATTTTTTTTAAAACCGACCAGAAAATTTACACTTTCTGGACAATTTTTTGTCTAGAAAATAACGTTTTTCCGATCGCAAGACCGGAAAAGTGACATTAGAGTCCGGAAAAGATTTTTCCAGTCTCTAATGTCACTTTTCCGGTCTTGCGATCGGAAAAACGTTATTTTCTAGACAAAAAATTGTCCAGAAAGTGTAAATTTTCTGGTCGGTTTTAAAAAAAATCTTATACCATGCTCACATGCTTACTTGAGATTAATGGGGCAATTATGTAACATACGTTACGTCGCACAGATCTTATGGTGGCTTCAGATTAGAATAAATGTAAACGTGTTGTGTGTATCCTACTCCGGAGCATTTATAATTTAATTAGAGGTGAATAAAATCAGGTTCAAAATCAAAATGATAATCTTGTAATCTTTTATTAATACATTAATCTTGAAGCACAGATTCACTACGCCTCGTACGCAAAGCCTTTTAACCTCGTGAGCAACATTCTCAGCGGGCAAACCGAAGAAACCCGCTTGAAACATTCCACCTGTTTATTAGATACGGACAATAAATTTATCGAAATATCTAAAATTATACCTCAAGGTTATTTACTAAGCCGTGTAATTAAGTTCATTCACTCCGATAAGATGACTATTAAATTTATTAGAAAATATTTTGCTTCGTAAAAGATGACCTTTGGGTGCCAAAAATAAATATTTGAACGTTCCGTATGTAAATGATTTATGTCAACCGTAGCTACTGTCAAGGCACAGGGTAGTAGTAGTAATGTACCGTGCGAGCAAAAATTATTTGCATGCTTGGATTAAAAAACGTAGGGCTTGGTTTAGATCATAATAATATGGGGACGGCAATGATAAAAATCACCAGCAATAAAAGCAACGTTAGGAAAATGTTCGTGAAAATCGTCTATGTACAAACCCGGATTGTATTGCCACTCGCCATTTATTCTAACCCCGTTTCGAAAATACGCTTCAACCATGAATGTTTTGTGCTGTTCCGTAAAGCCCATTGTATGAATTGTTCAAAAAATTGGAAAAATTAGCGATGAATCAAATTACTTGTAACGACTGTTAAAGATGACGGAATAACTGATTGATTGTTAATTCAGGTAGTTACTGACACCCAACAGTTATTAAGCTCTACGGCTAAGCATTACGTCCTTAGATGCAAAGCCCTCTTTGATGCAAATAATGTTTGCTCGCACGGTAATAGTAGTAGGTAACATGTTTTATTTAGCAAAAGGCTACAATTAAATATTTTTTAATACATTTTTTTAACAACATTTTTATAGATTTATTTTTAATTTTAAAACGAAACCAGAAAAGTTAACCATTTTGCAAATTGTATCAAATATTACGTATCATTTTTTTTTTTTTTAATAAATGTAATTTTCAAGTTTTTTTAAATAGTTTTAATAATGATATTTGAGATTTAATAGAATTTTCCAAATTATTATATTCTATCAAACCTTTATGATAAATATACTTATAAACTAATGTTTTAGACACTCTATCCACAAAAAAATTTTTGATTAGTAGAACCAACATTTTTTAAACAATCAGGCAATAAATTATTTTTAATTTTATGTATAACGATACGTACTAAATACAAAATTTAATTTCTGACATTGAACCAATCTAAATTTTTTAGCATAAAATTTATTTTTGTATATTTTTCAAAATTTAAAATAATCCGCATTGCCTTATTTTGTAAAATTTGTAATTTATCAAATATTTCCTCACTAGCACAATATAAAATGGAAGCTCAATAACGAAAATGTGGTAATATAATAGTATTAAATACAGTGTTTTTAGAAAACAAACTTAAATTAGAACTGATTCTTTTAAAATAACCTACTTTTCGGCAACCTTCGATATGATACTTTCAAAATAATTTAAAAAATTCATTTTGAATCAATAATAATTATCCCTAAATATTTAAAACTGTTTACTAATTCCAATTTTTCACCATCAATTACAACATTCCGTCCTGACGTCCCGGTTCTATAGAAACGTTTTGTGAACTATACAATCAAGTAATTTCAATTCATTGTTTTTACACACAGCTAGAAACGCGTGTTAATTGTTTTCATTTTACGTATTTCCCATTTAGTTTGATGTTTTACCTCGAGGGCACTTTTAACATGCATTTACCGATATATATGCATGTTCTTTGTGATGTGCATGTTACACAATTTGTGTATCATAATGGGTTTGCGGTTGTGAGAATAAACATCTCTTAGACGTAATTATTTAAACCACAAACTCGTGCCAGTAATGCTTATGAACTCGTGGTTCATACAAGAATTATTTAGTATTTTAAAGGTAGGTAATTGATTATTATTAATTTGACAGTTTTTACGATATTTCGATACAGAGGCAAAAATTAAAAATGTTGGCAGAATGTTAAACATTGAACAATGCCACCTGAAATAAAAACACAAACTGCTCCTACATTTTTATCGGTTTCGTACCAAAAATTATTTTTTCTACTACCTTACTAGAAAACTTAATTTTCAACCCCTGAGCTAGGGAGGAAAATGCCTCTTTTCCTCCCGGGGAGGAAATTTTTTTTCCTCCCTCTCATTTTTTAAACATTTTTACATTAGTAAGAGTTTTTTTACCTCTTCCAGCCCTATTTGATTTTGTAGGAAAAATTTTTATGAAATGAATGAAATGAAAAATGAAAATTAAACAACAGTAAGTATCTATAACAGATGAAAAAAAATAACGGCTTAAATTAATTGTACAATTCGTCAAATTATTAAAAGTTATCCTTCCGAAAAAGCCACTTTCCGCTGACATATTCACTACTCCTTCTTGGTGGTTACTTATTGACGTGGTATGGCTGCTTGTAAGGTTGCTTTCCAATGAAGGAGTAGCTATCGGCACATAGATATCAACGTGATCCTTGGAAGAACTTGGCGTTAAAGACAATTGTCGACCAGTAATGATTTGGCTTGCCACTTCCTTTTTTCTTGTTAATGATTCTGCGATATATCCCTCCGCAATCTTCCCAGACTCCCAACCTCCATGCTGCTTAAGTGTCAACAAATCACCACCTGCATTGACGAGCAGCGTCGCCGAAGTTCTTCGCAAACAATGGCCTGTATAACTTTGAGGGTTTTTTAATTTTAAAAATGTTGCAATTTTAAATGGAATTTTGGCCATTGTATTTTTTCCAATCACATTCACAGATGATTTCCCTTCACACACAACAGTAATTGATAAAAAATCTGGAGTGCGGTGTTCTGGGCTGTCTAGAATTCTTGTACTTTCTGTATAAATCCAAGGCGGACAATCCGTTTAATATATCATCGGAGACAATAAATGTGCGTTTTTTCTTAGTTTTTGTAACTGGAAGGATTACTATTACCATATCGCCACGATCATCAAGGTCTTTAAGGTCCATTTTAACTAGTTCTTCGCATCTACAAGCCCCGCAAATGCCAAATAGTAAAGCGATCTGAAAAAAACAAACAAATAGAATCTATCAAAAAATGCATATTTTTGAATTTAACAAGCTTACCTTCATATGCAAATAATCTCTATCTGGGGCCTCCACTAAAAATCTTGAGATTTCATCTCTTTCTAAAGTTAGAGATTTCTTGGACACATAACCGGTAGATTGCCGTTTGAGGAAGGCT
This sequence comes from Polydrusus pterygomalis, assembly GCA_963969555.1. Lineage (NCBI taxonomy): Eukaryota > Metazoa > Arthropoda > Insecta > Coleoptera > Curculionidae > Polydrusus > Polydrusus pterygomalis. The sequence continues at coordinate 13,517,219 of OZ018379.1, forward strand.
ACTAATTTTGGAAACTTGATGTCTATATTTTCCCTAACGTTTAGTACAGTCCGCAACATACTATATTTGCTCCAGAATGTTGATGGTTTTCATTTTTTTGCTCGCTGCGAAAAATACACCAAGGTGCCATCTTCGCAAACTTTTTTACTCCGCGCTCTTTTAACCATACTTTGAACAAACTGTATTCCTTTTCATATCGTTCTCTTGATTTTTCAGGAAGGAGATTAAGTGTCGCTATTCGTGCCTCTTCAGCGAGATCTTGCGGCAGGTCATCTTCGCTAGAACTCATTTTCAAAACGTAGAAACTTCTAATTAAGTAATGACAAACAATCTGACAGCTTACTATTATGTTTGTATTACTAAAAATATCATAGCAACAAAGCGTAGTAAACATAACGACGGCGACGCAACAACTACTTGATATTTTGTCATATAGCCCCATACCGGGTTAGTAAAAAGAGCCGAAACACGTAAAATGTCTAAAACCGCTAAAAGTTTATTAGTTCAATTTCGCATGCAAAAAAACTTCCAGATACCCATTTTTGTAAGCACAACTTTAATAACTTTGAAGATATTTAAGCGTTCCAGTAATTTTTACTAACCCAGTATTATAGTCTGAGAACTTTCTAGTAAGCTAGTAGAAAAAACTATATACATACCTCAGGGGGAAAATGTGTTTCCTCCCTTGGATAATTAATGCCCTCCGCTTCGCGTCGGGCATCAAACTTTCCACGGGAGGAAAAGCACTATTTTCCTCCCTTGGTATGTAAATAGCTATTTTCTTGTCTCTGATTCTCTAAGGAGTAGATTTTTTTTACCACTTGCGCGATCACACACACGCATTACACACATATACAGTTAGTTCCGATTTATGACATTTCCTGTAAATTCTTTCCATAGTACTAATTGATTTGAACCAAAAACCTTATTTTCCTCAAATCAATACGTTCTGTCCCTGACATCAACGATTTTTGCCGCATTTCATTTCGATTAAATCTTTTAGGGAAAAAGATTACATTTCCGTATTTTCTAAAGCCGGGAAGTTATTAAAAAAGAAAATATAGTTTTGTGAAATGGAAAATATGTATTTATAGAAAAAGTTTTCTATTTGAAAGAAAATATTAATAAATTTCCTCCAAAGGCTCAATATTTAATATTAAATAGACATAGGTCATTGACTATCAAACTATATAAGATTGACGGATGTCCGAGAAAAGTTGACAACCCATTTTTTGACGTATTGGAGCTGGTTTGGCCGCCATTGTGGAGTTGATCGTAACTTTAACCTTAAATCTGTCACAGTCGTCTGTCTGTCGTTATAATGCAGCGCCTCGGCAACAGATGTCTCAAATTCACTGATGTGATGTCGTGGTGTTGCCGCATATCGTATTTTATTGGAATTTTTAAGAATTCAAGCATTTTTAACAGACAACAAAATAGAAGGTTCTCAATTCCAGCCGAATGTATGTTTTTGATAATAATATGTACGCTGATTACTCCGGGGTAATTGGACCGAATTTCATAATGATTTTACCGTTGCATTAGGTGTTAAATGTTAAACAAATAAAAGTAGATAAAAAGCGACAGCAAGTATAACAAAAATAGGTTTTATTTCGTCGAAAAATAGCAAAATACGTAATACACTAATACAAACAAACTGAATGTTTCTTAAGTAAGAAAGTAAAACCTACTTATTTTAACCATTTTGAAAAGTAGTAATAATTGCAAATAAAAACCAAGTTATACAAACCGCACATCATTCATATTTTACCCAACATATACGTTGTAGCCTAGGTAGGTATTGAATAGTGAGAGTCGTCATTTAGTTCTGTTAGAAATAGAATACATGGCGGTCAATATGTTTTTTTCATGTAATTAACGTTGGGACGTCAAAAGGTTGAAAATATTATATGCTACAAAGCAATTAAAAATAGGTACATTTTTAGGTCTAGACTATTTATATACTATAGGTAGGAAAATAAATGTAAGCTACTTAAATCAGGATAGGTGTAGGTACTTATGTGAAATCAGCTTTTACGATAAGCTATAAAAATAAATTTAAAAACTCATGCAGCAAGTCAAACAGACAGGCGGCAACAATGTTTTAATTTAACAGTGAAAAGGTTAGTCGCTTTCTTGTTGGTGAAGTCATTGTGCCATCTATGAGTTTGACGTAGCAGATTTAGGAAATCAGCTCATATGGCCTTCTTATAGTTTGATATTCAATGCATAGGTCAACGTTTTTTTTTTATCAAAAACAACTGTAGGGCAGAGCATATGAGCGGTTGCAAGTGATGCAATTATGATAATATGTATTAATTAACAATACCAAAAGGGTTCCCAATATAGGGTTTTAATTAGATGGGCATCACAAAGCTTACACCTCGCAAAAGATGTATTACTTTGTTCCTTGTATAATAAATACATAAATACCTATTTTGCACGGGTCTGCCGATATTTTATTTTATAAATAATAAAATTATAGTATGTACGCTATATCTTTACAAAATATTAAGACTCCCTTACGAAATTTAACAGATGGCGAAGGCCAAGGTAAAAGAACTTAGTCCGGTTCTGTTTCTGTAGCCAACCGCTTAACGTAAAATATACCAGACTTTAACAGGGCGCCATTAATGGCAGATGATGCGGCGAGTTCTTACATTAATTTTACTTTATCAGCTAAATGATTGCCTGTTGTGTTGTTAATATGAATATTTTGGATATCTGGGTATGGGCAATTACTTGTACCGAGTGGTCAACTAAGAATGGCCGCCGGCTATATCTCAGAAACTACTAAACATAGAAACTTGGGAAAAAAAAAATTATGATTAAAGCGATCATGAGAAAATTCTGGAAATTACTTTCAAGTTCCTCATTTCGCCGCAAGGGGCACAATTAAAAATTTTTTTTTTTTAATTTTAAATTTCTCCGAAAATCCCCATATTAAGGTATAACTCTGATTACACTATTGGAAAGCTTAGACAATTCTGCATCATTTTGGTTTAAGGCTCGTTGACGTACCGACCTTGATAAGAGTGGGGGAAGCTATTGAATGTGTAAACATTAAAATCGCTGTAACTTCTAAACGCCCTATCCAATTTTAGTAAATTTAAGCTTGTTTGGAAGGGAAAGGTAAGTACCTTCAGTCGTCGTATCCAATGATACACGATAGTTTCTAATAAAATTGCTAGAGGGCGCAATTTGTAATAATAACAGTTTTTTTTATTTTGTCCCGAAAATTCAAATCATACGGTATACTTATGACATCATAATCGGAAAGTAGATGAAATTTACAAGAAAAGACGTGAAAACTGCTGTTCGATATCTTTGTTCGTTTCAGAGTTATTGCCAAAACAATAATTTTTCATACAAATTGCGCCCTCTAGCAATTTTATTAGAAACGATTGTGTACCATTAGATATGACAATTAAAGGTACTTACCTTTATCTTCCAAACAAGCTTAAATTTAGTAAAATCGGATGAGGCGTTTAGAAGTTACAGCGATTTTAATGTTTACACGTTCACTTGATAAGAGTGGGAGAAGCCTATTGAATGTGTAAACATTAAAATCGCTGTAACTTCTAAACGACTTATCCGATTTTCCTAAATTTAAGCTTGTTTGAAAGAAAAATATAAGTACCTTTAACTGTCATAGCCAATGGTACACAATCGTTTCTAATAAAATTGCTAGAGGGCGCAATTTGTATTAAAAATTATTGTTTTGGCAATAACTCTGAAACGAACAAAGATATCAAACTGCGGTTTTCACATATTTTCTTGTAAATTTCATCTACTTTCTGATTATGATGTCATAAGTATACTGTATGATTTGAATTTTCGGGATAAAATCAAAAAAACTGTTATTATTACAAATTGCGCCCTCTAGCAATTTTATTAGAAACTTTTCTGTATCATTGGATACGACGATTGAATATACTTACCTTTCCCTTCCAAACAAGCTTAAATTAAGTAAAATCGGATAAGTCGTTTAGAAGTTACAGCGATTTTAATGTTTACACTTTCAATAGCTTCCCCCACTCTTATCAAGATAGGTACGTCAACAAGCCTTAAACCAAAATGATGCAGAATTGTCTAAGCTTTCCAATGATGCAATCAGAGTTATACCTTAATATGGGAATTTTCAGAGAAATTTAAAATTTAAAAAAATAATTTTCAATTGTGCCCCCTTGCGGCGAAATGAGGAACTTGAAAGTAATTTTCAGAATTTTCTCATGTCCGCTTTAATTATTTTTTTTTTCCCAAGTTTCTATGTTTAGTAGTTTCTGAGATATAGCCATTCTTAGTTGACCACCCGGTACACAAAATATGGTTTATTATTCGAACAATTTCATGAAAAATGACTGTTGATAAGTTTTTATTATTTTACTGAGAATAACCCTTTCAAGTTAACCTAGTTCATAAACAAAGTCGTATTAAACATTTCCCTGCTTTCCAGAATATTTTTGTCTTTAAAAACATGTGAAGTGGTTTTCCTTCGCGTAAACGCAAAAATAAAGCCAAAGAAACTTCCAGTTATTCCAATTATATGGTCTTAAACTTTACACTTTGTAGCGAAGTAGGTATAGTTTGTTACTTAAAATAACAAATATTAGATTAGAAAAAATCAAATTAATTATCTTATGCAGCTGAAATTTTGCATGTGGGCTAGACTGCATTTAAAAAAAAATTCTAATAACTTTTTTCGATATTTTCAGAAATAACCCCATTTTTTAAAAAAAAAAATTAAAATTTGACAAATAATGCGAATCACTTGACTACTATTTTTTGCTTAATGTTTCTTAAGCATATATGCATATAAGCATGTATGCACAGTTTCTTATAATAAAATTACCTATCAAGAACTATCACTACTTCATACTAGGGCTCGGAATTTCTAGAATATAAGTATTCGAGTAGTCGTTTGGTATGTTATTTGAATAGTCGAATAATTCGAATAGTCGAATATAGTCAAATAATTCGAATAGTCGAATATAGTCGAATAATTCGAATGGTCGAATAGATACTTAAATAGTCGAATAGTCAAATATTCGAATTTCGAATAGTCGAATATTTGAATAGTCGAATATTCGAATAGTCGTCTATTTAAATATCGAAATACAGTCGTTTAATCACGGTAGATGTGGTTTAACTGCTTGCTGACTTTATAATTTTATTTTTGTTTTTCCTTTTTACGTTAAAATTTACAGTTCCACAGAAAACACGAATAGTGGAACATATAAATATTCGAACAAAGTCAAATAGTTAAATATTCGAATGGTCGAATATTCAAATAGTCTTATAGATAATTGAATAGCCGAATATTCGAATAGTCAAATATTTGAATAATCGAATATTTAAATAGTCGAATTTCGAATAGTCAAATATTTGAATAGTCGAATTTTGTAACTAACAAAAAATTCGAATTTAGAATAGTCGAATATTCGAATTATTCGAATACAATTCCGAGCACTACTTCATACTTACTGAAAATACGAAATACCCGGTATTTTACCACTATTTTGGGCATAATAAAATCATACAATGATCATTGAAAAAAATTCGTTGCTGGTAAAAGGCAAATGACTATGAGTTTTATATGTAAGATGAGTAGCTACTGCTGCCCCTAATTTAGGTTTCTGTAAAACTATTTGTCGATCTAAATCCATACATCTTAAAATATATTATATAGGCGTTTTCTTGAAAGTGTATTGGGACTTTAAAATTACCCATGAATACTTTTTATTATTTAAATGTTAAAGGTGTTATAAATCTTCCAACCTCTGCCACCTTAAATCGCACACGAAAGTTGCCCGCTTTAAACGTTTCTTTATTCTAGCCCATGTAGACGTCACCAACAATGATTGATGTCTGATATATGTATGTAGATTATTCACACACTTATTTAAATATTTTGTAATTTTAAATCACACGATAATAACAACAATGGGCTTGTGGGTGAGCCGTGCCCTAGTTCCTGCCCAAGTACATGTACGAGGGATTTAAAACATTATTTTAATGTCGTCGAAATAAGCAGTACTTACAGTTCAAAAATACCACACAAACTTAGCCAAAAGAATATTTACATATTGATTTTCATGCAAAATTAAAACCTAGTTAAAGTCAACTTTTTTTTTAAATAATTCGTTTTGACAGTTGATAACCACACATGACATCAACAGCTGATACTGCAGATACGTAGATAGCTTTTCTTCCTGGGAGGGGTACCACACGCACTGGCGCAGCTAGTATTTTATTTGGGGGGCAGACAGGTACCACAGAGGTGTGAACGCATATTAAGTTATATATAAGTACCAAATTTGAAATTTTTATTCCTTGTAGTAGTAGTTCTAGTAACGTGTTTTATTTAGCAAAAAGCTACAATTAAATATTTTTTAATACATTTATTTAACACCTTTTTATAGATTTATTTTTAAATTTTAAAACGCAACATTTTTTTAACCAAAATAGACAGAAAAGTTAAACATTTTGCAAACTGTATCAAATATTACGTCATTTTGTTTTTTAATTAAATGTAATTTTAAAGTTTTTTTTAATGGTTTGAATGATATTTGAGATTTAATAGAATTTTGCAAATTATTATATTCTATTAAACCTTTATGAAAAATAGACTTATAAGCTTATGTTTTAGACACTCTATCCACAAAAAAAATTTGATTAGTTCTTGTTTTATAATGATGGTCATAATTAAAAGAACAAAAAAATGTTAAATAATCAAGCAATAAATTATTTTTAATTTTATGTATAAAGATACATACTAAATAAAAAATTAAATTTCTGATATTCAACCAATCTAAATTCTTTAACATAAAATTTATTTTTGTATATTTGTCACAATGTAAAATAATCCGCACTAGGTACCTTATTTTGTAAAATTTGTGATTTGTCAAATATTTCCTCACTAGCATAATATAAAATGGAAGAACAATAAAGAAAATGTGGTAATATTATAATAGTATTAAATACAGTTTTTTTAGAAAACAAATTTAAATTAGAACTGATTTTTTTTAAATAACCTACTTTTCCAGAAATCTTCGATATATTATAATAGTTTCAAAATAATTTAAAAAATTTAATTTTGAATCAATGATTATCGCTAAATATTTAAAACCCTTCACTTATTCCAATTTTTCACCATCAATTACAACATTTTTATTTTGACAATTTAAATTATTATCTACCCATAACCATACATTTAGTTTTTGAAATATTTAATTTTAATTTATTTACTTTTAACCAATTTAATAATATACCGGGTGTCCACGGAAGGTGGCTCGCCCCTCTAACTTTTTTGTTTTTCAAGATAATGAAATAAAATTCGGGAGATTTGTATACGACATAAAACTGCATTTTTTGACAGGTGACTCAACATTATGGAACTTCCGGTTTAACTGGAAGTGACATAAACTTTCGATTTTTTAATGGGACACCTGGTATATTTTTACTTTTTTTGACTCCATATGACATTCTAATTACAACGATGTGTCACTTGTCACTTTTTGTCACCAAGAAAATATTTTTTTTCCAAATTTATTGTTTTATCTAGAGGGCTATGAATACCTTAAAATCACTTATTTCAGTTCTTTAATCTTGGGAAAAATACAATTTTACTATTTTTGGTCCATTGCTATGTGCTATGTAAAATTTAATTTTTAAAGTTGTATAACTCAATATTTTTAAATGGCAACATGGTGGCTCGTCGGATTAAGAAAAAAGAGGATTTTATTACGTTTATTTTGATACCATACACTATTACGTTTTAGAAAAGTTGTCATTAGAAAACTTTAAAAAGTTAACTTAGAACTTTCCTAAAATGAAGCATCTTTTGAGAATAAATTTAGATTTAAATACCTGTGACCAGCAAAACTGATAAAACAAAATCAAGCCTTGAAGAAAATTGAAATGCCAATAGCTTCTGCCAAAGTAAATTAGTTTGTTGTTTAAAAAGCATGGAAAATAATACTTTTAGAAGGAGTGAAAAAGTTGATATGTTATTAGTGTTTGGAGAATGTAAAAATAATTCAACCGATGCGCACAAAGATATTTTAATCGGCGTCATCCAACATGGCACTATTACCCAAAACTGGTTCCGAAAATGCGAAATGAGCCTGACAATAATAACATATCAACTTTTTCACTCCTTGTAAAACTATTATTTTCCATGCTTTATAAAAAACTAACTTATTTACTTTGGCAGAAGTTGTTGGCATTTCAATTTTCTTCAAGGCATGATTTTGTTTTATCAGTTTTGCTGGTCACAGGCTACTTGATGCATTTAAATCAAAATTTCTTCTCAAAAGATGCTTCATTTTGCGAAAGTTCTAAGTTAACTTTTAAAAGTTTTTTAATGGCAGCTTTCTAAAACCTAATAGTGTATGGCATCAAAATAGCTAATCGTAATAAAATCCTCTTTTTTCTTAACCCGACGAGCCACCATGTTGCCATTTAAAAAAAAATGAGTTACCTATACAACTTTAAAGATTAAATTTTACATAGCACATAGCATTGGACCAAAAATAGTAAAATTGTATTTTTCCCAAGATTAAAGAACTGAAATAAGTGATTTTTTGGTATCCATAGCCCTCTAGATAAAACAATAAATTTGAAAAAAAAATATTTTGTTGGTGACAAAAAGTGACAAGTGACACATCGTTGTAATTAGAATGTCATATGGAGTCAAAAAAAGTAAAAATATACCAGGTGTCCCATTTAAAAATCGAAAGTTTATATCACTTCCGGTTAAACCGGAAGTTCCATAATGTTGACTCACCTGTCAAAAAACGCAGTTTTATGTCGTATACAAATCCCCCAAATTTTATTTCATTATCTTGAAAAACAAAAAAGTTAGAGGGGCGAGCCACCTTCCGTGGACACCCGGTATATATCTCAGAATTTAGAGTATTTAGACCATCAAAAATATTTAAAACATTAATGTAAATTAAGGTGCCATCAGCAAACATTTGTAACTTACACATTTTTAAAACTAAAGGCATATCGTTGATGTACAAAATAAATAATATTGGACCTAGTATACTTCCTTGAGGAACTCCTATATTATTTTTTTTTTATTTTAATTTATGTTTTTGATATTTTTGTTTTTTGAGACCTGTTACTTAAATAATTTTTAAACTATTTATAAACGTTTCCGCGAATACCATGCTGATACAATATAAGATACTAAACAAACAACCCTCGTAGATTAACTTTTATACATCGATGTAAAACCATTTGTAATCTTAATAAAATATTGTGTAAAAATTTTGTTTCCAATTATTTATTTTGCTTCAAAAACTGAAATTGTTATTGATCAGTATGTAATGTTTGATGCAAAATTTATCTAATTACATCAGTTTTGTCAAAACCGACGTTTCTCATTTTTCTTAAGTTAGTAAACAGATGTACAAAAAGAAAATATTGGAAAGCTTTCGTTGAAATTTTACTTAATTAATATTGGATCAAAAAGAATAAATATTAATCACTCGAAACATTTTATTCAACAAAAATATAGTTTAAGATAATTTATTTAATTTAATAATAATAATTAAGTAAAATTTCAACGAAAGCTTTCTAATATTTTCTTTTTGTACATCTGTTTACGAACTTAAGGAAAATGAGAAACGTCGGTTTTGACAAAACTGATGTAATTAGATAAACTTTGCATCAAACATTACATACTGATCAATAAAAATTTCAGTTTTTGAAGCAAAATAAATAATTGGAAACAAAATTTTTACACAATATTTCATTAAGATTACAAATGGTTTTACATCGATGTATAAAAGTTAATCTACGAGGGTTGATCAAAAATTTCAAGAATCTTGCAAAAAATAAAAATTGTATAAGACTGTCAAAATTTCGTACAAAGGCTAAAAATGCCTGAATAAGCAACTTTCTCGAATAAAGTTTTTCGATATTTTGATAAATAAGGGCATTTTTGAACCTATTTTATTAAAAATGTCAAATTTGACAAGTAACGCAAGTCGTGCAGCTGCTTTAGTATACGTCATTTTTGGTTTTTAGTTAAGCAAAAACTAACTGCTTTTTTAATTTTAACCTATACCTAATAATAAAAAAAAAATCCCATTTGATGCGGACTTTCTTGCGGACACTGTATATGTCCGCCGCTGGTTTCTCTAACCTAAATTTGGAACTACAATGAAAAAGCACCCTTTATAAATAGGCAGATACGTTTTATAGAAAATTTTTGTATCGCAATTCACAATACAAACGGAGAAGGTGATACCAAGCACCAACACGCAGTTAACCTAGATCTTTTCTGTCAGAATATTTATTTATGGGGTATATAGGCTTTATGTTATGTATCTATCCAGATATAAAAAAAACTTGACTCTTTATTGATTTTCTTGATATATATTTCGTGTTTATAAACCTTTTCCAATATTTATACATGCAGAGCTTACTGAACAAGCAATATGGTTTTTTTTTGTCTGTTATAATAATGAAGGACGTAATAAAGAAAAGTATAAGTATAAGGTATAGTAAATTGTATTTACATTGATCCCTAAAAATCTAAACCATCCATGTAAAATTATTATACAGTGTGACCAGTAAAGTCCGCATCATATGGGATTTTTTTTTATTAATAACTTTATTCGAAATTTGACTTTCGCATCAAGTTCTGCTTCGATCGAGATGAAAATTAAGGAAAAAAATAGTAGTCACGTGATTCGTATTATCTGTCAATTTTTAATTTTTTTCAAAAAATAATTCAAAGGTGGGGTTTATTTCTAAAAATATCGAAAAAAGTTATTAGAAACAGTTTTTTTTTTAAATGCAGTTTCTAGCCCACATGCAAAATTTCAACTGCATAAGTAAAGATAATTTTGATTTTTTACCCATACAACTAAAATTTATTTTCCACTTAATGAACACTTTACTGATGACACTCTTTTTTGTTTTAATATTAAGGTGTATTACTTTCAGACACAAACTACGTTTTCAAAAATACTTATTTTATGAAGTTACCTTATGCAGGGTCAAAAACAAATAAACTTTGCGTCACATGCGACCAAATTTTAATAGCCCAATTTTGATTTGTAGAAAAACACACATTTAATAGGTATATTAATATAGCATTGTCAAAACTGAAGTTTTATGTAGGTTGCGTTGAGTCTTATTTTGCAAAAGTGGTGCAATTTACAAAATATGGGTAAAAAATTAAAATTATCTTATGCAGCTAAAATTTTCAATGTGGGCTAGAAACTGCATTTAAATAAACTTTTTTTATAACTTTTTTCGATACTTTCAAAAATAAACCCACTTGTGAATTATTTTTTGGAATAAATTAAAATTCGACAGATAATGCGAATCATGTGACTACTATTTTTTGCTTAATTTTCATCTCGATCGAAGCAGAACTTGATGCCAAAGTCAAATTTTAAATAAAGTTATTAATAAAAAAAAATCCCGTATGATGCGGACTTTACTGGTCACACTGTATACAATATACAAACCTGAAGGAAAGCCCTAATATTCAATGAATATTAAAAAATGAAAAAAATTTTGATTAACGTTTCTTTCGCCTACATGACACCCACAATTTTGTCGGGAAATATTTTTAAAATTATAATTTTCCATGTTTGGTATAAGACAACTTTTTTAAAGACCCGCGTTAGTACGATTTATTATTACCATTCATGTCAATACATACATTCCTATGGAAATAAAATAAAGCCTTCAATTAATATTCCTAAATTAATAAATATTTTCAGATACAAAATTCGCCGGCACATCGTAAATACATTATTACTTATTAAAATACTCATTAAGAATTAAGAAAATCAAAAATGTAATTGCTTTTATATAACGTTACTTTTATTGTAGACATGTTTAGAGTACACAGGAACAGAAGGTAAGCTTTATGCGAGGCTTCATGCAACTCGTCCTAAACTCGAAATTTGCGCAATATCTTTTGCATTATTGTCTACGCGCAGGGGTGGATTTAGCATTTGGTCAGTGGTGTGGGGAGGGAGGGGGGCGCAAACAAATCCTAAATTAGGACAGTGACAGATTTCCCCACTAAATCTACCACTATATGCATGCACGTCCTGGCCACTGACAGTAAGTTTTATTTGAACTCTTGAATTTTTGCACTAAGATCTTACTAGAGAACGTGCAGGTGCTTTGGTAATAAATTGTCCAAAATTAACGTTCACAAAGATGGCATGTGCATCAGAAAAGCGAGTTAATGACGTGACAAATCAGTATATTATACCGTGCGAGCAAAAATTATTTGCATCAAAGAGGGCTTGGATTAAAACACGTAGGGCAGATTTATTTTTGTTGTTTACAAAATTAACAAAGTAAGAATATACAGAAAAGAAAAGAAAAATAATTACATAAATTGCTGAAATTAGCCACCGCCATGCTCCAAGCATAAATTCACACGTCTCTTCATATTTTCGAAAGTGTTGACAAGCATCTCTGGAGAAATGTTACCACATTCTTGGATAATCCTTTCTTGTAATTGTTCTAAATTTGCAACTGGTGTTTTAAAAATAGTGTTCTTTAAATGAGGAAAAACGAAGTAATCCATAACCGTTAAAAAAGGTGATCTAGGTGGGAATTCAATGTCTGCTCGAAAACTGATCAATCTATCGTCGAAAAAATTGCGTAAGTAGTTAATAGTTTCGGCGGCTGTATGGGCGGTTGCACTGTCCTGTTGAAAATATCCAAAACGTAGTTCGTCGTCAAGTAATTGCTCCATAAATGGATTCAAAATATTGTCTCTATACCGCTGTGCTGTAACTATGTCATGGAAAAAAATAGGACCAACAATTCTTCTTCGGGAAAGAGCTAACCAGACACCAATTTTTTGAGGGTGCAATGTGGACTTGGGACAATTGGGATTTTCACTACTCCACATGCGTATATTCTGAGAATTCACATAACCGGAGAGGTGGAACCAGGCTTCATCCGAAAAAAATGTCAGGTCTAATAAATCATTTATTTTCAATCAATTTTGGGTACACCATTGAGAGTAATTCCTGCGTCTTTCAAAATCTGCGGCTTGTGTTTCTTGGAATACTTGCACTTTATAAGGAAATAAATTTAGCTGCTTCCTAAGAATATTCCTGCATGTTCCATAAGATCTTCCCACTTCTTGGGACAGGCGTCTTATACAATTTGTTGGCGTATTTTGCATTATTCCACGAACGTTTGCAACAAGTTCTTCTGTTCTTACAGATGGTCTTCCTGCTCCTTTTTTGTGTTGTATAGAACGTGTTTCCCTAAACACAGCCACGGTTCTTTTCAGGCAATGATAAAAATCCCCAGCAATAAAAGCAAAGTTAGGAAAATGTTCGTGAAAATCGCACAAACCCGGATTGTATTGACACTTACCATTTACTCTAACCCCGTTTCGAAAATACGCTTCAACCATGAATGTTTTGTGCTGTTCCGTAAAGCCCATTGTGTGAATTGTTCGAGAAATTGGAAAAATTAGCGATGAATCAAATTACTTGTAACGACTGTCAAAGATGACGGAATAACTCATTAATTCAGGGACACCCAACAGGAATTAAGCTCTACGGCTTAGCATTACGTCCTTAGATGCAAGGCCCTCTATGATGCAAATAATTTTTGCTCGCATGGTATTAATCATAATCTTGAAAATTTATGGATTTTTAGATTTGAAAGGGAATCGTATGGGCTTTAAGTGAAACAGAGTATATAATAAATGCAGTATATTATTATTCTTTAATTATTATTTCCGTTTCGCCATCGGTGCGCTCTGGGGTTTGGGGCACTTAACCCGGCTTTTATGAGAGTTAACTTAATTCTTCCATTATCTATTCTTTGTCCTTACTTGTTTGTGAAAACGTTCAATTAGTTAAACCTATTTACCTGCATTAGGGAATTAATATTTGCTTTTTAGCAGTAAAATTTCGGTCGCAAAAGTTTTTAATAAAAGAAAACGTAAAAAAAGTAGATACTATTAGTAAAATTCATTTGTATTTAAAGGATTTCAGGAAGTCGTTTCATTAGTTCGGTCAGGAGGTAAGGGCGTTGCTAGGGTTTGCTTAGCCCCAGCGCTAGAGACGGCCCTGCTATTTTATAACTGTTAAAAAATTACATAATAAAAGTAATGAAAAATTACAACAAAAAAAACTAGTTCTAATTCTTTTACTTTTTAGGATTTTTTTTTCAATTCCTTGATTTATTAACTGAATTTTGCTAGTATTAAAACTACAATTTCAACTATTGGATTTGCGATTACTCTACAGGGTTCGTCAAAAACAACAGTTTTTGTTTTTTGGATTTTTTTTTCAATTCTAATTGTCAATTCCTTCTATGATTGTCTAAATCATCACTTTGGGAACAAATGGATTTGAAGTTACCTATGGTCCAAATCAGTTGACACATAGGAGTCCCGATTTCATAATTATCAACTTTAAGACCAATTTCAATAATATCTTAGATCTCCTCAAAAAAAAATAAGTGTAGGTAGTTCTTGCAAATATCCCAATGCAGCAAGTTAGGAACTGTTATCGGGAATTTAGATGTCGAGTTGAACTATGTGCTAACTCGATGGTACCACGTTTGAATATAAGTTTTATAATTTATGATTGAATGAAGTAAAGAAATATGACATGTAATAATAAAAATACTTGGAAAGTAGGCAAATAAAAAATGTTTTTTTTACAACAAAATCGTTACTGGGTCAGATATAAAATCATATTCGAAGTAAGACAGCAAAAACAGTTGTTTGTTTTTACGTAAATTTATTTTAAACGGAATCCAAAAAACTAAAAATGGTATTTCTGACGAACCCTGTTTAGTAATCGCGAATGTGATATTTGAAATTATAGTTGGTCAGCACAAGCAAAATTCATTTAATAAATCAAGGAGTTGAAAAAAGCATCGTATGAAAAGTAAAAATGTTGTTATTGACGAATCCTGTATAGTAATCCCAAATCTAATATTCGAAATTGTAGTTTCAGCACAAGCAGACGTTTTTTATAAAGAATGAATATTTCTTCTATACCTACTAATAAAAAAGTTTTTCCTCTTCCAAACTCTATCCGTGGACACACTGTTTATCTACGACTATAATATTTCAAAGCATAGTAATACGCGATTTAGCAAACAAATACAATCAAAGTTTTAAAATCACTATCAACTCTAATGCACTATTATGCTATTCATTTCACGTTTTCATGAAAAGCTCAATGTCAAATATGTGATCGTAAAATTCAATTTTCTGTTCATCTTATCGTTTTTACGCGGGTATAAGATGAGATAGTCCAAAAATTCGAGCTTTAATATCAGATCTAAGGCTACCATACACTTTCAATTGATTTTCCGAGCTCCGGGGAGCTATTTCAAACAATAAAGCCCTAATAAGTTACCCGTGATTTTCACTGAGAATTTTATATTGTTTTTTTTTTCGTTCAG
This sequence comes from Polydrusus pterygomalis, assembly GCA_963969555.1. Taxonomy (NCBI): domain Eukaryota; kingdom Metazoa; phylum Arthropoda; class Insecta; order Coleoptera; family Curculionidae; genus Polydrusus; species Polydrusus pterygomalis. The sequence continues at coordinate 13,532,654 of OZ018379.1, forward strand.
CGACATTTTTTACAAACATGATTAAATTTCTTTTAGAATACGGTTATAATTATTTTTTTCTATTTGACGTTCATAATAAGTTTATTATGAACTTGAAATGAAGTTCATAATGAAGCTATTTCGATACGCGTTTTTTCTTTATTCGATGTTGGTAACATTGAAATTGAAAAATTGACGTAAAATCACGTCTTTTGAAATTCAAAAAAAATTAGCAAAATCGCCCGAATTTCCGAACGCTCTGTATATGTACCGAATGTACAAGGATCACACAACGTATTCCGTCCAATTTTAAATCTCATATCGCTAAAATAACTTTAGAATCTCGTGGTGAAAATAAGTCAATAAATCAAAAAATGACAGTTCGCAAAATAATTTTTGTTGTCCAGAGGTTACTATGATAAAAGATAATATTACCAACATAAAATTTAGACATAAAAATTTGCGGATTTATTTTCTTTTTAAATATGTATTTTTTATTGAAAAAACTACAAATAGAAAAAATAGTATAAAGCACGTGGTTCATAAGGCGTTTTAGCGCACGTGTCAATTAAAAAACTCGCCACTTCGTGGCTCGTTTTTTAAAATAGACGCGTGCGCTAAAACCGCTTCTTATGAAACGTGTACTTTAAATATACTATTATTATACCTACATTTTGAAATATGAATTTAAATAAATATAGTTTAAAAAAACTAAAAAACACGCTTTAATAATAAATCAAACTAAAAAGCGGATAATAAATATAGTTGAAAATAATTCTTGAAATTCCTAATATAGGCAGAAAATAATAATGACCGATAAACATTAGTATTATTGTAAAAAAAGCATTGGGTGCTCGATATGCGAAAAATATAGCACAAAGCGACCCACGCTTTTTTCACAATATTTTTTTTAAAAGAAACTTATAAAAAAAACATAATATCTAATAAAACTTATCTAAAAATGCAACAAGTATTAATTAATTTTAATTATTAAATACAATTATTTTTTATTTAAAAAAAATGCATAATAATATTCAAACATAACGTACCATTTAAATTCTGCATCATATGGGTGGCTATGAAATTGATTGACGTTCGCAATTGTTTAAATAGTTTCTTTAGATTTGTCACTTAGTTACAGATACCTGTTAGTTTTAAATTTGATAATTATTATTATGTTTTTTTTTTTAATTTTTAACTGTTGCATTGTGCAGTAAAATTTAAAATAATGGAACATTATAATAACGAAGAAAAATTTGACATGATTCGCTGTTACATCGAGAATCATAAGAATTGTGCGCAAAAACATAATAATAACTACCAAATTTAATTGTAATTGTATAGTTACCAGATCATTCGAAATTATACCTAATTTGTATATCTTTAAGCCACTTATCCCTTTTTCTCAAACAAATTCTTGAACAACCAGGCACAACATACATTATGTACAGTTATAAAACTAAAATACTGTCATATTCGTAAAAATTGTCGCCCGAAGGACAAAGAAGACAAGATAAAAATCCCCAAAGCGGATTACGTAGGGCTCTTTTCAGACGTTATTGTTTAAAACAACTCCCTTGGGTCCAAGAAATCAATTTTTAGTGTATAGTGGCCATTAGTGATGGGTACTGTTCATCGATGTATTTAAAACATGTCGGCGTTGACTGTGGCTATTCTGAATTTAATAGTAATAATGCTTGAAAACTATTTGGTAATTTTTGGTGCTATTTATAATAACTACTTACACAATTTAGTTTCCTTAAAATAGTAATTGAAAGCACGGAAATTAGCATTAATGCAAAAATATCGAACTTTGACTACAAAACATCGATGTTTTCAAAATATCGATAAACTTCGCTTTGTACTAGTTGCCATACATACGTCTCTACAAGCTGTATTTTTTACGAGGCCTGTTGGGATATATCCTATATAAAATAGCGATTAGACGTTTTGACAGGATTCAATTTGCTTTATTTTTATTGGTTCTCATGCATTTTATGGAAATGACAATTACCTTACCGTAAAAAAATAACAAGGCAATGATTTTGTTGATCGAGAATACCCGACACGGATTTTTAGGTGGTTGCTCAGAAGAGTTTGCCTTGGGAGATGGACGAAGGGAGGCTTTTTTAAACCTAGAACTCAACAACAAATTACTGTTCACCAAAATTCACCAGAATTTTTGTAAAGCTTTGTGCCAATTCAGTAAAACCTGAGCAGATATCCTTAATCTGAATCTGAATTTCTTAATACAACAGACGATTTAGGACAAAATGCTCCCATAGACAATTTACCTTTAGATAAGCAAACAATAATCACGAAAGTGGCAGTTTTATGGCCTCGCGCATGTAAACAAAGCTAGACACTATTAGACATGCGCACTGCAACATTATCGTTTGACGAATGGGAAAATAGACAGGTGCGGACTTTAAAATTTAAATTCTTGACAAAAAATTGGAATTTCTTCTCAATTTTTGATCAAGTTAGGAAAAAAGGTAGTGATTTGTAGCATTTTTAGTAGTAGCAAACCTATCAGATTTTAAGGATAGAAAATTGTTTTTAAGGTTTTGTTTTTAAAATTTTTTTAAAAATGATTCGTCGTTGTGTTTTTACTTCGAAAAGGAAGAGAACAAGAACAGGTGAATTAAACTAGTCTTATAAAATCGAATATAAGAACAAACAAAACCAGCAAAATAACCAATCTACGGTGTTATCGCGTGCCTAACCTCAAGTCAAATATTAGATGGTGTATCACTTGTATTGATTTTTACAATCTGGCAAAAACTTGTTTTGTTCAAGAATTTGAAAAAGTGTTTGCCCGAGAACTTGACCCGTGGAATACTGGCTTTATTAAAAGCTTAATGTCGGGGTGTACAGATTTTAATCAAAAAGTTAACCCACCAGGAACTTTTCCAGAATTAATTTTCTCACAATCAGTGGCCGGGTTAGCTTCATTTTTGATTTACTAATCAGGAAATTTTAATTGTGTAAATGTTTGCCAATGTCACAAAGTCGCCTGGTCAGTTACCTATTGTTAAAAACCTTAGTGCAACCAAAAATTAGGCTCGTATGCCTATGAGTCACTAAAAGCACAAATACAATTCACTAAACTACACAAAAACTAGAAATCCGTAAATATTAAACACCCACACCTAGTGATGTGAGAGGAGAATATTCTCTGTAAGACAATTCTCCCGAGAATATTCTCTAGAGAAGTTTTTCTACATAATTTACACCGCCTCGATTTACACTGAAAAATTTTGCAATGATTTTTAAAATTTTGAGTTTCCCTAACCTTTTCTATAACTCTGGCAACAGTGTTTTACGTCTGGCAACAGTGATTCAGGGAAATCCCCTAGAAGCGCGAACGTATACTCGTATGTTTTTAATAGTTAAATGTGATCTTTCTTTATTTGACTGTTTTTTTTTTGTTTGTTTTTAGTTATTCTTGGGAAGGTATGTTATGTTTTTTAAATAAAAATTTTATTTCTTTACGTTTTATTTGATTAACGCCGTTTGACATTTGCCGAAAATAAGCAGAATAGGTAATTTTTAATTTCTTTTTATTGCTATTTTTAGCGGTTTTCTTACCATTCTCAGAAGATTCTCTAACTTGAGAATATTCTCGAGAATATTCTCCAAAAGATTATTACCGAGAATATTACATCACTACCCACACCACACACCCATAAATCCCACAATCCACGATAGCTAAGAAAATTACAAGGAATCCACAGAGAAACCTTAATATACAACAACAAAAATGGCGGCCGAGCCGGTTCTGTAGAGTATCTTGAGTATGTCCATTATTGTCGATAAAGTAGGACAGGCCGATAACACGAGGTTTGTGCGCATGCACGAAGGTGTCCAGAAGGAAGCCAGCTGACCGGCGAGTCATGCGCTCGGACGTATTTTTTCACCCATAAAACGTAACTTTTGTTTGCGCAGGAGATAAGCTTTACGTATCTAAAGGTAAATTGTCTATGGCTCCACCTCTTTCCCTTAATACGACCCTGCGTTCTTTACCGACGATTTATAAATTAATTATAATTTTGTCAAACTTTTTGGCCAACTCTGTAAGTACAAATCTTTTAAATTCATCATCTTAATAAATTTTCAAAAAAAATTAACCCTTTAAAAGCTTTTTTTATTATTCTGGCATAACGATAACTTTTCGGAAGTAAAATTTACAAAGGTCAATATACATTACACCTGCCTTACAGACTCTGGGCCCTTGGGTTAATTAAATTCCTTTCCAAATTAATAGCTTTATAAACTTTCTGCCTAATTCCAGGACCTTATTAGACATATTTCATCTGTTCGGGTTTAATTGATCTTAAAAGGTCTTACGTACGGGGTGCTTGATTGTTCACGACCTTCTACGAAGCGACGATGTAAAATATTGGTGATTAAATTCTATGCTTTTTATAGAACAGACAATTTTATCTGGGTATCTTTTGCTCACTGTATATACAGGGTGGTCTTTAAGTACATCAAGAAAATCTAGGATATGATTCCTGGCATTAAGTTGAAAAGTTCATATGGACTTATGCCCTAAAATGCTTACCCTCTAAGATACAGGGTGTTAAAATATTTTCCATTTTCCTTTAAAACTACCATTTTTTTCAAAAACATAGTAAAGACAACTTTTGTTCCGCTTATATCAGTAATGCATAAAAATGCATCAGAGTTTAAAAAAAACAGTGGCGTATCACATATTTTCACAAAAAAAATATTGATGGTATCTTCATGCACGCCACTGGTGGAAGTAGGCAAACCCTTTTTTAACCAAAAAGTGCAGTTTAATACGAAATCAATCGACATCAATTTTCAATACCGTATCTTCAAGGAGTTTCGAAATTTTAAAAAAACAATTATTTTTTAAAAATATTGATGCCAGGAATCATATCCTAGATTTTCTTGATGTACTTAAGGACCACCCTGTATAGAGTATATTATAGTAGCTAGTAAGACTAAATTGTTTATAGATATACCACAACCACATTAAAAAGAAGCCATGAAGTGACATTAGGCAACACCGCATCAGCGTGCGAGTTTTTTATTCTTTCAAAGGGTAAAATCCATGTCAAATCATTTTAAGCCAATCCATTACCTTTTAAAAAACCTTTACCTTCATATCAATGTCCACTAAAACCTGATTAACAATATTTAAACAGTCAATGGTCAAATCTAAACTATAAAAATATATTTTTGAGATACTTACAATTTTTACTTCCCAAAATTCAGAAGAATTTTTTGTGAATAATTACTGAGATCGTCAAAACTTTTTATAAAATCTGATTGCTCGAAAGCTTGATTAAGGTGAGAGGTACGCTCTTGTTGTTCCTCGTTTCTCTACGCTATACTTTTTCTAGGAATGAGAACAGTTTTTGACAAGTAAGCAGGCAAATTGGGATAAAAGCACGGAACAGCTGTTAAATTTAGTCTCTCTTTAGTTGGAATTTTTTTTTGTGGTGCTATTAGGCAAAAGTCAAATATCCTCACGAATAATGTCACTGGGGACAAAATGCTTAGCACAAACTACAGAATACTGTGTGGGCGACCAAGTAGCTCTTGGAATGTCTTTTAGCCATAGAATTTTCAGATTTTCATCTTTTGGGAAGTGAAAAACTGATACACTCTCTTCACCTGCTTTTAAAACACTTGTATAGTTAGAGTTACACCCAGGAATACAGCAGGGGCTTGGCATGTTGATAAATTACCAAACTAATAGAAAAAATAGTACTTACCTAAGTACCTAGGTATCTAGAGGTATCCTACCTACTTACGGACTATCTCTACTAGTGATATTATTAAACTAATTCACGTATACCTTCAAGCTGAATAAACACTTCAACATTTAATAAACTAACTGTAGCCAAAAAACAATAAAGTTTGTCCTAAAGAGCTAGCTAGAATACCAAAAACACAACTTTTAAATTAAAACAAATATAATTCTGCCGCCATTATTAGACCCGTAAACAAACCGCCGTCCGGCCAGGCTGTTCGATTTCTCACTTTATTAATGCTATTAGAGCAAACCCGCACCAAAAATTTTCACTAATATTTTGTGGAGGTTCTTAGCAATCATGTCACTTAAATTTTCTATTAGATATCAATCGAAAACCGGATAAAAATACAAATTAATACGAAAAACCGCAAAGTTAACACCTACTTCGAGCGTAAATTACGTACTAAAGCATGGCTAACCTTAAAAAAGTCACGTGACACATGGATCTTCAAGCAGTGTTGTTGATGTTTCTGTTTCACGGCTTCTTTCAAGGTTGTGGATGCACTATAAGGAATATATTTTTAAAACTTTAAAATATTTTAAAGGACCAGCAGAAAATAGCTGACTTAAGACCTCGCCAGACCATGAACAAAATTCATATAACTGCGGTAAACAGAGCCTGATACTGTACTGCAAGAGTGATAAAAATGATTGCGAACATTTATCACTGCTCAATAATAACTGTGTGAAAGTTATCTATACTATTAATACCTTGTTCAGTCAAAATTCGCGGCGAGGAGTTACATTCTGTAAAGGGTAATAGGTACAATGTATCATGGGCGTAGTAACTTTTGTCTGGGGGTAGACAATGTTGAACGCGCGACATTAGTGCAAGGAGCTTATGTAAAAACGCCGCAGAAATATTTTTTTTGATTGATGACGCACAAATTTTTCAAATAATCTACTTTATATACTATAGGTAGGGGAAGGTGGGGCACAGAGTTACACAAAAAATATTTCGATTAATAATTTTTTTATTTGTCAAATTAAAATAACAATTTAATTTTGCATAGGTTTGGTGATGTTTAGCAACTGATTTTCGGAGCGTCTGTTGCCCTAAATACATAGGTTTTTTATAAAAAAATAATTATCTCTACACGTGTCGAATGTAACACTGTACCCCACTAGCGGGGCACTCTGTTATACAAGGAGGGGAACAATGTTACGTTTCAAATAAATTTAGAAAACCTTTACTAATAGTGCTCCTTTTATTCAGAACATTTACAAATACAAAAAAAATAACAATTAAAAAAATAAACATCCGTCTAAACAATAAAAAACAGTCAAAACTCAGACAGAATCTAAAAATGTAATGATTTAAAAATAAAAACTGAAATGTTTTAATTCAGAATATTTAAATGAGTATCAAATAACAAAGTATACACATTAAACACTATTTCAATTCATTATAGTATATGTGCAAATCAACAGGAAAAATTAACATTTCTGATCTTCAATTTTTGTGTTACATGTTACACCGTTTCTCCAGTATAGTGTAACTCTGAGCCCCAATCGCATTTTTACCAAAAATATGCTACTTTTTAGGGAATAAAATTTTTCTAGGTTATGTTTTACATGGCATGCTAATACACTACCATGCAGTGCGATGTTTATTGGTTAAATTGGAAGACAGATTCTTCATTTTGTGTTCAAACTTCTGAAAATATCGAAATTTGAAATTGCATTCGTTAGTACCCGGTTTTTAGAATCGGCCGAATGGTTTGTCATAAATGTACTTTTCTAACTTTACTAAAACAAATGGTAAGTATAAATGCGCCATGAAAATGCAAAGAAAAACGATTCGCTCTGGGAGATGACCCGGCTCTGAACTCTCTCCGTAATTTTAATACTTTAGTTTTGGTTTGGTATGCGGAACTCCATAAAGAAAGAAAAAATAAACTGTTTTATAAACTGGCAAATATTCTTTATGAGAGGGCCATATTTTTCATTTTATAACAAGACTCAATCTCTATAAATACCCAAAAAATATGTTCCTGGGATTTTAGTAGTATGAAACAAACATTTGTTCGTCAAAAATAATGTATTATGTTAGCTATCAACAAATCTGTGTATACTACAGTGAATGGAAGAGTGTATGTTTATAATTCTTGTCTGGTGTTTAAATTTTGCAAAAAATTCGTTAGATATTTATCTGTTGACAGGCACAGAGCCTACTTGGTAGTTTTAGTTTCCTACTGGAATTTCTAAAGGAAAATGTCATGCTATAATTTTTTATCCCCCCACGTTCTTGAATTAACAATCGGAAATATCTCCTTGAGCAGGAATTTTTTAAAGATTTTTTAAGAAAATTATCCATCGTCTCCGACTCGGAATAATTTTTGAAATGCTCATGCTCTCGGGAATATTTTCGGTAGTAAATCAAGTACTAGGGAGATTACTAGTGATAATTTCACACAGCTATCGATAATTGCACTGCAGGTACCGATAAGTGCCCGTTAGGTATTATTTTCTTTGATTACATTAAACATTGAGATTTTAAAATTAATTTGCGAATATTCTATTGGTAAATTTAATGCCCACTGAGTAGGTTAAAAGAAAAAATTGCCCTATAGTATTATGTTATACCATTTAAAGTGTCTGGTAACTATGGTATGATGAAATAATAATATTCGAGTAGGACATAAAATGACATTTTAGTCACTGTCAACTTTTAATGGTGTTTATAGATAAATGTATTTTATCGTCAACCGTCAGTAAAGCCGTACATTATCAGAGTGATTTCCGGAAGTAAACAAACACTTTATTTTATTGTAAAATCATAGTAATTTACGTTACAAGTCCGGAAAATACTGTTTTTTTGGACGAGTCGACAAAATTCTAGGACGAGCCGTAGGCGAGTCCTGGAAGTCTGCGAGTCCAAAAAACTGTTTTCGGACGTGTTGCGTACACTATTTTTTCGGCAACCGTGTAGAATAACAAATCAATGAGACACATTTCTTTATTATATTTCTTTGTAGAACAAAATTTCAAACATTTTAATTCTTATTTGTATTAAATATTGAAATTCGAACAGAAGATAAGTAGGTACTAACAGAAACAGTCTAAATCTTATTTATATTAATATTTATATTAAAATTCGAGCAATTGCTAATATTGATGTGATTCTTCCCGGCTTAGTCCGGGAAGTAGGTATGTAAGTACCTATCTTCTGTTCGAATTTCAATATTTAATACAAATAAGAATTAAAATGTTCGAAATTTTGTTCTACAAAGAAATATAATTAAGAAATGTGTCTCATTGATTTGTTATTCTACACGGTTGCCGAAAAAATAGTGTACGCAACACGTCCGAAAACAGTTTTTTACGGACTTGTAATGTAAATTAGGTACTATTACCTGCCGCAAATTAGTGACTTTGACATTTATTAATCAAAAATCGTCTGTCACGCCTTTCCCTATAACAGCTCGATAATAGTTTTCTCGCGATTTATTGCGATGAGTTATACCTCAATTTTTTATATTATAAATTCTGAACGGTTGGCGATAAAATTTTGTATGCACCACGTCAGTAAAGTATCTTTATCGACTCGCCTGTTATTCGCCTCGCTCATCTCATAATTTCAGACTCGTCCGATAAAGAATCACTTTACTGCCTTGGTACATAAATAACTATTATAGGATTTTGGAGGAAACATTTTATCATACTTAAATACCAACGTCCAGTGGCGCAGCGAGGGGGGGGGTTTGGGGGTTAAACCCCCCCCCCCCCAGATGCCCAGACTAAGACGGTTTTTTATGGTTTTAGTTTTTAAAATTTTAAAATCTTGTTCTTTTTTTTTTGAAAACCCCCCTAATACAAAATTCTGGCTGCGCCACTGCCAACGTCAGTTATTTTGTTAGGCATGTACGTTGCCTTAGTACATCATATCAACCCTAACTTAGCAGGCGAGCGGTTAAACAATTAATTTTTTGCCGGCAACATCTCAAGGGACTATAAATTTAAGGGAGTTAGCCCGATCGGGGCCTCGAGAAACCTTCATGTCTTACGATGAAATTATTTTAATTTATTAGCACTTCCTTAAACATTCCGAAACTTAACGGTGATGGTTTCACCTAAACATAATTTTGAAAAGGGTTACAATTATTGTATGTATGACTATTACGCGAGAAAAGTAGGAGTTGGGTCGCATTGCTCCCGACGCTTGTCTCCCTTTAGGCACCTTTTTTTTTAATAGGTGTTTGATGAGTTACTGCCAGGAACGTCCAACTTATAGACCAGGGTCGACAATTTTTGAAACCAAAAAAAATAATAGTAGGATGAAACCCATTGGAAAAGGAAGAGAATAGAACAAAAATGAGAGGAAAAATAAACTACGGGCGATCCAAGGTCGGGAAGGGGGGGAGGGGGGGCTTGAAGGGTAGAAAACGATTTATCTCGATTTCCGGTAAAACTACAAGTTCTGTGGAAAAACGTTAAATCGCAAAGTGGTAGGTAATAAAAAGATCTACAACTTTTGTATTTACACTTTTTTCATATAACCTCAAAATGTATGTGAAAAATTCAAATAACCAAGTTTTTGGTTTTTATTTTTATCTTTTACAAGCATTTTTTTTATCCACGAAATTTGGTGAAAATTTACCTTCTTATGTTCTAAACACACTGTAATTTTTTTTATTTAAAATATTTATTTTTTAACCTTATTTTGACTTAATATCGAAAAAATACCCTAATTTTCAATCGAAAATTCTCACGTCAAAATATCTGCTTTTTTAAAAAAGTCGGTGGGCTTTTTGTTCGTTGAAAACTCTACTTTTTGATGGTGTTAAAAAATATACATTACTATGGTAAATGTTCTAAAAAAAAAAGCAAAGAAACGAAAAAAACTTGAATCCGAAATTTTTTTTTTAGATCAATATGTACAATTTTGAGCTATTTATTAAAATTTATACTTTAATTACTCAAAAAACGTAAGATTCCATGTTACATTGATAAAAAAAGTATAAATATTAATAAATAGCTCAAAATTGCAAAATTGTACATATTGATCTAAAAAAATAATTTCGGATTGGAGTTTTCTTCGTTTCTTTGCATTTTTTTGAGAACATTTACCATAGTAATGTATATTTTTTTAAACACCATCAGAAAGTAGAGATTTCAACGAACAAAAAGTCCTCCGACTTTTTTAAAAAAGCAGATATTTTGACGTGAGAATTTTCGATTGAAAATTAGGGTGTTTTTTCGATATTAAGTCAAAATAAGGTTAAAAAATAAATATTTGAAATCAAAAAAATTACAGTGTGTTTGGGACATAAAAAGGTAAGTTTCACCAAATTTCGTGGATAAAAAAAAAATTTTGTAAAAGATAAAAATAAAAAACCAAAAACTTGGTTATTTGAATTTTTCACATACATTTTGAGGTTATATGAAAAAAGTGTAAATACAAAAGTTGTATATCTTTTTATTACCTACAACTCTTCGATTTAACGTTTTTCCATAGGACTTGTAGTTTTACCGGAAATCAAGATAAATCGTTTTCTACCCTTAAAACCCCCCCTCCCCCCCTTCCCGACCTCGGATCGCCCGTAATTTATTTTTCCTTTCATTTTTGTTCTATTCTCTTCCTTTTCCAATGGGTTTCGTCCTACTATTATTTTTTTTAACTTTTTACCATTTTTAAAGGTTTCAGCACTGGTCTATTAGGGTAGTAATTTTGCAAGAATTACAATTAAATACTACAATTACCCTATATAAATATCCGAGTCTCGTTTATAATTATTACATAATTATTTTTCATCCAATCCCCAAACCTTTGATATTCCTTATCATAGGCGTCTTTAGACTTCTTTGGGACAAGATTATCCAAAGCTTTGGCAGCATTCACAGCAATTCTATCCGGAATCAACGGAAAATCCATTATTTTATATGAATTTCAGTATTGACTTTGACACAGCACAACAATGAACACTTATATCTACCCTTGTTTATTTAGCAACATTATAGGACATAAAATATTGTAAGCACCACGGGCATTACTTGATGTCTATACCCTCGGGCAACTTACAAACCCTCGCGCCAAAGGCCCTCGACTTTGTGAGATTGTTGCCCTCGGAGGCATAAACATCATCATTATGCCCTTAATGCATAAATAACTATTATGATACTAGCATTAAAAATAATCCATCACTAGTAGTAAACACTAATTTGAAAAAAAAATAGAAAGATCGTTTTAACTTTTATTATTAACATGTATTTGTACATTCTGAACGACCAGAAATATAAATTTCTTCTGCAGTTCCACTGATCTTGTTTTGTTGTCACTTTGTATGCTTCATTTTTTATCTAAATTATCCTTTAACGATTTTTTAATGTTGGCACTAATTACTATCGTGCATTATAAAAGTGTTAAATAGTTATAGTTGGTTGTTGGAAGATTTAATTATATAATTAACTAATTGGTCGTTAATTATACCACATTCATACAGCACTTAACCAATTTACTATAAAATAAGTTTGTTTAATTATGGGAATTTTTAAAGTAGGATCAAACATTATTATGCAATTTGGTGCTTCAAATCGTAAAAAAATGTATGCGTAGGTATATAGAAAATTGAATTGGGCAAGTTGATATTTTGTTAATGCATGTGTATTATTGGTTATCTGCCTTTAGAGAACACAGTGACACTTAAAAAATCGGTTAAAACAAAAAACTTTTTGAATTTTGACTAATAACTGCGATTTATACATCCAAGATGGTGCGTTTTTAAAAAGGATCACATTTATGCCAAAATTAATTTAAAACCATTCCATTTTTAACTTATAATTCCTCTGTGCAACTGCAGACAAACCATTCTTTTCCGTTGTAGACCAGGGCTGAAGCCTTTGAAAATGGTAAAAAGTGGAAAAACAGAATAGTAGGATAAAACCCATTGGAAAAGGAAGAAAATATAACAAAAATGAAAGTAAAAATAATTTACGGGCGATCCGAGGTCGGGAAGTGGAGAGGAGAGGCAAAACTGCAAGTTCTATGGAACAACGTTAAATGGCAAAGTTGTAGGTAATAAAAAGATCTACAATTTTTTTATTTACACTTTTTTCACATAACCTCAAAATTTATGTGAAAAATTCAAATAGGTAACCAAGCTTTTTGTTTTTTTATTTTTATCTTTTACCAAAAAAATTTTTTTTCACGAATTTTGGTGAAAACTTACCTTTTTATGTTCCAAACGCACTGTAATTTTTTTGATTTAAAATATATATTTTTTTACCTTATTTTGACTGAATATCGAAAAAGCACCCTAATTTTCAATCGAAAATTCTCACGTCAATCTGCTTTTTTAAAAAAGTCGGTGGCCTTTTTGTTTGTTGAAATGTCTACTTTTTGATGGTGTAAGAAAAATATACATTACTAGCGTGTACCCGGCATGCGTTGCAACCCGCTGGTATAAATACAAACCCGATATACACTTTCTGAAATTGCACCCGTGCGAAGCCGGGGCGGGTCGCTAATTATACATAAAAACCTTCCTCTTGAATCACTCTATCTATTTTAAAAAACCGCTTCAAAATCCGTTGCGTAGTTTTAAAGATTTAAGCACATATAGGGATATAGGGACAGACGGGCTATAGCGACTTTGTTTTATACTATGTTAAGATAAAAATACTATGGTAAATGTGATGAAATCCCCTTTAAATCCTACCTTTAATTATATTTAGAACAACTATTTTCGCATGTTTTTTGCGATCTTTATGTTTTATGGATTTGTCATTTTTTTGTTTATCAATGTAACATGGAATCTTACGTTTTTTGAGTAAAAGTATAAATTTTAATAAATAGCTCAAAATTGTACATAATGATTAAAAAAAAAAATTTCGGATTCGAGTTTTTTTCGCTTCCTTGCATTTTTCGAGAACATTTACCATAGTAATGTATATTTTTTTACACCATCAGAAAGTAGAGATTTCAACAAACAAAAAGCCCACCGACTTTTTTTTATAAAAGCAGATATTTTGACGTGAGAATTTTCGATTGAAAATTAGGGTGGTTTTTCGATATTAAGTCAAAATAAGGTGAAAAAAACAATATTTCAAATCAAAAAAAATTACAGAGTGTTTGGGACATAAAAAAGGTAAGCTTTCATCAAATTTCGTGAAAAATTTTTTTGTAAAAGATAAAAATAAAAAACCAAAAACTTGGTTATTTGAATTTTTCACATAAATTTTGAGGTTATGTGAAAAAAGTGTAAATACAAAAGTTGTAGATCTTTTTATTACCTACAACTTTGCCATTTAACGTTTTTCCACGACTTGTAGTTTTGGTTTCAAAAATTATCGACCCTGGTCTATTGTCTCAAGGTTCGTCGCTTTTTAAAATTTACTTCTAAACCTTACTTTTTCTAATGTCATAAAATGTACCTGGTATAAAATGGGGTTTTATAATCTTTCTCAAGATAAAATGATGTAACATTATATATGTATCTCAGATAAAAATAAGTAGTGACCCAAAAACACTTACCCGTGGAACGCCAGCCTTATTTATTTCTGCTTTGAGAAGGTATTATATAGGATAGCATAGAGTGGGCTTTTTGCTGAAATATAATTTCTAATAATATTGAAAGGATTTTACTATTCTGGAAAACAAAACGGTTTATACGCGATTAGACAGCCAACTGCGGCTAACCCACATTAACTAGCCCGCTCTGCATTTAATAACTAAATTGCCCATTAAAGATATTGCGCCCCTTTTTCGTTAATTGCCCATATGCACAGGGCTTTATTGCCTTACTCCTATCGGTTAAAATATCTAAATTAATGCTTTCATATTCGCCATGCAATTTCCATTGTGGTATTATAGTACCTAACATGGTTTATGTTAGTCTTAAGGCGATGACACACACAGCAGTTTGTGCAGACACATCTATATGTTATTAAATTATGTAAAATACACACAAAAACGTGGCGCGTTGCGCGGTTTTAAAACCGCTCTTTGCAGCGTCTAATGAATCCGCCGCTAGCCGTTTTCTGGCTTGAAGTGGTTCTACAATACCTGGAATAATAGTATACTGGTCAGACACGGTAATTATCAAAGCATGGTTGAGACCCAAAGCAAATTATTTTATTTAATTAAGGAATTGCAGTAAAAATTGATCTAGATTTGTTTTATCAATGCCGCCGCTACGGCAGAAACCGCTACAAAAACGCTGTGTGTGTCATTGCCCTTATATGTTTCTCTCATAATTGTTTTTAACACGCTTTTATATTATCTTCACCTGTATGTTTGTTTGTATCTATGTTTGTAACCGACTTCTTTGAACTCGATTTTGACCCACTTTAAACGGTCAGATTTAATTTAAATTTTGTAGACTTATCAAGAACCGCTGACAATACAATAATCTACACGCAAAAAATTCTCGTGTCAAATTTTGACAGCTGTCAGGTATAAGACGAAGAAGCGATTTTGACGAAATAAATCATTAAGGGGTCGTATAGTATTCGATGCGGAGACTTCGGAAAAAATAAGCAAAAAATACTCCTGTCAAAATTTGACAGCTGTCAATATGTCTAATCGTTAAAAAAAATGATATTAATGAAAAAACTATAAGGTCGTATGTAGTTAAAAAAAAATACGCAAAAAATTCTCTTGTCAAAATTTGACACCTGTCAATATGTTAGAATTATTACAATAACCGATAGTAATGAAACAAACGTGGGGTCGTATAGATATTATCGCTAAGAATAGAGAAAAAAAAAATTCTACCCGCCAAAATAAAATTTTCACAAATTTTTGTCGTTTGTTCGAGTTTGTATATATGTTTGTTTGTAACCGGCTTCCTTGAACCCGATTTTGACCCACTTTAAACTGTCAGATTAAATTTAACTTTTGTAGACTTATCAAGAACCGCTTACAATGCAATAATCTACTAATCTAGCTCAATCTACTCAAAAATTTTTTTTCTTAACAATAACTCGAACTAAAAAATGAAAAATAAATATAGTTTAAAAAAACTAAAAAACATGCTTTAATAATTATTAATCAAACTAAAAAGCGGAAATAAATATAGTTTAAAATAATTCTTAAAATTCTTAATATAGGCAGAAAATAATAATGAACGATAAACATTAGTATTATAGTGAAAAAAGCGTGGGGTGCTCGATATACGAAAAATATAGCACAAAGCGCCCCGCACGCTTTTTTTTTCACTACAATACTAATGTTTATCGTTCATTATTATTTTCTGCCTATATTAAGAATTTCAAGAATTATTTTAAACTATATTTATTTTCTACTTTTTAGTTTGATTAAATATTAAAGCGTGTTTTTTAGTTTTTTTAAACTATATTTATTTGTTTAGTTGTTGCATTAAAGTGAAATTTTTGTTAAATAAATAAATAAAAATAAATATCCACGCTGCCAGAAAAGTAAACAAAATTATCAGCTTTGCATTCTTTTAAGGTAATTGGGAGTTTAAGCCCAGCTTAAAGTCTTTGGTCTTTTCTATTAAGCGACGAAATTTTCTTAATTTTCATTCGCATTCAACCGCAACGCTTCGTTTAAATTCCATTAAACACTTAACAAAAGTGCCGAAAATAAGTCACAGCCAGAAATACAATGGCCGCTTTTTTAAATTGGAACGCCAGCTTTCCTGGAGTGAAATTTCCATTTAAATAAAAACATTGATTATATCTATTATTGTTAACAGCGTCAATCTTAAACAATCAATTTTTCCATTGAAAATTAATACCGGATGCTGCAGCGCCTGACTGGCCATTTAAACTTTGCTACCCTCAAATATTGGCTGCCCTCTTAATTGTACATCAAAATTGTATTTTTCCTACGACCACCTACGAAAATTACATTAACAGCACGGTTAACTTGGCTAGAAAGTGCTAAATATCACACGCGTGTTGAAATAGCTATTTATACAATAAGTTGCGAAATGGGTGTCTTTTAGGCACGCGACGTGAAATTGTCCAACGAGGCAAAGCCGAGTTGGACAACACGCCAAAGTGACTAAAAGACATTGTTTCGTAACGAATTGTATACAATATTTTTTCTACTGAGGTTTTATAATAAAAAACTTAATTTTACTAACATTTTATTACCTATGTTTCATTGACACTTGCCAAAAAATATTAAATTATACCTAGTCTGTGGTTACGTTTTAATTGTAAATAATTACCTGCGTTACTTTTAAGAACGTTGCTCCTGGTAACGTGCTTAAAAGTTTTTTAAGCACGCTGCGCTTAAAAGGAGGTTTAATAACCTATATATTATTATATTATACCTAGTCTGTGGTTACGTTTTAAAAAACTTTTAAGCACGGTACCAGGAGCAACGTGCTTAAAAGTAACGCAGGTAATTATTTACAATTAAAGCGTAACCACAGACTAGGTATAATTTAATATTTTTTGGCAAGTGTCAATGAAACATAGGTCCAATAAAAACCATAATGACAATCGAAAAGAGGTTATTATAAAACGTCAGTAGAAAAAAAATATTTCAACACCAGTGTGGAAATACAAAGCACACTATATTTGATTTAAACACATGTCAATTTGACAACAAAACTATTTATTAAAAATAACAAACTTACTGGACCCGTGGAGCGAATTGGGGTGCTGGGTGGTGTAAAGTACACTAGGGCATTACTGCAATTATAAAAAATCCTTTTTTTTTTTTTCGTTATTTTTGGGAACCTAAGAGTATTTATGATAAAAATAATAATATATTAAAAAGGGAAAATGTGTCAGGCAACCCATCAACCCTGTCACTGTCAACATTGTCAGCTGATTTGAACCACAGAAAAAAAAGGGGCAGCTATAGACACAGGCTATAGAGCAGAAATAGAATACCCTAGGAAATACCGATTTATAATTTTACAATTATTTCAAATAAACATATCCATACAATGTTTAAGGATATGGGACAAGTGAATATGCTTTAAGAAAGTAAATGTATTTTAGCAATATTCAAAACAAATCGAATATAGCAGATAGAACTTTTATAAGCAACAAGCTATCGATATTTAACTCCATCTCTATATTTCTATAATGTTGAGGTTATGTTTTAGTATTGTGTTTTGTTGTTTTTGTATGTATATTTAGGTATATTATTATTGTTTCATTAAAAGAATGCAAGTAGCTAAAAAATTAGAAATGGAATTTATTCACTGTACATAGATAATAGGTATGATGTGCGTAAGCAAATAGAAGATAAAGTTATTCTTTTTATTTAAATCTAGGTAAGTGGACATTGTTTTTATTTTTTCAACTCTAGAGTTGAAATAAATTTTTCAACCCTAGTGTTGAAAAAATGTATGTAACACAATGGTGATACCTACAAACTATTAAAAACAAATCAAACTCTTTTTGATTAGTTTGTATGGTCGTAGGAAAAATCGTGCACATTACTCGTGTGAAAGTGATTTTCTCACACTCGGAGAATTTCCGCACTCGGCTAACGCCTCGTGCTAAATACCTCCTCGTTTGAAAAATACCACTTTCAACACTTGTTATGTAATATACTATTTCGAAGGTACTGATCATAGACAGCAGCAACTACCTTTAGATACGCACAGCTTATCTCTTGCGCAAACAAAAGTTACGTTTTATGGATGAAAAAATACGTCCGAGCGTGTGGCTCATGGGGCATGCGCACAAACCTCGTGTTATCGGCCTGTCCTTCTTTAGCGACATGCTCAAAATACACTCCAGAACCGGCTCGGCCGCCATTTTTGTTGTTGTGTTTTAAGGTTTCTCTGTGGATTCCTTGTAGTTTTCTTTGCTATTGTGGATTGTGGGCGTTTAATATTTACCGATTTCTAGTTTTTGTGTAGTTTAATATGGCGCACGGCGATTGCCGATCGCTACGAACCCCCACCAACATCTTGTGGATTATAGGTTCTATCTAACGGATACATTTCTTTTTTGGGGACGCTGTTTTGCTTGTAAGTGTAGAGAAAGCGCTTGACTGGAAACAAAATACGTTGCATTGAGAAGTTACAATTTATTTCTTAACAAAATTGCTGTACTAAAAGAAGTTCATTATTTGAGAAGACTGTGATGCTAATGGAACTGATTACTACCAATAAAAATACTGTTTTAGCAAATCTGGAATTGATATAACACCAAAAAATAAGCTGTCACTACAAACGATGTCTCATCAAACCTGTTGTATTAGTTCATTTTCCTTAGTGTATTTTCCAGTCTGCCTGTGCGCCATCCGGTATAAAATCATTTACATTTTTAATCCATTTTCTTGTACGGATTCGCGCTTGGATTTTCTTGAAAAATCCTTAAAACCATTTGTTGCTAACTTCACTGTCGACCCTGTTTATTTTAAAATTAACCCATGGCTTTTTGTTGAATAATAATTAAATCTAAATAAGTGAAGTTTAAATCCCGCAAGTAGAAATCCCTCAGCTTTGGCTGAAGCCATTTAGTGCCGAAATAATCTTTTCATGCGCGTTATGGGCCAAGGGTTCCAGCTATTTACATATTAGAAGAGAATTATTAAAGTCTCTATTGTGAGTAAATTAAGTCAGTAAATTTAATACTGGAATTGCCGCTTGCAATGGTCGGGATTAAACTGACAAAAAGTCTAAAGTTTGTTTTTAATGAAATTCTGTATTCGGGAATGATTATGCTCGCATCCTCAGAAAGGGTAAGCTTTAACATTCGTTTTTGACTTCCCGAGAATTCGAAATTCGAAATTTCTGGGAGAAAATTACATTTTCTACTACTCCTGAAAAGAAATTGGTGCAAAGCTGAAAAATAAAATCACTGAAAATGGTATATTTAATATAAATATAGTATCTATCTATAAATTCTAAACAATAGGTTGTTGATAGTCAAAGTTAAAAACAAAATTGGGCTGAGGCATTATTATAATAACTTTATTCGAAATTTGACTTTGGCATCAAGTTCTGCTTTGATCGAGATGAAAATTAAGCAAAAAAATAGTAGTCACGTGATTCGCATTATCGGTCAAATTTTAATTATTTCCAAAGAATAATTCAAAAGTGGGGTTATTTCTGAAAGTATCGAAAAAAGTTATTAAAAAAAAGTTTTTTTAAATGCAGTTTCTAGCCCACATGCAAAATTTTAGCTGCATAAGATAATTTTGATTTTTTACCCATATTTTGTAAATGGCACCACTTTTGCAAAATAAGAGTCAACTCAACGCAACCTACATAAAACTTCTTAGTTTTGACAATGCTTTATTTCAGATACATTTTCTTTAAAGTAGCGCCATATTAAATGTGTGTTTTTCTACAAAATCAAAATTGGGCAATTAAAATTTGGTCGCATGTGATGCAAAGTTTATTTGTTTTTGAACGTGTATAAGGTAGGTAACTTCTAAAAATAAGTATTTTTGAAAACGTAGTTTGTGTCTGAAAGTAATACACCTTAATATTAAGACAAAAAAAGAACACAGTGTCATCAGTAAAGTGTTCATTAAGTGGAAAATAAATTTTAGTGGTGGGTAAAAAATCAAAATTATCTTATGCAGCTGAACGTTTGCATGTGGGCTAGAAACTGCATTTAAAAACAACTTTTTCTAATCACTTTTTTTGATATTTTCAGAAATAACCCCACTTTTGAATTATTTTTTTGAAAAAATTAAAATTTGACAGATAATGCGAATCACGTGACTACTATTTTTTTCTTAATTTTCATCTCGATCGAAGCAGAACTTGATGCCAAAGTCAAATTTCGAATAAAGCTATTAATAAAAAAAAATTCCATATGATGAGGCCTTTACTGGTCACACTGTATAAAAACATTTGCTCCCTAGAAAATTTATTTTGTAATATTAGTTTTTAAGAAAATTTGTCGTATTTCCTCCATAACGAGTGACCAATCAAACTCGAAGTGAATTTCATTAAATTAAACTTATACAGTGATGGGCTAAAATATGGAACAAATTCATTTAAAAATCAGGTATTAATTTTTTGAAAAAACGCTCGGACACGTCGATTATAATTCTTTCTTTCGGATTTTTTGCCTCAAAAAGAAATTATACCGGGTGTGTCAAAAAATAGATGTAGCAAAATTTTTTTGTTTTTTAAATAGAACCCCCCTATTTTTACTTATTACCCTAATTCTACGTCAAATTCTGCTCATAATTCATGTAGCATACTCTATCCTTATCTCTAACGGTTTTAGAGAAAAATTACATCATAAAAAAACATTCTTTAAAAAAAGGTACATGTACCTACTTAAAGGTAAACAGGTAAATTTAAATGAATTGTTACTACGATAGCAAGTCATGTGTCAATCAAAAATTAGTTTAGGTATAATTTTGAAAAACGGTGATCATGGTGCATTTAAATGAAACACAAAGAATCGAAATTTTAATTTTAATTGGATGTGGAGACAAAACAAGAAGTCAAGAAGAAGTTTGTAACTTGTTTAACGCTAAGTATCTAAAACGGCCGATTACAAGATCTACAGTAAGTAAAATTGAGAAGAAATTCAGGGAAACAGAAAATGTAAAGGATCGTCTACGGCCAGGTCGTCCAAAAATTAGAGAAAACTCACAATTGAACATTTTGTTAGAGGTTGAAGATAATCCTCATAGTGCATCCACTGAAGTAGCCCTTAATAATGATGTTAGTCGACGATCTGTGTTGCGGGTATTAAAACAAGAAAAGTACCATCCGTATAAAATTAGGTTGCTGCACGAGCTAAACGAAGATGATCCCGACCGCCGACTACAGTTTTGTGAAACTATGATGGAAATTTGCTTAACTTAAATCTATTTTTCCATCGCAACATACTTTTTAGCGATGATGCCACGTTTTGTTTGAATGGTTCGGTAAACAGAGAAAATTTTCGGTATTGGAGTACAAATAATCCCCGATGGATGAGAGAACAGCACACGCAATACCCACCAAAAGTAAATGGTTGGGCAGTTATATTAAATGATAGAATTATTGGACCTTTTTTCTTCGATGGAAATCTTACAGGAGACCGGTATTTACAATTTCTTCAAAATTAATTAATTCCCACACTAGCAGCGGATTTTCCAAATCCAAATCACCCTCATCTACCAGAAGCGTCTATTTGGTTTCAGCAGGATGGTGCTCCGCCTCATTTTGCTCGACAAGTACGAGAGTATTTGAATACTGTATTTCCCGAACGACGGATAGGTAGAAGAGGACCCATAGAATGGCCTGCAAGATCTCCCGATCTTACACCCATGGATTTCTTTCTTTGGGGTTATTTGAAATCAAAAGTGTATAAGGATAAACCACAAAATTTGGAAGACTTAAAATTTAAAATTAGATATGAAATTAGGCAAATTAATGAAAATACTGTAAATAATGTTTTAGAACGGTTTTTAAGTAGATTAGCATATTGTCAAGAAGTTAATGGTTTGCATTTTCAACACTTAATAAACTAATTTGTTAACCTTTTTTTAAAGAATTTTTTTTTATGATGTAATTTTTCTCTAAAACCGTTAGAGATAAGGATAGAGTATGCTACATGAATTATGCGCAGAATTTGACGTAGAATTAGGGTAATAAGTAAAAATAGGGGGGTTCTATTTAAAAAACAAAAAAAATTTGCTACATCTACTTTTTGACACACCCGGTATAATTTCTTTTTGAGGCAAAAAATCCGGAAGAACGAATTATAATCGACGTGTCCGAGCGTTTCTTCAAAAAATGAATACCTGATTTTTAAATGAATTTGTTCCATATTTTACCCAATAACTGTATGGATGATTGATGTCTAAATTCACATAGGTATTTAATTGAGGTTCAACATTTTTTTGTCTGTGGATCAGGGAAAAAAAAATCTGAATTCGTTGGTGTGGATTATATTTTCTGACAAAATAATGTCAAATCTTTAGAGACCGCACAAACTCTGGTCACAGGTCACGGATGGTTAAATAGCATTATCGTCATTTCTTGGTATATTATTCGGGACTCAAGGGATTTTTTGGTAATTGCCCGTGTTGCCCTGTTATTTCTTTAAGGGCCCGTCATTGCCATAAAAATAACTATTTCCTTTCTAAATTATTTCTAGTTATATGAGCCCAAATAAAAATCCACCAAGATCTTTATGTAAATCCATTAGACGTAAAAATAACTGTCTCCAACTAAATATCCCTATCCCGATAAAATACAGAGCGAGCATTTTCAAATTAGACCAGGGGATTTCCGCTGGATAGTATAATTTAAATAAGCGCGTTTTGGCCTTTAAATTTGGTACAGTCAAAACCCTACAGCTTTTAGAGCTGTCATTTAGCGAAGCTCTTCATGCAGTATGTTGTTAAACTTTGCGTATTGAAAACATAATATGAGTATACAGTGTACCATATTATGAAAATAGAAACTTTATTCTTAAGTAAAAGGATCATTCGATATGTCGGTGTTGGCAAATATGTTTTCTAAAAATATTATTTTTAGTTATTTTGAGGTTAACATTTTTTAATCCATGATAGTGTTTAGAATCATATTAAAGGAGAAATGAAGTACTTTTCCATAAATAAAAAATTCAATTCGGCGGTCTATCTTCGATTTTTATTATCTTTCCAATAGTGTAAACTTTCGGTTAAACCGGATGTAAGAAATATAGTACTTCCGGTTTGACCGGAGCAATATGTGTTATTTCTTGCGTCTATAGCTATCTATATAGACAGTCTAGCAGCCATAAAGGCAATTTGTTCCAGCAGCACTAAATCAAAATTAGTAAGGCACTGTCGCAACAATCTCTGCACACTTGGTGCTCAGTATCGAGTCACCTTGTGTTGGGTTCCTGGCCACAGCAATATATATGGTAACGAGACTGTTCATGCGCTCGCCAGGGAGGGCGCAAGCATGACTGTCGAACTAGCAGAGAATACTGTGGCTAGACCACTGGGATCAGTCAAAGAGGATGGCTAAACAAGTTGCGCAAAGCAGATGGACAGGGCTGACAAGCTGTAGCATCTCCAGGCAACTGTGACTCCTACTTGATGACAGGAAAACCGCAGCGTTATTACAGCACAGTCGGAAGGACCTAAGAAATATCACTGCCGTCACCGAACGTTGCCTTTTCGGTCGACACGCCGAGCGTATGCCTGCTAATGACTTCTGCAGAAGTGGCAGAGATGAAAAAGAGGAGAAAAGTATTCAGCATTTCTTGTGTGAATGCCCCGGCCTCGCGAGAAGAAGATTCAATGCTGTGGGCGAACCATTCTATAATGATCTGGAGGAAGTGAGCAGCTTGTAACTGGGTCCAGTCACTTAGTTTATTAACATCAGTACCTGGTTTGAATGAGCTGTTAAGATTCTTCTGCGGTCTACGTCGCGTTAATCACTAGAAAGCTGATGCGAATAGGTTCCGCGGAACACGTGTGGTACCACAACGGTCCTTATCGGACTACGTGTGACTGTTTGGACAGTGCCAGAGGTCTGCCACTCTAACTTAACCTAACTGTTAATGGAGAAATGAAGTACTTTTCCATAAATAAAAAATTCAATTCGGCGGTCTATCTTCGATTTTTATTATCTTTCCAATAGTGTGAACTTTCGGTTAAACCGGATGTGAGAAATATAGTACTTCCGGTTTGACCGGAAGTTTACACTATTGGAAAGATAATAAAAATCGAAGATAGGGACGTGTAAGCCGTTTTGCTCTAAGACGTACAGTTAGAAAGCTAGAAGCTGTCAAAGTTCAAAAATGTAATTTTTCAAGAGTAAATATCTCGGAAACAGTTAAGAATAGACTAATAATGCTTTTATTAAAAAATGTTCAGAATCTTATGCAGAATCCAAAAAAATTATATAAAATAGGACATTTAAGATTTAGATCTTACCTCCCTCCCTCCTAGGGGCTTGAAGTAACAGGATTGACAATATACGCAAAAGATGTCCCCCTCGAAATAAAAATCGACGGGTCCGAGCGATTTTCAACATTTTTATTTTAAAGCAGGATAATCGAGGTGGGAAGTTTTCCAATGATATATAAAATTCCCCTGAATTTAACAATACCAAAATGGTTCCCATTACGGTGTTTTAATTAGAAATAAATGTTGTTTTCTTCTTTTCCTTTAATTTTATAATGTGCTCGCATTCTTATTTTGGTAGGTACGGGCCTGTCAATATTTTATTTTATAAATAATAAAATTAGTATGGACGCTATATCTTAACAAAATATTAAGACTCCCTCACAAAATTTAGCAGATGGCGATGGCGAAGGTAAAATAACTTAGTCCGGTTCTGTTTCTGTAACCAACCGCTTAACGTAAAATATACCAGACTTTAACAGGGTGCCATTAATGACAAGTGATGCGTTGAGTTCGTAAATTAATTTGACTTTAGCACCAATTTCGGGCAACCTGAATCATATAAAAATACGGCCGGAAATAGTAATTTACGTTACAAGACCGGAAAGTCGTGTTTTTCAGGTCGAGACAAGCATTTCCAGGGCGAGCCATAGGCGAGTCCTGGAAGCTTGGAGAGACCTGGAAAACACTAATTTTCGGTTGCGTGACGTACAATATTTTTTTTAAGACCGACACTTCGATATATTTTATAATCTACGCGAAACAAGTTTGACATAAAGAACAAAATTAAAAATCAACGAACTGTCACTCGACAATACATCGAAATGTTGTTGTCATAATAACGAAATCAAGGTATCTTGTATTATCAAAGAGCGATTGGAAAACAAAAAACAGGGTGACAGTGACATTAGAGACCGGAAAAACGTTATTTTCTAGACGAAAAATTGTCCAGAAAGCGTAAATTTTCTGGTCGGTTTAAAAAAAAATTATTCTGAAGGTCACTTAGCATATTTATAGTTATTATTTAACACGTACAGAAATAAATTAACGTTTATATTTCACAAATAATGCAACCATTAAACTCTTCAGATGCTATTACTCGCTCTATCCAGCTTTATAAAAACATACTCCGCCGTTTTTGCTCGTTTAATCTATGACATTTTCGGGTGGGAAATGTTTGTTATTAACGCCCATTACTTAACCCTCTCTAACGCTGTTTATATCTCGGTTTTGTTATGATAATTTTATAAACTATTAAACGAGAAGGTTGAGTTTAATAATCCGAAATTATATTTCTCAGATCTTTGAAATAATGACATAATATTAGTGCCAAAAATAACTTTGTTACTAGGGGAGACCGGGGGAATACCGCGCACCTAAGCAGAAGTACTCCTAAATTATTAAATATTTTTATCCTTGACGTAGTTTTTTGTATAAGGAGTGTTAATACAATACACGAACTATTGCAACATTTGAAATCAAACATTTCTTTTTGTAATGTCCATTAACACAAAAAAATAAAAATGAGTGCCTGCGCGGTATTACCCGGGCATTTGGGGGAATAGCACGCAGTGAAGTGTTTCAATACAGTTTAACCAATACTTTATTATACGTAAAATACAGGTATGTATGTAACCCAAATAATAAAAAATATAATAGTGAGCAAAGAAATAAAGAAATATTATTGTATACTAACATAAAAAACACATTCCAACAGATACTTAAGTAAAAAAAAACAACTGTTAGCAACAGTAGTCACAAAGGTAGACTTTTCCTTTTCCACTATAAGCGGCGTGTGCTCACTTTGAGCAGAAAGTGCAACGATACCAGACCTCGTTGTTCCTTTCAAAATAAACAAGATGAACACACAGGGGGTAATACCGCGCAGCGCGCTATTCCCCCATTGTTTATGCGGGGTATTTCCCCGGGAGATATTTTCCAACCTAAAAATTTAATTTAAGAAAAGTACTTACATTTTATTGGTGATCACTTCGGACAACACTTCTATAGGCCCTAGCAAGTGAAAATAAAATATATCTTCTTTAAATATGCACAGTAACTAATAATTATCAACCGATTAATTTGCACAAAAGATAGATCAAAAATCCATTTAGCACAAACACGTTCGCTGTTGGTTAACGACTGCCGGCAATTATTCCAAACTATTGGCGCGTACTTGACATGGCTACGGCAACAATTCGTGATATACGTGCATTTCTGGTTGCAGTTTTCTCTACAGTGGCTTGCGCGGTATTTCCCCGTGCGGGGCATTCCCACGGTCTCCCCTATGATGGGTTTTTTTCGCTAAATTTTAATTTTAACCGCATAGATGTAAAAAAATAAAAAAGTTACAGATCAACATTATATTCTCTTTATCATAACAAGCCGAAAATACATCAACTGCAAGGGTCCTCCAGGTTTTTCACGAATTCCACGATAAAAACACGTGAAAATATACAGCAATTTTTACTCTAGCTGTTGCCGATTATTCCAGACTCCAAGACTTGTCCCTTTTGAGCTTTAATTGAGCTTTAATTGAGCTTTAATTGAGCTTAATGACTCAATTGGTAACTATTGAGAATTTAAATGACGTTTTTCCGAAAACGGTTAGGATTAGCGACATGAATGAAGAGTACTTAATTTTTAGTCAATAGTTAAAGGTATGTAAAGAACGTTGTCCAAAGTTTTTATCATACAGGGCGTAAAAAAAATGGGCACATTAGTGTCACAGCTAGTCCGTCCCTGCAGCTGTGAGTAATTCGCAACACTTTCTGGGATAGCAATTTGAAGGGTCTTACCTGGTATACATCATATGAAAAAAAAATTGAAATATACCTGTTGGTTTAATAATTATGTGTCAAAAACCTAATTCCATGGGAGCTCTTTGGGAGCCCATATCTCCGAAGAGGAGGCCGATACGAAATAAGTTTATATAAACTTGTAGTATTCTTTTTACGTGTTTTTTTCATATCCGGGAGATTTCCCACATTTTCCCGGACACCCTGTATATTACTTGAAATATTCCACATGATGTGTTAACGTCTGCCCTCTAGCTATAACAAGTAAAAATAAGAAATTGAAATATGCCAACTTTGATATTAAAATGATAAAAAAAAAGTGTGGTTATTGTAAAAATAACAATGCCAGGATTTTGAAGTAAGTGTTTACAGTCATGTCATATGATAAAATGTCCTCTCTAAAAAGTAGATATCACCAATTTCAAATTTAAATTTAAAATGCAACCGCTTTCATTGAATATTGCCTATCACGGGTAAACAGCCAACAGGTGAGTTCCGATGTTGTAATAAAGTATTTAGGCTGTCGAACTAACAGATGTTAAATTGAGACATCGAAATTTTTAGCAAAAATTAAAACTGTTTATATACAGTTTTAGCACTGCAAAGTTGAATACATTTGGGTAATTCAGGGTTTTTAGTAAGACTGTTTTTCCAACTGACGACATGATATATATTATTTTAGAATAGAACAGATCCATTCTATCTTACTGACTTATACACCTTTAGTCAATTCGATCTGTATTAGATAACCGATGCAATTTATTTATTAAACAACTGCGCACCTAAATTACCGGATAATAATACAGCAACAAATTTTTTCGCGACATTTTGATCTCCTTTCAATTATTTTAAATGTCGCAGGCTTGTCGATAACATTCAAATTGTCGGTATACGATTTATTAATATCGACAGAAAATTGCGCAATAATTCTAGCTATATTAACGGTTATACATCGTTACTAGAATATTTACTGCTTGTACATCTGGTTGACGATCAAATGAACAATAAAGTCCAGACAGGTAATAAACATAATAATTTCTGCAAGATATATGTCCATTAATGGACGATTTACCTGATAGTGCTTCATTAAAATCAGTATTTATTTTATCTATTACATGTCGAATA
This sequence comes from Polydrusus pterygomalis, assembly GCA_963969555.1. Lineage (NCBI taxonomy): Eukaryota > Metazoa > Arthropoda > Insecta > Coleoptera > Curculionidae > Polydrusus > Polydrusus pterygomalis. Next base: position 13,561,086 of record OZ018379.1, read on the forward strand.
ATGTTCAATGTTTTTAATCGGTATCAAATGAAACTACTATTTTTTACATCCAGAAAATCTCACATGTGATCAATTCTTGTTCTTCCATAAAATAAAAATGCTAATGGACACAGAGGTCCAAAAAGTAAGAAGATATGTTTATTCGTTTAAATAAACTATTTTTGATTCATTAAATTATTGTAATTCATCGTTTTGTGAATCATCAAATACTGTAATTTTCAAGTATGCTCTCTTGATGGCGCTCTACTCGAGTTCGCGATGGAGTTGATGACTTGATGAGAAAATAACATTTATATTTCTTATTTGTTTACTGTAAAAAACAAACAGAAAACTTTAAAAGTTGGCAAACTTGTAAATGTTGCCACTCCTATAACAAGCCTTCGGAAGATAATTGTTGTTTACATTTGAGGTGTGACACTGTTTGTAAAAGTAGCAATTTTTTGTCTGTATACTGCCATTCAATTAAGATTTCTTAGAAAGGTCATTAATCGTTACATAAAGCTCTTGTTAATATAAATGGAAAAATTAAAGAATATACATATTGTAATAATTAATGAAATAAATTTCTATGTCAAATATACATTTGCTTAATTAAACAGTCTAGCGTTCAAATACACAAAAACTTTAAAAAATATTTAGATTACTAGCCAGCAACTTTGACTGGGACATAAATGACATTAACAGAAACGTTTTTCTTACAGGCAAAGTGACCTTAATTCGTAATTTACTAATCAGACAGCTTTGATTGTCTACATCATTTCTGTCACTGTAATTGATATCACAATCAAAGTTGTCTGGTTAGGTAAAGTATTTTTCACCCTAAATGGTATCTACTTATTGACTGAGATAAAACTACCGGTTTAATCCCATTGTTATACACAATTAACAAGCAAGTACACTACAGGGTAGGACTTTAGATATTTAATTCGTTATTAATAATATATTATTTAATGACATGAAATATCCTAAATAAATAAGCACAAGATAGTTAAATATTACTTGCTATAATTACAAATTACAATCCTACCCTGACCGATAGTTTATTTGCATTTTTATGGCCGAGCTCTTGCAAAACGTCCCAGGTAGTTAAACGGAGTCAACCATTTATTGTGAAAAATACTTTAATTATTATTTAAAAGCTTTATACAAGTCAACATATATGTATTTAAAGCAGAGAGTGAATTTTCGCTCATCTGTGAGACTAGAATTCCACGAATGACCGAAACAAAGGAAACACAAAGTTCAAACATGAACAATTTACAGCGACGACCGTCGAAAAGATGCAGCGCTTGGCGCCATCTAGTGTCTATGTTGGATACTTCCAAAACATACCCGCACCTTCAACCTTTAATTTATGATAAAATATAGTTATTACCAAAGTCGTCGGAGATGAAATATTGATTGACAGTCCAGATAGTATTTGTAGTTACCACAGTTTATTTACCACCTCGCTAATACACTTTGCCATGACGTCAGTATTTTTACCTACATTATAGATGACCATGGTTATTACAAACCCTATATATAAAATTTATCTCTTTTTCTCTTTCAATAAAACGAAAATATGTATACTTGTAAAAAATTGCGTCAGCAAAATTCCATACAAGTGATGGAAATTATATCCAGTCGCGTGAAATTCTCCGATTTCCTTTTGCTAACCTTTGACCCCATTAGTAGATTATCCTGTGGGAAAGCATCAAGCACAGGTGTGGAACGCAAAAGATATTTGATGCCATCCGAAAGCTGCTGGCCGCAAATTACCAGGTCAATATTTACGGAGCTTTGCAGTATCACAATAAAGCTTTGATGGATGATATGCCTTGGCCACCACACTGTTTGTTTTTTATTTATTTTTATTGTTTGGTCGGATACTGATTTAAAAAGATTGAATTGCTATATCGATAATGTAAAAATTTCATTTGATGGGGTCAGAAAATAAGGGATTAAGTGCCTTCGAACATTTATTTCAAATTGCGGCGATGCGCCATCTTGTTGAAACTATATGGGGAAATATCTAGATCATCTCCGACGGGAAACGTAACTGCTAATGCAGGTCAATCAAAGGAAATCTAAGTAACGTTGTGCAGTAAGAGAAATATGGTCCGGATGGAAGTATATCAAGTTTTTTATTAGTAAAACGGGTGGTCGGCGATTTTTAGGTAAAGCCCTTACTATCTCATATTCATCAAATGGCAATTGGTAACCCTACTCTAAATATATCAAGTTTTTTAGATAGGAGAAAATATTTTCGGCTTTACAAAACAGTTTTTTAGTACTACAGCTGTAATAAAAAATTTGAAAAGGGTTAACATTTTTACCAAGTATAATTTAACAGTTATGCGTATAAAACTCGGCAGTGGACAGAATACAAACGACGGATTTAAATGACTAATTTAAACGAATCCGACCTAAGCAAGGTGGAAAAAAGCAGTGTTGAATTTTCATATATATTTTACTTTTTAATATAGTCTAACGGCACTTTAACACACCGCCCATGGTTGTTGTTAATAATAAATTTCCCCGAAGACTTTGTGAAGATCATTTAAGTTTACCAGTTTATTACCGCATTTTCTGGTTGTAAGATAATAGAATAGTATAATAGAACTTCATTTAATTGATGTAATATAACTACCGTGCGAGCAAAAATTGTTTGCATCAAAGAGGGCCTTGCATCTAAGGACGTAATGCTTAGCCGTAGAGCTTAATACCTGTTGGGTGTCAGTAACTACCTGAATTAACAATCAATCAGTTATTCCGTCATCTTTGACAGTCGTTACAAGTAATTTGATTCATCGCTATTTTTTTCAATTTCTTGAACAATTCACACAATGGGCTTTACGGAACAGCACAAAACATTCATGGCTGAAGCGTATTTTCGAAACGGGGTTAGAGTAAATGGTGAGTGGCAATATAATCCGGGTGTATGCATGGACGATTTTCACGAACATTTTCCTAACGTTGCTTTTATCGCTCGGGATCTTTATCATTGCCTAAAAAGAACCGTGGCTGTGTTTAGGGAAACAGGTTCTATACAACACAAAAAAGGAGCAGGAAGACCATCTGTAAGAACAGAAGAACTTGTTGCAAACGTTCGTAAAATAATGCAAAATACGCCAAAAAAATTGTATAAGACGCCTGTCCCAAGAAGTGGAAAAATCTTATGGAACATGCAGGACTATTCTTAAGAAGCAGCTAAATTTATTTCCTTATAAAGTGCAAGTATTCCAAGAAATACAAGCCGCAGATTTTGAAAGACGCAGGAATTACTCTCAATGGTTTACCCAAAATTTTTTGGAAAGCAATGATTTATTAGACCTGACATTTTTTTCGGATGAAGCCTGGGTCCACCTCTCCGACTATGTGAATTCTCAGAATACACGCATGTGGAGTAGTGAAAATCCCCATTTTTTTGTAGAGTTCACATTGCACCCTCAAAAAGTTGGTGTCTGGTTAGCTGTTTCCCGAAGAAGAATTGTTGGTCCTATTTTTTTTCCATGACCCAGTTACAGCACAGCGGTATAGAGACAATATTTTGAATCCATTTGTGGAGCAATTACTTGACGACGAACTACGTTATGGATATTTTTAACAGGACGGTGCGACCTCCCATACAGCCGCCGAAACTATTAACTACTTACGCAATTTTTTCGACGACAGATTGATCAGTTTTCGATCCGACATTGAATTCCCACCTAGATCACCTTGATTAACGGTTATGGATTACTTCGTTTTTCCTCATTTAAAGAACACTATTTTTAAAACACCAGTTGCAAATTTAGAACAATTAGAAGAAAGGATTATCCAAGAATGTGGTAACATTTCTCCAGAGATGCTGGTCAACACTTTCGAAAATATGAAGAGACGTGTGAACTTATGCTTGGAGCCAATTTCAGCTATTTATGTAATTATTTTTCTTTTTCTTTCTGTATATTCTTTATACTTTGTTAATTTTGTAAACAAAAAAATAAATTGGTATTTGTCTACTTATTTTATTACTCATTAGTATGGCATATCATGTCATAATATGAATTTGACAAAATTTTAACGTAGATTTGGTTAGATATATCGTCACCATATCATTGTGATCTAAACCAAGCCCCACGTTTTTTAATCCAAGCCCTCTTTGATGCAAATAATTTTTGCTCGCACTGCATATAATGTGAATACTTAAAACTGTGGATATCAAATACCATGACGCTGCATGAACTGTGTTACATCAATCCGAAAAACGCCCACTTTAGAGACCAGTGCATTCTTTTATAAATCCAAAATATATCGGTCTGGAGAGAGATTCAGACAGACGATCACGTGATTGTAGAGCTAAATATACCTACTTTATTTTGGCCGGGCTTTTATTTGGGAAACTTAAACTTAAGTAGTTAAATCGTTTCGGTGAACATTTCGGATTTCGAAAGCGGAAGATAGTAACAGTTCTGTTTAAGATATTCAGTGAAAGACAATTTGACATTGGAAGTGTTTAACATCATAAATATAATATTATAAAGAGCAGTGCATGTCAATTATAAATAAAAAGTGTTCAAGTGCCAGTGATTTTTTCACAATGGATTTAAAATGGTAATAAATAAAAATACTGTGACTATTTGCCGTTTTATGATATATGTACAGGAATTATGCCGGGCCGAAATAATTTCCTATAAGTTCATTTGATCCACCATGGCATAGCAAACGTTCTTACGAGGATTAAAATAAAAGACGAAAATCCATCCAAACATTTGGCGATTCATCTAAATTCAAGTCAGAAGTGTAAAATAGCTGAAACCGAAGAACAGTCCTACAATAACCAGGAATGTAAGGATTTCGGTAAAGCTGTGGTAACAAAGGCCGAGCGACTTCAAAGAGCTTTAAGATGGGCGGGGTTCCAACCTGTGAGTAAAATTTATTACTGTGTAATAAACCTAATAACATGTTAAGTTGCAGTTACAGGGTGATCTCTTCTCGATGATTTTACGATATCGAATAGCAGTTCACTTCTCTGTATTAAGAGTCGATTAATGTTTTTTTTTTTAATCAGAGCAAATACATCTACTACATATAAGTATATATATTATTTTTGAAACGAAATTTCTTTGTTGCTTTCTTACATTATTTCTTTCTCTTTCCAATAAAAATGGCATTTATGATAGATTCATCATTATTAAAAATATATCTATTTCATTACAAATCGTTAATGGCACAAGTTTGGAATATCAATAAAATTCGTTTGTATCCACATCGACCATATCTTAAACGACTCATAGTTAAAAAAAAGTTTCACCCTGTATATATAAATATTTTCATTGACCACATATGACCATTTAGTACCGGTGCCGGTGTGGGAAGTAATGGTTTTCGGCTACAAAGCAAACATGTTCAGGTGTTTGGGACGTAAACTTTGTTTGTCGTTTTCCTTAGATGAATTTAAAGGCCTTAAAAAAGAAAAAGCTTGAGTGATATATGTCGTGTGAACGTAAAGAGGCACAGGCATTCCGGATTTAATGCCTTTTACCACTGGGAGTAATTTGTCTTTCGGAAGGTTTTTGATGATAGCTTTATTGGAACGTTATGGGTAATTCCATCAAAAATGTAGATACAGATATTTATAAGTAAATACCTTTCTTATATGTATATGTATTTTAGTTGACTTGTATCAGTGAACCTACCAAGGGACTAAAGTATTGTGTAGGTAGTGGTAATTCTCGCCTGCAAGTGACTCGAGCATCAAGTGTTTAAAATTAAATTAGGTATACGTTATGAAATTACGTCATGTCCATTCTTATATTTTTCTATGGACTGGCATCGTTTTCATAGAATATAATAATTTTATGTTTCCAATATTTTTTTTTGTTTTAGAGTGGTACCTACTAACATTTTTTTATACCCTATCTGAGATGAAATTTAATCAGGAGAGAGAAAAGAGTTTGCTACTATAATTTGTAATGCAAATTTACAAAAAAAAAACATGTTGGCAGTTGGATTATACACTTCCGTGCAAAAAAAACGGGCATCATAAAATATTACCCCGGATGATATTCGCGGGCTAATTAATGGCATGAACCGACGTGTACAGGCAGTAGTAAGGACTAGAGGAGGCAATAGAAATTATTGAGATGTGTTTAAGTGAAAAAGTTGTTGTTGGTTCCTGTTAAGTTTGTTTTGCGAAAATGTTATTTTTTAAAACTTAGGTATGAGCACCTTTTTCCGTAAACCTATTTGTTTATTAAATCTTGATTATTACAATAACATTTGTTTTCTTGCATTTTAATAGTCTATTTTATTTGGAATGCAATGGCAATGAGAAAATTATGAAAAAATTGAAATTATTGTCATCATCAAAATCATTTTGCATTTGGGTGAGAACAAATGCACGTATTGACATGAACCAAAAAACAAAATGCAAAGAATATTTGCGGCCCAATGAAAACTGATATTTTGATGTAATTTTGCTTCTTAATTATTCCACAGGGTGTTTTGACACTAAGCAAAAAAAAACTTTTCGATTATTCTTGTATAATTTGTCAAAAAACCAATTTCTCTTAAAATTTGTATAAGCATATTAAAACTAATAAATGCATCTATAGCTCTTTACAAAATCACTTAAATCGGAGTAAAAATAAAGAAGTTATAAGCCCTAAACTTAATTCAAATTTTATGATGCCCTTTTTTTTTGTACGGGAGTGTAGTTAACATTTGAAAAGTAGTAACCCAAACTTACCCATAGCAATAATACAATACCTATATAGTTTTTCCCTTGATGCGTATAAAGCTGTAGCATATTTTTGTCAGCAAAAATATGCTCCCATATTTCACTTTGCATTAACCTACTTAACAATGATAAATGGAACACACTTTTGTAAATTTGGATATGTCATGACATGTTGTACATAAACATTTTTATGGATTAGCGTCAATTTTTATTTTACATTGCTTTTTGAGCCGTATTGATGAAGTGTGTCTATTTGTAATTTGAAAATACATTTGTCACTACATAGACAATTTACATTTTTCAAATTTTTACAGCATTAAGCTGGATATTTCCATTTTGTCAACAATTCTAAATTGATAATACCCGTATTTTATTCTTGGCCATTTCTTTTGTTATATTCCTTTGTTTTTTCATTAACAATTGATTATTATGATGAATCTAAAGCGGCTAAAGTAATTGCTATAAAGTAAATCATTATTTTTGAAAATAACGAGTTTGTTTTCGGAAGTTTTTTGTTGTTTAAATTAAAACAGAAACAATAAGCTATATAGATTAGAATCTGTTAATTAAAATCTGTGATAATGGAACGTTAAAAGAAAATCATTTGTATTTCGTCTTAATATAAAACAGTATACCTGACAAATTTCATTAATTTGACAATGTAATTTATTATGTTTCTTAAGATAAGGAAAATGTTGAATGGTATATGGTGAACAGTTTTCGACTTGCAATGTCGTTATTTTTTTAAATCACTATTTACCTGAAGACGACTAGAGCTTAGGGTGGCCCACATTTGGCGACTTTTTTTTTGCGGTCTTACCCCTTTTAAAATGTTGTAAAAGTCAAGAAAATGACGTGTGCGAAATTTCAAATCATTTTATTATTCCAAAAAGGTGCCGCCCCGATGGAATAAAATACAAAGGTTTTTAAATTTTAAAACTTTTATTATCATAACTATTACTGACCTGACTACATAGGAACAGAGTACTACAGGTGATTTTTAATTTTTTCAACAGCAGCTTCGGATATCTGTGGATCAATAATTTTATATTTAATAGTATTTTTGGCAAATTGAAGATCTTGATATGGAGATTTGTATGGACAAGGAGCGGTGAACCAAGCCTTAACATAAACTTTGACGATAAAAATGCACACATCTCTGATACTCTTCCTTTCCCTGACTGTTAGTGTGAACTCGTCCTTATAAAGATATATTTTTAAGCTATAAGTAGCTTTCGCCATCCAGCGTTCATGGTGAAACGCTCCAGGAGCACGAATAGTAAATTCTACATTGTCCTTTCCTAAAAACAATTTTTTTTTGCTAGTTTGTTTATACTATAGGGACGAGTTCACATGCACTAACAGTCAGGGAAAGGAAAAGCTTGGTTCACCGCTCCTTGTCCATACAAAGCTCCATATCAAGATCTTCAATTTGCCAAAAATCTTATTAAATATAAAACTATTGATCCACAGATACCTGAAGCTGCTGTTGAAAAAATTAAAAATCACCTGTGGTACTTGTCTTCTGAGATTTGAGCAGTATCGTTCTTTGATAACGACATCTCGGTTGAATATAAAAGAAATATGATAAAGGCTCTAGAAAAAGAAGACTCGCTAGAAGGAGGTGAAAAACGAGTTAAATTAGGTAATATACACGAAATAGAACATAAAGAACTTTGGAAATTTATACCTATAAATACTCTTAGATTTTTTAAAAGGTTAGGGTTATCCACAAATTTTATAAAAGAGAATCCAGAAAACTGGGAAAGTAATGATGAGTGCATAAATAATTTTAATGTAGTGAAAAAGCTTAAAGTAATGAATGATACAGCAGAAAGTGGTATATTAATGAGTGATACCGCAGAAAAAAAAACTCGCAAAATGTGGGCCACCCTAATTTCTAGTCGTCTTCATGTGAATACTGAAGATGACTGGAGATACCTACCAGTTGAAACGTTGCGATTTAAAACAAATACAGGCGATGCAAGTCCAAAAATTTAATAAAAATCTTCCTAGACTGTCACAACCATTTCCTAGAAACAATTAAAAAACGCCGCGAAAGCTCGTTTATTTGCCAGTAGAGCGACTAATTATAATGTCTTCTTTGTTTAGATAACGTAAATTTCAAAATTTCGTAAAAAAGCTCATTGTGCTTCTTTTCAACATCTCAATTCTGAAATTTTATACTTAAACGAATTTTCAGAACACAGGATTACTTAGAGGTTTATAAAAATATCCTTTTTAGAAAACAGGCGATAAGGAAAATACTTTCGTCAATTTATAGCCGCCTACATGCTTCCAATATTGCCTCCGGTCACTAAGCGTGGTGTTTCGATAAAATTTCGCTGACCATTCAGTGGACCACAGAGAAAAGTAAAAAGTTTTCAAATACTTTACGTTTTATACAAAAATAAAATAAAATGAGGGTTTGCTATAATAGTAGGTATACAAAAAAAATAGCTATACAGATTGTGGACTTTCAATCGAAAAAATAGTGACGAAAAAAAGCTCCAAACTACTTTTTTCAATCAAATATTCTATTATAATTTTGCAAAAATTTAGATACACTGAGATTGTAGGATTTTGCCTTATTATACTAAAGTAACAAGAAACATATTAAACACCGATACTGGCTAAATATGTAAAACGGATTTATACGATATGATTTTGTAACTTGTGAATTTTTTTTTTTTTGGAAAAATGCTTGGACACGTTTTTAATTCAACTATGTTGGAGACATGTGAACGTGGTAAAATTAATTAAAGATTTTTCATTACTTACACTTAAAAATTATTTTTACAAAGTCTTTTTAAAACTTCCTAATTTTTCTTTTTTCTCTTCATTTCCCACTCAAGACAGTGGCTTTGCACCGGTCCTTGACTTTTCAGTATGCTGAAATATTTTCTGTCTTTTGACTATTCAAATTTTTTCACTCCTCGTATGTACCATTGAAAGCTCCATTACGGCTTAGTCTCACTTGTTATTTTCTCTACTGCTAACAACATCAGCATTGTACCATTTACTTCGTTTTCTTGATGATGAGTGTTTCTACACTCGAAACATGTCGATTCAATTTATTATGAATCATTCTAGGTTCGCCTAGTTATTCGAATAAAAATTGTGGAGAAAGACTTTGTGCTTTTCTTTTTTCTATATCATTTAACTCCACTTTGAGTATGGAAGAATAAAATGCTGTTGGGCTACCAAGCTTGCAGCACGTGTCTAACCCAGACGGGAAATGGTTTAGAGACGTGCTGGTCGCAGCGAACTTCTTTTTAAGATGTTCATGAAAAACGAAACTTTTTAAAATTTTCTCTGAAAATGTCTTAAACTTATTCTTTCTTCTTTAAACTAAATGTGTCAGTTTTGACTCCTGCTGGGGTAACTGGGCCGTAACAAGCTTGGTACCCCAACAGCATTTTATTTCAGGCTAAATGAAAGCATCTACAACACTTTAATAAAAATACATACTTTTTCTTTCTCTCTCCCTCATACTTGACGTCTTTCACACTTCTTCGACATAGTTGAATCTAACTAAAATGTTTTTATCACGTACATTTAAAATAATTTCTACAAAGTCCTTTATTTGATACTTCCTAATTTTTCTCTTCTTTTCCCACCCACAGTGGCTTTTCACTGGTCCTTGACCTTTCAGCGTGCTGATATATATTCTGTTGTTTGACTACAAAATGTTTTTTCACCCCCCATGCATGCCATTGAAAGCTCCATTATGGATTAGTTCCACCTTTTAATTTTATTTTAATTTTCTCTTTTGCTAACAACATCAGCTGTTTATTATATTTATTTCAATTTCCTGATGATGAGTGTTTCTACACTCGAAACATGTCGATTCTACCCTAGGTTTGCCTAGCTATTGAATTAAAATTGTGGAGAAATACTTTATGCTTTTCTTTTCCCTATAATATAAATTAGTTTGCTATAAAATTAAACATTTACCTTTTAATCTCCTCCAACTATAACATTAACAACGAAGTAATTGCAATTTTCTTCACTTACCGGTCTCATCATGATAATACAGACCTTTCAAGACCATGTATAAATTTTTTTTTATCGTAGATGGTTGTCAGCGATAACATAAATATTTACGAACCTAAAAAATCCTCCTACCATTAATATCAATTCAATTTTGCGTTTCTTTATCTGCCTGTTATTAAACTGTCATCAGTTTAGTAATGCGTAACCGATACAAATTGCGCCCCATTTTCGCCGTTTTTCCCGATACAAAACGGTGAAGATTATCGGTGAAATGTACTGGACCGTATTTTCCAATAGATCGAGATTATGGATAGATGCATTGGGATAAAATTACTGTAGGGCATATGTGGGTGCAGCCAGTGTATAATATTATCTGGGTTAATACTAACAGCAAGGTAATGCATGGAAACGATCTTGTTGTTTTAGTGTTAACTGAAAATTGATATAGTATATAATGGCATAATATTTATATAGAGTATAATAAGGTATAGTCATAGGCGTAGTTAGGGGGGTACTTGGGGGTGCTAAGCACCCCCGAAAAGCACCTCCGAAATCTAAATTAGCACCTCCAAAAAAAATGTACAATACCTATATATGCTAATTTTAGAACTAACCTATTTTTATAATATACATTATATAATGAATTTTTCATATTAATATTTCAAGCATTCGAATTCTGGTACAAATTCAAGTATATTTAGGTAGTTGCGGATTCTGTTCAAAATTTCTCTCCGTGTACCGTGTAGTTCACGCCCAGTTTACTTGTCAGAGCGGGTCTATGATCATAAAAATCTCGTAAAATACGAGAGCGGCATAATAGCTTGTGTATGTCATGTTCTGCAATTCTACATTAATTTGATAATTTAAATTTAACCAGTCGTAGTCGTTCAAATTCGCGGAAATTTTTAGCTGGTATTTTGACTATTTTTTTTTGTTTATTAAGGTTTAATATAGTTTTATTGAATTCAGTTAAAGTTTAAAGTTAAATAAATACGAAAAAACAATGAGTGGGTCGTCGGATATAAAATACCCCAACAAACATTTAAAGCCTTGGCGACCTCTCATTTGGAGAAAATGACCTATTTAAGTAAAAAATAGTCTATTTTTTACCTTCAAATCGGCTTTTTAGACGAAACGGCCAAAGAGACTAACTGTTTGGTGAAAACAAAGTAATTCGAACTTATTAATACGTGTTCAAAGTGGGAAAATATAAGAGGCCCAAGAGATGGTCCAAAAGATTTACGAATTACCTTGTAAATCGACTTGATAGTTAGGTCTAAGGAAAGTCAGTAATAAACGCCCAACCAGGTTATTTTTTACCTTAGATTGGGCCTTAGAGCCCAATAATCTTTTAGGTCCATAAATGAAGAACAAATTACTTCGTTTTGTCTTTAATATATCTTCATGGTCAGGTTATAATGTGAACACTTTCTGAGGTGATGTATACCCTATATTAGTCTTACATTTTGTACTTAAAGCCCAGAAGGCTTTAAAGTATAAAATAGGTTATAGTTATGATTTAAATAATTTCTTTATAGCCCAATATTTTGTCCTCAAAGTGATTTTTACCGGATATAAAGCCGTATCTTCCAAAAATTATGTCTTTAAAGAGATTATGGCTTAGAAAACTTGAATGATGATTGTAAAGTTTATTGCACTGTGGTAATCTTCCCACTTGTGGGGAACATAAGAATAATCCAAGGAGGAGCTTGACCCTCTCCATTTTAAAATAATCAGTTTCTATTTTTTCGGCGAAATAAAAGGGGTCGCGTAGGAGCTATACAAAACGCCGGAACAAAGAAAAAAAACGTTGTACGTTTATATTCGAACTATTCCAAAAAGTAAGGTTAGTTACATTATAATAGTGGCTATTAATCCGTTGCGAGACATTAATTCAGCAACCCCGATTGAAACATTTTATGGAGTAATTGGCCGTACTTAGGGCCTGCAGAATTCTTAAAAACCAAAAATTAGGCTTCATAAATACTTATAATAAAGTTATGCCATATAAACGAATATTTCTCCCAATTTAGACCTATCAAGACGGAAGATACAAAATAGGAAATTTTCTCCTAGCGTAACCTAATACGGGTTGACTTATAGGTCCAATTTTTTTTAAGGCCCAAACCACAGGAAATCACGACCTTTAGGAAAAATATTTTACTGACGCCATATTTTTTTCAACATGGTGTATTATTTTCAATTAATTTTGTTAGATTACTTGTAACACTAAAGCAACAACAAATATATTACAAAAACCGAGCACAGAAACGAGCTAACTTACTCGTCCAAGCACTAAATATTGGCTACATTTTAAATTTTTGGTATTTTCAATTTTAATTTACCTTGTTTTTTTTAATTAAATGCCTTTTTTCTGGGGCGCGGTTAGTTTTTCTAGGTAAAATTGAAATCTATACGAAAATTTTTTACGCGCACCCATTTTTTCACTTCACATCGATGAAATAATGATTTTTATAAGTACATACCTATCTATATACTACCACTCCATTTTAAAAATCAATAGCGGCTGACATGACATGTTCTGATTTAAGAACCCTCCTGCCTCCTGTGCTTTGATACAAATAAAAACAAAATACTATTTTTATCTTTTTCTAAAATTGTGGTTATGATTTTCTATAAACTTCATAGCCCATAACAGGCCCAACATAGGCCCACATAGGTAAAATACGGGTAAAAAACACCTCTTTACTACCACGGAGAAGACTACTTGGCCTCGTCTATGAAGAACAATTCTCCTAATGACAGGTGTTTCTTACCACTTTATTACCTTGGTTTTATTCCCCACTAGGTGATAAAGTGGTATAAATTACTAACTTCTGACTATGTAAAGCGGTCCGTCGAGCTTTATAGTTAAAATATTAGGTAAAAGTCACCTTTTTTAGACTATAATTGTTTGTTGGGACACCGTGGAATTTTTGAAAAAATCTTTTAGCCAGTTACCGTTGGAGGAGAAAGTGATTGTCAAGAACATTGAAAGACCTAAACCTGCTATTAACATCACATTAAAATATTTACTAAAAATTATTGACCACATTTGGGCGTGGTCTTAAAAAAATTTTCGGAGGGGTTTTTGTGCACCCCCACGTTAACATGTCACGAGCCGCCACTGGACTTCAGCACCCCCAGTATTGACCGTCTAACTACGCCTATGGGTATAGTGTAGTATATTGCTGCTTCTGTTAATTTATTTACCGTGCAAGCAAGAATTATTTGCATCAAAGAGGGCTTGGATTAAAAAACGTGGCGCTTGATTTAGATCACAATGATATGGGGACGATATTATATCTAACCAAATCTAGGTAAAATTTTGTCAACTTCATATTATAACATGATATTCCAAACTAATGAGTAATAAAATAAGTAGACAAATACAAATTTATTTTTGTTTTTTACAAAATTAACAAAGTAAGAATATACAGAAAGAAAAAGAAAAATTATTACATAAATTGCTGAAATTGGCCACCGCCATGCTCCAAGCATAAATTCACACGTCTCTCCATATTTTCGAAAGTGTTGACCAACATCTCTGGAGAAATGTTACCACATTCTTGGATAACCCTTTCTTGTACCTAATTGTTCTAAATTTGCAACTGGTTTTTTAAAAATAGTGTTCTTTAAATGAGAAAAAACTAAGTAATCCATAACCGTTAAACAAGGTGATCTAGGTGGGAACTCAATGTCTGATCGAAAACTGATCAATAAAAAAATTGCGTAAGTAGTTAATAGTTTCGGCGGCTGTATGGGCGGTTGCACTGTCCTGATGAAAATATCCAAAACGTAGTTCGTCGTCAAGTTATTGCTCCACAAATGGATTCAAAATATTGTCTCTATACCGCTGTGCTGTAACTGTGTCATGGAAAAAAATAGGACCAACAATTCTTCTTCGGGAAACAGCTAACCAGACACCAATTTTTTGAGGGTGCAACTCTACAAAAAAATGGGAATTTTTACTACTCCACATGCGTGTATTCTGAGAATTCACATAACCGTAGAGGTGGAACCAGGCTTCATCCGAAAAAAAATCTCAGGTCTAATAAATCATTTCTTTCCGATAAATTTTGGGTAAACCATTGAGAGTAATTCCTGTGTTTTTTAAAATCTGCGGCTTGTATTTATTGGAATATTATATATAATTTGCTGCTTCTTAAGAATAGTCCTGCATGTTCCATAAGATCTTCCCACTTCTTGGGACAGGCGTCTTATACAATCTGTTGGCGTATTTTGCATTATTTCACAAACGTTTGCAACACGTTCTTCTCTTTTTACAGATGGTCTTCCTGCTTCTTTTTTGTGTTGTATAGAACCTGTTTCCCTAAACACAGCCTTGGTTCTTTACAGGCAATAATAAAAATCAACAGCAATAAAAGCAACGTTAGGAAAATGTTTGTGAAAATCGTCCATATGCACAAACCCGGATTGTATTGCCACTCACCATTTACTCTAACCCCGTTTCGAAAATACGCTTTAACCATGAATGTTTTGTGCTGTTTCGTAAAGCCCATTGTGTGAATTGTTCAAGAAATTGGAAAAATTAGCGAAGAATCAAATACTTGTAACGACTGTCAAAGATGACGGAATACCTGATTGATTGGTCATTCAGGTAGTTACTGACACCCAACAAATATTAAGCTCTACGGCTAAGCATTACGTCCTTAGATGCAAATAACTTTTGCTCGCACGGTAGCTGGCATAATATTTATATAGAGTATATTAAAGTAAAGTGTAGTATATTGCTGCTTCTATTAATTCATTTACTAGCGTTTAAGGTTTCCAGCGTGAAAATTCACGAATCCAATCTCCCAGATTCTAGGGTTGTCTCAGGCTTTCATTCGCGCACGCCATCAATTCTGAGAGAAGCCAAAAAAAATTGTTAAAGGTGGATTTAAGCTGAATCCAGTCCTGAAAATGTGTGTGAATCAACATGAAAAGAAGCCTGACATCCCTCGGGGGTGATTAATATTTTTCTTTTCGGCGTCTGGCCTTGATGCAGCTGAAGCTCGTATTAGTTGAAGCTTGAAGCTTCAGGCCCAAGATTTGGATTGTCCTATTGTACGACAAAATTACAAAATCGATAACGCCAGATAGGAGTTGAGACGTTTTATACGTTACATCTTCACGATACAGATTTTTAAAAAAAGTAAAGATCAAGTCTTAACGATCTCAAGTAATAATCTACCTCGTCGCATAGAATAACACCAGCTCGTATTTTAGTGACAACGATTTCTTTTATTTCTTCAGATACAAAGCAGTGGCACACTTTTAATCGACGGATTCTATCCTCCACGAGGTACTGACCATCTAGCTGATCTAGCAGATCATACCTTAGCCTACAGTTCCTATTAAAATTATGCAACCATAAGATAGACTCTAGTCTGTAGTGAATTACTTGCTCTCCTTAAATTTCGCATTCCAGCTGCTAATACAAGATCAAGAGACCTATTTTATCTGCCCACAGCAGCTAACAACTTAATAATAAGATCGCCAGTTTACAACATGTGTAAACAATATAATAATCTTGCCTTCCAACTGGACATTTTTGCTATGAATGTCCATCAGTATTCTAATTTAACCAAGGCTGTGTTCCTTGAAATTGCAATATTGTGATGTAATATGACTTCTAGTTTTAATATATAAAATATTTTAGATTTAACAAAACATAACATATACATAATAATACAACAACTTATATACTATATACCTACTTTATGATATTTAATTATGTAAGTCTTATAAATGGGGTAAAACCTGTAAGACCTATATCGCTTAAATAAATAAATAAATAAACATACTCTGTATTGTAATAATTTCCATTCATTTATAAAAAAAATTCACAGATCTTGCATCTTACGCAAGTATGATAGGCGTATTGAAAATACCTACCACATACAGTGGCGAGAAGGAAACCATTATGTCACAGCACAGATTACTCCTATCTGTGAGTATGTAACGTACCGCTATCACGCGTTATGATGACGGCATGGATGCTCCGATTTAGTTTGAAATAATAATTAAATTATTATACTTAGAAATGTGTATTATGTGTAAATTATACTTAGAAATGTGTAAATTTGACTGTTTTGTTAAAATAAAAAATATAGGATAATCTGTATATTAGTACATATTGAAGATAGCTCAAAACCACCTTTTCAAAAATGGCGACAAAATTATTTCTTTAGCTATACACAGCCATTTACCTGCCGGTCCTTGTACTCTTTGTTCATGAAATGTCTAAATCTTAAGTCGACCCCGACTTTCTGTGTAATACGCCAAGCCGCCGCGCTATTTCGCTTTGTTTCAGCGACATTCACTGTTTATTTTTTCCAATTTTATCGAAATTGAAACAATCAAAAATGCGGTTACCATGATGTCGACTAATATGGACACCTGAAAAATTTAAAAATTACGAAAACGTTATCTGATATCAATGAAATTTAAACGAATAAAATCTATTTGCACTGTCGTAGATTAAGTTTTCACGTTCGATATGAACTTTGTTAATGAAACTTGTGCAATTAAACCACTCGGCTGACGCCTCGTGGTTTAACGTTGCACACGTTTCATTATAGTGTTCATCGAACTAGTATCATTTATAAATATAATGTAAGAATATAGAACAATAATAAAGATAATCTAGTTTTTATTATGTCCAAATAAAGGAATATTCAAAATTCAAACACACAGTATAATATTTAAATAGTAATAATATTTGGTTTAAATAAACATCCTAATAAAACCGACGCCGCTTGTGTGCAGCTGTGGCTTTTGGGAGATCCCGTAACATGAAAGTGGATACTGGCCGATTCAATACTAACTACTATAACTGCTCTCTCTCTCCTGGCCATATCTTAATATCAACAAATATAATATTAAATGCCGAAACCCAAAACAAAACAATATTAACACTTAGCAGATGATGTCATCGATCCTGTGCTGCTCGGATGTTTGTTTAGACTTCACCGCCGTGTTATTTATGTGCATGTCGCATGTCGCGTTCATTTTTCATGAAATAGACCCGTATATACGCATCCAGTAGTATTTTTAATACTAAAAATCAATAAAAACCTCAATGCTCCACCTGCCCAAAACTTTCTGCCCCTAGACATAAAACTTTTTTAAATTACGAAAGCTCAATAAAACAACTGTCGGTAAAAATGAATCAATCTTATGTGCTTGAGGTTTTAAAACTGTAACAGTTACCAAGCAATTTCGATAATACATCACTCCGTCAATTTTCAGAAGCCTGTCCAACTTGCAACTTTAAGGAAATAGTTTTCTTCTGTGGTTTCAGTACTTTTTGTTATATACAAAATTGTATTTGGAAAGAGGTATTTGAAAGCAACATCTGGCTAACAGACAAGTAATCTGTAAACAAATTATAATCCTAAATTACTTATTGTTGTTGTTTATCAACGGTTGTCGCTACTGCTATTTTGGTTTTTAATAATCCCCGGTTTCATTAGCAGAAAAGGCTAGAAGTTTCGAACAAAAATGAACAAAGCCTAATAAACCCTCCATAAAATACCTACCCCAAGTGGCTCGAAAATAGACACCGACAAATTTATTTAATACACCCTTATCTATCTACTTTGAAACTTGGAGGTCATTCATTAAGGTTCCAACGTTTAAAGGTAGACAAACCTAAATACTAAATGATTGTCGGGGGGGCGACAGTGTTCAGTGACGGCTCTTGAAAACTTGCAAACAACGAAAATTATTCAGTCATTATGGTTTCCAAGAGGATCGTGCATATTTGCCCTTTAGACGAGATAAATCAAAGCTTTTGACGCAGACAAATTATCTTCGTGCTTCCCGTCGTAAATTGATCCAAAAATGTAAAGAGCAGGATCCGTGGTTGACATTTAAGGTCAGAGTTCTAATGGGCAATTTCTCATTAATTCTCTCTTCAATTATAATTAGTGGAAAGCGCCAGATACATTAGGTATCAGATCAGGTATAAGAATCTATGTATTTTTTAAATGCTTTGACAAGAATAATTGATCGATTTTAAAATTTGACGTCAATACTTTGTATATCGCGAATATTTGTGTAGTCTAACGGAAGGGGCATCGAAGATGCTGTACCGGGTGTCCCACTAAGAATAGCTCTCGGCCGTATCTCAGAAAGGGTTAGTCGTATGGCTTGCGGAATTTTTTTTTTTTAGTAAAAGTGGCTATGAGAAATTGCTGGAAATAATTTTTAAGTTCCTCATTCCGCCGCAAGAGGGCACAATTAAAATTTTTTTTTTTAATTCTAAATTTTTCCGAAAAATCCTATATTATGGTATACTTCTAGTTACATCATTAGAAAGAATAGATAATTCTGCATCATTTTGGTTTAAGGCTCATTGGCGTACCGACCTTGATAAGAGTGGGAGAAGCTATTGAAAGTGTAAACATTAAAATCGCTGTAACTTCTAAACGACTTATCCGATTTTACTAAATTAAAGCTTGTTTGGAAGGGAAAAATAAGCATCTTCAATTGTCGTATCCAACAGTACGCGATAGTGTTTAATAAAATTGCTAGAGGGCGCAATTTGTAATAATAACAGTTTTTTCGATTTTATCCCGAAAATTCAAATCATACGGTATAACTATAACATCATAATCGAAAAGTAGATGAAATTTGCAAGAAAAGGTGTGAAGACCGCAGTTCGATATCTTTGTTCGTTTCAGAGATATTGCCAAAATAATAATTTTTAATACAAATTGCGCCCTGTATTTTAATGTTAACACTTTCAATAGCTTATCCAAGTCTTATCAAGTGAAAGTGTAAACATTAAAATTGCTGTAACTTCTAAACGACTTAACGGATTTTACTAAATTTAAGCTTGTTTGGAAGAAAAAGGTAAGTACCTTCAATTGTCGTATCCAATGGTACAAGATAGTTTCTTATAAAATTGCTACAGGGCGCAATTTGTATTAAAAATTATTGTTTTGGCAATAACTCTGAAACGAACAAAGATATCGAACTGCGGTCTTGACATCTTTTCTTGCAAATTTCATCTACTTTTCGATTATGATGTCATAGTTATACCGTATGGTTTGAATTTTCGGGATTAAATCGAAAAAACTGTTATTATTACAAATTGCGCCCTCTAGCAATTTTATTAAACACTATCGTGTACTGTTGGATACGGCAATTGAAGATACTTATTTTCCCCTTCCAAATAAGCCTAAATTTAGTAAAATCGAATGTCGTTTAGAAGTTAAAGCGATTTTAATGTTTACACATTCAATAGTTTCTCCCACTCTTATCAAGGTCGGTACGCCAATGAGCCGTAAACCAAAATGATGCAGAATTATCTAAGCTTTCCAATGATGTAATCAGAGTTATACCTTAATATGGGAATTTTCGGAGAAATTTAGAATTTAAAAAAACAATTTTTAATTGTGCCCCCTTGCGGCGAAATGAGGAACTTAACAGTAATTTCCAACAATTTCTTTCGACCACGACACACGACAAAAAATCTTTCCGAAAGTTGTACGATTAATGGTTTCCGAGATAAAGCCGACGTCCTCGCTTACAACTGTAAGTATGAAATCGGCTAAAATTTTATATTATAAATAAATAATACTACCTATGAAATTTTACACCATCAAGTTAACATGCTCTGTCGTTACTATAGAAACGGCTTGTTGGCACGTTGCTTGTTGTACTGTCATACGTTTATAGTTTGTTCGTATTTACTTCAATTTTAAGATATTTTTAATAAGATGGATGTTGATTATGGTAGTGGCAGCGATACTTCATCGGATATAGCCGATGAAGCAAATTCGGCAATATCTAACATGTTACCGGCCAAATCTAAAGTAGTGTATGGGAAAACATATGACCAATTTCGTGTATGGTGCGGCAAGAAAAATGTACAAAAAGTGTCTGAAAAAGTACTTATATGCTATTTTGAGACGTAACGGGCTTTTGATTGACCGTAAATACTTATCCATGCCCACACATTAATGGAAACTGGCAATATATCGTTAGTCGCTTTTCTTGCTGCTTCCAAAATTTCTTCTGAAATCTCATTTTCCGTGTCGGATAATTCAAAATCTGAATTCATATTGTTAAATTTGCGCACTCACGAAACAAGTTTGGCATAAGTAAACAACAAATTAAAAATCAACGAACTGTCACTCGACAATACATCGAAATGTTGTTGTCATAGTAGCGAAATCAAGGTAGCTTGTATTATCAAAGAGCGATTGGAAAAACAAAAAACAGGGACCGGAAAAATCTTCACGGTCTCTAACGTCAATTTTCCGGTCTTGATCGACAAAAAGTTATTTTCTGGACGAAAAATTGTCCAGAAAGTGTATATTTTCTGGTCGGTTTAAAAAAAAAAGGGTTTGTCTTCGTTAGGTGGCTTCCTAAGGTGTCTGTCAATGATTGAGGCTGGGAAGGGGCTTGGGCCCTGGGCTGTAGTTAATCAAACAAAATGTCTAGATAAATAATTCTTTGGTAGTATGCTTATAACGTTTTTCTAGATTTTACGGCTATTACAAAGTTATGGAAGTATAATTTTATAAAAATTAAATCTCATATTATGGAAACAATCTGTCTGTCTGTCTCATACTGCTCGTTATTTATGAAATCTGCGTTAGGAGTAATTACGTTTTACATACATACCGCTTCCTATCTGTGAAACTCCTAATAATTTCTGTTTATGAAGCTATTAGTTCATAACGTCGTAACTAATAGCACTTTATGTCACTTACATCAGTAGCCACTTGAAATAATCATTATCCTTCCATTTATAACGCGGCATTTCAGTATAGACATTTCAAGTGTTTTGACCTGGCTCTCGTTTGTGACATTTTTAGTTAATGTGTATGTGGAGAAAGAAACTTTTAGTGTTGAGATATGTTAAGTGTAGATACAGTGTTGCATAGGGCGAGTACGTTTATTTGCGTCAAAAAACTACTTTTTAAATAGCGACATGTTAAAGCAAATTGATCGACTCGGCGCACAAAGTTTACCAAAATTTGCGAATTTTGTATTTTATCTTTTATGGTTTTGAAAATAATGTCGCTTATCAAAATGGTAGGCGACTGGGTTGTGTAGCTTAGATGATTTTGATTTGTTTTTATTTTCTACTGAGAGTGTTTATTATTTACTGTGCCCTTATGGTGCGCTATTTAATCACTGAAATACTAAGGATTTTTAAAGATATTTATTTGATGAACAGCAAAGCAATGAGAGAATGAAATATTACAATACATATTGCGAATAAAATACAAATTAAATAGCTCTCTAATGAAGAGAGAGATTGTCCCTTTTTACTCACTTTAGGAAGGTGTTATTCCAGCAAGTTTAAAGAAACAATTTCTACTTAATAGATAACTCTGACTAAAATGAGAATTATACAAAATGTACACAATAAATAGTTAAATAAATTACTGAAAGAACACTTACGCAATTGGAGCAAAATAGACTGGTTCTACTGCAGAATTCTTCATGACTTCAAAAATTGTTGAATTTAATATTGACTTTAGACTGAATAGTTACCCTTATACTTGAATAATTGTTACAACTCTTTGAGTAGGTATTTCTTCGAGTTTTTATACAATTTTGAAACCCTTAACTGGAAGAATGGGTTCCGTTTTGCTATGTCAGCAATAATTGTGCACATTTATAAAAGAGGGGATTTTCCTGGATGTACTGTTAGAAGTGGAAACCTTTATCCCAACCAAGTATTTCTTTTCAACATTCGTCTACTGACTCCTCCTACGAAACTAGAAATGTCCTGTCCTTGTTCTAGACACTATTTTTCCACTACACCTCTTCTTATCAAGCTCAACACCCATTAAGAGTCTTAGCACCACAACGAAGTACGAGATGAGTAATCCATCCTTAAGGATATAGCAATCCATATCAGATATTACCTTCTCCTCCAGGGTCGACGACCACGGCGACCAACTTGTAATACATTGCCTTGAAGTTCCAAGGTGTGGAGGACACAAGACTTGTAAGGTAGGGCTATACGGATATCTACCACAGTAGCTTTTAGAGATATATCCATTATAACGGCTACGAGATGAGTAATCCATCCTTAAGGATACCAATCCATATCCGACATTATTTAGAAAAAAATAGTTTCAGAGTCCCCCGTCAGGGGGCTATAGCTCGGCAATAAGGGGACAACACTCTATATAAAATCTAACCTTGTTTAAACCCAAATTAACTAATGCCTGATTATAGGTCATACCTTTTAAGACAGACTGTATATATGTGATATATTGCCCTTAATGAAACTTTTTACCGAAGAATTTAAACTATTTTCTTTACAGCTTTTTTCACTTTAATAAAAAAAATCCCTTCAAAGACGTTCAGTATCTTTTCAGATCACTAGATTTGCTAACTCGCCATCTACTTTATGTC
The DNA here is from genome assembly GCA_963969555.1 of Polydrusus pterygomalis. Classification (NCBI taxonomy): domain Eukaryota; kingdom Metazoa; phylum Arthropoda; class Insecta; order Coleoptera; family Curculionidae; genus Polydrusus; species Polydrusus pterygomalis. Next base: position 13,584,181 of record OZ018379.1, read on the forward strand.
TGTCAAAGTTCTGGGTCATACACTATCTCACACTTTTATTCAACATCTTTTGTGAATGAAACTCTCTGGAGCACCTTTTGTTTTCTTTATTTACCTGCGGAAATATCTAGCCGCCTCCTCCCGAATATAAATTCCAAGAGGGAACAATTTACCATTGTTCTTGGCAACGGTTAAGCTGAGTCTTGTGCACAAAGGATTCGAAGGATAAGTCAAAGTGTCTTCTATTGTTTTAAGTAGCGAATGAACTTATAGACACGATAAAAAAGCGACACTTCGAGATTTAAGATAATATTGATGTAATTGAAGTTATACAGGATTTACTATACCGTCCTGCCTCCTGGCAAGCCTGTTACAGGTTACAGGGCGGTTTTTAATGTAAATAAATTAATACAAAAAGGACTTGTTGTGTTGATACTGATTGATTTGTTGTTCTTATTGCGGGCATGTAAACATAGTATTTACCCTCTCATACTCACATAAAATGCCATAATATATGTTATTGCCCAGAAGTCCGGAATACAATTAATATAGCCTTAACCTGGAACTTTTGGGGACAACGCTCGGATACGTGAATTTAGTTTTAAAGTCGCCACAGTGAATCTTTTCCCGTGCGTCATCAATCAACGATCAGGACTCAACGTGGTTAATAACTCTGCATCCTTATTTATTACAGTAACAAGTTTGACTAAAAGCATAAAAGAACGTCTCCAAGATTCCGCAATAATATAACGTGCTAGACAAGGATAAGACTGTAAACGTCAATTAATTACTTTTTTTATTTGTTTAGTTGACTACCGTTGTATTTTAGAACGTCATTGTCAACCTTGTTTTGATCTGCCAATCTAATTCGTATTTTGTAAATTTGTGTTCCTTAAACCTGTTCCTTTTTCTAAAAATAGTTCTTTTCAGAGGTAATTATACCCACCATCTGTTTTGGCGGTAAGTATTTATGGATTTTTATAATACCTAATTTATGTATTTTAAATATTCTAACCGTGAAAGTTCTTTGAAAAGTTTACGGCAGTGGCTAAATTCCCTTAAATGAAAGGATGTCAAAAATTTGAATTTTGCGATTTTAATAGTCAATAAAACACCAAACTTTTCTAGATTTGAAGCTTTAAAAACAGTATTAAATGTATTAACATTTGTTTGTCAATTTCTTTTAGATAATAGAGAATGCCGGGCAAAACTTAAAATAAATAATAATTTTTCGGGATATTATGTAGGTACGTCAAACGGTAGGCAGGCACGTCCATTTTATGAATTTAGACTTAGTTTTGACTTTTTTCGTCTCGTAATTTTGATTTGATTCATACGATTTTGATGACGTGAAAGTGATGACGCACGGGAAAAGATCCACTGTGGCGACTTTATATATACTCACATTTTGACGTTATTCGTTTGTTTTTTTATATACATTTGTCAAAGATATGACGACATCGATCTTTTTTTTTAAATGGCAAGATACAGCTTGTGATACATCATTTAAAAGCTAATATCTTACACATACAGTATGGTCATAAATTTTGGCGCGATTCCATCAAGCTATTTCAAAATGGAGACTGTTAAAAGTTTTTAAAAAATCTCTATTTAAATAAGCGGAAATGATAAATCATTGTGTAAAGAAATCTTCATTGTTTCACGTTCTGACATTTTATGACTTACCCATAGTTATGGTTTATTTGTTATTTATTTTGTAAAAAAAATAAAAATGTAACGAAGCAAAACAAAACACAACAAAAAGGTGGTTTAACGTGTCAAATACTGGAAATATCCACCCTCTACTTGGCATGCTCCCAGACGATGGTAAAATCTGCCGACGGAATTCCGAATGGCTTCAGCCGGTATGTTATGTGTTTCCAATCTAATTTTGTATTGCAAATCTTCAATAATATTTGGCCTATTTTGGTAAACTAAATATCCCCAAAGAAAATAGTCTAGAGGCGTTAAGTTTGGGGACTTCGGTGGCAATTCAATTGTACCAAGTCGACCAATCCAGCGACCGGGAAATATCTTATCTAAATATCTTATCACATTGATACCAAAATGCGGGGAGCACCATCTTGCTGAAACCAAATTGTTTCATTAGGTATATCTGGATCTACTTCGTTGGGAAAAATTACAGCTAGAGCAGGCATCAACTCGATGGTTAAGAAATCCAGGTACCGTTCAGTGCAACAATGAAGCTTTCTTACCTTGAAAGAAAAAAAAACAAATGATTTATCAAATAGCGATTTTTTAAAAACTTTTAACAGTCGCCATTTTGAAATAGCTTGACAGAATCGCGCCAAAATTCATGAGCATACCTACTGTACGAGATATTAGGTTCCAAGTGATGTATCACAAGCTGTATGTTTCCATTTAAAAAAAAGATCGATGTCGTCATATTTTTGACAAATGTCTATAACAAAACAAACAAATAACGTCAAAATGTGAGCATATATAAAACTAGGCAACCCTATCACATAATATAACAACGAAGCTTTTAAAGATATTTTTCTCGAAGGTAAAAAGTCATTTCCATAATACTGTATATTATATCTCCGTATACTGTATAGTTTTTTTTTTTGCAAAAATTACCAAAGCCCTATGAATAACCCTTGGCCCATGTCAATAGAAGGGATGGTTTTACTTCCAAAACCGGAAACTGTATCGGAATTTGAAGCAATTCAAGCGAAGAAAATTTCGGACTGGTCCAGCCCTGACAACACGTGTACTTAACTACATTGCGTAACGAATTTCCTACCGGGACTTTCTGGATGAAATAACCCTACGTATCGCTTTTAATCATAGATAATTTTATTTGGTAAAAGATTTATTGATAATAAACAGGGTACGAAGAAAATAGGCTTACATGTACTTTTAATCAACGACGATCATACCCTGTTCAACAATATCCTACAACAGATTTTATTGGTATCTCGAACAGTCGACTTATATATATTATATTGTTATAGAAAAGTGATCATTTTCTTAGCTGCTATAGAAAACTTTTCTACGTAGATTAAGTTGAATGGCATTGCGTATCACTATGATGTATTTTCTAGTCGATAATTCAATGTTTGGAGTGATTTACTCAATAAATCCTAGATAAGACCGAACCCCGAACCTTGGAAGGAACAACTTAAAATCAAAGTCCGAAATAAAACCACTGTCCCTAAAAGTTTTAGTTTTGTAGGAGAAGTTAGGTCATAAACATAAAACAAAAACGGTGATAGTTTAGACGGTGCGCAGTGGTCTGTAATAACATAATTTCGAACAAGTTCATTTTCATAAGGGTGAATAAATGCGAAATGATTGTTAATTGCCTCAACAATCCCACGAACAATTATTCGACAATCGATTAAAAACTTACGACGGAAAATTTTTCACATTTTTACCCTCCCCATAAAAAAATATAATCGGAGCTAATTTCTGTGTGGTCGTGCCTAACCACGCTTGTCAAAAGCAAACTAATTGACAGACCATTGTTTTTCTTTTTGTTTAGTCCCATGGCAATCTATATGCGATGTAGGATGTAGGTACGTTAAGATACAGACAGACAGGCGGTTGGGGGAATGAGACTGATAAAAGAGCCCCAGGCAGAGTTGCCAGAGAGTATTTTTTTGTACCAGATTTAAGTCTTGCTGTAATAGAGAACTGTTCTGGAAAATTGCTGCTACTTGTCACAGTATCACTGCTCCTTAAGAATCGCGGACTGGCCCATCTCTAGTACCCAGATAAAAAGATTGATTACATTAAGGAGTAAGGAACATAAATAGCTTAGAGGATGCAACGTATAGCGACAACTAGCGTCGATTTTAGATACCTTTAAAGCATAGTACCCTAAACATAAACGTTATTAAATCAAATGTTAAAAGAGATATCGTTCATTTTAATATTGAATCATGTTGATCACAAACTAAAAAATGTACGTTCTCAGAACGTACATAGTAGGTACAGTTGACAGCATATAAATTCGTACACCACCCATACCTAACTCAATTACAACAAAATTGGGTAAAACGGGTTTATCACCTTGCTGCTTATACCTGGATAGAACACTAGCTATATACATAGCTGTGAATTATTGTATGTACGATTTTTTACCATTAGTAATAATGGTTATTTCTAAATATTTTTGTGTTTAAATTACAGCCGCGAAATAAGAAAATTATAGAAGCAAACAAAAGTATAAAGCCAAAAAGGGTAAATTTATTAACAAACAACAAACAAAATACTAATATTTAATAGCTGCGCCTTTGGATTCCAACACTAATCGTAATCTTCTTGGCATTGACAAAATAATACTTCTGGCGTAATCCGGAGTTAGCCCTTCCAAAATTTCTTCTATTTTATCAAATAACTCTATTTCATTCTGTGGTTTAAAATTTATTTTGTACATTTTTTTACCATCAATCCCCAAACATTTTCAATTGAATTTAAATCAGGACTTCTTGATCACCAAGGCAGACATGTTACGTTGTTTTGTCTAAATCAGTTTCCTATATTTCTTGCAGTATGCACAGTGCAGTTATCCTGCTGAAATATAAAGTTATTTCCTTCAAAAACTATCGCGGCGGAAGGAAGGAAAACATTTCAGTTCAGTGTTCCACCAATATTCCAGCATTCACCTGCACCGTAAATACTTATCCATACCCACACATTAATGGAGAGACGTCCACTGGTTTACTTTTTTTGAGTATTACTTCTCATCATATCGGGAATTTGGTGGTCTATATACTTGAATCCTTCCATTATATGTAGACTGGAAAGTTTTCTCATCGGAAAAGATAACATGTTGGCAAAAAAAATCATTTTCTGGTAAATATTGCATAGCAAATCCAATTCTTTGTTTCTTATCACTATTTTTTAAAAACGGTTTGGATGCAGCTGCTCGATTTGTCTGTCTGACAGTGTCTTACTCGGCGTTGCGCAGTTCTAGATGAAGCAGGGAATCCTGTTATGTGCATAGCGGATACTGCAGTTTCAAATGGATTTTGCTTTAAATACTCCACCAAATTTCGGTTTTCTTTATTTGATGATTTTCTATTAGTTAAACCAGACCTTTCAAGTGTTTGATGATAGCCCAATTTTTTTACAATTCCTTGAACAGTACTTTTAGGTACTCTAAAAAGCTATTTTTCCATAAGACCATCCTATTTCTACTAAACATATTATTCTTGCTTTTTCAATAATACTTAAATGAGGCATTTTAAAATGAAATAAGATAATGACAATACTTTGACATATCTCATGATAACAATTAACACGTTACAAAGGTAATAAAGGTAAAAAAGTTGCATTTACAGTATCACAGTTTAGTGTACGAAATTATCTGTGGGCAACTGTACGTTCAAAATATGTCCCTGGACGTAAATTGGACATAAAATGTACGTCTTTTTGACGAGGTATACTATATTGGTACTTCTTTAAATAGTAAATAATTTCCTACAATAAAAAAAATTATTAAAAGTTACAAATACCGTTTCTTTTTTCATTGCGTTAATTTGTCCCACTGTTTTTCATCAGTTTCAAAGAAGTAAAAAAAGTTTGCTTTCGTCGTGCGTTTTATACCGCTTTTTAGAAAAAGACTCCAAATCTAAATGGCCCTTTATTCACTTGTTAGGAAGTCAAAGTTAGATAAAGGCTTTAAGAACTTTCCATTTAAACTTTTTTCAACATTCCTTGTTTATCAAAAAGTTTATCGGCAATTGGATTGCTTGTTCTTGTTCGTTTGCTATTGACATGTAAATTGAAACGAGTTTTTAAAGCGTGGCTTGTATTAGATTAGACTTTTACTAAATTCCCTGTTTAAAGTTGAAAAATAAAACTCACAGTTGATGTGTCCTTTCTACGCTTTTGTAAAGCAGCCTCGTAAACCATAAAAACTTTCTTTGAAAACGATATTGGCGTACTCAACGGCATCGATTATACCGGGTTAGTACAAAGTACCGAAACCCTTTAATATCTTCAAAACCGCTAAAGCTATGCTTAAAATATTCGGTATTTGGAGGTTTCTGGGTATGAGGAATTAAACAATGATATTGACACTGTTGCCAGAAACTTAGTATCCAGAAACCTCCAAATACCGAATATTTTAAGCATAGCTTTAGCGGTTTTGAAGATATTAAAGTGTTTTGGTACTTTATACTAACCCGGTATATATACACAGCGTAGATATTAGATTTATGTCTATCTTTAAATATCAATTTCTAAATAGTTGTAACAAGCAAAACACAAAGTCTGCTACACTAGTTTTATTACGTATTTATTGGTTTAAAGCTATTCCGAATATGTTTTGAAGCGAAAACCCTTCATCCTCAGCGGAAATACGTTTTTACATGGGAAGTAAGAAAATCAGGCTGCAGAATTTAAATTTTTTAAAAACTGAAAAAATAAAAAATGATGTTAAACTTTTTTGTGTTTTTAAAGACTTTCCATTAAATTTAGGAAAAAGAAAGGACGCTTAGCATATTCGCGTTACAAAAAAAAAATAAGTTCTATAGGAGTTTCTTGAGGAAATATAATAGGTTCAATATTATTTATTTTATACATGGTGTAAATTACAAATATTTGCTAATGACACGTCGATTTATATAAATGCTTTAATTATTTTAGAAGGTCTAAATGCCCGAAAAAGATAAATAAATATATTATTTAATTGGCTGAAAAAAAATTAGAAATCTAATTGTCCTATGTTAAATTGTAATGGGTAATGATTTAAACTGTCAGAATATAAATGTTGAAAAATTGGAATTAGTAAACAATTTTAATTATTTAGGGATAATTTTTTATTTAAAAATCAAACTCTTTAAATGTTTTAAAAGGATAAAATCTAAGACTGCAAGAAATTTTGAGGAAATATTTGATAAATTACAAATTTTATCAATGCGGATAATTTTAAATTATGAAGGATATACAAAAATAAATTTTATGTTAAATTTAGATTGATTGAGTGTCAGAAAATTAATTTTTAATTTAGTATGTATCTTCATTTATAAAATTAAAATAATTTATTGCCTGATTGTTTCAAAAATATGTGTTCGTTTAATCATTGAAACAAGAAATGATCAAATTTGGATAAAGTGTCTAAAACATCAACCTACATATATATTTTTCATAAAGTTTTGATATAATATAAAATTTGGAAAATTCTATTAAATCTCAAATATAATTAAAACTTTTAAAAAACTTTAGATTTATATTTACTGAAAAAACAAAATGAACCGCATTATTTGAAGTTTACAAATGGTTTATCGTTTCTGTGTGTTTTTGTTTCCAGAAGCTTTGGTTTTAAAAGTTAAAAATAAATCGAAAAAAATTTATTTATAAAAAAATGTATTAACTAAATATTTAGTTGTAGCTTTTTGCCAAATAAAACATATAACTACTACTCCATTAAGTTCAATTAAATATTGATAATATTATTAGTACCTATATATAAATAAAATATCATCATAGTACCATAAATTATGAAAAATTTTTCGGTTCACATTATATTATCTGTGATTGAAAATTATTGTTCTTGGGCTATTGAACTGCTATTTGCATACCCTAACATACCTATTATAAAATAACAAACACCTACAATAAATAACTAAAGTGATACTCAAAATGTACTGTAATTTGCACACCAAAAACCGGTTTCATTGTTTACACTTCCATGGTACAATGTTATAGCGCAAAATTAATTTAAACCGTAACATAAACATTTTGAACCCCAAATAAATTAAATCAAGTCTGCTTTGTTTTATCCAGGATTCGGATTCAATACTGGGGACCGGTACAGGTCATCAAATTTATCTCCTGACCACAATATCCACTTGACGTGTCTGGAACTTGGGACTCATTTTGGACTACTTATAATTTCAGCTTTCGGTCTTTGAAAGTAAGGGCACAAGCGCGCTTAAAAGGGCTTTTAGTAGGGAAACCGATGTTAAAATTAAGGCAAATGGTTTGGAGGCGCTTTTCAACGACCTTTAATATTTAAATACTAGCCCCACGATTTGAATTAATTAATATACAGTGACCGGCAGAAAGTGCGCAGCATATGGGAAAGGTTTTTTTTATCATTAAGTTTAGAAAATTAATTTTATTTTAGATAGGTTCTGCATGTTCTCAAACCAAAATAACACCCATTAAATCCGGTAAAAGTCTTATGGTATACGAGGTAGGATCAAAAATTTGAAATTCCGCTAAGAGTAAAGTACCTCCATCTTTCATTTTAGAATATTTTTTTACTACGAATTATTGTTTTAGTTTTAAAGTTATACCGAAATTCCAAAATTTCGCTTATTTTGGACAAAAAAATGGATTTAATCGTGTTTTCTGAATAATCCTGTATAAAAAATAAATGGCAACCGAACAGTACGAAAATAAGATTTTCTGCAGACTTTGTTAGAGATAACCGTCGATCATAAGTCCTATTGGTTTGTTTTCATAATATTATGGCTTTTTAATATAAAAACATAAAAATATATTAATCATAATATTTGCTTGCTACGATTAATAAACCATATACTTACCACTAAAAATCAGTACTGTAATTCTCAAAAATGTAAATAGTTTCTAGTGTGATATTGTTCTTGTTGTTTAACATTGCATGATTATCTATTATGCGACATGGTTTACTGAGATGGTAAAATTCGTCCATAGATTATAAAGTCCAATACTAATGATGGGTTGTGCGAAATAAGAATCTTCTATTGCTTTATCTGACATGCAAAGTTTAAAAAACCTAAATACAAAGTAAACATAAATTAATTGAAACAGGTATTGGTACGATCAATAGAATTCAAATTCAAGAACAACTAGAAGACTCGGAACAACGATGTGGCCTGCGCAGCAAATACGTTAAAACTAGTAATACGGTACTAACTCTATTTCATTCTGTGGTTTAAAATTTATTTTGTCACATTTTTTTGAAGTGAAAACTTCTTTAGGCGCGTTTAGCACTTTTTGTGGGCACTGAATTAAACTGAGCCGTCACGCGTCAGACTCGGGTGTGCTACGCTCGAATTCAACTGCTATATTCAATCCGAACTGACCCTGACCCGAATGAACGCTATATGAAAGAGCATGACGCCATCGGTCGCATTAAGTATCGACGTATCGACGTGGAAACAGTCAGTGTGCGTTGTCTAGACACTCGTCTGCGTCTCAGGTATGTTCTGGCATTTTTTAAATTATTAAATTATATATTTACGTAGGGTGAAGTAAGGTTTACCGTAATTGCTTATTCCGTGGACCTAATTTATTATGATTTCTGACTTCTGTTGAAGATGTAAAAATTCAAGGGTTGTTCAATTTTAGGAAATATCTTTTTTCGTATGCAGTAAAATTATCCCGTATTCCAAGTCTATGTTATTTTTGAAGTGAAAACTTCTTTAGGCGCGTTTAGCACTTTTTTGTGGGCACTGAATTAACCTTGTTGAAGTTTTCACTTCTGTCGTGTGGCTTAAGCACACACAATTTTTTTTTTAATATCAATCCCCAAACATTTTCAATTGGATTAAAAACAGGACTTCTTGAGCAGCAAGGCAGACATGTTACGTTGTTTTGTTTAAACCACTTTCCTATATTTCTTGCAGTATGCACAGGGCATTGATCCTGCTGAAATATAAAGTAATTCCCTTCAAAAACTATCGCGGCAAAAGGAAGAAAAACATTCTCCAAAATCTGAAGATGTATATTACCGTTTAGTGTTCCACCAATATTCCAGGATACACCTGCACCGTAAGTTTTTACTAGGGTGAATTTTTTAACACATTTGAACTCCGACTGAATAAATACATTTTTGAAATTTTAATTATGAAGTGTTATAATTGCCTATTTATCATTAATCCCCAAATTCCCATAATGCCTCAAACAAAGCGAGCATATTATTTGCCCCCCGACTAGGGTGAATTGCTATGCAGGGTTGAACTCCGCCAAACAGAACTGGGTATATCATATGGCGCGCCGGCCGGTGAGTAACAGTGCGGCGCCGGCGATTCACTCGAATGGTGGTTTATTCCTGGAAGGCCGTTTTAGCCCTTTAGAATTCGTAAAGTGTACGGAAGTCGGCTGTTTTTGTACATATCGCAGTCAGGCTAGAATTCTCAGCTGTTTTCTATCGTTTTGTGGTGAATGAAAGAGGAATATTTTTTTGAAGCATGTTTAAAAAATTTAATAAAAAATTGTGAATTATAAATATATGTAAGTATTTTTCTATAGTTAAAATTTGGTTTGTTCGCTACGTTTTTAAATAACTACTTCTTTAAGATCAAGGGAACCCTGTTGGTATGTATTATCGTATATAATATCATAAGAGAAAATTTTCGACTGGTATGAAAGTTTGGTGCTTGGCAATTTTGCGAATGAAATTTTTGACAAAATAAAATCCGTTAGACGAGTGATTTTTGTCAAAAACTTCATGAGCGAAATTACCAAAAAGCAGCAAAATTATTGAATAAAAGCAAAATTTTGTATCGGCAAAATTTTCTCTCGAATGATATTCGACAAGACTATTTCACGAGAAAACAATAAAAAAACACACTTTATTTAGAAATCTAGAATAGCTATTTATGCCATCAGTTACGAAATGCCTAATTTTGTGTAACGCGTGAGATTTTTGCGGAACGAACGAAGTGAGTTTCGCAAAAACTCACAAGTTACACAAAATTTCATTTCGTAACGTATTGCATACAAGATTTTTTCTAATTTTGAAGAAAGTAATAAAAAAATAAAATTTAATATAATTGATAAAAATTTGGAAAACATAAATTTAGTTTTTCTAATTTTGACATATAACTGATGGCATAAATAGCTATTGTTGCTGTTACTTCATGTTAGTTGTCAGTTTGACATTTTGTAAAAAAGTCTAGACGGAAGGTTTTTAGCGAGATTGATATATTTTTAGTTTTATTTTAAAAAAATGAGTCATTCAAGTTCTGAAGAGCTACCAAGCGATATTGAAGAGGCAGCAGGTAATGCTCTATTATCAGTAATTCCCAAAAAGTCAAAGGCAGTTTATAATTTGGCATACGAAAAATTTGTTACGTGGTGTGATGAGAAGAAAATTAAACATGTTAATGAGAAAGTTTTACTTGCATATTTCGAGGGTAAGAAAAATCTAAAAAATTTGGTAGCATATATTAAAAGGCAAGCGGACGGGTACAGTGCTAAAAAGTCAAGAGTTTTTATTAAAAAAGATTTTGCCAAATTTTTATTGGAAGCTGGTGACAAAGAATACTTAATGGCTAAGGTTGCAATGATAATTGGAATTGCAGGAGCATGCAGAAAAGCAGAATTAACTTTTCTTCCAGTTGAAAATGTTATAGACGAAGGAAGCCATTTTCGTGTTGATATCCCACCTTCAAAAACAAAAGTTATACGGCAGTGTGCAATTACCACTGGAGACATTGAAAATACGAATCTTGTTGAAATATTAAGAAAATATATTAAGTTGCGTCCCCAGATTCTTAAACACAACAGATTTTTTGTAAAATATGCGAATGGAAAATGTACCAGAAATCCTGTGGGAATTAACACATTTAGCAGTCTGCCAAAAGTTATTGCACAATTTCTTGGTCTTTCAAATCCTGTTCCATATACTGGCCACTGCTTCAGAAGAAGCTCTGCCATTTTCCTAGCAGACAGTGGCGCTGATCTTTTAAAATTAAAGAGGCACGGAGGTTGGAAATCTAGTTCTGTTGCGGAGGGATATGTTGAAAATTCCATGAATAATAAAAAACTTATAGCGCAAGAAATATTTGGTGAAACATCTAATGCAATGTGCGTCGCTTCCCAAATAACAGCAAGTTCGAGCAATGAAAAAAATATGTCGTCGGGAATTAATTTGAATAATTGCAATAATTGTGTTATCAATATTTATAATAATTAATTAATTTATGTTTTTAACTTGTATTATAACAGTTTAATAAATAGAATAATTCTTTTTGTCACTAATTTTGAAATACATTTTTCGTCACCAATTGCATAAAATTTTACTTTATGCAACTAGTTACAAAAAGTAAGACGTTTCATAATGTCAATCAGTTTTAAAAAGTGTCACTTTATATGTCAAAATTAGAAAAACTTTATTTATTTATTACTAATATTAAACGTACAGTTGTTTTAAGTAATAGTTTGTCCATTATTTTCTATCAAAGCATGGTTTTGGGTATGATTGACTTGCATTTGAGAAGTCGAAGGTCCACATGCTTCATTTGTTGTTCTGAGATTTTCGATGAGCTTCAGATGATGACTAGGATCTAGCTGTAGATATGGTTTCAGCGAACTTGTTCCCCAATAGCTTGTTTAAATAGGGCAGACACAGCGGAAGATCGATGAGGATGATTTGTTATTTTATGCTTCTTCGTATCTATTCCAATTCTTTCCGCTGAAGTTTTGGTCCACTTAGATACTGTATTTATTCCTAGTGGAGTATTTTTGAACCAACATCCCTTCTGCCAGTTTGGATGAACGGAGAGAAAAAGTCTGTCTGTGGAAATGTTTGGTACTCTTTTTTCCAATAATTTTCAGTCTTTGATGAATTTCTTACCAACCATTTGCTGTTTGCCAATTCTTTCGCCCACCTTAAAACTGTCTTGGAAAATATGCTGTTATATTCAATTCGTCCGGTAAATTCACCCATGGTATCAAACTCCTGTTGAAAATATTGAATTTTGCAATTTACGGCCTTATTGCCTCTCCAAGCTAGTTCAAATGAGCAGAGATAGAAAAACTTTTTTGTGCTTCATCTTACCTGACATCTATTAAAATTTTTCCGCTCATGAAACTCTGACTGCGTCTAAATGATAAAACTCAATACCTTATTTAGAAGGTATTGTAAAACTCCCTTAACCCTACGAGATTTGGAATATACAAAAGTAATAAGTATAAAATAGAGATATCCTGGAATTATAAAGATGATTAATTTGATAAATCCGCTCTAGTATTTCAAATATTTGGTTATAAAATAACAAAATTCCTATTCTTGATTATTAAGAATTTAATTTGTATTATAAAATGCCCGTGTTATGGTAATTTTCTGAATAACTTTAAAAGGGTCCGACGATCGATGTCTTTATTTTACTTGACCCTCATAAATAATTTCATTTATTGACGGCTGTCAAAATTTATATCAGGACGTTCCTTCGTTTCCTGTTTCTCTGTATTATTTTTATTAACTCGGAAATACGGTTTTTAGCGACGTTTTTATGATCGCATCCGTTCGTGTAGCTCAAAAAAGACAAAACTATAAAAATACGGATGAATTTTCGTACACTTTTATAAAAGCAAATAAGCATGATTCTAAAAGTTACGATAATTAACCTACGATTTACCGTTCAAAATATAAATAATTCAGAAAATTTTTTTTTTCTTGGACATTAAGAAGTTTACTTTTAAAAAAAGTTGTCATAAAATATTGGGCTAGCAATTTCCGAGAATGTACCGGGTGGTCAAATAAGCGAGGACGTCGGCTTTATCTCGGAAACCATTAATCGTACAACTATTGGAAAGATTTTTTTATGAGTAAAGTGGTCAAGAGAAATTGCTGGAAATTACTTTTAAGTTTCTCGTTTCGCTGCAAGGGGGCACAATTAAAAATTGTTTTTTTAAATTCTAAATTTCTCCGAAAATTCCCATATTAAGTTATAACTCTGATTACATCATTGGAAAGCTTAGACAATTCTGCATCATTTTGGTTTAAGGCTCATTGGCGTACCGACCTTGATAAGAGTGGGAGAAGCTATTGAAAGTGTAAACATTAAAATCGCTGTAACTTCTAAACGACTTATCCGATTTTACTAAATTTAAGCTTGTTTGGAAGAAAAAGGTAAGTACCTTCAATTGTCGTATCGAATGGTACAAGATAGTTTCTAATAAAATTGCTAGAGGGCGCAATTTGTATTAAAAATGCTTGTTTCGGCAATAACTCTGAAACGAACAAAGATATCGAACTGCGGTCTTCACATCTTTTCTTGCAAATTTTATCTACTTTTCGATTATGATGTTATAGTTATACCATATGATTTGAATTTTCGGGATAAAATCGAAAAAACTGTTATTATTACAAATTGCGCCCTCTAGCAATTTTATTAAACACCATCGTGTACTGTTGGATACGGCGATTAAAGATACTTACCTTTCCCTTTCAAACAAGCTTAAATTTAGTAAAATCGGATAAGTCGTTTAGAAGTTACAGCGATTTTAATGTTTACACTTTCAATAGCTTCTCCCACTCTTATCAAGGTCGGTACGCCAATGAGCCTTAAACCAAAATGATGCAGAATTGTCTAAGCTTTCCAACGACGTAATCAGAGTTATACCTTAATATGGGAATTTTCGGAGAAATTTAGAATTAAAAAAAACAATTTTTAATTGTGCCCCCTTGCGGCGAAATGAGGAACTTAAAAGTAATTTCCAGCAATTTCTCTTGAACACTTTACCCATAAAAAAATCTTTCCGAAAGTTGTACGATTAATGGTTTCCGAGATAAAGCCGACGTCCTCGCTTATTTGATCACCCGGTACACTGAGGAAAATAATCTAATACAACAGGTTTGCTAAGACATAGTTTGCATTGATAGCTTCTTTTTTATTAACCCATATTAAATAAATTGCTAGTGTATCAAACCCGCTTTAAAGTTATATTAATTTCAGATATGCTAACAGTTTTTTTTTATTGGTAGTAATCAGTTCTATTAGCATCACAGTTTTTTTAATACAACAATTTTGTTAAGAAATAACTTGTATCTTCTCAATGCGAGGCATTTTGTTCCCAGTACAGCGATTTCTCTACTATTAAGAACATCATCTCCAAAAACGAATTGTATCCGTTAGAACCTATAATCCACGAAGACGTTGGTGGGGGTTCGTAGCGATCGGCAGTCGCCGTGCGCTGTAGTATTACTTTGCGGGTATTTATTGCGCAGGTCACATCGTTGTTCGGAGTCTTCTAATTGTTCCTGAATGTGAAGTCTATTGATCGTACCAATACCTGTTTCTATTAATTTATTTTTACTTTGTATTTAAGTTTTTTAAAACTTTGCATGTCAGATAAAGCAACAGAAGATTTTTATTTCGCACAACCCATCATTAATATTGGACTTTATAATCTATGAACGAATTTTACGATCTTAGTAAACCATGTTGAATAATAGATAACAATTTGCAATGTTAAACGACAAGAACAACATCACACTAGAAGCTATTTAAATTTATGAGAACTACAGTACTGATTTTTAGTGGTTAGTGGATTATATATGCTTTATTAACCGTAGCAAGCAAATATTAGTATGATTAATGTCAAGTTTCATTACAACTGCCAGTCGGCACTAATATACAGTATATGAAACCAGATTACACCCCCAATAGAACTTGATAATTACTGTCAGTATTCAGAGCAATAATGGCTTCAAACGATTCTAAGGTAGCATTCACTCCTATTTCCTATTGGCTAAATTACCATGATATTATCACTACACAACGGTCTATTAATTTTCGTTGTCTTACAGTAGGAAAGCGCGTTGCTGTCATAGTATTAAACAGTTGTAAAGAATATCGATTCCCTACTTTGAAAACCTCGTAAGTGCATTTTCCTATATTTTGCAGTAGCAAAGAAAAACTGTTTTGTGTTAGTTGTAAATAGTGGTATGTGAAAACCTCTTAAGTTTTTAGTAATAAACTATGAATGACTAACGTTTTACAATGTAACGGAGCTTAAATTTTATTAGTAGAACATTATGTAACAATCCTTAGATTACACATAAAAATAACAAAAGTAGGTACTTACCTACTCTTATTTATCTAACCAAAATCTAAAACTTACGAGGTTTTCAGTTAGAAATATCAAACTTACGAGGTTTTCAGTTAGAAATATCAAACGGGTAACTTACGAGGTATTCAAATTCGCCAATAGGTGGCGTATTATTCATGATGACCATACGAGGTTCTCACATAACATAAAATATGACACCTTTAATGTAATGACGCATAAAGGTCAATTTTGCAAAAAATTGCACTTACGAGATTTTCATAGTAGGGTATCGATATGTGAATTATTATAAGGAATAGAAGGCTTTTTCTCAGTTTATTATGTAGGTATCTATAGTATTATATAAAATTGCGACTTACTGATTCTGACTGATTCATCAACACCCAGCGTTCGTACAATGTCTTCCCCTTATAACGTAGGGATCCACTAAAAAGGGATTTTTCGAAAATCAACCCCTAAGGTCGTCAAAACGGCTGTGGGAGTTTCAGTATTTCAGAAACTAAAACTGTTGGAGGTCTAAAAATTGGAATTAAAGTTCCTTTATTAAAATAATAATATAAGGACGTCAATCAAAATTATCTTAAGCAGATAAAATTTTGCATGTGGACTAGAAACTGCATTTAAAAAACTGATGCGGACTTTACTGGTCACACTGTATACGTAGTGGTTCTGCCTAACAAATGCGGGCCAAATGTTCGAGTTTTCCTCTTCCAAAATTAATTTTATTAACTTATAATGGACTGCTGTTTAATCTAATTTATTTAAAAATGAATTTTTTTTTTAATCAATTTTGTACTTCTAAATTTAGATACTTTTAATTCCAGTAACGTAACTTATAACAACGTGTTTTTATTTAAGCAGTGATTCAAAAATCTGTTTATATAACTTTGCCAACCTTTTTATTTATAACTTACGAGTCAGAAACCCACAAAATAATGATTCAAATTTGTTGTGTTCGCCCTTTTTTGCTGCGGACAAAAGATGACATTTTATGGAATTGACTTCATAATTGTGGGCAAAGGGATTTTATAATGTATAAATTATCATAAATTTTAGGGTTTAATAAAAGTGTTTAACTGTGGTCAAGTCTGTATATTGAATGGTTCAAAATACCTGGATGACATAAAAAAATTATTATTTATTCACAAAAATATTCATCCCAATAAAAGTTTTATGTTTAACCCCAAGATTCATTATTTCAGAATTTCATTTGACCAGTGTCGTAGCAAAAATTTTTCCAGAATAAAAAGGCCAATATTTATTTTAAACGAATCATTTCTAACACGTTTGTTTGAAGGTGGTAGACAATGAAGTAATATCAAAAATTACCTTGTCGGACTTCCATTGTCTTTATTTTGTTATGTACTTAACACAACCTTTAGGTTAGCTAGTATCTCTAACCGTTTTTAAGTTAAATTATAATTCTGAGACTACTGTCCTAAATATGAAGCTTGATGACTCCGCCTACGTACTTATTGGAGTGTGAGGTTTGAGCTTGAGCTGTTGGTTTTGGACCAGAAGAGGCTTCCAGATATTGGGAATATCTATATACTTGGTTTACTAAATATATGGGTATTTTGATTCATGAAAGCTGCTTCTTTGAATTTTCGTTTTCTCCAGTGTTCAGTGTCCAAAACCTTGGCTTCTGACCACTGTATATTATGTTGGTTGGTCCATACATGTTCCTCTGTACCTGATCTCGAAGTTTCACCTTTTTAAGTATGTTTCAGATGTTCTTTAACACGTACGGAAGCGGTCTTTTTGTTTCTCCAATGTACGATTCGCCACACTCGCAAGGGGTTCGATAGATGCAGTTTTTTTTGTTTTCATTACGGGGGAGTTTTACTTTTGTAAGAAAGCTTCTAAGCGTATTTCCGGATTTGAGGCTGTTTTGATATTATAGTTTTTGGTTATCCTTCTAATTTTTTCAGAAATCCCCTTGACATAACGTATTGTAAGAAATACTTGCTCGTCTTTCGTTTCTGTATTAGTTTTTACTTTGCGATTTTAAGTTTTGAGATAGTATTAGTAATAAAGGTTTTAGGGTAACCATTCAGTTTTAAATCTTTTTTGATGTTTGAAATTTCGACATTAAGGTCTTCCGGATTGTTGCAAACGTTAGATGCTCTGTAATAAAGTTTGAATTATGCCCTGTATTAATGAATTCGAATGATTCGATCCGTGATTAAGGTATTATCCTTAGTGAGTGGGTTTCCACGGTTTTGAAAATATCTTTAAAATATAGCTATAGGTACTTGTATAAGGTACTTGTATAATCTTACATAAAAATATCAATAAGAAATTTTCTTAACTGACGCATGCTTGTCATAAGACTGTATTCAGACGACTCCGATGAGAGAAATCTCATCACGATAAATTTCACTGAACTGTTGACCAGAGTGGATCGTGCTTGCCAGCTGGTATCATGTGTCGTCAGATTTTAAGTACCTGTGACAATTGTATACCTCTTATGGGTATTTTTATAAACAAGGGAATTTTAAAATAATGATTCAAAATATCTCAATGATAGGTGTCTAATTACTTAAATGGATACCATACAGTGCCTAAACACCATATATAAAGCTTTACGCTGTTTAAAGGTTAAAGACAATAATTTTTTATTATTATTATGTTTCTTGAATGAATAGAGAAGAGGTTTTGGATTTACATTATCGTTATTTTTTTTAAATAACATCGTTTCAACTGTTAATAAGTAGCTCCAGTCAAATATTAAATAAGCAAGGTAACTACAGCTCTATTTATACTAGCTAGGTGCAGTGACGCATAACTGAGATGGATGCAGTCACGCGATATTATTCTATTACATGTACAGTTGACGACATATAAATTCGTACACTCTACCCATACATAACTCAATTTCAACAAAAATTGGGTAAAAAGGGTTTCTCACCTTGCTGCTTATACCTGGATAGAACACTAGCTATACCTATCATAGCTGCAAATTATTGCATGTACGATTTTTTACCATAAGTAATAATGGTTAATTCTAAATCTTTTTGTGATATAATGATATAATATTCCAGCATACACCTGCACCGTAAATACTTATCCATGCCCACGCATTAACGGAAAAACGTTTTGAGTATACTTCTCATCATATCGGGAATTTGGTGGTCTATATACTATAATCCTTCCGATATATATAGACTGAAAAATTTTCTCATCGAAAAAGATAACATTTTGCCAAAAAAAAATCATTTTCTGGTAAATATTGCATAGACAACCCAATTCTTTGTTCCTTATCACTATTTTCTAAAAACAGTTTGGATGCAGCTGCTCGATTTCTTAATTCGAAACATTATCTTTCTCGGCGTTGCGCAGTTATAGACGAAGCAGGGAATCCTGTTATGTGCATAGCGGATACTGCAGTTTCAAATCGATTTTGCCTTAAATACTTCACCAAATTTCGGTATTATTCATTCGATGATTTTCTATTATTTAAACCAGACCCAAAAGACCTTTCAAGTGTTTGATGATAGCGCAATTTTTTTACGATTCCTTGAACAGTACTTCTAGGTACTCTAAAATGATCAGCTATTTTTCCATAAGACCGCCCTATTTCTACTAAACATATTATTCTTGCTTTTTCAATAATACTTAAATGAGGCATTGTTAAATCAAATAAGATAATGACAATACTTTGACAGATATCATGATAACAATTAACACGTTACAAAGGTAATAAAGGTAAAAAAGTTGCATTTACACTGTCACAGTTTAGTGTACGAAATTATCTGTCGTCAACTATACTTAACAAAGGTTTCGAGATATTTCTTATATCTAATGATGGCTTACTCCTACCTACCTGGGTTCTCGTATTTAGTAGCAGCTTCCTTGAACTTCATTGTACTCCAGTGTGGTTCTTTATGCAGGAATTCAGCTTCTGACCACATGATATGATGGCCATGTGTCCAGGCATGGTCAGTTGCACCTGACTTTTAGGTCTCTACTGTTAGCATATTGTTTCCCTGTTGTTTAATCCTTGTTTCGAGTGGTCTTACTGTCTCGCCAATATGGGATTGGCCGCACTTGCAGGTGATCCGGTATAGGCACAGGTTCATTCTCGATTTTACAGTATCACGCCGCCGCAGTGCTCGTTTCTTCCAATGCGACCTGGAAATTTAAGTAATTACCCTGATATTCTAAACGAAAAACGAAGTTAAATACTTTTAATGAATTTTATATTTATCCAAATACGCTCAATTTAAATCGTTTTAGGTTAAAATAAGGTTTTTTTATATCTCCATGTTTGTTCGGCAAACTTCATTAAACTTTATGAAAAATACAGGCTTATAGGGGAGACTGGCTTTAGTTGTCAATTTTTTTTAACAGCCTGTTTTATGTTTTCGTCAAAAAACAATTATTATACGTACATACAAGGTGACTTTTCGAAAACTTACAATGTCAACGTTAAAAAGGCAACAGCGATACCAAAATTAATGATAGTTAAGTACGAAATAAAAAAAAAAACTAAAACTAAAAAAAAAACTTTTAAAGAAATTACAAAATAAAATTATTAAATGGACACCAACGACAAATTTATATAAACCGAATAAATACCTAGTTATAAATAATTTATATAATTTAAAAATTTGCATATTTATTCATTCTATACTTTTAAAACAAAAAATTTCTTACATAACGTTTACAAAAGTTAATGATATTCATAGACATTATACTAGACAAACTATATTTTTACAAACTATTAAAATAAACAGTAACTTTAGAACACAGTCATTGTTATATAATGGATTAATGTTATATCATATTTTACCCGAAAATATTAAAACATTAAAAAAACTACCATTATTTAAATTTCATTTAAAAAAATATTTCCTAATATAATTTTCTTTCTTAACGAGTTAATCAAACGTTTATAATACAAAACGAATTTTTTTTAACTGTCTTTTTTTATATACGTACAGTGTGTCCAAAAAAGTATGCAACATATGGGAAAGTTTTTATCACCGATTTCTCAGAAAATGTTATTCTTTATAAAAGTTCCTTAAAACTATAAAAGCATATTTCATATTTCACCTGCGGCTAATAGTAGGGGAGCAAATGCCATTTTTTCGAAATTGGCTTAAGAGTAAAGTACCTTAATTATTAGAAATACAGCAAAATTTTATATGGAAATGTTTTTGCAAGTTAAAAACTTAGTCCACATACGAAATTTAAGTTAGGTGTGATGATTTTTAATTTTTTTTATATGCATTTCTTTAAAATAGGTTTTTCGACTTCGTACTAGGCGAAAATGATAAATAAATTATTAATTATTTCCAGTAATATGAATAGAGTTGGATTCTATTATAATTTTGTTTAGAACATAAGTTGTCTAATATGTGTTTAAGTAGGCGTGCAACACGCTAATATCTGAACCAACTCGTAACATTCAAAGGTTTTAAAAAGTTTGCAACTACTTAATCCATTTTTATTAGAAAGAACATTTCCATATAAAATTTTGCTGTATTTTTAATAATTAGGGTACTTTACTTTTAAGGCAATTTCGAAAAAATGGCATTTACTCCCTTACTATTAGCCGCAGGTGAAATATGAAATATGCATTTATAGTTTTAAGGCACTTTTATAAAGAATAAAATTTTTTGAGAAACCGGTGATAAGAAACTTTCCCATATGTTGCATACTTTCTTGGACACACTGTATATACCTATTAAGTTAGAATAATAATTTTTAGTTGTTTTTATATACTTATCCCTGTAATAAACTTGTAAAGTTGGTTGGGAGTAAAGTAAAATAAAAAAAATTTGGCCAGGAAAATTAAAAAATAAACGTAAACAATGAAATATCTTGATCTATCATATTTTATTATTTACGTTTATTTTCTATTGTAGTGATAAAACGCTCTATTTTTTTTTGCAATAAGGCAACTATACTTTTTTTAAAAATATTTTATTAATTCTCAAAATGATTTAAAGAACCCCGCACTTCTCTTATGGAAAATGGCCTTCGGTTAAATTTTCTAAATTTTTAGTATGTTGTAGAGAATGCCATTCTGATCAAAAGTGTTCATGGCCACAACAATATCTTCCGACCAGTTTTTGAGATACAGGGTGTCCAAGTTGCAAAATATTAATTCTCAATACAAATATTTTCGTAGTTTATAATCTTAAATCGTTTTGTTTTTTTAAATTTGTGTAAAAGAGTAACGAAAATTATTTAATTTTTTTTGTTATATCGTATTTTCGGCAATAAATTAAATGTTAACAAAATATTATTCGAAACACCCTGTATAGCATGAAATATATCTATTTTAACCATAAAATAAACTTACAGAACAAATTTTGTTGAAATAAAAAAAATTTTTTTTTGAGTTTTGAGTCTGTTCGACGCTGTATATCTCCAGAACGGGTCATAGGAATAGGGAAATCAATAGCAAACATGTTAGTAAGACACTTCAAGCAAAAAATATTAAAAAATAACGAAATTTAACCGATCCATTTTTAATATACCGGGTGATTTATAAATACATGCATTTTTATGATATTTTTCTATCGCTTATCATCGGAAACACCCTGTATAACCTTGATAATTATATATATTAGGAAGCATACGATAAACGACAAGTAGTACAAAAGAAATATCTACAAAATTTATTTCAAAACGAATTAAAAAATATTAACTTTTTTGAGTTACCCTGTATAAATATAACTAATGTAAATTCTGATAGCTTGCTCCAAGCTAATGTCATCTACAGTATTACTTTGTTAACATTTAATTTAATGCCGAAAATACAATGATTTAACAAAAAATATTAAATAATTTTCGTCACTCACCCGGTATATAATAAAAAAATGTAAACTAATTTTATAGTATTCTATCCTATCTATGACAGGGTCAACAAAAATTCAAAAAAACAAAACGAATTAATATTATAAACTACGAAAATATTTGTATTGAGAATTCATATTTTGCAACTTGTATCTCAAAAACTGGTCGGCAGATATTGTTGTGGCCATAAACACTTTTGATCAGAATTGCGATCTCTACAACATACTAAAAATTTAGAAAATTTAACCGAGGGCCATTTTCCATAAGAGAAGTGCGGGGTTCTTTCGTTTTAAAAAGAAATACAGTCGTTTTTAGATTACTCCCTAACTTTCCGAAAATTATATCTTAAAATTCTTCGACAAGCATCAATAATTATACTCTGTTGCAACGGCTGGGTTTTCTAAACTAGTGATTTAATATAAAAAAGTCCATATGGGTAAGATTAGGTGATCTTGGCGGCAACTCAATTGTACCTCTTCTGCCAATCCACTGGTTTGGATAATTTTAATAATTAAATTCGAAGGAAAGATACAGCCAAGTGATGGCAAAAGCAATTAAGTACGTTAAATTTTAAATTATTTTAAATATGCAAATTTCAAGATTTTTTTAAAAATAGATAGTTTTAGTACTACAATAGTGTTTTAAGCTTGATGTCATTTTTCATCATATTTCATTTTTCCTTTCCCAATTTTGAAAAAGCCAGTTTTAAAACACTTTCCCAAAATTTCGGACTTAAACTTAATAATTAATACTTCAGTGTACCTATATATTCTAAAGATACTTTACTTAAAAATAACTTCGAGAAAATGAGTTACTGTCCTAAATCTAAAAGTCCTCGATGTGTCAGCAACTGATATCCAAGGCCATCGATTCGTACGACGTGAAACTAAGGGGGGACTAGGGGATAGCCCCAAAGTGGAAAAACTTTATTATATCGGGGCATGTGCTATCAATCAAAAACTTATTATCAGTTTGGCGTTTGGCTGAAATTTCAGATTCAGATGTTGCAAATTCACGTTGGCTTCCGAGAGAAACCTATATCAAAAGTTTCAAAAAGAAAAAGCATTTGAAGTAGTCTCGACAGCAAAGTAGTTTCCTTATTTATGTTTAATTTTAGTTAAAAATTCGCTCTGTCGTTAAAGCAGCCCGTTGGACCGTTAAACCTAGGAAAAAAGCAATCTCTACCAGCATCACAGAGAACAATGACTTTACAGAAGAATTAAGTTGCCATTATTTTCGTCTTTAACACTTCAAAACAGCATAGTTTTTTTGTGGTCAATTTCACTTGGAGTAGTTGGAACAATATTAATTCGTTTGAGAACATTTTATTTAATTTAATTTATAGAATAAAGAGAATACAATTCTTAAGTCTTAGGTCTTTTTAAAGGACGAAGCATTAGAAAATTTGGCTCATTTGCATCCAGGGGCGTCGTGGGGCATTTATGATAAGGGGGGAGGCGGCTGTCATGTAACATCCAACTCGTAATCATATTTTCGAATTTACAATTGTTTTTAAATTGAGTTTAAAACAAAATATTATTAAAATTGGGGAAATTTCATTTTTCTAGAAAAATTTTAATATATCCAACTTGTTATGTGTAATAGCTAACTTGCCCACTCAATTGACAATTAGGGGGCACCCCCTCCCCTTTAGAGACGCCCTTGCTTGCGCTCCTTAGGCTGTGGCATATTCAACAAGGATACCTTCTTGGCTTTACAAGCCGGCGGTCATGAGCTTTTCAGCTGAAGATGGTGTACAGAGCTTTTTTGGAGGCGGAAAACAGTAATGCATCAAAGTTTCATCGTCTATCGCTATCTTAAAAAATAAATCAAATCTGTATCCAAATTTGCAGGCAGTTTTTCTTGCAAAACATTTCATAAAATACATATTAGACGAAAATTAAAATAAATTTCGACAAACGAGTGGAAAAAAGGCTTTCCTCCCTTCCTTTAGACAAAAATAGAAATTTAAAGAAATAGGCCATGCTTAAAGTGGAGTTGAAAGTATGAAAAAGAAAGAAAAAACCTAAAGTCTTCCTCCACAAAATTAATAGAATTAGAATTCTCTAGGGGCCTCTACATATTTCGAACGTAGAAACGTTCATCATCAGGAGACAGAACATTTATTTAGTGCTGATGGTTTTAGCAGAAGAGAAAATGGTTTAGAACCTTAATGGAGCTTTTATGGAATTAAAAAATTGATGTGTAGAAGAGAGATAATATATTATGAAGAAAATTGATAAAGGTTAAACCATACTGAGTATGTTAAAAAAGTTATTAAAGGGGGCCTAAACCAACCAAATAAACTGGGTAAGAAGAAAAAACCTTCCTAAAAAGGTGTCGAAGATTATTTAAAATTTCTTTATAAAACTTTTCAAGATTATGTCAGTAAGACATTATAGGGATAAAATTGTCATATCACAATAAAATTACATTGCGAAAAGTGTTTTGTGGTGTACTGAGGATTAAAGCTCAGCAAGCGGTTAATTTAAAATTTAATTGTGATATGACAATTTTATCCTTATAATGTCTTACTGACATAATCTTGAAGTTTTATAAAAAAATTTTAAATAATCTTCGACACCTTCTTTTCATGAAGGTTTTTTCTTCTTCCCCAGTTTATTTGGTTGATTTAGATCCGCTTTAATAACTTTTTTAACGTACTCAGTATGGTTTAACCTTTATCAATTTTCTTCATATTATGTCTCTTCTACACATCCATTTTTTTAATTCCATAAAAGCGCCATTAAGGTTCTACACCATTTTCTCTTCTGCTAAAACCATCAGCACTAAATAAATTTTCTGTCTCCTGATGATGAACGTTTCTACGTTCGAAATATGTAGAGACCCCTAGAGAATTTTAATTCTATTAAATTTTGTGGAGGAAGACTTTAGGTTTTTTCTTTCTTTCCCACCCAAAAACAGAAATATCGAATGGCAGTATTTTCTTGTATTTTCAAGATTTTAATTTTCTACAAAAAAAAAACAAGTTTTTCAGAAGAACCATGAAGCGATAAACAGATGATAATTTCCTTTGTTCTTTACCAAAACCTTAATACACAAATTACACAATTATTATGGTTTTCTGACAAATTATAAACTAAATAATGTGCCAACCAAATTTCTACTGCTCTTAATTACACTTATTAAAAAAAGTATGGCGATTTAATGTTAACATAAAATATAAATTAATTTACGAACGACCTCAATAAAGGCCTAAATGGTTTAACTTACGACATGCGGTTTTAATCTTTAAATCCTTAATTAAAGGCGTTGTCATCGCTCTCCTTAAATTGCTTTAACTATAACTCCCGTTTAGAATGTTCAACTGGCTGTTAAAGCTACTCTTAAATCGGTTCACATTCCTAACATTAGAATTGCGAAAGGGTATGTATGCTATACGAATTTTACGGCTTTCATAAACCCACAGATAATCTTATAAGTAGTAAAACAGTAAATATGTCAGCACTTGAAATTTAGATAGGTGATCGTTTGGAGTAAAATTGTATTTTATGATTGTTCTTGTGACTTTGGATCAAACTTTATTTGAAAGTTTCAATTTCAACCCTGCATAAGCAATTATAATAATGAAGCGTTATCTCTTTCTATCTTTTTTTACTTGAGTAACGAGCGAATCAATGTCCTCGTTTAATTATTTTTATTTATAGACATTTGAAGCCCAACAGAAATCACTTTTGATGTAATAATAGGTACCTATTAGAAGGATTGTGGCGTCCTTTGGAAAAAAACTCATAAGTTGGGTTTTACTAATATTTAAGAGCAACACATTGTTGGTACACCAGTCACTAAATTTAACCACCAATTGATTTGCTCTTTCAATAGCAGTCATGATGTGGCTATCAGAAATTAAGAAATTTGTGTCATCAGCATAAAAATAACTTCTTCATCTGGAGAGGGACAAGGAGGAGGCATATCACAGAGAAATGCAATGAACAGAATCGGCCCAAGGTTGGATCTCTCTGGGACACCAATCGGCACCTTTTTAGACTTTGATTTGAACGTATACAAGTTTTACAGAATATTACATGGTTAAATGTATAAAATACAGCAAGTTTACCTTAGAGCATGTCAGCATGTGCATTGAAACATACTTTTTGATATTCATACTGTTTTAAAGTTAAATTCATTTATGCTACATCAAATAAAGGGTCTTCTATCCCTTTTGGTTTACCATTTCTTTTGTAAATATTAACACGAAATCGTTACATATACAGAAATTTCCACACGCACTTTTGCCTGCTCCGATTTCATTAACGTGGGGGAAATGGAAAAATAATTATAAGCATACGTACATTTTTTGTGTTTCCTCAAAAAGATTTTTTTACAATCGGCTGAAACCTTTTGTGCCATTTCCTTGTCGTTAATAGTAAAAGGAATTTCGTTATTAGTAGTAAGTTTACCTTTCTTTTATCCGTCATAATTGTGCCACCTGTGCTATCATCAGGACTTCATTGTATCAGGAAAAAATCCTGTTGGTCTTCACAACTCTCTTTCAATTAGCTTTCGTCTGCAAAATGACGAGTTCTCTGAGATACCGGCCAGTAATCCTGAATAACCACTTCAGTAAATTTGTTTTAATCTCTGACCTGTTCGGTCAATAGAGCCATCGATAGATGACGCCAAGAAGAGAGAATTGCTTGCAAACATTAAATTAATATGTTAAAATTTGCATTAACACGTAATCGTGGAGTTATAGCAGAAATTTATTTTAAAGAAATTATTTATTATTACTTAATGAAAAGTGAATATTTTATTAATTAATTGCATTTTTCTGGTTGACATTTTAAAAATGTGGCATTGGAATCGATTAACTGATTAAAATAACTTTCAGAAACACGTGGCTGGCGCTGTCCTGTTATGTAATATGCTGTTGCTGGATTTTCGTTAAAAATCTAAGTGCTTGATGGGATTTTGTCCCATCAAATAACTATATTATTTATCAAACCTAATTCTTATTATTCTTGGACGAAATTAATATTGACAAAAAAAAGAATCTGTTCCCTTTCTCATTATATCCTTTAATTAATTATTTTTGAAGAAAATTATAGCCTACACAACATTTTATATTGCAACCTACCGAAAGCCTTTGATTCACATAATTGTCAGTAAATTATCAAAACGTCCCTTTGTTATAGGAGCGTTTTAATTTGAATCTAATTCTAAAAGTTTAATTGTTTCCTTAGTATTCCTTTCTTGTACGATGTTATTGATTTTCAGGATGGGAAGCGGGGTGCCGCTTAATTCTAAGGTATTACAAAAGTTGTAAATTTCAGTTTTGTGCCTGTTTTGCTTATATGATAAATATTTAGAGTCCGTGATTAAGCATAGACATGTCCCTTGAGATAAGCAAGCAATAATGAAGAAAGTGGCAAATGTATGGCCTCGCGCATGTAAACAAAGCCATACATGCATGCACACTGCAAAATTTCATTTAACGAATAGGAAAATAGACATTTCCACGCATTGCTCAACGTAACCTCAAGTCAAATATTAGTTGGTAACATTTAACAATTTGCCAAAAACTTGGGTACGTGTAAAACAACATTTTCAAGCAAAAAAATGGCGCCTAGCCAGGAGTGTATTTATACCGTGCGAGCAAGAATTATTTGCATCAAAGAGGGCCTTGCATCTAAGGACGTAATGCTTAGCCATTCTTGAACAATTCACAGAATGGGCTTTACGGAACAGCACAAAACATTCATGATTGAAGCGCATTTTTGAAACGGGGTTAGAGTAAATTGTGAGTGGCAATACAATCCGGGTTTGTGCATGTACGATTTTCACGAACATTTTCCTTTCGTTGCTTTTATTGCTGGGGATTTTTATCATTGCCTGAAAAGAACCGTGGCTGTGTTTAGGGAAAAATGTTCTATACAACAGAAAAAAGGAGCAGGAAGACCATCTGTAAGAACAGAAGAACTTGTTGCAAACGTTAGTGAAATAATGCAAAATACGCCAACAAAGTGTATAAGACGCCTATCCCACTTCGAAGTGGGAAGATCTTATGGAACATGCAGGAATATTCTTAAAAAGCAGCTAAATTTATTTCCTTATAAAGTGCAAGTATTCCAAGAATATACAAGAAAGGATTATCCAAGAATGTGGTAACATTTCTCCAACACTTTCGAAAATATGAAGAGACGTATGAATTTATGCTTCGAGCATGGCCAATTTCAGCAATTTATGTAATTATTTTTCCTTTTCTTTCTGTATATTCTTACTTTGTTAATTTTGTAACCAACAAAAATAAATTTGTATTTGTCTACTTATTTTATTACTCATTAGTTTGGCATATTATGTCATAATATGAATTTGACAATATTTTAACCTAGATTTGGTTAGATATATCGTCCCCATATTATTGTCATCTAAACCAAGCCCTACGTTTTTTAATCCAATAAAGACGGTAATAGTATATTACATAACAAGTGTTGAAAGTGGTACTCTTCAAACGAGGAGGTATTTAACACGAGGCGTCAGCCGAGTGCGGAAATTCTCCTGGTGTGAGAAAATCACTTTCACACGAGTAATGTACACAATTTTTCCTACGACCATACAACATAATCAAAAAGAGTTTGATTTGTTTTGAATAGTTTGTAGGTATCACCATTGTGTTAATCAATTTTTTTCAACACTAGAGTTGAAAAATTAATTTCAACTCTAAAGTTGAAAAAATAAAAACAATTTTTACGTCTTACCGACTACTGCTTACTTCTTACGGCAACTATAAATCCACCATTTTACACATTATAACTTACCTAGATTTAAATAAAAATAATAACTTTTTCTCCTATTTGCTTACGCACATCATAAATTACCTACTATCTATGTACAG
The DNA here is from genome assembly GCA_963969555.1 of Polydrusus pterygomalis. Taxonomy (NCBI): domain Eukaryota; kingdom Metazoa; phylum Arthropoda; class Insecta; order Coleoptera; family Curculionidae; genus Polydrusus; species Polydrusus pterygomalis. The sequence continues at coordinate 13,613,591 of OZ018379.1, forward strand.
TAAATAAATTTCGTTTCTGAACTTTTAGCTGCTTGTATTCTTTTAATAAAACAATAATATAGGTACCTACGAAAACAACATAACACAAAACTTCAACATGACCTCAACATTATAGAAAGATAGAGATGGAGTTAAATATCTTCTATCGATAGCTTGTTAATTATAAAAGTTATATCTTATTCGATTTGTTTTAAATATAGCTAAAATAAATTTACTTACATAAAGCGTATTCACTTGTCCTATATCCTTAAACATTGTATGGATATTTTTATCCGAGATAATGGCAAAATTATTAATCGGTATTTCCTAGGGTATTCTATTTCTGCTCAATACCTGCCCCTTTTTTTTCTGTGGTTCAACTCAGTTGACATGTAAACATGACAGTTGGTGGTTTGCCTGACATATTATTATTTTCCCTTTTTGATAATATTATTTTTATCATAAATACTCTCAGGTTCCCAAAAATAACGAAAAAAGGATTTTTTTTTAATTGGCAGTAATGCCCTAATGTACTTTACCCCACCCAGTACCCCAATTCACTCCACGTGTCCCGTAAGTATGTTATTTTTAATAAATAGGATCTAAAGGTATATGTCTACGTGATTACGTCGTCATCTTAAAAACTGATTAATGTAAAAATTATTTCTGATTAAATTTTAATCAATAAACTAAATTAATCAGCCTTTACTGTTAATCAATGGAATTTTGTGCAGTAAAGATTTTACTTGAAGTTCTTTTTTATTGGTTCTGTCAAATAATAATGTAATTTATAAACGGCAGTAAATTCGTTACTTTAAGCTTCTCTGTGTTATTTAAACATTTTAATTAAAACTTAAGAATCTAATTACACTGTTAGTAATCCTTTTATGGCAGGATTTAGTTAGGTATATGGACCGAAATTGCTGGAAGCATTGACATCGGAAAAGGCTGTTATCCAGGAATTTTTCTTGCCAATATTTTTCTTGTCAATATTCCGGTAATTTTTAAAGGATAATTATTTGTTTTCTTAAATAATTATTGGTACCTTTATCTTAAGCTATGAGGGACACCGCTAGTACCACTCACAGTATCTCATCAAGTTTAGAAAATCAACCAGGAATTGTTTATCACCCAGTTATTGTGTGTTTAACATTAATAATAATTATCACATTAATGAAAACAATATTAATAATAATTTATTATTTTAATATGAGTCTTTGATCTTAATATAGTTCAATAAATACTTTCAATACCTGTTTATATTGTGCTGTCTCTATTTTCCCCTTTTTTTTTGTAAAGTATATAAATATCTATATTTTGCAAAGAATTCGTTAGATATTTATGGCATAAATGAAACATTTTCCTTGAATTTTATTTACATGAAATAATTACAGACAAATTAGCAGAATCTTAAGCGATCCATTTTAATTTAAGCTTTGCTGCTAAAATTTACCGAAAATAAATTTTTTGCAAATATTCTTCATGACAGGGCCATTTTTTCCATTTTATAATAATTATATTGTCTTCATATTATTATATACCCAAAAAATAGGTTCCTAGGATTTTAGTGGTATGAAACAAACATTTTTCGTCAAAAATAATGTATTCTATTAGCTATCAACAAGTTTGTATAACTACAATGAACGGAAAGCTGTATTTTCATAATTTTTGAATGTCAGGTGTCTCCCTAGTACTTAAATTACTACAGGAAATATTTCAGAGAGCATGAATTTTTTAAGAAATTATTTTTTAAACCCGAAGAGATATTTCCGGTTATTAATTCAAGAACGTGGGAGATTCGGTAAGAAAATTTCACATCAAAATAATATAGGAAATTATAGCACGACATTTTCCTTTTGAAATTTCAGTAGGAAACTGAAACTGAAACTAGGCTCTGTGCCTGTCAACAGATAAATATCACTTATAATCTCCCTAGCAGCAGAATTATTACCGATGATTTTTTTCAAGGGCACGAATGTTCTTGTTGATAGAAAATAATGCCGAGTCGAAGACGAGGGAAATTTTCTATCAACAAAAACATGAGTGAAACCGAGAAAAAAAATTATCGGGAATTAATTCTGCTGCGTGGGAGATTCGGTAAGAAAATTTTATAAATTGGAGTCTTTTCTTATTGTAATTTTTTTGTTAAAATGCTACAAAAACATATTTCCGGCGGCTTTAGTTGATTGTAAGTAATTAGAGTTTTAGAAATAAAGTTTATTATAGCCGTTAGTAACTCATTTTTATTACTAAAATGTGAGAAACATTAAATAATAAATTTGTTATCTGAAATCCAATGTCTTTATAGTTTTAAATTCAAATAAAACTTTAAAAAACATATTTCCGATGAGTTTAGTTTAATATGGCGCACTGTATTTTTACAATAGAAGTTGATTTTACTTGTTAGTAACTAAGGTTTATTACTAAAATTTCAGGAACATTAAAAACGTTAATTCGTTTTCTACCATAACATCTGAAATTACATGTCTACATAGTTTCAAATGAAACTTAAAAAAACATATTTCGTATGAGTTTAGTTAAATTTTTGATGTGTCTCTTTTAGCCCCGGTGTTCGATCTGTAAAGAAAATTGGTTAGTATCAATAAAAATAAAAAATGTATTTTGATTTCATTTATTGACTTTTGTCAATAGATATAAAGCACTTCATTTTTGGCAGAAAAATTATCACTTATTAATTTCATTAAGTTAATAGGAACTAACAAAATTATCGGGATAATCTTCCGTTGCTATAAGCAACGTAAACAAAAAGGAGCCTTCTAATTGGTTGAAAATAAATGTATGTAATTTTCTAAATACCTTTTAATTAGCTTATTAGAAAATAATAAATTTTGGTCTATCATGCAAGAAACTGTAAAAAAGTACATACAATTTTGATGTAAAATTAATGAGGAAGAAAATATTTGGGGGAGCAATATTTACATGGGATTTTCCATGGCCAGTCTGCCGGGCACCACCCGGTATATTCCTAATGCTACATGTCCAACAAATAAAACATCAAAATATACTTAAAGTTGTTAGCAAAGAATGCCATTAATACAGTTTAGTCCCATGATGAGCCTCTTAAGGACCCTAAGTAAAAGGCGGAATATTTCTGCCTTTTCAGTCTAGATTTGGCCATATTTCATCCTTTTTTTAAACGTAAACTCCGTTTTTACGTGTCAAGACGAGAAATTTATTATCACAACTGACAAATAAAATGTTGCCAAAGAAAAATGCAAATTAAAATTGTGTTTCAAGTATGCGACTGTGGCTTATAGGGTGCGGAAACGCGATTTAAAATATAAAAAGAGGGTTTTTTATGGGTTTTGCGCGGAAAGATATTTTAGATGCTTGTTAGCCAGGTTTTGTTTTTATTTTCCCGCTTTTAACCACAAAATTTTAAATTCGCCTTTTTAAAAGTACGGATAAGGTGGCAGAGTTTTAGCATTTTTAAAACTATTTCACTAAAAGCATTACACTCTTACTTATTTAAGATACAAGTGGAACTAAAATATAGTGTTAATAGTTGTGGGGAGGCTCAGTAACCTGAAAAGTAGACCGATCCTTTTTGCCTACCCCTAAATCTTCTCCCAGCTACTCTAACCACCTATGCCCTAGCCTTACTTTCCCGAGCTAGTTATGAAAGTCAGAATATCCGTTTAGGCGAGGGCAATAACTTCGGAGGACTGTCGAGTCGAACAAACCCCGGAAGTGCAGCGGTGTTTTCTTCTCTTCCTTTCACTCAGGACAAATTGAGTCCTCCTCCACGCCAATCAGCTTCATATGTTTCCTCAGCCGATAGTGCCCAGTCAGAATCCCTATTAGTGGATTGAGGGCTCCTGTTATGAAGACAAAGAGTTTTGTTTAAATCATTTAAAATGCAGACCCTGACTTTCCTCTTAGATAATAAAAGGCGATGACACTTTTAAACATTACAGTCCAATCCATATTCCGCCAGTGTTACTTCCGGATTTGTCCCCGTTTGACTTATTTTTACTCAGAAATTAAATTGAGCCAATCAAAAAAGGATATTTTACCTACCTATTTTAAGGATCAACAGGTTTTGCACCTCAGAGGCGCTTAAGTGCGTTAGTGTAAAGGGAAAAAATAGTAAAGGACGAATAATATTGTAATTTAATAATATTTAATGAACGAAGTGGAATAACCCATACAGATTTTGGCAACTAAAGAATTATACGGCAAATTATTACAATACGAATAATATTTGTATTTTAATTTAGTTAATCCTGATTATCTTCATTTTCCTTATTCCCTCTATCATCGTTATTCATAGAGTAAAATTATTATTTACTAAAATGTCCTGCCTGATAAGAATAGAATAAGATCTATTACTCCTTTTATCCCGATTAATCTTATCCAGGATGTTTCGGATATTGTATATTAATAGGTTCGGTTAGCCCTTTTTGTTTGTAAAGGGCGTATTTTGCTGTTGAATAATGTATAGACTCTGATTTAAATTTCCCATCGAATGGTTCTGGATTCTAATGATTTGCCTATTTATCTCGAACAGAAATAAATCTTGGAAATAGAGTTTATTTGCAACAGATTTATTTTCAACTTGGTCTGGATATTTTGAGGGAAAAATGTGAGACTGTATTTTATTGTAACGCTTTTACATCCACATTGGGTAAATGATTCGATAAATTGTACCTATAGAAAACTTGATAGCTAATTTCGGTCTTATAAATAAATATTATTTTTTTTATGATGGCGTAATTTGATATAAAAATAAATGTATCCAAACCGGGTGGGGGGGGGGGGGGGCACCCCCAGACTGCCCATGGGACATCCCATGTAAATTTTGTTACACTCACATTGGCACATTTAGAAAAATCGTTGAAATTAAATATGGCTTTGATACCATACCTCAATAAAACTATGATAATGTCAAATGGAAAAGTATTTTTCACAATAAATGGTTGACTCTGTTTAACTACCTGGGACGTTTTGCAAGAGCTCGGCCATAAAAATGCAAATAAACTGTCGGTCAGGGTCGGATTATAATTTGTAATTATAGCAGGTAATATTTAACTATCTTGTGCTTGCGATAACATCTTCCAGTATTTGTATTTCTTAGGAAGTGTTCTAGTTCTCAAGTCCTACCCTGTAGTGTATTTGCTTGTTGATTGTGTATAACAATGGGATTACACCGGTAGTTTTATTGCAGTCAATAAGTCGATACCATTTAGAGTGAAAAATACTTTACTAAAAGTTTTATTTTTTATTAGGTTCAACATGTTCTACAGTACTATTCGAGAAAAACGATTGTGTGGTACTACATGACTCATTCCAAGCAAACAACAGTCGCGAATATTGTTCGTAATTTTAATAACGAGGTGCCCTTACCCTACATTTTCAAATATTAAATTGGACTATTGGAAACTGATAATATTTTGAAACTTAAATCTTAAATATATTTATTGACATAACATATCCCGTTAACTCATATTGATACGTACATACCAACAGGTGTTCTGTCCCTAAACTAAACAAACATAAAAAGAGCTAAAATACAGCGTTATTTTAGATATCTAAGATTCCGGTTCAAGCGCAAACAAAATGGAAAGGTCGTTTGACAAACAAAAATAAAGAGCATGCTGGCGTGCGTATGCCAGCCGGCTGACCCCTCTGTATTTAGACGATCCCCCATTCCCCTTGGGGCACCACCATTGAAAATTCCTGCCAACAAGGTAGGAGAATAAGAAAAATATGTTTGGATGTAGTAAATATTTAAAAATATATACAGGGTTAGTTGAAATAACCGGAAAGGCTAATTTTCTTCAAAACTACCAAGGCTAAATCAATGAATTTTGGTACAGGTGGATAACTTAAAAAATTGAATTGAAAATTGACAATTGCGACGTTGCCAGATTTTTAGTTTTTTCTGTAACTCAAGGAATGTTTTTTTTTTCAAATGTAACACTACTCTTTTTTTATTGAATTCGATTCCATTATCATTTCCTGATAGTATCAAATTTTTATCTCAAACAGTTCTATGGGAAAAAAGTTAATTAGTTACAACTCTAACTTTAAAATAAAAGAAAATCCAATCTATTTCCATTTAAAAGCATTTCAAATAATGTATAAAGGAAGGTTGGTAGACATAATGTACCTAATAGTATCGATAACGATAATAACAACAAACAACTACTAACAATAACATAGCTAGTACAAATTACTTACATATTATAGTACACTACATTAATTTGATTATGAAATCGATACTATTAGGTACATTATGTCTACCAACCTTCCTTTTTACATTATTTGAAACGTTTTTAAATGGAAATAGATTGGATTTTTTTTTTATTTTAGAGTTAGAGTTGCAACTAATTAACTTTTTTTTCCCATAGAACTGTTTGAGATAAAAATTTGATACTATCAGGAAAAGGTAATCTTGATGGGAGGAATCGAATTCAATAAAAAAAAAGAATAGTGTTACATTTGAAAAAAAAATCCTTGAGTTACAGAAAAAACCAAAAATCTAGCAACGTCGCAATTTTCAATTCAATTTTTTAAGTTATCCACCTGTACCCAAAATTCATTGATTTAGCCTCGGTAGTTTTGAAGAAAATTAGCCGTTTCGGTTATTTCAACTAACCCTGTATATAAATTGTTTCGTTCTACTCATAGTATATCTCAGCTTAAAAAAACAAAACCTAAATAGGATTTATTTATGTAGTGGGTCGTTCCACAGCCACACATTGTAATCTTTGTACAATTTACAATCATTTCATTATTGTTTATTAAGCTGAAACTAATTGAATTATCTTTGCTCGATTCCCATCAATATCTTTTGATTGTGCTCCATCTTTCCCCCTAGCTATGCGAGTGGTCGGACCATTCAGTCAAAACGACGATTTGTTTTGCTATAGAACTGAAAAAAATTAGCTGCTAAAACCTTAAAAAAATTTCAGACCCCCAACAAATCTCAATTGATTTTCAAAAGATTACGATAATAAAAAAATGGTAAATCGAATTTTCAGTAACTAAGTAAAGTTCACGAATACTTTTTGCTCTTAAAGCGGGAAGTTTTTTTTTATAATTAAATAAACCTTCGGATGAGTCCATTATGCATCGAATGAAAGTTGTTAATTTAATAAAAATAAAAATAATTTATTAAAAACCCTGTTTGACTTGGGATAATATGATTTCTATTTTCCATCTTTTTGTTATTTAAAGCATCAAAAGTAAATATTGAGAAATTTTGTACTTAAATGCGGTCTAAAGCGAGGTATCAGCTTTACCACTGATGATCTGGATTTTTACATTTTTCTTCTAAGGGGGCTTTGCCCAAACCTGGAAGATCCGTACGAGTCTATCCTCCATCCATCCCCGCTAACTCAAGTATAAAAAAAATTGGTTGTTCCGAAAGACTGGTTCAAATAAATGTTAAGGCCACAAGTACCAAAACCAAAGATAAACCTAACAAAAGAGATGCCCAAACCAATACAAGAGACAGCGAAACCAACCAGCCAGATAAATTATTGGTACAAATATCGAATGACACTGAATGTGATAAACCAAGACGAAGTAGTGAGGACAGAAAAAATAGTGAAACGAATCCTGGTGGAGCTAGTAGAATTTGTGATACAGAAGACCGAAAAAAGAGCCTTGAGACTGATAAGGTATCTTCGTTAGTATATCTTCAATATGTCCGTTTATATTGTCGAATTGCATGTGAGGAAATCTTTATTTTGCATGATTGTCTTGATTATACATATACCACTAGATACAACTTTTTTGCGACTACTTTTCATTAGGGCTTGGACGTAAATCTCCGTTTCTTCAAATTTTGGGCATTTCAAAATGAGAAAGGCCTGTAGGAGGTTCGGGAAATTGTCAGTCAAACGCAGAATTTACTTTTATTTTTCCAGAAAAAATGATAGCAATAAACGGGCTAATTTTAATCTGGTAATGATCCTGGTTATAGCACTCTTGCCTTAATGAGGTTTATAATGGCACCGTTGAGTAAAGTAAATTACTTTACTTCATTATCTTTAAAAATTATTAATTTATGTTATAAAAGTTGGGAAATGGTTGATTTTTTAAATTGACTAGGTATGTATGGAGGACTAAAAACATGCATGCAATGTGTCTGCGAATGAATCCTACTCTACTTTTAGTAACCTTTTTTTTAATGCGTTGTAGGGAAAAAATCATTCTTATTTTTAAACATAGATCCTTGGTTTTATCAAAATAGAAAATAGTATATTAACGTACCCGTTTTATAAAGCATCATTTTACAGCACGCGTCCATGTTAAAAAACGAGCTTCATAACGGGAGAAGTGCTTAAAACTGCTTTATATAAAACGTACGTTATACTATTTTTTCTAATTTGTAGTTTTTTCAATAAAAAACACATAAGTATTTAAAAAGAAAATAAATCCTTCAAATTTTGTAAATTTTTATGTTTAAATTTTATGTTGGTAATACTGTTTTTTATCATAGTAGCCTCTGGACAACAAAAATTATTTTGCGAACTGTCATTTTTTGATTTATTGACCCATTTCCACCACGAGATTCTAAAGTTATTTTAGCGATAGGAGATTTAAAATTGGACGGAATACGTTGTGTGATCCTTGTACATTTGGTACATATACAGAGCGTTCGGAAATTCGGGCGATTTTGCTACTTTTTTTCGAATTTCAAAAGACGTGATTTTACGTCACGGCATTGCAATTTAGTCTAGGGAAGATGGAAAATTCAAATAAAGTTGAAGTTAAAATCGACATTGGAAGGTTAGTAGATTGAATTTTGGATAGGATTTCGCAGAAAATGATAGCTTGAAGCATCTACAAAAGATTGATTTATAGATTTATGCAACCAACATACATGACTGTTATCCACACAGAATAAAAAAGTAGGTTATCAAGCTATTTTTCCTATGCGAAAAATGGGTTTTCTCGTAAATCACAAAGGCCGCGCAAGTCAATGAAAAAAAACATTTAAATGTTACCAACATCAAATAAAAAAACGCGTATCGAAATAGCTTCATTACGATACGCAAATGCGTATCGTAATAGATTTGTTATGATACAAAATTAGAACAAAATATTTTGTGGATAACAGTCATGTATGTTGGCTGCATAAATCTATAAATCAATCTTTTGTAGATGCTTCAAGCTATCATTTTCTGCCAAATCCTATCCAAAATTCAATCTACTAACCATCCAATGTCGATTTTAACTTCAACTTTATTTGAATTTTCCATCTTCCCTATACTAAATTGCAATTCCGTGACGTAAAATCACGTCTTTTGAAATTCGAAAAACAGTAGCAAAATCGCCCGAATTTCCGAACGCGCTGTATATGTACCGAATGTACAAGGATCACACAACGTATTCCGTCCAATTTCAAATCTCATATCGCTAAAATAACTTAAGAATCTCGTGGTGAAAATGGGTCAATAAATCAAAAAATGACAATTCGCAAAATAATTTTTCTTGTCCAGAGGCTACTATGATAAAAAATAGAATTACCAACATAAAATTTAGACATAACAATTTACAAAATTTGAAGGATTTATTTTCTTTTTAAATATGTGTTTTTTATTGAAAAAACTACAAATTAGAAAAAATAGTATAACGTACGTGTTATATAAAGCAGTTTTAAGCACTTGTCCCGTTATAAAACTCGCCGCAAGCGGCTCGTTTTTTAACATGGACGCGTGCTATAAAATGATGCTTTATAAAACGTGTACGTTAGTACACTATTATAACATGCCCTCTATTTAAACTAGTATTAAGTACATGAATATCTAATATTTATACTTACCTGAATAATATGAGGTTTAGATTAATTTAAATTCACTATTTCTGTCTAAAATTCCCACGTTTCTATTCAAAGATAAATTTTCACTACAATGTTTCTCTGACATTTTATTAAAATCCTTTATTATCCTTGGAAATAAAATAAGGAAGGGAATCAAGATCGGGGACTACGAACTACGATGTTTAACCTTGGTCATTTAAAATTTAATCTCGCATAATTTAAAAGCTGTTGGCTGTAGGGTAAATCTAAAAATAAACGTCTTGGATAATTAAATTCTCTGGTAAGAACTTGTTATATTAAAACCTCCTCTATTAACTATGGAAGGCACAGCATGCTAAACTATGGAACAAAAGGTATTTTTAAGAAAAAAAATTGACGACTCATTATTTTCAGTTTGAAAAAAGATTATGTTCAAAAAAGTCGTTGGTCTCATTGTTAAGAAGAAAACTTTATTCGTTCTTGGAATAATGTAAAAATATAAATGAGCCATAATGATTTTTCTGATATAATACACGTTTTATGCTGAAATGTAACATTAATATACAAAATAAATTTCACAAAATATACGCATATTCTTTATCCTACTTTAGTAAATCTCTAAAAAAAATATTTTAAAAGGTAAACGTAAAATCCACAAAATGTTTTTTAAAAAGAGTCACTTTCTCGTTCCCGGGCAATAACATTTTCGCTGGATTTATTGGCACAATAAAAGGGCGCGTGAATGTCTGCGAAACATAAAAGTGTACCATTTGCAAGATAACCTGGATGCCATTGTAACTTTGCTTTTAAATTTATTACTGATGCCTAATGACTCACTCAACAGATAAGCCTTAATATCTATGAACAAAAACTAGACGTTGATTTTGTTCTGTAATAGACGACAAAGGATATTACAATTATAAGAAGAATCCAAATTAACCTATTAAAAACCGACTAGTCTACAATATATTTCACCTTGTAAAAGATCTTTACCAAATAGAATAAAAAATGTACATATAATATTAATTTTATATTTTAGAATGAAATGTGTATCATAACAGGAAAAATTGTGTTAGCATTTTGAAACAACAATATGCCTGTCATAACATTATATGTTGTGGGAATGTTTGTTTTATGAACACAAATTTGATTGATATTGAAATTCTTGTAATATTTCGTTTGATGTTGCTAAATAAATGCGTTATGGCAGCGAGAATTAGCATGATTCATTTTATAGGTGTTATGGAAATGGCTTAATATATTTAAATTGATGCACCATTGGGTTTTCTAGAGAAACACTACATACTTTGGGTAATACTATTAAAAATTATTATACACAATTGGGTAAGCACCCCTAAAATAAAACCAAATTTGCCGGGCGCCAATGGAAATGAATCAACGACGATTGGATCCTCATAAAAAAGAATAACGTTCTCGAAAGAGGGAGACGGGAAAATCCAATAGCTTTTCGCGTGAGAGAAGGGAAAAACAAAATTAATTTTTATCCTAACGTACCCTAACGTATAATCGGTTCCGGGAATGGTAGTTTAGTACTAGAAATAAAAGCCAGGTTAACAGAGAGGTGTCGTTAATTTTATTAACCACAAAATAGAAGAAAAGATTAAAATGTATTATTTAAACCAAAAAATCTAAGGCGATAAACTATTTAACAAATAATTTTTAATGACGGGTACTGACAATTACTTGTTATTGTTAGGAAGTGATGTGAAAATTTTTTTGTGTATTGTGAATGCGGAAAAAGTTTAAGTCGTAGATTGAATTTATAACGATTTGTTAATTTTTATTATGGTTGTACATTTTGTAGCTATCTTGGATTTTTGAAATAAGCTTAATTTTAATTGTGTATAATAAAAATAATAATTAATTTGAAACATAACACGTACTAAGAGCTATTATATCAACCTTGGTTGGTTGTATAATGTATATAGCTTTTAGTGCTGATAGCATTTAGTACACTGTTAGAAATCCTGGACGTGAGAATCAAAAAAATTTATAATCAATTAAAATAAATCAAATTTAACTTAAAATGTATAGTTATTTTAACTCTTTTGTGTTTAGTAAAAATCTGATTTTAAGAACTAACTTTTCTGGAAGTCGTTTTAACATAACAGCTAACTAAAATTAACATGCAATTCTTTTACGGTTCAAATAAATCAAATACTAGTAACTTTGATAAAGTTTATAATCATTATCAATACCTTTTTTAGTTAAAATTTTAAAAGAAGTTAATACTAACATAAAAAATGTGTCAAATTACCTAATTAAGTTGTAATTTTTACTGCACAATAAAATCAGATTAATGTCAAAATAGTAATAACATATTTTATGAGTTACTGATTGACTGAAGCGGTTTTAGTTAAATTGACAAAAAAACGGGAGTGGACTTTTTGGGACATAAAAAAAAGTTAAATTTGATTCTTTTCTTTTAACAGTGTACGATTTTTTTTCTTGTAGAAGGTACTAACACCTACCCTGTACTGACTGACTGGAAGAAAATAGTTCGAAACCGATCTGCAGAAAGGTGGTGACATCCTATTGATATAAAGAACTTTCAATTTCTTAGTATTACCTTGCAATCTGCATCAATATTTAATATCTAACAGTGTTAGATGAAATACAACCTTAGTGTATAAGGATTTTTCAGATGGTTAGAAACTTAAACTTCTCGCATAATATTTATGTTACCACTAGCTGACTGTATATTATACATAAAAATTTGTTTTAGTAATAAAAACACATACAACAAACAGTGATAGTAGTATAAAATTAATAGGGTTTCCATTGGTATCACTTTCATACTATAGTATATTTCTAAAATATTTACATTTAGATTAGCTTTACATTCCCAGAAAACGTATACTTTATTTATAACCACAATAATTCACATATATGTTATTTTCGGCTTGATTACTGTTCGTGTTCTACAAAGATAAATTATTATACCCTCCAGTGCTTTGCCAACATTTTATTGCATCCCTTTAATATCTCGGAAAATGCAGTAGAGATGTCAAGATTGGCGACGATGAACAAGAAATTCTTCGCATTCCGGAATTGTTCATTTTATCATTTTAGATTTAATTTGTGTAATGTATGTGTAGGGGCATGCCTTAGCCTTAGAAAAATCAGTTTTTTATATCGATCCAACCAATCTGCTTGCGGTAGAGGATTATAGTTAATGATATCCATTTTATGTTTTGTATAAGTACCTAGCTAGATTATGTTAAGTCATTTTAAGGGTGTCACTTAGTTTTAACATATTCGTCATGCTTATGTATGCGTAATGCCCTTTTGGGGTTATTAAATAATAAATGATTGTCTTTAATCTGATTTAAACAATGCATGTCTAGCGGAAAAGGTCACTGTTGTAGTGTCAGTTAAAGAAATATATAATATTTTTTTCCGAAAACCAATTTGCACCCAAATATATTTCATAAAAAGTAATTTTTAATGTAAAATCCGTTTTTGCCAAATTTTTTATGTAATTTGAAGAAATTGTCCATGCTTAAAGTGTAGTTGAAAGTATGGGAAAGAAAGAAAAAACTCAAAGTCTTCCTCCACAAAATTTAATAATAATAATAATAATAATAATAAATGTCTTTATTTCAGAATAAAAAATAAAAAAAAAATTTCTAGTACAGGTTCAAAATAAAAAAAATTAAGGGTACTACTCTGAAATAGGCGAAGTCCAGATGGGGCATCCTAAGATGCCCCCCTGATCAACTTAACCTATAGTTGTTCCTAACTTATTTGACCTAACCTAGCGGTGTATGGGTACCTAACTGTATATATAACGGAATAACAGGATGTATGGGGAACATGTTAATCATAGACGTTTATTCAAGATGTATTTAGTATAACTTAACCTAAATGCAGTGGGTGATAGATTTTTAAATTTATCTGGCAACGAGTTATAGAACTTAGCAATATTATATGTAAAGCTTCGCTCGAAGATTACAGTGTGGTGATGTGGCGGTGTTATTCTATCTTTAAATCTAGTATTAAGAGTGTGTACATCAGTTCGAAAGTTAATACGATTATACAGATATGCAGGGCATTTTAAACATAAGATCTTATAAAAGAAACAGGCCTGGTGCAGCTCCCTCCTCTCCGCCATATTCAACCAGTGCGACTCGTCCAGCTTATGAGAGATGTGTTCATATTTCCTTACTCCATGAATAAGTCTTAGACAAGAATTCTGAACAAGTTGTATTCGTCGTTTGTCGACTGCGGTAAGAGTTTCCGTACACAACGTCGCCATGGTTAAACAATGAGAGCACGAGGGAGTCGCACAGAAGTGTTTTAACCTTATGTGACAAAAAGTGTCGCATATGATATAGGAATTTTAGTCTAATAAAGGCTTTTTGTATACAACTTGACACATGCGCATTAAATCTTAAGGAACTGTCAAAAGTCACACCCAAATTTCGCACATTCTCCTTCACTGGCAGGATAGTGTCATCAATCACAATTTTAATGTCATCTTTGACCGAGTCTAGATCGGCCTTGCGTCCAAAAACCATCACACAACACTTCGTAGGGTTTAATATAAGGGAATGTTCTAAGGACAGTTTATTTAGGGAGTTTAAATCAGAACTAATCATTTTACAGCTTTCAACAGTATCGGTTCTGCTGAATGACTTATATACCTGCGCGTCGTCGGCATAGTATTGACCTAAACATTGTTTTAAGGAGTTTGACAGAGATGATGTATAAATGGCGTATAAAAGAGGAGATAGAGTGGAGCCTTGTGGCACCCCGTTCCTAATTATGAGGGGAGTCGATATCATACCGTCGACGCGCACCGACTGAGATCTATTTGACAAAAAATTGGTGAAAAACTTAACTGCCCCCTCAGACAGTCCCACATGATGCAGAATAGCTAAGAGTAGGGGATGATCTATAGTGTCGAAAGCCTTAGAATAGTCCAACAATGCCAAAACGGTTATTTTACTGTCATCAATAGCATGAAAAATATCGTCACTAACATTAAGTAAAGCTGTGGCGCAGCTATGATGTTTGCGGAATCCAGATTGTGTTTGAGGTAGGATATTATTACTTTCAATATGTTTAGTCAGTTGAACGTTTACTACCCTCTCCAAGACTTTCGCCATACAGGGCAGAACACTGATAGGCCGGAGATCCTTAAATTCCTTGGGCGACGAGACCTTGGGCAGAGGTGTCACTAGAGCCTGTTTCCAGACATCAGGAAATTCTGAATTTCGAATACAATAGTTAATAATGTGAGTAATGTATGGTAATAGAAAAGGACAACTCACTTTTAGAATATAACTGCCAATATTGTCAACTCCCTCAGCCCCCGATTTAATGTTTGTTAATATTTTAAAAACGTCAGCCTCAGACACCTCTTTAAGACTTAGAATAGAGGAAACCTTATCATTAAGCTCATTTTTGTAGGTGTTAAGTAGGTGTGCATTATTAGATTGAGGACGATCTACCGTAAAGAATAAATTAAGTTCGTCGGGTTTTTTTAGAATATCTGGAAATTCAATTTTTTTATTATCATTTAGGAGATGATATTTTTTTAAATCTTGCCACACGTTTGACGTGTGTAATAGAATAAGAATATTCAAGGGTATCTACATGTTTCGAGCGTAGAAACGTTCATCATCAGGAGACAGAAAAATATTTGGTGCTGATGGTTTCAGCAGAAGAGAAAATGGTGAAGAACATTAATGGAGCTTTTATGGAATTAAAAAAGAAATTTTAAGTGTAAAAGAGAAATAATATAGAGAAATTGATGAAAGTTAAAACATACTGAGTATGTGAGAAGTCAGTAAATGGGGTCTAAACCAACCAAATAAACTGGGGAAGAAGGAAAAACCTTTGTAAAAAGAAGGTGTCGATGATTATTTAAAAATATTTAAAATCCTTTAAAAGACATTTTTAAGTATAGTCGTAATTATTAAGGTAATGAACTCCCACAAACTCTTCTGTCGTATATAATTTCATTACCTTAATAATGACGACTATTTTTGTCCTCACAATGTCTTAAACATATACTTAAATATGTCTTTTAAAGCATTTTAAATATTTTTAAATAATCTTCGACACCTTCTTTTTAGAAAGGTTTTTTTTTCTTCCCCAGTTTATTTGGTTGGTTTATACCCCATTTACTGACTTCTCACATACTCAGTATGTTTTAACTTTCATCAATTTCTCTATATTATTTCTATTTTACACTTAAAATTTTTTTTTAATTCCATAAAAGCTCCATTAAGGTTCTTCACCATTTTCTCTTCTGCTAAAAGCATCAGCACCAAATATTTTTCTGTCTCCTGATGATGAACGTTTCTACGTTCGAAACATGTAGAGACCCGTGAATATTCTTATTCTATTAATGGAAAGAAAGTTGAAAAAAATTCTATTAAATTTTGTGAAGGAAGACTTTGAGTTTTTTCTTTCTTTCCCATATTATTTTCTATGTAAGCTACATGCTATATCTTTTCACGAAAGTAAATGTTCTCGTAAACCTAGTGACTTTTAGTCGTTTTCTTTCTCGTTGAGGTGCATTTAAGAAAAAAACTTATGGTCAAAATACCATAAAAAAGTTTAACTGGTTCAAAAAACCACAGTTAAAAAATAAAACAGTTGAACGCAGTGCTACTTTTTCGATTCAGGGTAGTATTCGTAAGCTACGAAAAAATGCTACCTATTGGAATCCACTTTTACCATGAAATAAACCTCCGTTTTAAATGCCCTGACAAAATTAGAATTTGCAAAAGTTTTATCATTATTATTTGAATTTCTTTGACATGAAGGAATGCGAACTGATCCCTGGAGCCCGAATTCTCCTTTCTCTAAAATCCTTAGTACTAATAAAAAGTGAGAAACTTTGTAAGGCTTCGGGATTATTTTGGCCAAATTAGTCTATCACCTGCTTCAATTCCAAATGAAAACATTAAATTACGGTCAGTACTTATAAGAAAAACACGAACCCCCCGGTAATTTTCTTATTTATATGCCAATAAAAACTTGGGGAAGGCTTTCCTTACAGCCGGGTCGGAAATAAAAGGGAATCTGTGAAACATTTCGACGTTCCACTGAGTTTCAGCATATTTGAAAACAAAATTATGCAAGATTTTGTATATAAAATTCAAATATTAATTTAGTCAAGTAGTTGGGCCTTTCTTTAAATTCGAAAACTTTGTGACGACAAAAAATCACTTGGGCTAAAAGAGGAGCGCGTCTAAACGACCTTTCAGAAAAAATAAAATGTTCTTTTGTTTGTATGGGGGAAGTTCTGTAAGAGGTGCCTTGTCACAAGTACACTTAGGCCTTTCCCTTAGTATTAAAAAAATAGAGTATTGTGGTAAACTTTTAACCTATTTGGTAACAATAAGATCTGCGTTATTTTTTATAGTCCCAGCTACATGAAAAGATTTAGTTTGCTCCGCAGCTTTGATTAGCTTTCGGTAGCAATAACATTATATTGATTTCTACTTACTGTAGTTACACTGAAATGCAGTTTTAAGACTTAACATAGTACCGTGCGAGCAAAAATTATTTGCATCAAAGAGGGCTTGGAATAAAAAACGTAGGGCTTGGTTTAGATCACAATGATATGGGGACGATATATCTAACCAAATCTAGGTTAAAATTTTGTCGAATTCATATTATGACAAGATAAGCCAATTACTAATGAGTAATAAAATAAGTAGACAAATACAAAATTTATTTTTGTTGTTTGCAAAATTATAATACCTACTTAATACTTTATAAGGAAATAAATTTAGCTGCTTCTTAAGAATAGTCCTGCATGTTCCATCTTCCTACTTCTTGGGACAGGCGTCTTATACAATTTGTTGCCGTATTTTGCATTATTTTACGAACGTTTGCAACAAGTTCTTCTGTTCTTACAGATGGCCTTCCTGTTCCTCTTTTGTGTTGTATAGAACCTATTTCCCTAAACACAGCCACGGTTCTTTTCGGGCAAAGATAAAAATCCCCAGCAATAAAAGCAACGTTAGGAAAATGTTCGTGAAAATCGTCCATGCACAAACCCGGATTGTATTGCCACTCACCATTTACTCTAACCCCGTTTCGAAAATACGCTTCAACCATGAATGTTTTGTGCTGTTCCGTAAAGCCCATTGTGTGAATTGTTCAAAAAATTGGAAAAATTAGCAATGAATCAAATTACTTGTAACGACTGTCAAAGGTGACGGAATAACTGATTGATTGTTAATTCAGGTAGTTACTGACACCCAACAGGTATGGAGCTCTACGGGTAAGCATGATGTCCTTAGGTGCAAGGCCCTCTTTGATGCAAATAATTTTTGCTCGCACGGTATGCAAACTAGTAGAAGATTGCAGTTGCTATTTAAAGTAGGAAAATTTGTTTTGAATTGTTTAGGAATATTTGCTTCTAAATTATTCCTAATTTAAACTATTAAATGGAAAAATAGTAAATAAAAATGATGTCTAAATATTATATAATATATTTTAACACAGATATTTTATATCTTCTTAATCTTAACATAGTATAAAACAAAGTCGCTATCCTGACTTATGTGCTTAAATCTTTAAAACTACGCAACGGATTTTGAAGCGGTTTTTTTTAATAGATAGAGTGATTCAAGAGGAAGGTTTTTATGTATAATTAGCGACCCGCCCCGGCTTCGCACGGGTGCAATTTCAGAAAGTGGCATGCCGGGTACTAATATATCGGGTTTGTTCGGGTTTGTATTTATACCAGCGGGTTGCAACGCAGGCCGGGTACACGCTAGTAATTAATAAAGCGATATGTTCTATACCAAGCCCAGCTTTTTCGCCTTTGGGAAGAAAGGAGGTGGCAAAAAACATGTTAATTATGTAAGGAAATATATAAAAATTTTAGTTTATATAAAAAATTAAGACCTAATTTTGTTCAACTGCGTTTTTGCGAAGTATAAACACGTTTAAATAAAAAAAATAAACCTAACTTTAGGTCAAACAATTTTTCTGCGATTATGTCAAAAAATTTCCACAAGAATCCGCTGTTGGCTACCCACAGCGAAAAAATGTCCGATAAAATACATGACCTGTCAAAAAAATCCATATCGATTGGTTACCAGTGTGGAATTTTCACGTGCAAACTTCCTGTAGAAATTGAGATCTGACAAAATAAATAAATAAATTGACCATGTTTTTAATTTTGACAGCTAATTAATTGTAAATAATCTTTATCTAAAAACATACATTTTTAATTTTTATTACACCAGTAGAAACTATAAAATTATCATCAGCTTATTGGGATCGCCAAAAAGGAGATGTTAATTTTATTTCTGCTTTGATCAATCCATTCAGGAAAGTTCAATTATTACATTTCTTTTTATAAAAGGCTATATTTTAAAAATCAATATTTACACTTTCTTACTAAGCAAGTAATTTTCGCCTGATTTACTACCTTTATTTATTATTTATTATATTCAAGTTGTGGTCTATGTTTTTTTTTGCTAAACTACTGAACAGCACCTGGGGAGGGGAAGGGAAGGGGGAAGAGGGATTCATGTCGCAGGGGCAAGCGGCCAAATAATCTTTCAGCATAATGGTTCACCATCCCACAGCTGTATCAGAATACCTAAACCACACATTTCCCGAAAGGTGTGTAAGACGCTTTGGTCCATTTACATGCCCTGCCCGAAGGTATGACTTGTGACCCTTGGAGTTTTCCTTTGGGTATATATAGTTTGAAAAGTGTTTGTGCTTGTGGATAAGCCACAAAATCCAGAAGAATCAAAAAGCCGAATTATTAAAGTTTCCTATAGAATGTAGGCACTTTTCACTAATATTGATAAACTTTATAAAAATTTTTGGCCACATCATAAATAAATAATCTTTGCTACCAACTATTCTAGAAAAAGTAATTTTGTTAAACCTCATATACCTAACCATTTACAAATTTATTTTGAAATAAGTGATTCTCTAAGGATTTAAATAACCTCTGTTGTAATTCCTATCCTTTAGTTCCGAGTAAAACAAAAGTTAATATTTCCGATTTCGAATTGAAAAAAAGGGGTGCACTATATTTTATAGGTACATAAAACAACTAAGTGCTTTACTGCATTGCGCCATATTGTTATACTAGTAAATATACTATGTCTGCATATTTAACGTAAGTCTTATAGCAGTATTTAAGAAAGTTTTAAATAAATAGCAAAAATCGTTAAAGTTTAAACATTTCACTTCACTTTTTTGTATTTTAAAAATGTGCAGCTGTACGTCGACAGAACAATTTAAAAACGTATTGCCGATTTTAATTACATTCCATGCGCCATGTCTCTAAAAGTTCATGTTTTTAATATTCAATGTTCGCGTTCTAACACTATAACAGATTTCGGTTCAGTATGATTAAAAACGTTTTAATAGTGACGGAAATATAATTTTTCCCATATGTTTTGTACAGGCGGGGAAGTAGTACTTTGCAGTAAAATCACGACTGTGTTGTTTAAATATGGTGAAAATTTGCTTTGATTGAATAAATCTTCTAGGCATTATAAAATAAAACGCTGTAAATACTTAACAGCCAAGGTATTGTTAAAAACTTGCTTAGAAATATTGAACATTAAAATTTGTTTCCTGTTTTGTAACTAAAATAATTAAGGACACAGTTGTAAGGTCAATCATAAATAAAAAACCTATAAATGGCTTGAATGCTGTTCAGGGAGGCATTGACGAATAGTATCCCGGTGTATTTTTATTAAATTAATGCCAGAAACTTTAAAAAAAGCTGTTTTTTGAAACCACTAAAATTGCCACAATTTACCTTAAAATCCTTGAAAGTAGTAAACTCGTCGATTTTCAGAACTGAAGTAAAAATAACAATTTTTACTGGTAACACGATATATTCTAGTCTATCTAGATGTTATCTCTCCTAAAAACACGAAAGTAAACAAAGCTATGGCCGGCTGACTAACATCTGCCTTGCTCTACCAGCTTTAGAATACGTCTGTCATTCTTCTTCGTATGCCAAAAGCATA
Organism: Polydrusus pterygomalis; assembly: GCA_963969555.1. NCBI lineage: Eukaryota > Metazoa > Arthropoda > Insecta > Coleoptera > Curculionidae > Polydrusus > Polydrusus pterygomalis. Next base: position 13,634,345 of record OZ018379.1, read on the forward strand.
AAAATAACTACTCTGATCAACACAGCACTGCAGTGCGCATGCGGATCGTCAACAGTTCGGCAAATTGAATTGACGATAGAAAATGGCGTCGTTAATCCCACCTTAACCTGTAATTTTTCAAATTTTGGTAGATTTTGCGGTTTTATTAAAAACTGTAACAGAAAATTTCTTGAGTTGATACGTCTTTTGTAACTATGTATAGAAATAATGTAAATAAACAAAAATTTTAAAGCCTACATTAGTTTTTTTCAAAAAGCATGCAATACGGCCCTGTCTAGCCTAAGTACTGTATTTAAATAACTCCGACACAGAAGCTGCATTTTACCAACATTACTCCTAAAAAAGTAACGTCGCGATTAACAAGATTATTGATTTCATGATGGGCCATTTTTACTTTATTGTTATAATAGACCAGGGCTGAAGCCTTTGAAAATGGTAAAAAGTAAAAAATAATACCATAGTAATGTATATTTTTTTTACACTATCAGAAAGTAGAGATTTCAACGAACAAAAAGCCCACCGACTTTTTTAAAAAAGCAGATATTTTGACGTGAGAATTTTCGATTGAAAATTAGGGTGCTTTTTCGATATTAAGTCAAAATAAGGTGAAAAAATAAATATTTTAAATCAAAAAAATTACATTGTATTTGGGACATAAAAAGGTAAGTTTTCACCAAATTTCGTGAAAAAAAATTTTTTTTCTTGTAAAAGATAAAAATAAAAAACCAAAAACTTGGTTATTTGAATTTGTCACATAAATTTTGAGGTTATGTGAAAAAAGTGTAAATATAAAAGTTGTAGATCTCTTTATTACCTACAACTTTGCTATTTAACGTTTTTCCATACGACTTGTAGTTTTGCCGAAAATCGAGATAAATCGTTTTATACCCTTAAAAACTCACCCCTTTCCACTTCCCGACCTCGGATCGCCCGTAAATTATTTTTTCTTTCATTTGTATTATATTCTCTTCCTTTTCCAATGGGTTTCATCCTACTATTATTTTCTTTGGTTTCAAAAATTATCGACCCTAGTCTATAATTTTAAAGTCACAGAATACTCATATTTAATAAATAATTTCTAAAGATTTAGACGCTGTTGAGCAAAAGTTTAAATAAAAGGCGCTAGTGAAGTATTATGTAGTGCTAAATTCAATTTCTAATTTAATTTCGTTGAAAATTGCTTTTTATAAAGTTCCTATTATTATGTCGGCGCTTCAATTTTTCCTTAAAACATTTTCCCGTTATTGGGAGTTATAGTACTTTAGTGCTTTTTTATTACAAAAATTGCCTGTTATCTTTAGTGCTTTCAATCTTTTATTCCTCTTTACCAGGCGTCAAAGCAGCTTATACCCAAAGTTGTGCAAAGTTGTAAATTGTGTTGTAGTCCTGTATTTATTTAATAACGTTAATACCTGTCGTTATCATTCAACGGTTTACAACTTCCAAACTTTCAAGAGCTGTTTCCTCCCTCTTTATGTTTAGTTTGGAACTATTAGACCGCGACTTAAAACTTATAACTAAGTTATTGGTAAGAAAATTAGTAACTACAAATTATTAGAATTTGATATATACAGGGTGTCCGGGAAAATGTGGGAAATCTTCCGGATATGAAAAAAAACACGTGAAAAGACTACTACAAGTTCATATAAACATCCTTCGTATCGGCCTCCTCTTTGAAGATATGGGCTCCCAAAGAGCTCCCATGGAATTAAGTTTTTGACACATAATTATTAAACCAACAGATATATTTAATTTTTTTTTATATGATCTATACCAGGTAAGACCCTTCAAATTACTATCTCAAAAAGTGTTGCGAATTACTCACAGCTGCAGGGACGGACTAGATGTGACACGAATGTGCCCATTTTTTTTTACGCCCTGTATGATAAAACCTTTGGACAACGTTTTTTACATACCTTTAACTATTGACTGAAAATTAAGGACTCTTTATTCATGTCGCTAAGCCTAACCGTTTTCGGAAAAACGTCATTTTTAACATATTTACATCATGTATATTTAGCCTATTTCAATAAAAGATACATCTTTGTTCCTATAAATTATAATTGTCTTTTACATGATCGCAATAAAATGACGTTTTTCCGAAAACGGTTAGGATTAGCGACATGAATGAAGAGTACTTAATTTTTAGTCAATAGTTAAAGGTATGTAAAAAACGTTGTCCAAAGTTTTTATCATACAGGGCGTAAAAAAAAATGGGCACATTAGTGTCACAGCTAGTCCGTCCCTGCAGCTGTGAGTAATTCGCAACACTTTCTGGGATAAATTTGAAGGGTCTTACCCTCGGTCTTACCCTCGGTCTTACCTGGTATAGATCATATAAAAAAAAATTGAAATATACCTGTTGGTTTAATAAATATGTGTCAAAACCTAATTCCATGGGAGCTCTTTGGGAGCCCATATCTCCGCAGAGGAGGCCGATACGAAAGAAGTTTATATGAACTTGTAGTATTCTTTTTACGTGTTTTTTTCATATCCGGGAGATTTCCCACATTTTCCCGGACACCCTGTATATTAAATAACTAGAACTTGTTACTAATCGTTTGCAATCGCCGAAGCAATTAGTTCTTTTAACATGTTATTGAATATTTTAACCATTTTAATACTAAATAAATGATTTTTGGGCTTCCAAAGTACCTAGTGTTATTTTTATTATTATCTTAAATTGTTAGTTTTTCGTAGCCTATGGTGAAAAATAAAATCTATCAAAAATATTTAAGATACTTTTGGGTGTTGGGTCAGGTTAATCGATCTGTTATTAACTCGCGCCAAGTCTAAATTTCATTCAGGCTTGCCAGTACTTTCGGCGCTCCTATCATCAATATCATAGATAATAATAACTAGAACAGGTACACTTTATATAAATTTATATTATATTTTTCTAATTTTGTATTATAACAAATCTATTACGATACGCATTTGCGTATCGTAATGAAGCTATTTCGATACGCGTTTTTTCTTTATTTGATGTTGGTAACATTTAAATGTTTTATTTTATTGACTTGCGCGGCCTTTGTGATTTACGAGAAAACCCATTTTTCGCAGAGGAAAAATAGCTTGATAACCTTTTTTTTAATTCTGTGTGGATAACAGTCATGTATGTTGGTTGCATAAATCTATAAATCAATCTTTTGTAGATGCTTCAAGCTATAATTTTCTGCCAAATCCTATCCAAAATTCAATCTACTAACCTTTCAATGTCGATTTTAACTTCAACTTTATTTGAATTTTCCATCTTCCCTATACTAAATTGCAATACCGTGACGTAAAATCACGTCTTTTGAAATTCGAAAAAAAGTAGCAAAATCGCCCGAATTTCCGAACGCTCTGTATATGTACCGAATGTACAAGGATCACACAACGTATTCCGTCCAATTTCAAATCTCATATAGCTAAAATAACTTTAGAATCTTGTGGTGAAAATGGGCCAATAAATCAAAAAATGACAGTTCGCAAAATAATTTTTGTTGTCCAAAAATAGTATTACCAACATAAAATTTAGACATAAAAATTTACAAAATTTGAAGGATTTATTTTCTTTTTAAATATGTGTTTTTTATTGAAAAAAACTACAAATTAGCAAAAATAGTATAACGTACGTGTTATATAAAGCAGTTTTAAGCACTTGTCCCGTTATAAAACTCGCCGCTTTTAACATGGGCGCGTGCTATAAAATGATGCTTTATAAAACGTGTACGTGTATATACTATTATATTACCATGCATAAATGTTAAATAATAAAAATTTCAAGCTTATCAGAATATAATTCTATATTTTCAACTAAACACGTTTTATATCTTCTTTGCAGTCTTTATGTTCTCTAGTAGAGAATCTCATAAATAATCCTTATCTGATCTCTCTGGAGTGAGTCCAGAAGGGATTTTTTAAATTTATGTTCTTAAGGCCAAGAATGTAGCTAGTCATAAGAAAAATATTGTCATTTTTATCGGTCAGTGGGTACGTTTTTAGTACAGCTGTAAAATATTTTTGGGCACAGATTTTGCAATTATTACAAATACTTTATAGACCAGTGCTGAAGCCTTTGAAAATGGTAAAAAGTGAAAAAAAACAATAGTAGGATGAAACCCATTGGAAAAGGAAGAGAATAGAACAAAAATGAAAGGAAAAATAAATTACAGGCGATCCGAGGTCGGGAAGGGGGGAGGGGGGGGGGGGTTTAAGGGTAGAAAACGATTTATCTCGATTTCCGGTAAAACTACAAGTCCTATGGAAAAACGTTAAATCGCAAAATTGTAGGTAATAAAAAGATCTACAACTTTTGTATTTACACTTTTTTCATATAACCTCAAAATGTATGTGAAAAATTCAAATAACCATGTCTTTGGTTTTTTATTTTTATCTTTTACAAAAAAAACTTTTTATCCACGAAATTTGGTGAAAACACCTTTTTATGTCCCAAACACACTGTAATTTTTTTGATTTAAAATATTTATTTTTTAACCTTATTTTGACTTAATATCGAAAAAACACCCAAATTTCGTGGATAAAAAAAATTTTTGTAAAAGATAAAAATAAAAAACCAAAAACTTGGTTATTTGAATTTCTCACATACATTTTGAAGTTATATGAAAAAAGTGTAAATACAAAAGTTGTAGATCTTTTATTACCTACAATTTTGCGATTTAACATTTTTTCCATAGGACTTGTAGTTTTACCGGAAATCGAGATAAATCGTTTTCTACCCTTAAAAGAAGGCAGCAAAAGATATAGGGTTATTTCTCAATTATAAATTTTCTGACTTTGGACGCCATAATAAAACACCCTGTAAATAAAATGTCAAATATTTTATGTCTTTTGAATTCAGGATAAAAATTAGAAATCGCCGTTGATGGAGTCAAAATTTAAGTTTTTTTAGAACAAAACGATGCTTACAAATCCCAAATTTTCATTATAACTCGATTTATCTTGAAACCTACAATTACACCAAAATAAATACATCTTTACTATGTTTTACAATTAATTGTGTTATAAAACTTTAGTCGGAGTGACATTATTTGACCTAAAATATGGACGATTAGTTTTTTAGCTCACAAGAACTTCTATTCTTTTAAAAATAAAATACGAAAATAAATTTTACAAAAATTTGCATCCAGAAAACTGATTAATAATAAATTCTTATTAAAATTCTAAACCACGGCATTGCCAGGAAATAACAAACTAAATACACGTTTAGAGCCTTGCGAACTGAAATGATTTTTTTAATGTGACTGGAATACAAATCATTTTCATTTCACGCATAGGAAAGTCGTCAGAGAAATTTTTCTTATGCGTATTAAATTAAGTATTACCGATAAACTGTATACAGTGTTTGTAACTTGGAATAAATTCAATAAATTCAGTACCGTTTTTTTTTTGGAAAAAGGCTTACTTACACACTTTTCCGAAATGCCACAATATTCGCTTTTAATTACTTTCGCGGACACTATATTATCTTCTAAACATTTTTATGGCTTTTCTTAAACGAATTTATCTGTTTCCAATCCACAAAACGGCAGATGTTCCGGTGAAAACGCAAATAGCGTTCCCCATACTGGATTGTGATGCACTTCGTGGTTTATTTAGTTGTCTACCTTTCGATTATTACCAGTGTGACTGCCTTTTATATTGGAGTTAATTCCGCTGGGATGGCGCTACGGTGTATTGATGGCCGCTTTGATTTTGCAAAAATGCTTTTAATACATCTTACCGCCGTTGTCGGGATTGCTTTGGTTATGGCTGCTCGTAGGTCCTAACAAGGACGAAACGGCCGTCGTGGGCTACCCGCCCCAGGGTATCCATTGTGCTTGGATCCCTGTGTATTCCAATATAAAAAAACAGTTACACCCTTGTCAAATTTTGAATAAAGCTATTAATAAAAAAAAAATCCATATGATGCGGACTTTACTGGTGACACTGTATAAATATTTTGCTGTTCCCTTTTGTTAGTAACCTATGTATTTATTTAATAAAAAATATACCATACTAACAATACGCCATTGTTTCAGTTACCAGACGGAGTCCAGTTGACGCTGACCGAGCTCCGCGAGATGGCGTGTAGACAGCAATCGCAAATAGACTCGCAACACCAACTTCTTGCCGCCAAAGAGCAACGGTTGCGCTATCTGAAGGAGCAAGATGCGCGTGCGCAGCGGGTACAAGCAGAGAGCGAGCGCCTGCGTCGATTGCGCGATAGGGTGGAGGCACAGGAACTAAAGTTGCGCAAGCTGCGTGCCCTTAGGGGACAGGTGGACCATCAGAAGCAGAATAATATTAGTCTTAGTAAGTATATATTTGTGATAGATTAATGCATAATGGATAGTTTTATATTTCGAATTGGATCATGATTTTATGGACTGACATATTGACAAATTGCATGTTATTTTGTTCAATTTGACGTTCAACTTGAAGGTTAGGTTAGGTTAGAGTGGCAGATCTTTGGCATTGTCCAAACAGTCACACGTAGTCCTATAAGGACCATTGTGGCACCACACATGTTTCGCGGAACCTGTCCTGATGGTTAACGCGATCGTAGAAGAATCTTGACAGCTCATTCAAACCAGACACTGCTGTTAATAAACTTACTAAGTCGACGCAATTGCAGGCTGCTCACTTCCTCCAAATCATTAAAAAAATGGTTTGCCCAGTGCCTCCTCTTCTTCATCTCTGCAACTTCTACAGAAGTCGTTAGTTGGTATTTGCATACGTTCCGCGTGTCTACCGAACAGGCAATGTCCGGTGACTACGGTAGTGATGTTTCTTAGGTCGTTCCGACTGTGCTGTAATAGCGCTGCAGTTTTTCTGTTATGAAGTAGGGGCCACAATTGCCTGGAGATGCTACAAGTTGTAAGCCCTGTCCATCTGCTTTGCGCAAGTTGTTTAGCTATTCGATCTATCTCTTCTTTGACTGATCCTAATGGTCTGGCCACAGTACTCTCTGCTAGTTCGACAGACATGCCTACGCTCTCCCTGGCGAGCGTATCAACAGTCTCATTGCCATATTATATGTTGCTATGTCCAGGAACCTAACACAAGGTGATTCGATGTTAAGCACCAAGTGTGCAGAGATTGTTGCGACAGCGCCTTACTAATTTTGACTTAGTACTGCTGGAGCAAATTGCCTTTATGGCTGCTTGATTGTCTATGTAGATAGACAGGTCCTCTCAAGCCAGGGTGATTTCAAATTGAAAGAATAAAGTGATAGGGATTTTTTTTTGTAATTTTTATAGCTGGTACGTTTCGAGATTAAGGGTATATTGGTTCAGTATAGAATTTTCAAAATTTTGGACTCAAACAAATTCATTGTCATAGTACACAGGCAATGCGGTAAAATAAATTTCCGCTAAATCAGACTGCACTAAATCCATAACATTAGTAAGATTATTCACTCTCCACATTTAATGCTTCAGTAACCCTGAAATAATTAAGCCTGCTGCAAAGCTAGCTTACTGTTGACGAAGGGATATTGTACTAGTGACTATAATGTCCTTTGTGTATTAATACTATTATTCAGACTTTAGATATTTCCATCATCTAGGGCGAGGGTATTTTCAGCAACAATAGCGTTTTGAAATAATATCTATGTTTGCAGCTTTCAGCGGATGAAATGCAATAACTTAGAGATAACAGAGATTTGTAGTTGGTTTTCTGTTTTGTAAAGAAGTGCTATATAAAAATAAACCTCTAAATTTAGTTTTTTAACTTTTAGTACAAAATATTTGGGTATTTTTTTGTCTTCCGAACACTTGGTTTTTACTTTCACCATTTAAATTCAAACTACGTGTACTATACCCATTATATGTTATAGGCAATCAGTTTTATACACTTTATTGTCGGGGCTGTTTCTATTTTATTACATTTATTTTTGTTTATTACAGACAAATTTGCATTTAAATGTGAGTACTTACTCTGTATTGCTTCACCAAAAATACCTTTTAAATTGTTCCTCTCTTCTATACACCTCACTCAATATAAACAGAAAATAAACATGGTTTAACTTTGTTAAAATGTCCGTCGCGTTCGATTCTATTTTAACAACATGAAGGAAATGCGAATCATGGTTTTACATGTTGTTACAATAAATTTTATATTTTCCTATAGTTATTATTACTTAATATCAATAAAGAGAATGCTACTTTTGTTGTAAATATGGTAAATAAATGTTACTTTTTAAACATTCGTACACAAAAATTATGCTTTTTATGAAATTAAAACAAGTTTCACTATTCGATTTGAATATTATTTTTTATACAGCGTGTCCAGAGAAGTTTTAGACATATGGGAATTTTCTTTATTGTTGGTTTTATGGAAAAAAGTTATTCTTTATAAAAAGTTCTGCTTGATGCGCAAATATTATTGACATATGAAATCTTAATATATCATGTACAGGGCGGCAAAAAAATTTAGAAACATAAAATTACGTTAAGAGGGAAGTACCCTCAATTTTTATTTTAAAGTAAATTGTTATAAGAAAATTTTACTAAGGACTACAAAATGCGGTCAGATAGAATTTTTCGTTGAAATATTTTAATTTACATTGTACCATCAAAAAGCCTTTGCTAAATATTTTTACATAATAATATATTTTATTTTTTTAATTTTAACCTGCAACAATTTTGCAACAACTATGTGCAATACTATAGTAACGAATGACATGTAAGTCAAAAATCATTTAATATTTTTCGACTTATTAACAAGAGAATTTTTGATGGTACCCTGTAAATTAAAATATTTCAACGAAAAATTGTATTTTACCACGTTTTGTAGTCCTTAGTAAAATTTTCTTATAACAATTTGCTCTAAAATAAAAATTGAGGGTACTTCCCTCTAAACGTAATTCTGTGTTTCTATATTTTTTTGCCGCCCTGTACATGATACTTTAACTTTTGATATGTCAATATTATTTGCGCGTCAAGCAGAATTTTTTATGAAGAATAACTTTTTTTCGTAAAATGAACAATAAAAAAAATCCCATATGTCTACAACTTCTCTGGACACGCTGTATAATTTTCTTTTAAAAACATATTGCAGTATAATCCATCTTTTTGTTTATCATTTGTTGAAAATCGATGCAATTTGTATGTAACAAAGTTATGTCTATTGTGCTGTTATAATCATTTCCAAAAACTGGTTTGTTCTAGTTTGTTGTTAAATTATGTACTTAGATATACTGTGATATGAAATATGTTTTGTGTGAAAATAATTACTCCGTGGCTAGTTTTTGAAAACACTGGTAATATTAACACAACAGAAATAAAATTGATATAGAAAAATTGTCCTTAAAAAATACCTTTGCCACAATGATTTAGCAAAATATTTGTGATTGTGATTTCCAGTTTTTAAAGCACCTTTCCGCATCTCAAGCGAAATTGCTAACGGAAACCGGCAAGTTGTAATTTCATTCTACATTTGAATCCAAAGTGTCATCGTTTCCCGAGTTGATTTAAATTGAGATTTTTAAAAGGTTCTTTATGTTTTAAAAACAACAAAAATGTAATTTTTCGTTTTATTCTGGTTCTTTTTATGTGTAGTAACGATACTATTTCGTGTCTTGTTTAATAAATAATAATATTACAAGCTCAAAGCGAACCTTTGAGCCCTAAAACAATAAGATAAAGAGAAATTGCAAGAAAAAAGGTCTGTAATTTCACAGGTCAGGTCAGTATAAAAGGCGCTTAGAACTAGAATACACAAAAAAAAAACTTTCTTTCACGTTTTTTCTTTTATTTCGGCCTAAGAAAACGTACGTCATTAAAGTTCAGGCATAGTTTCCTTAGTACTAGTAGGGTGTAAGAGATCATGATGGAAAAGTATCTACTAAGAGACAATTTAAAAACGTATAATAAATATATTAAAATAGTGATGTGAAAGATTCATAGCTCCATTTTCACTTGCACCACAGAGAAATGATAAGCCAGCTCTTATCGTTAGACCGCTTACACTTGACCTCCATGAGAATAATTTTTATTTTTGTATTAAGAATAGAAAAAAATACTTTTACTATTGTCGTCTTACTAACAAAAAGTTTTAGTTAAAGTTATATAAATTGTTAGTTTCCAGACTTTATTGTAAAATGGAACAAAGCAACGCCTTTTAATACTGTAAGCTGGTTATTCCCATCTATTGGTTTAGTTTGTTTGCATTTATATGAAAACGTCAATATACCGTGCGAGCAAAAAATATTTGCATCAAAAAAGGGGTTGGATTAAAAAACGTTGAGCTTGGTTTAGATCACAATGATATGGGGACGATATATCTAACCAAATCTAGGTTAAAATTTTGTCAAATTCATATTATAACACTATATGCCAAACTAGTGAGTAATAAAATAAGTAGACAAGCATAAATTAGTCATTTCTTTCCAATAAATTTTGGGTAAACCATTTCTTGGACAGGCGTCTTATACAATTTGTTGGCGTATTTTGCATTATTTCACGAACGTTTGCAACAAGTTCTTCTGTTCCTACAGATGGTCTTCCTGCTCCTTTTTTATGTTGTATAGAACCTGTTTCCCTAAACACAGCCACGGTTCTTTTTAGGCAATGATAAAAATCCCCAGCAATAAAAGCAACGTTAGTTGTAAAATGTTCGTCAAAATCGTCCATGCACAAACCCGGATTGTATTGCCACACACCATTTACTCTAACCCCGTTTCGAAAATACGCTTCAACCATGAATGTTTTGTGCTGTTCCGTAAAGCCCATTGTGTGAATTGTTCAAGAAATTGGAAAAATTAGCGATGAATCAAATTACTTGTAACGACTGTCAAAGATGACGGAATAACTGATTGATTGTTAATTCAGGTAGTTACTGACACCCAACAGGTATTAAGTTCTGAAGCTAAGCATTACGTCCTTAGATGAAAGGCCCTCTTTGATGCAAATAATTTTTGCTCGCACGGTACTTCCTACTATTCGTTCCTATATTCTAATAACTAAACTAATACCTCCTGATGTTATATTTGATGAAATATTTTTTTTAAGTAAAGCCTTTTTCTTATCTCTATGTTTTCTTTAGTGTCTTCTTCTTATGATTAATACATTCCGTTTTATAGTCCGAAACCTCTTTCTCAATTTAAAGTAATTTCCTTTATTTCATTCACTCAGTTAACTATTTCCCAGCATGCCGACATAGAAGGTCTTAGTTCCCTATAACTTAGTTCAATATCGATTTAGTTTTCACACATTTTGTCTCGGGGGGCATTAGTCCTTCACATAGCTCTACCGCATCTAACTTGACGACCGACCGATATAAAATTATGTAAACCGCAGTACGGAGACTTTCGTGTTTCCTATTTGTATTCTATTGGTATCTACAACTATAACAAAGTTTATAGAAGACCGACAGTACATTGGTATGTGAATATAATAAATTGAATCTCCCAGTAAAAAATGGTACATTTCAAACAGTTTATATTTTCAAAATGTACAGCAGGTGTAACTGTACAGATCATTTTATTTATTTTTGACCACAGTGCCAAACTAAATTATAAATTGAAGGCTTTGTCTGTGTCAGTGGCGTGGCCCCCTCCGCAAACGTTTTCAGGGCCCCCCTTTGGTTCAGGTTTATGAATTTTTGAATTTGTTAATCGTGTAATAATTTAATTAGGCTTAAACCCACATTATGTGTTAAGTACCTACTATTAAAACAGCAAACAATTCGAATTTATTTTATAATCCTAGGAAGACTGGTACTACTGGTAGACATCACATAGGTAGTTATTAAGTCAATATACGTAATATTCCAGCAAACATGATGCAAAACCAAAATTTTAAAACACCACCTATAATGTTGCTTACCATGTATGGTAATAACGGGGGTAGCAGTGATCGAGCCTCATAGAATCCAAAAGACAGAAAACAGTAAAACACATAAACACTCAACAAGTCTGCACAAACATTATGTCACTAAGTACTATACCAGGTATTATACAAAACGACCAGATCTCGAGAGTTCTTTCTGCAAAATCGTTTATAAGTTCGTCGATATTTTATGGATCAACAAACTCGTGTTCGATACTGATTAAGGATAAATCCGAAAGGCGTTGTTGTCCCATGGTGTTACGTAAATGGATTTTTACTATTTTAAGTTTGGAAAAGATCGTTCCGCTGATGCCACACTAACTGGTAAAGTTAGAAATAACATCACTGCACTAGATACATCTGGAGAATTTGAAAAACACACGGATTTTTTTTATTAATAATTTAGCTATACCCGGCGCGCGTTGCTACACTACTTACTAAAATAAATTGAATAAAAATAAGGCGGGTTCACCATCGCGTCAACAAACATTTTATATTATTATTTATTAGTACCCGGCATCCGTTGCGTCACTTTTTTTTATGCCGAAACCTTCCTCGGCCTGCACACAACAACTCACCACATTTTCATCGTAATCGGATAAATGGTATAGGAACGCATACGAGACATACAGACAAACATTCATTTTTATATACTATATAGATGGTCCGCAAGTTCATAAACTGTTTTTAATTTTGAAATACTATCTCCAAGTCCCTTTTTGAGGCTTAAAATTTAACTAGGAAAGTCAATGGACAAGTCTCTATGGTATATCGTTTGTAAATTCCGCGCTTTCACGTATAATTATTCTTCACTTAACGAAGTAAAATTCTCAGGATACAAAGAAATAAAATGAATTATGAAATGAAAAGCCGAAATTTTGAAGGAGCCGTCAATGTGGGTCTCCCCCCAGGGTCTGCTGGAGTGTTTGCTACGCCATTGGTCTGTGTTAATAATCAACTAACAAAATTGGAGCAATTATGAACACTTCTAACTAAAAAAGAACATTATTTTTATTAAATGACCAACTAATAATTGATTTTTTTCTTTGTAGCAAGTGACCTTGACTCTATTAGGGCTCTATTCAATGAAAAGGAAAAAGAGCTGTCGCTGGCGGTTGCCAAAGTTGAGGAGTTGACACGGCAACTGGAAGAGTTGAGAAGAGGAAGAACGAATAGGGATCCGCCTCCCGCTTCCGCCTTGGAACTAGATAAACTAAGAAGAGAATTGATGGTGAGTTTTGTGTTGGCTTTTATGCTGCATACGGTAATTTTACAAAAACATTGATTTAAAACTATTGACTAAGTTTCTTGTAAAACGACTTGACCAATCGTAATTTAATTAAAAATTGATTCTGACCTTCCTGGTCTATAAAAAATATAAATCTCTCGCCCTCCGTTAAAATTTTTCCTTGTTTTATAAAAAAAAACATCGCAGAACTAGCATCATAAGCAGACACAGCTTCCTGTCTTTAAATTTTAAATTGCATGCATATTTTATTGGTTTTATAAAACCCGTTTCAGAAAGTATAAGGATATGATAAAGACAGTCGTTTTTCGTTTTTGGTCTTTATTGTAATGTTACATTGTTATGTGTTTTATATATTATTTACCTTGTTGCATTGTCTTATAAATTTTGTATTAGCTTAAACTTCCACTTATCATTTTGTAACTTTTTTCATAAAGCACATCCATATAAATTCCTATATCTTCATACTTTCAACCAGAATTTGTTTTTCAATATACTAATTATTATACATTTCCTAATCCATAAAAATTTTAGTTATTATTGCAATGTAAAGCTTTCCATTTACTTTTTTAAGAAAAATAAATTAACATTTTGGTTCTATTTGCATTACAACGAATTTTAATTTAAAATAAGATTTGTAGCGAATTGAAGGAAGTAAAAATAGGTTAGAAAAGCAATTTTTGTCTGCCATTTTTCACACGTAAGAGAGAAAGTCAGCGTTAAGTGGAAAACCTTTTTATAATAATTAATTTATCAAGAAAACTACATCGTAAATTAAATGATCAAAGAATGAAATGGTGAATAGAATAAGTCACTAGTGTTTCCTCTTAACTAAAACTATGTCTGGTTGTCTCTCTATATTTTTAAATGTACCACAAATAAGTTTTTTTCTTTGACTGTGGTTTCTCCTTTGTTTTACTGAAAGTTCTTTAGAGTACAAATAACTAAGCTGTCAAAAGGACATTTTTCGGCTTTACCGGAAAAACAAAGCGGACGCATGTGAGCGTGGAATAACCTGCGATAAGCGAAAAAAGTGAAATATATTCTGTAACCATGTTTTCCGGAACGAGATAAATGTCTTTGTATTGTCCTGTATTTTTTTTTATAGTCAAAAGTAATGAAAATTAGTTTTTAAACTTTTACCTATTAATTACACAGGCCTGCATTTTTTAACACTTTGAAAGTTCAGTTTTTTTATATCACGTAAGGTTATTTTTCAAACCGGTAAAATCCAAAAATATAGAAAAAACACGATTTATTTCATTGATAAGCTAGTTTTTGAATATATTAAGGAAAAAATACAAAATATACACATATAAACTATTATAAATGATTTTATTCGTTACGCTTCTTCAAAAAACCTTTTCTTTTTTCAGAAAAGTTTTTTTTGCTTGTTTTTGTGTTTCAGCTAAAGGAAGATCTCCTCTCAATGTCCAACAGAAATCGGCCATCATTTTTTTTTCCACCTCTTTAAAATATTGATGAAATCTTTCACCTTGCTCTTCACCCACGTCCCCAAGATTTTCCGGGAATTAGTCCAAATGGGAATGTAAAAAGTGAATTTTTATGCTCATATTCTGAAATTCCTGAAATTTTCCAGCATATTTTCAACGATTTCAACATAGTAGTAATTTATGTTCAACTTCTTTAAAAGCATTCCATGCATGTTTTTCCTTATCTTCCATTACCTTTTCAAATTCTGTATCTTTCATCAAGCTGCTAATCTGCGGCCCTACAAAGATTCCCTCCTTTAATTTTGCCTCTGACAGAGCCAGAAATGTTTTACACAAATATTTAAAACAATTTCCTTCTTTAGAAAGTATGGAAATTAACAAATGCAAAAGATCAAATATTCTATTAAATGACCAGTTAGACCTGAACAATTCTCCTTTGTTAAATTTAAATTTAATCCGTTAGGGTTTTTTCATATAATAAAATTTGTATAATGACCTATTCTTCAATAATAACAGATATTTGGGTTATTTGGTATTTCCAAGTGTAATAAAATAAAATAGGTAAATATTTAGAGTAAACTTTATAGTTTAAGATAATTTAAATCATCCATTCATTTGTAACCATCTGACGAAGACACTGTGTGTCGAAACAATTGTTATGGTATAACAATAAATTTAGTGAAGATTTATACACGAAGTATTTTTTATAGTTCTTATTTCCTTCTTTGTTTAATGCCTTAACAAATTGTTTCATACGTCCAAGTTTTATGTGAAGTTGTGGAAGTAAAACTTTTTAAGGGTCAATAAGACTTTCGCGAATTACATTTTTGTTTCCAGGTGTTAAAGTCCCTCTTTGTGACCAGTCTCTTTTTATCTCCAGACTGCTGACCTAAGAGAAGACCTAAAATTTGTAGATCTTCACACACTTCCCAGTTGTGATTTTCATATTGTATTCCTAAAAGTAATTCCTCTAAATTTTCATAGTTTTTCTTTAACTTAACTGTATGGCCGACCGAAACAGAAGCAAAAACATTGTCATTATGTAAAAGAACAGCTTTAAAGCTCCTTTTTGAAGTCGATAAAAAGTCTTCAGTCGGAAGGTTTGTAGCACCACCGAAAATCATTTTTTATTCATCAATCATTTAGAATTTGAAGTACTACATTCATTTTAAAATGTATTAAAACGCCTATTATAAGTTTTTTTTATATTTTTCTTTTTTTTGCAAAAAAAAATCTGTGGGTGATAGAGACCAATTGTATATTAATTAGTTATTTCTATATAAAAACTGAGCTCAACAAACAAAAATCACGTCATCACAAATTTTATGTGTTATTATTACCTTACTTGGCTTGTAGACGTCTACATAATATAAACTACATTTTATACTTCAAATTTTCGTTTTAGAATGGAAATATCACCAAAAAACTCAATTTTTATTCCCTGAAGGCATGTAAAACCCTTAAATTTTTCTAAATCATTTCCTTTTTGTTACCGGAAAAGTTACATATATATTATGTGGTTTAAAGAAGAAACGCCGTTATTCCACATGGGTTTTCGAGTTGCTGCAGGGTAACTAAACGTGTTCAAGTTTTTTACTTCTATGGGCGGGTGAGCAAGGTTGCGTACATATATTTTGTAAATGTCTACTTGTTTTTAGAGCAAGATAAAATGTCCAAATAATGCGGCATTTAGAAACTTGACAACGGAAATTAAAAATATATTTAAAACAGAAAAATATACAGAGTTCGCTAATTGCTTTGGCAGTTTATTATATTTGAAATAAATCGTTATATTTCAAAACCTAACAAATAGGGTAATTTATTATTTATTGTATAAAGTAAGCCTTCTATTATTATAGCAATAATTAAATTATGCATCCTAAATACAGACTGTCCACGGATAGGGTTTACAAAAGCACAAGTGGATGAAAAATTTAATTTTTCGGGAAATAGTCATTCTTGATAAAAAGTTTTGTTTGTAAAAAAATGCAATTCACGAAGAGAAAATTTTGATTTTTTAAACAGGGTTCGCAAAAACTTCAAAAACATGAGGAAACTACCTTTATTTTTAATTTTTGACCAAAATGCCAATTAGAAAACTTATTTAGAATAACGTTTGTAATTTATATCCGAGATTTAAAATAAATCTTCGATTTTTTTAGTTTTTTTTAATTTTAAGAGGTAAAAGATTTTTTTTTTGAATAGCAGCATTAGCGGTCGAAATACATACCTTATCAATGACAGAGGGGTATCAAAAAGTTTCAAAAAAAAAAGTTGGCTTAAATTGGAATATTTTGTTTGCCTTTAAAATATACTGAATATGAGTTTTTTTTACTACAGTAAGTTCTTGAGCCTGAAAGGGTAGGATTGTCAGCAACATACTGCAATACGATTAGGGAAGCTGCGTCATTCTGATCATATATATATATATATATATACAGTGTCACCAATAAAGTCCGCATCATATGGGATTTTTTTTTATTAATAACTTTATTCGAAATTTGACTTTGGCATCAAGTTCTGCTTAGATCGAGATGAAAATTAAGCAAAAAAATAGTAGTCACGTGATTTGCATTATCTGTCAAATTTTAATTTTTTCCAAAAAACAATCCAAAAGTGGGGTTATTTCTGAAAATATCGAAAAAGTTATTGGAAAAAGTTTTTTAAAATGCATTTTCTAGCCCACATGCAAAATTTCAGCTGCATAAGATAATTTTGATTTTTTACCCATATTTTGTAAATTGCACCACTTTTGCAAAGTAAAACTCAACGCAACCCACATAAAACTTCTTAATTTTGACAATGCTTTATTTCAGATACATTTTCTTTAAAGTAGCGCCATATTAAATGTGTGTTTTTCTACAAAATCAAAATTGGGCTATTAAATTTTGGTCGCATGTGATGCAAAGTTTATTTATTTTTGACCCTGTATAAGGTAACTTCATAAAATTAGTATTTTTAAAAACGTAGTTTGTGTCTGAAAGTAATGCACCTTAATATTAAGACAAAAAGAACACAGTGTCATCAGTAAAGTGTTCATTAAGTGGAAAATAAATTTAAGTTTAGCTTAGCGTAAAGTTTATCTATTTTCAACGATTTAATTTAAAACTTCTTTATTTTATTTTTATTTTTTTACTTTCAGACACAAACTACGTTTTCAAAAATACGTATTTTATGAAGTTACCTTATACAGGGTCAAAAACAAATGAACTTTGCATCACATGCGACCAAATTTTAATAGCCCAATTTTGATTTTGTAGAAAAACACACCTTTAATATGGCGCTACTTTAAAGAAAATGTATCTGAAATAAAGCATTGTCAAAACTAAGAAGTTTTATGTAGGTTGCGTTGAGTCTTATTTTGCAAAAGTGGTGCAATTTACAAAATATAGGTAAAAAATCAAAATTATCTTATCCCTCTGAAATTTTGCATGTGGACTAAAAACTGCATTAAAAAAAACTTTTTCTTATAACTTTTTTCGATATTTTCAGAAATAACCCCACTTTTGAATTATTTTTTTGAAAAAAATTCAAATTTGACAGATAATGCGAATCACGTGACTACTATTTTTTTGCTATTAATAAAAAAAAATCCCATATGATGCGGACTTTACTGGTGACACTGTATATATTTTTTTTAATTGGAAATTCAACTAGTTCGCTGAAATTTTTTTTATAATTTATGAAGTTCCATTTTGAGACGTAAACGTTAGGGTATCTTTGATTAAATTTCTCTATCATAAAGTTGCAAGAACTTTCGCCCGCACCGTAACATTGAACTAAATAAACCCTTTGTACTAAGGTCAACATTTTCAAAACACATCAAATTCTATTTGACAACAAATTTGCCCCATACGTAAAGCAAAGTAATAATAAAAAGGTAAAAAAATTCCTTGTTTTTACAAAAGATGGTAGGAATGCATTTAAAATTGTAAAATAAGATACCCACCACCCATTATGAAAATAGAGTATAATAAAATTATATATTAATATTTTTATTGAGCAGCAAAATTTTCATTTACCTCTAAAAATTACAAAAACTAAAAAATCGAAGATTTATTTTAAATCTCAGATTTAAATTCCAAACGTTATTCTAAATAAGTTTTCTAATTGGCGTTTTGGTCAAAAATGAAAAATAAAGGTAGTTTACTCTTGTAGAAAAATCATGTTTTTGAAGTTTTTACGAACCCCGTATATAAAATCAAAATTTTTCTCTTCGTGAACTGCATTTTTTTACAAGCAAAACTTTTTATCAAGAATGACTTTTTCCCGAAAAATGAAATTTCTCATCCTATTGTAAACCCTATCCGCGGATAGTCTGTATATAAAAAAAATAGGGATGACTTTTCCTAATGCAAACATAGATCTTAATCAAGCTATATCTAATAAAGCATTTAATCCTTCATTTTCCACTTGTCCCTTACTTCCTAAACGCTTCGTTTTTTTTTCAGTATCGAAACAAACTAAACGAACAACAAAATCAAAGGCTTAACCAGCAACGAGAGGCACTTACGGCTCGACAGGAGGAAATGAGTTCTATCGATAAAAGAATATCGGAACTGCAGGAAAGGCTGCAGCGAAAGAGGTTACTTAACCAGCAATTGGCCAGCCAAATTAGCGCGACGTCCCATAAGGCGGCTTACCACCAATTTGTTAGGTAAGTAGAGCGAATTTATGTAGATTATACACATATTTATGGTGTTATAGTGATACATTCCTTTGAACAACCAACCAAATTCAAATGTCATAGAAGTCCCAAATCGTATGACTTACCTTATTTCTTTACTGTTAGTTAAATGTTCAATGCGTGATACGAAGATTAAAGTCAGATCCGGTCTTATCGTGCGGGTCTTACGATTTACATACCTACATACTTTCAAATTTTCTTTTCTTTTATTACGTTTAATCATACTATCCAAATAAAATCCGTAAGACAAATATGACAGACTTATGCAATTTTGACATGAAAGAAAAGGATATGTATTTAATTTTCAGCGATTTACAAAAATTTGTACCTACCACCTTCGTCTTGATTTAAAAATGTCAGTTTTGTGACTTTGACAATTAATTTAATGTGATAATATGAACGATAAAAAGCAATTTTCTGGTTTTCTGCCTCCCCAAGCAAAAAAAATGGTGCTTAATTTGTTGAACTATTTCGAGAATGAAAGAAATAGTGAAAATTCGCCAACCAATATGCAAAACCGTAGCAAAAGCACTGGGAAGTAGTTTAAGGACTGTGCAGAAAATTGTGCATGAAAGAAAGCATAATATAATACCGAAGAATACTAAAAGATGTAAACGAAGAAAGCTAAAGGCTGAGGATTAGAGCGAAAATATTAAAATGGGAGTTCGGAACGTGATTTATGATTTATACAGATCAAAAACCAATGTAACTATTCCAGTTTTAAAAGAAAATTTTAAAATTCGAGGTGTTTTGGAAATTGGACTTAAATCGTTATCAAAATTAATAAAAAAGTTGGGTTTTCGCTATAAAAAAGAATGTAACCGCCAGTAACCGGAGATTTTTATGTAAGCAGCCACAGATAGTGAGTCAGCGTGTTTAGTTTTTAAAAAAATATACCAAAAATTACAAATCAAAAAATTTAGAAAAGTAGTATTTTTAGACGAAACATGGATATTTTTAAATGGAATTGTTTCAAAATTTGGCAAGATGATTCTGTGAAGTGCGTGAAAAGACAAAAGGGATGTGATGTGATTATTTTACTTGCCGGTTCTGTAACAGGATATTATGTTCCAGGTACAAGCTTAATTTTTTTTACTGATACTATTTATACTGACACTAATGGGATAGTGACAGCACAACAATCAAAAGCGGACAATAATTCCATTTATTACAGGAAAGCTAAATTAATGCAATATTTAATTTTTGCGTTATAATTTAAAAACAAATGAATATTGGATAACAACATTTGAGTTTTTTCTTATTATTTTGATGCATAGATTACACCCTTAGAGTTTGGCCCATTCCTCCCGACTCACCCTGTATACCTAAGAAGAGGGCAAACCTAAACAGTTATAATTTTAACAAGAGACCAAATTGAGCTGCTGTTATAGCAGAATTCTAAAAGCTACCAGATCCGAACCTTGAAACTGGTCACTGCACTGTTTCCGTCGGCAGATTCTGGTGGAGTCCTTAACAGTGACAGAAGAATATATATTGAAAACTGTGGAAAATAGGAAAAATAAAAAGAGAATTGCCAAAAGCCTTGTTACGACCTCGTCGCCCAGTACTATTGCTTCCATTTTCTCAACAATCATACAAAATGACAATGACACCCTGGTCAGTGGAACTGCAGAAGTGCTGGTTGCTCAATATGTAAAATAAATGTTAATGTAAATAATAAAAAGATCCTTTTTAATACTCGTGTTAAAAGAAATCCACTTTTAACGCTAGTGCCTTCAAATGACATTTTAGTGTGACAACAAGCGTCTACTTTTAATAGTGTCTGTATAGATGGAAATATTTACGCATAAGTATACCTATCACTTGAAACTCTAGAACCATACTTACCTATAGACCTTTCGCGTTTTGCTGGTATTTGGTAAGACATTCAACTTATTTAAAGTGGAAGACGGAAACATGTTTATATTTCACCGGTCACAATGAACCCTTAAGAATGGATTAATTTGACAATAAGATTCCGGGGTTCAAAAGTTTTAAATTATTTTCAAATGAGGCCCTGGGCGTAAATTGATTTCTTTGTCATTCCACAAGCTTAAAAATTTTAACACAAACTCAAACGAAGCTTTGTTAATAAAAGCCGGGAGTGTTTTGTAGTTCTAACGAGGCAATTAAATTAGTGTAGCTTGGTCAAATTTAAAAATATTTTTTTAAATGGAAAACAGCGTGAACCAATCAATTACATATTTTTTAAATCACTAAAGTATAATAACTAATATCTACTTTATTCGATAGTGTGTACACTCTATTAAATTAACTAAAGAGAAAGAGAAAGTGTTCAATCTGGGCAATTCGCATTTTAATTCCTACATTAATACGTATTTACTTATCCAACAAGTTAATACAGCTTTTACTAATAGATTCTTTACGTATTTTTTAATAAATCAATATGATTCCCTGAGGTATACCAACTACAGTCACGGATAACCCACCGTGTTTCAAATTTTATTAAGTTTTCAAAGCAGAAAGAAAAAAGGGAAACTTAAGTATGTCCAATTTCCGAATAGGAAGATCCAAAATCACTACCTATAGTAATGGCATTAGCAATAAAAAGCATTTTAAATGAAAAAGGGGATCCTTAAAGATTATTTCTTCATCCAAACCACTGGAGCCACTGGTGCCAGAGCCCTTAAAATGCCAAACCAATTAAGAATTTAAATTATTTGTAAATAAAATGTAGAAACTATTTTATTTTGTTAACCCTTTAATAAACTTCGTGACGAAACATGAAGGAAAAGGAAATTAAAGCCAAAACAAAAAATATTTCACAAACTGATTTTTCACGATTAAAAAATTAGCCAAAGTTCTAAATTTTACGCATAACAGTTGGTTTGCCGTGCTTTTTAGTTTTTGGTTAACTCGGCGAGGATTAAAGCGAAATTTATGCTCAACGACTGCTTTTTCATTAAACTACATTCATTTTCGATTTGCAAACCGCAGCGTATGAAAAGGCGACTTGGGAAACTCAATTTTAGGTTGGAAATTTTTGGTTTAATTCTACGTAATTTGTGGCAATTTTGATTATGTCTCTATCAGAGGCTTGGCGGAAGGTAGGAAGATGGGGACAATAAATTATTTTGACCTTTATTCTTAATAAAGTAGAATATCCTTAATAGCTTGAAAATTCTACTTTCAAAACCCAAACTAAGCAATGCACAAATTTAAAAAAATTTCTCGTTTGCCCTTAGGGTCATTACTTTTAATTAGGTAAATAAACTATTTTGGCATATTCTGTACAGTTCTGTACATAAAAAACCCGTACAAGTCTTAACCAGCCCTTACCAGCATTTGCAGTGTGCGCGGGACAATTATCGTGTTGATAAATAAAAGAATTATTGGGGTAATTGGACCTAACAGATGGAAGCATAATATGCTCCAGAACATTAAGATAATTTTTAGAATTAAATCTTCCCTCCAATCGCCAGCATACACCAAGCCCATGGGCACTTATCCAACCCCATTTATTGACAGAAAAACACCCAGATCAAAGTTATATTTCTAAAAATTTGGTAGCATGCATTATTGACTATGAACTTTTGAAATATTATATTTTGACGTTTGTATCACTTCCGGTTATACCGGAAGTTATGGCCAACTTTGGTATTTCAAATGGAATGTATGGAATGTATATTTTAGCATTTTTGGATACCTTATTAAAACCTTAGTAACTTTTATTAACAATGATCTATACCTATGTCTAACCGTTTTTGAGATATGAATTATAAAATGCATTTTTTATGTAAAAACCTTACCGAGAAGAAAGTTCAGTAATTTTAAAATTAATAAAGCTAAACATTTAAAATTTTGTAGGCTTTTAACTAAAACATAGATCTTTAGACTACATGACTTAAGTTTCATGTTTTGCATACAAGAGGTTTTTAAAAGTGTGCCAATGTGGCCATTTAGATAAATGTGCATAAGTCAATTTTTGCAAATGGAACAACATATTTTTTATTTTAGTAACTTGTAGAGAATCAAATTTCCCATCTAAATGTTTAATATGTCAGTATCAATATTTTTAGTCGTTTTGGATTTATGAGCAATTTAAAAAAAATATCTTAAAATATGTGTTTGTGTTAAGTTCATAAGACATTATCTTTGTAATAATATATATAATAACTTATATTAACAAAATACTGTTTTTAAAGCCTATTTTGTCAAATTGGTAACAAAGCTCAAATTCAAACAAAAATCAGAGTCAAAGCCTTCTTTACAAAAATAATGCCTTATGAACTTAACACAAACACTTATTTTAAGATATTTTTTTTTAAATTGCTCATAATTCCAAAACGACTAAAAATATTGATACTGACATATTAAACATTTAGATGGGAAATTTGATTCTCTACAAGTTACTAAAATAAAAAATATGTTGTTCCATTTGCAAAAATTGACTTATGCACATTTATCTAAATGGCCACATTGGCACACTTTTAAAAACCCCCTGTATGCAAAACATGAAACTTAAGTAATGTAGTCTAAAGATCTATGTTTTAGTTAAAAGTCTACAAAATTTTAAATGTTTAGCTTTATTAATTTTAAAATTACTGAACTTTCTTCTCGGTAAGGTTTTTACATAAAAAATGCATTTTATAATTCATATCTCAAAAACGGTTAGAGATAGGTATAGATCATTGTTAATAAAAGTTACTTAGGTTTCAATAAGGTATCCAAGAATTCTAAAATATACAGGGTATTCCATTTGAAATACCAAAGTTGGCCATAACTTCCGGTATAACCGGAAGTGATACAAACGTCAAAATATAATATTTTAAAAGTTCATAGCCAATAATGCATGCTACCAAATTTTTAGAAATATAACTTTACTCGTTTCCGAGATCTTCTAATAGGCCACTCAACGTGAATCACCCTGTATTCCTAAGTAGATTGGAATTTTTTTTTTTCATCCGTGAAAACTACCCCGTTCCAATATTTAGGTTCGCGATATATGTAATTTAATGCAAAAAATAATCGCGACTGCCTTCGTTCTTCTGTTAATTTAATTTTTTTCGCCGCAACGCGATTTTTTAATTTTGATCCATTAATTCTTCTACTTCGAAAATTTCTTTTTACAAGCACTAACTATTATTTTCATATTATTTTTCCCGGCTATTAATTTTTCTGTACTACACTGTCGTTGGTTGCTTCGGTGAGGTGAACTGTAAATCAGTGTCAAGCGACGATGCCGGTGCAGAAATATGAGCAGGACCTGTCACTGGTCCTGAAAGAGGCAGAGCTTTTTCTTTTGGTACATATTATTCTGTTTCTAATTGTGAGGACCGCTTTTTTTTGAATTTCGAATATTATTTACAACATTGGAGGTACGCTACTGATTTTCACCCTCTCGTTCAACTATTGTTTCATTTTAATTTGTTGAAAACGAGTGTTGCAGTTCGATTCCCTTTTTAATTTATTTAATTGTGTTTACCTTGCTCTTGTTCTCTTTTAAATTTTGCAATATAAGTTGATGCAGTTCAGTTCCTTTTCAATTAGTGGAAATTTGTTTATTTATTTTTTACATTCTGTTTATATTTCTACTTAGTACACAATGAACAAAATGTGCACCTTTGTTGATTAAGTAAAAATGTTTGCCAATATACGAAACTATTCCTTTATTTTTTGTGTAAAGTCTATAAAAATCGCCGTTTTGCGGAAAGTAAACTCGCCTGAAAAATGTTATTTTTGAAAATTGAATGATATACAGAGTGTCCGGAAATAATGAGCAAAAAATTTAGGGGATAATTCTAAACCGAAAATAAATGCTATTTCTTCCTATAACAGATGATGTGATTAGGCTTTACGGTTATTTTACCCAAAAAAGGGCGTGGCATCCAAAAAATTTTCGTCTGCGGCGGCCCTAGTTGAGATCCGGGCTCCAAGTCCAAGCCCCCAGAGCAATTCCGAAATTCCGGCGCCACTGTCTATACTATTAACGATCGCCAACATAAATATTTTAAAAATAGTTGCAGACGTTCGACTGTTAGTAAATATCACCATTAAATTTTAATCAAGAAGGCTTCAAACGTTGTTTGTCTTGTAACAGATTTTTAATTAAGGAAAAAAATAATTTTTAGTGTTGACTTGTTTGTACTAATACAAATTATAGTATATTTTGAAAACAAAAGGGTTACCTATTGGATAATTTGGTACGTGGGAAACATAGTATAAGAATATGTCTTTCAATATTTTTAAAATTAAGTAAATCGTATGTGCGGTTTCAGAGAAATTCGTTGAGAGCTGAAATTTGGTTTATTTTAAATGCAGTGCTTCACTTTGAAAAGGCAAGTTTATTGTTTTAGCCCGTTAAATTAAATCCTTTTTGAAAACTTGATTTATTTTATATCGCTGTTTCCACTCATCTGTAGTATCCGAATATCAGACAAATTGATACCAATTCTTCCTGAAACGACCAAATAGAATTCTAAAATATATATTTTACAACTTCCTGGAAAGATATCGGATTTGATTTCTATTTCACAAACGTTCTAGAAATAAGATCGGCCCTATCTATTTCTATAAATGAAAGTTTTATAAGCAATCAGTTTCCTTTAAATTGATTTTTCAGGTTGAGTTTTAAAGTCGAGTAGTCGTGGCTGTTCACCATGATAAAAAAGACTAATAATAACTTTTTTTTTTTGAAAATTTGCCACCACGCACACATATTTTATTAAAGTTTTCTCCCTTACAATACGACAAAAAACTGTGTGTGACTGTATGATGGTGTGTATGACTGCATGAAAGAAAAACATTATTCTTAAACCGTATTAACCCAAATATTACAGTGGAAGGTAAATTTTAGATAGAAAATTATTAAAAATTGACTAGCCGGCAACTACAAAATTAATCCTCTACTGACATAATTAATTTGTGTTGGGCTACTGGGCTACATGTTTGGTGAAACTATTGTTCCATTGAACAGGAAGTAAAAATAATAACTACTTGTTATGTTTCACAAATTTAATCAGTTTCCTGACGCGTGTTTCGACCCTTGCGGGTCATTGTCAAAGTACGAGAAGATACTAAATTCTACGTGACATTACAAAGGTATTTAATATTATGGTAATTATAAACATGTCATAAAATCAAAATTAGGATTAGAAGATTGAATGGTCAACTGTGGATTTTCCTAATTTTTAAAGGTACAGATACATATTTAGTCCTAAATTAGGGTGCTATTAAGAACAATGCTACAAAGAACATCCCACTCCAATTAAGGAAAAATACTACCCAATACAGGTACCACAAGCCAAAAAATCTCCAAAAAAAACTTAAAAACCTTAATATCATTCCTATACAAGTCAATAAAAACAACTTACACAAGCACATATCCAATGCTAAAATATAAACTAATAACAAACTTTCACAAAGTGGGTCTACCAAATACAATGCGTCAACTGCGATGCTATCTACATTGGACAAACAGGTAGACATTTTGACACCAGGCTTAAAGAACACAAAACATCTATTTAAAAAACAAAACAAAATAAAACATGGTTAGCTGATCACTGCATAAAAGACAGTCACTCAATCTCTAACAACATAAAGCCATAAAAACGAATGTAATGTTGTTAATAATCAAACCGAAATACCTTCAGGTGCTTCCCTAATTCTTAATAGCACACTAATTTAGGACTAAATATGTATCTGTACTTTTAAAAATTACGAAAACCCACAGTTAACCATTCTATCTTTTAATCCTAATTTTAATTTTATAACATGTTTATAATTTGAAGAAATAGTCCATACTTTAAGTGGAGTAAAAAATTGAAAGGGAAAGAAAAACTCTAAGTCTTCCTCCACTAATATATTCAAAATAACTCTATTTAAAGATAACTCTACATGATTCGAACATAGAAACAGGGACGTAGCAAGGGGGGGGGCGAATAGGGCGACCGCCCGGGGCGCCATATTAACAGGGCGCCAAAATGGTCATTAGAAAGACGGGAATTTAAAAATGTACTAATGCAAATATCTTATTATATGTACCTATATATTGAATAAACTTTTTATTATTATTATTATATTATTATTATTAATTACGGCTGGATCGCTTTTGACATTTGGCAACGCCGATATTTGAAGAAAAGGCACCGCGATTCGATTGCGTCACTATGCTACGTGAATTGTGAGTTGCCACGACATAAGTCACACAAGTCCGAACAAGCAATTTTTCTTTTCACGAATGTCAAGTTCAAGTATGTTAATCAGTGGCGGTTTTTCCATAGGAGCACAGGAGCACGTGCACCCCCATACTTCATTAAGAATTACCCCATAAGGAAAAAATAATGTTCATTTAAATTTATCTTCTTTATATTCTTACCGTAATATAAGTTAGAACCCTCCTATTTTAACGTACCGTCAAACAATCGAACGAAACGTGGTGTAATAGTTCTCGCCAAGCCGGTTGTCAAAAGCAATCGTATGGCGCGTAGGAATTCATAAGTCGCACACATGCGTTACGTAGGCGGGGTTTCTGCTGTTTCTCTATGCATCTTGTACTAGCATGTGTGGTGGGGGAAAGCGCAATTCTAATAGGAAAACTCGCACAAATTAAATGTGCGCCGTTGAATTCATTGCTGTATGCATTTATTATTTGGAGTTTACCTTTATATTTTTGTTAGTATTTTGGGGTAGTAAAGACTTATTTTAATAAAAATGAACAGTTTTAATGCCTAAACGACTATGAATGTGGAATATTTTAGAAACAATACATTACAGTTATTCCAAACTTTAATGAAGCTGTTATTAACATATCGCTTTCCGCGATATGATATTGATAAGTTTGCTGCACATAAAAACAGAAGAAGTGACTTTACTTTTAAACAATGTACCCACTAATGAAAAATAAATTTGCCTTTTTTATTTTTTTTTATCTTATTTAATTTTCAATAAAATAAGTAGGTAATCATAAATTTTTAAAATATTTACTAAAAAATATTGACCAAATTTGGGCGTGGTCTTGAAAAAAAGGGGAAATGAGTAAAACAGTAAAGATAAGAGTAAAAATTAGCATTAAGACTTAAAATTGGGTCGTCGTGTGTTTATAATTACCATAATATGATATAAATGCCGTTTTAATGTCACGCAGAATTTAGTTTCTTCTTGTACTCCTTTGATAATGACCCGCAAAGGCCTCTACTGAAATTTTTTTTTTGTGAAGAATGAAATGCCTTTTTAACTAAAATCACGGGAACTTAACAAAAAAATACGACAAAATCACCGAAAAAAATTAACAAGACACATTTATTTTGGTTCTTATCTACATACGATTGTTTTAACAACGTTTTTACCTTTTGCCACGCAGAGTTTTATTTTGTTATGTATGAAATTCTTTCTGTAACTAAATTATTATGTAAGCCTAATTCCTTGAGAATTTTAACTAGATATTATTGTTTTAGATTAACGGGCAATGCGGAACAGAACAACCAGGCTTTCGCCAGGAATCAACATCAAAACAACAACATTCCTCCGAATGGGTTGTTGCGAAGCAACATCGCCGCCGTCGAGCCCTATAACCATGTTCCTCTACAATCGAATCAGCAAATTAGAGCTAATCAAAATCAAGAGGTAAGGATTGGAGAGATATTTTAGTTTGAAATTTACAGTTAAGGTCGAAAGTTTGTTTTTGCTTCATTTAGTTGATGGTATTGGAAGGTTGAAAGTAATAAGAAACAACCAATAACAAAATAAAGAACAACATAACATAAATATAATTAGGAAAGAAGAGGTGCAGCTAAATGGACCACAATTTTATTTAGGTCTACTCAAATACCGCGCGAGCAAAAATTATTTGCATCAAAGAGGGCCTTGCATCTAAGGACGTGTGTAATGCTTAGCCGTAGAGCTTAATACCTGTTGGGTGTCAGTAACTACCTGAATTAACAATCAATCAGTTATTCCGTCATCTTTGACAGTCGTTACAAGTAATTTAATTCATCGCTAATTTTTTCAATTTCTTGAACAATTCACACAATTGGCTTTACGGAACAGCACAAAACATTCACGGTTGAAGCGTATTTTCGAAACAAGGTTAGAGTAAATTGTGAGTGGCAATACAATCCGGGTTTGTGCATGGGCGATTTTCAAGAACATTTTCCTAACGTTGCTTTTATTGCTGGGGATTTTTATCATTGCCTGAAAAGAACCGTGGCTGTGTTTAGGGAAGCAGGTTCTATACAACACGAAAAATGAGCAGGAAGACCATCTGTAAGAAGAGAAGAAGTTGTTGCAAACGTTCGTGAAATAATGGAAAATACGCCAACAAATTGTATAAGACGCCTGTCCCAAGAAGTGGGAAGATCTTATGGAACATGCAGGACTATTCTTAACAAGCAGCTAAATTTATTTCCTTATAAAGTGCACGTAGGTATTCCAAAAATTACTCTCAGTGGTTTACCCAAAATTTATTGAAAAGAAATGATTTATTAGACCTGACATTTTTTTTTGATGCTGGTCAACACTTTCGAAAATATGAAGAGACGTGTGAATCTATGCTTGGCCAATTTCAGCAATCTATGTAATTATTTTTCTTTTTCTTTCTGTATATTCGTACTTTGTTAATTTTGTAAACAACAAAAAAAAATTTGTATTTGTCTACTTATTTTATTACTCATTAACATTTGACAAAATTTTAATTTAGATTTGGTTAGATATATCGTCCCCATATCATTGTGATCTAAACCAAGCCCTACGTTTTTTAATCCAAGCCCTCTTTGATGCAAATAATTTTTGCTCGCACGTTACCTTTCAGCAAAAAAAAACTATATTGAAAGAGCGTGAGATACAGGGCGTTAATGAATGCCCCGTAAATATTTAAGTGCTTCTCAAGATAGGAAAAAGAAATTAATTTAATTTATTTAAAATTTTAATTTTTAGTCTTGTTCTAAGCATAATTAATAATCCATCTCAGTCTTCCACTGATTCTCTCTCTTTCTAGGATCAGTGGCGGAGGCCACCTTGCTGGTATTTAATTGCAAGTTTTCTTCATCGTAATTTACGTATATTATGTACTTTCAACATCAATCTGCCGCCTCCAAAAATTACCGCCCGGGACTATTAGACCCTTTAGCACCCCCCCCCCCCCCCCTCGGTATATCGGGCACTGTAGCAAACTAAAAATTAAACAAAAAGCCAGAGCGCAGCATACTAAAATTACAATAACTACTAAATGCTAATCTTAATTCTATTGAACTAATTAAACAGTGCAAACTCAATTATTACTGCATTCCGTCTCTATTGCCGCCAATTTTAATTAACTCCAATTCTGTATTGTGGAGCTATATTGTGAAATGATTCGGCTACACCAGCATTATCGCTATGCATCGAACGACAGAGGAATTAATACTTGCAACTATTGCAATGCTGCATGTTTAGCATATCGTGAAGATTGTTGAGTTTTTAGAGAAGGAAATATTCTTATTTTTTCAAATTTGCAAGCAACATGATCCAATATTAAAATGAATGACTTTTATCTTAACAAAAGTGTTAAAAATCGACGGTAGATGTCGCTGTGCGTTGCATCCTCTCAGAGCTTTAAATGATACACACTTTCCTGCTTTATTTATTTCGTTGGATGGTCGGATCGCAGCCTCTGTTTACGGATGAGCCGTGTCATATTACATGGCGAAACGTGTCTGAGGATGGATCCAACGAAATTAAAGGAAGCATTTTCTTTTATCGTTATCTACCAAGTACGTATAGGATTTACGTCCATGATACAATATAATAAAAAAGGCTCTGACGTCATGTGGTGATCAAATTTTATATTCGTTACCATGGGAACAGAATGAAAATGATCAATTGCTTCTTTAGGTAGCCTTTAAAGATCATTCCTATCTTGTTAATCTTTGTATCGTGATTTACGTCCACTAGTACCACTCGTACCACCAAGTACGTACTCTACTACTATACCTTCACAATATTCTTAATTTTCATCCAATACAGTACGTACATAATTACCTCCATTTAATGTTCATCATATATATCATATGTCTGGTAACTTTGGTTCAAAATACGTCCATGGGACGTATTTTTGCTATCTGGGTAATTACATAAAAATTGCACAAATGCCAATAAATATCCAGTAAGAATATAAGGAAAAAATATCCTCTGCGATTTTTTGAAATATCGAGCTGAAATATCTTCGATAATTTAAAAGATAAAATTTCGAGGAAATTTAAAGAATATAATTTAGTTTCCACGTGAATAATATCATCCCACTCATCAACCATTTTGTTTTAATAATAACTGTAACGCTGTAATTTATTACTTTGATTCATTGCAGCAAATAAATTTAACCTTTAAAATTTTTTTCTCCATTTAATAGAACTTGAGTAAATAAAAATATATTCTTATTTCAGTCTATCATATGATAGTAATGATAATTTTTTAAAGTTTTTAAAAACATAAATATAACCATTCGCATGTAGTATACCTAATATTGGTTGGACGACACTAGAATGCAGCTATTGCATATTATCATTTCTAATAAACCAGAACTTTTCTTATTTATCGATTAAAACGATGTAATATTTTGCCCAATAAAAACTTTAACTACTTAGTAAGTCTGATGCTAGGCAATAACACTTTTAAAATATTAATTAGCTGGCGTTAATGAGTTATCCTTATTTGAAACTTCATAAACTTCTCCGAGTAATTTACTATTAATTCGTATGAAAACTTGATTATGATTTTAATTACGTTTTATATGGTGTGGTAAATTTATGATACAGCCTAATTTCAAGACAAAACTTTCCAAATGCAAACGGTACTAAAAATAAGCTACGAAAACCCATCGAAAACCCGAACAAACTTAACATTTTTATTTAACTACAAACTAAAAAAAAACTAATTATAAAATAATTACGTTGTTTTCTTATAAATGGCGCACTCAGAATAAAAATTTTATTTCTTATAAGAATTCACATACTCTTTTTAAAACTGTTTAATACTATACAGGGTGACAATTTAAAAACTTGAAATGGCCATATCTTAGGAACGAAAAACTGAAGAAAAAAACGCAAAAAACAGTTTCTATAAAACGAAGGGGAAACAAAAACAAGCATATTATTCCACCCTTATCTGCAACCCCTTGGACAGGGTGAGATACACCCCTAACATCTTAAATAGAAAGGGGGTCGAGTGATACATCATTTTGAAGCTCTTGAAAAATGCTTTCCAATGGTACCATAGAAAGCTACATTTCAGAAAATTCTTCTCTGTTTATTAAGGAAAACAATAAATGAAAACACAATTTTGAAATTTTTTATTATTATTTAATTAAATGTTCAAAATGATTGCTACCAATATCCTGGCATATTAAGAGATATCTCTTAAGAATTCTAAACATTTTAAGCCTAGGTATTTTGTTTTGGTTTATTTGCTATAGTTTTTTGTCGAAGAAAAAAATTTGTTTATAAATATTCGCATTTTATTATCACAGAATTTACTTTAAAAGTAACATGTACATTTTGACCTGGATGCCTTTCGTTAAAACGTTGAGCTGTTCTTAAGAAACATTGATCCTGGGAACCATAAATGAAAATAATGTCTACACGTTCAGCTGTGCTGTACACCATTGTTAAAGATAAGAAGTGCTGCTTTTCGTTTAAACTGAACCGAAAGTCAACTGTTCTTAAAATAATAATACTAGTATTATTATTTTAAGAACAGTTACAGAAGGTAACAAACCCAACGAGACCATTTTAGCAAAGGTATCTATGAAAATGTAATATAACTATCTACAGAAGAGATATGGCTAAAAAAAATATATATGCCACACTGTAAAAATTTTTTTATTGCATTTTGATATACGCCTATTGCATTTACCAATATACGCTTATTAGTAAAATAATTTATTGCCCAATTTTTATATAGGCCGGTATACTTCTTAAGCATGTATCATACATTATTATACATTAAGACTACTGGTTTTAATATTTTTAAACTATTTAAATCCTTGCCACTTGAATGATCAATTTCTTCTTTAATTTCCTTACTTATTATCTCTTTAAAATGAATTAGCGGTAACTCATCTCCCGAATCGTAATCATTTATATTTTCAACTGTCACAGCTGTTCCATAGTACCATTTTTTTTATATAACATTTTACCCTGGCTCCCTTCTTGTAAAGTCTTATCAAACACTACCAACTTATTGAAATTGACTACATTTTGTGTCCCATTCCTCCACTTAACGAGTATCTACATCCATTTTTTTACCAATAAAGTCAATATATACCTACTATGCAATAGAACACCAAAACAACGAAACTTTGTCACGTTAATTTAAAATAACGTCTAATTTTGAGGTTAAAACCTTATTGACATACGTCCTCAAACAGGCAGATATAGGCATATACGTCTCATAAAGTACAATGTTGCCATTTGACGTAGGTTTACTGATAGACGTATATCATATATGCCCGTTAGCGAAAGCGATCCTAGCGCTTATTAGTCATACGCCTAAACGAAAAAAACGGAATAACTTTTAAACCGTTGGGAATTAAAATACGCCACTCAGCGGGCGCATGCCCCATGTCAATTCACATATACTAACCGTAAAAATCGAAATATCGCATTTTTGCATATACGCCACTTAGTTAAATTAACGACGAAATTATGTCTTAGCAAACCTGTTGTATTAGATCATTTTCCTCAGTGCGGATGCGACTTCGATAATAATGTTCCTTAAGTTTCGAGAATAACGATTTTATCACCATCTTTTAATCCTTAATCTGACACTTTTCGAGGCTGATGAAATGGAGCACGCGATACAGCCACCACAAATAAATTTGATGGCGCTGTGTCGTTAAAAAGTTTTAATTAGTTTTTCTTGACGAACACTCTTTTTAATGATATATTATCTTTGAACATGAAGGTAATTAACTTTTCACAGTGCCGAAAATAGGTTTCGGTTATTTAGGAAGTTGGCATAAATATAGTCGGAACTATTTTAAAAATTATGTCCAAATTTTCACCGTTTAAAACCGAAGGAGCAGCGCCAAAGCACGTAGACCCAAAACGCGAACAAAGTTCGCCCTTTTTTGCCGTCAACCTTAAATGGCTGATTTTTTATTCCAATTTTTTTTTAGCATCCTGCATATCTTCCAGCATATCAACAAAACCATCATATCAAATCGGAAACGAATTCCAATATCAACGATGTCCAAGAACTGGCCAACAAAATGGCAAATGTGTACATTCCGCGATCAGAAGAAGATGCCCTCAAAGAATTTACTGTATCCAAATCAGACCCTAAATATCAAACTTTACCGTACAATACTAAGTTTACTGTAAATCTCTTGCCTAGTAATAATAAGAATACAAAGAGTGATCATAATAGCAATGAGAAAGATGACAATAATTACATATCGAATTCTGTTAATATTAATGTAAACAACGTCATTCAGGCTGCTCATATGATGGTGCACAGTGCTCCTTTGAGTCAGGTAAGATATTTAGGACCGTTATATTTTCTGCCCTATATAATGCAGGCAGGGTTGGCATGATATATATCATTGATATATATCATGATATTTATAACTCGATATATATATCATGATATTTGTTATTAAAAATTATTATTTTTAAGTGCTGAAAAAACTTTTTACAACGATATTAAACAAATTTTTGGAAATTTTAATTTACCGCTGAATGTTGTATGGTTTGGGTTGGTATTACGATTGGTATCCCCTATTTATTTCACTATTATTTTTCATTACTGAAGCGTTCGTCGACGCGACCGTGCATTGTGTGTGCTTTTTTTTTATTACAACGTTAAACCGTAATAAAATTTAATTTTAAAATGCCAAAATAAAAATATAATATTTACTTAAATATCTAGGTTCCTTGATTTTACTTGGCTACCTACTATAGTATGGTATTACCTGTTTCAGCTGAAAAAAAATATTTGATATATATCAGATATATATCGGATATATATCCGATATTTGATATTTATATAAATATCATGATATTTGCCAACCCTGAATGCAGGCCTGTAGCAATAGATATACCTACTTTAAGGGGGCACAGATAGTTGTGGGGGGGCTAAAATTAAGATACTTATACATAGAAGGGTAAGAAGGTAATATATGCACTCGATAAATCGAGATCATCCTTAAGTAGCAATGATAGGGGAGGGTGGGGCAACTTGAATATATTAAGCTTTCTAGGGTTTAAAAAATTGTTTTTGCCGGAAAGAAATACATGCAGCTTCATTAGGATATTTGTATAAAAACTAAAAATAATATTTATGTGTTAAAACATACTGTGATGTATGATAGAGCAAAATTTTTTTAAAAGTAATCTTATTGTTCTATTTTTATTAAATTTATAATTATGATTAATACATTTTTTCTTGCAGATTAATAAAAATATTGCCACGCCTTTAAATCAACATGATTTGCTCAGTCGAAAAAGCAGCGATGGGAAAGAACCAAACCTATTTTACAATGGTAGTCAAAGTAAGGATGACGTTGGTCCGAAATCTAGTAAAACTCAAAACGAACATACATATCCAAATAGCAATGCTGTAGTTACAAGCACACCTTCAACATATCATGTATGTTATTAATTTTAATTTATAAAACTCATCCACATATTTCTATAAACTCCTAGACAAAAATATCAGAACATAACACAGAACACACCCAATTTCTCCCCAGAGCATTGAAAAGTTAGGACAAAAAAATCATCTAACCAAAACATCCAGCACATTCCTAATGACATTATTCATATAATGGTAAAAGAACTGTAAAAATCGATTTAAAAACACAAAAGTTATATATAATCAAACCTGTCAAAAAATTCAGGGTGGAGATATTTTTTCGTCTCAGAGTTTTAAATATTGTTTGTTTTTTTAGAAACCTATTAGTAGTGTAGCTCCAACGTCAATTCAGCACACAAGCATCCCTTCAACCGTCTACCAGACGTCGTCGATAAAAGTGCAACCAGTGGAACCCCAGACCCTTACAACCACTACCAAAACACCAGTTTCCATTTCATATAATAACCAAGTGCAGTCACCTGGTGCAACCTTTTCGCCGCCACAGTCGAGTAGTACGCCGCTGGGTACCCCTGAGGTAATTTTTTTCTAAATAACATTTTATATCATAATCATATTATAACGACCATCAGGTCACATTTAAGTCATACACTTCCTATGGGGGATCAAATTATGGAACACCCATAATAAAGTACATTTTTTATGTCATATTCGAAAAATTTTCACTCATTCGGTAACGTGGACTTTTACAAACACAGCTACAACAGCTATCCAATAATTTTTTTTAAGCCAAAATTAAAAAAGAAATTGTGATTTAAAAAGTATTAGTTACTTTGGATTATTTGCTTTGAAACATCTGCCAAAGCCTTCTCTGTTAATAATTCTAAAGCTACCCGTAAATAATTTTTTTTGTTTTTTAAACCTTTGTATTTTTAGGTATCACTAGAC
Organism: Polydrusus pterygomalis; assembly: GCA_963969555.1. Taxonomy (NCBI): domain Eukaryota; kingdom Metazoa; phylum Arthropoda; class Insecta; order Coleoptera; family Curculionidae; genus Polydrusus; species Polydrusus pterygomalis. Next base: position 13,671,020 of record OZ018379.1, read on the forward strand.
AATACTCCAAAACCTGCTTTGCCACCAAAACCCGCAATAAAACCACCACCTAGACAAACCCAAATAGTGAACGAAGACAATAATACTCGGCCACCTCCTTTACCTTTATCTGAGCCGCCCGAAGAAAAATCTTCTCCGCTCCTCGGATTAAAACCACCTCCGCTTTTACCCCCAAGTCAAAAACCTTTTGGAGTAGAAAGCACTAGCAAACCTGTAACCACCAGTCAACCGCAGCAATCTGAAATGATTATTAAAGCGAAGCCCTTGAATATTAAAAAACAACTTTTAAGTGAACAACCGAAACTTAGGAGTCAAACCTCCTATTCTAAGCTCAACGGATTGATTTTGAGTAATAGGAGAATAGAAATGCCACCTGTTTATCAAGTTTCAGAATCACAGGTAGGTCTGAAATTTATTAGATTCCTTGTTTAGCCAATTCCTTTATCGGGTCTTATTTATAATTTTGGATATAGTAAAAATACAGCAGTCCGCGATCTATATTAACCATCATTTATTTGCATCTTCTCTAGCTAGTTTGAGCGAGAGCAATGCAACGCTAACCATTACAAGATCACTACCTAGTAGAGACAATCTAGCAGTAGTAGTAGACTGTCTTAGTAGCATCTAGTACTATTTTTTTTCATAGTCGCTACGATTATATTACTACGATACAGCTGACTTATTTGTTGCGCTGGCTTTTGTGACATCTTGTTAACAAGCTTCTTCATTCAAGATTAAAAGGAAAAACCCGTTATTTCCATCATTCCATGACGTAAAGGTACAATGACAGAAAGAATTCTGAATGATTGACAGTTAATATTTACGACAACGAACTTGTCATTGCACGTTCTCGTATTTCTACGTAGTTAATTAATTTAATGAAAATAGTTTAAGCGTAAATGCAAGTCCTTTAAATAGGCCAACCTACTTTTGGTACATCACATACTTTTATTTTATTGTAAGTAAAATAGTAACCTAAATTAATTATTTATAATTCTAGTCACAGCCTCTTCCTGAAAAACCGGAAATCAACACACATATCAACATAGACAAAGATGTCGCGAAAGACGAAACAGATAGGAGTTCTAGATCTTCAGTAGATGACACAAGTAGTATAGACTCAAAGGAGCTTAAAGAAGATAACGTTATCCGAAGGATAAAGAAAGGAAATCTAAAGCAAACGGGGAAGAGTAACTTATCAAGAAGAGTTAGCTTTGACCCGTTAGCGTTGTTGTTGGATGCTAGTCTTGAAGGGGAGTTGGAATTAGTTAAAAAGACAGCTACGCAGGTAATTATATAATATACATTAATAATTTTCTGTATGGGAGTAGTTTAACTAGAAAAACAAACCTATTTGTCACTTTTCCTAAATTGATGTACCTAATTACTTGTTTTTTTTAGGTTACAAATCCCAGTGCTGCAAACGACGAAGGAATCACGGCTCTCCACAATGCGATCTGCGCAGGTCACATAGAAATAGTTAAATTCCTGGTCGAATTTGGGTGTGACGTGAATGCCCAGGATAGCGATGGGTGGACGCCGCTGCATTGCGCAGCAAGTTGCAACAACCTCGCCATGGTGAAGTTTTTGGTTGAGCACGGTGCGTGTATCTTTGCAACGACGTTAAGCGATCACGAAACAGCAGCGGAGAAATGTGAGGAGGATGAAGAGGGATTTGATGGTTGTTCAGAATATTTGTATAGTAAGTTTTATAAAATAAAGTTATGTAAATTTAGGTATACGGGGTTATTATATACTATGCAGCTTAGGTCTTACCACGGTCCCCACGATTATCTTAGGATGCTTTAAAATAATAAATAATAATAATAAATTTATTAAACAAATTGAATAAACAATCACCATGACATCAATAAGATTGAAACGTACATGCATTATCTTATAATCACTTTTTTAAGTTATGTTTGTACCTAGATGCTGTGATGCATCTGTATGTACAGATAAAAGTAAATGTATATAAGATTTTTTTTTATATAAAAATATTAATCTATCAATCTAGGCTGCCAGTTGCAAAGTGATATCCTAGAGAAAATACCCTTAAAAAGTAAAAAAAAACAAAAGAAACAAATAAAGTCCCAAAAAAAAAAGCCAATCCATAAAAGGACATTAAATTAACACACATTTCATTCTAATAACTAAGGTACTCATTGTTTAAAAGAGATTCTGAAATTTTGATCAGTTAGAGAAAATATATGTTCTACATTTAAGTTTATATAACTTTACATTAGTAATATTTTTTATATCAGTTGGTATGATATTAAAAACTTTTGGAGCAAGGTAGTTTGTGCTTCTTAAATTTAGATTTTTGTTACTGTTTGGAATTATCAGATGTTTATTGGCTCTATTTCTAGTTGCATAAAGGTGGTTTACATAATTCCTTACTTTAGGTTTTTTATAAATATATGTGCATATATCCAATACATATATAGAGCAAATATTCAGAATTTCTTCAGAGAATAGAAGTTGAGTAGAGAATAGTTTATTATTTCTAAAGATTACTTTCAGTATCAGTATATAGTTTGAACCACATTCAATTGTTTTAAAGTATTTATATACAAGCCATACAACCATATATACGACAAGACCATACCGTAACAGTGACTCTACTAGAGCTTTATAAACGTATATAAGACTACTTATAATAATATTGCATTAAAGAATGATTCAATTCCAAATTTTTGCCAAAAATATTAACGATCCTTGACATGAATTCCAAGAAGCGAATTGCCTTTAGCAGGATATTCGCATTTGTTGCAGATTTTGTACAGTTGACGACATATAAATTCGTATACTCCACCCATACATAACTCAATTACAACAAAATTGGGTAAAACGGGTTTCTCACCTTGCTGCTTATATACCTGGATAGAACACCAGCTATATATACTTTAGGAATTATGGAACACCCATGCATAATAAAGTACATTTGTTAACTATGTCATATTTTAGTAAATTATTGTATATACAATTTTTTACCATAAGTAAAAATGGTTATTTCTAAATATTTGTGTGTTTAAATTACAGCCGCGAAACAAGAAAATTTTAAAATAATACCAGGAAAACTACAAAAGTATAAATCCAAAAAGGGTAAATTTATTAACAAACAACAAATAAAATACTAATATTTAATTGCTGCGCCATTGGATTCTAACACTAATCCGGAGTTCCCAAATATCTTCTATTTGTACATTTTTTTACCATGAATCGCCCAAACATTTTCAATTGGATTTAAATCAGGACTTCTTGAGCACCAAGGCAGACATGTTACGTTGTTTTGTCTAAACCTATATTTCTTGCAGTATGCACAGGGCAGTTATCCTGCTGAAATATAAAGTTATTTCCTTCAAAAACTATCGCGGCCGAAGAAAGAAAAACATTTTCCAAAATCTGAAGATATATATTACTGTTTAGTGTTCCACCAATATTCCAGCATACACCTGCACCGTAAACACTTATCCAGGCCCACACATTAACGGAGAAACGTGCACTGGTTTGCTTTTTTTGAGTTTAGGTACTTCTCATCATATCGGGAATTTGGTGGTCTATATACTCGAATCCTCCCATTATATGTAGTTTTCTCATTGGAAAAAATAACATTTTGCCAAAAAAATCATTTTCTGGTAAATATTGCATAGCAAACCCAATTCTTTGTTCCTTATCACTATTTTTTAAAACCGGTTTGGATGCAGCTGCTCGATTTTTTAATTCGGAACATTGTCTTACTCGGCGTTGCGCAGTTCTAAATGAAGCAGGAATCCTGTTATGCGCATAGCGGATACTGCAGTTTCAAATGGATTTTGCCTTAAATATTCCACCAAATTTCGGTCTTCTTTATTTGATGATTTTCTATTATTTAAACCAGACTCAACAGACCTTTCAAGTGTTTAATGAGCGCCATTTTTTTTACAATTCCTTGAACTAGGTACATTAAAATGATCAGCTATTTTTCCATACGACCACCCTATTTCTACTAAACATATTATTCTTGCTTTTTCAATAATACTTAAATGAGGCATTTTAAAATCAAATAAGATAATGACAATACTTTGACAGATAGCATGATAACAATTAACACGTTACAAAGGTAATAAAGGGAAAAAATTTGCATTTACAGTGGCACAGTTTAGTGTACGAAATTATCTGTCGTTAACTGTACGACGCGTCGTACAAAAGTTTGAGCGGTAACATATTTTCATAGCATGGTGTCTCTTGGTTTTATTTCTCTATGGTAGGTATTATATTTTGATTATTTCAGGTGTACAGGAAAAATTGGGCATTCTTAACGGGGGAACCGTTTACGCAGTATTCGACTATTCTGCTCAGCAACCTGATGAGTTAACTTTTAAAGCTGGTCAACAATTCACTGTTTTGAGGAAAGGCGACGAGAATGAAAGGGAATGGTGGTGGTCCAAATTAGGAGATAAAGAAGGTTATGTACCTCGAAACTTATTGGGGGTGAGTGAATTAAAAATTATTTATATTATATTTTAATGTGCCTTGCAAAGTTAAGGTGTGAGGCAGTAAGTTGGGAGTAATACTATGACAAAACTATTTACTTTTATTATTTTATTGTTTTAATAAAATGTTTTACCTTGTGTACTTACAGTTTAATTTGAAACATATTTAATATTTTGTTAGAAAATGGTTGCTGGTACACAAAATTACTTTTTTGTATTTTTTATGCACCCTGTAAAAAAATATGTTTTTATAATTTAAATGTTATTTTTACACCCAACAATTTTTACTAGAAGTAGTAAGTAATTTTTTTGCGTATCTTAATATTTGATCCACTTATTCTCTTCTAAACCCTATCCGCGAACATTAATACTGTATGATATTTTAATTATGGAATGCTAGGGTGATTAGGCTTAAATAATATAATAATAATAATATAATATTTTTCCGATTTACTATATTTTATAAGGGATGCAACAAAATTGACATAAAACTTTTTTTCCTATAGCAAGGGATGAGGCAATATAAAATTTGAAAATTATTCTTAAAAAAAGTTTTAAAAAATTATTATTTGAATTGATAAACCAAAATATGCAACATTAACGTTGTTTTAAATAAATCATTGGTTAAGTAAATTTTCAAAAATATCGTCATTGACTTCCAAACATTTCCTGCTTTGTTTACGAAGGGTGCGCGTGCCGCGCGTGGCTCTTCTAATTGATTCGTGCCTTTCTTTAATATTGAGTGCAGCATTTCTAATGCGTCTAATTAATGCATCCCTAGTATCTACTTTTATTTTGTATACCTCATTTTTTTAACAACCCCATAAAAATTATAGTCCAACTGTGTGAGGTCTGGCGATCTAGAAGGCCAACTAATAGGACCATCGCGAGCATTAGAAATGCTGCACTCAATATTAAAGAAAGGCACGAATCGATTAGAAGAGCCAGGCGCGCCCTTCATAAACGAAGCAGGAAATGTTTGTCAGTCAATGTCAAGTTTGTCAAGTCAATGGCGGTATTTTTGAAAATTTACTAAATCAATGATTTATTTAAAACAATGTTAATGTTGCATATTTTGGTTTAACAATATTAATATTTTATTATTTTGATGCAAATATTACACCTTTAGAGTTTGGCCCATTCCTCCTGACTCAGCCTGTATAAACGCCTTTTTCAAGTAACTTTTTTCGATATCTCGTTCGTCATCTAATACCAATTTTCAGGCCAAAATATATGTTTATAATTTTCTCACCAAACAAGTTGTCACGTGAGAATAGTCAAAAGTAATTTGTAACGCAGAGATAATCGGTTCAAAAAATATTGTCAATATTGCATTAATATAATTTTTTCCCATAATAATATGTGGAACTTCATACCGGTCACTGTATATTCTTAATGATAAATATCATTTTAAAATACACCAACAGGTATTTTACTTTGGCATTGGTATTTAGTCAATTTAAGAATTTTTAATTTTACATAGTTTACACAAAATATTTGAAAAAACTTTTTATTATTTATTATTATTATTATTATTATTATTATTATTATTATTATTATTATTAGTACCTATTATTCATTTCTTCTATTTTTTTTTCTAGCTATATCCAAGGGTCCAGAGAAATGAAGAGAACAACTAGGCGTTAACACTTTTACAATATATTACGTATTACATTATGTACCTTTTATTCATATTTTAAAATAGAGAACCGTCATGTCAAATTTTTTATGTCCTAAGTTGATGTCTCAAATATCTTATGTTCATTTATGTTAGTATCGTGTTGGTACAATAATTTTTTTAGTTAGGATCCAAGATTATAAAATAACATGATGCAAATTTATTGAATTTTTAATAAATTAATGTTTCTGTCTGTACTTTTGGTCTCAAACTAAATACGAAACATAGCGCCCTAAATTTGCAGGACATTTCAGAAACGCGATAAAGCGTCAAGCGAAGTTACTTTTTTATAAGTGGGACACCCTGTTTAAATATTGTCACTATTTTTATAAATGCAATCGACAAACTAACGAAATATTAAAATAGTTAGAAATTAAAAAGTGTTCCTGCCCCATTAAAATGCTTTTAAAATTTTGTTTAAAATTTCGTTACACGATACTGGCATTAGTAATGATTTTTTTAATGAACCTTTACTCAATATATTATTTATATTGTTTAAGTATAAGGTTTTTCGCAATATATCCATAAATAATACCTTGTAATGTTTTAATTATAAGGTTTTTATAATATAGCATTGCACACATAGGTACTTTTTTAAAAGAGAATCAAAACGTTAAAAGTTAGCTTTATGTTCACAGTGCAATGAAAACTATTTTAGTAAATATTTGTAATTTTTGTCATTATTACTTCACTGTATTATTCTTTTAATATATTTTTGAATTATGTAAATATATACATATGAAAATAAAATTTATTTACAATAAAACATATTACATAATATATTAAACGTTGTGTTATTTATTATTAGAGAGATTTGGGAACGCTTAAAATAACAACAGTAAAACACAGTGTTATGGTTAATTTTATTAACGATAACGATTACGGTGACAATTACAAGAATAGATTTTGAACGTCTTAAAAATAAATAATTTGACAGATGCAAACATAACATTTTTTTATTTCTAAGCAATTTATTTTTAAACAATCAAAGTCATGACATGAGTCAATCAACAATGGAAAAGGACGAAAAGGTACAAAATAAATAAGAATAACCATAACGATAGCCTTCCTTATATCTCCGTAAATAGAGAGATTTTGGAACGCTTAAAATAACAACAGTAAAACACAGTGTTATGGTTAATTTTATTAACGATAACGATTACGGTGACAATTACAAGAATAGATTTTGAACGTCTTAAAAATAAACAATTTGACAGATGCAAACATAACCTTTTTTTATTTTTTTAATTGTTTGACATGAGTCAATCAACAATGGAAAAGGACGAAAAGGTACAAAAATCTAAGGTTATTTTGGATTCCTGAGTTATGTTGCCAAGTCGTTTACAAAAAAATATAATTACAAAGAAAAAAGAAAAGCATAAAGTCTTTCTCCACAATTAAAAAAAAAAACAGGCGAACCTAGAATGATTCAAAATATATAGAATCGACATGTTTCGAGTGTAGAAACACTCATTATCAGGAAAAACAAGTAAATAATAAAAGGCTGATGTTATTAGCAATAGAGAAAATAAGTAGTTGTACTAAGCCGTAATGGAGCCTTTGATGGTATACATGAGGAGTGAAAAAACTTAATATAGCAGAAGAACAGTGTCAAAATACTCTGGGTGGGAAATGAAGGGAAAAATAAGAATTTTTTTTAAAAAACTTTGTAAAAGTCATTCTAAATGTATGTGATAAAATATTTTTACTTTTGATTCAGTAAGGTTGGAGACATGTGCATGGAAGTGGTCAAAAAAAAAGGAGGGAAAGAAAAATTGTTTGGTTTTTGTATAAAAGACGTGTAGGTGCTTTCATTTAGCTTGAAACAAAATGTGGTCTGGGGTAACTGAGCCGTAACAAGCTTGGTACCACAACAGCATTTTGTTTCCAGCTAAATGAAAGCACCTACACGTCTTTTATACAAAAACCAAAAAAATTTTCTGCACATGCACAAATCTCCAACCTTACTGAATCAAAAGTAAATATATTTTATCACATACATTTAGAATGACTTTTACAAAGTTTTTTAAAAAATTTCTTATTTTTCTCTTCATTTCCCACCCAGAGTATCTTGACACTGTTCTTTGACCTTTCAGTGTGCTGTGATATTTCCTGTCTTCTGCTATATTGTTTCTTCACTCCTCATGTATACCATCGAAGGCTCCATTACGGCTTAGTACCACTACTTATTTTCTCTATTGCTAATAACATCAGCTTTTTAAAATTTACTTGTTTTTCCTGATGATGAGTGTTTCTACACTCGAAACATGTCGATTCTATATATTTTGAATCATTCTAGGTTCGCCTGGTTTTTTTTTTAATAAAAATTGTGGAGAAAGACTTAATGCTTTTCTTTTTTCTTTGTAATTATATTTTTTTGTAAACGACTTGGCAACATAACTCAGGAATTCAAAATAACCTTACATTTTTGTACCTTTTCGTCCTTTTCCATTGTTGATTGACTCATGTCAAACAATTAAAGAAATAAAGAAAGGTTATGTTTGCATCTGTCAAATTATTTATTTTTAAGACGTTCAAAATCTATTTTTGTAATTGTCACCGTAATCGTTATCGTTAATAAAGTTAACCATAACACTGTGTTTTACTGTTGTTATTTTAAGCGTTCCAAAATCTCTCTACTAACCATAACAATAGCCTTCCTTATATCTCCGTAATCAACGAAGCTCGTTATCGTTAATAAAGGAATCGCTGCCTCGTTTTAGTACTGCGCATGCTCAGAATAAGGATAACGATAACGACAGGCTAAAGTAAGAGTTCCAAAATCTCTCTATTATCTTACCTCATCCTACACTCTATTCAAAACCAACAGTCAATTAACGTACCTAATAATCAGTGGCGGAACAAACACCTCCGTAGACCCCGCACAGCGGGGGGGGGGGCTACATTGAGGGCCCCTTCAAAACTTGCTGCCAGCTTTGCTTTTCACAGTATTTTATTTCATAATTAATTTTATTTTTTTATATCCTGAGAATTTAACTTCGTTAAGTGAAGAAGAATTATACGTGAAAGCGCGGAATTTACAAACAATATACCATAAGACTTGTCCATTGACTTTCCTAGTCAAATTTTAAGCCTCAGTAAGGGAATTGGATAAAGTATTTTAAAATTAAATACAGTGTATGAACTTGCGGATCATTTATTAATAAAAAATCAGTGTGTTCTTCAAATTTTCCAGATGCATCTAGTGCAGTGATGTTATTTCTAACTTTACCAGTTAGTGTGGCATCAGCGGAACCATCTTTTTCCAAACTTAAAATAGTAAAAACCCATTTACGTAACACCATGGAACAACAACGCCTTTCGGATTGATTCTTAATCAGTATCGAACACGAGTTTCTTAAAATATTAAATATCGACGAAATTATAAACAATTTTGCAAAAAAAAACTCTCGACGATCTGGTCGCTTTGTATAATACCTTGTATAGTACCTACTTAGTGACATAATGGTCATGCAGACTTGTTGAGTTTTCATGTGTTTCACTGTTTTCTGTCTTTTGGATTCTATGAGGCTCGATCACTGCTACCCTCGTTACTACCATACATGGTAAGCAACATCATAGGTTGTGTTTAAAATTTTGATTTTGCATCATATTTGCTGGAATATTACGTATAATAATGACTTAATAACTAGGTACCTATGTTATGTCTACCAGTCTACCTAGGATTATAAAATAAATTCGAATTGTTTGCTGTTTTGATAGTAGGTACTTAAAACATAATGTTGGTTTAAGACTAATTAAAATATTACACGATTAACGAATTCAAAAATTCATAAACCTGAACCTAATAGTACCTAATCAAAATAAGAATTATCATTTTCCTTTCGTTACTGAGAAGGGGCCCCTAAAAACGTTTGCGGGGGGGCACTCAGTTTTTGTTACGTTACTGCTGAAAACAAGAATTATTCAGCGGTAAAGTTGTCGCTTTGGAAACAAGAAGGTCCCCGATTTGATTCTGATTCTTGGTCAAGTAAGGCAGATTTTTGTATACGTTAGTAGTAAAAAGTAAGTCCAATAAGCTCAAGATTGGGTGTCCTAAATAATCTACCAGGACATGCGATTTAATGCTTCTAAAATTTTTATATAATTACATGCCTTACAGGTTCTTATAAACCCAACGACAATGAAAAAATATTTACACGCCTTTTATTAAATAAAAAATAAATATTTTAAATCAAAAACTAACAAAAATAAAAAATTACTACGAAAATTTCACACCTGTCATTCTAAGCCAATCACACACTTTCATTTCGACAGTTACCAATGACAACCTTCAAATTTTTCGGAAATTTTTCTCCTCCTGCCAAGCTAGGCGAACAAAATTAATAAGTGGAAATTTTTTCTTAACAGCTATCATATGATCCGAAAATCAGTATTCAGGATCAAATTTTGGTATTTAATGTTATTATTCATTTTATAATACTAAATAAATACAAATATTTATTTACCAAATAATTTCAATTAAGGCTAAATATTTTTGGAATTCTGGTTCGAACTCTTCGTAATGGAGAATAACAAGGATAATGGTTATCTTCCCTTTCCACTTCTATCAGATGTTTATGTTTAATATAATAGATGTAATATTTGGATGCAATTTTGTTCTGCTGAATTCTGGTTTTTCTTAAAAAGGATGGGATATCTTCCTCCAAAATCTTCTGGATAGCTGAGAAAAGGTTTTCTTGATGGGGATTTAATTCAGTTTTTTCCAATAAACATTGCAAATACTTTAAATTTTTATGAGACATATTAATGTCCCCTATTTGAGAGCAAGATTTACAAACACCGTAGGGCTTAAAATTAGTTTCTTGATTGTTTACTGCCATGATTTAATTATTGTGAACTAAAGAAGCACGTTTCAGAAATAACTGTCGACGTGACGTATAGCAGAGACGATTTTGACATCACAAGCCTAAGCCTACTTGACTGTGGTCGGCGGTATGTTCAGTCCTTGTAGGTTACTTTTCTGGTACCTTTGAAAGGTGAAGGATGGTGGACGGTTGCGAGGAAATGAAATAACAAGAAAGTCAGTTTTGAAGGAGTTTGTTGTAAATTATTTAGTAAATTGTAAGCAGAAAATAAATCATTCAAGGAAATCAAATGGTTTTACATTTATAACAGTAAGAGAAAATAAAGATGCGAAGTCGCATCAACTATTGGTGTATCTACTATCTACCTAGATTTTAAAAATTGTTTTATCTGGCATAACTAGCCTAAACTAGACTATACTATGCTTTCCCTTTGTTTTAGTAAATGAAATGTAGTAAAAATAAATAAAAAGGATAATTTTCACTTATATTTTTTGCATTTCGTTTAACTAAACGGTGAGGAAACTTTTTTTTGAAAGTTTAAGTATTCCCATAATTACGGATAATTTCAATAAAATAATTCAAATACATTTTAGGTGTGAAATTTTCTTACCGAATCCCCCGCGTCCTTGAATTAATATCCGGAAATAATTCGAGCACTAGGGAGATTATAAGTGAAAATTTTATAGCTGTCATTTTTAGGTAATCAGACACATGCGTTTTGACATGTTGCTATGACAACAACAAAAGATTTGCGGAAATCTCTCTACCTGTAGGATTAATAAGTAGAAATCTCCCTGGCTTGATAGCTGTAATAGAAACAGTGACGTTTGTGTTATTATAAGGCGGAAATTTATCATCCATTTTGTACGCGCTATTATTTATTTTTTAATACTTTTCCCATATTTCTAGTAGTATAAAATTATGGAACGTATAAAAAATAATATTAATTTTGGATTATCATTTAAACCTTGTTTTAGGTACTAGAGCACAGGAAAAGTAAAGATAATACAATTTAAACTGCTTATGATTTACATAAATATAGTGCGCCCACACTGCCCACTATTGTTTTCACAACACAGGGTTGTATTATGTCAATTACATCGGTATGTCACCAATTTAATTCTATTTTCAAATACCTTTCGCATAAAAATATTTTGCCGAATCTCTGGAAATTTAATCTCAGTTGCGAATTTTTAAATAAATTCTCACCTCGAGAAAAATTCCGTAAGTAATTCATACTCTAGGGAGATTATAAATAAAAATTTTGCATCTACTTTTTCGTGGCGTGGCCAAATAAAAATATATATCTATTATGACTGCCATTATACAAAAGTTAATTATAGAATATATTCTTTATTCTTTTATATAATTTAGTAAAGTCCGCGTACTTTAAATGACAGACAGCACGTTTAAACCCAATATCGTTATAATAAATAGTAACGGTCCCAATACAGATCCTTAGGGGACGCCAGAAGTAGCAGTGCATTGAGGCGATTTACAGCCATAAATGTAAACATATTATTTTCTATTCAGTAAATATGATTTAAGCAAAATTAGTTATTTCCTGCGTGTCAAATGCCTGAGTGAAGTCTAAATAAATTATATCTATCTGGATCAATTGCGTTAAAATTATGTTTATTCTTAAAATATGTCAAGTGGGTTCCTCCTTCTTCTGCCCAAGGCGCATTTACCCCGACGTAAATGAAATCTGAATAGAATGGTGGAGTTCTGAATACAAACCACTGTCTGGGGAGGATAATCCTGCTATTTAGGGGGCTAACGGATAAACTAGTGCATTGCGTGGTTCGGATCCTATGTTAAAAACTGTAGGTGCCGTCTGGCTGACAATATACCCATAAGCTAAACGGAGGAGTTAAGCAGTTCGCCTGCAGTATAATGGCAACATGCCAACCTTCCTTTACTTAACCAAGGCACTCTGATCCTTCCAAATATAGATTTAACTGGGTCATTTATTCCTTAACTAAAGTGTACCATCAGTACTACTAAATTTATTAAAATAGTACTCTGTGTGTGTAATTTTACAGATACCATTTTGTAAAATGACACAATTTACTTTTCCAAATTAGTTTGGTCTTAACCGAGACCTCTAATAATTTTAAATGGTTATTTTATTATGATTAATCATTGAAAATAAGAGGTTATCATCACATTCTTCACCGGTTGTGATACATTTTGGTTTTATAGTTCAGTTGCTGCATGAAAAACAAACCTGTTTTATTAGTGGATCACGTATAAAGTATTTATTATCAATTAATTTAATTTTATTGTTTTATGATGTCCATAAAAATGTACGTCATTGTGAAAATTTTAGACATAGCGAAGTGCGAATGAGCCATTAGAAAAAAAATCAGGTTCAAGTCGATGGGCAAAATATTCTTTATTTAACGCTGTTTAGATCTACTTACCTTGTTATTAGATAGCTATTGCAAACGAATCAAATTTTTTAAATGTAAATTATCGTCGAAAACGCATACCTAGTGTTGTTGATACCAAGGCCTTCTGGGATTTAAGAAGAAATGAGTAAAACAGAATAAAGGCCTGTTAATTAAAAAAACAAGTGAAATTTTGACGTCTATTAAAAATGAAGATAAGTTAAAACATACGGAGTATGTGGAAAAGTCTACCTATTTATCTTCATTTCTAATATCTTCACATAATGTAATTTCAACAATCCGATTTTTTATGCCATAAAAGCTCCATTAAAGTTTTATGCCTACCACTTATCATTTTCTCTTTTTCTAAAACCATCAGCAATATATTTTTCTGTCTTCTGATGATGAACGTTTCTGCGTTCGAAACATGTAAATACCTTTAAACAAAGAATTTTTTAAAAGGAAAGAAAAACATAAAGTCTTCCTCCACAAAATTTAATAGAATAAAATTCTTAGTTCAAGGATCTGTACATGTTTCGAACGTAGAAACGTTCATCCTCAGGAGACAGAAAATTTTTTATTTTATGCAGATGTTGTTAGCAAAAGAGAAAATTGAAAATTAGAACCTTAATAAGGCTTTTATGAACTTAAAAATTGAACTAATTTGCTTACAACATCAGCATAAAATAAAAAATTTTCTGTCTCCTGAGGATGAACGTTTCTACGTTCGAAACATGTAGAGACCCTTGAACTAAGAATTTTATTCTATTAAATTTTGTCTTTTTCTTTCCTCTTAATACTTTCAACTCCACTTTAAGTATGGACTATTTCTTCAAAAGAAGTTTTTATTCTATTAAACTTTGTGTTTTTCCTTTCATATTCATACTTTCAAATCCACTTTAACTATGGACTATTTCTTCAAATTTTTACTTTTTATCACAAAAAAAAATTCCCTTAAATTTGTCAGGTCCATCCTGAGACTCAGACGCGTTTCGCCATATATTCAGTCACATCAGTAAACAAAGGCTAGAATCCGACTATCCGATAAAATAAATATAGGAAAGTGTGTGCTACTTAAAAAAAGTATAAAAGTGTAAATAGCTGAGAGGATGCAACGCATGGCGACATCTTGCGTCGATTTTAGACAAATTTAATGTATTTCAACCTAAAACATAAACTTTATTAAGTGAAATGTAAAGAGAAAGGTTGTTTATTTTAATATTGTCATCATGTTGATTACAAATTATATATCCCATAAGAAAATGACCTAAAATCAGTGGCGTAGCCACAGGGGGCGAAGCGGGGGCAATTGTCCCCCCCCCCCGCCCCTCTTGGCCTGGCCACCCTTTACTAGTTAAATACTTAACAAAGCACAGACTACCAAAAAATGCAGTTTAATACAAAAATACATTTTTTACCCAATGTTAAAACCTTACGCTTTTTTAGCTGAAATTTAAAACATTTCTTGGTTCTTGGAAAAATCTAGTTCTCTTGTCACTCATCAATAATTTTAATAGAAGGCTTTATTGGTGCCTAATATCATGCCTCAATTTTTTATTAATTTTTAACAATATAAAAAAATATTATGTATTTAAAAATATAGGTGCCCCAAAAGGACTTCGCTCCCCCGCCCCCAAACCCTGGCTACGCCACTGCATAAAATGTACGAGCAAAAGCGTAGGTACGGTTAAAGAACGTACATAGTACGTTCAAAATACATCCCTGGACGTAAAAACGTAAATTGGACAAAAAATATACGTGTTTTGGACGAGATATGCTATCTGGGTCAACACGAAACCAAATCGGTCACAAAGTCAAGAAACCCCGGTTTAGATATTAATTTTATAGTGTGGTATCAGGGCAGCAGAAATGTAATGAGGTGCTCGAAATTATCAATTTCAAACAAACAGCGTTACACGCAAACACCTCTATACACAGGTATTTGATCACGTGACTATAACCGATCGATATATTGGCTTGCTGTAACCTGATTGGATAAATTATTGACATGGCGCACATGTGACTGGCGCAGACAGGAAATTTTTTTACCTTATCAAACTTCTGGGCTCCTTATTCCGATAAATAATATTTCATTGCTAAATCTGTGTGCCAAAAGTTTTATTTTCGAAAATTCTCTGGTATTGGGAGTGCATAAGTTAAAAAAGATGAACTTTGTACATACGCTAATCGCATGTGCTTCTTGCATCAGTATATGAACGCAAATTTAATCGGAAAATAGCAGTAAGATGAAATATACACAGCGCCATCTTAATAATCCGGAATTTATCGCAAAAATTATCGTCAAATCGATTAAACCCTAAAATAAAATTGAAAAAAGTTATCATTTCAAGTGGTTTTGCTACTATAGTAAGCATTTAAAAAAGATGCGCAGCAGGACAAACGCTTATGATCACGCAATTTAATACTTTGATATATCCGTCAAGCACATAGGTACTCATATCAGAGAAACAACCCCCAAGGGTTTTCACGACCTACAGACTGGGGAGTTTGTTCCTTCTTTAGACTTTTAACTTTCTACAGGTGCAGGGTGTTATGCTTATGCTACACTTGCACCTGGAAATTTTAATATAGCAACATATTGCAGACATTTTTTTTTAATGCCACCATGTTATAATCAGCCAGAAAATTATTTGCCTTTTAAAAGTTATGGCCCTCCGCTGCTGTTTTAACCCATTTAAATATAATCAGTAATTTCTATGACTACAGTGTGACCAGTAATGTCCGCAGCATATGGGATTTTTTTTTATTAATAGCTTTATTTGAAATTTGACTTTGGCATCAAGTTCTGCTTCGATCGAGATGAAAATTAAGCAAAAAATAGTAGTCCCGTGATTCGCATTATTTGCCAAATTTCAATTTTTTCCAAAAAATAATTCAAAAGTGGGGTTATTTCTGAAAGTATGGAAAAGAGTTATAAGAAAAAGGTTTTTTAAATGCAGCTTCTAGCCCATATGCAAAATTTTAACTGCATAAGATAATTTTGATTTTTTACCCATATTTTGTAAATTGCATCACTTGCAAAATAAGACTCAACGCAACCTACATAAAACTTCTTAGTTTTGACAATGCTTTATTTCAGATACATTTTCTTTAAAGTAGCGCCATATTATCTGTGTGTTACAAAATCAAAATTGGGCTATTAAAATTTGGTCGCATGTGATGCAAAGTTTATTTGTTTTTGACCCTGTATAAGGTACCTTCATAAAGTAAGTATTTTTGAAAACGTAGTTTGTGTCTGAAAGTATTAAACCTTAATATTACGAGAAAAAAGAACACAGTGTCATCAGTAAAGTTTCCATTAAGTGAGTAAAAAATTAAAATTATCTTATGCAGCTGAAATTTTGCATATGGGCTAGAAACTGCATTTAAAAAAACTTTTTTTAATAACTTTTTTTCGATATTTTCAGAAATAACTCCACTTTTAAATTATTTTCTGGAAAAAAATAAAATTTGACAGATAATGCGAATCACGTGACTACTATTTTTTTGCTTAATTTTCATCTCGATCGAAGCAGAACTTGATGCCAAAGTCAAATTTCGAATAAAGCTATTAATAAAAAAAATCCCATATGATGCGGACTTTACTGGTCACACTGTATATAACTAATTACCCCAGACGAGTAATAAGTTTATTAGATCTATAGCCCAGTATGTGGGTATCAAAAAGGGGTGTTTGAATGCAAAAGGTCGTGTAGTAGCGATTTTTTAGTATGTTGTTGGGCTTGGGGCCCTAATGAAAAATCCAAGTTTTCGACCTTGAGGCGCATGCGCTCGAGCCGCCATCTTGGATTTTAGGTACAAAAATTTGATTTTTGGACAATAACGCAAAAACGGTGGCTTTTACGACAAAATATATTCTATACAAAGTTAAAGAGGACAAAAGTACCTACATTTTTGTAGAAAAAACTTTTTTTTAGCACACCTATGTTAGGAGATACAGCTCCGTAAAATTACACTATTTGAAAAAAAAATAAAAAAAAAATTGGCTGTTAATAACTAAAATAAATAATTTGAAGAAGTAGTCCATGCTTATGCTGGAGTTGAAAGTATAGAAAAGTAAGAAAAAACTAAAAGTCTTCCTCCACAAAATTTTGTGAAAGAATATAAATAATTTAAACAAATAGGTACAAATCATATTAAAATTATTTTTAAAGAGACTCTATTGAGAGAGGGTCATAAATAACCTTCCGTGCATCGAGTCTGTATGCGTCAGTGTTTCATGTGTTATGTGTCATGTCTAGCTTGCAGAAGGTTACGCTGTTATAATGGAAAATTTCCAAGTTGATTTGTGCTTTATTTGTAAGAAAACTTTAAGTGAAAGTGACGTTGGCGTTGTAAAGGAAAGAGGTGTAAAGACACTTTATTATGTAAAACTATAATGATATATATTAAGAATAATAAAATAAAACTCTACCAAAATGAAGGTTCCGCATTTTTTTTTCAAATAGTGCAACTTCACGGAGCTGTAACTCCTAACATATGTGTGCTACAAAAATTTTTTTTTACAAAAGATGTACTAAATTGTATCCTCTTTAACTTCATAACTCAATATCTTTTGTCGTAAAAGCCACCGTTTTTTAGTTATTGTCAAAAAATCAAATTTTTGTACCTAAAATCCAAGATGGCGGCTCGAGCGCATGCGCCTCGAGGTCGAAAACTTGGATTTTTTATTAGGGCCCCAAGCCTAGCAACATACTAAAAAATCGCTACTACACCACCTTTTGCATTCAAAAAACCCCCATGTACTGGGCTACTATGCCTATAGCCAATTTTTAAAATATTCATAATAAGAGAACAATAGTGAATCTATATAGGGTGTCTCACGGTTTTCGGAGACGCTCTCTTCAAATGAAATAGCAGCAACCATATACGACTTATGATTGTACAGGAAGTTGTCTCAACCTTGCTTATATTAAATGAAACTCCCTGTATAATAAATTTTTTTGTATTCCTTTCTTCATTTCCAATATCTTTTATTAAAATTTTTTCTATTTTGCTTTCACCGTTTCTGAGAATAACATTTTTTTCTCAAATTTTAAGCTTTTCCTATAATTGAATATATTTTCAAAGATAACAGAGGGAAACTCGGAATTCCGGTTGTAGAATTAGATGTTATTGTGCTCGATAATAAATGGTCGGAAAATGAGTGGGAATTTAAATACAGGAAAGTGAAAAAAGTAATAATTGTAAATATTGATCAAAAAAAATTATCTAGTTAGGTATTGGGACACCCTATGTGAAAAGATAGGAAATGCCCTCGTCTATTTATTGAATGAACCAGCATCGTATTTAAAAAAATTAAGTTTTTTAATTTTTTGATAAAGTTCATAAAATGTTACTTTTCCACTTTCCTGTATTTAAAGTTTAATTTTGTGACACTTTATTATTTAGCATAATAATATCTAACGTCACTAGCGGAATTTTAACTGTAAAGATTCAATTTAGCGGACACTCAGTTTAAGGTCAAGATTTGAAAAAAAAACTTTTTTTTTCTCAGAAACGGAGTTATTGGAAATAAACAAAGGAACGCAAAAAAATATAATATAGGGTGGTTTATTGTCATTTAAATAAGTAAATTTGAGACAACGACAAAACCGGAAGTTGCATATTATGGTCACTATTATTTTATTTGAAGAGAGCATCTCCGAAAATCCTATTTCTAAATTTGCAGGATCAAATCGCATTACTTTCCGAATTATTCTATTGTACGGTAACCGTGAGCAGTGGCGGCTCGATAATGAAGGGCTCTGGGGCGCCACCCTCCCTGCAATTATTTCAAACAGAATCCAAAAATACTAGCGCCCCCCCCCCTGACTCGCTAGTCACGAGCAGCCACTGACCGTGAGACACCCTCTAGTGTACATAGTGTAGAAATAAGTCCAGATTCTCTTAAAACCATAAAAAGAAAATTAACCAGTCCCCAATCACCAGCAGCTTAAATATTTTATAAAAAATTCGGGTAGTTGATCTTGAAAGTTATTTAATTAACGGTAGAAGTTAGTATGCCTCGACAAAGTGGCGCCAAAGAAAATTAGGTGTAATTATTAAAATTAAAAGGCGAAAGTCATTCCAACGCTTGAGAAAAAATGGCCAAACTTATCGCGATCATGACAAATCCACTACCACAATATTACCCAAAGCATGCTTGGTACCAAAACTGACCATCTTTCGTCGAGATCTAGCAGTAAAGTTCTCAGGTACCATACATACATACATATTCGGAATAATGACCCGAATTTAAGGAACATAACGCTACATCGGATTTTTCTATATTCGCGACATGATTCTTAATATACGCGGTCTTCCGTCAAGTCCGGTGTCTTGGTTTATTGCGATCGTGTTTTGTTTTAGCGTTTGTAGTGGCTTTAGTTTTATGGAATTTATTCTGGGTCCTAGGATTGGGAGGAGTGTAGTTACTGTGTCACCTAAATTTTGCAGAACCTCAGCGGCTGTAAGTACCCATAAAATATTTAACATGGAAAACGTCTATGCAAATACTGAAAGAATAAATTAATCAACAACGATTTTTATTCGGCACACTGGCCCAAAAGGCTAACGACCGAAGATTTCGTGCCAGAAACAATTTTTACGGATGTAATTGCGACCTGTTCCTCGTGTTTTCAAAAATTAAATGAATACAGTTGCGGATATAGGTGAATTAAAAGTACTGCATTTTTAAAAACCGATATAATGCATACTAAGTTAGTACCGTGCGAGCATAAATTATTTTTATCAAAGAGGGCTTGGATTAAAAAACGTAGGGCTTGGTTTAGATCACAATGATATGGGGACGATATATTATCTAACCAAATCTAGGTTAAAATTTTGTCAAATTCATATTATGACATGATATGCCAAACTAATGAGTAATAAAATAAGTAGACAAATACAAATTTATTTTTGTTGTTTACAAAATTAACAAAGTAAGAATATAGGTACAGAAAAAAGAAATATAATTACATAAATTGCTGAAATTGGCCACCGCCATGCTCCAAGCATAAACTCACACGTCTCTTTATATTTTCGAAAGTGTTGACCAGCATCTCTGGAGAAATGTTACCATATTCTTGGATAATCCTTTCTTGTAATTGTTCTAAATTTGCAACTGGTGTTTTAAAAATAGTGTTCTTTAAATGAGGAAAAACAAAGTAATTCACAACCGTTAAACAAGGTGATCTAGGTGGGAATTCAATGTCTGATCGAAAACTGATCAATCTGTCGTCGAAAAAATTGCGTAAGTTATTTATTAGTTTCGGCGGCTGTATGGGCGGTTGCACCGTCATGTTGAAAGTATCCAAAACGTAGTTCGTCGTCAAGTAATTGCTCTACAAATTGATTCAAAATACAAATTGATTCAAAATATTGTCTCCATACCGCTGTGCTGTAACTGTGTCATGGAAAAAAATAGTACCAACAATTCTTCTTCGGGAAACAACTAACCAGACACCAATTTTTTGAGGGTGCAATGTGGACTCAACAAAAAAATGGGGATTTTCACTACTCCACATGCGTGTATTCTAAGAATTCACATAACCGGAGAGGTGGAACCAGGCTTTATCCGAAAAAAATGTCAGGTCTAATAAATCATTGCTTTCCAATAAATTTTGGGTAAACCATTGAGAGTAATTCCTGCGTCTTTCAAAATCTGCGGCTTGCATTTCTTGGAATACTTGCACTTATAAGGAAATAAATTTAGCTGCTTCTTAAGAATAGTTCTGCATGTTCCATAAGATCTTCCCACTTCTTGGGATAGGCGTCTTATACAATTTGTTGGCGTATTTTGCATCATTTTACGAACGTTTGCAACTAGTTTTTCTGTTCTTACAGATGGTCTTCCTACTCCTTTTTTGTGCTGTATAGAACCTGTTTCCGTAAACACAGCCACGGCTCTTTCCAGGCAACGATAAAAATCTCCAGCAATAAAAGGAACGTTAGGAAAATGTTCGTGAAAATCGTCCATGCACAAACCCAAATTGTAGGTATTGCCATTCACCATTTACTCTAACCCCGTTTCGAAAATCGCTTCAACCATGAATGTTTTGTGCTGTTCCGTAAAGCCCATTGTGCGTGAGCTGTTAAAAAAATTGGAACAATTAGCGATGAATCAAATTACTTGTAATGACTGTCAAAGATGACGGAATAACTGATTGATTGTTAATTCAGGTAGTTACTTACAACCAACAGGTATTAAGCTCTACTGCTCTACTAGATGCAAGGCCTTCTTTGATTTTTTTTAAATTTGATAATTTTTGCTCGCACGGTACTAAAACGATTTACTTTAATTTATATTCAATGAGTCATCCCTAACCTGCTTTTCTCAAGTAACAGACTTTCAAAATTTCTTAAAATTTACAGTTATCTTTTTTGATATAACTAAGCCATCTTTAAGAAATATTGGGTCCCAAAAACGGAAATAAATAAAACATTGTTATATAACAAACAGTTCAAACGCTTTATAGCTGTCATTATAAAAGTATCCTTCTTTGGGTAAGTATCTATTACTCCTGATATTTTGAGACTTTGGAATTACTGCAACTAATTTTGAAATATTTACCTTTGCATGCGTGAATTGCATAAAAGTCGATTCGATATTCTACGCACTGAATAAAAAAAAATCTATAGTCAATCGTTCAAAATAAAGCACTTGGTTTTAGAAACCTCCAACTAAATAACTAACTATAAGCATTCTTATTACGATGCATGGGCTTCTTTAATAAACTAAAGTTTCCAAAAAGGAAAAATATAAGCCCAAAAGTTTTCTAAAATTACTAAAATTGTTCTCTGAATTATCCGATAGAGTTGGCTATATTTCGGGAAGTTGTTTAAAAAGTTTTAAACCTTATTTATTAAAATACTTAACAGATTTTTGTAGTATTTCGTGTTATTATCAATTAAAACTTTAATGGTTTAAAACTTTCTATATAATAAAAATAATTTGCAACCCTCTTTTGATTGTGTGGAATAGGCGAATGAAAAACTAATATTTTATTAAATAATAAACATCAGTAAATTTAAAAAAATTAACTCACTGAATTCATGCCGGCAACATTATCTGTAATTATTTTTTATTGCTCATATAATATGATCAATGATCATATGATCAAATTGAAATCAAGACTTACAAGGTAAATTTTTAAATGCGAACAATGATAGGGAAAGTGACGCGAGCCCATAGGGTAGGCGAATTCCTTAAACTTAAAAAAACGAAGATTTATTTTAAATTTCGGATTTAAATTACAAACTTTATTCTAAATAAGTTTTCTAATTTGCATTTTGGTCAAAAATGAAAAATAAAGGTAGTTTACTCATTGAGAAAAATCATGTTTTTGAAGTTTTTGCGAACCCTGTATAAAAATCAAAATTTTCTCTTCGTTAATTGCATTTTTTTTACAAACAAAGCAAGAAGCTTGAAGAATGACTTTTTCCGAAAAACGAAATTTTTCATCTATTTGTGCTACTGTAAACCCTATCCGCGGACAGAATGTATATACTATTACATTATAGTCATTATAGAGCATGAACGTACCATTAAATTGCTAGAGCTCATTGAAATAGGGCGGCCATTACTTTGGCCCTTAAGTTTCTTTATTTATTTCAATTAGCTCTAGTAAAACTATACCCTAATAATCGTTGCAAACGCTACCAGCTACTTTTTATAAATTTTACGTCTTGGATATCCTAGCCTATACATATTCCAAGTAAACTTCCTAATTAGATAGAGAAATTTTAATTTCTGCAATTTACAATCAACAAACTATCGTTATAAAATATTTACTGTTATTTTTAACATAATAAATCGCGTAGTATTTATTTAACAGGTCAAATTTTAGTTTAATATAATATAATGTCGTTAGCATAGATTCATTGTTTTTTTTAAAGTTAGTTAGAAGTTATAAGTCCAAGAAGCATTTTTCTTGCAAATTTTGCTTAAATTATAAAATAAAATAGAGATAACATGAGAATTTAAGTATCATACAGTTTCACCAGTAAAGTCCGCATCATATGGGATTTTTTTTTATTAATAGCTTTATTCGAAATTTGGCTTTGGCATCAAGTTCTGCTTCGATCGAGATGAAAATTAAGCAAAAAAATAGTAGTCACGTGATTTGCATTATCTGTCAAATTTTAATTTTTTCCAAAAAATAATTCAAAAGTGGGGTTATTTCTGAAAACATCGAAAAAAGTTATTAGATAAAGTTTTTTTAAATGCAGTTTCTAGCCCACATGCAAAATTTCAGCTGCATAAGATAATTTTAATTTTTTACCTATATTTTGTAAACTGTACCACTTTTGCAAAATAAGACTCAGCGCAACCTACATAAAACTTCTTAGTTTTGACAAGGCTTTATTTCAGATACATTTTTTTTAAAGTAGCGCCATATTAAATGTGTGTTTTTTTTTCTACAAAATCAAAATTGGACTATTAAAATTTGGTCGCATGTGATGCAAAGTTTATTTGTTTTTGACCCTGTATAAGGTACCTTTATTAAATAAGTATTTTTGAAAACGTAGTTTGTACCTGAAAGTAAAAAAATAAAGTAAAGGGGTTTTAAATTAAATCGTTGAAAATAGATACATTTTACGTTAAGTAAGTAAATGTTATTTATTTTCCACTTAATGAACACTTTACTGATGATACTGTGTTCTCTTTTATCTTAATATTAAGGTGTATTACTTTTAGACACAAACTACGTTTTCAAAAATATTTATTTTATAAAGTTACCTTATACAGGGTCAAAAACAAATAAACTTTGCATCACATGCTACCAAATTTTAATAGCCCAATTTTGATTTTGTAGAAAAACACACATTTAATATGGCGCTACTTTAAATAAAATGTATCGAAAATAAAGCCTTGTCCAACCTAAGAAGTTCTATGTAGGTTGCATTGAGTCTTATTTTGCAAAAGTGGTGCAATTTACAAAATATAGGTAAAAAATTAAAATTATGCAGCTGAAATTTTGCATGTGGGCTAGAAACTGCATTTAAAAAAACTTTTTTTTATTACTTTTTTTCGATATTTTCAGAAATAACCCCACTTTTGAATTATTTTTTGAAAAAAATTAAAATTTGACAGATAATGCGAATCACGTGACTACTATTTTTTTTTGCTTAATTTTCATCTCGATCGAAGCAGAACTTGATGCCAAAGTCAAATTTTAAATAAAGCTATTAATAAAAAAAAATCCTATATGATGCGGACTTTACTGGTGATACTGTATATAAAATTGCAAATCAAAGCCATAGCTTAAATTATTGTATCAACCTAATCAACCTATGTCCACCAATATTGGTGGTACCTCAAATATGTACGGCAAGTATGCTTCTTGAATTATGATCTACTTTTTCAAGAAAAACTTAATATCTCAGAAACGTCATGACTTAGGTAGGTATAAGTATTATAAGTAACTTGCCTTTATTCATTCAACGCCATCGAAACATGTAATAATATGCAGGGTAATCCATTTCAATTTCTACAATTTTGGTCTGTAACTTTTTTTTGAATCACCCTGTATAATTTAAAATAATAAATAAATAAAAAAATAAAAACATTTTAAAATGATTGTGTGGTTTTTCGTAAATAGAACGACGCGAATAATAGAGAGCGCCACCCTGTAGACGTAAAGGAAGAAACATTTTAACAGAATAATTTACATGTACAGTATATATTTTTATGGGCTGAATCAGACTCAAACGGATAAAACATTAGATGGAGAAAAGGAAGTAGATATAGATTAAAAAATGATTTACAGTTTTATTTTGAAGCAGTCGTTTTTCTTTTAATATATTTAAAACAGTGATTAGATTATTCATCTGGTTATTAATAATCTAATTATTAAATACAATCGATACTGATTTATTTTTTAGGTCACAGGTCATTTGATTAAAAAATATATAAGCCTCAAAAATAATTCTGGATATTTTGATTTATGATGGTGAGTTTTTGTCTTTCAAAATCGGATCCGGTAAATCCAAACACACGAAGCTGTACTATAAATTTTTTTTTTATGTTCTGATGTAAATTATCTGGCATTTTAATTCAATTTTTACATACTATGTATACTCAAGCGCGGATGCAGGTTTTTCTCCAGCGTTTCGGTTAGTTAATATCTCTAACCGTTTTCAAGTATAAACTAAATTATAATTCTAAGGCTACTGTCTTAGCACTATCACTGTGCAATGAAGCTTGATGACTCCGCCTACCTGCTTATTGGAGTGTGAAGGTTGAGTTGTTTGTTTTGGACAAGGAGAGGGTTCCAGATATTGGGGATATCTATACTTGGTTTAATTAATATGTGGGTATTTTGATTCATAAAAGCTGCTTCTTTGAATTGGCGTTTCCGCCAGTGTTGTTCCGCGTCCAAAACCTTCGCTTCTGACCACTGTATATTATGGTGGTTGGTCCATACGTGTTCCGCTATACCTGATCCCGAAGTTTTACCTCTTTGGGTATGTCTTAGATGTTCTTTAACTCGTACGGGAAGAGGTGTTTTTGTTTATCCAATGTACGATTCGCCACACTCGCAAGGGATTCGATAGATGTGTGTGTGTGTGTTTTCATTACGTGAAGGTTTTACTTTTGAGAAAGCTTCTAAGCGTATTTCCGCATTTGAAGGCTGTTTTGATATTATAGTTTTTGGTTATCCTTCTTCTATCTTTTCAGAAATCTTCTTAATATAAGATATTATAAGAAATTCTTGCTCCTTTTTCGTTTCTGTATTTGAGATGGTATTAGTTACAAACGTTTCAGGGTAACCATTCTGTTTCAAATCTTTTTTGCTATTTAAAATTTCCATGTTAAGGTCTTACGGATTGTTGCAAATGTTAGATGCTTTGTGATAAAGATTTTAAATCATGCCCTGTTTTAGGAAATTTGAATGATTCGATCCGTGATTAAGGTATTGCCCCGTGTGAGTGGGTTTCCTGTACACTGAAGTTTTTATGTTTTCAGCACTTCGTTTGACGAGAACATCGAGAAAAGGTAGAGTAGAATTCTTAGACCGAAACTTTGTGTTAAGGAAAAAAATAAAGACAATGGAAGTCCGACAACGTATTTTTTTTGATATTGTAATGTTTGTGCTTTTAGTAAACTAATAAACATATATACCCCTTCAAGAATACTTAACAGGTTACGCCTAATTAAAGATCAATTAAAACTGTTCAAATAAAACATATTAGTTTTCGTTTTTTTCCACTGAATAAATTAATAATAATAATTACGAGGTAATAAAAGGTAAACTGCTTTTAAACCGAAGTGTGAAATAATAAGGTATATTTTAAAAAAGTAGAACTCATGTTGAAATCGCTTTAAATTTTCCTAATAATTACCTTGAAACAAGAAAAATATACTCTCTTGTCTCATTTTCAGATATAGAGGCAAGAAAGGTTTTTTTTTGAAGATTATTATGGCTACCTACAATAAAATATATTGACCGTTGTCAACAGTTTTCAAACAGGTTTAACTTTAATATTTAATAATAATAATAAGTTTATTTTAAAAAATTTATAATATAATAAATATGTTTATGTTGTCTTCGATAAACTTATACTTCAATCCCCTGAAGCTGAGCTTGTTAGATATATCGACTTATTTATTTTATTGTATAAATTGGTCATTCTTAGGAAGTATGTTTTGCTTTCAATGAAAACCCCAAATTAAAATCTGTTACAAGACAAACACCGTTTAAACCTTTAGCTATTCGATGATACCAACTTTATACCTCAATTTAAGCTCAAATAAAATCCAGAAAGGGTGTGTCTCTGGAGTCATCGGCAACAACGTATTATTCGAGAGTAAAAATTGGTATATATTTGCACCTGCTTACTATCTGGCTCTGTTGGCGTTGGGTAGATCCTTAAGACCCCCATCGGAAACGCTATTAAATTATGATGAGTTAAAGTAAATTTTCCTCGTACAATGGCCGTGTGATCGTAGATCTAACTCAGTCATTTAAATATCAAAGAATAACAATAGGAAACTATTGTCGACATCGTCGATTTAAACGGTTTCTTCAATTATGCCTACCTATTTGTCTGTCTATAGAGATTGAAATTCAAAGGTATGGAGTTGTGACTGACCCTACATGACATGAGGTGAATTTTGATTTCTCTACTAGTTGTCTTTAAATTATTAAATTAAATTTGTTTGACTCAGTAAGACAGTATTTAAATTCGTCTGCAAGCGAGCTCAAATACTCTAATACAGGAAATAATTAAGAAACGCTTTAAAATAAAGTAGACAGTGTTAAAATTCTCAAAGATAATCTTAATATGTTTTAAAAATTATCTAATTGGCTTATAGTAAGTTGTCCCTGATCATATAACTGAAACGTAGACTTTATTTCGAGTAAAATGTTCTCTCTAAAAATTATTGTGTTAGTAGTAGTTATTGGAATAATTTTTTACATCGTTTCTGATTGGAGCTTGGAAATAGTTGGTAATAGGATACATGGAAAAAAACCGGCGTCGGCTGAACGGGAAAAAGCTTTGGATGCTGTAAGTAGTTTGAAAAAAATTGTGAAATTTTTGAAATTTTATTGGTTAAAAATAACGACACCCTGGATTTTTGCAGAATTTGATCCTGTTTTTTATTCGATAATAACAGTTCTTTCACCATTATACTTTTAATAACGTTCCATGTAGCTCTATTTTATTTAGTTTAACCTGTTTCATTGATTTTTACCCGTTGATTCCTGTTTGATAAGTAGCTGTCAAAGTCGCCCAACACTATACCACAATCACTAGTCACTACACCGTTCCAAAACGACAATAAGCTTTTTATGGTTTATAATATCAAACGCCTTGGCCAGGTCTAATAAAACTAAATAACATTTTTTTGTTTCTATCCAACTCTTTCGTAATAATAAATGTTCAGTCCTGTACAGGCATCGGTTCACGCCTGATCAGCCCGAAAACCAAATTGGTGATCAAGTAAAATATTGTTTTAATTAAAGAATTTCATTAAATGCGAATCGTTGTGAAAAAATGATCGCTTAATACTAATTGCGCTTCGGTATAATGTACATTGTATCGGTATTTACAAGAAAGAGTTTTCCCATGGTTTGATTGGCCTACATGTTGTTCGGATTTAAACTCCATTGAATATTTCTGTGATTAAAATAATAGCCCCAATTTCTACACATAGGGTAATTAAAACCTAATTTAATTTATCCCGGTATAATATCCCCAATTATCGAACATGACCCTTTACTAAAAATCTACATCACATTCCCAATGAAATTACCTGATAAAATGGTAAAATAATTGGAAAAATTAGATTGAAAACAAAAAGTTATGACTGATCAAATTTGGCAAAAAAGTCCAGCGTATGTTGGCTTTTGTAACTTATTTAAGTTGAGGAGCAAAGCAGAAATTTTATATATAGACAATATTGCTTAAACAATAATACAGGGTGGCCCTTTAGTGTGGCAAAGTACAATAGCTCCGTTACTATTTCAAATACATTAAAAATATTAATACAAAAGTTGAAGGGCAGTAAGTGACTTATAACGTAAAATTATTTTTAACTCTATAGGGTGGCTCAAAAAAGCGGAACAAGAAAAAATGTACTTTTTTCAAATGGAACACCCTGTATATTTTTACATTTTTAAATTCCACATAAAATTACAATTATTTTTTATCAAATACATTATTAGTCTATACTTTATAGTTTCCGAGATATTGACTCAAAAGTGACATTTTTGAACTTTGACAGCTTCTAACTTTCTAACACTACGTCTTAGAGCAAAACGGCTTACATGTCCCTATCTTCAATTTTTATTATCTTCCCAAAAAAATCAACTTCCAGTTAAACCGGAACAACTATATTTCCTGCTTTCGAGTAACATCCGGTTTAACCGGAAGTTGATTTTTTTGGGAAGATAATAAAAATTGAAGATAGGGACATGTAAGCCGTTTTGCTCTAAGACGTACTGTTAGAAAGTTAGAAGCTGTCAAAGTTCAAAAATGTCACTTTTCAAGAGTCAATATCTCGGAAACTATAAAGTATAGACTAATAATGTATTTAATAAAAAATAATTATAATTTTATCTAGAATTTAAAAATGAAAAAATATACAGGGTGTTCCATTTAAAAAAAGTACATTTTTTATTGTTCCGCTTTTTTGAGCCACCCTATAGAGTTAAAAATAATTTTACGTTATAAGTCACTTACTGCCCTTCAACTTTTGTATTAATATTTTTAATGTATTTGAAATAGTAACGGAGCTATTGTACTTTGCCACACTAAAAGGCCACCCTGTATGTATTTATTATGTATGGATTAATGTCGCATTCAAACGAACAAACATCAAGCAATCAGGACCGCATCAATATCATGACGAATCTATGAGAAATGTCAGTATTATGTAGGAGTGAAACAAGCCCATCGATTAAAATAATTTCTCAGAGATACCTACCTAGATATTTTAAATGCTGGGTATGTTAACTTGTGTTTGCAGATTGACATTACAGCTAGTGATGTGTAAAATTTACCTTTGTAAAGTAAATCCATTATATCTTGTTGATTTAAAGACATACTTACCACCATAAGTATCCAAAGATTTCAACTGGCACAACTTACTGTTTCTATAACAAAAATAATTCACCTGACTTTTATAACAGGGCGGCAATATCTGATCAGAAATACCTGGTTTCACGAAAAAAAAACATCTTTATTTTTAATATTTTTCCTTATTTTTACAATATGTAACACAAAACAGAGTGTTGCTCGATATTTTTGAGATTTGAATTCATTGTGATTTTCAGTGAGTCTCAGAAGTAATGTCTATATTCATTTAAAATTCAGCGGTAAGTTTTTTGAAAAAACGCTCGTACCCGTCGATTTTGATTTTTTAATGTGTTTTTTTTTGTGGTAATTTCATGTATACAGGGTAGCTCAAAAATAAGTTACGACCATCAACTTCATTTTTTCAAATTACAACATATATTTTTTATTTAATTTTTGAATTTTGCGTTGAATTTTAAGCATGTTTCATGTACCATGTCCTATACATGAACTCAACAGTTATTGAAAAGATTAGGATTGAACATATCATTTAGGGAATCCAACGATCTATCAAATCTTTTGGCAATATGGCATTTTGGGCTCCCTAATAAGTAAGAGTGTACTGTCTGTCACTGTCACCGTTTATTTTCCTAGAAACTGTATGACAATTTTATTTCAAATAAGTATAATTATTGTCAAGCGTAGTTTCAAAGTTGCGGTTTTCACAATAATGGTGAAGTTAACGGAACGGGATAAAATTTAAATTGTATGCATGGTTGGGTTTGGTGATAAAACACGTACTCAAATAGAAACAGCCCAATTATTTAATGAAATCCATCCTGATCGTCCTCCCATATGTTAAAAGATGGTGAGTAGAATAGAGGCTAAGCTTAGAGAATTCGGTCATGTTAGAGATTTGCCTAAATCTGGTCGTCCTACTCGAGATGAAAATGAACAACTTAACGTTTTGCTTTCCTTGGAAGAAAATCCATGTATTCTCCTGTCGCACATTGGGGCCGATTTACACATGCCGAAAGTTGTTGTTCACCGAGTAGTTCAAAAGCACAAATATCACCCATACAAAATTATTCCAGTGCATGAGTTATTTGAAGATGATTTTGATAGGCGACATGAGCTTCGCGAACGCATGCAAAATATGTGCAATCTAGATAATAATTTAGTAAAAAATAATATTTTTTCGGATGAAGCCACGTTCTATTTGAATGGTAATATGAACAGACAAAATTGTCGATATTGGGCAACAGAAAATCCGCATTGGATGATTGAGGTTCACAGCCAGTACCCTAAAAAAATAAATGTTTGGTGTGGAATCGTACGCGAAAGAGTAATTGGTCCATTTTTCTTTGAACAGTCTTTAACTGGACAAGTATACCTCGAATTTCTCCAACTTGAATTACTTCCAGCATTAGTGGCTTTATTTCCGAATCCATTGGATCCAGACTCCCCTGACGAAGAACTGATATTCCAACAAGATGGTGCTCCTCCGCACTATGCTGCCACTGTGCGCACATTTTTGGATGAAACCTTTCCCAATCGGTGGATAGGAAGGAGAGGACCTATCGAATGGCCTGCTAGATCGCCAGACCCAACTCCGCTGGACTTTTGACTTTTTTTTGTGGGGTTACCTCAAATCAAAAGTATTTGTTAACAGGCCAAACAATATGCAGAAGTTGAAAGGGAGGATCCGAAGAGAAGTGCGTGTCATAACTCCGGAAATGTTTGGAAACGTGCAAAGAGAGTTTATTGCTCGTCTTGGAAATAATCTCTTTAAGAAATATTTAATAAAACAAATAAGAAATAAGTGGGTATTTTACGCAGTTTCTTGTGTTTATGAAAGTTAATATCGCAAAATAATAGGTCTGTCCACAAAAAAATTAATATTCATCAAACTTTGTTAACATGAAGCGTTTGACCTATTATAACTAATATTTTTAAAAAAATTGAAAAAAAATTAATCCTAACTTCAACAGCGGCCCTAGAAATCGCTTGTCCTGTTTGAATTAGATAAACGCGTGTTCATTGGTTTGACGTCACATGCTCGCTGGCTCGCCAGGCGCGAAGCCGTAGCAAACTAGATAAGGTATTTGCATTGCGTTGTTTTTGGAATAAAGTTTGTGTTTGGTGTTGTAACGGTTCACAGTGCAGTTTTTTATTGTGTATTTAATATTGGATAATTAATTTTGTGTTGTAAATATGGAGGAAAGTTACCAGAAAGGCGATTCGCATAATTTGCCGAGTATAGACGTGATTATGGTAGGTACCTAGCAGATTTTCTCGCCACAAATACTGACTTTAACCAACCTCAATCCAGTGGTGTCAAACCTAGTCGATAAGTTTAAAAGAGATACATTATTTATACAGTATTATGCAGAATAAAAATGTAATTGAAATGCTATGCTATTCTATTACCCAAAGCTTTGCCTGTGGCCATCAGCTGTGAATAATATTTTCTGTCATGTAACTGGGTAACTTCGTAATGTGAATAATAAACTTGAGACTAAAAACACAATGAAATAGGATTATTATATAATATAATTAGCATCCGCAGCTTCGCCTACGGTTATTTTTTAACACGCTTTTATTAGCTTGATCTACATCTGGATGGCATTGTAAGTAAAATAATATTACAAATCGATTTTCAGCCACATTCCGATGTCGTATTGATTTGAAATTTTGAGAACTCATGACAATAAAATGTTCTAAAAAACCCTTATAGATTTTTCATCTCACGCATCAAGTCGAATAGTAAGACTCTTTGGGGTTTCAGCTTCGTTATGGTCGCCTTACAGCTTCAAAATTATATGAAGCAGCTGTTTGCAAAAAATCA
Organism: Polydrusus pterygomalis; assembly: GCA_963969555.1. NCBI lineage: Eukaryota > Metazoa > Arthropoda > Insecta > Coleoptera > Curculionidae > Polydrusus > Polydrusus pterygomalis. The sequence goes on from OZ018379.1 coordinate 13,703,770, forward strand.
AATGGTAGTTTGGTAACACAAATTATGGGCGTTTCGAAAAAATTTGACACTCCAGCAATGAAAAGGGGAAGGATTTTAGAAAAAAATGGTTATTAACGAACTGAAAAAAAAATCAACATTAATGTGCATTAATTTAAGTTGGGTTTATTATTTTAAAATAGTATGGAGTTGTGGGAGCTTCGCCCGACGGGGTAACAGAAGATTCGATTATTGAAATAAAATGTCCCATATCAGAAAAAACTTTTGCGCGCTATATTAATTCTAGAAATGAAATAGCAAAAAAATATTTGGCTCAGATAAATTTGCAAATGTTAGCGACAGGGAATATTTTGCGTAGCACATCCAAATTTCGAAAACACAAAAAAATTTACTGTCGTTAACGTAGAATATAACGCAGAGTTTAAAGAAGACCTTAATATTAAATCTGTACTACAATTTTGGAAAAACGATATTTTTATACTATTAAATACAGTTTTTACAGGGTAACATATAATATGTTAAATTTGCATTATATTAACAAACAACCGATGTTTCAAATAGTATTATTTTTTTGGTAATACATCTACATAATAAAATATTTATTGTTTTATTAGTGGTTTTTGTAAATTAATAATGGCGCGTCGGCAATATTTTTTTAAGAGATGCCCTGGAACTAGAGGCGTGCCTGTACCGAATTGTTATTTTTTTATTATTTTATATTACTCCCGAGGGTACAGCTGTGCGGATGGTCAAAATGCAACGCACATTTTATGGCCCTTTCTTGGGCACGTACGCCACTTGACCAGCTAATACCCACAAAATAATTTGTTAATAAAATTATATTTTGTATGTATATCCGCTACACACTTCTCATACAATATCCATAGGAAAAAAAATAAGCCTGATAAAGAGATTAAATCTCGGTTCAAATAATCAAACGTCCGTCGCGGCGTCGAAGGCTGTGTAGTCGCGCAATAGCTTGCCGTCTTTCAGCGAGCATGTGACGTCACCCGCCTAGCCTCTACGGAGGGACACGTTTTCTAGCCTCGACGCGTCGGTGTGATTTCTATTACAAATATCGTGAAAAACAAGAAATATTATTATTTTTTAACGTTGTTGTAGTTAATAATACCCATAAATCTATCATTTTTAATAGAAAACAAAATGTTGTGGACAGACCTATTGTTTCCAAATTCAATTGCCAATTATAAATGTGGACTTTATGGTAAGTGTATAACATTAAATTTAATTTGCTATTGTAGGTACTTATATTTGTTTTAGCAACATTTTTAAACCTTTAAAAAGTTATTTTAATAATAGATAATCACTTTTCTACCCAATGTATATACATAAAGTCATGTCGTTACGTATTAAAAAATACACAGAGTCGCTGATATGCTTGGAAACAGTCGATTATCGCTAAAAGTTAGATGTGTTTTAGGAATTTCGAATTCTTAAACGTTTCTGCTGCTATAAAAGCCCAATGACTCAACATACTCGCTGTTAGTTCGAAGTAAGAGATAATATTATTATATTTTACGAGATCTTTTGTAGGTGCCTACTTGAAATATTATTTAAATTAGGTAAATAGATGTACATGCCAGATATATTTTGCAATTTTGCAAAAATTATTTTAATCGACCTACATTCTTTTTCATGAATTTTTATATTTCGTAATATTTTTGCCTTAAGATAAAAAGTATGTCAACCCCAAGGGAATTACTCATATTTATATTGTAAGTGTAATACAATTTTACGCACGTCTCGTCTTTGACCAAAGATAACACTTGCAAAGTCTATACCAACTTTTTTGGTTCAGATTTGCAATTAACAAAAAATATCACTTAACTGCTTATAAAATATATATTATACAGTGTGAGAGATAGAGTTTGAAAGAGGAGAAACTTTTTTATTAGTAGGTATAGAGTCATTATTTATAATAACGTCTGCTTGTACTGAAACTACAATTCGAAATTGTAGTTTTAGCACAAGCAGACGTTTTTATAAAGAAAGAATTTTTCTTCTATACCATCTAATAAAAAAGGTTTTCCTCTTCCAAACTCTATCCGTGGACACACTGTACATCTATCTACAAATATCTACTCAAACTTATTGATATAGCTAGAAAAAAATAAATAATAAAACCTATACATAGAATGAGACTTACCTATTAGTCGCTAATAATAAAGAAAAATAAAGAGAGTAAAAGTTTAAGAACACATTTTGTCGTTAACTAATATTAAGCCCACAACGCTGTTTTCACTCTTTGTTTCCTTTAAAATGCGTTAACGTTTAAAAAAATGCAGGAACTAAATTTCTTTATTACTTTCTTTATCAGGGGATCATGTGGTAATTCGAACCGCTACATAGTAACTTCTTTAAATCAAAATAATTAACTTTATTAATGGTCCCTGGTATTATTAAATTATATTATATTAAATTAAAAATAACAAGCTTAATAATAAGTGGGGTACAAAAAAGATCGATTTTAGTAACAGATTATTGAAACCTAATCTACATTAGATATATACAAATATCTTTTTATTTGTAATAATTCCCTGTTTGGCAATAAAACGATTAATAATAATAAATTAAATTCCGGTTCTAGCTCTGGTATAGCATAGCATATATAGATTTTATAGATGACCCTATTTTAAACTAATTAAAATTATAGAGGAAGGCACCCAAATTGAAGACACTTTTTTTGTAAATTCGAAATAAAATTCATCATTGAACAAATTTTTATTATTATTGTACAAAATCGCTTGCTTGGTGTATTAACAAAACATCGCAACAAAGAATCTACATTAAAATAGCTATCTAGAGAAGTTATTGAACTTAAAGTTTGTTTTTGTCAATTTTCCCATAAAATAAAAGGTTGCCTAATTTGAGACACTACACCCAAAATTTTTGAGGCTTTTAGATATCCCATCTCTTTATTACGCCCAGCTTTCACGATAGCGTGAGGGTCCCATTTCTTGTGTTTTTAAGGCATCTGTAATAAAATATCAAAATATTGTATTGGGTGCCTAACTTGTGATAGTCTTAAATACAGCACCATTTAATTTAGTCTCTCAAATTAGGAATTCTAGTTATAAAAATTGACAACAATATTTTAGGTTATTTAGATATGAAAGAATACAGCCAAATTTTAATAAGACATCATTAGGCAACACCTAAACTAACTACTTCGACACATATATTTTATTTCCACTTAGGTTGACTGCAAATGCCGGTTTATTTACACTATCAAAAACACTTTACGACTCAAATCGGAAGAAAAACGTACCTGCGCAGAAATAAATGAACTGACGCGCTCAACGACCTCTTTACCACTGCAGTTCTAGTTTATTTGAGTTAGTTTACGCCACGTTTGTTAGATGGCGTTACATATACTTTAATATGCGGAGCTATCTTAAATTAGGCGCCTATCTCAAAATTGTGTCTCTTCCTCTATAGGAAGGGACCAAGCTAGCAAGTATATCCTAAAAAGTCTGACATAACATTTACATAAATTTAGAAAGAGGGCAGCCGGAAACCAAATTCAAATTGAATGGGTTTTTAGTTTACATTTTTTTAAACATTGTTGAAACGACTGTAAAACGTACTGGAACAACCCGAACAACCCCGACTCTCTCCTATAATATTTACAAACGCAAATGAAACAATAATTAACATTCCAAATTCACATCCTGAGGTCAAGGTAAATTATTGTCTTATTACCTAATTTATTAAGAATGTGAAGTGTCATAAAAAAGAACTAACCATGCATTAATAATATTTTTTTTATTAAAATAATGTAGGTATTAAATGATGGTAATGATGGGTTATTATTTTTTGGTGTCATTTTCTTTAATAATTTCGGAAACATTGACCTTATTATTTATTTTTCTACTTTCTTGTGAAACGTGCATTCTGTTCAGGGTTTGATTGGTCGTTTCTAGGGTTAGGGCTATGAGAAAGTTATATATTATTTGGAACCTGTAATTATGTCTGATACTGGGAAAATCGTGAATCAATTTTTAAACAATTAAGAACACACGATTTACTTCAGGTTATTGATAATAAAAATCCTAAAGTGTGTTTTTCATGTAACAGATTTTCAGATTTTACTTTCATTTGCGAAATAGCTGGTGGTGGGGTAAGTGGTACACCGTCAAACTGGCTGGGACAGCCCATGTAAATTTTGATACCCTCAAATATTGATCACATTTTAATTTTACATTAAAATTGTATTAGAATTTCTCCAAATTTTATTATTTTCTAATAATGGGGCATTAAGTTCTTGTGTGTACAGGGTGTCCCAAATTCGAGCTTCATCATGGGGATATCGGAAACTATAAGAGCTACAGCATCGGTTAAATTGTGGCAAAGTTGCGCAATTTCGTACTGAGCAATATCGCAAAAAAATATCTGAGCTATCTTTTTTAGTTTTTGAAATTTTTGCAAAAAACTAAAATTTTGAGTTTTTGTTTTTTTAAATTGTTCGACTTATTTTATCCGCTACAGAAAAACAAGCACAACATTGTTAAGGCAACTTTTTACGCTACATATTGTTACGTTTTTAGAATTTCGTTACAACGTTTCGTTTTTGTGGAACTATTAACAACTTTAATTTTTTAAATACGGACCTGCATTTTTTATTTTATTTTTTGATAGCCCTTTTAGCCCTGAATTCAACCATGTATCACACTTAATTATATTTAGACGTTTTGATGTCATTATTACATCTTCAGGAATGTGATCATTATTTTTAAATACGGCCCTGGTGTATATTTGACTCTTGGTTTATTAAAACCACCATACTGGGCTAAATTAGTATCAAGCGTAGCAAAATAACTATAATGAGGCTGCAAGCGTTCAGGATAGTCCTGAAATAACGGTCACAAGAAAGTTTGTGAATTCCTATTGGAAGAATAATAAACTCGTAAAATGTCGCGCTTTTCTAAAGCAGAAAACATAATTTTGCTGAAATATTCAGTATAAATGGTGACTGCAGTTGTCAAGATAATTAAGGTGGAAGTATCAACATGCTTGCCAACCTATTTCGCGTTTATTTATTTAATTTTTCTAGCTTTTACACAAAATTTAAATAAAATCATTATCGTCTTCATATTTTATAGGTAATAATTGACATATTAAATAAATATCAAGGAATTTCATTAAATATTTTAGGAGAATTTTATAGCGAAAAATGTCCGGTAAGATTTTTTTAACCATTATTATTTTTTTAGCAATGAAATAAATTGATATTTTTGTAATATGTCAGCTATTACCTAAATATTGTACCGACGATATTGATTTTATTTAAATGTTGGTTAATCAAATAATAAACTAAAAAAAGCAACGTAAAATAGGTTATAGGTTGGCAATAGATGAAATGACGTTGAGAATTCCACCTTAAGTCAAACAATCAAGTAAAAGTTCTTGTCATAGCCAACCTTTGTTTTGTTTGGTTTTATTTTTACTTTGTTACAATTTATATAAAAACTTAAATATAGTAAATTATTTGTATAAAATTCCGGATCCATTTACATGTTGTATGTGGTAAAAAGATTAAGTAACTAACACCAGGGCCGTATTTAAAAATAATTATCACATTCCTGAAGAGGTAATAATGACATCAAAACGTCTAAATATAATTAAGTGTGATACATGGTTGAATTCAGGGCTTAATGGGCTATCAAAAAATTTAATAAAAAATGCAGGTCCGTATTTAAAAAATTAAAGTTGATAATAGTTCCATAAAAACGAAACGTTGTAACGAAATTCTAAAAACGTCACAATATGGAGCGTAAAAAGTTGCCTTAACAATGTTGCGCTTGTTTTTCTGTGGCGGATAAAATAAGTCACGCAGTTCAAAAAAACAAAAACTCCAAATTTTAGTTTTTTGCAAAAATTTCAAAAACTAAAAAAGATAGCTCAGATATTTTTTTGCGATATTGCTCAGTATGAAATTGCGCAACTTTGCCACAATTTAACCGATGCTGTATCTCTTATAGTTTCCGAGATCCCCATGATGAGGCTCGAATTTGGGACACCCTGTACAATGCTATCATATATATATCTCTTTAGCAGATTGGTCGTTTTACAATTAAAAAGTGTTGTTCCACTTTCCTTTCTTAAACAAACTGGTTAAAAAAACTACATACTGCAACTTGTTATATAAGATGCATTAGCCAGCTATTGCATTTTAATCCTAAATTGTTAAAAGATTCTTGCAATTGGCATAATAGCATTGCATTGCAAACAGATTTACGAGCATGGCTCTTGTGTCGTTGTTATTGCTAGTTTTAAAAAATGGCTATACGGAAATTATTTGTATACAAAGTATGTTTCATAGCACAATAAACATAATATGAAAGAAAAGCCAGGAAATTAGGAAATTTAAAACGACCTTTCCTTCTTTTTTTTTTCACGGTAAATAAAATCTTACCGAATATAACTTAAAAAGTAGAAATAAAGTTGCTTTAAACCCACATTCTAAAGTGATGTTAGGGTTAATTTTGTTTGTTAAGGTGCCACTTTGTCACCATAAAGAAAGCTTTTTAAAACGATTCAAGATTTCAATAAGATGAAACTTCTTTTGGCCAGAGGAATAAGCTAGTTTTGTCATATCCGTTTTGTGGATACATGTAGGTTTTCTTTTCAGTTTACTACTAGTTCCTTCCTTCCTTCTTGAAGTAAACATAAACAGTGAACAAACTCGAAGAGGAAAATAAATTTAAAATATACGACCTAAATATTTTATTAATAATCATCATATAATGCAATGTCAAGGTACATTATACAAGGTGTTAATAAATGTCACGTAGATATTTAAGGGAGTAATAGTGCTCCCTACACTAGGAAAGAAATACACAGGGTGTCAAAAATTTTTTTTCGATTTTTTTGTTTTTCTCACACATTTTAAATTTGGTACAGTTATTATTTTTTGGAATGTTATACAGTGTCACCAGTATAAAGTCCGCATCATATGGGATTTTTTTTTATTAATAGCTTTATTCAAAATTTGACTTTGGCATCAAGTTCTGCTTCGATCGAGATGAAAATTAAGCAAAAAAATAGTAGTCACGTGATTCGCATTATCTGTCAAATTTTAATTTTTTCCAAAAAATAATTCAAAAATGGGGTTATTTCTGAAAGTATCGAAAAGAGTTATTAAAATAAGGTTCGAAAAAAGTTATTAGAAAAAGTTTTTTTAAATGTAGTTTCTAGCCCACGTGCAAAAATTCAAATGCATAAGATAATTTTGATTTTTTACCTATATTTCGTAAATTGTACCACTTTTGCAAAATAAGACTCAGCGCAACCTACATAAAACTTTTTAGTTTTGACAATGCTTTATTTCAGATACATTTTCTTTAAAGTAGCACCATATTAAATGTGTGTTTTTCTACAAAATCAAAATTGGGCTATTAAAATTTGGTCGCATGTGATGCCAAGTTTATTTGTTTTTGACCCTGTATAAGGTAACTTCATGAAATAAGTATTTTTGAAAACGTAGTTTGTGCCTGAAAGTAAAAAAATAAAAAATAAAGTAAGGGGTTTTAAATTAAATCGTTGAAAATAGATAAACTTTACATTAAGTTAAACTAAAATTTATTTTCCACTTAAAAAACACTTTATTGAAGACACTGTGTTCTTTTTGTCTTAATATTAAGGTGTAATACTTTCAGACACAAACTACGTTTTCAAAAATACTTATTTTATGAAGTTACCTTATACAGGGTAAAAAAAAAACTTTGCATCACATGCGACGAAATTTTCATAGCCCAATTTTGATTTTGTAGAAAAACACACATTTAATATGGCGCTACTTTAAAGAAAATGTATCTGAAATAAAACCTTGTCAAAACTGAGAAGTTTTATGTAGGTTGCGTTGAGTCTTATTTTGCAAAAGTGGTGCAATTTACAAAATATAGATAAAAAATTAAAATTATCTTATGCAGCTGAAATTTTGCATGTGGACTAGAAACTACATTTAAAAAAACTTTTTCTATTAACTTTTTTCAATATTTTTAGAAATAACCCCACTTTTGAATTATTCTTTGGAAAAAATTAAAATTTGACAGATAATGCGAATCACGTGACTACTATTTTTTCGCCTAATTTTCATCTCGATCGAAGCAGAACTTGATGCCCAAGTCAAATTTTGAATAAAGCTATTAGTAAAAAAAAATCCCATATAATGCGGACTTTACTGGTGACAGTGGTGACACTGTATATAAATAAATCATAAGTCTATCAAATTAATCAATTGTTAGCTCAATGACTGCAAATATTCATGATCACAAGAAAATTACCCTAAAAATTTTTTTAATTAAATTAATTTATCGGAATGTCATTGGTACTGAAGAAAGTAAAACTAAATAAATTTTTTCGAAAAAGCGAAATCCAATACGATTTTAATTGCTAATGATAAATTTGTTCATATTATTATGAACTTAACCTTTTAAATTTATTATCTACATGTTAATTATTTTCTCTGTCATTAATTACAAGCGATTTAAATAAAATATTTATGTATTTTAGTAAAACGTAAATAGGTTTTACGTTTTTGTGGTTCTTAGTCAAATATTTTTATATTGTGTCCATAAAATTATTGCATGATAGTTTATAAAACTCATTATCTCCTCCCGAGATAGCATACAACATTTTATATAGACCAGGGTCGATAATTTTTGAAACCAAAAAAAAAATAATAGTAGGATGAAACCCATTGGAAAAGGAACAGAATATAACAAAAATGAAGGAAAAAATAATTTACGGGCGATCCGAGGTCGGGAAGTGGAAGGGGTGAGTTATTAAGGGTAGAAACCTATTTATCTCGATTTCCGGCAAAACTACAAGTCCTATGGAAAAACGTTAAATAGCAAAGTTGTAGGTAATAAAAAGGTCTACAACTTTTGTATTCACACTTTTTTCACATAACCTTAAAATTTATGTAAAAAATTCAAATAACCAAGTTTTTGGTTTTTTATTTTTATCTTTTAGAAAAAAAAAATTTTTTTTCACGAAATTTGGTGAAAACTTTCCTTTTCATGTCCCAAATACACTGTAATTTTTTTGATTTCAAATATTTATTTTTTCACCTTATTTTGACTTAATATCGAAAAAGCACCCTAATTTTCAATCGAAAATTCTCACTTCAAAATGTCTGCTTTTTTAAAAAAAGTCGGTGGGCTTTTTGTTCGTTGAAATCTCTACTTTCTGATGGTGTAAAAAAAATATACATTAATATGGTAAATGTTCTCAAAAAATGCAAAGAAACGAAAAAACTCGAATCAGAAATTTTTTAAAATTATTATGTAGAATTTTGAGCTATTTATTAAAATTTATACTTTAATAATTTCAATGTAACATGGAATCTTACGTTTTTCGAGTTACTTCCCGACCTCGGATCGCCGGTAAATTATTTTTCCTTTCATTTTTGTTATATTCCCTTTTCCAATGGGTTTCATTCCACTATTATTTTTTTTTCACTTTTTACCATTTTCAAAGGCTTCAGCCCTAGTCTAATATCCATTTTCATTCGTTCAAGTCCAGGGATGTTTTTTAGAAGTCAAAATTTGTTTGGGACGCTAAATTATGATAGAGTCAACAGGTGATATAGTGTTTGATTTTACAGAACACAACACACATGTCGAAGATGTTACGTCATTCGGGATAGCACTTTCGTTTTGTTAAGTAGTACGATTCCCAATAAACAACGCTGCTGATTAGCCTGGATGAGCCATAGAGCTATAATTAAAGGTGGGCTAGTTTGCGATTTTTAAGGAGCAGTGACACAATGCGACTGCTCTGGCTGTGTCACTGTGACAAATAGTGTACTTTAGCTATCTGGGTTATGCCACCATATTCTTGACAAAACGTATACTTATATTTGCCCTCTCAGTAATAATAATTATCTAAAAAAATAATTATATAATAAAGTGTTTTCAATATTTTAAATAAACAATTTTTTAGCTTCAACTTGTGGAATCTCATGGTTATCCATTTGAGGAGCACGAGGTAGTATCAGAAGATGGATATATTCTTAGTTTACATAGAATACCGAGAAGTAGGAACTTAAACCAAGTGAACAAAACAAGGAAACCAATAGCTTTATTTCAACATGGATTGCTAGCTGCTTCTGATACATTTTTATTCCGGGGACCTAAATATGATATGCGTAAGTGTACGACAAGAAAACCGGCCGCCATAATGTTAGTTTAGTGTTTAGGAACCTGTTTAATCGAAGACCGATTTGGATGAAATTTTCAGTAAATTAAATCTCAGTTTTTGTAAATTATCGTTTTGAAGAAACAAGAGTGCATTCATTTTGCCCTAACTTTTAAAAACCCCGTGGAGAATTTGGGCAGTGGGATACTATTTAAGCATGCCTGGAGAGCTGAGGGACTCTTTCTAATGAATGTTTATTTTTAGCGTACCTAATGGCCGATGCTGGATATGATGTTTGGCTCTCGAATATGAGGGGAAATATTTATTCCAATAAGCACCGAGTATATGATTCGGAGAAAGATCCAGAATATTGGAAATTTTCGTAAGTAAACGATTAGGTTTAATAGTAATAACGCTAATGTTGAAAATAAATGTTAAACTTTTTTAAAAGTATTTTCTACACTGTGACCAGTAAAGCCCGCATCATATGGGATTTTTTTTATTAATAAATTTATTCGAAATTTGACTTTGGCATCAAGTTCTGCTTCGATCGAGATGAAAATTAAGCAAAAAAATAGTCGTCAAGTGATTCGCATTATCTGTTAAATTTTAATTTTTTCCAAAAAATAATTCAAAAGTGGGGTTATTTCTGAAAGTATCGAAGAAAGTTATTAGAAAAAGTTTTTTTAAATGCAGTTTCTAGCTCACATGCAAAATTTCAGATGCATAAGATAATTTTGATTTTTTAACCATATTTTGTAAGTTGCACCACTTTTGCAAAATAAGACTCAACGAGACCTACATAACACTTCTTAGTTTTGACAATGCATTATTTCAGGTACATTTTCTTTAAAGTAGGCACGCCACATTAAAGGTGTGTTTTTCTACAAAATCAAAATTGGGCTATTGAAATTTGGTCGCATGTGATGCAAAGTTTATTTGTTTTTGACCCTTTATAACTTCATAAAATAAGTATTTTTGAAAACGTAGGTTGTATCTGAAAGTAATACACCCTAATATTAAGACAAAAAAGAACACAGTGTCATCAGTAAAGTGTTCATTAAGTGGAAAATAAATTTTTGTGGTGGGTAAAAAATCAAAATTATCTTATGCAGCTTAAATTTTTGCATGTGGGTTAGAAACTGCATTAAAAAAAACTTTTTCTTATAACTTTTTTCGATATTTTCAGAAATAACCTCACTTTTGAATTATTTTTTGGAAAAAATTAAAATTTGACAGATAATGCGAATCACGTGAATACTATTTTTTGCTTAATTTTCATCTAGATCGAAGCAAAACTTGATGCCAAAGTCAAATTGCGAATAAAGTTATGAATAAAAAAAATCCCATATGATGCGGACTTTACTGGTCACACTGTATAATTAAGTATTTAATTTTTTTACAGGCTACATGAAGTTGGTTATTATGATCTTCCCGCAATAATCGACTATATCCTGAACACTACCAAGGAAAAGTCTCTATACTTTATAGGCCATTCAATTGGTTCCTCAGTAGCCCTTATTTTAGGGTCACTCAGACCAGAATATAATGCGAAAATTAAGTTACATCTGGGATTGGCCCCACTAGTGTATAATTTACATGAAATATCAATTCCTCATAGAATATTTTTAGCTTCTCATGAATCAATGATGGTAAGTACAAGGAGCACTAGGACAACTTTCTTTCTACACTTAAATACTGACTAAAGTCGTTACAGTGGATCTTTTCCCGTGCGTCATCACTTTCACGTCATCAAAATCGTATGAATCAAATCAAAATTACGAGACGAAAAAGGTCAAAACTAAGTCTAAGTTCATAAAATGGACGTGCCTGCCTACCGTTTGACGTACCTACATAATATCCCGAAAAATTATTATTTATTTTAACAAATGTTAATACACTTAATACTATTTTTAAAGCTTAAAATCTAGAAAAGTTTGGTGTTTTATTGACTATTAAAATCGCAAAAGTCAAATTTTTGACATCCTTTCATTTAAGGGAATTTAGCCACTGCCGTAAACTTTTCAAAGAACTTTCACGGTTAGAATATTTAAAATAAAAAAATTAGGTATTATAAAAATCCATAAATACTTACCGCCAAAACAGATGGTGGGTATAATTAGCTCTAAAAAGAACTATTTTTAGAAAAAGGAACAGTTTTAAGGCACATAAATTTACAAAATACGAATTAGATTGGCAGATCAAAATAAGGTTGACAATGACGTTCTAAAATACAACGGTAGTCAACTAAACAAATAAAAAAAGTAATTAATTGACGTTAATAGTTCTATTCTTGTCTAGCACGTTATATTATTGCGGAATCTTGGAGACGTTCTTTTATGCTTTTATTCAAACTTGTTACTGTAATAAATAAGGATGCAGAGTTATTAACCACGTTGAGTCCTGATCGTTGATTGATGACGCACGGGCAAAGATCCACTGTGGCGACTTTACTTTTTATTTATATTATATTATATTCTTTGCTTATTGATTGGGATAACCTTTGATCTGATTTGATTGTACTATGATTTTAGCAAAGTGGCATATCAAAGAACATACTTAATGTGTTTCCGAGAAGAGAGTACTTTTCAAAACTGTTGGATACACTTTGCGGCAATGGAATGCCCACGCAGTTTTTGTGTTTTGTTGTAATTTTTTCTTTGGTTGGTATTGATGGCAATCAGTTTAACAAAGTACGTTTAAACAAACCCAATTGTTATCATTGCGATAAGATTATTTTATTATAAAAGAAATATTCGTTTTTACCGTAGATATTTACCTTTAGATAAGCAAACAATAATCACGAAAGTGGCAAATCAATGGGAAAATAGGCAGGGTCCGGTTAACATCCAGTGGCGTAGCCAGGATTTTGGGGCGGGGGGGGGGGGGGGTGAAGTCCTTTTGGGGCGCCTATATTTTTAAATACACATTCTATCATATTGTTTTTTTAAAATCCAGATTCAGTTAAACATTGACAAAAGATTAGGCATGGTATTAAGCACCATTAAAGCCTTTTATTAAATTATTGGTGAGTGACAATAGAAATATATTTTTCCAAACTAAGACGTGTTTTAAATTTCAGCTAAAAAAACATAAGATTTCAACATCGGGTAAAAAAATGCATTGTATGCTTTTTGTGATATAGGTATTAGGTATTATATTATATTACGTTTTTTTTTTCATTTAACACAGTTAAACTATTTTAATTTTAATAAAACAAAATATAAATCATTTTATAATAAAAACAAGTACTAATCAATCAAAAATAAACACAAAACTAAAAATATTTTAATATTTTAACTTTGCACAACTTTAATCAATAATTTAAAAACTGTTTTTATATAACTATAAAGCTATTCTACGAGTCTTAAGGCTTTTGAAATCATCTAAAACATTAGAAAGATCTAAATTTTTAACATAATCACTTTCTATGTTTAATATAGCTATGTCATTTAATTGTTGTTCCGTCATTGTCGAGCGATTATAAGTTTTAATATTTTTTAACCGATTAAAGGACCTTTCCGCATTGGCACTGTTCGCTGCAATAGTAAGGTATACCGTGTAAATAATGCATATATTTGGGAATGAACTTTCAAGCTTATTTGAAATAAGATACGGAAGTAAGTATCTCATCTGTTTTTAGGGTAATCTTTTCTTTTTTTAATTGTTGAAACAAAGCGCAAAATGATTTATATTCATCGAATATTAAATTGCCATTTATATCAGATTCATAAAAGGCTGACGGATCCCTAAGATATTTTATATTATCTAGTGTCGGAGAGATAACGTCTGCCTCTAAGCAAATAAATCTATTTGCAATTTGAAGAAAATCTTCAAACCTCACAGCTAGTGTTTGTATAAAAGTATCCAATGCAACGTAGAAATATATATTAGAAATATATTCATCTAAAATACCACATTTTCTTGCCAATTGTTTTGCGCCCGATTCAAATTCATTAAAACAAGTATCGTCACTTCGTAATTTTTTTAGATCCTCTATTGTGGATTTAATTAGCGTAGCGATGGACGGTATTTAAGAATAACTTTTATTTTATTTTAAAACGGACATTTACTTACAGGCTTTGTGATTTTTTGGTATTTTGTTCTGTGTTAAGTTTATTAAAATTCAAATAAGACCGATTTTTTAATTTTATTTAAGTAGCAAAGGGGCGCCAAGCCAGGGGGCGGGGGGGTCAACTGCCCCCCCTGACCCCCCTATGGCTACGCCACTGTTAACATCTTGTTTGTGTGGCCAAGGCCTAGTTAGATTTGTTTAAATCGATCATAATAAAATAAAATTACATATCAAGAACTATCACTACTTCATACTTACTGAAAATACGAAATACCCAGTATTTGACCCCTATTTGGACATAAGAAAATCATACAATGGTCTAGTTTACTAGTTATTGTATCCAAGTCACTAAAGGGACAAACACAATTCCCTAAACTACACAAAAACTAGAAATCCATAAATATTAAACACCCACAATCCACATTAGCAAAGAAAATAAACGTTTCTAAACAAATTTTAATTTTTTTATTGGCGAAGATTGAAATTTTACCATTTGGATTTATTGTCTTTTGTAAACTACCTCATAGGGGTAGAATTTCAATCTTCACCACTGAAAAAATTAAAATTCGTTTACAAACGCTTCTTTTCGAAGTTTTTATCCTGTAACTTTTTCCTCCGGTTTTTTGAAAATTTTCTATTGATAGATCTAAAGGTAAATGTCTATTGTTTTTACCGATAAAACACATTATTCAATACAATAATAATAATAATTATTATTATTAGAATATAAGATTTTACAACATATTTTTAATTTCAGATTTTTAATACTTTCAGACTGTTATGCCAGAGTTTCTGGCTTATTTTCCAGCTGGATCCTCACTGTACTTGATCTCTCATGCAACTCAACTATATTCTGAAGGTAGGTACGTAAGGCCACTTGTACCGACTTTTAAAAGAGTTATATACGGTACCTATATATTGTCTCACGGTGACGGTCCATTAGAATATTTCAGAAAGTAATGTGAGTTGAATCCTGCTTTTTGTTAGCTGCCAATCTGTCATATTACTGATCACAACTGATGATTTTTTAATCAGTTAGGTACCGTGCGAGCAAAAATTATTTGCATCAAAGAGGGCATCTAAGGACGTAGTGCTTAGCCGTAGAGCTTAATACCTAAGCGTCAGTAACTACCTGAATTAACAATCAATCAGTTATATTCCGTCATCTTTGACAGTCGTTACAAGTAATTGGATTCATCGCCAATTTTTTCAATTTCTTGAACAATTCGCACAATGGGCTTTACGGAACAGCACAATACATTCATTGTTGAAGCGTATTTTCGAAACGGGGTTAGAGTAAATGGTGAGCGGCAATATAATCCGGGTTTGTGCATGGACGATTTTCACGAACATATTCCTAACGTTGCTTCTATTGCTGGGGATTTTTATCATTGCCTGAAAAGAACCGTGGCTGTGTTTAGGGAAACAGGTTCTATACAACACGAAAAAGGAGCAGGAAGACCATCTGTAAGAACAGAAGAACTTGTTGCAAACGTTCGTGAAATAATGCAAAATACGCCAACAAATTGTATAAGGCGCCTGTTCCAAGAAGTGGGAAGATTTATGGAACATGCAGGACTATTCTTAAGAAGGAGCTAAATTTATTTCCTTACAAAGTGCAAGTATTATAACTTTGTAAACAACAAAAATAAATTTGTACTTGTCTACTTATTTTATTGCTCATTAGTTTGGCATATCATGTGATAATATGAATTTGACAAAATTTTAACCTAGATTTGGTTAGATATATCGTCCCCATATCATTGTGATCTAAACCAAGCCATACGTTTTTTAATCCAAGCCCTCTTTGATGCAAATAATATTTGCTCGCACGGTAGTTCAACAGCTTAGATAAGGATGGACAGATGGTTAGCTAATCTACAATAATTATTGCTCTTAAAAGGTCGAGAATGTTTGTTATATAAAATTGGTCCGATTTTCACGAATAGTTACAAGTTAGTACAAGTGGCCCCCAGCCCAGGCAAGAATAATTGGTATGGAAAAGTTTGATTAAATTAACAGTGTTTTGGTTTACTTGGTAGAAAATAAGTAAGTACCTGGACACTTTCCGGGTGGCAACGATAAAAAGTCTACCATCGCTTTTGAATTATTCACTAGCGACTTGCATTGATACCATTTACTCGAAACTCTCACAAACTAATGAATTTACTACTTAGAAAACTAAGATATAATAATTTTTGGTATCTACCAGTAACGAACGCCCAGACAAATATTTGAAAAATAGGCGTTCGGCTCTTACTAAATATCATCAGTAAAAATTAATTAAACAATTATAAATTTGGTATCATTGGATAGTTAAAGGTTCAATACACGTTGTTTTGCAACATATTTTAATTAGGAGAAAATAGTTTTTGAAGAAGACTCATTTATACTAGCATAAATTACTGTATTTTATAGATCTGAATTTCAAATAAAGTTTATTCTTAGGATGGTGTATACCAAGAGTCCAAGACAAATCTACTACTAAAGATCTTGGATTTATACCACTTCACATTCACAAATCATATTATTTGATATATTTTAGGCACATTTCGAGCTTTTGACTATCAAAACTCGTTTGTCAATTTGGAAAAATACAATTATTTGGAACCTCCAGAGTACGATTTAAGTCTGGTGAATCACTCAGTATCTTTACACTATGGCGATGGAGATTTTATAGTCACCGAGGAAGTAAGTTATAAAATACGTATTAATGTAAGGTGTTCTACGTACGTACGAGTTAAGATTAAAAAAAAGCTGTCAAAATGTTCAATGGTTTGTAGGGTCTGGATGGCAAGTAAGAGTTTTGGTACGCAAAGTACCTAAGAGCATAAAACACACTTTACACATTATTTATTTGACCGACATAAACCTACTTAAAAAATAAAAAAACGAAAATGGGCGTGCAGACAAAATTTTTTAAATTGAAAAAAGTTTTACACCTCTGCTGGGATTTGAACCCAGAGCCTTTCGATTACCAGTCAAACGGTCTCGCCAATTGCTCTACGGAGACATACATTCTCTCACCAACTTCGGCAATATAACTTTGTTCAATTTTAATGTCAGTATACAGTTTGAAATGTCTTGTCTTGTGATTTCAAACCGGGGAGGGGGTTATTAAAGGAAAGGAACTCACTCATGACCATGCACTGATCATTAAGATATGTTTTATCATTCATGTCGTGTCATCGATATAGCGAATTCTGTAGGAATCCGATATTAGACCTCTGAACAATGATATCTAGAATACCGGAATATTTGTTTAGAAATGGTAGTTTTTAATGTCTGTATTAAATCTAAATGAAAAACGTTAACATAGTTTTGAGATCTAGGACGCAAAAACACAATTTTTAGGCCTTTTTCGCCTGATCAAATAAAAACGTCATGCGTTTTAATAAATTCTAAAAGAAATATGTATTTTCTTTTTTGTCAACAGGATGTAGAATTTTTGGAAAATAAATTGCCAAACATGGTTGGAAAATTCAAGGTACCATTCAAAAATTTCAATCACATGGACTTTATGATAGGAGTCGATGCCAAAGATTTAGTTTATAAGGAAATAATTTTATTGATGAATAAATATAGATAGTATACAGCCTAGTCTATTATTTAAAAATGTTCCTTAAAAAAACATAACTTTCTATATTAGGTATGTATCAATGTCTAATAATATTAGTACCTATACTTATATAAAACAATATCGTCTTGCCGACAGAAAAACTGGCGAAACTTTAAGCACAACCTCAGCCATCATACCTCTCACTGAATTATTTTTACCCAACGCAGAAAAAAGAAAAATGATCTTTAAAATTATTTATTGTTTTCTTGAAATAAAAGCTTCGTGCCATTCCTATATTTATCACTCTGTTTCTTATTGCCTTACAGCTAAGAACTTACATTAAATATGCAAAACACAAATTTTAGCTTACCGGGGAAACATATTATTTTTCGCCTGAAAGTATATCTTTTTAGTAACAATACAGGTAGTTTAAACGCTATGTATAGATTGGCACACTCCTAATTTTACATTTCACAATAGGGTCGTAAAATTGTAACAATAGGGCAAGCCGATGATTTAGAATAAATCTTCGGACAGTTATTTCGGTGGTTTAGGTTTTTATTTATGAAATATAAATTCCTTTTGTTTCCTGCCCGTGTTGTAAATAAATTATACAGAGTAAAAACTTTATCTGATTTAGTTCTAGCCGATACCATACATTAACAAAACAAGGTGATAGTGAAATAGTGTATCGTTTTAAGAGAACAAGTCTGCCAAAAAATTCGACCGTTTTAACCCAGTTTTTTAATGAAGTTACCTGTCCTCTTAAAATGTAATATTATGGTACGTTCTTATTTTAATTTTTTTTTGTTTCTATATGTAATTTTTATTTATAGTTTACTAGCGTGTATCCGGCATGCGTTGCAACCCGCTGGTATAAATACAAACCCGATATATTAGTACCCGGCATGCCACTTTCTGAAATTGCACCCGTGCGAAGCGCTAGTTATACATAAAACCTTCCCCTTGAATCACTCTATCTATTTAAAAAAAACCGCTTCAAAATCCGTTGCGTAGTTTTAAAGATTTAAGCATATTATATAGGTAGGGACAGACGGATAGACAGCGACAACTACTTTGTTTTATACTATGTTAAGATTAAGATATTTTTTCGTATGTGGTTTTTAAGGTGTGCAAAAAAGATTTGTATATTTAACTGAATTAATTTTATTTTCTTAATACAAAAACAGTTCATACTTAAAAGAGTTAACAAATTAAAGGTCTAGAAAGGTGTCTTCACTATCACTAAATTCGAAGGATTCATCTGTAGAGTCAACTGAAATAATAAGTGGTTCTACCGTTTCTTCCATCGGGTTGTCTAAGTCCCACATTTTCTTTCCTCTTTTATTACATGTTTTATAGCTTATTTAGTTATAATGTTTAATGAATACTTCAATAACTCACGTACATGTTTTATTTTAAATGTATTGTTATTCCTTGCTACATAGCCTTTCATTTGTGCCCATATATTAACTCAATTCGATTTAATTCACAGTGGTAGGGCGGCAGTCTAAGTTAAATGATGTTTTTAGCGATTTTACCTGTATACTTATGCAATAATAGATAATTTAATTACTTAGGATCAGTTACCTGTTATTGTTAAGCTCATGGTTTATTGAGGTTTTACGACTCATGACTCTCAGCTGTGCTGTCAGGCTTTAAGAAACAGACAACCCAATATCAAAAACGAGACTTTTACCCCGTTCTATTGCCGACACTGTAGACTAGAATATCGAATAGTTCTGCCTAAAATTACCATAATAATAGCTATACCTATTGACCTATTAAAAGTTTAGAAAAATTGTCTTGAGCGCCAAAATGTGTTGAAAAATTGCCGTCATCTGAGGGCACTAATATATACTAATTACCGTGGTGCTTATAAAGTTTTATGTTGTACATATAAGCACCTTTTCATTTTAAAGACAAATAAATTTTTTCTGAGTTTCAAAATTACAAGTTATTCTTTCCATATTCCTAGAACCCTTGTAATTAAAAAAATATAAATAATCGGTAATCGGTGTATCCAAAACAAATATAATATAAATAGGTATAAGAAGTTTGAACTTTTACCTTTATATCTCAGGCAGACTCAGGCACAGATATAAAAAATGGTGCGTGTTCAAAGTTCAAGAATAATGTGATCTGAAACCTATATAATATATTTTCCACAGCACAATAGATCATGGCATTGGCATTGTAGTTGATAAAGGCGATAAATGTTATTATCGCTACTTATTTATTTTTTTACGGTCATAGGTTATTTTATTACGGACGTACTTTTTACAAATTTTTGTATTTTATTTTTTAAAAGCACCTTTTAAGGCCTGGATTCCAACCATCATGGTTTGTGTGTTGGTCTCTCGCACCCCGTGTTATTACCAATCTTATCCAAATGCCGTCCTAGATTTTCCAGGGTTCTAGTCACTGTCGAGTAATGATATAATAGTCACCGACAGGTTAGGTTAGGTTAGATTAGAGTGGCATAGATCTGGCATTGTTCAAACAGTCACACGTAGTCCTATAAGGACCGTTGTGGTACCACACATGTTCCGCGGAACCTATCCGCATCAGCTTCCTGATGGTTAACGCGATGTAGATCGTAGAAGAATCTTGACAGGTCATTCAAACCAGCCACTGCTGTTAATAAACTGAGTGAGCCGACCCAGTTGCAGGCTGCTCACTTCCTCCAGATCATTTAAGAATGATTTGCCCAGGGCATTTAACATTCTTCTCGCGAGGCCGGGGCGGGGCATTCACACAAGAAATGCTTTCCTCCTCTTCTTCATCTCTGCAACTTCTACAGAAGTCGTTAGTTGGTATTTGCATACGTGATGTTTCTTAGGTCCTTCCGACTGTGCTGTAATAGCGCTGCGGATTTCCAGTCTTCAAGTAGGGGGCCACAATTGCCTGGAGATGCTACAGGTTGTCAGCCCATCTATCTCCTCTTTGATAGATCACCGATATCGCGCGGTGTATTAAGTTTTGTATTATAAAAATAATTCAAGCTTTATGAACTATATTTGGCGTAAGAAACATAATATAGACAAACGAAAGATAAACTATAAGCAAGAAAACAAACGAATGTATAATAACTAAATAGTAACCTTTCGAACTTGAAATTTCATTCGTCTCGCAATTTTCTTTATCACGCCCCTAAGTATCTAGTCAATTAATAATTGTTTTATCAAATTTAATTAAAGACGAGAGCATTATTCACGGGACGATTTTAGATAAATTATAAAATTTATGTCGCAGACTTGCAGTTGAAAAAAATATGTATTACAATAAACGTATAGATAAATAATGATCTCTCGAAAACACGCTCTCGTAGTGTTAGTTGTTGCACTTTTTGTAAGCATAATTAGTGAATTGAGTATCGAGTTAGTTGGTCCTAGAATTACCGGAAACAAAAATGAATTGCCGAAACGTGAAAAAATATTACACGCAGTAAGTAATAATTTATTATTAATTAGGTCATTAACAGAACAAAAATATTTATAAATAAATTACTGCCACAATTGCAAAAGATGGGAAAACTATTTTTCAATTTGAAGAAGTAGTCGCCATGCTTAAAGTGGAGTTGAAAGTATAGGAAAGGAAGAAAAAACTAAAAGTCTTCCTCCACAAAATTTAATAGAATATAGAAATTTTTTAGTGTTTCGAACGTAAAAACGTTCATCATCAGGAGACAGAAAATTTATATAGTGCTGATGGTATTAGCAGAAGAGAAAATGGTATAAAACCTTAATGGAGCTTTATGGCATTAAAAAATTGAAATGTAGAAGTGACATATATAAAAAAAGGGTTGAGGAGAGTAAAAACATGCTGGGCATGTGAAGAAAGTTAGTAATGAAAGTCTAAAGGGCCTTCTAAAAAGACGGCCTTTTTCTTCTTCCTTATTTTATCTGGTTGTTTAGACTTCCTTTAGGTACTAACTTTCTTCACATGCTCAGCATGTTTTAACTCTCCTCAGCCCTTTTTTTATATATGCCACTTCTACATTTCAATTTTTCAATGCCATAAAGCTTCATTATAGTTTTATACCATTTTCTCTTTTGCTAATACCATATCAGCACTATATAAATTTTCTGTCTCCTGATGATGAACGTTTCCACGTTCGAAACATGTAGAGACCCCTAAAGAATTTCAATATTCTATTAAATTTTGTGGAGGAAGACTTTATTTTTATTTCTTTCCTCTTTTTTAATTGTTTTCCAGGTTCAAGTTGTTAAATCCCATGGGTACCCATTTGAAGAACATGAAGTATTAACTGAAGATGGATATATTCTCATATTACATAGAATACCTAACAGTAAAGATCCGCCCAAGTTAGATACAATAGAAAGACCTGTAGTATTGATTCAGCATGGACTGCTAGCTGCGTCCGATACATTTTTATTCAGAGGACCTGAATACGACCTACGTTAGTTTTGATCTTTATGTATTTAGTTAAAATAAGCTTTACTTTCGGTAACATATTATTATCTAAGTAACTTATGGGCCACTTGAACCAAAATCTATCGCTCCTCTTTTAAATTCTCAGACGGTTGTAAAAAGCCGAAATCGTATACTTACTAAAAAGTTCCCTTCTAGGTAAATCTACCCAAAAACGCACTGGGTAATTCCATGGTAAATTGGATAAACGAGATATAAAATTACCCTCTATCTCTACACATTACTAAATAATAGTATAATGTCAGAGACAGCTGGGGCGATGCAGTACTTGTATTGAAGTGTATGGTCACCTACGTTACTATGAAACTACCCTACTTCAGTACCTACTTGCCTCATTTATTTAAACATATTTTTATTTTGCAGCTTATTTACTAGCTGACTCTGGCTATGACGTTTGGCTATCGAATATAAGAGGAAATATCTACTCAGACCGGCATAAGGAAATTGATTCTGAAACAAATCCAGAATTTTGGAAGTTTTCGTAAGTACCTTTTATAGAGGAAATTTATTGGAAAATTGGATTTCTGGCGTTTAGCCTCACTACACGCTGTTGCCAGTACCTACCGGTGTATTGTAATAACATAACAAACAAAAAAATTTTCATCCGCTATAACCTCGCGAAACATTGTTTTATATACAGGGTTCATTTGAAAACTTCCCACCTCGATTTTCCTGCTTTTAATTGAAAATGTGGAAAATAGCTCGGACCCGTCGATTTTTATTTCGAGGGGGACATCTTTTGCGTATATTGTCAATCTTGTTACTTCAAGCCCCTAAGAGGGAGGGGGGGTTAGATCTAAATCTTAAATGGATACCCCTATTTTATATATATTTTTTTTGGATTCTGCATAAAATTCTGAACATTTTTTAATAAAAGCATTATTAGTCTATACTTAACAGTTTCCGAGGTATTTACTCTTGAAAAATGACATTTTTGAACTTTGACAGCGTCTAGCTTTCTAACTGTACGTCTTAGAGCAAAACGGCTTACATGTCCCTATCTTCGATTTTTATTATCTTTCCAATAGCGTCAACTTCCGGTCAAACCGGAAGTACTATATTTCTTACATCCGGTTTAACCGAAAGTTTACACTATTGGAAAGATAATAAAAATCGAAGATAGGGACATGTAAGTCGTTTTGCTCTAAGACGTACAGTTAGAAAGCTAGACGCTGTCAAAGTTCAAAAATGTCATTTTTCAAGAGTCAATATCTCGGAAACTGTTAAGTATAGACTAATAATGATTTTATTAAAAAAAGTTCAGAATTTTATGCAGAATCCAAAAAACTTATATAAAATAGGGGTATCCATTTAAGATTTAGATCTAACCCCCCCCCCTCCTAGGGGCTTGAAGTAACAATATTGACAATATACGCAAAAGATGTCCCCCTCGAAATAAAAATCGACGGGTCCGAGCGATTTTCCACATTTTCAATTTAAAGCAGGAAAATCGAGGTGGGAAGTTTTCAAATGAACTTCATTTTACAGGCCTTTTAAACGATTTTAAAAATAATTTACATTTTTTAGTGTCCATGAAGTTGGCTACTATGATCTTCCTGCTACGATAGACTACATCCTAGAAACTACTAAAAAAAAATCGTTATTTTTTATAGGGCACTCAATAGGTTCATCAGCAGCCTTTATTTTAGGGTCACTTAGACCAGAGTATAACTCTAAAATAAAGTTACACATGGCTTTAGCTCCTTTGGTATATAATTTACATGAAGTTTCTATCCCTCATAGGATCTATTTAGCTTCTCAGGATTTGTTACGGGTAAGTAAAAAACATGGGCACTCTTATTACTTATCGACCTAGTTCTGTAAAGAAACGGAGTACATGCAATCTAGAATGAGCTATTTTCATATTTAAACCAAATGAACAAAACTTTTTCTCTTTAATTGAGATCTGGACGGGACCTATAGACTGGAGAATAGTATAGCTTATTAACCTATTGGTTAGGTATGTAGATTCAAGGTAACTTAACCTAAAATCCAGGATAATCTGACACCAATCCCTGATGCAATGCAATGTATTTGAACAAAGGTAGCACCTAGCAACAGTTAAATACTTAGGCCCAATTTCCTTGCATTGTAGCTGTTTTATAAATCTTGATTATTGGTTAAATAATTTCCTAGGTACCGATGCAATAAACGAACAGTTTCCTGGCGTTTAGGATTTGTTGACAATTGACTATGATGTTAACAGCCAGCTAACATATTAAAACATTTAAATCTATACATTGATAAATTAGTCCTTATTGTGTAAGGATCATTAGGTGGTTGAAAAACAATTTTTTGTTCGTTCTTGTATAAAATTAATAACGAATATTTTCTCATTATTTTTACGTTTAATTTTAGCGGACTGTAGTACCCAAAAATATTTTTAATGTATTTCCCAGAAGAGAGTACATGTCAAAACTCCTAGAGACCTTATGTGCGAATGGAATGCCTATGCACTATTTGTGTTTTACTGTGATGTTTACTTTCGTTGGAGCAGATGGACAACAGTTTAATAAAGTATGTGCATTATCTAGAATAAGTATACCAACCTAAAGAAACTCTAACCAATGTTTTTTTAACTAAAGAAGTTTAAAATTTAACCCTTAGTTCTCTGGACGTTATGATATTTCTGCAACTCGACATTTATTTGTTTTTAGAGTAGGTACAAGAGGCTCAATCCGTTGAAACTGCAACTTTTCTTCTTTATGTCTGACTTATTCTGTACAATTCTTTGTTTTAATTAGATTTAATCTTTTAGAGTATTCTACCAGAATTTTTAACCTATTATCCGGCAGGATCATCCATATATTTGACTTCTCAGGCAGTTCAGTGGTATAATGAGCGTAAGTAAATTTAATATAAGGGCCATAGTAAGTCTATATGGACACATAGCTATTATTACATTTCATTCGTAAAAGCGATACTTTTATGACGAGTCTGCAGGTTTGCCGGACGAACGAAGTCAGACGTTGACGTTTGAAGAAAATAGTAATTTACGTTACAAGACCGGAAAGTAGTGTTTGTCAGGTCGAGAAAAGCATTTCTAGGGCGAGCCGTAGGCGAGTCCTGGAAGCTTGGAGAGACCTGCAAAACACAAATTTTCGGTTGCGTGACGTACAATATTTTTTTTAAGACCGACACTTCGATATACATTTAATTCTTTATTTTATATTATTTTGAAATGCGTCGTATGACTTCTCGTAACGGGCTTTTGATTTTACTGGCAATATATCGTAGGTCGCTTTCCTTGCTGCTTCCAAAATGTCTTCTGGAGTCTACTTTTCCGTGTCGGATAATTCAAAATCTGAATTCATATTTTTAAATTTGCGCACTCGCGAAACAAGATTGACATAAACAACAAATTAAAAATCAACGAACTGTCACTCGACAATACATCGAAATGTTGCTATCATAGTAACGAAATCAAGGTAGATTGCATTATCAAAGAGCGATTGGAAAAATGAAAAAACAGGGACCGGAAAAATCTTTTTTTTAAAACCGACCAGAAAATTTACACTTTCTGGACAATTTTTCGTCTAGAAAATAACGTTTTTCCGATCGCAAGACCGGAAAAGTGACATTAGAGACCGGAAAAATCTTTTCCGGACTCTAATGTCACTTTTCCGGTCTCTAATGTCACTGTCACACTGTTTTTTTGTTTTTCTAATCGCTCTTTGATAATACAAGATACCTTGATTTCGTTATTATGACAACAACATTTCGATGTATTGTCGAGTGACAGTTCGTTGAGTTTTAATTTTGTTCTTTATGTCAAACTTGTTTCGCGTAGATTATAAAATATATCGAAGTGTCGGTCTTAAAAAAAATATTGTACGTCACGCAACCAAAAATTAGTGTTTTCCAGGTCTCTCCAAGCTTCCAGGACTCGCCTATGGCTCGCCCTGAAAATGCTTGTCTCGACCTGAAAAACACTACTTTCCGGTCTTGTAACGTAAATTACTATTGCCGGTCCCTCGCGTCCATTTTCCGGTCTTGATCGACAAAACGTTATTTTCTGGACGAAAAATTGTCCAGAAAGTGTATATTTTCTGGTCGGTATTAAAAAAAATATATTTATTACTGTATTAATAAATTTTAGGTACGGTGTTTAGAGGTTTAGACTATCAAAATGACTTAGAAAATCTGCAGAAATACAATTCTTTGGAACCTCCTGAATATGACATCAGTTTAGTAAGTCATGCCGTATCCTTGCATTACTCAGATGGAGATTATATAGTTACCGAAGAAGTAAGTGACGCCTTGTTTCAATATATTAGGTATATAAAAAAAATAGCTGTCAAAAATTGTACGAGAATACGGGAGAATACGTTTCCCTAGACCTAAAATTATAAATTTGTGTCCTTTTTTTTGGTTATAGGACCTTGATTATCTGGGAAAAAAGCTGCCTAATTTGGTGGGAAAGTTCAAAGTATCACTGAAGGATTTCAATCATATGGATTTCATGATAGGAGTGGACGCCAAAGATTTACTTTATAAGGAATTAATAAAAATAATGAATGAATATAGATGAAATGAAAAATATTACTTAATAGTAGTTTTTGTATGTATTAAGTGTGTATTCGACTAAATGACGACGGTAACTAAAAAGCCACGTAGACTTTAGTAGTATGGTTTCATTTTAATGACTCTTACATTTTATCTGAGCGGCAACTGAATACTTAGTACGTAGTCGGATTTTTCACTAAATTTTAATTTGAAACCAAAATATGCAGAAGCAACTTCTTCTAATGCATGTTTCAAAAATTTTTCTTTTGCCAAAAAAAAGTCCAATAATCCGATATGCCCGTCCATACATTTACCTTGTGACGGTATTGAGTCCTTGTTATTACAAATCTGTGTTCATTTTTTGTAGTCCAATACCTACAATTTACTATAAAGCCATACAGGCCCCGTTACATAGTCAGAAGTGAGTAATATACACCGCTTAATCACCTAGTGGGGAATAAAACCAAAGTAATAAACTGGTAAAAACACCTGTCATTAGGAGAATTGGGCTTCACAGACAAGGCCAAGTAGTCTTGTTCGTGGTAGTAAAGAGGTGTTTTTTTCCTGTATTTAATCTTTGCGGGCCTATGTAGGGCCTGTTATGGGGTATCAAGTTAATAGAAAACCATAAAAACAATTTTAGAAAAAGATGAAAATATTATGCTGTTTTTATTTTTATCAAAGCGCAGGACAATCAGAACATCTCATGTCAGCCGTTATTGATTTTTTAAAAGAAGTGGTAGTATATACTGTGTGACCAATAAAGTCAGCATCATATGGGATTTTTGAAGTGAAAACTTCTTTAGGCGCGTTTAGCACTTTTTGTGGGCACTGAATTAAACTGAGCCGTCACGCTCGGATGTGTAACGCTCGTCTGCGCCGAACAATTGTATTTGATATTATTAATTTTACCTTGTTAAAGTTTTCACTTCTGTCGTGTGGTCTTAACTTTTTACAGACTCATCTTGCCAAGATTTTGAACCACTTCCATTCGAAAATTTCCACGTTTCGTCGAAAAATACCACTTTTCTAAATTTCGATTTGTAATTGTCCGTATATTTTTTTAAAAACTGAACACGCTGACTCACTATCTGTGGCTGCTCACATAAAAATCTTCGGTTACAGTCTTTTTTATAGCGAAAACCTAAATTTTTTATTAATTTTGATAACGCTTCAAGTCCAATTTCCAAAACACCCCGAATTTTTAAT
The DNA here is from genome assembly GCA_963969555.1 of Polydrusus pterygomalis. Classification (NCBI taxonomy): domain Eukaryota; kingdom Metazoa; phylum Arthropoda; class Insecta; order Coleoptera; family Curculionidae; genus Polydrusus; species Polydrusus pterygomalis. The sequence goes on from OZ018379.1 coordinate 13,731,717, forward strand.
GTTTTTTGTAAAACTGGAAGAGTTACTGGAGGTTTTTGATTTGTATAAATCGTAAATCACATTTCGAACTCCCATTTTAATAATTTCGCTTAAATCTTTGGCTTTCTTCGTTTACACTTTTTAGTATTCTTGGGTATTATGTTGTTTTGTTTCATGCACAATTTTCTGCACAGTCCTTAAACTAATTCCCAGTGCTTTGGCTACCGTTTCCTGAATATTGGTTGGCAAATTTCCACTTTTTCTTTCATTTTCGAAATAGTTTATCAGATTAAGTACCATTTTTTTTGATTGGGGATGCAAAAACCCAGAAAATTGTTTCATTTTGTCACAAACTGTCAAAGTCACAAAACTGGCATATTTAAAATAAAACGTAGCTGGTGCCATTATAAGCTTTTTTAGAATCGCTGGAAAGTAAATACATATCCTTTTTTTTCATGTCAAAATGGAATAAGTCTGTCTCATTTATCTTACGTATTTTATTTAGAGGGTAAAATTAAACGCAAGTAAAGAAAACAAAAACTGAGAGTATGTCTTTCTTGAATCGTATGACCCGCACGATAAGACCAGATCCAACTATCACTATTTCATCGATGTGAGGTGAAAAATTAGGTGCACGTAAAACAACTTCGTATAGACTTAAACTTTACCTTCAAAAACTAAAAACTAAACCTATTTTATACTTTAGAGCCTTCCGGGCTTTAAGTACAAAATGTAAGAGTAATATAGAGTATACATCACCTCAGAAAATGATCCCATTGTAACCTGGCCATGAAATATATATACCTATATATATATACCTATATAAAAGACAAAACGAAGTAATTTAGTTTTCATTTATGGGCTTAAGATTTTTGGGCCTTTCAGGCCCAATATAAGGTAAAAAATAACTTGCATTGGCGTTTATTTCTTAAAAAGTATTAAAATTTTATAAAATCATAATTTTATTAAAAAAAATTAATTAAAAAAATTTATTTAAAAAAAGTGGAGCCTATATTTGATGGTAACCAAATTTATATGGCCAATCTGGCGGTGCACCACCCAAGCTATTGTTTTAGTGTGCAGATTCGTCAATCCAAGGCCTCAAACAAAATCACATTAAAAAAATTACATGTAAAAGCGGAAATGAACAAAACACATTTATTAATATTGTGTATACAAATCATGAACATAATTTTATTGCTAACATCAAACATACAATATTCTTACATTTAAGTACAATTTTTTCGAAGTAATAAAATAATACATTAAGTTAAATACTTTAATACACCACGCTTAACCTATCGCTTCATAAAAAAGAAAAACAATTTTTCTTATATACATTATAAGTTTGATTTATTTGGACAGATTTGCAGTATAATACAGTTGCTGGAGGGAATGTTTTAAGAGCACCGTATGCGCCAATTTAGAATTTTTTTTTTACTTTAATAAAAATCATTTGCAGACTTCTGTGCTAATTTCAAAAAAACTATTAAGTGGACATAATTCTCGTCTGGTTCTATCATTCAAGTTTTACTTACGTCGGATTACACAAAGACTTTAAATAATAATTAACTAACCATCAACTTTGACTGTGAGACACATGACATTGACAGAAACGAGGCAACTGTGTAAAATAGTTCATGCCCAAAGTTGAAAGTATGGGAACGAAAGAAAAAGAAAAAGTCTTCTTCCACCTTTTATTAAAGTAAAAAATGTTATTTCAAACGTCTCAACATGTTTCGAACGTAGAAACATTCATCACCAGGAGACAGCAATAGCTTTGCTGGCAGAAGAGAAAATGGTAGATGGTATCCAACCTTACGGAAGATAAAATAATATGTTGGTATAACATATGAATAGTGAAGAAAAAATGTATCCGCATCCGCTGATAATTTTTTCTTGATTATTCATGTCCAACACACCATTTTATCTTCCGTAAGGTTGGATACCATCTATCTTTTTTTTCTTCTGCTAAAACCATTAGCAAAGCTTTTTCTGTCTCCTACTGATGAACGATTTTACGTTCGAAACATGTTAAGACCTTTGAAAGAATAATTTTTATTCAAATAAAATTGTGACTTTTTGTACTACTTTCGTTCTTTTTTTGACAAAAATAGTGGAACTAATTTAAAATAGAGACCATTAAGTTTGAGGCTATAGAACCGATAGGGTATTTAGAGACTAAAATAAAGAAAAACTAGTAAAATAAAAACTAAAATAGGAATAAAATAAATCCTAGTAACCTTTACATTATGGATTAAGAAGCAAACACCAGTGACGCATTTGCCATTTCTTTGATTAATATCTCGTTGCTTCTTCGTTTTATCCAAAAGTCGGCCAAATACCCTTCTTTGGGGTATAATTACCTACAGTTTTACATTAAAAAAGGTTGGATATATAAATTAATAAAAGCAGAAAAAGAAATATGCGCAAATTTCACAAAACTGTATTTTATGCTCTTATTCATTTAAAATATTTCTTTAACTTAAAACTGTAGGTAATTACTACCCCAACACAGGTATTAGGCCGGTTTTTGGAGAAACGACAAATTAATGGCGACTGCGTCATTAGTTTTAGTTCCTAATAACAATATCTGTAAATGTTAAATTGGAATGTAGTAAATACAGTAAAAAAACTTCATATGCAACACAGTATAACACAGCAGAAGTTGTCTTATAGAACGAGAAGAGGATAGACCCCTTAAGGGATATCATTTAAAGGCTTTATAACTTCATCCCTGAAATGCTTTTGTCTCCTAAGGGGGTTTATTCAACACCTCCTAATGTGTTTTAGAAAGTATTGGTTTATTCCCCTGCAGGTCTAGTCAATAATACAGTAGTACTTGTGCTTTGTCATGATAAATGTACAGCGTATTTTAAATTCCATCCTTTCCGAAATAAGCTTAGTCGTCTCTTCGCCAGTAACTTTCAAATATTAGTTTTTAAGTCTGTTGCCATATTTCTATTAAAGCACAATAATGGCCGACATAAGGTGCCCAAAAAGTGCGCCAAAAATGGCTTAACAAATTGCTGGCATGGATGTGCTGTAAGCTGAAGCAAAATTTCTACTCTGAACGTGCTTAAACTTACAAAAAGACCAGCTTTGATTGACTTGGTTTATTAACTGTAAAAATCCTTAATATCTAAGTTTAAAAATTATATATTAAATTATTACAGGCTATTCCTTTAATGAGCCTCATGAATAGTCAAAGCAGTTAATATTTTTTTGATTTTAAAATTCAATTGATGCTATTTTAAACTTACATTTTTTCCATGAAGCAGTCAACTTTAGCTACAAAGTAAGCATTTGTTAAGAGAAACAAGTAGACATTTTATTAAAGTAAGAAACGCGTTTTAAACAGCAAAGAAAAGTAAGTAAGTAAAAATCGTTGCTGATCATTAGCATGCTGGTGTTTGCTCTTAGCCCAAAACCTATTAATTTTAAAAGCAGCCATCATTAATTACGTCACGTAGACCCCCAAAATTAAATTTATAAAACATTTTAAATATTTTAAAATATTGCAACTTTAAAATACCATCAACTTCAAGGTTTAACAACTCTACACTATTAGTTATAAACGGTAAATAGTTAAACATATCGATACTTGTATAACTAATTAAGTACACTAGCTACCTAAGAAATTAAAACAACATATTGCACAAATTATTTAAAATCATTGCGGTTAAAATATGAACTAGTATCATAACAATAAAATGCAGTTAATGTCGTTTTTTTTGGCACAGAAATTATTTTATCTTTTAAAATATAGCTAAAACAATACCTATAATAACCGCTTCATGGCAACATTTAAAAAAATTCTTAACATTATTTATTTTATTATTTCAACTTGTTCAACCTCTTGTTTGTATTTGTTACGGGTATTATTGCCATATTGACCCAGTTGATTTAAAAGAAAAAATATTTTCCTGTAACAAAAATTACCTTTACATATTATACGTATTTTTTCTAAAAAAGCCTTTCCTGTAACGTTTCCTATAAGTTTTCCATCAATATCTCTGTTGGAACTCATGATGCCATCTGTTGAAGTCAATGTGAAATACTACGATCGATCCAAGGGCTAGCCCAGCTAGCAAAAATCTGTAACATTAGACAAATATTGAAGCCTCAGTATCTAGACCTAATAGTCTATGATCAGTAGCAGATAGATACAAACTATAAATTACGAGTGACAGAAACCAATAATTTGTTGCCTAGAAATTTTCAATTGTAATAACTGATAGCCTTATCTTAAAAGGAGCGAGTAAGACAACAATCCACGAGGTTCAGGGTAAGAGGAGCTAACAGACAGTAGGGATTTATAATTTGACGTTAGTTCGGTTTGTCAAATCTATGGAGAACTAGAGGGTAGGAGGCCGATCGACAATGGCAGCATTTTCAATTTCTGTCCCGGTTTTTTGGTTAGTTCGCTAGTTGGCGGATAGATGCTCTCGCTTCGCAAGTGGGCTGATGTCTCCTTCTTCTTCTTCGTTTTTAACTTTTACTTTTATACTTTTGACAATTGACATTTTATTTTTCAAAATAACAAATAACGTTTGAAGGCAAGACAAGACAAGTAACGTTGTATTGTACTTGATTTCCATATTTATAATGAATAATGGTACAATTTATAAAAGTAGAGTTTGCTTTGTGTCGAGGTGTAAGACAGGATCTTCTTCAGAGAGGAAACGCAGCCAAATAAGTATCTTTCTAGCTCCAAAGGTAAAACCCTCTGTAGCTAGATTCAGCTAGAATGTTCCTGTATTTTAAAAACGAAGCATCGTTGGAACTTTATACAGACCGAGTTTACTAATAAGTATAACAAAGTAAGTGTAAATTCATATAAAAGTCCTTATTTGTTCCTTAAAGAACTAATTTAAATAAAAATAGTTATCGCGTCCATAAGAAACCATTTATTTGATAGCCCACTTCGAACACGATCGCCATCTTACGGCGACTCGTAAAGCTGAAGATGCTAATTTGGAACCGAATCCAATGCATTGCGATCGGCCTCCTTCCTCAAGTCCTCCATAGTCAAATCATGACATGATGTCAAAATATCAAAAATCGAACTACCATTCGGGTTGACCCACATCATCAACAGGATGGCGAGTTAAAGTCTCAATTGTGTTTTTTATGAACAGGAATAAATTCTGTTTGATCCCAAAAGTACCACCTTTTTCTACTTGTGCGTCACACTGGGTTCCTAAGAAAATTATTTATTCAAATTATAATAGTAACCATTAGGATACTTACTTTTGATCATGTGATAGCGCGAGAGATCGAATGCTGCTATCGCATGCCGGGAATGCATATAGTAATGCCAAGTTGAACGTCCTCCATACTTCGACGATTCCTTTGTCGCCTCCTGTCATCAGGTACTCTCCATCACGGCTTAGTAACAGGCACTGAAAAGTTTGTTAGAAAAGTTAGCAGATGCAGCTTTTTCGAAATTAAAGCGGTAAAAATGTAATATTAAAAGCTATATTGTGTAAAAAAACCTATAATACCTGAAGATTATCATTGTGGGACTCGTGTCGCAACCGCTTTCCATTAATGGTGTACGATGCAACATTTCCTTTCTCATAATTAACTACTATAACTCCTTCGCGGGACATAGCGATATTTTCAGGTGAGTTAAATCCATTTGGTGGTTCTAAAGACCTGAGTAAATCACCAAACGTCGTGTGAACTAATACTGGACCATCTACAATCAAAAAGTAAAAATTAGTTACAAATGAAACTGGAAGAAAACTAACTAATGATGACATTAAAATTTAATGTAATAACTGATAGCTTTTTATTATATATTATTTATATTTAATAATAGTTAGCTTTGATTTCTCTTTTCTGATCAAGGACCTTTTAAACAAATAATACAAACTCCCTCCTAGGATTTCAAATCTTGCCAGTATTATTTATTACGTGATTAGTACATAAGTTATAATCAAAGTAGTCCAAATAGTCAATTGAGTAATGTGGTAGTATAAAAGGAACAAAGTAGTCTACTAAACTTACGGTATGATCCTGAAACAACCAATCCTAGCTCAGCCGATATAACAACACTGGACACTGGCTGTTCGTGACCAGTTAGAGTAGCTCTTGGTGTCGGTATTTCCCCTTCTCCTACGATAGTCTGAGTCCTAGCGTTCCAATGCCACAATAATACTGTACAATCCGCTGATCCAGACGCTATATAGCAATCCGAAGTGATGTTGCATTCTGATCTCGATAGACACGTAACGACTCCGTAGTGTCCAAAAATGATTTGGACGATTTTGGCACTTTCAGTTGAGAACACGCGGAAACTGTTATCCCAGAATCCGCAGGCTATTAGGAACTTTGAGTCGACGGTAGTGACGAAGCAATTTGATCGAATCTTTAGATTTTGACTGAAGTTGTCTCCTAGGTTTCTTCTGAGCATTTGGTTTTGCTGATTGCTGTTGTTTGTCAATGCTAGAAATTACACAACAGTGTTTTATAGTGGGCTATAGAAATTAAAAATACCTGATACTATTTATATGAACTATTTGTAAAAAAACATTTATCTATAACTACAAATAAGCAATAAAAGCCACTTTCATTGTGAGAGTGGAAGTCGTCTATCGCCTTTGCTTTATATAACAATAAGGATGCAACTGAAGGCGAATGCGCCAGATTAAGTCGTTTCGTTCAAACAGATGTAATATATTAGGTCTTTGCTGAACTTAATCGAATAAATGAATGATATTACCAATATAAATATCTAGAAAGTGTAAAAATTAAAAATATCCCTTTGATAATACTGTAATCAGCCAAATAGAAAATTAAGATAGCTTTAAAAAAACTCCAATGTACGAAGAACCTGCTAAAAATAGGCCTAGATAAAGATTGCATGCAAAAAATAATCGAAATAAAAAAAGACGTGCTGCAATCCACAATCTACTAGAAAAATAGAAAAGTGGTTGAGGCTTACATTCTAACTTACACAAAACAGGATCCATTGACAATGGTAAGTGCGCGGTTTGATCCTTTGGAGTATCCGCGTAGCTGGGCGATTGCGCCACAGCTGCGTAAGCTGAGTTCCATTTATTGACAGCAAATTGTTGATGCATCGATACTGTAACCACCGATGGATTTGGAAGTTGTGGATACGTGTTAGCTGAGATGTGAACTATTGGACTGTTTGACAGGAACTTCATTGTCATGCACACGTCATCTGGGATGGTTGAAAACATCATGGGCGACTGCAATGATTTTAATTATTTAGATTTACCTAGCAACAAGTGGAACACTATCACTTCGAACTTACCAAATGCATTGCAGAACTTCTTGGCGGATGCGGCTCCATTAATAACTGGGAAGGCGTCTGCCCAAAGTTCTTTATTTGATTCTCCACAGCTTCTTTCATAACTTTGTCGTGAATTGAGTCCAAATCGACACTGCCTTCATAAGTTAGATAGTAGAAGCAGTTGGTGGCCCTGATTGCTTCAGGCCCTTTCTGTTTGTACCCAAAGATCAAGTCGATCCATTGGTGTAATTGACAAGATACAAATTCGGACTCTAAAGCCATACGGTTGATTCGTACGAATTCTTCTGGAGTGTTCGCCCATGGAGGAAGTTCTACGTCACTGATTGGTTTTCCGTCTTCGTTGACTCCAAGGCGATATCTGTTCGAATTCACGAACATTTCGGGAAGAAAATAAAATTCTGGGATCAATTCCTTCACATCAGAGGTGTCCCTCTGACAATTTTTCCATGATAAGGCTATTGAGGAGAAAAGTCGGTTTGGGTAGTCAAATTTACCTCCTTGAAGAGCAAGGAACATCGTTGTAAAGGGCTCCTATAAAATAATAATATATGAAAGCAAAGAAAATTCGAGAGGGAAGGTAAACGTGGATGATTTCAAAACTTACCATTCTTATAAGCCAATTATAAACAAATGCCGAGGTAGAGTAATGCGTTCCGTAATGGAATGGTGGAATGCTTTCATGTTCCCAGGTGGAGTACCTATCTTCGAAGTAAGCTCTTCGGCTCGGGTTTAAGGCTCCAATAGGTTTCGAAAGATCCCTGTAGTTACTTGGCTGACTAAGATCGAGTTCTTTGGCCTCAAAGTTTGTTAGGACCCAAGGGAATACAGGGTATTGATTGAGATCGTTGTAGGTTCGACCTAAAATCAATTAGTTGATTATAACCAGCATTTCGTCATATTCGTGTCATGTGTTATGGTGTCAAATTTGTAGACAATTTCGCGATAAAAAAATCATTTTAAAATACTAATTACACCTGACCAAAATTATCCATAACATAAAAGCCGGTTATATCATGCCGTCTCTATAGTAGGTTTATTTCCTCTATCCATTTTTATGTCATTCCACCTAAGTGCTGCCGAAATAACGAATACATTTATAACGGTGCGCCGGGCGGGATATAACTCAAACTAATTACCTAATTAATTATAACCTAACTTCGTTATATTCGATGCTTTTAGAACTTAATTATTTACCGCCTAAATATATTGTTTTTTGTTTGAAAACGTGTACGTCTTTAATTTAAGTAACGTCTAATGGAAAGGACCGCATTCTTTATAGCTGAGAAAGAGATGTTTCTATGTGTTCGAATTAGTAATTTGATAAACTACATGGATTTTTGTAGGGACAGCTAATTATAGAACGCTTTCTTAAAAGGAAGATGTTAAATTATTGACAACAGAACATAATATTTACTAAAAAATTAAAACTTAAAAGTGGGCAAATGGGCATTCCATGTAGTGAAGATTATTATAACTAATAAAATTTATATATATATCTAATACTGTTATTGTCTACTTTAGGATTACCGTGGATGATTAAACCATACTTACATACAAATTTATTTAATGTAAGTTAATGGCCAAACATTTTTGTAGAATAATTCACAAAGGCTAACAAGGATACTTCAATACGGCCAAACCGCGAAGCCTTGGCTTTACCGATGTCGTTCTGATACCATAATATTGAGCCTAATGAATAAAAATGTAGCAATCGCTTTTTCTTATAAAATCGAAGTAATTTCTTGAAAGCCAATGAATAAAAACTAAAGTAATCGCTTAAAAGTACAGGAATTGCTTCTAGTCGATGCTTTTTCTTAAAAATAGAAGCGATCGCTATCGCTTGCTTAAAATGTAATGAATAAATTAAGGAATTGCTTTTTCTAGTGTAGCGATCGTTTTCAACTGTTTAAGGTAGCATCATTTGCTTGGTAGCAGTCAACTTTAGTTCTCCGCTGCATACACGTGTAAAAATAGCAGATATGATGATTTCAGAAAGTTATATCGATTTGACTGCGAAAATGTTGAGTGGTTAGCAAATTTTTTAACTGATACTGGTAAAAGGCAAGGGAGTGCACTGTCGCCTTTAAATAAGATTAAAGTCTTTCTGCAAAAATTGTCGCATCCGGGCTTTTAATATTCTGAAGAAATCGGTGTTCACCAAACTACTGTCTGTAAGACATACACTTCTGTAATGGATGCAGTTTTGGAGAAGGTCAATATTTTTATTAAATTTCCAACAAGTGCTGAAGCTGTTGTGGAAGCTAATAGGTTGTGGTCAGAGAGATTTATTTATGTTCCTTTAATTTGTGAACGAATATCAATTGCTTGTCTTTAATTTATTCATCACTTCTATCACTTTCCCTATTTTCACTGAAATCTGCCATATCACAAATATAAGTTTCCTATTTTTCACAAAAACGTAACAGATTACTATTGTACTAAATAAATAGACCAACGTTGTTGGATTTACGTCAACTCTTTTGCAAATTAGGCACGAAACGGAACATGAAATCTATAATCTGAACAAGAGGATAACCCACGTCTGAACTTGTGTTGAATAAGCATTTGCTACAGAGGTGTAAGAAAAACAGCAATAACTTCAAAATTTTATTCATATCCAGATCTAGCAATCGCTTTTACTTATAGCATTTGCTAGTCAAGCGATTGCTTTTACTAAAAAGTAATTGCTTCAAGTAATTGCTTAATTTTTATTCATTAGGCTCATTGATCCGAATACACTTAAGGGCGCCTTAAATAAAGTGTCGGTGGTGCAGAAAATGTATGCAGACCACGATGGAATATGGTAGAGACTCGAGATGTCCTGAAACGTGTGAGGTTTTTGTTTGCCGTTGGTGCGCGTTTGACAAGTCTGTTAAAATGCAATGACGGAAATAACACCTGGTGAATATTACCAAATAATAAAAATGGGGGCAAAAGAGTCGCACTAGTCTATTTCTAGTATCTGGCGATAAACCTCCTCTTTCATACCACTTTTATTAATAGTTCAACAATTCTAATACAACTTTTTTGCTAAAGGAACTTAGATATTAAACCACCAATTTTCTCGGCATTTTCTTAACATAGTAGGCCTCTTCCAAAAATAAAGCAAACCACGCAGCGAAAAGCATATCGAGGGGCCAAATCCGCTTCGGGATGCCGGATAGAGACGTCGGGACGAATTAGGCGCCACCTCATTCAGAAGTGCATCGGTTCGGGATTAGTTTCCCCTGCGGGATGGGGCACAAATGGAAAAAGTCGGATTTGAGAGTTAGGTACGCGGCTTTATGGGAAGTAATGATGTGTTTTTTTTTGTAATTTGCAATAGGGCTTCTCGATTTTTTTTCTTGATTGGAGATTAAAATATAAATTTATTATCAGTCATTATTAATTTTCTTAAAGTCGGAACTAACTACGCATGTAGAAGTTACAGAATACGATATTCTCAATTCTCTGTATTGTGATACCGTGCGAGCAAAAATTATTTGCATCAAAGAGGGCCTTGCATCTAAGGACGTAATGCTTAGCCGTAGAGCTTAATACCTGTTGGGAGTCAGTAACTACCTGAATTAACAATCAATCAGTTATTCCGTCATCTTTGACAGTCGTTACAAGTAATTTGATTCATTGCTAATTTTTCCAATTTCTTGAACAATTCACACAATGGGCTTTACGAACAGTACAAAACATTCATGGTTGAAGCGTATTTTCGAAACGGGGTTAGAGTAAATTGTGAGTGGCAATACAATCCGGGTTTGTGCATGGCCGATTTTCACGAACATTTTCCTAACGTTGCTTTTATTGCTGGGGATTTTTGTCATTGCCTGAAAAGAACCGTGGCTGTGTTTAGGGAAACAGGTTCTATACAACACAAAAAAGGAGCAGGAAGACCATCTATAAAAACAGAAGAACTTGTTGCAAACGTTCGCCAACAAATTGTATAAGACGCCTGTCCCAAGAAGTGGGAAGATCTTATGGAACATGCAGGACTATTCTTAAGAAGCAGCTAAATTTATTTCCTTATAAAGTGCAAGTATTATAACTCTGCAAACAACAAATATAAATTTGTATTTGTCTACTTATTTTATTACTCATTAGTTTGGCATATCATGTCATAATATGAATTTGACAAAATTTAACCTAGAGTTGGTTAGATATATCGTCCCCATATCATTGTGATCTAAACCAAGCTCTACGTTTTTAATTCAATTTGATGCAAATAATTTTTGCTCGCACGGTATTTAATACAATTACAACACACTTTCCTCCTTTTTCGTAAAATTAACAATATTATTATCCACACTACATATTTTGTAAATTGCACCACTTTTGCAAAATAAGACTCAACGCAACCTACATAAAACTTCTTAGTTTTGACAATGCTTTATTTCAAATACATTTTCTTTAAAGTAGCGCCATATTAAATGTGTGTTTTTCTACAAAATCAAAATTGGGCTATTAAAATTTGGTCGCATGTGATGCAAAGTTTATTTGTTTTTGACCCTGTATAAGGTAACTTGATAAAATAATTATTTTTGAAAACGTAGTTTGTGTCTGAAAGTAATACACCTTAATATTAAGACAAAAAAGGACACACTGTCATCAGTAAAATGTAAAAAATCAAAATTATTTTATACAGCTGAAATTTTGCATGTGGACTAGAAACTGCATTTGGCGAAACTATTTCTAATAACTTTTTTCGATATTTTCAGAAATAACCCCTTTTGAATTATTTTTTGGAAAAAATTAAAATTTGACAAGATAATGCGAATCATGTGACTACTATTTTTTTACTTAATTTTCATCTCGGTTGAAGCAGAACTTGATGCCAAAGTCAAATTTCGAATAAAGCTATTAATTAAAAAAATCCCATGTGATGCGGACTTTACTGGTCACACTATACAGTGTGTGTATAAAGTCTGGAAACGGTTTAATAACATCATAATTTACTGGCCGATTTAAACCAAATTTGGTACAGTTGTGTAAGAGGATCTAACGCACCGAATGACGATATTGGCGTTGTTGCCAGCTTTTTAGTTTGTCTGGAATTCGAACGAATTTTATATTTTTAAATATAACACCCAGTATATTTTTACATTTTTAAATTCCACATAAAATTATAATTATTTTTTATTAAATGCATTATTAGTCTATACTTCATAGTTTCCGAGATATTGACTCTCGAAAAGTGACATTTTTGAACTTTGACAGCTTATAACTTTCTAACAGTAAGTCTTAGAGCAAAACGGCTTACATGTCGCTATCTTCAATTTTTATTACCTTCCCAAATAAATCAACTTCAAGTTAAACCGGAACAACTATATTTCCTGCTTTCGAGTTACATCCGGTTTAACCGGAAAATGATTTTTTTGGGAAGATAATAAAATTTGAAGATAGGGACATGTAAGCCGTTTTGCTCTAAGACGTACTGTTAGAAAGTTAGAAGCTGTCAAAGTTCAAAAATGTCACTTTTCGAGAGTCAATACCTCGGAAACTATGAAGTATAGACTAATAATGCATATAATAAAAAATAATTATAATTTTATGTGGAATTTAAAAATGTAAAAATATACTGGGTGTTATATTTAAAAATATAAAATTCGTTCGAATTCCAGACAAACTAAAAAGCTGGCAACAACGCCAATATCGTCATTCGGTGCGTTAGATCCTCTTACACAACTGTACCAAATTTGGTTTAAATCGGCCAGTAAATTGTGATGTTATTAAGCCGTTTCCAGACTTTATACACACACTGTATAAGAAAGACGATGATTTTGCGTGAAATTGGAACAAATTTGGAGAAAAAATTGTATGTTTCAGACAGCAGATTTAATGAGAGACCACGATGGAATATGCCCCAGCTATGAAACACCAACCGCGGCATTAAATCTTGTGCTTTTCTGCCTAGCAAAACAAAATAGTATTATAGTATCGTATTTTTTTATTTTACTTAAGATTTACTATACGCTTGGTACCAAAAATGAATTTAGAATAACCAGTGAATTTCAGCGTTTTTACAAAATTCTTCAGCACTCAAGCGAAGGAGCACGTCCCATATTTACACGATAAAGATATCAAACGGAGACCTTCACGTATCGTTTTTAATTATCCTGTAAGTTACGTTCGCCGGCGAAAAAAACAAGATTAAAGGCGTACGGAAATATCCAGGTCTCGTCCAATTACTCCGAAATTAAAACACGACGCGCTCTTCTCGGTAAGGAGGAAATAATTTGGGCGCGTGTCGACGGGGCATAAATTTAAGCGCGTACAGGCACTCGAAAAACGTCCCATGCAAAATTAGCGCTTGTCAAAGAGGCTGGGTTTAAATTAAAAGCACATACGTCATGTCTTACGAATGTAAGCGATATTTACAACATGTGAACGTAAAAAGATGGTGTTTAAATTATTTTTACTCTGCAAGTAGATGTTATTACAGAATTTAGTTGTTGATTTATTATTATAGGTCTTTGTTTCGTTAGAAATTTGCTACTTTGTGTTTTAAACTACATATTATATATAGGCTCCGTCCTAGGTCCACTGCAATACCTTCTACCGTGTCACCAGTAAAGTCCGCATCATATGGGATTTTTTATTAATAGATTTATTCAAAATTTTACTTTGGCATCAAGTTCTGCTTTGATCGAGATAAAAATTAAGCAAAAAAAATAGTAGTCACGTGATTCGCATTATCTGTCAAATTTTAATTTTTTCCAAAAAATAATTCAAAATTTCTGAAAATATCGAATAAAGTTATTTAAATGAATTTTCTAGCCCACATGCAAAATTTCAGCTGCATAAGATAATTTTGATTTTTTACCTATACTTTGTAAATTGCACCACTTTTGCAAAATAAGACTCAACGCAACCTACATAAAACTTCTTAGTTTTGACAATACTTTATTTCAAATAAATTTTCTTTAAAATAGCGCCATAATAAATGTGTGTTTTTCTACAAAATCAAAATTGGGCTATTAAAATTTGGTCGCATGTGATGAAAAGTTTATTTGTTTTTGACCCTGTATAACTTCATAAAATAAGTATTTTTGAAAACGTAGTTTGTGTCTGAAAGTCCTACACCTTAATATTAAGACAAAAAATAACACAGTGTCATCAGTAAAGTGTTTATTAAGTGGAAAATAAATTTTATCTATAACCATTTAATAATAGGTGCATAATACTTCTGATAATAAGAGCATTATATTATCATAAAACAACAAGTGTAATTATTATATTTTCCATATGAACTCAACTTTTTATCTGATAATAATGCTATCCATAATACAACAAGTGCAATTATCATAAAACAACAAGTGTAATTATTATATTTCCCATATGAACTTAAATTTTTTTTGACTTTCAGACACAAACTACGTTTTCAAAAATACTTATTTTATGAAGTTATACAGGGACAAAAACAAATAAACTTTGCATCACATGCGACTAAACTTTAATAGCCCAATTTCGATTTTGTAGAAAACACACTTTAAAGAAAATGTATCTGAAATAAAGCCTTGTCAAACTGAGACAAAATATAGGTAAAAATCAAAATTATCTTATGCAGCTGAAATTTTGCATGTGGGCTAAAAACTGCATTTAAAAAAACTTTTTCTAATAACTTTTTTCGATATTTTCAAAAATAACCCCACTTTTAAATAATTTTTTGGAGAAAATTAAAATTTGACAGATAATGCGAACCACGTGACTACTATTTTTTTGCTTAGTTTTCATCTCGATCAAAGCAGAACTTGATGCCGAAGTCAAATTTCGAATAAAGTTATTAATAAAAAAAATCCCATATGATGCGGACTTTACTAGTGACACTGTATATGTTCATAATTTAAAATATGCTGGTTTGAACTGTAAATATTTTATGTTCGCGGATGACATTGTACTAGTGTTTACCTCGGATAACCGAAACTCCCTTGAGCACGCTATAAATAGTGAATTGGAAACTTATTATAAAAGGCTGTATCAAAATAAACTTACTATTAATATCGAAAAGACAGTGTATATGATTTTAAAACAAAAAAAATAAACAGCAAAGCAAGCTAAACATCAAACTAAATAACGCAGTTCTAAAAGAAGTAACACAGTACAAATACCTAGGCCTAATCATTTCAAATGACTTAATTTTTAACGCACACATAGATCACGTCATTAAAAAACTCCCATTATTGGAAATATGAATTAAATATATAGAAGATGAGCTCATCAATTAAACAAAACAATACCTCTTATACAATTGTTTTGTTGAACCACATTTAAGGTACTTAATACAATGTTGGGGGAACACAGGCGAATATATGTTGGACAAGCTGCAACTATACTATAAAAAGTATTTTTTCTTTAAACTACTATACGACGACTATATGGCTAATTTTAAATAGCTATTTAATAAACGTTTTTCGTTCCTAAACATCAGACAATTAAAAGAACTAGAACAAGTAAAACTAATACACTGTTTAGAAAATAATTTACTAAAATCAAGTGTAGTGTTGAGCAAAAATTTGGAGTACAAGTACAACTTAAGAACAAACATAAACCTGAGAAATAAGTTCTCTAGAACCAAAAAGTGTAAAGACTCTCCAATTTTCTGTGTGTACTATCTATATTTTAGCGACTGCTACCTATGAAAGATTTTTTATTTTGATTGTAAGTAAGCCTCGGTGCCAGTATCTCTGTACTGATTTAAGGTTATAAAAAAAATATATTTTTTTTTAAATGTAAAACATCCATACAATAAAATAAGTGAAAGGTACAAATCTAAATACTATACTTAACATGGTCTAGCATTTGTCTGTCTCAAGTGCAAAATATAAAGAAAAATAACTGCGGTGACACCCGCATCAAACAAAATCAATAAAAATATATATAAGGTGGAAAAAATCGCCTAGGCGCTTTTAGTTTTTGTTTTTAATGTCTACCATGAACTGATACATTGATACCTTCCCCGGGTGTCACTCACCTTAGCT
Source organism: Polydrusus pterygomalis (assembly GCA_963969555.1). NCBI lineage: Eukaryota > Metazoa > Arthropoda > Insecta > Coleoptera > Curculionidae > Polydrusus > Polydrusus pterygomalis. Next base: position 13,747,953 of record OZ018379.1, read on the forward strand.
ACACCACTGTCTATCCATAGGAAAGATTTATTTAATTTTGTGGCTTCAAACATCTGTAAGCAAGCATGTTCTATGGTGTCAGTATTTTATTATGTGCGGAATTAGCGGTGTAGACAGAGAATTAAAAGCTTGCGTGAATAGGGATTAGCACTAATCCAACGGTAAATTATTACAATTTTAACAGTAAATTATTTGAAAATTACTTATTCCTCTGATTACCACTACTAACAGGTATATAAGCTTTGAGAAATATTAGATACGTTAACGCGGAAGTCTTGCAGTAAAATGAATTAATACAAATTTAAAACTAGTTGCTGTAACGACTTTCGATCCGAAAAAATAAAATATATATGGGCCTGGGAAGTGGATACTTTCGGGACGGTGTTTTACTTTCCACACGGTTGCCAAAAGAATAATGTGAGCAACACGCCCAAAAATGCTTGTTTTTTAGACTCGCAGACTTCCAGGACTCGGCTCAGTTCCAAGAAGACTTATTACGTAAATTACTATTACATATTTCATTATATCACATAAGATGACTCGAAAAATTTAATGATAAAGTAGGAAAAAGACAATGAAGGTTAAAAACTATAAAGTTTAAAAAATATTTCGAACAATGAATGAATGATAAAAGTATTTAATTTTATAGCTTTTTCCTCAAATCTTAAAAATCAGCAAGATTATTGGATAGATAGATGGATTAATGAAAATTGCAATAAAAATTGTGTAAATTGGTAACATTGCCAAAAATATTAGACGCCCCCCCTCCTCCTAATGCAGCAGCAGTTGTACAATATACTACACTGCGCGGCAAATTTAACGCATAACGAAAAAATTGCCTCAATTTTGATGTTATATATTTTCCAAATTTGTGGTTGGTTTTTAATGTTTTTTTTTCTGATTGAAGGTTTTTTCCTTTGTTGTTTTGCTTAAAAAAGTAACTTTGGTATTATACCGGGTGTTATAAAACTGTTATGTTTTTTTTTTACGGAAATTCAAAACACCCTGTGGGATTTACTAGCAATTGTAAGTTATCGCAATTACAGTTAAATTAAAGTCCCATGTTTTCTTCACATTTTCTTTTTTGATTCATTGGTTTATCTCTGTTTTTTCATGAAATATTCAATTTTTAGTTCAACGTGATTTTCATAAAAAAATGTTTAGTTAAAAAATACAAAATAAACGAAATGCTTTGATTAATGCAACAGCAAGAAAAAACAAATTATAAAGTAAATAAAGAATCAATATCTGGTATTAATTAATTTTATTGAATCCACAAAACAGGGCAAAAAAATTGTAATTTCTAAACGTATTCAAAAAAATTAAATATGAATAATTAGTAGCGAGTATTGCCTTTCCTTGCTCTAATGACTGCTTCGCATCTTCTTGGAATACTTAAAATCAGATTTCTGATTTCAACTTGATTAATCTGATTCCATATTTCCATAAGCCTCAATGACAGATCATTTATGTTTCTAGAAGGAGGAAGCAAGGCTCTAAAATGTCAATAGCATTAATGCCAGGGTTTCTTGCTGGCCAAGGCAAAGTTAAAATTTCTGTTTCTTGGAGATAATTTTGTACCACTCTTGCTACGTGTGGGCGTGCATTATCTTGCATAAATAAAAAATTATCCCCAATAAATGGGGCAAATGGTACCAGATGGGGTTATAAAATGTCTGATATACAGGGTGGTCCTTAAGTACATCAAGAAAATCTAGGATATGATTCCTGGCATCGATTTAAGTTGAAAAGTTCATATGGACTTATGCCCTAAAATGCTTACCCTCTAAGATACAGGGTGTTAAAATATTTTCCATTTTCCTTTAAAACTACCATTTTTTTCAAAAACATAGTAGAGACAACTTTTGTTCCGCTTATATCGACATATATTTTCAATACCGTATATATATCGACATCAATTTTCAATACCGTATCTTCAAGGAGTTTCGAAATTTTAAAAAAACAATTATTTTTTTAAAATATTTTAACACCCTGTATCTTAGAGGGTAAGCATTTTAGGGCATAAGTCCATATGAACTTTCCAACTTAAATTGATGCCAGGAATCATATCCTAGATTTTCTTGATGTACTTAAGGACCACCCTGTATATAGGTTACCTGTCAAAGGACCTCCCTGAATCACAACTAACTCCGTACGAGTATCTAAACTAATGCCAGCCCAGACCATAACAGATCCTCCGCCATAGCTTACTGTTTCGACAATGTTGCATTAAGCATATCTCTGGGAGGCTACTAATTATTCATATTTAATTTTTTTGAATACCTTTAGAAATTACAATTTTTTGCCCTGTTTTGTGGATTCAATAAAATTAATTAATACCAGATATTGATTCTTTATTTACTTTATAATTTGTTTTTTCTTGCTGTTGCATTAATCAAAGCATTTCGTTTATTTTGTATTTTTTTAACTAAACATTTTTTTATGAAAATCACGTTGAACTAAAAATTGAATATTTCATGAAAAAACAGAGATAAACCAATGAATCAAAAAAGAAAATGTAAAGGAAACATGGGACTTCAATTTGGCTGGAATTGCGATAACTTGCAATGGCTAGTAAATCCCACAGGGTGTTTTGAATTTCTGTAAAAAAAAACATAACAGTTTTATAACACCCGGTATAATACCAAAGTTACCTTTTTAAGCAAAACAACAAAGGCAGTGATATGCTTAAGGAAAAAACCTACAATTAGAAATAAAAATCAGTAAAAACGAACCACAAATTTGGAAAATATATAACATCAAAATTGAGGCAATTTTTTCGTTATGCGTTAAATATGCCGCGCAGTGTATATCAGTACCTATATGGCCACATTAAGCTAAATCATCAGCAAACTAGAATCTAACTGGATTTTTATCGGACATTTTATAAAACGAAGTAACTTTTTATATTATTGTTAAAATTTTCAACTTACCAGCAATTGTATTTAAAAACATCAAATATTCAAAGTTCGATATCTCCCGTCTCTGCCATTTTTGCGTCATATTGGAATTTCTCATAAGCTGCCTTGGTGACATCATGCTGGCCTTTCTAGTTTGAGGAATGCCGTATTTAATGCCTACCCCCACCCTTGGAAGAGCTTTGATAACTTTTTTAACCGTATTCTGGTCGGGAAATGCAAACATAATTGAAGCTAAAAAAAAAAAGAGAAATGTTTCCAGTTACGCCAAGGAATATACAGTGTGTCCGGAAATGATGAGCAAAAAATTTAGGGGATAATTTTAGACCGAAAATAAATGCTATTTCTTTCTATAACATTTTTTTCGAAAATTGATTATTAACGCCGGAGTTACAGGGTGTGAAAGTAAAAATTTTTTTGCAGTTTTTTTGCAATACCTTTTGCCATGCTCATAATATTTTGACGAAATCTCGTATATGGGGCTGTTTTGAAATAAGGAATACAAATTTGCCCACCCACCGTCTTTTCGCATTTTGTAGGGGGCGCCACATAGAAACCTATACTTTAATTTGAATGGTCCCAACTTCTTTGTCCTACACTGTATGCGCATTTTGACTGAATATTTTTATTCTCCTATCCTTTTGACATAAAAAATGTATATTACTGTTGTCTGATAAATCTAACCGTTTTCAAGAAAAACGCTAAAATAACATTGGTTGCATGTGATGAATACGAAATCATTTAAATTTTTTAAGAAGCATTAATTTATGCATTGAAAAGGACGGACGTCACTTTGAACCTTTGATTTGAATATTTAATTTATTGTTCTAGTAACTTACGTATTTTAAAACAGCAAATAAAATTTAACTTTAACACCCTGTAACTCAGGCGTTAATAATCAATTTTCGAAAAAAATGTTATAGGAAGAAATAGCATTTATTTTCGGTCTAGAATTATCCCCTAAACTTTTTGCCCACCTTTTCGGACACCCTGTATAGATCCTCAGTTATACAGGGTCGTGATAAAGATACAGATCAGCCCTTTATACAGAGTACCGCTAACATCAATAATCGATCGGACACGTCAATTATATTAAATTTAAAAAAATGTAATACAGGATGAATTTTTCTAAAAAAAATGCATTTTAACAAAAAAAAGTCAGAGCGATTCTAAATTATGTGGGCGGTATTCTATCTAAAAAGCTTATCATAATCTTGTATAGTATGTTTATATTAATAAAAATAAACAATATTTTTTATTAATTATGTAGAAAAATCAAATTTATTGTATGAGGTTTGGTTATTTACAAATAAATTTGCAAATCCCTATCGAGTTGGCAATATAAAACTCTCAGCTTAAAACTTACTTCGGCTCGCAAGAAATATCTCAATGGCATTGTTTTGTAAGAGGTATCTTCGAGAAAAGATTGCTCTCACTTCAGAGAAGTACCATTTTCCGTGAAGATGGTCACAATATTTCAGCACCTGCAACAAAAAATAGATATTAAAATACAAATAATGTTAGTAATTTTGTTGGCAATGAAAAATTAATTCCTATAGTTTAATAGGGAACTTGACAAAAATTTTAAATGGGGAAAATTTTTTATAAATCATAAGTATATATTGTCATAAAACATATTATGGCAGCAAAAAAACTACATACTTCTTCCCAAAAGACCGCTAGCAAGATTTAAAAATGCCCCAAAATTCAAATTATCCCAAGCGGGTAAAAACGGGTCGTGGCGTCAAGAAGTATAATTCGTGTGTGACATCCACGAAATAGGTTATAGGTTGGCAATAAATTGAACGACGTTGAGAATTCCACCTTAAAACATCAATACAATTACAAGAACACACGGCAATCCAAATGCAAACTCGGTAGCTCGGCCACCGGTCAGGATGACGGATGACGGAAAAGTCATACTTTCTGACGTCATCGGGCTTGGCGCGCTTAAAAGGTCGTTTGAAATGCTTTTGACACGCGCAAAACTTTAAAGAATTTTTACCAAGTTATTACTGATTTTTAGGGAGTAATAATTGGGAAATATTTTTTTTAGGCCTAACTAAATCATATTATTAAAAAAAAAAATGGAAAGTTTCCTATTGCGTTTCACTTTCTACATTAAAGTTTACAATTTTTCATTGCGCATTTTTTAAATTATTTATATTGTTATTTTCCTGCCAGGGCCTTTCGCAAGGAGACCCGCGGTTGAACGTCGTTGCTGAACCACAATCTTTAATCATAAAACATCCTTTGCTGCCAGGACCATTCCCAAGAGGTTATTTCCCCGATTAAACGTTGGAATTCAACAACGATTCTTGATCATAAGACGCAGTCTCATTAAAAAAGTAGAACCAACCAATAGGCAACGCTCCCTTGCCTTTGTAGTACCAAACTGAATTCGTATTTTAAACAAGTGTCGCTCTGTTTTAGAAGTATTTATTTAATAATCCCATGTCGATTCGTAAGAAAGGAATTCTAGTTATTTGGTAAGAAGCACAAAATTGCGTATAACAAAAGAAACTATCTACCGTGCGAGCAAAAATTATTTGCATCAAAGAGGGCTTGGATTAAAAAACGTGGGGCTTGGTTCAGATCACAATGATATGGGGACGATATATCTAACCAAATCTAGGTTAAAATTTTGTCAAATTTATATTATGACATGATATGCCAAACTAATGAGTAAAAAAATAAGTAGACAAATACAAATTTATTTTTGTTGTTTACAAAATTAACAAAGTAAGAATATACAGATGCGTGTATTTTGACAATTCACATAACCGGAGAGGTGGAACCAGGCTTCATCCGAAAAAAATGTCAGGTCTAATAAATCATTTCTTTCCAATAAATTTTGGATAAACCATTTAGAGTAATTCCTGCGTCTTTCAAAACCTGCGGTTTGTATTTCTTGGAAAACTTGCACTTTATAAGGAAATAAATCTAGCTGCTTCCTAAGAATAGTCCTGCTTGTTCCATAAGATCTTCCCACTTCTTGGGACAGGCGTTTTATACAATTTGTTGGCGTATTTTGCATTATTTCACAAACGTTTGCAACAAGTTCTTCTGTTCTTACAGATGGTCTTCCTGCTCCTTTTCTGTGTTGTATAAAACCTGTTTCCCTAAACAAAGCCACGGTTTCTTGAGGCAATGATAAAAATCCCCAGCAATAAAAGCAACGTTAGGAAAATGTTCGTAAAAATCGTCCATGCACAAACCCGGATTGTATTGCCACTCACCATTTACTCTAACCCCGTTTCGAAAATACGCTTCAACCATGAATGTTTTGTGCTGTTCCGTAAAGCCCATTGTGTAAATTGTTCAAGAAATTGGCAAAATTAGCATGAATCAAATTACTTGTAACGACTGTCAAAGATGACGGAATACCTGATTGATCGTTAATTCAGGTAGTTACTGACACACACTATGGCTAAGCATTACGTCCTTAGATGCAAGGCCCTCTTTGATGCAAATAATTTTTGCTCGCACGGTACAATTAGAATATTGTAATGTGAATAATGGTAAAGTTAGTACCTAATTACTTTTGATTACTCTGTTTTAAAAATTTTGTCGATTTTCTCAAATCGTATTACGCAGAGTGATGCGTCCTCCTTAATCCCAATATGGGGAGCTTCGCGTTTCAGCTAATAATCTTTTGCTTTTGTATGTAACAAGTAGTGACTAGCAAACAATGGGACGGACCCTTTTGTAATTCGACACACCGAAATTTGTTTGACGTGATGAGTTTCAGTTTTGTTTATTACATTGTTTGTCTGGTTTAGAATTACAAAGAACTTTTAGAATGTGAACTTTTTGATTTAGATACTGTCATAATAGACCAGGGTCGATAATTTTTGAAACCAAAAAAAATAATAGTAGGATGAAACCCATTGGAAAAGGAAGAGAATATAACAAAAATTAAAGGAAAAATAAATTACGGGCGATCCGAGGTCGGGAAGGGGGGAGGGGGGGTTTAAAGGTAGAAAACGATTTATCTCGATTTCCGGTAAAACTACAAGACCTGTGGAAAAACGTTAAATCGGAAAGTTGTAGGTAATAAAAAGATCTACAACTTTTGTATATCCACTTTTTTTGTCCTAAACACACTGTAATTTTTTTGATTTAAAATATTTATTTTTTAACCTTATATTGACTTAATATCGAAAAAACACCCTAATTTTCAATCGAAAATTCTCACGTCAAGATATTTGCTTTTTTAAAAAAGTCGGTGGGCTTTTTTTTCGTTGAAATCTCTACTTTCTGATGGTGTTAAAAAATATATACATTACTATGGTAAATGTTCTCAAAAAAATGCAAAGAAATGAAGAAAACTCGAATCAGAAATTTTTTTTTAGATCAATATGATGTACAATTTTGAGCTATTTACTAAAATTTATACTTTTTTTTATCAATGTAACATGGAATCTTACGGTTTTTGAGTAATTAAAGTATAAATTTTAATTAATAGCTCAAAATTGTACATATTGATCTAAAAAAAAATTCGGATTCGAGTTTTTTTCGTTTCTTTGCATTTTTTTTGAGAACATTTACCATAGTAATGTATATTTTTTTTAACACCATCAGAAAGTAGAGATTTCAACGAACAAAAAGCCTACCGAGTTTTTTAAAAAAGCAGATATTTTGACGTGAGAATTTTCGATTGAAAATTAGGGTGTTTTTTCGATATTAAGTCAAAATAAGGTTAAAAAATAAATATTTTAAATCAAAAAAATTACAGTGTGTTTAGGACATAAAAAGGTACGTTTTCACCAAATTTCGTGAATAAAAAAAAATTTTTGTAAAAGATAAAAATAAAAAACAAAAAACTTGGTTATTTGAATTTTTCACATACATTTTGAGGTTATATGAAAAAAGTGTAAAAACAAAAGTTCTAGATCTTTTTATTACCTACAACTTTACAATTTAACGTTTTTCCATATTACTTGCAGTTTTACCGGAAATCGAGATAAATCGTTTTCTACCCTTAAACCCCCCCCCCCCTCTCCCCCCTTCCCAACCTCGGATCGCCCGTAGTTTATTTTTCCTTTCATTTTTGTTCTATTCTCTTCCTTTTCCAATGGGTTTCATCCTACTATTATTTTGTTTCACTTTTTACCATTTTCAAAGGCTTCAGCACTGGTCTATAATGGTAGTGATTGTTGTGACATTACTACTAAATCTATATGTTTATCTATAGCAAAAGTCGATGGATCATTTTCGAAATCCATAATTTATCTATTTTTGTTGCTGAATTTGATGATCATGGTAACCTATATTTTTGTATATCCGTATATAAAGGCAAACGGTTTTGTATATAGAATATAAATATCTGCTTTAATGTTTTCTAGTCTCAGTTTAGGTTTTTATGTAGGTTTAGTCCTAACGTTTATGTTTGTTGAATATATTATGCCTTTACTAGGTGCATTATTTAATATCTACCTACAGTGAGGACGTAAAGTCTGGAATAAATTCATTATTTAGGGAACGCTGAATGTTTTTAAAAATCGCTCGGACACGTCGATTTTGTTTTTTTAATACGCATTTTTTAAAATATTTTGTATTATACAGGGTGTCTCCGAAAGCACTCTGCTTGGACCAACTTTAATTTTTTAAATGGGAAAAGTTCTTTCTGCACATTTCTGACAACTTCCGGACTGATTGTCCGTATTTCTTGAACAATTCGATTCTTACAGTCCTCCATGTCCATTGGCTTAGTTTGAAAAACTTTACCTTTAAGGTAAACCCACAGAAAAAGGTCAAGGGGGGTTAAGTCGGGAGACCTCCGCGGCCATTCAATAGCTCCCCTCCTTGCAATCTATCTATTTTCAAAAATAGTATTAAGATAAGCGCGAACTTTTGAAAATAGATGGATTGGAAGAAGGGGAGCTATTGAATGGCCGCCGAGGTCTCCCGACTTAACCCCCCTTGACTTTTTTCTGTGGGGTTACCTTAAAGGTAAAGTTTTCCAAACTAAGCCAATGGACATGGAGGACTTAAAGAATCGAATTGTTTAAGAAATACGGTCAATCAGTCCGGAAGTTGTCAGAAATGTGCAGAAAGAATTTTTCGATCGTCTAGGTTACTGCCAATTAACCTTTGGGCAACATTTTCAACATTTATTAAAATGATAAATAATTAATTGTTTTATTTATTTTCGAACTTTAACTGTCGATAAATCATAATGACATGTTAGATAAAAAATGTTCACAATTATGCACAGAATAGTAAAATTAAAAAAAAAATGGAGGTTCCCATTTAAAAAATTAAAGTTGGTCCAAGCAGAGTGCTTTCGGAGACACCCTGTATAATAAAAAATATTGAAAAAATTGCGTATTAAAAAAACAAAACCGACGTGTCCGAGCGATTTTTAAAAACATTCAGCGTTCCCTAAATAATGAATTTATTCCAGACTTTACGTCCTCACTGTATATATAAGAAAATATTATTTAAAAAATTAAAAAGTTTCTCAGGAGTACTCAATTCGTCCTGTAATATGTTGTAGATTTTAAAAACCAATTAACTGACCAGGCAACTTCGACGATGATATCTATAAATGATATTGGCATTTATCTATATCTATGCATACAGTGTCACCAGTAAAGTCCGCATCATATGGGATTTTTATTTATTATTAGCTTTATTCGAAATTTGACTTTGGCATCAAGTTCTGCTTCGATCGAGATGAAAATTAAGCAAAAAAATAGTAGTCACGTGATTCGCATTATCTGTCAAATTTTAATTTTTTTCAAAAAGTAATTCAAAAGTGGGGTTATTTCTGAAAGTATCGAAAAAAGTTATTAGAAAAAGTTTTTTTTAAATGCAGTTTCCAGCCAACATGCAAAATTTTAGCCGCATAAGATAATTTTGATTTTTTACCCATGTTTTGTAAATTGCATCACTTTTGCAAAATAAGACTCAACGCAACCTACATAAAACTTCTTAGTTTTGACAAGGCTTTATTTCAGATACATTTTCTTTAAAGTTGCGCCATATTAAATGTGTGTTTTTCAACAAAATCAAAATTGGGCTCTTAAAATTTGGTCGCATGTTTTGCAAAGTTTATTTGTCCTGATCCTGTATAAGGTAACTTCATTAAATAAGTATTGTATGAAAACGTAGTTTGTGTCTGAAAGTAATACACCTTAATATTATGACAAAAAAGAACACAGTGTCATCAGTAGTGTTCATTAAGGGGAAAATAAATTTTAGTTTAACTTAACGTAAAGTTTATCTATTTTCAACGATTTAATTTAAAACCCCTTTACTTTATTTTTTATTTTTTTACTTTCAGGCACAAACTACGCTTTCAAAAATACTTATTTTATGAAGTTACCTTATACAGGGTCAAAAACAAATAATATTAAAAATAAATAAATTTGAAAAAACAGTCGCGGGGTAAAAGGTCATGAAACTGTATATAAAAAAAATTAAAATATATCTGGTTTGATGAAAATAAAACAAATTTGTGGGATTGGGAATAGCCATGTGCCAAATATAGACTGATCAATGATCACACTAGCCGCAAAGAGCATTAAAAGGTGCATCCAGGTGGTGCAACACACGATAACTCATCGATAATTCCCAGGGCATGTACCGTTAAACATGCAGTAAATTAAAAAGAAGCTCACGTTGGATTAAACTTTCAAGATGTCTGTGAAAATGTACACATGTGGTGGGTCTGATTTAATCCTTCGTATTCTTTATAGCTTTATTAAATTATTTATTACTTAAGGTAGGTATATCTGTTGCTTGTAATTTACATTAATATTCTAATATTTTTATTTAAAAAATTGGTTTAATTTTTAAATTCTCGTCTTTAATTAATAATAATAATAAGTTTATTTAAAATTTAATAATATAATAAATATAAATATGTTGTCTTCTATATAAACTTATTCTTCAATCCCCTGAAGCCGAGCTTGTTAGGGGCAAATCTTATTTTTTGTTTTAGTATTCATAAATCATAAATATGCATTAAGAATTAAGTTTTTAAGTAAAAATGTTAATTTATAGTATGAACGCAGTTTTGATTAAAGAAATATATTACTGTATATGTCTCATTTCTTTCCCTTTTAAATATATATCCTATAATAAAATTATTCAATTATAATTAATTTGTAAGTAAAAAATATTACTTATATAAATTATTCAGAACAATATTAATTAATTAATTAATTAAAGCATTTCTAAAAATATTTTCAAAATGTCTGTTTTTAATATCCATGTTTTTATTTCGACTTAAAATTTTTTTAATGAAATCAATGTTTTAATTTTTGTTGGTAAATAATCGTTTAAATAAAAACATAAATACTTATTTAAAATTTTTTTGTCCTATGGACTTATTTATTTTAGGTTTTATGGTTATTTCATTTTTATGACATGTATTATGATTAGGTATGATTTTTAAATTGTATAAGGTTTTTATTTAAATGCAAAGTTGTCTTATGTTCAAGTTCTTTGTTTCTGAATAAAATTCTTTTAAAGGATAAAGATAATCTTTATTGAATATAATTTTTAGAAACCTTTTTTTTGTTTTTTTTTAATTTTTTAACTAAGGGTCTCATTATTCCTCCCCAACCTAAAATTCCGTAATTTAAACGAGTTTTAACTAACGCGTAATATAATATTTCCATATGTCTTACATTTAAAATTTTTTTAATGTTTTTAAAAATCGGTAGTAAACTTCTTAGTTTTTTAATTAAGTATTCTAAGTGAGTGAAAATTCCAATTTAATTTACTATCAAAAATTATTCCAAAGTATTTTATTTTATTAACTTTAAAAATTTGAATGTCTTCATTTATTTGAATACTATTCATATTTCGTGGTAGGTTATTAACGTTTAAAGTAAAATAACATTGGCTTGTTATGACAAATTTTGATGTAAAATTAATATGGAAGCTAATATTTGACGGTGGCAAAATATACATGAGATTTCCCATGGCCAGTCTGTGAGTGAACCACCCGGTATATCAACGCCCTATTTGAATAACAAAATATGAAATAAACGTAAATTTACATTAAACATTTCCTTTTATTATTTTATTTAATTTATTGAGGTGAAATGTGCGCAATTTCCGCGGACTTGTTTTCATTCGCTGGAAACATTGATCGAATCTCGCTCGTCCCTTTCTCCATTTACTACATTACATAAAGAACGTTTACGTCTACAGTTGAATGCAATTTCAACCATTTTGTTTTAAGCACAAAACACAATTGTAAATAACGACCAATGTTTTTTATTATGTAGTTGTTAAGGCAGCATAGCTATTGTAATTATACTTATTTAAATTCAAATACGGTGTAAGAAAGATTCAAAATTACTAGGGTCTGGCTGTTTATTTTATAAACAATATTTTGAATTTTACTATTACCTATATTTTTTGTAAAACACTAGAGCTGGGCTTGCCACAAGAAGGATTTTTACTAAAATATACATAGAAACTAATATTTGACTACCGTACCCAGATAACAAAAGTAGATTTCATGGATGTACTTTGCAGCAGTCTTCAGACGTATGTACCTAAGTCCATAGGACGTACAGTAGACGACAGATAAATTCGTACACTAAACTGTGACATTGTAAATGCAACTTTTTTACCTTTATTACCTTTGATTTTTTTTACTTATGTTTTTTTTTTGGCAGAATGTTTTCCGATGAGAAAACTTTTCAGTCTACATAGGATTCGAGTATATAGACCCCCAAATTCCCGATATGATGAGAAGTATACTCAAAAAAAGCAAACCAGTGGACGTTCCTCCAGTAATGTGTGGGCATGGATAAGTGTTCACGGTGCAGCTGTATGCTGGAATATTGGTGGAACACTAAACTGTAATATATATCCTCAGATTTTGGAAAATGTTTTTCTTCTTTCTGCCGCCATAGTGTTTGAAGGAAATTACTTTATATTTCAGCAGGATAACTGCCCTGTGCATACTGCAAGAAATATAGGAAACTGGTTTAGACAAAACAACGTAACATTTCTGCCTTGGTGCTCAAGAAGTCCTGATTTAAATCCAATTGACAATGTTTGCGGATTGATGGTAAAAATGTACAAAATAAATTTTAAACCACAGAATTAAATAGAGTTATTTGATAAAACAATAGAAATTTGGGAAGGGCTAAATCCGGATTACACCAGAAGTATTATTTTGTCAATGCCAGGAAGATTACGATTAGTGTTAGAATCCAATGGCGCAGCTATTAAATATTAGTATTTTGTTTGTTGCTTGTTAATAAATTTACCCTTTTTGGCTTTATACTTTTGTAGTTTTCCTGGTATTATATTATAATTTTCCTATTTAGCGGTTGTAATTATTTAAACACAAAAATATTTAGAAATATTGTTACTTATGGTAAAAAATCGTTCATACAATAATTTGCAGCTATGTATATAGCTGGTGTTCTATCCAGGTATAAGCAGCAAGGTGAGAAACCCGTTTTACCCAATTTTGTTGTAATTGATTGATTGATGATTGGTGGAGTGTACGAATTTATATGTCGTCAACTGTACGTAAGAAACGAAAAACGTAAAAAGGACGTCGTGTCGAAAAGTACGTACCTACGGTACAATGAATGGACATAAAAAACCTATTTGCATTTTGTTACCTACAAAGAAAGATGAAGAAAGAAAATTTCGTCAGTTCCATTTTCAGACGCCTTTTGTCATATATTATGACATGACTCATAAGTAAACAAAGACAAAGGGATGTTACGCAAGCCGAAGTCTGATGCTCTTAGCACTCAGATTATAATTTAATACAGTAATTTTTTACCACACGCAGATACTTAAATTGTGCTTGCACTTTGCTTGTAGCTTCCATTTACAATAAATTCTTTTTAATCACCTCATCTCCAATGCGATTATGTCGCTTAAATCGTTATGTTCGTTTCGCATGCGTAACCTCAACTTATTAGTAACAAGAAGTCGTTGTTTCGTATGGCACATTTTTTGTGTTTCGTTTAAACTGTTAATATTTTCTCGCCGCAGAGATAATATTAACCAGTTATTGCTCTAGAATAATATGCCGTTGACGAAGAATCCAATAATTAAAACGAGCATTTTTTTTCAACAATTTGATACCTACTGTACACTCCTATGCTATTTTAAAATTGACACGAAAAAATTGACCTTTAGTCCCAATAGCAAATTTAAAACCGTTATGCATTATTGCCGCCCTGTCTTTTCTAATAGTATATTAAAGTACACGTTTCATAAGAAGCGGTTTTAGCGCACGCGTCTATTTTAAAAAACGAGCCACAAAGTGGCGAGTTTTTTTTATTGACACGTGCGCTAAAACGCCTTATGAAACATGTGCTTTATACGTTTTTTTCTATTTCACCTTTTATAATCAAGAAAAATACATTTTAAAAAGAAAATAAATCCTTCAAATTTTGTAAATTTTTATGTCTAAGTTGTTGTTGCTAATACTATTTTTTATCATAGTAGCCTCTGGACAACAAAAATTATTTTGCAAACTGTCATTTTTTGATTTATTGACCCATTTTTACCACGAGATTCTAAAGTTATTTTAGCGATATGAGATTTGAAATTGGACGGAATACGTTGTGTGATCCTTGTACATTCGGTACATATACAGAGGGTTCGGAAATTCGGGAGATTTTGCTACTTTTTTTCTAATTTCAAAAGACGTAATTTTATGACACGACATTGCAATTTAGTATAGGGAAGATGGAAAATTCAAATAAAGTTGAAGTTAAAATCGACATTGGAAGGTTAGTAGATTGAATTTTGGATAGGATTTGGCAGAAAATGATAGCTTGAAGCATCTACAAAAGATTGATTTATAGATTTATGCAACCAACATACATGACTGTTATCCACACAGAATAAAAAAGTAAGTTATCAAGCTATTTTTCCTCTGCGAAAAATGGGTTTTCTTGTAAATCACAAAGACCGCGCAAGTCAATAAAATAAAACATTTAAATGTTACCAACATCAAATAAAGAAAAAACGCGTATCGAAATAGCTTTATTACGATACGCAAATGCGTATCGTACTGAGCTTATTATGAACGTGAAATAGAAAAAGAAATATAAAGGCGGCTTTGAAAAACAATGGAATGGTTTTGAAAACCAATATGGGTTTTAATTAAAATTGTAATGTTATTCGTTTATTAAACTTACATTGTAAATCAGATAAAATGGTTAGTTTTACTAGAAATGAACAAATTGATATGCTTCAAAATTTTTGGAGTGACCAGAAAAATTCTTCTGAAGCCGCAAGGTTGTATGTATTGTATGTTTTATAAACTAATTACATTACAACTTTAAATTTAAAGCCATATAGCTTTTCAAAACCATTCCATTGTTTTTCAAAGCCGCCTTTATATTTCTTTAGAAAAGACAGGGCGGCAATAATGCATAACGTTTTTAAAAACTAAACAAAATTTAATTTTTTAAAAGCTCGTGAAACTTAGAAAGTCAATTGTTATGACATTATTTTAATTTTCATATACTAGGTACTTAACTATAAATTAACAGATTGAATTAATTTGTAGCGCTCGAGATTGAAAATAAAAAATAAACTTAAAAATGTTATAACACGTCAAAAAATTACAAGTGAGATGTCATTTTACTCAGAATGTTATGCTGAATCCCATTAAGTAAAAATATACAAGACGTCCCATTTAAAATATCAAAGTCAAAGTCACTTCCGGTCAAACCGGATGTGCTAACAAATTGAAAATTATGCCAATAAATGCAGACTCATCCATCTCTTATGCATAATCTCACTGCAGTTTCATTTTAATATCTATAAATTTAAAAAAGTTATAGGGGTGAACGTCTTTTGAGAAACACCCGGTATAAACAGTGCAGCTCGGCGAAAAAATACGTTTATGAATTCGATTCGTCGTCTACCTTTGCTTCATCGTCGTTGTTTGTAACACACGATAACCTGAAGGGTCTTCTTGTTCTCGAACAGGAATACAATAATAACTGAGCGTCGATAAAACCACAAAAATCCATAATAATCCAATGAAAAAAAATCATCATGTGCGGTAAAACTTCCAGGTAACCTGTAGGTAACCCCTAAAAAAACCAATAACAATAAGAAGATATGGTGGGATAAGACGGACATGTTTAATGAAATTAAAGTTAATTGGCCCATTTGATGCCAAAGTAATGCAAAATGTTTTGGCCGGTAGAAATGCTAATTGGCACTTTAATGACTGGCTGCTTTAAAAGAAACAGCAAAAGCGACCGACCCATTGAGAATTTTATAGAATATGGAAGAACCTAAATGGTTTTTATTGCCCTTTAAATCTTTTTATTTATTTAAAAAAAAATTAATGAGGAATTATTTTTAATTGATAAAATCAATTTCACTTAGGCTCCTTTTATATTGGGATTCTGAATGCGAGATTTAGTATCTGGGATTTAAAATCTCACGTGAATTTTAACGAGATTTGGAATGCATAGTTTTCTAATCTTGCGCGATTTCGTCAATTTTGTGGAGAGGCGACTAATTCCAGGGCCGCACGCTTCTGTTCAGTGTTTGGATGCAGTAGAAGAAGCGCTGTTGCTATATTATTATCAGATCGTGTGTAAAAAAATAAAAAACTTAGGAAACGTAGAATGTGGGTTAATCCAATAATCCGCGAACGTAATACAGCAAGAGGATACGTTTTACTGTATAAAAATTTAAGAACACTGAGAAATTTTTTAACTGTTTCAAAATGTCAATTGGGTCTTTGGACGAGCTACACATAATCTTAAAACACAAAATTTCTTTAGCCACTTTCACCTAGTATGCCTGTTTCATTCGAATACTCTTCTGCCGAAGTATCCCATAAGCTTGGACGTGCCTGTATTGACGATATGAACTTTTCAGTGTCGAAAAGAGTTTTTAAAACATCCATATTGAATTATTTATTCGTAAACCTAGCAGAAACGACCCTTAAAACAGCTGGCAAGAGGCTACTGAACGAGAATCGCAGTGAAAATGCTTACATAATATAAACCAATGCTAGACCTGTCGCCGATTCGAATCCCGTAGCCGGGCGATTAGTGCGATTCCGAAATTTAGAGTCGCGATTCAGTTTCCGAGAAGTCGCCCGTCTAAATGATTCGCTTAAGCGCTACGTTAAACGTGAAGCCGAGATTCCGGAATCCGAGATTCAGAATCCCAGTATAAAAGGAGCCTTAATGTCATCAAGTTATCTCATGCTCTTATTCAATCGTACTCTTCATATTCTATTAACGAAAAAACGCATTATGTATAGAAATACTTTTTTTGTACTATCTGCTTGGGTAAGGACTCTATACTGATACTGATTTGGGGAAGGTAATTCCGTTTTACGTCCTTAGGGACGTAGTAAGTACTGTGAATAAACTAAAAAATTCCACTTGTAATATTTGGACAGTTAGACCCCCCCACCCCCTTCAAGCTTAAACATATCTGCAGGAGTCCAATAATACCATTAAATTATTAATTAACTTTAATTAAATTAAATTAATTAATTTAATATTCAATTTTTGAAATAATAAAAAATTATCTATATACGATCAAGAAATACCAATGATTTTGGAAAGGCATATTTTAATGAGGGCCAAAAACATTTATGTGACTGGTCGTAATTTATAAGAAACGCCGACTGTCACACTGACAGTTTGTTTATGTGGACCCGTTCTGATCGGAATGCTCAGATAACACTTGATATTCTATACGGGCCATTGTTTTATACCCTACCTTAACAAAAAGAAGACAAAGAAATTTAGGTATTCTTTTATCTCTTCAGTCTTAAAACAGACGTATACGTTTTATTCTTAGTTACCTTTGGTATTATAAACTCTCGGACAAAAAATACGGTCACCCTAGCTTTTTTGCCAAATCGGTCATTTATTTTTTGTTTTCAAATCTATTTTCATAGTTCATTTACCATTTTATAGATAATTTCATTAGGAATGTACCTACTTAAAACATATGGTCAGCTACAGAAGTTTATCAAAAAACTGTTTTTTTTTATCGCTTTTTACATTATGAGGACAATGTCAGGTACCTATAACAGTGGCGTAGCGTGCAGGGGGCCAGGGGGGGCAATCGCCCCCCCCCCCGCCCTTTGAGTCCTTTCCTAAACGGCGCCCCCTTCCCAGTTCTAGGTTTTAATTAGGTTGTAATTTGTTTATAACTTTTAGAGTATAGAAATAATTAAAATAAACCTGTTACCTATTTCGAGATTCTATTTTATTTTCACTACTTAATTTAATTTATAAGAAAAATATTTTGCCACGACCAATAATTTGTATTCTTTCAGTTATTTTGCTTTAGCAATTAAAAATTGCTTGAAATCTCTAATTTACTAGAGACTAAATTTTATCTTTTTAAAAGTGTGTTATTGTCGCCAATAAGAATATATATACCTACAAAATTTCCCTTGCTGGTTCATATTTTGTTTTCATGTGGCCATTTTAGAAATGACGAAACAAAAACTTTATTTCTCTTGCCAAAATTTACTAAATAAACAAAATTATACAGTAGCAGTGAGGCGCTCTTTGAACAAGGGCGCAGATAAGGGGGTACTTACCCCCCCCCAGGACCCATACTGAGCCATAAAAACGAAAGACTTTTTTACTTGATCAAATTTTTTGTGATTTTCTTAAGGATCTTGCGTATTTTATATTTTTCCTATATTATACTTGAAAATCAGACATCATTGAAAAAAGGGCGTGGCACCCAAAAAATTTTCGCCTGCGGCGCTATTTCTTTTGGCGCCGCAACCTCTTTTACCCCCCCATAAAAAACCATTACCATGCCCTTACCTTTCGCTCCCTCCGCCCCTTCAACCACGCTACGCCACTGACCTATACTGATGAGATTTAAAAAACCTTTTATGAATCCCTTATTCGCAAAAATTAAATGTATGTATTGTATCTATGTATTAAAATATAAGTAGGTATACCTAAATTATACGAATTTTCCAAATTAAAATGGATTTTCAAAATTATTACTATTTTGAGTAAAAGTACAGTTTCTAGGGGGTACCCACCCCCATTTCTACGCGCTTGTGTGTATGTATATAATAGGGTGTCCCCTCACTAAGGGGCTATACAGTAACAGGCTGATAGCTAGATAAAATATCAACTGTTAAGGTAATCCAGGTAAAAATTTATTTTAGACTCCGAACAACGATGTGACCTGCGCAACAAATACGTTAAAACTGATAACACGGCGCACGGCGATTGCCGATCGCTACGAACCCCCACCAACGTCTTGTGGATTATAGGTTCTAACGGACAATTTTTCGTCCAGAAAATAACGTTTTGTCGATCAAGACCGGAAAATTGTAGTTAGAGACCGGAAAAGATTTTTCGGTTTTTTTGTTTTTCCAATCGCTCTTTGATAATACAAGCTACCTTGATTTCGTTACTATGACAACATTTCGATGTATTGTCGAGTGACAGTTCGTTGATTTTTAATTTGTTGTTTATGTCAAACTTGTTTCGCGAGCGCGCAAATTTAAAAATATGAATTCAGATTTTGAATTATCCGACACGGAAAATGAGATTCCAGAAGAAATTTTGGAAGCAGCAAGGAAAACGACTTACGATATATTGCCAGTAAAATCAAAAGCCCGCTACGAGAAGTCATACGCCGCATTTAAAAATAATATAAAATAAAATAAATTAATGTAAGTATATCGAAGTGTCGGTCTTAAAAAAAATATTGTAAGTCACGCAACCGAAAATTAGTGTTGTACAGGTCTCTCCAAGCTTCCAGGACTCGCCTACGGCTCGCCCTGGAAATGCTTGTCTCGACCTGATTAACACTACTTTCCGGTCTTGTAACGTAAATTACTATTACATTAGAGGCGTTTCCTCTTCAATTGCTCGGTGTCCTCGATCTACCTCAGACGCACCAAAACATTAGTTCTTGTCACACATAAAATAAAATCACTTATTTCCACTAGCAGAATCATCAACCCCCTATGTGAAAACCACTCAGCTTTCTATTGTTACAGTGTGTATTTACCAAACAGGAACACAATTTAATCGCGGGGCGGTGTGCTGTTTCGTGCTCTATCGCAATATTTCCGCCACCACTCGTTCCCTAAATCATCCCTAATCGAGTTTACAGGACTGCCGCTGTTAAGCTTCCCAAATAATTCATAGAGAGCACGGCGTGTTTTGATGCGTAGAGGGGTGGTTTAATGGGTTACTTTCACGAAAATTGAATTTTTTATTTTAGAGTAGATATTTATAGTTTTAAAAATCTTATAAGCACGGTCAATAATCAACTTTCAAATATTTATAATAACACAAGTTTAAAGACTGCTCATAAATGTATTTAATAATAAATGTTTAATAAAATTTTAATGGTGATATTGTGTGCCGAACGCCTGCAATAAAAAATAAGTACTTTGTAGGTACCTACTATAAAATTGCGTTTTAAAAATTCTTTTTTAATTTAAAAAAATAGTTATTTATACACTAAAATTAATGTAAAGTAGGTCTTTTTTACGAATGGGAATTTTTACATCTCGTGAGTAAAAAATACACTTTACGCACGAATTGCATACACTACTTTTCCTACTACCGAAAAATAAATAATTAGTGTCCGACAGAAACAAGATTTTTGGCCGAAACCGAATCTTCGGCCTTGGTCTCAGTTTCGGCCGAAACCGAAACTTATTTATACATGTTAAAAAATTTTATTATATACTAAAATCTAATTTATTTTATAGGACGAGATCGATCTTGGGAACGGATTGAAAAAAAAAAAGGTTTTATTTACGTAGACAACACTGCCTACGAACTCACCCAAAGTTAGCCGAACGGTGCGCGACAATTCACAAACACTGAGTATCGGCGCGGCCGAAGGTTCGGCCGACTTTTGGCCGAAACCGAAACCAGATTTTTTGGCCGAAACTAGCCGAAACTGAACCTTCGGTCGGTCTATATAAATAATATAAATCAAAGTACCGTGCGAGCAAAAATTATTTGCATCAAAGAGGGCTTGGATTAAAAAACGTAGGCTTGGTGATCACACTGATATGGGGACGATATATCTAACCAAATCTAGGTTAAAACTTTGTTAAATTCATTCTATGATATGGCATGCCAAACTAATGAGTAATAAAATAAGTAGACAAATACAAATTTATTTTTGTTGTTTACAAAATTAACAAAGTAAGAATATACAGAAAGAAAAAGAAAAATTATTACATAAATTGCTGAAATTGGCCACCGCTAGAAGAATAAATTCACACGTCTCGTCATATTTTCGAAAGTGTTGACCATCTCTGGCGAAATGTTACCACATTCTTGGATAATCCTTTCTTGTAATTGTTCTAAATTTGCAACTGGTGTTTTAAAAAAAAGTGTTCTTTAAACGAACGTTTTCAACAAGTTTTTCTGTTCTTACAGATGGTATTCCTGCTCTTTTTTTGCCACGGCTCTTTTCAGGCAATGATAAAAATCCCCAGCGATAAAAGCAACGTTAGGTAAATGTTAATTCAGGTACCTAGTTACTGACACCCAATAGGTATTAAGCTCTACGGCTAAGCATTACGTCCTTAGGTGCAAGGCCCTCTTTGATGCAAATAATTTTTGCTCGCACGGTACTTTTTTTTTTAGGCCTGTGATACGTACCTAGATTAAAAACTTATAGCAGCACACCAATTTATTAAACTATTATATAGAAAAAACACGTGGTAACGGTTAAAAAAAACCAAATCTACAATTTATTAACCTCTGCTGACCGCAACCCGCCCTTTCGACTGCCAAAACAAGGCGCCAACATAAAACCATAAAACCCATAAACGCCCATAAATATTAAGACATTTCCTTTCCATCCCACACTTCCTGATACATTTTGGACACGTTTATGGGATCCGCATGTAAAATTTAAGGATAATGACTGAGAAATATTTTATGAACCATAAAAAATTAAAAAATAAAATACATACTTGAAATTTTTTTAAGGCGTTTAACAGACCAGATTTGCGACCTTTGTACCATCGTGCATATAGAAAATTAGAACAGCAACATTTCCTTTTTTTCTCCTAGACTACTAGAAATTATTTACTGTTGAACCTGATGGTACCATATGTCAATATGGATTATCGCTTTTTAACTCGACAAGCACATTTTGCCACAATTAACTCCCCAGCAATAAACAATTGTTTACAATCGCTGGTGAGATGGTATTTTTATTGGGGATGTTGCAGACCAACTGGGAGGAAACAAGAATACCGTGCTATTGACTAAACAAAAAAATAGCAAGGCAGCAGAAATGCAGGTTCAGGTCCCCCTAAAATTATATTATATACAGTGTGACCAGTAAAGTCCGCATCATATGGGATTTTTTTTATTAATAACTTTATTCAAAATTTGACTTTGGCATCAAGTTCTGCTTCGACCGAGATGAAAATTATTTTAGCAAAAAAATAGTAGTCACGTGATTCGCATTATCTGACAAATTTTAATTATTTCCAAAAATTCTTAAGTGGGGTTATTTCTGAAAGTATCGAAAAAAGTTTTTTAAATGCAGTTTCTAGCCCATATGCAAAATTTCAGCTGCATAAGATACTTTTGATTTTTCACCCACCACTAAAATTTATTTTCCACTTAATGAACCCTTTACTGATGTCACCGTGTTCTTTTTTGTCTTAATATTAAGGTATATTACTTTCAGACGCAAACTACGTTTTTAAAAATACTTATTTTATGAAGTTACCTTATAGGGTCAAAAACAAATAAACTTTGCATCACATGCGACCAAATTTTAATAGCCCAATTTTGATTTTGTAGAAAAATACACATTTAATATGGCGCTACTTTAAAGAAAATGTATCTGAAATAAAGCATTGTCAAAACTAAGAAGTTTTATGTAGGTTGCGTTGAGTCTTATTTTGCAAAAGTGGTGCAATTTACAAAATATAATATGGAAAAAAAATCAAAATTATCTTAGGCAGCTAAAATTTTGCATGTGGGCTAGAAACTGCATTCAAAAAACTTTTTCTAATAACTTTTTCGATACTTTCAGAAACAACCCCACTTTTGAATTATTTTTTGGAAAAAATGAAAATTTGACAGATAATGCGAATCACATGACTACTATTTTTTTGCTTAATTTTCATCTCGATGGAAGCAGAACTTGATGCCAAAGTCAAATTTCGAATTAAGTTATTAATACAAAAAAATCCTATATGATGCGCACTTTTTTACTGGTCACATTGTACTTATATTATATTATTTATTTCCTGACGAGAAAACTTTTCAATCATGTAATAATTTGAGAATTTGGGTGTACAGGCCTTCCGGCATGCCGTATGATTAGATATACATCCACAAAACAACAAAAGCTGTTTTTATTATTGCTATTTATAAGAACCTATCTAACAGTACGTGCGGTTTATTACTATAATGATAATTAACGAATTTTAGCAAAAATCTATAGAGCTAGGAAATATTTATGCGATATGCATAATTGAAAGTTATTATAGGTGGGTAAAGATGATATTAATGTATCCAATTATGGCCCATTAACGTGCTGACTATTTTAAAGATTTATGGCCAATTAGGGATTATAAAGTTTAACAGGCTCTAATAGCGTGTGCTATATGGTTTATCTAAACAAACACTATTAAAAGTAGAATTTTAACGCTCGTTGTTAGTGTCTAAAATTTCATTTTATTAAAATAATTATCAGAAACGAGTTGCGTAACTAACAAAAATATACTTTGGTTGCCATTTAACTAACAATAAAGAAATAAGGTAAAGATTTTTTCTAATTTTGTATCACAACAAATCTATTACGATACGCATTTGCGTATCGTAATGAAGCTATTTCGATACAAGTTTTTCTTTATTTGATGTTGGTAACATTTAAATGTTTTATTTCATTGACTTTGGTAGATGCTTCAAGCTATCATTTTCTGCCAAATCCTATCCAAAATTCAATCTACTACTTCCCTATACTAAATTGCAATGCCGTGACGTAAAATCACGTCTTTTGAATTCGAAAAAAAGTTGCAAAATCGCCCGAATTTCCGAACGCTCTGTATATGTACCGAATGTACAAGGATCACACAACGTATTCCGTCCAATTTCAAATCTCATATCGCTAAAATAACTTTAGAATCGCGTGGTGAAGATGGGTCAATAAATCATAAAATGACAGTTCGCAAAATAATTTTTGTTGTCCAGAGGCTACTATGATAAAAAATAGTATTACCAACATAAAATTTAGACATAAAAATTTACAAAATTTGAAGCGTTTATTTTCTTTTTAAATATGTGTTTTTTATTGAAAAAACTACAAATTAGAAAAAATAGTATAACGTACGTGTTATATAAAGCAGTTTTAAGCACTTGTCCCGTTATAAAACTCGCCGCAAGCGGCTCGTTTTTTAACATGGACGCGTGCTATAAAATGATGCTTTATAAAACGTGCACGTTAATATACTATTTGATTTTTATTTCTTTAATTTTGAATTTGGTTTAATATATTATTATATGTTATGTCATAGCCCCCTATGACTAATTGCCGCCACTGATTATGCAAGCTATAAAATGTACGTATAAAAAATAAAATGAAAACTAAAAAAAGCAATTTTAGTAGTACCTCAAAATTTATGTAAAATTAAGGAATATAATATGATTCCTAAAATTATATTTCAGTATAACTACAATAAGTAGCAATACCGAAAGCTAATTGAAGTTGCGGAGCAAACTAAATAGCTTCATGTACCTACCTATACGAAAAACCAATAAAATTTTTATTTTCTACCAATTGTAGTAAAACAAATCTTACATAATATAAAATAACGAGCTATGTTAAATATTGAATCAATATTTTTGCGCAACTACAATCGATATTAAAAAAAATATGGCTCTCAATTTTACCTTATTTTTTATAGCATCACAATGAGTTTAGTGGCACTTTAGAAAAAACGAAAAAAAAAAACTTGTACTACTCTACCAAAAATGTAAAACAAAATTGCGTAAAATGAAAAAAGTATACTATGCTAAGACCTAAAATTGTATTTACGTGTAACTACTATTAGTAAAAATCGTTTAGGTAGTAAAATAGAAAATTTCATAAATTTATTTTCAACCAATTAGAAGGCTCCTTTTTGTTTACGTTGCTTATAGCAACGGGAGATTATCGAGATCATTTTGTTAGTTCCTATTAACTTAATGAAATTAATAAGTGATAATTTTTCTGTTAAAAATGAAGTGCTTTATATCTATGGGCAAAAGTCACTCAGAATAAAATCAAAATACATTTTGTTGCTAACTTATAATTTTTATTGATACTAACCGATTTGCTTTACAGATCGAACACCGGGGCTAAAAGAGACACATCAAAAATTTAACTAAACTCATCGGAAATATGTTTTTTTTTAGTTCCATTTAAAACTATTTACCTAGTAGTAATTTCAGATGTTATGGTTGAAAACAAATGAATGTTTTTAATGTTCCTGAAATTTTAGTAATAAACATTAGTTACTAACAAGTAAAGTCAACTGCTACTGTAAAAATATAGTGAATCATATTTAACTAACCTCATTGGAAATATGTTTTTTTTAAAGTTTAATTTGAATTTAAAACTATAAAGACATTGGATTTCAGATAACAAATTTGTTATTTAATGTTTCTCGCATTTTAGTAATAAAAATGAGTTACTAACGGCTAAAATGAACTTCATTTCTAAAACTCCAATTAGTTACAATTAACTAATGCCGCCGGAAATATGTTTTTGTAGCATTTTAGCAAAAAAATTACAATAAGAAAAAACTTCAATTTATGAATTTTTCTTACCGAATCTCCCACGCAGCAGAATTAATTTCCGATAATTCTGCTGCTAGGGAGATTATAAGTGAAAATTCCACACCTAACCTAAGAATCCATTTTCGAGTCGGGATAATTTTCAAAATATTCATGAGCGCGAATAAATTTCCGGAAATAATTTGACATACTACTGTATACAAACATTATTAGGGATATTGTAACATTTAAATAAAAATAAAACTTTTTGGACTGCCCTCATTGATTTAGTATGATACGATTATCATATTTTTTTTTCGTTACTGTTTACATCAACAACATATAAATTTTATTAAAATTATTACCCCTATATTTCAAAAGCCAATATTTATTTTTCCATTGTATTGAAATTTGAGTTTTGCATACCTACCTACCATAGGTATGGTAGGAGATGATAGGTATCCAGCAGCCAATCCACCTATTATGAATATGTCAGAAACAAAACATGGAGACACGTAGGTATTTCATGTAATTTTTTTTTCTACGGGTTTTGTACAAAATTACTTGAATAAATAAGGACATAATATTAGGTCATAATAAACCTTAACCAACCAAAAACCTTTTTCCAAAATTTTGACGCGAAGTAATTTGCTTAAAAGATATCTAAGAAACCATATTATTTAAAAATTAAAATTTCTAATGTATGCTCCCGAATTAAAAAGTTTGCTAAAACAATCATTATTTGGCGAATTATAAGGCTCTACTTTTTTCGTTTTTCTTACAAACAATCCCCTTCTATGCAATGCGTGTAATGTGTAATTCATATTATGGCATATTTATCTACCTATTGTACCTAGACCAGCACAGCATAAATGTTTCTACCATTATTAAACCCAGTATTTTAGGACTGTTGGTGCTGAAGGGGTGGAGCTAATGTTGCTTATACCTACTTCTGTTATTGGGTAATGTTGAAAGGTATGTAGTCACGCTACATACAAGTGTTGTTATCGTATTAAAATATCTTGAACATCGCCATGTTATGTTCCTGGCCCATAAGATACAATTATGGAAACTAAATTAGAAATACTTTATTTTGTTTACTTGCTCTTATAGTAATAATTAAAGATATAATTACATATTTTACATTCGCAGGTCTCATAAAAACTACAACTCAGGAAGCTAAAAGCTGTCTTGTCATATTATGCAGGCCCTTATGGTCAAAGCTGGCAGTTTTTCAGTATGATATGGGGACGATATATCTAACCAAATCTAGGTTAAAATTTTGTCAAATTCATATTATGACATGATATGCCAATCAAACTAATGAGTAATAAAATAAGTAGACAAATACACATTTATTTTTGTTGTTTACAAAATTAACAAAGTAAGAATATACAGAAAGAAAAAGAAAAATAATTACATGTATTCTGAGAATTCACATAACCGGAGAGGTGGAACCAGGCTTCATCTGAAAAAAATGTCAGGTCTAATAAGTCATTTCTTTCCAATAAATTCTGGATAAACCATTGAGAGTAATTCCTGCGTCTTTCAAAATCTGCGGCTTGTATTTCTTGGAATACTAGCACTTAATAAGAAAATAAATTTTGCTGCTTCTTAAGAATAGTCCTGCATGTTCCATAAGATCTTCCCACTTCATGGGACAGGCGTCTTATAAAATTTGTTGGAGTAATATTGCATTATTTCACGACCTTTTGCAAAAAGTTCTTCTGTTCTTACAGATGGTCTTCCTGCTCCTTTTTTGTGTTGTATAGAACCTGTTTCCATAAACACAGCCACGGTTCTTTTCAGGCAATGATAAAAATCCGCAGCAATAAAAGCAACGTTAGGAAAATGTTTGTGAAAATCGTCCATGCACAAACCCGGATTGTATTGCCACTCACCATTTACTCTAACCTCGTTTCGAAAATACGCTTCAACCATGAATGTTTTGTGCTGTGCCGTAAAGCCCATTGTGTGAATTGTTCAAGAAATTGGAAAAATTAGCGATGAATCAAATTATTTGTAACGACTGTCAAAGATGACGGAATAACTAATTGATTGTTAATTCAGGTAGTTACTGACACCCAACAGATATTAAGCTCTACGGCTAAGCATTACGTCCTTAGATGCAAGGCCCTCTTTGATGCAAATATTTTTTGCTCGCACGGTATATGTATAATAAAAATAACAGTCCCAGGACCAGAACTGATCCCTGCGGGATAAATTTATATTTAACTTTAATTTGATCTTTATTTGCGCTTTAAAATCGGGCTATGCACCTGCTTTCTTTCCACAATGGCTATAAAGACAACATAATATAGAGGCTAAATTATTACTGTTGGTGCAATTCAATTTTTCCGTAATATTACTTATTTTATCTTTAAAGATACTTGCTTCACGTTAAATTCATTTTCCCACTCTGAACTTTTTCTGGTAAACTTGTCCTGAAATTAATTAGCAAAAGAAAAAACAAAAGATAAAAGTTAAAAGCTGCAAACATGCAAGGTTATCGATCAAGTGATGGTGACAATTTCTTGGATCCTGGGAAACGGCGTCGTTTGCATGAAGACAAGAAAAGTCGTCGGTAACGGCGGACAGGTAGACCGGCCAAAAAAATAATCCATTGGCGGAGATATTGATTACAACATACTATAAAAAGCACTAAAAAAAAATTAAGAGTGAGACAAACTTTGATCCCAAAAACATACCAGTTGAAAATAAAATACGTGGTGAGTTTTTTTTTTAATTAAAAGATAATACTAAGAAGACGCAGAAGGAACATGAAGGCTGCTTTAAAAAATATTAGAGGCGAAAAAAAAATAGTTTTCTTCTGTTTTGATCTCACAAAAAACTCCGAAATCAAATAGGCCGCAATCACCTATCTTCTACATATTCCGTACAGAGGTAGAGGCAAAATGGCTACGCCACTGAGATTCAACCCCGATATTGTCTGATGTCGCCAGTGCCAGCGCTATCTCTGCATCTCGCTAATGTAATTAAAACGGACAGACAATAACAAGTTCCTTTATTTATTATACCTGAACGTCGTGCCCACTTCGGGCAGGGTCGTTAGGTACATTCCGGGGTTTCAGTGACACCCAAGCCGACTTTTTTGGCTTATCTTTTAAGGTATCACTAAAGTTCTCGCAGAATCATGCATACAATTAGGTATGCCGTAACATGGAAAAAACCTACAATTTGATTTTATGCAGGAGTCCCGAAAATATGTTTGGAACACAGCAGTTATCGATGACATTATACCGTGCGAGCCAAAATTAATTGCATCAAAGAGGGCCTTGCATCTAAGGAGGTAATGCTTAGCCGTAGAGCTTAATACCTGTTGGGTGTCAGTAACTACCTGAATTAACAATCAATCAGTTATTCCGTCATCTTTGACAGTCATTACAAGTAATTTGATTCATCGCTAATTTTTCAAATTTCTTGAACAATTCACACAATGGGCTTTACGGAACAACACAAAAACATTCATGGTTGAAACGTATTTTCGAAACGGGGTTAAAGTAAATGGTGGGTGCCAATACAATCCGGGTTTGTGCATGAACGATTTTCACGAACATTTTCCTAACGTTGCTTTTATTGCTGGGGACTTTTATCATTGCCTGAAAAGAACCGTGGCTGTGTTTAGGGAAACATGTTCTACACAACACAAAAAAGGAGCAGGAAGACCATCTGTAAGAACAGAAGAACTTGTTGCAAACGTTCGTGAAATAATGCAAAATACGCCAACAAATTGTATAAGACGCCTGTCCCAAGAAGTGAGAAGATCTTATGGAACAAGCAGGACTATTCTTAAGAAGCAGCTAAATTTATTTCCTTATGAAGTGCAAGTATTCCAAGAAATACAAGCCGCAGATTTTGAAAGACGCAGGAATTACTCTCAATGGTTTACCCAAAATTTATTGGAAAGAAATTATTTATTAGACCTGAATCCTTTTTTCGGATGAAGCCTGGTTCCACCTCTCCGGTTATGTAAATTCTCAGAATACACGCATGTGGAGTAGTGATTTTTAATGAATTTAGAACAATTACAAGAAAGGATTATAAAAGAATGTGGTAACATTTCTCCAGAGATGCTGGTCAACACTTTCGAAAATATGAAAAGACGTGTGAATTTATGCTGGGAGCATGGCGGTGGCCAATTTCAGCAATTTATGTAATTATTTTTCTTTTTCTTTCTGTTTATTTTTACTTTGTTAATTTTGTAAACAACAAAAATAAATTTGTATTTGTGTACTTATTTTATTACTCATTATAGTTTGGCATATCACGTCTTAATATGAATTTTACAAAATTTTAACCTAGATTTGGTTAGATATATCGACCCCATATCATTGTGATCTAAACCAAGCCCTACGTTTTTTAATCCAAGCCCTCTTTGATGCAAATAATTTTTGCTTGCCCGGTATTACTTTATATTTCGAAAAAAGTAAGGTTATGGAAGCAGCAGCTGATGTGTATTTTAGTGAAATATCGCGACAATATATAAAAATGTGATATACAGATTTTAATTGCTTCATCACATTTCTTTTTCTGACTCGCAAGTATTGAAAATAAATTTACTTAAGCAGCGATTTAGTTTATTTTTTACATGCCCAACAGTCACGCAAACCAGTCTTCTTTGAATCTTATTCCCATTTAGGCTATATTAAACAAAGTCTTCCTCCCCTTTTCAATACGAAAAATCATCGGGGGTGAATTCAGCAAACGCATCGACGTGTATACGAAACAAATTACATTAGTTGGGTGGCAATCGAATTAAGATGAGAAAGTCCAACGATAAACAAAATTAATGTCAAGTAATGGGGCATTAGGCGTACTCTAAACTAGTTAACGAGGTTCATGCCCGGATGCCTACGCAGCCAGTCTCCTGCTCCCGAAAATGGTATAGCGTAATCCAATTACTATCGATTACAGAATTAGAGCATGGTAATGAGGCCCCAAGCACTCCTTTTTTTGAATCTGGTTATATACATATAATACATTCTCGCCAAACAAAGAATAGCAATAATAAACACAAAAAGTAGGTACATGTTTGATGTGGTTAATTAGAAACAAAGGGATTTTATACTAATGGAGTGTAGGCATAGGCGCCGATTCCGTGGGGGCTCTGGGGGCTTGGACCCCCAGAGCCATATTTCTTTGGGGGCATAGCCCCCATAGCCTAGCCCCCACAGTACGTTTAGACATAATAATGATACTAATACCAATTCGTTTGAGAACGTGCGTTACTTGAGATTTGATAATTTAATTTTTTTCTATAAAATTTATCTGCAGTTGTAGTTTCCTTTTTTTAATTTAGCAGGTTATCATATTTTAGGAAAAAATTATTTTGTCTTTGAAAATTAAATTTTGCCAGATCTGGCAACCCTGGTCTGCCACTTAGCTGAGAGCACGTAGAGAATTTGGAAAGTCCCTGGTCTCAAGGTTTCCAGGTCTGGTGAAATTTCACTAGATTTAATGATTTCGAAACCAATCCAAAGTGATTTTTAGTGAAAACTTTCGTTAAATACCCCAGTTTTAGTAATTTTTCGGATTTTGTAGCAAATAAGACAAAGTCGTCTAAAATACAATACAAAAATGCAATATTTTGAAAATATTTTTTTTAAAAACACGGCTATTTTAAATTATCCGCTCGATCTATATTTTCTACACGTTGGCAGCCGTGATGTCAGATCTGCGCATCAAGCTTTACGGTTATTTTATCCAAGAAAGGGCGTGGCACCCAAAAAATTTTCGCCTGCCAGGAAGATTTGCGCCTTAGGCGCAAATCCTTTTGTCCGGTTTTTTTTTCAACATATCTGGCAACCCTAGTTGAGATCCGGGCTCCAAGCCCCTAGAGCAATTCCGAAGTTCCGGCGCCCCTGAGTGTAGGTACTCCATCCAAGCACGGAACCAAAAACCCAAAACAGAGAAAAATACAAAAAAAAATAGATGTACTTTTTAAAAAGCGAATATTGTGGCATATCGGGCAAGTGTGTAACTGTTTTTTATATTGGAATATACAGGGATCCAAACACAATGGATACCCTGGGGCGGGTGGACCACGACTTTATTTTTCACTAATTCTGCAGCTTTGTCACAAGATTCATCGCAGCATTACCAATAATAGATAAATTGGGTATATTTTTTCTGTTGATTGAATTTAAAAATAAATAAATATATAAAAATACTTTGGAGCACTTGCTTTACTGTATTATTTTAATATTATCCTTCGACTCGTCCAGTCCCGGCGGCGAGCTTGAGTGGCACTATCATAGAGGGCGGATGTGCCTTGGGCCCTCTATAGCGGCATTTCTCAATAAATAAAACACAGGAACAAGCCTTTGCTTTGTCGTAATTTGCTGGAACTCTCTAGCCTGGTTTGTTTTTAGACCGATAGGTAAAGCATTAAAGAGTAAAAAAATATTTGTGACACATTTGTTATCATGTTACTTTAACCTATAGACAACGTAATATTATAAAACTTGAGTTTACACGCGAAATTCACTTAAACTTGTTTTGTTCATAAAATAATTTCTACTAAAAAACCAAAATTTCTGCGCCTGCCACCATCATGACTTTGTTGTTAACTCACTAATGATTGATCTAGGAAACCAGTTTAAACACTGCCAAAGTACATGTGCTCAAATCTATACTCTGCAGTATTACAGTGATGCCAGGAGTAGATACTAAGATTTTTAAAGAAGATACTGCACGTATATTGCTGTTTTTTCTTTCTACTTTGAGATATTTCAATACCCATTGCGATTTACCAACAGAAACTATGCACCAACCTTTTAAAGAAATTTACTCCTCACTGCTATATTAATCATTATGCGATATACTAAGAAAATGGCAAATTATTCAGCTTTAGCACCATTTATATTGAACGTTATCTTAATAGTTCGCAATTTTGCATTTAACTGAAATTAATCAACGCTGTGTGTGAGGGCAATCGCTCGCGCATGAAAGCACCAAAACCATTAAGTTATGCAATCTTAAGAATGCCAATGTGCATTTCTTACCTCCCCATGTCGGGTGAAATATGAAACCGTACACGGAGAACAGGATACGGATATGATCCACTTAGCGCCACATTTCTCTTCGAATTCCTAAAATTTGATTCTGCTGCACAACTTATGCAGCGATAAAAATATTAAATGTAAGCACAAATTAGATCGCTTTTTAAATACAACTACGTACCAGCAAAAATAGTTTTGTGGAGGGAAAACCAAAAAGCAATATTCAAAAGAGCATTCATACAACATTTAAAATAAAATGTATTTTAGGTAGTGTTTTACGAGACGAAAATGATCGCAATTTTTAAAAAACTCTCGTCTCATCTCGCAAATCGAGACTAGATTTTTGTAATAACCTAACAGCAAAAACCAATGTCAGTGTTATAATATTGCTGTTTGCGCTAATATTATTGAGCCTAATGAATAAAAATTAAGCAATTACTTTTTAGTACAAGCAATTGCTAGATCTGGATATGAATAAAATTTTGAAGCAATTGTTGTTTTTCTTACACCTCTGTAGCAAATGCTTATTCAGCACAAGTTCAGATTATAGATTTCATGTTCAGTTTGGTGTCTTATCTTCAAAAGAGTTGACGTAAATACAACAACGTTGGTCTATTTATTTAGTACAATACTAATCTGTTACGTTTTTGTGGAAAATAGGAAACTTATATTTGTGATATGGCAGATTTCAGTGAAAATGAGGAAAGTGATAGTAGTGATGAAGAAATTAAACACAAACAATTAATATTCGTTCACAAATTGAAGGAACATAAATAAATCTATCTGACCACAACCGTTTAGCTTCCACAACAGCTTCAGCACTTGTAGGAAATTTAATAAAAATATTGGCCTTCTCCAAAACTGCATCCATTACAGAAGTGTATGTCTTACAGACAGTAGTTTGGTGAATACCGAGTTCTTCACCTACAGAATTTTGTAAGCCCGGATCCGACAATTTCCGCAGAAAGACTTTAATCTTATTTAAAGGCGACAGTGCACCCCCTCGCCTTTTACCAGTATCAGTCAAAAAACAATCAACATTTTCGCAGTCAAATCGATATAACTTTCTGAAATCATCATATTCTGCAATTTTTACGTAGGTACACTGTAGATTTTTCTTTTACGGACGTTCATATTATATTCAGCCATAATTGAAGACACAAATTAAGAGCAACGCACGTGTATGCCGCGGAGAACTAAAGTTGACTGCTACCAAGCAAATGATGCAGGGGTCGACCTACCTTAAAAAGTTGAAAGCAATTGCTACACTAGAAAAAGCAATTCCTTAATTTATTCATCACATTTTAAGCAGACGATAGGAATTGCTTCTATTTTTTAAGAAAAAGCATTGACGAGAAGCAATTCATGCACTTTTAAGCAATTGCTAAATGCAAAAGCAATTACTTTAGTTCTTATTCATTGGCTTTCAAGAAATTACTTCGATTTTATAAGAAAAAGCAATTGCTACATTTTTATTCATTAGGCTCAATGTCTGTATGTAAACAGTGAAAATGAAGCTAGATTGTTTTAATTGATAACGGCATTATTTTAAAATAATCATACCGAGAACAAAACTTGCACTGTTCCAAGAGGCAAATCAAAGTACCATAGCTCCTTAAAACAACGTAAGAAACTTTATCTATCGTAATATTTCCGGCCAGTATTATTTATAGAAAAAAAATTATTAAAATTCCCAAAGGCAACTGGACATCAAAATAGTATATAGTTTACTCTCTACATTTTGCTGAAAGTGGTATAATATTATGCTTAATTCGCGAAAACGATTAGGTATACGGTTTCAAACGGTTCTCTGTATCAAACATTTCGACACAAACTATAGGTAAACGTTATAAAAAAGGTTCATTTTTCTATTGTTTTTCGGCAACGTGTCCCGATTTTTCCCTGGACACCTTGCAATATCAGTAATCAAGATAGCTTTTTGATCGAGTGATACTAACTGGATTTTTTTTAAAGTTTATCGCAAATCCTTATCAAAATCTTAAGAGTTTGAGAGACTTCTCGTTCTAGCATACTTTTGTCTCGTCTCAGGGGATTTTCGCAGAAAATACTATTATTTCATCTCGCAGGAGACCGGAACATTCTCGTCTCGTAGCGCGAGAACGAGGCGAGACGAGAAAAAAAAAAGACCAGAGTGAAACACTAATTTTAGGCGAGATGTTGATTAGGGTTGGGCCATTTGAAAGTTTCAAATGAAACTTTCTGTTTTGAACATTTCAAAACAAAAAAATTTCACTTAACACACAAAGTGAAATTTCAGTGACATTTTTAAAATTTTCACCTAAAACTTTCAACTGATAAATCTCCTTATTACATTCGAAACTTTCAGAAAAATTTCATAAATTTCAGTGAAACTTTTCCAAACCTTTCCATGCAAGTGTAGCCATTTGAAAGTTTCAAATGAAATTTTCTGTTTTGAACTTTTCAAAACAGAAAAATTTCACTTAACACAAAAAGTGAAATTTCAGTGACATTTTTGAAATTTTCACCTGAAACTTTCAAATGATAAATGCCCTTATTACATTCAAAACTTTCAGAAAAATTTCATAAATTTCGGTGAAACTTTCACAAACCTTTCCATGCTTAGGTCCAATGTCAATGGATGATGAAGACAAAATGTCAATGGACGAATATGATATACAGTGACCGGCAGAAAGTGTGCAGCATATGGGAAAGTTTTTTATCTTTAAGTTTA
This sequence comes from Polydrusus pterygomalis, assembly GCA_963969555.1. Classification (NCBI taxonomy): domain Eukaryota; kingdom Metazoa; phylum Arthropoda; class Insecta; order Coleoptera; family Curculionidae; genus Polydrusus; species Polydrusus pterygomalis. The sequence goes on from OZ018379.1 coordinate 13,783,339, forward strand.
GAAAATTAGTTTTATTTTAGATAGGTTCTGCATGTTCTCAAACCAAAATAACAGCCACTAAATCCGGTAAAAGTATTATGGTATACGAGGTAGGATCAAAAATTTGAAATTCCGCTAAGAGTAAAGTACCTCCATCTTTCATTGTAGAATATTTTTTTACTAAGAATTATTGTTTTAATTTCAAAGTTATACCCAAATTCCAAATTTTGCTTATTTTGGACAAAAAAATGGATTTAATCGTGTTTTCTGAATAACCCTATATAAAAAATAAATGGCAACCGAACAGTACGAAAATAAGATTTTTTGCAGACTTTGTTAGAGATAACCGTCGATCATAAGTCCGATTAGTTTGTTTTCATAATATTATGGCTTTTTAAAATAAAAACATAAAAATATTAAATATTTTTGCTGCACACCGTATTTTATTTTCTGAGGGAACAAGTTAATTTCATCTAACTGATATTTTTTGATTTACACTGACTTAAAGCATCTCCTAAATAAATTTTTAAACATTGAAGTATGCATAGAAAGTTTCCTTTTGATTTATAAAGAAACAAATTTAAATTTAAAATATATTTTGAACGGATTTTATTCGTCACGCAAAATAAGGATCAATATAGGTTATTTTCATTTATCCAATACACTTTTAGGATAATCCAACTATTAGGTTATACATTTTTAACTCAAGAATAGGAAACAAAAAAATGCTAATTAAGACTACATTAACAATAAATCCGTTCAAAATATATTTTTAATTTAAATTTTTTTCTTTATACATTAAAAGGAAACTTTCTATGCATACTTCAATGTATAAAAATTGATTTAGGAGATGCTTTAAGTCAATGTAAATCAAAAAATATCAGTTAGATGAAATTAACTTGTTCCCTCAGAAAATAAAATACGGTGTGCAGCAAAAATATTTAATATTTTTATGTTTTTATTTTAAAAAGCCATAATATTATGAAAATAAACTAATCGGACTTATGAACGACGGTTATCTCTAACAAAGTCTGCAGAAAATCTTATTTTCGCACTGTTCGGTTGCCATTTATTTTTTATACACGGTTATTCAGAAAACACGATTAAATCCATTTTTTTGTCCAAAATATGGCAAATTTGGAATTTGGGTATAACTTTGAAACAAAAACAATTTTTCTTAGTAAAAAAATATTCTACTCTTAGCGGAATTTCAAATTTTTGATCCTACCTCGTATACCATAAAACTTTTACCGGATTTAGTGGCTGTTATTTTGGTTTGAGAACATGCAGAACTTATCTAAAATAAAATTATTTTCTAAACTTAAAGATAAAAAACTTTCCCATGTGCTGCACACTTTCTGCCGGTCACTGTATAAATTAATTTGTCAGATTACTTTAGATACTTTTTTATTTCATATTTACTAGTTTTAAAAAAATAAAATACCAGTTGCAACAGAAAATAAAATTTAATGAATATTTTAATAAAAATTTCATAAATTCATTTCATGAATTAATTTTTCACGACATTTAAGATTTTTTTAAAAGTTTCATAAATTTCACAAAAATTTCATTAATTTCACAAAAATTTCATAAATTTCGAATGTTTCTCAGAAATTTCATAAGTTTCATAAATTTCATGAAAATGTCAGCTTGAAATTTCAAATCCTCGCTCAAGTGAAATATGCCCAACCCTAGTGTTGATTCATATCATATCGCAAACTGCCACCCTGTAAATGGACCATCATCATATCTTAGACAAGAAAGTTCCCAGGAAGGGTGTACCGACTCTCTGGCGCCCATTGGATGACAAATGTGACAGCCAACATCTACATGTTACAATTTATTTCTTTTTCTCTTTTATTTTAACGGCTATAAAACAGTTTGTTAACTACGAAGATGATTATCAACCTATGGGCGACCGTATAGTAAATGGCAATAAACTAAGAATACCTTGCGTACCTGTGTACGTGTTTTCTTAAAAAATGTCAACCTTTTATCTGTTCATAATTCATATTGGATAGATAATGTTGGAAATAGGTTTTCTCGGGTGGGTATAATAAATGTTGTTTTGACATTCGGTGATATTAAATTTGTTATGGCGGTAATGACGGAATTTCATTTTTTAGGCCTGTGATTCGTTAGTCGATTCTAAAGATTTTTTTCCAATTAAAATTAATATAAAGTTGTTATATTAGGTATGTTCATTCATCAAAAATTTTAAAAAAATCTTCGGAAAAAAAAATATTGTGTGTGTCCCACTGAGAAAAATGATCTAATACAACAGGTTTGCTAAGACATAGTTTGTATCGATAGCTTATTTTTTTGCAACCCATATTAAATAAATTGCTAGTGTAGGTATAGGGAATTCAATCCCGGGATCTCGTTTCCCGGGATCCCGGACATTTTTTCGATCTCGAAATCCCGGGATTGTCGTTTATTTAATCCCGGGATTTTCGGTATTTATCTTTGCATTTTTCATTAATTTATATCGTGCACAAGGTCTAGGTTGAGTGATGACACTCTAGAGTCTAGATCAACTTATTTTTTTAAGAAATTTTTTTAAAAAACAAGTTTAGAATACCTTTTTTTCCTATTATAAGAATCGTTTTTATGTTATGTTTTAACATTTTTTTTTTTAGGTTATATTATTATGTTATACCTAGCGTACTTATACAGTGTCACCAGTAAAGTCCGCATCATATGGGATTTTTTTTTATTAATAGCTTTATTCGAAATTTGACTTTGGCATCAAGTTCTGCTTCGATCGAGATGAAAATTAAGCAAAAAAATACTAGTCACGTGATTCGCATTATCTGTCAAATTTGAATTTTTTTCAAAAAATAATTCAAAAGTGGGGTTATTTCTGAAAATATCGAAAAAAGTTATTAGAAAAAGTTTTTTTAAATGCAGTTTCTAGTCCACATGCAAAATTTCAGCTGGATAAGATAATTTTGATTTTTTACCTATATTTTGTAAATTGCACCACTTTTGCAAAATAAGACTCAACGCAACCTACATAAAACTTCTTAGTTTTGACAAGGCTTTATTTCAGATATATTTTCTTTAAAGTGCGCCATATTAAATGTGTGTTTTTCTACAAAATCAAAATTGGGCTATTAAAATTTGGTCGCATGTGATGCAAAGTTCATTTGTTTTTGACCCTGTATAAGGTAACTTCATAAAATACGTATTTTTGAAAACGTAGTTTGTGTCTGAAAGTAAAAGAATAAAAATAAAATAAAGAAGTTTTAAATTAAATCGTTGAAAATAGATAAACTTTACGCTAAGTTAAACTTAAATTTATTTTCCACTTAATGAACACTTTACTGATAACACTGTGTTCTTTTTGTCTTAATATTAAGGTGCATTACTTTCAGACACAAACTACGTTTTTAAAAATACCTATTTTATGAAGTTACCTTATACAGGGTCAAAAACAAATAAACTTTGCATCACATGCGACCAAATTTTAATAGCCCAATTTTGATTTTGTAGAAAAACACACATTTAATATGGCGATACTTTAAAGAAAATGTATCTGAAATAAAGCATTGTCAAAATTAAGAAGTTTTATGTGGGTTGCGTTGAGTTTTATTTTGCAAAAGTGGTGCAATTTACAAAATATGGGTAAAAAATCAAAATTATCTTATGCAGCTGAAATTTTGCATGTGGGCTAGAAAAGGCATTTTAAAAAACTTTTTCCAATAACTTTTTTCGATATTTTCAGAAATAACCCCACTTTTGAATTGTTTTTTGGAAAAAATTAAAATTTGACAGATAATGCGAATCACGTGACTACTATTTTTTTGCTTAATTTTCATCTCGATCTAAGCAGAACTTGATGCCAAAGTCAAATTTCAAATAAAGTTATTAATAAAAAAAAATCCCATATGATGCGGACTTTATTGGTGACACTGTATGTTCACTGTTATTTTTTTTTAGTTATTAAAATTAAATGAAGAGAGTATGTTTTAGTTTCTTGGATTTGTATTAATGTTCTGATGAAGAAATAAATGTTTTTATTTAATTAATAGGAAAAACTCCAAGGAAAATTATTTTTTTATAAATCCCGGGACCAATCCCGGGATCCCGGGATTGAAAAATTATAATCCCGAAATCCCGGGATTGAAAATTTCCTCCGGGATTGAATTCCCTATGTAGGTATCAAACCCGCTTTAGTGTTATATCAACTCCAGATTTACTAAAACAGTGTATTTATTACTAGCTCCATTAGAAGCACTCTTGTTGAATAATGAACTACTTTAAATAGAGCTATTTTGTTAAAAAATAAATTGTATCTTGTCAATGCGACGCATTTCGTTCCCAGTAAAGCGCTGTCTCTACAATGAAGAAAGCAGAACAGCGTCCCCAAGAACGAATTGTATCCGTTAGAACCTATAATCCACTGAGACGTTGGTGCTGGGGGTTCGTAGCGATCGGTAATCGCCGCACGCCGTAGTATTAGTTTCAACGTATTTGTTGCGCAGGTCTGAATTTGAATTTTATTGATCGTACCGATACCTGTTTCAATTAATTTCTTTTTACTTTGTGTTTAAGATTTTTTAAACTTAAAACTAGAAAAATTCTTATGTCGCACATCCCATCATTAGAATTGGACTTTATAATATATGGTTGCATTTTACCATCTCAGTAAACCATGTTCCCTAAGAGATGGATATGCAATGTTAAACGACAAGAACAATATCACACTAGAAGCTATTTAAATTTTTGAGAACTACATTACCTACTGATTTTTATTGGTAAGTATATTATGCTTTATTAACCGTAGCTATAGCAAATATTATTACAGAAAAAAAAAAGAAAAGCACAAAGTCTTTATCCACAATTTTTATTCAAATGACTAGGCGAACCTAGAATCACCGCGACATGTTTCGTGTTCAGAAACACTCATCATCAGGAAAACAAAGTGAAAGGCAAAATGCTGATGTTTTTAGCAATAGAGAAAATAATAGTGGGATTGAGCCGTAATGGAGCTTTTAATGGTGTACAAGAGGTGTAAAATTAAATAGTTACTGCAATGACACTGTCCTGGGCAGAAAAGTGAGAAGAGTAAAAGAAAGATTAGGGAGTTTTTTTTTTAAACCTATCTGTGAAAATCATTATTAAAGTAGTAAAAAATCTTGAGTTTTATTAAGCTTTGTCAGAGACATGTGAAATTATTGAAATGAGATGGAAAGAAAAAGAAAAAAAGTTGTTTTTCATAAAAGTCGAAGCATCATTTGGCTTAAAGTAAAAAAACTGTTGGGGTACCAGGCTATTTACGGCCCAGTTACCCCCGCAGGAGTCAAAACATACACATTTTGTACAAAATTAAAATTTTAAAAGTTTAAAAAAGTTTTTTGTTTTACTAGAACGTCCCCGTTGGAGAAGTTCCACTGCAACCAGCACGTCTCAGATGGGAAATGTATTATTATGATTAATGTCAAGTTTCATTACAACTGCCAGTCGGACCTAATATAGTAGGTATATTAAACTAGATTATACCTCCAACAGAACTTAATAATTACTGTGAGTATTCAGAGCAACAATGGCTACCTATAAATCATCCTAAAGTAGCACTAACTCCTATTTCCTATTGGCTAAATTACCGTGACACAACGGTCTAGCAGCTTTCGTCGTCCTGCGCGTTGCTGTCACATATGGTATTAACCAGTTCTATAAAGAGTGTGTGTAAATTCTTATAACAGGGTGTCTAGCAAAAATCGAACAAAATTCCCGACTAATTCCCGGTTTTTCCCGGTCGGTTTTTGAAAATTTCCCGGCTGGGTTTTCCTAAAGTAACTACACTTTCGTTGTTAAATTTTAAAACATTTATTTGAAAAACACATGGCTTAAGCACAACCAAATAATATAGTTACTTTTTTAATTTTACGATTTCTTGTTCTATAGCTGCCAAATCTTTTTGTGATTGTTCGATAATTTTTTTCTTTTTAGTTTCCAGTTCTTCTGCTTGCTTTTGAAGCTTCCTTTTTTCTGCTTTTTTCAAGTCGCTGTCAACCTCTTTTGCCTTTTTATCTTTTTGTGCTGTGTTGTACCTTGAATAGGCATTTCTTATGGAAAGTATCATGGATTTTGTAATGTCCATAGTTTGAACTCCTCCAATTTTTTGTAGTGAATCGTACACTAATCTTTCGCCTATAAGTGAATCTTCTTTTAAATTGTTTACCAAAATCTCCTTATTATCAGAAAATCCCCTTTCTGCTGTGGTATTTCCATGAGAAATTGTTAGAAGAAGTTGCACCACGTTTTTTAAACTGTCATTTGTGATGGTTTCCATCCAAAAGTCATCTACTCTGTTACATCTGGAATAATTTTTTATTTTATTTATCATAGTCTGATCAGTAAGAATGTCTCTAAATGCTCTATCTGCTTCTTCCAATTTAGTCGCATTGCATCTGTTTGAATTAAAAAAAATTCAAATTCTTTGGACATCAGTTGCAAGGATTTTTTTGAATTTCTGCCAGTTTTATTGGGGTTACGGAAACTTATAGTTTCAGTTAATTTATATGCTAACGGACATTTTTCCAAAAGTTTGGAAACTGTATACATCAAGCAGTTTCGACAATCCTGGCGAAAGATCATCATTTCTTTATCTTTAACTCCGACGCATTTTTTGATAGCCGCTCTAGTCCCATATCCTAGATCAATCTCTTGGACTTGTTTAAGGTTGCAATATAAACCATTCTTGTCTTTTTTAAAAACATCTATTTTGAAAATAGGAGTGCTTTGTAGAACTTCGTCTGTAACAAAACGTCTCATTAAGTTATTTATAATGGATAATAGGTCTTCATGAAGAAATGTAACTAGAGGTCAATCACTTTGAAATTGTCTTAGGAATGGTTTTAGTTCCTCAGAGAGTGACTGAAAGAAGGCTAATTAAGCTAACAGCAGTTTATTATCCATAAAATTTACTACAATTTTGTAACTTTCACACGATGGCTTTTGATTCGTATTTTGCACAGAAGATATGATTTTTTTCAAGTGAGGGTATAGCGACTGAATTTTTTGAGACACAGGTATGGTTTCTAGCCATCTTACTGAACAGAATTTAGGAGGAAAGTCGGAACAACCAGTTATGGACAAGAATAAACCCCGTCGGGAAGGACTGTCTTTGAACAAATTGTAACAAGCTCTTAGAAATGACACAATATTCCAGTCTGTTTTTTTAATACCGGTTTTAAATGCAACATTTACGGTATGTAAACCGCAGGAGCCTATGCTTAAAATTGCAGAAGTGTTATCGGTATCATCTTTTAATTCAGCCTCTAGAAGGCGTCCCAACTTAAAGTTTATATGAGGTCCATCCATTGAAATTTGAAGCAGTTTCTTTAAATGAAGACCTTGCAAACCATCTATTAGACCTTCCAACAAATCCACAGCTTTCGCATGATGTAAAAATACAGATGAAAAATAACGAACTTGAACCTGATTTTTCACGGAATCCCAGTATCTTACGTAAATGTCCATTTGTTGTTTTTGCGCAACCTTATTTAGGCTTTCGTCAAAGCAAATTACAAAAGTATTGCATTGTTTAATAAATTGTACTTAAGTCAGTTTTGAAATAAGGAGCCAGACCATAAAAATACTGTAGGAAACCTTATCTTTTACCTACTTCAAATTTTTAAGTTCGAAATTATCTGCTCATTCAATTCCCGGCTTAAACTTGATTTTCCCGTCGAATCCCCGGTTTTTTCCGGCTTTGTAAAATTCCCGTTTTTTTCCTGGTTTTCCCGGCTTCTAGACACCCTATATAAGGAATAGTGGAAGGGATAGATTTGTCACAGAGTTGAGTAGGTCCTGAAACAAAATATACAGGGTGCATCGGAAGGAATGGACCTCAGAAGTGTAGATATTGCACGCGAAACTGATATAAAATGTAGTGTAAATAAACTCATAATACATGCCTGATTCTCATTTGTTTTCAAGTAGAAATACTGCAGCCGATATTAAAGAAATCCCACGAAGCAATAATTACAACAGAGATAAAACCAGACAGATTTTATAGACCAGTAGTTGGCCATCACCGTAGTCGACTACTAGCTACCTTATAACATTTTATTCCAGTGTCCGACCACGCGATTTTTACCCCAAAAACACAAGAATAACTACACAGGAGACGCAAAGATGCATTCTTATAAATAATATAAAAGTCATAAAATTCGATCCTTTTTTTATTGCGGCCATTTCGTATTATTAATATAGCTCATAAATTAAAGCAATAAAAAGACACTATTTAAAACCCAAACATCTCATAAAAACAAATAAAACAATTTTAAAGTATTTTATAAACTAATAAAATCGGAATATGCAGAGCGTATAACAACCATTTACGATAAACATATTATACAAAGTGTTTTAATGTTTTCTTCTTCAGATTTAACGATTACAACTTCTTAAAAAAGTAATGACGGCTGTTAAACTCATATCAGAAGTTCTCACAAAGAAAAAAGCACTTAATCTAATATTAGGATGTTTCATTAAGAAAATCTGGCTCGATATAAGACGTTCGATTAGCTACAAAGTGTGTAAATAGATTCGACGAGTGTGTTCTAAAATACTTACGAGAGATACATATAGAGGGTATACAATAGTACCTTGTTCGGATAGAAATTAACATCTCTGGGACAGGAAGAAACTAGTTTTATTTTAATAATCAGCAATCACACTGGATCTGTTGCTGTTTTTATTATTTACTACTTACAACTAAGCATCTGTGATAGGTAAACGAAATTTATGAATAACATTGTTAACTACTTTCATGGAGGTAATTGTTGGGCAGGAAACTCAGGTTTATATAGATAATTCTCCTCTCAATACATTTTCGGACTTTTCAATTGTCAAAAAATGTATATTAGATTTTTCTATTTAAAAGTTTAAAGTCCATTACTATACAACAACCTTAAAGTTTCCTGTAGTACATATCCCAGTATATTCCCAGAACGCAGCGATTTCTAAACTTAGGTCCATTCACTTAAAGTGCCGGCACTCGACAACTGTAACACGAATGGCAGGACCAGAAGAGCCTAATAAATTTGAAACTATGTTCACACTTAGGGAAACATAAAAATCCAACTTATGTTTGTCGGTTGTCTTCATTTAGGCGTAAATGAGACCGTTCAAATTTGGAACTTTGTTAATGAGGTGTTTAGAAGCGAGGCACTTAGATTTAATGGTGTCATATATAAGGTGACAGTGATGAAGATAGCTTGCTATGTTAGGAATTTTATTCTTGTCGATGTGTAATTGATGCAGATGCAGAGTATGGAGTGCGGACTGCCGAATGGTTGTGCAATTGCAAGTAAATAAATCTTAAGAGTGGCAGGGTAGACAGTGAAAACTAGTTCAATTTATGCCTATTGAATTAAAACGGAACGCTTTGCAGATGTTATAAATTATTATAGAGCTAAAAAAATACTTTTCAGAACTGTCAGCTCCAGTTCACATTTACAAATTTTTTAAACTTTAATTTCCAATTAAGAAATGTCGAGGGCTAAGAATTTAAACTATTATTAGGTACTTCTACTCTTAAACAAAGGACATACATTTTTTACAACATTTACAATTTTCAAATGTTATATATAATTTTCTCTCCTCACACTTACGGTGTTGTTTCACTAATATTATGTGACCCCACACAAAATTATTTCATTATTAGTCCCTTTAATTAGGTAGTCAATTGAATCGACCCTTCATTTTACTCAATTCTTTCTGTTCCTCCTTCACAACAATCAGCTTCTTTCTCTCTTGATTACAAATACTTACATTGACACATAACTTACTGCTGTGTAGTGATGTAAAATGCTCGGTAATAATCTTTTAGAGAATATTCTTAAGTTAGAGAATTTTCTGAGAATGGTAAGAAAATCGCTAGAAATGGCAATAAAAAGAAATTTAAAATAACCTATTCTGCTTATTTTCGGCAAATGTCAAACGGCGTTAATCAAACAAAACGTAAAGAAATAAAAGTCTCACCACCACCACACCATTTATAATTCACACAGCTGTATACGAGTATACGTTCGCGCTTCTAGGGGATTTCCCTGAATCACTGTTGCCAGAGTTATAGAAAAGGTAAGAAAAACTCAAAATTTTAAAAATCATTGCAAAATTTTTCAGTGTAAATCGAGGCGGTGTAAATTATGTAGAAAAACTTCTATAGAGAATATTCTCGGGAGAATTTTCTTACAGAGAATATTCTCGAGAATATTCCCGTTCTCGAGAATATTCTCTCGAGAATATTCTCCTCTCACATCACTACTGCTGTGTTAACTTTCTGACTTGGTTTCTGCTTATATTTTACGAATGACTTCTCGTTGTGTTTGAAGTTTCTCCAAATACCTAACTCTACCTTTCAATCATCTTGTAGCTCCGCTTGGACTGTTCGCACCTATTGTATTTCTTATATTCCTTATTCTATTCTCCTGATGATGAATGTATATACATTCGAAACAAGTAGAGAATTTACCCTTCATAAAAATTTATTTTAATATACCAGTAAAGTGTATTATTTCTCTCCTTTCTAAAAAAAATTTATTTGAATTCAAGCTTGTTGCGAAAAGTTAGTAGGTACTCGACTTGGAACTAATTAAATAAAAATAGCCGGCTTAAAACCATCCTTATCATACAAACTAAAATATCTTTAATGTATTACGTAACTTAACATAATTAAGTTTGATTTCCTGTACATTTTTGTTAATTAACATCATTCAACTGGGGAAAGGATACTGGACTAGACGAATATGGAATGCATGAACAAACCCAAACATAATTAACCATTTCTTAATCATTAAAAATAGGAGTTGGTACCAATTTATATAGAAACAATCCAAGATAATAATCTTCATAAGGAATCTACAATCTACTTCACGTAACAACTACAAGTGCGTTAACATTAATCTTTAAGGAAAATGCTATCGTACTTCAACGTAAAAGCGAGCCGCTTCACTGCATCAAAAGAAATAAAGACGTTTCAATGGGATAATCCGTCAATACATCCGAGGTTCTGTAACCCAACAAAGTGACAATGTCGCCTTTGGCACTTTTAAGGATCTTTTTCATCATGGCCGGTAATAGATTAGACTCTTATATTACTCTTTGAGGTAAAACTGAATGATCTGCACCAACAAGAATCGCAAGGGTACAGTTTATGAAACTAATACAAATATTGGGTACGATATTTTGTACTCATAAATCTAATAAATGTTGTGAAGGAATACTTTTAATTACTCTTTAAGCATGTACTATTTCTTTCGTCTTTTTTTTTCTTTTTTTCTTCCTCTTTAAGCATGGACTATTTCTTCAAATTAAAAAAAAATATTGGTTTGAAGATGGTAGACAACGAAGTATAATATCAAAAAAATTACCTTGTCGGACTTCCATTGTCTTTATTTTGTTACTTAATACAACGTTTTGGTTAGTTAGTATCTCTAACCGTTTTCAAGTGTAAACTAAATTATAATTTTAAGGCTACTGCCTTAAATACTTACTATTCATGTGCAATGAAGCTTGATGATTCCGCCTACGTGCTTATTGGAGCGTGAAGTTTGAGCTGTTGGGTTTTGGACAAGAAGAGGCTTCCAGATATTGGGGATATCTATAGATATTCTTGGTTTACTAAATATAATATGGGTATTTTGATTCGTGAAAGCCGCTTCTTTGAATTTTCGTTTTCTCCAGTGCAGTTCCGTGTCCAGAACCTTGGCTTCTGATCACTGTATATTATGTCGGCTGATCCAGACATGTTCAGTTAGGTAACCAAATAAAGACAATGGAAGTCCGAGAAGGTAATTTTTTTGATGTGGTTAACAAGTCGTATAATAGGAGAATCGGCTGTTTTTCCCACAATTATTTAACATTGGTGCACACCAAATCTTTCTCTCTATCCTAATCTTCCCCTTAAGAGACTCGTGTATCATTACAAGCTCGACCGATTGTATGGGCATGTCCCATAGTGATACCATTGTTTACCTCTCCGTGTCTCACAAACGGGTTTTGTCTCTATTGTTTGCACAGCAAAAGGACATAGAGTGCTCTATTTTTGGTAAGGTTTGGATAAATACGTTGCCCTTTTTATGTAACTTAAAGCTTTTTGAGCTTGTTTGTTAATCTTGAACAATGGAAAATGGATGGCAGATTAAGAATGGTCGTTTGCTTGGATATACATATTTATATATATGAAATATTTCAATCCAGAAGTTATAGATAATGAACAAACACGTTTTTGACTCTTTAAACGGATAAAATATTATATTTAATTTATCTTAGGTATATAACTAATTTTTCCTTAATTGAATGCGAGAGTTATACAGGGTGTCCGGAAATGACGATGAAAATTTTTAAGGTATGATTCTACATAAAAAGATATGTAAAAAAGTTCATATTAACATAGGTCCGGAAATGCTTCCAGAGGGAGCTACAGGCCCTTGAAGATGGTGTCATAAAAGTGGTTTTTATTTATATCTACTTACAATACAGGAATTAACTTCTACGTAAAAGTTAGAGTGATTGGAGGTTACTCTTTGAAAATATCAGGTGACCCATAATTGCAACCAGTGGCGTGGGAACAAAGGGGTGGTTAGTTATTTAGGGTTATATTTTTCGCCGAGTGTATTTTCGCTCTCTTTTAAATAAATTATGATACTTTGAACATTTTTACGTAAAAAAGGTTCCCTTGGTATAAAGTCGTATAGTCGACCGTTTTCGAGATAAACGGACTTTAATGCTAAGATTTTTTTTTATAGGGTTACCTAAAATCCTTAGTATACGAAGTACCAGTTCGCAGCGTTGAAGAATTAGAGCAGCGGGTGATTGTTCGGGTTTGTTGTGAAGTTATAAGAAATAAACCTGGTATTTTTAGAAAAGTTAGAAGATCTAAGAGAAAACGAGTTTGAGGATGCATTGAAATGAACGGAAATCATTTTCAACACTTATTATAAAATTTATAATAATATTGAAAAGGATTTTAAAATTTAGGAACAGCGTTCTTTATTATTTTGATGGTATTTTTATTAATAAAATTATTATTCAAAAAAAAAAATCTGAGCATTAAAGTCCGTTTATCTCGAAAACGGTCGACTATACGACTTTATACCAAAGGAACCTTTTTTATGTAAAAATGTTCAGAAAATCATAATTTATTTAAAAGATAGCGAAAATACACTCGGCGAAAAAATATAACCCTAAATAACTAAACACCCCTTTGTTCCCACGCCACTGGTTACAATTATGGGTCACCTGATATTTTTAAAGAGTGACCTCCAATCACTCTAACTTATACGTGGAAGTTAATTCCTGTATTGTAAGTAGATCCTAATAAATTAAATAAAAATCACTTTTATGACACCATCTTCAAGGGCCTGTAGCTACCTCTGGAAGCATTTCCGGACCTATGTTAATATGAACTTTTTTTCATATCTTTTTATGCAGAATCACACCTTAAAATTTTTCATCGTCATTTCCGGACACCCTGTATAGGATAAAATGTTTCCTTTTCCCATTGTTCTTCTACAGTTGATAATACAAACCTGCATAGAATAACCTGTTTTAATATTTGTGTATTGTATTTCGGATCGATTTCAACAGAAAACATCGTGTTGCTAATATTTAAATAAAATATTAAGTAGGTGTACCTAATATGGTTTAAGAAAACACAATACTATCGAGCTATATTAATCCCCCACTAAAGATTAGAATTTATCATCCAAAAATTGCCAAATAGAAATTAAATCAAAACTTCACCGAATGCAGTCAAATAAATATGATATTGGTGATGCAAGCCGCTAATAACAATATAAATGTTACCTATTACACCAAGGTACTTCAAATACGCTTTCGTAGATGCTGCGGCAAATATAATTGCAAATATTTTTAAACTTCTGAAACATTTTTCCCAACACTAGGTATAAGAGAACAGCAATAAGGCGGGCCCAGCTCGCTTTCACATAAAGTCGATATCATCATATTCTCAATACGCAACTCCGCGGAAAGCTGACAAATGAAAAGGTGGAGCCACAGGACCCTCCTCCAATCCTTAAGGGGCCCACCCAGTTTAGTCTTTACCTGTTTGACAACTCTAGTTGGCACCCGACCGACGGCGAAAATTCAACCATGTTGGTCCCAGCTGACATGCTGGCCGCTCAATCGAAAATGCTCTATCAAGTTAATAAATACTATGGGGAAAGAGTGCAAACTAGAATGGGGACAATAGCAAAAACTATCCGCGAAGTGTGCAAAGTGGTGCAAGATGTGTTGAAAGAAGTGGAAGTGCAAGAACCGAGGTTTATATCGTCGTTGACAGAGTGCAACGGGAGGTATGAAGGTCTGGAAGTGATTTCTCCAGTTGAATTTGAGGTTGTTTTATATCTGAACCAGATGGGAGTGTTTAATTTCGTGGACGACGGGACTTTACCTGGTTGTGCCGTTTTAAAACTCAGTGACGGACGCAAACGCTCAATGTCCCTGTGGGTAGAATTCATAACAGCCTCTGGTTATCTCTCTGCCAGAAAAATAAGATCGAGGTTCCAAACTCTAGTCGCTCAAGCCTGTGATAAATGTTCCTATAGAGATTCAGTCAAGATGATTGCTGATACAACTGAAGTCAAACTGCGCATCCGAGAAAGGTACATTGTTCAAATAACGCCAGCTTTTAAATGTTCTGGAGTGTGGCCGAGATCTGGAGCTCACTGGCCTTTACCACACATCCCCTGGCCCCATCCCAGTCTCGTTGCAGAAGTAAAAACTGAAGGATTTGATCTTCTTAGCAAAGAAAGCATCGCGGCTCAAGGTAAACAATCTGCAATGGAAGGCGATGCTTGGGTACTATCATTCCTGGAGGCAGAAAACAGGCTTCTTCAAGGAGGCTGCAGACGAAGGTGTTTAAGCATACTTAAAACCTTACGCGATCGCCATCTTGATCTTCCTGGGAACCCAGTTAGCAGTTATCATTTAAAGACCCTCCTTCTTTATGAATGCGAGAAACATCCACGAGAGTCTGAGTGGGATGAATCATGCATTGGAGACAGAATTAATGGGATTTACTTGCAGCTGATTTCGTGCTTACAGTGTAGAAGGTGTCCTCACTATTTCATTCCCAATTTGGACCTGTTTAAAGGCAAGTCGCCTAGTGCACTGGAAAACGCGGCTAAGCAAGTGTGGAGGCTTACCAGAGAACTATTGACCAATAGTAGATGCTTAGAGAAACTTTAAGTTGTTTTTGTTCATAATGGGTTAGAGATATTTAAATAAATAATTATTTTTTCTGTGAGGGTTATTTAAAAAAATTTTAATGTTAAGGGGTAGGAAGTAATTTTGTTAACCCCAAAATTTCATCATTGTTTCACAAATCTATTTTCTAGAATAATGGTGATTAATTTAGGGAGTAAATAATAAAATACAAACTAAAAACGGATTAAACTAAAACTATTTAAAGTATAATTTCGTGTTTTTAAAACCTAAATGCGTTATTTTTCTATGCCGCTGTAATTTTCAGAAATTATAAAATATCTAGGTAAATAGTTGTATAAATTTATTTTTAACCCAAGCGGAAAAAAAATCTCCTACTCATTCTAAACTGCAGGTAAATATTGTAATTGAAAATCTGCCCTAACTAGCTACTTAAGGCCAAATTTGTCAACAAATATGTGAACTCTTTGTGCCATATCTAAACCGTACTACGTGAAGAAATTATTATAGAAATACGTTTCCTTAAAAGTAGAGACTGAAAAAGCATTTAAACAATTTGATTTTTATTATAAATTTGTATAAAATGTAAAAAATATTTAATGTTTATATTTAAATTATGTACTTGACTGAAGCTTTATTATTATTATTATCATTATTAGATATTATTTATTAGAATTGTATTTTTAGAAGACTGGTTGTGTAGACTGCGATTGGTTAATGAATTCTTGGTTGTTAGAATTATATTTAAATTTTGTTGATTAATATTCCTACCAAATAAATACTTAATTATTGAATTTTCTTTTTATATAAACATAGATACCTCACAAAATATATGGGCAGTATTATTCTTTATTTTTAAATTTAATATTTCGTTCAATCAACAAAGTAAACATAAGTAATTAACTAATATATTGTTTTCTTATCGACATAACATATATTGTTACAAGGTCTTTGTTTTATTTATTGTAGCAATTATAATGCAATAATTCGTAAAAACATTTATTTTGAATGTCTTTTGTAATAACGATTTCCGTCATTAGCAGGCTAAAAAAAATATAGCAATATTCTAAAATATAATGTATGTAATTTGCTATTGAAGTCAATAATAATTTACCAGTAGTAACGAATTGGCACTAACTGCAAATTTTTTATGGATGGAAAACAAGCCTCTATAATATATCTTACCTAGGTTTTATTTAAAATAAAAAATAGATTTTATAATATTAAATTTTAAAAATAAAATGTTTGCATTCAATTTTTAGGTATATGATTTACCGATTTTTGTTAAGTGTTTTTTTTACAGAATCGGGGTTTATCAAAAATAATTATTTAAATTTATATGCAAAAAAAAAATCTTAAAACACGAATTAAAATAATTAAAAATATTGTAGCTGATTTATGAAAATTTTATATTTTAGACACTTTTTTTTTATTTTATACGCTGTTCGTTTAAAATCGGGCTTTGCATAATTTTCCTTGTGGCCATATAAAACAATACATCATGGTGATATATTTAATTCTTTACCATTATTTTAAAGGATTGGAATAACTTTAATATTTAACTTTAAAATTAATTAAAATTAACATTATTTTTGATAAACTCCCGATTCTGTAAAACACTTAACAAAAATCGGTAAATCATATACCTAAAAATTGAGTGGAACTTTTTATTTTTTAATAAAGTTTAATATTTAAATTTTAACTTTATTTTTTAATAAAAGACTTATTTCCTATTTTCTGCGGTAATTTCTTTTAATAAAAGAATACCTCAGTATAGGTAGGTACCTACAAAATACTAAAAAAACAACAAAAACTAAACAATAACACTCATAACCTCAATCAACGAACCTCAATAAAATTGTAGATAACAAATAGAGATGTAGTGATAGCTTGTTAATTATGAAAGTTCTATATTCGATTTGTTTTGAATAATGCCCATATTATTATTAAAATTAATTTATTTACATAAAGTACAGGGTCTTCCAACGAGGACTGAACAGGGGCTCATTTTTGAGCTTCCTTGTATTTAAAGAAAAATCCAAAATAGCCAATCGATGTACTTTTTCCTGCAGAATTCAAAAATGAAACAAAAAATTTATTTGAACCAGAAACAAAAGAGTTACGCTATGGATAAGGTGTTTTTTAAATGGAACATAGCTTTTTTTATACGATTTTTGGAACGAGTGATTTTTTTTGTCCGTTCTGATTAAAATATTTAATATTGTGACAGCTATTTTTATTAAATTTTAATGTTTTATCCAGTTTAATTTAACTTTAACCTGTTTGAAACATACACTAGGTAATAAAGGTATAATCACCTTTGAATCCTTCAAAGTCAAAAAATTTGACAAAACTATAATATTGCCGGAATGACTTTGAAGGATTCAAAGGTGATTATACCTTTATTACCTAGTGTATGTTTCAAACAGGTTAAAGTTAAATTATACTGGATAAAACATTAAAATTTAATAAAAATAGCTGTCACAATATTAAATATTTTAATCAGAACGGACAAAAAAAAATCACTCGTTCCAAAAATCGTATAAAAAAAGCTACGTTCCATTTAAAAAACACCTTATACATAGCGTAACTCTTTTGTTTCTGGTTCAAATAAATTTTTGGTTTCATTTTTGAATTCTGCAGGAAAAAGTACATCGATTGGCTATTTTGGATTTTTCTTTAAATACAAGGAAGCTCAAAAATGAGCCCCTGTTCAGTCCTCGTTGGAAGACCCTGTAAATTCACTTGTTCCGTATATAGGTATCCTTAAACATTGTATGGATATTTTATCCTATATAAGATATAACTCAGTTGACATGTATAGTGGGTTGCCTGACTTATTTTCCATTATTTATCATAAAAACTTATAATGGTTGATAGACTACCTGGGCTTACCAACTTGAACCTTCTCTATCTAGTTTTTCAATACCCATAAATCCTTCAGAAATTGTTAGTAATTAGTCTCCGATAATTTATTTTCATTAATTAAAGGGAATAATGACGAACTAACTTGGGAAATTTTGACGTGATTTCGTTGCTATTAAGACTTATTAGATCAATGTAAACCTAAAATTGGCGAAATTAAAAAATATAGTTCTGAAACATTATAATTAACGCACTAGTAAATATTAAATAAATAACACGGACAAACTTTCTTTGAAGTTGTCACTGACAAAATTATTAAAATATCTGCAGACAGGTGAGTTTGGTTTATTGAATTCATTAATAAACAAAGATCCACTTTTATAGTTTAAAATAAATAAGGAAGCCAATAATTTGACCAGCGTAAATTTGGCATGGGATACCTATCCATATATCGTGGGCATACTGCCAAAAGTGACCAAGTCAATTATTATCATACTTTCGAGATACATAATTGATGTTGAAAAAAAAAGTTTTTTTAGGATTAATTTTTATAAAATTTAACAATAAATAATGTTTTTTTAAATCCAAATATTAAGTTGGGGGTAGGTGATTCAAATTAACTCCTAAAATTGTGATGACTTATGCTGGTTTACAAAACAAAATTGACTTGGTCATTTTTTGCTGTTCAAATTTTCTCATACTGCGGACTTGATAAAAAAAGATGATTGTTATTTAACAAAAACTCAAAGAAAATAACTTTTATCGTCAACCGTCAGTAAAGCCGTACATTATCAGAGTGATTTCCGGAAGTAAACGAACACTTTATTTTATTGTAAAATAAAATACTTTGCAGATAAATACTTTTACCCTCCGCAAATTAGTGACTTTGACATTTATTAATTAAAAATCGTCTGTCACTGTCACGCCTTCCCTATGACAGCTCGATAATAGTTTTCTCGCGATTTATTGCGATGAGTTATACCTCAATTTTTTATATTATAAATTCTGAACGGTTCGCGATAAAATTTTGTATGCACCACGTCAGTAAAGTGTCTTTATCGACTCGCCTGTTATTCGCCTCGCCCGCTTCGCTCGCTCATCTCATAATTTCAGACTCGTCCGATAAAGAATCACTTTACTGCCTTGGTACATAAATAACTATTATTTTTAATGATTTACAACGTAATGCTATAAATGAAAAAAAAAAATGTATAAAATGTAAATATTAACGGTAATATTATTGGTTTAGTAAGAAAATAATACCATATTACTAAAACTAATTTGAATCTGAATCAGACTAGACAGATTGAGTAGTCAATTTTGTTTACTATGTACCGAAAGAAAAAGAAAGGGAAATTTCTTTCGGGTACTTATTACCGAGTTTTAATTTTTTAACTTTGGGGTCGTCCGAGTATACAGAATATTTATTATGTTCTTGTCATTGGAGATTCTGTGTGTAATATTTGGACTTGGTCACTTTTTACAGATATTACTACTTACGAGTGACTTGGACATATCAACATAAAATCATGAAAAAATGACTTGGTCACTTTTGGCAGTATGCCAATTACACAGTATTAAATGTGCTAAAAATCTAAATGATGCAAATAAATTTTAAATATGAAAAAATTGCACTCAATTTTTAGGTGTACGATTTACCGATTTTTGTTAACTGTTTTACAGAATCGGAGTTTATCGAAAATAATTTTTTAAGCTTTTATGTGAAAAAAAAAATTTAAAACACGAATTAAAATAATAAAAAATATTGTAGCTGATTCATGAAAATTTTATATATTAGTAGGTATACACTTGTTTTACATTTTATAGGCTTTTCGTTTAAAATCGGGCTTTGCATAATATTTCCTCGTGGTCATAATATAAAACAGAGAAGTGAAGTGACGAATGCTATTTAAAAAATAGGTTTGTTCTAGAAAGTACTCATCACATATTAACTTCAGTGATATGAAACTGATAAAGAATCAATTCTCGAGAGCAAACCACCATAATCACACAAAATTGGACAAACACTATTGGCGTATTCACCATTTCATTTTCAATCATCATCAATATTTCGTTACTTCTTCATTTTATCCAAAAATCGGCCAAACACTCCTCCTTGGAGTACAATTACCTATAGTTTTAGGGTTGGATTTATCAATTAATAAAAGCAGAAAAAGAAATATGCGCACATTATTTGACAAAATTTTGTTTTTTGCTTTTATTAATTTATCAATTAAATTTTTTTAAATATAGGTAACTGCTACCTAAAAATGGGTATTTGGCCGCTTTAAAAAAAAAAAAAATAAACCAAACATTGATAAGAACATGAAATGGCAAATGCGTAGGTAGTGTTTGCTCTTGGTAGGTAGGTACTTTAAATACGCCGGTTAGATAAAAGATAAATTAGGTATTTATTATATCAAAAATTATTAATAAAGAACAAAAAATAATAAAAAGGAACATTTTCTTTTATATCGTCTTGATAGAAAACAATTGGATATCTGGATTGTGATAATTTATGAAGTGAAAAAACTCTTCATCCCATACCTACCTGGAGTACCTGGTTAAGCATGGGCCTGTCAGTCAGTATACTATTAAAGCTAAAAAAAACCGTGGATGCCTGGTCGCTTACCTAACTTAGGTAAGTTCCTAGTTGTTTTTAATTTTTACAGAGATTTTATAAATCAGGCCATAGGTATAGATTTGTAAAGAGG
The DNA here is from genome assembly GCA_963969555.1 of Polydrusus pterygomalis. Taxonomy (NCBI): domain Eukaryota; kingdom Metazoa; phylum Arthropoda; class Insecta; order Coleoptera; family Curculionidae; genus Polydrusus; species Polydrusus pterygomalis. Next base: position 13,804,098 of record OZ018379.1, read on the forward strand.
AAATAGAGCCTTTAAACGACTGCTTAAACGCCATGTCTTGTTGGTCAATCTAACTGTCGATACCTATTTCATTCCTTAAAATTAATTTGAATGAATTTGCAGTTTTTAATGTCTGTATAAAATGTTGCGTTAACTTGAAAAAAGTTTTATGTCTCAGCTGGAAATGGAGCCCAGAACATCGGTTGAATACCTGGATGACATCATATTGCAAAGTACCTATACAGTGTGACCAGTAAAGTCCGCATCATATGGGATTTTTTTTTATTAATATAGTAGCTTTATTCGAAAATTGACTCTGGCATCAAGTTCTGCTTCGATCGATTGAGCAAAACAATAGTAGTCATGTGATTTGCATTATCTGTCAAATTTTAATTTTTTCCAAAAAAATTATTCAAAAGTGGGGTTATTTCTGAAAATATCGAAAAAAGTTATTAGCAAAACTTTTTTATATGCAGTTTCTAGCCCACATGCAAAATTTTAGCTGCATAAGGTAATTTTGATTTTTTACCCATATTTTATAAATTGCACCACTTTTGCAAAATAAGACTCAACGCAACCTATATATAAAACTTTTTAGTTTTGACAATGCTCTATTTCAGATACATTTCCTTTAAAGTAGCGCCATATTAAATGTGTGTTTTTCTACAAAATCAAAATTGGGCTATTAAAATTTGGTCGCATGTGATGCAAAGATTATTTTTTGTATTTGACCCTGTATAAAATAAGTATTTTTGAAAACGTAGTTTGTATCTGAAAATAAAAATCAAATTAAGGGGGTTTTAAATTAAATCGTTGAAAATAGATAAATTTTACGTTTAGTTGAACTAAAATTTATTTTCCACTTAATGAACACTTTACTGATGACACTGTGTTCTTTATTGTATTAATATTACGGTGTATTACTATCAGACACACTACGTTTAAAAAATACTTATTTTATGAAGTTACCTTAAACAGGGTTAAAAACAAATAAACTTTGCATGACATGATCAAATTTTAATAGCCCAATTTTGATTTTGTAGAAAAACACACATTTAATATGGCGCTACTTTAAAGAAAATGTATCTGAAATAAAGCATTGACAAAACTAAGAAGTTTTATGTAGGTTGCGTTGAGTCTTATTTTGCAAAAGTGGTGCAATTTACAAAATATGGGTAAAAATAAAAATTATCTTATGCAGCTGAAATTTTGCATGTGGGCTAGAAACTGCTTTTAAAAAACTTTTTCCAATAACTTTTTCGATATTTTCAGAAATAACCCCATTTTTGATTTATTTTTTGGAAAAAATTAAAATTTGACACATAATGCGAATCACGTGACTACTATTTTTTGCTTAATTTTCATCTCGATTGAAGCAGCACTTGATACCAAAGTCAAATTTTGAATAAAGCTGTTAATAAAAAAATCCCATATGATACGGACTTTACTGGTCACACTGTATATCCTAAAATTATAATTATTTAGCACTTAAATTATTAGGACCGGTATAAATATAACGACTATTCAATTTTCTTTTCGCCAATAAAAGGTAGACAATAAACCATAAAAAATATTCTGCTATTCCCTATAATTAATTCTTCTTTCTGCATTATAAATATTAATTACTTTACCCGAACAAGGAACAGTTTCATTAAAAGCTCCAAACGGCATAACAAACCCTTCAACCCCTAACCCATCGCCCTAACCTCCAAGCAGTCATAATATAGCTTTAAAATTATTATAATTCACATCCTGTTTTATCAAAACTGGCAGGCTGCTGTCAGAAAACAGGGCCGCCAATGTTCATAAAATAATCACTGCGGCGCATACTCGTCCACCATTGGTTGTTATGGGCGGTTTTAAAACGCAGGATGCTCCAGCCCAAAAGAGGAGGGATCGTTCTCACCTGGCATCGACGCTGAACCACGGAACGCAGTGTCTGTCCTTCCGTGGTCTTTGTTCGATCCGTCACAGTCATCGTGGTAAAATTTTACATAAAGTAGCATAGTTAGGAGGAGAAAATTAACATTTGATCCCCTCCATTAACGATTTTTCGAAAGGAAAATATATTTTAATCACCACCGTGGCTCCTGCTGAAAGACGAGGCTCCAGTAGCCCTCCGACTGCTAACATGCTTGTGCCGCCTGACATGTTAGCGGCTCAGTCAAAAATGGTGTACCAACTGAACAAGTACTATACCGAAAAAGTGCAAGCTAGGAAACTAACCTCCGCCAAAACAATACAAGAGGTGTGTCGCGTAGTGCAGGACGTGCTGAAGGAAGTCGAAGTGCAGGAACCGAGATTCATCTCATCCCTTACCGACTACAATGGACGGTACGATGGACTAGAAGTTATATCTCCTACGGAGTTCGAAGTAGTGATTTACCTAAATCAAATGGGTGTGTTAAATTTTGTGGACGACGGAACCCTCCCAGGGTGCGCAGTGTTGAAACTTAGCGACGGACGTAAACGCTCCATGTCCTTGTGGGTCGAGTTCATTACCGCGTCAGGTTACTTATCTGCTCGCAAGATGCGTTCGAGGTTCCAAACGTTGGTTGCTCAAGCCTGTGATAAATGTTCCTATAGAGATTCTGTTAAAATGATAGCGGACACAACCGAAGTTAAACTACGAATAAGAGAGAGGTTCATTGTTCAAATTACCCCAGCGTTTAAATGCACGGGATTATGGCCAAGATCAGCATCACATTGGCCTTTACCACAAATTCCATGGCCGCACCCCAACCTGGTCGTTGAGGTTAAAACTGAAGGTTTTGACCTACTTTCCAAAGAGTGTATAGCTTTGCAAGGCAAGCAATCAGCAATGGAAGGTGACGCTTGGGTACTATCATTTCTTGAAGCTGAAAACAGACTGTTACAAGGTGGTTGCCGAAAAAGATGTCTCAGTATCCTCAAAACTCTCAGAGACAGGCACTTGGACCTTCCAGGAAATCCCGTTACAAGCTATAATATGAAAACTCTATTATTGTATGAGTGCGAGAAACATCCACGTGAGAGCGAGTGGGATGAAGCATGCATAGCAGATAGAATCAACGGCATATTCCTGCAATTAATTTCTTGTCTACAGTGCAGACGGTGTCCCCACTATTTCCTACCCAACTTGGACCTTTTCAAAGGCAAATCCCCGAGTGCACTGGAAAATGCAGCCAAACAAGTGTGGAGACTTACACGGGAAATGTTAACTAATTCTAGATGTTTCGAAAAGTTGTAGCAGAATCGTTAAAAACTGATGTGTCCGTTATATATTTTGTGTCCCGTAAGTACCTTATTAAACTTAAAACCTAATCTAGGGATTTTAAAAGCGTAAATGTCTTGTGTAGTGTGAAGCAAAAAACTTAAATTTTACACACAACTGTAGAGTTTGAATTGTTCGTTTTGCCGTCGGAACACAATACTTTGCCTCATATAAGGATAGTTCGCAAAATTTTAAAAATATCAACTTGACTGTGATTTTTTAGGATAGACTGCTTTATTATGTATTTTAGATGATAATGTGTATGGTATTTTTGTATATTATGTTAATAAAATTTAATATAATTCAAGGATAATATTCTTTTTTTTCCCAACGTATTTCATAATAACTAAAAAGAACAAGAAGTACATAGTTCATTATACCTATATAACGGAACATTTTGTGCATAAGAAATTTTATATTAGGTATAATCTTTATTCTGAAAACTATATATTATTTTAAAATCACAATTTACTATTTCCTAATTGCCAATTTTATTATAATAAATAAAATTAGTCAAATTTATAATTTTGATTTGGTAAATGCACTGATTTGTTTTTGTAATATTGAATTTAAACGTAATACTTACAAGCAAAATATAATTTTAACCCAATGCCAATGGTATAAATAAATTAATCTATAACTTAGGGTTATGATATTATACAACTCTTTCAAAAAATAAATCAGCCACAATATATCGAACTATGATATGCAAACCTTAAAAAAATTCAAAGTTGATTACATCATTTAAAAGAGATGCGTCATTTTTGGACAATGCCTTTGTATAAAAGAAAATAAATCAAATCAGGACAGGTAATATTTCAATATAAATAAATGTAATATTTGATATAACACTTATAAAAATAATGTAAATATAAATTAGAAATAATATAACCTATATAAGTTATATGTACTTAACTTATGATGGCAATAAATAAGTAGGCTAATAAAAATAAATTAAATGGCTAAAATAACGGCGAGATTATCCAATCTAATCACTGTTAATAGTATATTATTTAACGAGCGTATAATGTAGGCCATAATAAAACGAGGATAAAGTTTACGGCACGAGCCAAAGGAGAGTGTTGTAAATCATCCGAGTGTATTATGGTTCATTAGACGCGAGTCAAATACTATACTTTATCTAAAACCATCCATTTATACAGTGCCTGAAAAAAAGTTGAGTTCATATGGGAAATATAATAATTACACTTGTTGTTTTATGATAATTACACTTGTTGTATTATGGATAGCATAATGCTCTTATTATCAGAAGCATTATGCACCTATTATTAAATGGTTGTAGATAAAAGCAATTTATATTAACGCAAAAATCAAGCGATGAAACTAATTAGTCTCAACTTATTGGTTATGGTAAAGTTATTACTCAGAATTTGATAATTTTATTTTAAAATTGATGGTGTCTACCACATATATCTTTTGATCTAGTAAGATTTTTGCAGGAAGTAAATTTAAATTTTTATTCGCATTTAGGTAAATCAATAATTTTAGGAAATAATGGTACTCGGACCCTTTTATCATTTTCTTCGAACAATTCTAATGATATTATAAATATACAGTGGGTACTTTTTTGTTAGTAGGTAGGTATAAAAGAAAAAGTCATTCCTTATAAAAACGTCTGCTTGTGCTAAAACTACATTTGCGATTACTTATACAGGGCTCGTCACAAACAACATTTTTAGTTTTTTTGAATCTTTTTTTTTCACTTGAAATTGCTGAGGGTTGCAGAAAAATGGGTTTCTTGCGATCTCCTGCAGCTTAATAAAAGTAAGACTCAAGATCTGGTTGTCTCGAGTAATCGATTATTAAACAAAAACAATAAATGTAAGTTACTGGGTATCTTACTTATAGAAATTTGAAACTGTGTGACTTTTGACGTTTTGAAATCGCTTTACTTTGGTCTTTTTCATTCCGATTTTGCGTATGGGGCTATATTATGGGGAAACTGATCTTTCGACTACAAAAAAGAGCTATAAGACTTATTACATACACGGTATAGGGATCACTGTCAGCCTATGTTAAAAAAAATTGGCAAAAAGCCGCTGCCCTGTGTTTATATTTTTCAAACTGTACTGGAGCCTGGAGCTACACTCCCGCCGAGATAAACTCACTAAGCATTCAAATATTCAAAGCTACAACACTCGAGGCTTAGACAGGATACCTAGTGGCTCAGCAATTTAGACTAACTAAATCTAAAAACCATAGTACCGAGCCCTTACAACTTGAATGGCAATCATTGCCTGGATGAGTTTGTTGTGTTTCATAATATTTATTGTTATTTATACAGTGTGTGTATAAAGTCTGGAAACGGCTTAATAACATCACAATTTACTGGCCGATTTAAACCAAATTTGGTACAGTTGTGTAAGAGGATCTAACGCACCGAATGACGATATTGGCGTTGTTGCCAGCTTTTTAGTTTGTCTGGAATTCGAACGAATTTTATATTTTTAAATATAACACCCAGTATATTTTTACATTTTTAAATTCCACATAAAATTATAATTATTTTTTATTAAATGCATTATTAGTGTATACTTCATAGTTTCCGAGATATTGACTCTCGAAAAGTCACATTTTTGAACTTTGACAGCTTATAACTTTCTAACAGTACGTCTTAGAGCAAAACGGCTTACATGTCCCTATCTTCAATTTTTATTATATTCCCAAAAAAATCAATTTCCGGTTAAACCGGATGTTACTCGAAAGCAGGAAATATAGTTGTTCCGGTTTAACTGGAAGTTGATTTTTTTGGGAAGATAATAAAAATTGAAGATAGGGACATGTAAGCCGTTTTGCTCTAAGACGTACTGTTAGAAAGTTATAAGCTGTCAAAGGTCAAAAATGTCACTTTTCGAGAGTCAATATCTCGGAAACTATGAAGTATAGACTAATAATGCATTTAATAAAAAATAATTATAATTTTATGTGGAATTTAAAAATGTAAAAATATACTGGGAGTTATATTTAAAAATATAAAATTCGTTCGAATTCCAGACAAACTAAAAAGCTGGCAACAACGCCAATATCGTCATTCGGTGCGTTAGATCCTCTCACACAACTGTACCAAATTTGGTTTAAATCGGCCAGTAAATTGTGACGTTATTAAGCCGTTTCCAGACTTTATACACACACTGTATATTTGTATACATACATGTTACAAACTTATATTATCTGTGACGCGCTATAAACGATTCGTGTAAAGTAGGAAATAAAATTGACTTCGATGAGGTTTCAACCCAAAAAAACTTAAGCCTTTTTCAACTATTCATGCGTCGTTCCGGAGACACTCTGTATATAAATTACCTAATGTTGCTGCATGTGCCCTTAGTACATAATAATCTTTATGACAATGACATAATATCACCACAATATTTAAAAACGTATACGGGAAACATGTCGGCAATAATAATTACAAACATACTTCGTACATTTGCGTGCTCAGCGCCCATCGTCGCGGCGGAGATCAAGTTATTGCTGATTGATTTTCAAAGCCCGTGTTTTACACGAGCGGCTTGTTTGTTCTTTTAAGCATCATTAAATTATTTCCTCCCGCGACTTCTTTGTAGCAACACTCTTATAAATAACGCGAGCCGGTTCATATGGAGTGAATTATGGCCTCCCGAATGGCATGTATCTCATAAGATTGCCTTTAGACCGTACCGCGATTACTTTTTTAATAAGTGAACCCCAGGGTCATGGGAAACATAATCACTTAATATCTAAGACAGGTATTAATATATTAAAGTTTATCATGGTACTAGTTTTATTGCAAAAATTATCAATGACACTGTAGGGTACCCGATTGTTTTAAATTTAATACGCATTGCCTCCCAGTTTAATGACTGGGCAATCGATGGATGTTACTCACAGGCCCGTTCCTGGGGTGTTTGGCGCCTACGTGCAGGTTTCTTTGGTGCGCCTTAGTTAAAAAAATGGTCCTATTTTAAAAAATATATTTCGGGAAAACCTGGTAATGTTTTGAAATGTAAGAAAACTGATAATAAATAATTAGAAAAATATTTATTAAATTACCAAAATCACAAAAAATATTTGGTAAGTATATTCACAAGAAAATTAAAGGAGAATAAAATTAACGTAAATAAAATAAACAACAAAAACATAAAACAATATTATACCTAGTACTTATATGGTAGGTACCTAACAGCAATATTTTAATGATAAAAAATAAACGCTTCAAAAATGAAAAAATACTATTTTTGTAATAAACAAAACAAAAAAGGAACGATATGCCTAAAACAAAACAAAAAAGGAACGATATGCCTAAAACAAAACAAAAAAGGAACGCTATACCTAAAATAATACACGTTTGGCTTTCACGGATGCAAGCTCGTTGATCATCTGAATATGATCAAGAGCCTCAGAAATATCATTTTCGATCGAAATAATGGCCAAATCTGATAGGCCTGCGTTCTTGACTCATAGATATACTTAAATAATTCTTTATTAGTTTTAACTAAGAAAAACTTTTTTCACCTGAAGCTACTGAAATGGGTAATGTAAGGTATATATCCGTAAGTCTATAAATAAAATTAGAAAAAGAGACTGTAGATTTTTTTTAGTTATATAATTTAAAATGTCTATGGGAAAGGATAAATCAGTAGTATTTTTAGGATAGGAGGAAGAATTTTATATGTTAAAATTTCATTATGTAAATCTAAGCCGTCAATGTCTTTAGATATTACTCTATCAATCTCAACTTGCAATACGGTATCTAAATTTACACATGATTCTTTAATTAAGTCAGATTCTAAATTTTTTTCAAATAAATTTTAAAATTTGTTTATACCCTCAAACCGCCTTTGTAAAGACTGAGGGGTTGTAATATCTAAAATTAGAAAATAAAAATCGATTTTAAATTTTTGCTTTGGATGTGCTACAGATTCTTCCTTACTTTCATATAAAAATTATTGCTTAAATTTTCGTTGCCGTACTATTGGGAATACCTGCTCTACATCGTTTTTTGCTGCTTCTTCTTTAGCTTTATTGATGAGCAAATCAAAATTTTTGTCTGACCGTTTTTCGTTAAAATAAAGATTAAGATTTTCAATTTCTTTATGGCAATCATTTAAGTTTCTATTCGGATCTTGTAGTATTTGGTAAAATTTTTAGACATATTAAAATGATAAAATATATGAATTTATTTTTTTAATTTGTAATGAAGAATACTGAATGACCGTCGATTTTGCGCCCCTAAAATTTTGCGCCTGCGTGCATGCACGCCCTGCACGCTCGCCAGGAACGGCCCTGGTTACTCAATTACTCAGCATACTCCACTGAAGGACCATTGGAATAACCCGATTCCGCAGAGACCAAAATAACCAGTATGTTTCCTATACTATACAGGGTGATTCACGGTGGATGGTACATTAGACGTAAGTATATAACGAACCAGCTAACGAATTAATCTGAAAATTACATAAATTTATTTTCAACCAATTAGAAGGCCCCTTTTTGTTTACGTTGCTTATAGCAACGGGAGATTATCACTTATAATATCCCTAGTGATTAAATTATTACCGCTAATTAATTGAAGCACGTGGGATATTCGGTAAGAAAATTTTACACTAATTTATTAAAAAACCTACATAAAAATTAAAAAATGAGAAATTTGTGGGGGAAATAAAATATAATTTTCCAGCTTTACTTATATGAATCAATGATAAGTAACTTAAAAACATTTTATATTTTCATTTTGTATGAACTTCATTCAACTAAACTTGGTGGAACATCATTTTTTGTTAATATTTTATATATTTTATCCAACATTCACATTTACAAAGTGCTGTTTCTAGTCCTGTTTATTCTCCATTAAAACGGAAAGATTTTTTGTTAGACTACCAGTTCCACTTAAATTTTGTTTCCTAATGTTTCATCTTGTTTATTATAACATACCCGTATATTAATCTTTAAGAAATAAAGACATATTACTAAACATACAAATTTGTTTACTTATCCTTTTTGTATTGCCAACCAAATTTGACTCCATTCGAATTCCTGCGTTACGATTTTGACATTCTTGAATTATCTTTGAAATGACGTTACAGGAAAATTTTCCATTCCATTTTACCACATACGTCAAAAATTTCCGGTTATTCTTTAGGTTTCTAGGGTAACCGAAGAAAAATCAAGCTTTTGATTGGTTAAAATTAAAAGTGTAAAATTTTCGCGATAATTTTGTGAGTTCCTATTAACTTAATGAAATTAATAAGTGATAATTTTTTTGTCAAAAATAAAGTGCTTTATATCTATTGACAAAAGTCACTCCGAATAAAATCAAAATACATTTTGTTGCTAACTTATAATTTTTATTGATACTAACCAATTTGCTTTACATATCGAACACCGGGGCTATAAAGAGACACATCAAAAATTTAACTAAACTCATCGGAAATATGTTTTTTTTTAAGTTTCATTTGAACCTATGTGGACATGTAATATCAGATGTTATGGTTGAAAATGAATTAATGTTTTTAATGTTCCTGAAATTTTACTAATAAACCTTAGTTACTAATAAGTAAAATCAAATTCTATTGTAAAAATATGGTGCGTCATATTAAACTAAACTCATCGGAAATATGTTTTTTAAAGTTTTATTTGAATTTAAAACTATAATAATATATACCTATTCAGATTTCAGATAACAAATTTGTTATTTTTTAATCTTTCTCACATTTTAGTAATAAAAATGAGTTATTAACGGCTAAAATGAACTTCATTTCTAAAACTCTAATTAGTTACAATTAACACTAAAGCCACCGGAAATATGTTTTTGTAGCATTTTAGCAAAAAAACTCCAATTTATGAAATTTTCTTACCGAATCTCCCACGCAGCAAAAATAATTCTGCTGCTAGGGAGATTATAAGTGAAAATTTGGTTAATTATTAATTTAAAATATTTTTGACGATATAGTATTACCACATAGCCTTCGATATTTTAAATGACACACCCTGTAGTTTAATTTAATTTTCGAACCTCCTATTTATGTCCTAACAACTTCCCTTAAAATTATCCTAATACCTATCTCTTACCGTTTCTAAAATCATAATTGGATTCCATTTTTTTTAACGGCAAACGTTAACTTAAAATGTTGATATTTTTTAACTCTGAAATATTGAGACCCCGAAATTTGGCGAACAGTTAAATAATACTAGGGGACTTTTAACCCTACGCCCGAATCTTACTTGCGATATACAGGGTGGTTTAAAACTACAGTTAACTTGGGTACCTACTTAAAAAGGTGACCATAAGTATATTTTTTTTTAATGTAACTAATTGTAATTGTCTTTAATCTTTCTCTACATAAAATGGACTGACCATAGAACCGACTAGAAGTTTTTCAATTTCTTGACAGAGCTTCTTATTAGACAATAATCTAAATCTTAAGTCGGTAATTATAATATGTTGATGTTATAAACCGAGTTCAGACCGGTAAAGTCCAACTTAAATAAAGTTCATTCATAAGAACATTAATCCATAGTTTTAAATGACTTTCAAGATGTTTAAAATATTAATAAAATTATTGTGGGAAAGAACGAAAAAACTAAAAGTCTTCCAAAATTTAATACTTAGAATAAAAATTCTTTAGGGGTCTTCTGAAAGTTAAAGCCCAGTAACCATTTTCAACTATATTTTTATTATGATATCTTCGCAATACATTTCTTCGACAAATTTTACCTTTAAATTGTCTTGCAGACATGTTTAAAATTTTTTTTAAAAACCCTCGACACCTTCTATTTAGAAGGCATTTTTCTTCTTCCCCAGCTTATTTAGTTGGTTTACATCTCCTTTACTTACTTTTTCACATACTCAGTATGTTTTAACCTTTATAATTTTCTTCTTATTATGTCACTTCTACACTTAAATTTTTTAATTCCATAAAAGCTCCATTAAGGTTTTATACCATTTTCTCTCCTGCTAAAACCACCAGCATTAAATAAATTTTCTGTCTTCTGATGAAGAACGTTTTTACGTTCAAAACATGTAAGAGACCCCTAAAGAATTTTTATTCTATTACATTTTGCGGAGGAAAACTTTTAGTTTTTTCTTTCTTTCCCATACTTTCAACTCCACTTGGAGCATGGACAATTTCTTCAAATTAATAAAATTGTTAATTAAATTTGATAGCATTGGCATAAGTTAGGTTTATTGAACTAATAAAATAGTTTTTTTTTTGATTTTGTAACAGTGAATACAGCTCTCTAAAATAGGTAGATACATTTAGCAAAAATGCAGAATAATATAAAAATAAGAATTACCTTTTTTTAATTCGGTGCATCTAAATCTTTTTGAAATTATCAACCTGATTTTGCCATTATGTAAATTTTGCCTGCTCGTTGAAGTTTCGGGACGACTCTTGTTAACCGGCTTTTTGAATTTAATTTTTAATTAAAAATAATTTACTTTATCTTCGGATTAATCTTTTATTTTCGGTTATAAATTTAGAATAAAATGGGCTTGGTAGTTTGGGCTTCCAAAAATTAATGTAACCAGGGAACCATAATAATGTAGTAATAATTAATCTACGACGTTATTTATTTTTTTTTTGCATTATTTTTTTTAGAAATGGTAGTTTCTTTAATGTCTGTATTAAATATAACTGAAAAATGTTGATCAGATTTTAAAATTCCAGACTATACTTAAATAAAAAAATAAATAATATAGGAGTTCCTCAAGGAAGTATACTAGGTCCAATATTATTTATTTTATACATCAACCATATGCCTTTAGTTTTAAAAATGTGTAAGTTACAAATGTTTGCTGATGACGCCTTAATTTACATTAATGTTTTAAATATTTTTGATGGTCTAAATAAGTACTCTAAATTCTGAGATAAGTATATTATTAAATTGGTTAAAAGTAAATAAATTAAAATTAAATATTTCAAAAACTAAATGTAGGTATGGTTATGGGTAATAATTTAAATTGTCAAAATATAAATGTTTTAATTGATGGTGAAAAATTGGAATTAGTAAACAGTTTTAAATATTTAGGGATAATTATTGAATCAAAATTAAAATTTTTTAATTGTTTTGAAAGTATCATATCGAAATTGCAGGAAAAGTAGGTTATTTTAAAATAATCAGTTCTAATTCAAGTTTGTTTTCTAAAAAAAAATGTATTTAATACTATTATATTACCACATTTTCTTTATTGTTCTTCCATTTTATATTGTGCTAGTGAGGAAATATGTGAAAAATTACAAATTTTACAAAATAAGGCAATGCGGATTATTTTAAATTGTGACAAATATACAAAAATAAATTTTATGTTAAAAAATTCAGATTGGTTGAATGTCAGAAATTTAATTATTTATTTAGTATGTATCTTTATACATAAAATTAAAAATAATTTATTGCCTGATTGTTTAAAAAAAAATTGTTCTTTTATTCATGTTCAAAATTTTTTTGTGGATAGAGTATCTAAAACATTAGCTTATACGTCTATTTTTCATAAAGGTTTAATAAAATATAATAATTTGGAAAATTCTATTAAATCTCAAATATCATTAAAACTATTTAAAAAAAACTTTAAAATTACATTTAATTAAGAAACAAAATGACACGTAATATTTGATACAATTGATGAACTTGGGAGAAAACTTTGAGGTTGTTACGTGGAAAAACTAAAAAATCCCTTAGGTTAGATCCCATTTTTTTAAATTTTCATTCCTGAAACATTTTAACTTGCTTTCGAATACAGATAACAATATGGGGTTGATCAAAGAACGAAGCCACACGGTATACCATGGCCAAGTCTCGAACAGGTCACGAACACGAGTCGAGACCGAGACTATCAAACTTATTGCAATAAATTTCAGTATTTGATAAACGTGGGGATAGGTCGGCAACATCTGCGTCTAATACCCCGCGGAACCGACCGAAAGATTAATGTTTATGAATGCTCATTAAAACGACTTAACGCTTAATTATTTGTTTTAAAAGATACGCTCATTTAAATATGAATTACAAGGTATACGTGTATCAAAGGAATACGTGGGTACTTAAATAAAAAACGATAAAAATATTTAATATTTGCATGCGGTATTTCGTATGGTCATAATTTCCGAGGTATAGTTGTGGAATAAACATTAAGAAAAACGTTTGTTTTATACGTTAGCTCTTCACCACGACCTACTATGGTTAGGGTCACCTCGGGGGCTAGCTACATCACAGTAGATAAGGAGTAACTAACATTGCTAAGACAGGTCTATGTTACTGTATTATGGGATATAGTTGTCTATAATTTAGGGATCCAGATTAATAAACACAAAAGGTACTTAAAGGACTCACAAAATAAATCGGATCCAACTCCAAGGGAAAACGTATCGTTGGCCCTCTTCATTTATTAATATACAGGGTGTTTGGGGAGGAAAGGGCAATATTTTGGGAATGTGTTTAGAGGGTGAAAATAAGAGAAATAAACCCATATGTTTTAGTTCGATTCTCAACCATTTCTGAAACAATAGGATCTGAATTTTTTTTATATTGAAATAATAAAGGAGGCTTTATTTTTTTTTATCCATCAAAATCGAAGTCTGTACAAATACATTTTATTTAGCGATGAAGCTCAGTTCACTTGTGATGAAATTAATAATTGCCACAATGAACATCGGTGGTCAGATGAAAACAATCATGCTACATTTGAACGAAACTTTCAACATCGATGCAGTATTAATGTCTGGGTCCTAATTCTTGAAACTGGGGAACACTGCTCTCAGGAAAACTGTGGGCGGAGTTCTCACGCAACGCATGAAACGGTATTCTTGAACACATGGGACCATTCATATCACCGATTTACGGAAGAACTCGCTTCTCCTACTATTTTTGGTGGGAACGACCGATCCCATGCAATTCTAACCCCAGTATTATATTACGTCGTAATAATATCGTCGTAATAATATTTGACATTGACAAGTGTCACTAACAATCTCCACCTCAATTTACCTTTAGATTTCTTTAAAATTTTCGTAAAAAGTGGCGGCCCTTGCCTTAAAAATGGTTGGCAACACTGTCTTATCACCTCCCCGCACGGAACATATCGTCTGCGTTCGAGAATACCAAATTTTACTAACTTATGTTCATAGGAGAACTGCCGCGGAAGGGAATGCTCCTTTGCGTGATGTGATCGTTCACGTTCTCTTACGCTCGAGAATTAGGACCCTGGTATGGAATGCTCAACGACCAGTTGTTTGGTCCATTTGAAATGGATGGGCGTCTTACTGGAGAAGGATATTTACAGTTTTTGGAAGACTATTTGATACACATTTTGGATGATGTTCCGTTAAATATTCGACAACGAATGTACTTCCAACATGATGGAGCCCCATCTCATTTTAGTCACTGTGTGCAAAATTTCTTGAATTATCGTTTTCCTAATCGCTGGATTGGCAGAGGTGGTCCGCAAGTTTGGACACCGACGTCATCAGACTTAAACCCGTTTGATTATTGCCTTTGGGGATGGATAAAATCGCTAGTATATGAAACACGAGTGATAACGAGAGAAGCACTCCGCGATCAAATTTTCAATGCTGCAGCTTTTATAAAAAACAGTCCCCACTCAATCCAATGTGCTACCCGAGCGATAAACAAACATGCCGAAAAATGTATTGAGTATAAAGTTGGTGGAGGGGTTTTTGAAAATATTCTTTAAGTTAGTTTGTACTGCAGTACCTGCAATTATTCGCTTTTAAAATAAAAATGAACTTACAAAAACTTTAGAACCCGTTATTTCAGAAATGGTTGAGTATCGAACTAACACATATGGGTTTATTTCTCTTATTTTCACCCTCTGAACACATTTCCAAAATATTGCCCTTTCCCCCCCAAACACCCTGTATATCCGGTGCGTGCCTATAGTTACCTTAACCTTTAGAACAGAATAGTTGCAAAAAAATGCTGTAACGTTTTTTAGGTACTAGTACGCAATTAACTAATAAAGTTGTAAATCATAACTCTTCATAGAGAATAAGGTAACTGGTAAAACAAAAAAAAAGATAAATAAGATGGCAACGGGCCAAGTAACAAAAATGCATTTAACAACAAAACTTAATAACTTAAAGTAAAATAGAAAAGCTGGAAGAAGATCTTAATATGCACATATAATAGATGATGTCCTAAAACGGTCGTTACTTCAGATCTGTAAAGTTTTTTGTGAATTTCCTTGTGAAGTTATTCACGAATTAGAACAACTTCTATTTTTTCGTCAAATTTTCCGTCTATTCGGACGTAAAAGCATTTAAACTTCTTGAGTAGTTGGTGAAAAGTCCAAAACAAAGAAACTTATTACCTTACCACAAAATATGTTTATGTTGGTAAAATTGGTCGAAACATCAAAATTGATAAACAAATTTAATCAGCTGATGCAGAAAAGGGTACCAACTTCACAAAGAAATTCAAGAATAAATTCATGAAGAACTTCGCAGATAATAATATACAGAATAAATGAAAGGCTGAAATGTTAGCAAACTATCTAGCAGACATTTTTCGTGCAGAAAATTTTATAGGTTACGCTAGTTCTTAAACAGCATGAATATTTAAACCAACACTGAGGAAGCTTTTTAGTGGTAAGTATATGCTTTATTAACCGTAGCAAGCAAATATTATTATTATTAAAAATTACTTGATAATTACTTTATTTCCTTTATTCAGAGCAATAATGGCTATAAACCATTCTATGGTAGCAATAACTCCTATTTCCTATATGTATATTGGGTAAATTACCGTGATATTATCACTTTACAACGGTCTAGCAATTTTTGTTGTCTTACAGTAGGAAAGCGAGTTGCTGTCACATATAGTATTAAACAGTTGTATAAAGAGTATGTAAATTCTTATAAGGACTAAAAGGCTTTTTTTCAGTGTATTTAAAAACATCGGATGATATAAAACTGCGCACTTACCAATCGCTGGAAGCCTTAAAATGTAGCTAAAGCAGATATTTTTCTTACCTGCAAAAGAAAAAAAACATTTAAGGGTCTTAATTAAAACAGTTTGGATCAAAAAAGCGATAATAATTATATCAAACAAGACTGCCTTAGTTGCACTCTAATAAATTCTTTGTACCCCACGAATTACTTAATTTTCGACAGAAATTCTCGACTTTTCTTACAAATTCATTACCGCGCGTCGGCTGTGTTCCTACGTGGGGGTCGTTGTTTTACCGGACCCCCCCGGGTTACCTGTACGT
This sequence comes from Polydrusus pterygomalis, assembly GCA_963969555.1. Lineage (NCBI taxonomy): Eukaryota > Metazoa > Arthropoda > Insecta > Coleoptera > Curculionidae > Polydrusus > Polydrusus pterygomalis. The sequence continues at coordinate 13,820,558 of OZ018379.1, forward strand.
ACGCACTTCGGCGACGGGGGTTCAAGGGCAGGTCTGTCTCAGCGGGGAGCGGGCGCCACTTCGTACACGCCACTGCACAGAAGCCGGCAGGCCTGCATGGTCATCGGATTCAGATAGAAAGAACAGATAGTCCTGATTAAATATTTCGAGGAATAATAGGTCTTATCTTATTGTTAATCAGAAGAAGTGTTTACAGTCGCAAATCGGTTACAAAATTCGATTATGTTATCTGTAGTAATATATTAAGGGATGGGGAAATTATCGAAAATCATTCCGAAGATTTCCTAATGGCAAAAAATCTGAGAATGATTTTCTGATTATTTCCCAATCCCGAAATGTATTTTGAAGATTATTTACCAAATAAACAACTAACGATTTATGTTGCACAATTTAATGTATTGCAATTAAACACACAATTAGTATACTGTATAATAGAATGCTGAGGGGTGGAGTTTGAAGAAACAGAGCCAATTTTCGCTGCTGTGGTCTCTTCACAAATATCCATTCTGGGATGAATAGGTTGAGTACTGATGGGTGCAGCAGGGACCATGTTCTTTTCGTCGTTTCCTCTCATCTTATTAATGATATTCTCATGGTGCTCTTGATCGATTTGCAAGTACGGCCTGATTGATGCAGTCTATGAATGGCCTGTGATTTTTATCAGCTGCTCTTCCTGGACGCCGCTTTTCGCAAGAGCAGACACAGCAGAAGCTCGCAGCGAATGGTTTGTCACTTTTTTCCCTGTAAGTAGGCCAGCTTCCTGTGCTCAAGTTTGTGTCCATTTTGACAGTGTGTTCTTTCCAACGGGAACATTTTTGTACCATGTCTTTTTGGTCGGATTGACACTGACGAAGAACCTTGGATTATCAATACCCTGCCTTTTCGACATATTATATTTATGATACAGGCGTACAGGACACATATCTGGAGAACCGTTATTTGAAACAAGCCATTTTGATTCGGCACATTTTCTGTCTCCCCCTTGAGCGGTTTTCGTAAAAATTGGGTTGTATTGGATTCTATTGGTTACGTTCCCACAAAAGTCCTTTTCTACCCTGAAATGACTAACCAGACTTGTGCATGCCTCTCCTCCTCTCCAAGCAAGTTCAAATGAAAAAATGTGAAATAATTTCTTGATCAGACCATCTGGAGTGTTTTCATCAAGAACAGCGATGATTTTTTTGATTTCATTACCAGTCAAAGCATTGGCACTACATTTTCTTTTTTCTGGAATTTTCTGAAGCTCCTTTCTTTTTGCATTTCTGGCAGATTTGAAGACTATGTCTTCGAAAGGGTTGATTTTTCGTTGATATTGGTTGAAATATTTTTCCATGAGTAATTTCGCAGTGACATTCCATATCGTTTTCACTGTACCTGAAATCAAGAAATATGCATTAAGCGTTGGCACAAGAGATTGACGGACGTACAGGCAGAGAGACAATTGCGCGGACACCATACAGGCAGAATTAGAAATTGAAAACGCGCAGCTTACCCTCTTTGTAGTCTGTTCCATCTATTTTCCTCATATTGTATGCCCAGTCCTTCAAAATTTTTACCAATATAGCATCAGGCGTCACTGATGTAAAATGGTAATCTCGTGTCTCACAAAAATTCTGGAATTGCTTCCATACGAAGTCTCTTGATCGCTTTGTATTTTCAGATCCATTTTTATCGACATTTTTGGTGATTTCTTCGAGAGAAAAATCTCTAAAGCGTTCCATTTTTGTAAAACGTTTAAATGATATCTCGAAATGACACTTTGTTTGTATTTTATTTGTTGTCCATAGTAACAACCAAAAACGCCATTGTTCGTTATCTAGATAATCATCAAACATCACCACGACAATAAAAAACCTATTTGTTACAGACGTGTGATTTTAACTGTTGACAAGTGCGATTTTCAGTATTGACGGGTGAGATTTTCACTTTTGACAAGGGTGATTTTTACCGGAGAACGGGAGATTATCGCTGAATAATCAGGTGAAAACCAACCCGCTTTTATAATGGATGAGGTAAATAATCTAGGTAAAGTAATGTAGGTATTTATATTCCTTTGGATCATAGCCACACGCCTATAAAAAAAAAGGAGAATGCTCATTTCCCTCTATGTTATTTAAATAGCATCTCTATAGGAAAAGCAGTCTTGACCGAATTTTTTTTTTATCTACGACTAGTACAGTTGTATTCATAAAAAAAGCGTACAAGAATTAGAATGAAACGTAAGTTTTGTCATATTTGCGTAAAACCGGCTTGTCTAAATGATTGTTTATTGGAGGTTATCACACGTCATAAATTATCAAAAATGCAAAGCATTGGCGTATGTGTAATTAATTTTGAAACTTCATGGTGGTAACGTTTGATAAACTTTGACAGAAGAACATAAAAATGCCTCGTCAGTTGTGTGAACTTGAAAAGGCTCAAATTTGTATCAAGAATCGAAGAAGGTTGGTTAATCCGTGTTGTAGCGCAGTTGTATAAAAGAAATAAAAAAACTATATTGAAAATTAAGCAACGCTGGAAACAAGAAGAATCCCTAAACAGGAAAATCGGTTCAAATCGTCCTAAACGTTTCAACCCTGACAGGATGCTGCTTTTGTGGGATATTTAAGAAATAATCCATTTGCAACTGCAAGGGATGCTGTTACAGCGTTTCCTGCCTCCCAACCTACCGCCAACAGGAGGGTCAAGAAATCTGAACTTAAATGTCGCCCAGCTGTGAAAAAAATGTTTCTTACCGAAGAACAGCGACAATCAAGGATTATTTTTGCTATAAATTATATATACCGCAATCCTCAATTTTGGAACAGGGTCATTTTTACTGATGAAAAGACGTTCCAGTCGACTTATAACGGACAAATTCGGGTGTACCGTCCAAACAATACCAGGTTTGAAGAGCGATACACTAATCCCCTCACTTCTAGACATTTCTCTGTAAATGTATGGGGCTGGATAAGTGTTCATGGACCTGGTGTTTGCTGGCGAATAGTGGGAAGATTTAATGCCGGAAATAACATTAACATTTTAGAAAACATATCGTTACCATCTGCTGAGCAAAGATATCCCAATAATACTTTCATATTTCAACAAGATAATTAATTATTGTCCAGTCCACACTGCCAATGCTGTAACCCACTGGTTTCAAACCCATAATGTGGAAGTGCTGCCTTGGGCCGCTTATATCAATTCAATTGAAAATATTTGTGGTATAATCGTAAAAAAAATATATAATCGAAATTTTAGGCCACAAAATTCAGCAAGATTTATGGGAAATAATACGTGCGTGCTGGGAAGAGCTTGATCCTATAATATTGTATCTAATATAATTCAGTCAATTCCGAATAGCCTGGCTCAAGTAATAAAAAAACAGGGATATATGACCAAATATTAGATTTTATTTATTCTTGTTAAACGTTTTTTGTTTGGATGTGGACTTAAAGAACTTTTGGTCTAAAGGAGTTCGCCTTCTTCGCGGCGCCAATACGATATGACACCTCGAATACATGACATGTAAATACTTATCTCTTTAGCATTCTTCAGAAAAACAAATGTTATAAGTGAAGATCAAAAAACTCATACCAATGCGGGGCCATTTGTTTTACATGAAGGTGCAAATCGATTCAATTCAAAGAATGTTTTGACATAAGGCATTACCCACATATTATCACAAATAAAGATAAATGATAGATAAATGGGGTATTTATGTTGATTGCGGAAAGTAATTTTGCAACCCATATCCTACTAACAATCATTCTAAGACATTAAAATAGTACGAGGGAAGTTGTGAGTCATTAAACTTGAAAAAAAGGAAAAAAATAGTCTTAAAAATACTCAAACGGTTCATAAATAGAAAAAAAGGCTTAGAAACAGCTTAACAACCTCGGTGGACAGGGGCGGTTCTAGACCCAAAATATTGGGGGGGCACCACATTGGCGCAGCCACAATTTTTGGTAGCCTTCGCTTGATTGTATTTCTCTCGAGATATTTTAAAGTTTTTTTCAGAAATGTTGGGGGTCCTGGGCCCCCCTTAATGAAATTGATAAGTGATAATTTTTCTGTCAAAAATGAAGTGCTTTATATCTATTGGCAAAAGTCACTCAGAATAAAATCAAAATACCTACATTTTGTTTCTAACTTATAATTTTTATTGATGCTAACCAATTTGCTTTACATATCGAACATCGGGGCTAAAAGAGACACATCAAAAATTTAACTAAACTCATCGGAAATATGTTTTTAACACCGGGGCTAAAAGAGACACATCAAAGATTTAACTAAACTCATCGGAAATATGTTTTTTTTAAGTTTCATTTGAAACTATGTAGACATGTAATATCTGATGTTATATGGTTGAAAACGAATTAATGTTTTTAATGTTCCTGAAGTTTTAGCAATAAACCTTAGTTACTAACACGTAAAATCATCTTATATTGTAAAAATACAGTGTGTCATATTAAACTAAACTCATCGGAAATATGTTTTTTAAAGTTTTATTTGAATTTAAAACTATAAAGACATTGAATTTCAGATAACAAATTTCTTATTTAATGTTTCTCACATTTTAGTAATAAAAATGAGTTACTAACCGCTAAAATTAACTTCATTTCTAAAACTCTAATTAGTTACAATTAACTAAAGCCGCCGGAAATATGTTTTTGTAGCATTTTAGCAAAAAAATTACAATAAGAAAAAACTCCAATTTATGAAATTTTCTTACCGAATCTCCTGCGCAGCAGAATTAATTTCCGATAATTCTGCTGCTAGGGAGATTATAAGTGAAAATCTTTGCATCCAGAAAAAAACTTTTCAAGTTCCTCGCGTATTTTCATTAGACCATCAGGTGGACACTACTTAGAAAATAGTAACTTTCTTAACGATGTAAAAAACTAATCGTTTACTATTGTCAAACTGAAAATTATTAATATTTAATACACGAGTATACAAATAAGCATTTACTCTCATATTCCAAACTAACTTTCTTTCAGTACTAATTATACTATTATTAAGTTATAACCTTAAAAAACGATGAAACCAAGGGGCTGCGGCAACATGAAAAATTAACAGATTACTCCTCGCAAACACTCCAACCGGTATCATAAAAACATAATAACCTACTTAAGGACGCCTTTGAGTTTAAGTCGAGATCAGGTGGCCCTTAAGACTTCAGAGGAACGGCAAAGTGCCGCTTAAGTGCGAGACGCTGTTAAGGGGGCCACTTTTCGGAAAAACGGGGCAATGTGTAAAAGAGGGCTCAGCTGTCTTACTTTACTGAACACTTAACGTTATGGCCTACCACAACATACAAGTATATCCGGTGTAATAAGAAATAGGTAGCACTTGACACTTTGTCTAAAGATTGGATATTGATGACGCTGAAAAAGGTAATAAAGTAGATTCTTAATAATAATTCTTAACCTAATAAAATGTACCTACAAGCGTTACTCGCTAAGCTCTGGCACTTTCCATTCTTGTCAAAAGTAAACGAAATTGATAAAGCATTGTTTTTTTTGTTCTGCTAATAAATCATAAGCTTTTTAAGAAAAATGTATTTAAACTTTTAATGAGAAGAAATTTAAAATAAATATACCCAGCTTAAAAAACACGCTTTAATAATTAAGCAGACTAAAAAGCGGAAAATAAATATAGTTTAAAATAATTCTTGAAATTCTTAGTATAGGCAGAAAATAATAATGAACGATAAACATTAGTATTATTGTGAAAAAAGCGTGGGGCGCTTTGTGCTATATTTTTCGTATATCGAGCACCCCTTGCTTTTTTCACAATAATACTAATGGTTATCGTTCCTTATTATTTTCTGCCTATATTAAGAATTTTAAGAATTATTTTAAACTATATTTATTTTGCGCTTTTTAGTCTAATTAATTATTAAAGCGTGTTTTTTAGTTTTTTAAAACTATATTTATTTTTCATTTTTTAGTTTGAGTTATTGTAAAGAAATTCTTTTTTAGGAGATTGGGCTAGATTAGTAGATTAGTCTACAAAATTTAAATGAAATCTGACGGTTTAAAGTGGGTCAAAATGGGGTTCAAAGAAGTCGGTTACAAACAAACATACATACAAACCCGATCGTTTATGCCGAATTAGAAGAAAAGAACGATATTTGCAAATTTTTGAAAATTCTGACATATTGACAGGTGTCAAATTTTTGGCGTATTTTTTTAACTTTTCACCGTCAATATACATACGACCTTATAGTCTTTTCATTATAGTATATTAAAGTATAAGTGGATATTAAGGTATTTAAAACACGTGCGATTTTGCAAGCACGACGGCGCAGCCGGAGTGCTTGAAATAGAGCAAGTGTTTTAAAGACCAGTTATCCACGAATACTTTACATTATTTTTTTTTATTGGTACACTTATTGGTATTTATATTACAAAAAAATGGAAATAATAACTTAGAAAGTAAATAAACATATTTTTTAGAACCCAATGTGTTTCTTTACCTTATTTTACTATAATAAATTAAGAAATATTGCATACCAGTACCTATGCATATTTGGTCCAAAAAAAATGCAAACAACATATTTTTAAGGCAAATAAGGCATATTTTGGCTGAATTTAAATGCTATATGCATCCCTCCTTTAGTGATTACTATTTTATTTTATTATATTTTTTATTTCAAATCAATTTTGGTAAAACCTAAGATACAAAAGTCCTACAAATAATTTAATAATAGGAACTAACGGTAAAGCTTATATAGATCGAAAGCCGTGAGCTTTACCCTGATTTCCCATGGGGCCATTAGGATCTCCTTCCTAAAGGTGACTTCACATTTGGTTGAAAAATACGTTAATCCAAAAATGCAAGCTATACGATTTTGCTCTATCTTGTTCTAAAAAGACAGGCTTATCTAGAAATCTAAATATAATAAATTACTTTCATGTTGTGTAATTACTGCCTAAGAGCTTAATTATATGTAATGAACGTTGATTTCAATTAGTTATATTAATGTCGGGAACCTTCTTAATTTTAATTTATTTATTTCAAACTAAGAAGGAAATTAAGACAATTGGTGGCGACCGATTTACGGTACAAAAGTAGAATACAAAAATAATACAGATACAGATATATAACAAGTATTCAAACCGTACTATACAGAGTGTCACATAGTGACCGTCCATTAGAGTATTTCGGAAACTAATGCAAATTTGTAAATGGGGCGTTCTGTTCCAATGAAATAACAGTTACCATAGTCAACCAATAATACTGCTTGCACAACCTTACTTATTTTAAATGGAGCACCCTGTATAACATGTTTTTGTACAGGTTGTTATAAAGTTTTTGTAGCCTAGTCTATCCGTTTCTGAGATAAAAAAATTGTTTTCTCAAATTTTGACCTTTAAGAAGGTGTTGCCTAAAATGGAAAATCCGAGGGAAAATCTTTTCAAAGATTGAAACCAAAAAATTGTGGTTGTGGAATTAGATATTATTGTGCTCGATAAACAATTGTGGGAAAATGGAATTCTAGATACAGGGAAGTGGAAAAGTAACGATTTTTGATCTTTGTCAATTTTTTTTTAAACCTAATTTTTTAATACGATGCTACGTTGCTATGGATAGGCGAGAACAATTTCTATCTGTCCATATAAGACTAAAATAAATTTGAACTTATTTACGGTTTTTCGCAAAATCCTTCAAATATCAAGCTGTCTTTATTGCTTTTTGGAAGAAAGAAATATTAAACAAAATAATAATGGGCCATTTCACAATAACCGAAATCATCGTATTCAGTTCCAATAATTAAAAAACTTCCTAGTACAGTATCATAACTAAAATCATAGAAAATTGTATCTTTTCTTTCTCTATGCAATAGGATAAAAATCAAAACTTAGTGAAAAAGTGGATAGACAGGAGGTAGCAGGATTCAAATTGCATTACTTTCCGAAATATTCTAATAAACGATCACCGTGAGACCAGATCGTAAAAAATCGGTATTAATGTACTTAGGTACTTAATTACGAACTTAAAAATCAAATTTTCAATAAATCAAAAATATAGACAGGCCTGTCAATAAATAATTACTTGTGGTAAAAATTAAATTTGAAATAAATTTAAAATGAAGTTAACTTTGAAACCATTTGTAATAAATATTTGAAAAAGACGCATAAATATTATGTATATATTTTAGCAAACATTCTGGCGACATTTTATCTCAGATATTTGGTGAAAACATTTGCAAAATTTATTTTTAGATGCACACTCATTAATCTTTAAAATTTATTACTTAATGTACGATAGTTTTTACGCATAATCACAGTAGCTTGTATATATTACAAACAGGGTTTGTCTAAACAAATCCAAATATAAATATACTAGGTATATTGAAATCAAAGATACATTAATGGAATTAAAAGCAAAGAGACCCATATTTTACCAACTTGCTTCACTTTCCTCCCTCTTTATGCGATTTAAATATTTTTAAAATGGGATAAACTTCATCCTAGACAAAAACCACAGCCAATTTTTTTAAGCACGAATCAGGCGCTTAAAAAAAGGTAGAATATTGAATATCTTATAGTTATGGTTTTCTACTTAGACTCCCTGACTTGCGATCTACTAAATTTAGCGTGTTAAATACATTAACCTATTATTTTAACAAAGGGAAAGTTTAATCTTATAGTATTGTACTACACTGATAGGTCATAATCTATAAAATTGTAAAAAAATTCACAGTCTAATAAGTCAGGGCTGTCCAACTTCAAGTGGTTTAAGGACCGTTGTAAATAGAATTGCGGTTGTGAGGGCCACTTCATAAAATACTTCGTATCTATCTTTATCAGTACCTAACTTATAATAGGTACAAAGAAACTTAAATGTATAATAATTTTTTTCTACTGACGTTTTATAATAACCTCTTTTCGATTGTCATTATGGTTTTTTAATAACCTCCTTTTAAGCGCAGCGTGCTTAAAAAACACGGTAATTATTTACAATTAAAACGTAACCACAGACTAGGTATAATTTAAATTTTTTGGCAAGTGTCAATTTTTGAAAGGGGCAAATGAAACAGCTAATAATAAGTAATTATTTACAAATAATAGCTATATAAACACAGACTATAGTTTTACCTATTTATTATAAATATTAACAGTACAGTTACTTATATTATTAAAATTAATGCTGGGGTAACCTAAAACAGTACGTTGAGATATTTCTCTTTGTAAAATTGATGACGAAATTTGAACTTGAAATAGAAATAGAATCTGCAACAGCAATATCAATTAAACCCATGCCACTAGTAGAGCTGGTAGAACACTCGGATTCATTAGATTTAACACGTTTGTTGTTAGCGTCCAAAGATTTTTCACCAAGAATTTTTTCGGAAATTTTTCTTTTATTTTCTAAAGAATCGTCTGTATACCCCTCAGCCACGGTATTTGACCGCCAACCTCCATGTCGCTTTAGCATCAATATATCCGCTCCAGAGTCAGCTAAAAAAGTTGCTGAAGATCATCGAAAGCAGTGGCCTGTATATTCTTTAGCGTTTGGAAACTCCAAGAACTCAGCAATTTTCTTTGGTGTTGCTCCAATGGTATTAATACCCACTGGAAGTCTGGAACATTTGGAGTTTCTGAATGCGATAAAAAATCTTTCATGGGTTATGTGTGCTGGACGTAACTGCGCGTACTTGTGGAAAATATTCAAGAAGTTGATGTCGTCAATAGAGCCTTCGCTAATTACAAAGCTTCTTGCAACATTTGTTTTAGTGTTTGGAATGGATATTTTAATTAAAGACTCCGAAATTTGGATATTATTCATATTTAAATATGTGAGTTCTTCTCTGCGACATGCTCCAGAGATTCCCACAATAAGTATGACTTTGTCCAATAAATAGTTCTTATCGTCTGCTTCTTTGACAAACCTTTCTATTTGTTCCTTAGAAAAAACTTTCGACTTTTTGGGTTTATACCCCGTAGATTTTCTTTTCAAAAATGCGATTAGATTTGTAAATGTCTTCATCTCAACATTTTTATTCAAATAAACCATCGTTCGAAGCATTGAGTAAGTACTTCACAAAGTTGATGGCTTATAGGCATCGGATAATAGTGAAAAATATGCCAAAAAGACTTTTTCTGATAAGTTTTTTACCTTTTTTTCTTCACACCATTTTTTGAATTTTTCGTATGTGCCATCATACAAACTTCTTGATTTTTGGGGAACAAGGTACACCATTGCCTCATTTGCAGCATTTTTAATGTCTGAGTCCTCTAAATCACTCATTTTTACTTTTATATTTGTTGCAGTTTTTGACAAAAAAATCTTTAGAATTTTTTTTGAGAACTGTCGATTTTTTTGACATGAAAGGTGTAAATGAAACATAGGTAATAAAATGTTAGTAAAATTAATTTTTTTAGTATAAAACCTCAGTAGAAAAAATATTGTATACAATTCGTTACGAAACAATGTCTTTTAGTCACTTTGACGTGTTGTCCAACTCGGCTTTGCCTCGTTGGACAATTTTCACGTCGCGTGCCTAAAAGACACTCATTTCGGGTTTGTTCGGGTTTGTTCGGGTTTGTTCGGGTTTGTTCGGGTTTGTTGCATATCTTTATCAGTACCTAACTTATAATAGGTACAAAGAAACTTAAATGTATAATAATTTTTTTCTACTGACGTTTTATAATAACCTCTTTTCGATTGTCATTATGGTTTTTTAATAACCTCCTTTTAAGCGCAGCGTGCTTAAAAAACACGGTAATTATTTACAATTCAAACGTAACCACAGACTAGGTATAATTTAAATTTTTTGGCAAGTGTCAATTTTTGAAAGGGGCAAATGAAACAGCTAATAATAAGTAATTATTTACAAATAATAGCTATATAAACACAGACTATAGTTTTACCTATTTATTATAAATATTAACAGTACAGTTACTTATATTATTAAAATTAATGCTGGGGTAACCTAAAACAGTACGTTGAGATATTTCTCTTTGTAAAATTGATGACGAAATTTGAACTTGAAATAGAAATAGAATCTGCAACAGCAATATCAATTAAACCCATGCCACTAGTAGAGCTGGTAGAACACTCGGATTCATTAGATTTAACACGTTTGTTGTTAGCGTCCAAAGATTTTTCACCAAGAATTTTTTCGGAAATTTTTCTTTTATTTTCTAAAGAATCGTCTGTATACCCCTCAGCCACGGTATTTGACCGCCAACCTCCATGTCGCTTTAGCATCAATATATCCGCTCCAGAGTCAGCTAAAAAAGTTGCTGAAGATCATCGAAAGCAGTGGCCTGTATATTCTTTAGCGTTTGGAAACTCCAAGAACTCAGCAATTTTCTTTGGTGTTGCTCCAATGGTATTAATACCCACTGGAAGTCTGGAACATTTGGAGTTTCTGAATGCGATAAAAAATCTTTCATGGGTTATGTGTGCTGGACGTAACTGCGCGTACTTGTGGAAAATATTCAAGAAGTTGATGTCGTCAATAGAGCCTTCGCTAATTACAAAGCTTCTTGCAACATTTGTTTTAGTGTTTGGAATGGATATTTTAATTAAAGACTCCGAAATTTGGATATTATTCATATTTAAATATGTGAGTTCTTCTCTGCGACATGCTCCAGAGATTCCCACAATAAGTATGACTTTGTCCAATAAATAGTTCTTATCGTCTGCTTCTTTGACAAACCTTTCTATTTGTTCCTTAGAAAAAACTTTCGACTTTTTGGGTTTATACCCCGTAGATTTTCTTTTCAAAAATGCGATTAGATTTGTAAATGTCTTCATCTCAACATTTTTATTCAAATAAACCATCGTTCGAAGCATTGAGTAAGTACTTCACAAAGTTGATGGCTTATAGGCATCGGATAATAGTGAAAAATATGCCAAAAAGACTTTTTCTGATAAGTTTTTTACCTTTTTTTCTTCACACCATTTTTTGAATTTTTCGTATGTGCCATCATACAAACTTCTTGATTTTTGGGGAACAAGGTACACCATTGCCTCATTTGCAGCATTTTTAATGTCTGAGTCCTCTAAATCACTCATTTTTACTTTTATATTTGTTGCAGTTTTTGACAAAAAAATCTTTAGAATTTTTTTTGAGAACTGTCGATTTTTTTGACATGAAAGGTGTAAATGAAACATAGGTAATAAAATGTTAGTAAAATTAATTTTTTTAGTATAAAACCTCAGTAGAAAAAATATTGTATACAATTCGTTACGAAACAATGTCTTTTAGTCACTTTGACGTGTTGTCCAACTCGGCTTTGCCTCGTTGGACAATTTTCACGTCGCGTGCCTAAAAGACACTCATTTCGCAACTTATTGTATAAATAGCTATTATTTATTCCAGAAATTAATAAAAATACAGAAAAAATTTGTGGGAAGTTTGGAAATGTTAGTTGTCAACTACCAGTATATCACTATTAACATTAATATGTTTGTGCAACTGAGTAAGTAACTTATTAGACAGGGAACACCTATATTTTAACTTGATAAAGTTCGTGTTTAAAAAATTGCTTTCGCAAAGATGCGATTGAGTCCATTCTAAGAACTACGTTTTGCAACCCGGGGTAACGTTCTCTTGAAAGTAACTTAAAAAATCCAATCCTATTTCGGTTCTTTTCCGACAAAAGTGATTTGACTGCAAATCATGCAATTTCAGTTGAAGGTCTGCTCTGAATACTTTCGGAATCGGTTTTCGAAGTCCTCTGCAATTGTATCAATGTGTTATTTTTTAAAAATGTATTTTATATTTTATGCAGTGGATTGTATGCCCTTATGTTAGACAGTCCTGGCCTAAGTACTCATTTAAAATAAGTATGTTGGCATGGGCGAGTTTACCCGTAATAAAGAAAGATGGATGAAGCAAAAAAAGTCCAGGATGTTATTTTAAAATACCCGGTAAACAGAATTATTTCAAAACATAATTATTGCCGAAATGTATCCTTATATCTATGTTCATCTCCTTAACATAGCGGAAATAAAAAAAGACAGCCAACATGTTTGAAATAAATACGGAATGATTTAAGCCATGTTTTCATATACACAAATAAAATTGTGAATAATGATCTGTCAGCCACTTGCTCAAAAAAAAATGCTGCGCTTCATCGTTGCCAACTAAAAATAATATAGGGGTAATTTAGAAAAGTAAAGAACGTAACATGGAAAAGATTAATGTTTCTAAGTGTTTTCAAAAATTGTGGCCATTAATTCTCCTTATAGTTTTATTGGGTTATGGAGCGGTAGGACGTCTAAAGTATATTTTTAAATCATTAGTAAACTGGCTAATAGTATAATTGAACTTATATAGGTTAGGGTGATGGTGATGATTGATAGAGTTAAAAAAATTGGTCAAACTTTTTTGCAATCGACACTGACAAATTTATCAAAATATTTGCTGTCTTCTTCATTAAAATAATTAATACCTCTATTTCAGAAGTGAGTTTGGCCTATTGAATTTTTTAAAAAACTTACACTATAGTTAACTCTTCCTTAAAACAAAACGTTTTGACAGAATACAACGACACTTGACATTGACAGCTGATCTGGTCTCGTCGTTAAAGTTCCCAGATCAGCAATGGGCTGTAGCAAGCTCACGCGTCAGTTTGCGTCCTATTTTCTTCCGATTTTGGTGTTTTTCAAGTATTTCTGTGGCTGTTTTTTGTGTAGTGTGGGTTTCAAACATTTTACTTTTGGATTTTATATATTTCAGAGACATACCACACAGAAAAAAGTAAAATGTTGAATCTAGCAAGTCCATTGGATTACTTTTAAAAAGGTTAAATTAAAACAATTTGGGTATTTTTAAACAATTTACTCGATTATTTCTACTACTTGATTGGGTTGAATGTAAAATGTTAAATTAACCAATTTAAATTGTTAGAATCACCTTCCTTGGGTTAAAACAAGTTCATTTAAATGGTAAAAATATTAATACTTAATTATACCTTTTCTGTGTTAATTCAATCTTATCAAAATGTTGATTTTAAACATTATATTGTGTTAAACAATACTGTATGGTTCAATCAACCATGTCATTTTGTTAATATTACCTATTTAATAACCTTCGGTTTAAAATTCTATTTAACCCTACTATCGGTTAGATGCTAGCATGTGAACGTGTTAAATTTAGTAAATTTAAAAGATAGTCAGGCCATCGCCAATTGACCAATGGCAGCTCAGTTTAGGGACGCTAATAAAGCAGCAAGTGTCTCGTCATTCGCGGCATTCGCATAACAACAGTACCAACATAACCTTATCTGTTTTGTGGCGGCACTGGAGTCTGGAGTTCATTTATGGTTTTTCTCGTGTTTTTCTTTCTTTGTAAGTGTAGGAAAATTGTGCAATGGAATTGAAAAAGCTGTTGCGGGCTTCCACACCTAGTGAAAACATTTTTGGGTAAGGATAATAATATATTATATTATATATAGTATACTATATTTAGTGTCACCTGTTTCATTATTCCTAAACTAATTGTATGTAGGCACTATAAAAATACTACATTAAATTTGTTATTTTATTAGGTAAGTATACTTAAGTGTATCGTGGTACCTGCCTACAATTGATAATAATTTTAGGTAAGATAAATATGTAAATTTTAGTAAAAATTTGCCAAAAGAGACATGAATACGACCTAAAATTAGTCGGTATAAAAAATCCATGTTTTCTCTTTTTAATAATTACCTTACCTAATAATATTTTCCTTAGGTACCTACCTACAAGCAAAAAAATATTCTTAATAGGTGCTTACCTTAACCTATATAACCTAATTGTTTTAACCCTTGGTGTATACCAACGGGACGGGTCTGTCAAGTCCCACCAACTTTATTTATTTATTTATTTATTTAGGAGTGGAACAATAACTCATATTTTGTTGTATTCGAATATTAAAGATCGAACTATATATTTTTCTGTCAGCTCTTTAGATCTATATGTACCGATCATATTAAACGGGAAAACAATAATGTTATTTTATTATTGGTTTACAGAAAATTATGTAAGGATTTTATGGCAATTACATAACACTAATTTGGTTTCTCCCTCAGGCAGGTATCTCCAAACACTCTGGAGTGAGGGTATCTAGAGTCGGACATACGCGCAAGCGCAGGCATGGACGACCATAAGAGGAGAGCTGGAAACAGTGGGAACACGACCGGACCGGCAGTCTGTACCAGATTGGTCCATCAAGGATCCGCACCGTTCTGTTACCCTTGTAATCTGTTAGGTATAAGTAAAGAGATTGTGTTTAAACTTGACCAGTACATTACGTTGTATAATAAACTACTACTATATAAAGCGGGTATATACAGGGTGTTAGTAAATAAGTGCGACAAATTTCAGGGGGTGATTTTAAGAAGAAAAGTTCATATAAACATGGGTCCGAAAATGCATAGTTTTTACGATACAGGGTGTCAAACTTTTAAAAAAAAATCGGATGTTCGTAAATATCTCGATATTCTTTTATTCGATTTTGTTGAAATTTGTTAATTTTATTTATAATAACAAGAGGATAATTTAACCTCAATTAGATTAAAATTTTTAAGTCCAGTGGCGTTCCGGAAGACAGTCCAACTAATATTTTTGACAACAAAACTGCGCGCCACTGGCTTTTTTAAAAATTATGTATTTTTTTCGAATTAAGCAACTACAAATACAAATATGTTATTTTTTTAGTTTTTTCATATCTTGCTTTGTTTTTGAGAAAAAAAATAGAAACCACTTTATTGCATGTCCCCGGGACAATAAGAGTAAAAAATTTAAACTACTTACTATGCTATTAAGCAATTAATTACACGAAAGTCCTCTTTTGAATTTTAATATTTTAAAATCTATGCGAAAAATTCGAAAGAGAACTTTTGTGTAATTTTAATTGGTTAATAGCATAGTAAGTGGTTTAAATTTTTACTGTTATTGTCCCGGGGACATACAATAAAGTGGTTTTTATTTTTTTTTCTCAAATACAAAGCAAGATATGAAAAAAACTCAAAAAATAAAATATTTGTATTTGTAGTTGCTTAATTCGAAAAAAATACATAATTTTTAAAAAAGCCAGTGGCGCGCATTTTTTTTGTCAAAAATATTAGTTGGACTGTCTTCCGGGACGCCACTGGACTTAAAAATTTTAATCTAATAGAGGCTAAATTATCGTCTTGTTATTACAAATAGAATTACCAAATTTCAACAGAATTGAGTACAAGAGTATCGAGATATTTACGAACATCCGATTTTTTTTTTAAAGTTTGACACCCTGTATCGTAAAAACTATGCATTTTCGGACCCATGTTTATATGAACTTTTCTTCTTAAAATCACTTAAAGAAGCACCCCCTGAAGTTTGTCGCACTTATTCACTAACACCCTGTATCTTTTATTACACCTCGGATATCACAAATTTAACCTATTCTTATTTTTAATTTAAACCAATGATATGGTAAATTTAACCCTTCTAATGGGTTGTAACAACAATATCAAATTTTTTAAATGATACAAGGTTACAATGATATGGTAAAAATAACCCAATGATATTGTTACTTTAATCATATTATTTGCTATATTATACCTTTAGTGTGGCTTAAATCAACCAAATAGTCGATTGATTTGATAATACCAAGTTAATCATTTCATAGAGTTGATTTAACCAGATCATTGCGTTGTTGCTATTTAAACTGATTATTGGGTTAAATCAAACCTATTTGCGTTAATTCAATCTTTTACTTTTTTCTGTGCATTTATTATTTAAGTTAAATATGAGTACAAACACCAATTTGGTTAACTCATCTATTATCAAATCAATAAAGTGCCTAGTTAAACCAATTACTTATCGTTATAAGTATACAGGATGTCTCATAACTAATGGGCAAATACAGCAACAGGAGGTCAGGAGATAGTAGACTTAAAAATATGTCATTTATGCTTAAGAACGCACGGTTAATTTTAATAAATATGTTTCGTTAAGAAAGGTGTCTATTTAAATGTTTCTTACCATCTAGCATTTAAACACAACTACTGGAAATATCGAGATTAATGAAGTACAACTTTTTACGCATAGCCCAGTTTTCATTGGTAGAGTAAACGGTAGACAGTGGCGGAACTACCGGTGTTACAGGCCCGGGCTAGAAAGGGGCCCGGGAGCGGAGCCACAAAAACATAAAAATGCAAAACAAAATGTTCTCATAGAAAAAAAAATGTAATACTCCGGATACGTAACCGCAAAACTACTTTACTCAATACTTTTATAGATAGTATATAACTGAAATAATCACATAAAACGGCCTTAATTTTATTGTTTTTATTAAACCCACTTGACTAGATGGTCATCGAGACACGATGCATTAGAAGCTCTTCGTTTTAGATATTATGGATATTTTTAAAAACACTCGCAAAAATAATTTTAACCTCGACAAATAAAGCGAAAGTTAATGAAGCAAAGTCTCTAAGAAAACACTTGGAAAAATTTGAAACCATTTTTCTTATTGTTTTTCAAAATAAAAGTTTAAAGTATATTGATGCATTGTCAAAACTTTTACAAAAAAAAAGAGCAAAATATTGAAGCTGTTTCTAAAATGTTTACCACCGCCACTGAAATCATAAATCAAATGAGAAATAATTTTGTTTAAAACAGACTCTGTTATTTTGGCTAGGCAATGGGGCACTACTCCTGAATTCGAAAACAAAAGGATATCAAGACCAAAAATAATGTTTGATGATGTTAATAACCATTATCAAGTTCAAACAAGTGATGATTGGTTTTTTAGATTAAATGTATTTTTTAAAACTATAGATATAATTACAGCTCAATTAAAAAATCAAGTTCTGGCCTTTACAAAATTTGTTCTTATTTTCGCGTTTTGTTCCCCAACGTGTTACGAGATCCTTCTCTTTCTGATAAGGATATTTTTTACGATATGAGTCAAAGCCATGCATCTTCAATATCTAGAAGATATCGCTGATAAAATTTCATCGCAAGTGCTTTCATTTAGAAAATGTTTTAGATAATTTAACTTTTATTTTTGATTTATTACATTACAGCTGAACGGTCTTTTTCCAAGTTAAAGTTAATTAAAACTTATTTGAGAACTGATTTCAAACTTTGCGCATGCAAAAGCAAAAAAAAAAGATTTTTCTCTGCAATCGTCCACAAACTGGCATCGTTCTGGCGTGATTTGACGCCACAAAGTTCATTATTCCAGTATTGTTAACCGTTGCTACGCAATGAGATATAATAATATAACGATACGGGAATATATTATTCCCGGCCTAGGCCGAGAATATAATATTCTCGTATCGATATATTATGGCCCATTGCTTCGCAACGGTTAACAATACTGGAATAATAACTTTTAATTAATTTTTTATTAGGCACAATCATTTTATTTTTGTATTTATTCTATTTTCTTTTCGATTGCAGAAAAAATAGTATGTGCACATAACAATAATTGCTTTTTTGTGTACCTACTCAAAATTCATAAATTAATATGGTTATCAATAATAATACTCCGTATCATAATGGGGGCCCGGCAGAGTTTTCGCACACGGGCCCGTGGCTACGTTGTTCCGCCACTGACGGTAGAGTATAGTGGTCAAGTGCTAACTATCCTGCGAACTCTACCAATGTAAACATAATTGGTATAGTAGAGTACTAGATTATGGTAGAGTAGAGTAACATCGCACGGTGGGATAGTAACTCTACCACTTGCCTTCTCCCGCCACCAACATTTACTCTACTCTACCGCTACTCGACTAATGAAAATAGGTTTGGTATAGTCAAGTGAATACACAGCATATTTTCTAGGTTAGGTTGTTTGTTGTGGTTCGCGTTTAATACGTTTAAAATGAAGTGGTCTGACGTGGAGACAATAAAACTAGCTAAACTCTCCGAACAACATGAATGTTTGTGTCACATTTCTTAATATTCAAAGTGATCATGTTCAGCAGTGTCTCAAAGTTTTGTGGAGTCATCCTCAAACACAACTTATACTCATCTATGTCACCTTCAGCAAGTTCCTTTAAAAGGAGAGCAGATGCTCCATGGGTGTTCCTTTTTTTGATTCAATCTCTCGTCCAATTTTTTTTTTGTTCGATTCTCTTCGTGGTCAACAGCTAAGGTCACTTCATTCAGCAAATAGCAATATTTAGCAAATACTTCCTCACAATACTACGTCGATGGCTGATGTTAATTGTTGGTTTTAATACGTACTGCATGAATTTAAGAATACATTACATACTAACACTACCGTGAATCATACGTGCGAACGAACACTCTACCAAATCCGGTAGAGTAGCGTAATTTGGCTAAATAGTAGGCAAGTATACTCGACCGTTTACTCTACTAATGAAAACTGGCCTTAAACACAACTACTGGAAATATCGAGATTAATGAAGTACAACTTTTCCCTCTTCCATAATTTGAGGTAAAGCGGTCAGAAATGTGAGAGACAAAAAATATATGCGAGAATTTATCAAACTGATATTGTGTAGCTAACGTTCTCTAGGATGTATCTTAAAACTGATTATGGAATCCTTCCTCTTGCTTTAAAAACATAACTACACATTTAAGAAAATAATTTCTGGTATAGACAATTCCTGTAGTTTTGAATTATTTATTCAAAAATTGTTAAACTTGAACATAAATTCAAAGCGGTCAATTTACAAAAAAATAATATTTTGTCGGGTTCGAAATGTTTCTTTGCATTATTTTATATTATTTGCAGTTAACATTTAAAAAACGTATCCTGCTGCATTCCTCTATAACAGCTATACTCTAAGTGTGTTCCGCGGAACCCTAGGGTTCCGCGATACCTCTGTAGGGGTTCCTCAAGAATTTAGAAAAAAAATCAAAACACCTCTCTCTGGTCGAAAGTTTTGACTCCGCGGCCGCGCGTTGGTATATTTATTTATTTATTTGTGTTTGTATAAACATGTGTTACAATAGCTGGTACAATATCTCATAAGTTTGGTATCAACATATATACTTGTATACTTGTGAGCGCGCAGTCCCTTTGATAAAAGCCGCCTCTGAATTGTTTACAACGCAATTTTTATATTTCTCTTTTTATTTTTGCTTTTTGTTTATCAAAGGCGCCGACTCGAGTATTTTCGAGATCGAGTCTAGGACTAAGTATAAAAGCGGCGATCGCGCGTCGCGCCTCGTCAGTCAGTTGACGATTAGCGTTCGGAGCGATAAGTTCCTACCTACCTACTTACAAGCTCGCTAGCGAGAAACTAGTGTTCATTGTTCTACTGCCTGCTGTATTCTGTTGTCTCAGTTTTATACATTTCTTCATTGTACTAAACTTAGTCTCTTATACGCAGTAACGATTGTGCATTATTTAGACCCCACCATCCTGACGTGTAACATTATAAATAAAGAAGAATGGAACGTTGGCTTAAAGGTGTTAAACGTGTTGCAACAACATCTTCTAATGACGCTGAATGTTCAAAAGCAGTACGCGCGGAGAATATAGCAATCACCGATCCAGACGATGATGCCACGACGTCAAGCTCGACGGTTTCAAAGACGAAAAAAAGGAGGTATAATGAATCATATATCAGTTTCGGATTTGTTGATTCCAACGGCTCACCTCTCTGCATGCTATGTAGTAAACTGCTTCCCAATAGTTCCATGGCACCTGCCAAATTACGCCGACATTTACAAACTGTACACCCCGAGTCTAAAGACAAGAATAAAGAATTTTTTGTTCGTAAAAAAGATCAGTTATTGGAAAGTCAAAAAAATATGAGGCATGTAACAAAAACTATCAACGAAAAGGCCACGGAGGCATCATATTTAGTTAGCTATCGCATTGCACAAGCAGGTGAAGCGCACACTATCGCTGAGAATTTAATAAAGCCATGTGTATTAGACATAACAAAATGTATGCTCGATGAAAAATCTGCAAAGCATCTTTCTACTAGGCCGCTATCAAACGATACTGTTTCATGGCGAATCCATGATCTGGCAAGCTACGTCAAACAAGAACTAGTTACACGTCTACAAAAAACACGATTCGCCTTGCAAATGGACGAGTCAACTGATGTCGCTGGTTTGGCTATCTTACTGGTTATCGTGAGATATCCATATGAAAGTTCTTTTGAAGAAGACATGCTTATGTGTTCACCGCTGCTCACAAACACTACCGAGGAAGAAATTTTTAATAAAATAAATATATTTTTTTAAGAAAATAATCTCAGTTGGAACAATTGCATTGAAATTTGTACAGATGGGGCCAAGGGGATGACAGGTAAAACAGCAGGAGCAGTGTCACGAATAAAAAATAAAGCGCCTAATTGTAGTTTCAGCCATTGTATTCTGCATAGACAAGCACTTGCGATGAAGCAAATGCCGTCAAATCTAAAATTAGTTATGGATGAAGCGGTAAAAATAATTAATTTTATCAAATCACGACCACTACAATCCCGATTGTTCTCATTATTGTGTGAAGATTATGGCAGCAAACATAAAACACTGCTGCTCCATACAGATGTGCGATGGCTGTCTCGGGGGTAAAACTTTAACAAGGCTATTTGAACTTAGAGCCGAGTTACAAATGTTTCTTTCAGCAGATACTTCTTTTAATTTGAAGGACCGTTTGTATGATAAAACTTGGTTGTTCCGATTGTCTTTTATGGCGGATATCTTTCAAAAACTGAACGAATTGAATTTATCATTGCAAGGTAAACAGACAACAGTGTTTCAGGCCTATAACAAAATAACTGCCTTCAAAAGAAAATTAGATTTTTGGATTATTTGCGTTGGTAAGAAAGAAATAGAAAGCTTTACGTCACTCAGTGAGTTTGTTAGCGATAACGACTCAGAAATGTTTCAAGATGATGTGTTTGAAGAATTGGTCCAATATCTCAATTCGATGCGCGCATCTTTTGAAAAGTATTTTCCCGAAGAACAGAATACAAAAATGAAACTGAATTCATGAATGCATAATCCTTTTTTACCCAACTTGGAAAAGCCCGAAAGTATGTCAAACGAGATATATGAATCTCTTTTAAAAATGATCAGACACAAGTATGGAGTCACTGTTCAAAACGACGCCTCTCAACGATTTTTGGTGCAGAATCCGTGATGAATATCCAATGCTTGGCAAAATGGCTCTGAATATTCTTCTCCCGTTCCCAACAACATATTTGTGCGAAACAGGATTCTCAACCTATGCAGCCACGAAAACAAAATATCGCAATAGACTGGACGCCGAACCTGATATGAGACTTCAACTGTCTTCTATCAAACCTGATATCAACCAATTGATGAAAAATAAAAAACAGTTTCATAACTCCCGTTAGTTAGATTTTTTCTTTTTTAATATCTTCTATTATTGTACTTGCCATATGGTAAAGTAAGTAATAATTAGTAACTGTTACATTGTACTTTTATTATGCTTATTAATAAAGAATACACTTTTAAAAACTATTGTTTTATTGTAGGGTTCCATCAAGTATTTTGCTTCCCAAAAGGGTTCCGTCACCAAAAAAGTTTGAGAACCGCTGCTCTATAACATCCTCTAGATGATCGAAGCAAACTATACGTCGTCGGTAGAAATTGATATTTATAGTCCCCGACGGCCTTATGGCATGCCGTCGTTCAAAAAGAACCTTCGAAGGGACAGAGGGGCTTTGATAAACGATTCTTGTCATTCGTCGAGACTCGATCAGTGAATCAAACCCTAAAATAGTCCGCATCCGACCGTAAAACGACCAAAATAAAACCGCATAAACGTAAAACTAACGTGACTATAAAGTTTGGTGGACGTTAAGAACATCGGCGTTTTCCTAGGTAGAAAGCACGTTCATAATTTGAATGTTCATGGCTTTTATGTGCATTCCCGGAGAAACTGGTAAATTGTCCATGTTATTATCTGTCGGAGATTGTGTTGAAGAAGCTGTAAGTGATGAACGCCTATTATTGTACTTGTGTTTTAAGCATTTAGCCGAATTATACTGACTACTTTAGAGGATTATGCAGTTGTTGTTAAAACAATTGCATTAACATTAGCTTGCCTAGGTTTTAAAAACGATATTGTTTCTGTGTCAATAAATATACTCAACCAATTATGGTCACAGAATGTAAGTGGCGACGAAAAATGAGTAAGTATACTACGACATTTTATTTAAAAGTAAGAAGACAGTAGATATGGTTATTCGAAGATCATAATCCTCAAGTGCATCATGTTGTTCCAGACACTCAATGTAGTATGTGAACCTGACGGCACAACGAGAGCCTTTCATAAATTATTACTAGCGCCTTTAAGGACTTCAAGACTCGGAACCACCACCTCGATAACGCATCGGATAGTAGATTTTCTTAAACAACTGAATTTTCGAACATTTAGTCTCCTTTTATATCGGGATTCTGAATCTCGGATTCCGGAATCTCGGCTTTAGATTTAACGTAGCGCTTAAGCCAAGCGTTTAGACGGGCGTCTTCTCGGAAACAGAATCGCGATTCTAGATTTCGTAATCGCACTAATTTCAGCCGCCCGGCTACGGGATTCGATTCGGCGACAGGTCTAGCATTGGTTTATATGTAAGCATTTTCACTGCGATTCTCGTTCAGTAGCCTCTTGCCGTATGAAGGGTAGTTTCTGTACGAATAAAGAATTCAATAGAGATCTTTTAAAAACTCTTTTCTTGCTGTATTATGTTCGCTGATTATTGGATGAACCCACATTCTACGTTTCCTAAATTTTTTCTTTTTTTTTACACACCATCTGATAATAATACTATAGCAACAGTGCTTCTTCTACTGCATTCATTTTAACACTGAATAGGAGCGTGCAGCCCTGAAATTAGTCGCCTCTCCACAAAATTTCCGAAACCGCGCAAGATAAGAAAAGTATGTATTCCGAATCCCAGATACTGAATCCCAGATTCTGAATCCCAGATTCTGAATCACAGATTCTGAATCCCAGATTCTGAATCCCAGATTCTGAATCCCAGATACTGAATCTCGCATTCAGAATCTCAGTATAAAAGAAGCCTTAGGGCTTCAGCTCTAGATAACCATGTTATTTAGGTGTGTTTTTATGCATAAGAGATCAGTTAAAAGAATGAAAGTTTTCTAACGATGATGAACTGGTTACCTATTGATCTGGTGTGGCATCTTCCAGAAGAAAAACAAAAGACAATTTTTAATAAGTGGCTTGTTGGTATGAGGAAGAAAGAGTATTAATCGCAATGAAAATTATTTTGAAAAACTTAAATAATTAACTGTGTAATTCTTTCAATATATCGTAATTTTTTACACTTGCGGTATTATACACGTTAATTTTTTGCAGCCATAAGGAAAACACCGTAGAATTAATTAATGCGGGTTGAACGAAAGCAAGAACGTCAACGGGTACAATAAAATTTATACCCGCTTATTTGTCTTCTTGTGCGTCTCAATCCTCCCCGGCAAAAAGTTTGCGAAAAGCGGCCGATATGCCGGTCAAATAAATTAGTGTCCCGTTTAAAATCGCTTTATAAATAATTAACGATGTATGGGCGTGTACTCGTATGACTACGTAAAACACGAGGTGAAAGATAAAATGCCGGGATAAATTAATAGGCCGCCGTTTCGTCGCTTTGGCTATGAAAACGCGAATACGTCCTAACTTCTCTAATAGTGCTATATTTTTTTTCTTTTCTAGTTTTTCTTATTTTCATATGTCCACTACCATTTTTAGTTTTCCTTAATTTAGAATCTGACTACTTTTTAATATTTTTTTTTCTGTATATTATTGTATAGGTTAACTTTTACCCAACAATTAGTTGGTAACTTCCTGAAACAACCTGAATTAGAACCAATTGATAAGACACCTCAATAATCTAAAAGATCTTCCTACAGTATCACAAACCTTTCATAAAATAGTAAGTATATATAAGAATAATTATTAAAAATATAAAGTTTTCTAAAGATCGGTTATCCATGAATACATTATTTTTTCTTATTGGGGAAATAAGAACTAATAAAGTAAAATGGTTTAATCTGTAATGTAAGTATACCTATCGTTGTCATGGAAACGAGAAAAACAAAAATTAATTTGCAATCTGTCACATAAGATTAATAGTCGTTGTCATCACAGTTGTTATTGGATGTATATTGCTTAAAAAATGAGTGTTAACATTGATTTCTTAAATAATAAAGCAGATTCGCGGTTAATACTGCAAAAATAGCAGTACAAGGCGTCGACTTTGTGGGCTATCCATTTGAAATTGCAGCCTTCTATTCCTTATAAGAATTCAGATACTCTTTATACAACTGCTTAATACTATATGTGACAGCAACGCGTCGTCCTACTGTAAGACAACGAAAATTGCTAGACCGTAGTGTAGTGATAATATCACGGCAATATAGCCAATGGGAAATAGGACTTATCACTATACCATAGCATAGTTTATAGCCAATATTGCTCTGAATACTTACAGTAATGATCAAGTCCTATTGAGGGTGTAATCTGGTTTTATATACTGTATCAGTTCCGACTAGCAGTTGTAATAAAACTTGACATTAATCATAATAATATTTGCTTGCTACGGTTAATAAATCATATACTTACCACTAAAAATCAGTACTGTAGTTTCAAAAATTTCAATAGCTTCTAGTGCGATATTGTTCTTGTTGTTTAACATAGCATATGATTTGGTATATATTATGCAACATGGTTTACTGAGATGGTAAAATTCGTCCGTAGATTGTAAAGTCCAATAATAATGATGGGTTGTACGAAATAAGAATCTCCTATTGCTTTATCTGACATGCAAAGTTTTAAAAAAAAACCTAAATACACAGTAAAGTAAATTAATTGAAACAGGTATTGGTACGATCAATAAAATTCAAATTCAGACAGGACAGCTAGAACTCGACTCCGATAACGATAACGCGGCGATTACCGATCGCTACGAACCCCTACAAACTTGTGGATTATAGGTTCTTACGGATACCATTCGTTTTTGGGGACGCTAATCTGCTTTCTTAATTGTAGAGAAAGAGCTTTACAAAATGCGTCACATTGAGACGATAAAATTTATTTCTTAACAAAAATGCTGTATTAAAAGTAGTTCATTATTCAACAAGACTGTGCTGCTAATGGAACTGATTACTACCAATAAAAACACTATTCTAACAAATCTATAATTTGATATAGATATATCACTAAAGCGGGTTGGATAAACTAGCAATTTATTTAATACTAGCGTGTACCCGGCATGCGTTGCAACGCGCTGGTATAAATACAAACCCGAACAAACCCGATATATTAGTACCCGGCATGCCACTTTCTGAAATTGCACCCGTGCGAAGCCGGGGCGGGTCGCTAGTTATACATAAAAACCTTCCCCTTGAATCACTCTATCTATTAAAAAAAACCGCTTCAAAATCCGTTGCGTAGTTTTAAAGATTTAAGCGGACATGAAAGGGGACAGACGGGCGACAGCGACTTTGTTTTCTACTATGTTAAGATGGGTTAATACTAAATATCCTATCAATACAAACTATGTCTTAGCAAACCTGTTGTTAGATCATTTTCCTCGGTGTAAGTTTAAACATGAGATTAGATACTCAGTAACGTCATCTCATTATCCGCGCAATTATTTTATTTGCCAGTCGCCACCGATTATAGTGATATCCTTGTTTCCATAAGGTAAATAGAAAAGAAGAGGAGGCAAACTCGAAATATAATTCAGGTAAATGCCGGAGGGAGGAGTGGAATTACGTATATTACGATAATTTTGACACAAAACTATATAAAAAATATCTTATTTGTGGTTAAAGGTACATGAACACAGTTTATGAACAATATCAAGATTTACAATAAAGTTGCATTGTTGTTTGGGTATTATCTGGACCCATATATTCCACTACAATAAGATTATTTAAGGATCAATGGTACCATCCACGAGCTACTTTTATTATGATGGACAAGTTAGGAACTACCCACAAAAAATTCGCACACTGCATTTCGTACGGGATTAATCAAATTTACCAATGCTGCCAAGCAAAAAAAGCCATTGTTCCTTCAGTAAATTGATTTGTTGACTTGGCGTCATCAGGGCATATCGTTACACCGACAGTGCCTTTTGGGCATTCCGCGAGCGTTGCGGCGCATTCTGACGCTGCATGGTCACCAATACCGACTTAAGTCAGTTATTAATTAATTTTTTAGGTTAATTGGGTGCCATGTTTAGCATAACTTTAGCTGAACATGTTATTTATCTTGTGCGTTGCAAATTATATTAGTGGGATTGGAATTATTGATGGGCATATTGATCCTTTGTAATGACTTACAGGTAAATACCTGTAAATAGAGCTTTGGAAAATGCTGCAGAGCCACGTATTCATCAACATTACTTAATTAATTTTTTTTATACAGGGTGGCGCACGCTATTCGCGTCGTTCTATTTACGAAAAGCCATACAATTGTTCATATATTTCAAATCTAACAACACGGTGGATTCAATATTTTCACATCTCAAAAATGAAGCCGACAATTAAAACAAAAGTGGAGTATACAGGGTGTTTCAATAAAAACTCCCATGCCAATTAATTCGAAAACTAAAAGCGACATTTAAAAGTTCGTGTCATCAAAAAATATCTTTGCACCGTGGCGCCACCTACATCTTGTATTGTTCAAGCACATTTTTTACACAGTTTTGAAGCCAATTATAGAGGCTAAAAACGGGCGTTTACAGAATTTACATGTCGCTTTTAGTTTTTGAAATAATTGGCCTGTGAGCTTTTATTGAAACACCCTGTATAGGTCAAACAGGGAGAACGTTCGAAAAACGTATTAAAAAACATCTCAAAGCACCCATGATAATAAATCTAGTTTTGGAACACATCTAAAAACCGAAAATCATTTTTTTGTCCCTGCATCTAATTTTATACGCTTTAATGTTCTTAGTTTACTGATGTTTATAGTTTTTGTATCAGTTATATTATATACATAATTTATTTGACTGACAATAACATAAAACTCATTAGACTGCCCCCGAGCATGTTATTATGGTTATTTAAAAAAAAATCTATTCGGAGGGCCAAAATCACCCCAACGTGTATTGCGGATTAATCCGAATTTGATTACCGGAGGATTTGGATGGATCAGACTACACTGGGGGGTGGTATGGATTTAATCAATGAGATCAGCATTGTAGAGTAGCAAAAGAAAATAATAATAGTAAGACAATAATTGTTTTTTAGAGATCAACAAAATTATAAACAGCTCAATAAGCAAGCAAAGTTTTTACTCGCTCTCTGCAAGTGGCGATTGACGGGTTTCTCTCAGACACCTTCACCATCAATGCTGGTGTTCCTCAAGGGTCCATATTATCTCCCACTCTCTTCTTACTGTACATTAACGACCTTCTAGCGAAAACAGAAAATCCATTATATTGCTTTGCTGACGACAGCACACTTATCTCATCTTTTACTTTGAAACCTCAAACATCGGCTACTGACGCACATCTTCGCAGACAACATGAGGTATCACGCCTCAATAAAGACCTGGAAGAAATTTTGTCTCGGGGTGACAGTAACCAAGTCGAATTTAACGCTCAAAAAACCCAGGCTGCAGTTTTCTCTAAGAAGGTCAACATTGCAGAACCCGATATCGTTATGGCAGGACACGCAATTCCACTGACTTCGTCTATTAATTTGCTGGGTGTCAACCTGGGAGGAAATATGTCTTGGCATAATCACATAGTGGCAATCGCCAGGGCAGCTTCTCAGAAGCTCGGTATACTTTTCCGTACCAAAAAGTTGTATACACCTCAACAACTTTTGACACTCTATAAAGCCCAGATTCGACCATCACTGGAATACTGCTCTCATATCTGGAGTTCTGCACCGAAGCATACCCTTCGGTTGTTGGATTCCATCCAAAGGAGAGCCGTTCGTCTAATCGGCGACCACGAGCTGACTAAGAACCTCGACAGCTTAGAACATCGAAGACAGGTTGGTGATTTGACTCTCTTCTACAGATATTTTCATGGCAAGTGTTCGACAGATATTGCCCGCTCGATTCCACCTAGAGTAATGCATAGCAGAAACACACGACGAACCACTGCCGCCCATCCCTATGTGGTTCAACTTAGTACACCCCGAACATCATTGTTTCAGAACTCTTTCATTTGGAGGACGTCATCTTTGTGGAACGGCCTTTCTGAGACCGTGTTTCCAACCGAATATAACCTCCAACGATTCAAGAAAAACGTGAATCGCTTTCTTCGCACACGCACCGCTCCCAGAGCGCCTTAAAGGATTTTCCTATAGTGCTTGTGCTCGAAAAAAAAAAAAAAAAACTGATCGCCAGCAAAGAACAACGTTTAGAGGAACTTGTTCTTCATACTTGGGAGTATCTAGGGGTGTGGCCTAGGGTAGCATTTTGGGTCCTTTAATATTCTCACTTTACACAGCGGACTTCTCCAAATTTTTAAAGCATTGCAGAGATCATCGTTACGCTGATGATGATACTCAGCTCATCTTCTCGTTTAATGCAAGTGCAACTAATGCTGCTGTTGAAAAAGTTAATGTTGACCTTAAAACAATGTATGATGATTGTGTCAAACGCTCATGGTCTTATTCTGAATGCTGGCAAGACGCAGATGGTGGTCTTTGATAGGGGAAGGTATTTGGGGGATCTGGGTGTTAAGCTTGGTGATACCTTGCTGGTACCTAAGGACGTTTGTAAAAATCTTGGTGTTTATTTAGACAACGAATTACGACTTGGTAAACATGTATGTTCAATTATTCAAAAATCAATTTTTAACCTCAAGCTTCTTTATGCACACAAGAATATTCTTGAACAAAATATAAAGCTGAGATTAACAGACTCCCTGGTTCTATCACATTTGTCTTACTGCAACATAGTATTTTGGCCTTGTTTAACTCAAAGGGATAAGTATAGCAACAAAAAATTCAAAATTCACGTCTTAGATTTTCATTTAATCTTAGAAGGTTCGATCATATCTCTCAATACCTTGGAATATCCAAATGGTTTAATATTCAAGAAAGATATGAAATTCAATTTTCCAAATGTATTTACAGGGTACTCCATACGCATGAGCCAATTTATCTTTTTGAGAGACTGACGAGGGGGGTTGATGTACACGATCGTCCGACTCGTCATATGCATTTGTTTAATGTCCCAAGCACCGCACTGCCCTTTTTCAACGTTCATTTACCTATAATGCGAGCAAGCTATATAATTCGTTACCCGCTGAGGTCAGGGGAGCCCCCACCCTTGAGTCTTTTAGTAGACTACTTAAACAATTTATTAAAAATAAGAGAGATCCTACAGCAATCTCATAATAGTTGAGAACTACTAATTTTTAATTATAGGCTATGGCAAATGGTAGATGCTGGCCCACCCGGCATCGCCCGGTGAGATACCATTGCATCGGCTTAGGCGGCGTGAAGTTGCTCTTGAGTTATTCTTTGAGTCAACGTTTCATCGCTGTGCCGATGTTCCCGGTTTCCAGGGTGGGAAGAAAAAGCATGATGGAAGCTCCAGGACCAAAATACTCCGGAGGTAAACTCGCCCCCCGATCGGATCTCCGGGTGGGGGCTGATCCTGTGGCCTCATCAAGCGATATTAACCAAACATCCACTGTCTCCGACAATATATTGGGTTCCCCTAACAACACTCAACGGAGAAATAGTGTGGCACCTACAGTTGCTGACACACCCAAAAACAGCAGCTTCAAAATTGATTTCTGCAATATCAGAGGGCTTAATACCAACATCAATTCAGTCCACCAGCACTTACAAACATCCAAGCCCCATGTGCTCGCACTGACCGAGACAAAGGTCAGATCGTCAACGAACACCGTCAGCTATTTATATCCTGGATACAATTTTCATTTCCGATTTAGACGCAACTTTGGGGTCTGTCTCTTTATCCGAGATGATCTTTGCTGCCAACGAGAGGACACACTTGAACCAGCAGAGTTTGATGTAATGTGGTTTAAAATATCAACACAGAAAATCACCAAGTTTATCTGCTGCCTTTACCGTCCTCCAAGTGACACCCATTACAGAGCACTCTTCTCGTCACTAGCAAACACAATTGACTTCTTGCAAACCAACCATCCTAATGCCGAAGTCGCTATCTTTGGTGACTTTAACGTCCACAATATCAACTGGCTCAAATACTCAAATACCAACGATGAACAGGGTCGTGAGGCGGAATCTTTTGCGATCAGTTCTGGTCTTACTCAACTCGTAGAAGAACCAACGCGAATTCCAGACCGAGATGGAGATTTTGCTAGTCTTTTAGATCTCTTTTTGACATCCAACCCTGACCTATACACAGTCACCGTTCATCCTCCATTAGGATCTTCCGATCACAAACTTATTTCAACTCTAAGCGAGCTGCCAATTTGTTCTGAACAACCTCCTAAACCTCGTAAAATTTGGCACTACACATCAGCTAGTTGGGAAGACCTAAGGGACCATTTTCGCACTTTTCCTTGGCTGGAAGTATGCTTCTCTTCAGATGATCCATCCGCTTGTGCTCAAGAAGTCTCCGATGTCATTCTTACTGGCATGGAAGCCTTTATTCCTTTCTCCAAGAAGCGCCCTTCAAATGGCAAGCCCTGGTTTAGCAAGAACTGCGAGCGTGCTGTCAGAGCTAAAAATCTAGCTTACCGACAATGGCGTAAAAATCCTACCGATGTGAATCGCACCATCTTTGTTACCGCTCGAAACCAGTGCAAGCAAACGATAGATCAAAACAAAGAGGCTCACAACATGAGGATCAAAAATAAACTTCTCGCCAGTCCTAACGGATCTAGGTCCTTTTGGTCAGTCGCTAAGGCCGTCAGTCAAAATTTTACCAAATCAAATATTCCACCGCTAACACGTTCTGACGGCACAATAGCAACCACGGCTGAAGATAAAGCGAACTTACTCGCAGAACTCTTTGCTTCACACTCCACGGTAGACTTTCAGGGAAAAACACCCCCGAACATTCCAGCAGTTCGATCGGAAATGACTGATATCGTATTCCGTCAGCGTCCTGTCAAACGAATTCTGAAGGGGCTCGATGCCAAAAAAGCTTCTGGTCCAGATGAAATTCCTATTATAGTGCTCAAGAAATGCGCCGATGAACTCACACCAGTATTTTGTAGACTTTTTAACTTATCCTACAAAAAAGGAATATTTCCATCTTGCTGGAAAAAGGCGCGAGTCCAGCCTATACCAAAGAAAGGCAAGAAAACCCTGCCAAACAACTATCGACCAGTCGCATTGCTTTCAGTTATATCAAAGGTGATGGAGAAAGCTATTAACCAACAACTTATAAAATACCTGGAAGGCCTTAAAATTATCAGCGACCATCAGTATGGTTTTCGTAAGTCCAGATCAACAGGAGACCTGCTAGCCTATGTCACTCATCTTTGGAGCAACGCAATCGAACATCATGGGGAGTCCCGGGCTATTGCACTGGACATCTCTAAAGCCTTTGACCGTGTCTGGCACGAGGGGCTCCTAAGCAAACTGCGTTCTTATGGTATGCCCGGTCGATTTTGTTCATGGTTGTCTAGCTTCCTCAAGGACCGCTCTCTGCAAGTGGCGATTGACGGGTTTCTCTCAGACACCTTCACCATCAATGCTGGTGTTCCTCAAGGGTCCATATTATCTCCCACTCTCTTCTTACTGTACATTAACGACCTTCTAGCGAAAACAGAAAATCCATTATATTGCTTTGCTGACGACAGCACACTTATCTCATCTTTTACTTTGAAACCTCAAACATCGGCTACTGACGCACATCTTCGCAGACAACATGAGGTATCACGCCTCAATAAAGACCTGGAAGAAATTTTGTCTTGGGGTGACAGTAACCAAGTCGAATTTAACGCTCAAAAAACCCAGGCTGCAGTTTTCTCTAAGAAGGTCAACATTGCAGAACCCGATATCGTTATGGCAGGACACTCAATTCCACTGACTTCGTCTATTAATTTGCTGGGTGTCAACCTGGGAGGAAATATGTCTTGGCATAATCACGTAGTGGCAATCGCCAGGGCAGCTTCTCAGAAGCTCGGTATACTTTTCCGTACAAAAAAGTTGTATACACCTCAACAACTTTTGACACTTTATAAAGCCCAGATTCGACCATCACTGGAATACTGCTCTCATATCTGGAGTTCTGCACCGAAGCATACCCTTCGGTTGTTGGATCCCATCCAAAGGAGAGCCGTTCGTCTAATCGGCGACCACGAGCTGACTAAGAACCTCGACAGCTTAGAACATCGAAGACAGGTTGGTGATTTGACTCTCTTCTACAGATATTTTCATGGCAAGTGTTCGACAGATATTGCCCGCTCGATTCCACCTAGAGTAATGCATAGCAGAAACACACGACGAACCACTGCCGCCCATCCCTATGTGGTTCAACTTAGTACACCCCGAACATCATTGTTTCAGAACTCTTTCATTTGGAGGACGTCATCTTTGTGGAACGGCCTTTCTGAGACCGTGTTTCCAACCGAATATAACCTCCAACGATTCAAGAAAAACGTGAATCGCTTTCTTCGCACACGCACCGCTCCCAGAGCGCCTTAAAGGATTTTCCTATAGTGCTTGTGCTCGATCATAAAAAAAAAAAAAAAAAAAAAAATCCATTATTTTGTAATTTTTATCTTTTTAATCGGGTGGTTGTATGAGCAACGTTGTTGAATACCGCCACCCTTTGTTTCACTCGTTGTAAGAATCTTTATTAAGTAATATAAAGGCATTTTTATTTATTTATTTATTACAATAAGCTTGATTGGTTCGCCTTATCGCCGTGGTTCGGCAAGACTCGTGTTTTTGGTTGGCGTCGATATAATTTTAAATGGTTGCCAACTTTTTCTAGGGATAAAAATTAATTCCCCTCCTAAAGGCCTGTTTTTGGACCCTACTTTAAGCTGCAAATCTTTTTATAACATTCAATAAATAAAACTCTAAAACAACAATTTCGTCGACATTAGGGTTAATTCAGTGAGGGTGTTAGATGTAGATTTATGGTAGATGTCGTCGTAAGTGCTCACCGACCGGAACTTTGCCTTCGGAACGCATCCCCAGGGACCGGGTGGCAGACAAAACATTACATTAGTGTTAAGTGGTGCCCTGTTGTGTTTCCTTGTGTCGCTATTGTTGTCGAAGAATTCCTGTAGGTGGAGCGATTTAAGTCCCAATGTCGGTTTTATAGAAATTTATTTCATCTACCAGTTTACAACTAACAATTCTTCTATTTGTATAAGGGAGCATTACATTTCGGCTTTTAGTACTCAAAGGTTTCTGTTATTGGCCGGTAAAAATATTAACACGTGCTTTTCTTGACGTGAAAATGAAATTAAAAAACTCTTATATTATTATCTATATAGACCAGGGCTGAAGCCTTTGAAAATGGTAAAAAGTGAAGAAAAATAATAGTAGGATGAAACCCATTGGAACAGGAAGAGAATATAACAAAAATGAAAGAAAAAATAATTTACGGGCGATCGGAGGTCGGGAAGTGAAGGGGGTGAGTTTTTAAGGGTAGAAAACGATTTATCTCGATTTCCGGCAAAACTACAAGTCCTATGGAAAAACGTTAAATGGCAAAGTTGTAGGTAATAAAAAGATCTATAACTTTTGTATTTGTACTTTTTTCACATAACCTCAAAATTTATGTGAAAAATTCAAATAACCAAGTTTTTGGTTTTTTATTTTTATCTTTTACAAGAATTTTTTTTTTCGCAAAATTTGGTGAAACTTACCTTTTTATGTTCCAAACGCACTGTAATTTTTTTGATTTAAAATATTTATTTTTTCACCTCATTTTGGCTTAATATCGAAAAAACACCCTAATTTTCAATCAAAAATTCTCACGTCAAAATATCTGCTTTTTTTAAAAAAGTCGGTGGGCTTTTTGTTCGTTGAAATCTCTACTTTCTGATGGTCTAAAAAAATACATTACTATGGTAAATTTGATGAAATCCCCTTTAAATCCTACCTTTAATTATATTTAGAACAACTATTTTCGCATATTTTTTGCGATCTTTATGTTTTATGGATTTGTATTTTTTTTGTTTATCAATGAAACATGAAATCTTACGTTTTTCGAGTAATTAAAGTATACATTTTAATAAATAGCTCAAAATTGTACATAATGATTAAAAAAAATAATTCGGATTCGAGTTTTTTTTCGTTTCTTTGCCTTTTTTGTGAACATTTACCATAGTAATGTATATTTTTTTTACACCATCAGAAAGTAGAGTTTTTAACGAACAAAAAAAGCCCACCGACTTTTTTAAAAAAGCAGATATTTTGACGTGAGAATTTTTGATTGAAAATTAGGGTGCTCGATATTAAGTCAAAATAAGGTGAAAAAATAAATATTTTAAATCAAAAAAATTACAGTGCGTTTGGGACATAAAAAGGTAAGTTTCACCAAATTTCGTGAAAAAAAATTTTCTTGTAAAAGATAAAAATAAAAAACCAAAAACTTGGTTATTTTAATTTTTCACATAAATTTTGAGGTTATGTGAAAAAAGTGTAAATACAAAAGTTGTGGATCTTTTTATTACCTACAACTTTGCCACTTAACGTTTTTTCATAGGACTTGTAGTTTTGCCGAAAATCGAAATAAATCGTTTTCTACCCTTAAAAACTCACCCCCTTCACTTCCCGACCACCGATCGCCCGTAAATTATTTTTCCATTTATTTTTGTTATATTCTCTTCCTTTTCCAATGGGTTTCATCCTACTATCATTTTTTTTTGGTTTCAAAAATTATCGACCCTGTTCTAATACCTATACAACAACCCATAATTTATTACAAAAAAAAAACTTAGGAAAATTACTTTTCTATATAAAAATTCTACTTGATTCAATCCCTAATGGATTTTACAGTTCCTTAGGGTATACAAACATCCATTTGTTTTCATTTGGGAGTCCTTGTTCCCCAAAGACTCTAAGAAAATGTAATAGGTAGCAGTTTGTTCGAGTTTTTATATTCTTTGCAGTAAAAACAAAATTTATTAGAGATAATCTTATGCAGTGGATGCGTAGCTTTGGGGGCACTATACTATTTAATGCCAGGATACTCTTTCAATCTTGCCAAACTCAAAATTAAATAATGGACCAATAATTAAGGTCTTAGCGGGTTGCAAATTATTAAGTTTGTCAATTTATCATCACACAAACCCGACGAATATTGTTCCCCAATAAAGAAAATAAAAAATATTAAAAAATTTTAATGGATTTTTAAATTGAGACCCTCAACAGAAATATTAAGAAAACTTACTTACCTACCTTTCAATGTCAAGTAATAAAGATTTTAAAAAATACGAATTTTACAGTTAAATATTCCCAAAAGAAAATTAATAGGAATTTATCTCAAAAACCTGTAAAGTACCTAACTGCTTAATGTAATTTTACCGGCAATTTAAATAAAAATTATCTCTAAATAGCCATTTATATTTTAATATCTTTACGCATACTTTAGATATAAAAAATATACTAAAAATACCTTAAGTAAATAGGAATATACAAATTTATAATAGACGAGGACCAAACTTGAAATATTGTAAACTTATAAATATAGAAAATATAACTATTTTTAAATAAATTTAAAATTTAACTGCATTGACTTTGACATGCCACAAATATACCTATATGGACATTATTTTTATTTCCTTATTATACGCAAACGTTTTTTATAACAATATGAGAGTCATACCTTTTTAAGTAATACAGGGTGTCCGGAAAATGGAGGTCAATCCGTTAGCCATATATTCCTTGAGTAAAAATAATAATAATATGACTTTTATAATGCCATTTTTCTTTTTTGACCCCAATGTTCAATACACAATGTCAAAGTTTAAAATTAAAAACGGATATTTTTGAATAATTCGAGTATTATATTTCAAATTTGGTACTTTACTTCAACTTCAAGAGTTACATCTTTTGAGAAAAACAAAATAAAAAACAATTATCAAATATTCCAAATAGAGCGGGGGGTCCAGTACCTGCTGACCCCCACCCCCCTTATTTTTTAGTACGTGACCGAGTGACTTACGAACTATATTTTTTTAAGTAAGTAAACATTTTTTTTTAAATTTTTTGTCTCCTATAAAAGTTTGATAAAAATGAGTTTTGGAGATAATTTGAAAAGTATTACGTACGAAACACCTTCGAAATAATAATACTCGTATTTTTTAGTTTGGTAAATTTGTGGCGGAAGACTTTTGGTTTTTCTTTTGTTTCTATACTTTCAACTCCACTTTGAGCATGGACAATTTCTTCTAATTAAAAATAACTTGTTTAGGTTCGCCGTAGTATAAAAATTATTACATGCAGACCGTTTTGGTTGTTGGTATTTGCGTGCCCTGACTGTCGGTAAATTTTGGCGCAACCCAAAATGCCCACGGATCCGGATCGAAGATTTATGCGCTATCTGAAAATAATAGTCCGATATTATTTTATGTTGGAACGAGACCCCGAGGCTGAACGGGCTTGTTTACATCTGCCTTCATTACTTTGTCAGGTCGTATTGTCGGCTTTAACTAAAAGGAATTTAAGGTATACCTCTTTTAAAACACGGATATTGTATACCTATAATGGCATAGTATTAATAGTAATATGTTTATTAGGAATTATTTAGTACTTTTGTTTTGTACTAAGTAGAGTTTCGCTGTAGTCAACTCATATGGGATTTTTTTTCATTAATAGCTTTATTCAAAATTTGACTTTGGCATCAAGTTCTGCTTCGATCGAGATGAAAATTCAGCAAAAAATAGTAGTCACGTGATTCGCATTATCTGTCAAATTTTAATTTTTTCCAAAATATAATTCAAAAGTGGGGTTATTTCTGAAAATATCGAAAAAAGTTACTAGAAAAACTTTCTTAAATGCAGTTTCTAGCCCACATGCAAAATTTCATCTGCATAAGATAATTTTGATTTTTTACCCACCACTAATATTTATTTTCTACTTAATTAACACTTTACTGATGACACTGTGTTCTTTTTTGTCTTAATATTAAGGTGTATTACTTTCAGACACAAACTACGTTTTCAAAAATACTTATTTTATGAAGTTACCTTATAGTCCTTATACAGGGTCAAAAACAAATAAACTTTGCATAACATGCGACCAAATTTTATTAGCCCAATCTTGATTTTGTAGAAAAACACACATTTAATATGGCGGTATTTTAAAGAAAATATATCTGAAATAAAGCATTGTCAAAACTAAGAAGTTTTACGTGGTTGCGTTGAGTCTTATTTTGCAAAAGTGGTGCAATTTACAAAATATGGGTAAAAAATCAAAATTGTCTTATGCAGCTAACATTTTGCATGTGGGCTAGAAACTGCATTTAAAAAACTTTTTTCAATAACTTTTTTTGATACTTTCAGAAATAACCCTGCTTTTGAATTATTTTCTGAAAAAAATTAAAATTTGACAGATAATGCGAATCAATACTACTATTTTTGGCTTAATTTTCATCTCGATCGAAGCAGAACTTGATGCCACAGTCAAATTTCGAATAAAGTTATTAATAAAAAAAATCCCATATGATGCGGACTTTACTGGTCACACTGTATAACGATAGGCATCTCAGTTTCCTTATCAGCCAGCAATATTTTTGTTTTGCGTTTACTGGATTTAGCAAATTCTTTTTCAATATCTTCGCTTAGTTCTTTAGCATTTGCTTCCAATTTATCGGTTTCTGATTCAGATTATTTCTAATGTCTTATTGTAAAAATTGCTTTAAAGAATCCAATAAATGGTATCCTTCTGGTATATCCTAACCAGGCGATTGCAATTTCGTAGAAACCTTATTAAAGCGCTCTAGAATTTGTTTCCAAATTAATGTTAACATAGTAATACATAAACATGTTCTTGTATAAGTTTTTGGCTTCGTTTATGCAATCATTTTTCCATGTACCTCAATATATTTTAAAGTTTTTAAAATATCATCGTATCCAATTTTAAGTGCTCTAACAGCTTCATAATGAGCACACCATCTTGGCATCTTGTTACACTTAAAGATTTAAAAGCGTATTAAAGTTTGGCGATAGTTGATACAATATTCCATCTATGGAGTGAAGCGGAGAAAAAAACATAGAGGGACTGGATAATACCAAAATAATCAACGACTTCGACGTTCAGGCGAATTTAATAATAAAAATGGTAGTTATAATAAGGTATGAAGTTTTTGTATGTAATTAACTTTTAGTGTGTCATGAATAGTTTCCTGGTTTTTTTTATTTATTATTATTATAATTATTATATTATAATTATTATTACTGGGGGTTAGGTTTTAATTAATGTAATAACAGATTTTTTTTATAAATTTGGAATTTGGAGTATGTTCTTGAAGTGTAAGGAGGGCCCCTGCGGGGCCCCCATGCACATGGGGCCCTACGCTAAAGCGTAGTTAGCGTACCGGTAAATTCGCCACTGTGTATAATACCTGAATGCGGAAGATTAAGCAGAAAAGTTCTTTGATTACAATAAAGAAAATAGTTACATAATGTTTATTTAAATTAAACTGTTAACTCAAAATTACGGTTATTACTTTCAAAACATGGTTTGCTGCAGATAATAAACAAACACAAAGTACAGTAATAGTTGCTTGGGGAGTACACATAAATATATAAACAACACGGCAAAGTTTCTACTATTATCTTTAGCAATGAATATCTAATAGTGTTGACGATGCAAAGCCGTATTTGCATTACAAGTATTGTCTTTTTCTAAGTTATTACGTTTGAGTACATGCAATGTGAATTTAAATTTTAAAAAGTTGTAGTTTGTATGTTAATTTAATGCATTTCTGTATACTTTGTACAACTAGAAAATAGAAACCTGTTTAAGATGGCTATAATTTTATCTGAAACTTTATTACAAGCAAAAATGTTTGAAAAGTTTGTACACTGTTATTTTATTGATAATGAACCAATTGTAATAATTATTTTCTAATAGATATAGAAATAAGATTCTAGAGTCTAGGGCAGAGTATTTTACGACCTAATACATCTAATTGCACAGGGTAGCGCAAAAAACTAGATGCATGTAAATTTCCTAAAATTTAAATTTGACATAACTTATATAATACTTAATTAAGTTAATGTAAACTAAACTAATTAGTGATTCATCTGTCTGTTTTTGCTACTGTTTAGTAGCTTCCTAAGATAAAGACGATATATTGTTATATTTATGTAATATACAGTGTGACCATTAAAGTCCGCATCATATGGGATTTTTTTTTATTAATAACTTTATTCGAAATTTGACTTTGGTATCAAGTTCTGCTTCGATCGAGATGAAAATTAAACAAAAAATAATAGTAGTCACGTGATTCGCATGATCTGTCAAATTTAAATTTTTTCCAAAAAATAATTCAAAAGTAGGGTTATTTCTGAAAGTATCGAAAAAAGTTATTATATCGAAAAAGTTTTTTTAAATGCAGTTTCTAGCCAACATGCAAGATAATTTTGATTTTTACTCATATTTTGTAAATTGCACCACTTTTGCAAAATAAGACTCAACGCAAAACAAAACCTACATAAAACTTCTTAGTTTTGACAATGCTTTATTTTAGATACATTTTCCTTAAAGTAGCGACATATTAAATGTGTGTTTTTCTACAAAATCAAAATTGGGCTATTAAAATTTGGTCGCATGTGATGCAAAGTTTGTTTTTGACCCTGTATAAGGTAACTTCTTAAAATAAGTATTTTTGAAAACGTAGTTTGTGTCTGAAAGTAATACACTTTAACGTTATTATGACATAGCTTAATAATAAATTATAATGTAGGGGTTTTAAATTAATTCGTTGAAAATAGATAAACTTTACGTTGTTAAAATAAAATTTATTTTCCACTTAAAAAACACTTTATTGAAGACACTGTGTTCTTTTTTGTCTTAATATTAAGGTGTATTACTTTCAGACACAAACTACGTTTTCAAAAATACTTATTTTATGAAGTTACCTTATACAGGGTCAAAAACAAATAAACTTTGCATCACACGCGACCAAATTTTAATAGCCCAATTTTGATATTGTAGAAAAACACACATTTAATATGGCGCTACTTTAAAGAAAATGTATCTAAAATAAAGGCTTGTCAAAACTCAGAAGTTTTATGTAGGTTGCGTTGAGTCTTATTTTGCAAAAGTGGTGCAATTTACAAAATATAGGTAAAAAATCAAAATTATCTTATTCAGCTGAAATTTTGCATGTGAGCTGAAAACTGCATTTAAAACAACTTTTTCTAATAACTTTTTTCGATACTTTCAGAAATAACCCTACTTTTGAATATTTTTTGAAAAAAATTAAAATTTTACAGATAATGCGAATCAAGACTACTATTTTTTTGATTAATTTTCATCTCGATCGAAGCAGAACTTGATGCCAAAGTCAAATTTCGAATAAAGTTAGTAATAAAAAAAAAATCCCATATGACGCGGACTTTACTGGTGACACTGTATAGTTCCGTAATAGAAAACGAAAAAAACTTGCATGTTTCATTCCATGTTACGAATAATTATTACTTGCGTTTTTTAGTTCGTTTTTACGACACATGAACGCGTGCAGCACCGTCGCGTTCGACTATGCAAAAATGAAAAATGGCACTGGTAATTCAACTAGCTGTTTATTAAATACATCATTTTGGAATTTGCATAATTGCGTTTTTCGCAGTTTATCATGTTACTTGCATGACTACCATATTAACCCACATTTGTGATATTAATCGGATGGATTATGCATGGTATGCGTATGACATGACAAGAATGTTCCTTCTTATAATCCGACGGTAAGTCGGTATTTTTATGTTTTTAAATAATGTTGTCGCAAAAAAAATAAGCTAGAATATTATTTACTTTGTAGTAGGTACCTATAAGCCAGTCAGAGCACCTGAAATGAATAAAGAAAATGCACATTTCCACAAACAATACAAACATTATTGCGGAGGGACGGTTTTGAGTTATCTTATTTCATAGATCATAGATCGTTCCAACCTTATCTTTAAACAACTACAGGATGATCTAATTGGGATGCAACTACGTTGTATAAGTAATTAGAGGTTAAACGACTTAAGGAAGTTCAATCCTCAATTATACTAGTAGTTGCATCCCAATTACATAACTTCCCTCCCACCACTTGACATAGACCCTATATATAGCAGTTGGGACGATCTAGGACAAAACACGGTAAAAAATATTGACTAGGTGGTTCCAGGGCAGAAGGACGGGATCGGGATGGGGTTTTTTCGTCTATCATTCAAACATAGCGGCGCGCGCTGACGCTAAGACATAACTACAAGGTGATCTAATTGGGATGCAAGTACTAGTATAATTGAGGATTGAACCTCCTTACAGGTAAGTCGTTTAACCTCTAATTATGAAGTTAAGGGCGATTCATTCCTTGACCTTGTAACACGGCTGGTGTGAGGTGTTAACGTCATTACAAATAACACCACTATAATTTTACAAATAAACTCTTATCAATAAAAAAAGTTTTCGTAAGTTAAGCTAGTATTTAGTTCCAGAATACCATAACATGGCACAAAAGGACACCCGAATACATCTTTGTTCCTATAAATTATAAATGTTCACTTTTAACTGCTTAATATTAATAGGTACATGATCGCAATAAAATGACGTTTTTCCGAAAACAGTTAGGATTAGCGACATGAATGAAGAGTACTTAATTTTTAACCAATAGTTAAAGGTAAGTAAAAAACGCAACACTTTCTGGGATAGTAATTTGAAGGGTCTTACCTGGTATACATCATATGAAAAAAAAATTGAAATATACCTGTTGGTTTAATAATTATGTGTCAAAAACTTAATTCCATGGGATCTCTTTGGGAGCCCATATCTCCGAAGAGGAGGCCGATACGAAAGAAGTTTATATGAACTTGTAGTAGGTATTCTTTTCACGCGTTTTTTTCATATCCGGGAGATTTCCCACATTTTCCCAGACACCCTGTATATTTCAGAGATTAGATTTTCTTGATGTTTTTTACCGGATGGTAGGGTACAATAAACCATTTTTGTGTCTAGATAATTACGGAACATACGTATTGTGGAAAAAAAATAAGATAAATTACAAAAATTGTATTTATTTATTGCTAATTGGTAATTATTACTATTAGGTAGTACCACGAGTTATCGTCTGGCGCCTTCACCCAATAACTCCTACATTATCGAGGGGTTATTGCTTCACCACCACATACAGGCTAGCCAATACAAAGCGTTTTGATTTTTTTTTGTGTTGACAACTGCCTGTTTGATGATGAAAAAATAAAATAAAAAGGACTATTATTGACAAATTAATGACGATTTCGGAAAATTTTCAAACCTGCTCGTATGAAGATACATATGTACCGGGTGTTCCACCTAAGGAGGTAATCGGCTATATCTCAGAAAGCTATAACACTAGGACTTTGGGAAAAAATATATATCGATATAAGCGGCCAAGAGAAATTGCTGGAAATTATTTTCAAGTTCGAAAAATGACCGCTAGGGGGCGTAAGAGAACTTTCAAAATAGAAATGCCGATTTTCTCTCAATTTTTCTTAATAAAAATATGTTAAAAATATAAGCATTGTATTCTTCATAAAATTATGCAACTTTATGTTAGGAATCGTTTTTTTCTATTTTCAATAATAAAGTGGTGGGAGAAGGTCAAACCTTTTTTCTTTCAAACGCTGATATCTCTGCTTTGGATAAACCGATTTTATTCAACTTGCTCTTGAAAAAAAGCCTTTTTTTCCCTCTATACGTAGATCTATTAACTATACCATATTGATTCTGATGGTGGCCACTAGATGGCGTTTTCCGTAATTCCTCAATGAATAGGGATTTTCTCAAAAAAATCAAATGTTATGATATGACTTTTTCATCATATTTTATTTTAGGCTTATAAAGGCTATTAAATAGTGGAATAAAAAATCCAGGTCCGTATTTAAAATAAAAAAGTTGATGATGGTTGCTCGCATCCGAAACGTCGGATTGAAAAACCAACCCCATTAGCTTATAGAGGAGGAAAAGTTACTAAAAGGAACTGAAAACAGCAACGTGATATCTTTTGTTAAACCAGAGAAATTAGGGATAATAATAATTAATATGGAAAAATAGGCCAATTTTTAAAACATTCATTAATCAATTAAATCACTGGTTTAATAATAAAAGATATCACGTTGCGGTTTTCAGGTCCTTATAGTAACTTTTCCTTCTTTACAAGCTGATGGGGTTGGTTTTTCAATCCGACGTTTCGGATTCGAGCGACCATCATCAACTATTTTATTTTAAATACGGACCTG
The DNA here is from genome assembly GCA_963969555.1 of Polydrusus pterygomalis. NCBI lineage: Eukaryota > Metazoa > Arthropoda > Insecta > Coleoptera > Curculionidae > Polydrusus > Polydrusus pterygomalis. The sequence continues at coordinate 13,864,825 of OZ018379.1, forward strand.
GATTTTTTATTCCACTATTTAATAGCCTTCATAAGCCTAAAATAAAATATGATAAAAAAGTCAAATCATAACATTTGATTTTTTGAGAAAATCCTTATTTATTGAGGAATTACGGAAAACGCCATCTAGTGGCCACCATCAGAATCAATATGGTATAATTAATAGATCTACGTGTAGAGGAAAATAAGGACTTTTTTCAAGACCAAGTTGAATAAAATCGGTTTATCCAAAGCAGAGATATCAGCGTTTGAAAGAAAAAAGGTTTGACCTTCTTCCACCACTTTATTGTTAAAAATAGAAAAAAACTATTCGTAACATAAAGTTGCATAATTTTATGAAGAATACAATGCTTATATTTTTAACATATTTTTATTAAGAAAAATCAAGAGAAAATCGGCATTTCTATTTTGAAAGTTCTGTTACACCCCCTAGCGGTCATTTTTCGAACTTAAAAATAATTTCCAGCAATTTTTCTTGGCCGCTTTTATCGATATATATTTTTTCCCAAAGTCCTAGTGTTATTACTTTCTGAGATAAAGCCGATTACCTCCTTAGGTGAAACACCCGGTACTATACTTTTGGGTATACGATACGTATACTTCAAGAAAGCAATTCGCACAAAACAGAGATAACATGGTCCAACAACGAAATTTGATAGCTACTTATAGATTTGAAAACATAGTTATGGTTAACATACGGCGTGCTTTTTCATTATGAAGCAAACTACTGATTTGTAAAGATAAGCCTTTATGCCGTGGCACAATGGCTAAACGGTTTTGAACAAACAACCAACGCAAACGGGTTGTAACCCGAGAAGTACCAGGCTATCGGCAAAAACAATCAAATGAGAATAAATGCAGGGCCGTACACTTTCAAAACATATTTTCATATATTTTTGGAGACACAGAAGAAAAAATACATCGATACGATTCCTTATTAGCGAAGTCACTTCTTATAGAAATTTAAAGCAATTATATGTCAAACTTCTTTGTTTTTTTTTATAGTTTAGTATAGGTTAAACCACATAAATTTTGGTATGACTTTTGGCTTTGAGATGAGAACTTTTAAACACTTACTTTTTGTAAAAATAAGGGGGCTTAGAATGGTTAGTTTAAGGTGGAATTATCAACGTCATTCAATTTATTGCCAACCTTCGCCTTGTTTTTCTTAGTTTATTATTTTATTGACTAAGATTTAAATAAAATCAATATCGTCTGCACATTATTTAGGTAATATCTGATATATTACAAAAATATCAATTTGTGCCATTGCTTATTTTGGGAGAATTGTATACCTAGTGAAAGAACAATGACATTATAATGTTAAAAAAAAATCTTAACCGATATTTTTCGATATACAATTCTCCTTAAATAAGTTATGAAATTCCTTGATATTTATTTAACATGTTAATTATTACCTATAGAATATGAAGACGATATTGATTTTATTTAAATTTTGTGTAAAAGTTAGAAAAAATAAATAAATCTACGCGAAATAGGTTATAGGTTGGCAAGCATGTTGATACTCCTACCTTAATTAGGATGACAAGAACACCAAGAAGAAAGCCATACATTTGCAGATAATTTCAAAATTCTTCATACAGAAAATAAAAGCCATAAACTTAATTTGTTGGAGAGTTTGGAAATTAACCGTCATAAAAACACCGGTCTACTTTTGAATGACCAAACAGATTTGAATAAATCGCCCTTATTAAACCTTTTCAATAATTGACCATATTCTAAAAACAGCTCTGTGGGTATTCCCTTACTATAATTACTTGTTTAAGAAAAAAATAATTAGTACCTATATAAATATTTAGGTTAAAATTATAGTAACTCACTCGATTTAAAAAAAACCCTTGATAAAGCTACAGTGTAGCGAAACGCGTCGGGTTATAAAATAAATATTATGTGGAAATTAGACTAAAGTCTTTATTGCAATAAAAACTATTGGATTACGGTACTGAAATAAAAAGAAGTAAGGCAGAAGCCGAGCAATGTTCCTCACTGAAAACCTTTAATACGGACGTAGTTCCAAAAGAATTTTTCGAGGTAGGACAAAAATAAAAGAGGAACGTCCGGCCATAAGGAGATTTCTCATGAATATCGTATAAATCTTACCACTTAAATGTACCTGGAAATAAAAGCACACCTGTATTTTTCGAAAGAATATTCAATTTCACGACCGTTCAGTTGGAGAGACATTATTTTGTTTTATTTATTGCTGCGAAGTTATCAAAATTTCAAGTTTTCGTAATTAAGGGACTTTCGGACCACTCTCGAATACCACAAACCAACCCCTGTTTAGCCAAAGTAAGAGGAAAAATAAAAAGCATTGAGCAAATAAGGTATACCTATGGTCTGTCCATTTTATCTTGGAGAAAAATGACAGAAAACACAAAATCACCACATTGATTAATCCACGGACACTGCCGACACTGCACCATATTTGGGGCATCAGTATCAACAGCACTGGTGCCAATTACAGATACATATTAAAGCTAGTAAGCATAACAAAAAAATAAAACAAAAAAAAAAGCCAAAGCCAATGATGCGAACAGGTATCAAAACACCATAAGAGTGGGTACTCAACTAAGCATCACGTCCTCTGTAACCTGAGCCAAATACACAGTACTAGTCAATAGATATACTCGATAAAACTATAGGTACTATGATTACAATTAAGTATAGATTTACTTACAAGCTGCTGCAACAAATCTTTAGTCTGTTAATTGGTTGTTCTCAGTTTTCTCTTTACCAAATCCTTAGACTGACCAATACTAGTTGTATCTACATCAATATCAGGTGCACACAAGTGGCACATTTTGTAAATTGGAGAATTTTTGTAAAGGTTTGTTCGAGGATAGGTTAGATAAAAGATATTTGAGGCTCGCGAGTTGACTCTATTGACAGCGAACTGTAGTTTACCAAGCATACCAGGGCAGTCAATTTCACCCTTCAAAATTCTAAACAAAGTGCATAGTAAAATTTTTATTCTTCTCTTATCCAATGAAAGCATGCCAAACACACCCAAAAGGTATTCGTTATCGCACCCTTTCTGAGGATATATACCGTATTTCCTATAATACATACATTTAAGAAACGTTCTCTGCACTCTTTCAATGAGTGTAACCCACACGTTATACTGGGGGGACTAAATTATGCCAGCTAACATCAATGCTAAAGTCTTTGGCGTTCCCAACGATAAAACCTGCTATTTTTTGTGCACTATCAATTTTAGATATTATATGGCTGGAGAAAGACAGTATTGGGTCAAAGACTACACCGAGGTCCTTATGTTGATTCACGCTCTACAAATTGGTTCCATTTAGGACTGCAGGACTATTTGCATTTGATCTATGAAGAGCAATACACAGAAGGAACAATGTCGTTTTTAAAGCTTAGGCCAGTTGATGTTTTGTTAATATAAGAATTGCGATTGATACATCCAGGATGGTGAGGTATTTGCCTGCGATAGATACTATATTGCTTTGGCACCTCATTATTACTAATTATTGTAAATTTTAACAAAATAATTAACATTCAAAAAAGAATTATACTCTTTTATTATGGGGAAAGACCTGATGCAACACACGGTACCAAAATTTTTATATCCATAATAATGAACTTGTCAAATGGCGCATAGAACGTCCCCATAAGTCATTCAGATCGGGATTTAAACCGCCACATGTTAGATTTAGGATGTAATCAGGAGTCGTCGAAGCGATATGATTTTTCATCGCTATGAAGTCACTGAATCAAACGTAATAGATGTTACAAAGGCACAGTTGCCAAATATTGTATTTTAGCTGCAGCTATGCATGATTTTCATTAAATTAGTTTTAAAATCCTAGAAAAATATTGACACAAATAAGTTTTGACTCATCCTGTCTAATCTCAGACCAAATATGAACTTTGGCCTAAGTGTTTAATCCATGTTTTTGAAAGGGCCTCTAATAAAATAATATAGACTAATATATATTAAAGATATATTATATATACGACCCGGATGAAAATTGGCGAGTTATGGGGTTAATAGTGCTGGAAATCGGAAGACAATTTAGAAAAAATTGGACGTTCCAAGACGGGTTTCCGGACCTCTAACGGCAAGAGAATAATTCATTTGATAAAGGGTATTGTTCGGTCTGCATTAACAGGATGTCTGAGGAATCACAGTTAAAGACAAAAAAGAGCACGCTTAAAAGTAAATTAACAAAATTTAACAAGTTTTTAGTAAAATATGATAAAAATAATTTAACTGACGAAATTGTAGCACAGATTGAGTCTAGATTAGAAGCAGTAGAACCTATTTTGGGCCATTTTAATGATTTAGTTCTACAATTATTAAATTTGAAAACCATTAATAAAGAGACAATCCTCGTAGAGGAGGAAGATTTTGAATCGATAAGTTGGACAAGGTTATTGTGTAAATTATTTAATAATGCTGATGCTGAAACACGATCCGCGGCTGGAGAGAATGCAAGCCATAACAATGTAGGCTTTAAATTGGTGCATATTTCTCTTTTTGGTTTTTATTAATTTAGAAATCCTGCCTTTTTTAAGATAAACCAGTATGCAATTGTAGTCCAAAGAGGGGTATTTGACCGATTTTTGGATAAAACGAAGAAGTAAGAAAATATCGATCAAAAAACGTAATGGCGAACGTATTAGCAACATAATGAAAAACATTTTATAATTAAGGGGAAAAGAAATTTCGCCATTTTGCCATTCTAACAGAGGTAAGATACACTATTCTCTCGCCTATGCACTCCGCCTATCAACTTGCTCATATTTCTGCAGCGGCATATTTAGTTGTTTTGCGTCGTTATCTTAAAATTTTAAAGAAATTGTTAAATTTAATAGTGGACTTGGTGAGAGAAACTTTGGCAACATTGTCAACGAGAAATTCAAGCGTCGCGACGCATTGTCCTGCTCTATTGGCGCGTAAAATAACGTCGGTGTCCAACATGTCTCGTAACATAATTTATGCCACGGCTTTAAGAGTTATTTTAAGGACTTAATTAAAGTAGAATAGAATGTTAATGTGTACTCCATAGAAGTATCATGTTTAATTCAAATTTTTTTTAAGGGTACCTATACATATTTATAATATAATATTTAAAATAATTAGAAGATGATATAATGTCCGCGAAAATATTAAAACAAAGAAATTTTGTGGCATATCGGACAAGTAGTGTGTAACTATTTTTTATATTGGAATACACAGTGATCCAAGTTTACGTACGGCCGTCGTGGTCTACCCGCCCAAGGGACTCCATTAAACTTGGATCCCTGTGTATTCCAATATAAAAAATAGTTACACACTTGTCCGATATGCCACAATATTTCTTTAATTTAAAATAATGTTAATAACACCAATTTCAAAATAAAAAAGCTAATAAACACAATTTAAAGGTTCTTAAAAATGCTTTTAAAACCGTACATAACTAATTGGCATAGCAAAACAGACGAAGGTGTTAAAATGAAAAACACCATAAATAAATAACATATTAATATAACATAGGTACTTCATATCAACCTGCATATTGGCTTGACAGCGTTATATTTTATACACATTTCCAATTTAATTATCAAGATACTAATTAATTTCCTTTTCGTCTTTATTCCTTTAAGTACACTAATTACATTACAATGAGGCCATATATAATGACAAGGTTTAATAAGTTCGTTTATAATATTAAGGCGGTTACTTTAACAATTTGAATAATTTGCGGAAATAAGATGGGCGTTAGTTTCTAGCAAGTGGATACGCATGTCGTTATATTTTTCAACAATTAAATTAAAAATAAACCGTTGATTAGCATGTTGAGTTTAATAAGGTGGATTTATAATTACTTATTTATAGTTAGATTATATATCAAATGGTGCACCCCTGGGTGTGATTAGAGCGATAGTTTTTCTGTCAAACGCACAACCATCTATATGCTTTTTAAATAATTATTACATATCGCGCGAACACGCGATATGTTATACGGCGCTTCGGTGAAAATAATGTGCGTATGTTGTCGGCGTCGCCGCCGTCAGTTTCGACATTTTCACATTTGGGAGCAAAAATTATTTGCATCAAAGAGGGCCTTGCATCTAAGGACGTAATGCTTACCCGTAGAGCTTAATACCGGTTGGGTGTCAGTAACTACCTAAATTAACAATCAATCAGTTATTCCGTCATCTTTGATTCATCGCTAATTTTTCCAATTTCTTGAACAATTCGCACAATGGGCTTTACGGAACAGCACAAAACATTTATGGTTTAAGCGTTTTTTCGAAACGGGGTTAGAGTAAATGGTGAGTGGCAATACAATTGTGCATGGACGATTTTCACGAACATATTCCTAACGTTGCTTTTATTGCTGGGGATTTTTATCATTGCCTGAAAAGAACCGTGGATGTGCTTAGGGAAACAGGTTCTATACAACACAAAAAAGGAGCAGGAAGACCATCTGCTAGAACAGAAGAACTTGTTGCAAACGTTCCTGAAATAATGCAAAATACGCCAACAAATTGTATAAGACGCCTGTCCCAAGAAGTGGGAAGATCTTATGTCTTATGGAACATGCAGGGCTATTTTTAAGAAGCAGCAAAATTTATTTCCCTATAAAGTGCAAGTATTCCAAGAAATATAAGCCGCAGATTTTGAAAGACGCAGGAATTATGGATTTAAAGAACACTATTATTAGGATTATCCAAGAATGTGGTACTTAACATTTCTCCAGAGATGCTGGTTAACACTTTCGAAAATATGAAGAGACATGTGAATTTATGCTTGGAGCATGGCGGTGGCCAATTTCAGCAATTTATGTAATTATTTTTGTTTTCCTTTTTGTATATTCTTACTTTGTTAATTTTGTAAACAACAAAAATAAATTTGTATTTGTCTACTTATTTTATTACTCATTAGTTTGGCATATCATGTCATAATATGAATTTGACAAAATTTTAACCTAGATTTGGTTAGATATATCGTCCCCATATCATTGTGATCTAAACCAAGCCACACGTTTTATGGATTAATCCAAGCCCTCTTTGATGCAAATAATTTTTGCTCGCACGGTATTTAAAACAACGACAATTTTCTAATTAACGTTCCTGCTATAAAAATTACCATCAATGACCCTAAAGTCAAATAAATTATTCCTCCATCTTATCCCGTTTAGACAAACATACTCTCACGTAAGTCAATTTATTATCTTTTACCCGAAGGCGTCAGTTATAACTCTATCAGATGACTTTGTGGATACAAGATCAAATGAAAGATCAAAGGGGCCGCAGCGATAGAACGCCCTTCGCCGCCCCCTAATCACCCTTCGTGCGCTCATTAAGACTCGTAAAAGTGATCAAGCAATCGCGTGCCGTATAAAAATTGTTCGAATATTGATTGCGGATTAACTGCACCATGGCTTATTTTAATACGCTACCTTGTTATCCAGAAAATATATAAACTGCGTGTCGAAAAGTTCGATGAATTGTTAATTTGACACCGTTTATTATCTACATGTTTGCGGTTCGAAAGTGTAAAGAATTTTCAATTGAAAGTCAGCTAAAGCTTGCTCAACGTTAGATAGTATTTTACGTTACAAGACCGGAAAGTAGTGTTTTTAGGTCAAGACAAGCATTTCCAGGGCGAGCCGTAGGCGAGAACTGGAAGCTTAAAGAGATTTTCGGTTGCGTGAGGTACAATATTTTTTTTAAGACCGACACTTTGATATACATTTAATTCTTTATTTTATATTATTTTTAAATGCGTCGTATGACTTCCCGTAACGGACTTTTAATTTTACTGCCATTATATCGTAATACGCTTTCCTTGCTGCTTCCAAAATTTCTTCTGGAATCTCATTTTCCGTGTCGGATAATTCAAAATCTGAATTCCTAATGTCGGACTACGATTTGTAGTCGACTGGGTTGTGTAGCTTAGATAGTTTAAAATAGAGCTTTATAAAAATAAATAGTTAATTTGTCTTAACGGGTTTAAGGATGCTCTCTAGTTCTTCACTGAAACACCAAGGGGTTTTTAACAATTTTATTAAATGGCAAGAAAAGCAAAAGCAATGATAATAATTGTGATAAATAAAAATACAATCGTTATGCCCGTTTGCACCATTACATTTAAGTATGACTTAGAGCTAAGTCAGCCTTAAATTTAGATATTTGTTAACAAATATTTGAATTTAAGACTGACTTAGCTCTAAGTCATACTTAAATGTAATGGTGCAAACGGGCCTAAAACTAGTAAAATAACCAAAATAATAGATGTTTATAAAATGGTAATTTAGAAAGTTATTTTAAAGTTGAGTCGCCCTCTTAAGACTCACTTCAGGAACGATAGATTAATCCAAGTAAGCCAGAAGAAACAACTATAACTTTATAATAACTCAAATCAAAAGGAAATTAAACAATTTAAACAGTTACATGTTATAAACCAATAGATAAAGAACACTTACGCAATGGGAGCAAAGTAGGTCGTCTCTGGAGCAGTGGGTTCCATAACTTGAATTTAACTTAAGACAATTATTATTTCGACTGGCAAACGGGCAGAGTTTCCCCTTACATTTGAATAGATTAATTACTTGAACCGGCAAACGGGCAGAGGTTCCCCTTACACTTGAACTTGAACATTTTCAAGCCAATTCCATATCCGACAATATTTTTAAATTTGCGCACTCGCGAAACAAGTTTCACATAAACAACAAATTAAAAATCAACGAACTGTCACTTGACAATACATTGAAATGTTGTTATAGTAACGAAAGGTAGATTGTATTATTAAAGAGCGATTGGAAAAACAAAAAACAGGGACCGGAAAAATCTTTTCCAGTCTCTAACGTCACTTTTCCGGTCTTGCGATCGGAAAAAGGTTATTTTCTAGACGAAAAATTGCCAGAAAGTGTATATTTTCTGGTCGGTTTAAAAAAAAAACTTATTTTAAATGAAGCATTATCCGTTTCTAAGAAAATAAAAAATTTCTCAAATTTTGACCTTTAACGGGGTGTCGCCTAACGTTAAATATCTTCAAAAATAAAAGAGTAAAATAAACTAGATATTTCAGTTATGGAATTAGATATTATTGTCTTTGTTATTAAATTGTCGGAGACGGAGATTTGTTGATATAGGGAAGTAGAAAAGTAACACTTTTTCATGTTTACCAAAACATTTAAAAACCTTATTTTACGTCGCTGGTTCATTCAATAAATATGAGAGAATATTTCCTTCCACATAAGGTATGATACCTAACTAGAATACGTTTAAACCTATTTACTGTTTTTCACAAATTCCTCTAAATATAGCAGTCTTATTGACTTTTGTCAAGAAGCCACTCTAAACAAAGTAGTAATAGGTATCAACAGACACGTGTCATTGTCACAATCAAATATTGATGATCCTTGTACCTATGTCTTCGACAAAGTCTAGCTACTTTCGCCACAATGGCACAGAAATCCCCAATATTAGGGCAATTACAGACAGCAAAATTAATTTTTGTTGTACTATTTTTAGTTTTTTAAACTTGTTCAATAATTAATAACGTTTACAAACATTTTAGGGTTAGAAAATAAAACGCCAAACCATCTACATAGATCGTTCGGTAAATATCAATGCGTCTAAATCCTCCGTGGTCACATGATCTAAAAATTTCCTTGCTACGGTCTCATCTGCGAGGTTAAAAACGCACTAGACAATAATTGTACGTAAAACACCACACCACATTTGGAATTGGTGCAGATTAACTAAATCGTCTTATTTGGTTCTTTTAAAAAATATAAACTGGTCCATAAGATAAACATAATTAATTATTTATACTTTTATTTACTTTTAACACGTAACTCGAGGTACATGATATGCAAATACCGTATTTATTCAATAAAATAAGTCGTTATTCCAATCACATTCTGAATTTACCGATAAATAATAAAAACTGTACAAAAATCATTAAACTGTTGCATACCGTGCAGGTTCACGTTCTAAACACAATGTAATGAATAATTCAAATAAATTGAATGTAATTATTACAAATGCAACATGGCGCGAGTGATTTGAATATAAACTATAAGGAGGAGACACTGTCAAATTGCATTTTTTGATAAATGATAATTAATGATTTATTTCCTCAGCGACGTTTGATAAAAAGGCAGAAGCACAAGACAATGACTGATTATTACGAATAAAATATGGTAATTTAATGAATATATTTGTATTTACTTACCTGGCAGCTATAAGTACTTCCATAATTTGGTATATAAAATAGACTGTGCTTACCTGAAATTTAAAAAAAATGTGCTTAATAGGGGCTGCTATAGTTAGTAAAACTAAAGTAATTGGTTTTGCGTTCAGCAATTGCTTAAAAGTGCAGGAATTGCTTCTAGTCAATGCTTGCTTATTGAAAATTGTCAATGTTTGCTTAAAATGTGATGAATAATGCCCAGTTGTATAGGTTCTGATTAATTTGAACGCTAAAGATAAGATTAAGTAGCACTTTATTCTTAAGATTAATAAAATATATCAGTCCCGGTTAAACCAAATAGTCGCTAACTTCATAGCGAATTTTAAAAATGCGAGGCGCTCTTGGAACCTCCACAATGACAATAAGGTCCTCGTCATCATCACCTAATAATTTGTCCATTTCGATAAGATTATTTAACATAATAATAAAATCACATCATCATCATATTTTAGGTTTATGTTAGAAGTATGTCACTTTTTCCTATTTTAATCCTAAGATTGATTTTCAACGGGTGCTTTTTGGCCTGTTAAATTAACTGTTAGTTAAACCCCAAGTTTGGCGCTAATCGCAACCTATAATTCCAAACCAACGGTTAATCTGAACATTTTTAGATAACCGCAACCTATATAATGAAATGCCGATTAACCGGAACCTATACAACTGGGCATAAATTAAGGAATTGCTTTTTCTAGTGTAGCGATTGCTTTCAACTTTTTAAGGTAGGTCGACCCCTGCATCATTTGCTTGGTAGAAGTCAACTTTAGTTCTCCGCGGCATACACGTGCGTCGCTCTTAATTTATGTCTTCAATTATGGCTGAATATATGAACGTCCGTAAAAGAAAAATCTAGAGTGTACGTAAAAATTGCAGATATGATGATTTCAGAAAGTTATATCGATTTGACTGCGAAAATGTTGAGTGGTTGGCAAATTATTTTTTGACTGATACTGGTAAAAGGCGAGAGGGTGCACTGTCGCCTTTAAATAAGATTAAAGTCTTTCTGCGGAAATTGTCGGATCCGGGCTGCTTACAAAATTCTGTAGGTGAAGAACTTGGTGTTCACCAAACTACTGTCTGTAAGACATACACTTCTGTAATGGATGCAATTTTGGAGATATTATATTTACATACATATACAATATTTTTATTAAATTTTTTACAAGTGCTGAAGCTGTTGTGAAGGCTAAACGGTTGTGGTCTGATAGATTTATTTATGTTCCTTCAATTTGTGAACGAATATCAATTGCTTGTCTCTAATTTCACTTTCCTCATTTTCACTGAAATCTGCCATATCACAAATATAAGTTTCCTATAATTGTCAAGTACAATATTTGTTCTTAGAAATTTGCGTAAGTGTGCGACTTTTGACGTTTTGAAATCGCTTTACTGTAGTCGTTTTCATTCCCATCTTGCGTATGGGGCTATATTATAGGGAAACTGATCTTTCGACTACAAAAAAGAGCTGTATGACTTATTGCTAACGCAGGGTAAATTTGGCATAATGTGGCTGCCCTGTGTTTATATTTTTCAAACTGTACAGGAGCTACACTCCCGCCGAGATAAGCTCACTAAGCATTCAGATATTCACAGCTACACTACTCGAGGCTCAGACAGGATAGTGGCCCAGCGATTCAGAATAACTAAATCTAAAAACAATTCTCTTGTCTGTTTATTACAGACAACAAAAACCACCAATTCGAAATAACTATCATTTACGTAACTAAAAAAACCCGGCTTAAAATCTTCAAAAGACAGACGCCGCACAGCGCGTCACTTTTCTGCCTAGTTGCACTAAAGCGGATGAAGGATAAGCTTGGAAAGGTATATACGCGCGTTTTTTCTCATTGTACACATCTTTTTCTACATAAAATACTTGGAGATTTCGTTACAGATAAACTTTTCGAACAAAAGCTCAGGTCAGACGTAGAAAATACAGTTCTTGATTTACAAAATGGGTATCGAGGTATCGTTGTCTATTGAATTTTTAGGGGTTTGAAGAAAGTTTGTATTACCTGTCAAGGTTTTGTCAAATTGAATGGCTAAAATAACGATAAATAATAAACGTATGAAAAAAATATATATAATACAATAAAACTTCATAGGTATGTATAAATAATTCTAAGTTTCAAAATGTCTTTATTCCAAACTAACTGTTACAGTTCATTACATGGAAAGTGACAACATAATATAGAAAATAATAACCAATAAAAAAAATAACAATAAAAAAAATGGAAGTTAATCCAATTTAATTCATTAATAAAATCAATTTAAAAAAAAAATAGTATAAATAATTTAATTTAGTAAATATCTCTTTAATTGTTTTTTAAAAGTTGCCAATTTTTTAATTTTTCTGATATTTTTTGAAAGATTGTTATATTTTATTATTCCGTCATATAAAAGCGATTCTTTTCCGAAATTACTTTTTACTGGTATAGTTTGATAATTTATACAACGTCTGGTGTTATGATCATGTAATGTCTTATTCTCCTGAAGTGTTATGTTTGATTTTTTTTCTTTTAAAATAATAGAGTGAATTAGAATACAAATTTTTAATTTATAAATGTTTTGAACGTGTAAATACCCTTTCGGTCTATATAGATTAACAGTTGGTTCTAAATGTGGTAATTTGCGTATACATTTAATAATTTTATTTTGCAATTTTTGTAATGGTTTTAAGTTTGATAAACAATCAGATACCCATGCGGAAGCTAAGTATTGTAATTTTGAATATATTAATGAAAAATATAATTTTTTAAAGTATTTCATAGGAATGAAATATCTAGCTCTGTACAAAATACATACCAAAGGAGATATCGAGTTGATAATATACTGGATATGGCATTTCCAATTTAAATTTTCGTCTAAAACTAATCCTAAAAATGTTGTCGTTTTTAAATATTGAATATTTCAATGATCTGCTAGCTATAGATGCCGCACGCCATTCATAAACGCTATATAAATCTGCTGCCAAAATCGTTTATAGGTGAGAGGAGGTGAAGTACTTCCCCCCGGCCGGGAGTGGGGATTACGTTGCTGCCATTAGAATTTTACCTCGTTACTATGCGCTATCATATGGTCACAGCGGCGTCTCGTGTCAGGGTTCACAATAAAATATAATTATCCAATCTGAAATCAAATATTTTTTAACGTTTGTGAAAAAAAGGGTTTGTAGAACAGTAAAGTTTAATGTATGATAGAAAAAACGGTCCGCGGAGCAGTAAAATTTAATATAAGTTAATAACTATTTATTGTAATAATTATTATAAGAGAAACTTTGGATAGCTATAATTATAACATTTGATGAACTAAGCTGACCTAAAATTAATTACACTATGTATACTTAAAACACGGTTTTTACGGTTTTATTGAAATTTAAAGGAAAAGCAAAGTTCCTTTTACGTTAGGTACTTTTTAATAGCGAAAAAGCACAACAATAATTTTTTCTTCCCCCTAGCCGCGCTCAAGCAGAATGCCTCTTTATTTCCCATCATACCTACGAACTATACGAAGTTGTTCGCAAAGTTCCTTTAACATAGCTAAGCAAAGATTTTGCTTAGCTGTTTAAAAGCAGCAAATGAAAAGTAAAGTCAAAATTTCGAATACTCTCGCAAGATGGAGGTAAAGTCAAGTGACACTCTTTCAATTTTGGTCTATTAAACTTTTATAAGTTGGCATGAATTCCAGGACTGGACTTGAAAATTTAACATGTGATACCTTCTAAAACAATTGATGCAATAGTCTATCGGTTTTACCGCTTTAATATTGCCAAATAATAATAATAATAATTTATTTTGAAAGTTTTGTTCTATAAATATTATAATTTAAGGTAGGTAAAGTCGATTCAGCCAGTAAACCTGCAAGATGGCCGACCTGTCATATGACAAAAGTAATTGAAAATGCAAAAATCCATTTTATTTAGCTGGAATATGACTTTTGTCATATGACATGTCGGCCATCTTGCAGGTTTACTGGCTGAATCGACTTTACCTAATAATAAACATGAGTTTTTATATGGTTTAAAGATAAAGTGTCAAAATAGATTTAAAAACTATATAATATTACAATTACCTATTCAAACCTTGAAAATACTAAATTAACTGAAACGCAACTTTAAATAGGATTCTGTCACTCATATTTACAACAGAATTTTTTTTGTTTTATTTCTTCATATTATACCTATCTATAGGAAAAATACAATACCTACAGTTCAACATAAACTAATTGAATTCAGTCAGATATTACATTTTTACTGTCGAGGAAATCCCCATATATGACTTTACATAAGGTACGTAGACCCAAAAGTGGTTTTTATGAAATTTGATGGTTATGATACAGTTACATTTTTAAATTTGTATGTGGGCTAACATAAAGTTAAAAGCTTTAATTTAGCCAGGGATTTAATTTTTCACTCAATGGAAACCCCAATTTAACAGTTTTTGACTTACGTAAGGTACGCGAAGACCCAAATAAGGTTTTTATAGAATTTGTTGGTTATGATACAGTTATATTCCTAAACTTTTATGTGGGCTAACATAAAGTTTCAAGCTTCAATTTAGCCAGGGATTAATTTTTTCTGGCAGTGAAAACTCTACTTTAACAGTTTTTGACTTATTACGTATAAGGTACGTAGACCCAAAAGTGGTTTTTATGGAAACTGTTCTTTAAAATGCAATTTATTGATACGGTTATATTTCTAAACTTAATGTTAAAAAATTTAGAAATAAAACCAGCATATAATAATAATCATAGGTACCTCTAGGTAGGTATATATCTTTATTCTCAAGTAACTATAGTTTATTACAGGAATTAACTTACATATCCAAGTAAAGTATTTTTAACAAATAATAAGTAGGTTGTCTGGTACCTACAACATATTATGAAATCCCATGCAAAATTGAAGAGTTAAAGGCACGAACCCACGAACGTCATAAATTACGTTTACGGTTAAAGGTGATCAAATGGTGGCTTCCTTGTTTATTTTAGACTAAGAGTGTATCTGAGTTGTTTAAAGAATTCAATAAGCCAAACCATTTGCAAAAGTTATACCTATACAGTCTATCCATAATGTTCCTTAAATAAATAATACGTTTGATAAAATAAAAATGTAAAGTTTTAATTATTTTTCCCCACCTACCCACGCCTATGAATATAGT
The DNA here is from genome assembly GCA_963969555.1 of Polydrusus pterygomalis. Taxonomy (NCBI): domain Eukaryota; kingdom Metazoa; phylum Arthropoda; class Insecta; order Coleoptera; family Curculionidae; genus Polydrusus; species Polydrusus pterygomalis. The sequence continues at coordinate 13,880,214 of OZ018379.1, forward strand.
TAAACCTAACCTACAAATAACCCAACTTTTTATGTACTCACCTATGAAAAGTAACTGCAGAATTATTATTATTATATTTCGCAGTCTTGCACACTTCAAACCTGTGACCCATATTAATTAGTCTTGAAAAAAATATCACAAAACACTAACAACACAGCAATTAATACACAAAACCGATAAACCGAAATAAATTTCAAACAACTTTCGAACGAAGAACGACCAAACTAAACCCTTAATTTCTCTGTGGACCACACGTCAAAGAAATTATGAATGAAAAAAGGCAGGCTCTCTTCTGACCAATAGGAACGCAACGTCTTCTGTGTTGCCAAACTGCATAATTTTTAAGGGAAAAGTCTATGGGTTTTTAGACAAAGATTTAAATTTACCACATAACGTCATATTTTTTTCTCTTCTGGAAGGTAAAACCTGTAGATTTATGGCTTTAGGGATGAATAATATGTAAAATTATTAAATAAGTGTTGTTATTATTACTTTTAAAATATTGTTATAGCCGTAATTTATATATTGGTACTCTAAGAGTGTTAATACCTACTTTTAAGAGGTACGTTTGGCAAACAAAGTGGAGGGGCGCAATTTGCGACAAAAGTTACTTCAGAATGGTATACGATTTTGGCAATAGGTTCGTTTGTTATTGCTTCATCTATAGCTAGCAGATCATTGGAATATTTTCATTATTAAATGTTAAGGGGTTAATGATGGAATTTATTTTATTTTTAGTTATAAACATAAAAGAAGATTTTGTAAAATTTAACGTAAGTATTTGATTGAAGCCAAGAAAGAAGTATTTTTAAATCATTATTATTATCAAAATACATTTCTGCAAGAGTTTCAGCAAAATAAATAATTGTTGTATCATCTGCAAATAGCTTTATATTGCCTTTTAAGTCAATTTGGAGACGTAATTAATGTAAATTAAGAATAATAACGGACCTAATATGGATCCTTGGGGAACTCCACATATTATTTCTTTTTCCGAACTTTTTCTTTCCCCCATTTGAGCAAATTGTTTACGACAGCTTAAATAACTTTAAAGTAGTTTGTGTGTATTTTCTCTTATCCCAATACTGTATAATTTTCTTAATAAAATATTATGGTTTACGGTGTCAAAAGCCTTACACATACACAGATTTAAGGATAGTAAACAGCATTTTTTACTGCTGTCGACATTAGCTTGAATATTTGTTATGATATCTTCTACAGCTATTTCTGTATCCTTAGATCTGAGAAAACCATACTGGTTAGCAAAAAGTAAATTTTGGCTTTCTAGAAAGTCGCATAATTTATTATTTATTATTTTTTCTAATATTTAATTCTGAAATAGTTATTTAACATAAATGTTAATACCTATATGATTATGGTTACAATCTAGTAACATGTGTAGTTTTCAAAAAAATACAAATTTACCATTTAATATTTATCCTTAATCTTGATAATGTCTTTTACGACCGGTTCTTTATCTTCCGCATTATTTTCATAATGTAATTTGTCAACACTCAGCAAAATTTCCATGTAAAATCAGAAGTTATAGACAGACCCACCTATTATTTTAAAATAAATTTTATAGTATATGAGATAATATTGTCATAAAATTATAATTTTTTGAACTTACTACGTTACCGTTATTTACCATTCTTTATAAGTTGACCATATTTAATTATTTTTCAGATACAAACTATAATGACGAAATAACCAATAATAGTAAAAACTTTGAATCAATATTATAGGATTGTCGTTCCAAAAGATTCAAAATTTTGATACCAATAGTGTAGTTAGTAATTTACCTATGTAATCGTCATTGATGATAATGGACTATGATGAGTTATCAATCCACTATAGCTTATCCATATTTCAAGGAGGACCAAATACTTTCTTGTGCAGTAAGTTAACAAGCAGTTTTTCCAATATCAGGCTTTCTTACTTTCTTTATAGACCAGGGCCGATAATTTTTGAAATAAAAAAAAAATAATAGTTGAATGAAACCCATTGGAAAAGGAAGAGAATATAACAAAAATGAAAGGAAAAATAAATTACGGGCGATCCGACGTCGGGAAGTGCGGGGCCGGTGAGTTTTTAAGGTTAGAAAACGATTTATCTCGATTTCCGGCAAAACTACAAGTCCTATGGAAAAACGTTAAATGGCAAAGTTGTAGGTAATAAAAAGATCTACAACTTTTGTATTTGCACTTTTTTCACATAACCTCAAAATTTATGTGAAAAATTCAAATAACCAAGGTTTTGGTTTTTTATTTTTAACTTTTACAAAAAATTTTTTTTATACACAAAATTTGGTGAAAACTTACCTTTTTATGTCCCAAACACAGTAATTTTTTTGATTTAAAATATTTATTTTTTAACCTTATTTTGACTTAATATCGAAAAAGCACCCTAATTTTCAATCGAAAATTCTCAGGTCAAAATATCTGCTTTTTTAAAAAAGTCGGTGGGCTTTTTGTTCGTCGAAATCTCTACTTTCTGATGGTGTAAAAAAATATACATTACTATGGTAAATATTCTTAAAAAATGCAAAGAAACGAAAAAAAATTGAATCCGAAATTATTTTTTTTTAATCATTATGTAAAATTTTGAGCTATTTATTAAAATTTATACTTTAATTACTCGAAAAACGTAAGATTCCATGTTACATTGATAAACAAAAAAATTACAAATCCATAAAACATAAAGATCGCAAAAAATATGCGAAAATAGTTGTTCTAAATATAATTAAAGGTAGGATTTAAAGGAGATTTCATCACATTTACCATAGTAATGTACATTTTTTTGACACCATCAGAAAGTATAAATTTCAACGAACAAAAAGCCCACCAACTTTTTTAAAAAAGCAGATATTTTGACGTGAGAATTTTCGATTGAAAATTAGGGTGCTTTTTCGATATTAAGTCAAAATAAGGTTAAAAAATAAATATTTTAAATCAAAAAAATTACAGTGTGTTTGGGACATAAAAAGGTAAGTTTTCACCAAATTTCGTGTTTAAAAAAAAAATTTTTGTAAAAGATAAAAATAAAAAAACAAAAACTTGGTTATTTGAATTTTTCACATAAATTTTGAGGTTATGTGAAAAAAGTGCAAATACAAAAGTTGTAGATCTTTTTATAACCTACAACTTTGCTATTTAACGTTTTTCCATAGGACTTGTAGTTTTGCCGAAAATCGAGATAAATCGTTTTCTAACCTCAAAAACTCACCACTTCCCGACCTCGGATCGCCCGTAATTTATTTTTCCTTTCATTTTTGTTATATTCTCTGCCTTTTCCAATGGGTTTCATTCTACTATTATTTTTTTTCACTTTTTACCATTTGCAAAGGCTTCAGCCCTGGTCTATTAGTACTTATACAAACCAAAAACTTTTTTCTTTTCCTTTAAGTAAACGAAGTCAATTGAAAAATATACACTTAAAAAAGCTCCAATCAAAGTTATATGCTCGCTATCATCACCATTCTTGATTTTTATAGTCGATCTGACAATTAAATCAAATAATCTCCTACGTCAGTGTTAGTAACCGACTATGTGTCACTATTCGACGGTCTTTTGTCTTCGGCGACCAGTTCTTTGCCTGTTCCATTATTTATAACGAGCCTCCGAATTTTGGGCCAGTTTTTGTCGAACTTTTAAATAATTCAGAAGAAATAGCTTTTTCACATGGTCGCTTGTTGTGCTTTCTTCGGCAACATAACAATTCTTTAATAAGGTTTCCAGTATTGTTAAAAAACATTTTGGTTTATAAAATCTGGTTTATTATTTACAATTGTACTGGCGTTTTGGTAAATTTTTATTTGGTCATCCAATCCTATATACGCTGCTGTGCAAAAAAATTGGATTTAGTTTACGGCTTTATAACTTTTTTATTTTTACTCCGATTTAAGTGATTTTTTAGAGAGCTCTAGATACATTTATTAGTTTTAACATGCCTATACAAATTTTAAGAGAAATTGATTTTTTCACATATTATACAAGGATAATCGAAAAGTTTTTTTTTGCATAGTGTCAAAACACCCTGTGGAATGAGTAGGAAGCAAAATTACTTCAAAATATCGGTTTCCATTAAGCCGCAAATATTCTTTGCATTTTGGTTTTTGGTTTATGTCAATACGTGCATTTGTTCTCACCAAAATGCAAAATAATCTTGATGATGTCAATAATTTGTCGATAATAAGCTTTTGTATGAAGGTATGATTGGATATCTGGCACATCTTCTTCTCACATCATCTATCTTTCCAAAAAAATCAACTTCCGGTTGAACCGGAACAACTATATTTCTTGCTTTCGAGTTACATCCGGTTTAACCGGAAGTTGATTTTTTTGGGAAGATAATAAAAATTGAAGATAGGGACATGTAAGCCGTTTTGCTCTAAGACGTACTGTTAGAAAGTTAGAAGCTGTCAAAGTTCAAAAATTTCACTTTTCGAGAGTCAATATCTCGATAACTATGAAGTATAGACTAATAATGCATTTAATAAAAAATAATTATAGATTTATGTGGAACTTAAGAATGTAAAAATATACAGGGTGTTCCATTTGAAAAAAGTACATTTTTTCTTGTGCCGCTTTTTGGGAGCACCCTGTATAATTCAAAATATATTTAAAATGTGCCAGATATTCAATCATACCTTCATACAAAAGCTTATTATCGACAAATTTTATCTTCAAGGCATAAAGCTACTCCGCGCAATCGTTGACTCACCCGGTACTTAAAACTCTTCGGAATCGTCGTTTGACGTCAGTACAGGAGAAAAACCAACTTCGAGAGGTTCGAATTAAAAATGTCAGTTCTTGGACAGTTCGTCGAAGATTACACGAAGGTAATTTAAACTCACGCAGACCAGCAACTGGACGTAAATTACTACCGCGTCATAAGAGTCAAGAATGGAGGAATATTACCCAGGATGATATTCGCGGGCTAATTGATGGCATGAACCGACGTGTACAGGCAGTAGTAAGGACTAGAGGAGGCAATAGAAATTATTGAGATGTGTTTAAGTGAAAAAGTTGTTGTTGTTAAGTATGTTTTGCGAAAATGTTTTTTTTTAAATCTTAGGTAAACGCACCCTTTTCCGTAAACTTATTTGCTCATTAAATCTTGATTATTACAATAACAGGTAGCAAAAATCGAAAACAAAATTCCCGACTAATTCCCGGTTTTTCTCGGTCGGTTTTTGAAAATTTCCCGGCTGGGTTTTCCTAAATTAACTACACTTTTACTAAACAACGCAAGGTGCCGATGCCGCTCCGGTTACAGGGGAGATTCAAAATGTTGTTTCGAATGCAGTTTATAGGAATAAGTAGGTACCTACTTCAAATTTTTAAGTTCGAAATTATCTGCTCATTCAAAATTCCCGGCTTAAACTTGATTTTCCCGTCCAATCCACGGTTTTTTCCGGCTTGTAAAGTTCCCGTTTTTTTCCTGGATTTCCCGGCTCCTAGACACCCTGAATAACATTTGTTTTCTTGCATTTTATAATAGTCTATTTTATTTTGAATCCAATGGCAATAAGAAAATTATGGAGAAGTTTAAATTGACATCATCAAGTCACGATCATTTTGCATTTTGGTGAGAACAAATGCACGTATTGACATGAACCAAAAACCAAAATGCAAAGAATATTTGCGGCTTAATGGAAACTGATATTTTGAAGTATAATTTTGCTTCCAAAATTATTCCTCAGGGTGTTTTGACACTAGGCAAAAAAAAACGTTTCGATTATCCTTGTATAATATGTCCAAAAACCAATTTCTCTTAAAATTTCTATAGGCATGTTAAAACTAATAAATGTATCTAGAGCTCTCTAAAAAATCACTTAAATCGGAGTAAAAATAAATAGTTATAAAGCCCTAAACTTAATCCTAATTTTATGATACCCTTTTTTTTTGCACGGGAGTGTATATAGGTAAATAGATATCCATAGTTTTATTTAGGGTTTACACAACATAGTAATATTCAATAATTTTTTTTTAGTTGGTTCTTGTAGGCCCACAAGTTCCCGCCCCAATATGGCTGTATAAATATTCCTCCTACGCGTATATGGTGGCCATTTACCATCCAAATTATGTACTTCACATCATTAATAATATTTTTTATCGTTAACAAACTTGATGCTCGATAAATTTGAGTGGTAAAATATGTATGTATATTCCTACGGATTCGGTCACGTCTCAACGATGTGAGAGAAGAATGTTAACACGGGTTCTATGTACACATGTATACCTGTATGATGGATAGGTTCACTCGGTCCGAACATTCTGTGAATCTTAAAATGTTGTCGTTAAAACAAAGGAACATGTTTCGAGCAAAACTGAATAATATTTAAATAATTTCGTAGGTTCTTTCTCGATGCGGTTAGGATCGTTGTCATTTCGTCATTAATGGAAAGTTATGAGCAAGCAGAGAGATGAATACACTAACGAACAATTATGTTGGTTCTGTATCTATACTCTATACTGACAATAATGATATATCATTTCAAACAATAATTGGAAGAGATGACAGGGTAGTGCAAGTGAAAAATTCCGGAATCTGGTTTAGGCGCACTGACCAAGCCACCATACTATACAGAGTGTTGTTCGTGCAAAAAGGACAGGAAGGTTAATCCTTATGGTGGAAGTATCAACATGCTTGCCAACCTATGACCTATTTCGCGTAGATTTATTTATGTTTTCTAGCTTTTACACAAAATTTAAATAAATTCAGTATCGACTTGATTTTCTATAGGTAATAATTGACATATTTAATAAACACCAAGGAATTTCATAACTTATTTTAGGAGAATTGTATAGATTTAGATTAGATTTTACCTAAGTAATGTGCCGACGATACTGATTTTATTTAAATGTTAGTTTAAAAAATAATAAACTTGAAAAAACAATGCGAAATAGGTTATAGGTTGGCAATAAATTGAACGACGTTAATAATTCCACCTTAACGGAAAATAGTAGACAGAAACAAACCTGAACATGACTTATATTTTAATATTACTTTAACTACTATTGGAAGTCTCTTATAATTTTTTCCTGCCAGTGTGAATTATATAGCTGTTCAAATTTTTCGGTAGAGCGCTCTTAATATTTACGGAAGAAGTCGCAAAAAATAGCTACCTACTGTATAATAAAAATAATGCTAATGATTCTCTTCACAACAGGACAGGTATACATACGAAACCACCGTTAATAAAATACCATTAAATATTATATGTTTGTTTTGAAAACAGGTTGTCTATTCAAGCAATAATTAATTTAAGAAACTATTGTGAACCAGCGGGATATTTAAATTATTACAGGAATCAAATAACAGAAAATTTATGACTGAGTTTAAACGATTCCTGTGTTATTAAACCTATAAAATCTATTAACGAATAATGCTAGATGGCCACCTGGTTAGTTTCCGTAAGTAGACATACTTAATCAAACCCTCAACTAAATTTTTTTTACACTGAAGAAAATGATCTGGTACAACAGGTTTGCTAAGACATAGTTTTTATTGATAGCTTATTTTTTATTAACCCATATTAAATAAATTGCTAGTGTATCAAACCCGCTTTAGTGTTATATCAATTCCAGATTTGCTAGAACAGTGTTTGTATTGGTAGTAATCAGTTCCATTAGCAGAACAGTCTTGTTAAATAATGAACTACTTTTAATACAGCAATTTTGTTAAGAACTAAATTGTATCTTCTCAATGCGACGCATTTTGTTCCCAGTAAAGCGCTTTCTCTACGATTAAGAAAGTACAACAGCGTCCCCAAAACGAATTGTATCCGTTAGAACATATAATCCACAAGATGTTGGTGGGGGTTCGTAGCGATCGGCAATCGCTGCACGCCGGAGTATTAGTTTTAACGTATTTGTTACGCAGGTCACATCGTTATTCGGAGTTTTCTAGCTCCCTGTCTGAATTTAAATTTTATTGATCGTACCAATACCTGTTCCAATTAATTTATTTTCACTTTGTATATGTCGTAGGCTGATAGTGAAATCCGTCATTTCATGAAAAGCCTAGTCACTTCATCAAGCGTCGGCAGATTGTGTAAAAACATGAAATTACACGATCTGCCGCGTCACTTCATGAAGAGACCTTGACGTTTCGGCGTATTATGTATAACACAATCTGCCTAATTTTAAATATCGTCACTTCATGTAGTACCTAACGATGTCATGTCAGTCGGCAGATTGTGTAATTCCGTCTAAAAGGTATATTGGCAACTGGTTTGTTCGTTCTTCCCCAGAGCATTTTTTTTTTAATTACATTTTTTCAACTAATATTATTTTATAAAAATTTAAAAAAATGCTCTGACAAACCCGAACAAACCAGTTGCCAATATACCTTTTAGACGGAATTACACAATATGCCTTGTTTTTGTGGCATTTCATGAAGTGACGATATTTAAAATTAGGCAGATTGTGTTATACATAATACGCCGAAACGTCAAGGTCTCTTCATAAAGTGACGCGGCAGATCGTGTAATTTCATGTTTTTACAAAATCTGCCGACGCTTCATGAAGTGACTAGGCTTCTCATGAAATGACGGATTACACTATCAGCCTACGACATATATAAGTTTTGTTAAACTTTGTATGTCAGATAAAGCAATAGAAGATTCTTATTTCGCACAACCCAGCATTAGTATTGAACTTTATAATCTATGGACGAATTTTACCATCTCAGTAAACCATGTTGCATGATAAATAAGCATAGGTAATGTTAAACGACAAGAACAATATCACACTAAAAGCTAGTTAAATTTTTTAGAACTACAGTACTGATTTTTAAGTGGTAAGTATATTATGCTTTATTAACCGTAGCTAGCAAATATTATTATGATTATTATCAAGTTTCATTACAACTGCCAGTCGAAACTAATACAGTATATAGAACCAGATTACACCCCCAATAGAACTTGATAATTACTGTAAGTATTCAGAGCAATAATGGTTATAAACCATTAACATTTGAACATGGTAACATTAACTCCTATTTCCTATTGGCTAAATTACCATGATATCACTACACAATAGACTAGCAATTTTCGTTGTTTTACAGTAGAAAATCGCGTTGCTATCACATATAGTATTAAACAGTTGTATAAAAAGGATGTAAATTCCTAAGAAATAGAAGGCTTTTTTCTCAGTGACTAATTGCTAGAAGTTTAAAATTATATTTAAATTACCAGCAACAGTATAGTAACAATATGGATTTAAGGCTTCATAATACTTTAAATATTCTACTTAGAAAAACTAATTCTGGAAATAATTCTCCTCTCTGTAGAGCGACTCGCATCTGTAATAGGCTATCTTTAGGCATGGAAATGTTCGATATGTCTATAATTAGATTTAAAAAATATGTAAAATCATTGCTGTGATTGTTTTTACATTTTTTATGTTAACATAAATTAATAAACTTACTTAATTTAAATATTAATAATTCCCCCAACCTAATACCACAACGTGGATGCTATATTATTGAGCTCAGTGTCTGTTGTATCCCTATTTGTAATAAATAAATTGGTTAAGCTTCTTTAATTAAATGTCACATAGTTTGTTCCGTGGAAGTGTGAGAGTTACCACAGAATATTGATATCACTCTTCTAAACTGGATATTATTATTCTACAGTTAAAAGTCTCTCTGCGCATAATATAATCTTAAGTTGGAACTATTAAAATGAAAACATAACAATAGAATAATTACCGTAAAATGGGGTGAATAGGATCAATTTTCCACTTTGAAAACTTGTAACTTAAAAACTATCTGCCTGAATAAATTTCTCAATAGCTTAAAACATGAGTTAAGGTTGGTACTTTTAAATGGTGGTAAAAGTTTTTATACAGGGTGTACCCTGTTGTATATACATATTTTTTTGTGCACAAATCCTATTCACCCCACAGGCGGTGTCAATATAATAGAATTTTGCACACAAATTTATCTTAAGTAATATAAAAGAGTACTAAAAATAATGTTACCTACATTTTATAAGTGCTGCAGAGTTGTAGAGATATGAAGTTTGTAAGACAAAAGCAAAGATAATATGACAACCGTTTAACCGCTAAATTTGACGTTTTAGGTCATGGTATTCAGCCTGCGATGTGGCCAAGTTATTTTAAGTTTAATGTCATAAAAATTACTTTTAACAACCGTTACTTAAAATATGTACATTGAAATGACCTACACTTTAAAATTACAATTATTACAGATTTTTGAAATTTGAAGGTAACTTTTAATCCTATTTACCCCGCTGATCCTATTCACCCCATTTTACGGTACCTACTTTAAAAAGTATCTCACAAATCTAATTAAAATCAAATTTTCAGAAATATTTCCAAACATCAAGCAAGGGAATAACAAGGGTCCAAATCGACCTGTGATCGCCCCAGGGTATCACTGTTGCCCGACGGGATGCCATTGTCCAGCCGTCAAGAGCTCCAAGAAAGGACTGCACGCTCATAAACTATCTTTATTATTGCTCTGGGCAACAACAATTGAAACTTTTATGCAATGTTTGTTTACTACCGGGCGGTTCCCGGACACCTGTGGCGAGGACATGCGCCACCACTTAAAAACGGATTTTTTACCTGTCCTTTTTGCGTCATTTCAATGATTTATTGGGCAATTTAGATGATTTAACAAGTTTAGGAAGTATAATACTACTTTCATTAATTGTGTGAGAAATTCTCAGACAATGTATTTAATTTTAAATATACTTACTTAGTTTTGCGGAAAGCATTCATTCAATTATATCGGTTAACTTAAATAGCTTTACTAATATCTTACACACTTATACCGTGCGAGCAAAAATTATTTGCATCAAAAAGGGCCTTGCATCTAAGGACGTAATGCTTAGCATAGAGCTTTATACCTGTTGAGTGTCAGTAACTACCTGAATTAACAATCAATCAGTTATTCCGTCATATTTGACAGTCGTTACAAGTAATTTGATTCATCGCTAATTTTTCCAATTTCTTGAACAATTCACACAATGGAGCTTTACGGAACAGCACAAAACATTCATGGTTGAAGCGTATTTTCGACACGGGGTTAGAGTAAATGGTGAGTGGCAATACAATCCGGGTTTGTGCATGGACGATTTTCACGAACATTTTTCTAACGTTGCTTTTATTGCTGGGATTTTTATCATTGTCTGAAAAAAAAACCGTAGCTGTGTTTTGGGAAACAGGTTCTATACAACACAAAAAAGGAGCAGGGAGACCATCTGTAAGAACAGAAGAACTTGTTGCAAACGTTCGTGAAATAATGCAAAATACGCCAACAAATTGTATAAGACGCCTGTCCCAAGAAGTGGGAAGATCTTATGGAACATTCAGGACTATTCTTAAGAAGCAGCTAAATTTATTTCCTTATAAAGTGCAAGTATTCCAAAAAATACAAGCCACAGATTTTGAAAGACGCAGGAATTACTTTCAATGGTTTAGGATCCTCAATGGTTTACCCAAAATTTATTGGAAATAAATGATTTATTAGACCTGACATTTTTTTCGGATGAAGCCTGGTTCCACCTCTCTGGTTATGTGAATTCTCAGAATATACGCATGTGGAGTAGTGAAAATTCCCATTTTTTTGTAGAGTCCACATTTCACCCTCAAAAAATTGGTGTCTGGTTAGCTGTTTTCCGAAGAAGAATTGTTGCATGGTCCTATTTTTTTCCCTGACACAGTTACAGCACAGCGGTATAGAGACAATATTTTAAATCCATTTGTGGAGCAATTACTTGACGACGAACTATGTTTTGGATACTTTCAACAGGACGGTGCAACTGCCCATACAGCCGCCGAAACTATTAACAACTTACGCAATTTTTTCGACGACAGATTGATCAGTATTCGATCAGACATTGAATTCCCACCTAGATCACCTTGTTTAACGGTCATGGATTACTTCGTGTTTCCTCATTTAAATAACACTATTTTTAAAACACCAGTTGCAAATTTAGAACAATTACAAGAAAGGATTATCCAAGAATGTGGTAACATTTCTCCAGAGATGCTGGTCAACCCTTCCAAAAATGTGAAGAGACATGTGAATTTATGCTTGGAGCATGGCGGTGGCCAATTTCAGCAATTTATGTTATTATTTTTCTTTTTCTTTTTGTATATTCTTAATTTGTTAAATTTGTAAACAACAAAAATAAATTTGTATTTGGCTAGTTATTTTATTACTCATTAGTTTGGCATAGCATGTCATAATATGAATTTGACAAAATTTTAACCTAGATTTGGTTAGATATATCGTCCCCATATGATTGTGAACTAAATCAAGCCCCACGTTTTTTAATCCAAGCCCTCTTTGATACAAATAATTTTTGCTCGCACGGTATCTTACACACTTATATTATCAGAGGGATTTGAGAAACAGAACAAGTTTTAATCAAGAATTAAAAAACCAACCAACTTTGACTATGACATAAATGACAATGGCAGAAATGATTTTATCATAATAAAGTTGTTCTATATGCAGCAGCAGAAGGTTTCAAGTCAAAGCCTCATAACTCAAGTGAAATTGAAATTATGTAATTTTAAGAAAATCTACATATTCGCTAACCACAAGTTATAATATAAACACAGGCTAACCTGCAATGCGCCATCAACCCGGGGTTTGTAATTATGTACTAAATGACGAGTGTCAGGACCTCGAACGAGCCAAACCGGCGTTTAACCGAGAGTTGACAGACACCGTCTACCTTGGCCAACATGATAATGATAGGTCTGTAATTAGACGCCTTTTGATGAGTCGATATTTACTCAGAACGTTGCTTTTGCTTAAGCTTTAAATACACAACACGGACCTCATCAACGAGCAAAGAATATAGAATACACTGTTGATATTTCAATGTTCTACACCTTTTTAATATTTTTTATTCTAATGATTTTGCAAAGAAATAAAGTTATTTCCATAAAGAAATGATAGTTTTTAACAAAAAGACATAATAGAAATGATTCAAATTCAGGTAAAAGGTTTTAAATATTAATTAATTAACTTGTTAGATAACTTTCATTATGCCATCAATTGTGTGAGGGAAATGATTTACGCACAACTAAAGTTGTCTGGTCAATAGATAAATAATTAAGCAACCACTTTAATTATAAAAAAATCATTACTGCCTATATCATTTCACAGTCAAACCCGGCATATTGAGCCTAATGTATAAAAATTAAGCAATTACTTAAAGCAATTACGTTTTAGTAAAAGCAATTGCTTGACTAGCAAATGCTACAGCAACCGCTAGATCTGGATATGAATAAAATGTTGAAGCATTGCTGTTTTTCTTATACCTCTGTAGCAAATGCTTATTCAACCAACACAAGAGACGTGGCTTATCCACTTGTCCAGATTATAGATTTCATGTTCAATTTGGTGCCTAATTTGCAAAAGAGTTGACGTAAATACAACAACGTTGGTCTATTTATTTAGTTCAATAGCAATCGGTTACGTTTTTGTGGAAAATAGGAAACTTATACTTGTGATATGGCAGATTTCAGTGAAAATGAGGAAAGTGATAGTAGTGATGAAGAAATTAAAGACAAGCAATTGATTTTCGTTCACAAATTAAAGGAACATAAATAAATCTCTCTGACCACAACCGTTTAGCTTCCACAACAGCTTCAGCACTTGAAGGAAATTTAATAAAAATATGTGCCTTCTCCAAAACTGCATCCATTACAGAAATGTATGTCTTACAGACAGTAGTTTGGTGAACACCGAGTTCTTCACCTACAGAATTTTGAAAGCCCGGATCCGACAATTTTCGCAGAAAGACTTTAATCTTATTTAAAGGCGACAGTGCACCCCCTCGCCTTTTACCAGTACAGTAAAAAAAATTGTCAACCACTTAACATTATCGCAGTCAAATCGATATAACTTTCTGAAATCATCATATCTGTAATTTTTACGTACACTGTAGATTTTTCTTTTACGGACGTTCATATATTCAGCCATAATTAAAGACCCAAATTAAGAGCAACGCACGTGTATGCCGCGGATAACTAAAGTTGACTGTTACCAAGCAAATGATGCAGGGGTCGACCTACCTTAAAAAGTTGAAAGCAATTGCTACACTAGAAAAGGCAATTCCTTAATTTATTCATCACATTTTAAGCAAACGATAGCAATAGCTTCTATTTTTTAAGAAAAAGCATTGACTATAGAAGCAATTCCTGCACTTTTAAGCAACTGCTGGGCGCAAATGCAATTACTTTAGTTTTTATTCATTGGCTTTCAAGAAATTACTTCGATTTAATAAGAAAAAGCAATCGCTACATTTTTATTCATTAGGCTCATTGTCGGAGTTTGCATAGATTTTCATCAAAAATGAACTAACCAGCACCTTCAGTAGTATTAAAGGTTAAAAGAATTAATAAATCCTTAAACGAGCTGCTGCTAGACTATCAGTAAAACATTTTCTTCTACATAGAGGAAAAGTTATAAATCTGCAATATCTTTTTGTGCTCTACCATTAGATGGACTAATTGCAATTGCACTTATTAATTACCCAGTCCCCAAAAGATCAGATAATCCGTCTAAGTTAGTGGGTCGTATTGAGGATTTAACTAGTGAAATACTCCATTCGTCCTTCTAAGATTTTTGGGCCGGAAACTGACAATGAAGTTAAAAAACTACTACAGTAGCAGAGGCATAGAATGTAGCTAAGAAACAGACTTCTCCAACTTTTTAAAAGTATTCTCCAAATATAAATTCTCTTTGGAATTAGTAATCGTGCTGAAGGCCCGTTTAGATTGCCACCTTCGGCCATGCCAGTTTGATGCAGTAATTACATTGCAGCTATCGTTGGTGGCACGAAGAGTGGGTTTTAGTTTTAGCGCGAGCTGTCTCTTCTATTAAAAACTACATTGGGGGTTGTTAAAGGTCCAAATACATTGAATAATTTAAATTATTAAAATATAAACGCCTAGTAGCAGAACGTCCCTTGGCCGGAAGTTGTTCGGGGGTAAAGGGAAACTACTATGGTCGATATTAACGGCGATCAACTAAGATAGACAGACCATTTCACACACATTTATAGAGGATATTCTATCCTACGACATGTCTATGAACACTTAGTTGTAAAATGAAAATCCTGGTATTAAATCTTTTTCTTTACACACAGACGTGTGAATTTATGCTTGGAGCCAATGGTGGCCAATTTCAGCAATTTATGTATTTATTTTTCTTTTTCTTTCTGTATATTCTTACTTTGTTAATTTTGTAAACAACAAAAATAGATTTGTATTTGTCTACTTATTTTATTACTTATTAGTTTGGCATATCATGTCATAATATGAATTTGACAAAATTTTAACCTAGGTTTGGTTAGATATATCGTCCCCATATCATTGTGATCTAAACCAAGCCCCACGTTTTTTAATACAAGCCCTCTTTGATGCAAATATTTTTTGCTCGCACGGTAGTGTTGGATTGCATAAAAGTTTTTAACAAGTAACTGACTAGGCAACTGTGACTGTAACATAAATGACATTGACAAACACAATTCATGCACTCACAATCAGAATCGGATTAGTAAATCAAGAATTAAGATAACCGGGCCACTTTGATTATGAGAAAATCATTTCTGCCAATATCATTTATGTCACAGTCATAGTCGCAGGCTAGTTAATTATTGTTTAAATTCTTTGTGCAACCCGACGTGAGACAGATAGAAGATAGTGGTACCGAAGAAATGTTGACGCATGGCTATTTAATTCAAACGTTTACCCATGCACTCGGTTCTTGCTGTCTACATGTAACATCATTTATGGTATGTATCCCTTTACCTCTGACCACGATACCCAATTATTTTTTGGCATCCCAGCAAGAATGATTAAGTAGGCGCTCGCAGCGGGCGACGGCCGACGATCAGATGGGGACCTATCGTAGGCTCGCCCAGACTCCAATATTGAAATAAATGATAATGAGTTCATAATAAATTCATAATATAGGTAACGTTGAAAGACCCAGAAGCAGAAGATCCGTAACGAATGGAAGACTTCGCTCCTGTCCGTTATGTCAGTCAAAGTAGTAATTGATTTTGACCTACAGGGCGGGAACGCCATATTTACACGTACTGCTTTATCTTGTTTGTAATTTATAAGGTACTCTTGGACGTAGAAGGTAATTAAAAGGCGGAATCAATAATAAGGTAGATATATGTTGGTGGAGAGCGTCAGAACTTGTCTCGTCGATTTTATCGAAATTTGGCATATAAAATAGAACATTAAAATATGATATAGTCTTCTTAAAACAAAGAGTTTCGACAGAAGACAACGACATTTGACATTAACAGCTGATCTGGTTTTGTCATTAAAGTTCTCACATCAGCAGTGTGGCGCTATCATCAAACACGTGAAAGGTATGTTGCACCGGCGTATAAAAGGGGGGGATAAGGGGGTAATTACCCCCCCCCCAAGATTACTTAAGCGTTGTTTAATTTTTGTCCTTACTCCTTAAAGTTGCTATTATCTAGTATCCTAGCCAGGCACGTAGCTGGGGGGGGGGGCGGGTACAGGACCCCCCCCGAAACTCGAGCTCTGATTTCGGCAACATAGGCAACACATTAAACATTTCCTACAGTATTACATTTTCTTCACCTCAATTATTACCGGGTTTGTTTTTGTGCTTTTCTTGAGGATTTTGTGTTGTGTTTTTTATTTTTCCCACTTGAAAACCAAGCACCATGATTCAAAAAAGGGCGTGGCACCCAACAAATTTTCGCCTGCGGCGCGATCCCAATGGACCCCCCTGAAAAGAAATCCTGGCTACGTGCCTGATCCTAGCCGATCGATTACCCCCCCCCCCCCCCCCCCAGGAGCAGGATACGCCGTTGGTCTGTTGGGTCTGGTTTAAATAATAGAAAATCATCAAATGAAAAAGACCGAAATTTGGTGGAGTTTTTAAGGCAATATCCATTTGAAACTGCAGTACCCGCTATGCATATAACAGGATTCCCTGCTTCATCTAGAACTGCGCAACGCCGAGTAAGACAATGTTCCGAATTAAGAAATCGAGCAGCTGCATCCAAACCGTTTTTAAGAAATAGTGATAAGGAACAAAGAATTGGGTTTGCTATGCAATATTTACCAGAAAATGATTTTTTTTTGGCAAAATGTTATCTTTTCCGATGAGAAAACTTTTCAGTCTATAATTGAAGGATTCGAGTATATAGACCACCAAATTCCCGATATGATGACAAGTATACTCAAAAAAAGAAAACCAGCGGACGTTTCTCCGTTAATGTGTGGACATGGATAAGTGTTTACGGTGCAGGTGTATGCTGGAATATTGGTGGAACACTAAACAGTAATATATATCTACAGATTTTGGAAAATGTTTTTCTTCCTTCTGCCGCGATAATTTTTGAAGAAAAGAACTTATATATTTCAGCAGGATATCAAACTGCCCTGTGCATGCATACTGCAAAAAATATAGGAAACTGGTTTAGACAAAACAACGTAGCATGTCTGCCTGGGTGCTCAAGAAGTCCTGACTTAAATTCAATTGAAAACGTTTGGGGATTGATGGTAAAAAAATGTACCAAATAAATTTTAAACCACAGAATGAAATAGAGTTATTTTATAAAATAGAAGAAATGTGGGAAGGGCCAACTTCGGATTACACCAGAAGTATTATTTTGTCAATGCCACGAAGATTACGATTAGTGTTAGAATCCAATGACGCAGCGATTAAATATTAGTATTGTGTTTGTTGTTTGTTAATAAATTTACCCTTTTTGGCTTTATACTTTTGTAGTTTTCCTGGTATTATTTTATAATTTTCTTATTTCGCGGCTGTAATTTAAACACAAAAATATTTAGAAATAACCATTATTGCCTATGGTAAAAAATCGTACATACAATAATTTACAGCTATGTATCTGGTGTTTTATCCAGGTATAAGCAGTAAGGTGAGAAACCCGTTTTACCCAATTTTGTTGTAATTGAGTTATGCATGGGTGGAGTGTACGAATTTATATGTCGTCAACTGTACATATTAGTACTTTACGTTACAAGTCCGGAAAATACTGTTTTTTTGGACGAGTCGACAAAATTCTAGGACGAGCCGTAGGCGAGTCCTGGAAGTTTGCGAGTCCAAAAAAACTGTTTTCGGACGTGTTGCGTACACTATTTTTTCGGCAACCGTGTAGAATAACAAATCAATGAGACACATTTCTTTATTATATTTCTTTGTAGAACAAAATTTCGAACATTTTAATTTTTATTGGTATTAAATATGAGGGACTGAGTTCCAAAACTCATCTTATCCATTATTTAAATTTGACCGCAAAATTTTTTTATTAATAGTATTGGTATCCCTGCACCATTTGATTATACTTTTTTACACCATAACTTACTTTGTCCATTACAAATTGCATAGCAAAATCGCATGTTTGTTCCAAAACTGTTCTTATACATACAAATATTGATAACATAACTTGTCTTATCCCGCTTGTGCAAATTTGCCGCTAAAATTTTCCATAGTTTTAATATTAGGTATTCATTATTCTATCGGCGTTGAGTGGGGAACGTTGTTATTATTTTTGCGTTTCAAAAAAATAAGGTATAATGTGTTTAAAACAAATACTATGTTTTACTTAAAAGTAGTACAGCAGTGTCATTTTTATTTTCAAAAGTGTCTTAATCCAATGTTGTTGCTTCCATAACTTGTCATATCCATTGTTTTGTAGCATTGTAGCGAAACTAATTTTTTCCATTTATTATTTTTCAATAAAAATTAAATGATTTAATGAATTTAATTCTCTTTTTGTAAAGTAATACTGTGACGCCTTTACTATAAACTGTACAAAGGGTTAAACTATAAACTATTCAGTTCGGTTGCTACAAGTTATTTTGGAATATTCAAAATTGACAATTTTGGGTTAGAGCAGTTTTGGAAATCAGTCCCTCATATTGAAATTCGAACAGAAGATAGGTACTAACAGAAACATTCTAATTCTTATTTATATTAAAATTCGAGCAATTGCTAATTGATGTGATTCTTCCCGGCCTAGTCCGGGAAGTACGTACTTTCCGGACTAGGCCGGAGAAATGCTACTTTCTCAAAGGAAAAGCGTCCGGAAAGTGGGTACCTCCCGGACGGTTGCCGAAAAAAAAATACTGCGAACTTGATGGAATGTCAGGGTGACCACCTTGTATCCAGTTGAAAACCGGAGATATTAACTTTTTTTTAAAATTTTGGGTGCCACGCCCTTTTTTGGGCTATCAAAACCTAGAGAATCTATGAGTAACGGTCAACAACTTTATTAATTATAAGTAGGTACACAATAAAAGCTGAAATAAAAAAATTATTTTTATTTATACGTCAGGAACTGCCTTAAAAACCAATAATTACACAGGCCTGCATGAAATTTGTGATGAAGTGATTTTTGTTTGTTGAGCTTAGTTTTTATATAGAAATAACTAATTAAAATACAATTGGTCTCTATCACCCACAGATTTTTTTTTGCAAAAAAAAGAAAAAATATAAAAAAAACTCATAATAGGCGTTTTAATACATTTTAAAATGAATGTAGTACTTCAAATTCTAAATGATTGATGAATAAAAAATGATTTTCTGTGGTGCTACACACCTTCCGACTGGAGACTTTTTATCGACTTCAGAAAGGAGCTTTATAGCTGTTCTTTTACATAATGACAAAGTTTTTGCTTCTGTTTCGGTCGGCCATACAGTTAAGTTAAAGGAAAACTATGAAAATTTAGAGGAATTACTTTTAAGAATACAATATGAAAATCACAACTGGGAAGTGTGTGAAGATCTAAACATTTTAAGTATTCTCTTAGGTCAGCAGTCTGGATTTACCAAATTTCCATGTTTCCTGTGCGAGTGGTCTAGCTAGCGAGAACAACATTGGATAAAAAGAGACTGGTCACAAAGAGAGACTTTAACACCTGGAAACAAAAATGTAATTCGCGAAAGTCTTATTGACCCTCAAAAAGTTTTACTTCCACCACTTCACATAAAACTTGGACGTATGAAACAATTTGTTAAGGCATTAAACAAAGAAGGATATTGTTTTAAATATTTGTGTAAAACCTTTCTGGCTCTGTCAGAGGCAAAATTAAAGGAGGGAATCTTTGTAGGGCCGCAGATTAGCAGCTTGATGAAAGATACAGAATTTGAAAAGGTAATGGAAGATAAGGAAAAACATGCATGGAATGCTTTTAAAGAAGTTGAACATAAATTACTACTATGTTGAGATCGTTGAAAATATGCTGAAAAATTTCAGGAATTTCAGAATATGAGCATAAAAATTCACTTTTCACATTCCCATTTGGACTAATTCCCGGAAAATCTTGGGGACGTGGGGCAAGGTAAAAGATTTTCATCAGTATATTAAAGAGATTGAAAAAAGATACCAGGGGCGCTGGGACACAAAAATGATGGCCGATTTCTGTTGGAACAGAAAAACAACCAAAAGAAGCTTTTCTGAAAAAAGAAAACATTTTTTGAAGAAGCGTAACGAATAAATAACCATTTATAATAGTTTATATGTGTATATTTTGTATATTTTTGTATTTTTTTCCTTAATATATTGAAAAACTAGCCTATAAACGAAATAAATCGTGTTTTTTCTATATTTTTGGATTTTACCGGTTTGAAAAATAACCTTACGTGATATAAAAAAACTGAAAGCAGATTTGAAATCAGCGCTACCCAATTACTAGAATACAGTTAAAATTTTTAAATCAACTTTCAAAGTGTTAAAAAATGCAGGCCTGTGTTATTATGGGCGGTGTAGTTCTTTAACCAGGTAAGGATTATTGTTTTCAAACATTTTTAATAATAATAATTGCTACATCCAGATAAATTCCAAATTAAGTTTTTAGGTCAAAATTTAAAAAAATAACAACAAACAAACTCTTAGTCAAAAGTTAACACAAACATAAAATAAATTCTAAAATCACATTAAGTACGTTACCTACTTAAATACAAGAGAATATAAAAAGAAAACAAATTCCTAACCAATGGTAGGTAAGGTAAATGAAAGCATTAAACTTGCTAAAATTTAAAAGAGTACTTTTTATTGCTGCGGCAGCATGCTAAGAGTTCTTTTTGCTTTTCTTTTGACAAATACATAGCAAATTTCTGACAGGTCATTTTAAAATTGAGGTTTGTGCATAACTCCATTTTTACCAAGTTAATTCGCATCCTGTTGCTGTCATCGGTCCACAAACCATTCATCAACGAAACTACACGCTCTAAATAAGCATTACTCACTGGTATCAAAAAAAAATTCGACACAATTTTTAAGGTTTCAGGAAATGTACCGAACTTAAAAAACTTTACCCAAATCTGGTCAAGGGGGTTAGTGTCAAAAAAATGTTGCCGTTCCTATGTTGCCGTTAATTCTTCACTAAAGTTATTTTTAAGGAAAAATACGAAAATTGTTAAAAACCGGAGCTGTTACTAAAAAAACCGGAGCCCGGAGGTCAAGTATAAAAAACCGGAGACTCCGGGTGAAAACCGGAGAGGTGGTCACCCTGTGGAATGTGCATTACATTAAATTAGCAACTTTAAACCAATCACGAAAGCCTTTAAACTTCAAGTTTCGGGTTGTGGGAATCTCGAACCTCGGCGTTCCGCAGGACACCCATCGCAGGCCGATTCCGCCCGGTTCCAAATTCTTGGCCGCGTGGCTTCGGCGCCGGGGACCGCCCGCAGGTCGCAGACAACACGCACGCCCGCCGCGTTTTATTGTTTTACCGTTACGGGATGGAACCCACCGCGGGCAGTGATGTATCGGTATACAGGGTGAGTACATAAATGAGAACCTGTGGGTTCTGTCTGTGTACAATTAGACACCCATTGTGTTCGTTTCTTCGACTAGAGAACATTAAGGAATTCCCCAAACCTAAAGATATCATGAGAAGAAGAATGAACAAAGATATATTATTATGTTTACTAAAAATAAGGACTACTGTAACTAACCACAGCTATTTTTGAAGTGCAGTGGAAAATTCCAATACCAAGACTTCTCGTAGAAGAGCTTTTATGGTAACCGACAAAAATTGGATTGAAGTGCCTGTCTGATGTCGCATATGAAGCTTAAAATTTTTTAAAAATTTAATAAAAAAAAATTTAATAATATAATAAATATGTTTATGTTGTCTTCTATAAACTTATTCTTTAATCCTCTGAAACTGAGCTTGTTAGGGGCAAATCTTATTTTTTGTTTTGGTATGTAAAAACATCAATCATAAATATGCGTTAAAAATCAACTTTTAAAGTAAAAATGTTAATTTATAGTATAGAAGCATTTTTTTTTTTGAAGAAATATATTACTTATAATAAAATTATTAATTTATAATTTTTAAGTAAAAAATATTACTTATGTAAATTATTCAGAACAATATTAATTAATTAAAGCATTTCTAAAAATATTTTCAAATTGTCTGTTTTTAATATCCATGTTTTTATTTCGACTTTAAATTTTTTAAATTTTGTTGGTAAATAATCGTTTAAATAAAAACTTAAATATTTGAAATTTTTTTGTCCTATTTATTTTAGGTTTTATGGTTATTTCATTTTTATGACGTGTATTATGATGATGGCTTTTAATTGTATAAGGTTTTTATTTTTAAATATAAGTATATATTAAGATGTTATAAATGTAAAGTTGTCTTATGTTCAACTTTTTTGTTTCTGAATATAATTCTTTTGAAGGATAAAGATAATATTTATTGAATATAATTTTTAAAAACCTTTTTTGTAATATTTCTAATTTTTTAACTAAAGTTCTATTTATTCCTCTCCAACCTAAAATTCCGTAATTTAAATGAGTTTTAACTAACACGTAATATAATATTTCCATATGTCTTACATTTAAAATTTTTTTAATGTTTTTAAAAATCGGTAGTAAACTTCTTAATTTTTTAATTAAATATTCTAAGTGAAAATTCCAATTTAATTTGCTGTCAAAAATAATTCCTAAATATTTTATTTTATTAACATTAAAAATTTGAATGTCTTCAATTATTTGAATACTATTCATATTTCGTGGTAGGTTATTCAGGTTTAAAGTAAAAGGAATATAATTTGTTTTATTAAAATTAATTGTTAAAAATAATAAATACAACCCAAGGAGTTCTCGTTTCCACTCATTAAATTTTCAATTTTTAACATTTCAAACAATAACGCATCGGCGTCTTATGATGAACCATCGGGTCCATAGTTTACAAGGTCTTTGGTCCTACGGTATTTTAATTTTATTTGACCGCCTTGTATAATAAATTCTTTACACAAATATTTCACGGTATGATTTAATCTGTTACTACTTGCTCTGAAATCTATCAAGTAAATAACTCCAAATAATTAATTAAAACTGACTAACCAAATTAGATATGCATAAAAAACGGGGACAAAGTAAATGTCATTGTAATATAGCTAGTTTTTGGGAATAAAAAATCCCCTGTGTTAAACAATAACCGCTGATAAGGCAATATGATGTATAGCGTACAATTCTTTTAGCACTTTTTGCATCTGCCATGTTAAAATTTTTTTTTTAAGACCGACCAGAAAATATACACTTTCTGGCCGACCAGAAAATATACACTTTCTGGACAATTTTTCGTCCAGAAAATAACGTTTTGTCAATCAAAACCGGAAAATGGACGTGAGGGATCGGCAAAAGATTTTTTTTTAAACCGACCAGAAAATATACACTTTCTGGGCAATTTTTAGAAAATAACCTTTTTCCGATCGCAAGACCGGAAAAGTGACGTTAGAGACCGGGAAAGATTTTTCCGGTCCCTGTTTTTTGTTTTTCCAATCGCTCTTTGATAATACAAGTTACCTTGATTTCGTTACTATGACAACAACATTTCGATGTATTGTCGAGTGACAGATTTTAAATTTGTTGTTTATGTCAAACTTGTTTCGCGAGTGCGCAAATTTAACAATATGAATTCAGATTTTGAATTATCCGACACGGAAAATGAGATTTCAGAAGAAATTTTGGAAGCAGCAAGGAAAGCGACTTACGATATATTGCCAGTAAAATCAAAAGCCCGTTACGAGAAGTCATACGACGCATTTAAAAATAATATAAAATAATTTAATGTAAGTATCAAAGTGTCGGTCTTAAAAAAAATATTGTACGTTACGCAACCGAAAATTAGTGTTTTCCAGGTCTCTCAAAGCTTCCAGGACTACCTGAAAAACACTACTTTCCGGTCTTGTAACGTAAATTACTATTGCTGACAAGCAATTACTGATCCAGATGTTACACAAAATACCTTTGCGGAGCTATAAACGCAAGATTTAAAAACATAATCACGGAGCTTAACAGTCCAATAAAAAAACAACTTTCTTTCCACCCATCAACATGACATCCCCGAAATTTGCATTGAAATTAATTGAGGTAGGTACCCACTAACAGTACCAACTAACCTGTAAAAGAGTTGCTGCAGAGTAAATTTTAAACAACCGCATATAAACGACCTGTTAAATTAAAAAAGTGAATTAACTCGGTAGTAATTGTTCATTTTATGGATGAAGAAAAAAGGTTCAAAGTAATTGGATACATGATGGAAAGCTAAACGGGAGCTGGCCCATTGTTTATCAAACTGTCAAATATTTACTTAAAATTAGTTGTGCGAAAAACTTTAAATAGAAATACGGGACATGGGTGGTCTGTAGGGATACCTGTTTGATTATATCTAAACAAGTCGTTGGTTTATTTGTTTAATTCATTGTTAGTGATTATTAAAAATCAAATTAATTTTCGTTTGCTTTAAACCAAAAAGATGTTCTAGACAATGAATTAAAGGCGTATAGATTTACATATTGTGGTTAGGTATGTTCTTTAAATTATTTGTTTTAAATTTTATTGATCGTATCAATACCTGTTTCAATTATTTCATTTTTACTTTGTATTTAAGTTTTTTTTTACTTTGCATGTCAGATAAAGCAATAGAATATTCTTATTTCGCACAACCAATCATTAGTATTGGACTATATAATCTATGGAGGAATTTTACCATCTCAATAAACCATGTTGCATAATAGATAATCATATGCTATGTTAAACGACAAGAACAATATCACACTACAAGCTATTTAAATTTTTGAGAACTACAGTACTGATTTTTAGTGGTAAGTATATGCTTTATTAACCGTAGCAAATAGTATTATGATTAATGTCAAGTTTCATTACAACTGCCAATCGGAACTAATACATTATATAAAACTAGATTACACCCCCAATAAAACTTGATAATTACTGTGAATATTCAGAGCAATAATGACTATAAACCATTCTAAGGAAGCATTAACTCCTATTTCCTATTGGCTAAATTACCGTGATATTATTGCTACACAACGGTCTAACAATTTTCGTTCTCTTACAGTAGGAATAGAAGGCATTTTTGTCAGTGTACGAAAGTAACCACTGATATTGATTAAATATACAATTTCAATTTCCCCCAAATATGTACCATTGTATAAGTTTGCATTTATTTAACTGCCTACAGCAAATTTAAGGGTTGTCAATACTAACAATATTTATTGACCATAAAGACAATCAATTTCC
The DNA here is from genome assembly GCA_963969555.1 of Polydrusus pterygomalis. Taxonomy (NCBI): domain Eukaryota; kingdom Metazoa; phylum Arthropoda; class Insecta; order Coleoptera; family Curculionidae; genus Polydrusus; species Polydrusus pterygomalis. The sequence goes on from OZ018379.1 coordinate 13,905,793, forward strand.
AAATTAATCAATTAAAAACCGTTAAGGCATAAATCACCTTATAATTATGACACAAAACTCGTAATTTATTTTTCCCGAAAGAATGAAAATTGAATTTGATTTATGGGGCTGGTTGGCGCGATCACAGGTAAACAACACGCCCTATATGCTTATATACCATCGGCACCGGACCAAGACACATTTATCGATTTGGGTTGAGAAGGGATGGGTAGGTACTGAGTCAGTAGCGTCAAGTTTAAATGTAAGTACTGCAGTACATTTGCCTACTTCTTGACTTAGCTCAATTGTACTCTATACAAGATTTCCATGTTGTTCCTTTTTACATCCTTACAACTGCCAGTCATTCTTTTACTATCAAAAATTGTAGTACATCTTCAATTATTGTCGTGTGACTTTTTCACTTCATCAGATTGTATTTGCTTTATATTGAAAAGCCTGTTTTTTACTGATATTACATACATAATTTCTGCAGATTTATTTTTAAATATTTATAACGATGCCGCGCTGCTGAGGATTGGTTTCTTTGGCAATAATAATTCCAAAGCCAGTCAGGGTTTTTATTGTTCTCTTTAAATAAAAATCTGTTGTGATTATTGTAAATAATAGTCTAATTCAAGTGTACATGTCTACGCTATGCGCTATGTACATTTGCATCTTATACCTCCTTGTTATAAGTTAATGGTGTTGGTATCAAATGATCAAGTGACGTACTACACGCCATTTACTTCAAAACGATTTACTGATTGAAGTAATGATTGCGAGTTTCCAGGAAAAATCAAAAAGGTAGCAACGATAGAAAAATTCTAAACAGAACTGTTTCGACCAATATAGAGGCCTACTCCGTTGGCCGTTTTCGATCCATTAGTGTACCAAGCCAGACCTTGGTTGAATGACGGAGGTGTTCCTTTTGTCTATATATCAGACGCAGCTGATATTAAATGATTTTATAAGATAGATCGCTTTCATGCGATCGGGGTTACATCTGCAATAGCTCGTCATTGATTAGCTCTGTAGCTCTTATGTACCCGCTTTTTATCGGGGTGTTGGTTCCATTTCCTAATTTCGAGAGGCGCTGCATTAAACTTTAATGGTGGATGATGAAAAAGTTTTGGACTTCCATTGTCTTTATTTGTTTTAAAATCACAACGTTTCAGCTGGTAAGTATCTCCAGTCGTCTTCAGGTGAATACTAAATAAGTTAAGTAACTGCAAGACTATTTATACTAGCTTAGGTGCACTGAAGCATAACTGAGGTGGGTGCAGCCATGCGTTCAGTTGGCACGCGATCTTACCCTAAGATTACATCTATCTAACAAAGGTTTCCAGATATTTCTTATGTCTAATGATGGTTTACTAAAGCAGCCTGGGTTCTGGTAAATTCTTCCCTAAACTTTATTTTCCTCCAGTGTGGTTCCTTATGTAGGATTTCAGCTTCTGACCACATGATATGGTGACCATGTTTCCAGGAATGGTCAGCTACACCTGACTTTTCGGTCTCTCCTTTTAAAGTATTGTTTTTGTGTTCTTTAATTTTTGTCTCGAATGGTCTTAATGTCTCACCTATATAAGATTGGTCGCACTGGCAGGGGATCTGGTAGACGCAGGTTTTTCTATCTTTTTGACTTTTAGGCTTTGTCTTCGTCAGGTGGCTTCTTAGGGTGTCTCTCGAGTTGAATACGGTGTTGATGTTATATCGTTGTCCTAGTCTTCTTATTTTCTCAGATACTCCCTTGACATACGGAATATTGAGTGTTGGTTGTGCCTCTCTGTTTGCTTCTTGCGCGTTGGGTCGATTCTTACGATTTTCCAACATTGTGTCAACTAATCTTGTGGGGTAGCCATTTTTGTTGAGGTCGGTCTCGATGTGGTGAGCTTCTTTTTTAAGTGCTTTTTCCGAGTTACAGATTGTAATTGCTCTATCCTGCCAGTGCGGCCAATCTTATATAGGTGAGACATTAAGACCACTCGAGACAAGGATTAAAGAACACAAAAACAATACTTTAAAAGGAGAGACCGAAAAGTCAGGTGCAGCTGACCATGCCTTGAAACATGGTCACCATATCATGTGGTCAGAAGCTGAAATCCTACATAAGAGGGTGTTAGTCCAATGTCGATATTTTTAAATGGAACACCCTGTATATTAATTTTTTTTTTAACTCCTCACTCTTTTCTGATTCCAAATATGTATATATGTTATATGTTTGTTTCATAAATTATTATCATTATTTATATTAATTATTGTTACTGAATAAGCATTATGTTCTAGCATGTTTTCCTCACACCAATATAGATTTTCTAATCCGCAATATTTTGAAATGAAATTTTGCCTAAACGACTAAAGTAAACATATAACATATATACATATTTGGAATCAGAAAAGAGTGAGGAGTTAAAAAAAAATTAATATACAGGGTGTTCCATTTAAAAAAATCGACATTGGCATTATTAAACAAATTTACGATGTTCATTTGTTTTGTCCAATAACAAATTCTGGCAGTTCAGGATAAATCATGCAACTTTGGTAATTTAAAGTTTTTTCTAGGTCTTCAAATAAAAGCTCCAGGGGTGGTCCAAAATATACGGAAAAACCCTGTACAGTCTAGATACAGTAGCAAGCTAGTTAGCAAACTGTTTAGTTTTGTGGCTATCGTAATATCCTTACTAAGATCAATATATGGACTATATCTATATCCATGACTAAGGCCGGATGGATAAATCATATTTTGCACCGATGATCATTAGGTGTACGTTGAGGTTGTTCCGTTGTGCAACAACTGTTTCGGGAACGGGCGAAGAAAATAATGTTAAACTAATCAGGTCCCGCCTCTGCTTGTAAACCAGCCGATTTACTTTTCAGCGTCGATTTCAATTAGCGGTCGTCGAACAAACCAAATAGCCGTGGGGCCGGGCGGGCAGTCGAACCCGATTATTGGACGTAATTTATAACATAATTATATGGCGATTGTGACAGGGTGTTATGATGCTGCGTGGGACTTTGGCAGTAGTTGCTGGACCACCGAGACCGGCACTGCTAATTCTAGTGATTATCCGGCACTCGATTACATGGGGCCGAGCCTAGTGTCCCTACGCGCCTGATAGATGGCCCGGCTAGCTGGGGGCCCCGTTATATTTATGGTCGTTAACTACCCGCAGATTTCTGCAATTGTTAAATAATGTAAAAATGGTAAAATATCGAATCATTGTATAAATGCTTACCTGCGTCACGGTTAAATTAGTAGGGAAATTCTAACGTGCAGCTGGTTCATTGGGACCCACACGTATTACCTCTAGGCTGATTAGGTTTCTGGTTAATTCCCACTTTTGTTTGAAAAAATAGCAAATCAGACATAGCCCATCGTTTAAAGCTAGCCCCATTAATTGGGCATGTGATTCCCAACGTGCTGCGTTAGCAATCAAATCGGATGAGACAAATGCAGTCGAAAGCAATATGACAAACCATATGTCCGTCTGGTATCTTGTAAGTTTAAAGTCAGATGGAGATTCATAGACATATTTCTGATTGGTTAACAATAATAATTATTGGACAGCGAATTCTTTGGACGGGTCTCTAAATATATCGCTAACTTACGCACCAGGCATCAATGACATTAAACTGTTCTTATCAAAGTTAATATGACTGCTAACATATACCCCATCTACCGTGCGAGCAAAAAATATTTGCATCAAAGAGGGCCCCGGATCTAAGGACGTAATGCTTAGCCGTAGAGCTTAATACCTGTTGGGTGTCAGTAACTACCTGAATTAACAATCAATCAGTTATTCCGTCATCTTTAACAGTCGTTACAAGTAATTTGATTCATCGCTAATTTTTCCAATTTCTTGAATAATTCACACAATGGGCTTTACGGAACAGCACAAAACATTCATGGTTGAAGATTTCAAGAAGACATTCAAAGTTGGACGATTTTCACGAACATTTTCCTAACGTTGCTTTAATTGGTGGGGATTTTTATCATTGCCTGAAAAGAACCGTGGCTGTGTTTAGGGAAACAGGTTCTATACACCACAAAAAAGAGACCATCTATAAGAACAGAACTTGTTGCAAACGTTCGTGAAATAATGCAAAATACGCCAACAAATTGTATAGGACGCCCGTCCCAAGAAGTGCGAAGATCATATGGAACATTCGAACATTCTTAGAAAGCAGCTAAATTTATTTCCTTATAAAGTGCAAGTATTCCAAGAAATAGAAGCCGCAGATTTTGAAAGACGCAGGAATTACTCTCAATGGTTTACCCAAAATTTATTGGAAATAAATGATTTATTAGACCTGGCATTTTTTTTTATGAAGCCTGGTTCCACCTCTCCGGTTATGTGAATTCTCAGAATACACGCATGTGGAGTAGTGAAAATCCCCATTTTTGTTCACATTGCACCCTCAAAAAATTGGTGTCTGGTTAGCTGTTTCCCGAAGAAGAATTGTTGGTCCTATTTTTTTCCATGACACAGTTACAGCACAGCGGTATAGAGACAATATTTTGAATCGATTTGTGGAGCAATTACTTGATGACGAACTACGTTTTGGATATTTTCAACAGGACGGTGCAACCGCTCATACAGCCGCCGAAACTATTAACTACTTACGCAATTTTTTCGACGACAGATTAATCAGTTTTTGTTCAGACATTGAATCCCCACCTAGATCACCTTGTTTAACGGTTATGGATTACTTCGTTTCCCCTCATTTAAAGAACGCTATTTTTAAAACACCAGTTGCAAATTTAGAACAATTACAAGAAAGGATTATCCAAGAATGTGGTAACATTTCTCCAGAGATGCTGGTCAACACTTTCGAAAATATGAAGAGACTTGTGAATTTATGCTTGGAGCATGGCGGTGGCCAATTTCAGCAATTTATATAATTATTTTTCTTTTTCTTTCTGTATATTCTTACTTTGTTAATTTTGTAAACAACAAAAATAAATTTGTATTTGTCTACTTATTTTATTACTCATTATATCATGTAATAATATAAATTTGACAAAATTTTAATCTAGATTTGGTTAGATATATCGTCCCCATATCATTGTGATCTAAACCAAGCCAAGTTACGTTTTTTAATCCAAGCCCTCTTTGATGCAAATAATTTTTTTTTGCTCGCACGGTAATATTTTGTTATGTCTGTATATATAATATAATGTAAACTAATCTCACAACCCTTTATTCTCATCCTTGGAAAATATACTATTCCCGTTCTTGTGCATTGCTTTAACAATAAGAAAATGTATTCAACATGACATTTCACGGCATGCTGTTACATTGAATTCACTTTTAATTTTCGCAATAAAGTCCACCTCGAGTCTGCCTTCCTTTATAATAACGCGGGTAATAAATATCTTACATGGGCAATCCTGTAATCATTACCCATGAACAACAGAATTTGATTTACTGCGGAAATTTATTATTTGTACAACAGCCTGTAATTTTAAATTTAGAGAAATTACTCGGCTATACGTTGATGGTTTTATTTTGCAGTTTGAGTCTTTTGAAGAAAAAGGAAAATTTAAAAGATTACCTCGATGGTCGAACCTGAACTTCCTCATTTTTTTCAATGGCTGACAAATTTTGGAAAAAGAAAATGATATAATAATATACATAAATATACAGTGTGCCCACGGATAGAGTTTGGAAGAGAAAAAACTTTTTTTATTCGTAGGTATAGAAGAAAAAGTCCTTCTTTATAAAAACACCTGCTAGTGCTGAAACTACAATTTCAAATCAGATCAGATTTGCGATTACTAAACAGGGTTCATCACAAATAACATTTTTAAGTTTTTTGGATCTTATTTTTCAATTCCTTAATTTCTTAAATGAAGTTTGCTAGTGTTGAAACTACAATTTCAACCATTAGATTTTCCATTACTATACAGGGTTGGTCAGAAACAACAGTTTTTTTTTTCAATTCTAATTTTCAATTCCTTTTCATGGTTGGCTAAATCATCACTTTGGAAACAAACGGATTGAAAGGTACCTATGGTCCAAATCAGTTGGCACGTAGGAGTCCCGATCTCAAAACTATCGCCTTTCATTTATGGAGATATCTAAAGCCACATGTTTATAAAACCAATTTCAATAATAACTTAGATCTCTTAAAAGAAAAAATAAGAGTAGTTATTGCAAATATTCCAATACACCAAATTAGGAACTGTTATCGGGAATTCAGATGTCGAGTTGAACTATGCGCTAACTCGGTGGTACCATGTTTGAATAAAAGTTTTATGAATTATGATGAAATGAATTGAAGAAATATGACATGTAATAATAAAAATACTTCAAAAGTAGGAAAATAAAGAATGGTTTCTTAGAACAAAATCATTACTCGGCCAAAAAAAGGAAAATGTTGTTATTGATGAACCCTGTATGGTAATCGAAAATCTGATATTCTAAATTGTAGTTTCAGCACAAGCGGACATTATACGAATAACTTTTTCTTCTATACCTACTAATAAAAAGTTTTTCCTCTTCCAAACTCTATCCGTGGTAAAGACATGTCTGATACTGATATTGATAAGCTGATGGAAACAAACAGCCCTTAAAAACATAAAAAATATTAGAAGTACCAGTCTTAGATTCCTAAAGGTTTATGCGAACAAGAATAGTATTATATGTGAAGATTGAAGATAGCTGCGACTCAGAAGAAGACAGAGTTAGGCAAGTCTACACAAACAAGGTTAACAAAACATAAGTTACATGTACATGCCTACATATACTGAGATGTAGCGAGTCATGCTCGATGCCCTTTATGATACTACACTGTATCTACATTAGATTCTTATTTGAACAAAGGGTTGAATCAATGTAATGCTGTAATAAGCAATATTATATAACAGTCGCATAATAAAGCCACTCTTTTGGTCTCTTATAAATTTATTCACAAACTTGTTTGGGGTATGGGTTGCCAAGCAGAATTAATGACCGATAACTTTATGCAAATATCTGTTTGTTTTGGTCTTTAGTACCAGTTTAAGCGTCAGCTTCGTTTTGCGGTATCATATAAATTGGCTCGCGGTTTGGGACTGTTGATGTTGCATTAATATTTAGAAGTTAATGAAAAATATGGTAAAACTGGAAAAGAAATGGGAATTTTTAGGTCAGGTTCAAATAGAATCGATGGGATAAAAACGTTTCTATTTTAAAGGTAACCACATTTTTTAATAGGCCATATCGTGGACGTACAAGGAAAATCAGCTAAGTCCATAATTTATAGTTTTGAGAAAAACGCATTTTAAAACTAACCTGAATGCATAAAATCGATTTTTTACACCTCTTGTACACCATTAAAAGCTTCATTACGGCTCAATCCCATAATTATTTTCTCTATTGCTCTAACAACATCAGCATTGTACCTTTCACTTTGTTTTCCTAATGATGAGTGTTTCTACACTCGAAACATGTCGATTTAAATTATTATGAACTATTCTAGGTTCTCCTAGTTATTCTAATAAAAATTGTGGAAAAGGACATTGTGCTTTTCTTTTTTCTATATCATTTAACTCCACTTTGAGTATGAACTACTTCTTTAAAATTATATATAAAAGTTTTTATAGTCTTATAGGATTTTTGAGTTTTGCACCTAGAGAACTAAATCCCTGTATGTGCAAATTTTAATTCAAAATAATAATACACAAATCTTAATGTTATTAAATAAGTAATATTTTTAGTACTGTTACTGTTATCAACTGTCCGTTTATATGATTGCGGGTCTGATATGGGTGATTAATATAATTTCTTAATGTGGAGGTTTTATGTGTTAATACAGCAGTTGATAATATATACAGTGATCGAACATTTAGGATTTCTGAATTGTAGTGAAAATGTGTGGAGTAGCGTTTGTTTTTTTTATAGATTATTTTTAGGATATAATTTTGAACGACATTTAGAGGTTTTAGCGAGTTTTTGTAGATCCCACCCCACGCCATTATACAGTATCTCATTAGAGATTCTATTAAAGTCTTATACAGTGTGTGTATAAAGTCTGGAAACGGCTTAATAACATCACAATTTACTGGCCGATTTAAACCAAATTTGGTACAGTGGTGTAAGAGGATCTAACGTACGGAATGACGATATTGGCGTTGTTGCCAGCTTTTTAGTTTGTCTGGAATTCGAACGAATTTTATATTTTTAAATATAACACCCAGTATATTTTAACATTTTTAAATTCCACATAAAATTATAATTATTTTTTATTAAATGCATTATTAGTCTATACTTCATAGTTTCCGAGATATTGACTCTCGAAAAGTGACATTTTTGAACTTTGACAGCTTATAACTTTCTAACAGTACGTCTTAGAGCAAAACGGCTTACATGTCCCTATCTTCAATTTTTATTATCTTCCCAAAAAAATCAACTTCCAGTTAAACCGAAACAACTATATTTTCTGCTTTCGAGTTACATCCGGTTTAACCGGAAGTTGATTTTTTGGGAAGATAATAAAAATTTAAGATAGGGACATGTAAGCCGTTTTGCTCTAAGACGTACTGTTAGAAAGTTATAAGCTGTCAAAGTTCAAAAATGTCACTTTTCGAGAGTCAATATCTCGGAAACTATGAAGTTTAGACTAATAATGCATTTAATAAAAAATAATTATAATTTTATGTGGAATTTAAAAATGTAAAAATATACTGGATGTTATGTTTAAAAATATAAAATTCGTTCGAATTCCAGACAAACTAAAAAGCTGGCAACAACGCCAATATCGTCATTCGGTGCGTTAGATCCTCTTACACCACTGTACCAAATTTGGTTTAAATCGGCCAGTAAATTGTGATGTTATTAAGCCGTTTCCAGACTTTATACACATACTGTATATGGAGAGTACTAGTTTTCTGCCAATAATTTCCCTTAAAATATAGAATTTATAAATTAATTTTCTAATATTGTTTGTCAAATAACTGATATGTGCTCCCCATTTAAGATTTTTATCAATAGTAATTCCTAAATATTTTGTTGAGGTTACCTCACAGATAACTTCTTCAAGATTATTAATTTTTATGTTGTTAAAATTGGGAGGATTGGAAGAAGTAAGAGAGAATGCTATGTAATTAGTTTTGGAAGTATTCAAGGTTAATTTAAAGAAATCCAGCCAAATTTTTTTCATACCATCCATAGCTGACTCTTTCACTTGAGTCCAAGTTTCACTCTTGAATACCACAACTGTGTTGACTGCATATGATATGACTATTCCGTTATTAATACTTATATTAGCTAAGGAATTTATATAGGTAATAAATAAAATTGGTCCTAAGACGGTACCCTGAGGTATTATAGTAGATATATTATCTCACAAATGGATCATATTTCCCGTAGATTGATTTATTATTGCTAGCTTTTACACAAACTTGAAATAAAATCAATTTACTTTGTAAAATGAAAACGAATATATGCTTTTTAAAACTAGAATGAACGAACTCTTAAAAAATAAAAAATTTAGAGTCATGCCAAAGCGACCAAATACAAACAACAAAGTTTTAAAAGAAACAAATAAATTTATTTCGTGACAACAACACAATGGAGAATAAAAATGTCCAACCTTTTTTCTTCGATTATTTTATTAAAAAATAAATTTTATATTGTTAGCTCTTTCGTTTTATAGTACCCCATATAACCCATAAAAATAAAGGGTATCGAGCCTGGCCAAAAACCATAATGGCACATTCAAAATGTATATCTATATTTGCTAAAATTCTATGGGCCGTAAAATCTTTACGGAATAATAAAACATAAGAAACAACTTTAAATTCGCATAAATGAAATCCATTCGAGTTTCAGTTATCGGGCCCATATAAAACAATAAAAAAAAATTCCCACGCGCAACACCTTGACTGGTAACTGGTAATAAAAATATCCATATGGGACTCGGTGAAGTTATTTTCTCAAACTCAAATACATATACTTTAATGTTGAAAGGATATTATTCTTGCTGATTTGCTAATAAATCTTAATCCGAATGTCTCCAACAATTGTTAATATAACAGCAAGAAAAAAAGGAGATGGGAACAAAAGATGAATAAACTGCGAAAAACACTACGCAGGTACGTTTTTTTGTTAAAATCACGTACTTACAATCTTCTAGTTATTTAAAGAAATTGAAATTGAAGAGTAAAGATTGAATTAAAAATTGACAATTGCGACGTTGCCAGATGTTTAGTTTTTTCTGTAACTTGATGAATGTTTTTTTTTTCAAATGTAACAATACTCTTTTTTTATTGAATTCGATTCCTTCCATCAACATTACCTTTTCCTGATAGTATCAGATTTGCATCTCAAATAGTTCTATGTGAGAAAGTTAATTAGTTTCAACTCTAACTCCCAATCTCTTTCCATTTAAAAACGTTTCAAATAATGTGAAAAGGAAGGTTGCTAGACATAATGTACAGGGTTATCCAACCAAGACTAGACAAGGCGATTTTTTGACTTTTCCTGTACTTTTATAAAAAAAACTGAAATAGCCATCTTAAATAATTTTCTCCCGCGAATTCGAATATCTTCAGCAAAAAACAATTGAACATCAAACAAAAGTACTAGGGGTCACTTTGATATTTTTTTAAATGGGATGCCGTATTTTTAATGAGCTTATCCGATTTCTCATATAAATTTTTATCTAAAATGTTGGATTTTTAATTCAAAAACGCCTTTTTTCTTCAGTTTTAAATTCGGAAAATGTTCGTCTACCGTACGATTATAATACCTGATAGATGGATACCCGTGGTGTACAAGAGATGTAAAATTGAAAAATCAGAAGGTCAGAAATCAAGACTCCAGCATACTGAAGAGTCGAGGGTTAAGTGTAGAAGCACACTGTCGTGCAGAAAAAGATAGGGTAGTAAAAATTAGGGAGTTTTGAAAAACATATCTGTTAAAAGTATTAATAAATTACTGAAACATCCATGTTTCTGACTGGGCTCAATAAAACTCAGGATGTTTCAGTAATTTATTAATTCCTTTAGCAGATATGTTTTTCAAAACTACCTAATTTTTACTACCCTATCTTTTTCTGCACGACAGTGTGTTTCTACACTTAACCCTCGACTCTTCAGTATGCTGGAGTCTTGATTTTTGACCTTCTGATTTTTCAATTTTACATCTCTTGTACACCATTAAAAGCTCCATTACGGCTCAATCTCACCATTATTTTCTCTTGCTAAAAACATCAGCATTTTAATTTTCACTTTGTTTCCTGATGATGAGTGTTTCTACACTCGAAACATGTCGATGTGATACTAGGTTCGCCTAGTTTTTCGATTAATAAAGATTGTGGAGAAAGACTTCGTGCTTTTCTTTTTCTGTTTTAAAAAATAGATTTGTAAACACGCAAGCTTATTTTGATCGGTATCGATTTGCTGACCGTTTGTCAGCGAAACGCGAATTAGTGCAATTCTATATATTTTTCACTTACCTCGCTATCAACTTTCTTGAATTCTTCGTCGTCCTCATCCACCTCGAAGTATAGCTCTGCCGACGTAACTGATACCATACCAGGCGCAATGACTCCAGGAGCAACAAGTTTTGCTTTTGTACTTATATTGATAGGACCTACAAGACAATTTTGTTGTAGAACAGAGGCTAAAGAATGATATTTGAAAATAGTAATTTCATATTAAAATAAATGTATATTATATTCCAGCGAAAATGTGTACATATTTGCAGGTTAGGAAATATTTACTTACCGTTAAGGTCACTATCCAGTTCTCTATCATCTGTAAGAAGCTCACTGTCATCTACTAATTCGTTAAGTTGATTTTGTTGGTGGCTTCTTGTACTTGCTAAATGGGCATGAAACTCTTCTCTTGCCTAAAAAATACAATTTAAGGTAAATCATATAATTAACAAAGTTTTTAATACACGGCAGCACGAAAACAAATAGGTTCTATGTGCAATTTTCGCAGTTGTAATTATTTCATATATCTTGTTCAAAAAACTATTGCTACTATATCAATTCTTACTTGTAAAATAGCATCTTCTGGAGCTCCATGCTCAATAGCTGCCTTCAAACTAGCTTCGGGATGTGTAGAACCGAGGGCATTATGAACAAAGCGTTTTCTTCTCCTGGCGTCATCCTCCCAAGCATCTAATTTCCAAAACTCTGTTAATCTAGAAACCACAAAAACATTAAATAATTTTAATTTTCAATTCTATAACATTTCAAATTCATATTTGAGTGGTAATATTTACCTATATTCACTTGGATCAAGGGATCCCCAAGCTCCATGTTTGTTCGACATTATATTTCTTACTTTTTCCAAAAGTCTACTTGCAGTTACATTATCTCTTCGTCGCGCTGATGTAATTAAATGATCACACATCCTTTCTTCTTCTTTCCGGTCCATCAAAGTTTGAGCACATTGAGTCTGAAAAACATTTAAAGGGTATTTTTTATACATAAGAACATTTCACTTGGTTTGGTGATCAATATCCACACATACTAGGATACAGCATTTTGTAGCAACTCTGACTAAGACTTCATATATAATTCGTCGTTGTTACTTTAAAACGTGAAACTAGAGTCTTGTAATAGATGTGAAATTTACGAAACTACGACCCATTGAAGTAATAAAAGACACACAAAAGAAAGATATTTGCTGTTATTGAGCTACCGATAGATTATTGCTTTGGTAGGCGTTAATAAAAGGCAAGAATGAGCTATTTAAAAATTTACCTCAAAATCAGCATGCTTCAAAACATCGTCGGCTCGCATTCTATTCAGGATGAATTCAGCTTCATTGGCTACCCTCACAATGTGATCTTTCATGGCATGCGACAGCAATCTGCCTTCATTAATTAATTCTATAAAAGCCAGACCCGCATGTTTCTGTAAAGAATTCTGCCATTCCTGTGAGCACAAGAGCATTACGAGTTCCACAACAGAGGTGCTGTTTTTAAATGTTGTAAGCCCTTTCCCTTCCATTAGAAGTTCTTGTCCATGAGAACCAACAAGAGTTTTTGACAGGAATGGTGCGAAGTCTACCATTATTTCTCTAAGCAATGGACATACTGATCCCAATGCCATTTCTAGTTTCTGAGTCAATGAAGCTTCTCTAGAGGGCGTCGGTATTGAAATATGATCTACCAAACTGCTTACTGGAAGATCGTCCGGTCTAACTTGATTTGTGGGTGGCTGTAAGATATTATCTGGTACTCGTACTACGGAAATTTGCCCTAAATGTTTTTCACCTAGAAATAAATTACGAGAAAATTAAGTTAGGCACAGGTAGACCAAAAATTTATATGTTACTTACCTCTATCAGATGAAGGACTTTCCATATTCCCTTCCAAGTCCAATCCTTGAGAATGGGAAATATTTTCAGCATTTCTATTCAGCGTTTCCTCCTTAATATCATTACGAGTATCATCTTCATTTAGGTTAATGTCAGTCCAGTTTTCGTCATTCGATGACATTTTATTATCTTCCTGTAACTCGATGTTGGAGCCGATGTTGTTTGTATCCAAGGAATTTACAGAATGGACGTCTTCCACTGAGTCAGTGCTCTGTTAATAATAGCACATTTAAAGTGGGTAGGTACTTAGAAAAGATGCAGAATTTATTTTAAAGAAATTACCAACAAAATACAATGATTTTCATTAGCATTTCTAATCTCTATTTGATATTAGCATTTATTTTAAAAATTTATAAACATGCAGGTTCGTGCAGAAATACTAAATTTAGTCATTTCAAATGTAAAAAAATGTATAAATTCGATGTTAAGAATAATTATGTATAAAAATTTTGGACCAATTGGTGCACAACCTAATGATATAATACAAATTAAATTATTTACAAATATTAGAAACCATTAACCATCTTACAGCCCTGAACTATAAAGCCATAAAATCAATCATTTCTAGATGCCAATTTACTTCATGAAGATAACTTTTATATCTGCGCCACTTCTTCACTTCACAAAACTAAAAATTAATATTTGTTCTCTCATAAAAATAGTCTTAGAACCCAAAATATATCTAACTTATCACGAAGGTAAGGCATTTACGAAGAAAGTCCAGAAAGTTACTGAAGGGCTTTTTAGATGGTTAACATACTTTCCTATACTTTTTAATAGATTAAAAACCATAGGATAGATACATTTATTTATATTACTTTGACATGGCTTTTAAACAATTGTAGCGTTTATCTTTTTGATTTCAGTCATTTGTAACTAGAGATAAGTTTCATCTATCTTAGGGTTTTTAGTCTAAGGTGCCAGCGCTAAATGCATTACCTTTTTTACAACACGAGCACTGTTACAACCTCGAGCATGCCTTATTCCATCCAAAGAGTAATCTACAGTAAACCCATGTCCCAAAGAGGGTCGCTGCCTAGCGTTAACCTAGTTACGGATGACCGCAACAGCAAAGCAGATCATGTTAGTAGAGCGTTCAAAGTTATGTTACATTCACAACGACAATTCGAGTAAACATCAATAAAATCTTTATCCCTCATTATCTTTTTGACTATGTAATTCTAAACAGTTCGTTATATATCAATAAAAAGTATTTTAAGGCAAATAACGTGCATATATTTTTTTAAATAATGAACATTTACTTAATTGTTTCTTATTTAACAGTTACGGGGTTTATGATAATGTGGTGCTTACCACAAAGTATGTAAAAGGAGAAAATCAGTAACTTGCCATCAGCAGTAAATCTTTTCTTTTTTGACTAACAAAAGCAGTGGTTGACTCGAGTTCGTTTTTTAAAAGCACATATATTGTCATGTGTGCCTTCACTCCCTTAAATTTTGTTATAATATTACGAAGAGGGAATACAATTTTTGTTATGCAAATGGTTACATACCAAAATTGGTGTTTTATTCATGTTTACCAGCATTGCAGCTAAATTTCAAGAACAGCATCACCATCTAGTTTTGTATCATTAAAAAAATGCAAATTTAATAGGAACAAATAATTGGCTTCGCTTAATTGATTTCGAATTTGTGGTGGCGACAATCCACAGTTGGAAACAAGTTACATTACTTTACTGCAGATGTTAAATTTTTTTTTGCGGTAAATGCTGCCCACAAGTCCCCCTCCCCCCCGTGTAAACGGATACAAACTTTTGGAGTGTTTTCAAGAAGAAAGAAAACTAAGTTTTCAACAACTGACTGACTGACTTCCGCAGTTCCGTTTCAGAAAGCAGAACAATTGGCCGATCAATTTTTACGCGACGCTGCCTTCTTATAATATAGCTATTACATTGTAGCGTGCAGTAAAATCTTTCCGTGCCATATATTGCAGCCATTAAATCTGCATTTTTACAGCAATATTCAGTTAGAGTACCTACATAGCTAATTTCTAGCATTTTTAAAAAATAAGTCACATCTGTTTGCATTTTAGAAACAGGAAGTTGAAAAGTAGATACTGGTAAAATAGGTATGTTTTTCACAGTTTAAAGTTCTGTTTTGCTGGGACACCAAAAATTTGTTCTTAAAAATTGATGTTGGCCCACGTTAGTCTATTTAGTTTTTGTTATCATATTGCACACTTAAAATAAACTAAATTAGGGTACCCAATTTCAAATCTACAATAGCTACCAACCAGTTTTGTAAAACAATCTAAACTATTAACACACGACAAACAATATCTAATCGATTTGGTGCTATGAGCGGCATTAATTGTGCAATTATCAAGACTTATAATACAAAGATGCTTATACCTAAAATTAAGTCAGTAATTCATGATTAATAGAAAAGATTAAGATGCAGTGTTAAAAATTGGAATCCAATAAATTCACCATGTATATATCATTTGATCTACATACGTTTTGAATAATACCGTGCAAGCAAAAATTATTCGCATCAAAGAGGGCCTTGCATCTAAGGACGTAATGCTTAGCCGTAGAGCTTAATACCTGTTGGGTGTCAGTAACTACCTGAATTAACAATCAATCAGGTATTCCGTCATCTTTGACAGTCGTTACAAGTAATTTGATTCATCGCTAATTTCTCCAATTCACACAATGGGCTTTACGGAACAGCACAAAACATTCATGGTTAAAGCGTATTTTCGAAACGAAGTTAGAGTAAATGGCGAGTGGCAATACAATCCGAGTTTGTGCATGGACGATTTTCACGAACTTTTTCCTAACGTTGCTTTTATTGCTGGGGATTTTTATCATTGCCTGAAAAGAACCGTGGCTGTGTTTAGGGAAACATCAGGTTCTATACAACACAAAAAAGGAGCAGGAAGACCATCTGTAAGAACAGAAGAACTTGTTGCAAACGTTCGTAAAATAATGCAAAATACGCCAACAAATTGTATAAGACGCCTGTCCCAAGAAGTGGGAACATCTTATGGAACATGCAGGACTATTCTTAAGAAGCAGCTAAATTTATTTCCTTATAAAGTGCCAATATTCCAAGAAATACAAGCCGCAGATTTTGAAAGACGCAGGAATTACTCTCAATGGTTTACCCAAAATTTATTGGAAAGAAATGATTTATTAGATCTGACATTTTTTTCGGATGAATGTGTGAATTCTCAGAATACACGCATGTGGAGTAGTGAAAATCCCCATTTTTTTGTAAAGTCCACATTGCACCCTCAAAAAATTGGTGTCTGGTTAGCTGTTTCCCGAAGAATAATTGTAGATCCTATTTTTTCCATGACACAGTTACAGCACAGCGGTATAGAAACAATCTTTTGAATCCATTTGTGGAGCAATTACTTGACGACGAACTACGTTTTGGATATTTTCAACAAGACGGTGCAACCGCCCATACAGCCGCCGAAACTATTAACTACTTATGCAATTTTTTCGACGACAGATTGATCAGTTTTCGATCAGACATCGAATTCTCACCTAGATCACCTTGTTTAACGGTTATGGATTGCTTCGTTTTTCCTCATTTAAAGAACACTATTTTTGAAAACACCAGTTGCAAATTTAGAACAATTAAAAGAAAGGATTATCCAAGAATGTGGTAACATTTCTCCAGAGATGCTGGTCAACACTTTCGAAAATATGAAGAGACGTGTGAATTTATGCTTGGAGCATGGCGGTGGCCAATTTCAGCAATTTATGTAATTATTTTTCTTTTTTTTTCTGTATATTCTTACTTTGTTAATTTTGTAAACAACAAAAATAAAGTTGTATTTGTCTACTTATTTTATTACTAGTTTGGCATATCATGTCATAATAGGAATTTGACAAAATTTTAACCTAGATTTAGTTAGATATATCGTCCCCATATCATTGTGATCTAAACCAAGCCCTACGTTTTTTAATCCAAGCCCTCTTTGATGCAAATAATTTTTGCTCGCACGGTATTACAGGAAAATAATTAGCGATAATAAAAAAAAACAATTTTGGATTTTACATTTCCCATTAAGTAGTAAGAATATTTTCAAAAACATTGGTTTAAACGTTAAACGGGAGAAACTTTAATTTTACATACGACTGGAGAATACGTTAACAGGCAACGCATAGTCATAGTCAATTGTATCTATAATGTAGTAAGATATTTTCTCCAGTTTTCCTCATTATTTGACTACCCAAGTATTTGGTCTTCAGTTTTTAAACTAGCTGGGTTCTTTAATAGGGTGTTGTATAGGCAACCCATACTAGATTAGCTGAACTATTCACATTGCCAGAAATAAATATTTACAGAAAGTGTATAAAGTTGTTAAATTTTTGCGTAATTTGCTAGTTATGTTGTTAATCAAAAACATGGTTGTGCCCCACCAAGATAAATTATGAATCTAAATGTAATATTTCTTCTTACCTTAATTGATGCTGGCCCAGAATGCAACTCATTCTCATGATGCAATGAATTGGCATCTTCCATTACGTAAGCGGTGATAACGTCGTAGTCACCGTCTTCTTGAGAATGGTGGTGCAGCGATCTTGAAGCTAAACGATTTCTTATATTTATTATTGAGTGAAACTTCAGTTAAGTTCAGATTATAGCATAATATGGTACATTTTCTAAATGGCTTTATTCTACAGCGATGCAACTCAAAGCAGTAACAAATCAAATTGGAATTATTGGCAAAATGAAAACAGTAAGGAAAACTTTTAGTTTGGATTAAGGTATTTTTTTCTTGGAAAGTTAAATATTATACTGTAGTTTTTGTAGCTACAGTTAATAATATACAGTGTCTGCAAGAAAGTCCGTATCAAATGAGATTTTTTAAAATTATTTGGTATAGGTAAAAATTGAAAAAACAGTTAGTTTTTGCTTACGTTAAAAACAAAAATGACGTATACTGAAGCAGCTGCACAACTTGCATTACCTGTCAAATTTGACATTTTTAATAAAATAGGTTCAAAATTGCCCTTATTTATTAAAATATCGAAAAACTTTATTCGAGAAAATTGTTTATTTAGGCATTTTTAGCCTCTATACGAAATTTTAAAGGTCTAATACAATTTTTATTTTTTGCCAGGTTCTTGAAAATTTTGATCAACCCTCGTAGATTAACTTTTATACATCGATGTAAACCCATTCGCCTTTACTTCATTTGTAATCTTAATGCAATTTTGTGTAAAATTTTTGTTTCCAATTATTTATTTTGCTTCAAAAACTGAAATTGTTATTGATCAGTATGTAATGTTTGATGCAAAGTTTATCTAATTACATCAGTTTTGCCAAAACCGACGTTTCTCATTTTTCCTAAGTTAGTAAACAGATGTGCAAAATGAAAATATTAGGAAGCTTTCGTTGAAATTTTACTTAATTAATATTGGATCAAAAAGAATAAATATTAATCGCTCGAATCATTTTATTCAACAAAAATATAGTAAAATAATTAATTTAATTTAATATTAATTAAGTAAAATTTCAACGAAAGCTTCCTAATATTTTCTTTTTGTACATCTGTTTACTAACTTAAGAAAAATGAGAAACGTCGGTTTTGGCAAAACTAATGTAATTAGATAAACTTTGCATCAACATTACATACTGATCAATAACAATTTCCGTTTTTGAAGAAAAATAAATAATTGGAAACAAAAATTTTACACAAAATTGCATTAAGATTACCTACAAAAGAAGTAAAGGCAAATGGTTTTACATCGAGTTATAAAAGTTAATCTACGAGGGCTGATCAAAATTTTTAAGAATCTGGCAAAAAATAAAAATTGTATTAGACTGTCAAAATTTCATACAAAAGCTAAAAATGCCTAAATAAACAACTTTCTCGAATAAATTCGATCGAATTTTAATAAATAAGGGCAATTTTGAACCTATTTTATTAAAAATGTCAAATTTGACAGGTAATGCAAGTCGTGCAGCTGCTTCAGTATACGTCATTTTTGGTTTTTAGGTAAGCAAAAACTAACTGCTTTTTCAATTTTTATCTATCCCTAATAATAAAAAAAAAGTCCCATTTGATGCGAACTTTCTTGCGGACATTAATAGTAATATAAATAGCACTTTTACATTTGGCCGATTCAAGAATAAATTCAGAATATTTTCTACCAACATAAGCTGAGATTTCGTTTAATAAGTCAAAAAAAAACAACAAAATTATAAAAATCGGAACATTCGAACATGTCGTCAAAATGCCACTGCTGCGTCAGAGTTGTTTAATCACATTATTTAAATTAGACATAAATAATATATGATCTAATGTAAGTTTCTTATTTTTAAGTTTTTTAAAAAAGTTATTTAAAAATATTATTTATTTTATTGATTTCTATAGGTACATAGTTAAATAAAAAAAGTATTAACTAAGGGATGATGTAACCCGCTAAGGTGGGTTATTCTACAGTAAATTACCTAGAGCCACTAGAAAAACTAAAACAAGTGACAAAGCGTGCTGAGCAATAAAACAAAAAAAGCGTCAAGGAATAATTCTTCCATTTTGTACAACAATATTATTTGGTACCGCTGGTTAAAAATAACAAATTAATGTTTAAGTTAAATCGTCATAAAATCGTAATAAATGTTTACAAAAATGTTCAATTTGACATACTCTGACTTCTGCCGTTATACAGGGGTAAAGTGTATACGATCTTAGTTGAGACAGACAAAAAACTAAAAAAAAATTGATGACAGACTTGTCAAGTCCACGTGGACTTATCTTCGAACATCTGTATAGGGAGCAATCAATACAAATTTTGTTATATTTGTATTGTAGTTTCAGTGTGTGATGCAGTAAATTGATCGTACCCCCAATATTTACGTTGTCTCAACTGACTTGGTATAAAGTATACCATACATGGTCAATAATTGGAGATTAAGTAGATTGGTTAAAAATAAAATAAAAACTTCATATAAAATCGAAACAAATTTTTAAATAAATTTGTCTAGAATCATTTCTTAAGGTTGAATTCTCAACGTCATTCAATCTATTGCCAACCTATAACCTATTTTGCGTTGATTTTTTGAGTTTATTATTTTAATAACTAACATTTAAAGAAAATCAACATCGTCGGTACATTATTTAGGTAGTATCCGATATATTACAAAAATATTAATTTATTTCATTGCTAATTTTGGGTGAATTGTATAGTGAAAGAACAATGAGTGACAATGACATAATAATGTTAAAAAAAATCTTACCCGATATTTTTCGCTATACAATTCTCCTAAAATAAGTTATGAAATTCCTTGATATTTACTAAATATGTCAATTATTACCTATAGAATATTAAGTCGATAATGATTTTCTTTAAATTTTGTATAAAAGCTAGAAAACATAAATAAATCTACTCGAAATAGGTTATAGGTTGGCAAGCATGTTGATACTCCCACCTTAAGAACAGTACCTTTTTTTTCGTAAAATATGTCACGTTTTCCTAATTTGAATTTAAAAGTACAAATGTTAGCGTAAAAGAAAGTTATGTCTATTTTTACCCCACTATCCCCTATTTCTGGCAACATTTTTTTAAATATCGACATTTTATTACCACAGTTCAGCATACAAAGTTTACCAAAACATCTAAATTTTAAATTTGAATCTACAATAAAATCATCTTCAGAATACCCCCTTTGGGGGGCTGTAGCTTCGTGATAAGTGGACATAGTAGTACATGAAGTACTTACTTGAGCCATAATAGACCGCATGGTCGCAGTGGAGGGTTAGCTGTAACCCACTCACTTTTAACCTAACACCTAAGTACTTACTTTATTTTTAACCAATCTACTCAATCCCAAATGATTGACCATACCTTTTGAGACACCCTGTATATCAGCAATATATTTAATGTAACTGTAAGCTGCAGTAATCTGACGAAATAAAAGGAAAACCCACTGTACTTCTAATTAAATTATTATTACATTACAATATTACAAAAGTACATTTATTTTAGCTGCAACGAAAGCGAAAATTAGGTACAGTTGACGACAGATAATTTCGTACACTAAACTGTAAGTGCAACTTTTTTACCTTTATTACCTTTGTAACGTGTTAATTGTTATCATGATATCTGTCAAAGTATTGTCATTATCTTATTTGATTTTAAAATGCCTCATTTAAGGTGGGAGTATCAACATGTTTGCCAACCTATAACCTATTTCCCGTAGATTTGTTTATGTTTTCTAGCTTTTATATAAAATTTAAAGAAAATCTGTGTCGACTTGATATTCTATAGGTAATAATTGACATATTTAATAAATATCAAGGAATTTCATAACTTAATTTAGGAGAATTGTATAGCGAAAAATATCGGGTAAGATTTTTTCTTACATTATTATGTCATTGTCACTCATTGTTCTTTCACTATACAATTATCCCAAAATTAGCAATGAAATAAAAATATATTTTTGTAATATATCAGATACTACCTAAATAATGTACCGACGATATTGATTTTCTTTAAATGTTAGTTATTAAAATAATAAACTCAAAAAATCAACGCGAAATAGGTTATAGGTTGGCAATAGATTGAATGACGTTGAGAAATAATGTGTAATAAATAACTGTAAAAGTTAGTTTGGAATAAAGACATTTTTTTTTGAAAGTTAAATCAACCTTAAGTATTATTGAAAAAGCAAGAATAATATGTTTAGTAGAAATAGGGTGATCTTATGGAAAAATAGCTGATCATTTTAGAGTACCTAGAAGTACTGTTCAAGGAATTGTAAAAAAATGACGCTATCATCAAACACTTGAAAGGTCTGTTGGGTCTGGTTTAAATAATAGAAAATCATCAAATGAAGAAGACCGAAATTTGGTGGAGTATTTAACTCAAAATCCATTTGAAACTGCAGTATCCGGTATGCACATAACAGCATTCCCTGATTCATCTAGAACTGCGCAACGCCGAGTAAGACAATGTTCCGAATTAAGAAATCGAGCAGCTGCATCCACCGTTTTTAATAAATTAAAGAATTTGGTTTGCTATGCAATATTTACCAGAAAATTATGTTTTTTGGCAAAATGTTATCTTTTCCGATAAGGAAACTTTTCAGTCTACATATAATGAAAGGATTCGAGTATATAGACCACCAAATTCCCGATATGATGAGAAGTATACTTAAAAAAGCAAACCAGTGGACGTTTCTCCGTTAATGTGTGGGCATGGATAAGTGTTTACGGTGCAGGTGTATGCTGGAATATTGGTGGAACACTAAACAGTAATATATATCTTCAGATTTTGAAAAATGTTTTTCTTCCTTCTGCCGCGATAATTTTTGAAGGAAATAACTTTATATTTCAGCAGGATAACTGCCCCGTGCACACTGCAAGAAATATAGGAAACTGGTTTAAACAAAACAACGTAACATGTCTGCCTTGGTGCTGAAGAAGTCCTGATTTAAATCCAATTAAAAATGTTTGGGGATTGATGGTAAAAAATGTACAAAATAAATTTTAAACCACAGAATGAAATAGTTATTTGATAAAATAGAAGAAATTTGGGAAGGGCTAACTCCGGATTACACCAGAAGATTACGATTAGTGTTAGAATGGGGCAGCTATTAAATATGAGTATTTTGTTTGTTGTTTGTTAATAAATTTAGCCTTTTTCTCTTTATACTTTTGTAAATATCCTGGTATTATTTTATAATTTTCTTATTTTGTGGCTGTAATTCAAACAGAAAAATATTTAGAAATAACAATTATTACTTATGGTAAAAAATCGTACATACAATAATTTACAGTTATGTATATAGCTGGTGTTCTATCCAGGTATAAGCAGCAAGGTGAGAAACCCGTTTTACCCAATTTTGTTGTAATTGAGTTATGTATGGGTGGAGTGTACGAATTTATATGTCGTCAACTGAACATCACATTACTTTAAACGAATCAAAATAGTTTTTTAACTAAATATTTTCGTACAAAATGGAGAAAATTTAAAACAACAGGGTCGCAATCATTAATTACCTGTTCGATTACCCAAGGAATTTCGATGGTACCGATGGTCGACTTTGTGGTTGTGATAATGGGAATGATGGTTGTTGTTAAGGTTATAATGGTTGTGCTTGGAATAGGAGTGGTGTCTGTGACGCATGTAGTTGTGGTGCGACACGGCGTTCGGATGGGACCCGGGAAGAAATTGAGGATAGACGTGGTGGGACCATTGAGGAAACAGAGGTCGCGCACTCCCTTCTGCATGTTAGTAAGAGGAAAAAGATGGAATTAAAAAACGGTTAATAATATGGTTTACAACAATTGTATGATAATTAGATGGAATGCGTTCGTTTTGAAAATATAGGGTCCCATAACTAAAGGTCATACAGCAACAGGAGACTTGAAGTTAGGTCATTTATGTTTAATTCCTTATGATAACCTATACAGGGTTGAAGATATACAAGGTGATACAAGTAAAAATTTATTTTAGAAAATTTAAAAACGGTTAGGTGGATATGAATCAATTTTGGGGTTGTTGTGTTTTTGAGGGCAAGAAAGACACATTCATAGTTTTAAGAAGCTATCTTAAAACTATGAAACTTGAGGTCGATAGTTACACAATATCAGTTTGGTAAATTCCCCGTTGTCTCTCACATATTTGACTGCGTCACTTCAAATTATAAAAAGGGGACTTTTATACATAAAAAGTTGTACTTTATTAATTTCGATATTTCAATTAGGTAGTTCTTGAGATATTTACATCTAAATGTTAGATGGCAGAAAAATTTAAATAAACACCTTCCTTACCGCAACATAATTTATTGACCTATTATCAAGTCTAGTATCTCCTTAGTTACGGGAAACTGTATTAAATATATTTATACATTATTTTATTCTTTATAATTATATTCTTTAACATTAATATAAATTCCTTAAATAAAAGAAACACATAAAACTTTACTCCGAAAGTTATAGACACAATGGCGAATAACCTGACTGGAGTGACATCTATGAGCCAGAATAAAAGATCGGTATTAATTGAAGAATAAACTCCAGGCACATGCTTCACTCAACTCTCAATGAATCAATACATTTACAACCTATGTAGCGCCATCTAGCAACTCCAACGAAAATGAACAACAAAAAGGAAAATTTACTTCTTTAGAGATTCTGAGTGGGCTGGAGTTTGGAACACCTTTATGTTTAATATTACAGAATTCTTCCGTAAAACTTTACTTTTATAAAACCAAGAATCATGTTATGAAGAAGACAGTTAACTTGACATAAGATAATTTCGTGAAAAATAGCGTACTTCTTCTATAAACTGTTTACATCTTTAAATTTGTAATAAAATGATCACTTCTAACAATTAACATAATTTGGACACTAGACAGTTTTCTTTCCCTTTTTGCAATTTTTTTATACTGATTCTCCCCTAACTCTAAATGCAACGACTTAATATAGGTTCTATGGCCTTTACAATTGGCATCAATATTATTGCAATCGGCAATATTTTGCAAAATGACATTCCAAAGCCGGATGAAGCCGAATCCGGCAAGTAGTCCAGCTAAAGCGCAAGTGACACTTGCTCGCAGGGTGGGTTAGACTTGTGGTGCTTTGCGAATTCAACAGGAACAACTCCTGCTCGGTTCCAAAAGACGGTTGCCCTAAACTTTACACCAGAAGAATACATAGTGGATATTTTTTGAAATGTTGGAAAAAACGTAAGAGTTTGACGATCGAATAAATTCGTAGCTGCCGAGGTAGATTCAAGGCATACAATGTTAAATTTATCTTATGTCAGCTGTCACACTTCATTTATATTTGAATATGTCAAAATTAATATTCTACCATAAAAAGCGTGATGGGTGAGTAGTGATGATGTGATTATAAACCTACTAACTTAATTAGTTTTTAAATCTTGCTTGGTTAATTGTTATTTTTGTAACCAAATTTAATGAAGCAAGTTTCTATAATTAGCGTGGAAGCTCATTATTTTTCTTAGTTCGTGTATTGCAACTGATATGTTAAGATAAAGTTTCCAATATAAATTGTTCACATTCTAGTTTTTAACCCATTCGAATTTTGAAGTAAAATCAATTTAAAAAACTGTGACCAATATTATTAGAAACTTACCTAACACTATAGAAAGCTTATTCTCTCTTAAACGCAAAACAGATCAAATAAAACTAACCCTGCGGACTTTCAGAATTGTGCGACGAAGTCCCATTACTTCTCACCGGTACCGGACTGGGTGCCCTTATCGACACCGGAGGCTCCAGGATATCCCTGTACTTCGACACCATCAGTACCGATATAAAATAAACTATGGCCAAAGATAGGAACTGGGCTTGTTTGGTCTCCTCCTGAAATAATAATTGTTAAGGATTAATAAAGGGAATACTAATGACATGCCTGAATAAACGTTCTCACCACGTCTCTGTATATGACAGCTCGAAGACGGTTGACGTCCATGTCCTGTAGGAGCTTGTTGGGGTCCTTTACGGGGCTGCTGGATTGGGTTGCCAGGTTGTCCGCCATATTCTAGAAAACCATATCAGACGGTTAATTCGCGTTAAGGTAATGGAGGAACTTTTGTGACACACAGCAATTCTATTAGCTTTTAGTTAAATATTTGTTTAATAACTATATACTTAGTGGGTTACAACGTTATACAATATTGTGAAACTATAAAGCCAACTAGGGTATTTAAATGTGTGAAAGGGTATGTCTAAAGGAAAACCTAAAAAATAATTAATAGCTATGGAAATGTCCATCTTTAAAATGGAGCTGTTGTGATACAAGAATGGGTAACGGAAACTCTGTCTTCTCCTGAATAAAAAAGTATTTTAAGTATCTATACGCGGGTAATTTCAGTCCTACTTACTACATTATTTGAAACCTGAATATCTGTCATCAAAACAAATTACAACATTCTCTAATCTTAAATCCCAGTAAGGACAATTCTTATTGGTTGGTGGCCAATACAACTGTTTGACTGCCATATACCGTGCGAGCAAAAATTATTTGCATCAAAGAGGGCCTTGCATCTAAGGACGTAATGGTTAGCCGTAAAGCTTAATACCTGTTGGGTGTCAGTAACTACCTGAATTAACAATCAATCAGTTATTCAGTTATCTTTGACAGTCGTTACAAGTAATTTGATTCATCGCTAATTTTTCCAATTTCGTGAACAATTTACACAATGGGCTTTACGGAACAGCACAAAACATGCATGGTTGAAGCGTATTTTCGAAACGGGGTTAGAGTAAATGGTGAGTGGCAATACAATCCGGGTTTGTGCATGGACGATTTTCACGAACATTTTCCTAAAGTTGCTGTTATAGCTGGGGATTTTTATAATTGCCTGAAAAGAACCGTGGCTGTGTTTAGGGAAACAGGTTCTATACAACACAAAAAAGGAGCAGCAAGACCATCGGAAAGAACAGAAGAATGAAATATGAAGAGACGTGTGAATTTATGCTTGGAGTATGGCGGTGGCCAATTTCAGCAATTTATGTAATTATTTTTCTTTTTCTTACTGTATATTCTTACTTTGTTAATTTTGTAAACAACAAAAATAAGTTTGTATTTGTCTACTTATTTTATTACTCATTAGTTTGGCATATCATGTCATAATATGAATTTGACAAAATTTTAACCTAGATTTGGTTAGATATATCTTCCCCATATCATTGTGACCTAAACCAAGCCCTACGTTTTTTAATCCAAGCCCTCTTTGATGCAAATAATTTTAGCTCGCACGGTACTTAGTGGGATACCACGTTATATAATATTGTGAAACTATAAAGCCAATTAGGGTATTTAAAGGTGTGACGGGTATGTCTAAAGGAAAACCTAAACAATAATTAATAGCTATGGGAATAGTCCATCTTTAACATGGAGCTGTTATGATACAAGAATAGGTAACGGAAACCATCAATCTTCTCCCGAATCAAAAGTATTTTAAGTATCTATACGCGGGTAATTTCAGTCCTACTTACTACATTATTTAAAACCTGAATATCTGTCGTCAAAACAAATTACAACATTCTCTAATCTTTAATCCCAGTAAGGACAATTCTTATTGGTTTGTGGCCAATACAACTGTTTGACTGCCATATATATTTACTGGAGCATACAAAACATTTCAATGTGTTCATTAACTTAAAACAACAATATCCGAGCAGCAATTTCTTCAATAATTAAGGTCTTTATATCGACTTTAAACTGTAAGATTCTTGGGAATAAAAAATGTTGATTAGTTCCTACATTTGTTAAGTTTAGGTGTTCATCTTTACGGCTTTAGAAGATTCATAAACCTCCATCGAACGAGAGGGTGGTTTAAACTCTGTCGAAAGTCATTAGGAGCTTTAAAGTTATAGTGTACTGACGTAATAAAATTAGCACCAAAGTGGTCCACGTTGGACATTATTTACATATAAAACCATTAGGGGACAAAGTTAAATAGCTCATAAGCTTGCAGTTCATCGTTAGGAGAACTTTCATAATGTTGTTTTATTCATAGATTTTAGTAAAGTTTATAATGGCTTAAAAAGCTTAAAGTTTCCTAGAAGCAGTATCTAATCCATTTGCAAACATATTAAAGGAAAAACGATAAGAACGAGAGATGTTTAGAAGTACACAGCATTAACATTCATTAAATTTTGCAAGAAGGAAACATTTCTTTTTGAATTTTATTTATTCTAAGTAGTTATAGTGGCTATCTAACAAATCCCGTTAAGATTACATTTATAGGTGAAAATAGGTTCCCGTTTTCTTGTTCGTCATTGGACAGAATGCAAGAAAGTTTACATCCAAGGCACCGATTGCTATGCAGCTTTTACATAATGAACTGGTCGTTCTTGAACACTTAACTTTCAAAATATGTCTTTACTCCAAACTAACTTTTACAGTTCATTACATGGAAAGTGATAACATAATATAGAAAATAATAACCATTAAAAAAAAATTAAAGTTAATCCAATATAATTCATTAATAAAATCAATTAAAAAAAAAATAGTATAAATAATTTAATTTAGTAAATATCTCTTTAATTGTTTTTTAAAAGTTGCCAATTTTTTAATTTTTCTGATATTTTTTGGAAGATTGTTATAGTTTATTATTCCGTCATATAAAAGCGATTTTTTTCCGAAATTACTTTTTACTGGTATAGTTTGATAATTTATACAATGTCTGGTGTTATCATCATGTAATGTCTTATTCTCCTGAATTTTATGTTTGATTTTTTTTCTTTTAAAATGATAGAGTGAATTAGAATACAAATTTTTAATTTATAAATGTTTTGAACGTGTAAATACCCTTTCGGTCTATACAGATAAACAGTTGGTTCTAAATGTGGCAGTTTGTGTATACATTTAATAACTTTATTTTGCAATTTTTGTAATGGTTTTAAGTTTGATAAACAAGCAGATCCCCAT
This sequence comes from Polydrusus pterygomalis, assembly GCA_963969555.1. Taxonomy (NCBI): domain Eukaryota; kingdom Metazoa; phylum Arthropoda; class Insecta; order Coleoptera; family Curculionidae; genus Polydrusus; species Polydrusus pterygomalis. Next base: position 13,934,489 of record OZ018379.1, read on the forward strand.
GCAGAAGCTAAGTATTGTAATTTTGAATATATTAATAAAAAATATATCTTTTTTTAAAGTATTTCAAAGGAATAAAATATCTAGCTCTGTACAAAACAGATACCAAAGGAGATATCGAGTTGATAATATACTGGATATGGCATTTCCGATTTAAATTTTCGTCTAAAACTTATCCTAAAAATTTTGTCGTTTTTGAATATTGAATATTTTCATTATTAAAATGTTAAGGGGTTAATGATGTAATTTACTTTATTTTTAAATCATTATTAATATCAAAATACATTTCTGCAAGTGTTTCAGCAAAATAAATAATTGTCGTATCATCTGCAAATAGCTTTATATTGCCCTTTAAGTTCAATTTGGAAACGGAATTAATGTAAATTAAGAATAATAACGGACCTAATATTGATCCTTGTGGAACTCCACATATTATTTCTTCTTTTGAACTTTTTCTTTCCCCAATTTGAACAAATTGTTTACGATAGCTTAAATAACTTTGAAGTAGTTTGTGTGTATTTCCCCTTATCGCAATACTGTATAATTTTTTTAATAAAATATCATGGTTTACGGTGTCAACAGCCTTACCCAGATCTAAGGATAGTAAACAGCATTTTTACTGCTGTCGACATTAGTTTGAATATTTGTTATGATATCTCCTACAGCTATTTCTGTATCCTTAGATCTGCAAAAACCATATTGGTTAGCAAAAAGAAAATTTTGGCTTTCTAGAAAGTCGCATAATTTATTATTTATTATTTTTTCTAATATTTTTGAAAAGATTGGTAAAACAGATATTACTTTATTTACACTTAAAGCACATGCGAACTCAAGCAGTGTAAACATGTATTAAGAATACTGTAATCTTAACGCGAATGAAGTCTATCTACATGATCCATACAAAACAAAACTCTTTAATTAGAATCGAAGGGATAGCAGAAGTTTGTTTTGTACAGAATATATTATACACATACCTTGGGAGAGTTTTGAACTCCTCTGATAAAAGACTGCAAATGGGCTGCCTTATGATTTGCGTTTAGTGACGTGGGTGCAATAGCGTGGTGTGGCCGGCTCCTCTCTTTACATTCCAGGCAGTTTCGGACTGCGCATGTGCATACCTAACACGCCACACAACAATCACAGACAAGGAAAACCAAATAAAATATTTAAATGTAAATGTGGCGGGAAACTATAGGAAAGTTATACAATGTCCACTTGGAACCATGGTTTTGTTTAGTTGGCTACTTAAAAATATAGATATAGAATGAATGCCTTTTATTTGTACAGGCGACTTTTGAATGTCAGCACATAGACTGATCGATCTGCCAATCTCTTCGTCTGCTCTTTTGCTTTTTTGATATAGTTATATTTACCACCACACTTCATATAAATAATGTATAAAAAAATAATACGATGCAAAACGGTGTATGCACGATATGTTACAAATTGTTTTATAATAATAATAATTATAATAATGTTTATTTAAAATTTAATAATATAATAAATATGTTTATGTTGTCTTCGATAAACTTATTCTTCAATCCATTGAAGCTGAGCTTGTTAGGGGCAAATCTTATTTTTTTAAAGTAAAAATGTTAATTTATAGTATAAACGCAGCTTTTTTGAAGAAATATATTACCTATAATAAAATTATTAATTTATAATTTTTAAGTAAAAAATATTACTTATAAATATAACACTGAAAATTTGTTGGATATAAAGTATATACAAACTTGAAAATTAGTTACTTTAAGCCAGTGGCTTTTTGTCATCCCAAAGACGACACTGCCTTAGCTTGGAGTCCCAAAACATTCGGCACTTAAAAAACTAACTAATCCTTCTCCGACGTAAAAATAAGCTACCGGAAATTGTTGTGATGGTTATTTACCATAGACAATAAGGTAAATTGTAGTCTGCCTTTCTATTTAACAAAATTTGGTATTTTCGTGACAATTTCTTAACAAAATGCATAAGTATGAATGGATATTCTTTGTTCGGCGTTTTGGTTTTTGTGGTATAGAGGGTAAAGAGCAATTTCTAGGTGTTATGGATGCATTCCTTGATGTTACAAATCTTCGAAGACGATCCAATGGTAAAACACGACATAATGACAAAATTTTTAAAAATATAGTAAAACATTTGAAAGAATTAACAAATAGGAATATTTACAGTCAAAACCAACACATATCATATAAAAAGCTATAGTGATCATATGTTCTCGCCAAAGCAAAACACTTTTATACAGTATCAAAAAAAAAATAACTGGTGTGAATAAATAAATACAAATTATAAGCAATATACTAACCAGTCGAAGGCATTGCCGCAGTATACCCCCGCTTGACATGTTCTTCTCGGCTTCAAGTTCGCCAAAGTTAAGGGAACTAGCAAAAATAAGGACATCCGCCATGTTAACCAACCTCTGTAAAAAACTAACAGCAACTTCTATGGGCATTCCTTGAGTGGGTTCTATAACATCTAGTTCATTCTAAAAATAAAGTTAATTAAATAACGATATAATTTTTTACGTTACCGATGTAAATTAAGTAGTAAAAATTGTAAGTGGAGATGGACAAATTCAAATAGCAATGAATACTTACATTAGGTGACGTAGCAGAAGCTAAAAGAGGTAACAGTCCACCACAGGCGATAATCAGGTTATCTACAAGCTGAGATATAAGGTGCACGGTGTTGACTACAAAAATGGCATTATCGCTGCTGTTAACAAAATCGAGAACGGACTTTGTAGAGTGACTTCTCCACACTTGGATGTCGGTTTCCAAGGAAAATAGAACGTCTGACAGAAGTCGTTGGTGTATGTAGGACCACTTGAATTCCGGTATCCTAAACGGAGGTCTGGTAGGACCCGGACTGAACATGGGCCGTCCAGACGATGAGTCTGACTTTGAGTTTTTAGGTTCTGAAAAGAACACATGATAATAAATATATAATTATTGAAAAAAAAATAAAAGTACAAAGTCTTTCTCCACAAAATTTAATTAGAATAGCTAGGCAAACCTAGGATAATTCATAATTAATAGTTCAATTCGACATGTTTCTAGTGTAGAAACACTCATCATCAGGAAAATGAAGTAAATTGTACAATGCTGATGTTGTTAGCAATAGAGAAAATAACAGGTGAGACTGAGCCGCAATGGAGCTTTCATTGGTTCATACGAGGAGTAAAAAATTCGAATAGTCAGAAGACCAACAAAACGTAACAAGCCTGGTACCCCAACAGTATTTTGCTTCAAGCTAAATGAAAGCATCTACATGATTTTTACGAATAACAACTTTTTCTTTTTTCTTTCCCTCTTATTTTACCACTTTCATATGTCTTCGACAAAGTCAAATAAAAACTCAGGATTTTTCATCACTTTCACTTAAATGTTTTTCACAAAGTCTCTTATAACTCCCTAATTTTCTTTTCTCTCTACATTTTCCACCCAAGACAGTGCCTTTGCACGAGTCCTTGACGCTTCAGTATGCTGAAGTTTTGTTGGTCTTCTGACTATTCAAATTTTTTACTCCTCGTATCAACCAACGAAAGCTTCATTACGGCTCAGTCTCACCTGTTATTTTCTCTATTGCTAACAACATCAGCATTGTACAATTTACTTCGTTTTCCTGATGATGAGTGTTTCTACACTCGAAACATGTCGAATTAAACTATGTATTATGAATTATTCTAGGTTCGCCTAGCTATTCTAATTAAATTTTCTGGAGATAGACTTTGTGCTTTTCTTTTTCTATACTTTTAACTCCACTTTGAGTATGGACTACTTCTTCAAAAATATATAATTGTAAATGGCATTTAAATATTTTAAATTATTCTTGCTTAAGTATTAAACTGTAAATAACCGAATAATAATTAATACATTTTTCCAGACGATAATTTTCCTTTATGGGTATGACGTCTATAAAAGCTTGATCTAAATTGGTTTCTCCGGTCTCAATAGCCCAGCAAACTAACAAACCGGAAAGTGATATATTACTGAACATTTTTGACACCAATATTAAGTCATTCTCTCTGACCCAAATATCTTCACTGTAATTGAAATATACAGGGTTAGTTGAAATAACCGGAACGGCTAATTTTCTTCAAAATTACCAACCCTGTATATTTTTAAAATATTTATGGGTGATTAATCTTAAATAAAAAAGCAAAATTTAAAAAAAATTTGGTCCTATGAACTATGTATTTATTTAAAAATTGTTCTTAAGAATCCTTATTTTATATAGGTACATAAATATGTTTTTATTCGTCAACATTTTCTTTTGCGACAATTCAAAACTAAAAAAAGAAAACTTACCAAACTGATTAGAATCTACTTGAGTCGAAATAGAAGCGCTTCTGGGTCGTCTCTGCGGCGAAGCTTGAGGCACGTGTGAATTACTGCTATGGTCTTTGGATTGCGATTCTATGTGATTAGTTGGGAGGCTAACTCTCCTTCTAGCTTCTTGCTGAGGCACTTCGTTCCTCTCGGTAGTAACAACATCTTTTTTAGGACTAACTTTATCAACAATAACATCGGTAGCGGTATTGGTAGTAGCGGAATAGCTAGGATCACAGTATTGCGAAATCGTTGGAATTTTTTCAACGGTAGGCACTTGTTCCTCAACTGGCGTGCCTGCATTTTCTACGTCAGATTTAGCATCACTTAAATCACTGACTGCAATGTTTGTTTCATCTAGACTAGAATTGGTTTTGTTGGACGGTTCTATTTCTACTGACACAGCACTATTTTCAACAATTGGCACAGCATTAGATTTATTAATAGCAAGTTCACTATCACTAATATTATGTTTATCACTTACATCACCTTGACCTTTCTCAATTAACGTCACCTCTAAATTTACATTGTTTTCTTCACTATCACCACTAGTGTCTTTAACTGCCTTCGTTTCGTCCAAATTCTCCATACTATCACAAGACTCTCCTGCTCTATTTTCTTTGCAGTCCATATCACCATCTTTTTTCTCTACAATCTCTTCGGTAGGTGTTAAGTACCTCTCTGACTCACTATCTATCATTTCCTTTTCATTTTCAATACTTTTAACTGGACTAAGAGGAACATCTGGGTTACTTAGAATATCTTCTTTAGCTGAAGCATCTTCGGCATTTTTAGCATTCAGTTCTGCTTCAAGATCTTTTTCAGATATTTTAGTATCAACAATTTTAACAACTTTTTCATGAGGCTTAACGGTATCACTAACTTCATTATTTGAGCAAATAATTTCTTCATCTTGTATTTCCAAGAGTTGTTCAGATTTGGACAAAATTTCCTGAACAATCTCTTCAATAATCTGACTCTTTTGTTGTTCCTCGTTGAAATCCACTCGAGTGGGACTTCCAAAACTCGTACTACTTCCCGTGTGAACGCCATTGCATATCGGGGAGTTTACGGATCGGTCTTCATCAATTTGTGACTTTAACGGTGAATCTTGAGAAAAGGGCGATTCTTTACCTATTTTATTATCACTGAATAAATCACTAGTCCTCGAATCTAAAGAAACACCTTCACTATCTTCATGCTTAGCGATATAAGATACCGGGCTACCTTCGGAGATAGTCGAGTTATAATCACAGCTACAGACTTGTTCACTTTTATCATTTTCGTTCATTTCAATTTCTTGTATAACCGGTCTGCTTGGGTGCCAACTTTCTTCTTCAGAATGACATCCATTGTGCATGCCCTGAGGTTGACCATGCCATCCAGAAATTGTACTTATGGGATGTTGCTGTCTTACGAGTGGGTCCGTTATTTCGTCAGCTCTGTGTCGCTCATAGTTCTCGTAGACTTGGGAAAATTGTAGCTTAAATTCTTCGTAAGACACCTAAAAGATTAATCGTGATATATATTCCGCCCCATTTAAAAACGTCTAAAAACAACGATATTTACTTGGTGTAAACAAATGTAAGGACCTTTTTCTCTAAGTCAGTTTAAGCGCAGCTTACCTTGGAATGTACAATAGCTAAAGTATCAACCCAAACCCTCCACCCTCCATATTCATACTTGATCGCATGATGAAGGAGCATTCTAAACAACGCATAGACCATATCCGATAACTTTTGCTCTTCGGTGTTCTGAGGATGAATGTAAGCCATGGCAATCAGCCACTCCTGCCAAACTGACATTTGAAGTACAGTTCTTCGGTTTTCTCGGTTATTGTTGCACAGAAGAGTCATGTCAGATAGAAAAAGCTTTTTCACTTCCAACAGTTGATCTGTTTGTTTTGATTGGCGGACCAGTGTTGCCACAACCTTTAGTATCACTAAAAAAGATAAATTAATTCTAAACTACAAATACAACGAAACTAAAGTTGTATTAAAAATGTTGTTTTTTATTTATTAATTTTTTAAAAATATAAAGAAAATACTCACTTGGATTTTCTAGTCGAAAATGCGATTCGGGTTCAGGATGTCTTGTATACAAGATCTGTTGACTTATATGCTCTGTCATTATTTCGTAGAGGACATTATAAGTGGGCAAAGATAGGGACTCTTCATTTAACAGCAACCTATCAGCCAAAAGTGTGTAAAGATTATGCGGACTCATAACGTCATATTTTCTCTTATGCGTACTCCGGCTAAGAAAAAACCCAAGCAGTTTCAGAGCTTGCAAACGAATCAATTGACTCTCTGACGCAAGTAATTTAAAAATTGTTCGGACTCCGTGCTTGGCGTCAAACGCAGGCACCATGCTTGACGGATGTTCCGACATTAGTGAAATTAACATTTGTAATACATCATGTAAATTTTCATCCTCGTGAACCGTCGTCAAGTAGTTGAGAATGCTTTGTAATTCGTCATCTTTTACCCCATTGCCGATCATAATGAGTTGTTTGAGAAAGAGTAAGACGTAAGCTCTAATTGCAAGTATGTCTTTTTGAGCGGGCCTGGGTCCATCTGAAAAGTATGTTACCGTTATCATGTAACTCTTTAAGAGGTCTTTGTAAGAAATATCTAATTTATAAATTTTAAGTCGGATTATGTTTTAAACTAATAAAAGTTGTATTACTGGGTATAGGAATAATTAGCAAAAGGTAAGTGGTGTACCTATCTAAGGTATCAATCAAATATAAGAAAATGCTTTAAAAATGAGCCAATCTTACCTAAACCTTTTGGTGAAATTCCACTTTTCGCCCTGGGGTTCGTAACCCAATAGTAATATTTCAAAGTGTGTACAGTCTGCAATACAGTAGATACCCTTCTTACATTGGAGTAGATCTGGGTATCGGAAAGAAATTCCGTTGCCAAATAGGAGTAGAGCCTGGTTTGAACTGGAGAAGGTGTGTAGATCCACAAGGCTGGGTTGAATAACACGTGGTCTAGTAGCTGCCACGTTAAAAATGAAATGCAAAATAACTATCTTAAGATTATTTAACACTGTTCCCCTTACTTACCCATTCATGTTTAAATTTGCTTGATGAAAAATTTAGATTTTGATTTTTGACAAAGGTTAGCGTTGTAGAATACACTTTTAGGTATAGTAGGTGTTCTTGTATTACGTGCAAGATAAACAGTGTAACATATATTTTTAATTTTTGGACTTGGATGTGTAAAGAAAAGTGCATGTCTATCGTTGAGGATCATGCGAACTTAAAATTTTTGATTTTTAGAACGGCAAGTTTATATTTTTTTTAAACGTTTGTATGCTAAATACATGCTTGGCCAATGGGTGCTAGTCAACTTTGGTCAAATTTTTAACCTGTGAAGTATTTACAAACACAATAAATATGTATAAACAGGGTGTCCCAAATGCGATGCTCACCATTGGGATCTCGTTAACTATAAAAGATACAGCAAACGTTAAATAAGTTGGATAATCTGGAGCTTAAGTTAGTTCTGATGATGGATTTTCGGTTCAAAACAATGAAATTTTGGCAAACAGTTATTGGTTTATGTTTAAGGGGAATGAAATACTTTAGAAAGTACTATTTAAATTTCTGTTTTTTATTTGAAAATGTTGATCCGATGGTAATATCTGAAAACCGAAACGTCGTTTTTTAAATTATAAAATATCTTTAAATGCGTCGTAATAAAGTGCCTGCAAAAAGTGCTTTCCGTTTTATTTCAGAGATCCCAATGATGACAATCGGATTTGGAACAGCCTGTATAGTGGTGCAAATATTCTCTGAAAGATTTTAAAATTAAAAAATGTTTTATATGTGATATTTATTTAAAAATAAATTCCTGATATGTACATGTACAGAAAAAAACAAATAGAAATGTATCAATCCAATCTACTAATTGCAGAGTATATAGGTACTTTCAAATTATTTATATAAATGGAACATTGAGTTTGTATTTACCAAAAATACGCCGAACACAAATTTGATAACTAATAAAATACAAACTTTTTATCTGGCACGTTTTATATCAATTGGATCAAGTTAAAATAAAAATTGAAGCTTCCAAATAGGCATTATAAGCAAAGGCTTTTTGTCTCAATAACATGCGTGGATAAGTACAGGGGCAATATATAAATAAACAAAGACTGGTTTATATTTGTGGCAGGTTAAGTTAAAAAAAATAATTGATACATTAATAAAAGCAAAAAACCGATTTAAAAAAATAATTTTTCTGACATTACCGAACATTGAAAGTAGTTTTACTAAATTAACAGCTCTTGTACTAACTTGGCATTACAAATATGATTATCTTTTCGACTAGAATAGCTCCCACGATTTTCAGGAAGTCATTAATTTTAAGAATAGGTTTACTTGTTTTTAATTTCAGAAAAATAACACAAAAATATTATTACATTTAAAAATAACATAATATTGAAAAGGGGGAACAAACAAATCGAAATTCTAACGATAATAAAAACGTTAAAACAAAGTTTCATGCGGCATTACTGCAGGGAATCCTGTTAATATAATTAACATGCAAAATTGATAAATTTAGCAGTTTCCAGCGGCAGAAGCGCCAATAATAACGTGACAGGGTTTACCGTACCAGTTTATTAAAACAATGAAGTTATTTTTACACTCTGAAAGAAGTTGATAAAATGTGTTCTGAAAAATTCTACAATATTTTTATACAACATAATTAATAAAATAGATACAGCAGTGTAATCGGCAGGATCCTTGTTTTAGGGATATTTTCAAGGAGCCCATATACACATAATATATAATATACAGGGTACATAATATACAGGGTGACCGAAATAGGTGCTGACAGTATTGCGATCTCGGAAACTACAAGAGATAGAAAGACCTTTAAATGGGAAATTTTTAGACAATTATGTTTGCAGTTTATTGGCGGTTGCGGATCAATTTTGGTTCTATTGGTTTTTGAGATATCTTGAATAAACTAAAATGTTGCATTTCCTTAGATCGGTTGTAACTATGTTATTTTCCAACATTTTTTAAATCTGTAAACACATTTTAATAGAAACCTTTTACATAGAATATGTCTGGTAATATTTTAGTTAGCGGTAAAAAAAAAATTGATCATGATTCCAGGGAACCAAAACGTTATAAGTAAATATTACCAAGTAGGCATATTCTATGTAAGAAGTTGCTATGAAAATGTCATCGAGATCGCAATACTATCAGCATCAATTTCGGGCACGCTGACGTATACTATTATAGAACAATGAGCCTAATGAATAAAATTTAAGCAATTACTTTTCAGTAAAAGCAATTGATTAACTAGCAAATGCTAGAAGTAAAAGCAATTGCTAGATCTGAATATGAATAAAATTTTGAAGCAATTGCTATTTTTCTTACATCTCTGTAGCAAATGCTTATTTAACACAAGTTCAGACGTGGCTTATCCACTTGTTCAGATTATAGATTTCATGTTCAGGTTGGTGCCTAATTTGCAAAAGAGTTGACGTAAACGCAACAACGTTGGTCTATTTATTGAGTACAATAGTAATTTGTTACGTTTTGTGGAAAATAGGAAACTTATATTTGTGATAAGGCAAATTTCAGTGAAAATGGGGAAAGTGATAGTAGTGATAAAGAAATTAAAGACAAGCAATTGATACTCGTTCACAAAATAAAGGAACATAAATAAATGTTCTTCACCTACAGAATTTTGAAAGCCCGAATCCGACAATTTCCGCAGAAAGACTTTAATCTTATTTAAAGGCGACAGTGCACCCCCTCGCCTTTTACCAGTATCAGTCAAAAAATAATTTGCCAACCACTCAACATTTTCGCAGTCAAATCGATATAACTTTCTGAAACCGTCATATCTCCAATTTTTACGTACACTGTAGATTTTTCTTTTACGGACGTTCATATATTCAGCCATAATTGAAGACACAAATTAAGAGCAACGCACGTTTATGCCGCGGAGAAATAAAGTTGACTGCTACCAAGCAAATGATGCAGAGGCCGACCTACCTTAAAAAGTTGAAAGCGATTGCTACACTAGACAAAGACATTCCTTAATTTATTCATCACATTTTAAGCAAACGATAGCAATTGCTTCTATTTTTTAAGAAAAATCATTGGCTAGAAGCAATTCCTGCACATTTAAGCGATTGCTGGACGCAAAAGCAATTACTTTAGTTTTTATTCATTGGCTTTCAAGAAATGACTTTGATTTTATAAGAAAAAGCAATCGCTACATTTTTATTCATTAGGCTCATTGTAAAGACTGATTGATTCATCAACGTCCAGCCTAAACCACCAATCCTAGAATCATGAAATTTCGAGGATATCTTCTCCTTATAATGTAGGCATCCACAAAGAAAAGGATTTTTAAAAATCAACTCTTAAAGGGGGCTAAAACTTTTTTTGTATCTCAGAAAATAAAACTGGTTCTTTATTTATTAAACTAAAATAAGATAGAATGATCACATATCGAAGACAGGAACGCTTCCTTACCTGTTTTAACAGTAACTCACTATTGGCACTTAAACAAGTCACGAGGTATTTCGTAAGACTTAAAAAAGATCCCAAAACGTCGGTCGTGAGGTGGTCTCTCGATGATCTTTGCAGCATAAAGCTGATTACGAGGAAACCCCGATTTTGGATCATGTGTTGCTGGACAGTTTGAGAAGATTCTACCAGTTCGCAGATGAACCCAAGAAGTTTTGAACTAAAAAAATAATACAAATTTTTTTTTATCAAGAATAATAATACATTCCGAACCTGTTAAATAGAAGAATAAAACACTTCACGGTCTTTTAACTTGAAACTCGAGAACTAAGTCATAAACATAAACCAACAAATAGTAAATTTTAAAATAAAAAACGACGGCTTAGTGGTCCATGTTTTATTCGCATGGCCTTTTTTGTTGCCTGGAGCAGTGCCACAATTTAAAATGTAGGGGCAACAACGTTTTTAGAGAGAGTTAACATAGCGTGAAACTATTTTAAGCATTGTGAAAATAAATTATTATTTTTTGCGGTTGAAATCCGTACATTTAATAATAAAAATGTAAAAGGGATGGGAAAGCTTCAATGAAAAGTAGAGGACGTACTAGTGGAGGTAGCATGCAACCACTACATATGCATAATAAGAATATTTCTGTACGTATACAGTTTCTTATAATTAATAGAAAACCTTTCAGAAATTTATATACGGTATAAACAATTAAACAGTTTTAAAAATAAATTCTAGAAGTAACAAACGCTGCTTATAAGTAGGCCCAAATTATATTAATATCCTGTTAACACTAACTGAAGGATAACTTCTAATTATTGGAACAATTGTTGTCGTGGAAGTTATGTGGCTGCGTTGCTACTAACAAATATTAATAATTTGGGACTAAGTCTATTAGACACTATGTAGTTACTAGTAAAATAATTTATATTACAGCAATATTATCTGTCAATAAATTCACTCAAATAAAATTGTCAACAATTTTTACCAAAGGACAGAGCCCCCTTTACTTTACGTTTTAACCTTGGAAGGATATTCAGGAACACTTTTCCTACGTCTTTAGAAGATTAAAATCAAAAGTTTAAGCAGCTTGGGCCATCTAAAGGGCCAAACTTTACAGTTCCAGTTTTCAGAAAGAACGCATTACCCCAGAAATTCAGAAATCTCCATTTGCATGCCCTATCTACTGGATATAAAATGTCCGGTCCTATCTATCCAGATTTACTGCGTTCAGGGTTTTAAAGGGCTTACTTAGAACATATTTTACCCTTGTATCCTGCGGACTGTGTAAGACAAGAAGACAAACACAAGTTGAAAAGGCTGATTTTTGTAGGGACATGAAAAATATCAGCTCGATATTAAGTTGCTCGTCTCCTGTTTAGAATAATTTTACTGGTAGGATAGTATTTGTGAATGTATTATAATCGAACGACATAAAAGACGAGCCAAAAAGATTCTGGCGTTTTATTAATGATAAAAAAAATAGTCATAGCCTACCAAATACTATGTCCTATGAAAATACAATTATTCGAGATTCCAAGGTCATTGCAGACAGTTTTGCCTCATTTTTCCAGAACTCCTATGTTGCTTCCTCCAAAAAAATAAGTGATTCGACTGATTTCTATCCCTCACAGAGTCCCCTAGATGTCTATAAAATAACTGAACAGGTGGTCACTACTGTACTAAAACAACTTAAACCTAAAGCCACTATAGGGCCAGATAAAATCCCTGCATTCTTGCTGAAAGACTGTGCGATTGTTCTTGCTCGTCCGCTTGCAATTCTATTTAATTTATCACTTTCAACTTCTACATTCCCAGACCTGTGGAAAATATCGCGCATAACTCCGGTTTTTAAAAAAGGGGACACACACATTTTACACGAATATATATATAATTCAATTAGCATTCACATATCTGCTCAACAGCACGGTTTTATGAAGGGTCGCTCAACCGTCTCAAATCTATTTTGTCTTACTCAGGATCTTGCGGAATCTCTTGATGCGGGTGAACAAACTGACGTCATTTACACTGATTGCTCCAAAGCCTTTGATCGGCTCGATCATGGTATTCTTCTCGATAAATTGGCTACGTTTGGTTTATGACAAAGACTTATTGCATTCTTTGAGTCATATTTGACTAACCGCCTACAATATGTTCAATGCCATGGTCAAAATTCCAGAGAGTTTGCTGCCACCTCAGGTGTCCCCCAGGGGTCACATTTGGGACCCCTACTTTTCATTATATTTCTTAATGACCTTATTTTTATCCTAGATGTCGATCATTTAATTTATGCCGACGATGTCAAGTTATATCTTAGAATTAGAGACGAGAGGGACTGCATGAAATTACAAGATAACTTTGAGAAAATGAATAGGTGGTGTGAGAAAAATAAATTACTATTAAATGTGTCTAAGTGCAGTATTATTACCTTTACTAAAAAAGTGCATCCGATTGTATATGAGTATAGTATAAATGGGGATATGTTAAAACGGTGTGAGTCTGTGTGTGATCTTGGTGTTGTGCTGGACTCAAAGCTCTCTTTTCGTGATCATTATTCTAAAATTGTTGGAGAAAGTTTAAAATTGCTGGGCTTTATTATAAGAAACGCTGGAGATTTCACGAGTTGGGACACACTTAGGTTGTTATTTAATAGCTTTGTTAGGTCACGCCTTGAGTACTCCTTGGTTATTTGGTGCCCTTTCTATCAAACCCACATTAGTAGTCTGGAAAAAATTCAAAGACGCTTTTTAAAGTACACCAGTTTTAAGCTAGATGGAATCTACCCTGAAATAGGGTTCCCGCATGATCGTCTCTTGGCAAGATTTTCAATGGAAAGCCTCGAAACACGGCGAACAAAATCTCAAATTATCTTTCTACATAACGAACTTTTCGGAAAAATTGATGCTGGGAATATTTTACAGTCCCTGCACTTTCAGGTGCCAAGGCCAACCTCGCGTAATTACCTGACTTTTACTCTACCAACTCCAAGGACAAATACACTAAAGTTTTCTCCATTACATCAAATATGTGAAAAATATAATAAAATTCAAAACCAGTTAGATATACATGCCTGCACTGTGGCCTCCATTAAACGCCTGACTCTGTAATTATTTACATATTATATATCATTGTTTAATTATTCTTACTATATCTATGTTGTTTCTTTTTTATAATGCTTTGTATTATGTTAAAACTTTTTTTTTATCCCATTCGATAATTGGATATTTGATTCTGTAGAATGTGGTAATATTAAATAAATAAATAATAGTAGTACCGTGCGAGCAAAAATTATTTGCATCAAAGAGGGCCTTGCTTAGACGTAATGCTTAGCCGTAGAGCTTAATACCTGTTGGGTGTCAGTAGGTAACTACCTGCATTAACAATCAATCAGTTATTCCGTCAGCTTTGACAGTCGTTACAAGTAATTTGATTCATCGCTAATTTTTCCAATTTCGTGAACAATTCACACAATGGGCTTTACGGAACAGCACAAAACATTCATGGTTGAAGCGTATTTTCGAAACGGGGTTAGAGTAAATGGTGAGTGGCAATACAATCCGGGTTTGTACATGGACGATTTTCACGAACATTTTCCTAACGTTGCTTTTATTGCTGGGGATTTTTATCATTGCCTGAAAAGGCTTTGTTTAGGGAAACAGGTTCTATACAACAAAAAAAGGAGCAGAAAGACCATCTGTAAGAACAGAAGAACTTGTTGCAAACGTTAGTGAAATAATGCAAAATACGCCAACAAATTGTATAAGACGCCTGTCCCAAGAAGTGGGCAGATCTTGTGGAACATGCAGGACTATTCTTAAGAAGCAGCTAAATTTATTTCCTTATAAAGTGCAAGTATTCCAAGAAATACAAGTCGCAGATTTTGCAAGACGCAGGAATTACTCTCAATGGTTTACCCAAAATTTATTGGAAATAAATGATTTATTAGACCTGACATTTTTTTCGGGTGAAGCCTGGTTCCACCTCTCCGGTTATGTGAATTCTCAGAATACACGCATGTGGAGTAGTGAAAACCCCCATTTTTTTTTTGAGAGTCCACATTGCACCCTCAAAAAATTGGTGTCTGGTTAGCTGTTTCCCGAAAAAGAATTGTTGCTCCTATTTTTTTCCATGACACAGTTACAGCACAGCGATATAAAGACAATATTTTGAATCCATTTATGGAGCAATTACTTGACGACGAACTACGTTTTGGATATTTTTAACAGGACGGCGCAACCGCCCATACAGCCGCCGAAACTATTGTTTTGGATATTTTTAACAGGACGGCGCAACCGCCCATACAGCCGCCGAAACTATTAACTACTTACGCAATTTTTTCGACGACAGATTGATCAGTTTTCGATCAGACATTGAATTCCCACCTAGATCACCTTGTTTAACGTTTATGGATTACTTCGTTTTTCCTCATTTAAAGAACACTATTTTTAAAACACCAGTTGCAAATTTAGAACAATTACAAGAAAGGATTATCCAAGAATGTGGTAACATTTCTCCAGAGATGCTGGTCAACACTTTCGAAAATATGAAGGGACGTGTGAATTTATGCTTGGAGCATGGCGGTGGCCAATTTATGTAATTATTTTTCTTTTTCTTTCTGTATATTCTAATACTTTGTTAATTTTGTAAACAACAAAAATAAATTTGTAGTTGTCTACTTATTTTATTACTCATTAGTTTGGCATATTATGTCATAAAATAAATTTGACAAAATTTGAACCTAGATTTGATAAGATATATCGTCCCCATAACATTGTGATCTAAACCAAGCCCTCTTTGATGCAAATAAGTTTTGCTCGCACGGTAGTAGTAGTAGTTATAGCAAATGTTGCTTTATAATTTCCGTTCAGCAGTGCTTATAGTTCCGAAAAAGTTTGTTGAGTTATTGTTGAAACTAATTAAAACTTGATCCATTCTTATACTTATCTATATCCTCCAATCACCTGAGAAACAAACAAGTGTGTTCTTATAAACTAACGTTAGTAGACACTTTTATCCAAATAGATTATGATTGTCCTAACTGTTATCGCCGCAACATAAAACCGATTTTAAACCTGCGGCGCGGCGAGTTTTACCAAAGTTTCCCAGGGGAACTTCATAAAACATTTTATTAAGGGCTGTACTGCCTTGCCTTTTAGTTAAACCCAACTTTGAGCTCGTAAACAGGGTGTGTATTTCCAAAACCTATATTTTGATGCTTTGTCTATAATAGGACCGGCAACATTCATCAATGCCAGTTTATTTTACGTTTAATTCGTAACAGTACAAATAAAAACACGACGGTGACGTCTAGACATTTCTCTATTTTACTTACCACAAAGTTGCATCCCTTTTTATGTCGGATGACCCATTACATTCGTAGGGCAGATCCAGTTGGGAGAAGAGGGGAAACAAAACCTGGATTCCTCCAATCGAATTTAATGTACTGTGGATGGAGTGTGTTATCACAGCTTTAACATCCTGGAATGAAAAATATTTATATAGGATCAAATTTAATGAAATATGAATAAAAATGGAATACGATGGTTTTGTTGATTGTATGTGGTGTAAAAATTATTTTAAAATGAGCTTTTACAGCACAATATAATAATCGTTGATGATATAATATATATACAGCGTCAGAGGCAGAGCGTGTAAAATACGAATAATAAAATATCCTGCAAAAGTATATTAAATCAAAAAAATTTTCAATAGCATTTAATAAAATATAAGCAAAAAGGCAAATTAAATCCATTTGTTTATTGTACATGGTGCAAAAATTGTTTAAAATAAGCTTTTATAACTATATCCGATATGGTTTCATTTTATTAATAAAATACATATAGGTTTTAGAATAAAATTGACTATAAAGGTTTGATATTAAAATACCTAATCTGATTATACGGTTATGAGATAAAACCCAATATTGAACACACTAAATCATAAATTTTATCTTTAACATTTGTAATCATAATTAATAATTACAAAAATAAAGAGATGCAATTTATCAGGATTGCGTATTTGTAGTTTTAATTTACCAATTTTATACTTTATTATTCTCTATAAATAACTTTTAAACCTCATCCAAATAAGTAAACTTTTGGTACGTGTTAGTTTGTTTATCATAATCAAATTTTTAAAGTTTAATTTGGCAACACCCAGTAAAAGTGTTTTTTAATACGCATAAACTTAATAATGTTCTTTGAAGTCTAGGAAGATTTGATGTCCCTGATGTGAATGCCTCTGTAACGTTAACAAGCATTTTATTGAATTTTTTAATCAAGAAGCAATTAGTGCTACTTAAACTTCAGTTAATTTGCTTAAATTTAAATGAAGTAGAGATAAATTATCACATCGAATTAATAGATGTTCGTAAGCCGAATTAAATCTTCCATTTAATTTAACTTCGCATTTTGTTATTTTTATTATTTCTCCTGTAAATAACATTAAAAGAAGTAATTTTTTTAAATTAAAAAATTCACCTCTACAAATATTTCAAAATGCTGCCAATATACTTAGGCTCAAGAGGTCCATTGAATACCCTATAGCCTGGATAATGTCATCGGTCTCGATATCAGAAATATCCAATGGCATAATGCATTCTTTTACCCGCTGATCTTCCAAGCATACTTTTTTTTATTAAGCGTATGCTCTGGCTAATATTACTTTGTATAACGAAAGAACAAAAAAAAAATGATGATACCATGAGAGCAATAAGTTTACGTAAAACCTACAATAATAAATATTTAATTTAGGTTTAAATTGTTTTATCTACAAACACGATTAAA
Organism: Polydrusus pterygomalis; assembly: GCA_963969555.1. Classification (NCBI taxonomy): domain Eukaryota; kingdom Metazoa; phylum Arthropoda; class Insecta; order Coleoptera; family Curculionidae; genus Polydrusus; species Polydrusus pterygomalis. The sequence continues at coordinate 13,952,116 of OZ018379.1, forward strand.
AATATACTTTTTAACGCTTGTTGTCAGTGTCTTAAATATCATTTCATGATACTAGTGTTAAAAGTAATCTACTTTTCACAATAGTGTCCAACACTAGTTGGAATCGTTGCACCCCCCCCCCCCCCCCCCACTTGATCTACAAACTACAGGGTGTTGTGGCGTCGCCTAAAATCAGTAATATCAACATAAATGGAATGTGATAATCTTGATCAATATAATATATGAACACTGTTGTATTGTATTCATAAAAAAAGCGTATACGAATTAGAATGAGAGGAAACCTTAACCCTATTTGCGTAAAACCGGCTTATCGCATGTTAAAGGTTATTAAAAATGCAAAGCGTTGGCGTTGGGCGTTAGTTCAATAGAATAACAAAAATTAATTTTTATTTTATACAATATCTTAAACAGTTTTATAAAAATTACAATCGAAACAAAAAACGTTTAACAAGAATAAATAAAATCTAATATTTGGTCATATGACCCTGTTTTTCTATTACTTGAGCCAGTCTATTCGGAATTGACTGAATTATATTTGATACAATATTTGGATCAAGCTCTTCCCAGCACGCCTGTATTATTTCCCATAAATCTTCTGAATTTTGTGACCTAATTTTTTACGATTATACCCCAAATATTTTCAATTGGATTGATATCGGGACTAATAAGCGACCAAAGGCAGCACTTCCACATTACGGATTTGAATCCAGTGGGTTACAGCATTGGCAGTGTGGACTGGACAATTATCCTGTTGAAATATATAAGTATTATTGGGATATATTTGCTCAGCAGATGATAACAATATGTTTTCTAAAATGTTAATGTAATTTCGAGCATTAAATCTTCCCTCTATTTGCCAGTAAACACCAGGTCCATGAACACTTATCCAGACCCATACATTTATAGAGAAACGCCCATTGTCCGTTTTAAGTCGACTGGAACGTCCTTTCATCCGTAAAAATGACCCTGTACCAAAATTGAGGATTGCGGTATATATAATTTAAAACAAAAATAATCCTTGATTGTCGCTGTTCTACGGTAGGAAACATTTTTTTCGCAGCTGGGCGACATTTTAGTTCAGATTCCTTGACTCTCCTGTTGGCGGTAGGTTGGGCGGCAGGAAATGCTGTATCAATAACAGCATCCCTTGCAGTTGCAAATGGATTAGTTCCTAAATATCCCAAAAAAGCAGCACCCCGTTCAGGTTTGGAACGTTTGGGACGACCTGAACCAATTTTCCTCTTTAGGAATTCTTCTTGTTCCCAGCGTTGCTTAATTTTCAATATAGTTTTTTTTTATTTCTCTTATACAACTGCGTTACAGCACGGATTGACTATTCTTCTTCGATTCTTGATACAATTTGAGCCTTTTTAACTTCAGACAACTGACTAGGCATTTTTATGTTCTTCTGTCAAAGTTTATCAAACGTCACCACCATGCAGTTGCAAAATTAATTACACCGACGCCAATGCTTTGCATTTTTGATAATTTATGACGTGTGATAACGTCCAATAAACCATAATTTAGACAAGCCGGTTTTACGCAAATATGACAAAACTTACCTCTCATTCTAATTCTTGTGCATAATTAATTTGTGTTGGGCTACATGCTTGGTGAAACTGTTGTTCCATTGCACAGGAAGTAAAAATAATAACTACTTGTTATGTTTCACAAATTTAATCAGTTTCCTGACACGTGTTTCGACCTTTGCTGGTCATTATATTCTTGTACGCTTTTTTTATGAATTTCATTAAAAATAATATCAAGTTAATAAAAAGCTATTTAAAATCAAACTAGGTGAAAGTTTTCTCATCCAATTTTGCTTATGCATGGGAGTATATTTCAACCAGGATATTAAGTAAATACTTTCTTTTCTGGCATATTTTTAATACCCATCAAAAACCAAGATTCCCATCAATATCGAACTGGGAGGAAATTAATAAATCCAATTAGATCGTTTTCCGCATGCTACGTACATCAAAAGCACGAAAGAAATTTAAAAATAAGTGCAAAAAGGATAAGCCCTTTGACGAACATCAAACGGCGTTGATTAATCCTCTCTTAGACTAAAAGAGGTACGAAAAGAAAACGTGGTGCCTTTAATTCAATCTACAAATAAAAAGAAGCGTTTCTGCTGCGAAAGTTATAAATCAAAGGGGTTATTTTGGGCCCCATCACCGGATACGAAAAATAAAAGTTCGCTTTGAACCCTTTACCTGATCTTTTTTAAAATTTAAATTTGCTGCAACAAATTATTACTGTTCAGTTTCGGTCTGATTGCATTTATTATTTAAAATATTGTTAATACATTAATTTAAGGGATAAAATGATCCTCGAACACATTTTTTTATAATAGTTAATGTTAACGAGTTCATCACGGAATGTAATGCAATTTTTGCCGTCAGCTGCCACCGAATTGCTCCGAAACCGCACATACGATTTACGTCAAATTAAAAATATTGAAAGACCCATCTTTAAACTCTGTTTCTCATGTAGCAGATTCTCCGATTACCCTTTCGTTTTCAAAATATACTATAACTAGCGTGTACCCGGTCTGCGTTGCAGCCCGGCATTATACGACGTCGCTTTCTCTGAGATAATAAGGCGAGTTTACCATCACGTCAAGATTTATAAATGCAAACCCGAACAAACCTCTAAATTTATCAGTGTTTCTCTACAATATTATGCATGTATTATACATAAAAACCTTCCTCTTGAATCACTCTATCTATTTAAAAAAAACCGCTTCAAAATCCGTTGAGTAGTTTTAAAGATTTGAGAACATATATAGGGACAGACGGGCGACAGCGACTTTGTTTTATACTATGTTAAGATAATTTGTGTTAGTAGAAATAGGTCAACTGTAAAAATTATTTTCTTCCAAAAAAGGCTCAAGATAAAAATCTGTTACAGGACAAACAACGTTTGAATTTTTAGCTACTCAGTGATACCAAATGTACAGTTATATAATAATACATAGATTATCAAAAATGCAAAGCATTGGCGTCGGTGTAATAAATTCTGAAACTGCATGGTGGTTGACAGAAGAACATAAAAATGCCTCGTCAGTTGTCTGAAGTTGAAAAGGCTCAAATTGTTTCAAGAATCGAAGAAGAGTGGTCAATCCGTGCTGTAGCGCGCCGTTGTATAACAGAAATAAAAAAAACTATATTGAAAATTAATCAACGCTGGGAACAAGAAGAATCCCTAAAGAGAAAAATTGGTTCAGGTCGTCCGAAACGTTCCCACCCTAAACAAGATGCTGCTTATTTTAAATATTTAAGAAATAATCCATTTGCAACTGCAAGGGATGCTGTTATTGATACAGCATTTCCGGCCGCCCAACCTACCGCCAGCAGGAGAGTCAAGGAATCTGAACTAAAATGTCGCCCAGCTGCGAAAAAAATGTTTCTTACAGAAGAATAGCAACAATCAAGGATTATTTTTGCTTTATTATATATATATTTTTAAAATATTAATCTTGGCGGTCGTTAATATATAGAAATCAAATGTACAAAAATTACTTTATTATTTCTAAATAATCAAATATATCTTGAAATAAATGCGATAGGTGTAGAGTAGAGGGTCTCGAGTAAATGGTATAAATGCATGTCGTAAGCAAAAACATTTAAGGTGGTCCGTACAAAAATAATCAAGGGAGTATAGATGTAGTGATCTTGCCGGCCACTCAATTGTATCTCTTCTTAAAACTTCAATCAAATATTGTGAAACATTTTGCCTAATATGCATTTACATGATTGTGGTTTTACGTGAAATAAATTCATTATTAAAAATATTCAATTTCAAAAATCACTTACTTGTAGCATGAGTGCATGGGGCGTGTGGACGAAATATGATGTATTTCCTTTGGGAGAGGATTGTAGACATAACTGGGTATCGGTGGCAACCGGATTGTACATGAACACAATGGCGCTGGAAAGCTTCCCGTCGTACAATACCTGAAAAAGTAGATTAAAATATTTATTGAATTATGTAGAATCCCAAAATGTCAATTTTTGGTTTTAAAATTTATTATCTTTGGTGAATGCGCCTGTACATGTTTTGGAGAAAAAGTAATAACTGTATTCGTTTTAGGTAAAGTAAAAAAACTATGGTAATTTTGGTCATTTACGGGGAGGGGTAATTTCTCTCTTTACCCCTGTAAATCCGCCGTTATACTTTGTAAACACTAACAAGTACATCTCAAAAACAAATCTAAAATTTAAAAAAGCTATTCTATACTACGGCAATACCACAAATTAAAAAAAAAAATGGGTTAGAAATCAATATTTTTTTTTAAACAACACGAATCAAAATTGAACTCTGCATCATGCAAATCGTTTTACCTTTACGCCTTGTTCCCGTTCTTGCCATGTAAGGAACCCTATAACTACAATAAAGCTCAATAAATAAAATTAAAAAAATAATATCAAAAAATGCTTACTGATCGTGCGTCTGCAGTAGTAACAACAACCATGCTTTGTGAATTTTCTCCACTACTGTCACTCACCCTTTTATGATTGTCTGGTAAATTTATGTTGCATTCATTGTCAAACCGAAATTGGCTCTGAAAAATACAGCAAAAGTTAATAAAGTTACGATTAAATAGGAAACTTTATTTCTAAAAAAAAGTTCGGTATGTGGAATAATCTCTTCGTCCCAAGGAAACTATTTAGATGCCATTTTGTATTAGACATAAATTATGTATCAATATTTTAACAGTATAATACATTTCTTTAATCGGTGCAGTTATTCCTTGAATATAGACAGAACCACATACATAAATAAACAATTTAGAACATTTACTTTCAGTTATTGAATAATATTATTAAATATTCTAGAAACTACCTTTTTACTTAATCAATTACCCAATCCTTGCCTCATTTAAAATTGTTTCAAAATGCATGAAGCAATAATGGAAATAACTTAATTAAATATACCCAAATAATTGGTAGGTATGCAAATGTTTTTTAATTTAATCCACTTAGATTAGAACAAGACATTAACAATGATATTTCAAAGAGGTATTTATAATTCACCTGCCATTGTTCTGCCACCTGAAAAAAACAAGGTGACGCAATACGATGAAGTTGGGGAAAACATAATCTACCTATACAACTAGAATATGGACGCACAATGTATTTTCACACCTGTATTTTCGGAGAGGACAGGACACAAATTAAAAAAAAAAATGTATCGAAAAAAATAGATAAAACACCATCCTACCTTATATCCAGGGCCTAATCTATGCATAGCACATATTTGGTATGTTGTAAGCGCTTCGCTAAACAGGTAGATAGCAGACATTTGTCCACAGAAAATCCTCTCTTCATCCAGTTCCGGAGTGGCTCCTATGTAGCATTTGTCAAAGGGCTAGAAAATAGTTCGATTCAATATTTTGTTCAATTCGTAGTAGTTCAAAAACAATACAACACATTACTGGGCTTAATATAAGACGAAAACAAATGCTGGAAATACTGTTGTATTTGATATAAAGTTTTTATAAGCATTTAATTTTATTTTCTAGCCTAAAATTTTTGTTCTTATATGAACTTAATTTTGATGATCAAACAAACCTAAATTTTTAAAGTTTGGGATGTTATGAGCAGGTTTAAAGAGTTTTAATAATAAGCCTTCTGTTATATTGGACACACATTATTCCACAAGTATACAAAATACAGTAAGTAACTATATTTAATTATTTATGATAGTAAAAGAATACTTAATTAAAAAAATTAAGAAGTTTACTACCGATTTTTAAAAACATTAAAACATTTTTACATGTAAGACATATGGAAATATTATGTTACGCGTTACTCATTTAAATTACGGAATTTTAGGTTGGGAAGGAATAAATAGAACTTTAGTTAAAAAATTAGAAATACATATTACAAAAAAGATTTCTAAAAATTATATTCAATAAATATTATCTTTATCCTTCAAAAGAATTCTATTCAGAAACAAAAAACTTGAACATAAGACAACTTTACATTTATAACATCTTAATATATATATTTAAAAATAAAAACCTTATACAATTTAAAAACCATAATCATAACACACGTCATAAAAATGAAATAACTATAAAACCTAAAATAAATAAGTTCATAGGACAAAAAAATTTCAAATATTTATGTTTTTTTTAAACGATTTTATTTACCAACAAAAATTAAAAAACTGATTTCATTAAAAAATTTAAAAACGAAATAAAAACATGGATATTAAAAACAGATAATTTAAAAATATTTTTGGAAATGCTTTAATTAATTAATATTGTTCTGAATAATTTATATAAGCAATTTTTTTTACTAAAAAATTATAAATTAATAATTTTATTATAGGTACCTAATATTATATTTCTTCAAAAAAAACTGCGTTTATACTATAAATTAACATTTTTACTTTAAAACTTGATTTTAAATGCATATTTATGATTTATGATTTTACATACTAAAACAAAAAATAAGATTTGCCCCTAACAAGCTCAGCTTCAGGGGATTGAAGAATAAGTTTATAGAAGACAACATAGGCATATTTATTATATTATTAAATTTTAAATAAACTTATTATTATTAGATAATATTATATATATTATATACTGGTACTAAATTTAAAAAAAAAATGGTTTCCGAAACTTGATGTATAATGCATTTGCCTTACTGCTTTGTATCCTTTATAATACCAGTGCAGTAACAAAGCAAATATTTTAGTCCTTTCTCTAATCAACAAGAGTAAATAACTACAAAACGATGTTGTTTCCCCTAACTTTGCTATACAATTTAAAGGGGTAATGGTTAATAATGTCCGTAAAACAACACACCCTTCTGCTAAAAGGACCAAATTTGAGGATGCCAGAGGTTATCCGAATAACCTCACAGGCTGATAGTGAACATAATAACTTGCATTTAATCTTATTTTAAAAATTTGTGATAATGGAATTAGAATAAAAAATACAATATTTTTACCACTAAAACACACACACAATAATGTAAATTGTTCTTGTTAAATATCAAAACCGTGATATTTCGAAAGCGTGATGCGGTTCAAAATTCAGAAAAACATTAGCATACTATTTAAAAGCTGCAAAAATATATTTATGATAGTTAACAAAATTAAAAAGACCTTTTCAGGGATAGGAATTTTCATTTTGGTTCCCGTTTTCCAAATAAAAAGAAGGCTAATAATACAAGGCAATATCGAATGAATCAATACATAAATATATAATAAACACATAAATAAATATAAACTACCTAATTAACTATACCCAATCTAATTAACTTACGTCATTTGTTGAAACGAACCAAGCCATTTCGGTGTTTGATGCTAATTGTCCGTTGACAAAACATTTGATTTCGCTTTTCGTCCATCGGTTATAAATATAAACTACAGCCAGCATATACCACTAAAAAATATGATTTTGGGTTATTTTTATTGAAAACAAAAATATCATTTGGTCTAATTTTTTAATTATTATTGTGATAAATATAACATTGTCTTTAATGTTTTAGGTATTGTAGGTTCGATACAACATACTACATAAATAATAAATTTTTGGTACGTAAATTATGCCATATGAACAAAAAAATTATAGGTTAAGTCAGTCTTTGTAATTGAACATGCTTTTGGGTTTAATTTCAAATATTGGTTATTAATGTTGAAAAGTCCACTGTTAATCCCATAGTCTTTATGTATTATCCTGAGCAATCCTTATAATCCCTTTTAAAATGTACGTGTGTTCAGATTTTTGATCTGTTTTGAATAAGATTAAATAACTTTTTAATGTTGGTACCTGTCAGTCTTTTTCTTAAAACATTGTAATTAAATTGTTATTTAAATTACTTAAGCGTGTCCCTGTAAATAAATTATAAAGTTGGTTGGGAGTAAATAAAAAAGAAAAATTAGATGAAAAAAAATAAAAATAAAGTTACACAACAAACATAATATTTAAACTTTTGTTTATTAAGTCAGAGTATTCTCTTTAAGTAAATGTATTTTCTAAATCAAAAATGCTTATGATGAAAATATTCCAATATAGACAAGTAAGTCTTAGGATTGCGTGAAACAAAATTATCCTAATATGAAATATTATCCAGTATATATTTTCTTTGGTAATCCGTTTATGAATTTTATCACTTTAAAATCCTAACGAGTTAATAATTAATTAAAAAAAATAAGAAAACCTTAGTTTTAAACCTCTTAAATATCTTATTACAGAGTTTTCTCTAGTTTTCCCAATTTCGTTAAGGTCTAGAAGAAAGAAACTAAAGGGAAAAACAGGAAGATGATTAGGTTTGAAGTTGGAGCAGCATTCTCGGTTTTCTCAAGACGGAATTCAGTTTACTTGCTCTTGTTCTTATAAATAATTAGTTTTATCATCGTATAGAACCCTTTGTCATGTTCCGGTTTGGTAAATTAGAGCGGATAAAAAAGTGAAATGATAAACAAAATACGGGTGCACAGGAAAAAGCACAAATAAAGGTAGAACAATTATTTAAATGTGCGTATTTAGATTTAAAAAAATATTGTGAAATTGATTGAGATTTTTAATTATACATTTTTAATTGTTTTTTAATTTTTTTAATTAAATATAAAATAAAAGGAAATGATTTGCCAATTTTAACTTAACAGTAATTTATGATGTTAGTGTTAAAAGTATTACTTTATTTTGTCGGAAAGGAAACAACCCTTCGAACAAAATATCTACAAACACTATTAAACCAAACACTAAAATAAACAAAAAATCAATACATATTTTCCCAAATTCTAAATTAAAGTCATAAAAATCCAAAATCAAGACAAACACTGACAACAAGCATTAAAAAGTTTACTTTTAATAGTGTTTATAGAGAAATTAAGGTAAAATTATCAACGTCATTCAATTTATTGCCAACCTATAACCTCTTTCGCCTTGTTTTTCTTAGTTTATTATTTTATTGACTAAGATTTAAATAAAATCAATATCGTCTGCACATTATTTAGGTAATATCTGATATATTACAAAAATATCAATTTATTTTATTGCTCATTTAGGGAGAATTGTATATTTATTTATTTATTAATGATCAACAGGGATACAAACAGGAATAATCCCAAAAAAGTACCCTCAAAATTACATAAATTTGCCTATTTGAAAGGAATACAACTATTAAACAAATCTCTTACATAAATCGCAATACTGTATTAAACGCATAATATTTGCCTAATATAAAGAAAAAAAATATAACATAAATTCTGTTAAGTAATGTTTTTTAATAGCCTCTTAATGGTTGCTGGTGATTGCGAAAATATATCTATTACTTCACTATAGAGGTTAACACATTTGATTATTCTACATAATGGTGAGTTTTGTGAACAATTGGTGTTCCTGAATGGAATATAGAAAATTTCGTTTCATCGTAGGTTGACTTGAGGTATGTTAAGACGAATCAAAGATAGTATATCGGGGTTATGTATGATATTATTTATGATTTTGTACAAAAAAAGTATATCCGATATACTTCTTCTATAGTAAAAGAACAATGACGTAATATTGTTTAAAAAAATCTTAACCGATATTTTTCGATATACAATTCTCCTTAAATAACTTAAATTCCTTGATATTTATTTAACATGTTAATTATTACCTATAGAATATGAAGACGATATTGATTTTATTTAAATTTTGTGTAAAAGTTAGAAAAAATAAATAAATCTACGCGAAATAGGTTATAGGTTGGCAAGCATGTTGATACTAAAAGTAATAAGTAAAATCATACAAGATTTTTCACACTTACGGTCGTTAAATGAATGTACTTTACTTACTTTTCTAGGCTGAAATTCATATTTCACACAATGTTGAAATCCCTTTCCTTTAATTTTCATCGATGTCAAAACAAGACAATTCCCGACAAAATGCGCTGTATAGCCCACGCCTTTACTGGTCTTGAAGCTAAAGAATAATCATTATTAATAACTTTAAAATGAAGGTGCGTGTATCTACAAAATTCAGTCTGGTTAAGAAATAATACAGGGTTCCCCATTTAAAACGAAACAGGCTAAATATCTGGTTCCACGTTAATTTAAAAAAAAAACGCTCGGACCCGTCGATTTTTATTTCGAGGGGGACATTTTTTGCGTATATTGTCAATCTTGTTACTTCAAGTCCCTAGGAGGGAGGGGGGGTAAGATCTAAATCTTAAATGGATACCCCTATTTTATATAATTTTTTTGGATTCTGCATAAAATTCTGAACATTTTTTAATAAAAGCATTATTAGTCTATACTAAACAGTTTCCGAGATATTGACTCTTGAAATATGAGATTTTTGAACTTTGACAGCGTCTAGCTTTCTAACAATACGTCTTAGAGACAAACGGCTTACATGTCCCTATCTTCGATTTTTATTATCTTTCCAATAGTGTCAACTTCCGGTTAAACCGGAAGTACTATATTTCTTACAACAAAAACAACAACAATCTCATTTTTCAAGAGTCAATATCTCTGAAACTGTTTAGTATAGACTAATAATGCTTTTATTAAAAAACGTTCAGAATTTTATGCAGAATCCAAAAAAATTATGTAAAATAGGGGTATCCATTTAAGATTTAGATCTTACCCCCCTCCCTCCTAGGGGCTTGAAGTAACAAGATTGACAATATACGCAAAAGATGTCCCCCTCGAAATAAAAATCGACGGGTCCGAGCGTTTTTTATTGTAAATTAACGTCGAACCAGATATTTAGCCTGTTTCGTTTTAAATGGGGAACCCTGTATTATAACTGGATATATTACAGCCATATATCCATGTTCATAATTTATGCAGGTATACTTAGCTTGAAATAAATTTTTCTAAAAGATATACTGCCATAATCTATAATATTGTAAACCGCTTACCAGTATAAATATGGCTTTTCCCTCTCGATGTTGACAGAGTTTATAGGATCGAGACGAAACCACGTCGTAAAGGTGAATCCGCTTTCATACGGCCACTTTGCCAGAGGAGGTAACACTATCGCCTGGAAGATAAATAACAAAAGTTTAGTTTGAAAAATGGTACGGTAATTTTTAAGGAAACAATAAGTCCAACAAGCCACGAGGGATAAAAAAATGATAAAATAGGGAAGAAATAAATTGTTTCGCATTTTTCGGATTTATGTCGAAACAATGAAGGTATAAAATATGTACCTAGCACAACGGATGTTTTATCGATCCGTGTGAAAAAGTTATATAAATATAATATACCTACTATTACTACGTTTTGTTTGGAACAATAAAAAGTCAATTTTTGTTGTCTATGGAATTCAGAAAAAAGGGTCGCTGATGTGTATGGAAACGGTTGAATATTTCTTAAGGTGGAATTATCAACGTCATTCAATTTATTGCCAACCTATAACCTATTTCGCCTTGTTTTTCTTAGTTTATTATTTTATTGACTAAGATTTAAATAATCGTCTGCACATTATTTAGGTAATATCTGATATATTACAAAAATATCAATTTATTTCATTGCTTATTTTGGGAGAATTATATAGTGAAAGAACAATGACATAATAATGTTAAAAAAAATCTTAACCGATATTTTTCGATATACAATTCTCCTAAAATTCCTTGATATTTATTTAACATGTTAATTATTACCTGTAGACTATGAAGACGATATTGATTTTATTTAAATTTCGTGTATAAGTTAGAAAAAATAAATAAATCTACGCGAAATAGGTTATAGGTTGGCAAGCATGTTGATACTCCCACCTTAAAATAAGATAGTTAGCGAAAAATATTAAACACAATAACACAAAAGTTTTAGGGGTTTGTTCGGGTTTGTGCGGGTAGGGGTTTTTAAAGTCTAATAAAGAAATATTAAGTATATAGGAAAAGCAAAAAAGTGGTAGAAGGACAAAGTTACATTTTTTCTAATGAAGCACACCCTGTAAATTATTTGATATTTATGTTCTTATGAAAATTCTAAAAAAAATGTATATTACACTACACATCTAAGCTTAACCGTTTTCGAGATATCAAGTCCATTAAAAAACAGTAACATTCTTTTTTTACGACTTTTTGGCTCAGCCTGTATTTTTTTTTATTCTAAAAGCCTTTAAAAACGACTGAAACTGTTGTGTTTAATATTTTTTGCTAACTATCTTACTCTAAGCAATAATCGGCCGTTTCAATACATATCACCCTGTATAATAATATATAATAAAAAATTAAGAATATGACATATGACAACATGGCATTCATCTGATAAATGTAAAAATGTTTTAATTATCAGGTGATTCGTTTCCTTCTTTCAGGTCAATTTTTACAAAGTAGAGAGATTTTGAAGAAGCAGGTTTTCATAATAATGGATATGTCAATATAAAGGTACTAAAGAAAATCACAAAAAAAAAAAATTAAATTGTAATTTTTTCTGATTTCCTAAGTAATGAGGACCTTTTTGGTCTTTTAGCCCTTCCATATAGACCTTTGGGTTTCCGGGAATTCAATAACAATTTTACGAAAACCAATTTATATCCAATAAAAAACAAGGCAAAAAGAACAGACAAAAGCAAATAAAAACAACTGAAGGTCAATATTTCGTTTATTTCTCTTCAATTTCGTTCGTTACTCGTTTTTGGGAGTAATTGAAAACGAACCCTTTTTCTGTAAATGTCGCTTAGCTGTTCCAAAACAATATTAGACCCACGCATTATTTTAAACTAATGACACAATTACCCCACTTTACCAGGGTTTGTTAATATCGTAATTTTCCCTTGGTTCGTTACTTTACACTGCATATAAATAAACTCACCGTTGTCACCGATTTTCTCCAAAACCGCACACAGGACTTACTTTAATTTAATATTATTGAAAGAACTATCCCTAAACTTTGTTTCTTATGTAGCAGATTTTTCGATTACCCTTTCATTTCCAAAATACATATACCGTGCGAGCAAAAATTATTTGCATCAAAGAGAGCTTGGATTAAAAAACGTAGGGCTTGGTTTACATCACAATAATATGGGGACGATATATTATCTAACCAAATCTAGGTTAAAATTTTGTCAAATTCATATTATGACATGACATGCCAAACTAATAAGTAATAAAATAAGTAGACAAAGGCAAATTTATTTTTGTTGTTTACAAAATTAACAAAGTAAGAAAGAAAAAGAAAAATAATTACACAAATTGCTGAAATTGGCCACCGCCATGCTCCAAGCATAAATTCACATGTCTCTTCATATTTTCGAAAGTGTTGACCAGCATCTCTGGAGAAATGTTACCACATTCTTGGATAATCCTTTCTTGTATATTCTTGAAATACTTGCACTTTATAAGGAAATAAATTTAGCTGCTTCTTAAGAATAGTCATGCATGTTCCATAAGATCTTCCCACATCTTGGGACATGCGTCTTATACAATTTGTTGGCGTATTTTGCATTATTTGACGAACGTTTACAACAAGTTCTTCTGTTCTTACAGATGGTCTTCCTGCTCCTTTTTTGTGTTGTATAGAACCAGTTTCCCTAAACACAGCCACCGTTCAATGATAAAAATCCCCAGCAATAAAAGCAACGTTAGGAAAATGTTCGTGAAAATAGTTCATGCACAAACCCGGATTGTATTGCCACTCACCATTTACTCTAACCCCGTTCCGAAAATACGCTAACCATAAATGTTTTGTGCTGTTCTGTAAAGCCCAATGTGCGAATTGTTCAAGAAATTGGAAAAATTAGCGACGAATCAAATTACTTGTAACGACTGTCAGAGATGACGGAATAACTGATTAACAGAGACACCCAACCCCAACAGGTATTAAGCTTTAGGGCTAAGCATTACGTCCTTAGATGCAAGGCCCTCTTTGATGCAAATAATTTTTGCTCGCACGGTACTATAAACTTTGTGTTAGTATAAATAGGCCAACTTTAAAAAATATTTTTTCCACAGGTACCTAAGCCTGAATTAAACATTTTCTACAAGAAAAACAACGTTAAGACTTTCAGCTATCCAGTGATACCAAATTTATACTTGTTGAATTAAATTTTACTGGTGATATTTAGTGACAGCCGGCAACTATTTTTGTAAATGGCGATTGTTAATAGTATAGAAGTGAAATTACAAAAATTACTTTATTAATTCCAAATAAACAAATCTTAAAATAAATTCGATAAGTTTAAAGGGTTTCGAGTAAATGGTATAAAAATAGATGTCGCGAATAAAAGCGATGGTAGACCCTCAAAACGGTATCTAGAGCTACTCTTTGAAATTCCACTTTAATAATAAAGAAGTTAGTCTCAATTGGAAATGGATTGTAGGTATACCTATAGCCAAATATACCACCTGTCATAATATCAATTTAAAATAGTGTTTTTGATTTTTTTATAGTCATTGACAGAGACGTACTTGATTCTTCTTGCGTTAACAACACTATATGATAGCGGATAACACTTGGCGTAGACAAGTCAAATACGAATTCATAATAGTACTGTGCAAAGGTTCCAGGATATCATTTTAAAAACTGCACTGTTACGTGTTACAATTTGAATTGTTTAAAATTTCTATAATGGGCGCTTCAGATTAAAAAAAAAATTTACCCCCACTAATACAAAAAGCATTTTTATATTTATTTTAAACCCGTGACTGCCAAGATACACGTGTCAATTCATCAACAGCGTCAACAATGTTTCATCAAAGACCGAAAATACTTTACACCAACGCAATTGCGAACTTAATTAACCTCAAAATTCATAAACTCCAACACTGAAACGTCGTTACTCACCGATCCTTTCCTGCCCGGAAAGCTGAAGAAAACGTCCGGGCCGGTCCTCTGGGGCATCTGGCGCAGGACGTTCAGTAGTTTGGCCGAGTGTCGGGGCTGAAACAGAGATTCAGACGATCAAATAAATTGCCTAATTGGAACGGTTTATAGTATAGGGGCAATGTTAACTCTTTTAAGGTAAACAAACCTTTTTTTAAGGAAATATTAACAGTTTTTGAGTGAGTATTATTTGTTTATATACAGTGTCACCAGTAAAGTCCGCATCATATGGGATTTTTTTTTATTAATAGCTTTATTCAAAATTTGACTTTGGCCTTTGGCATCAAGTTCTGCTTTGATCGAGATGAAAATTAAGCAAAAAAATAGTGGTCAAGTGAATCGCATTATGTGTCAAATTTTAATTTTTTCCAAAAAATAATTCAAAAGTGGGGTTATTTCTGAAAATATCGAAAGAAGTTATTAGAAAACGTTTTTTTAAATGCAGTTTCTAGCCCACATGCAAAATTTCAGCTGCATAAGATAATTTTGATTTTTTACCTATACTTATTTTGTAAATAATTGCACCACTTTTGCAAAATAAGACTCAACGCAACCTACATAAAACTTCTCAGTTTTGACAAGGCTTTATTTCAGATGCATTTTCTTTAAAGTAGCGCCATATTAAATGTGTGTTTTTCTACAAAATCAAAATCTCGAAAGTAGGCAAAATTAAAAAAAAAATAATACCTGCCTAAAATATGGAGAAATACCTGAAGATCTAAAATGTTCTATTATAACACCAGTTCCAAAAATTAAAAATACAAAAAAAAGCTGTGAAATGAGGCCAATAAATATATTATGGGATATTGAAAAATTATTAGAAATGACAGTTTATGAACAGATACTCGAATTTATTGAAGAAAACAAAATTTTAGTAAATATGCAAGGAGGTTTTAGAAAAGGATATTCAACAGAAACGGCAATCCAGTCTGTAATTGAAAATTGGAAGCGAAGCGTTGACAAAAATGAAGTTGTATTGGCAGTATTTTTGGATTTTAAACGTGCATTCGAAACAATTGATAGGGATTAAATTATTAAAAAAATTATATCAGTATGGATTAAGGGGAGTTGTTTATAAATGGTTTCAAAATTATTTAAGTAATAGGCAGCAAAAAACAAAAATTGATAAAAAATTTTCTAAAAAGGAATATAATAATATTGGGGTACCACAAGGTAGCATTTTGGGTCCATTATTATTTATTCTTTATATAAATGATATGCCAAATGTTTTAAAACAAAGTTTTATTCAAATGTTTGCTGACGATACCTTATTATATATAAAGGGTAAAAATATTCTTGATTGTATAGACATTTTAAATTTTGAATTAAAAACTTTATCAAACTGGTTAAAGGTAAATAAATTAAAATTAAATGTTTCTAAAACAAAATTTATGGTTATTGGAAATAGCGTGATTAATACAGACATAAATATTTTTGTTGATGATGAAAAATTAGAAATTATAGACTCTTTTAAATATTTGGAAGTAATTTTAGATTCTAAGTTAAAATTTGAATTACATTTTGAAAATCTGGTATCTAAAATTGGAAAAAAAATTAATTATTTAAAAAGAATTAGTCAAAATTTGAGTTTATTTTCACGAAAAACAATTTATAACACTATAATTTTACCTCATTTTTTATATTGTTCAACTATTTTATACACAGCAAATGATGGGGTCTTTAATAGACTCCAAGTTTTGCAAAATAAAGCTATGCGTATAATTTTAAATGTGGATAAATATACGAAAATAAATTTAATGTTAACGAAACTTCAGTGGTTAAATGTTAAAAATTTAATATTTCTTTTGATTTGTACTTTTATTTTTAAAATACAACATAACTTACTGCCTTCTCATTTGAAAGATTTTATAACTCAAAATTTTGAAAATCATAACTATTCAACCAGGTATAATAAAGATTTTTGTCTAGGTAGGGTATCAAAACATTTGACATATAAATCGGTTTTCTATAAAGGATTAAGTGAATATAATAACTTGAATATTTTAATTAAATCACAGACATCTTTGAAAAATTTTAAAAAATCATTGAAAAATTATTTATTTAAAAAACAAAATAGTGACTGATAAAATTTTTTTAAAGATGATATTGTTAAATTAGTTTAAATATTTTATATAACTTGTTAAATTGTAGCACATTGCTAAATAAATCTTGTTACTACTACTACTACTACTACCCTTTAATAGTTTAATAGGACACAAGTTCAACTTCTATTTTATGAACAGTGTCCTTCTCACGTTCCATGTCGGATTTTTCAGGTCGGGCCTTTCTACTATTAAGACAAAGAATCATTCGTAGTTTTTGTTGGATAGTACTGGTACCTGTTGATCAGCGAAATAACAACCTAATAAGTTGCTAGCGATGCCAGGCAACGTTTTACCGGCGTACAGTTCGGTACCGGACTAACATTGGTAATATGAAAAAGGATTTATTATACAATTTGAATGAAAGTTATTTGCGTTATTATAAGTAAGTAAACTTACCATGTTAATATCATAAAGATATTGTCAGACGCTGTCGCAGTATAACAATTTATGCAGAAGAAACACAAAGAAAAATGTGAACGATCAAATAAACGTAAATGTTCCATAATTGAATCAGTTTAACCAATCCCGCATGGAGTTAAAAGGAATATTACATTTTTTACACATTATTAAACCACTTTAAAGTAGCGGATTTTAAAGGGTTTTATGTTCTTCAAAGAACGGCCAATTGCATAAAGTTTACAACTTTTGTAATAAACTGACGCGCGGCGTCTCCGTTTTCCAAGTTTGCACTAACTTTGCCGACGCTGACTTATTTTTATCAAACTACGATTACTACTATTGCGAAAACTTTAATCGCAATTAAAAAGTTATTTATTGTATACTTCAATATGCAAAAAAATTCTGAATTGAAGTTTAACAATCGTAGTAGTACATGCCACGGCGTCGGTTGGGTTACCCCAACCACTCTCTCTATGACTATGACGTTACAAGCCACGCCCAGGTTTTAGAATGTAAACTATCAAAAATTATTTGCTTTCAACATTTTACTGCAAACAAAATTATTAAAATTAATGAATATACTGAATACACTCCTGTGCAATATTTGCAGGTGACATTTTAGGGTCCTTTATTATATTTTTTACATGATGTTTTTGCAAGAGACTTGTTTGCTCTCCAAAACAGAAAGGATAATTTTGCGTTTATACAGTGTGACCAGTGAAGTCCGCATCATATGGGATTTTTTTTATCAATAACTTTATTCGAAATTTGACTTTGGCATCAAGTTCTTCTTCGATCGAGATGAACATTAAGCAAAAAACTAGTAGTCACGTGATTCGCATTATCTGTCAAAATTTAATTTTTTCCAAAAAATAATAAAATTTAAAAGTGGGGTTATTTCTGAAAGTATCAAAAAAAATTATAAGAAAAAGTTTTTTTAAATACAGTTTCTAGCCCGCATGTAAAACTTTAGCTACATAAGATAATTTTGATTTTTTACCCATATTTTGTAAATGCAACACTTTTGCAAAATAAGACTCAACGCAACCTACATAAAACTTCTTAGTTCTGACAATGCTTTATTTCAGATACATTTCTTTAAAGTAGCGCCATATTAAATGTGTGTTTTTCTACAAAATCAAAATAGGGCTATTAAAATTTGGTCGCATGTGATGCAAAGTTTATTTGTTTTTGACCCTGTATAAGGTAACTTTATAAAATAAGTATTTTTGAAAACGTAGTTTGTGTCTGAAAGTAATACACCTGAATATTAAGACAAAAAAGAATACGGTGTCATGTCATCAGTAAAGTGTTCATTAAGTGGAAAATAAATTTTAGTGGTGGGTATAAATCAAAATTATCTTATGTAGCTGAAATTTTGCATATGGGCTAGAAACTGCATTAAAAAACAACTTTTTCTAATAACTTTTTTCGATATTTTCAGAAATAACTCTACTTTTGAATTATTTTTGGAAAAATTTAAATTTGACAGATAATGCGAATCACGTGACTACTATTTTTTTTGCTTAATTTTCATCTCGATCGAAGCAGAACTTGATGCCAAAGTCAAATTTCGAATAAAGCTATTAATAAAAAAAAATCCCATATGATGCGGACTTTACTGGTCCCACTGCATTGTACCTACTTTACCCGAGTAATACCTTATACCTTCCACTACCAGGTTATAGTTTAGTAACTATATTTATAGCACTGGCACTAACGAAAAGTTATAAAATCGAACCATATTTGAGGTTAGTACATAAATAAAAAAAATATTTTTTCGCGAATAAGGGGGTTTAAATTGTTACTTTAACTAAAGATAATTTTAATCGGCTAAATCGTTTCTGTCTTAACTTTAGTATTTTATGACACGTCCAACATCTGACATTCGGTACTACGCGACTTCCTAATTCGATGATAAAGCACAGCGGACGCAGAAACACGAAATCCAACATTATTCATTTTTCCGACTAAAATAGGGCATATTAAACTTGTCATAACTTCAAGATGGATTAAGCTGCAGGGGGATGTAAAAAATGCGCGGAAAGCCTAAAAATATATAGAATTATCTCGTGTAGAAAATAACGCAGTGACTTCTAATTATTCAAATTTATCTCGAGTTAACAAAATACTTTGAACAATAATAGTTAACTAACCAGAAAACTTTAATTGTGACATCAAAGAAAGCAGAAATAATTTCATGGTCAGTAAATCAAGAATATATCTAACCGGACCACTTTGACTGTGGGAAAATTATTTCTTCCAATGTTATTGATACCACAATCAAAGTTGTCTTATTAGTTAAAAACTATTTGATATAATATAATTTAATTCAACGACATAGGTTTGGATTGGTTTAAAAGATCTTTATTTGTCAATTTATTGGTTTATGATTCATGTTTCTCTAGATTGAGATTATGCAACTATCCGCTACCCAGGACAGGCGCCTGGCAACGCTGGCAGGGCTGGTGTTAGCCCTTGGTAAAACAGTAGTGACGTTTTGTTGAATAGATTATCCAGTTCCGTTGTCCTTTACTGCCATGACAGAGTTTATTTGCTTTAGCTTAAAGAATTAATTTTCACTATTTTATTATTCGTGTGTTTGGTTTTTACTTAATTGTTTGCTGGAAAACAGGGTGAAAAAACAGCTAGATTTTCTGTCAGGTACAAGTAGCACGGTGATTTTGCCGTTTGGCTTATAGGTCTTAACGGATGAATGATGAACATTTTGATTATTTTTACTTTTCCACAATATAGTCGTAGAAAAAGCTTCTCGCGGTAACGATTACCTAGTAATTAACTGTCAAAGCCGCTCGTAAATATTATACTATTACATATAGGGTATAAATAATAATCATTATTTTAGAGAATCGCTTGCGATTTACAAAAGTAATCATAGAGGTAAATAATGTGAAAATAAACTGGACAACTGTTACTAATTGTGTTCTGCATTAATTAACCATAAATGAAACTATACAAGAATTATCGTTGAATTAATAATTTTAGTTAAAGTAGATTAGTGCTATAATTTTTATTTACAACTTGACTATAAGTAAAATTATGGCCAAATTAAACGTAATATTTGGTAATTTTTAAAATTATGTTTACGTAACGCTTACGAAACGAAAAGTACATACTGACAAAAAAAAATTTGTTCACCTAAGTGAACGTTTAATACATTACAACTCGTATAGGCTTAAAACATAATGTCGTTAAGGCGGGAATATCAACATGCTTGCCAACCTACAACCTATTTCGCGTAGATTTTTTTCCAGCTTTTACACATTTGAATAAAATCAATGTCGACTGCATATTCTGTAGGGAATAATTGACATCAAATAAATATCCAGAAATTTTTAAAATTATTGTAGGAGGATTATACAGGGTGTCCGGAAATGATGAGCAACAAACTTAGGGGACAATTCTAGACCGAAAATAAATGATATCTCTTCCTATAACATTTTTTCGAAAATTGATTATTAACGGACTTACAGAGTGTTAAAGTTAAATTTTATTTGCAGTTTTAAAATACATATAAAAAGTTTTAAAATTAAGAATCGAAAATTATTTGGAAAAAATAAATTTTATTTCTAATAAACAGTTTGGGTTTCAAAAAAATAAATCAACACAAAATGCTATTTGCTATCTAACAGAACAAATATATGATGCACTAGATAATAAAAAACCTTGTATTAGTATTTTTCTAGATTTAGCAAAAACCTTTGATACAATTAGCCATAATTTACTGTAAAAAAGTTTGAAAATATTGGATTCAGAGGAAAGCAATTAGAATTAATTAAAAATTATCTGAAAAATAGACCAACTTATGTTTAAATAGATAAAGAAAAAAGCTATCCAAAGGTATTTAAGTATGGTGTTCCCCAAGGAACAATTTTAGGACCATTATTTTTTAATATTTATATTAATGACTTATTTAGTATAAATTGCGATGGACAAATTCATAGTTTTGCAGATGATACTACAATTTTTTATACCGATACAAATTGGGAAAACTTAAATAATAAAATTAAAAAAGATTTTAAAATTATAAAAAATTGGTTTGATAACAATTTGTTAACAATTAATTTTAATAAACCAAATTATATTCCTTTTACTTTAAACCTAAATAACCTACCACAAAATATGAATAGTATTCAAATTTTTAAAGTTAATAAAATATTTGGGAATTATTTTTGACAGTAAATTAAATTGGAATTTTCACATAGAATACTTAATTAAAAAATTAAGAAGTTTACTACCGATTTTTAAAAACATTAAAAATTTTTAAAATGTAAGACATATGGAAATATTATATTACGCGTTAGTTAAAACTCATTTAAATTACGGAATTTTAGGTTGGGGAGGAATAAATAGAACTTTAGTTAAAAAATTAGAAATATTACAAAAAAGGCTTCTAAAAATTATATACAATAAAGATTATCCTTCAAAAGAATTATATTCAGAAACAAAAAAGTTGAACATTAGACAACTTTACATTTATAACATCTTAATATATATATTTAAAAATAAAAACCTTATACAATTTAAAAACCATAATCATAATACACGTCATAAAAATGAAATAACCATAAAACCTAAAAGGACAAAAAAATTTCAAATATTTAAACGATTATTTACCAACAAAAATTAAAAAATTGATTTCATTAAAAAAATTTAAAGTCGAAATAAAAACATGGATATTAAAAACAGACAATTTGAAAATATTTTTAGAAATGCTTTAGTTAATTAATTAATATTGTTCTGAATAATTTATACGAGTAATATTTTTTACTTAAAAATTATAAATTAATAATTTTATTATAGGTAATATATTTCTTCAAAAAAGCTGCGTTTATACTATAAATTAACATTTTCACTTTTAAAAAATTGATTTTTAATGCATATTTATGATTTATGATTTTACATACTAAAACAAAAAATAAGATTTGCCCCTAACAAGCTCAGCTTCAGGGGATTGAAGAATAAGTTTATCGAAGACAACATAAACATATTTATTATATTATTAAATTTTTAAATAAACTTATTATTATTATTATTATTATATGTTACTACAACAATAAATTAAACATTCAAATCAAAGTTCAAAGTGACGTCCTTCCTCTTCAATGCATCCATTAATTCTTCTTAAAAAATTCCGACGAACTCCATGGAATATTCCTTCCTTTGCTATGCTATGTTTACGGTTCAAAATAAATTAAAATGATTTCGTTTTCATCACATGCAAGCAATGTTATTATAGCGTTTTTCTCGAAAACGGTTAGATTTATCGAAACGTCACGTTATGTCAAAAGGTTGGGAGAATAAAAATATTCAGTCAAAATGTGGGAGAAAAAAGTTGGGACCATTCAAATTAAAGAATAGGCTCCTATATGGGGCCCTCTACAAAATGCGAAAAAACGGTGAGCAAATTCGTATTCCTTATCCCGAAAGAGCCGCATATACGAGATTTCGTCAAAATATTATAAACGTGACAAAAGATATTGCAAAAAAACTGTAAAGAAAATTTAACTTTTGTTATAGGAAGAGATATCGTTTATTTTCGATCTAGATTTATCTCCTAAATTTTTTGCTCGTCATTTCCGGACACCGTGTATAGCGAACAATTTCGATATTTTTTTTAACATTTAAAATTTAGTATCACCAAAAAGTAATAAAAAATTAATTAAAATAGACCAACTAAAAAAGTCCATATTATGGTGTTTAACAAAAAAAAAACAAAATTTGAAATGTTTGAAAAGGATAAAGCAATTAAAAGCCAAATTCGATTAATTGGGTAAAATATTTTTTTTTAAATTAAAAGCGTTTAAAAATAGCCCCTACAAAGCTGGCTAGGGTATCAACCCTTTTCGGATTTATTTTCAAAATGGCGTTTCGGAGCGCAAACCGAAGTTTACGCAATAAAATGAATTTAATCGTTTCGAAATGGCATTTATAAAGCTGGCTTATATAAACCCTTTTTGGAGATAAATTTTAAATTATTTGGAATATTTAAAATAAAATCAAATTTGCACAAAACTGGAATCTTTATTATTTTAAAAAATAATTCCATCAGTTAAAAAGCATATTATACAGTTTTAAAATTATTTAAAGTCCCATAAAGGCTTCATTGTAGACCCAGAAATTAAATAATAACGTAAATACGGGGTGTTTTATCCCATGCGGCAGTGTTTATAATCCACCAAGAGCGACGCATCTCGCTGATCGTTTCTCTGGTGTCATGCCTCCCGCTTCGACGGAATTTTAAATTATAGTGCTATATTTACGCTGTCGAAGGAAGATGAACTGTTTTGGACACATATGCCATAAAAATTACGTACTCAAAGCTTTCACGAACGTTTGCCACAAGTTCTTCTGTTCTTACAGATGGTCTTCCTGCTCCTTTTTTGTGTTGTATAGAAACTGTTTCCCTAAACACGTTCTTACAGATGGTCTTCCTGCTCCTTTTTTGTGTTGTATAGAAACTGTTTCCCTAAACACAGCCACGGTTCTTTTCAGGCAATGATAAAAATCCCCAGCAATAAAAGCAACGTTAGGAAAATGTTCGTGAAAATCGTTCATGCACAAACTCCGATTGTATTGCCACTCACCATTTACTCTAACCCCGTTTCGAAAATACGCTTCAACCATGAATGTTTTGTGCTGTTCCGTAAAGCCCATTGTGTGAATTGTTCAAGAAATTGGAAAAATTAGCGATGAATCAAATTACTTATAACGACGGTCAAAGATGACGGAATAACAGATTGATTGTTAATTTAGGTAGTTACTGACACCCAACAGGTATTAAGCTCTACGGCTAAGCATTACGTCCTTAGATGCAAGGCCCTCTTTGATGCAAATAATTTTTTCTCGCACGGTAGTAGTTATGTCTACTAAAAACCGATCTTCTGAGAAATTCTTACTAGTGCCCTGGTATTATCAACAATCAAAATAAAGAACTTAAACAAATATAATAATACTAGTCTGCTTTAAAAGTTATGCGGCAGGAATCATATAAATTGCTCGAGATTCATTGTAACAGAAATGAAATGCCGTGAATGAAAACATTTCTTCCATAAAAGTTTGTAAAAATACAAAAAGCTTTAAATATGACTATAATAAATATGCCATTGTGTAAATATAAAAATTACAGAAATATGTCTCCGGCAGAGATGGAATATTTTATACTTTTAATCTGATCTGACTTAAAAACTCCTAATGGCAAATAAAACAATGAAAATGTTTTCTTCATGTACGAACGTTTTTTAACAAATTTTAACTTTATAGACGCATAGATTTCAATTCCTTGAGCTCTTCTTATACAGGGTTCCCCCATTTAAAACGAAACAGGCTAAATATTTTATCTGGTTCCACGTTAATTTAAAAAAGAAACTCTCGGACCCGTCGATTTTTATTTCGAGGGGGACATCTTTTGTGTATATTGTAAATCTTGTTACTTCAAGCCCCTAGGAGGGAGGGGGGGTAAGATCTAAATCTTAAATGGATACCCCTATTTTATATAATTTTTTTGGATTCTGCATAAAATTCTGAACATTTTTAAATAAAAGCATTATTAGTCTATACTAAACAGTTAAGTAACTGTTTAGTAAACTGTTTAGTAAACCGGAAGTACTATATTTCTTACAACCGGAAGTTGACACTATTGGAAAGATAATAAAAATCGAAGATAGGGACATGTAAGCCGTTTTACTCTAAGACGTACAGTTAGAAAGCTAGACGCTGTCAAAGTTCAAAAATCTCATTTTTCAAGAGTCAATATCTCGGAAACTGTTTAGTATAGACTAATAATGCTTTTATTAAAAAATGTTCAGAATTTTATGCAGGATCCAAAAAAATTATATAAAATAAGGGTATCCATTTAAGATTTAGATCTTACCCCCCCTCCCTCCTAGGGGCTTAAAGTAACAAGATTGACAATATACGCAAAAGATGTCCCCCTCGAAATAAAAATCGACGGGTCCGAGCGTTTTTTTTTAAATTAACGTGGAACCAGATATTTAGCCTGTTTCGTTTTAAATGGGGAACCCTGTATGCAGACGATCCCATGGGTGCGCGTTTTCGTGTTTAGGAGCAAATAGCAAATTTATTAGGTTCTTAACAAAGAGAGGAGAATATTAACAAAATCCAACAACACGTTGCGTAAAATTACACTTCGACTTCAAAGGCATATTTTATTAATTCCCTTCCTCCTATGTTATGACACACAATTTATAAATAACATAACGTTATTTCTAACCAACTTTTGCAGTGGGAAGACATTTTTTTTTTCTATTTTCGTACACCCCCAAAAGGTAAAAATGTAACTTAAAATAAAGATATAAGACAGACAGATATCAGCCAATTTCCTTCCTTTTATTATCGTAAATACAAAATACAAAAAAATATATCCTGAGGGATTCTGACACGAAAGCCTTGATCGACCACATGTCGGAAATAAAATGTAGAAATAAAATCAGCCGACCAAAAAAAGTGTAGGTAATAAAGAAATTCTTTTTTAAGACCAATAAGAGAACTGCTGTCGTCTCTTTTCCACTTACTATTTCCGCGTACTAGGTTGTTAGCGGGCAGGTTTTTGTTTAGTTAGGCGGTGGTGGTGATGTCTCTAGCACTTCTAGCAGTACCTAGCAAGATATTTACTTTATTTATTATTGGCAAACTTGCCTGCACGAATAAATTTAATTTTATTATTTCTATGATTAACCTTGTTCTTGCAGATGATTCAGTTAGGTTTTATAACAATAAACTTAAAACGGATCCTCCCCTGCAATACCCGCCTGACTATCAAATCAAGTTACCAACAAATCAAGTTTTCATATTATGCCTACACCTCCCCATATCCGACAATAATTTGGATACATCAAGTAATTGTATCGTACATTAAACACATCTACTATATTTACATGAAACTTTGATATTGAACATCTGTAGCAGAGAGATACCGAATAATAGGGGAGAGTTGGGGAATAGCGATCGTAGTAATTGTGTTCAGATAAAAAAAAATCTATATAAACAAAAATAAATGTGTTTATGTTTGTCCTGTATGCGTTCCTATACTATGCATTTATCCGATTGTCATAAAACTTTGGTGAGTTGTTGTGTACACACCGAGGAAGGTTTTTGCATGAAAAAAGTGGCATTCCGGGTATTAATAAATAATTCCGTAAACTATTACTTGACGCGATGGTGAAGCCGCCTTATTATTATGACATATCAGAGGAAGCGGCCATGCCGGGACGTATACCGGGACAAATGCCGGGAAAAGTGGTATTGTAACGCATACCGGGTATTCGATAAAGATTTAAAGCATAATAATAACAAAAAATATTTTTGTCTGCTTAATACTTAACATTAAATTTAACTAAAATAAGTATTTAATATCCTTCATTAAAAACGATTAACCTGATTATGGTCATGTACGTACATACACAACGCCTTACCTATAATCTGAGAAACACACTGGCTTGCCCATAAGGTCCTTTGGGCCCACATAATTAATTTATTTTTCAAAACAATTACATAATGATTATCCTTCAATAAATGTAAAAGTTCCAAAGTGTAATTGTCCCCAATATAGACCGTATTTTAAGTAAGACTTGGTGGGCTTATATTAAATAAAAGATTATAGAAATTAATTGGCAATTAAGAGCGAAACAAACATAGGGGCTCGCCGACCGTCGACTTCGGCTGATCTCGGGTTCTTTCGTGAGGTCGAAGACGCTTCAATAGGTATTTATGGAAACACGGTCGAACCGCTCCGTGAATTATTATTATTGCAAGCAAAACTTTGTGTTCGACAAAGAAAAACGAATTAAATATGCGTATTGTATTTGCATAAACAGTTTTGTTTTCTTGGATCATTAGGTATACCGATGCCCAATCGCCTGTATGCCGTTAACTCTTTATGTAGTTCGTTTAACTTGTACTTGTGATTTGTATTAAAGAACAATGACTTCAACAGTCCAGGAAACATTACAGTTTTATCATTCCTTGGCTAAACTATGCACTAAATTGCATTTTGCTTATTACGTTACTGCCATGAAAATTTGCCCCACCTGTAAAAAAACTCACGGGCCATGTCTGCTGAGGAATATGGCCGTAGCGTTCAAACGACTACCTCTAGCGGCAATACGTCGCACAACACCATACGGCATCAAATTGCCCCGCTTTAAATAAGGTTAATTTTACTCGACGGTTGATATTTCTCTCCACTACCGCTGCCCCAAAGCGTTAGTAACCGAGGTGGTACGAATTTGGGAAAGCCTGGAAAACCCCTTCAGGTAGAGGCGTATAACAAACGAGATTGATTACTCGATATTGCGGTTTTAAATTGCATGAATATAAAGTGAATAGCGTTTGTTACGCAACAATGGGCCGTGAATAATTAGATTTCAATTTAAAATTCGTTTCAGGTGTGGAAACTACCTTAAATATAAAAAAATTGCGGTTTTACTTTTATGAAAATATCTGCTAGTATGTTTAAGAATCAGAAGAGTTTAGGTTTTATGAAATTAGTGGGATCATTCACACAAGAAATTAGAAGGGAGGTTAGTCGCTGTTTACCAAGTGTATTTATTTTAAGAGCGAGACTTTTATAATTGGCAAGATATGGCCAACATTCTGATATTAGTCTATTTAAATAATATATAATAATATTCAACTTTAAATTTATTATGTTACTTTAAAGTCAGCCCGAGGCCATCCCTAAGGTAGCCCTTAGAATAGGTTAAGCCACTGTACGTATACTACCCAATAAATCTCAATCTAGCTCCGTTCTATTTCCCTGGGGATCCCAGCACCTGGTCCAATTGCATATAATCTAGTTTACGATCCCTGTATTACTCAGCTTTGCTCGACAAGGTTAATCATACTTGTACTTCGCCCGTAATGACACCTGAAACATCTTCGTTAACAAATTAGATCATTTATTGTACAATGGGAACTTTATCAGATCTATAGGGTGGCCCGAACAAAATGATTTATCTTGTACCATAAACTTCAAGACCTTCTTGGATTTAAGGTGGAGTATATTAAACAAAATATATGCTTAGAAAAAAGAAATTCATTAGAAGAAAGTCGTTCTCCACAAGTTTGTTAGAATAACTAGGCGAACCTAGAACCCTTCTGACACGTGCTGCATGCAGTTGAACTTCTTTAACAAAGAAAAAGTTACTTTTTCCAAGATGTTTAAGTAAAATTAAAATTGTTTTTTAAAATCTTTTAAATTTATTAATTTTGCACACAATGTGATGTATAATTTGACTCCTGCCGGGGTAACTGGGCCTGGTACCCCAACAGCATTTTACTTCAAGCTAAATGATGCTTTGACTTTTATGAAAACCAATTTTTTTCCCTCTCATTTCACTACTTGTACATGTCTCCGACAAAGTTTATTGAAACTTAAGATTTTTCTTTCCCTCAATTCACTATTTATGCCCAAATGATTTTGACAAAGTCTGTTAAAACTCTCTAATATTCTTTTACTCTCTTTATTGTTCTGCCCATGACAGGACCTTTTCACTACCCCTTGACTTTCCAGTATGATGAAGTCTTGTCGGTCTTCTGACTATTTATTTTTTACACCTCGTGTAGACCATTGAAAGCTCCATTACGGCTCAATCCCACTTATTATTTTCTCCATTGCTAACAACATCAGCATTGTACTATTTACTTTGTTTTCCTGATGATGAGTGTTTCTACACTCGAAACATGTCGAATTATTAAGAATTATTCTAGGTTCGCCTAGTTATTCTAATAAACTTTTGGAGAAATACTTTCTGCATTTCTTTCTTCTACAGTGTCACCAGTAAAGTCCGCATCATATGGGATTTTTTTTAATTAATAGCTTTATTCGAAATTTGACTTTGGCATCAAGTTCTGCTTCGATCGAGATGAAAATTAAGCAAAAAATTAGTAGTCACGTGATTCGCATTATCTGTCAAATTTTAATTTTTTCCAGAAAATAATTCAAAAGTGGAGTTAATTCTGAAAATATCGAAAAAAGTTATTAGAAATTTTTTTTTAAATGCAGTTTGTAGCCCACATGCAAAATTTCAGCTGCATAAGATCATTTTGATTTTTTACCTATATTTTGCAAATTGCACCACTTTTGCAAAATAAGACTCAAGGCAACCTATACATAAAACTTTTTAGTTTTGATAATGCTTTAATTCAGATAAATTTTTTTTAAAGTAGCGCTATATTAAATGTGTGTTTTTCTACAAAATCAAAATTGGGCTATTAAAATTTGGTCGCATGTGACGCAAAGTTTATTTGTTTTTGACCCTGTATAAGGTAACTTCATAAAATAAGTATTTTTGAAAACGTAGTTTGTGTCTGAAAGTAACACACCCTAATATTAAGACAAAAACTCGGACAAAAAAGAACACAGTGTCTTCAGTAAAGTGTTTTTTAGGTGGAAAATAAATTTTAGTTTAACTTAACATGAAGTTTATATATTTTCAACGATTTAATTTAAAACCCCTTTACTTTATTTTTATTTTTTTACTTTCAGGCACAAACTACGTTTACAAAAATACTTATTTTCTGAAGTTTCCTTATACAGGGCCAAAAACAAATAAACTTTGCATCACATACGACCAAATTTTAATAACCCAATTTTGATTTTGTAGAAAAACACACATTTAATATGGCGCTACTTTAAAGAAAATGTATCTGAATTAAAGCATTATCAAAACTAAGAAGTTTTATGTAGGTTGCGTTGAGTCTTATTTTGCAAAAGTGGTGCAATTTACAAAATATAGGTAAAAATCAAAATTATCTTATGCAGCTGAAATTTTGCATGTGGGCTACAAACTGCATTTGAAAAAACTTGGTCCAATAACTTTTTTCGATATTTTCAGAAATAACCCCACTTTTGAATTATTTTTTGGAAAAAATTAAAATTTGACAGATAATGCGAATCACGTGACTACTATTTTTTCGCTTAATTTTCATCTGGTTCGAAGCAGAACTTGATGCCAAAGTCAAATTTTGAATAAAGCTATTAATAAAAAAATCCCATATGATGCGGACTTTACTGGTGACACTGTATACATTTTGAGCATGGACTACTTCTTCGAGCTTATAGTTTTTTTTTCAAAAGGCTCTTTTGTGGTAAATCTATTACCAAAAAAATCCAAACATTATTATTGAGATTTTGGCGAACGATTCATCTCTTATTTCATCTATTCAACTTTTATACGGGTCTAATGAAGCTATTGTGTTGTTAAAAGTTAATGTGGACTAATGTGGAGTAAAATAATATTATGATGAACGGAATATTTTCTAATGAGGTTACCCCAATAAGCCAAATTGGGTAACATAACATCGTAACTTGACAGCTCAATTTCCAAATTAGCGACTATTTTAGAGAATTATTCCATGCATACAAATATATCAAACTAGTTCAAAGGTATAAATGCCTAAATTATGCAGGATTACCCAATTAGAAGGTCATAATATTCTAGGTCGGTAAAGTAAACATACCAAACTTTAATTTACAATGGTTTTAACACGATATTTATGTGGTTATGGTTATGGTGTTATACTGGTGGTTTCATTGAGGTCTGTATTAGAGCCGAATTTAATTTTTTTAAATTTTACGTAGAGCTTTTATTAAATAACTTTTTAATTTACGCGTGAATAAAAAATCCGATGGTGATAAGAGACCCCTAAAAAATGTAATAAAACTTACCCATTTCCCATTTGAAGCCTTCATAGCGCCAAACAGCAATTTCAGTTCTTTGACGGTAATGCTATAGCTTGCCAAAACGCCCAACATTTCGATGAGCAAGTCTGAAAAAAAAAACACGTTGAATCCATTTAGTACATTAAAATAATTGAACCTGTAATTTTAGAAATGATGATGCAGACAATACAGCATAATATTATTTATCTTTAGTACATTTATATGATGAGGTAAAAGAAATGAATTTGGAAATAAGTAAACGATTTTGATTTTTTAGCAGCTATAGGTACAATTAACATAATATGAGGCATATAACAACGATCAATATTCAATATGCAATTCAATATGTTTATACAGTACTGGTGAGCCTGAACTTACTTTTAATCTAAAAAAATGTACCTTTCTCTGTATTGACGGTGACTTATAATAAAAGACATAACTTTCATGAGCTTATACAAGTTATACAATAAAAAATTGTTACAAAGTCAGAATATACTAAATACCCCAGGTAATAAGAGTATGTTGTAGAGACCCCTATTAAATTTATCCTACGGACGTGCTTATCAAGTTACCTTTATATAATTTTATATGCCGTAATAATAATTATATTGCTGCGATGTTAACTACGCGAAGCTTCATTTTATTGACATAAGTTTACCTACTTCTTGTTTACGGTTTCCAACATTATGCTACGACATGTATTTCAGCATGCATGAGTGTGACCCATGGACCATAATATACAAATAAATAGGCTATTTTATTTTTCGTACTATACTGGAAATAGTGCTGCGAATAAGCCAATCAGAACTAGTAGAAGAAACGACGTCATTGAACCTACTCGCATGAACCATTGTGACGACAACAATATAGTGCTGTGCTCACTAGAATAGTAAGCTGTTGTCAAGGGCGTCCGAAGGGGGGGGGGGCAAGGGGGTGCGCTTGCCCCCCCCCCTCTGGCCCAAGTAGATTTGAGAATGAGAAGGAAAGAAAAACACAAAGTCTTCCTCCACAAAATTTAATAGAATAAAAACTCTTGGTTAAATGGTCTCTACATGTTTCGAATGTAGAAACGTTCATCATCAGGAGACAGAAATCTATTTTATGCTGATGGTGTTAGCAAAAGAGAAAATTAGAACCTTAATGGAGCTTTTATGGGCGTAAAAAACTTAGAAAAATGTTTTTAAATGTAGAAGAAACATGGCATGAAGACAAATGACAATGGTTGAACCATACTGAGCATTCAAAAAAGTTATTAAAGTAGGCCTAAACCAACCAAACTAAATAGGGAAGAAGAGAAAAAATTGTTTATAAGAAGGTGTCGAAAATTATTTAATTTTTAATTTTTGAAAAGAGTATCCAGCATAAGTAAGACATTATAAGGATAGAAGTGCAGTAGCACAATAATGTTGTTAGGTAGACAGAGTTTTTTGGGGTACTGTTGTCTGTGTGTGTGAACGTTTCTACGTTCGAAACATGTAGAGACCAATTAAACTAGAGTTTTTATTCTATTAAATTTTGTGGAGGAAGACTTTGTGTTTTTCTTTCCTTCTCATACTTTCAACTCCACTTTAAGTATGGACTATTCCTTCAAATTAGATTTGAGAATATTTTATTTAACTGAGATATACATATTTATTGAGATAAAATTCAATTGACAAAATTTGAGATACAATTCAATTGTCGTATCCAATGGTACAAGATAATTTCTAATAAAATTGCTAGAGGGCGCAATTTGTATTAAAAATTATTGTTTTGGCAATAGCTCTGAAACGAAAAAAGATATCGAACTGCGGTCTTCACATCTTTTCTTGCAAATTTCATCTACTTTTTTTTTAATGTTTGCACATTCAATAGCTTCCCCCACTCTTATCAAGGCCGGTACGCCAATGAGCCTTAAACCAAAATGATGCAGAATTGTCTAAGCTTTTCGATAATGTAATCAGAGTTATACCTTAATATGGGAAATTAGAATTAAAAAAAAAAAGATGGAATTGTGCCCCCTTGCGGCGAAATGAGGAACTTAAAAGTAATTTCTAAAATTTTCTCATGACCGCTTTAATCATAATTTTTTTTTCTCCAAGTTTCTATGCCTAGTAGTTTCCGAGATATGGCCGGTCGCCACCCTTAATGAATCACCCTGTATATTACGAGAGAATGTCCTCTATTTATTTTGTTGTCCATTTGTAATACAATATCCTAAGGGAACCTACGGCTTAACGTGGGCTCTGAACCACGATTCTCAGTCATTAGAAGCACCCCCAAGGACTATCAACCCTAGGTTTCGCGCTTCCATCACCCACCGATTTGGGAATACGATATATCCGATCTCATCTGACCTGGTTACCGGCATGGATCGGGGGATGATACTCTTCCCGAGCTTCTCGACGCTGGACCCACTGGTCTTATACCCGGGTTGGAGCCAGTTTTCCAGCCGTGGGATACGAACCCATAAATTTGATAGATTTAATCACTCTTAAAATACCAACCGCGTGAGCGGAAAATTTTGGACCCACTGTAGAGTATATCTTCTTAATGATTGTTGTACTAAAAAAATTAATTGGAAAGAATAATAAAATATTTAAATTTTCGGAATTTTCCAGTAAAACAGCTTTCTAGACAAAGCTTGAATAAACTTTAAAAAATTACGAAATTAAAAGAATGCCAAAGAATTTAAAAATGTAATTAATTCTTGCTAAATGCATAAAAATGCATAATATAGCATTGTGGACTTTTCTTACGAAAGTAAACAGAATAAAAGGAAATTAACTAAACTCTTAAGATAATGAAAAATAACCTAGAAATGAATAAGTTTCGTGCCGCCCTGCATCAAATGAAAAATATTTTCCTCAAGACTAAACGGCCAACAACATTTTAATTTGACTAATGGTTTCGTCTTATATTTCGCTTTTTCTTGGTATTTTCTTATTTCTTACGATTGTAAAGAAAATTTCAAATGCTGCAGCTAAGGTGAACGTTTGAAAATGACTTTTAAGTTTGCCGAGTGTTCTAAGAATTAAGATTTTATTATTTCCTAATATACCAATTAAAAGTTTAGATGGCGCTAAAGGCTATATACTACCAACAAAGGTTGATAGGACAGTTTTTAGTACGAAAGTAGTGTCACCGACGGTATAAACACCTACCGTGTACTGACGGGAACAAAACAGTTCGAAACCGATCTGCAGGTGGTGACATCCTATTGAGATGATTGACTTTTAATTTCTTAGTAGTACTTTGTAATCTGAACCTGCATTTTAATATCTAACAGTGTTAGATGAAGTGCAACGTTATAGTATAAGGATTTTTCAGATGGTTAGAAAAATATTTTCTCTCATAATATTTATTTTACCACTACCTGACAACTAGACTGTCTACCTATATATAATATACAGGGTCCTGCACCTCACCTTCCGTCTTCTATAGCTCACTTAGTAATTAAGTTAGAATTTTCATATTTTGCAGGCCTTATCTGTATCTTGGGGCGCATTTCAGGAAACTATTTTTTTTCATACAGGGTGTTCCAAAAAAGTGTGACGTCATAAGGGTGTATTTTTTTAAATTACGTGCCATATATTTTCTTACATTTTTGGGTGCCTCCTATAGTTACCTACATACCCCCAAAATTTTATTAAAATTTATTCATTATTATAGACGAAAAAAAATAAAAACTAAAAAATATCAGTTTTGCGCCACTGGTATTAAAAATAAATAAAAAATAAAAATAATGCCTCGTTAATAAAGTTATACAAAGGTACTTATTAAATAAGGTTTATCAATTTCGTTAACCAAGTTTGGTTAACACGGATTGTACAGGGTGTCCAAATTTTAGTGTCAAACTTTGCAAACTTTAAAGCAATTTCTTTTCTTATTTCAAATGGGAACCCCTGTATATTTTTATGTCATTCGATGCAGAATTAAAAATCAAACTTTTTTCCTAATTGCAACCCTATCGCAATTTCTAACGCATTAAGAGTTATTTGCAGAAAACTAATTTTATCAACTATTCCTACAGTCATTATTATGAATAAATATCGAAGGTGGCTTTGAAAAACAATTTATTGCTATTAAAGTTTATTAAAGTGACCAGATACCATTTTGACTTTAGTAATCTAAAAGTTTTAAATACTGTTAAATTGTTAGTAATTATTTAAGCTGTTATAATCACTTTATATTGTTTTTTGTGATGGACTACAACCAAGAAGAGCTCGTAGATATGATTTTTATATTAGGAGTATGCGAAAAGAACTCTTTTTTGGCAAGCCGAGTTTACGCAAAGTGTTATCCGGAACGACGACATCCAGACAAAAGGAGCCTGCAAAACATATTAGAGAGGTTTGTACAAACGGTAAATGTAATTTACCCAAAACCATTGAGAAATAAACCGGCCCGAACTGGAAAAAAAAACAGTTGGCTGTGCTATTATCTGTTATAAAAAACCATTCAGTTACTTAACAGAAGAAAAATATATTGCTTTAAAGTTTGCAAAGTTTGACACTAAACTTTGGACACCCTGTACAATTCGTGTTAACCAAACTTGGTTAACGGAATTGTTATACCCTATTTAATAAGTACCTTTGTATAAATTTATTAACGAGGCATTATTTTTATTTTTTATTTATTTTTAATACCAGTGGCGCAAAACTGATATTTTTTACTTTTTATTTTTTTTGTATAATACTGAATAAATTTTAATAAAATTTTAGGGGTATGTAGGTACCTATAGGAAGCACCCAAAAATGTAAGAAAATATATGGCATGTAATTTAAAAAATACACCCTTATGACGTCACACTTTTTTGGAACACCCTGTATGAAAAAAAATATTTTCCTGAAATGCGCCCTAAGATACAGATAAGGTCTGCAAAATATGAAAATTCTAACTTAATTACTAAGTGAGCTTTAGAAGACGGGAGGTGAGGTGCAGGACCCTATATATATATATTTATATCAGATACAAGACCCAAACGGGTGTCTGCTTAGATTGTATTACTAAGAGATGGCGCTAAAGGCTATATACAACAAACAAAAGGTTAATATAATAGTTTTTAGTACGAAATTTTCAAAACATTTATTTTATTATTTAAAAAACGTTTACATTGTTTTAATATATAATTAGTTTTAAAGCTGAATTTTCATTTTATGTGCAGGAAAATAACCACTAGTTAGTTTCCAAATTGTAGTAGCTTCAACAAAGTTACGATAGCAAAATGCACAGTTTATTTTAATGTTTAACAAACTAATTAAAACGAAATTGTGTTTTGACGTTCTGTTGATCTTTGCTTCCACTGTTGCCGAGAAGCACAGGCTTTTAAATAGTTTTATATTTTCCGTAACGTTCCAGACATACGATAATGTAAACTTAAAAAATAGAAGCATGTTAGTTAAGCAACCCTAACATAATATTTTTTTAACGGTGTATAAAAGTCATTAAAATAAACAAAATTTTCGAATATTTTTTTTTAAATAACCCAAAGATAGGCGAAAAAGACCTTCTTTAAAATTAAAAAAATTCATATAAGCACCTATGCCTTAAAACATATGCTACGTCTGTCTTTTTTATAGTTAATTACGGTACTCTAGGTCAGTTCGTTGTCAATTACTATCGTTATGTTTATGTAAAATGTTACAACGGGAAAATGCAATATTATAAAAAAAAAGTGTATAGCTACGGTGTGGGAGTCATTATTTAAGATGGACAGGATCATATTGGACGATTTTGGTAATCTATACCTAATATTATGTAAAATTGTAAAACCAACTCCCTCGCCTGATCCCCAAATCCTAGAATCATAAAATTTTGAAAATGTCTTTTCCTTATAACGTAGGCATCCATTAAGAAGGCATTTTTCAACCCCTAAGGGGGTAAAAGGGGTGGTTAAAATTTTTATAGGAATTTCTGTATATCAAAAACTAAAACCGGTGGAGGTTTAAAAATTGGTATATAAGTTCCCTAAATCAAATAATAATATACGTGTTTCGTCATTTTTTCAAAATTCACTTAGGGTAGCCTATTCTGAGAAGGATAGAAGAGATATTCTGCGTTTGGAACAAATAAACATGTTGTTATTCATATAATTAATTTGTGTTGGGCTACATGCTTGGTGAAACTGTAGTTCCATAGCACAGGAAGAAAAAATAATAACTACTTGTTATGTTTCACAAATTCAATCAGTTTCCTGACACGTGTTTCGGCCCTTGCGGGCCATTGTCAAAGGAGTACCTAAAGGTGTATGTAGTTAGTCATTTAAAAAATTTTGCCTGAAGGGCGTGATTACCAGCTAGTAATATATTATTAAGTAAGTTCCTTATTTTTAAGGTTTTGAACTATGTAATGTATTTGAAAATTAATTTGTTTTAATTATTTCTATCGTTCTATTCGTTTAGTTGGAAAACAAATATAGGTACATTATAAGATACCACAAAGATGTTTATTTATAATTCTACATTTACAAGTAAAATTTTCGAAGTCAGGACCCATAATACTAAATACCTACCATCATCATAAAATCCCAAAAAATCCCTTTGTAAAAGTAACCCTGTAAAAAATTGCGGTAAAATCTTTAAAGCCGCCATTCCGACAAGTTTTATGACATTACCTGCAACTACGGCATCCGCATATCTTAACCTTTTCAGGACGTGCTCTATAAGGCCGACGTCGGTACATGCCTGGAGATTCCGGACGCTTTTTCTTAGGATTGCAATGAAAACACTCCAAATTTCAGCCTGGAAAGAAAAGAGAAAATTCGTTAGAGAGGCAACTAAATTACTAGGGAAAAAGTTATACTGGATATAATTGACAAGGAAGAAGTTGGGAAGAAGTATAGTAAAATATACGTAGATATATAATAACTAATATAATATGTACTTAAATTCATCCAAAATATGCGCATAGATATGCCTTGTTTGCCTTTAAAATATGCAGTTATTTGCATTTTTTTACCAAATATGCATACTGGTATGCAATATTTCTTAATTTATTATAGTAAAATGAGCTAAAAAAAACACTTTGGGTTATAAAAAATATGTTTATTTTTAAAGAAATGCAAAAAAAAACAAAGAAATATTTTTCAAAATTTTCAACTAAAAAGGATTGTCTTCTATTAGTAAAAATATGTTTATACAAAGAGAAGCTTCTTTCAATATTATTATCTAATGATGTAATTGGACAATAGTACAACTTGGGTAGCAAAATATAAGGCCTAGATACAACTTCGTTTGGCGGTTCCAAGCGTGGACTCGTCAGAAATGGTTTGTTTGCAAAATTTTTGCAATTTTTTTAAAGGTATGTTTGCTGCGACCAAAGCCTTGCCTAAGTATTCTTGAAAATTTTTCTTTTCAGATTTCGATTTTTCTTCAACATTTTGAAATGCGTTTGTTACACTCAGCAAGTAGCTCAGATTTTATTTTTTGTAACTTTGAATTATACAGCGGTGTTTTCAAATGTTGATCGATTTGGAACTTCTTTTCACAAACAATAATTTTTGTACAAGAGACTTTTTCTCCACTAAACTCTAACCCTGGGAAATTATTAATCCAGGAAGATGTTTTTGCCACCTTAGACATTCTGAACACGAATTTGAAATTACTAGTTTCACACTGAAAATACTGAAATCTTTCGACAAACTAAAACAGAAGTATGTATTACAAATCGATATAAAATACAGTTGTTAAGCCGGTAAAAATAATGCATTATTAAGTGACAATAAACAACCCATAACAATATACCTGCAAACCTTAGAAACCCCTAAGAAATACCTTTTGTATAACCAAAATATAACTATAATTATTATAATCTTCAGATTGGAAAATCCCTGAAATAAGTACCACACTGTACATTGAACCTTTAATGTATTAAATTTTTTAATAAAGCCGAAAACATAAAATTATGCTCTTAAAATAATAATTTACAAAAAATATGCATTTTATTATAAAATTGACAAAATATGCAAAAATGCACATATAATGACTTTTGTAGGTCTTTTATTTTCATCCAAATTATCATTTCATTTGTATTTTCTTCTTTTCTCTTGCGTATGGTAATTAAAAAAAAAAAGTAACATATGACGAGGCTTTATACAAACAATAATTATTTAATTCCATGCAGTCTATTTTCATGGCTTTTATGAAAATCCACGCAAATAAAATTATATCTAAACAAGACCAAGTTTCCCCTTGCAAAATTAATATTAAATGTTTCCACGCTAAATGAAAATATTTTATATAAAACGTTTTTCCCTTTCTATAAAACTCTTTTATAACACTGTCACAAATTTTCCCCCTTTTTATTTTCAAAGACATTTTATAAAAACATATTTGTGGTAAA
Organism: Polydrusus pterygomalis; assembly: GCA_963969555.1. Classification (NCBI taxonomy): domain Eukaryota; kingdom Metazoa; phylum Arthropoda; class Insecta; order Coleoptera; family Curculionidae; genus Polydrusus; species Polydrusus pterygomalis. Next base: position 13,991,428 of record OZ018379.1, read on the forward strand.
AAAATAAAGCCATGTTGATATGGCAACGTCAAAAATGTGATTATATTGAAAGTGTTCTACATTACCGAGTTTTTATATCTTCCAAGGTTTCTTAAGTGTTTTTTTTTTAGCAAACATAAATATATTCATAATGTACCTACCTATAGTATCGCAAATTATATTTAAACTCCTACCACCGTTCGTTGTTGCAACTATATTTCAACTGAACTAACTAACCTAAACCATAGAGCTAATAGGTAATAAGCTCTATGCCTAAACTCACAATCCAATAAAAGGCGATATTCCTCCGATAGAAACAGCAAAAATTATACAATTATTATTGTTAGATTATAAAATTATTTTGTAGGTAACTTTAGTCCCTAGTGACAATTTTTTGAATAGGTTTTATTTGTGCAACAAGCATTCACAAGTTTGTCAATAAAAAATAATCTAAATACCTTGCTAGTGTTAAAAACACCACCACCAAATTAAACTTAAACCTACACACTAACAACTCTAGTACGCAAAAATAGTAAGTGGAAAAAATACGACAAGCTCACACAGTTGTGAACGAAGAAAATACAAGGTTGGTTTATTTCGTTAAAATTTAAATTCAGCTTAAAAAGCTTAATTAAAGATATTTATTTTAATAATAATTTCATTTAAGAATTTCGATGTACTCAAACAGAAACTTAATTTATATCTATTATTTAAAGTAAATTTCTATACTTACATCAAACATATTTCTGCTTTGATATTATACTTGATATTATTATATTATATTGGATATTATGTATACTTATTTGAATTAAAAATTGGCTTTGAGAACGAACTATAAATTTGAAAATGTATTTTCTTAAACTGAATTCGTAGAAATTTCGTTCTAAGAAATATAGTTATTTCCTTTAATACATATTTTTAAAATAAAAATATTTGTTTAATTATTTAAATTAATTTAAATACATAGATAAATAATATAAAATCTTATTTAAAAAAATAAATTTTTGGCTAAAAGAATAATATGGGAATTATCAATTAATACTAGGAAATACTTGTTTAAAATATAATATTATAGATATTTATTTGCGTATATACTTAGCTAAAATTTCTTATATTTAAGTATATTTTTAAAATAAAAATTTTCCTTTTTTGTGTAGTAGTACACAGAAGTACTTCATTTAGTGGGATCTTAGCCGTACCGTAAGTTTGTTATGTCCAACATCGACACTAGATGGCGCTTAGCGCTGCATCTGTTCGACGGTCCTCGCCGTAAGTTATTCAAGTATAAACTTGCATTTGTTTCGTCTTCGTTCGCCTTACTGATGAGCCGTGATCCGACAAAACTGTCTGGTAGTGGAACTGATGAAATGAAAGGAAAAAATCACTCTCACTTGAGTCTCACTTCTAAAAGTTTTTAGTTAAGAAGTAAAAGAAAATTACAATGTCCATATTTGATGAAAGATTATTTTTTATATCGCTATAGAAGCAATTAAATTTAGTGACCAGCGAGTCCTAACGCAAATTTATGTTAATGTAAAAATAACGAATAATTTTAACGTGGAATAATGTATTGTTATGTTTGGCGGTAGCGGGAATATTATACATACATATGCAACATCCATTAGGACACAAATCCCAAGTACCCGCATCGCTTCTTTAAATATTAAAAACTTGAATAAAATTGCAGTCATATGGGAAAATAAAAAGCGGTTACATTGTACATTTATGCAAAGTTTGCACATAGAGCATAGCTAGTACATAGACTCTTTATCATCACATGCCTCGTTGGTCAGGGGGCGTTTTTTTTATAATAATAATAAAGCAATTTTTTCTACGATCGTGCAAAAAGTTACTATTTTTTGCACACATCTACTGTGTTGAAAGTTTAACTTTTTTGCACTAGTGCAAAACGTGGACGGTTTATAGCTTGGTATGACGTAAAGTTTGTTAAGAACATTACTGAAAAGAAAACGTCCTCCTAGCGCATTTAAAAGAAAAATCCGAGGTACTAAAGCCATCGACATTATGGTTACATTATTCAATGGCTATACTTTTAATAAATAAAAATGTGGAAATTCCACATTTTACTAAATTAATTCCATTTTTGAAGAAGAAGTCGGAGGATACCGTCCCAAGAAATCAAAATTTCAGGACAGGAAATTGACACATTTTTAATTGAGGCTCCAGATAATAAATATCTAATGATGAGGGTAACACATTCAAATTATGTTAATTTTTAACTTAATAATTACTTGTGTTTTGTAATAGATAGTTGCAGTATTTGGCATTGCAGGAGCATGCCGCAGGGACGAGTTACAGAAACTGACATTAAATGATAGTCCGGCCAATCTAGACATTAGAAGATACATAAATTTAAAACAAGCTGAAAATCAGTAAAATTGTTTAAAATATAATTATAAATAAAATTTATAGGTTCAAAAAGAGGTCAAAGGTAAAAAAAAATGAGTTTTTCGCGATTTTCAGCAAAACGGTAAGTTTTATCATAAAAATACCACAGACAAAGATTGTAGACAATAAAATTATCTAAAAAATATGTATCAATACTTTTTTTCTACGAGCCACCGTTTCTGAGTTATAACGATTCAAAAAGTTGTAAAAGTTGTTATCGTCATAATATGCACACGTTTCCAGGCCACCTATGAGGTAGTGTCCTTGGCGCGTTTTTTTAACATGGTTTCTTGTTGTTCTTGTACTTCTATTAAGACGATCACACTACTCCCGCCGTTTACCCTCGGTCGATCAAGCCTTGTGACCCATACTTTTTTTATTTAATAAGTAATGGTAAGTGAAAAAACTTCCAATTTCTTATTACTTTTTCTATTGACAGTTCATCTCAATGGGTTTTCTTAGTTTTGCCATTATCTATCGAACTGCGCAATCAGAGTTTCAAAATTCCCTCTAGAAGTCTTTACTCGCTCGCATGGTTTATGGTAGCAGGTGGCAAAAAGTAATAATTCATCATTCGCTTTACCGGATGAGACTCGTGCGCAACGAGCGCCAGCTATCCTGAGGGAAACTTCGGAGGGAACCAGCTACTAGATGGTTCGATTAGTCTTTCGCTAAGTGTGATAGAGAGTAGCTGTAGAGATAATATACATTTTTATGTTTTTCTTGTTTTTTCTTGTTGTTTTTGTTTTTCTTGTTTTTGTTTTTCTGTTCTTACAGATGGTCTTCCTGCTCCTTTTTTGTGTTGTATAGAACCTGTTTCCCTAAACACAGCCACGGTTCTTTTCAGGCAATGATAAAAATCCCCAGCAATAAAAGCAACGTTAGGAAACTGTTCGTGAAAATCGTCCATGCACAAACCCGGATTGTATTGCCACTCATCATTTACTATAACCCCGTTTCGAAAATACGCTTCAACCATGAATGTTTTGTGTTCCGTAAAGCCCATTATGTGAATTGTTCAAGAAATTGGAAAAATTAGCGATGAATTAAATTAATGTAACGACTGTTACAGATGACGGAATAACTGATTGATTGTTAATTCAGGTAGTAACTGACACCCAACAGGTATTAAGCTCTACGGCTAAGCATTACGTTCTTAGATGCAAGGCCCTCTTTGATGCAAATAATTTTTGCTCGCACGGTATAAAAGCACCTAGAGGCATTGGGGCGAATACGAAAATCCCTTAGAACAGAGCGCACAACTCAAAATTAAGCTTGATTAAAAATTGTTCCGTTGACCAACCACACAACGAATATAATTGTTCGTGAAAATAAACGACAATTTTTAGTTCCGACAATTCTCCCATCGGAAAATATATTTTCGGTCATAAATAAGTAATGGAGATTTTTCACAAAGCTGCAGCGTTTTTTAATACGGTTTTTATGATTTTGTTGCTTTACTTTTTTTTTTATCAAAGTAAAATATAAACGGCACACAGACATCGTTAATTAAAAAAGTAGTAATTCCTATAAGCTAGAATTCTCGTAAAAAAGGTATTTATTTAAGCTCGTTATGTTAAAAATACGATAGAGATGAAATACGAAGTCATAAAAAAGAGGTTTAGAAACAATTTCATGCAGGTCATTATATGCCGAGACTGGCCACATGGAAATCCCATGTAAATTTTGCTACCCTAAAATATTGGCCCCCTTATTAATTTTACATGAAAATTGTATTAAACTTTTTTGAAGGTCCTGGTCAACGATCTGGTACCTATAGATGCTACATGTTATTCATAAGCGCTATTAAAGTGTGTTGACAACATCGTTTGTAGGAGAGAGGAGGTGAAGAGCTGGGTGGGGCAGGTACTGGGGATCAAAGAAAATTTATAGGGTTAGAAATGTTAACTCCATGTTAAAAAATCGCAACACAGTGGAGAGAGAAAGAAAAGAGAGTGAGAGAGGGGTGTTAGTGTGCCCGCTGGCCACCAGTGGCGCAATGGCGGGAAATTCGAACGGCGGTTTTAGAGCTTTTGAATTTTATTATTAACTTTTGAACGAGTTTTTATTGAGTTAATTTGTGATTCAATATAAATATTATTGAATCACAAATTAAATCAATAAAAAACGCACAAAAGTTTTCGTTTTATAGAATAAAAGCACACTTTTATATTAACCAAGATTTGGAAAATAAATAAGGAAACACTTTATCGTAAATACTTTTTTATAATTTGGTATCCTAACAAGTCTATTACGATACGCATTTGCGTATCATAATGAAGCTATTTCGATACTCGTTTTTTCTTTATTTGATGTTGGTAAAATGTAAATGTTTTTTTCATTGACTTGCGCGGCCTTTGTTATTTACGAGAAAATCCATTTTTCGCAGAGGAAAAATAGCTGGATAACTTACTTTTTTATTCTGTGTGGATAACAGTCATGTATTTTGGTTGCATAAATCTATAAATCAATCTTTTGTAGATGCTTCACGCTATCATTTTCTGCAAAATCCTATCCAAAATTCAATCTACTAACCTTCCAATGTCGATTTTAACTTCAACTTTATTGAAATTTTCCATCTTCCCTATACTAAATTGCAATGCCGTGACGTAAAATCACGTCTTTTGTTACAATGTTATCTTAGGTTTTTCAGGAATATTTTGCTATTTTAAATTTTATGCAACTTCCCTATTCTTGCATACGTGGTACCTGCTACTCATCTTAATTATCCTTCAGAGAATATCACAAAATACTAAAAATATAGAAATTATTACACAAAACGGAAATAGGAATGTTCGCTATACGTCGATGCATCGAAATAATCGATATTTTCAATGCGATGTACCGTTTTTAATCAAAAAAGTCATAGTCATACAATATTGACGTAAAATTAATGGGAGAGCCAATATTTAAGGATAGCAAAATATACACGGGAATTCCTATGGTCAGCCTGGAAGTACAACACCCGGTATTAAGGCAAAATAACAAGAATTTTAGCGGTCGTGTTGGTATAATTATACTCTTGGTCTGGAAAGACCCATCAGGCAGTTCATTAATTAAATCCACTAAAAGGTCAACTGTGCCAATGACAACATCTTATCAAATTTAACAAAATAAATTCGAAATCACCGGATAAGGACACTTAATAATAAGTTGACGTAGAAAGGTCGAGAAACGTGCTAGAGGACTAATGGCCCCATTTAATAGATAGAGAACTTCGTTACAACCCGTCACAAGTCTGGAATAAAGAAGAATGGATAATATAGTTTGGGTCTAAAAACCTCTTAGTACGGCTGGTAATGAAATATTTACTCAGGTTAGGTTTGCGTTTCATAGCAAAATGGTTTTTTTAGAAATTAATTGGAGTAAATTGGATAAAAAATCGGAATTTCTAGCAAAGGTAGCAGTCGAAAAATTAAGTTAGTGATTTTTTATATGGCGCATTGGCAAAAAATGTTTTTTTCCAAATGACGTTAAAAGCGGCTTTTATTGTCGATATATTTTATTGCCGATGTTCGATTTATTGGCTGGCGAGCCCTCGATATTGCCATCCGCGTTTGCGGAAGAAATCTTATGCTTTTCTGTCTAGTAAAACAAAATACTATTTAGAAAAAAGAAAAGCACAAAGTCTTTCCCCACAATGTTTATTAGAATAACTAGGCGAACCTAGAATAATTCATAATAATTCGAATCGACATGTGTCGAGTGTAGAAACACTTATCATCAGGAAAACAAAGTGAAAGGTACAAGCTGATGTTTTTAGCAATAGAGAAAATAATAGTGGAATTCAGCCGTAATGCAGCTTTTAATGGTGTACAAGAGGTGTAAAATTGAATAGTCAAAAGACCGACAATCAAGACTTCAGCATACTGAAAAGTCAAGGGTTAGTGCAAAGGTACTGTCCTGGGCAGAAAAATGAGGAGAACAAAAGAAAAATTAGGTAGTTTTAAAAGACGCTTATCTGTGAAAATCATTATTAGGTTGTGAAAAATCTTGAGTTTTATTCAGCTTTGTCAGAGACATGTGAAAATATTAAAGTAAGATGGAAAGAAAAAGAAAGTTGTTTTTCATAAAAGTCGGAGCACCATTTAGCTTAAAGTAAAATACTGTTGGGGTACTAGGCTTTTTACGGCCCAGTTACCCCGGCAGGAGTCAAAACATATACATTTAGTGCAAAATTAATATTTTATAAACGTTTTTTTTTTGTTTTACTAGAACATCTTTGTTGAAGAAGTTCCAGTAAATATTGTAGTAAAACAAAAAACTTTTTTAAAATATTAATTTTGCACTAAATGTGTATGTTTTGACTCCTGCCGGGGTAACTGGGCCGTAAAAAGTCTGGTACCCCAACAGTATTTTACTTTAACCTAAATGATGTTTCGACTTTTATGAAAAACAACTTTTTTTTTGGTGAATGCTTGAAGGTCGTAGACAATGATGTTTCTTGAATGATGAAAGAGTTTTGGACTTCCATTGTCTTTATTTGTTTTAAATCACAACGTTTCAACTGGTAAGTATCTCCAGTCGTCTTCAGGTGAATACTAGTTACTTTACTTATTTAGTATTCACCTGAAGACGACTGGAGATACTTACCAGTTGAAACGTTGTGATTTAAAACAAATAAAGACAATGGAAGTCCAAAACTCTTTCATCATTCAACTTTTTTTTTCTTTTTCTTTCTATCTTACTTCAATACTTTCACATAAAACTCAAGATTTTTCACAACTTAATAATGATTTTCACAGATAAGCGTCTTTTAAAACTCCCTAATTTTTCTTTTGTTCTCCTTATTTTTCTGCCCAGGACAGTACCTTTGCACTAACCCTTGACTTTTCAGTATGCTGAAGTCTTGATTGTCGGTCTTTTGACTATTCAATTTTACACCTCTTGTACACCATTAAAAGCTCCATTACGGCTTAATCCCACTATTATTTTCTCTATTGCTAACAATATTAGCATTGTACCTTTCACTTTGTTTTCCTGATGATGAGTGTTTCTACATTCGAAACATGTCGATTTGAATTATTATGAATTATTCTAGGTTCGCCTAGTTATTGTAATAAAAATTGTGGAGAAAGACTTTGTGCTTTTCTTTTTTCTATATCATTTAACTTCACTTTGAGTATGGACTACTTCATCAAAATTAAAATACTATTTAATAAAATGTGCATTAGTTTGAAATGCATAATATGAAATATTATAAAATCTGTTAATAGATGCATTTGTAGGCTTGCAGAATTAATGCTGATTAAGAATTAGTTTACCAGATACAATCAAAATAATTTATTCGCCCAACAGTCTTGTTTATCGAGCAACACATTTATTAAATGAAGCATAAAAACAAAATAATCTGTCGGCATGGAACGCCCGAGGAATGCCCGAAAGCAAAACAAAGGTATTTTATACCACAAATATTTGCTTTGCTATAAATACGGAATTTTAAGTATAATTTTGAATCTACCATAATTCCTGGGGCACGCTGGTTTCCGATAAAATTTTCTCTTTTTCTTAAAATTAGTCCTAGGTTTTTAAAAATTTATGATAAATAACTAAAACTTCTATTGTAACGATTAAAATATTTGGTATTTTGAGGTTCCATAGGTCAAATAAATAAATAAATAGTTATTCACTATGTCAATATTTAAAATAATCCCAAATATACTTGTCCTAATATGATACTTACTCATGATCGCTAAAAAAACAATAACATCCCAACAAATAAGAAAAGAGAATAATAATAGGGGCTTCTTTGGGAGTTTCGTGCAGGAAAAAATTCTATGGAATGAAGACGAATCAAATACCCTTTAAAAGGAATTGTAAAAAGTATTTATTTTATTATTTGCAAGACTTCAATAAAATGTTACTATAATAAAGCAGATATTTTTTATAAAACCTATTATCAGTTTCTGATCATAATTATGACATACACTTCAAAATATAATTCTCGACAGTCGTTATATGTCCTAACGACAAACCCGACAAGATCTAGAACGCGAATTTTAGCTCCATGCTTTACTGAATCAGTCTAATTTATCATGGTTTGGAATATAATTTCAAGACGATGCGGGCGTAGCGTTCATACGTTAGTTTATAAAACGGAATATTGACGTACCCTAACGTCGTCTTTCATATAAGGAATTTGAAATTACGAGTCGACATCACTTAAGAATTTTATTTGTAAAGCATTATTTATTGTGACATTTATGTTCGGGTAGCAAAAATACATTAAACCAGAATTAGCTAACTCGACAACTTTAATTGCAACCATGAAAAAATCGTTTCTACACAAGTAGCAAGTGCCAAAGCCGTTGCCTAATAAATATATGCACTATGGAGTAACATTTTTTTGGATTATTGTATTCACTTCTAAAAACCATTTAGGTCATGTGAACCCTTCTCTGGATCCGCCGTTACTGCCCCTGTGCCAGCCCCTATGTTGAAGTGCACACCAGTATATTTATATAGTAATTTTTGTACTTTCCTTGTGCAAATAATATTTTATAGATACTTATCAACAATGTTAATCATTCCAAATAAATATTTAAAGTATAAGAAATGATGTTTTCATGTATGGCCAAATTACCAATACTCTGTTGATAATATGGCCAGTTGCAGACATTAAGAAAAAATTGAGCAAACATTTTTCAAAAACGTTTTCATCGTTCATTGTTTTTTAATTGGTAAGAAACATGCTGTATATCATCAAGGACTTGCATTTATTATTAGTCTGGTCACAGAAGCAAAACGTCTCTTAGGATGGGCATATTGTATTCACATACCTTATTCGACGTTCTGTATACAAAGTTCGTTAAAAAGTTCATAATAATCAAATTTTGTGTGCTAAACACCAAAAACTTTTGTTTTTATTTTTTAAACGAAAATTTAAAAAAAAAACAAAATTGTTTCGTCCAATTATTGTTTGTTTTTACACAAGTAAAAAATCAAGAAAAAAATTAACGATTTAAATTTTAATTAAACTTTTACATCGTTAAACTAAAAAAGAAACTTTTATTTACCTTCGAAAATATTTCGACGGATTTAAATGGGTAGTCATTAACCCACTTTAAAATTTAGTCTGGGACTGAATGAAAAGTATTCTGTAAATAAGCTTAAAACTTTTAAAACTTCATACAGAACGACAACAGAAAAATCCTAATAGCATTAAAGCACCAAAAGATAATAGACAAAAATTCAAAGTTCTGACTTTGTTACTTTCTACCGGACACAACTTTTCTCTTGTAATATAAAATATTTATTTAGAGTTTTTGCGTAGAGAACAAGGAAAGAAAACCATAATATTGCTAAACCAATTATAAACTTGTAGGTACTGTAGATTATTGTAAGGATTTAAAAGTAAAAATAATCATAAAACGCGCCCGTTTCATAATTACTAATGGGCTGACTAACGTGAAAATCCACAATACAGTTTGAACATTTACATTGCATTTAAATACCCAGAGCCAAAGCATTTCGAACAAAGCTGAAGGATTTAGGATTTAGGTAAGTACGTCTTACCAATGTCAATATTTAACTCTGCTAGAGTCCTAAGTAAACCATGATTATGTTATTTGTAAAATCTACAGTAATTCTTAAGGATCGTAGAAGAAGATGCTTCATTAGTTAGGTAAGCAAGAAGTAAGTTAAAGGCAAATGTACATTATACTATTTTTATTTAAATAAGATTGCCTATTTAATAATTCCGAACATAATGAACGATTGTTCTACACACCACGGTGTTTACCGACAATCATAACAGTTACGTTTTATTGATGTTATAGAGCAAGTAAGAGTAATTTTTCTAAATTGAAAAAAAGGTCTAATTCACTCTATTATTTTAAAAGAAAAAAATCAAACATAACACTTCAGGAGAATAAGACATTACATGATCATAACACCAGACATTGTATAAATTATCAAACTGTACCAGTAACAAGTAATTTCGGAAAAAATCGCTTTTTTCTCCAAATTACATTAAAAGCGGTCTTTTAATGACACCTGACAGGCTCAAAAGGTGTATTTTTTCTGACTAGGCAGAAAAAATACACCTTTTGAGCCTGTCAGGTGTCATTAAAAATTAAAATTTAAAATGACAAGTAAACACAACAATTCAATAAATGTCATAAATAACATACATAAATATAAAAAATACGATTTTGCGTGAAATTGGAACAAATTTGGAGAAAAAATTATATGTTTTACTAGGCAGAAAAGCAGATTTAATGCCTTGGCTGGTTTCCTAGCCTCGGCTGCGCCTCGTCTATGAAACACCAGCCGCGGCAATAAATCTTGTGCTTTTCTGCCTAGTGAAACAAATAACTATTATATGACGGAATAATAAAATATAACAATCTTCCAAAAAATATCAGAAAAATTAAAAAAGTGGCAACTTTTAAAAAACAATTAATGAGATATTTACTAAATTAAATTATTTATATATTTTTTTTTAAATTGATTTTATTAAAGATTTAAATTGGATTAACTTCCATTTTTTTAAAATTATTATTAGTTTTTTTTAATGGTTATAATTTTCTATATTATGTTTTCACTTTCCATGTAATGAACTGTAAAAGTTAGTTTGGAATAAAGACATTTTGAAAGTTAATATTTTTGAAAAAAAATTGCGCGCCACAGACTTTTTTTTTAAGTATGTATTTTCTTTTGAATTAAGCAACTACAAATAGAATTATTTTATCTTTTGAGTTTTTTTCATATTTTGCTTTGTTTTCGAGAAAAAAAATAAAAACCACTTTATTACAAATGTCCCCGGGACACTAAGAGTAAAAAATTTAAACTACTTACCAAACTTACAAAACAAGCAATTAAAATTACACGAAAGTCCCCTTTTGAATTTTTTCGCATAGATTAAAAGTGTTTTCGATAAAAGAAATTAACATAAAATAATCGCATAACGTAATAATTTATTACTGCAATGTTTTAAAAGTAACAACTATAGCTCTTATTGTCCCGGGGACATGCAATAAAGTGGTTTTTATTTTTTTCTCGAAAACAAAGCAAGATATGGAAAAACTCAAAAGATAAAATAGTTGTATTTGTAGTTGCTTAATTCGAAAAAAAAACATAATTTCAAAAAAAGTCAGTGGCGCGCAATGTTTTTGCCAAAAATATTAGTTGGAGTGTCTTCTGGGACGCCACTGGACTTAATAATTTTAATCTAATTGGGGCTAAATTATCCTCTTGTTATTACAAACCGAATTGCCAAATTTCAACAAAATAGAATAAAAGAGTATTGAGATATTCACGAACATCCGATTTTTTTTTAAAGTTTGACACCCTGTATCGTAAAAACTATGCATTTTCGGACACATGTTTATATGAACTTTTCTTCTTAAAATCACTTAAAGAAGCACCCCTTGAAGTTTGGCCACATACTTAAATAACACCCTGTATGTAATATTACATGCATATCATATTCTAACAAATTGTTACCCATATAAATTAAAGAGTATCATAATTTCAAGAATTGTGAAAGATTTAAAATCTGTAATTTGGTTATTAAAATTGGTATGTCGCCGTGTGGCAGATAGAAAAACTTATGGATATATTAAAGTATTTCAATATTGGTAACCCTCCAAACTTGTACGAAACAAAAAAGTACATGCCAAATTTTAATGCGTTACAATGAAAGACAAGAACATAGTATTTAGAATGACACAGGATTTTATATAGGACTTAGGTGTCTTACCTCAGTCAATATTTAACTTTGTTCGAGTCCTAAGTAAACTTTGAATATTGGTTAAAGCCACAATAGTTCTACAAAGAGTGGATCAAAGGATCTTTGCATAGACTTTATTAGTTGCGACCAGCAAAAAAGCAAGGACAAACTAAAATATCAATATAGTAATAAAAAAAATATATATATTTAAAATAGGAGTACAATTTCGTTCTCAAGACCCGTTAAATGACCTGGATTTTTTTCATAATAAAAATGTTACTTGGTTTAAAACATCAATGAACTTAATTTAACCTTGGTAAATCAGAAAGAAAATATAAAAAAAATACCATTATCAGCTTAACAAAAATATAGTAAATGTTCACTTATAATCTCCCTAGCAGTAGAATTATTACCGATAATTTTTTTCAAGGTCTTTCAAGTTTTTTTTTCAAGGTCTCGTTTTCGACTCGGGTTAATTTTCTATCAACAAAAACATGAGTGAAACCGAGAAAAAAATTATCGGAAATTAATTCTGCTGCGTAAGAGATTCGGTAAGAAAATTTCACAAATTGGAGTTTTTTCTTATTGTAATTATTTTGCTAAAATGATACAAAAACATATTTCCGGCGGCTTTAGTTAATTGTAACTAATTAGAGTTTTAGAAATGAAGTGCATTTTAGCCGTTAGTAACTCATTTTTATTACTAAAATGTGAGAAACATTAAATAACAAATTTGTTATCCGAAATCCAATATCTTTATAGTTTTCAATTCAAATAAAACTTTAAAAGACATATTTTCGATGAGTTTAGTTTAATATGACGCACTGTATTTTTACAATAGAAGTTGATTTTACTTTTAATTTCAAGAACATTAAAAACATTAATTCGTTTTCAATCATAACATCTGAAATTACATGTCTACATAGTTTCAAATGAAACTTAAAAAAAATATTTCCGATGAGTTTAGTTAAGTTTATTATGTGTCCCTTTTAGCCCCGGTGTTTGATATGTAAAGCAACTTGGTTAGTATCAATCAAAATTATAAGTTAGCAACAAAATGTATTTTGATTTTATTCCGAGAGACTTTTGCCAATAGATATAAAGCACTTCATTTTTGACAGAAAAATTATCACTTATTAATTTTATTAAGTTAATAGGAACTAACATAATTGTCGCGATAATCTCCCGTTGCTATAAGCAACGTAAACAAAAAGGAGCCTTCTAATTGGTTGAAAATAAATTTATGTAATTTTCACAATAATTATTAACCTCCTTTATGGGATGGCGAGGTGTTAAGATCGAAATTTTGGCCCGGCTCTTTTTTGTATTGAAATACTCGAATACAAATTAGTATTAAATTCTCATGATTGTTTTGCCAAATATAATATGCTACAATTTCTTAGTTTAGGTTCATAAAACGAATATATTAGATTGTTGATCCCAAATTATAACTACAGCATCAGGTATGTAGAAGGAAATAAGCTTTTATTTTAACAATATTATATTGAAATAGCTGTTGTTCACATTCTCTACCACTTCGAGTAAGGAACCGTTATTATCGCCCTTATAAAGCCAAAGCTGTATCTTATAAATACAGTCCACATAGAAACCTTTATTAACTCTAAAGTGGAGCAATAGTCCAGGTTTATCTGGAAGGTAAAAAGGATCAAAAAAATAATTTATTGTCAAACATTTCCCGGTTTTAGACTACTTTCATAAATTTATAGCCACTGAGACTCAAGTTGAAATAGAGTATAAAGCTTTGTGGCCTATAAGGACGTAAGGAGTTAGTCCGCTCTCCGTCGAAATCTTTAGAGCTTTTCTTTGGGTAATCAACATTAAGGTAAGAACCTTATTGGGATAAATTATTAGACCCTAATATACACTGTGGGCCAAGTTTATTTGGAACCCAATTTCACTCTGAATAACTTTTGCTATATTTGTCGGATTTTGGTGGTATTTTGTGTAAATATTAAATGGGCCTTTCCCTAATTGTAGAACAAATATCCAATGACTATGTACAGGGGGAGCCAAGTAACAAGAAATATTTGTAATCATTGCCTTTGGGGCTGTTGCAAAATTAAATGGTTTACTCTAAAACTACAAAAATTATTTGAAATTATTAGGAGACTATCGGAAAAGAGGCTCTGAAAAAATTGTTCTAGAAACTTTAGGTTTCGTATTAAAAATGTATTTTTTTCGAAACTTTATTAAATAATATTACCATACTGCTTTATTAAATATCAAGTTAACAGAGCAAACATGTAATAAAAAAAAATATTTTTTAATAATTTTACAAGAAATTATTGTGAATATGAACAGCTTGAAGTCTTCGGCGTCATTGTCCAATAAATCCAATTGAGTTATTAATAATTTCTTGATTATATTGTTGCCAACAGTAGACTATCCTCTCTTTAAGCTGATCAATCGTATTAATCCGAGTATTTTCATAAACTGTCCCCCAAATGTTATAGTCGACGGGGTTTAACTCCGGGCTTTTTGGAGGCCACATGTTTGGTTCAATGAAATCAGGACAATTTTCCTGCAGGTATCTTACAGTACTCTTGAAGTATGGCTTGATGCGCCATCTTGCTGAAATGTGTAGTTGTCGCTAACTATTTCTATTTCTCGAAGCATACCTTCTAAAATGTCCCTTCGGACTTCGAAATTAATTTTTACTCCAGAGTCAATAAAATAAATTTCAGTTTTTCCTAGCATCGATACAGCCAGAGAAACGATAACTGACTAAGACAAATGATCTCTGGGAACCAGAAGATGTTCCAGTAATATCTCCGATTTTCTTTGTACATTAGAATATACCCTGTTGTTCTGAGAATTTTTGGCTAGCGCAAAGCATCTGAGAACCAAATTCATTCAATATCATCGCGTCGTCTAAATATTCTAAACAATGCTTGACATCTTTCTACTCTTTTATTCTTAACATCATTTGAAAATTTGTGACAGTATATTTTTTTAAAGGGTCGAAACTTCAAATCAATTTTAATAATTCTTCTTACCAATGATTTTTAATAGTAGTCGTTTTTGTTATTTTTTTTCTTGAACTTATCGTATTACCGGGTTCGACAGCGTTAAGAATTGCCCTAACTCTTTCAACGTTTTCGATACTTCTACCAGTTTTCTTTCTTCCTCTTCCAGGCTTCATTTGAAATGAACCATTGGTCTCGAGTAAATGCCGTAGAAAATAACTAACGGTACTTAATTTCCAATTACGTTCTGGGTAACTTTTAGTAATATTTTTTGCACCACAACCATTGACTCTTAGAGATGAAATTAAGATTTTATCTTCAAATGACAAATACGAGTACACTATTTTGAAATAAATTTAATACACTGTCAAGTTACTAATATTTACATACTGTTGTCAAGGGCATTTTTTCTTTTGTTTTATCGGTAACTCGACATTCAATTATTTACGTATTTTGCTCTGTTAACTTGACATTTAATAAAGCTGTATGGTAATATTATTTAATAAAGTTTCGAAAAAAATACAATTTTAATACAAAACCTAAAGTTTCTAGAACAATTTTTTCAGAGCCTCTTTTCCGATAGTCTGATTGGATATTTGTTCTACAATTAGGGAAAGGCCTCTTTATTATTTACACAAAATACCACCAAAATCCGACAAATATAGCAAAAGTTATTCAGAGTGAAATTGGGTTCCAAATAAATTTGGCCCACAGTGTATATAAATTAAAATTATATATTGCAAAAGTTAAACTTTAATTAGCTAAATTACCACGACAACAATACAGATATGTGAAATTGTAGAACAACAAAAAAATATGTCATTGCCTTTAAGCTTATTTCTTGTTAAGGTAACCACATTTATTTATACAACTAGTGTCAAAAACGCTTTTTGCAGCATTAAATTTATCTCTCGTATCTCTCAAAATAAAAAGATACGTTGATTCTATATAGAATCTTATAATACTTGATCAAAATCTTCTACATTGATAAATTATACTATATTATATATTATAATTTTTTTTAATAACCTAATAAATAAAATTTAACGGCGGACATTTTATTATTCACTATATTAGTAGATACAGAAAAGTGCGTCGTTTAGCTAGTCAGGGTAACTGATGTCACCATTATTTTCAATTCTTGTCAGTATTTGTCAGGACTTCTACAAAAACAGAAGATATATTAAAATAAAAATGGAGGTTGGCGATTTAAATTTTAAATTTGCCGAGAGAAACAAAAACAACTTTAAGTAATTCATAATAAAGAGAAAAATTTAAAAGCCTTTTCTTGTCGGCAAGGAAAAAGATGCAGGTGAAGTGTTATTTTAAGGATGTTACTGTTATTACATGTAATGTAAATGAATTAATGAAAGCAATCATAACTATTAACATCTATCACAGAGACGGTTGAAAATGTGGGCTATCAAACTTCTGATATAGCATAAAAGAAAAATATATTAAAAACGAAACATTATTGAGTTGATATTTTAATTATCTAGCACGGCGTTATTTGCCACTCTGTATAATATTAAAAACCTTTTGTTAAGTCAAAGGCCGGATATTACCAACTCAAGAAAAGCAATTTTTGAAAAATTGTAAACCTTGGAACCGTTTAACACCTTTTTGAAATCCAAACATGTCAACGTGTTGCTAACAACATTTTTGTCATTCCTTTTAACGCGCAGTTTATAAAAAGCAAATCATACACATCATCACAACAAATGTTATGAAACTAAAAAAAGCATATCATATGATCAACTATTGATCTATAAAAGTAAGTATAAAGACAATTTATGCTATGGTAAATTCTAATATTCTAATAATTTTTTTATGGTTAAATAAGTAGCATGTAAGCTGAACCATTTTTCAAAATACGTTTCTTTTGTTATGTTTGTAATATAATACGTTTTCAATTATTTCTGTATATTGAAATATATGTTTTAAAGTAAAAACCGTCCCTATAAAAGTAGAAACAGAATTTTTGATTAAATGTTTATTCTTACTTCTTTACATTAAAGCTATACATAATAACGGGCCTTATTTAAAATTAAAATTTGTAATGAACATAAAAAGAATAAATTTCCCTTCTAAAAATATGGAAATAAAGATATTTTTCATTTCAATTTTTTTTTAAATATTATTTTATGTATACAAAAATTAAATATCTTTTTACAAATAAGTAAGGCAGCCATATTGGAACGACCATAATTAAATAAACCATGTTTCTCAGTACCTTGGTCTAAAATTTTAGTAGATAAATTAAAAGAAAATAAATTATGTAAATTTGTAAAAATAAATATTCACTTTTAATCTCCCTAGCAGCAGAATTATCGGGAATTAATTCTGCTGCGTGGGAGATTCGGTAAGAAAATTTCATAAATTGGAGTTTCTTTTAATATGATGAGACCTACGACCTATTCTAAATAAAAATTATAAATTATAAGTTAGCACCAAAATGTATTTTGATTTTATTCTGAGTGACGTTTGCCATAAAAAATAAAGCACTTCATTTTGACAGAAAAATTATCACTTATTAATTTTATTAGGTTAATAGGCTATAGACTATCGCGATAGTCTCCCGTCGCTAAAAGCAACGCAAACAAAAAGGAGCCTTCTAATTGGTTGAAAACAAATTTATAAAATTTTCACAATAATTTTAAAAACACCTGCCTTCTTTTTATGACAAAACAGTCACCGAAATAATATTTCAATATCAATATAATGTAGGTAATTAAGGTAAATGTAACCCACCAAATAAAAGGAAATATTTATTTAAAATTATTTCAATTCCTTTGGGGCATTAACATATTCATATTTTGGGGTACACGGTAAAAAAGGATGGGCACCGTGCAAGTAAAGGTCAGGTAAGATACACACACAATATGAAAATAATAATTATTATAAAATTTTAGATCTTTAGAAGAATAATGAACCTCAGTAGATTAAATATAAGATATAATATAATAGGTGACACAAAACTCTGCCCAACAAACATTTAAAGCCTTAGTGACCTCTAATTTGGAGAAAATGACATATTTAAGTAAAAAATAGACTATTTTTATTTCCAAATCGGCTTTTTGGACAAAACGGTCAAAGAGACTAACTGTTTAGTCAAAAGAATGTGATTCTTGGGTGAGTACTGTCAGCTGTAATTTTTTCTCTTGTTTCATTAGAAAATTAAATAAAATATAAACACACAGCACCAGGAAGGGACCAAAATATTGTGATAACAAAATGACGACGACTGGAGAATAGTCCTTGTCCAAAACGTTCTGATTCAAATAAATAAAGAAAAACATATTTTTTACTGTGTATAATATTTCGTTATTATTTTAAATTATTTCTGTACAAACAGCAACGTTTTATGCAGCCGGGTGGTTTTCCCAGATGCGCAATTATACGCGATTTTTCTTCCCCAAGTTTATATTATTAATGCAGTCTACATAATTATGCGCTACGGTATAGGAAAACCCTTAGAATCACTCGACCAAACCGAGCATAAGAATGTGACATGAAGTATGTATAGCATGGCATTTTATGGAAACATTTTACATTTACATAATGAGGTTATGCCGTGTGTAGGTTTGAATAATTATTTCCGAGTACCTTTTCTTTTGACTATCTTCAGCACTTAGCATATCAGTAATTTAAATTGACGATAGATATACGGTGGGTCTCAAACAAGGGATCAGATCGTTGCATTGTTAAAATTTAAAATAAAAAGCGTTGTTAAATTTAATATTAAAAAAATTATTTGATTCCATGATATTCCACTATACTTTTCTAAAGTCATAATCTTCGTTTCCAAATGAATGAAAGAGTTATTCATAATGTAATTAAAGTAAGCATGAGAACTCACTTATTCATTCGACCAGGGACTAATTCCACCAACCTATTTGGCAACATTTCACTTCAAACTTTTAACTTTGCAATAAAAGTTAAATTACGCCTTTCATTACAAAATGCCCCGAAAAGTAAAAGCATAAGGTTGCAAAGTTGCGAAGTATTTCCTTGGAATTGCCCGCAGGAGTTTTTCGTCAATTGCGAATAATCCTATGACAAACCCCTTGCAAACCTAAATAAACACTAATATAATAAAGAGACCCCCCAACTAGATTAGGAACGTCGTAAAAACTTTATCTCACAAACGCTAAAAACTTTATTGCTTGTGGAGTATTCAGATTCCTCAATTGAGCAGCGAGATTAAGGTTTGTGTGAGAATGAAGGGAGGAAACTTTACAGGTTTCGGAAAAAAAGAAAAACAGTATGTAAAATTCTCATAACGAACGCAAGAATGATTTGTTTGAAATATGGTTAAACAAAATTACTTTTAATATGTTTATTTCGTTCGTTGTTTTGTGGAGTATTTTAACGACATTAAACAAAGTTTTTAAAACTAATAAAGGCATTTATTTAGTAAACCCCCAGGACATGGATCGCGACCCGAAGGTAAATCTTTAAAAATTATATAGGAAATAATTGGGTCTATGAATAACATTGAAAAGTTTCACACAAGATCATAATCTGCGACCAAGTAAGTTTAGCTTTAAAATAATACATGGTACCGTCCAAGGAACTAGCGCCAGATTCGTTGGCCATTGCGACCGTATTTTCACTTCTAATAGTTTATCCAGATGAACCTAGATGGCACCAATAAGATTGTTGATCAGTTTTGTGAAGATAGCAATTTTGAAGGAGGTTGAGGCAAAGTCTCTTAATGGAACATTATTTGCACCATCGAAACAGCTTCAATCCAATCAGATAAATATTAGAACAATGTTCTACGCACGCAGTGTAGTGAAATCAAACTTAAGAAGTTCGCCAACCAAGGATGGAACCCTAATCAATCCTCTAACAATACCAGGCCGCTATCATTTGCGCTCACGGTGAAACCTCGCAAACAAACCTAAATAAATGTAATCGGTTTAAAAGCTCTACAATTTGCAAAAACTCTCTTAACGTAAATAAAACCTGACGAAATTAAAAGACCGTTTCGAAGCAGATTAAGGCCAATGTGAGTCCAATGGTATACCAGCATTGCGTGAAACTTTTGATGGTTGCGGAGAAATTTACCCCACAGGTCCCTGGGGAGCATCGTAAGATATTAGGGTTCTTCTTTGTTGCCTTTAAGGGCGCGAAACTTTTCGATTTACCAAAGAAGACGTATAAACTCGGAAACTTCTATTTGCATACATTTATAAAGGATATAGGATGTCCGGTTTTATATATGGGAACTTTATAGGTTTACTTTTTTAAAGTGCTTTCAGGAAGGATAACTTATTAGGCAGTATAGTTGATTTATTTTACATTATTTTTTTTTTTTTGATAATTTCAATAACCTCTAATCGACTGACGCACGATTCTATACTCAATCTAATGGGGTTAGAAGCCAAAGGGTTTAAGCGGCATTGTTTGCTAAATTGAGTTAAATGCGTAAACGGAAACTTGACATTCGAATTTAGCATCCAAGAGGTTTATTATTATTGAGACCATCTCTGGGCATTATATTTTAGCTTCGCAGCACGCACTATCACAATTCACTTGGTGGAAAAGTGGTCCAAATATCATCTGGCCTGTATACAATTTTAATAAATGATCTTAGACTAGTTTCATTAAAATTATTTTAATACTTTTTTAATTTCACCTCGTATAGCACACAAGCAGCAGAGCATATTTCTATTCCTAATAAATTAATTAGATAAATTCATTAGATTATAGTTTAATCGTACACGAGCAACACGTTCACTTAACGTGAACTTAGTTGATGCATGTAAACCATGCAAAAAGTTTACACAAGCCCAAAATGTAAAGTAAACCTAACGCGACGTGATGAAAAAGGTCGGTTTGGAATATATTAGGCCCATTGTAAATATAAAGCCTTTGCGCGTTTTCGCGTAAAACTTTTTGCTGCTCGTAGAGGTTTTTAACCGAGTTTCCTGGAGAAGAACAAACGATCTCGTGAGAAATTCTCAATAAATAATGTGACAGAGCAGACCTAGGTGCCCTTATTTGAATTTTTTTTCACTATTTTTGTTAATTTATTTATTTGGTAAACTTATTATTCTTTCCCCCATGTTACGCCCTGAGGGTTAATTATTTTACTCTATTATTTATATTTAATTTAAATTATATTATGATTTTAATTTACCCTGCAATACTGGTCAAATTTTTTTTTAAAAGTGTATTAACTTTTCATTTCCAAATATAGGCCCTGATAAATCTATTTAGGTAGCCAATCTTGAAAATCCTCAGTATATTTCCGATGATATTTAGGAGGACGCGTGAACTTTGGACCGTTCACATCTTTGCCGCAATTATTGATTTTTTTTATATAGCAGCCAACGTCGTACTTCGTATTACAAACGACGCAGGGTGTTAAAACGCACAAACGAAGACTTTGGTGGGGGAGAAGAGTGGTTAGCTGCTAGACAGAGAATTTCTAAAGAGACACTTATTAACTTCGATAGGTACGGTAAGCACCTAAATTCAAGAGTCATCATAAGTTTATTTTCTGTTGATTTTCTTTAAAATTAATTTTTCTAAATACAAAAATTCAAATAGCCAATCAAATGGTATTGGGTTAAATGGGTTTAATTTTATTTGTGTGGATTTAATTTGTGTAACAATTTACAATTCTGGGGATGTTTTTTTTTTAAAAGGGTGTTAAGTTCTTAAAGACCAAGTTTATTTTCTTTAGTTTTTTATTTTGTTGGGTTACTCTAATTTGGGAATACTGGTTGTTTTTTTTTATATACAGGGCAAAATATATTTTTCAGACTGTAGGTATGGTAAACAACAAAATTTATTTTAATGATATAGGAATATAATTTTAAATTACTAATTTTTCTTTATTAAAAAATATTTTCTTACATGACATCTGCTCGGTAATCCCGTTTGTCTTGGATTTCACCGCTTATGTCTTTAAATAAACAAAATATAAATAAATCTCATATTTTCTTACATGACATCTGCTCGGTAATCCCGTTTGTCTTGGATTTCACCGCTTATGTCTTTAAATAAACAAAATATAAATAAATCTCATATTTTCCTACATGACATCTGCTCGGTAATCCCGTTTGTCTTGGATTTCACCGCTTATGTCTTTAAATAAACAAAATATAAATAAATCTCATATTTTCTTACATGACATCTGCTCGGTAATCCCGTTTGTCTTGGATTTCACCGCTTATGTCTTTAAATAAACAAAATATAAATAAATCTCATATTTTCCTACATGACATCTGCTCGGTAATCCCGTTTGTCTTGGATTTCACCGCTTATGTCTTTAAATAAACAAAATATAAATAAATCTCATATTTTCTTACATGACATCTGCTCGGTAATCCCGTTTGTCTTGGATTTCACCGCTTATGTCTTTAAATAAACAAAATATAAATAAATCTCATATTTTCCTACATGACATCTGCTCGGTAATCCCGTTTGTCTTGGATTTCACCGCTTATGTCTTTAAATAAACAAAATATAAATAAATCTCATGTTTTCTTACATGACATCTGCTCGGTAATCCCGTTTGTCTTGGATTTCACCGCTTATGTCTTTAAATAAACAAAATATAAATAAATCTCATATTTTCTTACATGACATCTGCTCGGTAATCCCGTTTGTCTTGGATTTCACCGCTTATGTCTTTAAATAAACAAAATATAAATAAATCTCATATTTTCCTACATGACATCTGCTCGGTAATCCCGTTTGTCTTGGATTTCACCGCTTATGTCTTTAAATAAACAAAATATAAATAAATCTCATATTTTCCTACATGACATCTGCTCGGTAATCCCGTTTGTCTTGGATTTCACCGCTTATGTCTTTAAATAAACAATAAAGAAATCTAATATTTTCTCTCACTCTTAAAGGAGAAAAATAATCAACCTATAGCAACAAAATTCTTAATCAATTTTACGTTGTTTACTATATCAACCTAAATTAAATTAAATAAAGGGGGAGGAAAAGATTAAATATAATACCAAAATGAAAGTTTGATACTAATTATCTATTTTACAACGATTTTAAAATTTATATTTTAATTTTTAGAGAGTAACAAAAAATTAAGTTATTAAAATGACATCAGAAGGTGAAAGGGAGCGAAACAGTTTTACTGACCTTCCAGGTTAGCAATTTTAAATGAAAATTAAGATTATAGTTACTATCATTTATGTCTACCCAAAACTAATTATGGCTTTAAAACAGTAACAAAGTTTTGTTTGTTATTTTTTTTGGTATCTGTTGTTAAGACCAAAATAAAATAAAACTCAACAAACCTCACGATTAACAAACCAAAAGAACCTTAATTGTTTTTTTCATAACTGAGTTTATGTGAGTTTTCCCAAATGATTTAAGTTCAGGGTTATCCTATTACCATGCTCTCCCTTCGCGCTGTTACGGAGCCGACAGCCTCACGCTGGACGTAGCAACGAGATTAATCTCGTGGGGATGTGGGGATTTTTATCAGGCAGGAAAAAGCCCTCTCATTTTCTTATGTTATGTGCTAGTCTGAAGCAACGATACCAGCGTTCTGATGTTTAAACAAAAGGTGGCAGTTTTTGCTTCTTTTATGAGTAACTTTAAAAACTAAAACTTAACCTTAAATTCTGTTGGAGGTTGTACAGGGAACAGTGAATGACTCGTTCTTTTGATACAGACTTGTCGGTTCACAATGTTTCCTTCAACGTGGGACAGCCCGCCGACAGCCGGGACCAGCAACTGTATGAGGGGAACCTATAGAGAAGGGCTACTGCCCTGGGCGACAGCCCCATAGTCTCGTCCTGTGCACGGGGTAGGGAAACCTTTGGAAACGTGGTCGAGAGTGCGTTACAGGAGCTTTCTTTTGCACAACTGACAACTTTTTGTTTTGAATTTTCTTTTATTTTTTTTTTAATAGCGAAGAATTCTGCCTTCCTGTCGTGTTTCAAAGTTTTCTTTAAAATAGTGTTTATTTAACTAACGGCCATAATAGATTTTGGTTAATTTTTGTCCACTCAGTATAATACTTCAATTAGTATTTTTCAGCGAACCTGACGAACACAACGTAGGGTCGGCCATAGATTTTTGCCCGAATCTAGACGGTCACGTCCGAGCCTATTTCTCTATTGTATGTGAGACATGCTTATGCATTATTTTATGTATTTGAATGTCACATGTGGAATTCTGGAATAGGTGAATAGACTCAATCCCATGAGTCGTGCAAATAACACTTTTGTGTTAAATCAGACCTCCAAGGGCACAATTTTTTTTGTTGTAATAATAATAATAATAAAGTAATTTTTATTTTTCAGCTTTGCAGGTTATTGTTAATTTAATTAACCTATTTTAATAACCCACTAATTAATATTTCTTTCAGCTTTTTACTCCGGTCATATGAGCCGGGGGCCGTAAGGTTACAATAATAAGGATATAATCACCTGATAAATAAGAATACACTGTCAGCTGTATATATTAGGATAAATGTCCTAAGTTGTAGTATTTTTATGCCAGCAATAGGTAAATCCCACAAGGGGGTCAAATATAGAGATATTAATGTGGGTTATTTATAAATTATAACTTTTCAGCCTTTAGGTAGGTTTGTGGCCGATGTAATAATTATTATGATAAGACTGGCTCGAGCAAATATGTGTAAAATGTAAAAGAGTTTGTCCTGATCCAACTGTAATTCTTTCATTATCTACTCTGCTATTGAAAGTTGAAAGGTCGTCGTCTGGACAATATTATTACAAAAATACATTAAAAGCAGTGACAACATATCCGGATTATTACATTCAAATAGAAAACGTTACTAGGTGCAAGAGGGTTTTACTGTAATGTTAGCAGTTGCAGGTCAAGCCCGTGTATGTAGGTTTAAAACAGAAAAATAATTCTAGAACTGTTGAACTATTCTGCATTGACTAGCAGCTGCACCCACGAGTAGGGTAGCCAGTGCAGAAAGTATATTGTATTTTTTGTCATATTCGATACATTTTTAGGGGTAATAATAGGTAATTTTTTCACACTCAGCATTCCTAACATGTTTCTGGATAGCGATGTAGAAAAGTTAAGGAAAAACCTTTAATCAAATGGATGTATCGGTAGTGCCTATAATATCTCTTAAAGAGATTCACTTGATATTGATTCCAATGGTTTGAAAAGCGCAGCACAGGTCTATAATACAAGAACAATAGAATTTTGATTCATAACTAATATTTACGTATAGTACCATTATCAAAACGAACTGAGAAAATACAAACGTACAATGAAAATGGAAGAAAGTTTCACCACCCGGTCTTCTATTCTTAACTACTGTTTTAAATAGTCGAGGGACTAATATTAAATAACGTAAAAACGTAAACCGTTAAAAAAGATTCCCAATTCCAAGAAAAAATTGTAATTAAAAGCGGAGGTGTATAAACCGCGAGGCCTATTATATTCCAAACGACTTTACCGCATAAAGTTCTACCAAGAACCAACACATTATGCAAAAATTTGTAAATACAATTATGCAAATCGGCACAGTTTTCCATAACTTTGACAGCGTAACCCCTTTACATTGTTTACATTCATATTGCCTTATTAAACGCCAGATGGATTCCGGTTTTCTCATCGAATTCGTTCACCCTTTTTAACCGCTTTTGGCATGCTGTTACCGGATTTCAGCACATTTATTTAAATGTATTTTGTTCCGAAAAAATGCGGATATTTTAAGAGAAGTCATTCCGTATAAAAGCTTTTACGCACTGACAAAGACGTGTTAAAACACGTCAGTCATAATAAGTCAACACGCACACACCCGTTTTGTAGATTTCATTTTCCTGCAAATATTGTAGACATTTGTCTCTTTCACATATAATGGCATATTATGCATATTTTATAATACAAGGTGTTTTCTTTAAACGCCTGTTCCTAAAAAAGAACACCCAAAAACTGTAGTAAAGTTGTTAAGAAGGTAAAAAATAAATGTTTTCATTAAGATCTATTAATTTTTTAACCAGATGTGGAAAGTGAACATTCTGAACACCTAATCAGCAGATTGCCGTCTTTAATCATGTGCTATCGGTTTTTTTTTTGTTAATAGCGTTTGATTAAGCTTGCTAAATTTTGATTGGCGGTCAGTATAAACATTTTTAGGTTTAATTAGCTAAGGTACTCTTGCTTTTCACTAGACAAGTAATTCCTTTATTATGACATCTTACGTTGAGGATGCCATTCGTGCTTAAACTATTTGTCAAAAATTAAAGACATCTTGTACTTGGCGCGAGTTCATAGATCGATCAAGATTCAACGTGGCCGACTTCTGTTCAAGTGCGATTCACATTTCACTCTCGCTGCGGAATAACCCACCCCCTCATCTTTTCTAAACGGGCCAAGGTGCTGTCGATCTCTTCTGTTATTATGTCCGGGAATTTTCTTACTCTATTTACTTTAGGCATCTTATTAATTGCAACACAAAAAACTCACTCTTCATTCGACGGCACAATAAAGTGAACTAGCACAAATGATCCCCTCTCTGGGATGACCTCGCAACACGTTGTTTACGCCGACAACACTAATCGATCTGTTGTCCTTATTGTCCATACTTATCTCTCTCATCTCATGTAAAATGCGACTGGAACTTGGAGTTTGTCAGTGCAGTATACGTTTTACACTTTACACTGTTAAAACAAGTTAATTATTGAAGAACTATGTTTAAAAGATGTGCAGTTTCATATAACTATGTTATTATTAATCATAATATTGATAATTTGATTTGATTGCCGTCCAAACAATTGTGAAATATGACAGGTCGTATTTTAACACGATTTTTCACCGCCGAGGGCACAATTTGCAGGAAATGGCAGCACAGGGAAGATTTTAAACTCGGTCATGCGAGAGTCCCGACGGAACCGGATCCGTCGCGTCGCCTATGGCGGTGAGGAACGGCGGTAAATCGACAACAGATAGGGGAGATGGAAATAACAAAATCAGTGAGAAATGCTCAAGAGCAAATGGAAAAACGTCGGAAAATTGGGAAAATGTTGTTTAAGGGTGGCTTTTCTTTTATAAAGTGTACTGTCACTTGCTTGTATCACACAATTAACACCAACAGTATTTTACGTTACAAGGCCGGTAGGTGACTTATTACAGTACGAGTTGGTTTACGGACGAGGCGACGTAGTAGCCGAGTCTGGAATATAAACGAGTGCTGTAATAACACCAAACGGACGTGTATCGTATGATATTTTATTTTATTTTGTCATTATAATCCTTTTTAAAAAGATTTAATAAAAATGTTTATTACAAATTTTAAAATATTATTGGCAATATTAATTGGTATCACTGGATATAGTTTAAATAAAATAAAAATTACAAACTTTAGTTAAGCAAAATATTTAAAAAATTGTAAAAGAGAGGCTGTAGTTGCGTAATAATTTTCATTTACTAAAGTTGGTAGAAAAAATACTTTTACAATTTAAAGCATTTACACAAAGTTATTTGGTATCGATCGATATATATTCAAAACAAAATAAAAATTGTTAACTTTAGTTAAGCAAACTATTTAAAAAATTGTAAAAGAGAGCCTATTCTGTAGTTGCGTAACACTTTTCATTTACTAAAGTTGGTAGAAAAAAGTATATTATTTAAAGTAAGACATGCTGCCAAAATAGCGATTTTCCAATAAATACTAGTCGGGGCGTGGAACGCATTTTTATAGTCGGCCATGATTGCCTTTATTTTGTTTTGAATTATGACAGTTACTGTTATTATAAGTCTTAAAAACTTATATAGGTATTATTATATTCCCAGTTTAATTTAGTTTAATGTATATATGATGAATTAAATAATTAATGCTCAATATGTGTACTTGAACATTTTGTTTCCTATAATTTTAAGTGACAACTTGTCAAAAATCCAAAGTAAAAAGTCATTATTTCTAAAAACAAAAGATGGTTGCTAGGCAATACATTACAGTACCTGATACTGTAATGTTCCACTTGCCGGCCGCAAATGAATATACATGGTAAGTTGATTTACCGGACAAAATGAAATAAAATAAGTAACATTTGTTTACGTTACAAGTATGCAATAAATCTATTTCAAAAACTAAGATCATGGCAGAAATGCCACTGTTGTTAAAATTTAGCATTAATGGAAAATAAACAAAGTGGAATTATTTGCTAAACAGGCTATTCAAAACGGTACAGTTATAACTGGGTTACAACATAATGATTTAGTTTCAGTAGTCAAAGAAAATATTAAAAATATGTGGAAGGAATCTTATGCACACTATGCATCCAATAACTCCAACTACTATACCCGGAATAACAAATTATTACTTTCGAAACCTAGTATACAAGTCACATCACTCGTGACTACATAACTTTTGGGAGAGCAGTATTTGGCTATGGAAACTTAAGATATTTACTAAACAAGATGAAACTTGTGGATAGCCCATTCTGCTCGTGCGATGGTACAAGTATTGATGATCTAAACCATTGTTTATTTAATTGCCTGCATAATCAACGAGCTTCTGATTATATATATCATGAATTGGCCAACTATAGCAGTTTACCCATTAATGCTGAAAGCTTGATGGCACTAGTTAGAAGTGACAATAAGGTTTTTGAGGTTTTCATATCATTTGTTAAAATGGGTGAGAGAAAGTTGTAGGGCCTTGATTATCCTATGTGTTTAACTCTTTACCATCCGTGGTCCAGTACTGTGTGTGTGTTTTTTTTAAGTCGCCCAGAAGGACCCCTGTGGCGTGAAGCGTGTGTCCCCGTTTATTTATGTATCGCATAGGGTTAATATTTGTCTCTTAGAAATGTCGATTTAATTATTAGTGAGAATGAGGTAGTATGAATGTTTTAAAAATAAAAAATAAAAATTAAGTTACAGTAGTGGCTGTATGCATTATGTGCAAAGACAAAAAATCAAAAAAAAAAAATTTTTAAAAGCCATTCTTAAATAATGTAACGCTAAAAAATTGCGAAACTTCGCCTGAAATCCACAAGCATTTTGGCCTTTCCGAAATGTTCAAATTTAATTTTCTGATAAACAAGGGTAAATGTACGGACGCAATTAAAGTCTTTTAAATGTGCAAAAAGAAAAGGCCTAATTTAAATGTATTTTTGCTCGATTAATTTTCCCTTATTTTAAATATAACCTTAATTTAAGGAATCGCTTTATCTTGTTAGGGGTAAAATATTTGAAGGAATTTACCACAGATAATATTTATAAAAACACACGTTTGCTTTTGCTTAATTTTAAGTTTTTAACAGTAATTATAAACCTTAACCGATTTGTAAGAATTCAAGTTCACAAAATAAAGTAATAAAGTTGACTTTTAGAAAAACTCTACCAGGTGTGTTACGTGAATGGTGAAAGTAAGTATGTATTTACCTAAAAAAAAAGTATAATATGTCTAAATGCCTTACTTCTCGCTGTCTCTTCATTGATAAACCTGTAGCTCTATATCCTACCTGGCATTCCGTTTTTGTTCACAGTCAGTAACAAAAAAAAACGAGATTTACCTATTAGAACTGAAAACAACAAATACAGCGTTGGTTGATGCGAAAACTAGAATTTAGCCAATAAATGATTTTAGGCAGTCACGTAAATGGGAAGTTACGGCAGGATCTGGTTAGATATTTAGGTATTTCTCTTCCATACTGGAATAATAGTGCCAATTTAGCCTAATTCTATTTTACTACAGCACAAAGTCAATTTATTTAGACAACAATGTTACCATCAGGTGTGGAATTAATGAAGCCTTTATTGGTCTATGCAAAGTTTTAGTTTTGAAAGGTGTTACGTCTTCAATTAATAATTCTAATTAGTATATATTATGTTTTATTGGGCCGTGTCAGCTGTTATTGTTCATTTTGTTTGCAAATTAGCTATGCGCGTTGTTAAATTATTGAGCTGGTTACAATTCTTGTTTGTGAATAAAATATGTTTTTAGATAGTTATATCCACATTTGTTTATACTAGAACTAGAGAGCTGAAATTTGTTATAATTATTGGTATTAATGGAATGAATATAGACAGTAATAGTATATTATTAACCAAGGTTTAGACAGCTACTATAAATGCCCGAGCGATGATTGGGCAGTTTATTGATGCGGGTGCCAAACCGCAGCACAATACTCCAAGCAAGGTTGCTCAAGAGATCTAGCCTTAGCCTCCGCCTTTGCGTTGCTGAGGTTTCCCATAACAAAATTGAGGATCTGGTAAGCGTGTGGAACAGATTTTCTTATGTGAACAGGCCAGTTTAGTTTACTTGTAAGCATAACTTCTAGCTATTGAAGCTTGCTCAGAGGCTTAATATGTGTATGTATCATGCAGCATATTAATATTATTAACTTTGTTCCTACCGAACTATATATTGTAAAATTTTTTAGCATTGATTCCCATTTTATTATTGTATCCTTCAATAAACTTCAAGTCGTTCTGTAGCCTCACATAGTCTACTTCATCGACAACCTTTCTGTAAATTATACAATCACAAGTAAATAATCTGCAGGCAATGCAAGAGAATAGAGTTAATAAAAATAAGAAATGCTAATGTTCCAACAACACTGCCCTAGGGTAAACAAGAAGTAGTTGTTTTATTGGCTGAGATTCCCTTATCGACTCTGACACACTGTGTCCTCCCACACAGTTAACAATAATCCAATGGTAAGGTCATCTATCCATTCTATCAACAAATTGCGAAGTACAACATCAAATACCTATCTGCCTGCCAAATCTTCAGACAGCTAGGTGATAGGTTAAAAGTGAGTGGGTTACAGCTAACCCTCCACTGCGACCATGCGGTCTATTGTGGCTCACACCCTATTTAAATTTCTCCCAATAGGTCTCACTTTTTGATGAAGTTAATGATGGTATTGGGAGAGACATTTTTCATGTCATCCGGCAGCAGAGTCACCTCGCCAAATAGGGTGAATCTGATTCTTCCTGCTGCGGGGCAAGCGCACATTACGTGTTGTACGTACAGTTGGGGCTATTCCAATTTTATACATATGGTGTCGCAGTCTGCAGTGGCCGGTGTACAATCCCACTAGTGCTTTAAGGCATGACCTATTGAGCACTAGTAGTTTGTCAGTTAGCTGTTGGTTTATATGGCTGTTTATAAATGCTTTTGAGTG
Organism: Polydrusus pterygomalis; assembly: GCA_963969555.1. Taxonomy (NCBI): domain Eukaryota; kingdom Metazoa; phylum Arthropoda; class Insecta; order Coleoptera; family Curculionidae; genus Polydrusus; species Polydrusus pterygomalis. The sequence continues at coordinate 14,022,594 of OZ018379.1, forward strand.
TGTTAGACCTGGTACGAGGGATTTAAGACGCGAGGGTTATTAGCTCTCTAAACAGTGACTCTTTGACTCTTAAGCAAAGCTTATATGCGCAATTCTAATTCAAATACATAAACGATCATACATCTTAAACAGTTTTTGTGTAGCCAAAACAAATCTGTGAGAAAATGAGGTCAATAAAACGTCGAAATAAATTTCGTTTGCTACTGGGTTGTTTATTGCGTCTCAAAAATATGAATATGTATTGGCGACAGATGTGTTTGCTACCTGGCAAACTTTCAATTTGTTTCGAAATTGAAATTTTCCGGAGAAATTGAACGTGGATATGATAGTCCGGAAACTTTGTCATCATTTGAACATAGCAGGCAAAAAAAATAATGTATTTTTTGTGGAAAAATCACTGGTAATCTAAGTTTAAAAAAATAAAATATACGGAATTCAGCAAAGGAAACTATTGCAGAATTATACTTCTTCAAAAAAATGTTTATTCGTTTTAACCCAAGGCAGATGGGCGATGATCTATGTGAATAATGACTAGCAAGAATTATTGATGCTGCTGAAATATTGCGAATTCCACCGGCAAATATTTCGTGTTTTTATCTCAATAACTGTCGTGTATTTTTAATGAATTATTAGTGTTTGGTACATGGCTGTAAAAGTTGTTTTTGATCATTCGTTTTATTGAAAACGTAACGCTATCGCCATTTTTCAATAGAAAAAAAAGGGAGTACAAATTATTAGATAATAACAAATAAGGACAACTTAATCCAGTATCTTTATTAGCCAACAGAAGAATATAATGTGTAGTAATAACTGCGAATAGAGCAAATATCCCAATACCAGACCACAGAAATAAGGGTTTCTTGGATCCAACATCAAATAAACTTCTTAAATGTCGTCTTGCTTTCGCTATTGGCTCTATTCTCAAATATTATCACGTACTATTTTTGTTGAAGGAAAAAAATCAGTATTGCCATATTTATACCCATCAGGCAATTCAGGTCAAAGTCGTTTTGGTTATTGTAAATTGCGGTCATGTCTTGTCCGAATATAATGACAAATCAGTTTTTGTAACGTCGAAACGTTATTTTTATTATAAAAAATATAGAGCAGGAATTTGAAGAAAATTAGGAATGTTATACAGAATTTTTTTTTATGATCGAGCACAAGCACTATAGGAAAAATCCTTTAAGGCGCTCTGGGAGCGGTGCGTGTGCGAAGAAAGCGATTTACGTTTTTCTTGAATCGTTGGAGGTTATATTCGGTTGGAAACACGGTCTCAGAAAGGCCGTTCCACAAGGATGACGTCCTCCAAATGAAAGAGTTCTAAAACAATGATGTTCGGGGGTGTACTAAGTTGAACCACATAGGGATGGGCGGCAGTGGTTCGTCGTGTGTTTCTGCTATGCATTACTCTAGGTGGAATCGAGCGGGCAATATCTGTCGAACACTTGCCATGGAAATATCTGTAGAAGAGAGTCAAATCACCAACCTGTCTTCGATGTTCTAAGCTGTCGAGGTTCTTAGTCAGCTCGTGGTCGCCGATTAGACGAACGGCTCTCCTTTGGATGGAATCCAACAACCGAAGGGTATGCTTCGGTGCAGAACTCCAGATATGAGAGCAGTATTCCAGTGGTGGTCGAATCTGGGCTTTATAGAGTGTCAAAAGATGTTGAGGTGTATACAACTTTTTGGTACGGAAAAGTATACCGAGCCTCTGAGAAGCTGCCCTGGCGATTGCCACAACGTGATTATGCCAAGACATATTTCCTCCCAGGTTGACACCCAGCAAATTAATAGACGAAGTCAGTGGAATTGCGTGTCCTGCCATAATGATATCGGGTTCTGCAATGTTAACCTTCTTAGAGAAAACTGCTGCCTAGGTTTTTTGAGCATTAAATTCGACTAGGTTACTGTCACCCCAAGACAAAATTTCTTCCAGGTCTTTAATGAGGCGTGATACCTCATGTTGTCTGCGAAGATGTGCGTCAGCAGCCGATGTTTGAGATTTCAAAGTAAAAAATGAGATAAGTGTGCTGTCGTCAGCAAAGCTATATAATGGATTTTCTGTTTTCGCTGGAAGGTCGTTAATGTATAGTAAGAAGAGAGTGGGGGATAATATGGACCCTTGAGGAACACCAGCATTGATGGTGAAGGTGTCTGAGAGAAACCCGTCAATCGCCACTTGCAGAGAACGGTCCTTGAGGAAGCTAGACAACCATGAACAAAATCGACCGGGCATACCCTAAGAACGCAGTTTACTTAGGAGCCCCTCGTGCCAGACACGGTTAAAGGCTTTAGAGATGTCCAGTGCAATAGCCCGGGACTCCCCATGATGTTCGATTGCGTTGCTCCAAAGATGAGTGACATAGGCTAGAAGGTCTCCTGTTGATGTTATATTAACAAGCCCTAGATTAATAAATATATTTTATATTTATTTATGCTGTTGGAAATAATGTAGAACCATTGAATATAACTGCGATCGTCAGTGACGCTGCGATTCAAATACGTCGGTAGGTGCACTAAAGCGATTGTAAATGCTGTACATTATTATCTTTAAAAAATATTCACGTCTGACCCTTCTGCGTCTGCATATCTAGTAGCTTCATGGCGTCCGTGAAGCTAAAATGACGTTTAAAGTTCCAAAATATACTTAAAGTTTGTTGATGCGGGTGCCAAACAGCAGCATAATACTCCAGGCAAGGTCGCACAAGAGATATAGCCTTTGCCCTAGCCTCCGCCTTTGCGTTTCTGAGGTTTCTCATAACAAAATTGAGGATCTGAACAGTTTTTCTTATGTGAACAGGCCAGTTTAGTTTACTTGTAAGCGTAACCCCTAGCTATTCAAGCTTGTTTACGGGCTTAATATGAGTGTATGTATAATGCAGCATATTAATATATTTAACTTTGTTCCTACCGAACGATATATTGTAAAATTTTTTAGCATTGATTTTCATTTTATTATTGTATCCTTCAATAAACCTTAAGTCGTTTTGTAGCCTCCCACAGTCTAATTCATCTACAACCTTTCTGTAAATTACACAATCACAAGCAACTAAACTGGAGGCAATGCAAGAGAATAGAGTTAATAAAAATAAGGAATGCTAACGTTTCAACAACACTGCCCTAGGGTAAACAGGAAGTAGTTGTTTTAACGGCTAAGATTCCCTTATCAACTCTGACATATTTCGTCCTCCCACACAGTTAACAAGAATCCAATGTTAAGGTCATCTATCCATTCCATCAATAAATCGCGAGGTACTACATCAAATACCTACCAGCCTGCCAGATCTTGTAAGAACACCTTTTTAGCAAATGAGGTTATTGACCGCAAATTTTAGGTAATGAAATGATACTATTACACTTTTTTAGTCCACTGTTGAGGTGATTCTGGATTTTCTATATCTTTGACCATTCTGCGAGTTCTCGTAATATGGTCTTTTTAGGTTCAATATATACTATCACTATTATCGTGTTAAAACACCACTGCTGTTTTTCACTGTTCTTCCCAGTCTTTTTTGCGTTGCTAAACATTCTGGGGTATCCACTTTCGGAACATTCATGGACACGGTATATCTTGCTTGCAATAAGCATTGTCCCTTTAAAAGCCAAGACGACACCCAGAAAATCTACCTCGAATTTGAAATCAGTTCCACCATTGTCGGAACCTTTTCGAAAGAAATCTCTTGCAGAAATTCAAACGCATACGTGCAAAAACTACCAATATGATAAGATTTTGGACATAATAGGTCACGTATAGTAGGAGTTGCCAGAGATTTTGAGATTTCGTTTACTATTGTGATATTTCGTCTGCTTTACTGCAGCTCGTTTTTTAATAATTACGTTTACCTTTTGACGAGATATAAAACGTGTCTATAAGATCAATGCAACAGACGTTTCTTGACAACAGCCACACGCAGCAAAAGAAGATAGTAAATGGCATGTAAAAGGAAAAATCTTTATTTTAAATTTAGTCAAATTTGTTTGATAGTTAAGACTTTATTACAAAACCCAAAGGCTTTATAGCCAGTATAGCTACAAATTAAAACACTGACAACCAACTTTACAGTCCACTCAAATAGAAATAAATTACACCGTATTTTATGTTGAGAGCTGGTAAAACAACACCGTTGCCAGTAGGGCGCTGCATTTAATCGCCAAGTCTAGTGTTTAAACAAGTTAATACCCGTTACCCATATTGAAAGCCTAATACTTTTAAAGACGTAGCAGTGAAATTTGTTATGCAAGCAACGCCCTATATAAATATTGGTGACTGTGTTCTGGTATATGAAATTGTTTACATTAAATTTCAATACCTGTAAACTCAACAAGGATTTATAATTAATTTGTGTTGGGCTACATGCTTGGTGAAACTGTTGTTCTATTGCACAGGAAAAAAAATATAACTACTTGTTATGTGTCACAAATTTAATCAGTTTCCTGGCACCTGTTCCGGCCCTTGCGTACAACGTAACATTACAAAGGTATTTAAAATACCTTTGTAATGTCACGTAGAATTTAGTATCTTCTTGTAGTCCTTTGACAATGGCTCGCATGGGCCGAAACACGTGTCAGGAAACTGATTAAATTTGTGGAACATAACAAGTAGTTATTATTTTTTCTTCCTAAACAAGGATTAATTATTACTTACTTGCTAGCAACGTTATTACGTAATAGATTTATTTGAGGTTGCAGAAATCAAAAATTGAACAACCGACTGTACGAATAAAAATGCACTATAGGCGAAATAAAATTCGTCGGTTTTATGACGAATGTACAGCTTCATCTCTGGTAGAAAAGGGCTGTATCTAAAATCAAGTCAAAGCTTTAAATATCTACCTTTGTGCCATGTGAAAAACCGTTTGCTAAAAATTATTAAAGATTCGTTTTTAGGGTCTGTTCTGTGTCTGTATTATAACTGAAAAATGTTTAGAGGCGTGCAGATAAAATAAAAAAATGTTATGACTCCGTCGGGAATCGAGAGGTTCCAGGTTCGATTCCCAGCGAAAATACATGTCATAAACGCTAAAAAAGTAAAAGTATTATTTTTTGGAAAAATTCTTAAATATGCGTGATACAAAGATTCACATTTTATTTGCTGTATATAGAGTATAGAGTGGTAAAGAACTAATATAACTTTAATTATTGTAATTTTCATGTTAATAAGGTACATATTTCATTGAGTGTGGACTTTCAACAACTCTACCCGGAAAATTAAACCTCTCATCGAGGCTGCAGTGTAAACTTCAATTAGGCCGGTCTTATGTTGACAGGACTGCTAAAACAGAACCATCGCCAGTAGGGCGCTGCATTTAATCGCCAAGTCTAGTGCTTAAACAAGTTTATATCCCCAGTTATTCCCTATTGAAAATTTAATGCTTCCCTTGATGCTTCCTAAAGCAGCAGTAGTAAATTTATTATGCAGGCAACGCCTTACCCAAATATTGTTTCTTGTGTCTTGGTTAGATTGAATGTGATTGCGCCGGAGTTGTTTTATGAAAATAAGTCATGAAATATTTATTTCGGTAAGAGTTCAGGCGACAACTGCATAACTTATATAATCATGTGGTCTGTTTATTTACTCGGAGTCTCGTTCTCGTCCTGTTATAAAAATGTCTGTAACCAAGTTCCTTTTAGTCAGCAGGATTTGGCTGGTCATGGGGAGTTTTGTGTTGACAATGATAATATAATTTTATCCCTATTTGTGCTATTGGTATTACTAAAACCAATTGCAGATTACAAGATTATACGAAAGTTTATCAAGTGCGGCAATATTTTTGCAGACAGTTAACTTTTTATTGGCAGCAGTATTTAAACAAATTAACCCACCCATGTGGACAATATCGTACATGACTGAAATAAGTAATAGAAGAATAATAAATTGGACATTTTTTGTTCAAAAGAGCATCGATAAAACCAAATTTTCAAAACTATTTCAATTTGGAAACATATTTGAAATTTTGTCAAGCTCTAAACCCATCTGTTGCGAATACATATTCATATTTCAAAGGCCGATAAATACCCTAGCGGCATAGAAAATTTATTTCAATGTTTTACTGGCCTAATTTTATCACTTTGTTTATTTCGTTGCATTCACCATAACGCTAATGAGTGGACACATATAATATATGTTTATATAGAGTATATAATAAAACCTGTAACTTATAAAATGAAATAAAAAAATGTCCATTAATTCAAAGTTTTATGTATTCTTAATTATTTGCTTACAAATTTACTGAATTTACCGAACGGGAGATTTTGACAATAAAATATAAAATATTTTGTAAAATTTAAAATATTACATCTTAAATGATAAATTGGAATGTTTTATTAGTTGAATAGATGCAGCTCTTGGCTCAAGCTCGTTGAATACAAGCAAAGTGGGATCTGAACGTATCTAAGAAAAATTAAGAGTAAAACCTTAGTTTAGAGTATAGAAGAACGGACTGGATAAAAAACGATATGCTAATTCGGAATGACAAAAGTGTGTGGTGGTACAATTTCTGTAGTTACAAAATTTGACGTAGTTTTGTTTAAACAACTCACTATTTTTCCCTGTCATCCAGCTTTTGGTAATAGCATCCCGTTAGTATATCAACTTTCGATCAAAGTGAGGTTCTTGGATATAGTAGTTTTTACAACAAGAGTGTTATATTATAATATACATACAAAAACAACAAAACTAAAACATAACCTCAACATTATAGAAAGGTAAAGATGGAGTTAAATATCGATAGCTTGTTAATTATAAAAGTTCCATCTATATTCGATTTGTTTTGAATATTGCTAAATACATTTATTTTCTTAAAGCATATTCACTTGTCTCATATCCTTAGACATTGTATGGATATTTTTATCCTAGATAATTATTGTAAAATTATAAATCGGTATTTCCTGGGTTATTCTATTTCTGCTCCATAGCTGCCCCTTTTTTTTCTGTGGTTCAACTCAGCTGACAATATTGACAGGTTTAATGGGTTGCCTGACATATTTCCTTTTTTTAACATATTATTATTTTTATCATAAATACGCTAAATAACGAAAAAAAAAAGTATTTTTTATAATTGCAGTAATGCCCTAGTGTACTTTACCCCACCCAGCACGCCAATTCGCTCCACGGGTCCCGTAAGTTTGTTATTTGTTTTAAATAGTTTTGCTGTAAAATTCGTCGGCCATCAGCTGTTTTATATTTCAACACGCGTGTGCTATAATAAAGGACTTTCTAGCCAAGTTAGGAGTGGTTTATTTCTTATTTTCATAGGAGGTTGTCATTATAAGAAACAAAAATGTTTTTTATTTTGTTTTAAGGTAAAAGTATGTTGCTGATGGATTGTTTAAAAAGGAACCTTTACCTTGTAAATTTATATCAAAAAAATATATAAACATGCTGTTAATCAACTGAATTTTTTACTGTGTAATTTTTTAATGAATAAGGAATATATAATGAATTTACAATCTATAAAGGCCCAAAATAAAGTCGGACACAAAAAGGCTCCTTTTGTGTTCGGCTTCAGCTCCCTCGGGAAATTGAATATGATACCCTTTTCGTAGGAAAATTAGGCTCCTCGCAGGGACGTATAATAGTCGTGATGCTGACAAAGAACGCCGTCCTCAGGTGTGCTATAGCTCCAAATGGCCCATTTACCTTAGGCCAAAAAGATAATTGTGTGGGCTTTTATTAATAATTTCAGCTCTGCCTCTGTAAAAGTATTACGAATAAGAATAACGGGTTTATGCATACTGGCGCATAAACTAAATAATAAATTACTTTTATTCAGTAGGGAGTATAAAATGTACAAGGTGCGTTCATAAATTGGCTAAGCGAAATATGAAACTGAATCAAAATCGTAGCTTTGCCTAGATACCTAATTTCGTCGTCTTTTGAAACATTTTGCTCCGGCGAGTCTCGTAACAGGACAGAAAAATATAGTAATGTGCCTTAAAAACGAAAATGTACAGAAGCATAGGATTTCAAAATAAGATTAAGCTTTTTAAGTCTTGATGATTTTTCATTTTTGCCAAGCGGTAAAGAGCAATGGATGATGTTGTGAAAGTTTCATACTTAAATCATATAAAATACATTGACACAATGGCAGAATAATTCTAAAACCGATTTAACGACTTTAAGATCGAAGGAGAAACTTTAGTTTTTACTCAGCCACTTACTATTTCTGTTGAGAACGCAAACAGAGCAGACCTTCAACTGAAGTTGTGTGATTTGCAGTCGGATCCGTTTTACAAGAGAAGAACCGAAATAGGATGGGACTTTTTTAAGTTTTTTCCAGGATAACTTTACCCCAACTTGCGAATCTTAGGCCTTATAATGGGCTTAATGTTGGTAGGCACGTATCTTTGGGAAAACAGCTATTCGAACATAAAATTTATAAGGTAAAAATATAGGGGTTCCCTGTCTGATAAGCCATTAACTCAGTTGCTTACTTTGTCTACTACAAATCTTACTGTTATAATTTGATATCTTGGTTAGTAAAAACCAACATCCCCAAACCCCTCCCCATTGATCTTTTTGTATATTTGTTATTGGCTGCAAATTGGGAAAAATATCCTTATTTATTTAGCGTTTAGCATTTACATCACAAAAGTCAACATAACAAACAATTACTATATAAAAGCATAAAAGACACATGAAATTAAATTCACAAACAGACATCTAAGGCACGTATATATTCAATTGCATCCTTATGGCCATTTGCACCAACATCACGCTTAAGGGAGAATTAGTTAAGAAATGATTAATTTTTAAGGAATGATTAGTCTAGGAAGCCTTGCACCAACGTCATTGGTCACCCAATTAGTAAAGTACTGATTAATACATAAGCGCCATCTGCAGTCTTGAGCGAAATCATTTTGAGATTTGGCAACGTTTCGAAAGTTAAATATTTTGTAGTTCTTCTGTCAATTTTTTCATCATTTTAACGTAAAAAATTGCAATTTGTTCAATTTTATTTGGAATTATTGTTTGTTTGGGTCAATATTCAATATGAGTGAATAAAAAAGATCAAAAAACGTTACGGATAGGGAGACGGTTGCCCTGCTATCCCTTATATCACAAAAAAAAATATTATTTTATTTTAGTAATCATAATAGAAACTCATAAAAAAAAGGATGTCTCCATTACATAAGTTGCACAATTTTATCTTTTTGTTAAATTGTAACCTTAAAATATTTTTTTTTTCTTTTCAGATATAAAAAGTTTAAAAAAACTTTTATAATTTTTCTATATTTAAATTCTTCCCTCCTCAAATTTAAGTTAATTTACTATAATGTGACTGTTCATCTACTCCTCAATTTTTTTAAAAATTTAACGACTTCCACTATTCCAGTTTCAACTATTATTCTTCTCACACTTACATCACTGGTTCAACAAAATGTGACTCTTCAATTACAACTTTTACCCCTTCGTTTTTTATAATTTTTCTTCTCTCCTCACTCTGATGGTGCGATGTCATTAATTTGACACTTAGCTTACTGCTATGTTAGCTTAATTTCTTGGTTTTTGCCAATTTTCCACGAATGACCTCTTGCTAGGTATACCTACCATTACGGTGGACGGTTTTCTAATTACTTTATTTGTTCTTTCTATCATCTTTTATCTCCGTTTGGACTGTTTGCACCTGTTATTTCTTATTTTCCTTATTCTCTTCTCCTGATGATGACTGTTTATACAGTAGAAACATGTAGAGAATTTACCCTTAATTAAATTTATCTTAATATACCAGTGGAGGAAGACTTAAAGTGTCTTATTTCTTTTCCTTTTAAAAACACATAACCTCTTTATCGCTCTAAGGAAGGCTTTAAGTGATCGATTTTCTGAACTTAAAAATAAGGACTTAAGTATCCGTTTAAGATCTCCTTATCGTTGGTGCAAAACTTGTTTGTGGTTTAAGGAATAATTAGGGTTAAGTCCGGCCTTAAATACGTTGGTACAAATGGCCATTAGTCGCTATCTGGAAGTCATATGGGTCGCCGGTGTAGGCCCTCAGTGTACATTCTTCAACAATGTGGCGGATTGTCTGCATGTCATCTCCGCAGTCATACCTGGGGGAAAGGTTTTTACCCCATTTAAAAAGTGAGTCAGCGCATCTCCCACATTTGGTTCTAATTCTATTCAGAGCTGACCATGTTTTGCGGGGAAGGTCGAATCCATTGATATAATTAATATCCTTAATTAAAAATTATTTGCAGTCGCAATTTATTTTTCTATCATTAAAAAGTTCGTTTAATTATTTCAATGTAATAAAATCTGCATATTTTTCGAGAAATTTTAAATATTTAAATTTCTCATTGAAACCAGGAAACAAGGAACTTTAATCTTTAGTAATTTAAGAATTCCAACGCTATCCTGGTTTCCTGTAGTCAATACTACGGAGATATCGAGATGAGTGCGGTAATCGAAATGGCCCGCACGGTAATTCGTTTTTAAATACGGTATCTATAGTATGTCTCACCGTGACCGTCCATTAGAATAATTTGGAAAATAATGGAATTTAAAGCCTGCAATTTTCTTTTTTTTTTTTTTTCCCAACCAACTTTACAAGTTTATTACCGGGATAAGTATATAAAAATAACTAACAATTATTACTCTAACTTAATAGGTAGATATATATATAAAAAAAAAGGCAGGTAAAAAAAAAATTCGTTTTATATTATAAACGTATGATTAACACGTTAAGAAAAAAAATTTATACTAGGAAATATTTTTTTAAATGAAATTTAAATAATGGTAGTTTTTTTAATGTTTTAATATTTTCCGGTAAAATATTATATAATATTAATCCATTATATAACAATGACCGTTTTCCAAAGTTACTGTTTATTTTAATAGTTTTTAAAAAATTAGTTTGTCTAGTATCATGTCTATGAATATCATGAACTTTTGTAAACGTTATGTTAGACATTTTTTGTTTTAAAAGTAGAGAATGAATAAATATGCAAATTTTTAAATTATATAAATTATTTATATCTAGGTATTTATTCGGTTTGTATAAATTTGTTGTTGGTTCTAAGTGCGGCAATCTATGAATACATTTAATAATTTTATTTTGTAATTTCTTTAAAGGGTTTAGTACTATTGAATTGGCTGAACCCCAAATAGAAATAAGATACTGAATTTTTGAATGTACTAATGCATGATAAATATTTTTTAAACAATTTAAAGATATACAGTGGATAATGGGGTTTTCGGAGACGTTCTTTTTAATCGAAATAACAGCGACCATATGCCACTTTTGAAATTTTAAATGGAGCCCCTGTGATATATTTTTTGTGTGTAATTTTTTTCATTTCCAATAACTTTTATATAGTAATTTACGTTACAAGACCGGAAAGTAGTGTTTGTCAGGTCGAGACAAGCATTTCCAGGGCGAGCCGTAGGCGAGTCCTGGAAGCTTGGAGAGACCTGAAAAACACTAATTTTCGGTTGCGTGACGTACAATATTTTTTTTAAGACCGACACTTCGATATACTTACATTAAATTATTTTATATTATTTTTAAATGCGTCGTATGACTTCTCGTAACGGGCTTTTGATTTTACTGGCAATATATCGTAAGTCGCTTTCCTTGCTGCTTCCAAAATTTCTTATGAAATCTTATTTTCCGTGTCGGATAATTCAAAATCTGAATTCATATTGTTAAATTTGCGAACTCGCGAAACAAGTTTGACATAAACAACAAATTAAAAATCAACGAACTGTCACTCGACAATACATCGAAATGTTGTTGTCATAGTAACGAAATCAAGGTAGCTTGTATTATCAAAGAGCGATTGGAAAAACACAAAACAGGGACCGGACAAATCTTTTTTTTAAAACCGACCAGAAAATTTACACTTTCTGGACAATTTTTCGTCTAGAAATTGGTTTTCCGGTCTCTAATGTCACTGTCACCCTGTTTTTTGTTTTTCCAATCGCTCTTTGATAATACAAGACACCTTGATTTCGTTATTATGACAACAACATTTCGATGTATTGTCGAGTGACAGTTCGTTGATTTTTAATTTTGTTCTTTATGTCAAACTTGTTTCGCGTAGATTATAAAATATATCGAAGTGTCGGTCTTAAAAAAAAATATTGTACGTCACGCAACCGAAAATTAGTGTTTTCCAGGTCTCTCCAAGCTTCCAGGACTCGCCTATGGCTCGCCCTGGAAATGCTTGTCTCGACCTGAAAAACACTACTTTCCGGTCTTGTAACGTAAATTACTATTTCCTGTCTCTAACGTCACTTTTCCGGTCTTGCGATCGGAAAAAAGGTTATTTTCTAGACGAAAAATTGTCCAGAAAGTGTATATTTTCTGGTCGGTTTAAAAAAAATAGTTTTTGTATCCCCTACTCTATCTGTTTCTGAGAAAATAAATTCTTTAGCGTTGTATAGGGACACCTTATGTGAATAGATAAGAAATAATGTTATCGTTCATCCATTGAATGAACCAGCAACATAACATCGTATTTAAAAAAAGAATTTTTTTAGAATTTTATGATAAAGATCAACTACGTCCCTGTATCTAAAATTTCATTTTCTGACAAATAATTATTGAGCATAATTAGAACATCATATAGTGTCCGCGAAAATAATTAAAAGATTGTATAGAGGTAGCCGTTACTTGATGAAGATCCATTATAAGAACTATAAAAAATACTTCGTGTATAAATCTTCACTAAATTTATTGTTATACCATAACAATTGTTTCGACACACAGTGTCTTCGTCAGATGGTTACAAATGAACGGATGATTTAAATTATCTTAAACTATAAAATTTACTCTAAATATTTACCTATTTTATTTTAAAATTTATTAAATTATTTTAATTAATTAAATAAAAAATAAAATAGGTAAATATTTAGAGTAAACTTTATAGTTTAAGATAATTTAAATCATCCATTCATTTGTAACCATCTGACGAAGACACTGTGTGTCGAAACAATTGTTATGGTATAACAATAAATTTAGTGAAGATTTATACACGAAGTATTTTTTATAGTTCTTATAATTAAAAGAGAATATCGTGGAATATCGGACAAGTGTGTAACTATTTTTTATATTGGAGTACAAAGTGATCCAAGTTTAATGGATACCCTGGGGCGGGTAGACCACGACGGCCGTTTCGTCATTGTTAGGACTCAACGGGCAGCCATAACCAAAGCAATTCCAAGAACGACGGTTAAATGTACTAAAAGCCTCTTTGCAAAATCAAAGCGGCCATCAACAACAGATCAACGCTGGCACCCACTAGAATGCGCGCAATCCGTTTAAGTTTTGAGCCATAAAAATGTTTAGAAGATCATAATATAGTGTCCGCGAATCTTTTTCTGGTCTGCAAAATGGCAGATGTTTTTGGTGAAAACGCAAATAGCGTTCCCTATACTGGATTGTGATGCACTTCGTGGTTTATTTAGTTGTCTACCTTTCGATTATAACCAGTGTGACTGCCTTTTATATTGGAGTTAATTCCGCTGGGATGGCGCTACGCTGTCTTGATGGCCGCTTTGATTTTGCAAAGAGGCTTTTAGTGCATTTTGCCGTCGTTCTTGGAATTGCTTGGGTTATGGCTGCCCGTAGAGTCCTAACAAGGACGAAACGGCCGTCGTGGTCTACCCTCCCCAGGGTATCCAAACTTGGATCTCTGTGTATTCCAATATAAAAATAGTTACACACTCGTCCGATATGCCACAATATTCTCTTTTAATTGAGCATAATAATATCTAGTTTCACTCTTTTATTTTTGAAAAGATATTCAATTTGAGGTAACTTAACGATTAAAATTGGAGAAAAGGGAAAGAGCAGACCAAAAAAACGTTTAATAAAGGTTATTGGAAATGAAGAAAGGAACACAAACAAATATATTATACCTACAAGGTAATCCGCATATTGTGGTCGCTGTTGTTTTATTTGAAAAGAGCGTCTTCTAAAAAACAGATTAATCCAAATTTGCACGATTCAAAACGCATTACTTTCCGAAATAAATATATCGTTACGATCTCATTTAATTTTTAAATAGTATTTTTCGTTATTGTAGTACCTACCTAAGTACGCGATGGATAATCTTCACTTCATCGTCAGTCGTCAGATATCTTCGCACCCACTTCGACCCAGTCGAAATAATCCACTATTCAGGAAATACACTCATGCTAAGCGACGAACTAAACAAATGTAATCTCCTTCCTTTCTTTTAGACGTTTAATAAAACAGGCTCAAAAAAGGAGAGCCTCTACTACATAATAAAAAAGCGAATGTGGGATTATCACTGGAACCGGGATTTGAAGCGGAATATAACATGAATGTTCGCAAATTCATGCAGTGACGGCTTAGTTTCTGGACTCTGGTGAAGAAAATATCATGGGTCACATGTGTCGATTCGTAGGTATGTCGCAAACCATCAGTCGCGTCTTCAAACACAGGATTATTAACATTTCTTTTAATGTTGAACTTACTGTCAACTACAACAAACAATATCAGTTTGTTACTAGTTCCAAATAAATCTGAACCACCCGTGATAATGTGAGCAATCATACAATATCCCTGAATGTTTTGATTATCATAATATGTATTAGTGAAGGCAATAGCAAATTGTAAATAAATATAAAGGACACATCCAAAGTTAGAGGAAGTATTTTTATACCATTGAAAGCTAAAGGTTATAGGTAATTCTTTTTTATTAGATTAGAATCCCTCGACCTTTGTCGCCTTTTTCTGACGGTTATGTGGAACGATTAATGTTTATATATTAATTTATAGTCCTGGTGAGTACTTTTGATTAAGACAACATGAGCAGTTCTACACTTTACACAGTACGTCCAGAAGAAAGTTGAACAGGTTTCAAATGGTATTTTGTAAAGTAAAGCCGGAACTATCCAACTTCTTAATTGGTTTCTAATTCTTTATTCTTAATCCGTAAAACGTAAGAACATGAAAGTATTAAATTTTATTTTTGTTAATAACCTTATTGAACGGTTTCCCATCATTTCAGCCAAAAACACAAAAGAATTATAACAATTTAAAAATTACAAATTAAGTTGTGTAAACATCAGACATTTAAAAGATTTAAAAAAAATAGGTGTGCAATTACGAAATAAGTACTAAGAAATAGGAATTAATAATTACCAGTTATGAAGTTGGTTATTGATGCCTACTTATTTAGGAATAATTCCAAGTGATACCTCTTGTCGGTACCATATATACCGGTACTTTGTGACTTCTTTCTTCTTTCGGTGCCATATCAGGTCCCCCTAACGTTGGCAATTACATTGGCGAGTTGTTCGCGGTTTTCGGCTAATCTGAATAGTTGTTCGGCACTGCGTATTCCAGTCCAATCGCGAATGTTCTTTAGCCATGACGTCTGTTTCCTTCCAATTCCTCGGCTGCCTTCGATTTTACCTTTCATTATAAGCTGGAGTATCTTGTATCGGTCTCCTCGAAGAACATGTCCCAGGTACGATATCTTTCGCACTTTAATAGTGTTAAACAATTCCCTTACGGTATTTGCTCTGCTTAACACTGCTTCGTTGGTCTGCATAGCTGTCCAGGGTATTCGAAGCATTCTTCTGTGCAACCACATTTCAAACGCTTCCAGGCGATTGATCGTGGCAGCCTTTAGGGTCCAGGTCTCAGCTCCATACAACAACACGGACCAAATATAACATTTGATCATTCTTTGACGTAATTTTAGGTTT
This sequence comes from Polydrusus pterygomalis, assembly GCA_963969555.1. Classification (NCBI taxonomy): domain Eukaryota; kingdom Metazoa; phylum Arthropoda; class Insecta; order Coleoptera; family Curculionidae; genus Polydrusus; species Polydrusus pterygomalis. The sequence goes on from OZ018379.1 coordinate 14,038,279, forward strand.
AAGTTGTCGTTAGAGAAAAATGATCTCATTTTCAGAAAAGTTGTGCGAGCTGTTTCAATTCTGCACTTTATCTCTTTATCAGGGTCTAGATGTTCTGTAATATAACAGCCAAGGTATTTGAATTGGGTAACTCTTTCAATGTTTTGTTGGTCTATCTGTATGGAAGCATCGGCGTGCGGTTGGCGACTGAATATCATAAATTTTGTCTTATTGACATTAATCTTCAAACCCATTTCCATTCCTGTCGTGTTTACACTATTCAACAAATCTTGAAGGCCCTGGATGCTATTGCACAAGATGACCGTATCGTCGGCATATCGGATGTTATTAATCAGTTCGCCGTTAATCTTCACTCCAAGTTTTCTATCTTGCAACGCCCGTTTAAAGATTATATCCGAGTAGATGTTGAATAGTAGCGGGGAGAGAATGCATCCCTGTCTGACGCCTCGTTGAATGCAACATTCATCTGTTAGTCTTCCATCGATTCGGACCACTGCTTTCTGCTTCCAATACAAGTTTTCTATAATTTTCAGATCTCTATCATCGATTTCCATGGTTCTTAGTATGTTTAAAAGTGTTTCATGCTGAACCCTATCGAAGGCTTTTTCATAATCTATGAAACATACATAAATATCCTTGCGTTGGTCACGACACTTTTGGAGAAGTATATTCAGGGCAAAAAGTGCTTCCCGGGTGCCTAGTGCATTCCTAAAGCCAAACTGCGTCTCATCCACTTTGTGACTACAACAATTTAAAAAAATTTAATATGAAGCCCACAAGATAAATCACAAAATGTGTGTATACGCCTTATTGTAAAAATATTCTATAGCTTTTAACGACAGTAAGCACATTGTGTAAATTCTAACTTTATAAATAAACGTCAAATTATACAACTTCTTTAAAGCATAGGGTTTTTTATATGAATCTGCCACTTCGGAAACAAAATCTTTAAAATTCTTTTATAAGAGGTCCTGATAAATATTTCTGTTTTAAAAGTCAATTATTTTTTCACTTTGTTCAACTTCCGATGGATAAATTTGGTAAAATGGAAAATAAATAAATGATATTTAATTTAGGTGACGATATTTTCCCAAATATAATTTCAAAAGGATATACCACGCTTATTGTTAGGGTGAAAACAAGACCCAACCAGGCCAGTGACAGTGTTATGTTAACAAACTGTTTTGTAGAAAATGCTGTTTATCTGTTCACATTGCAGCGAAATTTAAAAAATATTGGGGGTGGCTTTGTCATAATTTAATCAATCACAAGAAACCATATAGATAGGTACTTGAAGTTTTTTTGGCAGTTCTTTTAAACATACACTCCACTTAAAGGATGGACTATTTCTTCAAGTTAAAAAGATTATATTCATTTGAAAACTTCCCACCTCGATTTTCCTGCTTTAAAATGAAAATGTGGAAAATCGCTCGGACCCGTCGATTTTTATTTCGAGGGGGACATCTTTTGCGTATATTGTCAATCTTGCTACTTCAAGCCCCTAGGAGGGAGGGGGGGGGTAAGATCTAAATCTTAAATGGATACCCATATTTTATATATTTTTTTTGGATTCTGCATAAAATTCTAAACATTTTTTAATAAAAGCATTATTAGTCTATACTTAACAGTTTCCGAGATACTTACTCTTGAAAAATTACATTTTTGAACTTTGACAGCGTCTAGCTTTCTAACTGTACGTCTTAGAGCAAAACGGCTTACATGTCCCTATCTTCGATTTTTATTATCTTTCCAATAGTGTGAACTTTCGGTTAAACCGGATGTAAGAAATATAGTACTTCCGGTTTGACCGGAAGATTATACTATTGGAAAGATAATAAAAATCGAAGATAGGGACATGTAAGCCGTTTAGCTCTAAGACGTACAGTTAGAAAGCTAGACGCTGTCAAAGTTCAAAAATGTAATTTTTCAAGAGTCAATATCTCGGAAACTGTTAAGTATAGATTAATAACGCTTTTATTAAAAAATGTTCAGAATTTTATGCAGAATCCAAAAAAATTATATAAAATAGGGGTATCCATTTAAGATTTAGATCTCCCCCCCCCCCCCTACTAGGGGCTTGAAGTAACAAGATTGACAATATACGCAAAAGATGTCCCCCTCGAAATAAAAATCGACGGGTCCGAGCGATTTTCCACATTTTCATTTTAAAGCAGGAAAATCGAGGTGGGAAGTTTTCAAATGAACACCCACCCTGTTGCTGTTAGAGATATTTTCGTCGTTTTTTTCTGAACAATATGTAATTTATTGTGTAAATTGTCGATGCGCGAATATTTTATATCTTGCAGTCGAAACATGATCTTCAACCGAGCTTGCGACGCATAATTTCTCACGGCTCTTAGAAGGCTCTAAAGGTACATAAAAAAAGTAATTGGAAAAAGCTATTTCGACGTTTATGTATTTGCTGTCCCTATTACCATTAAGGGAATAAAACTAATATTTCTAAATTATCATCTAGGTCTATCTGGTGTGGAAACTTTTTATTAAAGCACGCCAATGGATGGCAATGCAAAACAAGCTATTTTTTATTCGCGATCCATAAGGAACAATGAGCTCCTGGAAAGGCACGAAAAGCCGAAATGACGAAAAGAGGCTTTTCTTATAAATCAGAATAATAGTTTCACTTTATTTGGAAAACGATGATTTAAGTGTATTTGCAGAAGCAAAAAACGCATAAATTTTGTCAACAAAGAGTTTCCCGAACGTTTCTATATAACGTTATTTATAAAAATCTGAATGCCTGTCGTCCTTGCACTATAAAAAAAACTCAAGAATCTTTTCTAAAACAAGACAATGATTTAGAGGTCATACGTTAAAAAGTTAATCATATCGATTTTTCGTCCACAGACTACTGCTTTGTTGGCGGCGTTACTTGACGAGTCACTCGACGAACATTCGATTGGATCAAAAAACAAGCAGAGTGTTTCAGTATAAATAGCAGTAGCGTAGTAGCCCACAGACTGCAGCAATCCTGCAAAAATATATCTACAACAAGCATTATAAACTTTTTATCTACAGTTTCTATTAAAAGCGTTCAAATAGAACCATGATTGAACAAATACAACACCAAAGTATCACACAACAACTTTCTAAGTTTTACATCAAACCAATGTCAGAAGCTTTAGCGATAGGAATGCACGCGGAAGTAGACCATTTATATACTGAGTAAACTGCAGTTTCTGATCCAAAACCAATCCCAAACTTCTGGAACTTATTTGTGGTTGTAAGACGTTATTATCAATATTAAAAGCAAGGAGCAAATTATTACTAGTAAAAGGAATTAAGATACACTTAATATGTCGTAACGATAGAATTCTAAGGGTTTCCAAGTCAGCATTTAATTGAGCAGAATCAGTAATAGCACCACCCGGATCAAATTCAATAAATAAATATCGTCGCTTGGATGTTTGAATAATTTACGCTGTCAACAATATCTGCAGGTATATGAAAAACAGTAGGGTACCCAAGACAAATCCCTGAGGAACACCTGATAAAACTACGGTCAAGGGAGAATACTGAGAATTAAATGACACTTTTTGAGTTCTTTGGTGAAGGTAAGATGTAACAATAGAATTTGCATGAAAGGAAAATCCGGAGTATTTTAGTTTGGCTATTAAATCGTCATATAGTATTAAAAGCTTTAGAAAAGTCAAGCAAACCCGAATGGGTTTTAGTCGTTACAAAACTTGCAGTTTTTTTTTTTCACTTGGCCTTGCCACCCCATGCACCTAAACGATTTTCGTGACATTTTACCATTTATGATGGAAACGAAATATCTTTATAAAGATATTATTAGGCCATCCATGCACGTCATTGCATGTGCATCCAAAACTTCTAAATCTTCGCAGCGCATTCCCTGCATGCTTTAGAAACATGTAATTTAAATAGCTTTGGAATCCTTGGCAACTATCTGAGGCGTATTATTTGTTCACAAGTTCGGAATATTTCCAGATTACGTGAATATGCATAACCGTATAGAATCCAGATTGGATTTTTTTGTGGAAATGCATTTCCTAGCATCTATATACAGGGTGGCCAAATAGAAACGGTCCTCGGCCGTATCACAAAGACCGCAACAAAAATTCGTTTATAAGTGCTATCAAGACCAATTGCAGAGAATTACAAAGAAATAAAATTAGATACAAGTACATAAAAACTGCAATATACTTTCGAATCCTAAAGAAAGAAATCGCTATAAACCTTATACGAATATATAGATACCCATAAAAACGATAATAAAAACGTCAACAATAAAAAAAAGGATTATCGTAAAAAACAGAGATTTCAAATTACAATCCAATTATTCGCAAAGATGAATTTTCCGATAATTTTCGCTCGTTTATACGTGTCATATGTTGGGCGTCAAATCGGACGTTTAACTGCATGGAGGTGCCCGATAAATGGGCTTCCCTGATAGCCGGCGCCACTCCCGAGTTAAATGTAAACCCAGATTAATATTTGGAGCTGGATGTGACAAGCAATTTCTGGAATTTCAACTGGCAATCGACGAACGTTACAGTGACATTTAGCGAAGAACTTGTAAGAATGATGTGCCAATACAAACTTTTAGTTTTGACGGCCGAATTCGTTGATCTTATCGTCGCTTGATCGAATTTGTGAATGTGAAAAAATTTTCACAACTAAGAGGAAATAATTCGGTGAAGTTTACTTTATAATAGAGAACTTTCCAATTTTTTTTTTCAAAAATATGATTTAGTTAGGCCTAAAAAAAATATTCCCCAATTATTACTCCTTAAAAATCGGTAATAACTTGGTAAAAATAAAGTTTCGCGCGTGTCAAAAGCGTTTCAAACGACCTCTTAAGCGCGCCAAGCCCGATGACGTCAGGAAGTATGACTTTTCGTCATCCGTCATCCTGACCGGTGGCCGAGCTACCGAGTTTGCATTTGGATTGCCGTGTGTTATTGTTATTGTATTGTTGTTTTAAGGTGGAATTCTCAACGTCGTTCAATTTATTGCCAACCTATAACCTATTTCGTGGATATCACACACGAATTATACTTCGTGACATCACGGCCCGTTTTTACCCGCTTGGAATAATTTGAATTTTGGGGCATTTTTAAATCTTGCTAGCGGTCTTTTGGGACGAAATATGTTGTTTTTTTTTTGCTGCCATATGTTTTATGACAATATATACTTATGATTTATAGAATTTTTTCCCCATTTAAAATTTTTGTAAGGTTTCCTATTACGTTGACATAATAGAGACCAAACGATTTTTAAGCTCCTAAATCTAACGAAATGTATGACTCAGTTGGTGAGTTTTTAAAACGGATAAAATTTGTCCACAAATACCTCAAAAAACCCTTCAAATACAAGCCATTTTTTTCTGTCTTAACAAAATCAGAAAATGTATTATTTATTATCGGACCGGTTTGTAACGTTTTAAAATTTACTTTTAATCTTACTTTTTTAAAGTATAAAAACGACGCGTAAAATAATTTTTGATTTAAAGGTGAGTACTATGTTTCCATAAAGCAGATGGCTTTATTTGAAAACCTATCTGTCTTTAGGTGAAAATGCTTGAAGGGTTAAAACATCAAAGTAGCCTACATTTACATTAACGCTTTTGATATTGGACCGGCCATTTACTGTTTACTTTATTTAGAAGCTAATTCTGTTATTCGAATAAAGCTCTCCTATTGTCATATCTGCCTTCAGGTTACTTTGTTTTGTTTGTCTGTAATTAATACTTTATCGATGTAAGTATATCATTTTATTTTTATCATCTGAGTTAAACAACACTAACATTTTCATAATTGCCACCATCATTACTAACAAGCTTACTATCAATATGCTAAGTTCTGGACATCATTTTTCTTCTCCTACAAATATTAAAATTTTACAGGAATGTTCTAAAGGTAAAAAGTTAGATCCATTGGAAAAAAATGGAGATTACTTTAGCTAAAAAGAGCCCTATCCAATACTTACCTGTGTTAATGATGTATGGATTTATGCGTCTGGTACTGTCACTTTTTAACATGTTTAAGGCACAAAATTGTTGAGCTATCTCTTCTTTTATTTATCCCAACAAACATAATTTTACCATATTCGCTCATTCTTATTGTTGACCTGATGTGACCGAACTAATTTGACTACTCTCTGCCATTCTGTTTTGTATTGTTTATACTACAGCTAAATGTAGGATGTATGTATTTTTGTTTCTTCTTCAATTTTTAAATTATATGGACATAATATTGTCGCTCTCTTCAATGTTTCAAGATTTTTATTTTCATATGTTAATAAAAGTAAAACTCTCTCTATCTGTCGAACTAGCAGAGAATACTGTGGCTAGACCACTGGGATCAGTCAAAGAGGAGATAGATCGGATAGCCAAACAACTTGCGCAAGGCAAATTGACAGGGCTGACAACTTGTAGCATCTCCAAGCAATTGTGGCCCCTACTTGACGGCAGGAAAACCGCAGCGCTATTACAGCACAGTCGAAAGGACCTAAGAAACATCACTGCCGTAGTCACCGGGCATTGCCTGTCTGGTAGACACGCTGAACGTATGCAAATGCCAACTAATGACTTCTGTAGAAGTTGCAGAGATGAAGAAGAGGAGGAAAGTATTAAGCATTTCTTGTGTGGTTGCCCCGGCCTTGCGAGAAAAAGGTTCAATGCCCTGTGCGAACCATTCTTTAACGATCTGGAAGAAGTGAGCAGCCTGCAACTGGGTCGACTCACTAAGTAGTTTATTAACAGCAGTGGCTGGTTTGAATGAGCTGTCAAGATTCTTCTACGATCTACGTCGCGTTATAACCATCAGGAAGCTGATGCGGATAGGTTCCGCGGAACATGTGTGGTACCACAACGGTCCTTTAAGGACTACGTGTGACTGTTTGGACAATGCCAGAGGTCTGCTACTCTAACCCAACCCAACCTAAAGCAATTTATTTTAAAAAACTTCTTAACAATTTTTTGATTGAGAAGTATTAGTAGTTCGCCTTTAGTCTGAATGCCAGAAATTGATTGTCATAAGAATATTATTCTTGATTTGCATTCAACTTTGGAGTCCCTTCAGGGGAGAATATTTATCGGACACCTCCATTCAATTAAACGTCCGAGTTGACGTTAACATGTAACACGTACAATCGATGGAAAATTATCGGAAAAATTTACCGTCGTGAATAATTCTAGGGCAATTTTATGTGTCACTGCATTTTACGTCAATTCTTATTTCATCGCCGACTTTTTAACTTTATTTTTATGTCCTTTTTATCGTTCCAATATTACGGGATAAGGGTTACAGTCGGTTTGACGTTAATAGGTTCACAAACATGAATATTTATAATTTGTTTCCAATTAAAATTTTAAAGCAGGAATGGTGTGTAAGCTTTTAGGTTCACTTGGTAGTATAAAAATCCACTTATTACAATACCTCTCCATACTAAATTATGTATGTACTTAGCTATAAATACAAAGAGAATCGTCAAATAATTGACCTGCAATGTACCACGGACTGGAATGGAGCAGGGGATATCGTATTTCATTTACGCCCTAGGCAACGCATAATGCGAGAATATTAGTCTGTTTGAAATTTCACTTGTTTTTTTTTAACTTTGGCTGCAAAGGTGCTAAATTGGGTTAGTTTTATTAATTGAGAAATATGACACGTTTTAGACTACCACACCACGTCTCTATCATAGTTTTAACACTGTAGACAGTTATTTAATATTTTATTTTCTCATATATAATCATCCCAGTGTCATTTTCACTAGCACAACAAACACAAAGCGAAACCTTAACATTGAAATAAAGATACCTATAGTCTATTACCAAAAATATAGGCAGTGACGTAGCTCTCATAACCATGGAAACGACCAAAATACTATATGGTCATTGGCGGTTTGCATTAGTTTCCATGGTTTCGAATAATAAGTCACTGCCTATAATATTGGGTTTTGAGTGTAGGTATATTTACATTTCTCGTTTCCATAGTAACGGCAATGCCTGACTGACTGCGGGAGTCTGCGAGTAAAGAGATTATATTGCCATAATAAATAAAAATATGTTCCAATGAAGCTAAAATACCACCGGACCAGGTTGTACTACGACTGTCTGATATATCTTGATAGTAGTTATATAAATCACAATCCGCTATGGAGCTTTTTGGTTATTAAAATATCGTTGTGGCTCTCGAATTATTACGAATTCATAAAACTCCCAGGTGTTTTATAAGAAGTTATAATACCTGTCCTAGGTGAATTATGCATAGTATAATGCTCTTACTATCACAAGTATTATGCGTGTTATTATTAACTGCTTGTAGATTCTAGACCCTAGCATCGATTGATTTTATTTGGCGGTAACTTATTTTTAAATTTGAAAGTAATAATAAAAAACTCTAATCCCTAGTCGCTTTGAAGCAAACATAAACCATTTGTTTCTTTGAGTGTTGAAACTTATTATTTCTTTCAACTCTAGAAACACAAACCACCTCCACTTCCTCTATTATTTTATTATTAGTTTAAACCATAACTACAATAGATAAAATTATTGTAGACAATTCCATTATGCACAATTTTCTTTCTTTTTAGACCTATTTGGTTTATTATCTTACGAATATGATCTTGACTTCATTTAATGTCTCCGAACTAAAAATTCCATTTTTTCTTATTTCACGCCTGTTCAATATCAGCTACCTACTTGTAAAATGGTTTTTAAGAAGAAAATCGGCTGTGGCGGACAAACAACTATAGTGCAGGCACATACCTAATTAACCACATTGCCGTTATACAACAAAACATAACAGGAATATTTAATATTTACGCCACAAGCTGCATCTAACGAACTATGTTCATTAGTGATAATGTAATGAGTAATAATAACTTTGGTTTGTTTACACACGAGATTTTCCCAGATTACGGGCAAAATTAATAATTAAGCAGATGTGGTAACTTACACTTACGGTTGCCAAGTTCCGAAATTATTAACTTCTCAGGTTTCGAGTAAATGGCGTGATTTCGCTTCAAACCGCACCTGATTAACGCCCAGATGGTTCTCAAAAAGTTTTGAACTAATATAGGCGGCTTTAAACTTTGTATATTGCAACGAAACAACGGGGAATATTAACGAAAGTTTTATTCTATGATATAAAAATAAAACTTGGTTTATTAAAAGAAGTTTTTTTTTATGGTTTACAAAAGTTGGTTATTGTAAACGTGCAAATAAAATAGAAATAAATACATTGCATATTCAATATCACGACTTAGGTTTTTATCTTAGGCGCGAGGAATGTTCATTATCTAGGAATTTTAAACAAAAAAACTACACTTGAACGATGATTTCTTTTCGTTTTCCACAGAGGCATTAATATCCATCCGTTATTGTTTGCAAAATGATATCCTATCCCATGAGGTTTTTTTTAAATTTCCAAAAGAAGTCAAAACGTAATTTTGTTAACGTGTTATCGTAGCTGCTGTTAGTGTAGTGCCTGTGCCTATTTTTTCCAGTTTCTTTAAGAGGATCAGCGCCTCTGATTAATACAAAAATAACCTTTTAAAATTGACCCTTCGAAAGTTCAGTTTCATTATAAATCCGATTACAATTTATTTAGTTAGTGGTAAAACAATGGGCCTTTTCACTAAATTTTGATTTTGGTAGTAGTGTATAAAGGAACAAAAAATAAAATTTTCTGTGTTTTTTACTTTTCTATACTTTTAAGCCATAACTGAGAAAATAAATAAATAAAAAACTCCTTGAATAAAAACACGGACTTGAACATACCTACGTCATCGCGCCGGAAGATTGATGTACAGAGGAATGATAGGAATAGCCGAGTCGCTGGCTTAAAATATCAAGAATTTACAAAATCAGCAGCTTGACAGTGTTGCCGATACTCTCAAAAATCATATATTATAGTACCAGTGTAATGGTAATTGACTAGCAATTAGTAATTATAATATACCAGTTTTCCATTCAATAGCTGCGGAATAAATTATTCTACCAGTATTATGTTTATATTTATTTAAAGTATCCAAATAAAGTTCTAAGAAGAAAGTATATTATTAAGATTATAAAACTTTCTACATATGGCAACAGCGGCTTAATTTGCCGATGACAGTTCGACAGATCAGCATTTACGCGTGTGCGAGGTTAAACGCATGCGCTCTAGCAAGCTTTAAACATATCTACGTCATGAGTCGCGCCTGTTTTGAGATTTTCAAATTGGTTGAATTTTACCCGGCTTTTACTGTGCTGAAATAAATTAATGTTATGACCTAGCAATAATTTTATTGATGAAAAACACTTATTATAGCACCGACTAAACAATTCAAATGCCAAATGTATCAAATTTAAGAATAGTGAAAAGGCCCATTGGGATAAGATCGTATCATCTATCCTTATTGCACGAACCTGTACTTAATTTCCTCAATAAACTTTAAAATAGGGAATACAGTTTGAAATGAAACTTTATCTACTATTGCCTTATCACTCCCTTCAAAGATCGATTACTTATTTTTCAAAAAGTCTCCATGTGATCTATCAACCTATTTTTCCGAGAAAATTCCTCAAGTGTAACCAACTCCACATTTTCGCACCTTTAAACAAATTTAGAACAAAATTAGGGTTTCATGTCTTTCCGTCTCCCTATAGGATAAGAAGGTTTTTCGGAAAACATGTCCCAGGGGTTCAAATCCCCGAGGAAGCGAAGACAGTCTTTAAATGTGGTTTGAATATTTTACGATATTTTTATGTAAAAAAAAAATACGGTAGGTACAGTTCTATAACATCTAAAAGTTTTGGCGGTTGATTGAGTTTGTTAACATTTTTTAACACGCTTCACCTGTAGGTTTGTATGTAAGTTTGAACCCGATTTTGACCCACATTAAACGGTCAGATTTAATTTAAATTTTGTAGACTTATCAAGAACCGCTGACAATACAATAATCTATACGCAAAAAAAATTTCCTGTCAAATTTTGATAGCTGTCAGGTATAAAACGAAGATGCGATTTTGACGAAACAAATTATGGGCTCGTATAGTATGCGGGGACTTCGGGAAAAATAGGCAAAAATGTTCTCCTGTCAGCTGTCAATATGTCAAATCGTTTAAAAAAATGATCCTAATAAAAAACTATAAGGTCGTATCGGTACTATCGTATCGTATTGACGGTGGAAAGTTGAAAAAAATTCTCTTGTTAAAATTTGACACCTGTCAATATGTCAGAATTATTACAATAACCGATAGAAATGAAAAAAACGTGGGGTCGTATGGATATTGTCGCTAAGAATAGAGAAAATTATAAAAAAAATTCTACCCGTCAAAATAAAATTTTGACAAATCTTTTTTTTTAAGTCTACAAAATTTTGACAATTTTTTTTTTAATTTTGAAATTTTTTGTCGTTTTTTTATTTCTTGCGAATAACTCCGTTATTGTAAGTTTGAGAGAAAAATGTTATATAACTATATTAAATTTATGGAACGTTGGAAGACGCGTCTTTGTATTTAAAAAAATTTCGTCTAGTATTATCAGTTTCGAGATATGAGGCAAAATATAGAAATCATATTTTGGCCGATATCTCGAAAACCGTAAGAGATAATAAAAAATAATAACAAGCTGAGATGTAGATTTATTCGAGGTACAACTTTTTAGCTATATAGACTTTTTTCCTAAAGTTTATACTTTCTGAGAAAAATGGCAATTTATGAATATTACGAAATTTTCCTGAATATGTTGGAAAATGTCGGAAAAAAAATTTGCAAATATCGTTCTTTTTTTATAATTTGGCGTAGACGATTGGGTTTGTTCCGGTTTGTATGTATGCTCGTTTGTAACCGACTTCTTTGAACCCGATTTTGACCCACTTTAAACGGTCAGATTTAATTTAAATTTTCTAGACTTATCAATACAATAATCTACTAATCTAGCTCAATCTACTAAAAAAAAATTTTCTTAACAATAACTCAAACTCGATATACGAAAAATATAGCACAAAGCGCTCCACGTTTTTTTTTTACAATAATACTAATGTTTATCGTTCATTATTATTTTCTGCCTATATTAAGAATTTCAAGAATTATTTTAAACTATATTTATTTTCCGCTTTTTAGTTTGATTAATTATTAAAGCGCGTTTTTTAGTTTTTTTAAACTATACTTATTATTTAAGGTATATTCACAAACACCTACAGTACAAGGTACTGATGGGAACCAACGGATTTTAAACCACTATGCAGGTTGGTGATATCCTATCATTACAAAAAGCAACCTTTTGTTAATAATGCCATGCAATCCTAAATCATATTTTGCTATCTAACAGAGTAACAAAGGATGAAAACAAACACCCATTCGGTCTCATCAACAATTATTACAGAAATTAAAAACTTTTAAGCAAATATAAAAATTGACCCACTAAAATAAAATAATGTAAGATACTCCAAGACAGCTTTGCGGACTGTCACTACCATTTACAATTTCGCTTTTCATTTGTTCAATTTGCGAAAGTTTTGCTCGACGTGGTGCTTTAATGATCTCGATGGCGCCACACAATAAAATGACATGCCAAGAACGCGATTGTAGAAATTATATTTGCCAACGTCTCAAGACTTTTCATGCTCGAGATTAAATTCGTAGCAAGATTATTATCGTTGAAAATTGTTGATCATTAAAAAAATCTTATTCCCAGTCTCCATAGAGCGATTTATAAATAGTTGTGGGTTTTAATGTCGAACGGAATGAGGGAGATAAAGGAAAAACAAAAAAAATATCTGAGAAAGTATTAAGGCGAACCACAAATGAGGGATAAGCTGAAGGTAGACTCGTGACCTTATGTTATGTGGGGACCCTTATATGAATGAATTACTTTTTTTAAGGTTTCCTAAATATTTTTTGTGTGTATGCTAATAGTCAAATACCTATAGGGTAAGGTTGTCTAAAACGTACCACTTTTCGGTTTTTTTTTTCTTACAAACTGATAATTTTTTAGTTAAATAAACATTAGAAAAACAACTGCAATATACACTGCGCGGCATATTTAACGCATAACGAAAAAATTGCATCAATTTTGATGTTATATATTTTCCAAATTTGTGGTTAATTTTTAATGATTTTTTTCTAATTGTAGGTTTTTTTCCTTAAGCATATCACTGCCTTTGTTGTTTTGCTTAAAAAAGTAACTTTGGTATTATTCCGGGTGTTATAAAACTGTTATGTTTTTTTTTACGGAAATTAAAAACACCCTGTGGGATTTACTAGCCATTGCAAGTTATCGCAATTACAGCCAAATGAAAGTCCCATGTTTCCTTTACATTTTCTTTTTTGATTCATTGGTTTATCTCTGTTTTTTCATGAAAAAAGTATTTCAATTTTTAGTTCACCGTGATTTTTATAAAAAAATGTTTAGTTAAAAAATACAAAATAAATGAAATGCTTTGATTAATGCAACAGCAAGAAAAAACAAATTATAAAAACAGAGATAAACGTAAATGAATCAAAAAAGAAAATGTAAAGGAAACATGGGACGTTCCTTTGGCTGTAATTGCGGTAACTTGCAATGGCTAGTAAATCCTACAGGGTGTTTTAAATATCCGTAAAAAAAACATAACAGTTTTATAACACCCGGTATAATACCAAAGTTACTTTTTTAAGAAAAACAACAAAGGCAGTGGTGCTTAAGGAAAAAACCTACAATTAGAAAAAAAATCATTAAAAACAAACCACAAATTTGGAAAATATATAACATCAAAATTGAGGCAATTTTTTCGTTATGCGTTAAATATGCCGCGCAGTGTAGTAAAACTTAAACAAAGAAATAATAAAACAAGAAACGCCACCAACACTAATAAATACCAAATAATTATGAGTTAAGACTGTGCCATGAATCCTAGTGTTCCATATTCCAAACGCCGTATTCCTATTTACAGCTAACCTAATAATTAAACAGTCAGCCAGCGCGGCGCTAAATTTCCATTTACAGGACATCTATATTTGAAAAGGATAATAAAGTTATAATTTACCCGTTAACGTTAATGAGAAACTGCTAGACAGTAACAATACCGCACTTGAAACTTTACTATGTTGAGGTTAACAGGGACATTATGTAAATCCCGCGAATAATTTTATTTAAAATTTAACAAGACACCTTGGTTTTGTGTCTAAACAACAAATCAAAAATTTATAGAATATTTGTTTGTTTATTTCTTTTTTTACCAGAAAATTTACACTTTCTGGACAATTTTTCGTCTAGAAAATAACGTTTTTCCGATCGCAAGACCGGAAAAGTGACATTAGAGTCCGGAAAAGATTTTTCCGGACTCTAATGTCACTGTCACCCTGTTTTTTGTTTTTCCAATCGCTCTTTGATATTAAAAGATACCTTGATTTCGTAATTATGACGACAACATTTCGATGTATTGTCGAGTGACAGTTCGTTGATTTTTAATTTTGTTCTTTATGTCAAACTTGTTTCGCGTATATTATAAAATATATTGAAGTGTCGGTCTTAAAAAAAATATTGTACGTCACGCAACCGAAAATTACTGTTTTCCAGGTCTCCCCAAGCTTCCAGGACTCGCCTATGGCTCGCCCTGGAAATGCTTGTCTCGACCTGAAAAACACTACTTTCCGGTCTTGTAACGTAAATTACTATTTTAGAAAATGTACTGTTAATTTAATCACGAGGTTAAAAAAAATTAACCTCGAGGCACCATGGAATTAATAGAGAAATGAATAGAAATTACAGCTATAAAAAAATAACAATTAATTTTATTAAAAATAGTAATTAGTTGTAGTACCTAATTTATTCATGAAACCATAACAGAATTATTAATAGTTTACTGACCTAAGGAGAGACAAAACATTCCCTTCATAAAACACCATTTGCTTTCAATCATACATGCTTAGTTTACCTAATAAATAGCACTAAAATAGTTCTATTTCTAAAAATACTAAACCAAAACCACAATATGTCACAAACATAGCTCACCAACACTGTACCGTTAGAAAATGAATGAATAGAAAAAATTTCAAAAATTCGAGATCACTCGTAGTAAAAATGTTGGTACAGCGTTTCCACAGTGATTTTCCTAAAACAGTATAATTTATTATCATTTATTTGAAAAAAATTAATTTGGCGAGTAGAAAATTAAAAAAAAACGAACACCTATATTTAGTAGGTACACATGACAAATGCATCTAATATAATTATTATAACTTACGTTTTCAAATACAGGCGGTAGATCTAGGGCAATCAGCAGAACTTTGCCATCATTGATTTCTGTTCAAAACGCGACAAAATGTAAATAAGTAGGTGTCCTTTATATTGTATGTCAATGGTTGTGACGTTAATACTTATTTCAGATTCAAAAAAACGATAAACTTCATCACATAGAAGTGCTTATATTGTTATTTAAAAAAATGCTGTTCAGGAACAGTTAATAAAAATAAAATCTAATAGGAAGAGTTAGTAAAAATAAAATTTAATAGGAACAGTTAGTAAAAATAAAATTTAATAGGGACAGTTAATAAAAATAAAATTTAAAAGGAACAGTTAGTAAAAATAAAATTTAATAGGAACAGTTAGTAAAAATAAAATTTAATGGGAACAGTTAGTAAGAATAAAATTTAATAGGAACAGTTAATAAAAATAAAATTTAATGGGAACAGTTAGTAAGAATAAAATTTAATAGGAACAGTTGATAAAAATAAATTTAATAGGAACAAATAGTAAAAATAAAATTTAATAGAAACAGTTAGTAAGAATACAATTTAATAGGAACAGTTAATAAAAATAAATTTGATAGGAACAGTTAGTAAAAATAAAATTTAATAATGTTTCTGCAAATAAAATAACAAATCAGAAACTTATTGGATTTGTGTAATTGAAAATATATCCAATATAATCAAGAAATTGGAAATTGTTTCTAATTTAATTTGCTTAATAAATTCGAATTTATCATGAACAATAAATAATATTTTTTCTAGAAATGACAATAGTTTGAGAGAAATTGAACGACGATTCGATAAAAATATTCTATCTATATATTTTATGTGATTTTATGATTGTGGAAAATATACTCTATATAGGGTGCTACAAATTTGTATGCGTACATAGGAATCGAAAAAACAATCATATACTATATGCTATACTTACCTAACTATTATATAATATCGATTTTATTTATTTAACTTTAGTGCAACTTTCAAAAATACTCAAGACGTATGTACGTAACGGAGCAAAGCTTTACGAGAATTTCCACGTAATAAATTCTATACAAAAAGAAGTCCTGCAAGTATAACGTTTAAACTGGGTTTATAAATCGACCGTTTCCTTATTTTTCTAGCATTCTCCACATCCAATCAACAACTGCTGTTAGCGAGCGCCTGATGCTTTTACAAACTTGTTCTAGTTCATAAAGTTTCAGTTGGTAAATAAAATTTAATAAGACCATACAGCTGAAATAACGGATTTGAAAATTAAATTAATTTTCAGGTCAATAAACAATTTTAATGGCTTCAGAAGATTTCTATTTTTACCGTGGATTACTTCGTTAATGATATTTACAAACCATTCAGTATGAAGGTACTCGACCTTTTATTAATTTAAAAACGTCATCCAGTAAGTTTTTTTAACTATTGATAAGTGTCCGTTGGTTTTGGCAAACAATACACATTAGGGTGGACCACATTTTGTTGCGACTTTTTTTTTTGTGGTCTCACCCTTTTAAAATGTCGTAAATGTCAAGAAAATGGCGTGTGCGAAACTTTTTCACTACATTAAAATTATTTATGTACTCACCATTACTGTCCCAGTTTTCTGGATTCCCTTTTAAAAAAATTGTGGATAACCGTAACCTTTTAAAAAATCTAAGGGTATTTTTAGATATAAATTTTCAAAGTTCTTTATGTTCTATTTCGTGTATATTACCTAATTTAACTCATTTTTCACCTCCTTCTAGCGAGTCTTCTTTTTCTAGAGCCTTTATCATATTTCTTTATATTCAACAGGGATTTCGTTATCAAAGAACGATACTGCACAAATCTTAGAAAACAAGTAACACACGTAATTTTTAATTTTTTCAACAGCAGCCTCAGATATCTGTGGATCAATAGTTTTATATTTAATAAGATTTTTGGCAAATTGAATATCTTGATATGGAGCTTTGTATGGACAAGGAGCGGTGAACCAAGCCTTAACATAAACTTTGACGATAAAAATGCACACATCTCTGATACTCTTCCTTTCCCTGACTGTTAGTGTGAACTCGTCCCTATAAAGATATATTTTTAACCTATAAATAGCTTTCGCCATCCAGCGTGCATGGTGAAACGCTCCAGGAGCACGAATAGTAAATTCTACATTGTCGTTTCCTAATTAGGAAATAAAATATAAAACTATTGATCCACAGACATCTGAAGCTGCTGTTGAAAAAATTAAAAATCACCTGTGGTAACTTGTCTTCTGAGATTTGCGCAGTATCCTTCTTTGATAACGAAATCCCTGTTGAATATAAAATAAATATGATAAAGGCTCTAGAAAGAGAAGACTCGCTAGAAGGAGGTGAAAAGCGAGTTGAATTAGGTAATATACACGAAATAGAACATAAAGAACTTTGGGAATTTATATCTAAAAATACTCTTAGATTTTTTGAAAGGTTAGGGTTATCCACAAATGTTTTAAAAGATAATCCAGAAAACTGGGAAAGTAATGTAAATATAATTTTAATGTAGTGAAAAAGCTAAAAGTTACAAGTTCCTTAAAATTAAAAAAAAATCACTAAATTAATGTATAAATAAAAGAAGTATTTTATTTTAGCCTTCTTGAAAAAAAGCTTGTAATAAAATATTTTTGCATATTCAGGAGATCTTCGGAGTTTTTTTCATTTAACGTCCTCGAAAACAAGAAATATAATACGTCAACTTGGGATATTATTACAAAAGTAAGCGACGTTGTTAAAAATGTAACGTCTTCATAACGACAAAAACGTTTACAAGATATATTTTCGGGAGATCTTTATTAACTTAAAAATGAAATAACGAAATAACATTTATCCCAGAGCTGATATTCACTTTTTGTTAAAAGTATATATTAAATTCCAGTTGTGGTAATAACTTTTGGATAAATTTTAACTTCCAACAACCGTTTTCAGAGGAAAACATCACAAAATATTATTATCTAGAAATTTATATATTATTATATATTTTATTTACTTATTTATTTATTAACAGATAGACGATTGAAGCTTTTCACAGTTTGTTAAATTACGAATACGAGCATAGACGAGCATAGATTTTCTATTATCGGCATAAAGAAGATCATTATTGCCTAAATAAATATAATAAACATTAAAGGACCCAAAATGGACCCTTGTGGTACTCCTCACGTAGCATCTATTTGTACAGGTAATTGACCACCACACTCCACTATTTATAGTCGATTATTTAAGTAAGAGTGAACACTAATTACGTTGGATGTAGTACCCCAAAAAGACGAAAATATACATGAAAAAAATTAAATAAATGTCAGCGTGAACAATATTCCTCCATGGAGTAATACGAAATAAAAATTCAAATTATTTCGTTTTTGGCAACTTGTGATTTAAGTTTTATACTCAACAATGTTTTACGAAGTTAAACAGAGAACACAACTTTTTCCAAACTTTAAAAAAAATACCTTACGGAAATTTTATATAATTATGTCTCAGAAGCATGAAAATTGCTCCTTGCTTGGCGAAGAGAAGTTTCAATAATATATAATACATAAAAGTTAACTCTGTCTTTCAGTTTTAAACTCATCCATTTTTCATATCATTTTTATACAGTGTCACCAATAAAGTCCGCATCATATGGGATTTTTTTTTATTAATAGCTTTATTCGAAATTTGACTTTGGCATCAAGCTCTGCTTCGATCAAGATGAAAATTAGGCAAAAAAATAGTAGGCACGTGATTTGAATTATCTGTAAAATTTTAATTTTTTCAAAAAAATTATTCAAAAGTGGGGTTATTTTTAAAAATATCGAGAAAAGTTATTAGAAAAAGTTTTTTTAAATGCAGTTTCTAGCCCACGTGCAAAATTTCAGCCGCATAAGAAAATTTTCATTTTTTACCTATATTTTGTAAATTGCACCACTTTTGCAAGATAAGACTCAACGCAACTTACATAAAACTTCTTAGTTTTGACAATGCTTTATTTCAGATACATTTTCTTTAAAGAAGCGCCACAATAAATGTGTGTTTTCTACAAAATCAAAATTGGGCTATTAAAATTTGGTCGTATGTGATGCAAAGTTTATTTGTTTTGGACCCTGTATAAGGTAACTTCATAAAATAAGTATTTTTGAAAACGTAGTTTGTGGTTGAAAGTAATACACGTTAACGTTATTATGACATAGCTTAATAATAAATTATAATATAGGGGTTTTAAATTAAATCGTTGAAAATAGATAAACTTTACGTTGTTAAACTAAAATTTATTTTCCACTTAAAAAACACTTCACTGAAGACACTGTGTTCTTTTTTGTCTTAATATTAAGGTGTAGTACTTTCAGACACAAACTACCTTTTCAAAAATACTTATTTGATGGAGTTACCTTATACAGGGTCAAAAACAAATAAACTTTGCATCACATACGACCAAATTTTAATACCCCAATTTTGATTTTGTAGAAAAACACACATTTAATATGGCGCTACTTTAAAGAAAATGTATCTGAAATAAAGCCTTGCCAAAACTGAGAAGTTTTATGTAAGTTGCGTTGAGTCTTATTTTGCAAAAGTGGTGCAATTTACAAAATATAGGTAAAAAATGAAAATTATCTTGTGCGGCTGAAATTTTGCATGTGTGCTAGAAACTGCATTTAGAAAAACTTTTTCTTATAACTTTTTCCGATATTTTTAGAAATATCCCCACTTTTAAATTATTTTTTTGAAAAAATTAAAATTTGACATATAATGCGAATTACGTGATTACTATTTTTTTGCTTAATTTTTATCTCGATCGAAGCAGAACTTGATGCCAAAGTGAAATTTGGAATAAAGCTATTAATAAAAAAAAATCCCATATAATGCGGACTTTACTGGTGACACTGTATACAAACAGGGTACTTTTTAGAAAAAGTCGTGTGTAAAACTTCAAAGCAATGTCTTCTAGTCTATCCATACCTCCAAAAACAGCTTTACTTGTTCTTTCGTTTAAATGACTGTTCTACACCGCACTTCTTCGGAGACGCAATTTAAAAAAGCACCCTAGGGAACAATTACCAATTAAAAGAGGACCACAATGCCTATTTTAAAGATTAATAGTGCAGGTCTAGAATGTCGGATGACATTAAGGGAGATTGTGTTAAAAATTAGAATAAAAAAAAATCTTTGCTTCATGGTTAAAAATAAAACTGTGCGAGTGTCTTTCGTACTAGAAGAAGCAGAAATAAATGTCTTAACATGTTTTACCTCGAAACGCTTTTATCTAAAGCCATGTCAGCTTCTACACTTTTTGCTGTATGATGTATAAGAACAACTTTACTTTATATGTGAATCTCAAGTTGTCACCTTAAAGAATATTGTCGTATATTTTTAAAGAACGATTCGTCAAAAAAAAGAAATTTTAAAATGTTTTTGGTGTATTTTACGAAGTTTCTTTTGTGGTTTGCAGTGGTAAATATTTCACTTATAAAAATACTTGTAATATTCTAGTTATATGGTAAACAAATGTCAACAAGTTTATTATTTTTAAGGTTGCAGACAGTGATATTTTCTTGAAGCTTGCCTCTTATACCAAAATGTTCAAGCTTGTAGAGCAACAATGAATGTGGTACTTTATCAAATGCTTTCTCGAAATCCAGGTATATTACATCGGTAGGTTACTAGTTGAAACGTTGTGATTTAAAACAAAGGTAATGCAAGTCCAAAACGTGTCTATAATTCAACTTTTTTTATAGTATAAAAACTTCATAATGGGGACAAAGCAAGCCAGAAGATATACCGAAGTCACCTTGACTGTTGTCAAAAAAATGTATAATTAAAGACAATTGACAAAAAATGATTTTACTTAAATTTATTTATAGTTAACCTACTAAAACATTAAACACAAATATCTTATAATAGCAACCATAGCCTTGTATAGTTTATGTTTATACGTATACAGTGTCACCAGTAAAGTCAGCATCATATGGGATATTTTTTTTATTAATAGCTTTATTCGAAATTTGACTTTGGCATCAAGTTCTGCTTCGATCGAGATAAAAATTAAGCAAAAAGATAATAATATTGTTTTATTACCGTAAGTAAAACACTTTTTTACTTAAATTCCACTTTTTATTGACAATACGACATGTTTCACTGCACTGCAGCTTCGTCAGGTAATGTACATTTAATTTTAAAGCTACGCTATATATAGATGCCTGTATAATAACAAAAGAAATTTTATTGTAAAGGGTGGTATAAACGATGGGATTTCCTAATATTTTGTATAATTTATTCTAGGATGACAAACAATTTAGTCCTAAGAACAGATCAAAGGTTTGGGGTTTTCCTATCTTAATTTTATTTACAAAATTTATGAAATTGGGAGTTATATTGACTGACAAGAATATTAAAATAAGTTTAATAAAGGTGAATTGTTTAGGTCTAATTGATTATTTAACAACACATTTGCATTTTTAAGCTTGTTTATTTCCAGTGATTCGAGATGGTTTAATTTTCATCCTTTATTTTCTATATGAAGTATTTTAAATTCTTCCTTAAAAGAGTGGTTGGATTCAAAGATGATTCGCGTAATTGGAATCATTTTTGCTATTTACAAAACTATTAAAATGTTCTTTGATTCTTTTTGAAAAACTTCTACCTGTTTGACCTATATAGGTTTTTGGAAGTTAATTTATATACTCCTGATTTTTCTTTTTTATGGGTTTTAGTTTTACTATTTTTTATTAGTTTTCCTATGGTATTTTGAGTTTTGAAGGCTGTGTTTATATTAAGATTTCTCATGAATTTACTAATTTTTGTGCTGATGTTTCCTATATATGTAATTGTCTGGTAGTAACTCGGTTTTTCTTTTTCTGTCGGATATATCATTGATAGGGATTTTTTATACAACCGAGTTACTACCAGACAATTACATATATAGGAAACATCAGCACAAAAATTAGTAAATTCATGAGAAATCTTAATATAAACACAGCCTTCAAAACTCAAAATACCATAGGAAAACTAATAAAAAATAGTAAAACTAAAACCCATAAAAAAGAAAAATCAGGAGTATATAAATTAACTTGCGGTGATTGTCCAAAAACCTATATAGGTCAAACAGGTAGAAGTTTTTCAAAAAGAATCAAAGAACATTTTAATAGTTTTGTAAATAGCAAAAATGATTCCAATTACGCGAATCATCTTATTGAATCCAACCACTCTTTTAAGGAAGAATTTAAAATACTTCATATAGAAAATAAAGGATCAAAATTAAACCATCTCGAATCACTGGAAATAAACAAGCTTAAAAATGCAAATGTGTTGTTAAATAATCAATTAGACCTAAACAATTCACCTTTATTAAACTTATTTTAATATTCTTGTCAGTCAATATAACTCCCAATTTCATAAATTTTGTAAATAAAATTAAGATAGGAAAACCCCAAACCTTTGATCTGTTCTTAGGACTAAATTGTTTGTCATCCTAGAATAAATTATACAAAATATTAGGAAATCCCATCGTTTATACCACCCTTTACAATAAAATTTCTTTTGTTATTATACAGGCATCTATATATAGCGTATCTTTAAAATTAAATGTACATTACCTGACGAAGCTGCAGTGCAGTGAAACATGTCGTATTGTCAATAAAAAGTGGAATTTAAGTAAAAAAGTGTTTTACTTACGGTAATAAAACAATATTATTATGGATTTCCACCAAGTAACGACCAATAATATTAAAGTGAAAAAAAAAGATAATAGTCACGTGATTCGCATTATCTGTCAAATTTTAATTTTTTTCAAAAAATAATTCAAAAGTGGGGTATTTCTGAAAATATCGAAAAAATTTATTAGAATTTTTTTTTTAAATGCAGTTTCTAGCCCACATGCAAAATTTCAGCTGCATAACATAATGTTGATTTTTTACCTATATTTTGTAAATTGCACCACTTTTGCAAAATAAGACTCAACGCAACCTACATAAAACTTCTTAGTTTTGACAATGCTTTATTTCAGATACATTTTCTTTAAAGTAGCGCCATATTAACTGTGTGTTTTTCTACAAAATCAAAATTGGGCTATTAAAATTTGGTCGCATGTGATGCAAAGTTTATTTGTTTTTGACCCTGTATAAGGTAACTTCATAAAATAAGTATTTTTGAAAACGTAGTTTCTGTCTGAAAGTAATACACGTTAACGTTATTATGACATAGCTTAATAATAAATTATAACATAGGGGTTTTAAATTAAATCGTTAAAAATAGATTAACTTGTCTTTACGTTGTTAAACTAAAATTTATTTTCCACATAAAAAACACTTTACCGAAGATAATGTGTTCTTTTTTGTCTTAATATTAAGGTGTATTACTTTCAGACAGAAACTACGTTTTCAAAAATACTTATTTTATGAAGTTACCTTATACAGGGTCAAAAACAAATGAACTATGCATCACATGCGACCAAATTTTAAAAACCCAATTTTGATTTTGTAGAAAAACATATATTTAATATGGCGCTACTTTAAAGAAAATGTATCTGAAAAAAAGCATTGTCAAAACCAAGAAGTTTTATGTAGGTTGCGTTGAGTCTTATTTTGCAAAAGTGGTGCAATTTACAAAATATAGGTATAAAATCAACATTATCTTATGCAGCTGAAATTTTGCATGTGGGCTAGAAACTGCATTTAAAAAAACTTTTTCTATTAACTTTTTTTCGATATTTTCAGAAATACCTCACTTTTCAATTATTTTTTGGAAAAAATTTAAATTTGACAGATAATGCGAATCACGTGACTATCTTTTTGCTTAATTTTCATCTCGATTGAAGCAGAACTTGATGCCAAAGTCAAATTTCGAATAAAGCTATTAATAAAAAAAATTCCATATGATGCGGACTTTACCGGTGACACTGTATATTTTGTGGGTTGCTGTTTTTTCGTATTTTAATTAAAATAAAACCATACCTCCGTTTTAAACCTTATCGGGAAATATACGTGCCTCCCACAAAAAACTTTTAATACGTGGTTCTACAAAAACCTGGAAAGAACACTTGAACAAGTTTAATATTTAAAATTAACTTAACGAATACGTGTGCTCGAAAAAGATTTCGAAAGTATATAAGGAAGGTACAAACTAAACTTTCAATATTCTTCAAACTTGTTTTTACCCAGCGCGAAAAGTTTCCACGCCTTTGAATAACTTTTTATTAAGTTTGCTGGTGCCGGTGTAGCATTCAAGAGTGTAAAAAAAATCTGGAAAGTTTGGGGCTTCCTAAAGTGTGTATTCTTACAAAGGTTGTTGCGAATTCTCGACATGTTGTTGGGAAGACATATATTGCTTCTTATCCGGCACTTAATCGCAAATAAAATTCTACTAAATCTTATTTTCCTTAGCTAAAAGAATTGATATAGAAAAAATAAAAGCACAAAGTCGTTCTCCACAATTTTATTAAGCAACAAAACTAGGCGAACCTTGAAAGATTCACAATAGAATTGAATCGACATGTTTCGAGTGTAGAAACACTCATCATCAGGAAAAAAGTAAATGGTACAAAGCTGATGTTATTAGCAGTAGAGAAAATAAAAAGTGATACTATATAAGCCTTAATGGAGCTTTCAATGGCAAACACGAGGAGTTAAAAAACTTTTTATAGTCAAAAGACAGAAAATATTTCAGCATACTGAAAAATCCAGGACCAGTGCAAAGCCACTGTGGGTGAGAAATGAAGAGAAAAAAGAAAAATTAGGGAGTTTTTTTTTTTTAAACTTTGTAAAAATCATCTTTAAGTGTACATAATAAAAGATCTTTAATTTTGAAGAAGTAGTCCATACTCAAAGTGGAGTTGAATGATATAGGGAAAAGAAAAGCATAAAGTCTTTCTCCACAATTTTAATTCAATAGCTAGGCTAGAATCGACATGTTTTGAGTGTAGAAACACTCATCATCAGGATGATCTTTAGTTTAATTAAACTATGTCGGAGACATGTGAAGGTGGTCAAAAAAGAGGGAAAGAAAAAAGAAAAAATTGTTTTTCGTAAAATTTTGTTGATGCTTTCTGTAAGAGATAAAAAAGGGAATGTAATAAAATAAGGTAGATTGGCTTACCATTTAGCTTGAAATAAAATACTTTTGGGGTACCAGGCTTGTTACGGCCCAGTTACCCCAGCAGGTGTCAAAATTAACACAGTGTGTAAAACTAGGTTTTAAGAAAATTTTAAAAATAAATTTTAGAAAAGAAAAAAAGTTTTGTTTTTCTAGAACATGTTTTGAAGAACACTGCAACCAGCACGTGTCAGACGGGAAATGAGCTTAAACTTGACAATGTAAAAGGGGGAACAAATGAAAAGTGTTTTGGCGCTCAAATTAAAGAACCGTAACAAGCCTGGTACCCCAAAAGTATTTTATTTCAAGCTAAATGGTAAGCCAATATACTTTATTTTATTACATTTCATTTATTACATTCCCTTTTTTATCTCCTACAGTAAGCATCTACAGAATTTTACGAAAAACAATTTTTTCTTTTTTCTGTCCCTCTTTTTTGACCACCTTCATATGTCTCCGACATAGTTTAATTAAACTAAAGATCTTTTATTATGTACACTTAAAGATGATTTTTACAAATTTAAAAAAAAACTCCCTAATTTTTCTTTTTTCTCTTCATTTCCCACCCAAAGTGGCTTTGCACTGGTCCTGGACTTTTCAGTATGCTATAATATTTTCTGTCTTTTGACTATAAAAAGTTTTTTAACTCCTCGTGTTTGCCATTGAATGCTCCATTAAGGCTTATATAGTCTCACTTTTTATTTTCTCTACTGCTAATAACATCAGCTTTGTACCATTTACTTTTTTTCGATGTTGAGTGTTTCTACACTCGAAACATGTAGATTCAATTTTATTGTGAATCTTTCTAGGTTCGCCTAGTTTTTTTGCTTAATAAAATTGTGGAGAAAGACTTTGTGCTTTTCTTTTTTCTATATCATTCAACTCCACTTTGAGTATGGACTACTTCTTCAAAATTAAAAGAATTGAGATTATTGTTGTTTATTTCTTCACAATTTCATAGTTTCGGGGATTTATTCATTTTGTAAGGTCCTACATTAAAATCGGGCATGGCACATTGTATGTACTTCGTAAGGACTATAAAATATACGGGTTTGGTTTTATTTATTTCGAAAGTGTAAAACGCCAGGTTTTTATGTGTTTCGCCAATGAGGAAGTCGATCGCTTTCTTTAATGTATTCTAGTTCGCTAAGATGCTCGAAAACCACAATTACTCCCACAATGAGGGCATATTTTACGTAAGTAAGGGTGCCATAGACTTGATTTGCGGTTAAAAGGGAAAGCGAATTTGTAGAGGTATTTCTGAGAATTGCAAATTCTATAGGGTAAAGGCTGAAGTTAAAAGAGCAGAAATTTACAGCTTAAAGCAAAGTAGAATTGAAACTGCAGGTTTACTTATATCATCAAACACAGAATTTCTGTTCGTTAGTACAACAAGGGGCAAGTAAAAAGAAATACATGTTTTGAAAAATGATTTGATTGATATATCTTGTTGGCTCTTAAAATATAAATTAATATGCTTGTTCGATCTTATTGTAGTGTCTATTGGTAAGTTTTGTTGGTCCCAAAAGACTATGACTATGGGCTTTTTAGCCAGTAAAAATCCACATATTTCTTCATTTTCCTCAAAAAATTTAAATGCAACGATATACAGCCTGTTCAAAATGAAGTCGGCACTATCGCTAACTTTCTTATTATAAGAGATACGACGACGGTTAAATTAACAAAGAAGTAGCATTTTTTCTGCTGATAATTATGGCGATGACGAAAAAAAATTGAATATCAGGATCACGTGATATTAACAAAACCGTATTTTTCTTTAATGGAATGGGGTATTTTTGCTATAACTGCTTGATACAGAGAGTGCAATTCTAATTAAAATTTATCTTTTACTACATATCGCTAAACTAAACAATAACAGAGATATTTACATTTTAATAAAATTTTCAATTTATAACCGCAGGCAGCCGTGCACCATATTAAAGGCCTATCTCGATAACTTATCGACAGACGACCATCACAAAAACAAAATTAATACGTAGTTTTTATTATTAACTTATAATTTATTTATTTCTTATTATTTATATCTAATAATAAATTACATAAAATTTTTGTTGTAATTAAAAAAAAATTATTTTAGTTGTCATTAATAGAAATAAAATAATATAACTTTACATTAAGTGCTCGAACAAACCCCCTTCTACTTCTACACACTTTCGGGCACATTTTAAAACTTTTCTCGTAGCCTTCAAAATGATTCGACCATCAATGTTATTAATAGTGCTAATAATGGATTCTTGCAGTTCATTAACATTATTATATATCTTTTGTTGTAAATTTCGTTTTTCAAAAACCCCCAAAAATAAAAATCGATGGGAGTAATATCTGGTGATCGCGGTGGCCATAAAATTGGTCCGCGTGTAACTAACCAACGTTGTCCAAATAGTTCGGCAAGCAGATTGGCAACAACATAGGTATTATGTGGCGGCGCACCATCTTGCTGAAAAAATATTTCTTGCCGTTCTGCTAAATTAACAGCATCTAAAAAGTCCTCCATTGTGTTTCTTAATAGTTGTACATAGGGTTCGCCTGTCAGGGTTCCTTCATAAAATACAGGTCCAACTATTTTTGAACAGATAAGACCACACCATACATTTATGCAAAAACGCCTTTGCGGATTACCAGGGTGGTAACGCATAAGATTTTCGCGACTCCAGTAATGCCGTTTTTTTCTATTAAACATGAAATTAGATTCATCACTCCACAAAATTAGGCGCAAAATATTTGGATTCTTATTTGCAGTATTAATAAGCCACCGACAAAATTCCATAAGTCTTTCTTGGTCACCTGATAATAAAGTCTTTGTTAGTCTATACTAGTAGGGTACGTACTTGTACTTTTTAATATGTTATGAATAGTTCCCAAACATTGTCCAAGATCTTTCACACAATCTCTTGTAGAGTTTTCGCGGAATGCTTCAAAATACGCCAAGACATTTATTTCAGTATCTTCGTTTATAATAAATATCTTCTTTGGCATTGATTTGTCAAAAACTTTTTCATTGGATCTAAATTTTCGGTATAATATCAAAAAATATCTCCGGTCAGGCATATTTCTTTCAGGAAATACTGCACGATATCGTTCCAAAGCACGTTCGCTATTTTTTTGCACACTATGTATGTTTCTAGCAGATCGCATTTTTCTAAATGTGAAAACATTTTATTTAAATAAAACTGAACTTAGTACAACAGATTAAAAGATCTGTCAAAGGATTTTTTTTGTTAGTCTGGTAAATAGTCACCTACGATAATAAAAATAAAAAATAACATTTCATGGTTACCTGCGATTTTTTTTATGATGACAGCCTGTCGATAAGTTATCGAGATAGGCCTTTAATATGGTGCACGACCGCCTGCGGTTATAAGTTGAAAATTTTATTAAAATGTAAATATCTCTGTTATTGTTGAGCTTAGCGATATGTAGTAAAAGATAATTTTAATTAGAATTGCACTCTGTATCAAGCAGTTATAGCAAAAATACCCCATTCCATTAAAGAAAAATACGTTTTTGTTAATATCACGTGATCCTGATATTCAATTTTTTTTTCGTCATCGCCATAATTATCAGCAGAAAAAATGCTACTTCTTTGTTAATTTAACCGTCGTCGTATCTCTTATAATAAGAAAGTTAGCAATAGTGCCGACTTCATTTTGAACAGGCTGTATATTTTTTAACCTTAAAAAGAAGAATAAACAAGACGAATACCTGTGAAAACCGTAAGTCAATATCTTTCTTTAAACCGGAGATATGGCAAATTATAATATAAAATTACTCAATAAGAAGAAACTGACATTTGAATACGGTATTTGTAGGCAAGAAGTTACAAATATCATACCATTGTGTCTTCTACAAAGCCATAATCAACAGCACGGTTCTTTAAAGGAATGTTCTGTAAATTGCATTTATTTCCAACAATAATAGAGGATGGTTGCATTAATGGAACAAATTGCAGTAAAATTTTAAGTGGGCTGTAAAACAAAAAAAGGGAAGAATGTTTTGATTTAGAATATGAAATAGTACGAAGAATATGAGAGTAATGGTTTGATCAAAGCCCGAATTTATTAACTAAATATTTTGGCGCTTAATTTTTTAATAATCCAAAGAAATACTCCATTAGTGGGTAATAAATCTTCAGAAGACGTACAAACGAAATAATATCTTAAAGAAAGAAAATGAAATAAGCTTTTAAAAATTTGCATGAAAAATGACATTCAGCATTAGGTTAGTGTCATATCATAAAAGGATAATAATATAGGTAATGAAAATGGAAATAGCATTGCACGAAAAAGCTATATTTTTATGCTTATACTACAATAATTTATCGGCCGTTTGTACTGCTAACTCAGGGGCAGCTCGTCAACAAGTGCGCTCGTGCGCGCGCACTGCCTAAGAAAGTCGAGCACCAAGCAAAAATAAAATTTATACCTAATTAACTGAAATAAAGAACTTGTATAATATAACAATGGCGAAGGCGAAAGACTTCAAGCGCGACCGCAGCGCGTGGGCAGGCTCACCTGCCGGTTCCGGCTGTCGGCTGTGCTGTGTGTATTCGTTCGGCGCTCTTATGGATGGATTTTCGTGGGATTTTCCCTGTGCAGATTGATCGGGAATATTCGGTTAATCGCCCGATGAGAGGGCGTCGCCGTGCGCTGTCTGAATACACACTTCAATAATTTAATATAATTGTTTTATGAGTTTTTTGATGCGATTAGATAAGTTTGGAGTTTATTGACGGTGTTGTGGATGTTTTTGTGTTGTTTTTAAATTAATAATGGCTAGTAGTTTGGATTGTGTCACACGAAGTGATATAGTTATGGACCAAAATTCTGTAGAGGACATTATAAATAACTTTTCGACATTCGATTTCCAAAGAAAAATTGAAATAAAAAGGTTAGGAAGGCCTACACAGGAATTAAAATTAAATCAAACTTGTAAAAAGAAAAAAGAAGGTCGATCTTTTATTAGACATTTTAATATTGACATTTACACAAAAAACAAATGGATATGTGGGTGTAATATTAGAAACTCTTGTTGCGCTTAAAAACCGACGAATGGACTTTTTATTTAAATACTAGAAACTTTTAGTGAGGTATGTATAAAGAAATGTTTTTTTTTTCAATCTGTATAGGTATCTACTACTATATACCCACTATAAAACTATTAAAATTTTAAAAAAATAAAAAATAAATTTGGTGCTAAAACAAAGAAAATATAAATTCCATTTAAAAACTGCGTTTTTTTTAATCTTCTTGGATAAAAAGCACAAAGAAAATCGATACAAAGGTAAAAACGGGCGTGGCACCTCGAAAAATTTTCGCCTGCGGCGCTTTTTTGCCTGCGGCGCACACCCTACGATAAATGTCACGAGCCGCCACTGTGCTAACTTAAAATACGATAACGAAGTCAACATTTGGACTTCACTCGGAAGTTGTTGTGAACATGAATATTAAAAAATAGTTTTAAGACCGACCAGAAAATATACACTTTCTGGACAATTTTTCATCCAGAAAATAATGTTTTGTAGATCAAGAGCGGAAAATGGACGTGAGGGACCGGCAAAAGATTTTTCCGGTTCCTGTTTTTTAATTTTTCCAATCGTTCTTTGATAATACAATCTACCTTGATTTCGTTACTATGGTAACAACATTTCGATGTATTGTCGAGTGACAGTTCGTTGATTTTTAATTTGTTCTTTATATTATCAAACTTGTTTCGGGAGTGCGCAAATTTAAAAATATTAATTCAGATTTTGAATTATCCGACACGGAAAATGAGATTCCAGAAGAAATTTTGGAAGCAGCAAGGACTTACGATATATTGCCAGTAAAATCAACAGCTCGTTACGAGAAGTTATACGACGCATTTAAAAATTAGTGTCGAGAAAAAAAAGTGAAAAATGTAAAAGAAGAAGTCCTTTTGGCATATTTTGCTGAAAAGTCCCATATAAGAATTAAATTTATATCGAAGTGTCGGTCTTAAAAAAAATATTGTACGTCAGGCAATCGAAAACTAGTATTTTGCAGGTCTCCCCAAGCTTCCAGGACTCGCCTACGGCTCGCCCTGGAAATGCTTGTCTCTGTCTGAAACACACTACTTTCCGGTCTTGTAAGGTAAATTACTATTTCGTACATTCAATACATTTTTCCGCACATTACAATTCTATATATTACCTGAGGCTGGGAAAACACAATTCTGATTGTGAATGCACGTCAGTGTTACGCGCAATGTGGTAAAGAACTTGTATCGTATTATATACACTAGTATTCAATTAATGGTTATCAAAAATAAACCAGTCAGCTGGTATATTTTATCTGTTATTGTCCAACAAATAATAATTAATCAGTCAAATCTAATAAAGTGCAAAAAGAAAGATGTCAGTAAAAACAGAAAGCTGTCGAAAATGAATGGACGTGATGGAGAGCACATGAACGTTCAGATTGAAATTGATGTTCCGTTAATGATAGCCTCATATAAAAGAGGCCGTAATTTTTAATCACAGCCATTGTGGTGAAAATATGTTTGTCGCTTAGAGAGAGGGGTTTATCTCGTTTATACACAATATTAAAATCTGTTAAATGTGGACAAAGCATTTTTTTATTTGGCGATATAATATGGTGGAAAAGGAAATAAATGAAAAGGTACTGCTGGGCGATATTGAAATTCCAATATCGATATCGATATTTAAAAAAATATCGATATATCGATACTATCGATAAATATCGATAATATCGTTAAATATCGAATTACTTTATAATGGCAACAAGACCTTCTATTCCTCTAGTACAGGGGTGCTCAGACCTACAGTGCCGGCGATCTTCCACAAAATATTAAGGTGAATAGCGATCGACCAACTTAACGTTACTAAAAAAATACATTTGCAAGAATATGATTTATTGCACTTCAAAACAAAACATACATACATACATAAGAATAAGAATGAGGCACAAAATGTCAGTTACTCTCTGGACGTTGATGCATGGCACTGCATATCGTCGTCGTACTTTTCATAAGACGGAACGTAATTACTAAGTGCCAACCGCAAGCATGATGTCAGTTGTTCGTCAGTTAGCCGATTGCGATATTTTGATGTAATAATGTTCATTTCTGAAAATGCTGACTCACACAAATACGTTGATCCGAACAATCCTGTCAATTGAAGAGCTACCTCTTTCATTTTCTTGAGTTATAAAAGACCAAAATTTGATATCAGATGCTCTGGCTTGACGATGTACATCGGAAATCATCTGCAATACCTTATTTTGAATAGAAGTGGTTTCCATGTTAAAAGTGTTCGATAGTTCACTAGAAACTTTTTCGACATCTTCGAAAGATAATTGATAACTCATAAAAGTGACATATTTTTCAGTTTGGCGAAATCAGTGAATCAATCGTCTTTCAAACTCATCCAAAAGGTTTCTTAGCTCGGCCTCGTAAATATCGTAATTTGAGTTAGTACCTACTCTTTCTTGCTTTCAATGCCGGAAAGCTATTCAAGTCATTTCGATTCAGTTGTTGGATCAGTAGCTTTAATTTACTTTTGAAAGCGTGCACTGAACTTATTAAGTCAATAATGCGACGCCTCACGATCGACTCTGAAAGTTTCCGCGATCGACTGTTTGAGCACCCCTGCTCTAGTACATGCAGTTGCCATACGGAAGAATGGCACTTATTCTAAATGCAATAAGCTATCATACGTGGCAAATATGTGGTGACCTAAAAGTGATAGGACTATTATAGGCTTCAGCGTGGATTTATGAAGTATTGCAGTTTTCTTTGTCTTTGGGATAGTAGAGCAACAAAGAGCCATTACCAAGTAAAATAATGGCTTCCGAGGTCAAGCTATTGTAAGAAATATACCTCTTGTAGATTCCAAAAAAGGTCGGTTACCTCCATTACACATTAAACTGGAATTAAAGAAAAATATCGTTAAAGTATTGGATAAAGAAGGAGATGCTTTTGATTACCTTCAAACAAATTCTGGATGACCGAAAGTCATACTTCCTGACGTCATCGGGCTTGGCGCGCTTAAAAGGTCGTTTGAAATGTTGTTGACACGCGCGAAACTTTAAAGAATGTTTACCAAGTTATTGCTGATTTTTATGGAGTAATAATTGGGGAATATTTTTTTTAGGCCTAACTAAATCATATTATTGAAAAAAAAATTGGAAAGTTCCCTATTAGGCAATCCAAACCACGTGACTTTTAATGGCGGTTGGGAGCAAAAATCATTACGCCACAAGCGCGAAATGTGCGTATTTTAAAAGACGCTAACCTTATTGATATGAAGCATAATAATATAAATTTCAGACAAAATACTGAATAGCGTAGCAGCACAGAATCATTTAATTATAAGAAAATGGGTGACACCTGTTACAGTTAATAAAACCAATTTGGGTTGACTGTCGTAAATATGCCGCGTCGTATTAGGGAAATGAAATTAATTTTCACATTAATAACAGGTAAACAAAAAGGTCTGAAGCAAACAATTTTTTTAAAGCAGGAAATATACAGAGTGACTGACAGTGGATGGTACAGTTGACGACAGATAATTTCCTACACTAAACCGTGACACTGTAAATGCAACTTTTTTACTTTTATTATCTTTGTAACGTGTTAATTGTTATCATGATATCTGTCAAAGTATTGTCATTATCTTATTTGATTTAACAATGCCTTATTTAAGTATTATTAAAAAAGCAAGAATAATATGTTTAGTAGAAATAGGGTGGTCTTATGAAAAATAGCTGATCATTTTAGAGTACCTAGAAGTACTGTTCAAGGAATTGTAAAAAAATGGCACTAACATCAAACACTTGAAAGGTATGTTGGGTCTGATTTAAATAATAGAAAATCATCAAATGAAGAAGACAGAAATTTGGTGGAGTATTTATGGCAAAATCCATTTAAAACTGCAGTATCCGCTATGCACATAACAGGATTCCCTGCTTCATCTAGAAATGCGCAACGCCAAGTAATACAATGTCCGAATTAAGAAATTGAGCAGCTGCATCCAAACAGTTTTAAAAAATAGTGATAAGAAACAAAGAATTGGGTTTGCTATGCAATATTTACCAGAAAATAATTTTTTTTTGGCAAAATGTTATCTTTTCCGATGAGAAAACTTTTCAGTCTACATATTATTATAATGGAAGGATTCGATTATATAGAAAACCAAATTCCCGATATGATGAGAAATATACTTAACAAAAGCAAACCAGTGGACGTTTCTCCGTTAATGTGTAGGCATGGATAAGTCTTTACGGTGCAGGTGTATGCTGGAATATTGGTGGAACACTAAACAGTAATATATATCTCCAAATTTTGGAAAATGTTTTTCTTCATTTTGCCGCGATAGTTTTTGAAGGAAATATCTTTATATTTCAGCAGGATAACTGTCCTGTGCATACTGCAAGAAATATAGGAAACTGGTTTGGACAAAACAACGTAACATGTCTGCCTTGGTGCTTAAGAAGTCCTGATTTAAATCCAATTGATAATGTTTGGGGATTGAAGGTAAAAAAAATGTACAAAATAAATTTTAAACCACAGAATGAAATAGAGTTATTTGATAAAATACAAGAAGTTTGGGAAGGGCTAATTCCGGATTACACCAGAAGTATTATTTTGTCAATGCCAAGAAGATTACGATTAAGTAGTGTTAGAATCCAATGGCGCAGCAATTAAATATTAGTATTTTGTTTGTTGTTTGTTAATAAATTTACCCTTTTTGGCTTGTCTGATTTTGTACCATGCAGACGCCGTGAAAAACAACATTGACTTGAGCCTTGCATACAGATTTTAATCTCCTTACGTTCTCGAAATTTTACGATACAATTTCCAAGCTCTAAGCTGCCACAGCGTAAAATTAATGTTAAGGTGAATATATTTAGACCTGCTAAGACGTCGGGTACAATAATTAGGTCCACAAAACAGGCATGTCTCGCCTTAGTAGTTGCTACACAGACGTGATTTGGGGGTTAAACGAACAAGCAATTTGCACGGGTCTTATCCTGAGACATTCAAGAGCTCTGGAGTGGAAATCTTGTCAAGCGGAACTGCCAAATTGTGCCGAAAATGCAGATTTTTTCCTATAAAAGATGTGAGGACCTGTTTCCACGCAGTAGGGCCTCGTTACTATCATTGTTCCTTTTTATTACCTCCTTTTTTTCGCCGTTAATTTAGTTTCGTAGCATTAAACATGCACATGCCTTTGAAAATGGTAAAAAGTGAAAAAAAAGAATAGTAGGATGAAACCAATTGGAAAAGGAAGAGAATATAACAAAAATGAAAGGAAAAATAACTTACGGGCGATCCGAGGTCGGAAAGTGGAAAGGGGTGAGTTTTTTAGGGTAGAAAAGGAATTATCTCGATTTGCGGCAAAACTACTATATTTTTTTACACCATCAGAAAGTAGAGGTTTCAACGAACAAAAAGCCCACCGACTTTTTTAAAAAAGCAGATATTTTGACGTGACAATTTTCGATTGAAAATTAGGGTGCTTTTTCGATATTGAGTCAAAATAAGGTGAAAAAATAAATATTTTAAATCAAAAAAATTACAGTGTTTGGGACATAAAAAGGTAAGTTTTCACCAAATTTCGTGAAAAAAATTTTTTTTTTGTAAAATATAAAAATAAAAAACCAAAAACTTGGTTATTTTAATTTTTCACATAAATTTTGAGGTTATGTGAAAAAAGTGTAAATATAAAAGTTGTAGATCTTTTTATTACCTACAACTTTGCCATTTAACGTTTTTCCATAGAACTTGTAGTTTTGCCGGAAATCGAGATAATTAGTTTTCTACCCTTTAAAACTCACCCCTTTCCACTTCCCGACCTCGGATCGCCCGTAAATTATTTTTCCTTTCATTTTTGTTATATTCTCTTCCTTTTCCAATGGGTTTCATCCTACTATTTTTTTTTTTGGTTTTAAAAATTGTCGACCCTGGTCTACTAGAACTAATTTCAAAGTTAAAATTTATAAATGTCTAAATACACAAAAAAACTCTTTATAGCCAGGTGGCTATATCAACACTATGAGGCCGAAAAATATTTTCTGGATGTTATAACAGCTACAAAACAAATATTTGGAAGAAATTTCCATTTAAATAGGTTGTTTGCTTGACAAAATAAGATCTGCCCCGAAAAATAAGCTATTAAAGTGGGTATATCGCCTATTTTTATACTGCGTCGTATCAAAGTGAACTATATTTTCATCAACGGGATTTATAAAACCCAGTGCGACATCTTGCGTCCCAGTACGGTACCTTAGAAAAGGTCAGTCGTAAAGGGTTATTCTGTAAAAACAGAAAATTATGCAAGATGCCCTCAAAACCGGTATAAGTGCCGGACCACAGATATTAATTCGAAAAAGGTTTTTCTGTTTCCTTCCGCCAAACCCATCCCCAGACGCGTTTCGCCGTTATTACGGCTCATCAGTGAGGCTCGGTTTGGCAGAAGGAAACAGGACTCAAAGACAAATCACTTGTCAGGATCGATCATCAACGGGATTTATAAAACCCAGTGCGACATCTTGCGTCCCAGTACGGTACCTTAGAAAAGGTCAGTCGTAAAGGGTTATTCTGTAAAAACAGAAAATTATGCAAGATGCCCTCAAAACCGGTATAAGTGCCGGACCACAGATATTAATTCGAAAAAGGTTTTTCTGTTTCCTTCCGCCAAACCCATCCCCAGACGCGTTTCGCCGTTATTACGGCTCATCAGTGAGGCTCGGTTTGGCAGAAGGAAACAGGACTCAAAGACAAATCACTTGTCAGGATCGATCATCAACGGGATTTATAAAACCCAGTGCGACATCTTGCGTCCCAGTACGGTACCTTAGAAAAGGTCAGTCGTAAAGGGTTATTCTGTAAAAACAGAAAATTATGCAAGATGCCCTCAAAACCGGTATAAGTGCCGGACCACAGATATTAATTCGAAAAAGGTTTTTCTGTTTCCTTCCGCCAAACCCATCCCCAGACGCGTTTCGCCGTTATTACGGCTCATCAGTGAGGCTCGGTTTGGCAGAAGGAAACAGGACTCAAAGACAAATCACTTGTCAGGATCGATCATCAACGGGATTTATAAAACCCAGTGCGACATCTTGCGTCCCAGTACGGTACCTTAGAAAAGGTCAGTCGTAAAGGGTTATTCTGTAAAAACAGAAAATTATGCAAGATGCCCTCAAAACCGGTATAAGTGCCGGACCACAGATATTAATTCGAAAAAGGTTTTTCTGTTTCCTTCCGCCAAACCCATCCCCAGACGCGTTTCGCCGTTATTACGAGGTTTTATAAATCCCGTTGATGATCGATCCTGACAAGTGATTTGTCTTTGAGTCCTGTTTCCTTCTGCCAAACCGAGCCTCACTGATGAGCCGTAATAACGGCGAAACGCGTCTGGGGATGGGTTTGGCGGAAGGAAACAGAAAAACCTTTTTCGAATTAATATCTGTGGTCCGGCACTTATACCGGTTTTGAGGGCATCTTGCATAATTTTCTGTTTTTACAGAATAACCCTTTACGACTGACCTTTTCTAAGGTACCGTACTGGGACGCAAGATGTCGCACTGGGTTTTATAAATCCCGTTGATGATCGATCCTGACAAGTGATTTGTCTTTGAGTCCTGTTTCCTTCTGCCAAACCGAGCCTCACTGATGAGCCGTAATAACGGCGAAACGCGTCTGGGGATGGGTTTGGCGGAAGGAAACAGAAAAACCTTTTTCGAATTAATATCTGTGGTCCGGCACTTATACCGGTTTTGAGGGCATCTTGCATAATTTTCTGTTTTTACAGAATAACCCTTTACGACTGACCTTTTCTAAGGTACCGTACTGGGACGCAAGATGTCGCACTGGGTTTTATAAATCCCGTTGATGATCGATCCTGACAAGTGATTTGTCTTTGAGTCCTGTTTCCTTCTGCCAAACCGAGCCTCACTGATGAGCCGTAATAACGGCGAACGCGTCTGGGGATGGGTTTGGCGGAAGGAAACAGAAAAACCTTTTTCGAATTAATATCTGTGGTCCGGCACTTATACCGGTTTTGAGGGCATCTTGCATAATTTTCTGTTTTTACAGAATAACCCTTTACGACTGACCTTTTCTAAGGTACCGTACTGGGACGCAAGATGTCGCACTGGGTTTTATAAATCCCGTTGATGATCGATCCTGACAAGTGATTTGTCTTTGAGCCCTGTTTCCTTCTGCCAAACCGAGCCTCACTGATGAGCCGTAATAACGGCGAAACGCGTCTGGGGATGGGTTTGGCGGAAGGAAACAGAAAAACCTTTTTCGAATGAACTATATTTGCTTTAGAAAACAGGTTTT
Organism: Polydrusus pterygomalis; assembly: GCA_963969555.1. Taxonomy (NCBI): domain Eukaryota; kingdom Metazoa; phylum Arthropoda; class Insecta; order Coleoptera; family Curculionidae; genus Polydrusus; species Polydrusus pterygomalis. The sequence goes on from OZ018379.1 coordinate 14,076,895, forward strand.
CCAAGAAAAAAGGGAGCTTATATCAAAAATATTTTATTTATAAATAAGTTTTTACACTACATTAGCCACTTTTTTAAATATTATTAGTTGTAGGTACAGTGTGTCCCCGGATGGAGTTGAAAAGAAGAAAAATATCTTTATTATTGATTTTACGACGAGAAATTATTCTTTATAAAAAATTCTGCTTGTCGAGAAAATGAATTTACCATATAAAAATTTTAGATCATCATATTATGTAAGGGTGTTGATAAATTAAGAAAACATGAACATTCTTTATGAGAGAAGTACCATTATTTATTATTTTAGACACAATGTTTATAAAACAAAGTTGTTTATAATCCAAAATAAAGCCAAAATACAAAATTTGAAAGCTGAATTCCTATTTTTGTTTTTTATTTTTTACAATAGAATTTATGAAAATTCAAAATGAAAACCTGAGAGTGCTGACCTATTTATTTAATTTAATTCTAATTTGGAGAAATGTGTGCAGTTTGGGGGAGGATATGTAGAATAATAACTTTTTCCACAATCGTACATTTTGAATGTTCATAAATTCTATTGTAAAAAATAAAAAACAAAAATTAGAATTCAGATTTCAAATTTTGTATTTAGGCTTTATTTTGGATTATAAACAACTTTGTTTCATAAACATTTTGTCCAAAATAATAAATAATGGTACTCTTAGAGCATTTTCATGTTTTCTTAATTTATCAACACTGCAGTACATCTGATCTACAATTTTTATATGGTAAATTAATTTTATCGACAAGCAGAATTTTTTATAAAGAATAATTTTTCGTCGTAAAATCAATAATAATGACATTTTTCCTCTTGTCAACTCCATCCGGGGACACACATGGTAATAGAAATATAAGTGTGTGGAGGACTGTGAGACTTTACAGAATGATCTTCGCAGTGTGACTGATTGGTGTAATTCAAAAAGCTTTAATTTAAATGTGAGTAAATGTGCGTGAATGTCTTTTACATTGAATCGTACTGTTATTGCCTATGACTACTCCTTAAATGGAACTGATTTGCAGCGGGTTAATCAACATACCGACCACGGTGTGGTCTTTGACCCAACACTGTCTTTCTCCAGTCATATAATATCTAAAATTGATAGTGCACAAAAAATAGCAGGTTTTATCGTTAGAAACACCAAAGATTTTAGCATTGATGTTAGCTGGCATCTTTTTGATAGCCTAGTGTTGCCTGTTTTGGAGTACGGAAGCATAATTTGGTCCCCCCAGTATAACGTGTGGGTTACACTCATTGAAAGAGTGCAGAGAAAGTTTGTTAAATGTATGTATTATAGGAAATACGGTATATATCCTCAGAAAGGGTGCGAAACGAATACCTTTTGGGTGTGTTTGGCATGCTTTCATTGGATAAGAGAAGAATAAAAATTTTACTATGCACTTTGTTTAGAATTTTGAAGGGTGAAATTGACTGCCCTGGTATGCTTGGTAAACTACAGTTCGCTGTCAATAGAGTCAACTCGCGAGCCTCAAATATCTTTTATCTAACCTATCCTCGAACAAACCTTTACAAAAATTCTCCAATTTACAAAATGTGCCACTTTTTTAATCTCTATGCATCAGATATTGATGTAGATACAACTAGTCTTGGCCAGTTCAAGGATTTGGTCGAGAGAAAACTGAGGACCAGTTAATGTACGTAATATTGTGATGCCCAGTTGAGTACCCACTTTTGTGGGGTTTTGATTCTTGTTCGCCTTTTAGGCTTTCCTTTTGTTTTATTTTTATTTTTTTGTTGTGTTTACTAGCTGTAAGATGTATCTGTAATTGGCACTTGTGCTGTTGATAAATAAATAAATAAATAAATAAATAAGTAAATCATGTTCAAACCAAATTCAAACAATAAAATCTCGATGCCCATACGTGAAGTCACAGTGTGACAGGAATGCCGATGTTAGTGTATCGCGGTAAAACTCTAAGTTTGCAGTAGTTTAAAAGTAACTAAACATACGTTTACGTTCGAATGGTCTATACTTCTATAGTATCATATGCTAGATTTATCATGCTGTTTCTGCTGGCATTACAGCTTGCTTCTGCTTATCGATTTGCTATAAATTACCTAGTATCCGTATAACCAGGATACAAAAGCAGTTTTCCCCGTTTCTCATACATAACCAAAGCGGAACACCAACATGGCGGAACAGGTAAATCTACATTCAAACAATGTCTCTAACGAGGCCCGTGATTTTCATAATCATAATTTATATTTCGTCCTTGTTAAGCAGCATTTATCGATTGAAAGTGCTGCTATGTTCAAGCATATTACATTTGTGATGTATGACGGCTTATTGTGTACCGTCGAGAATACTTGGGATTATATGGCGCCGCTTTCAAAGGATTTAATTTAAATAATGGGTTAGTGCAGCTATAACGTATTGACATGTGAAGATTATGGAGGATATATCGGAACGGACTTGATGTACCTTTCAAACGCTTTTCCTGCTTCTCATGAATTTCTATTTGTTTACTTTCTATACGTAATAGTATTCGAAAGGGCTAGATTATTGAGTAAATTGTATCAGTATGGTATTCGCGGAAACGATTATAAGTGGTTTAAAAATTATTTAACAAAAAACAAAAATATCAAAAACATATTCAAATGAAAAAAAATAATATAGGAGTTCCTCAAGGAAGTATACTAGGTCCAATATTATTTATTTTATACATCAACGACATGCCTTTAGTTTTAAAAATGTGTAAGTTACAAACGTTAGCTGATGACACCTTAATTTACATTAATGTTTTAAATATTTTTGATGCTCTAAATACTCTAAATTATGAGATAAATATATTATTAAATTGGCTAAAAGCAAATAAATGAAAATTAAATATTTCAAAAACTAAATGTATGGTTATGGGTAATAATTTAAATTGTCAAAATATAAATGTTGTAATTGATGGTGAAAAATTGGAATTAATAAACACTTTTTAATATTTAGGGATAATCAATGTTTCAAAATTAAAAATTTTTAATTGTTTTGAAAGTATTATATCGAAGATTGCCGGAAAAGTAGGTTATTTTAAAAGAATCAGTTCTAATTTAAGTTTGTTTCCTAAAAAAACTGTATTTAATACTATTATATTACCACATTTTCTTTATTGTTCTTCCATTTTATATTGTGCTAGCGGGGAAATATTTGATAAATTACAAATTTTACAAAATAAGGCAATGCGGATTATTTTGAAATTGTGACAAATATACAAAAATTAATTTTATGTTGAAAAATTTAGATTGGTTGAATGTCAGAAATTTAATTTTTTATTTAGTATGTATCGTTATACTTACATAAAATTAAAAATAATTTATTGCCTGATTGTTTAAAATTTTTTGTTCTTTTAATTATGACCATTATAATTATAAAACAAGAACTAATCAAAATTTGTATGTGGATAGAGTGTCTAAAACATTAGCCCTTAAATCTATTTTTTATAAAGGTTTGATAGAATATAATAATTTGGAAAATTCTAATAAATCTCAAAAATCATTAAAACTGTTTAAAAAAAACCTTAAAATTACATTTAATTAAAAAACGAAATGATACGTAATATTTGATACAATTTGCACAATGTTTAACGTTTCTGTCTGTTTTTGTTAAAAGAAGGTTGCGTTTTAAAATTTAAAAATAAATCTAAAAAATGTTTTAAAAAAATGTTTAAAAAAATATTTAATTGTAGCTTTTTGCTAAATAAAACATGTTACTACTAGGGTAATTCCGGGAGAGATGGCCCAACGGTTGCGATGGCCCAGTTCAATATTTACAGAAATTTTAGATCCACGTCAGTGGTACTTTAGCCACCTGTTTTAAACGTGAAGTGTATATCGTACACCATTTTTGGTTGATTCTTTTTGCAATTTTGGGTAAGTTATGTTGAAACTATTATTTTATAGGCAAGGAAAATATTTAAGGTCTATAATAAAATTACTTTTTTGTTTCCCCATTGTATTTTTTGCTCGTAATTGTTGCTAATCTTTATTTTATGGTTCTTTTAGGTTATGTTAATAACTCGAAAGTTTTAAAATTACATCGAACAGTGAATATATTGAGTGGGCCATCTCTCCCAGACTTTTGGGAGAGACGGCCCAACGTCTATTCGGGTTAGTTGGCTCACGGGCCATCTACCCCGGACTGTAAATGCTAAACTAAAATCCTTGTTATGACTGTATATTTTTAATTTGTCATGCCAACAAAATATAATAGAAAAGGTACGGTGCAAAGAGGAAAGTGGACTGAGGAAGATCTGGTTAATGCTGCAGAAGTAGTCAGAAATGGTGTACTGGGTGTTAGAGAAGCGTGTCGCACTTTTAACAACATCCCTCCTCCAACCTTTCGAAGACGATATAAAAATAATGATTTTAAGAAGATAACTCTCGGACCATCCTCCAGCCTCAGCCACAATGATTCGAAACTAAAATTTCATATACAAGTAGCTGATGCTGTTTTAAGGTCTTCAGACCATATTGAAAAAAGAAAAGCCGCTATTGAACGCAAGAAAGAAGAAGAACAGAAAAAAATATTAAAGCAAACGACCCTAATAATAAAAAAGAAAAAAGGAAAAATACAAAAATTATCTACGGATGAAGATGTGTCAGATGAGTTGGAGACTTACTCTGACAATAGCCCAGATGAAGAAGACGCGATCGAATATGCCTTGGGTGTGGTGAGAAATATAATGCTACCACCAAAAACGAGGATTGGATCCACTGCATACACTGCAAGAGGTGGATCCACGAAAGCTGTTCAAAGTATTTAAACCTTAGTGACCGGTGTGGTAAAATATTGTCAAAAAAAAGGTCTTGAATGATAAAATTTACCATGGGTCATCGCACCCTACATGCCTGGGCCAACTAACCCACAGTATGTGGGAGAGTTGGCCCAGATGGCTATTTAAAAAAAAACGTTTTATAAGCTAGTTGTTTGAGTTTTTTCTTATATAATATTTATAACCTAAAATTATATTATTTCTTATGTTAAATAAATATTTTGCGTTCATTTATCCTTCTGAATTTCAATTTTATTCCATTATTAAAAAAGGTGAGCCCACTCTCCCGGACTTACCCTACTACTACTACTACTACAATATGAGGATAACAAAGAAACATCAGAATACTTAAGTTGTGTGATTTATTGCATATTTCAACATATTTTACTTTAACTTCAACGTACTTGCTCCATCTCTCCATCAACAAGAAAATTTCTATTTGCTCCTAAGTAAACATCAACATCCTATTTTAGTTGGTTATCGAACGTATTATAAAAAAAGAAAACTATTAATTAACAAACAAAAAAATCGTAAAAAAACCCTTAACTATAACGATAAGGAAAAACTATCGGCTCAAAGAAGGCAGTAAACTTTTCTGTCTTATTGTGTGGATTTCTTAAAGGTAGAAAAACGACCCTATATAATCTAGATAAGAGCTGAGGCGGCATCTTAATTGGCTCTATAAAAGCTCGTGTAGATTAGCCGACCAGATCCCCAGAAATATCTCATTGTTTGGTAATAATTTATAAGCCTTTTGTGGCCCTGTTGTGCGGCAAAACCCATAAAAGTTTTTTACGTCAGGGTGTCCTGATGGGTGATGATGAAATCAAACACCGGCGTATAACAGTCTAGAAGCATCATGGTCGACTTTCAGCGGAGAGTAATGATTTGCTTCTTTCTAATGTTAATTGTCGTCTTTTGATCCTTTACAAAAATATACCGCGTATCATAATTGTATCCAATTGGATAACAAATTGGATTACGATAGAATATGTTTGCTCTGGAGACTCCAATAGCCATCATCAGCCACCAACTAAGAAACGGCGATTATGTTGGGTTGTGGAGAAAAAGTAGACGCTATAGTCCGTGATATGTTCAATAAAAAATACCCAAATCGCCAGCACATTAGCCAATCGACAGTGTCTAGGGTAGCAAATAATAGAAGAACTCCCCTCCCCGTACTATTAAAAATAGTGTTGAAATTTGTCGTCCTGGTATACCTGAGGAGAAAAATAAACATATTATTCTCACTACAGAAAGATTTTCATTGCTCAAGCACACAACTTGGGCGTGACTACGATACTCATCAAACCAGTGTATCTAATTTTTTTTTTAAAAGAGAAGTTTCAGGCTCACAAACCAGTAGTTGTACAGTGTGACCAGTAAAGTCCGCATCATATGGGATTTTTTTTATTAATAGCTTTATTCGAAATTTAACTTTGGCATCAAGTTCTGCTTCAATCGAGATGAAAATTAAGCAAAAAAAAAATAGAAGTCGTGTGATTTGCATTATCTGTCAAATTTTAATTTTTTTCAAAAAATAATTCAAAAGTGGGTTTTTTTCTGAAAATATCGAAAAACGTTATCAGAAATTTTTTTTTAAATGCAGTTTCTAGCCCACATGCAAAATTTTAGCTGCATAAGAAAATTTTGATTTTTTACCCACCACTAAAATTTATTTTCCACTTAATGAACACTTTACTGATGACACTGTGTTCTTTCTTGTCTTAATATTAAGGTGTATTACTTCCAGACACAAACTACGTTTTCAAAAACACTTATTTTATGAAGTTACCTTATACAGGGTCAAAAACAAATAAACTTTGCATCACATGCGACCAAAGTTTAATAGCCTAATTTTGATTTTGTAGAAAAACACACATTTAATATGGCGTTACTTTAAAGAAAATGTATCTGAAATAAAGCATTCTCAAAACTAAGAAGTTTTATGTAGGTTGCGTTGAGTCTTATTTTGCAAAAGTGGTGCAATTTACAAATATGGGTAAAAGATCAAAATTAACTTATGCAGCTGAAATTTTGCATGTGGGCTAGAAACTGCATTTAAAAAAACCTTTTTCTAATAACTTTTTTCGATACTTTCAGAAATAACCCCACTTTTAAATTATTTTTGAAAAAAATTAAAATTTAACAGATAATCACGTGACTAGTATTTTTTTCCTTAATTTTCATCTCGATCGAAGCAGAATTTGATGCCAAACTCAAATTTCGAATAAAGTTATTAATAAAAAAAAATCCCATATGATGCGGACTTTACTGAAGATCCTGATAGGTGAGAGCAATTTTGTGAAATAATGATTAAGCTAACAGATAATCACGCACGAATTGTCCAAAAATTGGTTTTTCAGATGAAGCTTTATTTTCTTTAAATGGCCAGGTTAATACACAAAAATACAGATACTGGGCACAGGAAAATCTTCACTGGTTAATAGAAAATCACACCCAGTATAATAAAAAGCAGGAATTGTTTTAAATATGGTAATCGGACCACCACACCACACCACACCACACTTTTATCTTCCATAAATTTCCTAAAATAACTCAAGTATTCAAAAATTATTTCAAATTAAGCCTTCCCTTTATTATATCCTAACAAAACAGCTTGAACAAAGGAATTAACACCTTTAAAGATTATCTTAGTATGCGCCCTAAACTGTGTTCGTTTGATCACTAATCCCTCACAAAAATATAAGGATGGATTGCCTGCAAAAACAAATTGGTTCAAGATAGAGGGAAATATCATTATATTACGTCGGGCCAGCGCTGGGGAGCCCGATAGCCATCATGTAACCAATTAAGAGACCGCCTTGGCTCTTATCTAGATTGTATTGGGCCCTGTTTCATCCTGCCATGAATCGAAATAACTTTGGCGGCCCTATAGTCCGGTCAATCTAGACCAAAAAATCATACTGAAGGTACATAAATTAACAACAAGCTGAAAATCAGTAAAACTGTTCAAAATATAATTATAAATAAAATTTATAAGTTCCCCATCATTCCGTGTTTGAAAAAAATTTTACTCAAGGTCAAAGGTAAAAAAAAATAGTTTTTCGCGATTTTCAGCAAACCGGTACGTTTTATCATAAAAATAGCCCAGACAAAAATTGTAAATCATAAAATTATCTATAAAATATGTATGAATACTTTTTTCCTACGAGCCACCGGTTCTGAGATATAACGATTCAAAAAGGTGTAAAAGTTGTTATCGTCATAATATGCACACGTTATTTTTTCTAATGATTTTACCGCATAGATCTCTGCGAGTACTTCTGTCATGCCGCTTCCTTGCATAATATGACCAATTGCTCCCAGAAAAGACATGAGTAGATAAAATCCTCCGAGTCTGATGATAATTTTTGATACTTCAGAACTTCACTTCAGATGCTGATACCATTTCTCGAGCTTTAGCATACAGGGGCTGGTCGAAAGTCACGATGCATACAGTGTGGTCATACCGTTTTGCATTCTCTAATGCACAAAGTAAAGTCGTATAGATAGTATTATAGTTACTGGCTGGTTGGTGAATAAATGGTAAAAATGAAATATGAGATTTAGAATAATTCATAATAATATGGTTATTTGTTAAATGTTCAATAAGACCATTCCAACCAGGTAAAGACGCACTTTTCCATTTTGACGATAACAACTTTTAAAACTTTTTGAATCGTTATATCTCAGAAACGGTGGCTCGTAGGCAAAAAGTATTAATACATTTTAAAATCTTAACGTTACCGTTTTGCTGAAAATCGCGAAAAACTCATTTTTTTGACCTTTGACCTTGAGTAAAATTTTTTCCAAACACGGGAATGATGAAGGAATTTATAAATTATATTTATAATTATATTTTGAACAATTATACAGGGTGTTTTTTTTAAGGTCGACGAGCGGCCATATCTCGGAAACTACTGGGCATAGAAACTCAGGAAAAGAAAAATGATTATTAAAGTGGTCATGAGAAAATTCTGGAAATAATTTTTAAGTTTCGCATTTTGCCGCAAGAGGGCGTAATTGAAAAGTAAATTATAAAATTTTACATAACTCCGAAAATTCCACATTAAGGTATATCTTGGATAACACCATTTTAAATCTTGGACAATTATGCATCATTTTAGTTTTATGCTCATTGGCGTACCGACTTTAATAAGAGTGGGGAAGCTGTTGAAAGTGTAATAATTTAAATCGCTGTAACTTATAAACGACTTATCCGATTTTAGCAAACTTAAGACTGTTTGGAAGAGAAATGTATGCACTTTCACTAATCGTATTTAGTTGCCCATAATAGGTCTCAAAAAAAATGCTAAGAGCCGCAATTTGCAATAACAATACATTTTTTGATTTTACTCCGAAAAAATAAATCATACGGTATAATTATGATACCATAATCGAAAATAAAATGAAATTTGCTAGAAAAAATATTAAAACCGCAGTTCGATATCTTTGTTCGTTTCAGAGTTATTGCCAATAGAATAATTTTTAATACAAATTGCGCCCTCTAGCAATTTTATTAGAAACTATCTTGTACCATTGGATACGACAATTGAAGGTACTTACATTTTTCTTCCAAATAAGCTTAAATTTAGTTAAATCGGTTAAGTCGTTTAGAAGTTACAGCGATTTTAATGTTTACACTTTCACTTGATAAGAGTGGGAGAAGCTATTGTAAGTGTAAACATTAAAATCGCTGTAACTTCTAAACGACTTATCCGATTTTACTAAATTTAAGCTTGTTTGGAAGTACCTTCAATTGTTGTATCCAATGGTACAAGATAGTTTCTAATAAATTTGCTAGAGGGCGCAATTTGCATTAAAAATTATTCTTTTGGCAATAACTCTGAAACGAACAAAGATATCGAACTGCGGTTTTGATATTTTTTCTAGCAAATTTCATCTACTTTTCGATTATGGTATCGTTATTATACCGTATGATTTATTTTTTCGGAGTAAAATCAAAAAATGTATTGTTATTGCAAATTGCGCTCTCTAGCATTTTTTTTTGAGAACTATTATGGACAACTAAATACGATTGGTGAAAGTGCATACATTTCTCTTCCAAACAGTCTTTAGTTTGCTAAAATCGGATAAGTCGTTTATAAGTTACAGCGATTTAAATTATTACACTTTCAACAGCTTCCCCCACTCTTATTAAAGTCGGTACGCCAATGAGCAAAAGACCAAAATGATGCATAATTGTCCAAGCTTTAAAATGGTGTTATCAAACATATACCTTAATGTGGAATTTTCGGAGTTATGTAAAATTTTAAAATTTACTTTTCAATTACGCCCTCTTGCGGCAAAATGCGAAACTTAAAAATTATTTCCAGAATTTTCTCATGGCCACTTTAATAATAATTTTTCTTTTCCTGAGTTTCTATGCCCAGTAGTTTCCGAGATATGGCCGCTCGTCGACCTTAAAAAAACACCCTGTACTGATTTTCAGCTTGTTGTTAATTTATGTACCTTCGATTGTCTAGATTGACCGGACTACTATTTGGACAGCCAATGTGCCGAAGGTTTGGAGAAGTGAGAATAACGCAAGAAAATCATTACTTTTTTACCAATGCCAAATACGCTTTTCATTCTTAAGGAACGGGTGTATTTCTATCTTTAGTTTTTTGTGTAAATGTCTAAATTTATTTGTAAACGTTTTTGTAAAAATGAATTGAGTAAACGTCGAAATTAAAGAGAATTGTGTAAAGCATCGTTTTAATAGGAAATCGTAAAGGTTGTTAATTAAATCTATTACCTTATTTATAGACCAGGGCTGAAGCCTTTGAAAATGGTAAAAAGTTAAAAAAAATAATAGTAGAATGAAACCCATTGGAAAAGGAAGAGAGTATAACAAAAATGAAAGGAAAAATAAATTACAGGCGATCCGAGGTCGGGAAGGAGGGGGGGGGGGGGGGGGTTTAAGGGTAGAAAACGATTTATCTCGATTTCCGGCAAAACTACAAGTCCTATGGAAAAACGTTAAATGGCAAAGTTGTAGGTGATAAAAAGATTTACAACTTTTGAATTCAAATAACCAAGTTTTTGGTTTTTTATTTTTATCTTTTACAAAAAATTTTTTTATACACGAAATTTGGTGAAAACTTTCCTTTTTATGTCCCAAACACACTGTAATTTTTTTGATTTAAAATATTTATTTTTTAACCTTATTTTGACTTAATATTGAAAAAGCAACCTAATTTTCAATCGAAAATTCTCACGTCAAAATATCTGCTTTTTTAAAAAAGTCGGTGGGTTTTTTGTGCGTTGAAATCTCTACTTTCTGATGGTATAAAAAAATATATACATTATATATTATATTTTATTATCTTCCCAAAAAAATCAACTTCCAGTTAAATCGGAACAACTATATTTCCTGCTTTCGAGTTACATCCGGTTTAACCGGAAGTTGATTTTTTTGGGAAGATAATAAAAATTGAAGGTAGGGACATGTAAGCCGTTTTGCTTTAAGACGTACTGTTAGAAAGTTATAAGCTGTCAAAGTTAAAAAATGCCACTTTTCGAGAGTCAATATCTCGGAAACTATGAATGCATTTAATAAAAGATAATTATAATTTTATGTGGAATTTAAAAATGTAAAAATATACTGGGTGTTATATTTAAAAATATAAAATTCGTTCAAATTCCAGACAAACTAAAAAGCTGGCAACAACGCCAATATCGTCATTCGGTGCGTTAGATCCTCTTACACAACTGTACCAAATTTGGTTTAAATCGGCCAGTAAATTGTGATGTTATTAAGCCGTTTCCAGACTTTATACACACACTGTATAAATATTTAAGTTAAAATTATAGTACCTCACTTGATTTAAAAAATCCCTTGATAAAGCTACAGTGTAGCGAAACGCGTGGGGTTATAAAATAAATATTATGTGGAAATTAGACTAAAGTCTTTATTGCAATAATAATACATAATGATATACTACTTATCTCTTGAGTCATGCCACTTCACAACACATAACAATTATTTAAAGTTTTATGTAAATAAACTTCGAGATACTTAAAATACTTTTAATACAGTGTCGTATGGCTGTATCCTCTTTATGTCTTTATTAAGAAATTCAACGCAAATTGGCCCTTAAATCACATCGCCTCCGTTCAATTTACCTAATGCTTTGCAATTTAATGTTTTCAGCTGCTTTTGTCAGAAATATTAAAGAAAATCCTGATTTAAAAAAATTTTAAACAAACTTTTGGTTATTTCTCCTGCTGCTTTTAAGTTGTTGATAATGATGTAAAGCTTGGGCATGAACCGGGTGTTCCACCCAAGGAGGTATTCGGCTATATCTCAGAAAGTAATAACACTAGGACTTTGGGGAAAAATATATGCCTATAAAAGCGGCCAAGAGAAATTGCTGGAAATTATTTTTAAGTTCGAAAAATGACCGCTAGGGGGCGTAAGAGAACTTTCAAAATAGAAATGCCGATTTTCTCTTGATTTTTCTTAATAAAAATATGTCAAAAATATAAGCATTGTATTCTTCATAAAATTATGCAACTTTATGTTAGGAATCGTTTTTTTCTATTTTCAATAATAAAGTGGTGGGAGAAGGTCAAACCTTTTTTCTTTCAAACGCTGATATCTCTGCTTTGGATAAACCGATTTTATTCAACTTGGTCTTGAAAAAAAGCCCTTCTTTTCCTCTACACGTAGATCTATTAACTATACCATATTGATTCTGATGGTGGCCACTAGATGGCGTTTTTCCGTAATTCCTCAATGAATAAGGATTTTCTCAAAAAAATCAAATGTCATGATATGGCTTTTTCATCATATTTTATTTTGGGCTTATAAAGGCTATTAAATATTGGAATAAAAAATTCAGGTCCGTATTTAAAATAAAAAAGTTGATGATGGTCGCTCGAATCCGAATCACACAAAAGATATCACGTTGCGGTTTTCAGTTCTTTGTAGTAACTTTTCCTCCTCTACAAGCTGATGGGGTTAGTTTTTTAATCCGACGTTTCGGATTCAAGCGACCATCATCAACTTTTTTATTTTAAATACGGACCTGGATTTTTTATTCCACTATTTAATAGCCTTTATAAGCCTAAAATAAAATATGATGAAAAAGTCATATCATAACATTTGATTTTTTTGAGAAAATCATTATTCATAGAGGAATTACGGAAAAACGCCATCTAGTGGCCACCATCAGAATCAATATGGTATAGTTAATAGATCTACGTATAGAGGAAAAGAAGGGCTTTTTTTCAAGACCAAGTTAAATAAAATCGGTTTATCCAAAGCAGAGATATCAGCGTTTGAAAGAAAATAGGTTTGACCTTCTCCCACCACTTTATTATTGAAAATAGAAAAAAACGATTCCTAACATAAAGTTGCATAATTTTCTGAAGAATACAATGCTTATATTTTTGACATATTTTTATTAAGAAAAATCAAGAAAAAATCGGCATTTCTATTTTGAAAGTTCTCTTACGCCCCCTAGCGGTCATTTTTCGAACTTGAAAATAATTTCCAGCAATTTCCCTTGGCCGCTTTTATAGACATATATTTTTTCCCAAAGTCCTAGTGTTATTACTTTCTGAGATATAGCCGATTACCTCCTTGGGTGGAACACCCGGTACACTTAAATACACAATTATTTAATAAGTGCTTTATGTTTTTTAATGGAGACAAACGACAAAATAATGTTATCCATCCACATTTTAAGAAATTATTTTCTTGGTAGCAAGCGTTAACTTCGAAGAATCAATGGTTATCTGCCCCGCGGGAACATTAGATGGGGAGCACGTTTCTTGTCCATAAATAATTCGTGGTGAAATTTATCGTGCCCAAATGATATAAACGTTTAGTAAAATATTTAAAAAATACTTAAAGGCAAAATTGTATAACCAGTAGGTTGTTAATAAAATGTATACAACCGATGCTACGACAAAATTGGAAAGTATTTAAAAGATATAAATAATCGACGTGAATTTGCATTTCTATTGCCGATGTCGTAGTGCCCGCAAACCTCTTAGGTTTGGATTGTCGTTAAGGGATTTTATGATTATGACTTACTTGTAAATTTGGAGGACAATGGTCTAAAAGTTCCAGCATGTGACGTATATTTTGGGCATCCTGGATTACAAAATTCAATTCCATGTCAAATTCGCCTCCAACCAGCTGTAACAAAAAGAAAAATCATTGAATAGTTTTCGGTGTAGAAAGTGTTACCTTTGAAAATGAAACTCTATATGTCTACACTCCTGTGCAAAAAAAAAACGGGCATCATAAAATTTGGATTAAGTTTACGGCTTTATAACTTTTTTATTTTTACTTTGATTCAAGTGATTTTTAGAGAGCTATAGTTACATTTATTAGTTTTAATAGGCTTATACAAATGTTAAGAGAAATTGATTTTTTGGCATATTATACAAGGATAATCGAAAAGGTGTTTTTTTTTGCTTAGTGTCAAAACACCCTGTGAAACAGGGATAGAATAAGTCATGACTTTTATAAAAAAGTTAAAAAAGTCTGACTTTTTGAATTAATTCGGACTTTTTTGAATTAATTCACCTAAAAGGCAATGTCTATTTACTTACTAAAACAAAATAACAAAAATAAATGAAGTTTTTATTTTCTTTAAAAACTTAAAGCATAACATAACAAAACATGCACTTTTTTCAAAATAAACTGAAACTATTAATTAAATAAATAATAAAGACATAAGCAACTTATTACTTATTAAGAATTTTCATTAGAAAAGTTAGTTTTCCAGCTTTTTCCACTCCTAGTCGGTTGCGTAGGTCCGAATGTACCAATCCGAAGGATGAAAATATTCTTTCCACACCAGCGGACGAAGCTACTGCTGTCATAATTTGTTTAATACTAATTTGAGCAGCAGGATCTATCTCTGTTAGTGAAAATGTTGATATCCACCATTCAATATCAGTCATGTTTGAAATAACAGAGTCTTGCATCAAGACCTGATTATAAGGGGACAACTTTCCATGAAATCGTAACAAGACCGGCAACAGGTTTGGGAACTCTGCAGCTGCAGATTCCAAAGCCATTTGCTTTTCCTCTTGGGTTAAACTTACATTTTCCTTGATATTTGTTGGACTTAGCATGTGCGCAATAAAGTGGTACTTATTCACGGCTTGTTTATACCTGAAAATAACTTTGTTTTTCGCAGCTTACCTTCTGTAGTAGAAGTCGATCCCTTTTGTAAAGAATTTGTAATTTTTCTTTTTATGGCGTCTGAGATTGCAGCTAGCGGCAATTCCTCCTCTAGTTCGGAATCTTCGGATGAATCACGGATATCCTGCACAATTGTATTTGCCCCAGGAACATTGTTACAATTACTTTTGTGTTTTTGCATGCGGCTAACCATAGCTTGCAAAGTTTTGCCGCATGCTTTGCACACTGCTTTTTTATTAGTTGGATTTTGTTTATTGTATTCCTCAAAATATTTCCAAATAGGATCTCTTTTTCGTCCACTCATGTTTCACACTTTAATAAAACTGATTTAACAAAATTTCACAATGACACGCACACTGCTCTACATCTAAACAGTAATTGGCGGTATTCTGTCTGTCAGTAGTCTTAATGATTTCGGTATTTCGGTGATTCCCGCCCCGACGTCGCCGCGATGCATTGTTGTCTTGTGGATGCTACACAGTTGCCAATTGTTTATTGTTACTCGGTTGCGGTTGCGGTTGCAAAAATGCTTTCGGATATTTTAATTTGAAGTTGATAATGCAGTTTGTTCCCATTGGGAAAAGTTTGAATTAATTCGTGACTTTTAAAAAAAAAGTCATTTGAATTAATTCACGAATTAAATCAGTGACTTAATTCATATGAATTAATTCGTGCCAACCCTGCTGTGAAATAATTAAGAAGCAAAATTACTTCAAAATATCAGTTTTTATTGGGCCGCAAATATTCTTTGCATTTTGGTTTTTGGTTCATGTCAATACGTGCATTTGTTCTCACCCAAATGCAAAATTATCTTGATGATGTCAATAATTTAAATTTTTCCATAATTTTCTCATTGCCATTGCATTCAAAATAAAATAGACTATTAAAATGCAAGAAAACAAATGTTATTGTAATAATCAAGATTTATTAAACAAATAAATTTACGGAAAAAGGTGCCCATACCTAAGATTTAAAAAATAACATTTTCGCAAAACAAACTTAACATGTACCAACAACAACTTTTTCACTTAAACACATCTCAATAATTTCTATTGCCTCCTCTAGCCCTTACTACTGCCTGTACACGTCGGCGTCGGTTCATGTCATCAATAAGCCCGCGAATATCATCGTGGGTATTATTCCTCCATTCTTAACTCTTATGACGGGGTACTAATTTAGGTCCAGTTGCTGGACTGCGTGAGTTTAAATTACCTTCGTGTAATCTTCGACGATCTGTCCAAGAACTGACATTTTTAATTCGAACCTCTCGAAGTTGGTTTTTTGCCTGTACTGACGTTAAACGACGATTCCGAAGACCTTTAAGTACAAAAAATCTGTCATCAATAGCTTGTTTTGCATTTCCTAAATTATTGACATCATCAAGATCATTTTATATTTGGGTGAGAACAAATGCACGTATTGGCATGAACCAAAAACCAAAATGCAAAGGATATTTGCGGCTTAATGGAAGCTGATATTTTGGAGTAATTTTGCTTCTTAATTATTCCACAGGGTGTTTTGACTCTAGGCAAAAAAAAACTTTTCGATTATCCTATTATAATATGTCAAAAAATCAATTTTTCTTAAAATTTGTATAGGCATGTTAAAACTAATAAATTGATCTAGAGCTTTCTAAAAAATCACTTATATCGGAGTAAAACTAAAAATGTTATAAAGCTCTAAACCTAATACAAATTTTATGATGCCCGCTTTTTTTGGCACGGGAGTGTATATTATTATCCAATAAACTTTGCCATATCTGCTGCTAAGTTTAAGCCCGCGAAAAGTAGTTTGATTTATCCAACTTTAAATAGGGAAGATGTCAAGTAAATTTAAATTTTAACAGATTGAAGAAGGAAAATTCAAGGCACCGTTTCACTGATATTTTAATAGTTGAAGCTACTTCCGTCGCTGTAAGCTTACTCAAGGCCGTATAATGGCATAAATGTAATATGACTTAAATGATAAAGAGCACTGCAGCAAATTCTAAAGATCGAACTTTCTGGTTCAGATTTATTTCGCTTTTGTAATGTAACCTTATTACATCTATGAAACAAATTTAAACTTTACTAAAATATGCAGTGGTTTCTTTGTTAAGAAATGTAGGAACATTCATCAAATGAACATACGCACAAAGTTTTGCCAAAATGCCTAAGCTTAGTTCGGCATTTATTTCCATTAAATATACGGGGTGTTCGGGAAAATGTGGGAAATCTCCCGGATATGAAAAAAACACGTGAAAAAAATACTACAAGTTCATATAAACTTCTTTTGTATCGGCCTCCTCTTCGGAGATATGGGCTCTCAAAAAGCTCCCTTGGAATTAAGTTTTTGACACATAATTATTAAACCAACAGGTATATTTCAATTTTTTTTTATATGATCTATACCAGGTAAGACCCTTTAAATTACTATCCCAGAAAGTGTTGCGAATTACTCACAGCTGCAGGGACGGACTAGCTGTGACACTAATGTGCCCATTTTTTTACACCCTGTATGATAAAATTGGACAACGTTTTTTACATATCTTTAACTATTAACTAAAAATTAAGTACTCTTCATTCATGTCGCTAATCCTTACCGTTTTCGGAAAAACGTCATTTTATTGCGATCATGTATTAATATTAAGCAGTTAAAAGTGAACATTTATAATTTATAGGAACAAAGATGTACCTATCTTTTATTGAATGAAATACGCTAAATATACATGATGCAAATATGTTAAAAATGACGTTTTTTCGAAAACGGTTAGGATTAGCGACATGAATGAAGAGTAGTTAATTTTTAATCAATAGTTAAAGGTATGTAAAAAATGTTGTCCAAAGTTTTTATCATACAGGGCGTAAAAAAAATGGGCACATTAGTGTCACAGCTAGTCCGTCCCTGCAGCTGTGAGTAATTCGCAACACTTTCTGGGATAGTAATTTGAAGGGTCTTACCTGGTATACATCATATGAAAAAAAAATTGAAATATACCTGTTAGTTTAATAATTATGTGTCAAAAACTTAATTCCATGGGAGCTCTTTGGGAGCCCATATCTCCGAAGAGGAGGCCGATACGAAAGAAGTTTATATGAACTTGTAGTATTCTTTTCACGTGTTTATTCATATCCGGGAGATTTCCCATATCTTCCCGGACACCCTGTATAACTTAATAACGTATATCCATAAAAAACGGTCCGGGGAAACTGAGGAAGCGTTACCGCACAGCTGTCGTCAACTACCGTACCACCGAGAAGAACTGCAGGAATGCGGGGGTGAACAGAAAAGGATTGCTTGGTAACAATTAAGCTGGTCAGTAGCAATCAGCACGATTTTTTTAATACCGTTATTTAATTTTTTGCTACAAATAATAATTTTTGATGCCCTAATATTTCTGCAAATACAATCAAACCTCTCCAGATGTAATTTAAAGTTTGTAATTGGCGTACATATTATTAATTCTGGCAGGCAAAGTTGAAAACAATGGTAAGTGCTTTGAAATTTGCTTGGATGGTTTGCGTCTCCTACGCCATGGCATATTTATGTCTTTTCTCATCCTTGGGCAAACTTTCACAGAGTACGGTCGACTAAAGGTATTGGAAAACTTTGTACCAAACTTTCCTTAAACTCCCCTTTTGCGATATTTACTGACAAAAATTTAGTTAGTAAGATTTCAGTGCTGCATAAGATTCAAAAAAGTTTTTCAATGTTATCTTGTTTAAAACTTTGGGATGTTACTAACTACGCGAGTTGTTAGTATTAATTTACATTAAAGAGGAGGTTGTATTACGTAGTTAGATTACTCATTACTGTCGTAGAACCATAGGCTTTTTAGATTAGAATCATAGTCAGTATCACCGTACCTATCGACTAAGCATACTGTACCTCTCGGATGGCAACACATAGACTTTCTAAGATGTGGATGTAATGTATTTAAAATTACAACGAATTACCTTGAATTAGAAAATATAACTAAATACCTATATTCGTTTGGCAATTATTTGTTAAAATAATAAAAATAATAGGCCGACAAAATCAGTATTTTAATAAATATATTGTTCTTTCTAGTGCTGATACCACGTTGGTAAAATAAAAACTGAAAATAAATTCCAAAAATAGCAGAATTCAATAAAGCAATATTAAAACTTTAATTTAGTTCAGCTTCTACATGTGACAACAACGGGATTACCTACTGCAAACCTAATTAGGACCAAGTCTCCGAGTTGTGTATTTATTTTCCGGCAACTAAATCAAAACTTTGCGCCTTGAGAGTACTTCCGATCTTACGAATGCTTTTCCCTTAAAAGTTAGTTATTGTAATTACTATGTCTTTTCCTATCTTCGTGTAAAGTTATTATAGAAGTCAGACAACAGAAGCTAATGTTGAATTTTACGAGAAAACATGCTATATTTTGCAACTACTACGTTCAACAATAATTTATCTGAAATAAAAATTTAAATTCAAGAAATATTACTCGTCTGATTTAACATCCCATTTAATATATTTGTGTGGATAAAAAATGTTTCTCACGCATCATCGCAGTTCCTGTGATAGGTTAGGTTAGAGTGGCAGACATCTGGCAATGTCCAAACAGTCACACGTAGTCCTATAAGAACCGCTGTGATAAAACACGTGTTCCGCAGAACCTATCTGCATCAGCTTCCTGATGGTTAACGCGACGTAGACCGTAGTAGAATCTTGGCACCTCAGACCGGGGCATTCACACAAGAAATGCTGAATACTTTCCTCATCTTCTTCATCTCTGCAACTTCTGCAGAAGTCGTTAAGACATGGTTTCGGCCTCCCTGGCGAGCGCATTAGCAGTCTCGTTGCCATAGATATTGCTGTGGCCAGAAACCCAATACAAGGTGACTCGATGTTGAGCACCTGGCAATGTCCAAACAGTCACACGTAGTCCTATAAGGACCGCTGTGATAAAACACGTGTTCCGCAGAACCTATCTGCATCAGCTTCCTGATGGTTAACGCGACGTAGACCGTAGTAGAGTTTTAGCACCTCAGGCCGGGGCATTCACACAAGAAATGCTGAATACTTTCCTCATCTTCTTCATCTCTGCAACTTCTGCAGAAGTCGTTAAGACATGGTTTCGGCCTCCCTGGCGAGCGCATTAGCAGTCTCGTTGCCATAGATATTGCTGTGGCCAGAAACCCAACACAAGGTGACTCGATGTTGAGCACCTGGCAATGTCCAAACAGTCACACGTAGTCCTATAAGGACCGCTGTGATAAAACACGTGTTCCGCGGAACCTATCTGCATCAGCTTCCTGATGGTTAACGCGACGTAGACCGTAGTAGAATCTTGGCACCCCAGGCCGGGGCATTCACACAAGAAATGCTGAATACTTTCCTCATCTTCTTCATCTCTGCAACTTCTGCAGAAGTCGTTAAGACATGGTTTCGGCCTCCCTGGCGAGCGCATTAGCAGTCTCGTTGCCATAGATATTGCTGTGGCCAGAAACCCAACACAAGGTGACTCGATGTTGAGCACCTGGCAATGTCCAAACAGTAACACGTAGTCCTATAAGGACCGCTGTGATAAAACACGTGTTCCGCAGAACCTATCTGCATCAGCTTCCTGATGGTTAACGCGACGTAGACCGTAGTAGAATCTTGGCACCCCAGGCCGGGGCATTCACACAAGAAATGCTGAATACTTTCCTCATCTTCTTCATCTCTGCAACTTCTGCAGAAGTCGTTAAGACATGGTTTCGGCCTCCCTGGCGAGCGCATTAGCAGTCTCGTTGCCATAGATATTGCTGTGGCCAGAAACCCAACACAAGGTGACTCGATGTTGAGCACCTGGCAATGTCCAAACAGTCACACGTAGTCCTATAAGGACCGGTGTGATAAAACACGTGTTCCGCAGAACCTATCTGCATCAGCTTCCTGATGGTTAACGCGACGTAGACCGTAGTAGAATCTTGGCACCCCAGGCCGGGGCATTCACACAAGAAATGCTGAATACTTTCCTCATCTTCTTCATCTCTGCAACTTCTGCAGAAGTCGTTAAGACATGGTTTCGGCCTCCCTGGCGAGCGCATTAGCAGTCTCGTTGCCATAGATATTGCTGTGGCCAGAAACCCAACACAAGGTGACTCGATGTTGAGCACCTGGCAATGTCCAAACAGTCACACGTAGTCCTATAAGGACCGGTGTGATAAAACACGTGTTCCGCAGAACCTATCTGCATCAGCTTCCTGATGGTTAACGCGACGTAGACCGTAGTAGAATCTTGGCACCCCAGGCCGGGGCATTCACACAAGAAATGCTGAATACTTTCCTCATCTTCTTCATCTCTGCAACTTCTGCAGAAGTCGTTAAGACATGGTTTCGGCCTCCCTGGCGAGCGCATTAGCAGTCTCGTTGCCATAGATATTGCTGTGGCCAGAAACCCAACACAAGGTGACTCGATGTTGAGCACCTGGCAATGTCCAAACAGTAACACGTAGTCCTATAAGGACCGCTGTGATAAAACACGTGTTCCGCAGAACCTATCTGCATCAGCTTCCTGATGGTTAACGCGACGTAGACCGTAGTAGAATCTTGGCACCCCAGGCCGGGGCATTCACACAAGAAATGCTGAATACTTTCCTCATCTTCTTCATCTCTGCAACTTCTGCAGAAGTCGTTAAGACATGGTTTCGGCCTCCCTGGCGAGCGCATTAGCAGTCTCGTTGCCATAGATATTGCTGTGGCCAGAAACCCAACACAAGGTGACTCGATGTTGAGCACCTGGCAATGTCCAAACAGTAACACGTAGTCCTATAAGGACCGCTGTGATAAAACACGTGTTCCGCAGAACCTATCTGCATCAGCTTCCTGATGGTTAACGCGACGTAGACCGTAGTAGAATCTTGGCACCCCAGGCCGGGGCATTCACACAAGAAATGCTGAATACTTTCCTCATCTTCTTCATCTCTGCAACTTCTGCAGAAGTCGTTAAGACATGGTTTCGGCCTCCCTGGCGAGCGCATTAGCAGTCTCGTTGCCATAGATATTGCTGTGGCCAGAAACCCAACACAAGGTGACTCGATGTTGAGCACCTGGCAATGTCCAAACAGTAACACGTAGTCCTATAAGGACCGCTGTGATAAAACACGTGTTCCGCAGAACCTATCTGCATCAGCTTCCTGATGGTTAACGCGACGTAGACCGTAGTAGAATCTTGGCACCCCAGGCCGGGGCATTCACACAAGAAATGCTGAATACTTTCCTCATCTTCTTCATCTCTGCAACTTCTGCAGAAGTCGTTAAGACATGGTTTCGGCCTCCCTGGCGAGCGCATTAGCAGTCTCGTTGCCATAGATATTGCTGTGGCCAGAAACCCAACACAAGGTGACTCGATGTTGAGCATCAAGAGAGTGTTCCGACAGCGCCTTACCAATTATGATTGAATATTGCTGGAACAAATTGCCTTTATGGCTGTTTGACTGTCTGACAAATATATTAGAACAACCATCATTAGGTGTTTTACTAACGAAATCAAAAGTTCTCTCGTTTTTCTACTCCCTTATAAGATAAAGTCGTTTTTATGCAAGTCTTGTTTCAAATATATATACAAATTGCGGGTGGTTGTACCTTAAGCTTTATAATTTGAAAATTTTCACCCTGCTAATAAAATTTGCAATCTCGTCTCATCACCTCATGGATCCCGTGATAAAGGTTGTTGGAAAAATAAATTGAAACTTCAACACGTTTTGAATACATCATACATATCTCATGCATACAAAGAAGTCTGAAATGTTTTTCAAATTAAATTTTCTATTTATGGTTGTTTGAGATATAAGAAGACAAAGAAATCTTGCGGCGGAATGTAAAGTGGGTGGGGGACACGTCGTTTTGGGTAAGGTATCAATGTTATCAATTTTTACCACGCATCGAGTTGCAAAATGTTAAAAAAATATCATTTCTATTTATTTTGAAATAAAAAAAATATTTTTTATTAGTTTTATTATTGTTTTTTTAAATATAATAGTTTTTTGTATATTGCAATATTTTTAAACTTCCTAAGGCAGTGTTTCTCAACCTTTTTGTGGTGGCGGAACACTTTTGGTAGCAATAGGAAAATGGCGGAACACCACCTTTGTCAACATATTTGCGGTGAAGTAATCAGTTTATCAAATACTATATCATGATTCAGATTAGTTGATATTACTAAATTATTTCGCGGAACACCTGGAACAGGTTTGCGGAACACCGCTGTTCCGCGGAACGGCGGTTGAGAATCACTGTTCTAAGTTATTATTGCTGTTATAGTAGTTGTACCCTTGGCCATACATGTCACTTAACAATAATTATAACTCCTGCCTGGTCGCAAACGACTGCTGCCATGAGCTTTACATTTTTAGAAATTTTGCTTTACTGATCTTCCTTACCAAATATACACAATAATCCATGAATTAAAATTAAATTTGACAAACAATTATATAGTGTGAAAAGTAAAGTCCGCATCATATGGGACTTTTTTTTTATTAATAGCTTTATTTGAAATTTGACTTTGGCATCAAGTTCTGCTTCGATCGAGATGAAAATTAAGCAGCAAAATAGTAGTCACGTGATTCGCATTATCTGTCAAATTTTAATTTTTTTCCAAAAAATAATTCAAAAGTGGGGTTATTTCTGAACACTGTAGATATATGCTTTTTCAATTTTTTTCGCTTAAAAAAAATTAAATTAATTTTTGAAGGCATTAATTGGTTTTCTATTCTTAAAATTTTCCATGATTTCCTTTAATTTCGGACGTTACGAGCTCGTTACTTTATTAAATTTTCAATCAAAAATATTTGCTTGGAGAGGAAATAACAGTAAACATGTTTAGCAACTACGCGTTTTTAATAACTGCTCGTTTTTTTTTTATCAAAATACACAGTTTTATTGTTTGTCACAACAAACGCCTGGAACAACAAATTCGGTATTCAAATACGAATTTTGTTTGCTGCTTCAACGTTATTATTTTAGTAAAGATTTATGCACATACCATTTTTGTATCAATACCAATACGTTAAAATTATTTTTAATAAATATTAATTTGCGTTGTAGTGAAAATTTTAATATAGTATGAAAACTGTCAAAACGTAATGGATCACTAAAATCGGCTTAACTTTTTAGATTTTTTGTTAGCTTTAGTTTCTTAGTAGCAATAACCTTTTACGTTTTTGTTCTATGCTTTCTGTAACATTTAAACATCATTTTGCATGTATTTCTAAAAACACGCACAGTAGTGCGCCTTGGCGCAGCCGGCGGGCACCAAATTGGTTTACCTGCTCCCGAGCAAGGGTCCCTAAATCCGACATGTAATCTGGGCAAACTAGCTGTTTTTTAACCCTTAACTGGTATACACCTTTTTTAAAACGTAACTGGTATTGTGGGGTCACAGTTGACCCCAATTTAAAACTGGTATAACAGAAAAATAAAAGTCGATAAAGATATTCTGGGGAAAGAAGATAATATATAAATATAGTTTAAAAAAACTAAAAAACACGCTTTAAAAATTAATCAGACTAAAAAGCGGAAAATGAATATAGTTTAAAATAATTCTTGAAATTCTTAATATAGGCAGATAATAATAATGAACGATAAACATTAGTAAAAATATAGCACAAAGCGCCCCACGCTTTTTTCACAATAATACTAATGTTTATCGTTCATTATTATTTTCTGCCTATATTAAGAATTTCAAGAATTATTTTAAACTATATTTATTTTCCGCTTTTTAGTCGGATTAATTATTAAAGCGTGTTTTTTAGTTTTTTTAAACTATATTTATTTGCTTAAACCTGTTCCAGAATAATTGTAATGCTTCCAACTTTCATCTATTACTTGTACTCTGTAACATAACCTCAGAAAATTTATTAACCGGTCACTTTTTGAAAGTTATTTCTAACCTTACTTTTGCTAATGTAATAAAACGATGCGTAAAATGTGCCGGTGTAAAATAGGTTTCTATTATCTTTCTCCAGATAAAATGAGCAGGGAGAGCAAACCAAAGCATTTTTATGGAGAAACCAAACTTTATGTATGTCTTATATGGGTCTAACGAAGTGTGCATTTATAGCGAATAAACGCCACGCCCCGCCGTTTATTGCTAATTCCAAAGAAAGTTTTACGAAGTTTTATATCAACATAATTAAATTTCGACCCGAAAAACCATTTCGGGCTTATAAAAGTTTATTACATTTAATCTACAGATATGTAGTCAAGAGAAATGTGAAGAATAGGAAGACGTTTATTTTGTTATTGATTTGTTAAAAAGTTTTATTTCGAATAAAACTCGGCGTTTCTTGTTAATATAAAAGTAACATAATAAAAGTTGTTAATAAAACCATTTTTTGGGTTAAAGTAAAACATTTTGATGTATAAAGCAAAAATATGGTATACTCGTATCCAGGGTATTTCACTTAAAACTCCGAGGATCTATATAGCTCAAAAACGGGTTTTATTAAATCAATGCGATGCCTTTGATGCCCTGGACGTGACGTTTCAAAAATATAATGCTTAGTAAAACTGAAACGAGATAGGAGGAAAGTTGTTACAAATGATGAAAATGCAGCCCAAGCTTAACAGCTAGTTGATGATAATCCCAAAACTTCACTAGCCAAAATCAAAGAAAATAGTGGTGTTTTCATAAGCTCTTCATGAAGGATTCTTCAAAACCACATGCTTTATCCATACAAAACCAAATAAGTTCATAGATTGGAGCTAGGGGATACCGCACGAAGACTGGAGTTCTTAGCAAGAATTTCCGAACTATACAGGGTGTCCCGAAATTAGCATGCAATATTTCTAGGGCGTAAACTATATCCAAAAATATGACAAAAATGTCCTATAAACATAGCCCGAGAAATGCTCCTTTAGGGGGCTAGGGCCCCTCAAAGAGGGTCGGGAAGGAAGTCTCTTTTTATAATAGTATGGAAACCCTTAAAGATAATAACATGAAAATTGGTACGTGCCTTCCAACCGATAAGTTGTACATAACAGTAAGTTTAGAGGGAAAATATTTCTTCCAGTGGTGTCGCACGGAGTGGGGCTGAGTGTAAATATTATCCTATATTTTTTATTTCTAGAATTTTTTAATTTTAAGTACAATATTTTAAGAACCTCGAGTTTTTTCTTTAAAAAAGTACCCCTTGTTTTATTTCGATAGGAGGCACCGTTTTCAAGTAAAATTAATTTTAAAATAAAACGTATTTTTCAAAAGAAAGGTTAGTCCATATGAGTTCAGGTAAATCCGAAAGTTAGCGTGCAATATTCCTAGGGCGTAAAGTACATCAAAAAATATTACAAAAATGTTCTATAAACATACCCTCAAAAATGCTCCTTTAGGGGACTAGAGCCTCTCAAAGGGGGGCAAATTTTTTTTCGTAATAGCATGAAGTCTTTGAAATGATCCATTTTCTATTAAATTTCGATGGACCGTAGCAAATCTTCTACTGCTAGGTATTCTTCTATGCGGAAATCGCCTCCTGTACTCTATTACAGCGGCAGTAGAACTACCATTACAAAATCCATACACAAAATGAATATCTGTGAGTTCTCTGTTGCCCCCTTTTGAGAGGCTCTAGTCCCCTAAAGGAGCATTTCTGAGGGTATGTTTATAGAACATTTTTGTAATATTTTTGGATGTACTTTACGCCCTAGGAATATTGCACGCTAACTTTCGGATTTACCTAAACTCATATGGACTAACCTTTCTTCTGAAAAATACGTTTTATTTTAAAATTAATTTTACTTAAAAACGGTGCCTCCTATTGAAATAAAACAAGGGGTACTTTTTTAAAGAAAAAACTCGAGGTTCTTAAAATATTGTACCTAAAATTAAAAAATCCTAGAAATAAAAAATATAGGATAATATTTACCCTCAGCCCCACTCCGTGCGACGCCACTGGAAGAAATATTTTCATTCTAAACTAACTGCTATGTACAGTTTATCGGTTGGAAGGCACGTACCAATTTTCATGTCATTATCTTTAAGGGTTTCCATACTATTATAAAAAAAGACTTCCTTCCGGACCATCTTTGAGGGGCTCTAGCCCCCTAAAGGAGCATTTCTCGGGGTATGTTTATAGGACATTTTTGTCATATTTTTGGATATAGTTTACGCCCTAGAAATATTGCACGCTAATTTCGGGACACCCTGTATAGCCAAAATGAAAATATCTGATACGTGAGTCGCTTTGGTAATATTGGTCTCAAAATCATCCTCGTCGAATCAGATAAAGAGGAAATCATAACGTTGTTGAAATTAACGTTTGGTCCGATTTATTATAAATGGATAGGTATCTCATTGGACCTCATTTTACAAAGGCATAACTAAATAACCTCCACTACCACCGAAATATCAATTGATGGTTCGTTCTTTACACACCATGCACTGGCGATTCATTTGTAGATTGCTTTTAACAGTTTTATTTCGATATAATACTTAAAATCAATCGAAAATAACAAAAGGTCACAAACCCAGCTCACCAACACTGTGCCATGAGAATTAGTATCATGGGAGAATTCAGCCTCGGTAGTAGTAAAACGCCCGTACACCTTTTTCCACAGTGATTTACCTAATAATTAAAATTTGATGCAATTAAGGAACCTATAAATAATCGTACAAGTGAAAAATTAAAAAAGATACACATATATTTGGTATACAGGGTTGGGCAAATGTTCCGGAACGGCTTAATTACAGGCGAACGAAAAGTGATATCGGATCCGGGTTTTGGGCAATCTATAGGACTAAAATTTTACTATTTGACTATTATACCATATGTCAGTAATGTCACCAATTGTCAAGTGTTGACGTTATTTAATTTTTTTTTAAATGGAACACCCTGTATATTTTTACATTTTTAAATTCCACATAAAATTATAATTATTTTTTATTAAACGCACTATTAGTCTATACTTCATAGTTTCCGAGATATTGACTCTCGAAAAGTGACATTTTTGAACTTTGACAGCTTATTACTTTCTAACAGTACGTCTTAGAGCAAAACGGCTTACATGTCCCTATCTTCAATTTTTATTATCTTCACAAAAAAAATCAACTTCCAGTTAAACCGGAACAACTATATTTCCTGCTTTCGAGTTACATCCGGTTTAACCGGAAGTTGATTTTTTTGGGAAGATAATAAAAATTGAAGATAGGGACATGCAAGCCGTTTTGCTCTAAGACGTACTGTTAGAAAGTAATAAGCTGTCAAAGTTCAAAAATCTCACTTTTCGAGAGTCAATATCTCGGAAACTATGAAGTATAGACTAATAGTGCATTTAATAAAAAATAATTATAATTTTATGTGGAATTTAAAAACGTAAAAATATACAGGGTGTTCCATTAAAAAAAAAATAACGTCAACTTTTGACAGTTGGTGACATTACTGACATATGGTATAATAGTCAAATAGTAAACTTTTAGTTCTATAGATTGCCCAAAACCCGGATCCGATATCAGTTTTCGTTCGCCTGTAATTAAGCCGTTCCGGAACATTTGCCCAACCCTGTATAATAGTTTTACTTATGATGACAAATACATCTAATGTAATTATCCCTTTTTAAAAACAGGCGGTAGATCTAGAAAAATCAACAGAAATTTGTCATAATTGTTTTCTGTGAAAAACGATTTTTGATAGGGACAAAATGTAAGCTATTAGGTATGTCCCTTTTTATATGACTATGGGTTTAAACATCGAAAGCATAAAATGTAATAATACATTTTAGTTTTAAAGAACCCATGTCATGCTCTATCTCTGCACAATTTTAACATGCTTGGAATATAAGTTTTCAAAAAATCACCCTGTATGTTGAAAACGGAAACTGCATATAGCAATCAAAGAACGGTACAACTTGTTTCGCGAAGTGTTCTATTAAGTGCTTTCGACTGTAACATCTAATGCAGTAAGACCGCATCACCGACTTTCAGCGGCTATAATTTATCTGGTAAGAGGTTCTGCAGCAAACAACAACATTCTCGAAGGATATATCGAAATGTTCGTCTACTGCACATTGGCGGAAATTTCTAAAATAACCGAAGCATGTTCACTTGCAATAGAATGGCTGCAAGGCTATAACAATTTTCTGCATTGTAAAGAAGATACAAACAAGAATAAAAGAATTGGCTCAAAACCGTGTTGCTTTCATGTGTATCCACTTTAATTTTTTTAATAAAACATATTGTATATTTTTATATATTATTATTAAATGTTGAAAATGTTCTCCTCCAACTGCTCTGGAGTAGATCAATCGATCTACAAACTCCTGTTGTACATTCTGTGCTACTTGTGGAGAGATTTCTAATATTACTCGTCGAACAATCGTATCTATCGAGTCGGGTTTAGATTTATAAATTTAACTTTTGACGTATATAGACTCCACAACAGCATCACAACAAGTCCAGTGGGGTTAAGATCGGGTTTGTTCGCGGCGATATGGGTGTCCACTCTATTAAGCTTCGTCTATCTATCCACCATCCAGGAAAAATTGTAACTAAGGATTGTTATCACCTGGAAATAGACTGGCAAAAGCTGGAATCAGATAATTTCGAAAGAAATTTGGATAACTTTCTCCAGTGCGGCTCTCAATAAAGAAAAATAGTCACCAAAAGTTAAAAAAAATCTTGCTTCTGAATCTTAATTTTCGTTTTTCAATGTCATGGTTAAAGGATTGTGGTTTCATATTTATTCGTGAACTTTAACGTTCAGTAAAACCTGCTGTAAGTGAATAATCCGTCAATTTAAATGTTACTTAACTTTAACTGAATAAGTTGCTTAAATGAGCCTTCCTTAAGTTATTTTTCTAGAAAACTAATAACATACAGCGTGTCCGAGCGTTTTTATGACAATGCATTGATTAAGGAGATATTTGCGATATTCCATTCTTTTGAGACACCCATATTGTATACTTTTAGTAATGTAATATTTCCAAATCGGGTCGCGTCTAGACATATAAAAAAGTATTTTGCTTATTTAATTATTTGTGAAATTGTCTGGTTAAATAAAAAAGTTGCCGACGCTTACAGAGGCGCCTATAGAGGTGTCTATAGAGGCGTGCAATATTAAAGCAGAAATTGTGTGGGCGAAAATATATTTTACATAATTTCAAAATTAGAAGGACGTTATTGTACTTTATTGGAAATCCGGGGCATGTTAAATTCTAAAACGAAATTATATTTGAAATTTCCATTTAAACTTAATTAGGCGCTTAGAAATTTACATAATGAATTTAATTTTTAACGGTGAAGAAAAAAGAGAGCTTAATTGGCAATTTCGACATTTCCCGTCCATATTTCTGCTTTCCTGGATATTTTAGCGAACGTTCAACATTTCTTTTTATGTAAATATGTACTTTGAGAAATGATACACATACGTGACCCTAAAAGTTTCGAGTTTTTACATAAATTATACATTCCACCTACTAAATACAAGTGATACTAAGTATGGCTATTAAAAGCTGTATTAAAACAATATTCACTAAAACTAAATCTCGCTAGCAGCAGAATTATCGGGAATTAATTCGCTGCGTGGGAGATTCGGTAAGAAAATTTCATAAATTGGAGTTTCTTTTAATGTTCCTGAAATTTTAGTAATAAACCTTAGTTATTAAAAAGTAAAATCAACTTCTATTGTAAAAATACAGTGCATCATATTAAACTAAACTAATCGGAAATATGGTTTTTAAAGTTATATTTGAATTTAAAATTATAAAGACATTGGATTTCGCTGGTTTGTCTCACCTGTCACTTCGAAATGACTTGACATTTAAATTAAACTTAAGTCGTAGTAGTATACCTAAAAAAATTATCACTTATTAAGTTTATTAGGTTAATAGGCTATAGACTATCGCGATAGTATCCCGTTGCTATAAGCAACGTAAAGAAAAAGGAGCCTTCTAATTGGTTGAAAATTAATTTGTGAAATTTTCAATTCAATTTATTCTGTAAAAGGAAACACCCAAATCCTGATTAGTAATTTGTCTAGTTTGACGTGTGTGAAGCTTTTTTTATTTGTAAGTTTTTATTATTATGTAAGAATAGGCAGCTGTTATAAAAGTATAGCATTCTAATATTCAGTATATTTACATTATAGAGTCAAATAGTACGATAACGTCTTTCTTTTTGCATTATAACCTTTAATATATAGTTTTGTACAACACTAAGAGGCCCCAAGGCATTAGTATACAGACCACCCCATACAATTATAGCATATTATTGTAATATAAATTCAACTAGTGCTTTATATATTGTTAAAAAGAGCTTTTGATTCACAAATTTTCTTAGTTCATAAAATTTGTACACAAGTCGAATTGTTTTCACACACAAATTCTGAACGTGATTTGTCCACTTTACCTTTTTGTCATTTATAATGCCTAAATACTTGATATTACAACTTCGCTAATTTTTAGTTCTGTAGTCAATATTCTTTAGAGTATTATAATTATTAATTATTATAAGCAGGTCCAGCCCTCTTCGGAGGGCGTCGCTTTGCTACCAACTACCCTTTGACCATTCCATCCCTAGTTCGTCAAGAAATATATACATTTTCCAACTCGGTTCATGGTTAAAATCCGTAAACACCAACAATTCACAATAATAAAAAAAAATGCGACGGGCCTATTCTGGGAGTGTATTTAGATTATGTCGCTAAAGAAGGACAGTCCGATAACAATAACACAACTCGTTACTTCTTGTATTTTCCTGTGTGCTTCAGGGTCATCTAGACAGCTCTAGATGACCCCATCAGCATATTGCAATCGTGGTATCGTCGGAAAATTTGATAGTAAATCATCCCGGTAGTGATATATCGTTTACAAATAATATGAATATAAGAGGTGCAAGGACATATCTTTGGACAGCTCAGATGTTTAGTTCATATTCTAAGGAGGTATGATTTCCGATTTTAACTAACAGCTTTCTTTCGGTTTGAAACGACATTATTAAGGACACTGCGTTTCCCCTTATTCCAACAGCATATAGAGTTTCTGTTCGACAAACTTTAGGTTCAAAGTATCAAAGGCCCGTGATTTGAAACAGTTCTTTAACAAAGGAGTCGCATATTTTATTATTTTAATCGAGCGGATATTTAACAAAAATACAGTAGAAACGTGAAAACGAAACTAATTAACAAGTTAATTATAGTGTGTCATTTTATCCATGCAAAATAGTCTTTGATTTATTTAAAAGCTTTTGTTTTGTCATAAACAGGTGTAACTGAAATTTATTATTTAAAAATGGCGAGTACGGGCGTATTTGCACGTAGAAAATACATAGTTGTCGTGTAGCGGATAATCCGTGCAGATTTTATTTTATTGGCTGCACCTGAACACACAATTTATTTTGTGTTCATGGGAGCCGAGTTATATTTTTACACTTACACCTTAATAAACAAAGTTATTTATACTACAAGGGATGTAAGTAAATATACTTACATCCCGTGAAGTATATAACATTTTTTATTCTCCCCGCAGAATTTATTCTTGGATTTTTATTAATTTAATTCGATACTTTTCGTATGAAATTATGGACAGCTTTGACCGGTTTCTATAGCATCATAAGCATTGTTATTTTAACAACAACGTCAAGCTGACACTTTATTATAAAAAATTGAGAGAAATTGAAATAATTGATTTGTATAACAGCCAAATGAATATAGAAGAATTATAGCAAATTGCCTATTCAAGGCTCCAAACCACTAGGCAAATTAGCAAATATCGCTTGTCTGTCGCTGCTGCCAGAAAAATCGAGGAAGAGGTATGAAGCAATGTATCAATACTTCAAGAAATGGTCCCAAACAAAGACTGCTACTGCAGTTTCAGAAACCGTGCTTTTGGCGTACTTTCACGAAAAATCTGCTGTATTAAAGTCTCTTCAAGCTTATGGTGTGAATATTCCATGCTGAAGTTCACCCTTTTCATAGAGGAAAACATAGATATTTCCAAGTATCCTACACTTCGAGCATTTTAAAAAAGAAAAAATGACGGATATAAACCCAAAAAATCTAATGTGTTTGACAGAGAAGATGTAAATAAATTCCTGTTTGAAGCCCTAGATGATATTTACTTGTGCAATGATAATGAACAATGTTGAATTAAGACATGAAGTCATATGTTACTATTCCTGATTCCAAAAATTGAATGGCACGTAAATTTATAGTGACCAAAAGGGACGATGAGAAGGTTTGTTATTTCAAAATAGTTCGAAATTACATTGATGTAAGATTCCACATGATGAATTTTAATCCTTGCCTTTTCATGCGATATCAAAATGGAAAGTGCTTAAACCAGCCTGTCGGGAAAACTCAATTTCT
Source organism: Polydrusus pterygomalis (assembly GCA_963969555.1). Classification (NCBI taxonomy): domain Eukaryota; kingdom Metazoa; phylum Arthropoda; class Insecta; order Coleoptera; family Curculionidae; genus Polydrusus; species Polydrusus pterygomalis. The sequence continues at coordinate 14,110,156 of OZ018379.1, forward strand.
TCAAGTCCAAGTAAAATTGCTAAATTTTTGAACTTTCAGAACTTTAAGGAGTATACTGTATACACTCCCTTAGAAGAACGTCGGCCACTTTATTAGCGAATACCTACTGGGTGAGTCGATGTTTTAGCCCTTAAGCGACATGGCGGATGGAAATCTGCAACTATTGCGGAAAGTTTTGTATATATTTTTTAATGTATGTTGCCAGTTAAACTTGATAATAATATTTCCTTCTACTACTACTACTACTACTACTTCTCGTTCGAAAATATAAGAATAATAGAAGATATGTCAAGCTAAATAGTAGAACGCTATAAGCGTACGTGCATAACTGATTTAGCAGTATATTAAACCACAATAAACATGTAAGCAACATGCATGCATGTCTAAAACACAATAATTATTGTTAGTTCTAACAGTGTGAATAGATAACTCATATAAACTGCACAGTAACAATAAAGTTAGAAGATTTAAGTGAGTTTGTAGTTTGAAGCAACACATAGTAATGTACATGCTCAGTGAGTTCGTATATTGTTATAATTCAATTATAAACTTGACATTAAATTATATATAGGACAGGGACTTACGCATTATCTACATTTATATCTAAAGCTGAATGTAACAAAAAATATTTGTTTTCCCGGAAAAGAAAAACGAAGCTACAGTGTTGGCGAAACATGTCATTTTTCTAGTAAATATAGTGGAAATTTACAAGTTCAACTTTGTTTTACTGTATCCCATAAACTATAATTATGGATTTCCACCAAGTATCGGCTGAATCAATTAATTTATACTCTTATAAATTTCCGCTGAATCTCAAATTCCCCTAATCTATCTACAAATAAATTTTTTAAACAGCACAGGGCATATCTCCCACAGATTGAAATTCCAAATTTTATTTTAAAATATGGAACACGGTAAACCCATCAGATACTTGGCAAAGCCGGAAATGAATAGACCGATAAGCGACGCACCTCCGCTTCTACTCGAAATTCATATTTCCCTTAACTGATTTTTCCAATATCCGCTAGCTTTGATTTTTTTTTTTTAAATTTATAGCCGCATCTGTACTACCGTGCGAGCAAAAATTATTTGCATTAAAGAGGGCCTTGCATCTAAGGACGTAATGCTTAGCCGTAGAGCTTAATACCTGTTGGGTGTCAGTAACTACCTGAATTAACAATCAATCAGTTATTCCGTCATCTTTGACAGTCGTTACAAGTAATTTGATTCATCGCTCATTTTTTCAATTTCTAGAACAATTCACACAATGGGCTTTACGGAACAGCACAAAACATTCATGCAGGTTGAAGCGCATTTTCGAAACGGGTTTAGAGTAAAAGGTGAGTGGCAATACAATCCGTATTGCATTGTGCATGGACAATTTCACGAACATTTTCCTAACGTTGCTTTTATTGCTGGGGATTTTTATCATTGCCTGAAAAGAACCGTGCATGGCTGTGTTTAGGGAAACAGGTTCTATACAACACAAAAAAGGAGCAGGAAGACCATCTGAAAGAACAGAAGAACTGGTTGCAAACGTTCGTGAATTGATGCAAAATACGCCAACAAATTGTATAAGACGCCTGTCCCAAGAAGTGGGAAGATCTTGTGGAACATGCAGGACTATTCTTAAGAAGCAGCTAAATTTCCTTATAAAGTGCAAGTATTCCAAGAAATACAAGCCGCAGATTTTGGAAGACGCAGGAATTACTCAATGGTTTACCCAAAATTTATTGAAAATAAATGATTTATTAGACCTCACATTTTTTTCGGATGAAGCCTGGTTCCAAATCTCCGGTTATGTGAATTCTCAGAATACACGCATGTGGAGTACTGGAAATCCCCATTTTTTTGTAGAGTCCACATTGCACCCTCAAAAAATTGGTGTCTGGTTAGCTGTTTCCCGAAGAAGAATTGTTGGTCCTATTTTCCCACACAGCACAGCGGTATAGAGAAACTATTTTGAATCCATTTGTGGAGCAATTACTTGAAGACGAACTACGTTTTGGATATTTTCAACAGGACGGTGCTACTATTAACTACTTACGCAATTTTTTCAAAGACAGATTGATCAGTTTTCGATCAGACATTCAATTCCCCCCTAGATCACCTTGTTTAACGGTTATGGATTACTTTGCTTTTCCTCATTTAAAGAACACTATTTTTAAAACACCAGTTGCAAATTTAGAACAATGACAAGAAAGGATTATTCAAGAATGTGGTAACATTTCTTCAGAGATGCTGGTCAAGTGGTCAACACTTTCGAAAATATGAAGAGACGTGTGAATTTATGCTTGGAGCATAGCGGTGGCCAATTTTAGCAATTTATGGAATTATTTTTCTTTTTCATTCTGTATATTCTTACTTTGTTAATTTTGTAAACAATAAAAATAAATTTGTATTTGTCTACTTATTTTATTACTCATTAGTTTGGCATATTATGTAATAATATGAATTTGACAAAATTTTAACCTAGATTTGTTTAGATAGGTATATCGTCTCCATATCATTGTGATCTAAACCAAGCCCTACGTTTTTTAATCCAAGTCCTCTTTGATGCAAATAATTTTTGCTCGCACGGTAGTAGCAGGCTTAATAATAAAAAACAGAATGTCGTAACTCCATTCGGTGCATTGAAAATTAATTATTCATTCAGTCTTATAACAAATGAACCAAGAAGCCTGAAGGGGATGCATACTCGTAAATACGCGACGCGTTAGCCCCTCGAGAATTTCGGGCTGGCGCTCGGGTGCTGGTATTTCCTTGACGTGTCGTAACGACCCGTCTCGTATTTACGATACGTTAATGAGTATTGTTTTCAACTTGCGTCAGCCAGATACGTACGTAAAAAAATATAGCCTTGGGAATTAGTAAATCTAAAAAATAGTTACAGTATGATCATGTGTCATACAGTACACATAATAATATTTAAATAAACATATTTTTCAGTGGCCTTCTTTACATTTTCTTTAATTTTCGTTCTTAACTTTAGTTTCATCATTATTAATAAGATAACTGAGGCGTTAGTCCGACACGTCTGCTATTTACGAATATGCGAAGGGGACATTAAAACGTAAAAAATGTGGGTTAATAAGGGTCAGCGATGAAGGTTGGAAATAACAAAAAATTGCGAAAATGTATTCCAAATGTCGACGAACTTGGCATGTCAAGTACCCACCGTGTGAACAAAAATTATTTGCATCAAAGAGGGCCTCGTATCTAAGGACGTAATGCTTAGCCGTAGCATGGCGGTGGCCAATTTCAGCAATTTATGTAATTATTTTTCTTTTTCCTTCTGTCTATTCTTACTTTGTTAATTTTGTAAACAACAAAAATAAATTTGTATTTGTCTACTTACTTTATTACGCGTTAGTTTGATATATTATCATGTCATAATATGAATTTGACAAAACTTTAACCTAGATTTGGTTAGATATATCGTCCACATATCAAAATGTAAACCAAACTGCGTTGTTAAGAGTCAGATATCGTTTACATTGAACAATAAATAATATGGTAGTCAATATGCACTTCGATAATATTATAGGCAAGTGATTTGCATGCGAACTCCAAACTTATTTACCATTGATTATCGCGTCGACATAATAATATTATTGAAACGTGATTAAAATTAGGAACACGGCAGTGCAGTCAATGTTGCCATTAACGGCAAATTAATGAGGCCTTAGGTCGGAGTATTTACGCCTTGCATTTGATAATTATCTTTGTCAATAGACCTTAGTATTGATATTAATGGAGCGGCACCTTTTTGAGACGTGTTATGCAAATTCTCACGATTTGATAGATAAATTGTCCTTTAAGATTTTTAAAGTTCACGATTGATTTTCGATTTGTACTTATTAGTGGTCGTGTTGATTGGGAGACTGAGCAAGATCAGCCAGACACGACCTAACTTGACGTGATTTCCAAACTACCAGATACGTACGTAAAAAAATATAGCCTTGGGAATTAGTAAATCTAAAAAATAGTTACAGTATGATCATGTGTCATATAGTACACATATGTTTACAGTACAGGGTGTCCAGTTTTCGTATGTTTTACGGGTTATCTGCGTTATTAGTAAAGATAGAAGGTTGCGGTTTTCGCGGCACTGTGTTACTTTTTTGAGAAACAAACGATGCCATAAACAAAATTTTCATAGCCCCCTTAGTTTTTTAGATACGGGGTTTTTGAAAATTTTGCATTTTGGGACACCCCCAGTATCTCGGTTACGTACGGGTAGGTTATACTAAGCGCGGGCGTAATTCAAACCAAATATAGCCCTATTCCAACGGGCAGGTTATACTCATAGACAAGCGAGTTGCGCGCTCTCATCAAGCGGGCTACCGATGGTTCGTCCCGATTCAACGCGACTTCTCGATGAGTTGCCAAGACGATGGAGGCGTGACGTCACCTACACATCGCACAACGAGCGGCCACGAAAGAGCTCCCACTTTCCGCGCCCAACAGCTGTTCGCGAATCGCGATGCCACGGTAGAATAATCGATATAATATTATGTACTCTGACAAGGCGACCTTTCGATCCCGCTGATGTTTTGTTTATTTGTTTTGATTTGATTTATTAGTTACGTTATACCGTAGCTAGTTAGTTCTCTGAGCTTAAGTGAAAAACTTGATTTAAAAAATGCAGGGCGGCCACTACCAATATTGAACATAGTACAACAAGTGCAATCAAAATGTAAAAGTAAGACACAGTTTACGCGTAAGTTTGACAAAGAAATATATAATAAAAATCCTGGATAATATGCGGTTGTGAGGACAAATTTTTTTTTTCTTGTTTCGTGTGTCTCGAGTCACTCGAGTGTGTCTTCTTTTTGACGGGGATGGTAATTGGACTATAAATGGGGTGCAGGACTTAAAAAATCTTTCAGAGAAAATAAAAAAACATGAAAATAGTGCAAAACATCGTCATAATGTGGTAAGTTTTGAGATGTTAGGACAAACTAATATTTTAACTTGTTTAAGTAGTGCTTATGCTGATGAAATTAAAATGCCCAACAATAGACATTTAAAATTTTTTTAATTTAAAGCCAGAGCCCCCCCTGACTCGCTAGTCACGAGCCGCCACTGATTCTTTTATCCGGCTGTCTTCTTTCTGGGAATCTGCGAATATTACGTTTTTATAAATTTTAAAATATGATGAAAAATATAAAAAGATGCACATACCTGTTAAAATAAACTTCTAAAGCTTCATCAGAATTTTCGTTACACTAAATATAACAAACGAACATATCATTCTTTTCATAATTCTCGAATTTTGCATTCGCAGCCATAATTAAGAAAAACTGCTATTTATCGAAACTGAATAGAAATAACAAACAGAAAATGGATAACCTATTTTGACAGTAAATAAAGATTTTTTCAGATAACAAGCCTGTCATCTTTTGTTTTCTTAAATACCCGTCATGGCCTACTAAAAAAAAATGTAAGTTTGTTGAAAAATATAAATTTTGAGCTTCGCATCGAACACAGCTATAAAGTATTATATATTTTAAAAGGCTTGTGATAAACTGAATCATAATAGCTACAAATATATAGGGTGTCCCATTTAAAAAAATGCAAGTTTACTTTTTTTCTCGAAAACAATTAAACATAGAAAAAATCTGACTACGCCTCTGGATTCTACGTGAAAAAAACTAACAAGTTCATTTTTTACGTTTTTGATAAGTTGCAGTGTAACCGAGATATTGGGGGTGTCCCAAAATGCAAAATTTTCAAAAACACCCCGTATCTAAAAAACTAAGGGGGCTATGACATTCTGTTTGTGGCATCGTTTGTTTCTTAAAAAAGTAACACAGTGCCGCAAAAACCGCAACCTTCTATCTTTACTAATAACGCAGATAACCCGTAAAACATACGAAAACTGGACACCCTGTACAGTGTACAGTATTTTAATTAATGTATTTACAAATTTTGACTAATACAGTCTTAGTTCATCTCCAAGCTGCAAAGAAGCTGCTGCAGAGTCAATCGATACCAGTATCAGACGGAACAATATCTATATCATCTAACCCTTGAGTTCAAGGAATGCCTTTATTTATCTAGATTAATATTAGATACTCGCCCCCTACCTACATGTAGGTCATACAATTTCACACTAATATTATGATGCAGTAAGGTAATTGAGTCAAGATACGCCCGACAACAGTAACTATTAGCCAGAAGCCAGAAGATATACCACCGGAGGGATAAGGGACAGTGTAAGATTAAACCTTCATCAAATTATGCACTAGTTTGCCGAGGGCTATTTCGCTATCCCTGGAAGCGATGTGATATTGGGATATTAAAATTTAAGCATGTCAGTGCCTTTACTAATAATTTAATTTTGAAGAAGTAGTCCATACTCAAAGTGGAGTTAAATGATATAGAAAAAAGAAAAGCACAAAGTCTTCTTCACAATTTTTTATTCGAATAACTAGGCGAACCTAGAATAATTCATAATAATTCGAATCGACATGTTTCGAGTGTAGAAACACTCATCATCAGGAAACGAAGTAAATGGTACAATGCTGATGTTGTTAGCAGTAGAGAAAATAACAATAAGTGAGACTAAGCCGTAATGGAGCTTTCAATGGTACATACGAGGAGTGAAAAAATTTGAATAGTCAAAAGACAGAAAAGATTTCAGCACACTGAAGAGTCAAAGGCTAGTGCAAAGCCACTGTCTTGGGTGGGAAATGAAGAGAAAAAAGAAAAATTAGGGAGTTTTAAAAAGACTTTGTAAAAATCATTTTCAAGTTAAGAAAGCATCTACATGAATTTTACGAAAAACAATTTTTTCTTTTTTCGGTAATTATCTATTATACGCACACCACGCCGATTTTGATGATTTTTTCAGGAAACACGTATTTCGATGCGTAGATTACGAATCCGAAAACGAAAGTTGTCGGAAAAGCTTAGTTTCCGAGATATTTCCTTCTTAAGTTACGATTTTTCATGGGTTTGTTTACATTTGGGATTTTTATCGTTTTTCAGCCACCTCTCACTACTTTTTAGGTTACACAGGATATATACTAATTTAAATCGTGGTTAAAAGAAGGAAAATGCGCGTGAAAACGCGCATTTTCCTTCTTTTAACCACGATTTTCCACTATGGGAAGCCATCGAAGAAACGAGGTTAGGGTAAGTTTAAGTTTTAGATTTTATGTTGGTAACCATGAGTAATATTTGGTGCGAAACTATTTATATTTAAATCAATCTAGTGGGCGCTCTTTTTTCAATTTTTTTCGTTTTTAAATGACGCTACCAACCAATGCGGCTTTATTTTCATTATTAAGTTTCGTTTTTATTAGGACGCTATTCCAAAAAATGAATTTTACTGAATTTTTAGTATTAACTAATGCTTATTTGCCGCTTATTGATTATTTATTGGAGCTCGGAATATTTGTATCTAAAATTAATTGTGGAAAGTGCTCAAATATTTGCAAGTTAAACAAATATACTCTAAAGTTCCGCTGCGGCAAGTATTCTGTGAACCAAAAAAAGAAGAAAACAAAGTGCAACCTCATTTTATAGGCAATATTCATTTTTCTTGTTAAATATATTGTTTCTAATTAATTATAAACTCACGTTTTCAAAAGTTCCTTAATTTAACCTAAATAAAAAGACAGAGACTGAAAAGTGGTGGAAAGCAGTGAAAGCACTTTTAAAAACGAAAAAAATTGAAAAAAGAGCGCCCACTAGATTGATTTAAATATAAATATTTCGCACCAAATATTACTCATGGTTACCAACATAAAATCTAAACCTTAAACTTACCCTAACCTCGTTTCTTCGATGGCTTCCCATAGTGGAAAATCGTGGTTAAAAACGCGTTTTCACGCGCATTTTCCTTCTTTTAACCACGATTTAAATTAGTAGATATTCTGTGTAACCTAAAAAGTAGTGAGAGGTGGCTGAAAAACGATAAAAATCCCAAGTTAACACGATGTAAACAAACCCATGAAAAATCGTAACTTAAAAAGGAAATATCTCGGAAACTAAGCTTTTCCGACAACTTTCGTTTTCGGATTCGTAATCTACGCATTCAAATACGTGTTTCCTGAAAAAATCACCAAAATCGGCGTGGTGTGCGTATAATAGATAATTACCCTTTTTTCTTTCCCTTTTTATTTTACCACCTTCACATGGTTAAATAAAACTAAAGATTTTTCATTACTTAACTTAAAAATTATTTTCACAAAATCTTTTTAAAACTTCCTAATTTTTCTTTTTCTTTTCATTTCCCACCCAAGACAGTGGCTTTGCACTGCTCCTTGACTTTTTAGTATGCTGAAGTCTTTTCGGTCCTTTTAACTATTCTAATTTTTTCACTCCTCGTATGTACCATTGAAAGCTCCATTACGGCTTATTCTCACTTGTTATGTTCTCTACTGCTAACAACACCAGCATTTGTACCATTTGCTTTGTTTTCCTGATGATGAGTGTTTCTACACTCGAAACATGTCGATTCAATTTATTATGAATCATTCTAGGTTCGCCTAGTTATTCGAATAAAAATTGTGGAGAAGGACTTTGTGCTTTTCTTTTTTCTATAATAATTTAATATTAGTGATTTAAAAATTATATTCTGCTAGAAAAGGCACTCCTCGTATGTACCATTGAAAGCTCCATTACGGCTTATTCTCACTTGTTATTTTCTCTACTGCTAACAACACCAGCATTTGTACCATTTGCTTCGTTTTCCTGATGATGAGTGTTTCTACACTCGAAACATGTCGATTCAATTTATTTTGAATCATTCTAGGTTCGCCTAGTTATTCGAATAAAAAATTGTGGAGAAAGACTTTGTGCTTTTCTTTTTTCTATAATAATTTAATATTAGTGATTTAAAAATTATGTTCTGCTAGAAAAGGCGACAGTTTTTTACACGACCTCAAAAAATAAAGATACTATCCGTATGACCTGTATATCCAAGTGAACCATATAATTGCTTGAACTTATAAGCTTTGGTGTCCTCCACCAATCGACCAATGAGTTTTTAACAAAATCTAGATGATATCAAAATACAATTTGGATGTTGTTTATGTATTAGCTATGGAGGGCTTTAGGTTAGGAGACCGATCGCAATACATTGGTTTCGGGCAAAGTTTTGGATCGGTAAAGCAGCTTTAAAAATGGCCGTCAGGGGGGCATTTGTGTTCCTTTAAATCTGTAAAATGCATGGGTTCTTATGGGATAATCAACTGTTTTATTGAATTTAGTTAACTAAAACCCTCTACAGGCTGAGATATGTATATATTATATCTAATAAAGCTTATTTTATTAATTATTGGATAAAAATACCGCTGACGTCTATCAAAACCTGTAAAAAAGTCAAACACTTGACGATCACTGCGCCGCGACCGGGAAACAGCGAACTAACTACTAAACAGGGACGTAAATTTAAAGAACAGCCATTTTCGATCGGACTCCTTCCTAAAGCCCTCCATAGTATTAGCCTTTAAGGTTGAATTCTCAACGTCATTTTATCTATTGCCAACCTATAACCTATTTCGCGTTGATTTTTTGAGTTTATTATTTTAATAACTAACATTTAAAGAAAATCAATATCGTCGGTACATTATTTAGGTAGTATCTGATATATTACAAAAATATAAATTTAGTTCATTGCTAATTTTGGGAGAATTGTATAGTGAAAGAACAATGAGTGACAATGACATAGTAATGTTAAAAAAAATCTTACCTGATATTTTTCGCTATACAATTCTCCTAAAATAAGTTATAAAATTCCTTGATATTTATTAAATATGTCAATTATTACCTATAGAATATCAAGTCGATACTGATTTTCTTTAAATTTTGTATAAAAGCTAGAAAACATAAATAAATCTACGCGAAATAGGTTATAGGTTGGCAAGCATGTTGATACTCCCACCTTAAGTTTTAGTGCTTCTAATGACTGAAAATCATGGCAGCAAACGAAGATGAAAAAATTCGAATAAACAAACTAATTCACCCCTTAATTACTTATTATAAAAATATAATATACCAATGGAGTAACTAAACCAGACCAACCGGCTATTGGCAACAGTAACTATTCGTCAAACGGCAAACCTACCAGAGATCTAAGGACCGTACGCGATTAAACCAGCGTCAAATTATGCACGACTCTGCCGACAGCCTGTTTGACCTATCCGGAATCTCAAAGGGATTTCACGAAATCATGATTCAGTTCATTTAATGTAAATTTAATATTCTCGATCCAATTAGACTGGCACTAAAGTCTTTCTTTTGACGAGTCCTTTGCTGTAAATTATTAAACCTATCACGTTGCTACCGCAATATGGCGTGTTCGAGTCTGTTCTCACGTTCAGCGCAGTGGAGACAATCGTTAGCTGATGTACGAATAATTTTGCAATGAAGCTGATGGGTAACAAAGTTACATCTTACTTTGTAAATATTATTTTTTAAATTCGGTGACATGAATGCTTAATTAAGTCATAACTTTAATTTTAGGATTGAAAAGTTGTTTGCTGGACAAATGCAATTAAACCCTTTTCACATTATGCATTAGCTGTCTGACGATGAGTTGACCTAATCTGAGTCTAAACATTCAGTTCATATATTACAAATTTGTTCGTTGTTCATGAACCAATTCAATTATTGAAAAGAAAGTAATTTTTGTACGACCAGGAAAGGAATAAATGGTTCATAGAACGGAGAACTGTATACAGGTTCTAAGTGATAACTAGTGTTGATTTAGGCCTATCGCACAACCGGACTAAACCACTACCACTATATACACATCAGGTCAGAAGAGAATGTTCGTGAAAGCAGCGTTGGTCGACCAAAACTCTGGTATTTTTAGTACACCATTATTTACATCATGAAGCCTCTTTTAAATAAAACAAACTGCTGCAACTTCACACTTCAGTAAATGTAGAGACGGAGTAGTCAAACTTCACAGCACATAGATAATATTTAACACAGTTATAACGAAATAAAGGCAAAGCAAATCTGAAAGAAATAGTCTTTTAATAGCATAACAACCACATTGTTTACCAGTTACAACATATTATTTCATTTAAGTGTCGTCACCTTATTTATACTGAATATCAACACTAAGGATTCAATATAATTTTCAAATCATAAACTATATTTTGCCGACAGCTTGTCTGACCTTCCATAGTCTCAAAGGGATTTCCCAATTTTCATGATTCGGTTCGTTAAATGAAAATTTAATATTCCCCAACCAATTTGACTGGGCTCAGAAGCATTTCTTTTAACGATTCCTCTTCTGTAAATCATTGAAGTCATTATCTTTAAACACATATATTAACGTGTGGGCTATAATCGAGACTATAATTAAGAAAATCAGGCAAGTGTAAAACCGGGCTATATTACGTTGTCTTTGTAAAACTGTTTGATATGCATGTTTACAGGGTTTGCAGTAAAGCGTCTTAAAATCAAATTCCTATAACGTTATACCAGAGAATAGAAACCTAAAGCGCTGAGTGGACTGACCCATGACAGGATGATAAATCTGCGAATGTAAATAATATGGCAGTCGTTTATAATTTTTTTTAAAACGCCCTTTGTATTTTATCAGATGCAAAGCAACTAAATAATTTTATAAATCCCATGCATACATGTGCAAAATCTGGCTGTAATGCCAAAGTGATACTCAAAAGCATTCTACATTATTATCCTTTTAAAGTGAGCTTTCAACACTAGAACTTGGTCAATTATATAGGTCGCTGAAAAAGGCTTTTAGGTCTGTATCCATTACTGCACAGTCCTATGTTCCATTAAACTTAACAACGTTTTGAGCTAATGGGCACATCGGACCGGTACATGTAATAAATTTTAATCAGGATTTAGTTACATTGCCATTATTACAGTAGTAGTAGTAACTTTAATCAAGTAGGTCAAAATATTTTCAGAAAGAAACATTTTTCTAATCCAAGAATCGGGGCCTTTTAACACTGTTACCCAAATAGCGTCTACCTTAATTAAATCACTTCAGACAGGTATAAATTTAATGCAAAAATCTAAGAAAATTTAATTAGGCAAATGGGAAAAGTTTTCCAATATATTCCAGCAAAGCCAGCCTTTAGAGGAAAAATCACCCCAAAATTCGATTCTTCCGCTGATTTACCTCGCAGATTCTTTGCAACCTGTAATCGTGTCAGTGTAAGCTGTGGGTTTATTACTTAAATATTTTCTTTCAATTTCAAATATCGTATCCAAAAACTGTTTCCGCATGTTTTACTGTAAATCTGGAGCACGCAAAAGAGAAATAAAAATTGATCCCTTCTGTATGGCACATATTCTGGTGAGTGTAATATCTTATTTAAATGCGAGGTGATCCCTTACTAAAGTGTTGCGATTACAATATTAAGGTAAAATGTGGTGTAGGCAAAATCTCCTAAATCTGGAAGACAAAAGAACGATATATCTGGATCGTTAGAATTTATGTTCAAACAATTAATTTATTTGAAGTAGATATTCCTTAGGCATAACACAATGAAAAGACCAAAACATCCACGCGTTATTCTACTTCGTTTGCGGTTTGTACATACTTTGGTGGAAACTAAATTGAGTTTTATAGAAAATAACAATGTCTTACTTTAATCCTGCACAACTGTAACTGTCATAAGAAAATGACATGTTTTCGTCAGAAATATTAAGGGGCTTTTATGTAAAATGCATACCTTAGGCAGAAACATTATTTAATGTAGATCATCATCAGAAATGTTGTGGACGTCGTAAGTAAATGTATATCATAATTTAAAATATTGTGAGATTGTTAAGGAAATGTAAATCATAGTCAGAAATGTTGTGGACGTCGTAAGTAAATGTATATCATAATTTAAAATATTGTAGCTCTATTAAGGAAATGAATATCATAGTCGTAAATATTGTGCGTTAGTAAATGCATAATATAGTCAACTATTGTGATACGTAGGTTACTATAATTTATTACATAGGATTGGATTATACTGCTCCTTTGCGTAATTTTAAAAGTTCTATATGCAAGTCTAAACGTAAAAGTCATGGATTTCGTTTCATCGAAGCTACGAGTATGACGAATTTTTAATCTTGACTTTTAAAACCAAATCATGTTACTTTAAATACGTTTTACTTTTAATTGCGGATCAAAACACCAAGCGCCGTTTTACAAAACTGACAAAGCCACCATTTTAATACGTCGGTAAGAACGTGGTATTTCCACGCTTTCCATTAAAAGACCCTTCTAAACGTATTTGGTTCAGGTTTAATTTAAGTCTGAACTTAAATAGAAACACAATGTATCGTTCATTTAATTTAGTCGACTTTTGTTTATTTGCGGCACGAGGTTAAATCACTCCTGAAAATTTCGGCGTTAAATTATCGAGGCATGTTATACTAACTGCGATTCAACCTCAAATCGATCTCACTAAACGAAAATTATAGTTTTAAAGCTGTAACGGATTGTTAGTGGAAATTACGCTGTATCGGTGGTCGTTAAGTCAACATAGGTCAGGCAAAGTGGAAAAAAACTATTTTTATTAATTAAAAATTGAGCGGAACTTTGCATTAGGACTTACGGCCTCTTTATTATTATAGACCATTCTTCATTTGGTACAAACCCAAATAAACACAAAACAAATACGTAGCACGATAAACAGAGGTGAATATAAAAAAATCACTTGCAATAAACAGAAGTCACACACTTCGGGTAATATTCAAGTTTTTGTCCACCGTTTATTATACAACCAAGAAATGTTCTTACCTGGCGATTTACCAGCTATTTATTGTTATACTTTAGAATATAAAAATAAATAATGGCAGTTCTAAATCATAAATTCAAAAAAATAAATAGATATGAACGTCTCGTATAGACAGAACAATACAAATAGTTTGATGGTGATCATCAAAAATCTTTTTAGTTGATTTTGCTACTTTCTGACCAAAAATGTAAATTAATTCCCAATGTATATAGTAGTTTGGATTCCAAGCTGTAAAATATTTGAAGTTTTTAGTCGCTATAATAAAAAATGGCTGCTATATCCGATCTAATGTTACTAAGTATCTAAAAATATTCATACAAACAGTATAAGTATATAAGTAAGCTTAATCGCATGTATATCATAGCCAAAAGTATTCTAACGTTTATAAGTAACTGTGGATCATAGTCAAAAATATTGTTCGTAAGTAGATGTATATAATAGTCAAAAATACTATATGAAAAAGTGTAATATGACGTTTCCAAGAAAATAAACATCATGATCACTAGTGTAGTGCGTTCCTTAATTGTAATCACTGCAAAAGGAACGGAAACTAAAACATAACTATATCAGGATACAGAATTGTCATTATAGCTACGTCAGACAGCTATCTCATCAAAATGAGATAAAAAAAAATTGCTCGTGCATCTGCTGATAAATTCGTAGTTTTTCTGCTGTTTTGTTTTGTCCTAAATAACGTCAGGACATTTAAAATAACAAATATTCCTACAATATGATATGCCATAATTTTTTAAAAGTTCGTTGAATATAAAAAAGAAAATGTTGACCATAAATTCCATTTTAAAATAATCACGTAAAGTGGGTTAAAGGAACGTGTAATACCTGATTTGCGTTTTAAATGTGAGACGTGACAGATCTGTAGGTAAAGTGTTCCGTTTATATTCCGGGTAAAATATGATGTAGGCAGATTTACCCAAAAGTTTCCGTAACTGGAAAGATAAGAGGTTGGTTTATATCGGATATATGAGGTAATTTATACAGGAACATTACTATCCATATTAAGCCAAATTACTGATAAGGTAAAATGTATAAAACTCGGTAAACTTCGGAGTAGAAGCGTTTAAAACCGTCCAAATACTATTTTCGTCAATTATATCTACAGCATTATTAATTTAAAAAAAGGTAAAATAAAGGTAGGAAGGATAACACAACGTATTTTTTTTACAAAATGTTTGTTATTGTGGTTTTAGAGGCCCTAGAAGCCAGATACTACTTATGAAAAAAATATTAAAGATATGGGATTAGGGGAATAAGACATTAGCAAAAATATTTTACTTACTTCCACAAAAAGTATTTAGTATTTTGGATAAACCAATTCGGTCCAAAAGATATTAAAATAAAATAAATGGGTTAGGCGATTTTTTTTTTATAAAAATATAAATCTGACTTAGGAAACAGTGGCACCAAATCGATCATTTGTATTGTATTACATTGTATATATTGTATATTTATTTTGTATTTTTATACAAAGTCCTTAAATTTGTTCCTCTAAATAATTGAGAACCGTTAAATTAACTCTACTATTCCGACCTCAAATCGATCCCACCGAATGGAAATTATAGTTGTGATGTAGCATGAACGGGTCATTATTGGATTCCAGATTATATCAGCGGTCATTAAATTGTGCAATTGGTCAAGTTGGGTTAATTGCGTACACTTTCCGAGTTTATTTGATACGGATTTCATAATATATACATGGTTGGTAATAATAAGTTTACCATATTTCTGTTTTTAGTGCGGCAATCCTCAATGAATCCAACTTTATCTTTTATCGCATCTGTAATATAGGGCAAATCTTGAAAATTAACTAGTTCCACAGTTTCTTGGACCATCACACAATTGATAACTACCACTTTTACTTCATTTACAACACCCTTTAATCATGTTAGATCGGTATTTATAGTGATTTTTCTTCTCTACACTTGCGGGACTCATCGACACTTGTCTACTTCCATTTACTTGTTCTCTCTTTTGGATATTGTAAAATAACCATTTACTTAATCACTTTGATGCAGTTCAGGTCCTCCTCAACTCACGTTCTTCTTGCTTAGTCTCCTGAATCATTACTTCTTTACGATTTATAAGTTTTATTATATTTTATAGTTAAAGTTCCGTTAGGACTGTATGCACCTTTTGTATTTCTAATTTTTCTTTATTCGTTAAGGATGAATGTTTACAAATTCGAAATATGTAGATAATTTACTATTATTTAAATATACCAGCGGAGTGTCTCATTTTTTTCCTTTCATCTTTACACTTCACTTAAAGTATCTATACACTATTTCTTCAAGTTAAAAAAAAAGTAATTTAAAATGCACGTACCTACATAGGAATACAGAACTATGATGATAGTACTTTCAACTCGATAATGACAATGTTTAATTCGCTAACAAGTACGTTTATAAAAAAGTTTGAGCTATGTTGTCCACAATTGTAAATAAAGACCAAAAAATGTAATATAAAATTTATAAATCATTCTTAAGTTATATTTCTCTTTTTATATTACAAGCGCCATACTAAATCCATTTTATATCTCAAAAGATACAATTTTTCACGAGTCAGATGGTTTGATACGAATTTAATATTTGAGGTCTGGCATTTAAATTTGGTGAAGATGAAAGCCGCAAATATTTATAACTAGGAATATTACTTTTTAGAAAATTTCGTATTACTCCGTCCAAAAATTGTTACCAAAATATTTCATGGTTGTCGCCTTAGAATCATGGGTACATGTAATATATTTTCCAAGATTAATTCTTAACATATAGAAAACTTTACCCATTCATACAATAACGATGCAATTCGAATTAAATTAAATTTTCAAGATTTTAAATTAAAAAAAACTTGGCCGATAGAGCAATATGCAATTGTAAGTGAAATAGAACACCGAAATACAGGGTGTGGTTTGAAATGGGTGACTACTTGGGTGGCTCAGAGAACCACTTTTTTCAATCGACTACCCAAAAAGTTGTATAGGGACTCCTAAGATCAGACCGAATAATCCGCTCGCCAATATTTACCTCTACTCATTTAAGTGTATTTATTTCATCCCATGCGGCTGTGTTGATAATCCGCCAGCAGCAGAGGAACATAAATTTCAAAAGACAAATGGTGAATTTTTTCGCGTATTACAGCAAAGAGACATTTAAAAATATTTTTCTGCAATTTGTTTTCCTTTCAGGATTTGCGGGTTTAAATAAAATAAGTTTTTTCTATTAACGCCCAGTCGAAAAGCTACTGACTAAAACATATAGATACGGGCACAACGTTATAGATAAGCTCTAGTCGTTAGGAAAGTTCACATGTGTGTTGTTTAATATAATATGCCATTCGTGTGTGAAAATAGAATTTCTTTACTTACTAGGGTCGCAAAATTTACATGGGATCTTCCATGGCCAGTCTGGCGTTGCATCACCCGGTATATTGTTATCAGTTAAATCGAAAAAAAAACCAGCCATATGTAAAACTCGTTGATCTTTGAAGCATTCCAGTATAAAAGACGACTCAATTGATAATATTTTTCCAGATAAAATTCATTTGAGCGTAAAACGTATCTCTTTACCTTCTCTTTAGACCTAAAAAGGGACAAAGAGATCATGCGAATCGATAAGATAATAGAATCACGTCTTCTTCTACATTGAAAGGCAAAGCTTTAAAATTTAAATGAAAGAGTATGTTAACTTCATCCCTGCTTGGATAAAAATGTCAGTCAATCAAGAAAATTACAAAAATGTTTACTTATTTGTATATGAAATATATTTTTATATATTTTTCCTACGATCACCTATGAAACTAAGAAATAAAGCACGCCTAACTTGGCTAGAAAGTCCTTTATATCACACGCGTGTTAAAATATTTTCTTTCAATATGTGTGTTGAAATATAAAACAACTGATGGCCGACGAATTTGACAGCAAAACTAATTAAAAAATAACCAACTTACGGGACTCGTGGAGCGAATTGGGGTGCTGGGTGGGGTAAAGTACACTAGGGCTTTACTGGAAATTAAAAAAATCCTTTTTTTCGTTATTTTTGGGAACCTAAGAGTATTAATGATAAAAATAATAATATATCAAAAAGGGAAAATATGTCAGGCAACCCATCAAACATGTCAACTGAGTTAAACCACAGAAAAAAAGGGGCAGTTATAGACCAGAAATAGAATACCCTAGGAAATATCGATTTATAATTTTACAATTATCTCGGATAGAAATATCCACACAATGTTTAAGGATATGGGACAAGTGAATGTGCTTTATGTAAGTAAATTTATTTTAGCAATATTCAAAATAAATCGAATATAGATAGAACTTTTATAATTAACAAGCTATCGATATTCAACTCCATCTCTATCTTTCTATAATATTGAGGTTATGTTTTAGTTTTGTGTTTTGTTGTTTTTGTATGTATATTTAGGTATATTATTGTTGTATTGAAAGAATGCAAGCAGCTAAAAAATCAGAAACGAAATTTATTCACTGTACATAGATAGTAGGTATGGCGTGCGTAAGCAAATAGGAGAAAAAGTTATTCTTGTTATTTAAATCTAGGTAGGTACTCGGCTGACGCCTCGTTCTAAATACATCCTCGTTTGAGAAGTACCACTTTCAACACTTGTTATGTAATATACTATTTTGTGTTCACAAGTTAATCCTACTGCATAATAATGCAAAATCAAACACGAACAAACATCTTTAAATCATAAACAAACATAAACTAGGGTATTGTGCCATGAAATATCGTGAAAATTTCAATCTACGCTTATTATGAACAAACCCGAACACGCCATCATGTAGGAAATTTACTACACAAGAAGAGCAAAACCGCAAAACCCAAAGACGATAGATCTTAGGTTTAATTTCTATTGAAGGAGCATTAACAGCCAACAGCCTAAAATTAGTCATTAGTAGTCTTAGTGCTTCACTAAATAGAGTTTCGATTAAATTAGGAACACACTTCTTGGTGGATAATTAGAGCGTGACAAAATCAAACTACGTCACATTATCGCTTGTAAGACGTCGGGGGGTTCTGATAAAGTTATATGAACTGTTTTTCTTTAAACTATATACCGAGGTGGTCCACCGCCAGACTGATCATGGGAAATCCCATGTAAATTTTGTTACCCTCAAATATTGGCTCATCTATTAATTTTACATTAAAATTCCTATTCCTATTTCCTAAATTAATGTTTGCCTTGTCGATGTACCTTGCCGTATGAGCAACATTTATTGCAAGACCTAATTATTCCAACTTGCTAGGCTTACGCAAAGCCTAAAATGAAGACGCTACAGTAGGATTGAAGCTGATTACTTTGACAACAGTGCATGATAAACTGACAAAGGGAATAAAATCACGCGGGCAAAATGTTCTTTTCGGTAAGCCCGCACAGCGCACAGCATACTGACACCCTTGCTTCTTTGATCTCAGAGCTTAGCACAAAGGAATTTGGTTTGGCATTTTGCGATGTTATCGTTTTAACACTATTGTCTTCAAATGACACCTGTACCTGATTGACATTTCGGATATTTGTACTCCACGGGACACACGCGTTGATGGTGAAAAGATTTTCACCATTTTCTTGGTAAGAATTTAATAGTTACCTATAATATATAATAGAAACATTATATAGACTGAAAGAAGGTTAGAAATGAAAGTATTTATGAGTACATAATGGTCGGTATCTAAAAACCGCTTATGCCCTCAGCTGTAACTGAATTTACCCAATCCAGAAATAATAAAATGTCACATTTGATAAATATATTTTTAGTCTATAGCCATACGATGATATCAAAGTACGCTACTTATTTGAGGAAAGATTACCGAAGATAGATTTAATAACTTAGCTTCTTAGCAGACAATTTCAAAGATATATTATCTTTATTGCTCTTTAAAAAAAGAACTTTCGGTTTCTTTGTATATTGATATTTCGTTTCAGCAATTCAAAACTTAAAAACTTTTTCCGTAGCTGGGAAAAGAGAACGTGTATTAAATTGGTAAAGAGATGAAAATGCTGATATTCCAAAAGCACTAAGAAAGTTACTTTAAAAAGTTTCATCCAATTGTTCTCGGATTTTGTTTTCCATTATAAGTAAGAGTTATTATTTAATATATTTGTTATTATGTATTTAGTCACGAACGTTTGCTTTATGTAGGACACTTTATTCGTAGGAGGTATTAATAGTAAATAGTCGAAATCAAAGTTAAATTTTGGATTTCTCCAGAAACATTCTACCAAATAAACTATTTCAATAATTTTTCTGATGGACGATGTAATTGATGATCAAGATATTGTAGAGAATCGAAATTATTTTAAATTATTCCTTAATATTCGTATTTCCACTTAAGCTTGTAAAAAAGCGCCCTTGAGAATTAGAGAATGTGGGTTATAAACGAGAGAATGCGCGGTTTAGAGCCCCATTACACATTACATTAGGCCGTTTCGAGATATACTTTTGGGTTCTGTCTCAAGGGCCACACGTAATCGCTTTTAAACCCAATTCAACTTGTGAGCAACGCTAAAAAGGTATTCTACAAATAGAACTTTAATTGTAAATTTATAAAATGAAGTAAGATAAAGGTTCCTTGTTAAATGTATACGTATACGTATGTATATCACTGCCATTTATTTGCATGTAAAAATTCATACATAATTACATAATTATGTAAATTTACATGCCAAAATAGTTATTTTTGTAACTAGGGTACGAAATACTACTTTGGTGATCGCTAACAAAGATTTTTTGACGAGGCGCAGCCAAGTCAAAAAATTGTTCGAGATGACCAAGGAATTTCGCAGACGAGTTGCAAACAATATTTTTTTTACAACGACTTTACTTTCATTAAACTAAAATCATAAAACGATATTTTGTATTATAATAGATAATATTTAATGCAAATTAATTTTTAAAAACATAGTAGTCGAATCTGTCCCAGATATTACTACGAAAATCAATATGTTTGATAACAAACGTTTTTCACTTTCATTATCGAAATTGTGAGTGCTAAATATTGCTAGTTTTTTAAAGTAAAATACCTAATACAGTAATGGAGAGTCTCGAACGTAAAGATGACTTATCCTGAACCCCACCAGAAATATCAGATGCAGCCAAACTTGTTACAATGAATCTTCTAGCGGAAAAATCTAGACGACAGTATGAACAATTTAAAACAAGGTGTTTGACAAAAAACGTTTTTCACTTTCATTATCGAAATTGTGAGTGCTTAATATTGCTAGTTTTTTAAAGTAAAATACCTAATACAGTAATGGAGAGTCTCGAACGTAAAGATGACTTATCCTGAACCCCACCAGAAATATCAGATGCAGCCAAACTTGTTACAATAAATCTTCTAGCGGAAAAATCTAGACGACAGTATGAACAATTTAAAACAAGGTGTTTGACAAAAAACGTTTTTCACTTTCATTATCGAAATTGTGAGTGCTTAATATTGCTAGTTTTTTAAAGTAAAATACCTAATACAGTAATGGAGAGTCTCGAACGTAAAGATGACTTATCCTGAACCCCACCAGAAATATCAGATGCAGCCAAACTTGTTACAATGAATCTTCTAGCGGAAAAATCTAGACGACAGTATGAACAATTTAAAACAAGGTGTTTGACAAAAAACGTTTTTCACTTTCATTATCGAAATTGTGAGTGCTTAATATTGCTAGTTTTTTAAAGTAAAATACCTAATACAGTAATGGAGAGTCTCGAACGTAAAGATGACTTATCCTGAACCCCACCAGAAATATCAGATGCAGCCAAACTTGTTACAATGAATCTTCTAGCGGAAAAATCTAGACGACAGTATGAACAATTTAAAACAAGGTGTTTGACAAAAAACGTTTTTCACTTTCATTATCGAAATTGTGAGTGCTTAATATTGCTAGTTTTTTAAAGTAAAATACCTAATACAGTAATGGAGAGTCTCGAACGTAAAGATGACTTATCCTGAACCCCACCAGAAATATCAGATGCAGCCAAACTTGTTACAATGAATCTTCTACCGGAAAAATCCAGACGACAGTATGAACAATTTAAAACAAGGTGTTTGACAAAAAACGTTTTTCACTTTCATTATCGAAATTGTGAGTGCTTAATATTGCTAGTTTTTTAAAGTAAAATACCTAATACAGTAATGGAGAGTCTCGAACGTAAAGATGACTTATCCTGAACCCCACCAGAAATATCAGATGCAGCCAAACTTGTTACAATGAATCTTCTAGCGGAAAAATCTAGAAGACAGTATGAACAATTTAAAACAAGGTGTTTGACAAAAAACGTTTTTCACTTTCATTATCGAAATTGTGAGTGCTAAATATTGCTAGTTTTTTAAAGTAAAATACCTAATACAGTAATGGAGAGTCTCGAACGTAAAGATGACTTATCCTGAACCCCACCAGAAATATCAGATGCAGCCAAACTTGTTACAATGAATCTTCTACCGGAAAAATCCAGACGACAGTATGAACAATTTAAAACAAGGTGTTTGACAAAAAACGTTTTTCACTTTCATTATCGAAATTGTGAGTGCTTAATATTGCTAGTTTTTTAAAGTAAAATACCTAAGACAGTAATGGAGAGTCTCGAACGTAAAGATTACTTATCCTGTACCCCACCAGAAATATCAGATGCAGCCAAACTTGTTACAATGAATCTTCTACCGGAAAAATCCAGACGACAGTATGAACAATTTAAAACAAGGTGTTTGACAAAAAACGTTTTTCACTTTCATTATCGAAATTGTGAGTGCTTAATATTGCTAGTTTTTTAAAGTAAAATACCTAATACAGTAATGGAGTCTCGAACGTAAAGATGACTTATCCTGAACCCCACCAGAAATATCAGATGCAGCCAAACTTGTTACAATGAATCTTCTACCGGAAAAATCCAGACGACAGTATGAACAATTTAAAACAAGGTGTTTGACAAAAAACGTTTTTCACTTTCATTATCGAAATTGTGAGTGCTAAATATTGCTAGTTTTTTAAAGTAAAATACCTAATACAGTAATGGAGTCTCGAACGTAAAGATGACTTATCCTGAACCCCACCAGAAATATCAGATGCAGCCAAACTTGTTACAATGAATCTTCTACCGGAAAAATCCAGACGACAGTATGAACAATTTAAAACAAGGTGTTTGACAAAAAACGTTTTTCACTTTCATTATCGAAATTGTGAGTGCTTAATATTGCTAGTTTTTTAAAGTAAAATACCTAAGACAGTAATGGAGAGTCTCGAACGTAAAGATTACTTATCCTGTACCCCACCAGAAATATCAGATGCAGCCAAACTTGTTACAATGAATCTTCTACCGGAAAAATCCAGACGACAGTATGAACAATTTAAAACAAGGTGTTTGACAAAAAACGTTTTTCACTTTCATTATCGAAATTGTGAGTGCTAAATATTGCTAGTTTTTTAAAGTAAAATACCTAATACAGTAATGGAGAGTCTCGAACGTAAAGATTACTTATCCTGTACCCCACCAGAAATATCAGATGCAGCCAAACTTGTTACAATGAATCTTCTAGCGGAAAAATCCAGACGACAGTATGAACAATTTAAAACAAGGTGTTTGACAAAAAACGTTTTTCACTTTCATTATCGAAATTGTGAGTGCTTAATATTGCTAGTTTTTTAAAGTAAAATACCTAAGACAGTAATGGAGAGTCTCGAACGTAAAGATTACTTATCCTGTACCCCACCAGAAATATCAGATGCAGCCAAACTTGTTACAATGAATCTTCTACCGGAAAAATCCAGACGACAGTATGAACAATTTAAAACAAGGTGTTTGACAAAAAACGTTTTTCACTTTCATTATCGAAATTGTGAGTGCTTAATATTGCTAGTTTTTTAAAGTAAAATACCTAATACAGTAATGGAGTCTCGAACGTAAAGATGACTTATCCTGAAACCCATCAGAAATATCAGATGCAGCCAAACTTGTTACAATGAATCTTCTACCGGAAAAATCCAGACGACAGTATGAACAATTTAAAACAAGGTGTTTGACAAAAAACGTTTTTCACTTTCATTATCGAAATTGTGAGTGCTTAATATTGCTAGTTTTTTAAAGTAAAATACCTAAGACAGTAATGGAGAGTCTCGAACGTAAAGATTACTTATCCTGTACCCCACCAGAAATATCAGATGCAGCCAAACTTGTTACAATGAATCTTCTACCGGAAAAATCCAGACGACAGTATGAACAATTTAAAACAAGGTGTTTGACAAAAAACGTTTTTCACTTTCATTATCGAAATTGTGAGTGCTAAATATTGCTAGTTTTTTAAAGTAAAATACCTAATACAGTAATGGAGTCTCGAACGTAAAGATGACTTATCCTGAACCCCACCAGAAATATCAGATGCAGCCAAACTTGTTACAATGAATCTTCTACCGGAAAAATCCAGACGACAGTATGAACAATTTAAAACAAGGTGTTTGACAAAAAACGTTTTTCACTTTCATTATCGAAATTGTGAGTGCTTAATATTGCTAGTTTTTTAAAGTAAAATACCTAATACAGTAATGGAGAGTCTCGAACGTAAAGATGACTTATCCTGAACCCCACCAGAAATATCAGATGCAGCCAAACTTGTTACAATGAATCTTCTACCGGAAAAATCCAGACGACAGTATGAACAATTTAAAACAAGGTGTTTGACAAAAAACGTTTTTCACTTTCATTATCGAAATTGTGAGTGCTTAATATTGCTAGTTTTTTAAAGTAAAATACCTAAGACAGTAATGGAGAGTCTCGAACGTAAAGATGACTTATCCTGTACCCCACCAGAAATATCAGATGCAGCCAAACTTGTTACAATGAATCTTCTACCGGAAAAATCCAGACGACAGTATGAACAATTTAAAACAAGGTGTTTGACAAAAAACGTTTTTCACTTTCATTATCGAAATTGTGAGTGCTTAATATTGCTAGTTTTTTAAAGTAAAATACCTAAGACAGTAATGGAGAGTCTCGAACGTAAAGATGACTTATCCTGTACCCCACCAGAAATATCAGATGCAGCCAAACTTGTTACAATGAATCTTCTACCGGAAAAATCCAGACGACAGTATGAACAATTTAAAACAAGGTGTTTGACAAAAAACGTTTTTCACTTTCATTATCGAAATTGTGAGTGCTTAATATTGCTAGTTTTTTAAAGTAAAATACCTAAGACAGTAATGGAGAGTCTCGAACGTAAAGATGACTTATCCTGTACCCCACCAGAAATATCAGATGCAGCCAAACTTGTTACAATGAATCTTCTACCGGAAAAATCCAGACGACAGTATGAACAATTTAAAACAAGGTGTTTGACAAAAAACGTTTTTCACTTTCATTATCGAAATTGTGAGTGCTAAATATTGCTAGTTTTTTAAAGTAAAATACCTAAGACAGTAATGGAGAGTCTCGAACGTAAAGATGACTTATCCTGAACCCCACCAGAAATATCAGATGCAGCCAAACTTGTTACAATGAATCTTCTAGCGGAAAAATCCAGACGACAGTATGAACAATTTAAAACATGGTGTTTGACAAAAAACGTAAAAAAAAGTCTCCGAAACTATTTTACTGGTAAATCTAGCGGGATGATCGAAAGAAGTCAAATCGTCCACATTATGGTCAATATATTCCATGTTAAAGTCAACACTTAATGTCAAGGAAAACGTGGATATAAGAAAGTTTCCAAAATTGGTCCCGTTTCTAAAAAAAACTTTCAGTTGGACATCAAGCCAAGGTTTTAACGCAGGAGCAAATTAATCATTTTTTAACTGAGGCAGATGATAACATTTATTTATTAGTGAAGGTAATTACTTACCTTATTTTTAAATTTACTATTGAGAATATAAAGAATAATTTATTGTTTTAGATTGTTTTAGTTATGGGTGCTTGTCGCCGGGAGGGGTTAACAAAAATGAGTCTTGATGATATCGAGGACAAAGACTCAATTTTAATAGTAAAAGTTCCCGATACGAAAACAAACGTGCAGCGCGTGTTTACAGTTTCAAAACTGGAATATATCGAACTTTACAGAAAATATGCAGCTCTTCGTCCAGACTAGGTATGCATCGTTACGGCGATTTTTTCTGAAATATCGAAACAATAGATGCTTTAACCAGGTTGTTGGAATTAATTTAATAGGAAAAATGCCATCCCTAGTAGCAAAATATCTCAGAATAGCGAATCCTGAATCATATACCGGTCAGTGCTTTTGGAGAACGTCTGCAACACTTCTTGCTAACGCAGGAGGTGACATGACTACTTTAAAGCGATGGATGGAGGATGGAAATATTTTACCGTGGCCGAAGGATATGTGGAGGACTCAATAAATTATAAAATTATTATTTCAAATAAAATTCTTGATTGCGAAACTTTAAATGTAGATCCAGTTCCATTTAGTTCGAAAGCGAATAATATTAATGTAATTTCAACCTTTCGAGCAGCAGATTCCTCAGGAATAAATATTACATCTTGTAGTGGTTGCACAATTAACGTTAATATTGTAAATAATAATTAAAATCACTGTTAAAGGAAGCAATACTGTTTTTAGCGCAAATATTTCAGAAATTCTACGTTTAGTTTATTTATTTGATAAAATAATAAATATTTTTTAACTGGATTTTTGTTTATTTCTTGTGTACTACCTTAATAGAAAATAAATTTGGTTAATTTTTCGGCAAATGTCAATAAGATTTTCAAAACACGCCATAATTAAATTCATAGTAGGTATATGATGTGCAAAATATTTTGCAGCCTAATGCGCAAAATATTTTGCACACGTAAAAAAGATAATAATGACAATGAAAAAAAGTCTTATTTTAGACACATACATTAATACGCAAACATTGTCATTTTTTGTAGAAAAAAAAATTTCTTGCATTGTTTTTAAATTAGGTAAAATATTATTTTGTCAAAGGCATTCATACATTTAATTTATTATAACTATTATAAGTACTTATACTTCATACGAAGTCAGTTAAGACAACGTAAATATTGGGGGTAAGATCAATTTACTGCATCACACACTGAAACTACAATACAAATATAACAAAATTTGTATTAATTGCCCCCTATACAGATGTTCAAAGATAGAGTCCACGTGGACTTGACAAGTCTGTCATCAAATTTTTAATCTGTCTCAACTAAGATCGTATACACTTTACCATGTTCTGAAAAATTTCCACGCTTTAAAAACCAAATTAAACAGTTCAGAATTAACACAACTAATGGGAGGTTTTTGTGCAGTAGTGTAGATATTTTAAAATTGGATCCAGGAATCGAGCAGATACGAGTGATCAAAGTATCTTCAGTAGTTATAAAAATACTAGACATTATTTCCAACAAATATTTTTAATGGCTCCCACCAATTACCGGAAGCTGAGAGAGCAAAATTTGAAATTTTAATTTTTCCTTTGAAACTGCAAATTGGAAATGCCTTTTGTGCACGACGTGAAATCAGTGATGAAAAATTGTCGGTAGACGTGACGATTTCGACTGAAAGGGATTTGTTTTAAGCGCCTTTGTCAGCTTACCTTGTACCTTTGTCAAAGCAATCAGATTTTTGATGAAGCAAAGCAAACACGGTAAAAGTGGTGCTGTCGAAGGTACACGCTTGGAAAAGTTAAGAAAAAATTGGAAAACAACAGTTAGTAGTGAAATAAGTTGGTGTTTACGGCATTCAATAAGCTGGTGGAAAGTATTAAAACCTTTGCCCGAAATGATGGCTTAAGAGGAAGTAACCCCTTTTATGCCCGGTTTCTTAACATTTTACGTTATTGAATCGATAACAATTTAGAAGTTAAAGTTGTCGGACCAACAACTTTATACGGGTTTCCAAACATAAATCCCATGTCGAAATAACTGTAGATAGTAATGATTCAGTTCTTTCGACCAACTATAAACAGAAACTGTAAAAACGGGTTCTTTATTCGAAATAGGGTTAATTCAGAAAAAAATACATAGATGGATCTTGGGTAAATCGGCATTCCACATAGGTTGTGAATATGGAGAACTATAGGGTAGGAGGCCGATCGACAATGGCAGCATTTTCAAATTCTGTCCCGGTTTTTTGGTTAGTTCGCTATTGGCCGATAGATGGCTCTCGCGTCCGAAGTGGGCTGATGTTGTCTTCTTCTTCTTCGTTTTTAATATGGAAAACTAGATCCTCCAAGTATTAGAAAAGGAGCGTTGTACGCGAAGATCCAAGAAGTACCCCTCAATAAACCATGGTTTCAGAGTTGTACTTACCTCAAGAGGAAATGCATCACACTACTATGCAGAATGAGATCAACACACTGCCTTACTGATGCGCACCTGTACAAAATAAAACTGAAGGACAGCCCCCTATGTCACTGTGGAGAAATAGGCGACCTCAATCACATGATATTAGGTTGCAACAGTAACAACTACTCGAAGAAAATCTATACATATCTAACTAGACATTCAGCAACCCCCTTTCATATACTTAATATAATTGACAAACCCCTATGCGATGCTGCTAATCACCTTTGCAAAATTATAGACAAACTATGCCTTAAAATCTAACTCTATTTATAGACGAATGCTTATAGCTTCAGTAATAAGTGCATGCAACATGTCTTAACAAAAACAATCTGCTTCAATTGCTTTCTTGCTACTCAAACGCTTAGCCTAATTATGCACGCCTTAAACAACAAAATAATTAGCATGGCTTTTATAAAACACCAAGCACTGTAGTTTTGATCCCTCCCCATCCTACTTAACCTGGAGGCAAGTGTCATAGCTCTGGTACTCCACAGAGCGAGAAGAGTCTAAAATTATATGTAAACCTTTTCCCTTACTAGACCAGCGAAGAAAACACATTAACCCGAACGGGAGATAGGCAGAGAACATTCTCCACGCCCAGACCATGAGCGCCTATCTTCAAACGACGCAGAAATAAAGAAAACTATACTGGCTGTATGCTGAAAAGCAAGAGGTCATCGAAAAAGTTTCAATCATCATCATCATCATAGTTTTTAACTTTTACTTAAACCCTTTATTTTTCTGTGGTCTTACTTTTGACAATTGACATTTCATTTTTCGAAATAACAAATAATGTTTGAAGGCAAGACAAATAACAAATAACGTTGTATTGTAATTAATTTCCATATTTATAATGAATAATGGTACAATTTATAAAAGTAGAGTTTGCTTTGTGTCGGGGTGTAAGACAGGATCTTCTTCAAAGAGGAAACGAAGCCAAATAAGTCTCTTTCTAGCTCCAAAGGTAAGCCCACTTTAAAAAAACCTCTGTAGCTAGAATGTTTAATACCCTGTATTTTAAAAACCAAGCATCGTTGGAACTTTATACAGGCCGAGTTTACTAATAAGTATAACAAAGTAAGTGTAAATTCATATAAAAGTCCTTATTTGTTCCTTAAAGAACTAATTTAAATAAAAATAGTTATCGCGTCCATAAGAAACCATTTATTTGATAGCCCACTTCGAACACGAGCGCCATCTTATGGCAACTCGTAAAGCTGAATTACCGATTCTAATTTGGGACCGAATCCAATGCATTGCGATCGGCCTCCTACCTCAAGTCCTCCATAGTTGTGAAGCTAGTTACTTGTTCATTGAATCATTGTCGTTTTCATTCTGGGTTAAGTTTTAAAATTTAAAATATGTGCTTTTACTATTAGATTGACTAATCTATTGCTTAATTAGTTTATAATTATTGGCAGTTACCATTTTTTTTTATTTTTTTAGGAATAATATACGATTTAGAATTACAATAATTTCTAAACTACGGCAGACTTACATTACATTGATTTGACGAACAGGTATTCAGAAGATTTATTAGACTGTAGAGGTTATGTAACGTAAAAGCGAAGAGTAATCAACACTTGGTCTAGCACTGATAATGAGTTATTTCTATTACTAATTGTTACTATATTATTTCCTATTAACTCCATCAAGAAGTTTACAGTTTCTTTGCTTAAACGCTTAAACGAAATCTGTCCCGAAATTCTTTATCATTATATTTTAAATATTGATCTTCTCTTTGACGATAAATTCTTGGTCGTTCAATATATCTAACTATATTATATGTATGAAACATAATGATCATTTATCTAACGATTCAAAAGCAATAGATAATTTGAAAAAACTAGGAAAAATGATTTTTAACGTACTCTTGGAAATATAACCCCATAACGTGGTAATAGCTATTTACCTAACAAGTGCGGAAAACGAATTTTTCCGCATATATATATATATTGAAATATTTTTCACCTGATGACTCTGACGAACTGGAATATTCCATTTTATTTCTGTGAAAACCTATCTGTATTCTGTATTGTTGTAAAATTAAAAGAAATCAGCAAATTTTCATCAACACAAAAAAGTTTGGTAGGAAACCATAATCTACGACGCTTGCGTTAATTTTATGGGACAGATATCTGCCCATCTTTCATAAGATATCCATTATATAACTTATGTAATAAATAAGCCTTTTCGAGTGATTGAGAATTCCAATATTGTGATTAGAAGCAGGTTATCGAATCAATAACTTTATTTAACAGATATCTGGTGCTTCAGAAACCGGGCATTACCACAATGAAAATTGCCGAACGTTTTGCTGGTCAAACGAGAAGAAAAAATAAAAATTGGTATTTAGAAAATAAATTCTACTTTAAATACCCCATCCAGAAAAGTAAATGACGATCGAAAATATTCCCAAAATTTTTTTTAGAATTTTTTTTTATTTTTAGTAATTTTGTAATATCTTTAACAATTCTTTATTGATCAAAACCAAAATAGCTTTCCCGGGTGTAGAATGTTGTACCAAACAATTTTTCTTAAAGCCATTTTTCAATATCGGCCTTACTTTTTTCTCAAAAACGTTGGGCGCGTAAATCCACTTTACACGCATAAATTCACTTTACGCGCCCAACGTTTTTGAGAAAAAAGTAAGGCCGATATTGAAAAATGGCTTTAGGAAAAAGTGTTTGGTACAACATTCTACACCCGGGAAAGCCGTTCTGGTTTTGATCAATAAAGAATTGTTAAAGATATTACAAAATTACTAAAAATAAAAAAAATTTCTAAAAAAAATTTTGGGAATATTTTCGATCGTCATTTACTTTTCTGGATGGGGTATTTAAAGTAGAATTTATTTTCTAAATACCAATTTTAATTTTTTATTTTCGTTTGACCAGCAAAACGTTCGGCAATTTTCATTGTGGTAAAAGGGGTTACTGTATGAAACTTAATGATCATTTATCTAACGATTCAAAAGCAATAGATAATTTGAAAAAACTAGGGAAAATGATTTTTAACGTACTCTTGGAAATATAACCCCATAACGTGGTAATAACTATTTACCTAAAACGAATTTTTCCGCACGAGTCTGTCGTCCGGAGAAGCAGCCGAGTGCAGGGAAAACATTTTTCGCACGTGTCAGGTACGATTGTTTTTCTACAGACGTGCGGAAATAAGTAACACATATTTCAAATAAATTTAATAATTTTTAATTAACAATCACATCATATAGGTATGTAACAGTAACTAATTCTGAGAAAAAAAGTAATAACCACATTAAGTTATAGGAAACTGTTAAAAAAAAGTATTATTTGTTAAAATTAACATGGTAGGTAAACGAAAAGTGATATTGATATATTATTGATTTTGACATAATCGTGCCGAAAATTTATTCCGCACTAGTGTGGAAAAATTAATTTTCCGCACTGATATCAGTCTGTAAAAAAAATATTATAGATATTTTGGTAATGGATAGGATCGAGATTGATTTGATTGATCTAAATCGTAGCATAGGATATATATATATATATAAATTGGGTGTTGCATTACAAATGCATCTCTTAAAAAAACTAAAAAACACGCTTTAATAATTATTAAGCAGACTAAAAAGAGGAAAATAAATATAGTTTAAAATAATTCTTGAAATTCTTAATATAGGCAGAAAATAATAATGAACGATAAACATTAGTATTATTGTGCAAAAAGCTTGGGGCGCTTTGTGCTATATTTTTCGTATATCGAGCACCCCTCGCTTTTTTCACAATAATACTAATGTTTATCGTTCATTTTTATTTTTTGCCTATATTAAGAATTTCAAGAATAATCTTTAACTATATTTATTTTCCACTTTTTAGTCTGATTTATTATTAAAGCGTGTTTTTTAGTTCTATATTTACTTTTCATTTTTTAGTTTGAGTTATTGTTAAAAAAAAAATTTTTTTTGGGTAGATTGAGCTACATTAGTCTACAAAATTTAAATTAAATCTGACCGTTTAAAGTGGGTCAAAATCGTCACTAATTTAACAATGACTTTTTGAAATGGCTAGATTTAAAGCAGTGGATCCATTTTTTTTAAATGGCTAGATTCAAAGCATTGGATCCACAAGACCGAACAAACCCACTCGGCCAACGGACCAACTGATAGCGAAAGAATGTACTATTAAGCCGAGTGCTCGAGCCGGAAAATAGGTAGATAGTACGCATGCGCATACAGTGAGCTCTATCTCTCTTACTCTCATACAGAGGATCTGTAAGGCGATCCTGATTAGGATAATGAGATAAGCTTATCAAATTATTGTACTGTCAGCGGTTCTTGATAAGTCTACAAAATTTAAATTAAATCTGACAGTTTAAAGCGGGTCAAAATCGGTTTCAAAGAAGTCGGTTACAAACAAAAAAATACCTACAAACATACAGGTGAAGCTAATAAAGGCGTGTTAAAAATGCTCGATATCGCATATATTTCTAATTTGGGACAAGCTGTATCAATCTCACAATGTATATGTTTTATCCTAACATAGACAAAAAACTTACTAACTTTTAAGACTTGTATTGACGTATCGGTCTCTATCTTTTTTTTGACGTAAAAAAGTTTATATTTTATTTTCACCTGAATATGGCCACATACATTTAAAATAGGGCTGTCAGTTTATGAGTAAAGCACGTGGATAACCCTTTTTACCTTCATCACAATTAGTGACAGTAATGCCAACGGCTAAATTGGAAAAAGTTTCATTTGAGTTTAGTTTACTTTTTAAGGGACTGTAATGGTGCTATTTGAGTTTGTGTTAATTTCCAAATAAAGTTGTTTTTCCAATTTTGTATCATAACAAATCTATTACGATACGCATTTGAGTATCGTAATGAAGCTATTTCGATACGCGTTTTTTCTTTATTTGATGTTAGTAACATTTAAATGTTTTATTTCATTGACTTGCGCGGCCTTTGTGATTTACGAGAAAATCCATTTTTCGCAGAGGAAAAATAGCTTGATAACCTACTTTTTATTTTGTGTGGATAACAGTCATGTATGTTGGTTGCATAAATCTACAAATAAATCTTTTGTAGCTGCTTCAAGCTATCATTTTCTGCCAAATCCTATCCAAAATTCAATCTACTAACCTTCCAATGTCGAATTTAACTTCAACTTTATTTGAATTTTCCATCTTCCCTATACTAAATTGCAATGCCGTGACGTAAAATCACGTCTTTTGAAATTCGAAAAAAAGTAGCAAAATCGCCCGAATTTCCGAACGCTCTGTATATGTACCGAATGTACAAGGATCACACAACGTATTTCGTCCAATTTCAAATCTCATATCGCTAAAATAACTTTAGAATCTCGTGGTGAAAATGAGTCAATAAATCAAAAAATGACAGTTCGCAAAATAATTTTTGTTGTCCAGAGGCTACTATGATAAAAAATAGTATTACCAACATAAAATTTAGACATAAAAAATTACAAAATTTAAAGGATTTATTTTCTTTTTAAATACGTGTTTTTTATTGAAAAAACTACAAATTAGAAAAAATAGTATAACGTACGTGTTATATAAAGCAGTTTTAAGCACTTGTTCCGTTATAAAACTCGCCGCAAGCGGCTCGTTTTTTAACATGGACGCGTGCTATAAAATGATGCTTTATAAAACGTGTACATTAATATACTATTTAATGCGAAGCGCAACAGAACCATAATTATATCAAAAACGTAAAGTTCTTGGTGAAGAAATTGTAAAAGTTTATGTTCGCGCGTAAACAGCTAAAATTTGCCACAATTTATTGCCAAAAAATTGGTACTTGTTCTAATATTTTGACCAAGTTGAGGGGAAAACTTCTGGTGTTTTTTGTGGTCGCCAATCTATCAGATTTTGAGGTTAGAAAAACGTTATTAAAGTTTTATTTCTAAAATTTGTTTAAAAATGATTTGCCGCAGTGTTTTTAGTTCGAAAAGCAAGAAAACAAGTCAAGTAAACCTACCTTATCAAATTGAAAATACTAAAAACAAACAAAAATGCAATCTTCAATGTTATCGCGTTCCTAACCTCAAGTCAAATATTAGTTGGTAATGTTGTATTAATAATAATAATAATATTCATAATAATAATAAAAGTATATTCAAATATTTTTTTGATATTTAATGCTAATATATGATTTTTTTGTATAAACTATCAATTCCGAACTCAGAAGTAAAATAATTGTTTTGAGTTAAAGAATAATAATATATAATATTTATTGTCAAGAATATATTTCATAATTCAGACACAACTCTACTTTTATAACTATTACTTGATACCCCTTGTCATTTAAAATTTTGTAAGGGGATGACCCCGGGGCAGAGGGTAAAAGGGGGTGAAGTAGTTTTTGGTTAAAAAGTTGTCCCCTTTGGCAAATCTTTTGACGTGTCTGGGCGTTTTTTCTATTAATCAGTGGTTTTCGATAAATCCGTGGTGGGAAGTTTTCAAATAAACACCCTGTATATATATATATATATATATATTTATTTATTTTATTCATTATAACTTAGTATATTTATTATTTATTAATGACGTTCTTGAATATATCTCTTGGATTGGATAATATACAATTTTTAATTTTATTTCTATAATTATTTATTGATTTCATTATGTTTATTGACTGTGGTAGCATATCAAAAATACATGGATTGATGTTTAAAATATGTTTGTGTGCTATTTTTTTGTTTACTCTATTTTTATATGCAATAGTGTTTTTATGGCGAGTTTCATGTGTGTGATTAATATTATTTATTTTATTTTTATGTTTAAATATATATATTAACATGTAAGAAAATATTTGTTTAATATCCATCTTTAAAAGTTAAATCAGAAGAATATTGGTGTACTTTTTCGTAAATAATTTTCAAAATGTATTTTTGAATAGTTTCAAAATTATTAAGATAATATGCCTCCCCATCCTAGTATTCCATAATTTAAATGGGTTTGTACTAAAGAATAATTTTGCCAAAAACTTGGGCCTACGTGCGAAACAACATTTTCAAGCACAATTTCTTGTTCAAGAATTTAAAAAAGTGTTTGGGCAGGAACTTGGCTCGAGGAATATGGACTTAATGTACATACTTACAAATTAAGTATTCGTTTACGTCATTTCTACCTCCCCACCACTTCTACTTACAAATCCTACGTCCTTCATTAATACATACCTGTAACAATAAAAAAGTATTAGTAGGCACTAGTTAAATACGTTTAAGATAAAACAAACTTTGTAGGTATACAGTGTCCGCAAGAAAGTCTGCATCAAATGGGATTTTTTTTTATTATTAGGTATAGGTACAAATTGAAAAAGCAGTTAGTTTTTGCTTACCTAAAAACCAAAAATGACGTAAACTGAACCAGCTGCACGACTTGCGTTACCTGTCAAATTTGACATTTTTAATAAAATAGGTTCAGAAATGCCATTATTTATCAAAATATCGAAAAACTTTATTCGAGAAAGTTGTTTATTTAGGCATTTTTAGCCTCTGTACGAAATTTTGACAGTCTAATACAATTTTTATTTTTTGCCATATTCTTGAAAATTTTGATCAACCCTCGTAGATTAACTTTTATACATCGATGCAAAACCATTTGCCTTTACTTCATTTGGAATCTTAATGACATTTTGTGTAAAATTTTTGTTTCCAATTATTTATTTTGCTTCAAAAACTGAAATTGTTATTGATCAGTATGTAATGTTTGATGCAAAGTTTATCTAATTACATCCGTTCTGCCAAAACCGACGTTTCTCATTTTTCTTAAGATAGTAAACAGATGTACAAAAAGAAAATATTAGGAAGCTTTCGTTGAAATTTTACTTAATTAATATTGGATCAAAAAGAATAAATATTAATCGCTCGAAACATTTTATTCAACAAAAATATAGTTTAATATAATTAATTTAATTTAATAATAATATTAATTTTTAAGAAAAATTTCAACAAAAGCTTCCTAATATTTTCTTTTTTTACATCTGTTTACTAACTTAAGAAAAATGAGAAAAGTAGGTTTTGACAAAACTGATGTAATTAGATAAACTTTGCATCAAACATTACATACTGATCAATAACAATTTCAGTTTTTGAAGCAAAATAAATTGGAAACAAAAATTTGACACAAAATTGCATTAAGATTACAAATGAAGTAAAGGCAAATGGTTTTGCATCGATGTATAAAAGTTAATCTACGATGGTTGATCAAAATTTTCAAGAATCTGGCAAAAATAAAAATTGTATTAGACTGTCAAAATTTTGAACAGAGGCTAAAAATGCCTAAATAAACAACTTTTTCGAATAAAGTTCTTCGATATTTTGATAAATAAGGGCAATTTTGAACCTATTTTATTAAAAATGTCAAATTTGACAGGTAACGCAAGTCGTGCAGCTGCTTCAGTATACGTCATTTTTGGTTTTTAGGTAAGCAAAAACTAACTGTTTTTTCAATTTTTACCTATACCTAATAATAAAAAAAATCCCATTTGATGCGGACTTTCTTGCGGACACTGTATATTAAAATATATATTACTAACTATATATTAATCCTATAAAGCTTATTATTATATATTTAAATATAACTAATTTTGTAACTGTAAAACAAATTTTAAAAGTCAGGCACATTATATTATGACTCCATATAATTTTCCACTGTGCCATTTTATTTTAACAAAAGCCATTTAATATCTCGGATTTTTTATTGCCATCAGTATTGTGGCGCCAAAGGCATTTGGTCCGTTTTAGGAAATCGCAAATCTCATATTGATTTGTTCAGTCTCGCATGCTTTTGTTTGCGCTGTGGCAGTTTAAATTAAAAATATTTTTCGCATTTCTGTAAATATATTGCAACCCAATGCTGGGTCGCACAAAATATTTAAACATTAATTAACTAACAAGGCAGTTTCAACTGTGACATTAGCAGGAACGATTTACTCACAACCAAAGTTGTCTGGTTAGACCAGACCGATAATTTTTCAAACCAAAAAAAATAATAGTAGGTTGAAACCCATTGGAAAAGGAAGAGAATATAACAAAAATAAAAGGAAAAATAATTTATGATGTTTTTAAGGGTAGAAAACGATTTATCTCGATTTCCGGCAAAACTACAAGTCCTATGGAAAAACGTTAAATGGCAAATTTGTAGGTAATAAAAAGATATACAACTTTTGTATTTACACTTTTTTCACATAACCTCAAAATTTATGTGAAAAATTCAAATAACCAAGTTTTTGGTTTTTTATTTTTATCTTTTAGAAAAAAAAAATTTTTTTTTTCACGAAATTTGGTGAAAACTTACCTTTTTATGTCCCAAACACACTGTAATTTTTTTGATTTAAAAATTTATTTTTTCACCTTATTTTGACTTAATATCGAAAAAGCACCCTAATTTTCAATCGAAAATTCTCACGTCAAAATATCTGCTTTTTTAAAAAGTCGGTGGGCTTTTTGTTCGTTGAAATTTCTACTTTCTGATGGTGTAAAAAAAATATTCATTACTATGGTAAATGTTCTCAAAAAATGCAAAGAAACCAAAAAAAATCGAATCAGAAATTTTTTTAAAAATTATTATGTACAATTTTGAGCTATTTATTAAAATTTATACTTTAATTACTCGAAAACGTAAGATTCCATGTTACATTGAAAAACAAAAAAATTACAAATCCATAAAACATAAAGATCGAAAAAAATATGCGAAAATAGTTGTTCTAAATATAATTAAAGGTAGGATTTAAAGGGGATTTCATCACATTTACCATAGTAATGTATATTTTTTTACACCATCAGAAAGTAGAGATTTCAACGAACAAAAAGCCCACCGATTTTTTTAAAAAAGCAGATATTTTGACGTGAGAATATTCGATTGAAAATTAGGGTGCTTTTTCGATATTAAGTCAAAATAAGGTGAAAAAATAAATATTTTAAATCAAAAAAATTACAGTGTGTTTGGGACATACAAAGGTAAGCTTTCACCAAATTTCGTGAAAAAAAAATTTTTTCTTGTAAAAGATAAAAATAAAAAACCAAAAACTTGGTTATTTGAATTTTTCACATACATTTTGAGGTTATGTAAAAAAAGTGTAAACACAAAAGTTGTAGATCTTTTTATTACCTACAACTTTGCTATTTAACGTTTTTCCATAGGACTTGTAGTTTTGCCGAAAATCGAGAGAAATCGTTTTCTACCCTTAAAAACTCACCCTTTTCCACTTCCCGACCTCGGATCGCCCGTAAATTATTTTTCCTTTCATTTTTGTTATATTCTCTTCCTTTTCCAATGGGTTTCATCCTACTATTATTTTTTTTTCTTTTTACCATTTTCAAAGGCTTCAGGCCTGGTCTATAAAAAATAAAGATTTAAGCTAACAAATTGCGATAGTTTATATCCCTTAATTAAATAAATAACTATTATACGAAAGCAAAATAAGATTAACGAGTAGTTTAAACGCATCACATAGTTCAAAACAGCCCTGTTTACAAAAAGAAAATTAAACCTGTTCAACCGTTTGTTAAAAGCAATTAAAACTCTTGCCCACAGCTGCTTTATTATTAACTTAATAATACTTTAGTCCATTGTGGCGTCGAAACAAAACTTTTGCTTCTAAAAATTTTTAATTAAGACTATCAGCTAGAAACCTTCACTGGAAAAGCTTATTATATCCAAAAAATGTTCTCAGGAAAGTTTGGCCAATTTAAAGTTCCTCGAAATTATTTTTTTATACTTTCTTGGCGAACTTCAGCAGCTATTTCAAGTTTTTTTCCAATTTTTACGAGTAGCAACTGTGGTAAAATTATGATGGACCTGTTTGGTGTCCAATTTTATTACTAAATAATAAACTACGAACAAAAAGTCATAATAGAATTGAACGTATTTTTTTTTGCTGTCATGTTGCAGGTGGCAAATTAGGCAAATTACCAGTGCCACACCAACAATACATATAAAAGATTGATCTGTACAGGGTTATCCAACCAAGACTAGACGAGGCGATTTTTTGACTTTTCCTGTACTTTTATAAAAAAAACTGAAATAGCCATCTTAAGTCATCTTCTCCCGCGAATTCGAATATCTTCAGCAAAAAACAATTGAACATCAAACAAAAGTACTAGGGGTCACTTTGATATTTTTTTAAATGGGATGCCGTATTTTTAATGAGCTTATCCGATTTCTCATATAAATTTTGATCTAAAATGTTGGATTTTTAATTCAAAAACGCCTTTTTTCTTCAGTTTTAAATTCGGAAAATGTTCGTCTACCGTACGATTAATACCTGATAGATGGATACCCGTTTCACCTGTTCACCCTTTAACCTGCTTTAAAGCGTCCGTCAGTTAGACAAAATAATCAAGTGTCAAATTTCTATATATTTTTCACGTTCTTTGTGTTTGTCGAGCATTCTCTCCACTTTTGTAATATACTTTTATTCTTAGCCGTTCTTCTAAAGAATATTTCATTATTTGTAATTTATTCGTGAAAAATATATAGAAATTTGACACTTGATTATTTTGTCTAACTGACGGAGGCTTTAAAGCAGGTTAAAGGGTGAACAGGTGAAACGGGTATCCATCTATCAGGTATTAATCGTACGGTAGACGAACATTTTCCGAATTTAAAACTGAAGAAAAAAGGCGTTTTTGAATTAAAAATCCAACATTTTAGATCAAAATTTATATGAGAAATCGGATAAGCTCATTAAAAATACGGCATAACATTTAAAAAAATATCAAAGTGACCCCTAGTACTTTTGTTTGATGTTCAATTGTTTTTTGCTGAAGATATTCGAATTCGCGGGAGAAAATGACTTAAGATGGCTATTTCAGTTTTTTTATAAAAGTACAGGAAAAGTCAAAAAATCGCCTTGTCTAGTCTTGGTTGGATAACCCTGTACCTACCGGGTGACTCAACAATTTCGCGGAGTAATTTTATGCCTTGAAGATAAGATTTGTCGATAATGAGCTTTTGTTATAAGGTATGGTTGGATATCTGGCATATTTTAAAAATATTTGAATTATACAGGGTGCGCCCAAAAAGTAGGGTGTCATAAAGTTACATTTTTTAAAATGGGACACCCTATATTTGAATACATTTCTTAATTCTACGTGTTATTTCATAAATTTTTATTAATGGTTTAATATACGAAAAAGTTATAGTTTTTAAGATAATTCGATTTATAATGAAAATTTTGCATTTGCAAGCATCTCGTTGTTGAGAAAATGCTACTTAAATTTTGACTCCTAAGCGATTCATAATATTTATACTTACTAAATAAAGTCAAAAATACATATTTACAATGAAAATATGACGTCTTATTTACAGGGTGTTTATTTGCTAGGACCAAAGCCAGAAAACTTCTAATTGAAAAATATCACTTTTATTAAATGGAACACTCTATATACTTTTCTGTCATCTTGTAGCTCGTCATAAACTCTTCAACTTTCGTAAAGAACGTCCTTCCCTATCTATAATAGTTTTTAAAATATTTTGATATTTCGAGATTTAATGTCCGCGTTATAGCATTTTTTGTCAATGGATCGCAGTAGCCATGGAATATAAATGAAAATAATGGCAGTGGATGACATTAAGAATTAGATCAATGCAAAAATTAAGCCTTTTTACTGCAAAGTTTATAAAAGTATTAAAATATTTCAAAAACTATTAGAGATAGAGATAAGACGTTCTTCACGAAAGTTGAAGAGTTTATGACGAGCTATAAGATGACAGAAAAATATATAGGGTGATCCATTTAATAAAAGTGATATTTTTCAATTAGAAGTTTTGTGACTTTGGTCCTAGAAAGTAAACACCCTGTAAATGGGACGTCAAATATTGCATAGTAAATATGTATTTTTGATTTTATTTAGTAAGTATAAAAATTATGAATCGCTTAGAGTCAAAATTTAAGTAGCATTTTCACGACAACGAGATGCTTGCAAATGCAAAATTTTTATTGTAAATCGAATTATCTTAAAAACTATAAATTTTTCGTATATTAAACCATTAATAAAAATTTATGAAATAATAACACGTAGAATTAAGAAATGTATTCAAATATAGGGTGTCCCATTTAAATAAAAATGTAACTTTATGACACCCTACTTTTTGGGCGCGCCCTGTATAATTCAAAATATTTTTTAAATGTGCCAGATATCCAACCATACCTTTATACAAAAGCTCATTATCGAAAAATTTTAACTTCAAGTCATAAAATTACTCCGCGCGGCGCGCAATTGTTGACTCACCCGGTACAATAATTTTCATGAATTCTCTTACTGCACGTGTACCGGGTGGTCAACTAAGAATGGCCGCTGGCTATATCTCAGAAACTACTAAAGATAGAAGCTTGGGAAAAAAAATTATGATTAAAGCAGTCATGAAAAAATTCTGGAAATTACTTTCAAGTTCCTCATTTCGTCGCAAGGGAGCGCAATTGAAAATAATTTTTTTAAATTTTAAATTTCTCCAAAAATTCCCATATTAGGGTATAACTCTGATTACATCATCGAAAAGCTTAGACAATTCTGCATCATTTTGGTTTAAGGCTCGTTGGCGTACCGACCTTGATAAGAGTGGGGGAAGCTATTGAATGTGTAAACATTAAAATCGTCGTAACTTCTAAACGCCTTATCCGATTTTACTAAATTTAAGCTTGTTTGGAAGGGAAAGGTAAGTACCTTCAATCGTCGTATCCAATGATACACGATAGTTTCTAATAAAATTGCTAGAGGGCGCAATTTGTAATAATAACAGTTTTTTTGATTTTATCCCGAAAATACAAATCATACGGTATACTTATGACATCATAATCGGAAAGTAGATGAAATTTACAAGAAAAGATGTGAAAACCGCAGTTTGATATCTTTGTTCGTTTCAGAGTTATTGCCAAAACAATAATTTTTAATAAAAATTGCGCCCTCTAGCACTTTTATTAGAAACTATTGTGTACCATTGGATACGACAATTGAAGGTACTTCCAAACAAGCTTAAATTTAGTAAAATCGGATAAGTCGTTTAGAAGTTACAGCGATTTTAATGTTTACACTTTCACTTGATAAGAGTGGGAGAAGCTATTGAATGTGTAAACATTAAAATCGCTGTAACTTCTAAACGACTTATCCGATTTTACTAAATTTACGCTTGTTTGGAAGTACCTTTAATTGTCGTATCCAATGGTACACAATAGTTTCTAATAAAAGTGCTAGAGGGCGCAATTTGTATTAAAAATTATTGTTTTGGCAATAACTCTGAAACGAATAAAGATATCAAACTGCGGTTTTCACATCTTTTCTTGTAAATTTCATCTACTTTCCGATTATGATGTCAAAAGTATACCGTATGATTTGAATTTTCGGGATAAAATCAAAAAACCTGTTATTATTACAAATTGCGCCCTCTATCAATTTTATTAGAAACTATCGTGTATCATTGGATACGACGGTACTTGGTACTTACCTTTCCCTTCCAAACAAGCTTAAATTTAGTAAAATCGGATAAGGCGTTTAGAAGTTACGGCGATTTTAATCTTTACACATTCAATAGCTTTCCCCACTCTTATCAATTTCGGTAAGCCAACGAGCTTTAAACTAAAATGATGCAGAATTGTCTAAGCTTTCCAATGATGTAATCAGAGTTATACCCTAATATGGGAATTTTCGGAGAAATTTAAAATTAAAAAATATAATTTTCAATTGTGCCCCCTTGCGGCGAAATGAGGAACTTGAAAGTAATTTCCAAAATTTTCTCATGACAGCTTTAATCATATTTTTTTTCCCAAGCTTCTATGTTTAGTAGTTTCTAAGATATAGCCGGCGGCCATCCTTAGTTGACCACCCGTACATTGTATCTTGTATTTTATTTTGTTGTTTAGGCAAATAGAGAAAATAATGAGTAATAGATGTGTTTTGGACTTCCATTGCCTTTAGTTTTTCATATCACAGAGTGATATGAAAAACTAAAGGCAATGGAAGTCCAAAACACATTTATTACTCAAGATACATCATTGTCTACAACCTTCAAACAAACACAGAGAAAATAATGTTAGCCAGAAATCTACTATATCGTTAAGATACTAAGAAATAGACAACAGAGATGTAGAATAAATAGTGTATAGCACCAAGCCATTGCTTATTCAAATGCGTTTAAGTAGCTTAGGGAAAATTATAGCGCGGATTACAAGAATAGATTTTCTGCTTTTGTAGTTTGCGCGTTTCATTTGGAAATTTACAATTTGGTACAAACAACAAACAAGAGGCTTAAGGTCGTAGCTATAGACAAGCCGAGCAAATTTAAACATAATTTAAACATAATACCTGAAGATTATGCTAACCGTATAATTTAAATAATAGAATCAAAAACGTTTTGTTTGAAATATTTGTATGAAATTTAGAGAATTGTCACTTGTAATACCACTAGAAGTCAAATTATATCTAGAAAAATTTTCGAGCACCCGAATTATAACATTCGATGTGCGAGAAAAAATTTTAAGGTATAATTTAATTTCGAATGATATTTGGTAAGAAAATTTCACAACAAAATGAGTTTATAATAGATATTTGTTATTAATTAGTTATATGTCAATAAATATAGAATGCTTTAAAATTACTTTAAATGTAAAATTTTGAAAAAAATATGTCAGTTGTAGTTGTGCCTATATAAGTAATGGTTTTAAATTTTAAATTTACCAATTTTAGAAACATGAAAACACCAATTCTAGGTTTCATGTAACTCAT
This sequence comes from Polydrusus pterygomalis, assembly GCA_963969555.1. NCBI lineage: Eukaryota > Metazoa > Arthropoda > Insecta > Coleoptera > Curculionidae > Polydrusus > Polydrusus pterygomalis. The sequence goes on from OZ018379.1 coordinate 14,153,933, forward strand.
ATTGTTTCGTAATATTGGGTTTAGTTTATTAAAGTTGGTAGAAAATTATTTTTAGAAATAAATCTTTCTTTGCTATATTTGCCAAAACAAACCGAGCGATTTTGAAGCATGACAAAATATCGCCTACTTATTATTGTTTTATCTAGAAGGCCATGCTAATTTTGAGGATATAAAATGTCAACAATTAAAAGTCGTTCGTAAGATCTGCATCTTGCTGATAGTTGTTCGTCGAAGTATTTAATTTAATATTCTAAAATGAATCGTTTTGAAAAATTTATGCAAGAAAATATCCGACGTTAAAACCCATCGCCCCATGTTTTTTTTGGAAGATCTCATTGCCGAGTGCGGTGGAGAAAGATAATTTGTTCTCAATCATCCCGCAATATCTTTTAGAAAAATCAACAAAATACAGATTATTACGTGGAGAAGAAGTTAACAAAATTGTGTTCAAATATTACCTATATTATTTAAAACACAGACATTTATTCAATAGAATTTGTCCATCGGATTATTCGCCATTGAAAAGGGAAAAGGTAGAAAGAGAATTTAAGGTACATTTACAGTTTGTAACTAAAAATTATGTATCTAAAAAATAAATTGTTGTTTAGGCGTTTTTTCCTTTAATATTACCTAACATTAATTAAAGGAATTTAAAATTATAGAAAGTTTGACAAAACGTACTGGTTGATTGTTGACAGTTGACATTTTATAAAGTTCCGTGTTGTCACTTTATATTATGTCAAAAAATTTCCACTGTAATACCCTCCAGGGTACCCCAGGAAGGGAAAATTTCCGAAAAAATAACAAAGGTTGCCATGGCAACGTTATGAAATTATTGTATTTCATTGGATGAATATGGATGGCGTGAAATTTTCTGATGAATTTTAGTACTTTAAAGTTACCTCAACTTTCTTTAAGAAAAAAATTTGTATCGGTATAGGACCATTAAGGAGACATGGTGTAAGTTAGATATTATACATCACTGACAACACAACAATGCCATTGTAAAACTCTTGGCAATTCTTTTTATACAACGTACTTTACAAAAAGAATTTTCTCACATAAATTTATTATGCTATGACGTCCCTACGAAGGCAGGCAAGTGTCTGTAATAATACAACATACGTTAGCTTTTAATTTCGTTTGTTTAACGGCTTTGTTTGGTCCTTCGTAATAACACTTTTTAGTTTTTCGTAGTTATTTATTCCGAGATCAAATAATTACAAAGAACACAAAGGCCTCCATGGAAACATGAAGCTTCTTTGTGATAATTTGTATCTTAAAAATGAGTAGTTTTTAAACAAAGCATCCGTTTGTTCTAGTAGGTACTTTTGACAAAAGAAAATAAAAGAAATTTGCATAGTAATGGAAATTAAATACAGGGTACTATTTTTTCATAGTCGATCATTACGTTGGTATTATCCTTTTTCCTACGACCACCTATGAAAATGAGAAATAAAGCACGCCTAACTTGGCTAGAAAGTCCTTTATATCACACGCGTGTTGAAATATTTTCTTTCAATACGTGTGTTGAAATATAAAACAGCTAATGGCCGACGAAGTTGGCAGCAAAACTAATTGAAAAAATAACAAACTTACAGGACCCGTGGAGCGAATTGGGGAGCTGGGTGGAGTAAAGTACACTAGCACCAGGGCATTACTGCAATTATAAAAATTCTTTTTTTTTTCGTTATTTTTGGGAACCAAAGAGAATTTATGATAAAAATAATAACATATCAAAAAGGGAAAATATGTCAGGCAACCCACCAAACATGTCAACATTGTCAACTGCGTTGACTCACAGAAAAAAAAGGACAGCTCTAGAGCAGAAATAGATAACCCTAGGAAATACCGATTTATAGTTTTACAATTATCTCGGATAAATATATACATACAATGTTTAATGATATGGAACAAGTGAATATGATTTAAGAAAGTAAATTTATTTTAGCAATATTCAAAACAAATCGAATATAGATAGAACTTTTATTATTAGCAAGCTATCGATATTTAACTCCATCTCTATCTTTCTATAATGTTGAGGTTATGTTTTAGTTCTGTGTTTTGTTGTTTTTGTATGTATATTTAGATATATTATTGTTTTATTGAAAGAATGCAATCAGCTAAAAAATCAGAAACGAAATTTATTCACTGACATAGATAGTAGGTATGATGAGCGTAAGCAAATAGGACAAAAAGATATTCTTTTTATTTAAATCTAGGTAAGTTAAAATGTGTAAGTGGGCATTGTTTTCAGTTTTTTCAACTCTAGAGTTGAAATAAATTTTTCAACTCTGTGTTGAAAAAATTTGTTTAACAAATGGTGATACCTACAAACTTTTAAAAACAAATCAAACTCTTTTTGATTAGTTTGTATGGTCGTAGGAAAAATCGTACACATTACGCGTGTGAAAGTGATTTTCTTACGGCTCGGCCGACGCCTCGTGCTTAATACCTCCTCGTTTGAGGGGTACCAGTTTCAACACTTGTTATGTAATATACTATTATTTGCCACACAAGAACTTTGCCCATTTTTTATGATGTTATTATGAAATTCTACTATTCCAATCTTCAATAAAGTACGCAGAAAATAAAAAAGTTATTTTTACTTCCTGCGCAATGGAACAACAGTTTCACCAAGCATGTAGCCCAACACAAATTGGATAGTATTATTATATCGTATTTCATTTATACGAAAGTAAATAATTTACTCGAGCCTTAATCACTGCCGATGACGGCAAAATTTTCGTGGAATTTGTCTCCTGGAATATAACCGGTAGTGCGAAACAAGTGTACAATCAACAAAGAACGTTATTACGACATTGTAACAATAATACAGAACAACGAAAATTAAATACCCTTTGTTATGCAGAGCACTTTCTCCCATTCCATTTAGTTTTAACAAAATACACAATTTTGGGGCATTTACAAAAGACGTCAATCATGAAAATATTTCTTAAATGTTATTTCACATAAATATCTTTAAAACATTTTGTATTTTTCAATTATTGTTAGGTCGTTTTTGACTAAAGATAGAATTTTTAATATGAATTTTTTCTAACTGCTTCATAGCTATTCACTATAGACAATTTAAATTTTTTTGTGTAAGTATATTTCTTGAAGCTTCCAAAATGATTCAACCAGAAATTCTGGTAGTTTCATTTTGTCATGGAATTTTAAAACCTATACATATGTATTCTATACCAAAAGAAAAAAGAAAAATAGATCTCGACTAGCGCATAAATGTACTGTGACATATGTATAACATTGTTATTGTTATTATTATACTTTTATTTCATATAAAGGACCTGCTGTTCGCTGTAGTAGCTCCTTATATTTTGTTCTTTATGGATCTGAATCACAAAGAGGAGGGTAAAGCACAAAATGCCATATAAAAGATGATAATGGCATAATATACAATTGCGTAACAATAATAAAAAAGACTCAATAAAACAACAAACAGATAATTAAAATTTGTCGGATAAACAAGTTTGGTTGAGATAATTAACAGTTAGGGTAATGAAATGGAAATATATTTTTTAAACTTACAGTTTTACGATCTATTTTAGTCTTTATTTTTTTTACAGTGCGTGACAAAAAAATGTGTGTGCTCTTAAAACTGTAAAAAATATGTAAAATATTATTAAAGTGGTAACAAGGTCCGATATCTTAAAGTAAAGCTAAGCTTCGATTGTGGGATTTGCAGTCACATCCTTTTCACCAGGGAAGGAGCGAAATAGGACTGGACTTTGGGAAGTTGTTCCCAGGAGAACATTACCCCTACTTGCGAAATTTAGTCCTTATAATGGGCTCAATGCTGCACGTAACTTTGCGAAAGCAGCTTTTCAAACTTGAAATTTATAAAGTCAAAATTTCCTGTTTAATAAGTCACTTGTTAAGTTTCTGTCAACAGTAATAAACAATAATAAACAATAATTTTAATATTAACACACTGGTTAGTGAAATATATGTTATTTTTTGAAATAAATAAAAATAATTATATACAAACATGTTTTCGTACCTATTAATATACTGATAACTTTATTGACATCGGCCTTTGGGCAACTTGCAGTTAGACAGTCCCGATTTAATATACAGTGTCCGCAAGAAAGTTCGCATCAAATGGGATTTTTTAAAATTATTAGGTTAAGTAAAAATTGAAAAAGCAGTTAGTTTTTGCTTACCTAAAAACCAAAAATGACGTATACTGAAGCAGCTGCACGACTTGCGTTACCTGTCAAATTTGACATTTTTATAAAATAGGTTCAAAAATGTCCTTATTTACCAAAATATCGAAAAACTTTATTCGAGAAAGTTGTTTATTTAGGCATTTTTAGCCTCTGTACGAAATTTTGACAGTCTAATACAATTTTTATTTTCTGCCAGATTCTTGAAAATTTTGATCAACCCTCGTAGATTAACTTTTATACATCGATGTAAAACCATTTGCCTTTACTTCATTTGTAATCTTAATGCAAATTTGTGTAAAATTTTTGTTTCTAATTATTTATTTTGCTTCAACAAAAATATAGTTTAATGTAATTAATTTAATTTAATATTAATTAAGTAAAATTTCAACGAAACCTTCCTAATATTTTCTTTTTGTACATCTGTTTACTAACTTAAGAAAAATGAGAAACGTCGGTTTTGGCAAAACTGATGTAATTAGATAAACTTTGCATCAAACATTACATACTGATCAATAACAATTTCAGTTTTTGAAGCAAAATAAATAATTGGAAAAAAAAATTTACACAAAATTGCATTAAGATTAAAAATGAAGTAAAGGCAAATGGATTTACATGGATGTATAAAAGTTAATCTACGAGGGTTGATCAAAATTTTCAAGAACCTGGCAAAAAATAAAAATTCTATTAGACTGTTAAAATTTCGTACGGAGGCTAAAAATGCCTAAATAAACAACTTTCTCGAATAAAGTTTTTTAATATTTTGATAAATAAGGGCATTTTGAACCTATTTTATTGAAAATGTCAAATTTGACAGGTAACGCAAGTCGTGCAGCTGCTTCAGTATACGTCATTGTTGGTTTTTAGGTAAGCAAAAACTAATTGCTTTTTCAATTTTTACCTATACTTAATAATAAAAAAAAAATCCATTTGATGCGGACTTTCTTGCGGACACTGTATAAAAATTCAACTTTTCGATTTCATAATGCTCTTTGCTTTATCCATATTCTATCCAATCTGATTTTTATTTGAGTCAAATATTTAAAAATGTTTCTTTATTTGAATATAATATACCAGGTGCCTGTTTTAAGGACCAACAGGAATATATTATATTTTTTCTGATAAAATAACATCGATATAGCACAGGGATAATAAAATTTTCTTAATCGAAAACGCTTTCAATTACTTACTGAAGATGAAAGATATAAAGCTGTAAAAATTTAAAAATTTGTCGGGCTGAAAAACTTTTAAACCGAAAATTAATTAGTCAAAGTTTTAATTGGGTAAACACTTTAAAAATAATGACTGGATAATTAGCTTAATTACACTGAATTTTTCAAAGTACTTTCCTAATTGATTGGTTTGTTATTTTCACACGAAAAGTGTTTTTGAATTTAATAATATGTTTTGTACTACATTAGCGTTTCAAGACGAGATTTTTTCCAAATTTAGCCTCGCTAACATCTCGCAAGATGCTTTCTCGTCTCGTGAGAGTCTCGCGTCTGCAAAAGCTCATTTTATCAAAAACTATAAACGTCATACAAGGAAAGGTTCGGTTTCCTTTTGGCCCTTGTTTCTATTGTTTCTCGGCGATGTGCGATTTTTTCTCTGGCCACCATGCAATATCGGTAATAAAGATAGTTTTTTTATTGAGTGATACTTACTGGATTTTTTAAAAAGTTTATGGCAAATCATAATCAAAATCTTTAGATTTTGTGAGATTTCTCGTTCTCGTTTATTTTTGTCTTGACTCACTAGATTCTCGCAGAAAAACTCTCGTCTCGTTTTGCAGGAGACCGGATCACTCTCGTCTCGCCCTCGCTAGACGAGATGAGAACGAGAAGAGACTAGAGTGAAACACTATACGACGTTATTTACTTATTTATGTTACTCACAAAAACCACACCAACAGCATCTCTGGAGGTCCTGTTAGGACTCATATCACTTCACATATATCTGGAGACCTATAGACTATATATCAAGCAGCTACTAATAAGCCGCAGCCATGCATCATGGAGGGCACCGACATGTTGGAAGGCACGTTAGCCTGCGACATGTTAAATGTGCCCTCAGACATAATAACAAGAAAATCCAACAACGAACCGCCTTATAAAATCATCCACCCAAATATTTACAGACGGCTCCAAAACTAAAGAAGGTATTGGAGCCGGAATATATGGCAAAAACCCAAAAATTATTAATTAACAATAGAGAAGAAGCATATTTTTTTAACTATGACGCAACGATATTCAATTTTTTTTTATTTTCGTTAATTTTCGTTCCACCTTAATGCATATAGATCAATCAAGATATTCTCTGACAGTCAAGCTGCATTAAAAGCTCTTGAATCGAGATGGGGTACCTCAAAAACGGTGTCTAAACAACAAAATAACCCTAATATAGATACCGGGACACAAGGGTCTGGAGAGTAATAAGGCTGCCGACAAGCTCGCTAAGAGGGGTGCAGCACTAAAATTCACAGGACCCGAGCCGGTAATAAGTATATCTCATGCTACGGCCAGGAAAACAGTACTAGCCGAAGCAAAAAGCCAATAGAAAAGATACTGGTTAAATCTACCAGGTCTAACACACTCAAAAGCACTTATAAACAGCCATATAAACCAACAAACTACTAGTGCGATTGTACACCGGCCACAGATTGCGACACCATATGTATAAAATTGGAATAGTCCAACTGATGAATGTCGGCTTTGCATGGAAGATGCAGAAATAGCAGAACACGTACTGTGCGCTTGCCCCGCAGCAAGAAGAATCAGATTTGCCCCATTCGACGAGGTGACTCTGCTGCCGGATGACATGAAAAATGTCTCTCCCAATACCATCATTAGCTTCATTTAAAAGTTAGACCTATTGGGGGAAATATAAACAAGGTGTGAACCACAATAGATCGCATGGTCGCAGTAGAGGGTTAGCTATAACCCAGTCACTTTCAACCTAACCTAACCTAACCTACTCACAAAAAAGTAATTAAATTGAAATATTTCAGGAGTTATGTTTTTCACATTACTTCTAGCCTCCTTAAATATAAATGACGATTAAAAAAACCTTAACAATGGAATATATTTGTTACCTTATTAAGGCTTAATTTACTTTTGCTGTTAAATAGAGGCAAAAATTATATTTCAAATTTTCATATTCTTTTTATGGCTCAAAAGAAAGTTAATGAGTTCAAGCTTCCAAAATGAATTATCATTGAACGCCCAATAATAAAAGTAAATGTAATTATTTTTTAAAGTCATTATCTTTACCCTTTTAGCTTAGTACAAAACAAAATCTAATTAAACTTTTTATTTAGTTATAAGGAAGTCTACTAATTTTTTAAAACTTTTTAATCCTATTTTATGTGCGAATATTTATTATGTAGCGGCAATGCTGTTGATATTATCGGTAATATGGTACAAAATTTAAAAGAAAAATGAAGTGGCAATCAAAAACTTAAAGGTCTAGAACTTAGAACTTGCTAAGCCAGCTGTCACTAACTTCTGATTAAATTTAAATCCAGCTAGACTCTGCTGCAACTTGATTTCTTGGTAAATCTATATTAAATAAGTTAACTTTAAAATTATTTTCTCTTTTTTTTTTAACTCAAAACCTCATTTGACGTAACGATGTTTTCATGCGTGTAAAATGCATTGTCGGTTTTTTATAAAATACGTGCAATGAAAACGAAATTTAAAGCGACTTAGTTTTCTATTGGTCTATCGTGTGAATGTATGTTTACACGAAAAACAAAAACATTAGATGCAAGACACTAAGCATGTATGTTTGTGCCTGTACCTAATTCAACTTAAGAAACTAAAAAGTATTTGATTTATTTCACCCCTTTTCAAATTTATTAGAACCCTGTATGTAAGATAAATAGCATTAGTTTTGGTGAGTTTTACTCTCGCCAAAATAAGTTAAGGCCAGTTTAATCTCTAGCTTTGTAACTCTAACGGCAATTAAGGGATGTGCTTGGGATTTGCTACAAAGCATCCTGGTCTAATATCATGGCAGAAACGTACTTTCGGAAACATCAGTTTGAAATATATTTTCCCTACGAAATAGATAAAGGGTCTAGATCTTAAGAAAATCAACCCTTATGTAGCTAGTAAACTTTTATTTATTGTTGGGTAAGTTAAGGATCCTAACATAGTAAACTAAAGTAATAGCTTATCATATAACTTTAATTATTGGATAGTTTTAAAATTGTAGTCTGCTGATGCTGAAGCAATAAAGATTTTAAAGAGTTAAGTTAGTAAACTAAAGGGCAACAGTGTAATTAAGTTTGTCGTAAGACAGAATATATTGTTTAAGTACTAGTACTATTTTACTGGTGCTAAAATATGAGTATCTAGCCCAATTGACCTTATTCCAAATGTTGATATTTAACAAAATGCAGGGTGTCAAAATTATTATTGTTTTACACTTTCTTTTGTAAATATTTATATTAATAATAAATAAATAATCAGTTGCGCATGGAATTTGGTATTTAAATGGTTCTTAGGATAATCACAGCTTCTATGTATACTGCAAAGGGCGCTATCAGCAGCACTTCGTCTACATCTCGCCTTGGTATAATAAATTCCTAGCTGCTAACTTATAGCTGTCGCTTCGAGCACCCGTTTCTGAGATAATTGAACTTAAATGTTCTATTGCGCACTGAAACTCATCGTAGTCACCCTTCACACTTTGGGCATAGCGAAAAACTTAGGAATTAAATGACATTTAAAGACAATTATTAATGATAAACCTGTATCGTACAATTTTAGATTTATCATTTAATTCTTAAATTATTCGCTATTGCTAAAGTGTGAAGAAGGACTACGATGAGTTTCAGTAAGAAATACAATTATTACGAACAATTACTTTCGGCTCCAAAAACATGGATATTAATTATATATAAAGATACGATACACAAATCTTAATATCGAAGGAACAATTTGCGAAAGTACGACAAGCAGTTTTTTACTTCTGTACAATATATAAGAATACGACTCACGGTTTCCTATCTTAAAAGACTGGTAGGAAATGTTCGACAAAAACATTATATAACTAAAAGTTACATTTTTCCTGTTTTTAAATCGGATAGTGGGGACTTTTTGACCGAATTATTTTATTATACTTTTATTACACGCCCTTCTAATTACTACCCAATTATGTAACTAACTAATTATTTTTTCCATTAAAAGTTGTCTGATAAAGTTCATATTTTAAAAATTTGACACGTTGAAGCGCTTGCCAATTTTGGCAAATTTATATTGTTGATGATTAATTATTATTAAAACAAAAACAGTAAAACGTGAATTTCTATACCTAATTTTTGGAAAAATTGAGACGGTAACCGTTAATAATTTAAAAAAGCAATTATTAATAAGAAAAGTGGCGGTAAAATCTGGTAATAAAGAATTGTGTTTTAAACCCACGTTAAACAGTTGACACATTCCTACCATTATCCTAGTATCCATACATAATGAAGTCGCACTAGCATACTGCCTGGCGACAAACAAATTTCAAGGTGTAAATAAATTTAATTTCCCTCATATGTTTGATTTCTCATGAAAGCATTTCCGCAGATTAAGGCCTCCTCTTAAGCTGAAGATTAATCCCGCATTAACGTGGCCCAAAATAAATGGGTCTAGAACTTTGGTAAAGTGTAATTCAAAGTATCACCATTTGTCTCCAACATGTATATTAAGTAATGGGGGCGAATTTTCCTCTTTAAAGGAGGATTATCAAAGTTTTATTGCAAAGCCTGGCATTTATATAGTAGCATTAGTTGCCGGGTACATAGTAAGAGAACAAGCTTGAAGCTTTCGCGGCTTCCCTTAAAATCGAACGTTGGTAGGCAACAGGACATATTTTCACACAGCGGCCATAAAATAGTATGTTGAGTGTTAACTGTAATGAAAGGTTACTGGTCGAAGATAATATTCGGGAACTGTAATACTGTCATCGACCAGCAAACGTTCCTTTCCGCTATTGACACACGTAATTAATTTATCTTTGTCGATTTTAATCCTAGACCAGGGAATAGTAGGATGAAACCCATTGGAAAAGGAAGAGAATATAACAAAAATGAAAGGAAAAATAATTTACGGGTGATCCAAGGTCGGGAAGTGGAAGGGGGTGAGTTTTTAAAGGTAGAAAACGATTTATCTTGATTTCCGGCAAAACTACAAGTCCTATGGAAAAACGTTAAATGGCAAAGTTGTAAGTAATAAAAAGATCTACAACTTTTGTATTTACACTTTTTTCACATAACCTCAAAATTTATGTGAAAAATTCAAATAACCAAGTTTTTGGTTTTTTATTTCTATCTTTTACAAAAAAAAATTTTTTTTCACGAAATTTGGTAAAAAATTACCTTTTTATGTCCCAAACACACTGTAATTTTTTTTATTTAAAATATTTATTTTTTCACCTTATTTTGACTTAATATCGAAAAAGCACCCTAATTTTCAATCGAAAATTCTCACGTCAAAATATCTCCTTTTTTAATAAAGTCGGTGGGCTTTTTGTTCGTTGAAATCTCTACTTTCTAATGGTGTAAAAAAAATATACATTACTATGGTAAATGTTCTCAAAAAATGCAAAGAAACGAATAAAATTAAGAAAATATTTTAATGAATAACGTAATCAGTATAAAGTATCCTAATTTAATAGTACGATTTACACGTATATTTATATATTATGAGATTTTCTATAACATATGTGTAATTAGAATTTAATAATACAACTTTTTTACTGAAAAGAAATAGCAGCAGTCACATTTTTTAGATGAAATCCCATTTAAATCCTACCTTTAATTAGATATTTAGAACAACTATTTTCGCATGTTTTTTGCGATCTTTATGTTTTATGGATTTGTAATTTTTTTGTTTATCAATGTAACATGGAATCTTACGTTTTTCGGGTAATTAAAGTATACATTTTAATAAATAGCTCAAAATTGTACATATAATGATTAAAACAAAAATTTCGGATTCGAGTTATATAATATAATATATATTAATATTTCATAAGACGTTCGTTTCTTTGCCTTTTTTGAGAACATTTACAATAGTAATGTATATTATTACACCATCAGAAAGTATAGATTTCAACGAACAAAAAGCCCAGCGAATTTTTTAAAAAAGTACATATTTTGACGTGAGAATTTTCAATTGAAAATTAGGGTGCTTTTTCGATATTAAGTCAAAATAAGGTAAAAAAATAAATATTTTAAATCAAAAAAATTACAGTATGTTTGAGACATAAAAAGATAAGTTTTCACCAAATTTCGAGAAAAAAAATGTTTTTTTTGTAAAAGAAAAAAATAAAAAACCAAAAACTTGGTTATTTGAATTTTTCACATAAATTTTGAGGTTATGTGAAAAAAGTGTAAACACAAAAGGTGTAGGTCTTTTTATTACCTACAACTTTGCCATTTAACGTTTTTCCATAGGACTTGTAGTTTTGCCGGAAATCGAGATAAATCGTTTTCTACCCTTAAAAACTCAACCCCTTCCACTTCCCGACCTCGGATCGCCCTTAAATTATTTTTTCTTTGATTTTTGTTATATTCTCTTCCTTTTGCAATGGATTTCATCCTACTATTATTTTTTTTGGTTTCAAAAATTATCGACCCTGGTCTATCCAGCTAAATTTAAAAAATAAGTCCTGCACGTCAGGCAATGTCAATATTTCTCTCCAGTAAATCCCTTTAAAACAATATTTATATTTATTCTACCATAAATCCCGGAAGTAATAAAACGTTACCCTTTGAATACACGTTTCCCCAATAAAAAGCAATTTTTTTGGTGTTAATAATAAATAAAATCCAAAATCAGTCTTTAAAATTTCCTTCCGCGTAGGGTTTGCAAAGTAATGGCAGAGCTAAAAGTGATAAAGGCAGCTCTTAGGCCTCTAGAGCACCCACCTTCTTTTCCGTTATCCCGTTTCTCTTTTAACCTCGTCTTATACGTATATATACTATAGCTTGACTTGGATAATCAATTAGATATAAGTGAGAGAAGCCGTTCAATAATGGTGAAAGTGTTTCTTATGCTGCCTTGCTGCCTTTCTTTAGGTAAAGATAAATGATCAATATCTCGTATTTGATAGGTATGATACCACTGAAATTAAATTAAATGTAGGAAGAGCGGGAGGGAAAAACAAAACAATAAAATAAATACAGGGAAGTTAATCCATTGTCTTTAGTAGTTACGATGAAAATAAAAATAGGGAATATTTAAAATGTTATTCGGTATAAAAAAACATACACAAAATAGAAATATCGTCGCCTCAGATAAATTAGATGAGGTTGATGCAAATTTTCAAAATGTGTCAGACCAATGTACTGTTATAAAAAATTTCTTGCTGCCTTTCTTTACACACTGTAATTTTTTTGATTTAAAATATTAATTTTTTCACCTTATTTTGACTTAATATCGAAAAAGCACCCTAATTTTCAATCGAAAATTCTCACGACAAAATATCTGCTTTTTTAAAAAAGTCGGTGGGCTTTTTGTTCGTTGAAATCTCTACTTTCTGATGGTGTCAAAAAATATGCATTACTATGGTGAATGTTCTCAAAAAATGCAAAGAAACGAAAAAAACTCGAATCGGATTTTTTTTTTGAAATCATTATGTACAATTTTGAGCTATTTATTAAAATTTATACTTTAATAACTCGAAAAACGTAAGATTCCATGTTACATTGATAAACAAAAAATTGCAAGGCGAAATATACTACTATAATTAACAACCAAATAAGTTAAAAAGTTAAATAATAATATTTAATAAGACATCTACAATTTGCATTTTTTTGAGAACATTTACCATAGTAATGTATGTTTTTTACACCATCAGAAAGTAGATATTTTAACGAACATGTTTGGGACATAAAAAGGTAAGTTTTCACCAAATTTCGTGTTTAAAAAAATTTTTTTTGTAAAAGATAAAAATAAAAAACCAAAAACTTGGTTATTTGAATTTTTCCCATAAATTTTGAGGTTATGTGAAAAAGCGTAAATACAAAAGTTGTAGATCTTTTTATTACCTACAACTTTACCATTTAACGTTTTTCCATAAGACTTGTAGTTTTGACGGAAATCGAGATAAATCGTTTTCTCCCTTAAAAACTCACCCCCTTCCACTTCCCGACCTCGGATCGCCCGTAAATTATTTTTCCTTTTATTTTTGTTATATTCTCCCTTTTCCAATGGGTTTTATTCTACTATTATTTTTTTTGGTTTCAAAAATTACCGACCCTGATCTAACTAGGCAAAAGAGAAAAAATCTCGCTTCGAGTCTTTAGTTGTTTTAGTAGTTATTTAACTGGGTTCAAACGTAACCTATTCTAACACTGACGTTATTAATGACACAGAATAAACAACAAATAAAGGGAGTTGCTGTGTTCCACCAAAACAGTCTCCTGTTGCGCAGCAAAAACCCAACCTTAGTTTTTATTACTTCAAAATGCACTACGGCGGTATAAATTGTATAGCAGTATGTGTCTAGATGTAGCTCTCGACCCATACCATAAAATGACGGCAACTTTTGGAACAATACTGAAATTGTATTGTGGCAAAAGGAGAGTAACTGACAGTCCATTTATTTATTAATATTTAGAAATTTGTACAGCCTGCGAAAAAGCGTTTCGAAAACAACAATGCTAATTTAAAAAACAATTAACCGGTTGTCTTTCTTCCTTATTTTCTCTGCTCAAAACAATCAAATATACAAAAAGAAACACTAATAAATTACACCCAAAAGAAAAACACTAAATAATCTTTCTTTTTAATCTTAAGTGGTTTTTATGATGTTAACAACCGGAACAGATAATAAATCATTACAAAAGACCTTTGCTTTCATCGTACCCTTTTGTTGTTAATGTTTCAAAATTTACTATGATTAATGAAGGAACCAGACGGCAGGAACTTAAAATGTTTTCTAGCATGCTTAAATTGTTGTTTATTTAGTAAAAGGGAATTATTGACTTAGTATATTAAAATAATAATTACTATATACTAGCCTGTTCATAAAGACACTTTGAGGTTATTCGATTAACAAGTCATGTAGAAACTAAAAAGCTTAAAATAACCGAACTTTTATTGTTTCATCTAATTTAAATTTGAACTTTATAATTTCAAACATATTCAAGTCGAATTTAATTCCAACCTCAGAACAATGAGCGACCTATACGAGTCAAAAGATCATTAACGCTATTTAAGCATAGTAATGATTAGCAGAAACAACTGGGATTGTTTGCAATTAGCCATATGTACACCATCGAATATTCTAGAGGAAATCGGAATCACAGCAAGTTTAAATAATTAATTTCCGGGTGGAAGATATCATACGAATTAAATGAGGTTTCCAGCTATAGAAATAGTTTAGTAGGTAAGCAATGAGATATTGTAGAGAAGCATATTATGTTAGAGTAAAAGATTCCAGAAACATGATAATTTCAAGAGTAAGCGATATTGAATCTGATGAAAGTGTAAAGACTAACGAGCTTTGGTATGACCGAGTCCATGAAGACAAAGCCCATTGCAACGTTGCGGAGCAATGCACTACCGTGCGAGCAAAAATTATGTGCATCAAAGAGAGCCTTGCATCTAAGGACGTAATGCTTAGCCCTAGAGCTTAAAACTTGTTGGGTGTCAGTAACTACCTAAATTAACAATCAATCAGTTATTCCGTCATCTTTGACAGTCGTTACAAGTAATTTGATTCATCGCTAATTTTTCCAATTTCTTGAACAATTCACACAATGGGCTTTACGGAACAGAACAAAACATTCATGGTTGAAGCGTATTTCCGAAAAGGGGTTAAAATAAATGGTGAGTGGCAATAGAATCCGAGTTTGTGCATGGACGATTTTCACGAACATTTTCCTAACGTTGCTTTTATTGCTGGGGATTTTCATCATTGCCTGAAAAGAACCGTGGCTGTGTTTGGGGAAACAGGTTCTATACAACACAAAGAAGGAGTCGGAAGACCATCTGTAAGAACAGAAGAACTTGTTGCAAACGTTCGTGAAATAATGCAAAATACGCCAACAAATTGTATAAGACGCCTGTCCAAAGAAGTGGGAATATCTTATGGAACATGCAGGACTATTCTTAAGAAGCAGCTAAATTTATAGGCACATTTTGTATAATAGTAAATAAGCTTTTTGCCAAATTTATATAGAAATAAATAGATTTAAATACGCCAACAAAAATTATTTTGTAATTGTTTAGTTAATATGATTAGACCAAGATATACAATAACTATGGACGGTCAAACTGTGATGTCAAATTATAAATCAAGCAAATTGTTTCATTTAAATAATTTACAGCATAATTTTTAATTAGTGTAAGGTTTGTAAGTTGGGTAGTAACAAAAAATATACGGTACCAGGTCGACAAGTAAGAAGCAATAAATACTGCCAAAAGAAATCGCTGGAAATTAATTGATGACCGCTAGAGGGCCTACCAGACATGATCAAAGAAAAAATTACGTTTTCTCTTTATCTGGTCCCATAAAAAAGTATAGAAAAGATTTATGTTTAGATGAGGTATGCCGAATCTTTTTTACGTTTAATATTTTACTCTATCTTTTCAAATAAAATGACTGGGGAATGTCAAAGTTTGCTTCATATAAAAACTGGTAACTTCGTTTGGACTGAACAGATTTTGACAAACCTGGTCTTATTCGGTAGAGTTTTTCTTTCTCTATCCATTGCGCTTTGGGCAAGCTAGCGCTAGAAGGTTTAGCATTTAGGTAAAAAGGAGTGACAAACTACAAGAAAACTATTGGATAGAATTGGTTAAAATTTGGAATTTGGCTTCGAAATTTGATACTACATGACCGTATCACCTCCATTTTATCAATTTTGAAAAAGATAATTCATTTTGAAAATTTGTTTTCTAATTTAAAAAGATTGAAGGCGATATAGTCATGTAGTATCAAATTTCGGAGCTAAATTTCAAATTTTAACCAATTCTATCCAATAGTTTTCTTGTAGTTTGTCATTCCTTTTTACCTAAATGCGGCAAGTGATAACTGCTCTTAAGCAGTCCTACTGAACTGGCGTCATGTTGAATTTACTTGGGTTCTTTATAAATTGCGTTATAAATTTAAGGTAGTTATGTGTTACAAGAAATGTTTAAAATTACTTTATTTTTTCGCAAAGCCCTACAAAGTTCTTTTATTTGATAAAAGTACCTTAACATTCTTTCTTTTACAATCAAATTGATTTTTCCTTTGTAGTCGGATTAATTTCAAGTTTTTGGTTTAAATTAATGTTTACATTTTCCTTTGTTGTTTTCGTTGATCAAAGTTAAAGTTACTAGCCCGAAAAAAAAATGTCTGTATAAAATAGATATGTAAATAAAATAATATATTGTATATTGTTGGTAATTATGAGAATCTCAAAAACACCTATTTTAATTATTATAATTTTGTGATAAACAGAACTAAAACACTTGTAGCACCATTAGCAATAAATAGATTGGGTTTTTTTAAAACGTTCATATGATTGGTTTCACCTAATTAATTTTTCATCATTAATTATACCTACATGACCGTTCGTGTGGGTGAAGTAATTTAACTTTTGAAAAAGTAACGAGCTATAAAAGTAACATGCCTTTTACTTTAAAACGATAAGGCGGTTTAATCTTGAACATAACCAAATAACTTTTTGCGAAAAGTTCAGATCCAATTTCGTTTCCCGATGTAACGTTTAAAAGGATATGTTTAAAAAAAATTCAGGTGTCAGAAACACGGATTATAGAAACGTGTTTCCCTAAAAATTCTTTGGAGAGTTTTACTAGAGCACAAGGTACGTTTCTCTAAAGCCTATTAATATAAAATAAACTGTTGTAATATAATAATTTGGAAAATTCTATTAAACCTCAAATATCATTAAAAAATTGTAAAATTACATTTTTGTACAACTGTAAAAAAAACTGACTGTTTTGTTGCTATGGATATATAAAACGCGTCTTTTTTAACCGTAAAAAATGTTATTTTTTGACTGTAAAAAATATTATTTTTTCACAGCTAGAAAAATGTATTGATGTTTTCGTATAAAGTCAAAAATTAATTTCCAAAACATTTTTTATTAACATTCTTTATAATCAAAGTAAATAAAATTAATATTTTCTGTTTTTTCTCCCAATAACACAGCAAAGCATTAACTGATACAGTATTTACTTTCTTTATGGTACACCATTCACGAAACTAGTTTTCAACACTTTTTACACTTTCTCATATTGTATTTTTGATTTAGCGGGCAAAAGACTTGATACAACGATTTTCACCGCATCCGTTATTTCTTCGCTATCGACCACGGTCTCGTTAAAATTGACATGTGCCATTGCTACAAAAACAACTATTAATAAAAACCAAAATTATACATAACATTTAAAGTTTTCTGTCTGTTTTTGTAAGGAATTTAAAAATAAATCTATAAAAATTTGTTAAAAATAATTTATTAAAAAATATTTCGTTGTAGTTTTTGGCTACATTAAACATGTTACTACTACTACTAACACAACTACTATATAAGGCTAATCTGATTATTTTCCCTTTTTTTTAAATGCTACATTAACTGCGAAAACTACCTTCTTAAAATAGTAGCAAACAAACTGAGGTAGCATGCAGAAAATTTAGAGTGTCGCCAAAGTTGTCGCAAACAAGTTTTAAGTGTTTACAAGGAGCGATAAGAGCTTTTTGACGGGAATTTATATGGCCGTTTTTACCGGGTCTCCCGTTAACCCGAATATTTTGTGGGTCTTGTCAGAGGGAATCAGATAATTTGCAAAAATAATGAGTTTTATTTTTAATATAAAATTTAAAAATAATCTTATTAAAATATTACCTGCCGGAAATTTACGAGCAGATAAAGTCTGAACAGCTCTTAATACGCTTTTTCTGACAATGCTTTTCTACACTAAATTTGGATTTTAAATATCTGGTGCCATAAATCTAGACATTGCTACGACCACAGTTTTGGTTTTTGCTAATAAAGACTTATGATTGTCACGAATGGGTTTACCGCAGTTTCTTTTATTTATTTGTATTGGTCCTACGTACAAAACGCGGCGTTTTTGAAATGTTTCCTTTTCTAGGTCACATTTTATAATTAGTAAAAATCAGTGGTGTCATCAGCAAGGTATGGCTAACAGTTTATGGTGTTTTATCCCCAGTCTATAGTCGAAAAGTAATTTTTTGTAAAGGCGTATTACACTTTACTACCAAACAATTAAGTTTATAAACTAACTTACATTTGGGGATCAGGCACTACATGTGACAGGGCATTTTTTAAAAATTTTAGACAATATAAAAAACAGCACCCGCAATACTTGCAATCAATTCACACTCTTTAATTTAATATTATTAAATAATGCAAACCATTTGCCACAACAATAAACAGGTAGGTTTATTTAAAGAAATTTAACGTTTTATCGTTCTTTTAAACTTTACTTATTTTTATTCTAAAAACTAGAGCAAATGATTCAAAACTCGAGGTGGCAACCATAACCATGTACCTTTCTATTTTTTAGAATAGGCTTTGCTTTTTTGGTACTGGTACAAATTTCAAATTTTTATCTCATTCTTTATTTCTGTTTAATTTTTATCTTTTATTTAAAATCTACTGAAATACACATTCACTGTTTGGATTATCCCTTGAGATAATTAGTTAAGTAGGTCGTAATATAAACAACCGTCTGTCTTGTGTATTTCGGTTTGCTAATTAAACTCACTACTATATATCCGCAAGTTTTACTATATTATTGTTTATCACAAGCTTTCAACTGGGTTTCCTCTTTGGGGGAATGTGAAAATTATTTTCAAAGCAATGTATGCTATTCCGTAAATACAGAATTGTCGAGGTAGGTAATATTTTATCCGGCACTGAGACAGAAACAAGCTAAATCTTGTCATATTATTCTTGCTTCATCTTAGTAACTTTCACTTGCTTTTAATTTATTCTATACGTTTACCTGACGCATCGAAATTATCCATGTTTTTACTTTTATATAATTATGATTTATACAGGGTGTTCATTTGAAAACTTCCCACCTCGATTTTCCTGTGTTACTTCAAGCCCCTAGGAGGGAGGGGGGGGGTAAGATCTAAATCTTAAATGGATACCCCTATTTTATATAATATTTTTGGATTCTGCATAAAATTCTGAACATTTTTTAATAAAAGCATTATTAGTCTATACTTAACAGTTTCCGAGATATTGACTCTTGAAAAATTAGATTTTTGAACTTTGACAGCGTCTAGCTTTCTAACTGTACGTCTTAGAGCAAAACGGCTTACATGTCCCTATCTTCGATTTTTATTATCTTTCCAATTGTGTCAACTTCCGGTCAAACCGGAAGTACTATATTTCTTATATCCGGTTTAACCGAAAGTTCACACTATTGGAAAGATAATAAAAATCGAAGATAGGGACATGTAAGCCGTTTTGCTCTAAGACGTACAGTTAGAAAGCTAGACGCTGTCAAAGCTTAAAAATGTCATTTTTCAAGAGTCAATATCTCGGAAACTGTTAAGTATGGACTAATAATGCTTTTATTAAAAAATGTTCAGAATTTTATGCAGAATCCAAAAAAATTATATAAAATAGGGGTATCCATTTAAGATTTAGATCTTACCCCCCTCCCTCCTAGGGGCTTGAAGTAATAAGATTGACAATATACGCAAAAGATGTCCCCCTCGAAATAAAAATCGACGGGTCCGAGCGATTTTCCACATTTTCATTTTAAAGCAGGAAAATCGAGGTGGGAAGTTTTCAAATGAACACCCTGTATAAAATGCCTTAAGCTGGTTAGTGTAAACGTGTCGTGCATGGTTAGCTGTCCACTATTAGCTCTTCTAAGTAGTTTTAGTGAAAAGTATATTGTGTAACGATAGGGTTTTGCAGCCACAAAGATATCTACAGAACATTATGTGTACTCTAAATAAAGAAATGTCGGCAGTTCAAAACAGTTTTTTATTCCTGCAAACCGACCGGTTCGCATAAACTGATTTTAGTTTGTCAGTGTCAGTGTGTTGTGTCAGTCTTAGATTTTATCGCTAATCTAAATAATTTGTTTTAATACAAAATAATGTATTTGCTCTGTAGTTCTTTAAATCAAAAAATACACTCTAGTAAATAAACACGGTCGGCTACAGATTGACTTTACACTATCAATCTTCGTTACGGGCGCAATCTAATCTGGAGAAAGTCCAACCCTGGTGAGAAGACCAATAGTGATTGATAGCGTCTCGTGGAGTAGTATAAAATAAAAGAAAAACTGATTTTCTATTTATTTTAAAGCTTTATTTTTTTTACTAATATGGTTCAAAGTCAAATAGATTGTTGCAACACGTGTTGGAATTTACCATGGGCATTAATACCCTCTTTCGATTAAATTGGACAATTTTAGTGACAATAAGGACATTTACAGAAATTATTTGCTCACAATCAATGATACACCAGGGCTGAACCTTTAAAAATGGTAAAAAATGAAAAAAAATAATAGTAGGATGAAACCCATTGGAAAAGAGAATATAATAAAAATGAAAGAAAAAATAATTTACGGACGATCCGAGGTCGGGAAGTGGCGTTTCTTTGCATTTTTTGAGAACATTTACCATAGTAATGTATATTTTTTACACTATCAGAAAGTAGAGATTTCAACGAACAAAAAGCCCACCGACTTTTTTAAAAAAGCAGATATTTTGACGTGAGAATTTTCGATTGAAAATTAGGGTGTTTTTTCGATATTAAGTCCAAATAAGGTGAAAAAATAAATATTTGAAATCAAAAAAATTACTGTGTGTTTGGGACATAAATAGGTAAGTTTTCAGCAAATTTCGTAAAAAAAAAATTTTTTTTGTAAAAGATAATAAAAAACCAAAAACTTGGTTATTTGAATTTTTCACATAAATTTTGAGGTTATGTGAAAAAAGTGTAAATACAAAAGTTGTAGATCTTTTTATTACCTACAACTTTGCCATTTAACGTTTTTCCATAGGACTTGTAGTTTTGCCGGAAATCGAGATAAATAGTTTTCTACCCTTAAAAACTCACCCCCTTCCACTTCCCGACCTCGGATCGCCCGTAAATTATTTTTTCTTTCATTTTTGTTATATTCTCTTCCTTTTCCAATGGGTTTCATCCTGCTATTATTTTTTTTTAATTTCAAAAATTATCGACCCTGGTCTATGTCTAAATTTAATTTAGGAAACAATACTGATATAAATAAATACGAGTTCATTTTACTACAGTTCATTTATTTCTTTAAATAACTTAAAATGGACTAAAAAAAATCTTACCAAAAAAATTAAACACATTTTCTGATCCGTCCGGCTAAGGTCAACTAGGCCATCAATTTTATTTTTTTTATATAAACTGAAAATTGATGTCCAAGGCCCGAAGACATATAAAAAGATTCTTTAGACTGACTTTTATATCCTCAAGAAGCTCACTTACAATATAAACTGAGTTTTCTACATATTGACGTCACCTGCGCCATCAATCTTTGTACGTCCGACAAACTGGACTGCTCTGGAAGAAGCTCGGTATGACCAATGGTGATTGATGAGCTGGATTAGACGTGGAAAAACAAATTCGTTT
This sequence comes from Polydrusus pterygomalis, assembly GCA_963969555.1. Lineage (NCBI taxonomy): Eukaryota > Metazoa > Arthropoda > Insecta > Coleoptera > Curculionidae > Polydrusus > Polydrusus pterygomalis. The sequence goes on from OZ018379.1 coordinate 14,175,731, forward strand.
TATATTAAATTTAGATGAAATACATTTATGTGCAAAAAAGGGTCAAGAAAAATATTGATCAAGTTTAATAGCTTTAAAAAAATTCCCCAAAACGTTGGTATTTTACAGGCGGAGCTTCTATCATTAACTCTATTGGTTTTATAGTTTTATAACATAATTTGAACAAAGGGCATTGTAACTCCAGGAAAGTGTAAGTGAAAGTATATAAAACAAAGTCGCTGTCGCTGTCTGTGTGCTTAAATCTTTAAAACTACGCAACGGATTTTGAAGCGGTCTTTTTTAATGGATAGAGTGATTCAAGAGGAAGGTTTTTACGTATAACTAGCGACCCGCCCCGGCTTCGCACGGGTGCAATTTCAAAAAGTGGCATGCCGGGTACTAATATATCGGGTTTGTATTTATACCAGCGGGTTGCAACGCATGCCGGGTAAACGCTAGTTTATTTATATTAAATAAATTGTCATTTAGCGTCAAATTGTTACAACATTTTTCTTGTTACTGACCATATATTTTTTGTTAACAAGATTTTATTTTACATCGAAGGTGAAGAAAAATGGAATCATTTGAATGGTTTATTGGAAAAGAAATGTATACGCTTAAAATCTTTCCCTGGTTTAATCAATACAGCAAAAGAGCGTGTGAAAAAAACTGAATTTAAGGAACTTTAATTTCAGAAATAACTAAGGCCGAAAAACACCCTAAACAATGTTGCCGCAGCAACTGAAAATAATTATTTGAAATGTAATTAAAAATAGAATAAGTTTTATCCACGTTTTATCAGTCGTTTCCAAAGTTACATTACGCGCGGAGCTTTTTTCCTCTGATTATTGTCACTGTTATTATTTATCCAGGTTTGATGGCCCGTAATAATTAAAATACAAAACGCTAAAACCTTTATAGGAAAAATAAAGCAATTTGAAATAATAAAGCTTTTACGAGAAAGTTTTAACAGATATTAAGAACGAATTGATAAGGCATGCATTTTTTAACACTTTGAAAGCTGATTTAAAAATTTTAACTGTTTTCTAGTAATTGGGTAGCACTGATTTCAAATCTGCTTTCAGTTTTTTTATATCACGTAAGGTTATTTTTCAAACCGGTAAAATCCAAAAATATAGAAAAAACACGTTTTTTTAATATATTAAGGAGAAAAATACAAAAACATATACATATAAACTATTATAAATGATTATTTATTCGTTACGCTTCTTCAAAAAACGTTTTCTTTTTTCAGAAAAGCTTCTTTTGGTTGTTTTTCTGTTTCAGCTAAAGGAAGATATCTTCTCAATGTCGAACATAAATCATTTTCGTGTCCCAGCGCCCCTGGTATCTTTTTTCCATCTCTTTAATATATTAATGAAATCTTTCACCTTGCTCTTCACCCACGTCCCCAAGATTTTCCGGGAGTTAGTCCAAATGGGAATGTAAAAAGTGAATTTTTATGATCATATTCTGAAATTCCTGAAATTTTCCAGCATATTTTCGACGATCTCAACATAGTTGTAATGTAGGTTCAACTTCTTTAAAAGCATTCCATGCATGATTTTCCTTATCGTCCATTACCTTTTCAAATTCTGTATCTTTCATCAAGCTGCTAATCTGCGGCCCTACAAAGATTCCCTCCTTTAATTTTGCCTCTGACAGAGCCGGAAATGTTTTACATAAATATTTAAAACAATTTCCTTCTTTGTTTAATGCGTTAACAAATTATTTCATACGTCCAAGTTTTATGTGAAGTGGTGAAAGTAAAACTTTTTGAGGGTCAATAAGACTTTCGCGAATTACATTTTTGTTTCCAGGTGTTAAAGTCTCTCTTTGTGACCATTCTCTTTTTATCCAATGCTGTTCTCGATTCCTGCTAGCCCACTCGCACAGGAAACATGGAAATTTAGTAAATCCAGACTGCTGACCTAAGAGAAGACCTAACATTTTTAGATCTTCACACACTTCCCAGTTGTTATTTTTATATTGTATTCTTAAAAGTAATTCCTCTAAATTTTCATAGTTTTGCTTTAACTTAACTGTATGGCCGACCGAAACAGAAGCAAAAACATTGTCATTATGTAAAAGAACAGCTTTAAAGCTCCTTTTTGAAGTCGATAAAAAGTCTCCAGTCGGAAGGCGTGTAGCACCACAGAAAATCATTTTTTATTCATCAATCATTTAGAATTTGAAGTACTACATTCATTTTAAAATGTATTAAAACGCCTATTATAAGTTTTTTTTTTAATTTTTTCTTTTTTTTTGCAAAAAAAAATCTGTGGGTGATAGAGACGAATTGTATTTTAATTAGTTATTTCTATATAAAAACTGAACTCAACAAACAAAAATCACGTCATCACAAATTTTATGCAGGCCTGTGATGGACCTTTAAATATAACGCAACACAATTAACTTGCCGACAAAAAAATTATGTAATCTAGTACAGTTAGATTTTTCCACGTGATATTTTTTTGCTCTTTTTCTAATCTATCTAATCAATTAACAGTTCACAATGAGACCTGTTGTTTATAAAGCTTACTTTGCTTTTCACTACCAATTTTCCGCTAATTCTTTTACTCACAAAATTACCTGTAAAACAAATGAAAAATGCCGCAGGACATGTGGTTTTAACTAATCATATTTGTAAACAGCAAGCTGAATACGTTGCAGGAGTTTTAAATCAAAAGGATGAAGCAATTCGTAACTAATGATGAACATACAGTAACAGCATACTTGTATAGGCGTACTAGGTAAAGACCAATTTACCCAAAGTAAAATTTTGCATGATTTTTACATTAATACTGTCAACTAAAACTCACAGTGGTCCGGTATATTTCGGATGCTCGACCACTGTGCGTTGTTGAGGTCGCAACCCACTGTACGCCAATCGGGGTCAAGTGCGTTGCAATCTCATCACTTATTTGGGTATATATTCTGGGCCAACTCAAGCTGCAGCATCGAAGCCTACCGCTCGATCAATTCATCAATGGGTGACTATCCTTGACCATCGTCAAGTGCCGCGTCCACTCTTCAGTTCAACAATAGGTGACAAGCCTTGACCATCGTCAAGTGACGCACCTGTCAGTCCGTTAACGAGCCTACGCCGATACACGTCAGACATGCTGGTTTTCCTACTAGGGTAAAAGAAGGATCCAATAGACGAATATTTTATAGACTTTAGACTTTCATTCCCCTCATCTACGTCCCCGACACACGAAGATAAGTTTGTGACAATACTTCTTAACATAGTATAAAACAAAGTCGCTATCGCCCGTCCTGTCCCTATATGTGCTTAAATATTTAAAACTACGCAACGGATTTTGAAGCGGTTTTTTTTAATAGAAAGAGTGATTCAAGAGGAAGCTTTTTATGTATAGTACATGCATAATATTATAGAGAAACACTGATAAACACTGATAAATTATAGTAGGGAGAACGAACGACCCAACCTAACCGGTCCCCGGCCCGTTCAACGATCGATCCGAAGCACCGAAGCCGGAATAGACGAAGACAGACTATGTTTTATGCATGGATGTGAATTGTGGACGGGCCGGCAAACGGTTGAGTTTGAGGTTTGTGTATAATGCCGGGCTGCAACGCAGGCCGGGTACACGCTAGTTTATTATAAAACAATAAAACGTGTCGCCTTGCATAATGCTTTTACTATCATTTAAATAAAATATGTAATTCGCTCACACAGAGCAACGAGAAAATACCCTAGAGTTTTGTCTACAAATTTACTTCTTATGATCTCTAGAACGTCAGCTGCTTAGCGTGTAATATATGAGACAAAACATTTTGTCTTGATCACAAATCATTTTTAATAGAAATCAATGATGATAAATCCTGCTGATTGCCCTAGATCTACCTCCTGTGCTTGAAAACGAAGGTTATATTAATTATATTAGATGCATTTCTATCGGCGTTGTGGTCTAGTGGTCAGTGCAGCGGCCTCACAGATCGAGGTCCCGGGTTCGATCCCCGGTGCCGGCAACGTCGATGTTGAATTTGGAATTTGGTTTAAGAGCTGCGCCGTCTTTCGGAAGACGTTTTAAACTGTGGGTCCCGTGTCATGGATGTTGGCACGTTAAAGAACCCTACCCTCGATAAAGAGGGATTCGGCAAAATTACCAGATAGTGTGTGAAAAATTCCCCGGCGTCGGCGATTGGCCTCGTTGCGGAAATAGGCCGACGTAAAATACAGAAAAAAAAAAGATGCATTTCTACTGTGTTTCTATTAAGGAAAAATAATGTACCAAATTAATATAAGTGCATTTTTAAAATTTTCTACCAGTCAAATTATTTATAGTTTTCTAATGATATCAAATTATAATGTTGAAGAAGTAGTCCATACTCAAAGTAGAGTTAAATGATATAGAAAAAAGAAAAGCACAAAGTCTTTCTCCACAATGTTTTATTAGAATAACTAGGCGAACCTAGAATAATTCAATTCGACATGTTTGGAGTGTAGAAACACTCATCATCAGAAAAACAAAGTGAAAGGTACTATGCTGATGTTGTTAGCAATAGAGAAAATAATAGTGGGGTTGAGCCGTAATGGAGCTTTCAATGGTGTACAAGAGGTGTAAAAATTGAATAGTCAAAAGACCGACAATCAAGACTTCAGCATACTGGAAAGTCAAGGGTTAGTGCAAAGGCCCTGTCTTGGGCATCAGAAAAATGAAGAAAGCAAAAGAAAAATTAGGGAGTTTTAACAGACTTTGTGAAAATCATTTATTAAGTAGTGAAAAATCTTAAGTTTTATTCAGCTTTGTCAGAGACATGTAAAAGTATTGAAATAAGAGGGAAGGAAAAAGAAAAAAAAATGTTTTTCATAAAAGTCGAACCACCTGTAAAAGATAAAAAAAGGGGAATGTAGCAACTGAAATTTAATAAAATGAGGTAGATTAGCTTACCATTTAGCTTTAAGTAAAATACTGTTGGGGTACCAGACTTTTTACGGCCCAGTTACCCCGGCAGGAGTCAAAACGTACACATCTTGTGCAAAATTAATATTAATAATAATTTTGTAACTCCGTTATAATCAATTTTCGAAAAAATGTTATAGGAAGTGATAGCATTTATTTTCGGTATAGAATTATGTCCCAGATTTTTTGCTCATCATTTCCGGACACCCTGTATATTATACTGCCACAAAGATGGCTAGCCGATGGTTCGTGCTGAGTTTAAAAGTTTAGTACTCTGTACGACATGACATTGGCCGTGTATCACCCTATATAACTGGAAAAGAAATCTTTTACGGTCAACTAGGGAATCATTAGGAAGTTGCACACAGCACACAGTAAATATTGAAAGTTATTGACGGTGACGCTAACGTCGTGCTGTAGTTTTGCAGTAATTTTCTTTTATGTAGAGACCGCTTAACATTGTACTAAGAGTTGCAGTAGAGTAATTGGAAAAGTAAGACCTTAGTGGTCCAATTCTTGGGTATGTTTCTTATTTTTGCCATAGTTTCTTTATAGTATTAACATTTTATGCATGGAAAAATAGGTTATATATTAAGAAATATTAGAATGCTTGTGTCGGGTTGCAGAAAGATCTTAATCATTAGTTTGATAACGGCTTAATAGGGATACTCTGAATCGGGGTTAAAACCTAAAAACATTAGCATGTTTCCCGACAAAATTATAAATATATCAATCTAAAGGAGTACCTACGTGCATTGAATCGACTCGGACCGGTCGACTCGGAAAAGAGCAGTCGGCAGTTTTCGATATTCCTGTAATTAGATTAGACCACGCGCACTGCGTCGGATCGGTCGACTCGGCTCGGTCAACTTGACCCCATGATGTTTGCTATTCCGACTGCTCTTTTCCGAGTCGACCGGTCCGAGTCGATTCAATGCGTGTACTCCTTAAGGCTCATAATAATATCGAAAATGTAAAAGAATTTTTAATCTTTGTTGGGTCATTGTATACGATGACAGGAATTTTATAAGGCCCCTTTGTTGTCGCATGTTTTCAATTGTGTTTCCTGCCGTCAAAAAATTCCACAGTATTAAACCTTACTTTATCTGAAATTATTTTTTGATGAGAAAATATTGTTAAGGAATATTTCATAAATATATTCCTATCACATTTTTTTTATTCGTTTTATTCCGCCTTTTTATAAATACTCTTGGTATAGGTTCGTCAATACCATATCAAAGACATTGATATTTTATGTCATTGTAATATTCCATGTTTTAATATGTACATGGTGTCCCGTTTCTTTTTGCCCTATAAAGTTTTATTTATAAAAAAAGCGTACACGAATTAGAATGAGAGGAAGCCTTAACCATATTTGCGTAAAACCGGCTTATCGCATGTTAAAGGTTATTAAAACTGCAAAGCATTAGCGTTGGCCGTTAGTTCAATAGAATAATAAAAAAAATTTTTTTTTATTTTAACAGTTTTATAAAAATGACAATAGAAACAAAAAACGTTTAACAAGAATAAATAAAATCTAATATTTGGTCATATTATTATATCCCTGTTTTTCTATTACTTGAGCCAGTCTATTCGGAATTAACTGAATTATATTTGATACAATATTTGGATCAAGCTCTTCCCAGCATACATGTATTATTTCCCATAGATCGTCTGAATTTTGTGGCCTAAAATTTCGATTATATATTTTTTTTACGATTATACACCAAATATTTTCAATTGGATTGATATCGGGACTATAAGCGACCCAAGGCATCACTTCCATACTACGGGTTTAAAACCAGTGGGTTACAGCATTGGCAGTGTGGACTGGACACTTATCTTGTTGAAATATGAAAGTATTATTGGGATATATTTGCTCAGCAGATGGTAACAATATATTTTCTAAAATGTTAATGTAATTTCCGGCATTAAATCTTCCCTCTAGTCGCCAGCAAACACCAGGTTCATGAACACTTATCTATACATTTACAGAGAAACGCCCATGTCTAGAAGTTAGTATATCGCTCTTCAAACCTGGTATTGTTTGGACGGTACACACGAATTTGTCCGTTATAAGTCGACTGGAACGCATTAAAAATGACCCTGTTCCAAAATTGAGGTTTGCGGTATATATAATTTAAAACAAAAATAATACTTCATTGTCGCTGTTCTTCGGTAAGAAACATTTTTTTTTCGCAGCTGGACTTTTAGTTCAGATTTCTTGACTCTCCTGCTTGCGGTAGGTTGGGAGGCAGGAATTGTGTAACAATAACAGCATTCTTTGTAGTTGCAAATGGATTATTTCTTAAATATCCCAAAAACGCAGCATCCTGTTTAGGGTTGGAACGTTTGGGACGATCTGAACCAATTTTCGTCTTTATGGATTCTTTTTGTTCCCAGCATTGCTTAATTTTCAATATGGTTTTTTTTATTTCTATTATACAACTGCGCTACAGCACGGATTGACCATCCTTCTTCGATACTTGATACAATTTGAGCCTTTTCAACTTCAGACAACTGACGAGGCATTTTTATGTTCTTCTGTCAAAGTTTATCAAACGTTACCACCATGCAGTTTCAAAATTAATTACACCGACGCCAATGCTTTGATTTTTTAGTAATCTATGACGTGAAAAACTTAAATAAACAATCATTTAGACAAGCCGGTTTTACGTAAATATGGCAAAACTTACCTCTCATTCTAATTCTTGTACGCTTTTTTTTATGAATACAACTGTACCTTCTGTCAAAAATTGTCCCAACTACCTACTAAAGTCATGTTTAATGTTGTTTATATTTTTATATAATAACACTTAGTAATTTTAGTCTTTTTTTCAAGTGTTAAACTAAGTAAACCACGTGTACTCTTAGCTCGACCGGCATATAGACTGGGAGAAAATAAACAAAGTTTGCGGCGATTAGCTGTCCTGGCGCCATCAATCTTCGTTCTAGTGCCAATGGCATGCTATAAATACGGCGAAGTATCCAACTAAAGTGATAGGGCCAATAAATATTGACGATGTATAAGTGAGACAAATATTTAGATTTTATATTTAATTTTTATTTTGTTTGTATACATCTATATTTTCTTATTGTTGAAACATGGACGTGTTTCCAAAATTGATTAGGGGTTTTTGATCCATGATAGATTTGATTTGACTCTATACCATCGCTTTTACTTGCGACATCCATTTATACCATTTACTGGCAACCCTATAAATCTATCGAATTTATTTCAAAATATATTTCTTTATTTAGAAATAATAAAATAATTGTATATTTGATTTCTATACTATTAACGATAGCCAAGATAAATATTTCAAAAATAATGGCAGGCGTTTGGCTGTCACTAAAATCACCTGTAAAAAACGGTTGGACTATTTTTTATACTAACTCAAACTATAGTATATTTTGAAAACGAAAGGGCAATCGAAAAATCTGCTGCATAAGAAACAGAGTTTAAGGATAGGTCTTTCAATATTTTTAAAATTGCAATAAATCATATGGGCTGTTTCGAAGAAATTCGGAAACAGCGGAGAGCAAAAATTGAGTTTATTTTACATGCAGTGATAAAGACTTGAGGAAAGTCTAATTAAACAGGCAGATGCGAATATCAAGTTTTGATTGATGCTTTATTTTAATTATAAGGAGAGTCAAAAGTCCAGAAAAACATAACTTTAAGTACATTTATTTTACTAAAAACGTCATGTCAAATCTTTTCAGGAAAAAAAGTTAAAAACACACCAACAACATACATCCATAAAGCAGAAACTTTTGAATAATATCCTGACGGCGTTGACAATGACAAAACAGAGATTGAAATTCGCTAGGAAATATAATAATATCTCCATGCTCCATTTTTTGTTTAAAGGTTGTTTGTAAATTTATACAAACAGATTTTGGTTTTATTGATAATATTTATTGGAAACTTGCGCTCATATACCTAAATATATTTTTTAATGTACATCAATTTAGAAAGGACGAGAAAAAATCTATATTGCCAAAGTGTTTCATATTGTATTGAGACGCCCACTTATCAAATTGTAATATTAAATCTGAAAAAACATTTTGTAGGCTGTGAGAGAAATATAGGCAAACCAACGCTTTTTCCCAATATCCCTGGGGTATTTTTTTATCAGAGGAAATCTAGGCTGAAGAATCTTAATTGTTTATTAATATTTTTATAAATAATATACTTGCCCTACTTTAAAAGCTTTATATTAAAATACTTATATTTTTTGTTAAATATAAATTTGACGCACTTTTCTGTTGATACCTCTTAATCATATCTTAGATCCTAAAGATGCGGTCCGTTTTTTTAAAAAAGTACATTGAATTTTTTAAATATTTTTGTTTGAAAATTTCATTCAAGTCTATCAATTTTAATACAATTTCCGCAATGACATGTTAGGAGTAGAATTTTATAATGTTTAATTAAGTATATTTTTTGAATGATAAACTTTTATTTATATTTTTTTATTTAAAACCGATTAAGGGAAAGAGACCCAATGCAATGGCTTTTCAAAATATAAGCCAATCTGATAATAGAGTTCGGAAAACTCATTTCCTTAATCTTTACCTTATCCGATATACCGATAGAAATTCTGAACATACACAACTTTGTGTGTTGTGCAATTTCGAAAACATTGGTAATTCAATGCAAGTAACTTCGGCGTTGCTTTGCTTGGTGCAACCACATATTTTTTGACACAAAAAAATATGTTTATGAATGTTTTAGAGTAGATAATAAAAATGTTAATATTGTCAATGAAGAAAATATAAAATAACAATTTTTTAAAATTTGTGTATATTATATAGGTAATACATTGACAGTCTTCTTGTCAGTTAGTAGTAACATACATGTTATGCGAGAAAATAATTTTTTTTTAAACCGACCAGAAAATATACATTTTCTGGACAATTTTTCGTCTAGAAAATAACCTTGTTCCGATCGCAAGACCGGAAAAGTGACGTTAGAGACCGGAAAAGATTTTTCCGGTCCCTGTTTTTTGTTTTTCCAACCGCTCTTTGATAATACAAGCTACCTTGATTTCGTTACTATGACAACAACATTTCGATGTATTGTCAAGTGACAGTTCGTTGATTTTTAATTTGTTGTTTATGTCAAACTTGTTTCGCGAGTTCGCAAATTTAACAATATAAATTCAGATTTTAAATTATCCGACACGGAAAATGAGATTTCAGAAGAAATTTTGGAAGCAGCAAGGAAAGCGACTTACGATATATTGCCAGTAAAATCAAAAGCCTGTTACGAGAAGTCATATGACGCATTTAAAAAGAATATAAAATAATTTAATGTAAGTGTCGGTCTTAAAAAAAATATTGTACGTCACGCAACCGAAAATTAGTGTTTTCCAGGTCTCTCCAAGCTTCCATGCTTGTCTCTACCTGAAAAACACTACTTTCCGGTCTTGTAACGTAAATTACTATTTCTAACCACCTGAAAAATCCTTATACAATAAGGTTGCATTTCATCTAACGCAGTTAGATATTAAAACAGATTGATGATTGCAAAGCACTACTAAGAAATTGAAAGTCAATTCTATCGATTGGAGGCCACCACCTGCAAACTGCAAATGGCTTTTAGTACAAAAGCTGTCTTGTCGAAGGTATGAATGCCTAGGCTGTAATGACAAGAACAAAAAAGTTCGTAACCGGGTTGCAAGTGGTAACATTCCATCGATAGGATTGACCTTTAATTTCTTAGTAGTACTTTGCAATCTAAATCTCTGTACCCCAGAGATAAAGTGTACTATGTCACATAAAGTAATTTTTACAGGAAAGCGAAATAAAGAAACTAAACCATGAATTTAGTCTACTGCTGTTTTATACAGCTAGTTAGGGATAAGTAGTTTACACTGCGTCCATAAATATGTATTGTTTTATGTACAATAAACTTAGTTTTCAAAAAAACCTTTTAGTTTTTTATCAAAAGGACTTTTTACCACTGACATTTTTGGTAACCAACATGGACTTGGTACAGTTCAATTTATATAACGGAAGTTTTTTCGGATCAAAAGTCATAATTGTAAAAAAAACGTTTTTTAAACATATTTTATTTAACCCTTACTAAGGAACGAGACTAACCTTAGGATTAACAAAAATATTATACATAATATAAAAGTATATAAAAGTAAGTGAAGCCTTAAATATTTTACGAAAAAGGAGTTTAGAAGTATAAAGAAAAAATGTATTGTGTAATTATTATATTTCAAACGCGATGCTAATCGGTAACATCTTCAATGGCTTTATCAGTATGTGACAAGTTTTGATAATATGGGTGAAAAAAATTTGGCACCCATTGTAATAAAGTTTGTAAATCCTTGTGCTTTTTATCGCTTATAGGCTTTGGACCACTTCTAGTTGTCGGAATTTCTTTAGGAAAATGTGCACTTCGAGACACTCGGTTAAGATCAAGAACCTCGAAATCAGTTGGGCCAAAGTCACTTTTACAAAAAAGTTTACCGGGCTATTCGGATCGTACCTGAATATGGACCAGGAATGAATATTCAACAGGAATTATACTCCGCAAACAGTACTAAGTCCATGGGTATTGGACATATTATATGAGTGATACAATACTATGTCCAATTAGTATAGTTTACCTCTGACTGTTGTTGTGACTTAGTATTATTTAAAACTAACTAACTCCTCAACAGACGTAATAAGGTGTATTACGGATTTTTTCTCGATAGAGCGTAAAAATCCAAGTGACATAGTACAGTAAACTAATTTTTAGCGCAAAGTGGACTTAGTACACTTTACCTCTGGGGTACAGATCTGTATATTAATATCCAGTTAGATAAAATTCAACCTTATTGTATATGGATAAGGTGGTTAGAAAAATTATTTTCTCGTACAGTATGTAAATTTGTTTTTGTTTTACATGCTTTAGACTATTTTATATTACAAAAACAAGGCGTATATCCCTTTTGTGTTAACTTGGTGGTTATAAAGCTGTAAAAATAAATTGCCAGTGATTTCCAGGTTATTAAGTTTGTTACGTGTAAATCTGGGTGCTAAAATAGTGTTATCCATGATAAACGACTTTGACATATCATCACGCCAATAAAAAAAATATAGTACCAAACCATTAATAATTATTATTAAAGGGAAAACTTGCTGAATATATATAAATAAAATTTACGTAGCGTTTATAATTAAAATATACATTGACCAAGTTTAATGGACAGTAAAAATTGAAAACGAAAATTAACAAAGGCAGTGGATTGTTAGGATATTTTTCATTTTAGAGGAGAATAACGGAGTTTTAATTTTAAAAATATATCTTTGAAATTCGCATTAAAAAAAAATATTACAAAGCGTATGCTGTATTCACTTATATTGAGTGGTTTCATCAAATTAATCACAAACAAAACATAGTAGTTATTTGTTAACGCATTGTTTTTAATTCGAGCTTTCATACCATACGATTTTAATCGCAGACGAAAACAATGCTTAAAATTACTATACACGATGTCCGTCTGTATGAAAGTAGCCCAAAGTAAAAATCATTATGTTGCATTAGTATTCTTAAATTTTTTTTTAAAACTCAGTAGGAAGTTGTTTACTTTCTGGCATGTTAAGTTACTTGTAACAAATCGACGAGTGATTACCCCAGAGCATTTTTCTAGCAAAGCTATCGATGCACAAAGCAAACAAGTTTATATCGACTGTCAGTATCTGTTTCATTTCATTTGTGTTCAAAGCGAAAAGCGTATTTTCCTTTTCCTAAGCGAATATGCCATTATCTTTGCAATATGATCTTTGTAAACATTATAGAAGTTTCATATAAAAGATACTGAAACTAACTTCAAGAGAAGTAAGTAAACGTCATCCCAAATTTAATGAATGTGTGTCAGAGGCTGCAAAAAAAAATAATCTACTTCTAATATTTTCAAAAATCCCCTTGACATGCGGTATTGTAAGAAATGGTTGCTCCTCTTTCGTTTCTGTATTAGTTTTCACTTCGCGATTTTTAAGTTTTGAGATGGTATTAGTTACAAAGGTTTCAGGGTAACCATTCTGTTTTAAATCTTTTTTGATGTTTGAAATTTCAATATTAAGGTCTTCCGGACTGTTGCAAACGTTAGATGCTCTGTAATAAATATAATAAAGAGTTTGAATTATGCCCTGTTTTATGGAGTTTAAATGATTCGATCCGTGATTAAGGTATGCTTTCATGACCATATATTTAGTAAACCAAGTATAGATATCCCCAATATCTGGAAGCCTCTTTTCTCAAAATCAACAGCTCAAACTTCACACTCCGATAAGCACGTAGGCGGAGTCATCAAGCTTCATTGCACATGGATAGTATTTAAGACAGTAGCCTTAGAATTCTAATTTAGTTTACACCTAAAAACGGTTAGAGATACTAACTAACGTAACGTAAGTAACAAAATAAAGAGAATGGAAGTCCGACAAGGTAATTTTTCTTTGATACATTAGTATGTCAGAGAATTAATTAAAAATAACAAAAAAACATTTTCTTTATTCATTTTAAGATATTCAATTAAAGGAAAACATATTTTATTAAAAAGGTCGCTTTCTTCTCTTATTCTGTATAGATGTGAATATTTTAAAATTTAATATGATTTATTAACGAGTAACGGGTCGACACTGCGACGTGAACTTCGATTTTCTTTGTGTTCCTCGGATAAAAGTCGAAAAACTCGGAAGGTTTCTTTTATATCTGAAATGTTATTGTTGTGACTTACAAACATGTTTTTTTTTTCTTCCCGTCCCTAGTTAAATTATAAAAGACTGGTCCAGATCCCAGTAAATATCTTAATGTAAAAAATAATTTTCCTACGACCACCTATGAAAATGAGAAATAAAGCACGCCTAACTTGGCTAGAAAGTTCTTTATATCACACGCGTGTTGAAGTATGTTCTTTCAATGCGTGTGTTGAAATATAAAACAGATGATGGTCGACGAATTAAGCTATTTAAAAAAATAACAAACTTACGGGACCCGTGCCCATGCCTTGGAGCGAATTGGGGTGCTGGGTGGGGTACAGTACACTAGGACATTACTACAACTTAAAAAAATCTTTTTTGTTTCGTTATTTTTGGGAACCTAAGAGTATTTATGATAAAAATAATAATATATCAAAAAGAAAAATATGTTAGGCAACTTACCAAACATGTCAACATTGTCAACTGAGTTGAACCACAAAAAATGGGGCAGCTATAGAGCAGAAATAGAATACCCTAGAACAGTGGTTCCCAAACTTCGCAAAATCCCGGACCCCCGAAATCGGATTATAGCAACCGTTTTGTAACTTATTTAAACAACATTTTATTTATCAATACAACGTATTTTCCTTAAAACCAATAATAAACTAAAAAATTATTTAATTGTTTTATTATTAGGTGAGTTATTTAGTTATTTTTGTTTTATTTTCCATTTGTGCTCCGTGGGTTCGCGGGCCTTCAAAAAATACGCCGCGGACCCCAAGGGGTCCGCGGACCACCATTTGGGAACCACTGCCCTAGAAAATACCGATTTATAATTTTACAATTATCTCTGATAAAGGATAGAGAGAGGATAAAGGATATGGGACAAATGAATGTGCTTTAAGTAAGTAGATTTATTTTAGCAATATTCAAAACAAATCGAATATAGATGGAACTTTTATAATTAACAAGCTATTCATATTTAACTCCATCTATATATCTTTCTATAATATTGAGGTTATGTTTTAGTTTTGTGTTTTGTTGTTTTTGTATGGTTATTTAGGTATATTATTGTTTTATTAAAAGAATGCAAGCAGCTAAAACAAATCAGAAACGAAATGTATTCACGGTACATAGATAGTAGGTATGATGTGCGTAAGCAAATAGGAGAAAAAGTTATTATTTTTATTTAAATCTAGGTAAGTTAAAATGTGTAAGTGGGCATTGTTTTTATTTTTTTCAACTGTAGAGTTGAAATACATTTTTCAACTTTAGTGTTGAAAAAAGTTGTTTAACACAATGGTGATACCTACAAACCATTAAAAACAAATCAAACTCTTTTTGACTATTTTGTATTGTCGTTGGAAAAATTGTGTACATTACTCGTGTGAAAGTGATTTTCTCCACGACCATTACTGAATGCAATAATTCCAAAATCATTTTTGATAATAGAATGTAAAAATTCTCGCTCTTGAGTTGGAATATTTATTCTGAAACACTTGCTTCTTATGCGTTTTGCGTGTATTTTCATTCCATAACAAGATACGGAATGAATATTCTGTAATTGATATAAACGGCATAGGTTGTCATGAATTTGTCAGATAAAAATGGCCGCGTTGTAATAATTATTTTCAGACAAATTTTAGTGCAAGTCAAAAAATTATTGAAAAATCGGATGAATCAGATATGGAACTGGATGGTCGTGGAGAAAATATAGTCTGCTACTCGGTTAGAATGAAAATTCGATACTCGTGGTTCCTCACGCTCGCTACGCTCGCGTTCGGAATCTTCCACTGGTCGAATTTTCATTCCAACCTCGTTACAGAATCTACTATTCTCACACTCGGAGAATTTCCGCACTCGGCTGACGCCTCGTGCTAAATTCCTCCTCGTTTGGAAGGTACCACTTTCAACACTCGTTATGTAATATACTATTTCAAATTAATGAGAAAACGTTAACTAAACACAGGAAAGCTTATATCAAAAACAAAGCATGTTCTAACAAAAAAGACCGTTTGCGATTAACCATGCGACAGTATTAAACTAGAAACTTCTCCAATAAAAAATACAGTTCTGTTTAAATCGTTTTCATTTAGTGACAAATATTTACCTCTAAAATACTCTTTCTAATAATATTTATCATACCAAATTTATTTCCCTCCAATTTGAACCAATATTTAATATTGTGCTAATATTCTTAAAGCTTTATACTAAAATTTCGCTATTTTTCGTATTAATAAGGTTAATAAAATGAAATGACAGCTGCTTTATTGGGTTTTAACCAATTAGTCTGCTCGCAATACGAAATCTCCTGATGAAGTTAATACGATAGATACAAGATGTTTAAGAAAAAAAAAATATCCCAAACTTCTCTTACAAATTATCCATGCTAAATTGAAATTAGGTTAGTATATCTAGGAGTTTTAGATAATGCTATTGACAATATAAAAATAACGTGACCCTAAACAACCATCCGCATTTTTTTAAAAAGACAAGAAAACGGGTGTTGAAGCAAATCTTTCCCAAACAATTTTAACATTGTTAACAACAGGAAAATATCATATATCATTATAAAAGACCCCTGTCTTACTGATATCTTTAAGCTGTTAATGTTTCAAAATTTGGTATGATTAATGAAGGAGGCCGGTAGAAGCAACTTGAAAATTTTCTGGAATTCCTGAGATTTAGTTCAATTAATGGTTGAGTTTTCATTCAGAATGTTTTGTGGTGTTTAAGTTATTTTGGCTGCGGAACAAAATGGAAAGTAAGTTTATGATGAAATATAATTCTCCGCCTTTACTTACGTCACTTTGGGGTTATTTTTGTTCTGATTATTTGGAATTAAGTCCCCACAGAAAAATCTAATTTGCCATGCAATTACGTTTGATATAGCTTCACATACACATTGATAAAGTTCTGCAAAAATAATTGCAAATCTTGTTCATTTATTTCTATCTGAATAGTTTTGTAGAGCTATCATAATTGCAATTCGGTGCTCATCAAGTTAATTTGTTAATGTCGCTAGTAGTAGTTGAGGAGTCCCAGCAACCTGTTAAGTAGTCCGAAGCGCTCCTTTTTGCCTACCCCAAAATCTTCCTCCAACTACGCTAACCTCTTGTGTAAGCCTGCGATTCTCGTATGTCCTATATCACCGACGCCTTTTCAGCACCTGGCGCATTCTAGCAAAGGCCTCCGGACGGATAAGCTAGGCAACTTTAGTACCGTGCGAGCAAAAATTATTTGCATCAAAGAGGGCTTGGATTAAAAAACGTAAAGCTTGGTTTAGATCACAATGATATGGGGGCGATATATCTAACCAAATCTAGGTTAAAAATTTGTCAAATTCATATTATGACATGATATGCCAAACTAATGGGTAATAAAATAAGTAGACAAATACAAATTTATGTTTGTTATTTACAAAATTAACAAAGTAAGAATATACAGAAAGAAAAAGAATTACATAAATTGCTGAAATTGGCCACCGCCATGCTCCAAGCATAAATTCAAGTCTCTTCATATTTTCGAAAGTGTTGACCAGCATCTCTGGAGAAATGTTACCACATTCTTGGATAATCCTTTCTTGTTATTGTTCTAAATTTGCACCTGGTGTTTTAAAAATAGTGTTCTTTAAATGAGGAAAAACGAACTAATCCATAACCGTTAAACAAGGTGATCTAGGTGGGAATTCAATGTCTGATCGAAAACTGATCAATCTGTCGTCGAAAAAATTGCGTAAGTAGTATCCAAAACATAGTTCGTCGTCAAGTAATTGCTCCACAAATGGATTCAAAATATTGTCTCTATACCGCTGTGCTGTAACTGTGTCATGAAAAAAAATAGGACCAACAATTCTTCTTCGGGAAACAGCGAACCAGACACCAATTTTTTGAGGGTGCAATGTGGACTCTACAAAAAAATGGGGATTTTCACTACTCCACATGCGTGTATTCTGAGAATTCACATAACCGGAGAGGTGGAACCAGGCTTCATCCGAAAAAAAGTCAGGTCTAATAAATCATTTCCTTCCAATAAATTTTGGGTAAACCATTGAGAGTAATTCCTGCGTCTTTCAAACTATGCGGCTTGTATTTCTTGGAATACTTGCACTTTATAAGGCCTGACTTATTTTTGTTTGTCATTTCAAAATTATATCTGCTAAATTAAAACCGTTTGAAATTATTAAACTCTTTGGTGAATACAGCTGTAAATTCCTTTAGCGAACAAGGGGGTTAAAATGTTTTCTTTATTTAAACCCTGTGCAGTACAACATTGTTTTACAGAAAGAAAAATACCCTTTTGTTAAATAAATAGATTCTTGGAACAACCCTTCTTGAATTAAAATTTGCCGAAAATTATTTTAAATTACTGTTTGCTAAACAAAGACTAAAGTCAACTGTTCCAGATTATTTGCCTTGGACGAAATAAAACGCCGAAAATAAATTGAGAAAAGTTACATACCCATTTTTCAAATAAATGTCTCACGTTCCACACATTTGTTGTTCTTATCCGATATTGGATTGGTTTCTGGAACTATTTCAGAAGCATTTTTGAAAGTAAGGGTAATACCTACGTATTATGAGCCAGCGAATTATAAAAAATTTAATTAATACTAAGACCCACAATTTGTTTGGTTACGATTTACAACTAGTAAAAAATGTACTCTAACTTTAAAAATACGAAATTACGCCATCCCAAGCTGGGGTAGTTTCGGGATTAAGAGAAGTATTCCTAACATTACATTATACCAAAACCATTGCTTGTTATTCCTTGACAAGAAATATAAGGTTTACGTTTAGTAATCTTTTTCTTATTTCCTTAAAACGGCCTTTCCCGTTTTATTTTCGTTAGGTACTTTGTAATTTATATTTGGGACAAAAATGTCACTACAATAACAAATTATGCCAAATTTCAGGACGTTTTTACGACCCACGCCGAAACTTCCATTAAGTTTAATGTATACAAACATCGTTAAGTGCGCCACCGACAAACTTTTTAAATAAATTTTAAGTTTGAATCTAAAATGGTGTTTTCTCAGATTTTAAATGATTACCAAAGTTTGAAGAACAAACGTTAAGGGACCAACGGAAAGTAATGTTACTTAATACATTTGTCTTCATATTTATTTCGCTTTATCCACTGAGAAATCTTTATGACCAAAGAAAACTTTCGATAAATAAACGGAATATCGACTTTATTTTATAGATTAAAACCTTAGGCGTATTAATAAAATCTATACTTCTATAAATAATATGCTATTATTTAGAAGATAATATAGTGTCCGCGAAAATAATTAAAAGCGAATATTGTGGCATATCGGACAAGTGTGTAACTGTTTTTTATATGGAATACACAGAGATCTAAGCACAACGGACAGTGGGTCGGTAGATCACGACGGCCGTTTCGTCCTTGTTAGGATTCTACGAGCAACCATAACCCAAGCAATACCGACACAGCGGTAAGATGTATTAAAAGCCTTTTTCCAAAAGCAAAGCGGCTATCAATATACCGTAGCGCCATCCCAGCGGAACTAACTTCAATATAAAAGGCAGTCACACTGGTAATAATCGAAAGGTCGGCCGTCGTGGTCGGTATCCATTGTGCTTGGATCCCTGCGTATTCCAATATAAAAAACAGTTACACACTTGTCCGATATGCTACAATATTTGCTTTTAATATGCTATTATGTAAAATTGTAAAGTGACTAACTGACTTATTCATCAACCTAGAATCATGAAATTTCGAAAAATCTTCTGTTTATAACGTAGGCATTCACCCAGAAGAGGATTTACGAAAATCAACCCCTATTTCTGTATCTTAGAAACTAAAACTGGTGGAGGTCTAAAAATTGATATTCTTTAATGAAATATTAATATACGTGTTTCGTCATTTTTTCATAATTCTCTTAGGGATTAAAAAGGGGTGTAGCCTATTTTGAGTGGGGTACCTATAACTGTGTATTATTTTAAGCGACATTGCTAAAATTTGGTACTATTCTTACTCTGTTAAAATAAAGCAAGTAGGTGTTTTGATGTTCTTGGAAAGTTGGCCCTGGGTTTGAACTGGAAGGGGTAAGTTTCCAATGCAAGAGAAAAATCTATAAGCAAAAAATTTTAGACAAATTCTTCGCTTGGATCCAATAAACATGTGTTTGGGCATTTACAAAAATTGATTGACTTATGACTCAATAATTTCCGGACTGTTTTAAGATGTATAAAAGTAAAATTTAATAAATCCAAAAATATCTTCAGCGACGTAACTGGAAAATATAATTTTGATTATAAAGCGGCATTATAAACAAGAAATACATAGGTGTGTCAAATTCAGTGCCGGACTGTCAAACTGTAAGTGGCGATCTGTTACACGACCGGTTATGCGTCACGAAAAAATTTTTTAAATTTATATCGTATATTATTTTGCGAATATCATAAATTTTTTTTTGTAAATGTCACTTTTGACATTTTTTTAAAAATATTTTTGAATTTAAAAAAAAATTAAAACTGACATTCACAAAGAAATTTTTTTATGATATTCAGTAAAAAATAGAAAGTCCCGAGCTTATAAAGTAAACGTTAGTATTTTTCTTAGTAACCAGTCAGGGGTGACAAAATTGCTATAGGTACTAGTTGCGTTAAATTTTTTCGTTTTTATAGAGTACAAAACGATAGAATAAAGTAATTTTACTACCTCTTTTATCACATGAAAGCCCAATTAACTGAACGTGCCTTCGTCTAGTAAACACTTTAACTAATTATGTAGTTGAGAAATAGTTCCCGAGTTAGTTAATGGCAAAAAAGAGTCAAATTAAGAAGTAAAACGCTCCTAGAGGCAAGCAAATGAATAAGTAGAACACGTGTCGGAAAGTTAAGAAATAAAAGTTATTTTTTGCTATTTCTACATACATTACTTCGTACTTGTTTCGACCCATTTAACTTTACTTTTAGGATTTCTGGCGCTTTTGAGAGAGCAACTAGCCTTGCAGGATCGACGCTGAATATAAATGTGTTCATCCTGAAATAGCATAATATAGCTTCGAATAAATAAATAAGAGATGTACCATGGACTTTGGGGTTCCGGATGTTCATGCTAAGCAAAATATACGTGTTTAGGTAGAATATCATAGTACGTATATAGTTATTTTCCTAACAAGTGCGCAAAGTGATACTTTTCCGCACGCAAGTACAGTTGGACGAACGACGCGAAGCGGAGTTCGGATAAGTTCTTGCGTGCGGAAAAGCACTTTGCGCACTTGTTAGGAACAACATTTTTCCTACGAGCTTCATATCAGATAACAACAAAAATAAAAATATGATAATTTATTTAATAATTTTTAAATAAAATAAAATAGTTTACAGCTACTAAAATAAATATAAATATTCCCTACCAAGGAGATTTTTGAATAGTTTTACTTTTCCGCACCCAGTGCGGATAAAAGTCTTATCCGCACTAGTGCGGAAAAGTGTAACTTTGCACACAAAAATGCGTGCGCAAAGTACTACTTTGCGCACGCTCGTAGGAAAAATATATATTGATATTTTTTTTAATGCTTTAGTAACAAAAACACTGGGACTAAGTATAGTATTGTAGTATTTTTGCCTTACAGCCTATCGTATTTTCCAATGTGGAGAAAGGATCCCTAACATCGCTTATGGGAAATTGCTTTTGACTAATTCTTTTGAATTTTTAAGATTTTGTAGATCTTGACGTTCTAAGAAAACGGTTGGTATATGGATGTAGAGTATATTGCCTGGTATTTTATTGATCAAAAAAAAAATAGAAGAAGACAAGGTTTCTTTCCTTTCGATTATTACCAGTGTGACTGCCTTTTATATTGGAGTTAATTCCGCTGCGATGGCGCTACGGTGTATCGATGGCCGCTTTGATTGTGCAAAGAGGCTTTTAGTACATTTTACCGTCGTTCTTGGAATTGCTTGGGTTATGGCTGCCCGTAGAGTCCTAACAAGCACGAAACGGCCGTCGTGGTCTACCCGCCCCATGGATCCCTGTGTATTCCAATATAAAAAATAGTTACACA
Organism: Polydrusus pterygomalis; assembly: GCA_963969555.1. Classification (NCBI taxonomy): domain Eukaryota; kingdom Metazoa; phylum Arthropoda; class Insecta; order Coleoptera; family Curculionidae; genus Polydrusus; species Polydrusus pterygomalis. The sequence continues at coordinate 14,197,382 of OZ018379.1, forward strand.
CTTGTCCGATATGCCACAATATTCTCTTTTAATTATTTTCGCAGACACTATATTATCTTCTATACCCATCTTACGTTAAAAAGGGTGGATTTTTAAATTATTTAAAGCAGAAAAAGAAATATGGGCAAAATTCACCAAATTTCGTTTTTTTTTTGCTTATTTATTTACGTATCAATTAAATTTTTTTTAACTTAAAACCGTAGGTAATTGCTACCCAAAGAGGTAAGAAAATAAAATGGCGAATGCGTCCCTATTGTTTGCTATCAATATTGTTTTACTGTTCGTATTGATATTGTCGAATATGTAAATTATTTATTACAATTTGGTATAAATTACTCTGTAAAGTATTTCAAAGAAAATAAATAGCTAAAAAACTTTTATCATTTTCTAGAGAAGAATTTCAACATTATTTTCAAAATAATTTCAGGGTAAGCGTCAAAACTGAAAGGCAAGCTTCCTTTTCTCGGGCGCCTAGATAATACGAGTCAGCGTAAATGGACTTGAAACGAGCAGAAAATAATTGTTTGTATGTCAGCTGCAAAGCGAGAAAGGGAACAAAACATGTTTTTGTTTTCGACTCCCTGACACCTGCTTTACCTAGTCGTAAACAAGAAACCTATTATTTAAACACGACGTTTCTGGAGAAATGAATATTAAGCAATGCTATATATACCCTTATCCCATGAACTTTCAGAATCACTGCGACGATTACCTCCTCCCCTCCACAGAAGATAATATTAAAATAATCCTCATCCTTGTCCTAAATTGCCATTTTTACTTAAATTATATAGAGGGTGGCGCCAGGTTTATATTCTTGTAAATGTAATGTAAATCTCAGGAGGTCTTAATTTCATAAATATTTTTTAAAATTAATTTAAATTTTAATGCAGAAAAAACAATAAATGGTTTTGACAATGTTAAATTACTAAATAAATGTACCTTTAATATATGTTGGGCTACATGCTAGGTGAAACTGGTGTTCCATTGCACAGGAAGAAAAAATAATAACTACTTGGTATGTTTCACAAATTTAATCAGTTTCCTGACACGTGTTTCGGCCCTTGCGGGCCTTTGTCAAAAGAGTACAGGAAGATACTAAATTCTACGTGACATTACAGAGGTATTTGTAACTTTGTAGAAGTTTGTTTTTATTTTCTATTTTAGCATTGGATATGTGTTTGTGGGGTAAACCAAATAGAATGCGACAACTGCGAGGCTATCTACATTGGACAAACAGGTAGAGATTTTTACAACAGGCTTAAAGAACGCAAAACATATATTTTAAGAAAACAAAATAAAACAGGTTTAGCTGATCACTGCATATTACACAATCATTCAATCTCTAACAACATAAAACCCATATACATCTTAACATAGTATAAAACAAAGTCGCTATCGCCCGTCCTGTGCTTAAATCTTTAAAACTACGCAACGGATTTTGAAGCTGTTTTTTTTAATAGATAGAGTGATTCAAGAGGAAGGTTTTTATGTATAATACATGCATAATATTATAGAGAAACACTGATAAATTAGAGTAGGGAGAACGAACGCCCAACCTAACTGGTCCCCGGCCCGTTCAACGATCGATCCGAAGCACCGAAGCCGGAATAGACGAAGACAGACTATGTTTTATGCATGGATGTGAATTGTGGACGGGCCGGCAAACGGTTGAGTTTGAGGTTTGTTCGGGTTTGTTCGCCTTATTATCTCACGTCGTATCATGCCGAGCTGCAACGTAGGCCGGGTACACGCTAGTACACAATAAAAGCAGAAAACTAAATTTACTAGAAACAATAGCTATCAAAAAAGCCCTAAAAACAAATGTAATGTTGTTAATAATCAAACCGAAATACCTTCAGGCGCTTCCCTAACTCTTAATAGCACACTAATTTAGGACTAAATATGTAGATATAAATGTACCTTTAAAAGTTAGGAAAAACCACAGTTGACCATTCAATCTACCATAATATGATGTAAATACCTTTGTAATATCACGTGGCATTTAGTATCTTCTCGCACTCCTTTGATAAAGGCCCGCAAGGGCCGAAACACGAGTCAGGAAACGGATTAAATTTGTGAAACATAGCAAGTAGTTATTATTTTTTCTTCCTGTGCAAACGAACCTTGCGTTAAAAAAACAACGTCTTATTAATTTTATAAATATCTTTTGCCCTCGTATCTTTTTAAATTCCGAAACACTTTAACGAAACATAAAAGTCATCCAGACGGCTAAGAAGTTTTATACATTTAATTAAGCGCCAAGCTGGATATAAAATATTTCAGTAATCGGATCATTACAAGCGATTTGGATGTCGATGACGCGACAATCTGGTATGCTTTTTATTATCCACAATAATTTCTTTATAAATCTTGGTTTATTGTTTATTTTATTGCGTCTTTTGCTACGTAATGTCTAAGTTATAGGGTCGAGTGGGGCAAAAGTAAACATATTTGACAACTTTTTTTTTAAATAGTTTTAATTGCATTTTAAAATTTGGAGCTTAGGTTTTTTGAAGTGACAACTCTTGCATTATTTTCTATGGTCTATATATTTCACACTTCAATGGTCGAAATAATGAAATTAGTTAGTATTTTTTTTTAATTATATTTTTTTGTTTAAGTTAGCAATGTTTACATTTACCCCAACTAGTTTGGGGTAAATGTAAACAGCTGAACACAAGACCATGCATTATTTTGAGTTGAGTGTACGGGGGAATTGTAAACAATTCATATTTCAATTTATTCGGTCCCTCCAAAGCTGTTTAGTATTATGTTTACATTTACCCCCAAAACTGTAGGTAGGTACTACTATAATTTATTTAAAACCAAAAACACATTTAGGTCTACGAGTTATATTACAAAAGTAGGGTATTTTCCTATTAGCTGGATAAATCCAATCCATGGATTACAATCCCCCCACTCCTATCCCCACTCCTATCCCCTCTCTCACTCCCACTCTTATCCCCACTCATATCCCCTCTCTCACTCCCACTCTTATCCCCACTCATATCCCCCCACTCTTATCCCCACTCATATCCCCTCTCTCACCCCCACTCCTATCCCCTCTCTCACCCCCACTTCTATCCCCACATATATTCCTTCACTGTTAAACAATATTTAAATCTATATTAAATGATTTTGTAGTAAGTGATGTATCCCGAGTGGTTTCGAATTATAACATTAAGCTTTGGGATTATTTTACGTTGTCGTTGTTTAGTATGTAGACAGTTAATAATCAATAGTAATTCAAATAATATACAATATTGTGCCAACTGTTGTCAACTACAACCAGTGAAAACAGCGGACGAACGTGTGAAATTTTATGAAAGAATTAAAAGATGTTAAAAGATTACAAAATAAACGACTTTGTACAAGTAGGGACTAAACTAGAAAAGAAAATTTATGTTTCCATAACAGGGACTTTTTTTTCCAAAATGATAATAAATTCTTTGGCCTATGGTTTTAATTGTAGGAAAAGGCAACTCTTCAATATATTGATTTGCGGCAACAAAACTAACATCGCTTGATTGTATGGCAAAGTTTTGCATAGTATCATCTATGCTCTTCAAACCAACTACTTCTACGTCCTGATCAACAACATTTTCCACTGAACACACATGCTTGTAAAGTATTGTCCTCCTTTTTCCTCCCCTAAACTCTACAAGTACAAAATTTCCATTAGCCAAGTTTGATATTGACGTCTTTGTTGTTAAGATGGAATCATCTTCTCCAGTGACGTTAAAATCTTCCTCCCAGGGACTATCACTGCCACTTAAACAAAGGGATTTTTCACTCTCCTCGTTGGAAGTTCCTTCATTTTTATAGTCTTTTTTATTTTTTTATTTTCAGTTTTGCAATTTGTAATTTTCTTTTTGGTGCACGGTAACGCGGTCCAGTAGTTTTTGGAATATATTTCCGCGGCATCTAAAACAAAAAAGTAGCTAAGTAAACTACTTTTATGCCAAAAATTAATCGCAGAATGCTGTTACATTTACCCGATATAAACTTTTTAAAGGGGTAAATGTAAACACGAGTTACAAGCGTTTTTGTTGTTTAAACAGTTTTTGCACAAGTGGGAACCAGTAAAGTAACATATTTTAACATGTTATAAAAGATAATTCAGTACTTACCTTAACAAAAATAGTTGGCCCAGCAACAAAATTCGTTTGTGTGTTGACAGCGGAAGATAACCTTGACAAATTCATAGTTTTTGAAAATTTAGAGGCAAATTTAAATCGAAAACCAATGATGTTTACAATTGCCCCTGTTTACATTTACCCCACTCGACCCTATTTTCGTTACTTTCGCCTCGAAATGCTGATTGTAAAAAACATGTAGGTTGTAAAAGAAATATTTACCATTTTCTGTATTGACTTCTTGTTTTAAGAAATACACGTCGACATTTTCTTTGAGCATACTTTGGAAATTTATGATTATATCTATGGCAGCTTACACTGTAAACTGTAAAATAGCAGATACGTACACGAGTCGTGGACAATTAGAAAATAACAAACAAATCTGCTAGGAAAACATAGGGTCAGTGACCACTAAACTTGTCGAGATTAAAGTTTACTTAGTCTGGTTGTATACTATATTAGCAAACATAAAAATAAATAAGGGACCCCTAACACTCTTATGGCAAATGGCTTTGGGCTAATTTTTCTGAATTTTTAGTGTTTTGTAGTTCTTGACGTTCTGAGTAAAAATGTCCATGGTTGTTCAGTGTCAATTTCATTGTTCAATGCCCATGATCAGTTTTTAAGTTGAGTTAAAGCGTAGCTATCCCAATGTGACCAGTAAAGTCCGCATCATATGGGATTTCTTTTATTAATAGCTTTATTCGAAATTTGACTTTGGCATCAAGTTCTGCTTCGATCGAGATGAAAATTAAGCAAAAAACTGGTAGTCGGGTGATTCGCATTATCTGACAGTTTAATTTTTTTCAAAAAGTAATTCAAAAGTGGGGTTTTTTCTGAAAATATCGAAAAAGTTATTAGAAAAAGTTTTTTTAAATGCAGTTTCTAGCCCACATGCACAATTTCAGCTGCATAAGATAATTTTTATTTTTTCTTACTACTAAAATTTATTTTCCACTTAGTGAACACTTTACTGATGACACTGTGTTCTTTTCTGTCTTTATATTAAGGTGTATTACTTTCAGACACAAACTACGTTTTCAAAAATACTTATTTTATGAAGTTACCTTATACAGGGTCAAAAACAAATAAACTTTGCATCACATGCGACCAAATTTTAATAGCCCAATTTTGATTTTGTAGAAAAACACACATTTAATATGGCGCTACTTTAAAGAAAATGTATCTGAAATAAAGCATCGTCAAAACTAAGAAGTTTTATGTCAGTTGCGTTGAGTCTTATTTTGTAAAAGTGGTGCAATTTACAAAATATGGGTAAAAAATCAAAAATATCTTATGCAGCTGAAATTTTGCATGTGGGCTAGAAACTGCATTTAATAAAACTTTTTCGATACTTTTAGAAATAAACCCCACTTTTGAATTGTTTTCTGGAAAAAATTAAAATTTGACAAATAATGCGAATCACGTGACTACTATTTTTTAGCTTAATTTTCATCTCGATCGAAGCAGAACTTGATGTCAAAGTCAAATTTCGAATAAAGCTATTAATAAAAAAAATCCCATATGATGCGGACTTTACTGGTCACACTGTATATTCTGTGACAGGGCGTTTAAGAAATTGTGGTCGACTTGAAAAATGTGGCCGTACAATAACGTGTTTTTTTTCCAACAAATCAGTAAGAAAAGTAGAAAGTCTCGAGCATATAAATATTGAAAAGCAAGCAACGAAAAAATATTTCACCAGAAAAATAAGTTAAAATGTTTTAAAATTTGAGGCTTTACCGAAGATTGAAAATACTTATTATGCGTTATCACGAATGTTTACTTTCTTGATTGAACTTCGAACACATAATAAATTTATTCAGTTATTGGTGCCAATGGCGCTACGCGGCTGAGAGTAAGCAAAGTAGGGATTATCCTGGGATCGTTCAATAAGTAAACTAAGCCTATACTGTAATTTAAATTTATAATTTGTTTCTAAGCCTTACCATAATAATCTGATATAAACAATACCTTTTACTCCTAAGAGTTGAAAATATTTCCCTCATGAGCTCGTTGACCAAGTAGCAGTATCCCAAATAGAATCTGACACCTTCAATTCAATTCAATTCCAAAAGGCTTTTATTATTCATATATTTTCACATGTCAAATAATTAACATCATATAAGTACTATAAGTATATAGAACATAAATATAATACACATGTACATAGTTGTCTTAGGGAAGAGTCAGTTTTTTGTAACTATCTCTACCTAGAGCAGGCACTGGCAGCGCCGGTGGGGTTGGTGTTGACCCTTTGGTTAATTAAATTGACTTATTGTTCTGCTTGGTTTGGTCAGTTCCGTGATTCCTTTACTGCCATGTGAGAATACGTTGTTTATGAAAAACTTAAAATTATTTTATTGCTGTTTGTGTGTAAAAAATTTCTGAATTACTATTAACTGGAAAAATAATCCAAAAAACCAGCTTCATTTAAACAGGTACACCGGAGGTAGCGCATTGTTTGCCGTTTTGGCTTGACGATGTTTGTGTGCGTGTCCTATTTAATTAGGTGGAGCTTTAAAATTCCTATTTCAATTTTATATGAAATGATTGCCGTTTTATGATGTTATATTTATTGAAAATAAAATGGAAGTCTGGAATATAAGGGTTTATGTACGAGATTGTCATTATGCCTTATTTGTGTCATGTTTTGTGTTAGGTGTGATTGTTGTGGTTGAGTTTGGTAGAATTTTGTTGAGATGTCCTGTACGTAGTCAAAAATGTATGGTGTTTGTGTAGCCTGGTGTAGATGACGAATTGGTGCATATATATTTTCTTTTAAAACTTGTCTTAATAGTTTATTTTGTAGCCTTTGTATTTTTCTAAAGTGCCAATCCGTCATACTACACCAGACCGATGCAGCGTAAGTCAATGTCGGTTTAATAATTTGGTTGTAAATTATGAGTTTATTCTGCGGAGAAAGTGGCGAGTTTTTATTTAATAGTTTATTTAAAGTGTGTGTTATTGTTATGTACTTTGAAATTATTTTATTTGTGTTTTGCCTAAAAAGTAGTTTATCGTCCAGTATTACTCCTAAGTATTTTAGTGTGTCTGTTGGTTCAATTTGTCTTCCGTTTATTATAATATTTTGATTGATTTTGGTATTAGTTCTCTTTCTAGTCAGTATTATACACTCACATTTGTTTTCGTTTATATCCAGCTTCCATTTTTTATACCAAGGTAATAATATTGTTAAGTGGTTTGATATTAATTGTCTTGCGACATTGGCGTAAAAGGAACTGGCGTATAATAAGACATCGTCCACAAAAATGGCAAGGTCAGTGTTATGGAAAAATGGGATATCCGCTGTATATAAGTTAAATAACAGAGCTGCCAAATTTGTGCCTTGTTGTAGGCCGGCATGTAGGGCTACCGGTTCAGAGAAGCTGCCATTTATCCGAACTTTTAATGTGCGTTGCGTAATATACGAGTGCAAAAGCGTTATTAGATACAATGAAATTCTTAGGAATAAAGGTCGGATGCCAATATCAGGACTGCTCGCTACCACACTGCAAGCCACTCACATTTTATGTAAATTTCTCTATACAATTCGCCGTGAACCTGCATTTCTCGCGATCGGACGCTAGCTGTGACGATTGCCTTCTGCCCCTTTTCCACTTGGGGTAATATCGTCGCTTGTAGTGGGCGAAGTCATTTCCACTTAATTCAGACATCACATCTAGAAAGATGCTTTAAAATAGGATTTATGTGAAACGGTTAAGTTTTTAAGCGATAAAAGTCTACAAATAACTTAAAATATTAACAAAACTTTTGACAACCTTATTTCCGAGCTTGGTTTGACAGGTTTCTAAAAGGTATAGAATTTCTATACTGGATGGGACTGAGAATGGTGTAGGGGAGAAGTTTGCAAAGATTTAACTGTATATTATTTCTGTCAATTATACATGTTCTGATATATTGAGTATTTTAAAAATTTTTGACGTCAAAATTGATCAGTTAAATAATTATTACTTTACAGCACAGCTTGTCTTTACTAACCAAAGTAATCGAGAAAAAATAAAAGGGAAAGGAATAAAAAAAAGGTGTAGAACCTTTTCTTAAATTAAATAAATTGCCGCCATTAACATCAGTTCCTTTTTATAGGTATTTTCACCTTTATTTTACACGACGAAATAAATTTTAATTAGACCTTAAGGTTGAGACAGTTTAGATTAAAAAGATGAATAAAAGTTTACTTGTAAACAACAATAATCACAATTTTTTTTGTTATAAATGCTTTTTTATGTCACATTGAGCCTAATGGTGCGATCCTCTAATAGAATTAACCTCTAGTTGGCTGTACTGTACTCTGTTGGCTGTAAGCGATTAATAAAGCAGGTAACTGGTATACGAGCATTTGTTGGTTTATAGTTACCTAAATGTAATATGTTAGATCGGGTCGAATGGACTCGTTTTTTGTGGATGAAAAATAAAACTTCTTCTTTCAATTTTTATTTGACAGATTATTATTTTAATAAAACAAAACTATCCTGACAACGTATAAAGATGACGAATTTTTAAAATATATACAATACAACTTAAAACTAACTTAAAAATGTGACATTTCTTCCCCGTACGGTGTGTCCCCGGATGGAATGGACAAGAGGAAAAATATCTTTATTATTGATTTTACGACTAAAAGTTATTCTTTATAAAAAATTGTGCTTGTCGAGAAAATTAATTTACCATATAAAAATTTTAGATCAGATGAACGTGGTGTTGATAAATTAAGAAAACATGAAAATGCTTCAAGAGAGAATTATTTATTATTTTAGACAAAATGTTTATGAAAAAAAGTTGTTTATAGTCCAAAGTAAAACCTAAATACAAAATTTGAAATCTGAATTCCAATTTTTGTTTTTTATTTTTTACAATAGAATTTATGAACATTCAAAATGAAAACCTGAGAGTGCTGACCTATTTATTTAATTTATTTCTAATTTTGAGAAATGTGTGCAGGTTGCAGAAGGATATGTAAAATAATTACTTTTTTCACAATTGTACATTTTGAATGTTTATAAATTCTATTGTAAAAAATAAAAAATTAGAATTCAGGTTTCAAATTTTGTATTTAGGCTTTATTTTGGATTATAAACAACTTTGTTTCATAAACATTTTGTCTAAAATAAGAAATAATGGTACTTCTCTCTTAAAGCATTTTTATGTTTTCTTAGTTTATCGACACCCTGTACATCTGATCTAAAATTTTTATATGGTAAATTCATTTTCCCGACAAGCAGAAATTTTTATAAAGAATAACTTTTCGTCGTATCGACGTTGTGGTCTACTGGTCAGCGCAGCGGCCTCACAGATCGTAGGCCCGGGTTCCATTCCCGGTGCCGGCAACGTCGATGTTAAATTTGGAATTTGGTTTAAGAGGTGTGCCGTCTTTCGGAAGAGACGTTAAACTGTGGGCCCCGTGTCATGGATATTGGCACGTTAAAGAAACCTACCCTCGACAAAGAGGGATTCGGCAAAATTACCAGATAGTGTGTGACAAATTCCCTGGCGTCGGTGATTGGCCTCGTTGCGGAAAAAAGCCGACGTAAAATAAATTAATAAAAAAAAAAAAAACTTTTCGTCGTAAAATCAATAATAAAGATCTTTTTCCTCTTGTCAACTCCATCCGGGGACACACTGTATTATTGTAGATAGCTTTTTTTAAGATAGTGTACAGGCGTTTGTTGTAGGCGAAGACCATTGCATTATTTTTAGACTTCGGTGATTAAACTCGTCACTTGTCACCATCTTAGGGACAAAGTCACGGCCGACATCAAATATTTCAAATGATTTTAAGGAAATTGCGTTGCAATTTATTACATGCAATTGTCAAAACCCCGAACCAGTGCAGTGTATCCATTCTCCTGCAAACATCAACGTTGATTGAATTTGAACGCCTTCTTCTTCAATTAATTCACGACCTTACAGAAACTGTTTTGACCAATACTTTAATTAAAATGTGACAGTTTTAGTCGTGGAATAACGTATGTCCCAAAAGTTTTGACACAAAATATTTATCGGATTTTTTTTTAATGAAGAAATTTATTTGAACACTAACTAGTTATCATAAATTACAACTCAATACTTAACTAAACTATACTATCGAATTATGTGGAGTGGCCCATTCTGCTCTACCAGACGCAAATTTCTTCGAATGTCTCTCATGAGGCCCTGGACGGAAGTAAGATTAATTTCTCTTAGTTTTTCGTAAATTCGCCGTCTTAATTGTTCTTCATCTTGGGCTTTCCAGCCTCCATGATAAACATTCCTAGACAATAAAGCCCAAAAATCCTCTATTGGGCGAGCCTGCGGCAAGTTTGGAGGATTATCGTTTTTGGGAACAAAAGGTATTTCGTGTTGTCGAAGCCAGTTTTGGGTATCTCTTGAGTAATGGCATGATGCTAGGTCTGGCCAAAACATGATATCGTCATTAGCATGATGTTCGTGGACAAACTGAAGTAATTTGGACAGGCAATTATTAATATAGCTCTGACTATTCAAAGCTTCACCCCTCACTCTTTCCACAAAAGGTGTGCCAAAACTTTTAGGACATACGTTATACGAAAATATTCATCATAAACAGTTATTAATTATAATACCCTCTTAGGAACTTTAAGCATATTTTACCTCATGGTCTAGGTCGTGAACTTACACCTAAATTCTACCCTATTTAAGACAAGCATCTGCATAAAGCGATTGTAAAAGCGTGGAGGCTTTGCTAAAATATATTTTGAAATTTATGTACCCTTTGAAAGGGGCGCAATAATTCGGTGCACATTTCCACTAAAAATTAATTATTTCCCCGTGGATGTTTAATTTGCATAAATTATCCAGAAATATAAGCTTTCATAAGTTCTTTAGAAATGGAATTTTTATTCTGCTTCCTTGCCCTTACTGAAATAGGTTGATTTGAAAACCAAAATATTTTCATTAAAAAATTTCCATTTTAGGACAAACCAAATAATATGATACAATTGCATTAATGTCTTGTCCATTGGGGTTATTTTATGTTCTTCATCTTATCTGCATAAACACGGCATCAGTCACCTTAAATGTGTAGTAAGCTTACGAACAGTGCTTACTACTGCTTACGCAAAGCATGAGATAACCTTTCTGTATAAGCTTGACTTTAGGTGATAGGTTACAGCTAACCCTCCACTGCGACCATGCGGTCTATTGTGGATCAGACCTTATTTATATTTCTCCCAATAGGTGTAACTTTGTGATGAAGTTAATGATGGTATTGGGAGAGACATTTTTCACGTCATCCGGCAGCAGAGTCACATCGCCAAATAGGGCGAATCTGATTATTCCTGCTGCGGGGCAAGTGCACATTACGCGTTCTGCTGTTTCTGCATCTTCCATGCAAAGCCGGCATTCATCAATTGGGGCTATTCCAATTTTATACATACTATGGTGTGGCAGTCTGCAGTGGCCGGTGTACAATCTCACTAGTGCTTTAAAGCATGACCTATTAAGCACTAGCAGTTTGTCAGTTAGCTGCAATATGGCTGTTTATGAATGCTTTTGAGTGTGTTAGACCTGGTAAATTTAACTAGTGTCTTCCCTATTTGCTTTTTGCTTCAGCTAGTATTGTTTTCTTGGCCGTAGCATGAAATATACTTATTACCGGCTCGGGTCCTGTGAATTTTAGTGCTGCACCTCTCTTGGCGAGCTTGTTGGCAGCCTCATTACCCTCCAGACCCATGTGTCCCGGAATCCATATTAAGGTTATCTTGTTGTTCAGACTTAGTTCGGATAGTGTTTCGTGACAGCTCCACGCCGTTTTTGAGGTACACCATCTCGATTCAAGAGCTTTTAATGCAGCTTGACTGTCGGAGAATACCTTGATTGACCTATGTGCATACCGTCGATCTATCAGCAGTCTTGCACACATTTCAATTGCATAAACCTCTGCTTGAAATATGGTTGCCATATATTTTGGCTCCAATACCTTCTTTAGTCTTGGAGCCGTCTGTAAATATTTAGCTTGACTTTTACAATTACATTCAGTTCTTTGGTATTGGATTAATTGCCCATTTTATAGACGATGCTAATGATTCCTATTCTGTTCAGACGGTTGATTCTTTTTAGAAATATTAATCTTTACATGTCTCCTTAGGTTCAAAATTGCAATTGTATTCCATTCTAATTCCATTTGACGAAGTCCAAACCGAAACACCCCGATTTCTCAAAGGAGAGAACTAATTTTAATTAAATTTTAATTTAATCCTCTTAAGGAATAAATAAACCTAAAGCAATCGTTTTAATTAAAACGATTTAATATCTTCAAATCGAATATTCAACTTTTATTCATTTTGGCAGCTAATTAAATGGATAAAACTTCTCATCCATCTCAAAGGATTAAGGAGCGATGTCGCCAGTGCTTGTTGGGTTTTCGCTTGTTACCGAGCCGTTTAAAGACTTTACCGAACCAATACATTTAATTAGTACATCTGGAAATTCCAATTTTTTTTTGTTAAAATAATTCTGCTAAGTTAAAATTCAAGTTATTTAGAATTAAAAAGAACTAATAAAACCTAAAAAAATGGAAATAAATATGCCATGTAAGCATGTCATTGTTCTTTCCAGTTATTTAAAATAAACCTTTCCCTTATTTTTGGAAGTAATTTTGTTTGTAATTGATTTTTATAGATATATTTAGTGATATTATGGAAGTAAGTAGAATAATATGTACTTAAACTCAGTAATCGTTTTAAATTTAAAAAAAAATTATCTTATAGGTATGTACTTGTAAATCCCTTGTCAAAGAACTGTTTTAAATTTAAGACCATTTAGTGAATATTGGTGTAAAATTGTGGTTCCATAAATAGTTAAATCAGCATTAAAGAATTAGAAAACTTTGACTGTTACATCAAGAGCAATGACTCAATTGATTTCGTCATAACCAAAATAGCCTAATTTGTGATTTACTAACCAAGCAAATTTGATTACGAGTAAAGTATTTCTGTGAATATGTCATTGATGTAACAGTTAATGTTGTCTAGCTAGTTTGTCAATTATCATGGAAGATGCACAAACAGCGGAACACGTACTGGTGCACCTGCACCACAGCAGTAATAATTAGATTTACCCTATTCGGTCAAGTGGCACCGCTATGGGAAGACATGAAGAATGTATATTCCAATACTATAATCAGCTTCATCAAGAAGCTAGATTTATTGGGAGAAATAAAAATATGGTGTTGTGAACTACAATAGATCTGTATTTTAAGATCACAGCTGAGGGTTGAATGTAATTCACTCATATTCAACCTAACCTAAAACAGGTAGTTAATTACCATATTCCACCAGAAAAAATGTTTCTTTATGCATTTAAAATATATATCAATATCCATTTTCAATAACTGGTAACTGGTTACCATCTACAAAATGACGTCCGTGAGGTGGTCTTGTATAGTTAGTATATAAAAAATTGCACATTTAAAATAGCAGTAAAAGAAAGTCTTCGTATTTCAAATTAAATAGCAACCCAAAATTTATTCAGTTTGAGCCGTGTAATAATCTTTTGCAGGAAAGTATTTTAACACCAACGGCTTTTAAAAGTCTGTATAAAGAGAATTTAATTAAGGATAGTTAAACGTTATGTAGATATTTCGTTTACTTAGATAAGAAATAGTGATAAAACTATTTAAATGTTTTAAAATGGTTTTACAACGAACATTCAAGGAATGTAATTCTCGCAATAATCTCTAAGGGAACCGGGATCAATGAGTGGGTATCGAAACAAACTAGGGCGAATACATAAAATCTACTGGAACAACAGGCATGGATTAAACCCTAGCAAATGTTTCATCGGGAACCCTGACCCAAAACTAGCGAGACATCTACTTTAGATGAGTAAAAATAAGCTGAGAACCACTACAGGAATTCTGACAGAACATATGGCAGTTAAGAAGTATCTGCACCGTACGGAACTGTACAACGGACACGTAAGCTTCAGGTTATGAGGATGAAAAAGGGAAACTACAGCACATAATCTTTCAATGCGAGGCACTGGATCGAAAAAGGCACCAAATAGTCGGGCAACCAAGACTAGAACGAGAGGATATACCGGCACTCTCCCGAATTGACCTACACAAACTAGTGCAAGGAACTGGAATCAATGAGTTGGAGACCAAACTAGAGTGAGCACAATAGGCAAAAGCCTGACCCAAGTGCATCCGACTCTTGGACGGTATTTACTAAATTTCATTTAATTAGTTCGACGTCTCCAATAATTTTATTTAACTGATACTGAAATAATAAAAACTGCACTAATGTATTTAAACCAAAAGTATCCTAAAAATTAAAAGGCGGACTTATATTTTCGATCCGAAAAAGAAATATACAAAATGATAACCCGCCATCGGATTTGAAAGATTTAATCTCGGTGAAATATATATTGCGACCTGATTCCTGAAAAATTCATTTTTCATTTTTACCCGTTCTGGCACTTAATTATTGTAAGAAATATGAAATTACTTTTGCAGCGGTGAACACCTTTTCAAAAAAATCATTGATTTATGTCTTAATTAAATTGTCATATTACTTAGAGATATATAGTAACGTACTATATAAATATACAGATGTGTGATTAAGACGTGGAAGAGAACCATTGATAAAGGGGAAAATGTTATTGCTGTATTTTTGGATTTTAAGCGGGCATTCGAAACAATTGACAGGGCTACATTATTGAGTAAATTGTATCAGTATGGTATTTTAGCTTAGGGACTTGTGGCTCAAAAATAGCTCGATACTTCGGTTTTTGAGTAAAAGCAAATCCTTTCTGCAGTGGATAGAGCATGTCAATATTATTAGATTTTTGAACAGACCCACCTCGAAAAGTTATGCTGGCTCCCCCCACGCCCCTCTCAGGTTGGGGAGTGGACTGTTATAGTATTTATTTATTTTCTCGAGAACCATAAAAGATAGAAAAGTGAGGTTAGTGCCATTCGATAAAGCATAAAATTCTACAAGTAAGCTGAAATTTTGGTTTGTTTTTGTGTGCTACCTAAGTTACTACAACAAAAAGAAGTGGAGGGGGGATATTTATATTGGCACATTTTTAGCTATATCATAATAACCGTTAATTTAACAAAAAATTTACAAGAGAAAAAAAATGAAGGCTTTAGCTTTGCCTATCGATTGGTATATCAATAAGTTATGCTTTCTTTTGCAATATGGATCTAGAGGCCTACATAGTAATCGTAAATGCATTATAATAGAAAGTTTTTAGTATGTTTCTCCATAATTTGAGAAAACACTTGACGATGATTGACGATATTGATTTTACGATATAAGTGTTCACCATCCTTACTCGGGTAGGGGTAAACATCGTTTAATAACAATAAAAAATACTCAGTAGCGTAGATATTTAGAGTAATAAAAGGATATTAATTCAACGATTTTTATATTTTAAATTTACAAAAAATGTTAACAGTTAGGTAGGGATCTAATTACAACATTCCACACACAAACACAGCCTAGTGCATTTTAAATTTTTTGAAAAGCACTTGCATTTTGGGCCACAAATTTTACATTTGCATAATAATAAGATATCAGATGATATTTTATCATTTTCCTTAGTGGTCCACAGTGGCGTCCATTTATTGTTTTGTAAAGTCCATCCCCATTTCGATGGGCATGGAAGTTCTACCACTGGTTGGCACAGGTTACCCCAAACAAATCCAGCTTGATAAATACCTACACCGATTAATGTGAAGTGTCAAAGCATTCATTGTTGGAGGTAAATTCTCGACAGTTCGATTTTTTTTAGCAAAAAATTACTTTCGACAAAAGTCAATATCATTAGTTTCAGTATGTTTGTCGTAAATTATTATAACAAATTTTGAAATGGTACATAGTTGTTCAGGTGTGGGTTCTTTTGGATGCTGCACCAAATCAATAAAAGTAGCTGTAACCTCCGAAAAACATTCCCAAGCTTCCCAGCACTTTTTCTTTCCTTTTTCAAAAAAGGAAGTAGTGTCACAGCCGGTTAATGAGTGAAAAAAAGAGGAGCCAGACATTTCTCTCTCATTTTTTGTGCAACATCCATACAGGAAATATATCTTAAGTTTTTACATTAATAATAATAAATTACATTTAATTAATTGGCAATTGGCAAAATGTTAACTTTTCTGTCTGTTTTTATTAAAAGAAGGTTGCGCTTTAAAATTTAAAAAGAAATCTATAAAAATGTGTTAAAAAAGTGTATTAAAACATATTTTCATTGTATCTTTTTGCTAAATAAAACATGTTACTACTACTGGGCATTCCATAAAAAAATAAAGAAATACATAGGAAGCTAGTCGGTCTACTATGTATAGTGCTATGTATGTACCTAATAGTAGAATTTTAGTAAGGGGAGGTTTAACCACATATGAAGACGATAACCAATTAAGAGTAACATTTAAATATACTTCTCAAATAAGTCTCATTTAAAAAAAATTAACTCAACTTTGAATAAATAAATAATGAGATGTTAACCACTAAACAGGAACATGGATGGCGGCAATATTGTCGTAATCCCACGGGGTTACCCATGCAAATGTGGTTATCTTCAAAGGGTACTTAATTTAATTAATTTTAAATCAAATCTAAACAGGAGGCTTCTTCTCAAAACGTCTTAGACATGTTTGTATTAAATTGCAGAATCTTATAAAATCACTGTAATTAAATTAAAACAAGTAGAGCAATACTCCAGCTACAAACAGTTTTATGCCTTTAACGCTAGTAATTAAGCTGTCAGTTTCAGATGCTTGTTAGAAGGAAATTTTTTCCTAAATCTAATGTAGGTACCTAGTAAAAACTGTTTCCTCAAACTCTTTGTCATATTGACTTCATGTGGTAGGTGATAGGATATAAAACTGAACAACCATAGTTTGTGTTTAGTACGCAGGTTACGGTTTACAATATTGTTAGGTTGTTTGGCATACTGTCAATTCGCGCATTCTTTTGCGCTGAAACGCACAGTAGGCGTAAATTTACTATTTTATTTTTGAAGAAGTACTCCACACTCAAAGTGGAGTTAAATGATATAGAAAAAAGAAAAGCACAAAGTCTTTCTCCACAATTTTTTATTCGAATAGCACAAAGTTTTTCTACACAATTTTTTATTCGAATAACTAGGCGAACCTATAATAATAATTCATAATAAGTTAAATCGACATGTTTCGAGTGTAGAAACACTCATCATGATGAGTCGATTTAATTTATTATGAATTATTATTATAGGTTCGCCTAGTTATTCGAATAAAAAATTGTGAAAAAAAACTTTGAGCTTTTCTTTTGTCTTTACTATTTTATGTATCATTAAAGCGTGAAACAAACCGGATTTTATATTTAGAAGTAAATAAATAATTATTTATTTTATAATAATACTACAATCAAAAGTCATTTGTAATTGCTAAAAGGCATTACATATTATATTTATAAGCATATTACAGCACTTGTGCTGTAATGGAACTTGTTTTAGGGTTTAAATAACATTTTTTTTATAAATAAAACATTGTTTTCTAAAAAAAATATTTATTTATTATATTATAAATTTTGCACATTGGAGGTGATTATTGAGAAAAAAAATTATTATAAGTTGGGTTTACTTTGTTTTCATTTAATTCCGAAAACATTTTAATTTGCCACCGTAAGTCAATATTGCATTAAATAAAATAATTAGTAAATAAAAATTATTGGTGAATAATTTGCATTTCAGTATATTTTAACAATTTAAATATTTTTATATTAACTCAAATCCGCATTATCTGGCAGCACAATTTAAATACCGCTTTTAAATGCATGTTCCGGCAAAATGGAACATTCACCAATATCAATTATATTTTTAATTGATACAAATTACCAAAATACGTACATTACATGCAAATACATTGTATAACGTGCCTTAACAACGTGATCAATTCTAGTCAATTTGTATTTTCAGGATTAATATTTCAAACGGGATTGTCCAGTATATCCAACTTATTTTAATATTAAGAAGAAGTATACCTATAATTGATTAACATAATTTATATGATTATATTAAGTAACCATTGTGAAAAAGCCCTATTACAGCCTATACAAAAGTATAGGTTAAAAACCATATTTGAAGTGACCCTGTATAGTGCATAGCCCGCTTCCAAATGCCAAAAGTCGAACAATAAAAACATAAAAAGAAAAATCACTAACATTAAATCACTTACCGAAAAAGCCTTTAAAAACACCAAACACTGTATTATCCCCTCCATGGTGTCTCCGGTAAGACAGAATGTTCCTGTTAAGTGACGTCCACGCCGACCTACTGTAGCTAGGCTTGCGTGGACCAGCGCTCTTCGCGGCAAGCTACTGCCGCTGGCCAATGCGGAGCTATGCACAGGCCTAGCGGCGCTTAGGCGGTCTAGCGAATCCATAGCACATTTATTTAATCATTGCACATGTAAATTACACGTCTTAAGTGTTTTAAACTGATAAAATATTCAGATTTACGTATGTTTTCATGTTTATTTTTTTTGCATAATTATGTATGGGTCACTTTAATTTTACTAATTAAGTTTAAAGTACTTTTACATTGTTATCAGTGGAAACACATATTTTCGGGTCGAAGATCGTTAGTTCTCGATCAGTTTTAAACTAACCAAACGTTAGTCAAGTGTATGGTACATTTAGGTACAGTAATAAACACAGTGAAAGCACCACATGTACGTTCTTGGTGTTTATATTATTTTTATAAGATAACTAGCTCAATGTTCGTACAGTTTTGTCTAACATGCAAAGACGGGATAATCTAATAGGATTTGGTTAAAAGTTTGTGGATACTTTATAAAAATGTCGCCAAACACAAAATCGATAATTAGTAGCATATTTTATCATACACAACTTAGCCTATGTAAATTTTAAAAAGTAATTAAGTATTATTGTAGATTTAACATCAAAATTAGCTTTACAGAAAGCTTTCTTCAATTACTTAATTACGGAATTTATTATGTGTAATTCATAAGTATTACTGCACTGGTATATGGTTGCAGAGCTTGATTATAACTTGTACTTACAACGTTCAATCCTATCTATAAAGTATGATTTCTAGTTTTGCCTTTAATAACTTTATCTATTATTTTTTATTCTTTTCAGATCATCTTTTAAAACAGTCGTTGTTTCAAATGCCATATTTTCCGTCATAAAACTTGAGCAATTTGGAAAGAAGTTTGGAATCGGCGCTTCTGTCAATTTTACAAATTACTTTCACAGTCTGCAACACAAAGTGTAGGCGAGATGCCGAGGCGTAATCTAAAAAATTTACACAATAATAACGAAGATAAAATTCAAGCAGCGCGTTTGATAAATTTCAAGGGAATTTCTCCCTATTACTCATTTCAAGGGTGGCCACTTAGTATAAAAAACAAGCAGATGTTAAATTTTTATAAAATTTATTTTTGTGCTTAGTCTGATGTTTTAATTGATGCATTTAGTTAACTTCAGTATCTTGGAATGGATAATAGTAATTTACCTTTATTAAATGTGATAAAATGGTAAACAGTACTAGTGACCATAAACTTTTAATGTAAAGAACTGAACAAAAGGTACTTAAGGCGAACTCTTTCTTATATATAGTTTCCCAAGAGATTGGTTCGTTTAGTTATTAAACGTTTAAAAACGACGAGGATCCTTAGGGATCCTTCCACTTTTCTACCGACTGCGCCAGTTAAGGATCGATTAGGCAACAGGTACCTTTTAAAAATACCTTTATTTGTAAGCTCTTACCAATATTAATATTATAACAGTATAAACTTAGAACTAACTATTCCAATCAAAATTAGTAAGCCGCTGTCGCAACAATCTCTGCACACTTGGTGCTTAACATCCAATCACCTTGTGTAGGGTTCCTGGACACAGCAATATATGGCAACGAGACTGCTGATGCGCTCCCCAGGGAGGGCGCAAGCATGTCTGTCCAACTAGTAGAGAATACTGTGGCTAGACCACTGAGATCAGTCAAAGAGGAGATCGAATAGCTAAACAACTTGCGCAAAGCAGATGGACAGGGCTGACAACTAGTAGCATCTTCAGGCAATTGTGGCCCGTACTTGACGGCAGGAAAATCGCAGCGCTATTACAGCACAGTCGAACGGACCTAAGGAATATAACTGCCGTATAGTCACCGGACATTGCCTGTTTGGTAGACACGCTGAAAGTATGCAAATACTGACTAACGACTTCTGTAGAAGTTGCAGAGATGAAGAAGAGGAGGAAATGATTCAGCATTTCTTGTGTGAATGCCCCGACCTCGCGAGAAGAAGATTCAATGCCCTGGGCGAACCATTCTTTAATGATCTGAAGGAAGTGAGCAGCCTGCAACTGGGTTTGACTCAATAAATTTATAAACAGCAGTGGCTGGTTTGAATGAGCTGTCAAGATTATTCTACAATCTACGTCGCGTTAAGCATCAGGAAGCTGATGCGGATAGGTTCCGCGGAACATGTGTGTTATACCACAAGGGTCCCTATAGGACTACGTGTGACTGTTTGGACAATGCCAGAGGTCTGCCACTCTAACCTAACCGATTTCAATCTAAAATGTACTATTTGGTGGTGGGTCACGTTGGCAATACTGATTAATCTCTTGTCCTTATTGCGGACAATATAATACTCATACCCACATAAAATGCCAAATTATTACAATCCGAATAGTTTGTTTAAATCGGTGGAGGAGTTTTCAATTCACAGACATTAAAAGGCGACGATAACATTTGTTTTTTTTATATCGTTATTCACTATACGGATATATTTTAATTAATTGGAATAAATGCTGCAAAATCTAAAATATTAATTCGTTATGGCACAGCTGTCGCTTCATTTAATTTTTTTCAAAAAGGGCTTTCCGTTTATGGGATTTCCCATGAGTCGAATATGAAAAACATGTCAATCTGAATAATTGCAGGTTTTCGCAGTCGTTTACGCAAAACTCATTTATTGATATAAATTTAAAATTAAAATGGCCGACATAAATATATATGTATATTTAGTGGGTTTTTTAATATTTTAAAGCGCATTTAAAAATGATGTATTTATTTTTGTTCGAAAATCGGTGAAAATGTACATTAAAAAAACAAGGCACCTTATTCTGCTAGAAAAAACGCTTCGTACCGTCCAAAAAAAATATAGCGAACAATAAAGCGATGTAGTTTGCATGTGTGACCTCAATTAAAACTAAAAAAATCAAAGAACTAAAAAAGTTAAAATTGCAGTTTCTAGATAGTTAATACACAATACAATTTTTATAACTGAAGCTTTTTTTCCCTCTTTATTACTAAAATTGTATTTTCGACCGTGTTTTTTAGAGATGCATAGAATTGACTCTTACATTTTTGTCAAAGCAACACATTTTCAAAGTTGGTACTTATTTAAAAATACATTTCGGCTGATCTCTAAGCTTCCCTCTAAAATATTTCAAATATTTTTCAAGAATATGGGAGGAGAATGCATTTCCATACCCATCGTTCATCTAACTCAAAATCTAATAAAAGTTTGATGAACAATCGAAAAATAATGTAGCCACTTTCTTTGAAACTCCTTTTGGCACAGGCACAACGAAATTCTCTTGAAATCCTAGGTATATATTGCAGGATTTTTCCCATACATGTCCAAATAGCATGCATTTAATGCATTGATATTTATTTATTTTTTTGTTTAAATTTTACACATATATTCTGATACTGCTTGTCCCCACAAAAAATGGTAATACCTAGGTATTTAATTCCATGAGAATAATTATTTTTGCTCTCACTACATTTTATTAGTTTCAAAGAAAAGTTATCAATAGGGCACATATATTCAGTAACATATGGCCAATGTTATACACAAAAATCATAAAATCTTTTTACACGATAAACGAATATTAAACAAAATGGCATACATTTAATAATAATAATTCATGAGTACACACAATTTGTAAAATCAAATATGCTATGGAAACTGTGAAAATGGAAAATGGTATTTTTGTACCGAGAATAGGTAATCAATTTTTTATTGTTAGCGTTTTAATTGAAGCCGTTTAATTATAATATTGCATATTGATCAGAATGAGAAATATTCACCAGTAGGTATGTCTGCCATGAACAATTACTAAAAAATTTTTTAAAAATATTATTGTGTTTGCAGCTAGGTTTAAATGTTTAAACAATAAGTAACAAAACTAGGGCATAACAATAGCGAGAAAAATATATTAAATATTTAAAACGTATCCCGTTTTAATATTCTATTAATTTTAAATACAAAGGTTTTGAAACAATAAAACTAATTTTTGTAAAATATGGTCCTAAATTGGATCACAAAGCCCATCTATCAAAATCCCAAATATTTAAGGGTCAAAGAATGTTTTGTTTAGTAATAATGTACGATCCGTGTAAAAATCGGTTCACAATACCCTTCCGCTACTTTTACCCCTAAACACAATATGGTGTGAAAAATAGACGTCATTCTTGACACATTCCTTTCTAGGGACAGCGTTTATTCAACATTCTCGGCATAAAAAAGGTCAAACGCGTGCAGAAATCGTGAACAATATATTTTAGGTTCAATATATTAACAATGCGAAACAAATATTTTTCGTTAACAATGCAAAAGTGAATTTTTTCTTGATAACGTATGAAGGCAGGTGGAACGTATATCCGAAATGAAAATAAAAAGAAATAAAATCTCGCCAAAGGTATATTTTTTTATAAATAATCACTCGAAAATTTACTATATCGCGCTTGTCAAGAACAAATTAATTGCCGATCGTTTTGATTTTGTTTCTTTAGATAACTATTTCGTATGAAATAAATTTGTATTTCGTTATGTAAAATCCGGGCTTCTAACTTGAGAAAAATAAAATTCTATATTTTACTAAATAACTTTATTCTCGATAGAATGTCCGTGAACCGAGCTATATAAAAACCCAGAAATTTGTTAGATAGTTTTTTATCTACACATCTCTAAGGCTATAGTATATCTACCTTCAGTTAACCACCGGTTCACTAACCTTCAGATATAACAATAACCAAATCAACAGACGGGCACTACTAGCCCTAGAACTAGAATGACCAAGTCCTGGTTGCAGTCACTCAAAGGAACGTGGTCACAGTGAGCTGGATAACAGGACTTGAAACATCAAGGGAGAATCGGATCGCTGAATCACTGTCCAAAAAAGTTGCCGCACTGAAGTTAATTGGGCCAGAGCCAACATTGAGCCTAACGGCATCAACGGTAACAGATTTAATACAGGAACACTCCCACAAAAGTTAAAAAAAAAAACTATGGGATGAAACATTAAGCTGTGAACTCGCGAAACAGTTATTAAGATACCCAGACGTGGTCACAACCAATAAATACCTGCCGATGTCTAGGAAGAAGCTATGATTAACCAAACAGGGCATTGTCAGCTACGTTAACACCTTTTCAATATGAAGCTAAGCGACACACCTTTATGTAGGGCAAGCGCGGATCCAGGGGGGGGGGGGTTATGCCCCTCTAAAATAGAAAAAATAAATGGATTTACTGTTTTGACTACCTCTACACCTTTTTTACAAGATTCACGAAAACATTTCCATACATAAATTAGTTATATTTTTGGCTATAAAATACCTGAATTACTTCCCCATATAATTGATAATTGTGATTCTGATTTATTCCCCAATATTAAGATTCTTCTTCAAATACTTGCTACACTACCTGTAAGTGCAGCAACAGCGAAAAGGTCCTTGTCGACTCTACGTCGCGTTAAAACGTGGTTTAGAGCAAGCATGGTAGAGGAACGCCTCACTGGCTTGGCTTTGTTGAACATTCACAAAAATATAATCATCGACGTTGATAAAGGTATAACCAGATTTGGAAATAACAAACAAAGAATTCGTGGTTTAAGAATCAATGCCATGCTATGTATATTATTTATGGAATAAATGGGGTTTAACCAAAATTGGTTTTAAAAGTAAACACACGACTATTTATATATGTATATTTTATTTTGTATTGTCGATAACGAACGTGGCAATTTTTCAAAATATTGGGATAAAACATATTATAGGAAAGAAAAAAGATACTAATTTTAGCTGTATATATATTTTTTTAAATTCACTTTAACATTAATTTACATGCATATATTATCCTTTTTAATGTAAAGTTTATCATTGGAAACTTTCTCGCCTATAGCTTTCAGATTCATATCAGATAAAAAAAAACACCAGCCAATTTAATGACACAATAAAATCAATTACCGACCGATTCTAGAAACTTTGTAATCCATTCTAGCCAATTTTTAAACTTACTTGCAAATTAAGGAAGTTACGAGTGTTGTAAGTTATTTGTTCAGTACGAGACTTTTAACGTAAATAACCTGTAATTAATACGGATCTTGTCTTCACTAAATTAAAAATTTAACTTTAGATTTAAGATAATTGTGGAAGATGGAAAAATAGAAGTCTAAAAACTGACCCTAGGAACAAATTTCTCAGTAATTTCTCCCCGTTCTTGCCAAAAGCGAGTAATTCTCGGATCAGTGATTAATTGTACCCCGAAAATATTTGTAATTACCCCAAGAGTGCCAAATTCGGTCAGAGCATTCCGATCCGGGGATTTCATTGAATTCGAGTTTGACTTGAGAAATACGCTTCGACGGAAATAAAAAAAAACTGGTTGTGTGGACAGAAAAACAAATGCAAAAGGAATAATAAGTTTTGTGGGTGTGGTCTTGTTAACGTTTAAGTATTCCCATGAAGATTACATAATATATGAAATATTTTTCTTTACTGTTATGATTCACTCACAGAAGGCATAATTTTGAAGTGGGTAGTTACGTACCTACATTTCACGTTTTAATTTTATTTGCATTTTTATCAGTAAAATACATAAAAGTAAAAAGACGCCACAATAAACTAACTCTCTGGTCACTTTTTCCTGGCGAGATATCGAGCCGATTGAAGAAAACAGCAATTTTCCGAAATGTTTATTCATCTAACGGTGGGAGGAAATATCATTTCTCATTCGCCAGAACGTATATATTTTTTGGAAAATTACATAAATTTATTTTCAACCAATTAGAAGGCTCCTTTTTGTTTACGTTGCTTATAGCAACGGGGGATTATCGCGATAATTTTGTTCGTTCCTATTAAATTAATGAAATTAATAAGTGATAATTTTTTTGTCAAAAATGAAGTGCTTTATATCTATCTATTGGCAAAAGTCACTCAGAATAAAATCAAAATACATTTTGTTGCTAACTCATAATTTTTATTGATACTAACCAATTTGCTTTACAAATCGAACACCGGGGCTAAAAGAGACACATCAAAAATTTAACTAAACTAATCGAAAATAAGTTTTTTTTAAGTTTCATTTGAAACTATGTAGACATGTAATTTTAGATGTTATGGTTGAAAACGAATTAATGTTTTTAATGTTCCTGAAATTTTAGTAATAAACCTTAGTTACTAACAAGTAAAATCAACTTCTATTGTAAAAATATAGTGCGTCATATTAATCTTAACTCATCGGAAATTTGTTTTTTAAAGTTTTATTTGAATTTAAAACTATAAAGACATTGGATTTCAGATAACAAATTTTTTATTTAATGTTTCTCACATTTTAGTAATAAAAATGAGTTATTAACGGCTAAAATTAATTTCATTTCTAAAACTCTAATTAGTTACAATTAACTAAAGCCGCCGGAAATATGTTTTTGTAGCATTTAGCAAAAAAATTACAATAAGAAAAAACTACAATTTATGAAATTTTCTTACCGGATCTCCCACGCAGCAGAATTAATTACCGATAATTTTGCTGCTAGGGAGATTATAAGTGATAGTCAATCTATTATGCTAGAAGCTAGTGTTCTGACTTTTCCTCAGCAAGGAATGCATCCTAAAAATTTACATTTGAATAGCTTTAGTATCATAGGGAAGTTTGTGATATGTTCCATAAAAAATACCCAAATGGTCAGCATATTAGCCAATCGACAGTGTCTAGGGTAGCAATTAAGTGGAGAACTTTCCGAAGTCATATCTATTGTTAAAAGTGATCGCCATGGTATACATGAGAAGAAAATAAACATTTTATTATCACAACAGAAAAAAAATCATAGCTCAAGCATACAGCTCGGGCGTTCCTACGATAAACACCAAGCCACCGTCTCTAAATTAAAAAAAAAACTACTAATATTATAACGAATAAAACCACAACAATATTTTAAATATTACTTTGGGTTACGATTGCAGCTTAAAGTAAAATTTTCTGTTATTTATAAACACGCAATAGCTACGCGATGACAATACTACTTAGCTTTCTTTTGAGAACACTCGCCGGGAACGTGCTTAAGAGCTTTTTGCCTAAAACTTAATTGAAACAATTTAGTGCGAGACAGAAAAAGCTAAATGGAGCTTGCTAATACTGTTTTGTTGAAAACAGAAATAGAAAAATGGCTTTAAGTACCTTCCTTGTAATATAAACAAACAATAAAAAAATTAAGGCTGCGGATTTAATATCTGAAGCATTTTAAGGGGAATACATTTAATGTAATTTAATAATTTGTGTTAATATGGTATAATAAATATATACCGTGCGAGCAAAAATTATTTCCATCAAAAAAGGCCCTGCATCTAAGTTAAGGCGTAGCATACTGCAGAATTTCTTGTTTACACAAACCTTTTTAATTATATAATAAACTACTTAACTCCCAACTTATATCATACTGGAGTTCTGACGAATTAAGGAAGTAGGTATAATAAAGCAACCACTAAGATGAAACTAAAACCAAAATTAGCCACGCTTGTAATTATTAAGGCCGCCGTTGCCGTCAGTAAGCTAATGGTTTCTTTTTATACATATATAGATGCCCATTAAACACAAAATGTAAAATACATTCAAAGTTAAAAATTTTAATTCTGCTGCACTTTCTGTACCACAAAAGCGAAAAGCGGAATCATCGGCAATATTTCACGATTAAACTCGTTGAATTGTCTGTAAGCCCGGTTGAGTCCATACCGTTTTGTAGTCTTCTTATAGTAGGATGCCTATTTTACATTCGGAAAAATATATTCGGTCTTCGGGCGAACGAGAAATGATATTTCCGCCCGCAGATTTGGCATGCGGTAAATGACCATTTCCGGAAAATGGCCATTCCCTTCAATCGGTCCGATCTCTCGTCATGAATAATATTGACTGGAGATTTTATAGTGGTACGATTTAATGGAATTGGGCTTTATTAGTTCTTACTTTCCTTTTTAATACTTAGATATACAGGGTGTTCCTAAATTAATGGTACATCCGAAAGTAGGCGATTCTTTGGCTTATTTCATAAATAAAATGTTATATAAACATGGGACCGAAAACGCCTCCTTTCCGAAATACAGGGTAATAAAATGGGTTATGTGTTTCCAGGAATGTGCATTAAAATGATTTTTATTTTTTACTCGAAAACGGTGCACCGTAAAAAAATAAGTCAAGAGACTAAATTTGCTCTAAATTAGACGGGAATTTTAAAAATAATTTTTATTTAAAGAAAAAGCAGTGGCGTACCATTTTTTCTTCAAAAATATTAAATGCAAGCCCCGCACGGACGCCACTGATAAAATTAAAAAAAATTATTTTACACCAAAAAATGCCTTTTAATGCTCAAAAGACGTGTACCAAATTTCGTAAAAATATCTAGAGTGGTTTGAAAATGGCAATGAAAAAATATTTTTTTAATTAAAATGTTAACACCCTGTATCTCGGAAACGAAGCTTTTTCGGTCTCATGTTTATATAACATTTTATTTATGAAATAAGCTAAAGAATCGCCTACTTTCGGATGTACCATTAATTTAGGAACGCCCTGTATATGGTAATATTAAATATTGTAAATTAGTTAAACACGTTTTATTAATGAATTTAATCTACAGCTATATTTAGTTACTATTGTATATACAGTGTGTCCAAGAAAGTATGCAACATATGGGAAAGTTTTTTATCACCGATTTCTCAGAAAATTTTATTCTTTATAAAAGTTGATGCATGCCTTAAAACTATAAATGCATATTTCATATTTCACCTGCGGCTAATAGTAAGGGAGTAAATATAATTTTTTCGAAATTGCCTTAAGAGTAAAGTACCTTAATTATTAGAAATACAGCTAAATTTTATATGGAAATGTTCTTGCAAATTAGTAAGTTAGTTCAAATACGAAATTTGAGTCAGGTGTCACAATTTTTAATTTTTCTTGGTTAATCTCTATTTTCCCCTAAACGGTACACCTCTGGTCGATTTTTTGTTTACGCAATTTTAATAGATTCATTAAATAACTTAAACGTGGGTTTATAATAAAAATGGATTAAGTAGTTGCAAACTTTTTAATCCTCTTTCAATGTTACGAGTTGGTTCAGATGTTAGCGTGCTGCACGTCTACTTAAACACATTTTAGCTAACTTATGTTCTAAACAAAATTATAATAGAATCCAACTCTATTCATATTACTGGAAATAATTAATAATTTATTTGTCATTTTCACCCAGTACGCTGAAGTCCAAAAACTTATTTTAAAGAAATGCATATTAAAATTTTTTTAAATTAACACACCTAACTCAAATTTCGTATTTGGACTAAGTTTTTAATTTGCAAAAACATTTCCATATAAAATTTTGCTGTATTTCAAATAATTAAGGTACTTTACTCTTAAGGCAATTTCGAAAAAATGGCATTTGCTCCCCTACTATTAGCCGCAGGTGAAATATGAAATATGCACTTATAGTTTTAAGGAATGCACCAACTTTTATAAAGAATTAAATTTTCTGAGGAATCGGTGATAAAAAACTTTTCCATATGTTGCATACTTTTTTGGGCACACTGTATAGCATAATAGCATAATATGTCTATTTGGTCATATTTTAATTACGTTTTGGATTCCTGAAACATCAGCTTACATATTTCTTACGATCGCCATATTAGATTTTTTACTTATCGAAAAAGACTTGATATCGACCATCTTTTTCAAAGCATCGCTGACATTTTTTCCTTAATCCACCTAAATTATAAACGTATTCGACCAAAAGATGCGGAATTAGGACATTACCATGGTAGCATTTATTTAAAAACTTATACGGGCATATTTCCGTTAGCGATAGAGTAAAATCTTAAAATCTAGTTCCAGCAATTGCCGTTGCACACTTCCCTGCGTGTTATAGTCTCGAAAGTTGTGACTAAACAAAGTTATGTATATCATATATTACTATATTGTAACAATAAAGAAGAACATTTAAATCAAAATTTAGTGTTTTCTATATCTTCTTATAACTTCTTAGTGCGTACTGATCTAAATATCTTCATATAGGCAGGTTAGAGTATGTATTAAAAAATTTAAAAAGGAAGTCAGGAAGATTCTTTTAAACAAAACGTATTACTCTGTCTCCGAATTTTTTGATGATTCATTTTAATTTTACTTGCGTTTGTTTGTATAGCATA
Organism: Polydrusus pterygomalis; assembly: GCA_963969555.1. Lineage (NCBI taxonomy): Eukaryota > Metazoa > Arthropoda > Insecta > Coleoptera > Curculionidae > Polydrusus > Polydrusus pterygomalis. The sequence goes on from OZ018379.1 coordinate 14,226,976, forward strand.
GCATATAGCCTAATAATAATATTTTATATAGTGAGTAGTTTCGTATGTAATTATTTTCATTTACTTATATTATAAGTATTTATCTGCTTTGACAATTATTTATTAGGAAAAATTTTAATTTGACAGATAATGCGAATCACGTGACTACTGTTTTTTTTGCTTAATTTGTATCTCGATCGAAGCAGAACTTGATGCCAAAGTCAAATATTAAATAAAGCTATTAATAAAAAAAATCCCATGTGATGCGGACTTGACTGGTCCCACTGATATGATGGAGGTCTAAAAATTAGTATCTATATAAGTTAAGTTAATGGATGAGGTTATGTTTTTATGGAGCAAATATATCATTTTATAAAATTGTGAAGAGGAACTATGTGCCTTAAAACTATAGTATTCACCCGGTACATTAAGAAACGTGCACAAGTACATTTTGAACTAGTTAATCTTTTTTTTTCTTCTTTTATTTAATTACCAGCAATAATTGCTACTTTGTCATTTTCCTCATAAATTTAAACCCTCTTTCAAACCTCAACCTCGACACATTTTATTGTTACATACTTTTTGTCGAGACGGAGTTTTAATTCGTGATTAATTATATTTTAAAGCATTTCAAAAGTTTAATATTCGGTCCTAACTTTCGCCTTAAGCTTATTCTTTCAAAATCAATTACACTTAATAAATGTAATTTTGTCGTTTTCCTTCGAAATATAAAATGCCATTGAGAATTTTCTCAAGAGGAAAGATTCGTGTTTTTATTTGGCGAGGTTTACTTTGTCAAATTCGCAATAGAATTTTAAATATGATTTTATATAACATGTAGATATTATTTTATTTATTTATGGCATAATGTGCAAAATATTTATAATTTTTTTGGGAATAAGAAAAAAAGTAGGTCTTATAAAAACAAAAAGTATTTATACATCTTTCTATTTTTTAATACAGTGTTTAGAACTCTTAAATAAAATAATAAAAATGGAAAAATAACAATAATTGTTAGAACGAGAAATTCAAGTTTAATATTTATGAATATTTCCCTCATATGTTAAAGTTCCCATAAGAGAAATGCAATTTTCGCAAAATTACAGCGAAAACAGCACTGCCAGAAATCGAAAATTGCATCGCAAGTTTATATTGTGGATGAAACGTCAAAGCGGGATTTTATTGTTAACAAACGTCAAAAAATGTAATATTCTGACAATTAACGTCATCTTATTTATTATTATACGAGCAACCGCCGTATCAAAACTTGCCAAAAAAGGTGTTGGAGAACAACAGTTAATTAAACTAAGTGGACACTCAAATACCAAGTCACTGACGCCTTACATTCAGATGGATGAGAACCACCATATGCTTTTGATTGAAAAAATGCGGGACAATGACCAACCGTCAAGCTCAAGAGAGTCCCCCGCCGAAATAAGCTCTCGCTCGTTGACTGCATCAACCACCATGTCTACGAATTCAAAGCAAAATATTGTTAATTACAATAATTGTACTTTTCATTGCAATTCTTGTAATTTTTAAGCATTTTAATTTTATTGTTAGTATTTTCTGTTAAATAAAATATTTAAATTTACTTGATTCGAGTTCTTAATTAATTTGGGAAATATTCAAATAAATTACACTCGTGCATAAAAATAACCAGATAATTTTTTTATTCAATGTGTTTTTTTTACAAATTGCAATCGTTTGTTTTCATATTTTACGAAAATGCCCTCCTCCTGCGGAGTCGGCCTTTTTCGCGAAAATATAAAAACAAACTCTTGCAATTATAAAAAAACACATTTCATTCAAAAATTATCGGTAATTTTGATGCACTTGTGCACTTACCCCCGATGATTTAAATTTTTTTTAGTTATATCCATTTATCATCTGGATCTACCATTTTTTAAAATGGAGCAAAGAAAGAACTAAACAGAGAAAGAAACCCGTGTTTTGACCCGATACGATTATTTGTTACACAACATATAACTATGCTATTAAGATGTACATTTATATGTGTAATGGCGCTTCTCTTTGTACCAGATGACAGAATGTTTGTAAAAGAACAATGTAAACTTTATTGGTACTCACTTAAAAATCTCACAGTCAAACGGTATAATTTTTTTTTTCTTTAGAAGAATGTATATATATTACTGATTACAAAGACAAATTATTTTTGAGCATATTTATTACGGGTTTGTAGCTCGGAAACGACAGAACAGATTTTAATGCGGTTTGCTGAGTTTGAAAAATCGTTTCTTGCAGATCATTAGTACGGTTCGCCTATAACGTAACCAAGGCACTTTAATATTAAACAGGGTGGAAAAGAAGTAAGTCACATTTTGTTAGAAGTATTTTTTCATGTTATATTTTAATATCGTTTTATAACCCAGGTAATATCTCGCGAAAATTTCGGTATATTTTCTTTATTATATGCCCAAGGGCAAGAATTATCCTATTTAAAAAAAACAAACAGCTGTTTTGTACACAACTAGACATAATCTCGTTGATGACTGTTTACGCAGTGGTTTTCTATCAAATGCACTGATAAGGTTTATTTCTTAAAAAGAAAAATAATAAATGACCCTAGGATATACATATCTACCGGGTGTCCGAAATTTTAAAAATTATGATAACATTGGGATAATTGAGTTATGCAAATTCAAAAAGTTTGATACCGAGACGGTTTTGGCAGTTTTTTATTTTAAGTCCTAGGACTGGAATTATTTTAATTTCTTGACAGGCAGCTGTTTTTAACACAGACATTGAAATGTAGACACCTAAGGAAACTAAACATGTATTCATATAAAAAAAAATTTAAGCGGGTGCAATAACAACTTTATAGCAAAAAATTTCCTATAAAATACCTTTAACCTTATACCAAGTGTCCCAAAGCATGTAGAAATTTAGCTAAATTAAACACAGGTAAAACAATTTACGATATTTTAAATGGAAAAAATTGCAGTACATAATAATATATAATAAAAGTGTAAAATAGATAATGATTCTCGTAAATGTAGATGTCGACTTTTTTTTCTAAAAAACATGTGTATCAGATTTATTGACTCAACCTGAATATCCACAAACTCTTAACCAAACTTCGCCAGTGATCGAGCACTGTTTAAGAAGTTTTTTCTGTTAACTTTAAACCACTTCACACTGAAAGTTTCAAGGTGAGCAATCGAATATAACTGACAGCCAACTATTACTGAGAAGAAATATTATCGACCTCGGCAGTGTCTACCTGGCTCGCGATTGTATAAATCACTTGACTTTTCTCGGAATTTGGAACATTAGGCGACGATTCGGAAATATTCTCGCTATCTCGTCTGGCGCCATTCGTTGTACATTGAATCATAAAATCTATAGCTTGGTAACATAAAATACACACTCCAATTATTATAAATGTTTCCATAATATTACGACAAAGCTACGTAGTCGAAAAATTCCTTTTCCAAGGTTGCACGTTTTGACACACTTCGAACACGCCTGAAAGTTTGCTACAAAACGAATTCAGGAGAAAACCGGGACGAATCCGGAGACTGGCAACCGCCTGATCACGAAAAACGAACTGCCGATCTGGTCCAGCACAACATTCGCGAGGATGCTGCGAAAGACGATACGACCCGAAGATGCACGAAAGGATGACATCGAAATTGTGTAGTTTGGTTTTTGGGTAAAGGGGGTCGTTTGAAATAATGGGGATTTTTGAACTGACCGACAGATCGGGAGAAGAAAATACTTTTCAACGTTGTCAAAAACAGTTTTATCATGTCACTAAATATTATGAGAACAACTAGATGGGACTTGCACAAAATAAGGTAATATGTCCGATATTATTTATTTTATACATCAACGATATGCCTGTAGTTTTAAAAATGTGTAAGTTACAAATGTTTGCTCATGACACCTTAATGTCCATTAATATCTTAAATATTTTTGATTTCTGAGATAAATATATAATTAAATTGGCTAAAAGTAAATAAATTAAAATTAAATATTCCAAAACTTAAATATATGATTATGGGTAATAATTTAAATTGTCAAAATATAAATGTTGTAATTGATGGTGAAAAATTGGAATTAGTAAACAGTTTTAAATATTTAGGGACTGTTATATAAGTTTGTTTTCTAAAAAAACTGTATTTAATACTATTATATTACCACATTTTCTTTATTGTTCTTCCATTTTATATTGTGCTAGTGAGGAAATATTTGACCAATTATAAATTTTACAAAATAAGGCAATGCGGATTATTTTAAATTGTGACAAATATACAAAAATAAATTTTATGTTAAAACATTTAGATTGGTTGAATGTCAGAAATTAAATTTTTTATTTATTATGTATCTTTATACATAAAATTAAAAATAGCTTATTGCCTGTTTAAAAAAATTTTGTTCTTTTAATCATGACCATTATAATTAAAAAACAAGAACAAATCAATTTTTTTTTGTGGATGGTGTCTAAAACATTAGCTTACAAGTCTATTTTTCATAAAGGTTTGATAGAATATAACAATTTGGAAAATTCTATTAAATCTCAAATATTAAAACTATTTAAAAATACTTTAAAATTACATTTCTTTAAAAAACAAAATGATACGTAATATTTGATACAATTTGCAATATGTTTAACTTTTCTGTCTGTTTTTGTTAAAATAAGGTTCCGTTTTAAAATTTAAAAATAAATCTATAAAAATGTTGTTAAAAAAATGCATTAAAAAATATTTAATTGCAGCTTTTTGCTAAATAAAACATGTTTCTACTTCTACTACCACATGTCTATGTTTTGATGTGCAAAAGTCGGGTAGTTGAGATTATATGTCAACTTTTATTGTATACAAGTAATATAGGCCATTTACGATTTTAAAGTGGCTGAAGGTGGTCCGTAAAATACCTTATATCTATTCCCCCTCGTTTTTGTAAAAATATTGTTTTTGATTTTTTTATCTTTAGTATTAGTATCTATTAGTTTTAGTATCGTAGAAAATATAGCCATTATACGTTTTCAACAAGTCACTCTGTATGGACCGAACTAATCAACCATAAACCTAACGTAGGGGAGAACCTTCGCTGTTCGGTATCAACATACTTTAAAACATAAAAAAGCCATAAGCTTGACGAATCCAACGATAATACCGGTGACCCACCCTGAACCTCGCGGAAATTTATTATTATGAGCTAAATACCGGTGGTATAAGCATTAAATCACCCCTAGCTTAAAATAACCTTTTAGCCTAATTATAGGACGCTCTTTTTTTCTCGCCCCGTGCTCATTTAAAATCAGTCCATCGCCTCGCGTAATCCCGACATTAGGAATTAAAGAAACGTCCCTGTCCCTACGACATTCCGAGACAATAAAAACTCCGATGATACGCCGGCGAATGTTTGTAATTCACTAACGCATTTAACCTTGTGCCGGGGCGTTCATAGGTAAAGACAAGAAGGCACTTGCATTATTTTTTTGTAGGACAACCAAAATCATAATTTATACCATTTAAACTTGACGTGTACTTAATTTTTTTTTAAATTTGTGTTGGGCTACATGCTGGGTGAAACTGTTGTTCCATTGCACAGGAAGAAAAATAATAACTACTTGTTATGTTTCACAAATTTAATCAATTTCCTGACACGTATCTCACACTGCATATTAGACAGTCACTCAATCTCTAACAACATAAAACCCATATACATACACAATAAAAGCAGAAAACTAAATATTAGAAACAATAGCTATCAAAAAAGCCATAAAAAACAAATGTAATGTTTAAAAGTTAGGAAAACCCACAGTTTACCATTCAATCTTCTCATTTTAATTTTATGACGTTTATAACTACCATAATATGATATAAATACCTTTGTAATGTCACGTAGAATTTAGTATCTTCTTGTACGCCTTTGACAATGGCCCGCAAGGGCCGAAACACGAGTCAGGAAACTGATTAAATTTGTGAAACATAACAAGTAGTTATTATTTTTCTTCCTGTGCAATTGACGTGTACTATTTCATATTTTAAATCAAAGCCTTCTTTCGTTTTGGCTTAGTAGAATACGCAATGGTATGGTATTTGTACCTTCTTGTCTTCAAATATTGTATTAAAAAGTCCGTTTGTTCTTATGGAGTTCATTTTTATATTATTTATATTTTCTATATCTCTGGTTTAAAAAAAATATCTTGACTTTCGGTTTTCACAGATATTCTTATTTATTTGTCTTTTGTTTAAGTTAAAATATATATATATAATTGCATTTAAAATTTTTAAGAAAAATGAAGGAATTGTTGATTTTACTAGATAGCGCCCTCTAGCTGTCGCAACGGAATTCAAAACGACTTTGTTCTATATTAACGTAATAAAACAAAAGGATCCCTATTTAGCGAGTTCAAATTGGCAAATTCCTATAAGCCAAACCAAAGTTGGGAATATTTTTGCATAGCAATATTTGTCTCCTCCTACAAACAAACAAAAAGGTAGAGGTAAAACTCAAAAACGAAAGTTATCCAGAATATTCATTAGATTAAAAAATGGCACCTTTCGTTACATGGATTTTTAAGAAAATCACGTTTTTTGTGCTATCGGCCAACCTACAGACCTAAAAATAATTTCCAGCAATTTCTCTTAGTCCCTTTTGTAATAAATATGTTTTTCTGCACGCATTACGATGGACGGTTTCCAAGATAACCCCTATTTAGTTGTACACCCGGTATATAAACGTTCATAGTACAACATTAATGGACGAAATATACCTCAGCCTAATAAAATAGGAAACGTAAAAAAGAGGAAAGAGAGGCCTATCGTTCCTAGTGTCTAAAGTACACACTTAAACTGTGTTCGTTTTACCTAAGGAAACATGTAAGCAGTTACCTGACTTCGTATCGCCTTAGACATACATACATACATACTTTACATGTTACGTTTCAAGAAATTGTACAAACTGTTGGCTGATGCATAAATAAACTATAGTTCCGGGTTTTATGTGTTTTTGTGGTTAAAATTTTACAGAAAAAAGGCGTTTCTAATATTTAAACGCCCAAAAACAAGTTAAATACCCGAACAATTTATTGAGTGCATGTATGTATAAAAATGCGGTCTGTATTTTGAAATACAAATATATAGCGGCTTTTAATCTGTTTTATATAACATAATATCACATTTATGCATTTTTATTAACATTGTTACTCGTATGTGTACATTACAAAGTTACAGTGACTCAGAGACGCTGTATATAAACGTTTTTTTATTGCGAATCACGTTCAAACATTTCAAAATTGAAACCATCATTCTTATAGCCGAGGAAACTTATAAAACAATCTTTTTCTATAAAATAAATCCAGAAGACATAAACTGAAATTTACCCTTGGAGAAAATCAACTTAACGGAACGTCTTCGTCGTAAAATTCGATGTTGACTTACCGACTTCCCCGGTGCATCGATAACATGATTGAAAAAATTTGATTGGGTATTGACTTACCTGAAAAAGAAAATATTATTTTAATATTGAATATTGACTTATATTTCGGAGAAAAACGAATTACTCTGGGGGAAAAGTTTTATCGTAAAATTTTCGTTAAAGTTAAATATTTAATTTAAAAAATTATTTTACTCATTGGAAAATTATTATACTGATATTTCTATTTTTTTTTAAACGATAAACAAGAATTTATACTTTTTAATTGAATAGCTACTGCAAGGTTGCTACTATCCCATTAAACATGATTAGGAATGCCTATTTGACCTTTAAAGTGGCATGTGGTGGGCTATAGGAATATTTAAATTGGAGGGCGAGAGTTGTTCTGTAACAATATTACAACATGCTGGTGTAATCAACTTTAAAAAAGGCGAAACCATTTACGAATGGCAAATCAACCACAATTTCTACCGCCTGTTCTAATAATCAATTAGGATTAACGATGCGTCTCAAAATAAAACATTTCCTCCACAGTGATGCGGGTAAAGAGTTCCATATTTAAATATTTTAAATAAGATAATCACGAGTCGCATTAAAATTTTTAAAACGACAAACAAGAATTTATACTTTTTAATTGAATAGCTACTGCAAGGTTGCTACTATCCCATTAAACATGATTAGGAATGCCTATTTGACCTTTAAAGTGGCATATGGTGGGCTATAGGAATATTTAAATTGGAGGGCGAGCGTTGTTCTGTAACAATATTACAACATGCTGGTGTAATCAACTTAAAAAAAGGCGAAACCTTTTACGAATGGCAAATCAACCACAATTTCTACCGCCTGTTCTAATAATCAATTAGGATTAACGATGCGTTTCAAAATAAAACATTTCCTCCACAGTGATGCGGGTAAAGAGTTCCATATTTAAATATTTTAAATAAGATAATCACTAAGTTTTAACGACTATGCATCACAATTTTTTAAAATTCATTCATCAGATTACTGACAATTTGGGATCTTTGTATTTTCGTAAGGAGTTTTTCGTCCAGCGACAGTTTTATTACACTCGTTAAATTTAATTTTCCTATGGCCGTTCCGATTTAAAACGAGCAATGAAAAAGTCCCATTACACAAATTGACCGAGATCTCGTAATCCTACAAATTTAGTTACTGTGTTCTCAGAGCTTGCCGACTGCCTTTTCTTTTCTTTAACGTTTTTATGTGCAAAGCTTCTTTTATTTAGCTTTCTATGGCATTACCACTCGACATGAAAAAGGCCTTAATTAATTTTCCTTTTTCTTAAGCATCTCTCTTGTGGACGCCCTTCACAGTCAGAAGTAGGTTGCAACTGATAGCACCAAACGAATTAACCAGCTATTAATCTTAACAGAAAAAGTAAAATACTGCAATACTAGTTTTCCTGTAAGTCTTATCTTATTATTATTTTTTTGTATCGTTTTACACAGTAGCAAATTTGACGATAAATTTAAGCAGAAATTTGTTTACTAACTAACTAAATTTTAACGTGTAAATTAAAACGTTTTTATTAAAATTAAAAATAAACTAAATAATGTCGACGCCTGTCGCTTTATTCTTGAATATTTCACCGTTTGCAAAGAGTAGAACTATTGAAAAAACATGGGTAAACACAACATCGCTTTGCTATTAAACTGGAACTTGATTCGTAATGCTGATTTCATTCAATTCCAAATTACAATGGAGTTAATTACTTAAAATCCACAGGCAATTTAATCAATAATTTACATTCCATACTGCCAAATCGATATACTAACATGTCAGTTTCAGGTTTGTATAATCAAGATAAATATGTTAATAGTATAATTAGATTTAACACGTAAGCTCCTACATTGTAACCGTTATACTTACCACAAATTCCTAATATAAAGAGTAGCCCTAGTTGGCATATCCAATTTACACAACATTATACTTTACACCTGGACCATGAATGTACCTTATGTCAAGGGAATCTCCAAAAAAATTCGAAGGATAGGACAACAGTACAACATCCGAACAGTCTTTAGCTCCAAAGATTCGTTTAGGAGCCACCTGACGAAGACAAAACCAACAAATTAAAAGGACACGAAGAATTGTGTATACAGAATACCTTGCGAATGCGGACAATCCTATGTTGGTAAAACCCTACGACCTCTAATAACAAGGATCAAAGAACATCGAAACCACACACTGAAAGGAGAAACAAACAGATCCGGTGCAGCAGACCACGCTTGGACCCACGGCCATCATTTACAATGGGCAAACGCAAAAATTATACTTAAAGAAGAACATTGGCGAAAGAGAAAATTCAAAGACGCAGCCGTCATAATCCAGAACCCATTTGGAAGATTGGAAGCCCTTGTTAAATAGGTGTGGGGGGTCAGATTGGGTAGTGATGCAAGCGTGATGACGTAAGATGAATAAACATGGTGACGTAAGCAGATGACTCACGACTGCACCCGATCATACGTCACTAGCTCCGCCCCCCCCCCCCCCCCCAGGTAGTATAAATAGGCTCGTAGCTTTGTAACTTGTTTAGTATTCACCTGAAGACGGCTGGAGATACTTACCAGTTGAAACGTTGTGATATGAAAAACTAAAGGCCATGGAAGTCCAAAATACATCTATTACTCATTATACTAATATATCATCTGATATTTTTTAATTAAATTCCATAATCTTTCGTAACAATGCCGTTTCTAACACTAAAAACGACAAAATGGTACATTTTCTCTTATTCAGCTTCATTGTCATCTACGTAACTGACAAATTGAATTCCTAATGGTAAAAACTTTCTACAGTACACCACATAGTTTTTGAAGTTCTCCCTAAATTCTAATTAAACCGACTCCATCGAGATTTGCGACGAAACGCTTCACTTGTTTTTCAATTGAAGTTTAATACTCGACAACTGCCGGATTTCATTTCAAACTATTTCCTACTATAATTTAGAGCGAGCAAAATATTTCTCTTAAACCGTTAATGGAAAATTAGGGACAGTTTTTTGAATTACCCATTCAAAAGCAAAGGCAAAGTTTTAAATTATTTCAATTACTAATTATTATTTACCAAATAAATATTTTTTTATATCTAAAACCGGATTTTTTGCAGAAAAGCTTCTTCTGTTTTGAAACATATAACCAAATATCAAAATTTTAAACAATAAAACAATTTATTCAAATGTATAGCAGCATATTATTTACCTGAATATTATTCTTTGCATAATGAAATATATATCAATTTTGGACGTAAGACATGAAATTTTTATTCTTTTTAGTAAGTCTTGCAATTTTAAAATATTTATTTTTCAAGTAAAAATAGTGATTTATTCTTTAATGAAGTAATAAAGTCTAAAATGTAATAAACCACCTGCAGTTGCTTATAGCGTTACCCAACGAACATTAAAGAACTAATTAAAAAAGTAGGTAATAAAGTCTAATAAAGAAACATGCTTTATAACAATAAATAAACGGTATTAGTAATATTTCATTTTTTTAATGTCATTAATAGACACTAATCACGGGACGCATTTGTAAAATAAACAGAAGTTAAATGTGGTATTATGTCTGCAAGCCTACCGTAAAGCATCTTCAGCTTATAATTATGTTTACAGTCCAATTATTTAGGACTAAAATAATATGTTGTTTAATGTCGTGAAACATAAAAACAAGACTTGAATGACAGAAGAGTTTTGGACCTGCATTGTCTTTATTTGCTTTAAGTCACGTTTTAACTGGTAAGCATCTCCAGTCGTCTTCAGTGTGAGTGAATACTAAAGTAATTACAACTCTTTTTATACTAGCAAGGTGTACTGAAGCATGATCGGTGTATTACAGGAGCTTCCTTGAACTTTCTCCAGTGTGAATCTGTATGCACGACTTCAGTTTCTGACGACATGTGTCCAGGTATGGTCATGTGTCCAGGTATGGTCAGCTGTATCTGACGTTTCGGTATCTCATTTTAGCATTGTCGAACGATACTATATCAATAATGTAATCAGCTCGAGTGACAACTTAAGAAGCCACGTGTCGAAGACAAAATCTGTAAGTTAATGACAGGAAAAACTGTATGTCTACCGGATCCCCTGCGAGTGTTTCCAATCTTATATTGGTCAGAAACTAAGACCACTCGAAACAATGTACAGAAACAATACGCTAAATGCCAGCTCATTCAAACCAGCCACTGCTGTTAATAAACTTGGTGAGTCGACCCAGTTGCAGGCTGCTCACTTCAAACAGATCATTAAAGAATGGTTCGCCCAGGGCATTGAACCTTCTTCTCGCGAGGCCGGGACATTCACACAAGAAATGCTGAATACTTTCCTCCTCTTCTTCAGCTCTGCAACTTCTACAGAAGTTGTTAGTTGGTATTTGCATACGTTCAGCGTGTCTACCGAACAGGCAATGTCCGGTGACTACGGCAGTGATGTTTCTAAGGTCCTTCCGACTGTGCTGTAATAGCGCTGCGGTTTTCTTGCCGTCAAGTAGGGGCCACAATTGCCTGGAGATGCTACAAGTCGTCAGCCCTACCCATCTGCTTTGCGCAAGTTGTTTAGCTATCCGATCTATCCCCTCTTTGACTGATCCCAGTGGTCTAGCCACAGTATTCTCTGCTAGTTCGACAGAAATGCTTGCGCCCTCCCTGGCGAGTGCATCAGCAGTCTCATTGCCATATATGCATATTGCTGTGTCCAGGAACTCTACACAAGGTGATTCGATGTTGAGTACCAAGTGTGCAGAGATTGTTGCGATAGCAGCTTACTAATTTTGATTGGAATAGTTAGTTCTAAGTTTATACTGTTATAATATTATTTGTTAACTGGAGCGCATCAGCAGTCTCGTTGTCAAAACTCTTCCGTCATTCAAGAAACATCATTGTATCCAACCTTTAAACAGACGGTAAAAACAAGACTGTTATTTCTATTATATACAATTAAAAATACATTTAAAAGCATTTTCAGCACGCCATCTACAAGACAAATATAAATTTTATTTTCTCAGTTAGCTTTTAACTACGCCTTGAAAGAGATGAAAACAAACTTATTAATACAAGAACGTGTCATTGTAAAAGTTTTAATACTATTTTATTATCAAAAGGACCAATAAAAGTATTTTCCCGAAATGAAATTGCTAGGCTGTTTTGTTATCATGTTCTGGTGGCTCTTTTATGATCTGCGTGTTTTATTGCCCGCAGGGTAAGAAAAATAGAGAAATACAATAAAAACATGTATCCCGACTTTATAAGTCAATACTTCGCCGAAAAAATAACTGCTAACTTCATTGCTTTAAAAACATATTTATTGAGCTGTAAAATTTTCGTTTAGAAAAAAGGACCTTGAAGGTTGTGTGGGGAGTCGAAGCGATTCACGTAGAATCAGGGTAAATGTTTAGGGTCAACTAATTTTTTAACCAGGTTTTTAGTATTTCGGAAATTTATTTCAATAGGACTTAACGAGTCTAAGATCCCATCAGTAACATCTACCATGGAAAGTTAGGTTGCTGATACACTGTTCATAACATAGAAATTAAATGTGTATACCTATACACTAGAGCAGTGGTTCCCAAGTGGTGGTCCGCGGACCCCTTGGGGTCCGCGGCGTATTTTTTGGGGGTCCGCGAACCCACGGAGCACAAAGGGAAAATAAAACAAAAATAACCAAATAACTCACCTAATAATAAAACAGTTAACTTATTTTTTAGTTTATTATTGTTTTTAAGGAAAATAAGTTGTATTGATAAATAAAATGCTGTTTAGATAAGTTACAAAACGGTTGTTTTAGTACTTTTAAAGATTAACTGGCCATGGAGGTCCGCATGTTACTATAATCCGATTTCGGGGGTCCGGGATTTTGCGAAATTTGGGAACCACTGCACTAGAAGAGTTATTATATTTTTTTAATTTTGGCTATTTTTGAGAAAATTACAAAAAATTGTTCATAAAATAAGTGATTTTCTGCGGACAATCATTGTCATCACATTAAAGCCCCACACATAGATTGGACACATAGAACAAAAACGCATACAACTATCAACAATTTGCCGAAAGAACGTTGGATGTATTTTTATTAAGTATAAATATTTTCTATTATAATTACCATGATTTAACCTATTTTCTGTCATAAAATAATACTGTGCTATTTTCAAAGCTTAATAGTACGTAGCTACGTAGCGCCACCTGTCATTAGGTGCGTTGGGAGCTAATGGGTCTTTTTCATGTAGCACATTCACAAAAACCCTACTGTTCATGTTCACTTTTTTTGGGAACCATTTTTTGTATTTTTCTTGAAAACAGGCAAAATTTAAAAAAAATTACAATAACTTTCTTGTAGGGTACCCGATAAATTTTTATGTTATGAACAGTCTACACCTCCTATCTTTCCATGGTAGATCCAGCTAATGGGTCTTTTTCATGAAGCTTATTCACAAAAACCCTACTGTTCACGTTCAGTTTTTTTGAGAACCATTTTTTGTATTTTTCTCGAAAACAGGCAAAATTTAAAAAAAATTACAATAACTTTCTTGTAGGGTACCCGATAAATTTTTATGTTATGAACACTCTACACCTCCTATCTTTCCATGGTAGATCCAGCTAATGGGTCTTTTTCATGAAGCACATTCACAAAAACCCTACTGTTCATGTTCACTTTTTTTGGGAACCATTTTTGGTATTTTTCTTAAAAACAGGCAAAATAAAAAAAAAATTACAATAACTTTCTTGTAGGGCACCCGATAAATTTTTATGTTATGAACAGTCTATACCTCCTATCTTTCCATGGTAGATCCAGCTAATGGGTCTTTTTCATGAAGCACATTCACAAAAACCATACTGTTCATGTTCAGTTTTTTTCAGAACCTTTATTTGTATTTTTCTGGAAAACAGGCAAAATTAAAAAAAAATTACAATAACTTTCTTGTAGGGTACCCGATACATTTTTATGTTATGAACAGTCTACACCTCCTATCTTTCCATGGTAGATCCAGCTAATGGGTCTTTTTCATGAAGCACATTCACAAAAACCCTACTGTTCATGTTCACTTTTTTTGGGAACCATTTTTGGTATTTTTCTTAAAAACAGGCAAAATTAAAAAAAAATTACAATAACTTTCTTGTAGGGCACCCGATAAATTTTTATGTTATGAACAGTGTACACCTTCTATCTTTCCATGGTAGATTTTTCAGATCGGGATCTCGTACAATTAGTTGCCTACCATTAATCCCAACCTTGATAGCAACAACCAAACCCTGTATATTTAGAGGAATAATACATCCATTCCTTCTTGTTGTTGTCATTTCTCCATGTTGACAATATTTCCTCAATTATGTAAAATCTGAAAGTCAAACGACATTTTCAAGTAAAAGTTTAAATATTATTTTTAATAATATTCGGGTAAGTAGTTAAAAAGTTTTTCACTAATGTTAAGAAACCCGGCAGAAATAAAATTGCCAATCAGCATAAAAAAAGTATACGTACCGAAAAACCGGGATAAAAAAAATAACATTCACGTTTTTGCTCTGAGAATATTTATGGAAAAGCTTTAAATCTTTGAATTTTTCCGGTTTCTGGAGAATAAAATGGTAAATCTTAAGAGTCTACAGAACACAATGGATAAATAAATCCTGCCATGTCACATTAATCGTTCAGGTCAAGGGTTTGACTTTATATCGGACCGCCAATCGGCCTTATCTGTGAGATGAGGCTGTTCTATACATGCGGCCGGAGAAAAGGCGATTATTCATAATAATTTTATCTTTTCTGTACTCAAACTTTTTATATGAACATCTTTTACTTTTTAGTTGTAGAACTATTCGTATATATTTAACCCAAATAATAGCATCACTTATCCGGTATAGATACATATATTTAAGTCAGTTACTATAATTCATTTGGTATATTATATGGCAGAGATCCCTTAAAAAGTTTTCTACCGTGCGAGCAAAAATTATTTGCATCAAAGAGGGCTTGGATTAAAAAACGTAGGGCTTGGTTTAGATCACAATGATATGGGGGCGATATATCTAGCCAAATCTAGGTTAAAATTTTGTCAAATTCATATTATCACATGATATGCCAAACTAATGAGTAATAAAATAAGTAGACAAATACAAATTTATTTTTGTTGTTTACAAAATTAACAAAGTAAGAATATACAAAAAAAAAATAATTACATAAATTGCCGAAATTGGCCACCGGCCATGCTCCAAGCATAAATTCACACGTCTCTTCATATTTTCGAAAGTGTTGACCAGCATCTCTGGAGAAATGTTACCACATTCGTCCATGCACAAACCCGGATTGTATTGCCGCTCACCATTTACTCTAACCCCGTTTCGAAAATACGCTTCAACCATGATTGTTTTGTGCTGTTCCGTAAACCCCATTGTGTGAATTGTTCAAGAAATTGGAAAAATTAGCGATGAATCAAATTACTTGTAACGACTGTCAAAGATAACGGAATAACTGATCGATTGTTAATTCAGGTAGTTACTGACACCCAACAGGTATTAAGCTCTACGGCTAAGCATTACGTCCTTAGATGCAGGGCCCTCTTTGATGCAAATAATTTTTGCTCGCACGGTAGTAGGCAGTAGGTATAGCGATAAAAACTGTTAAAAAATCAAAGCAGCTATTTCTGACTTGGGCTTCAACCAGGCTCAGTCGTAGAGCTGCCGCATTTGACCCTGGTTATATACCTAGGATTTTAGAAGGTCCAAAAATGCACTATGATACTGGTGGATTCCAGAACGACCAGACTGACTTTTGGGACGAGGGGACTAGTGCATACGAGTGATTCGGATCCCACGTCAAACACAGTAGGTCCTGTCCGGGTGACATTACTCAAACATTAAACAAAAGTAATACAATAAGCCGTTCGACTGCAGTATAATGGCAACATGCCAACCCTGAACTATGGAGAACTATAGGGTAGGAGGCCGATCGACAATGGCAGCATTTTCAAATTCTGTCCCGGTTTTTTGGTTAGTTCGCTATTGGCCGATAGATGGCTCTCGCGTCCGAAGTGGGCTGATGTTGTCTTCTTCTTCTTCTTCTTCTTCTTCGTTTTTAATATGGAAAACTAGATCCTCCATAGTTTTTAACTTTTACTTTTGACAATTGACATTTTATTTTTCGAAATAACAAATAACGTTTAAAGGCAAGACAACAAATAACGTTGTATTGTAATTAATTTCCATATTTATAATAAATAATGGTACAATTTATAAAAGTAGAGTTTGCTTTGTGTCGGGGTGTAAGACAGGATCTTCTTCAGAGAGGAAACGCAGCCAAATAAGTCTCTTTCTAGCTCCAAAGGTAAAACCCTCTAGCTAGAAAGTTCCTGTATTTTAAAAACGAAGCATCGCTGGAACTTTATACAGGCCGAGTTTACTAATAAGTATAACAAAGTAAGTGTAAATTCATATAAAAGTCCTTATTTGTTCCTTAAAGAACTAATTTAAATAAAAATAGTTATAGCCTCCATAAGAAACCATTTATTTGATAGCCCACTTCGAACACGAGCGCCATCTTATGGCAACTCGTAAAGCCGAATTACCGATGCTAATTTGGGACCGAATCCAATGCATTGCGTTCGGCCTCCTACCTCAAGTCCTCCATACCCTGAACAACAAAATATGTGGTTGTCATGGATACCGCGTCGCTACAAGAAGTGTTTCGCTGGTGCATCGCATAATTAGTGTGATCATCATAAAGTTGTCAATATTTTTGAGATCGGAATATTGTTTTAAACTTTCCCTGATGTAACGTATTTAAATTTTCAGTCATTTAACTACAAATATACGTTCCGTAGCAGAACATTGCGGGAAATGAATCATAAATATTTGAAGAGGATCCGTGAATTTCAGCAAAAACCACAGATGAATAGACCTTTTCATTACCAACGGACTATTCTCCGATGAAATCCTATAAGCCGATTTTTATTTGCGACCCTTTTTCGAAAAGAGACAGATGGATGAACCGAGTATGTTTAAAACGAGGGCACATTTTACAAGAATTGATTTAGACAACCTTATGAATAAGCACAACTACAGAAGCTGCTTAAAAAAGAATGATTTTATTTTTTAACATATAACTTTCCATAAGGTCCTCAAAATAGGCATCAATGTCCTCTTTCGTCTGGTTATTATTTTGTAAAATGACTTCTCCGTAGGTGTTCTTTCGAAAAAAAATTATGGTTGGAATGGCCGAAATTCGATTATTGTCTGAAATTTATACAGGGTGTCTCAAAAGAATGGAATATCGCAAATATCTTCTTAAGGTTGAATTCTCAACGTCATTCAATTTCTTGCCAACCTATAACCTATTTTGCGTTGATTTTTTGAGTTTATTATTTTAATAACTAATATTTAAAGAAAATCAATATCGTCGGTACATTATTTAGGTAGTATCTGATATATTACAAAAATATCAATTTATTTCATTGCTAATTTTGGGAGAATTGTATAGTGAAAGAACAATGAGTGACAATGACAAAATAATGTTTAAAAAAATCTTACCCGTTATTTTTCGCTATACAATTCTCCTAAAATATGTTATGAAATTCCTTGATATTTATTAAACATGTCAATTATTACCTAGAAAATATCAAGTCGATACTGATTTTCTTTTAATTTTGTATAAAAGCTAGAAAACATAAATAAATCTACGTTAGGTTATAGGTTGGCAAGCATGTTGATACTCCTACCTTAATCAATGCATTGTTATAAAAACGCTCGGACACGTCGATTTTATTTTTATTTTTTACACATTTCAAAAATATTTGTTTCTATACAGGTTGTCCCACAAAAGCTTGGGACACGACAACTTCGTTTTTTTAAATGAAACACCACAATTTTTTTAACATTTTTGTGTTTTACGGGAAGTTCTACACATATTCCATGTAACATAGTATGATGGCAAATATAATACGAGGTGTGAAAAATTACTTTAAACAAAATTGAAGATACGCGTTTTTAGTCTAATTCCTCGCTAAAAGTTACACCTGTTCAAGTACCAGTAAATCAAGATGAGTTTTAATTATTTCTATTTTCGTGTCTCATGCTTGTCAATCAATTGACATAAGTTTGAATTGTAATATTTACAAAACTGACTGATGAGTAGACAAGTAGTGATATTACTGCACATTATGGGTTATTTAACCGATAATGACCTAACCGAAATATTAATATTGAGGGCAGCGGCGACCGAAAACGAAGTCAACAAGAAGTTTGTTATTTGTTTAATCCTTACTCCTCACTTAATTTATTATCAAGAAACAATGAATCGCATAGAAGTTCAATCCACGGATTTTTTAAAAGAGAAAAATTTCACCCGTATAAAGTGAATTACGTGCAAAAGCTTTTCGATAATGATCCAGTGCGGCGAGTGAATTTTTGTAAGCACATGATGGAATTGTGTGATCAAAATCCAAATCTCTTAGAAGGCATCCTATTTACCGATGAAGCAACTTTTTGTCTTAATGGAAACGTTAATAAGCAAAATTATCGTTATTGGGCTCAGACTAATCCACATTGGATCTTTGAAAACAACACACAATATCGGCAGAAAGTAAATGTTTGGATGGGGATCATTAACAACAGGATGTTGGGACCTTATTTTTTTCAATTAACACTAACGGCCGAGAGATATTTGGATTTTCTAACATTTCAATTAATTCCTTCTCTGGCAGATATTTTCCCAAATGATCACGATCCAGATATTTCTGGACAACAGAAATGGTTACAGCAAGACGGTACCCCGCCTCATTATGGGCATGCAGTTCGGGAATATCTAAAAACAATCTTTCTAAACAGGTGGATTGGAAGGAGCGGGGCGGTGGAGTGGCCGCCTAGGTCACCCGACCTTACTTCACTAGACTATTTTGCTTGGGGATACTTAAAAGAAAGGGTATATCTACACCAACCGCAGAATATCGACGATCTGAACGAATTCGCCAAGTATTTACATCGTACAACTTACCCTACAACATTTACATGAGAGATTAGGATATTGCCAAATAGTCCACGGGGGCCATTTCGAACATCTGCTCAAGCCGAATGCTTTGTTTCACTAGTTTAAATATAATTTTTAAACTTATTTTTTGAATTTTTTACACCTTGTATTATATTTGCCATCATACATGTTACATGGAATCTGTGTAGAATTTCCCCGTAAAACACAAAAATGTTAAAAAAATTGTGGTGTTTCATTTGAAAAAACGAAGTTGTCGTGTCCCAAGCTTTTGTGGGACAACCTGTATACAAACAAATATTTTTGAAATGTGTAAAAAATAAAAATAAAATCGACGTGTCCGAGCGTTTTTATGACAATGCATTGATTAAGGAGATATTTGCGATATTCCATTCTTTTGAGACCAAAGTAATGTTTAAATTATATTATTCTCTTTAAACGAAAGTTTGATTGATTACTGAACGACCCCGACGAGAAGCCCATAACATGATAAATAAAGAAAGTTATTGTCATTATTATTAATATTCCATTTCATCCATATAAGTGAAAACTACCTCTGTCATGCGTGAGTTAGAGGTGTTCCATAAATGAGCTCAAGAAAACTCAGGTCTATTAATCGCCCATATGGTTTTCGTTTCAGATATCTCCCATGATTGTTTTAGCAACTTTCGCATACTTTACGCAAGAAAGCTATAACAAGGATATAGGCTTGCCCCTTCTAAGATCTATAACGTAAATAACTTATGTTTGATCTACGTATGCATAAATTCTGTATTAAAAAAAGGTGTTGTTTATTTATTTAAAAATCTCGCCAAAAAAAACAATATGCGCCAAATGGAAAAAAATACCTCATATTCTAACTGGTTTCATAAGCAACTAGCAATCAAAACAAAACTGCGTCGTCTCCTATAGCAATTACCGAATGGCAGCCTAACAGGGACTGATATTGTTATACTGTGGACATAGAGCTAACTGGTGTTAATCACGTGTACGCAAACTTGTATACGTGTTACTTGTCTAACGATGGCCTAACATGGTCTGCAAATAGGGCAAATGCGGCAGCGAGTAATCGAATGGATATGAAGCATATTCAAGTTTCCAGGAACACTATTACCGGCAGTGTCGTTTACATTTTACACAAATAACAAATACATTATCTTTTGTTGTGTTTGCACTTTTATTGTGTTTCTCTTTTAAAGGTACATATTTGTTACAGAAAAAGTAACTACCTTCAGCTATAATAGAAACAATGGGTTACTAATGTGCTGGTTTCTACTACCGTTAAATGGAGACAATAACCTTTCCCAACTGACTTGGTCGTCTGGCCCGATTTAAGCGATATTATTATTATTATTTCTGGTCTGCCAAATGGCAGATGTTTTCGGTGAAAACGCAAATAGCGTTCCCTAGACTGGATTGTGATGCACTTCGTGGTTTATTTAGTTGTCTACCTTTCGATATTACCAGTGTGACTGCGCCTTTTAGATTGGAGTTGATTCCGCTGGGATGGCGCTACGGTGCATTGATGGCCGCTTTGGTTCTGCAAAGTATTTTAGTACATTTTACCGCCGTTGTGGAATAGCTTGGGTTATCACTGCCCGTAGAGTCCTAACAAGGACGAAACGGCCGTCGTGGTCTACCCGCCCCAGGGTATCCTTTAGCTTGGATCACTGTACATGTATTCCAGTATAAAAAACAGCTAAATTATATACGATCTTAGTAGAGACAGACAAAAAAATTAAACAAAATTTGATGACGGACTTGTCAAGTCCACGTGGACTATCTTCGAACATCTGTATAGGGACCGATCAATACAAATTTTGTTATATTTGTATTATAGTTTCAGTGTGTGATGCAGTAAATTGATTGTACCTCCAATATTTACGTTGTCTCAACTGACTTCGTATGAAGTATACACACTTGTCCGGTATGCCACAATATTCACTTTTCAATTATTTACAGTAATTAGCATTTTATATGTCCGGATCCGATAATCGGATGTAGTATGTGGCCAATTCATAAAGACTTCATAACCATGCGATTACTCGCTGCCACATTATAATGACGCCATTTGAGAACCATGTTAGGTCATCGTTTGACAAGTAACACGTGGGCATGTTTGTCTACACGTGATTAACACCGGTTAGCTTTATGTCCACAGAAACAATATCAATTCGTGTTAGGCTGTTTCCGGTAATTGCAGTGCGAAGCAACGTAACGTTCGCTATATTATTATTTTGATTGCTAATTGCATCAGTAAAAATATGAGTTTATTGTTCTCTCTGTCCCTTTCCAGAAACACTATTACCAAAAGTGTCGTTTACTTCGTACACAAACAATAAATACATTCTCTTTTACTTGTATTCCACTTTTATTGTGTTTCGCTTTTAAAGGTCTATTTTTGTTTCTTTTCTCGAACTTTTAATTTTATAGCTCATTCGAACGGAATTAAGACACAAAGTTGCCTTGCTCGGATAAAGCCGTTATAGAGAACGTAAAGCTTTTTACCAGTTTAGCGAAAAGTTTATCTCTCTTTTAAAGAGACAGCCTCAAATGAGTAGATGTTTTGCAATGGCGAGCTTTTTCACACCGTTTTCATTATTTCCTTGGTGGTTATGTCTTTTTAACTCGATACAAATCATTGTTTATTTATAAAACCAATGTAAAATAATAAAGTAAAAAGAAATGTGAAAAATGTGTACAAAAAATTCAATTTTCCTAGAGACACAATAAACGTCATAGCGGGTTGTGGTGCTATATGGCAATGGCAATGACAATGCTTATCTAGAAAGGCATAATAAGGTTGCAAATACCATTCAGAACTAAGGGGCTCCTAAATTAGACCTGAAAGAAAACCTCCTACGACAGCCAAGGCCAGTTCTTGAATCTCCTTATTATCTCCCATCTTGGGATTGGCCAATAATAACGGATAAGACAGTAGACCACAACCGTACGGATATTATTCTTAATTGAAAAAAATAAGAAAAAAGCTTTTATAACCGATATAGATTGCCCACTCACACACAATTAAAACCGAAACGAAGAAAAAAACCAAGTACTCAGAGTTGACGATAGAAATTAAAATAGAGGGACCTATGACGAAAAAATTCAAGCCCATATCTTGGTAAAATTAGACCTATCAGGTTATTTATACCAACAAATTCAGAAAAGAGTCATTCTTCAAACGTGGCACATAGTACGGAACTTCCTAAACAGTACAGGTTAAGATGAATGTACTGTAAAAAAATACCACCAATATACTGAGAAAAAAGCCTTCTATTCCTTTAAGAATTTGCATACTCTTTATACAACTGTTTAATACTATATGTGACAGCAACGCGCTTGAAAAAGTGTAAATACAAAAGTTGTAGATCTTTTTATTACCTACAACTTTGCCATTTAACGTTTCTCCATAGGACTTGTAGTTTTGCCGGAAATCGAGATAAATCGTTTTCTACCTTTAAAAACTCACCCCATTCCATTTCCCGACCTCGGATCGCCCGTAATTTATTTTTCCTTTCATTTTTGTTATATTCTCTTTCTTTTCCAATGGGTTTCATTCGACTATTATTTTTTTTTGTTTCAAAAATTATCGACCCTGGTCCATACTAGGCACCTACTAAACACCATCACTTCAACGTGAACATTATCAACATAAACTTAGTTCGCCTATTCCATCTTAAAATTACCACGGCCTAAATTATTCGAAAACTCCAAAATGCACCTTTCAAAATGGCAGACCATTTCGAGCTAAAATCCCATAATCCGATTTTTATCTCTCTCTTTTAAGGCAGACGGATGGACCGAGTATCTTTATGGAGTTGTGAAATTTGAGACGGATTCAATTAAAGTTACGAGGCCTTCGTGATGAAGTGTTTTATAAATATTTTGGCCGCACTGGCGCCCCCAAATGGCTCAAACAAGACGGATAAATTAAAGTCTGCTTTGGCCGGCATTATATATGGACTTGTTTGGAGCTTATTTAAATTGTTAATTTTTTAATTTAGTTCTTTAATTAAAATGTTGACAATTATTTTCAGTCTATAATAGTTATTTATACTATAAGAGTGGAAAACATTACCAGGACGAGGTTGTAGACCGAGTAGGAATAATTTTACGAGTGTTGTAATATGCAATAGCGCGCGTATACTAAACTAAATTTGACATACATCTGCGACTGTTTATGTAAAGCAGGAATATTATAAATTTAAATGTTAATATTTTTACATTGGCTCTGTTCCAACCCAGCAAGTGGTTTGTTCCTGCGGTCATTTCCAGTAGCTCAACTAATATGCCAAGGCAACAATTGATTCCTTTTTGTTTAAGGGGGTAGGATGGGACAAATACCCGTATGCAGGTATATTCACAACTTTGGCTTAGCTTATTAGACCAGGGTCGATAATTTTTGAAACAAAAAAAAATAATAGTAGGATGAAACCCATTGGAAAAGGAAGAGAATAGAACAAAAATGAAAGGAAAAATAAATTACGGGCGATCCGAGGTCGGGAAGGGGGGGGGGGGTGTTTAAGGGTAGAAAATGATTTATTTCGATTTCCGCTAAAACTACAAGTCCTATGGAAAAACGTTAAATCGCAAAGTTGTAGGTAATAAAAAGATCTACAACTTTTGTATTTACACTTTTTTCATATAACCACAAAATGTATGTGAAAAATTCAAATAACCAAGTTTTTGGTTTTTTATTTTTATCTTTTACAAAAATTTTTTTTTATCCGCGAAATTTGGTGAAAACTTACCTTTTCATGTCCTAAACACACTGTAATTTTTCTGATTTAAAATATTTATTTTTTAACCTTTATTTTTCCTACAAAATCAAATAGGACTGGACGAGGTAAAAAAACTCTTGCTAATGTAAAAATGTTTAAAAAATGAGAGGGAGGAAAAAATTTTCCTCCCCGGGAGGAAAACATTTTCCTCCCTAGCTCAGGGGTTGAAAATTAAGTTTTCTAGTAAGGTAGTAGAAAAAAATGTTTTCTAAATTTGTCCCAAATGACACAGAAACACCATCATTCTTGAATTAACCCTCAACATCATAACATTATTTTATTGCCAAGTTGTAAAATTTCTGTAGATACCATTCCAGAATATCCAGTTTGGCGTTTTAAACTATTTAAATCTGTATTGACTAAATAGCGCAATAATCATGTTGCAGGTTCCAACTTTTAGACTATATTAAATTCCTGTAAAGTTTTGAATTGGCTTTCGAAAACTATTTTCATGGTCGCTCCTATTAATTTCAAAACTTTTAACCCAAAGTTTAAGACACAAATTTTCGTTTTGTTCCAAAACTTTGTATAGGAAAAATAGCTGTTAAGGTCTATAGAGATAAAGAAGTTAAGCAGGTAGTTCATTTTATTCCAAAAATTATAATAATTATTAAATCCGTAAAACCAGTTGTGTCGGTTTAACCGTCCAATCGAAATTTGACATTTTTGGACGGCAAATAAAGGTGTGTCAGCCTGTGTAGCCTGTCGAAGTGTGCCAATGTCCTAAAAGCGGCAAGGTTTAGATATATGAGAAAAATATATCAGAGATACTAACTAATCGATACTTTATGTTAAGTAACAAGATAATAATAAATAACCAAATAAATACAGTTTACAAACCAATATAATAATAAATCTATTAGAAAACTAAAGTTATTAACTAATTAATTAGATAAAGACAATGAAAGTCCGACAAAGTAATTCTTTCAATAATACCGTGCGAGAAAAAATTATTTGCATCAAAAAGGGCCTTGCATCTAAGGACTAAGGACGTAATGCTTAGCCGTAGAGGTTAATACCTGTTGGGTGTCAGTAACTACCTGAATTAACAATCAATCAGTTATTCCGTCATCTTTGACAGTCGTTCAAGTAATTTGATTCATCGCTAATTTTTTCAATATCTTGAGCAATTCACACAATGGGCTTTACGGAACAGCACAAAACATTCATGGTTGAAGCGTATTTTCGAAACGGGGTTAGAGTAAATGGTGAGTGGCAATACAATCCAGGTTTGTACATGGACTATTTTCACGAACATTGTCCTAACGTTGCTTTTATTGCTGGGGATTTTTATCATTGCCTGAAAAGAACCGTGGCACCAGTTGCAAATTTAGAACAATTACAAGAAAGGATTATCCAAGAATGTGGTAACATTTCTCCAGAGATGCTGGTCAACACTTTCGAAAATATGAAGAGACGTGTGCATTTATGCTTGGAGCACGGCTTTGGCCAATTTCAGCAATTTATGTAATTATTTTTCTTTTTCTTTCTGTATATTTTTGCTTTGTTAATTTTGTAAACAACAAAAATAAATTTGTATTTGTTTTCTTATTTTATTACTCATTAGTTTGGCATATCATGTCATAATATGAATTTGACAAAATTTTAACCTAGATTTGGTTAGATATATCGTCCACATATCATTGTGATCTAAACCAAGCCCTACGTTTTTGAATCCAAGCCCTCTTTGATGCAAATAATATTTGCTCGCACGGTACTACATTGTCTACCACATTCAAACAAGTTATTTTATTTTGTCAATAACTGATTTTTTTGTTCAGAAGTCGTCGAGAGTCCGAGGAAACAAATTTTAACAGGAGGATTTGCGAGCAGATTATTTCTTAAGCTCAGTTTTATGAATGTTCCAATATATTTGAACTCGTATAAAAGTTATACCATCAAAAACTTTATGCTGTTTTATAAAACAGTCTCAAAATAATATTAAAAAATTTACAACAGCGATTTACCTCTCCCTAAGGAAAGCAGAGGAATTCCATTTAATATGCTTATAAAGTTTTATTCCACGTTTTATCTTTTATTTTATTTTAACACCCCGGTTTTATTATTATTCTTTGGAAATGCTCCACAGCCTACTTAAAATTTGAGAGCAAAGATGCCCTTGCGGAGATCATTTTTTAAAAGGAAAAAATTTACATGACGCTATTTCCCCTAACGTGGTACTGACGTGCCCTATATATCTTCGACATAATGCTTTTATAAAAATGCTAAAAAGGGATGCGTTCTCTTAAGGGACTCCCAATATGGAATACGGGTTAATATGTATTAAAGGATCAGCGGCAAAGCAATATGCTACATTGTTAAAAGGAAAATGTCAAGAATGATTTAATGTAAATCTGCATGATTGGAACAGGTGCGGACATAAAATTCCGGACACATTCCTATTTACCACAGATCAACTAAATTTTACCTTAAACTTGCCATGGAGAGATAATAAATATCAGTGGCTCAAAAAAATCGTTCAAAATAAACCAACAACAAAGGGCAAGGTTGATGATTTTATTCAAAGACGTAAAAGCAGTAGGGATAAAATGAGCCTAATGAATAAAAATTAAGCAATTGCTAGATCTGGATATGAATAAAATTTTGAAGCAATTGCTGTTTTTCTTACACCTCTGCTCTGCAGCAAATGCTTATTCAATACAAGTTCAGACGTGGCTTATCCACTTGTTTAGATTATAGATTTCATGTTCAGTTTGGTGCCTAATTTGCAAAAGAGTTGACGTAAATACAACAACGTTGGTCTATTTATTTAGAACAATAGTAATCTGTTACGTTTTTGTGGAAAATAGGAAACTTATATTTGTGATATCGCAGATTTCAGTGAAAATAAGGAAAGTGATAGCAGTGATGAAGAAATTAAAGACATGCAATTGATATTCGTTTACAAATTGAAGGAACATAAATATCTCTCTGACCACAACCGTTTAGCTTCAACAACAGCTTCAGCACTTGTAGGAAATTTAATAAAAATATTGGCCTTCTCCAAAACTGCATCCATTACAGAAGTGTATGTCTTACAGACAGTAGTTTGGTAAACACCGAGTTCTTCACCTACAGAAAGAACTTTGAAAGCCCAGATCCGACAATTTCCGCAGAAATACTTTAATCTTATTTAAAGGCGACAGTGCACCCCCCTCGCCTTTTACCAGTATCAGTCAAAAAATTATTTGCCAACCACTCAACATTTTCGCAATCAAATCGATATAACTTTCTGAAATCATCATATCTGCGTGAATCGCTTTCTTCGCACACGCACCGCTCCCAGAGCGCCTTAAAGGATTTTCCTATAGTGCTTGTGCTCGATCATAAAAAAAAAAAAAAAAAAAAAAAAATCTGCAATTTTTACGTACAGTGTAGATTTTTTTTACGGACGTTCATATATTCGGCCCTAATTGAAGACACAAATTAAGAGCAACGCACGTGTATGCCGCGGAGAACTAAATTTGACTGCTACCAAGCAAATGATGCAGGGGTCGACCTACCTTAAAAAGTTGAAAGCAATTGCTACACTAGAAAAATGAATTCCTTAATTTATTCATCACATTTTAAGCAAATGATAGCAATTGCTTCTATTTTTTAAAAAAATGCCTTGACTAGAAGCAATTGCTGGACGCAAAAGCAATTACTTTAGTTTTTATTCATTGACTTTCAAGAAATTACTTCGATTTTATAAGAAAAAGCAATCGCTACATTTTTATTCATTAGGCTTATTGTGAAGTAATCAATGGGCCAAAAAGTAGCAAGAATTAAAGTAGACATGGAAAAATATCTAAAAATGCCTGGAAGAAGTTATCAAAACAAATATTCCTTAAATCTATCATAGTTTACAGTTACACTCATCATCGACCCTATCCCCATTATCTAAGCAAATGTCCTCAAACGAAATGACGTTATTCGCCCAAAGGTCACCCAAACACACACCTTGTATATTCGACAAAAACAAAGCAAATGGATAGCCATTTAGGAAACAAAGCACCAACCGACTCAAGTCGGGCTTCAAGCATTAGCTTTTAATGTGATCCGGTAGGCTTCTAATGGCTTCTTCAAGGATCGACTTAACTTCGCTAAATGAATTGTTAATGGCTTGTTATATGTATAAAAGCTTTTGTTATGCAAGATCCTGGTTTTTGCTGTGTAAAAACACGAAGTTTCGAATTTACGGTTATTGTACTAATTTAAGGGAATAAACCTTTTAGGTTTTTACTTTCTACATTATTGTGGTGGTTGATGAGATTTCCTTCAGAACTAATTAAATTATAAACAACAGAGTTCTTGCAAAGACATTGTCAAGTAAAGATAGTTGAATAGTTGAAGGATTAGAGAAATGCAAAATTATTTTCTAGGAGTTTTTTTATTAAATGAAAAGTACATAATATATTGTACAATACATAGATGACATTGATATTGTGAACCAGTGCTTAAACTGCAACGATAATCTGCTTTATTCTATGAAAATGTGAGTAAATGTGCGTACATGTCATTAATATTGAATCGTAATGTTCTATGACTATTCCTTGAATGGAACCAATTTGCAGCGGGTGAATCGACATAAAGACCTCGGTGTAGTTTTTGACCCAACACTGTCCTTCTCTAGCCATATAATATTTAAAATTGATAGTACACAAAAAAATAGCAGGTTTTATCGTTAGGTATACCAAAGACTTTAGCATTAATGTTAGCTGGCATCTTTTCGATAGCCTAGTGTTGCCTGTTTTAGATTACGGAAGCATAATTTGGTCCCCTCAATATAACGTGTGGGTTACACTTATTAAAAGAGTGCAGATAAAGTTGGTGAAGTAAATGTATTATAGAAAATATGGTATATATTCTCAGAAAGGGTGTAATAACGAATACCTTTTGGGTGTCTTTGGCAGGCTATCATTGAATAAAAGAAGAATCAAAATTTTACTATGCACTTTGTTTACAACTTTGAAAGGTGAAATTTATTGCCCCGGTATTCTTGTTAAACTACCCCGTACAAAAATTCTCCAATTTACAAAATGTGCCACTTTTTTAATCTGTATGCATCTGATATTGATGTAGATACAACTAATCATTGGTCAGTTAAAGGATTTGAACTGAGAACAACCAATTAACAGACTAAATATTTGATTGCAGCAGCTTGTAAGTAAATCTATGATTAGTTGTGATCATAGTATAGTTTTGTCAAGTATGTCTAATGACTAGTAGGTTTATATTTGGCTCAGGTCGCAGAGGACGTAATATTGTGATGTTTAGTCGAGTGCCCACTCCTATGGTGTTTTGATGGTTGTTCGCCGCATTGGCTTTTCATTTATTTTTTGTTATTCTTCCTGGCTTTAAGATGTATCTATAATTGGCACCAGTGCTGTTGAAACTTATGAATAAATAAATAAAATTGGTAACAATACTTGTATTACAACGTTTTATTCGCTAAATAACCATCCATTTTCATTTTTATCGAATATACTTGGAGTCGATTTATATGGCCTTTTGATGGATTCTATCGCTTCTTTTGAGCACATTTAGATAATAGGGATAGAATCATTGGTCGCTATAAAAGACGATCGAGAAATGTCAAATTACACGTAAAGACTGTTATATGTTCGGGTATTTTAGTGGTAAGCAAAAATGCTTATTGAGAAAAATGTCTGTGAATTCTCTAAAAAATTACTGATATAAATTACATTTGATGAACAACGTGGCATATTCTAAATAAATTTCACTTTGCCCTTTTTTATACCGTGCGAGCAAAAATTATTTGCATCAAAGAGGGCTTGGATTAAAAAACGTAGGGCTTGGTTTAGATCACAATGATATGGGGACGATATATCTAACCAAATCTAGGTTAAAATTTTGTCAAATTCATATTATGATATGATATGCTAAACTAATGAGTAATAAAATAAGTAGACAAATACAAATTTATTTTTGTTCTTTACAAAATTAACAAAGGAAGAATATACAGAAAGAAAAAGAAAAATAATTACATGTATTCTGAGAATTCACATAACCGGAGAGGTGGAACCAGGCTTCATTCGTAAAAATTTTTGGTCTAATAAATCATTTCTTTCCAATAAATTTTGGGTAAACCATTGAGAGTAATTCCTGCGTCTTTCAAAATCTGCGGCTTGTATTTCTTGGAATACTTGCACTTTATAAGGAAATAAATTTAGCTGCTTCTTAAGAATAGTCCTACATGTTCCATATCTTCCCACTTCTTGGGACAGGCGTCTTATACAATTTGTTGGCGTATTTTGCATTATTTCACGAACGTTTGCAACAAGTTCTTCTGTTCTTACAGATGGTCTTCCTGCTTCTTTTTTGTGTTGTATAGAACCTGTTTCCCTAAACACAGCCACGGTTCTTTTCAGGCAATGATAAAAATCCCCAGCAATAAAAGCAACGTTAGGAAAATGTTCGTAAAAATCGTCCATGCACAAACCTGGATTGTATTGCCACTCACCATTTACTCTAACCCCGTTTCGAAAATACGCTTCAACCATGAATGTTTTGTGCTGTTCCGTAAAGTCCATTGTGTGAATTGTTCAAGAAATTGGAAAAATTAGCGATGAATCAAATTACTTGTAACGACTGTCAAAGATGACGGAATAACTGATTGATTGTTAATTCAGGTAGTTACTGACACCCAACAGGTATTAAGCTTTACGACTAAGCATTACGTCCTTAGATGCAAGGCCCTCTTTGATGCAAATAATTTTCGCTCGAACGGTATAAGGACATGGAATGGGTTGTATTAAACAGAAGAATGTCAAATTAATCAAAATATTTCAAAACAATAGTTTTAGGAAACATCCTTAATGCATCTTAGTAAGTATGTCAGGATAAATAGTACCCTTCATAAGCACCTGCAAATGGAAACAGTGGACAAAAAAACTAACACAAGTCATGGGAAGACGATATCAACACGAGAATTTCGAAAATTTTCAGCATCTAGACTAGTAAACCGGTTGACTTGCTTTAGTGACAGCAATAATAAAAACATACCGCCGCGTAGTGTACACATTTTAACCTATGTTAAATTTCAATTGATTAGGTATTAATCAGTATGTCTATACATTAGAATT
Source organism: Polydrusus pterygomalis (assembly GCA_963969555.1). Lineage (NCBI taxonomy): Eukaryota > Metazoa > Arthropoda > Insecta > Coleoptera > Curculionidae > Polydrusus > Polydrusus pterygomalis. The sequence continues at coordinate 14,258,220 of OZ018379.1, forward strand.
GTTAAATACCCAAAAATGGAAGCCGTAAAGAAAGCCAGTTGACTGAAACCCAAATAAAATGATAAAAAGACTAAAATTGTTTTCTCAACCAAATCTTGCTAAGTTAATCACATAAGAAAAAGATCAATACCACAAACTCCTTAAAATATTATATATTAGAGACACCAGACAACCTTGAGCTTCTAGATATGGAAAACAAGCAACCCCTAATGGGTAGATAACCCCACCTCGAAAATTATCCTTGTACTCGTATCTAAAACCCCCAAGCTAAACAACTTTTCCTCATGAAGTGCTAGTCATGCCCTCTAACGCCAACATATAGAAGTTTCGCTGTATTATTGATAAAATACTCAAAGCACTTCTACTTTCTCTAATATCAAGAAAAACGGAAATCAATAATATATAGGAAAATCATGGAAAATATAAATGCAGAGGGCACCGCGCGAACCTTCCAGAATTTAACGCGGGCAACGCAGTAAATAATGTAAGCGCTAGATGTCGTTGCAGTGCAAATTCCAATATCCTGGAAGAGAAATATTTATACATGTTCAACATTTTAGCACGTTTTTTTTATGCCCGTCTCTTTCTGTATCTTTCTCCGTCTGCATGTGCGTTCTATTGAAAATGGTGTCGTAAGGCAAACGGATCTGGCAATCTAAATATTTTATTGTCAGTATCTTCTTTCTATGCACCCTCGATAAAAAGGGGCAACGGATTTAGATGGCCTTAAGATTAGGCATTACGGTCAAAGGTTTTCGATCGTCGAACGGAATTCAGACATAAATTTGATATAGAAAAGGAATGGCGGATGAAGGAAATATTTAAAAATTGGATATTTTAGATCTAAAATATCGGTAATTTATTGATAGTTTTTTAAACTTCAGTGAACAGGTAATATTTACAATAGCTTTAAAGGTAGGGGAGACTAGGGGCTAATTGGACTGTTTTAGGGTCTAATTATATTATTGGACATTTCATAATTTTTCTTTTATTTTTAATATTATATAAACATACTTTTACATTACGGTATATACCATCCCAATAGAGCATTTTTAGGTACACAAGGGATTTTCAATTATTTTAGAAACCATAAAATTTTAATATTTTCTTTTGTAATTTTCTTATGTAAGTCCAATTAGTCCCCATAACCGGGTCTAAATGGACATTCCACGGGACTAATCGGACACAATGAAAAACAATTTATTTTAATCATTTTTATTTGTTATTTTACATTAAATCATTAAAACTTACGACTGACACTGCTCGTTCAGTAATTATGTCATCTTGAACGGGTGTTAAAATTTTTTCAATGTCTTGAATATCAATCCATGACTCATCAACTTTTTCAGGATAATAAAACCTAAAGGAATCACATTTCTTGCGTAAAAAATGACTTTGGTCTCTGCGAAGTCGGGGGCAATTTCATACAATGCCAACGTAATGATGGAGGTTTCTTTTTGTTAGAAATTTCACTAAAACAAAATTATTTAGTTTGAAGTTCAATTTGATTTCATTAAATTAATTTTCAGAAGATGAGTCATGTAAAGATATTTCTTCACTGGATCCTTCATCACTTTCACTTTGAGTTTTCTTTGATTTTCTTTTTATTTTAACATTTTCTTTTTCACGGGTTTTTTGTAGAATTTTCAAGTTCACCCCATACATTATTTTTTACACTGCTGGACTTCTTTTTACTGCCAAATGTTCAAGTTTATCCGTTTCTGGGGTATCTGTAAGAATTCTAGTCTTGCCGGGCTTCCTACCACGATTAGACATCGTTTGAGGCGGGGCTTTTGGAAATGGCCTTATAACGCATGGACTTATCACTTTATTTCCTTTCTGAATAATTCCGCTAGTTGATGGAGTAGAAAATCCCGGTTCTGCCGATTTATTAAAAGATGAATTCGCACTACCAGCAGTAGCATCGCCTTCTATTTCTTGTATACGGTCAGTAACATTTGAGGAAAGAAAGTCATCTTCATCAAAATTTTTCCTATTAAACGGAAATATACCTGTTGTCCAATTAGCCACCGTGTATCATGCCCTAGCATCAACTAACTACAAAATTGGAAATTATTGGGTTTATCGATACCGGAGGTACAAAATCAATTTATTTTTATCAATCTACACTAAATGTGAAACAGAACTTACCTGCCAAATTTTAAAAATATATTAGTCGTTACCAGACACACTCAAAAATTCAACTGTTTATTTTCTTTTTAACGAACCTCCAGAACACGTTGTTGGTATTTAAATTTCATCATGGCGGATTTACGTCACTACGGGTTTTTATTTAGTTACAAAACATGAACTATGTGCAAAATTGCAAAACCGTAAGACCGTTGCAAAGGATTCTACAGAACTTGTCCCATTAGACCCTTGTCCAAATAGCCCTCACTCTACCCTACAGTGTAAGGAAAAAAGGTCATTTTTATTATTTATTCGCCGTGTTGTGTTTTTTCCTGGTCTATAAAGTAAACGAGCTATATTGTTTCAATCACAGGAAGGAGGACACACTTCTCGAGAAAACTTGAGAATCTGAACGAAATTGTTCTTAATTGTGATGAATTGTAATATACTTTCGATTTACAGTACGCCCTAATATAAATTAATTTACATTCCACTATTTAATTTACCTGCAACAGCTAACGGTCAAAGTCCTTTATCGTGTCAATTTTGCATCAAAGTTATTGCTGGTGCTTTTTTAATCCTATTAACTTGTCCTGCGTCAATTTTCCAGAAATAACGTAGGTGCTGAATAATTTACAGTTGGAAAACAACATGCTGGGTTTCACGTGTGACTTGCGGTCACATACAATTGAAGTTCACTTCACTTGTTCGATAATAAAGTTGAAAATTTTTAAATTAATAAGCCACTTTCACTTTCCTAGAGTATTATATTAAGTATAAATGCTTACAAAAGTTTAGAGGGTGTTTTTTTTATGTCAAACAATACTAATATCGAATTCCCATTACAGTTTTATTTTAAATTTACATGCGGAATACTAGTGTGAAACATCCTACACCCATTTTTATAATACTTTTTGATGGTATAAGCTAAATTTAACGACGTTCCCATCTGTAAATCCAGAAAAAATGAGCCAAATGTCTTTCGGGTCTCCGACTTTTCTTTCTACCAAAATTTAAATTCAAAAATTTTCCATAAGGGGACACATGTCACCTCTATATTTGTTAGCATAGTTCCCCAGTCTCATCTCAATCAATATAAATAAACAAGAGTTATGATTAACATACTTTGCTCACCAAATTTTGAATCGCTATTTAACATAGTAACATGTAAATTAAAGAATATAAATACTAGCATCTTTACTTTTTACTTACACATTGTCACATTGTAGCTCTAGAGCCACATGGCAGACTGTAAGTCGTAATACTTAATTTATAATATGGTTTAGGTTTTTCCAATCGTAATAAAGTACCCTTTTAAAACTCCTGAATAATTATTTGTTACATAGGTATACAGGGTGTCCGGAAATGATGAGCAAAAAATTTAGGGGAAAATTTCATAAATTTATTTTCAACCAATTAAAAGGCTCCTTTTTGTTTGCGTTGCTTATAGGGACGGGAGACTATCGCGATAGTCTATAGCCTATTAACCTAATAAAATTAATAAGTGATAATTTTTGTGTCAAAAATGAAGTGCTTTATTTTTTATGGCAAACGTCACTCAGAATAAAATCAAAATACATCTTGTTGCTAACTTATAATTTTTATTGAGAAAAGATCGTAGGTCTCATCAACTCATCATATTAAAAGAAACTCCAATTTATGAAATTTTCTTACCGATCTCCCACGCAGCAGAATTAATTCCCGATAATTTTTTTCTCGGTTTCACTCATGTTTTTGTTGATAGAAAATTTTCCTCGTCTTCGACTCGGAATAATTTTTAAAAAAGATTATCGGTAATAATTCTGCTGCTAGGGAGATTATAAGTGATAATTCTAGACCGAAAATAAATGATATCTCTCCCTATAATTTTTTTTCGAAAGTTGATTATCACCGTAGTTACAGGGTGTTCAAGGACAATTTTATTTGCAGTTTTAAAATACATAAGTTACTAGGACAATAAATTCCTTAAAAAATTAAATTATAAATTAAAAAATAATAAATTAAAATGATTTCGTATTCATCTCATGCAAGCAATGTTATTTTAGCGTTTTTCTCGAAAACGGTTAGATTTATCGAAACAAAAGTAGTATGTATACCTTTTGTTTGTCAAAAGGTGGAAGAATAATAATATTTAGTCAAAATGCGCATACAGTATAAGACAAAAAAGTTGGGACCATTCAAATTAAAGTATAGGCTTCTATGTGGCGCCCTCTACAAAATTCGAAAAAACGGTGGCCAAATTTGTATTCCTCATCCCGAAAAAGCCCCATATACGAGATTTCGTCAAAATATTATGAGCGTGGCAAAAAGTATTGCAAAAAAACGGCAAATAAAATTTAACTTTAACACACCCTGTAGCTCCGTTAATAACCAATTTTCGAAAAAATGTTATAGGAAGAGATAGCATTTATTTTCGGTCTAGAATTGTTCGCTAAATTTTTTGCTCGCCATCTTCGGACATACTTTATATGTAAAATATTGCAATTTTATTTTGTATATTTCTGAACTAGCAAAATTACACAATTTCACAGTGTCAATCTAACTAAGCCGATTTAGACTTTCTTCCTTTAGAGCAACTAATGCCCAAAATACAAAAAAATGTCGTGGGGAAAGTGCTTTGTCAACATCACCATGTCAGAAGTGGGATTTGCGTCGGAATAAAGGCTTGTAATGATCGCGAAGCGGCTTTATTGATACGTGTTTTAATTGGCCTTTGTTTAAACAAGGCTTTTTGTTTAAGCACGGATGAATCTTTTTTACGCTTATTACGCCAAAATCGATGTAAAATACATCAACTCTTGATGAAGTAAAGCTTATATTTTAAATTGGAAGTAAAAAGTTAAAATAAAATTAGTGATTTGTTCGGTTTTACTACGTATATTAGTTTATTAAACAAAAAAAAACAATATAAAAATATATCCTCTATAAGTTTTACATGGGGTTGTGGTTGGTTTAACGGCACAACAAAACTACAACATAAAAGAGGCTGGAAAGCCAACTTCGTGTTTGTACGAAATCGCCTTAAACTTTACAAAAATTTGAAGCTGTTAGTAGACGAGTCTAAGACCCATGAAAATTATTTTTGGAGATCATATGATTGTAAATGAAGTAATAATAATTTTTTAAAATGCGAGTCATACCCAAGTAGGTAATGAACAGAAACAAGAAATGTGTAGTATACCACAATAGGTAGTGCCGACTTTAATTCAAAGTGCGAGTCACACACAAGTAAGTAATGTAATGATCAGAAACAAGAAATGTGTATTATATAATAATATGTAGTATCTGGTGTCGTTTGTCAAGTTGCATAGCACATTCAAAGCATTCTCATTATGTTAGTCCCTATCCACAGGACCAATTCTAGCACAATCGATCTACAGTCGCTTGTCAACTTGGAAAAAATTAATCAAATATACGGACGTTTGCGTTATTTTAAAGACTGATAAGGAGAAAACTTTTACATTCCAATTAACAAACTGTCTAATTTAGAACAACAATAGTTTTACTATGAAATAAAATACAGACGAAAAAAACTTCCTTGCCAACTACCAATTCTTCCCGATCGCCTTTTATTCAATCCGATTTGTCTAAACCCCTCCATCTCCAAGATTGGATCTTTTCAACTTAATCACGACCATATATATCTACACTTTAAGTATATTAATATGCCTCCGATCTGGTAAAGTGGATCCGCTTTCCGCCATGTAACTGTACTCCACTTTCACAATCCTCTTTCAGCAAACAGAAATTACTTCTGAAACACTGATGTTGACGGAGCTCTTCTTTTGCGATTCTTTTTATTTTAGGGGATTACGCGGTAAATCTGTTGTGCAAAGCCGGCAACGTCTAACCCGTCTTATTTAAAATGGCGCTAAAGTGATTAGTCTATTATGCTTAGGATAAGGTACTGTTAAGGCAAAAATTCGTTAAGTTGTGTTTCAATCGGTAAATCCTATTATTACAATGTAGTTTACTAAGAAATCCAGCATCAAAAAACGTTATGCGCCTGTCACAATGAAAGTTATTTTTGACAACCAACTTAAGCAATTTTAAAGTTATGTGTAAGTATTCAATTGTTCTTAAAGGATGGTAGCATTTGTGCACCGAAATTAATTAAACAAACATTGATTACAATATTATTAACTTTGATGTCTAAAACAGAACTCTCGTTATGAATTGAGAGCACCTATGATAATTATGCTATGTCTTAGTAACTTATAAAACAAACAGCAATTATAGTGTACAAGGAAAATCGAAATCAAAAGGCTTTATTTTGGGCGACTTTATCTTGATATTTTATCTCCGCTTAAACATTGATAAATGGAAACTTTGCCAGGCAGAATAAAAAAGTGAGAATTCGATTTTCTGTGTGAACATATTCTTAAAAATGCGAAAGAGCTTTTATATAAGCTTTATAAGGCATTATATCCTGTCCATTGTATTTTGAGAAAGATGATAGAAACCCATTTTACATCAGGCCAATTTTATGCGTCGTTTTATAACTTTAGTAAGGTTAGACTTAAATTTCAAGTGCCATACCTGTCAGATAATTAATAATTTTTTTTGACAGGTAGCTATCGATTATCTCACTTAACCATTGTCGAATGCTCTTGTGATAAATATATAGGTATTTTGCTGAGTTAATCTACTTGTTTACACTTAAAAGCATGTTTATAATCAAGTATGACTACTGACGACTGAGTGCCCTCCAGCAAACATCGTCGATCTGTAATGACGTCATTCCGGAATGGTCAATAAATAATAAATTTTTTGAGGTTATGTTAAGACAGAAAGGAAAATGGTTTGTCTGCTGTTGCACAGACAAATAATTGGTAAAAGATGGAAGCGTTGTACTTTTAAGGAGTTTTGACACTAATGTGATGCTTTTTAAAAACTCATCACAAAAAAATGTTTAAACGAAACTTCTTATTCAAGCTTAAAGCTCATAATCCAATGAAAACGGCTTTTACTCGAAATATATTGGTTACTAAGAAGTTATGCTTCCAATGGTTGATTAAAACTTGACTAGCGAGTCTATAAAGAAAAATGAGGGTGCCTTTCAACATTAAAAAGCCCTTTTCAGCGATTTTTTCCTGTGACATGCCAATATTGACATAGCACTTCATTTAAGGACGCCTAGTTCCATTACCTTTAAGTCAAGCGCAAAATCCTTAACATTTCTTAACGGGTTAATAAACTTTTTTACGAACTGTAGAGCAATTTAAAGTTATTATAAGTTATAGAAAAATTACAATATATTAAAATTACATTAGAAGCGTTTAACATTCGAGTCTGATTGATTTCATACTGATTTATACTGAAAAAATCCTAACATATAAAATGACAGTGCTGCTAATGGCGCAACTTATCACTTTACCGGCCTGTCAACAACATGTTTTTATTGAACGAATCTCTTAACAAATAGAATTCTTCAAAGATTACATTATCATAAATATGGCATTATTTTTGCTATAATACTGGGTGTTGCACCGCCAAACTGGTCATGGGCAATCCCATGTAAATTTTGTTCCCCTGAAATATTGGCTCCCTTATTATTTGCACATCAAAATTGTATTAGACTTTTTTGAAGATCATTGTATGATGGAATCGCACACCAAAATTTATTATTTCACAATATACCAATTAAAAGTAATTTGATAAGAATATTGGACCTTTTTTTTGGCAAAATTTGGGGAAAAAAATTGTTTGGAACTTTTACAAAATAAATTTGAAGAAATTGCCCCTCCTGAGAATGAAGATATTTAGTTTCAATTTGACGATGGTCATGTGCACAATGCAAGAGAGGTAAGGGAATATATCCAAAACGTTTTCGATGAACGCACAACAGAATTAAATTATACCATAAATTGGACAACTAGGTCTCCTGATCTTTCACCAGGCGACTTTTTTCTGTGGGGTTACATCGAAAGGGGCGTTATCAAAATGAATGAACTAACGTTTGCAATGCTTCTCAGTAGGGCTGTGCGATTACCGAAAAATAATCGGTTTTCGATTATGTGGAATAATCGATTATTTCCTATTATTAATCGATTAATAATCGATTAATTGAAAATAACCAATTAATTAAAAATAATCGATTAATCGATTGATTTAATCAAAATAAATCAAAAAGTCGATTCAAACATTAGATCGTTAAGAATATTAATATTATGAAAATCGCACAGATTGAAACTTTTTTCAAATTATTTCGTTGATTGTCTTGCAATAATATGCTATAATATTTTTTAAACCGATTTTCAGGGTAATAGGGTTGCTAATAAATATAGAGACTTACAGCACTAATAAGTAACTAGCAAGCTTCAATCATCCAGAAACATACCTAGGTATATTTTCGAATAATAGTTTTTTTTGGTAAATTGATTAATCGAAAAATCGTTTTTTTTTCGATTACTTAATAATCGATTAATAAATAAATCGTAACATTTTTTTCTTTTCGAATAATCGATTTATCGAAAAATAGTTCTTTTTTCTCTAATCGAATAATCGATTTTGTTGCACTTATCAGGGGTATGCAATCGAATCTCTGCATCAACTTAATAATGAAAAAACTGAATTTTATGACCCTTTTCTAAATAACTTTTAGTTAGCTCATTACCAATTAATAAAAAATTTTGTGCAACTACACCATGCAAGAACCTTCAAAAAAGTATAATACAATTTTATTGTAAAATTAATGGGGAAGTCAATATTTACGTGAAGCAAATTTGCTTAGGATTTTCCATCGCCGGCCAGTCTACCAACTGGTATAGACGATTACTTTAACAGCTTCTTTATTTAAATCACCCACAACTTGTATGTTTTCGAGAATCGCAAAACGATGATATTAAAGACCGGCGTTTTAATGTGACTTTTTATCGCTTTTGTGTTCGACTAACGCAGGGATTTGTCGCCTAGACTTAAAATATTTTGTCTCGATGAGTATTATTTGTAATAAACTTACTTTATATTGTTGTTTCCAAAAACAATATTTTTTCTCCCACTATAAAGCTTATAGTGTTATTATACGAAACTACTAATAAACAGCGGTTGGTTTGAGTCTATCCAATTATAGTATATTACATAACCCAGTGTTCAAAGTGGTACTTCTCAAACGAGTGTGATAAAATCACTTTCACACAAGTAACGTACAAAAATTTTCCTACGACCATACAAAATAATCAAAAAGAGTTTGATTTGTTTTTAATAGTTTGTAGGTATCACCATTGTGTTAAACAATTTTTTCCAACACTAGAGTTAAAAAATTTATTTCAACTCTAGAGTTGAAAAATATAAAAACAATGCCCACTTACACATTTTAACTTACCTAGATTTAAATAAAAAGAATAACATTTTCTCCTATTTGCTTACGCACATCATACCTACTATCTATGTACAGTGAATAAATTTCGTTTCTGATTTTTTAGCTGCTTGCATTCTTTCAATAAAACAATAATATACCTAAATATACATACAAAAACAACAAAACACAAAACTGAAACATAACCTCAATATTATAGGAAGATCGAGATGGAGATAAATATCGATAGCTTGTTAATTATTAAACTTCTACCTAGGTATATTCGATTTGTTTTGAACATTGCTAAAATAAATTTCCTTACTTAAAGGCCATTAACTTGTCCCATATCCTTAAACATTGTATGGATATTTTTATTCGAGATAATTGTAAAATTATAAATCGGTAATTCCTAGGGTATTCTATTTCTGCTCTCTAGCTGCCCCTTTTTTTTCTGTGGTTGAAATCAGTTGACATGTTTGGTGGGTTGCCTGATATATTTTCCCTTTTTGATATATTATTATTTTTATCATAAATACTCTTAGGTTCCCAAAAATAACGAAAAAAAAGGATTTTTATAATAGCAGTAATGCCCCAGTGTACTTTACCCCACCCAGCACCCCAATTCGCTCCACGGGCCTCGTAAGTTTGTTATTTTTTTAAATAGTTTTGCTGTCAAATTCGTCTGCCATCAGCTGTTTTATATTTCAACACACGTATTGAAAGAAAATATTTCAACACGCGTGTGATTTAAAGGACTTTCTAGCTAAGTTAGGCGTGCTTTATTTCCCATTTTCATAGGTGGTCGTAGGAAAACATATTTAAAGCGGTAGTTTCTTGCTTTTAAAGTATTATATTACTTGGTTGTACATGATACATGTTACTTAATTTTTGGAATAACTTATTTATATATGATCTAGATGATTTTCTAAATTTATATAGATTGGTACAGACACAAAAAAATGCATTTAAATAAGAAGGAAACACTGGTGAACAAATAATCGATTTTACCCCCAAGTTAAGGAGTGCCGCAGGGGTCAATTCTGGGTCCACCTTTCGTTATAAATTACATAAACAATTACTAACTTATTGATTATTTACGGATGGTAATGCCCTAATTTCTCATATACATGACATTAAATGGCACAAATGATTTGCAGCCAAGATATTGTCTGTAAACCTAAAATATTATTTTTGGCTATGATAAAAAATATCGTATAGAGACCAGCAAAACCAGGCAAAACACTTTTATTCGTATTATAATTTATTTTCAGGCAAATGTCGCTTCCGAAATGTTACTGTTGACAAGGGACTTATCTTGTGGCACTTTTTATTTTTTAGGAATTAATATATTAAAAATGTAGTTGTCCCCTGTCAACGTTTGTTAAATTAATATATCGTACAGCCATACCTACATTTATAACAATGTGTATTTTAGTTTATATACAGGGTATCTATCTCACGGTAACCGTTTATTTGAATATTTCGGAAAATAATGCGATTTCAATCCTGCCAATTTGGATAATGGCGTTTTCTAAGACGCTCTCTTCAAATGAAATAACGACCATCAAGCAAATGTATGGTCCGGTATAACCGGAAGTTGGTCGCTATTATTTAATTTTAAGAGTCGCCGAAAACCCTATTATTCAAATTTCACCGTGAGACACCCTGTATAGTGAAACTACAGCTACATATTTTAACCATTTGTAACATAAATGACTGTTTGTAGTCAAGTGGATGTTTAATGAACATATGAACAATTCCAATTTGGCGGCGATCCAAACGATATTATGTACAATGCATATTATACAATTTTAATATTATATATTTTCAAAGTTTCAATTTAATTTAGTAAAGTATAGATCACTTTGATAAATTCATGTGTTTAATATTTTCAGTGAAAAATCCGTTATAGAGTATAAAAAGGAAATCGTTAAAGAAGATCAAAATTTAATATATTATTATTTACTTCTTTCTATCTCCGCGTGGTTTAATATTAGTTTGAAAGTATCTGTTGCGCAGTGACATCGTTGTTTGTAGTCTTCCAGCCGTCCTATCTGAATTTGATTTTACTGATCATACCAATACATGTTTCAATTAATTTATTTTTACTTATGATTAATGTCATGTTTTATTACAATTGCCAGTCTGAACTAATATATTATATAAAACCAGATTACATCTTCAAAAGAACTAACCTAATATTTCATTCAAGATCAAATAAATAGGGTATAGGTATAAATATCTAAAGACATGAAATAATAGTTTTAGCTTGTTCCGACTAATGTTTGTTGCACTCAAATCACCATTTAAGGTATCGACAAGGGGTCAGTCATCATCAGGTCCACATTACACTTTCAATATTTAATAATTCAACTTTGATGTAGTTTCAATGTTGTTGCCAATCACAAAGCTGTTGGGTGTCCTATTTACTTGTATAAATTTTAAGTGTGATCGACTGCGGATCGAACAAATCGTTGAATACAGTACAGTAAACATTACTCCCAATTAGCTGAAACCAGTTTTATTTAACCTAATCACTCAGTGAAAATTTAATAATTCAGATAGGCTTAGTTTACAGAATTTCAGATAATATGTTTATCTACATTAATTGGCCACCATCATGTTTATACTCGAGTGTAAGTAGGTACATAAAAAAATGGTAAAGATAAAATATTTATTATGTTTGCTGCATCCGAAGGACCAGAAAACGTACTTTAAGTAAATTAGAACGTTATAAAGTAATCATAATCCAGTTTAATATGTTTTATTTTTGTTCAGAGGCAATTAAATGCCAAAATAGGGATTGCCAACACACCCAATTTATTGGGGTTTACGGGCTTTTATCAAATAGGCTTTTTATGTAAATAATGAAGTCCTGCGAAGTATATCAGTTAATTTATTGGCAAAGGTTCATTTACCCCTGGATTCTTAAAGCTTATAAAATAACCTATTTAAGGGTCCATCATCGCTAATGGGTACTTTTAAGTCGCGTCATACATTTTTATTTATAAGATTAGGGGAGATCCGGGCAGCCCCGCCCACTTAAGCAAATATGGATGTTTTGAAAGATGTAATAACGGTCTCGATATACTGAAAAGTGTTCTAAATACGTTCGTCTATTGTCTTTATTATTATTTACTTAATTTTGTGTAAAAAAATGTTTTTAAATAAAAAAACTAATATTTTTGGAAAGCTTACAATGGGCGGGGATATCCGCCATAGAGGATAACCCCGCCCACTATGTCAGTTAATGCAGCCCATATATTATTAATTTTTTTCAGAGGAATGTATGTGAGTATAAATTAAAATCGATCATTAGCCTTATCTGATATTTATTTTAGAATGGGTTGACAACAAATTTACATACAAAAATCGCAAATATAGGACTTAAAACCACTTTGACCAGTACAGTCTTTGTGTGCCCATTTGTTACACACACCAGATTTGAACCATGTTTCAATTTTCCCAAATTCATGGCAGATAATGCAAAGATTCTGTTCCCTGCAATCTTCCATGTCGTCGGAACTTTCGTCGTATATTACTTCGACTGATTCATCACTGCTAGCGCCCGGAGCGTTAGCGGGCGGCGCTACCCGAACTAGGCTTTCTTTACAAAGTAGACTGTCTACAAAAATACAAACTAGTTATCAAAAGACCAATACTGTTCAATAAACTAGGATTAATTCCCTTTAGTTTCATATATAAATTACATTGTTTAATAATAATTTACTTTACTTACCGTTAATTTAAAGCTAACCAGACATAAAACGCACAACCTCAAAAAACTGTTGTCGGCCGAATAAACGTTTCAAATGTAGTTTTCAACTTGTTTCTTGTATTGAGCCACATATTGGTTAGTTATGCACCCGACCAATAGATGACACTACTAATACATCGCATCATTTCAGTAATATTGCGATGAGCGGTGTTACCCGCTGGGCGGGGCTACCCGGATCTCCCCTACTAAAAAACGATTAAAGCCATATTTAAAAAATATATATTTGTTTATTGCTAAACCACTGAAAAAATTCTTATAGGGTTCCCTACTGATGTGCTTTAAATCCCAAAGAATGGTACCTAATTTAAGAGTAAATGCTTTAAAACACTACAACCCCTGCCTTTCCTCATCGACAAGCGTGTACATTTTTGGGCAGTAAAATTACCTAATTTTGCGAATAAAATTATTTTCTGAACATACGTACGATTACAAGGTACAAATGATGTACAATATAAAAATGCGGACACACAAGTTTCTACTTTTAAAATATTTCTGCTGGTAAATTTAACACGTACCTCCTTCTCCTGGGATACGAGAGACAAAATTACGAGCGAAAACACGTGTTAGCATAAAATGCTATTTAAATGCAGTTGGTCTGGAAATTTTAAACTGACTCTCCAATTTTACTAAGAGAGAAAAATAATATGAAAGAAATGTATATACAGGGTCCTGATGTAAAAGTGCGTCAGGCTGCCATAGCTTCTATATTCTATACGAATTAAGTTAGGAGTTTCATTTATATGACTTATACTGTATGTAACAATGGATGTATTTCATGTATTACGCTAAAAAAAATGTGTTGAGACGGGCGAGGGAATTTGAGGTATAAAATACAACTAGTGATAAAAAAGCTTCGAAATTTTGAAAAACTATACAAATTTTCTATATCCCTGGTATAGTCCTTTAGCATGACAACATTTACTATCTACATAATTCAAAATAAAAAAGTCAATGAAAATAGTAAGATCACTCGCACAGGCTGTGTTCCCGGCTTCTTTAGCGCAATGTCATAAAGAAGTTGAAATTGACACACAAAGAGAGAAATGTTTAAATTTATGTTATTAAAGCAGAAGATTTTATGTTTCCAATTTTGAGCAAGGTAAATTTTAAAAGGGAGAAACTAACTTACTTTTATTACTGTAATCACTACCTTCATAAGTTTTGATAAAGTTATTCTCAAGTGAGGGAAATAAGCTGGTATGGTTCCCGAAAATTATATTTCATGAAAGAAAGTTTGAGATGGGAAGTAACTTAAACAGACTAGGTTCACTAAAGTTGTAAAATTTAGACTATTTTAGTAAAATAGTAGATAATACTGAGTGACTGCCATGGCACAATCACTTTGAAAGAAGCCGTGAAACAGAAACATCGACAACACTGCTTGATTGATATCTAATAGAAAATTTAAGTGACATGATTGCTAAGAACCGCTACAAAATACTGATGAAAATTTTTGGTGCGGGTTTGCTCTAATAGCATTAATAAAGTGAAAAATCCAACAGCCTGGCCGACCTGGCGGTTTGTTTACGGGTCTTATAAATGGCGGCCGAATTTTATTTGTTTAAATTTAAAAGTTGTGTTTTTTGTATTCTAGTTAGCTCTTTGGGATAAACTTTATTGTTTTGTGGCTACAGTCAATTTATTAAATATTAAAGTGTTTATTTAACTTGAAGGTATATGTAAATTAGTATAAAAATATCACTGTAATCGGATCCGATTACTATAGACAACGGTGTGCCGCAGGGTTCCACCTTGTCACCCCTTTTATATGCTATTTATACTGCATTTCTCTCCAACTCGCTGGAGGAGTGCTCGGACCAATACTATGCCGACAACACGCAGATTTACAAGTCCTTTAACAAGGCTGATGCTGCCGTAAGCTGCAGAACTATAAGTAAAAAACTAAATTCTCTAAGCAAATTGTCACTGGAGCATTCCCTTAAGCTTAATCCCAAGAAATGTTCTGTAATGGTGTTTGGCCGCAAGGCTGACGTGGACTTAATTAAGGACGAAATCAGGATTGAAATTGACACACGATCGTGCTAGTAAAGGACAATGTTCGCAATTTGGGTGTGATTTTTGATAGTGATTTGAGGCTTAGTGCACACGTCTCCAACTGTATACAAAAGTAATTTATTAGACACTGCTATATCACCTGCGCCATTTCTTATCCCAAAGCGTTAAGTTACTACTATGCGATTCTCTAGTACTCTCTGTCTTTAACCATGGCGACGTCCTATATGGAAATTGTATCAATGCTAAAGATAAGCGACGAATTCAACTTGTTCAAAATTCTTGTTTAAGGCTTGTTTACGGAGTACGAAAATATCAGCACATCTCCTAACCTAAATCAACTTTACATCACAAAATTTTGATTATTTTTTTTTCTACAAAGGTTGAGTTTGATCAGGGAGGTATCCTGGGATACCTCATCTGAACTTCGCCTTTTTCTGAGGACCAGAAAGTCAGAAAAAATACATTTATTATTATTATTATTATTATAATAGTAGAGATAGTTCATAAGTAGGTAGGATACCTCTAGATTTCTAGGTACTTAGGTAAGTACTATTTTTTCTTTTAGTTTGTTTATTTATCAACATGCCAAGCCCCTGCTGTATTCCTGGATGTAACTCTAACTATAAAAGTGTTTTAAAAGCAGGTGAAGAGAGTAATATATTTTTATAGTTTAGATTTGACCAATGATTGTATAAATATTGTTAATCAGGTTTCAGTGGACATTGATTTGAAGGTAAAGTTTTTTTTTAAAAGGTTATGAATTGGCTTACAATGATTTGAAATGGATTTTACCCTTGGAAATGAAACTAAGCAGGTGGTCTCAGCTTGAAAACTTATTGTCTCGGTACCAATTCATACATTGTAAAAGTAACGAAGTTACCCAGATAGTAGGTGACTTTCTTAAGACAAGCGTAGATTTCTTTAACAAAGCCTTAAGCTTACTAAATTTTGAGACTTCAGAAGTCGATAGTCAGTAGCTTAAACGCAGAAGATAATAATTTGTATAATAGAATATTACTTTTGATCGATCAAATAAATCTACTCGTAGTGAAACAAAAACAGCTTCTCAACACAATATTAAGTACTATTATTTAATAATTAGGTAAGTTGTTCTTGTTATCAAAAACTATTTATAACTTTTTTGTACATTTTTCAATATCAATATAGTGGCAACAGAGCCAAAAAAACACAAAAAATATAAGAAAGAATAAAAAACGCGCCTATTGCCGCGCGTCATATTAATAGCTTGTGGATCCGCAACTCCCAGCTGATGCGGCGTTGCCCGATGTCACTTCCTGGATTTTTTTCAAGGTGGTTGTGGCCATGGTCTTAATTCTTACAAGGCTTGTTTAAAGGTATTATCAATTATCAAAAGAATTAAATTGAAGGACTTTCATTATATTTATTTTGTTAACGTTGTAGTAAACGTTTCGATTAGTTAGTATCTCTAAACGTTTTCAAGTCCGACAAAGTAATCATTTTGATCTACAAGGCCATTCTATACATTAACATCATAGTTGTTATGGAAAGAACATATTCTAATTGGAATCAGAGGAACCGATTACAAATTGAAATATTAGTAACTAGCGTGTACCCGGCCTGCGTTGCAGCCCGGCATTATACGGCGTCGCTTTCTCTAAGATAATAAGGCGAGTTCACCATCACGTCAAGATTTATAAAAACAAACCCGAACAAACCTCTAAATTTATCAGTGTTTCTCTACAATATTATGCATGTATTATAAATAAAAACCTTCCTCTTGAATCACTCTATCTATTAAAAAAAGCCGCTTCAAAGTCCGTTGCGTATAGTTTTAAAGATTTAAGCACATATAGGGAAAGACGGGCGGGTTTGTTCGGGTTTGTTCGCTGTCGACAACATGAACTTTGTTTTATACTATGTTAAGATAAGACCGGAAGTGACTGTAGAAAGAATTTATTTCCTGTCAAATGTACAGGGTTATCCAACCAAGACTATACAAGGCGATTTTTTGACTTTTCCTGTACTTTTATAAAAAAACTGAAATAGCCATCTTAAGTCATTTTCTCCCGCGAATTCGAATATCTTCAGCAAAAAACAATTGAACATCAAACAAAAGTACTAGGGGTCACTTTGATATTTTTTTAAATGGGATGCCGTATTTTTAATGAGCTTATCCGATTTCTCATATAAATTTTGATCCAAAATGTTGGATTTTTAATTCAAAAACGCCTTTTTTCTTCAGTTTTAAATTCGGAAAATGTTCGTCTGCAGTACGATTAATACCTGATAGATGGATACCCGTTTCACCTGTTCACCCTTTAACCTGCTTTAAAGTGTCCGTCAGTTAGACAAAATAATCAAGTGTCAAATTTCTATATATTTTTCACGAATTAATTACAAATTTAGTAGTTTTTGCAAATCTATTATTGCTTACGTATAAAAAAAGTATGACATATTAGAAAAAACTATAAACTAAAGTGAATAACTTTAATCAAACAAAATAAATTTGTAATTAATTCGTGAAAAATATATAGAAATTTGACACTTGATTATTTTGTCTAACTGACGGACGCTTTAAAGCAGGTTAAAGGGTGAACAGGTGAAACGGGTATCCATCTATCAGGTATTAATCGTACGGTAGACGAACATTTTCCGAATTTAAAACTGAAGAAAAAAGGCGTTTTTGAATTAAAAATCCAACATTTTAGATCAAAATTTATATGAGAAATCGGATAAGCTCATTAAAAATACGGCATCCCATTTAAAAAAATATTAAAGTGACCCCTAGTACTTTTGTTTAATGTTCAATTGTTTTTTGCAGATATTCGAATTCGCGGGAGAAAATGACTTACGATGGCTATTTCAGTTTTTTTATAAAAGTACAGGAAAAGTCAAAAAATCGCCTTGTCTAGTCTTGGTTGGATAACCTTGTACCTAGTTAATTTAAATGGTTTCAAATATACCAAACGAAAGTTATTTAGACACCATTAAACAAATTAAATAGACCAAAAGCAGACAAATAAATATGAAAATAAGACGGTTTGTAAGCTAATGGCAGAAATAAAGCGGTTTATTATGTTCTTAAAGCAAGAAGCTAATTGACATTAACGTTGTTTCGTAATGAATAATTTTTGCACGGAAACAATTTAATTATAAATGAATTCCACCTATTTTGCTTCCAAATTCATAATTTACTAAAACGTGATTTTTATGAAAGGGCGTTGCCAGGATATATAATATGGAGGCTTAGTCAGATAAAATTCGTTAAAAGTTTTATCGGAATTTATTTTGGAAAGAGAGAAGGAAGTAAAACATATGGGAGAATAAAAATAACAAATGTTGACAGATTGGTGCTATTTCATTCTCCAGCGCGTATTGTTTGTGTACAAATAAAAATTTGGATATTTCCACGAGAATGGCATTTTGTTGCCTCGAAACAGAAACGTAAAAGGCACTTTATGTCTACGTATAAGATTACAACAATATTTTTTCTATAGAAACGTGGCAAAAGTTGATTATTTTCTACAGTGTCATCCAGTGGCGCACCCAGGGGGGGGGGGGCCAAGGGGGCCTTGGCCTCCCCAAAACCCCCAATGAAATTGACTTCAACTTACTATACCCACTAACCCACTAAAAAAAACTTTAATTTCCAGGCGCGATACAGAGAACGATATAATTTTTATTACTTTTGTTCAGTATGATAAGTAGAAAATTTGCAAAGCTTTCTCAGCCTTCATTCTTCTTATGCAAATTATTCATTTTTTGAAAATTTTTATAATGAAAGCATTCTAATATGCGAATTTAAATTATGGAACGACAAGTTTACAGCTAGCAAAGAAATACCCTCCGATATGTTTAAGCTATATATTCAATGTAATGGTATGATATTTCCCAATATAAAAACTTTTGCAAATTTTTGTTACCCTTCCGGTCACCGCCAGTACCTCTGAAAGGTCACTTTCCACATTAAAGTACTTAAAATCGTACTTAAGAAATTCCACCGGGCAAGTAAGACGTAATGGTTTGGCAAATTTATTTATTCATAAGAATGTTCCTGTTTCTTGTGAAAAAATTTTAAATAAACTTTCTAAGGGTCGATGAAAATTAGATTGACATATTTAACAAATGCAAAGGTGTTATAAAAAAGTTTTGGTTTCTATTATTTATAAAATATTGTTTATTGTTGTGCTTTGTACTAATTTATATTTTTAAATAAATATATTTGTGTTATGGATATGTCGTCATTACTATTACCTATATTTTATTTGGTAAAAAGAGTGGTATGTTTTGTCCGGAATAATTATTAAAGTGGATATTTTAAAAAGTCAATTTTTTTAGATGTTTACTTGAAACTTGAACTTGAATTGAACTAGGCTATTGCGATCTTCTGAGAATACCTGTTAAAAAGCTACAAAGTTCTAGAAAAATGCGTAACTTAAAAGTTTATTAAAAAATTTGCTTCCGGCACTGATTGGCGGGCCCCCCTAACATAAAATCCTGGGTGCGCCGCTGGTGTCACCAGTAAGTCCGCATCATATGGGATTTTTTTTTATTAATAGCTTTGTTCAAAATTTGACTTTGGCATCAAGTTCTGCTTCGATCGAGATGAAAATTAAGCAAAAAATAGTAGTCACGTGATTCGCATTATCTGTCAAATTTTAATTTTTTCCAAAAAATAATTCAATAGTAGGGTTATTGCTGAAAGTATCGAAAAAAGTTATTAGAAAAAGTTTTTTTAAATGCTGTTTCTAGCCCACATGCCCAATTTCAGCTGCATAACATAATTTTGATTTTTTACTCATATTTTGTAAATTGCACCACTTTTGCAAAATAACACTCAACATAAAACGTCTCAGTTTTGACAAGGCTTTATTTCAGATATATTTTTTTTTAAAGTAGCGCCATATTAAATGTGTGTTTTTCTACAAAATCAAAATTGGGCTATTAAAATTTGGTCGCATGTGATGCAAAGTTCATTTGTTATTGACCCTGTATAAGGTAACTTCATAAAATAAATATTTTTGAAAACGTAGTTTGTGTCGGACAGTAAAAAAATAAAAAATAAAGCAAAGGGGTTTTAAATTAAATCGTCGAAAATAGATAAACTTTACGTTAAGTTAAACTAAAATTTATTTTCCACTTAATGAACACTTTATTGATAACACTGTTCTTTTTTGTCTTAATATTAAGGTGTATTACTTTTAGACACAAACTACGTTTTCAAAAATACTTATTTTATGAAGTTACTTTATACAGGGTTAAAAACAAATAAACTTTGCATCACATGCGACCAAATTTTAACAGCCCAATTTTGATTTTGTAAAAAAACACCCATTTAATATGGCGCTACTTTAAAGAAAATGTATCTGAAATAAAGCATTGTCAAAACTAAGAAGTTTTATGTAGGTTGCGTCGAGTCTTATTTTGCAAAAGTGGTGCAATTTACAAAATATAGGTAAAAAATCAAAATTATCTTCTGCAGCTGAAATTTTGCATGTGGGCTAGAAACTGCATTAAAAACATTATCTAATAACTTTTTTTCGATATTTTCAGAGATTTTGAATTATTTTTTGAAAAAAATTAAAATTTGACAGATAATGCGAATCACGTGACTACTATTTTTTTGCTTAATTTTTATCTCGATCGAAGCAGAACTTGATGCCAAAGTCAAATTTCGAATAAAGCTATTAATAAAAAAAATCCCATATGATGCGGACTTTACTAGTGACACTGTATAGCTTTATCGTATATAGATACAGATATAGATTACCAATATTATGCCTCCAGCTGCACATTGGAGCATATTCGTGTTAAAAAACTGGACAAAATAATTTTTTTAGTAGATAAAAAAGCCATTGGACCAGCCCTCATTAAAATTTCTTAGATAATGAAACTTCGCACTTAAAAATAGCTACAAATAGGCAATTTCTCGATACCAGATAGCCACTGTTCATTGTTTTTTACAAAGTAGTCATTGTTATAGTTAGCAGCTGTTTATTTTCTCTTAAAAAAAAATACTTCTAAATGTCACGATCGACAGAACATTTATTTGCTGTGTTTAGGCCATTTCCTCATTTCTATTCGTCTTTCTTTAAAAAGCATTAAAGTTTCAACAATTCTCTTACCTCGAAATTGCTCATTAATACCGTGCGAGCAAAAATTATTTGCATCAAAGAGGACTGGATTAAAAAACGTAGGTTAAAATTTTGACAAATTCATATTATGACATTATATGCCAAACTAATGAGTAATAAAATAAGTAGACTAATACATATTTTTTTTTATTGATACCCTATTTCGCCTATTTAAAGTACGCCTCAGCGTGTTTAAATCCCACTTTCAAAAACGCGCGTGTTTTAAAGTTACCTTGGCAACATCAACAACCCGTGAAACGTGAAGTCTAAATATGTCAACTTTTTAATTATTGATTTGACAGAATTACCTTTTAACGTCAAATAAAATATTTTTTTAAGCAATACACAACCAATGTCAACGGTGAATCTTATGTGGCAGATTGAAAGTTATTTTTTGTTACCCTCATTTTCATGACAACGACAGGTATATCACATCAAGAATTCGACCATTTCACTTACTTACTAAGTTATTATTTCCATTTTTTGTCATATAAATACCAATAAGTGTACCAATAAAAAAAAATGATGTAAAGTATTCGTGGATAACTGGTCTTTAAAGCACTTGCTCTATTTCAAGCACTCCGGCTGCGCCGTCGTGCTTGCAAAATCGCGCGTGTTTTAAAGACCTTAATATCCACGTATACTTTAATATACTATATTTTTGTTGTTTACAAGATTAACAAAGTAGGAATATACAGAAAGAAAAAGAAAAATAATGACATAAATTGCTGAAATTGGCCACCGCCATGCTCCAAGCATAAATTCACACGTCTCTTCATATATTATATTTTCGAAAGTGTTGGCCAGCATCTCTGGAGAAATGTTACCACATTCTTGGATAATCCTTTCTTGTAATTGTTCTAAATTTGCAACTGGTGTTTTAAAAATAGTGTTCTTTAAATGAGGAAAAACGAAGTAATCTATAACCGTTAAACAAGGTGACCTAGGTGGGAATTCAATGTCTGATCGAAAACTGATCAATCTGCACTTAATACTTGCACTTTATAAGGAAATAAATTTAGCTGCTTCTTAAGAATAGTCCTGCATGTTCCTAAGATCTTCCCACTTCTTGGGACAGGCGTCTTATACAAATTGTTAGCGTATTTTACATTCTTTCACGTACGTTTGCAACAAGTTCTTCTGTTCTTACAGATGGTCTTCCTGATCCTTTTTTGTGCTGTATAGAACCTGTTTTCCTAAACACAGCCACGGTTTTTTCAGGCAATGATAAAAATCCCTAGCAATAAAAGAAACGTTAGGAAAATGTTCGTGAAAATCGTCCATGCACACACCCGGATTGTATTGCCACTCACAATTTACTCTAACCCCGTTTCGAAAATACTCTTCAACCATGAATGTTTTGTGCTGTTCCGTAAAACTCATTGTGTGAATTGTTCAAGAAATTGGAAAAATTAGCGATGAATCAAATTACTTGTAACAACTGTAAAAGATGACGGAATAACTGATTGATTGTTAATTCAGGTAGTTACTGACACCCAACAGGTATTAAGCTCTATATACGGCTAAGCATTACGTCCTTAGATGCAAGGCCCTCTTTGATGCAAATAATTTTTCCTCGCACGGTATTAAGTAATTCTTTTACATTTTTGGAAGTTCCTAAAGCAAAGCATAATGATGTTTTTTGTCCATCAGTAGGCATAATATTTATGTTTTGTCGAAATATTTTCTACGGAATTCCTTAGAAGAGAGTCGCCCAGCTCTTCACAACAACAAAAATAACCACTTTGGAATAGAAATTGTATACGAAAAGGACATTTCATTCCACTCAACATTAATTGGAAGTATATTAGATCTAAATCTACCTATTAACCATATGTCATTACTACTACTACTAGGCCTGGTAGTCAGCTACTTTTGTCCGTATATTTCTCGCTATGTGCATTGGTACTTTATGAAATACTTTTCATTTTATGCATCAGTACTAAACCCTTTAATGGACGACTTTTATAAAATACGAAAACGTCTTTTACCGAGCAACATACAGGAGATTAATAATCACGAGTAAAATATAAAACCGCCAAGAGACATCAGCCCAAAAAGCTGTGAAAATCATTTTTCTTTGGCGATTAGCAACCGTTTACCTTTGTCAGAAGACCTGACAGGCTATCGTTAGAGGCAGAAAAGAAGTTGTAATAAACTCTTTACAACAATTCAAAGGGAACACAAAAAATCACTTATCTTTAATGGTCAGTTGCCCAAAACAATTTAATAAATTGTGCGCTTGCAGAACGCAGTAATGACAAAAAATAATAATTAGTATGTACTACTAAACAAGTTACCAATTTTCAGAAAATATTCTTTAAGATTGAAGTTTTAATTTTCCTTTCCAAATTGTACCATATAAATCGTTATTAAAAAAAATCTTTTATTAAAGTTTACATAGGGTTTTCCTTTTTAATATAAAAATATATTTGTAAATATTGCGAGAAATCTTTATTTATTTATCGAAGATTTTTATATTTTGATAAAAGAATATCTTAAATCCCTTGAACATACTAAGTTTTGTTTGTTATTTTGTGCTTTGTTTCCATAAGGGGTTATTTTTTGTTATTTTATTGGGTCTTTTTATGTAAACATTTAATCTCATTTAAAGTTGTATTATAAATATATCCCAACTCTACCGTGCGAGCAAAAATTATTTGCGTCAAAGAGGGCCTTGCATCTGAGGACGTAATGCTTAGCCGTAGAGTTTAATACCTGTTGAGTATCAGTAACTACCTGAATTAACAATCAATCAGTTATTCCGTCATCTTTGACAGTCGTTACAAGTAATGTGATTCATCGCTAATTTTTCCAAATTCTTGAACAATTCACACAATGGGCTTTACGGAACAGCACAAAACATGTTGAAGCGTATTTTCAAAACGGGGTTAGAGTAAATGGTGAGTGGCAATAGAATCCGGGTTTGTGCTAGGACGATTTTCACGAACATTTTTCTAACGTTGCTTTTATTGCTGGGGATTTTTATCATTGCCTGAAAAGAACCGTGGCTGTGTTTAGGGAAACATGTTCTATACAACACAAGGAGCAGAAAGACCATCTGTAAGAACAGAAGAACTTGTTGCAAACATTTCTCCAGAGATGCTGGTCAACACTTTTGAAAATAGGAAGAGACGTGTGAATTTATGCTTGGAGCAATTTATCTAATTAGTTTTCCTTTTTCTCTCTGTATATTCTTACTTTGTTAATTTTGTAAACAACAAAAATAAATTTGTATTTGTCTACTTATTTTATTACTCATTAGTTTGGCATATCATGTCACAATATGAATTTGACAAAATTTTAACCTAGATTTGGTTAGATATATCGTCCCCATATCATTGTGATCTAAACCAAGCCCTACGTTTTTTAATCCAAGCCCATTTTGATGCAAATAATTTTTGCTCGCACGGTACTAAAAAAGCATCGTGCATGAACTATTTAGATATAAATCCCAAATTGGATGCATGTCGATTATTGCATTCTATTAACTAACACGCTTTTAAACATAATTATCAGTAATTTTGATGCACTTGTGGTATTCCACCGACAGGGGCGGCTGGACCCACAGGGACACGGGGAGATTTCTCGGTGCGCCGCCGGTCCCTCAGGCGCCGACAGGCGCCGCCGCTATTTGCGAACTTTCTTCTTTTCTTTTTTAACAATTTGAATTAATTTTGAAAATAATCGAAAAAGCAAAAACCAGAAATTATTAATCAAGAGTTTTTTTGGAGGCACTTTTTATAATAATTTGCCTGCACTATGAAAACAAATGAAAAAATATATCAATAATAAATATTTTTTTCACCTAAATGTGTTTTAAATGTAAAAAATGAAGTTTGTTTTTAACACGGTTTTATTAGCTTCACCTGTATGTTTGTCCGTAACCGACTTCTTTGAACCCGATTTTGACCCACTTTAAACGGTCAGATTTAATTTAAATTTTGTAGACTTATCAAGAACCGCTGACAATACAATAATCAACACGCAAAAAATTCTCCTGTCAAATTTTGACAGCTGTCAGGTATAAAACGAAGAAGCGATTTTGACGTAACAAATAATGGGGTCGAATAGTATTCGATGCGGAGACTTCGGGAAAAATAAGCAAAAGATTCTCCTGTCAAAATTTGACAGCTGTCAATATGTCAAATCGTTTAAAAAAAATGATATTAATGAAAAACTATAAGGTCGTATGTATATTGACGGTGGAAAGTTGAAAAAAATACGCAAAAAATTCTCTTGTCAAAATTTGACAACTGTCAATATGTCAGAATTATTACAATAACCGATAGTAATGAAACAAACGTGGGGTCGTATAGATATTGTCGCTAAGAATATAGAAAATTTTTTTAAAAAATTCTACCCATCAAAATAAAATTGTGACAATTTTTTTTTGAAAATTTTGAAAATTTTTGTCGTTTGTTCGGGTATATTTGTTTTAAAACGACTTCTTTGAACTCAATTTTGACCCATTTTAAATGGTCAGATTTAGTTTAAATTTTGTAGACTTATCAAGAACCGCTGACAATACAATAATCTACTAATCTAGCTCAATCTACTAAAAAAAATTTTTTTAACTATAACTCAAACTAAAAAATGAAAAATAAATATAGTTTAAAAAAACTGAAAAACACGCTTTAAAAATTAATCAAACCAAAAAGCGAAAAATAAATATAGTTTAAAATAATTCTTGAAATTCTTAATATATAGGCAGAAAATAATAAGGAACGATAAACATTTAGTATTATTGTGAAAAAAGCGTGGGTCGCTTTGTGCTTTATTTTTCGTATATCGAGCACATCACGCTTTTTCACAATAATACTAATGTTTCTGGTTCCTTATTATTTTCTGCCTATATATTAAGAATTTCAAGAATTATTTTAAACTATATTTATTTTCCGCTTTTTAGTTTGATTAATTTTTAAAGCATGTTTTTTTAGTTTTTTTAAACTATATTTATTTTATTTACGAGTTATTATAAAAAATATGTCGTAAGTGGATGAAAAAATTCATATGTATGTCTTTTAATTTTTTTATTGGATCGACACGACGCGGCGCCGTTTCAATTGACTTCCCGCACTGGTCCGAGGTGTCCCATCCGCCCCTGTTCACCGATAATTTTTACAATAGACCTAACTAACCACGACAACAACAAACAATAAAATATCCGTAATTGTTAAAATATTGATTTTAACAGGTGCATGAATGAAATTCTCAGAAAATTCGTTAAGCATTTTAATGGTTCACTTACAAAATCATTAACTACCAAATAGCAGCATCGCTAGTTTATTAAGCCAATCTTAGTGAAACAAGCTCTCGGTTTTCATAAGGTAAATTTTCACGGGAAAATCTGATCGTTACGTCAATTACTATAATTACTACTCCAATCGGATTTAATGAACCTGCTTCCAAGTCTGGCAAGTGGGGATCGTAATCCGCAAATGTTCCATCAGGTATTTCGTTTTGAGCGTGTACACTGGGGAAATAAAAATGATCTAAATGCTCTTACCTATAAGAGTAAAATTTAATTGAAAATCAATTCAAAGAAAAAGTCCTTTATATTGACGTTTTCTTGATACTGAGGCTAAGCTCTTTAGACCAGGGTCGATCATTTTTGAAACCAAAAATAATTTACTGGCGATCCGAGGTCGGGAAGTGGAAGGGGGTGAATTTTTAAGCGTAGAAAACGATTTATCTCGATTTCCGGCAAAACTACAAGTCCTATGAAAAACCTTAAATGGCAAAGTTGTAGGTAATAAAAGGATCTACAACTTTTGTATTTACACTTTTTTCACATAACCTCAAAATTTATGTGAAAAATTCAAATAACCAAGTTTTTGGTTTTTTATTTTTATCTTTTACAAAAAAACATTTTTTTCACGAAATTTGGTAAAAACTTACCTTTTTATGTTCCAAACACACTGTAATTTTTTTGATTTTTTTAGCTATTTATTAAAATTTATACTTTAATTACTCGAAAAACGTAAGATTCCATGTTACATTGATAAATAATAAATAGCTCAAAATTGTACATAAAGATTTAAAAAAAAATTTCGGATTCGAGTTTTTTTCGTTTCTTTGCATTTTTTGAGAACATTTACCATAGTAGGTATTGTATATTTTTTTTTTACACCATCAGAAAGTAGAGATTTCAACGAACAAAAAGCCCACAGACTTTTTTAAAAAAGCAAATATTTTGACGTGAAAATTTTCGATTGAAAATTAGGGTGCTTTTTCGATATTAAGTCAAAATAAGGTGAAAAAATAAATATTTTAAATCAAAAAAATTACAGTGTTTCTGTATCTAGAATATGTAGGCTACCAAAATGTAGGAAATTTTTTTTTGCAACTGTGAATTGATAACAAAAAACTAGAAGCAAAAATATCCAAATACAACACTTATAAAGAAAATTGCAGTCACAGCAAAACTCTCCAAGTAGATCCAAAGATAGTGAGCAGAATTTTAAAATACTTTAGTGAATAAAAAGGTTAACGTCTTGATGCGACGAAATCCGATGGAATTTTTAAAAACTACTTTTATCAGAATATAACACTTCACAATATACGTAGCTTTTCGTCTTTATTTTTAACTGAAGCGACGACGTTTTATAGCCTTCTCCCTTTCGTTCCCTCTGTAGTCAAACCCATTGTTGTGGGGGCTGGTAAGTTATACACAATACTTATATATGACGTAAAACGGCCATTTAGCTAGAGCTACAGTTTTTAAATGGGGTGCACAAATTGTTCTCTCTAACCGAAGCTGCCTTTTGTTCCCTTTAAGTCTTGTAATGTGACGCCTATTAGGTCGTCGGGTTTAGCAGAAGAAAAGCTATAGGATAAATGGATTTTTGTTACTTTTCGCAAACCTAAATTGCTTTTTGAGGTAAAAGGTTTTTTTTCCATTTTAAATTAGCACGGGCAAAAAAAGGATCATGTGTAGGTTGTTTGGTAGAGTAAAAATTAATCTTTTAGAGCAAGAATCTACACTTGGTATCGATTAACATATCAGCCGATTTTGCCATATTTTGGGTTGTCCCAGGCGTAGCAAATGCAGTTCGGTACTCCCCGAGGTAGTGTCATTGCATTCCACTATACACTTCTCATCTTCACTTATCTGTCTAGCTAGCTACCAAGTGCAGCATTAGTACAGTAGAAAACTAATACACGGGGATGGTCATGTGACGTACGTACTTATACAAGAAGGTTTAAATATTATTGCATCGAGCGTACATACAATTCTGCACAACCATATTATACAGTAAAGAAAGTACGGATGAATGAACCGAAAACCATCACAAGACTTGCAGAGCACGTAAATTGATGGAAAACAATGTTCAAGACGTACGACGATGGTACATGCAATCATAGTAACAGCAGTTGTAGACGACGAAGTGATTTTGTAAAATCAAAAAATAATCCTGTCTGCACTGGCACTAAAATTTTGGGTGAGTCCAGACGGCACAGTCTTAGATAATTCTTCTTACGGTTCAGATCCCAGCTATTTGACTTGAGTTTCTTCCAGATCAATTCTATGCAAAACGCACCTAAGTGCATTTTAGGTTAAACTAATTACGCCATCTATTGTAAAATTTCCTCAACTTTCTATTGGGATTGGCAGTATTTGTTTTCGCCTAAATTGCCATAAGTATGATATTTTTAACATCAGCTATGGAGAGTACATAAAGCACCTATGTGTTAATGTAAACCATATATATTATATATTATTCTGTCGGTTTGAATACAAATATACCGGTGGATCTTTGATGTCACACGCCCAGGTAATTCGGTTTTTATGTAATTCAATAATTGTTGAGAGTTGGAAATACAATAAGCTGAAGTTTTATTGTGTAAAAACTAGCGATAATGACGAAATTATGTCTGGTAATCTGTTTAAATAAATAATAAATAAATTTTCGACCCTTATTCGACAGACGACGATGAAGAGTAGTCTTTCTTCGAATAGTGAGGTAAAAAAAATTACTAGGACTTATACCACAGGTAATTCTTATTGTCGTTAAAACAAGAATCAAATGTCAAGGAATATATGCATACTAATGCAAATGGGTGTGTTTAAGTAACACCCACCTTAAAAGATCCATACTTATAACTTTCATTTGTTTTCTTTAATATTGTCCGGGTTAAAAATTTTGTTGTCGTAAATCCGGAGCAGAATTCGTGTCCAAATCGCACGGGACCGGCTTGTCTTCTTGTAATCCAATTTATCTGTCGATAACACAGGTTTATACTTTAGAGTTTATTTTTGTTGGCATTAATAAACGGCACCTGTTTATTTTCGATTTTATGTGGGGTTGATCGGTTATAGGGTAACCAATTCAAAACATTATATACAATTTTTCCTACCAAAAAAAAATTCTATTTGGATATGTTGCTTTTTCCTATGTCTTGTTGGATTTAAAACTTATTGCAATCATAATAATAGTTGACACTTAGATACTAACTAACTGAAACATAGTAGACCAGGGCTTGAAGCCTTTGAAAATGGTAAAAAGTAAAAAAAAAATAATAGTAGGAACAACCATTGGAAAAGGAAGAGAATATAACAAAAATGAAAGGAAAAATAATTTACGGGCGATTCGAGGTCGGGAAGTGGAAGGGGGTGCGTTTTTAAGGGTAGAAAACGATTTATCTCGATTTCCGGCAAAAGTCCTATGGAAAAATGTTAAATGGCAAAATTGTAGGTAATAAAAAGTTCTACAACTTTTGTATTTACACTTTTTTACATAACCTCAAAATTTATGTGAAAAATTCAAATAACCAAGTTTTTGGTTTTTTATTTTTATCTTTTACAAGAAATTGAAATTTGGTGAAAACTTACCTTTTTATGTCCCAAACACACTGTAATTTTTTTAATTTAAAATATTTATTTTTTCACCTTATTTTGACTTAATATCGAAAAAGCACCCTAATTTTCAATCGAAAATTCTCACGTCAAAATATCAGCTGTTTTAAAAAAGTCGGTAGGCTTTTTGTTCGTTGAAATCTCTACTTTCTGATGGTGTAAACAAATTATACATTACTATGGTAAATGTGATGAAATCCCCTTTAAATCCTACCTTTAATTATATTTAGAACAACTATTTTCGCATACTTTTTGCGATCTCTATGTTTTATGGATTTGTAATTTTTTATTTATCAATGTAACATGGAATCTTACGTTTTTCGAGTAATTAAAGTATAAATTTTAATAAATAGCTCACAATTGTACATAAGAATTAAAAAAAAAATTCGGATTCGAGTTTTTTTTCGTTTCTTTGAATTTTTGAGAACATTTACCATAGTAATGTATATTTTTTTACACCATTAGAAAGTAGAGATTTCAACGAACAAAAAGCCCACCGACCTTTTTAAAAAAGCAGATATTTTGACGTGAGAACTTTCGATTGAAAATTAGGGTGCTTTTACGATATTAAGTCAAAATAAGGTGAAAAAATAAATATTTTAAATCAAAAAAATTACAGTGTGTTTGAGACATAAAAAGGTAAGTTTTCACCAAATTTCGTGAAAAAAAAAATTTCTTGTAAAATATAAAAATAAAAAACCAAAAACTTGGTTATTTGAATTTTTCACATAAATTTTGAGGTTATATGAAAAAAGTGTAAATAGAAAAGTTGTAGAACTTTTTATTACCTACAACTTTCCATTTAACATTTTTCCATAGGACTTGTAGTTTTGCCGGAAATCGAGATAAATCGTTTTCTACCCTTAAAAACTCACCCCCTTCCACTTCCCGATCTCGGATCGCCCGTAAATTATTTTTCCTTTCATTTTTGTTATATTATCTTCCTTTTCCAATGGGTTTCATCCTACTATTATTTTTTTTGTTTCAAAAATTATCGACCCTGGTCTATTCTAGATCGGTGTGGTAGCTCAGTGGGAGAGCTGCAGCATTCGGTCACGGCGACCCGGTTCGATTCCCAGGGCGAGTATAAGCGGATATACACTAAATTCTTACCAAGAATTATGCAGTAGATACTGGTTCTGAATACGACCCAATGACGAGCGGATAATCCTACTCTTTAGGGATCTAACGGATAAATTAGTGCCTACGCGTGGTTAGGATTCCACATCAATTTATTCTTATACTAGCGTGTACCCGGCATGCGTTGCAACCCGCTGGTATAAATACAACCCCGAACAAACCCGATATATTAGTACCCGGCATGCCACTTTCTGAAATTGCATCCGTGCGAAGCCGGGGCGGGTCGCTAATTATACATAAAAACCTTCCTCTTGAATCACTCTATCTATTAAAAAAAACCGCTTCAAAATCCGTTGCGTAGTTTTAAAGATTTAAGCACATATAGGGATATAGGGACAGACGCGCGCTAGCGACTTTGTTTTATACTATGTTAAGATTAAGCTACTACATGACAACCTGGATGAACGTAGCTATTGTATACAATACACTGGCAAGCTTCTTTTAAAATAACCATGCACCTTCTTCCGAAGCTATTTTTTTAAATCTTTATTGAACACCGAAATAATGTAGACAACCTTTAACAACAAAAGACAACAATACAATGTGTTTTAAGTCGTTATCTACGGTATTTATTGGCAAATTTTTCCTATTGTATTGCTCACAAGTAAATATTGTTCACCTTGCTTTCTGTGTTTGCTTATTTTACTGAACATATTAAGGTACTGCATATTTCCGTTTTTATAAGCTGCCAATTCGGTTGTATTACACGATCAAATAATAGATATTACAACTCTACCCTTTATTTTTAACGAATATAAAGGTGTTGAGTGGTATGTGGGCATTGAATTCGAATCCAATATCTAGCAAGAATTTTAATGGTCACTCGGTTGAAAAACAGCAATCGTGAAACTGTAGGTACAGATCAGTGGCGCGCGCTGGGATATTAATGTAAGGAAGCGCACCTATACCGGGTGTTTCTCAAAAGACGTTCACCCCTATAACTTTTCTGTATTTTTAGGTATTAAAATGAAATTTTGGGATTATGTATAAGAGTATATGAGTCTGCATTTATTGGCATAATTTTCAATTTGTTAGGACTTCCGGATTGACCGGAAGTGACCTTGACTTTGGTATTTTAAATGGGACATCTTGTATATTTTTACTTATTGGGATTCAGCATAACATTCTAAGTAAAATGACACCTCACTTGTAATTTTTTAACGTGTTATAACGTTTTTATGTTATTATTTCTTATTTTCAATCTAGAGTGCTACAAATTAATTAAATCTGTTAATTTATAGTCAAGTAGTAGGTATATAAAAATTAAAATTATATCATAATAATTGACTTTCTAAGTCCGGTCAATCCGGAAGTGCTAACAAATTGAAAATTATGCCAATAAATGCAGACTCATCATAAATACAGAAAAGTTATAAGGGTGAACGTCTTTTGAGAAACATTCGGTATAGTGTAGTATTTTATACCCCTTGTATCGAAATTATGGCGTCGAAGGAGAACGCCATCGATATAATTATATTAATTATATTAATTATGCATTCATAAATTACCATTTTTAGAGCCTACTGTAAATTTATATAAACCAAATAATTATTTGGATATAGAAAATTTATATAAATTAAAAGTAGGTATATTAATTCACTCAATCAATGAAAAGATTAAAATTTCTGAAATAAAATATATTGATAGCACATTTCATGAACACAATACAAAAAAAAATAAAAATTTAAAAACTGTAAAAATAAAAACTAATTTTGGAAAAAAATCAATTCTTCATGATGGTATAAAAATTTATAATAATATTCCAAAAAAAATTAAAAATACAATCAATATAAAAAAGTTCAAATATTTATTTAAAAAACATTTATTAAAAATATAACATATTACTGTTTTCTTTTTTTTTTGTTATATGATACTATAATTATTGTATAATTTTGACTCTTAATCTTAATTAATTAATTTTTTTTTTAATTAGAAATTTCCCTGTAATAAACTTTTGTAAATTTGGTTGGGAAATTAAATAAATAAATAAATAAATTAGATACATTTCAGATTGTCCCATTTCCGTCCGTAACTAGGCCAATGATTAACAATACACAAATTGAATACATCCTAAATAATTACCTATAATATGCTGATACACGTCCAGCAGGGAATGTTCCTGTAATGCCGGATATAAACACCTACATAGGGGATAAAATTCGGGGTCCGTTAAGCGGTTAAAATGTTCGTATCGGAGCTAAAGGACTTTCCACCAGGAGGGGTGGATGTAAATGACCTCGACAAGCGACACGCCCTTTACTTTTTATAATAATTGTCACTTTCTTTTTTAAATAACATGTTGTATTTGAATCTATATACACATGCATATTATCCTATTAGGAAAGTAGGTAACTGTAATATAATACCGCGCGAGCAAAAATTATTTGCATCAAAGAGGGCTTGGATTAAAAAACGTAGGGCTTGGTTTAGATCACAATGACGATATATCTAACCAAATCTAGGTTAAAATTTTGTCAAATTCATATTATGACATGATATGCCAAACTAAGGATTACCTAATAAAATAAGTAGACAAAAACAAATCTATTTTTGTTGTTTACAAAATTAAGAAAGTAAGAATATACAGAAAGAAAAATAATTACAGTATAGTAATTGAGAGTAATTCCTGCGTCTTTCAAAATCTGCGGCTTGTATTTGTTGGAATACTTGCACTTTATAAGGAAATAAATTTAGCTGCTTCTTAAGAATAGTCCTGCATGTTCCATAATATCTTCCCACTTCTTGGGACAGGCGTCTTATACAATTTGTTGGCGTATTTTGCAATATTTCACGAACGTTTCAACAAGTTCTTCTGTTCTTACAGATGGTCTTCCTGCTCTTTTTTTGTGTTGTATAGAACCTGTGTCCCTAAACACATCCACGGTTCTTTTCAGGCAATGATAAAAATCCCCAGCAATAAAAGGAACGTTAGGAAAATGTTCGTGAAAATCGTCAATGCACAAACCCGGATTGTATTGCCACTCACCATTTACTCTAACCCCGTTTCGAAATAATACGCTTCAACCATGAATGTTTTGTGCTGTTCCGTAAAGCACATTGTGTGAATTGTTCAAGAAATTGGAAAAATTAGCGATGAATCAAATTACTTGTAACGACTGTCAAAGATGACGAAATAACTGATTGATTGTTAATTCAGGTAGTTACTGACACCCAACAGCAGGTATTAAGCTCTACGGCTAAGCACTACGTCCTTAGATGCAAGGCCCTCTTTGATGCAAATAATTTTTGCTCGCACGGTATATACACATGAATATTATCCTATTAGGAAAGTAGGTAACTGTAATATAATATCTAGACTCTAGACTATTAATTCATAGGCGTGGGGGTTTTAGAAAGCAGAAATTATTAGACAAATAATTCTATCAAATAACGGTACAAACTTTTGCACCTTAATAGAATTTTTTTTTGCGATATCGTATCGTGAAACACACATCAGCAACTTAAGAAAAACATTTCAGTTCCTCTTTATTCCCTCGAAGCATTTTCTTTAACTTTTCTGGAACACAATCTTTCCACGAAAAAAAAAACTTTCGCATTTCTAAATTACAATCCTTTTAAACGAACAAGTTCGGCTGCCTGAAGTTGGCAAAACACGATATATTAATTACGTCGGGATTTAATGAAATAAAAGGTCGTTCATAAGGTCTAAAACGCTAAGGATTTCCTTGTTAAGACGACAAAAGCTAAACGGTCGTTTTTGATGCCTTATAATTTTCTCTTTCTTATTCTCTTGCCCCAAATTACAAGCGAAGCAATCCTGATTTAGAAAAAAAATCATTGGATTGAAAAAGCCATAATTATTTCTCAATGAAATTTAATGTAGGTTTGAGGAATTTTTACTTCTCGATTTATTTTAGTGTCGCTAACAATTTTGATATTTAATTAGATAATATTATTTACAGTTTTATTCATGAAAATTGGGTACACTAAATTTGTTATATTGTAATTCGGACTTGATTAATTTTGACTTTTTAAAAAGTGAAAGACTGTCAGTCCCAAATATTTAAAAATGCCTCGTCATTTGACAGAACTTGAAAAAGCTCAAATAATAGCCCGAATTGAAGATGGGTGGTCAATACGGGCACTAGCAAATTTTTAGGGAAAAGGCAAGAACATAATTTTAAGAGTTAAGCAACGTTGGGAGCAAAAGGCGTCTTTAAAAAGAAAGGTTGGTACTGGTCCGGTCCGCATTTCCAATCCTGAACAAGATGACGCATTTCTGGAATATCTAAGGGCAAATCCTTTCGGAACTGCAAAAGACGCTGTCATTGATGTCGGATTTCCTGGATCTCAACCTACAGCCAGCAGAAGAGTAAAAGAATCAGAATTAAAAAACCGCGTAGCTGCGAAAAAAATTATGCTCCCAGATCAACATAGGCAATCTCAGGTGCTTTTCGCCCTAAATCATATAATATACCGCGACCATCATTTTTGGAACACGGTAGTATTCACTAACGAAAAGGTTTTTCAGTCTACATATAATGCACAAATCCGTGTATACCGTCCAGACAACACAAGATTCGAAGAGCGGTATACTAGCGATCTTGCTTTTCGACCTGGACGATTCTCTGTGAATGTCTGGGGTTGGATTTGTGTTTATGGGCCTGGTGTCTTATGGCGATTGGAGGGCAGATTCAACGCCGAACATTATATGCGTGTTCTGGAACATATTATAATGCTACCATCTGTTGAACAACTATATCCACATACCTCATTCGTCTTTCAGTACGATAATTGCGCGGTTTATACCGCAAATGCTGTGAGGGAATGGTTTCAACATAATAATGTAGAAGTTCTGCCATGGCCTGCTTATAGTCCCGATATTAATCCAATGGAAAACATCTGGGGATTAATTGCAAAAGAAATATACAGAGGAAATTTTAGACCTCACAATGCTAATAAATTATACGAAGTAATTCATGAGTGCTGGGAAGGCCTTGATCAAAATATTATTGTAAATTGTATTAACTCAATTTCAAACAGATTAGCTCAAGTAGTCGAAAAAGAAGGTCATATGACAGAAGATTAAATTTTAATAATTGTTGATATTGTTTTTACATTAGATGTTTATATTGTTGTTATTGTTGCTGTTGTTATATAGGTGCGTTAAATATAAAAATTTGCGATAGTACAGAAATATGTTTTACATCTTATTAGACGTTTTATTATCTACACCAATGCTTTGCTTGCCATGTCACTACTGTAACCTCAAAAACAATAAATCGAGCATAAAAGCCGAATTTACGCAAATATGGCAAATAACGGTCGTAAGACTTGTACCCATTTTCAATGAATACAACAAACTGTACATTAGAGGATAGAGCTGCTTATTTACTTTTTCTGTACATGAGAGCTGAGCTATCAGGAAGTAATTTTGTAAAAATATCCCCCTTTGATTTAATCAACAGTCCTCTATAAGACATTTTATGGTTTAATATAATGTTATACTGAATTGCTATAACTACATCAGTAGCATTCGTACTCTATATGAAATGTTTACCCAATATCCCTAGCTAACCATAAATTTTAAATGTAAGTTTGTGTGACATTCGTTTATAGGTTACAGGTCACGTTGAACTCTACTTATAACTTTGTATTCACAACAGGACTTACTCCTTCCAGGATTGGGTTTCCATCCTGACGGAAAATCGATTGTTGTTGTTTTTTAACGATTTTGATTTAACAAAATAAAATAGTTATTTTGTACCGTGCGAGCAAAAATTATTTGCATCAAAGAGGGCCTTGCATCTAAGGACGTAATGCTTAGCCGTAGAGCTTAATACCTGTTGGGTGTCAGTAACTACCTGAATTAACAATCAATCAGTTATTCCGTCATCTTTGACAGTCGTTACAAGTAATTTGATTCATCGCTAATTTTTCCAATTTCTTGAACAATTCACACAATGGGCTTTACGGAACAGCACAAAACATTCATGGTTGAAGCGTATTTTCGAAACGGGGTTAGAGTAAATGGTGAGTGGCAATACAACCGGGTTTGTGCATGGACGATTTTCAAGAACCTTTTCCTAACGTTGCTTTTATTGCTGAGGATTTTTATAATTGCCTGAAAAGAACCGTGGCTGTGTTTAGGGAAACAGGTTCTATACAACACAAAAAAGGAGCAGGAAGACCATCTGTAAGAACAGAAGAACTTGTTGCAAACGTTCGTAAAATAATGCAAAATACGCCAACAAATTGTATAAGACGCCTGTCCCAATGGGAAGATCTTATGGAACATGCAGGACTATTCTTAAGAAGCAGCTAAATTTATTTCCTTATAAAGTGCAAGTATTCCAAGAAATACAAGCCGCAGAGTTTGAAAGACGCAGGAATGATTCTCAAAGGTTTACCCAAAATTTATTGGAAAGAAATGATTTATTAGACCTAACTTTTTTTCGGATGAAGCCTGGTTCCACCTCTCCGGTTATGTGAATTCTCAGAACACATGTAATTATTTTTCTTTTTCTTTCTGTATATTCTTACTTCGTTAATTTTGTAAACAACAAAAATAAATTTGTATTTGTCATTACTCATTAGTTTGGCATATCATGTCATAATATGAATTTGACAAAATTTTAACCTAGATTTGGTTAGATATATCGTCCCCATATCATTGTGATCTAAACCAAGCCCTATGTTTTTTAATCCAAGCCCTCTTTGATGCAAATAAGTTTTGCTCGCACTATATAAGTCCTCGGTTTCTGCATCTGCTTACAAAAATCCCCAATTGTCGTTATTTTATTAAGATTTCCTTGTATCAAATTTTCACACAGATGGTACTTTTTATCTAATTTCTTAATGGTCTTTATTAAATGTGTTATTTATTTTAAATAATCCTTTAAATACTCAAAAGTATGGCCACATATCAACGAAATCCAACAGGACTAGCTTTTGTTCAATATCTTAAAGACCTCGCATATAAGTTTGCAGTACAGCATCCCTGAAGCATAAATAGGTAATTCCACCGATAGTTATGTTATACCGTCACCAATTTGTTAGTGGTTGAAAGACGATTTTCATTAGTAACATCAAGTTTTATTGCACAGGAAGAAACTGATTAAATTTGTGAACTGTGTAAATTTTCTTCCTGTGCAATGGAACAACAGTTTTACCAAGCATGTAGCTCAACACAAATTAATTATACACCAAGTTTTTGTGATTGATTTATTAATTGCCCGATTCAATAAATGCAGTGCAAGCTTATGCAGTGGCCCACTTAACCAAACAAGCATGAGCGATGGAAAGAATAAGGAAGCAGAGAGGAACGGAATGAAAGGAAACAGAAAATAAAACATACACAAAAGATTACTTTGACAAATGGTTTTAAAGGGTAAGAAAATTAAATACATGTCTGGTTATCGATCCATCGCTATTAATCGTCGAGCGTTGTGATTCAATTCTATTGAAGACATAAAATATTAGATACACTCGCCCTTTATAAACCAGATGTCAAATTTAATATTACAACATACACACATAAATCTTTAAATATTGACATTTTTGGTCAGCCCGGCAAAATTTGAAATACCTTGTGATATGTTTATTTCTATACAAAATCGAATTGATTAGGTTGCTGCCTATAAATTGTAAAGATTTACGGGTACAAAAAAAGGACAAAATTGAACATACGTAATATACGGATAAGGTATATTAACAATAGACAGTTTTCGTTGTCTTTTAAAAACGATTCCGATAGCCGCTATTTGACAACTTTGACATTTGAGCTGTCATTTATCGCTGTCGTTACGGATAAGTGGCGGGAGCTAACGGACGGAAGACAAAGCCATAGCGAAAACGGAACGCATGCGTAATGATCATTTTTTTGATCGGAAATAAAGTTTGCATTCAGCATTATTATAGTTTTCTAAATTGAAATTTCCATACAACTGTGCACGATACTGAATGTCCTGGCGATCAAGCACCTCCAAGAGAAGGGCATCATCCAAATCCGAATCACTGGATGAGTCCAATAAAAGCAACCTTTCGTCTATATCATGATGTTTTAAAAAAAGATAGCACAAAACGTATATGAAAATATGAACACAAACCATTAAAGATAGGTTATGTTATATTTGTTATGTTTACTGTCGATTCGACTTAACGTTAACGTTAAGCGAATTGAACGAAAACTATTTTTACGATCTGTCAAATAGCGGCTTCGTATTCGTATTCGTTATGGTTAACCGTTTGAATTTGCCAATAAAACGAAAACTGTCTAATAACAAGATCATTCACGGATGTTTGATTGGAGGTAAAAATTGGGTTTATTTTACATGGGGTAATGAACTTTTAATATGTGTACGGTGATCTGTTATGTACTTATATTGCATTAATTGTGCCTCTATAATATACAGGATGAGTCGGGAGGAATGGGCCAAACTCTAAGGGTGTAATCTATGCATCAAAATAATACGAAAAAACTTAAATGTTGTTATCCAATATTCATTTGTTTTTAAATTATAACACAAAAACAAAATATTGCATTAATTTAGCTTTCCTGTAATAAATGGTGTTATTGTCCGTTTTTGATTATTGTGCTGTCACTATTCTGTTAGTGTCAGTATAAATAGTGTCAGTATTAAATGCCATACATTTATTCACATCTCGAATACGCCAATTTGGTTTTTATTTATGGTTTGTGTAATGGGAATGCTACAGCGGCTGGTGAAAAATATCGTTAACGATTTTCACATCAAAGAACAGGAATGCCTTTATCAGAGTTTTCAACAAACTATGCGAGACCGGAACCCTTCCAAATGTTAATGTAACATCCAAACGAGCCATTTGACAGGATATAGAAGAAATAGAAAATGTTCTAGTAGAAGAAGATGCAACGACCAGCTCACGAAGAATTGGAACTCAGTTGGGGATTCCCCAAAAAAGAGTGATCAATATGCTTCACGAGCAAGGCTAATACCCGTACCATGTACAGCCTGTACGGAATCTTCAACCTGTGGATAATTAATAATCGTCATCTTGTACCGCACATACTTTTTACTGACAAAGCTACATTCACCCGTGACGGCATCATCAATAATCGAAACTCCCATGTATGGTCGGACGAGAATCCTCACGCAATAGTCGAAAATAATTTTCAAACGGGTTTTCAGTAAACGTGTGGAGCGGCATGATCGACAATAATTTAATTGGCCCTTTTCTTTTGGAAAAACGCCTTACAGAGAATCACTATTTAAACAAATTAATTGATTCAGCCGATACTAGGTGGAAATCCATAATTATAGTATTATGAGATACAGTAAAACAAAGTTGAACTTGTAAATTTCCACTATATTAGACAGAAAATGACATGTTTCGCTAACACTGTAGCTTCGTCAGATGACAATGATTTAATAAAGGTGAAAAGTAAAAATTGGGTGCAATAAATTTATTGCACAATATAATAATACTATAATCACTATTTAAGTTTTTTTACAAAATAAATTGCAAGGACTACTGGAGGAGATTCTTTTAAACATTAGAATTCAAATGTAATATCAACACGACGGGGCGCCTGCCCATTTCGATCGTCGGGTCAAGCAATATACGGTGGTCCTATTAGTTGGCCTTCTAGATGGCCAGACCTCACACCGTTGGACTATAATTTATGGGGTTGGTTAAAAAAGGAGGTATACAAAGTAAAAGTAGATACTCGAGTAGATACTAGGGATGCATTAATTAGACGCATTAGAAATGCTGCACTCAATATTAAAGAAAGGCACGAATCAATTAGAAGAGCCACGCGCGCCCTTCGTAAACGAAGCAGGAAATGTTTGGAAGTCAATGGCGGTAATTTTGAAAATTTACTAAACCAATGATCGATTTAAAACAATGTTAATGTTGTATATTTTGGTGTAACAATATTAATATTTTATTTAACGCTGTAATTTGAAAACAAATGAATATTGGGTAACAACATTTGGGTTTTTTCTTATTATTTTGATGCATATACAGTGTGTGTATAAAGTCTGGAAACGGCTTAATAACATCGCAATTTACTGGTCGATTTAAACCAAATTTGGTACAGTTGTGTAAGAGGATCTAACGCACCGAATGACGATATTGGCGTTGTTGCCAGCTTTTTAGTTTGTCTGGAATTCGAACGAATTTTATATTTTTAAATATAACACTAAGTATATTTTTACATTTTTAAATTCCACATAAAATTATAATTATTTTTTATTAAATGCATTATTAGTCTATACTTCATAGTTTCCGAGATATTGACTCTCGAAAAGTGACATTTTTGAACTTTGACAGCTTATAACTTTCTAACAGTACGTCTTAGAGCAAAACGGCTTACATGACCCTATCTTTAATTTTTATTATCTATCTTATCCCAAAAAAATCAACTTCCAGTTAAACCGGAACAACTATATTTCCTGCTTTCGAGTTACATCCGGTTTAACCGGAAGTTGATTTTTTTGGGAAGATAATATAAATTGAAGATAGGGACATGTAAGCCGTTTTGCTCTAAGACGTACTGTTAGAAAGTTATAAGCTGTCAAAGTTCAAAAATGTCACTTTTCGAGAGTCAATATCTCGGAAACTATGAAGTATAGACTAATAATGCAATTTATAAAAAATAATTATAATTTTATGTGGAATTTAAAAATGTAAAAATATACTGGGTGTTATATTTAAAAATATAAAATTCGTTCGAATTCCAGACAAACTAAAAAGCTGGCAACAACGCCAATATCGTCATTCGGTGCGTTAGATCCTCTTACACAACTGTACCAAATTTGGTTTAAATCGGCCAGTAAATTGTGGTGTTATTAAGCCGTTTCCAGACTTTATACACACACTGTATTACACCCTTAGAGTTTGATCGATTCCTCCCGACTCACCTTGTATAGTACGTTTTAACATTGCAGTATATTTATTACGTAACTGCTTAAATAATAATACCAATAAGTGAATCTATTAGTGTCCACCTACCAGGTAAACCATGCATGCAAGTTCAAATCAATCAGTGCTAATTAGGGAAGTCCGTTAAAAAATATTTTAATAGAATGTGCAGCTTTATTATTCATCAGGATACGTACAGACCATTTTGTTGTTACTTAATGGGAACCGCACCTCTATAACAGTGTATTCACACTAATTTTAAATCAATAAATACTTATTTTGAGACACAAAATGTTTAATTATTGGGGTTAAACTAAATTTGGTGGTGTTATTATTAGTTATTTTTATCGTTAGGGTCGAGTCCCCACATGACTTATTTCTAGTCGATTGAATATACGTATTATAGGTACATAAAATACATTGCAAATACGAACAGCGGCACGTGTAAAAATGTCCCCAGCATACGAGTTGCGTATGCTTCAGCTTTAGTAATTTTTTTAATCCTAACTTTTTGAAGCTTACTAAAATGTCAGGTCGCCATGCAGTTTTTTTTTTAAATTTACTACGGAGGAAACTGACACGCAGACTTTTACATAAGTAGGGGAGAGTCCCCTAGTACCGGACATCTCCCAATACCGGACATAGTCAGTTTCTTCACTTTGCCGATAGGTGGCGCCCAAACATGTATAAAGTTATAGTCGCGTCTGTTACTAATGTTACCTCTCCGAGGCGTTTTAATCTATTGTCAG
The DNA here is from genome assembly GCA_963969555.1 of Polydrusus pterygomalis. Lineage (NCBI taxonomy): Eukaryota > Metazoa > Arthropoda > Insecta > Coleoptera > Curculionidae > Polydrusus > Polydrusus pterygomalis. Next base: position 14,301,175 of record OZ018379.1, read on the forward strand.
TTTGACAGAAGTTATCAAAGAAAAGGATGTATATGAAGTTAGCAAAACAACTCCGGACAACCAAGTTAAGTGTAACGGTAAAATTTACCGCTAATAAGCCGCTAATTAACCGTAAAAAAATTAATTTTGCCGCTCGTATTTTTTAAAAAATACGAGGTGTTTTGCCAATTTCATATAAAATTGGCAAAACAACTTTGGACCGTGCAATATTTTTGGGTGTTCAATGCTATGAAAATTTACCGTTAATTAACCGCTAATTAACCGTAAAAAAATTAATTTTGCCGCTCGTCTTTTTTAAAAAATACGAGGTGTTTTGCCAAGTTCTCGAGAAGTTGGCAAAACAACTTTTTTAGACTAGCTAGTTAAGATTTATTTTTATACTACCTGAACAAACCCGAACAAGGTAAAATTTACCGCTAATTAACCGTAAAACAATTAATTTTGCCGCTGGTCTTTTTAAAAAAATACGAGGTGTTTTGCCAAGTTCATATAAAATTGGCAAAACAACTTTGGACCGTGCAATATTTTTGGGTGTTCAATACTATGAAAATTTACCGTTAATTAACCGCTAATTAACCGTAAAAAAATTAATTTTGCCGCTCGTCTTTTTTAAAAAATACGAGGTGTTTTGCCAAGTTCTCGAGAAGTTGGCAAAACAACTTTTTTAGACTAGCTAGTTAAGATTTATTTTTATACTACCTGAACAAACCCGAACAAGGTAAAATTTACCGCTAATTAACCGTAAAACAATTAATTTTGCCGCTGGTCTTTTTAAAAAAATACGAGGTGTTTTGCCAAGTTCATATAAAGTTGGCAAAACAACTTTGGAACGTGCAATATTTTTGGGTGTTCAGGTTTGTTCGGGTTTGTTCAGGAAGTATAAAAATAAATCCTAACTAGCTAGTCTAAAAAAGTTTTTTTGCTAACTTCTCGAGAACTTGGCAAAACACCTCGTATTTTTTAAAAAAGACGAGCGGCAAAATTAATTTTTTTACGGTTAATTAGCGGTAAATTAACAGTAAATTTTCATAGTATTGAACACCCAAAAATATTGCACGGTCCAAAGTTGTTTTGCCAACTTTATATGAACTTGGCAAAACACCTCATATTTTTTAAAAGAGACGAGCGGCAAAATTAATTTTTTTACGGTTAATTAGCGGTTAATTAACGGTAAATCTTCATAGTATTGAACACCCAAAAATATTGCACGGTCCAAAGTTGTTTTGCCAACTTTATATGAACTTGGCAAAACACCTCGTATTTTTTAAAAAAGACGGGCGGCAAAATGAATTTTTTTACGGTTAATTAGCGGCTAATTAGCGGTAAATTTTACCGTTACACTTAACTTGGTTGTCCGGAGTTGTTTTGCTAACTTCATATACATAAGAAAAGGTTAATTTATGGTGTTGTTCTTTGTTTATTTTTTACTTTTAAGCCTGTGTGCAGTGATTTTGCCGCATTACACTTTTCTGTACCGAAAAGCACATTAGCAGACAGAATAAAACTGTTAAAGTCTGGCGTTGAGGTTACCTTACCTGCTAAAACGGGGAGATTTAAGAAGACATTTTCAGAAGAACTAGAATCTGTTTTTCTTTGCGTCCGGTACTGGGTGACCATTTTTCGAATCATCGAAATGTAACCGTTTTTTATTTTATTTTTTTTACTTTAAAATACCTTAAATATTTAAAAAGAAATGTAGTACGTACTTAAAATGGTATATGTTTACGAGTAACAGAGTGTTTTTTTTATTTTATTTTTTAAAGTGGCCAGCTCCAAAAAAGCTAAGGTGTCCGATACTAGGGGACTCTCCCCTACTTACTTACATTTTATTAGGAATCTCTGCAAGCCCTGTCAAGACGTTGTGAAGTGTGCAGAAGTGCATTAAAAAAATAACCGTTAGAAAGCTGCTCAAATAGAGTTTTAGATTGTGAATTAGATGATACCCTACGCAAAGGTAAAGGAAAAATGAAAACTGTTTTAACTGTTTTTGCGATTAGCATCACGTTTTTTTAGCTTGTTCAATTTTTGTTGATTTCGCAACGATAACGTCAAAAATAAATAATAAGTAAAATTATCTAAATAAAGATCTTCTCGATCAAAAAGCGTGCCCAATGGTTGTGAATGTGCATTGGAACAAGTTAAGGACTAACTGAAATAAAAATAATATTAGAATAATAAATTGTAAATAATAATAATAAATACAAAAAAGGACAAAATTGAACATACATAATATAAGGATAAGGTATATTAACAATAACAAGATCATTCACGGATGTTTGATTGGAGGTAAAAATAGGGTTTATTTTACATGGGGTAATGAACTTTTAATATGTGTAAAGCGGTCTTTACACCTGTGAAGTTTTTCGTGAATTTATTCGAGAAGTCGGTAGCATTTACACTGTGCATCAGCTGATTATTTTGCATGTTAAATTTTCGTGAATAACTTCACAAAGAAATTCATGAATTTATTTGACATCAAAGTTAGCCTTGAAGTGACTTCATGAATAAATTCACGAAGAACTTCACAGGTGTAAAGAACGCTTAAGAGGTAAAGTTTGTTGTCTTATTAAAATTTGGCTGTATCCTTTCATATAACTAACCTAAAATATTGTTGTCAATTTTTATAACGAAAATTCCTAATTTGAGATACTAAATGGTGATGTATTTAAGACTATCTCAAATTAGGCACCCAATACAATATTTTGATATTTTATTACAGATACCTTAAAAACACAAGAAATGGGACCCTTACGCTATGGTGAAAGCTGTGAAGGCTGTGCGTAATAAAGAGGTGAAATATCTAAAAGCCTCAAAAAATTTTGGTGTACTTAGACTTAGTGTCTCAAATTAGGCAACCTTTTATTTTATGGGAAAATTGACAAAAACAAACTTTAAGTTTACAAACTTCTCTAGATAGCTATTTTAATGTAGATTCTTTGTTACGATGTTTTGTTAATACACCAAGCAAGCGATTTTGTACAATAATAATAAAAATTTGTTCAATGATGAATTTTATTTCGAATTTACAAAAAAAAGTGTCTCAAATTTGGGTCCCTTCCTCTACTTCTCAGTTCACTTTTATCTGCCCTAGTAGAGTGCCCAAATACAGATACCTATTTAGGACCAAAGGAATCATAATAATATTATGTTCAGAATCAAATCACGACGGTGTATCGATTGCGGTAGAGATGTAGATTGTTAATATATTTGTTACATAATCTTTGTACTTTGTACGTACCTATACATCATACTGCAGTTCCAGAACCAAATTATTTAATTAAAAATAACTACTTTTCTGATTATTAAAATGTATTGTTTATATTTTAAATCTCTTAAAAAATCACCAATATTTTATGAGCATAATATATTAGGCATGTATATGTATGTGTAGTATGTATGTATGTATTTTCTTGCCTGTTGTCTAGAATAGACAAGGCCGAGCTCTTGCAAAACGTCCCAGGTAGTTAAACGGAGTCAACCATTTATTGTGAAACATACTTTACTTTTTACTTACTAGTTTTCATTCTTCTACCTTCGTATATTTAAAAGTAGTCATTAGTATATCTTTAGTCTGAACCAACCAACTGACCAAAGGCAAAGGATGTTCTAGAATAGCGATAAAAGGCTGCCTTTTGACCGTCAAAGTTAAATTCGTTTGATAATAATTATTGTCTTCGCCCTATAGATGAAAGGAAACTTTACCGTTCCCGCCATGAATAGGGAACGGTTCGGGCCGGCCTCGCCAAGTTTATGACCTTTTAATAAAACACTATTCAATACAATTTAATTAAGTAACTCTCGTGCGTCCCTATTCAAATTTTAAGGTTTGTTTATTTAAATGGTTACCCGGTTAACTAATTCTCCAGCAAATTTCTAATGTATTTACAATGTATTCAGCGTTATCAACTGAAAGCAGTTTGTGCTTGTAAATTTAGCAATAACAGTTACAAGGCTGACTTTCATGACCGTGTCAGTTTTGTCAGCAATCTCAGACTGAGTATTAGCCTTAAGCTCAATCTTGAAGACAATCTCGAACGGGGCATTAGGGAGCAAATATAATTATACGGGAGGCGACTTGTTTGTAATAGATTAGGACAAAAAAGCAGAAGGAAGTGAAACACGAGTTAGCGAGCAAGGCAGTCATCATGAATTAAGCAATTAAGAGCATTTCCTTTATTACAACGCAACGCTGCGGGTTGGCCTTATGCGAGCAGACATTTTTGGCGTGCTTTCTTAATTCCCTTAGTTAGAAGGAGCTACTTATTAATTTTTCAACAATATAGTTATCTAGAGTAGCCTAAATTCCTCGCTGAATTCCTAATTATAAACTTGTCTATTCTAGACAACAGGCAAGAAAAAACATACATACATACTACACATACATATACATGCCTAATATATTATGCTCATAAAATATTGGTGATTTTTTAAGAGATTTAAAATATAAACAATACATTTTAATAATCAGAAAAGTAGTTATTTTTAATTAAATAATTTGGTTCTGGAACTGCAGTATGATGTATAGGTACGTACAAAGTACAAAGATTATGTAACAAAGATATTAACAATCTACATCTCTACCGCAATCGATACACCGTCGTAATTTGATTCTGAACATAATATTATTATGATTCCTTTGGTCCTAAATAGGTATCTGTATTTGGGCACTCTACTAGGGCAGTTAAAGTGAACCGAGAGGTAGAGGAAGGGACCTAAATTTGAAACACTTTTTTTTGTAAATTCGAAATAAAATTCATGATTGAACAAAATTTTTATTATTATTGTACAAAATCGCTTGCTAACAAAACATCGTAATAAAGAATCTACATTAAAATAGCTATCTAGAGAAGGTATTGAACTTAAAGTTTGTTTTTATCAATTTTCCCATAAAAGAAAAGGTTGCCTAATTTGAGACACTAAGTACACCAAAAATTTTTGAGGCTTTTAGATATTCCACCTCTTTATTACGCACAGCCTTCACAGCTTTCACCATAGCGTAAGGGTCCCATTTCTTGTGTTTTTAAGGTATCTGTAATAAAATATCAAAATATTGTATTGGGTGCCTAATTTGAGATAGTCTTAAATACATCACCATTTAGTATCTCAAATTAGGAATTTTTGTTATAAAAATTGACAACAATGTTTTAGGTTAGTTATATGAAAGGATACAGCCAAATTTTAATAAGACATCATTAGGCAACACCTAAACTAACTACTTCCGACTTCGACACATAAAATATTTTATTTCCACTTACTTACGTTGACTGCAAATGCCGATTTATTTACAATATCAAAAAAACTTTACAACTCAAATCGAAAGAAAAACGTACCTGCGCAGAAATAAACAAACTGATGCGCTCAACGAACTCTTTACCACTGCAGTCTAGTTTATTTGAGTAAGTTTACGCCACTTTTGTTACATGGCGTTACATAGACGTTAATATGCGGAGCTATCTCAAATTAGGCGCCTATCTCAAAATTGGGTCTCTTCCTCTACATTTTTCGGTTGCGTTCAATAAATTAACAAACTGCAAAAAAACAACTTTTTCGAAGTTTTTTCTTTATTGAAGCACAATGTTCAGAATACGTTACTGAGGGTTCTGGCATAGCGGAAAATAGAGACATAAAACTCTATGTAACAGGTTGAGTAGCTATAAAGAACAAACATGTAGGTAAACAGTTGGTCAGTTAAACCACTTATGTTTATGCAATGTTTCGTAAAGTTGTCACTAGTGTCAAAGTATAGTTATAAAAAGAAGGTTTGTCATGGCTTTTCTAACACGATGAGAATCAAGGAAGCCCAAAAATATACTAATTTGCTAATGCATTTTATTTAACGAGTATCGCTTACTATTCGAAATTCTATAAATAAATTAATGGAATTGACGGCAGCTTATTGCTGCGACGTTGCTGGATTCGTCCAAGGTCATTTAACTATTTAGTGGCTATTTTGGGTAATTTTTGTGTGGTTTTTTGTGATTTTTGTGAAAAATCTGGTTCAGTAATAGACAACCCTAGTGCATTCCTGTGAAGTATGGAAAAAGCTGGACAATGACTACGAATTAATCTTTTTATCTGTAATGTTTTAACTATGTACCTATTATGTATCTGCGAGTCTGACGACAAACGTCAAGGGTTGAACAGTGTTGCCATGCAGGGAGAACCCAATACTAATTTTCAATAACATTTCAAACAATAACGGTCGTCTTTTCAGGTGTTTGATGCCTTCTGATAACTTGATATTCCTAGGCATAGGTAGGTAATCCAAGGCTTATTTCATAAATTAATAATATTTTTATTAGAAAATGTAAATCAAATAAATGCAAAGGAATTTTTAATAATTTGTTTATCAACAAGAATGTTATTGATAAAGGGTTTTGCAGTCCTGTCCTGGATAAGTCAGACATGTTTTAGATGACACGGTAATATTTTTAAAAACGGGACAGACATAAAACTTACCAGCTGTAAAACGGTATTGACCACTTCCTTGTTGGAGACTTGTCCCACTTCGATGAGCCCTATCAAAACCGCGAACTTAAGATTATCATTCATAGCCATTCTGACCACCTCTTCGGGGTGCTTAATGTCACTAAGAGGTGGTTTCGTCAAGTCCGCCATTGCGAAAACGAGTTTAAAATAAATACTCTCACAAATAAATCACTTGGAAACACTACATTTGCACGAAAAACTGAAATTTTCCACTAAACGAACAGAGCGCGATACACTGCCTGCCATGTTGGGTTGGAAAATGACAGGACCGGTGAGAACACTGATTTTCTGATAGGGTTTTTTCATTCCAGCGCAACGAAGGGATGCACTGTTTACATAAATTTGACACTTAACAGCTGATATCCGTCCTACGGTGCCGGACTGTTCAGAATATCTTGGATGGGATGAGCGACGATAAGCAAATTCATAGCTTTAATTCAAAGGTCCACTTTCATAAAATCGCTTGATGTCGAGGACGTAGTGTACGTATTTAAATAGTTAATTAAACTCTGACCCGTAATGAAAAATATATACAGTTTCCCAATAAAAAAGTGTCAAAAGCCGCCGTGGCCGTTTTTGAGTTAAGAGAGTAAAGTTTAAAGGAAAACAAAGGAAGAAAAGGAAAATGGTAGATAAATCCCACCCCATGCAAGGAGTAAAAAGGTATATTATATAACATAAAATATAGGAATCGTCCTTAGCATAGGTGGATTCTTTTTACTCCCAACCCAATGCCGAATTGGCAATAATCAATCAATCAATCATCGGATTCAACTTGCTGTTTAAATTATTGTTGAAATCGCATATTTTTGGCAACGCTGGTATTGCTTTGGTAAATTGACGGGACACGGGACCAGAGTCTTCACGTGACTGTGACGCTACTCACGCAGTGTTGTCGGGCCTACCGATTTTTCGGTAATTCTACTGATATACCGAAACAAATCTTTTTCTACTGATTGCAGTCATCATATTATGCCTGGTTTCACCTTTTTACCCATTTTGAAAAAACAAACCAAAAATCTATAAAAAAAAATCTAACAATCGGCAACCGGGCACTATTAATTCTTATTTTCGATGTTATGTTAGATTTAGCAGATAATGCTAATTGTTATGGCTACTTTATACCTCAATTAAATTAAACTAAACTTAATAAATTAAGAGAATTAGGAAGTTAAAATACTACATTCAAATGTAACCATTTATACCTACAATTAAGGAATTAAACTAAACTAAGAAGTTGGCCAACTTTTAACTTCTTAGTTTAATTTAGTTGATTCGACATAATTCGTTGGGCGATCGGCATAATCCGTGATTCCCGTCATGTCATTTGTCATTTCGGTGAATGTAATAAAGGAGAATTTGTACACATAACCCTAAATTCTTGTTTAATTTTAGAATTATATTTTTGATATTTTGATTATTCCAAAAAGTTTCACGATAGTTGTTAACGACGGTACATTGATTGAATTAGGACAACAGTTCCCATGCATTTATGATAAAACGGACAAGAACCAATAAGATAGGTTAGGAGCACCTTCTTTGTCTCTCATAGTTTTATTAAGTTACTTAATGTGGAGGTATAAACCATCGCCTTAATTTCTTAATTTAATTTTCTTAGTTTAGTTTAATTTAATTGAGGTATAAAGTAGCCATTATAATTTTGAAAATGTTTATATCTATTCAAAACTGATTTAAATTTTTCAAAAATAGTTGACAAAAAAAAAATTAAGTAATCTCCCGATTTTGGCCACTAATGTACCGATTTAAAATTTCGTTTTCTGCCGATTTAGCATTTACACGTTCGGCAACACTGTACCCACGTGTTCATGAAAAGTTAAATGTTAAATCTGTAAGGATAAGAAAATATTTAATTTGTTTGGTTTTGTTCCTACTTTTACTATTAAATGGAAACCCCCAATAAAAACTTGTGAGTAAAAAAGTACATTAGTATTGTAAATTACACAAACTTTTGAACTCATTTTATAACCTAGATTTTGATATTTTTAGGAATATAAACAAGAAGAGAGAAGGTTACTTAGAATGGAGAGAGTATTTTATGGCTACTGCCTTTTTGGCCGCAAAGCGAAGTAAAGATCCTTGTTCTCAAGTAGGAGCTTGTATAGTAAATCAAGATAATGTTATTGTTGGAATTGGGTATAATGGAATGCCGAAGGGGTGCCACGATGATGAATTTCCTTGGGGCAAGGAATCTAGGAATGATTTGGAGAATAAATATTTATATGGTAAAAATATTCTATTATCTTATTAACAAATCTGTAATTGTTAAGCTGGTATTGCTCGTAAATAAAATTAAGTAGGTTTGTAAATACAAGGATCATAATATTCATAATGTAAAAAAAAAACACTTGTATATTTGGTTGCATACACTTATCTATACACAATTTTATTGATTTTTGCGCAGAGTCGGACTTGATGTGAAATAGTGGATTATAAAAACTGACACATTGCATATTTTTAAGGAGTGGCGTTAATCCAGTTTTCCAATTAACAGCTTTTCGGTTACTTATTATGATGTTTTCTAAAAATATTATGGACTTACTTACTACATAATATTCTATAAAGTATGAACGTACCCTACGAATGACGTTACGTATAAGTAATGGTTTTAAAAACAATGCAATTTTTGATTTGTAGAGTTTTGCTGTTTGTTGACAAGGTTTATGAAATAACTAATCATAAAATGTATATCCGTTCCTATTATATTTATAACTATTGACACTTAGATAATATATAGACTAAGATGTTTTACTTTTTAGTAAGTCATGCCGAACTTAACGCTATTTTAAATAAAAATTCAGTTGATGTGAAAGATTGTACATTGTATGTAGGACTTTTTCCCTGCAACGAGTGTGCAAAAGTTATTATTCAATCTGGAATAAAAGAAGTCTTTTATATGTCAGATAAGCATGCTTCCAAAATATCTACAATTGCTTCCAAAAGATTGCTCGATGCGGCTGGAATCAAATATAGGTAAGAACTTTATTTTATTAAAAACCTTAGTTTTTCAAAATTAGACCTGAGTGGGTACTTAGCAATAATCTGTATTGGTACTTGGCGTGTGGTTCAGGTGATTCTCTAAAATTATAAAATACATACATATAAATATTGATGACAAAATGGTGAGCATATGTATTTTTAACGAGAAGAGTGAGGGTAGAATGGTTTATTTGTTTTATTGTTGAGAGCCACTTGAAGTATGGTTATTGCTTTTTGGGGATTTAGTAGTAAGGGCCCAATGGGCTACACATTGGTTTTGCAAAAGAGGGCATTAAGATACTTGTGTAGTGTCAATGGTCGTACTCACTGTAAACCTTTATTTGTCAGGGAAAATATTTACGGCCTGCCCTATCCATAAAAGATATAAAAATTATGCTATTAACAGCTCCTATAACAGGCGTATTGTGAATGATATTCCCGTTCCTATACCAAAAACAACTTGTGTGTAAATTTTTGACCATGACCATTTTGTTGTCTCATAAGGTGTGATTATCTAAGTATTTACTTATTTATTTATTTATTGGATTACTTTTTCTTACTTTATATAGTGAACCTTGTAATTTCCATTTCCAACAGTTTTAATACTATCCAAAGCTTTGTTAACAAAATGTAGGTACTGTAGACTCCCGATTATCCGAAATGTTGAATGGACCTCGGATTTCGGATAATGCGGAGATTGAGATAATAAATTCTAATACTTATGTATGTACATTAGTATGTATTCATATTCATAAATTCAAGAAAGAGGTAATTGGTACTTGTTTTAATTTTAAAGTCTGTCGATTTTTGGCCGCAACAACAAAACATTTTTTAGAAATTTCGGGTAATGCGGAGGAATAGCAAGAATCATTTCGGATAATCCGGTTCATGGGTCGTTTCGGATAATGCGGCGTTCGCATAATCGGGTTTCGAATAATCGGGAGTCTACTGTACTTCTTATAACAATAAAGTGAATTTTGATTTGATTGATTTGATAACTCAGTTCTATCAACTGCATAGGGAACTTGCAGGAAATTTAAATTTGAAAAACAATGCTTTTAAGCGTAAGCTACTAGCATCAAAGAACCCACAGTTCACAAAGAAATGTTTTTTTAAGCCTTTGGTTTAAAGAGAAAGCGCTTAAAGTTTGCTGGTGACGTCAAAGCGTACTAAGTACAATACGTAGCGCGAGAGCGTGGTATTCATACTACGTGACGTCACTCGGCGAACTTTAAGTATTTATAAAAAATTAAGAAGTAGGCAATATTTACTATATTTTGTATGTTATTTTTTGGTGTGCCTGGTGTACTGTGTTATAAATAAACTCTTCTAGGAAAGATGCTTTTGTTGGAATTTATTTATAATGTAAAATGAAATGGGTGTCTACATGAATGCGTGCTCTTAAATAATTAGAGAACTGATAATACTTACCTACACTAGTAAAACGAGTCATAAATTATTGACTTGCATCACATTTTTTTTAATATTGAAAGGTTTATCTTTTTTTTTTTTGTTACCCTATTCCATTAGACACATTTTTATTTTAGGCAGTTTATACCAAAGAATAGAAACATTGTAATTGACTTTGATGAAATCAATTGGAATAATCAAAACCAATTACCTACTAGTCCCATGATGGGTACTTTGACTGAAAAAATGGATAATTTGGCTGTGAACCATAATGACATAGAAAGTAATCAAGAAAATTGTACATCGATTGAACGAACATAAGCTAAGGCTGTGATTTTTGGGTTATTTATTTGGCCTATGTATGATATTTTTCTGTACTTTAGTAATAATTTTTTTCTAATTGTATGTGCCTATTTGGATTGTACGTCTTTTTTACTACTACCACAGAATATATAGCTGTAGCTATATATTCTGTGCTACTATCTTTACCTACATATTATATAATTTTCGGCCAACTGTGTAGTGGCATTATATAAATATGTAATGTATAGTAATGAGAATAGATTGACATATTGACAATACATATATATTTTTTACAAAACTATGCTTTATATCTTTCCCACAATATTGACCCTATTTATAACACATACCTTTAAGTTTCCAGAATACCTTAGTGTGTCTGAGGATGTAGCTGCCTAAGTACAGCATTTATCTTGTACAGCATTAGGCGCCTATACAAGTAAATATTGTTGTATAATAATATAGAGTTGGGGATGGTCAATTGACCACTAGCAATTTGACCAGTCAAATGGCCAGTCAATCCCACAACTCTAGTTGTATATTACACCTCGGAAAACACAATATTATCAACCTTAAGTTTCTGTTATAGAAGTAAAAAAGATTGAACTATTTATTCATAAAAGGCCTTTGTTTTAGGTTAAAATTCTAAAATTTTAATAAGGAATTAAAATTACTCCATTACAGCCCATTGGCGGATGAGGCAAGTAAAATTAATTTGCACTCTAAGTAAGTGTTAAAAAGCTGCTAATAGAGATTGAACTGGCACATAGAGAACGTCTTGATCCGAATCAACTTATATCAGATAATAAAAAAGAAGTTAAACAAATTTTCGAATCGTTTATTTGGTTTAAATGCAGTCTTAGCAACAACATGGTATACAATACATTTGTCACTTACGGTCCTTAAAAATAAAATCACAATAAGTTATTTAACAAACATAACAACTTTAACAAATAAACTAAGTATTACTCCACATCGTCAGCAGCAACAATAACGAATTTATTACTACTTTCTTCTGGAATGTGAGTTTCTTGGTGACTATGTACACCAACTGGTACAGTTCTTGTTGCTCTGGAGTTTACTTCACCTTTAGTTTCTTTATTAATTTTTCTTTTCTTTAGCCTTCGTCTTTTTGTGAGTTTTCTGGATTCTGCGGGGTTGTGCTCTGATTGAGTAGCAGGCGCTATTGGGTGGGAACCTACCCCGAGATGTAGATCGGGAAAAGCTTGCGCAGTGGCAAGTCTAGCTGCCAGGACTTCTTTGGCAACAATTTTTCTTACTTGCTGACTTGATTCGCTTTCTCCATCTTCAATTTCTTCGGCTTCTACTTTGGCATCTTCTTGTTCAACAGGAACAGCATCGATATTAACGTTAGACTCTTCGGTAAGTTTTTCTTTGTCGTGAGTTTCTTTAACATCGTATCCATGGCCACCACCTGAAAAAAACATAAGAGGATGGAATTATTAAACTACGAACCACATTTTTAATTATTACTCCTTTTTTTACTTTAAGGAACTATATATCTATAATGTTTTCTTATTTCATATCGTTTTTTCGCAAAATGATGTAAAACGGTTAAAGATATGCTTCTGAAGCAACTTATTGCATATTTGAATTAAATTGGAATATTGGAATTGAATTTTTATCCAAAGACGGGTATTTGCTTTTTGTTTTTTTAAACCGTAATGGCGTAAAAAAATATAAAAAAAATTAAGTTTTATGACGATTTACTCCATAATTGAGGTTTTATATTCACCACGTATAAACATTATTTAATAGTATCCGACCGAAACAAGATTTTCAGCCGAAACCGAAACTTATTTATATGTTAAAAATTGTAATGTAGGTAGGTATACTGAAATCTAATTTATTTTATATAGCTTGGGAACGGATTGAACTCTTCCCACCTAAAAAAAAAGGCCGACAGAGAAAAATTATAGGAGATCCCCAAAGTTAGCCGAACGGTGCGCGACAATTCACGAACACTGAGTTTCGACCAAAAATCGGCTGTGCCTAGATTTTTTGGCCGAAACTAACCGAAACCGAATTTTCGGTCGGTCTCTATTATTTAATTATTTCGATAAATTTATTTTGACATTTCTGTTTTATAGGTACCTAAGTAATAAATAGGTATTGCTAATAATCATATTCTTACCACCATGACCACCGCCTCCTCCATGACCTCCTCCTCCTCCATGACCTCCTCCTCCATGTCCACCTCCTCCATGTCCACCTCCTCCTCCACTGTCTTTACCTTCCTTATATCCCCATTTCTTGCCATTACTATCGCTTTCTTTTTTGCCATACTTAGAATCGTGGTCGTGGTGACTGTCGTGCCCTCCTTTTTCGTGATGTCCCTTTTCATCTTTATAGTGTCCCCCTTTTGAAGAATCTCCTTTCTTGCCGTGATGCCCAGTGTGGGAACCTCCTTTATCGTGTCCTCCTTTGGAGTGCCCTCCCTAAATTAACAACGTACATTATTAATTAATATATTATATGCGTATGTGGTTAAAAAAATTTTAAAATCACTTAATATTATTTGAGCATAAAATTAAACTATGTTCGCGAAATTATATGGACCGTTCTAATTTTTTACCTTTTTAAATCCACTTTCATGGCTGAATCCTCCATGTTTTTCACTATCTCCACCTTCGTAGTCTTCCTCGAAGAATTCCGTTTTTTTCTCGTATTCGTCTTTTTTGTGAATACCATGAGATCCTTTGGTGCTGTGTCCTTTGTTGTGTTCTCCTTTTTCTTCATACTATAACAAGAAAAAAAATTGCGGAAATTAATAGAGAATAACAATATACGCAATCATATATAATATATTTTATATTTTAAAATATTTAAGTATACATAATATTATTGAAAAAATATCTTTGATTTTTTAATATCCATAGTTTAATTTCTTGTTTGTATTTAATCATAGATTTATTGCTTTAATCGATTTTGGGAGAATATCAAAAATATAAGGAATTATGTTTAAAAAATGTTTTTGACCTATAACTTTGTTGATTTTGTTTTTTAACGTTATATTATTTATATTTCTAGTGTTATATTTATGAATATTAAAATTTAATTTATTTTTATTTTTTAAAATATAAATTATATGTTATAAAAAAATAATTGTCGGGTATCCATTTTTTTGCTTTCTTTATAAAGCCTATCAGAAGAGTATAAATATTCTTTATTATAAATAATTTTTAAAATCCATTTTTGAATAATTTCAATATTACGGAGATTATTTTTATTTATTCCACCCCAACCTAATATTCCATAATTTATTTGCGTTTGTACCAATGAATAATATATGGTTTCTAAATGTTTAATATCTAAAAATTGTTTAAGATGTTTAAATTTTGGTATAAGTATTCTCAATTTTTTAGTAATATATTCACTATGTAAATTCCATTTTAAATGTTTGTCAATAATTATTCCTAAATATTTAATATTTTCAGCTTGTTCTATTTTTATATTATCACGAGTATCATTAATATTTATAGTATTTATATTATAAATATTAATGATATTATAAAAATTATTATATTAAATGAAAACTAGTAACAACATAATATTATACCTTAGTTGCTTTTTTACCCCCGGATTCCTTATGTTTTTCGCCATGGTAGCCGTCTTCATGATGATGTTCTTTTTTATTTCCTCCTTTTTCTGCGTACTCTTTGGAATGGTTCTCTTTATCATGATGTCCCTTCTGACCCTTTTCATGATGGTGTTGTCCCTTATAACCCTTATCGCCCTTGTCACCATGTTCACTATGATGGTGAGCACTGTGTTCTTTGCCACCTCCCTTTTCAAATTTTCCTCCGTGGCCTCCGCCTCCTCCACCTGTAATAATTGTTATATTAATAAATTTATTTTTCCATAAGAAGGGTATGAATAAGTCAGGAAATTTATTTTTATTAGTCGTCTCAAAATTGGTATTTTAATGACATTTTTTACAACTTATAAGATACTCATTTTATTTTAGTAAACTTTACTTATCTAATTAAAATGTTAAAATCTTTACAAAACTACAAAATGGTTATATACCTCCGTGTCCAGCTTTGCCACCACCTCCGTGTCCAGCTTTGCCTCCCCCTCCATGGCCAACACCGTGACCACCTCCTCCATGGCCACCACCGTGACCACCTCCTCCATGGCCACCATCGTGGCCACCTCCTCCATGACCACCACCGTGACCACCTCCTCCATGGCCACCACTGTGATCACCTCCTCCGTGACCACCTCCTCCATGGCCCCCACCGTGACCACCTCCTCCGTGTCCACCTCCTCCATGGCCACCACCGTGACCACCCCCTCCATGGCCACCACCATGACCACCTCCTCCATGGCCACCACTGTGATCACCTCCACCGTGACCACCTCCTCCATGGCCACCACCGTAACCACCTCCTCCGTGTCCACCTCCTCCATGGCCACCACCGTGACCACCCCCTCCATGGCCACCACCATGACCACCTCCTCCATGGCCACCACCGTGACCACCCCCTCCATGGCCACCACCGTGACCACCTCCTCCATGGCCACCACCGTGATCACCCCCTCCATGGCCGCCACCGTGACCACCACCTCCATGGCCACCACCGTGACCACCTCCTTCATGTTCATGATCATGCTTGCTCTCAGCACTTTCACCTCCTAAATCTATGAGAGGTATAGATTGTTTTCCACCTGCACCTTCTTTTTCTTCCTGAGATTCAACATATTTATAATAATCAACAGCTTCTGGCTTTTGATCTGCAATAAGCGTTGATTCTGCTGTTATGACTTTGTCTCCTTGCTAAAAAAAATGAATCCGTAAAAATTAAAACATTATTATTAGCACGAAATAAGATAAATAAATTATTAATGTAAAAAAAATAATATTTTACAACGTAAAAATAGATACTATAGGTTTTTTCATCAATTAACCTATAGGTCTTGTAAGTCTTGTAGGCCAAAATGGATTTCTGAAATTCTTATTTATTTATTTTAAAAATTTGCACTTGTTTTATCTCAACAAATTCTGGATTTAAAGTCGTTACCGTTTTAAACATGAACTGATGTACCTTTGCATATTACACGGTTATGTTTTTAAGATCAATTTCCCTAATCTTCATAAATTTTGATAAATTTTTTTCGCCTATGGCGCTTTTTCTTTCTACCCAACAATCTATATCCCGAAGTAGGCTAGTAGGGCAAACCCACGATTACTTATATTTCGCATTGATAAAAAAAAAACTGGGAAAAACTGACAGTTTCTCAAAAAGTTGCTTTGTGCATTGTGCCTTGCCTTAAAACTCCTAAAAAAAGATAGGCTGGACAATAATTCATTATTCTCCAATATTATTTTGCTTTGTTTGAAGGTTTAAAAAAAAAAGTCTAAACTCAAAAAATATCCTTAAAAATTATTAATTTATAAATTAAACATTTTATATACCTAGTATCCTATTATAGATCGTTAAAATCAATTAATAAATTGATTGTATTTTAAGGGCTAAACAATGATTAAAAAACGACACGAATGATTTGTGTTCACAATGGTATTTATTTATTCAATATTCCTACCTGATGGCTACTCGAGAACGCAACAGCAGGTTGTATAATCTCCACTTTTTCACTAGCATCACTAAGAGGCCCACTAGTGGAATCAACACCATCAGCAATTAACGGTAGGGCTTCTGCTGGGGCCGTATTCTCTATAATTAACGGTCTGGGTTCTGCCGCAGCAGTCTCGAGATCAAATTCAAAATCCACAAAACGGGAATTTACACTAACACTAACACACAACAACACTAAAGATAATATAAACAGCCCAAGGCTGTTTCCTGTATTGTTAAGAAGTAGCATGATTATAGGGAATAAAAACCATCAGGAAGAATTTGTTTACGGTTGTATTTTTGATTTGTTACTAATTTGAAATTTTTTAAGCAGGGAGCTATATATAGCCCCCCTTAAGCTTCTATTGGTGAGGATAATCTGATCGAAGCTATTTTGTAACTGGTTTCGTAGTATTTTAAGGAGTTATTTGGCGTACTAAATTGCTAAACTAGGTAAAACGATTTAAGATACCTTTTAAGATATTTCATTTAAATATGGAGGTATTACAAGTCGTTTTGGTGGCTAATTAAGCGTGGTTCATCACATTTCATGCTTCGATTAGCATCGAGTACCAGTGGTGTAGATGAACCAGACGCTGCATAAAAAATACATTTTTTTGCAGAGCATAAATAATCAAAAATTTTGGACGATTAATATTACAAAGGGCATTAGGAAAATTTTCAGCCTTTTCCTCAAACTCCCAACTTGCGCCACCTCTGCTGCAACGTTTTTTATTTCATTAATATTCTCTTTCCAGTACGCAATTTTGTTAATGTAGGCGTAAGCATTCGTTGCGTTGTCATTAAAGTGCCTTAGGCATATCAGCAAGAATAACTTCTAATTGGTCTCAATAGACAATAATTATCAAATGTTTGGTTGAAGAATGTATTTAGCTAGTGGAGAACCCTTATTACATGCATGGACAATAATGTTGTTTCTAAATCTTGATGGTGTAGGTACTGTACCTATACGAGGACCCGATGAAGAATGAAAAATAAATAATTATTGTACAGGAAGAAATAATAAAAACTGTTATGTTTCACAAATTTATAATCAGTTTCCTGACACGTGTTTCGGCCCTTGCGGGCCATTATCAAAGGAGTACAAGAAGATACTAAATTCTACAAATTACAATATACAGTGTGTGTATAAAGTCTGGAAACGGCTTAATAACATCACAATTTACTGGCCGATTTAAACCAAATTTGGTACAGTTGTGTAAGAGGATCTAACGCACCGAATGACGATATTGGCGTTGTTGCCAGCTTTTTAGTTTGTCTGGAATTCGAACGAATTTTATATTTTTAAATATAACACCCAGTATATTTTTACATTTTTAAATTCCACATAAAATTATAATTATTTTTTATTAAATGCATTATTAGTCTATACTTCATAGTTTCCGAGATATTGACTCTCGAAAAGTGACATTTTTGAACTTTGACCGCTTATAACTTTCTAACAGTACGTCTTAGAGCAAAACGGCTTACATGTCCCTATCTTTAATTTTTATTATCTTCCTAAAAAAATCAACTTCCAGTTAAACCGGAACAACTATATTTCCTGCTTTCGAGTTACATCCGGTTTAACCGGAAGTTGATTTTTTTGGGAAGATAATAAAAATTGAAGACAGGGA
The DNA here is from genome assembly GCA_963969555.1 of Polydrusus pterygomalis. Lineage (NCBI taxonomy): Eukaryota > Metazoa > Arthropoda > Insecta > Coleoptera > Curculionidae > Polydrusus > Polydrusus pterygomalis. The sequence continues at coordinate 14,319,608 of OZ018379.1, forward strand.
CATGTAAGCCGTTTTGCTCTAAGACGTACTGTTAGAAAGTTATAAGCTGTCAAAGTTCAAAAATGTCACTTTTCGAGAGTCAATATCTCGGAAACTATGAAGTATAGACTAATAATGCATTTAATAAAAAATAATTATAATTTTATGTGGAATTTAAAAATATAAAAATATACTGGGTGTTATATTTAAAAATATAAAATTCGTTCGAATTCCAGACAAACTAAAAAGCTGCCGGTGCGTTAGATCCTCTTACACAACTGTAGGTACCACATTTGGTTTAAATCGGCCAGTAAATTGTGATGTTATTAAGCCGTTTCCAGACTTTATACACACACTGTATTATAATTACATAATACAAAAATATTACAAAGGTTTATGTCATATTATAATAATTATAAACATGTCATAAAATTAAAATTAGAATTAGAAGATTGAATGGTCAACTGTGGGTTTTTCTAACTTTTAAAGGTAAAGAAATGTTCAAAATATACCGTTGGCTTTTACTGCCATAAATTAACTATCTGATTGAACCCCATTGTGTTGGTCCCAACATCTTTTAACTACAATGAATGGGCGCAGGGGTGGATTTTGTTTTTATGTGTATACATATTCTCTTATTTCAAAATTATTTATTCATGTTAATATACCTACACAGCACTTACATACGTCAAAAATCCAATAAAACAAATACAATCATATAAGTCTAATATATATATATAAAATACAGAAGAAAATACATTATAAAACAATACTACATTCAATAAATTATTTATAAAGGAGACAAATGATTGGAAAATCAAAAAATATAATTATTTTATTTATAGATACTTAATTCTATACAAATAATATTTTACCTATTCTGTATTCAGTTATGTCTCACTATCACTATTATCTTCATCTAAACCTAAACTAATTATTAAGGGTTGAACACTATCACTAAGAATCAGATATAAGAGTTTTCCACCTTAATCACGTGTTGCAGACAATTCTTCCAACTGTCCGTAGAAATATTATTTACATGTTTTTGTATTAATTCCACCACAGATATGTACTTAATGTGGGAGTAGTATTTTCTCTCCTAACATTTGATTTTAATTCGTGCCATATTTGTCCAATTGGATTAAAAACGCAATAGTAGAAGGGAAGACGTAAGTATGACCGTTTTCACACACATATTCTTTTTCAATAAGATAAGCATTTATTACTTCAAGAAGTTCTCTTTTTTTGTAAGATTCTTCAAAAAATATATCATTATTATATAATTTTGAATTTCTGCCTTGGTGCTGTTGGAATTTGAGACTAATTTTGTCTGATGACTGTGATAACTACTTTACTGATGCATATTTAGTTCTAAATTAGTGTGCTGTTAAGAATTAGGGAAGCACCTGAAGGTATTTCGGTTTGATTATTAACAACATTACATTTGTTTTCTATGGCTTTTTTGATAGCTATTGTTTCTAGTAAATTTAGTTTTCTGCTTTTATTGTGAATGCATATGGGTTTTATGTTGTTAGAGATTGAGTAATATGTAGTGATCAGCTAAACCTGTTTTATTTTGTTTTTTTTTAAATAGATGTTTTGTTAATTTGTTGTTGTTATCTTACATGTATGTGATGTCTATCGAACATCTGGTTTCCGATAACATAATGTAATACCGCTGGGATTCCCACGATTTGTCGTGGGTGTCAGTGTAACTAAAGATGAAGCAATATTATAATTTTTACGGTAAACATTGTAACATTATTTCTGTTAAACTGAAACTATCTAAACTCGATTTAATCCTATTAATTTTCGAGACTACCTAAATCTTATAAATTTGATTTTCATGACTTCATAGACGACATTTACATCGAATATCTATAATTCTCCTATTATAGTGACCAACCGCAAAAAGTTACGGTAATTTAAATTATTAAATTTAAAATTAACTAGCGTAAATTTTATACTAGAAAAAACTTATTATGTTACATACTATACCAGGAAAGCAGTCGATTTTAAAGTTAAAACGTCCGCATTTTTTGTCACCTTTTGTCAGATTTCCGAGACAAACGTGAAATTATGCATAGAAATATGCATTAAAATGTGACTCATTGATGATGATTCTGAACCTGTAAAGAAATTAGACTGGTTTTTAACGAGGAACCTTTAAAATTGATTTTAAAATTAAATCGGTAGTTTTTACAGCAAAAATAAAATTATGGTACAACAAGGGTGTATTTTAAGACTTATTTTAAACATAAAATGCTTGCTCTTGGCTTTAAAAGAGTGTAGGTATTAAGAAATGTAACATATTTAAGGCATTTTTTAGCACGCACTAGGCGTCCAGAGCGGAAATACCTAGCGAGTGGTCTGAAGGTTAATACGCCTATGGCGCGGAAACCGCAGGAACACGGGGAGTATAGTCGGTAGGCAGCCCCATCAGGGTTGAATCCGACACAACTCCGCCTTATAAGGTGCCAGTCTTTAGAAGATTCTCCTCGAAAAAAAAGGCATTTTTTATCCTCAACAACAGTTTAACAGACTATAAATAATATGCCTCGTGAAGATTCTTCTATGATGGACTTAATTCCTGATGTTTTTGATATTAATTATACTTAAGCAATTTACACTGAGTAGGTACTGTGGAGTGATGCTTTCCTACAGTTTTGCCAATAATTAAGCCTCTGATGGTGCTCATTCCATTTTTCTTCTACATGGAGTAAACGTTTTAAAACTGCATCATTTTCTTCTGCTCTACCATCAAGTACATTATTATTTTGTTCTAAGCAGTTGCATTTATTAACCACAGTACCTTTAGGAAACATGGCACAGAACATTTCGGATACTCTCCGAGAACTTTTCTCCATGTTGTAGGTACCACTTTATCATTGTTATTTCTTCTTGAATACTGTAAAACACGTTGGAACTAATAAAAAATAAAACGTCTGTATAGTAACATCTGGCGTTTCGTAAAAAGGAAAAAAAGTAAAACCTTGTTTAAAGTTTCAAATTTTTTTTATTCAGTTGCTTGACACGTGTTTATCAGTCATCTCGCGCCATTTTCAAAGACTATTTTTTTAAAGTTAAAGTTATACCTATAAGTATTATTGTATTCTTCTTTCTATCTGACTCTCTATGTCAGAGCCTGATAAATCAATGCTTGAAATAAACAATTCTGAAAACTTTAAAATACATTAATCCAGCAGAGGATAGGTATTATATACATACAGTTGACGACATATAAATCCGTACACTATCCACCCATACCACCGGCGTATACAAGGGGGGGGGGTAATGGGGGTAATTACCCCCCCCCCAAGATTACTTAAGCGTTGTTTAATTTATGTCCTTACTCCTTAAAGCTGCTATTATCTAGTATCCTAGCCAGGCACGTTGCTAGGGGGGAGGGTACAGGGGGCCTGAACCCCCTCCGAAACTCGAGCTCTGATTTCGGCAACATAGGCAATACATTAAACATTTCCTACACTATTACATTTTCTTCACCTCAATTATTACCAGGTTGAGATTTTCTTGAGGATTTTGTGTTGTGTTTTTTATTTTTCCCACTTGAAAACCAAGCACCATGATTCAAAAAAGGGCGTGGCACCCAAAAAATTTTCGCCTGCGGCGCTTTTTTTTTGCGCCTTCGGCGCGATCCCGACAGCCCCCCCCCCCCCCCAAAAGAAATCCTGGCTACGTGTCTGATCCTAGCCGATCGATTACCCCCCCCTCCAGACGCATGAGCTGGATACGCCGGTGACCCATACATAACTCAATTACAACAAAATTGGGTAAAACGGGTTTCTCACCTAGCTTCTTATACCTGGTTAGAACACCAGCTATATACATAGCTGTAAATTATTGTTTGTACGATTTTTTACCATAATTAAGTGGTTAATGGTTATTTCTAAATATTTTTGTGTTTAAATTACAGCCGCGAAATAAGAAAATTATAAAATAATGCCAGGAAAACTACAAACGTATAAAGCCAAAAAGGGTAAATTTATTAACAAACAAAATACTAATATTTAATTGCTGCGTTATTGGATTCTAACACTAATCGTATCTTCGTGGCATTGACAAAATAATACTTCTGGTGTAATTCGGAGTTAGCAGTTCACAGTTAGCACAGTCATCCTGCTAAAATATAAAGTTATTTCCTTCAAAAACTATCGCGGCAGACGGAAGAAAAACATTTTCCAAAATCAGGTTCTGTTTAGTATTCCACCAATATTCCAGCATACACCTGCACTATAATCACTTACCCATGCTCACACATTAACAGAGAAACGTCCACTGGTTTTTTTTTTTTAGTATACTTCTCATCATATCGGGAATTTGGTGGTCTATATTATACTCGAACCCTTCCATTATATGTAGACTGAAAAGACTTCTCATTGGAATTTTGCCAAAAAAAAATCATTTTCTGGTAAATATTGCATAGCAAACCCAATTTCTTTGTTCCTTATCACTATTTTTTAAAAACGGCGTTGCGCAGTTCTAGATGAAGTAGGGAATCATGTTATGTGCATAGAGGATACTGCAGTTTCAAATGAATTTGCCTTAAATACTCCACCAAATTTCGGTCTTCTTCATTTGAGGATTTTATATTATTTAAACCGGACCCAACAGACCTTTCAAGTGTTTGATGATAGCGCCATTTTTTTACAGTTTCTTGAACGGTACTTCTAGGTACTCTAAAAGGATCAGCTATTTTTCCATAAGACCACCCTATTTCTACTAAACAAATTATTCTTGCTTTTTTATAATACTTAAATGGGGCATTTTTAAATCAAATAAGATAATGAGAACACTATGGCAGATATGATAACAATAATAACACGTTACAAAGGTAAAACAGTTGCATTTACAGTGTCACAGTTTAGTGTACGAAATTATCTGTCGTCAACTGTACGTATGAGAGTATGATTTTGGCGTAAAATTAACAATAATAAATTCTTTCACCAAATACCATTATGGCGAAGCTAATTAAATCTATTTTATAATTACGTCACAGTTGCCCAATTATCTCCTTTCTTTCTTACAGCAAATGATTGCACCGCTTCTCTTTTGTTTTGGTTTTTCGATTTGTTAAATATAACCCAGATAAATATCTATTTGCTTAAGATCGTTTGAAATTAGTTGCATTAATATTTTTTTGTAATAATTTGGTTTTTCTGATAATTAAAAATCTGTTTTAATTTCCATTATTAAAAACCTTGATTTAATTAAGTGCAGTAGTAACCAGTTTGTTGGCTAAGAATAACCTAAAATGGCGAAGGTTGCAGTTCCTATGAGTGCATGCATTACATTATTGGGGCTTTCCGGGCTTTTCATTTGTGCCGTTTGCTAAACCTCTATAAATCTCCTTAAAAAAGTAGGCTTAAAATAGGCTTGCCAGAAGTACCCCTTTTGGGGGTACAATACCCCTTTTTGTAATTATATTTTTTAAAGTACCCCTTTTTGAAAAACCTAAAAGGGGTACCGAAAATACCCCATTTTAGGCTGCTCGGACATTTTTATCAAGAGCAAAATTATTATTATATTTTTTATTTATATTACAATAAATAGTTATATAATTTACCATATTAAAGTAAGTTTTTAAATCCACATATTGTTTTACTTTTGCTTTAATATTTTTATTGTTTCTTCCAATTAAAGTTGATTTTTTTTTAAAGCATTTTTATGGTTTGTTACACTGTTTTTGTGGTTTTCTTGAGGATTCTGTGTTGTGTATTTTATTTTCCCAATTAAAAATCAAGCACAAACATTGAAAAAAGGGCGTGGCACCCAAAAATTTTTCGCCTGTTCCCCCTTTAATTACCCCCCCCCCCCCCCCCCCCATAACTAAACGCTATACACGCCTGCCTGCATGTAGCTAAGTAGGTACCTCTTTTTCCAAATTTATATCTGGCAAGCCTAGCTTAAAAATTGAATGTATAGACTAAATAATCGATTCTTGATTGCCATTTTTTTAATATGGCTGTCTACAATCGACTCTACACGTATGATGTCTCTATATCTATGAACGCATAAATATTAAAATAGCACATAGAATTTTCAGTGCTTTTTGTTTGTTGCTTATTTCTTTTTAAAACGCTTTATTACTGATGATTTATTCTACAGGGTGTTTCAATAAGGGTGGCCACCGGCCATATCTCGGAAACTACTAAGCATACAGGGTGATTCACGGTGGATGGAACGTTTCTGAAGAACCAGTAAAGGAATCGTTCTGAAAATTTGGTCGCGTACATAAACGGACAAGCTCTACCTATCTAAAATATTTTTAACAATACAGTGTTGCCGCTTCCACACAAAAACAATAGCTACTTCGATATTTTAAATGAAAAACACCCTATATATTATTAAATTTTTAAATTCTACATAAAATTATAATTATTTTTTAATAAAAGCATTATTATAGTCTATGCTTAATGGTTTCCGAGATATTGTCTCTTGAAAAATGACATTTTTGAACTTTGACAGCTTCTAGCTTTTTAACTGTACGTCTTAGAGCAAAACGGCTTACATGTCCCTATCTTCGATTTTTATTATCTTTCCAATAAAGGTAACAACTTCCGGTCAAACCGGAAGTATTATATTTCCTACATCCGGTTTAAGTTCCGCACTTCGCCAGAAGGGGGCATAATTAAAAATTAATTTTTAAAATTCTAAATTTCTCCGAAAATTCCCGTAATAAGGTATAACTCTGATTACATCATTAGAAAGGTTAGGCAATTCTACATCATTTTGGTTTAAGGCTCATTGGCGGTTCGACCTTGATAAGAGTGGGGGAAGCTATTGAATGTGTTAAAATCGCTGTAACTTCAAAACGATTTATCCGATTTTACTATATTTAAGCTTGTTCGGAAGAGAAAGGTAAGTACACGATAGTTTTTAATATAATTGCTAGAGGGCGCAATTTGTAATAATAACAGTTTTTTTGATTCTATCCCGAAAATTCAAATCTTACGGTATATATGAAATCATAATCAGAAAGTAGATTAAATTTGCAAGAAAAAATGTGAAGACCGCAGTTCGATATATATCTTTGTTCGGTTCAGAGTATTGCCAAAACAATAATTTTTAACACTCCCAAGTTTCTATGATTATAGTAGTTTTCGAGAAATGGCCGCTGCATGGCCACCCTTAATGAAACACCCTGTTTATACCTAGGTAGTCTAGGTACCCTATAATTAAATAATTATTGATGCGGTAACGCATGTAAAAGTGGACTGTATTTCAAAATGTGTTAGTTTTAAGAGAAAACAAGAGAATACGCACAAAATAAACGTGTTGAGACTCTTACCTTGGACTGAGAAGCCGTGGCGGCATAGAGGGCCCTCTTACTTCTTTTTGTGGTTCTCTTAATTTATGTGCACTAACACTATTGTATGGTTAAAACTCGAAGAAAATGTTCAATTAACGCATTTTACAATAAAAAACGGATCGGCGAAGCAACCTTAGTACCGAGTTGCCCTTCTTGCGATTCTGACCTTGTCTCTAGTGACTGGACGTCTCACTTCGCATCAGCGACTCTGCGCTCCTCCTAGAGTCCAAAACGAGAACTTGTGCGTTCGCGACAAAAGTTATAAATTGATTTATTAAAAAATAAAAACTAATTAGTTAAAAAAGGAAAAAACGTTACCATACCAATATTAGCCCAAATTAAAATTAACTAATTTAGTTTAAGAACAATTATACAAACCATAAAAGAAAAGACTTTTCTTAACAAACCGCCCACCAAAACGAATGTTTTAGACGTACAGGTAAAAACCCGAAAGCACAAATAAAACATATTACAAAAAAGAAAAAAAAATATATATATAAATTGAATAAGATTAATTGCCTGGTAGAGGGCATATCCTTACTACCGGTCGCTGAAAAGATCCGCGCGCAGTTTTTAGGGTTACGACGCGTACCACTCCATCCTTTCCTGGATGTAAGTCTGTGACTCGACCAAGCTCCCAATAAAGTGGAGGTTTTTGGTCGTGCTTTATTAAAACCAAAACACCCTTGGCAATCTCTGGCGCATGATGAACCCACTTGTGTCGTTCTTGTAGCGAATGAATATATTCATTGGACCAACGTTTCCAGAAATCGCTCTGTAAGCGCTGAATTAATTGCCAACGGCTTAGACGGCTGATTTTTAAATCAGATAAGTCAGGTTCGGGTATACTACTATTTAAAGGTTCAAGGGTAAGAAAATGACCTGGTGTTAAGGGTTGCAAATCATTAGGATCGGCGCTAATTGGGCTAAGAGGCCGTGAATTAAGTAAAGATTCGATTTGCGTTAAAAGAGTGTAAAACTCTTCATAAGTTAAATTTTGGGTACCAATAACCCGGTAAAGGTGAGTTTTCATTGATTTAACGCCTGCTTCGGCAAGGCCGTTAAAATGTGGGGTACTAGGCGGATTGAAATTCCATTGGATTAGGAGTTCTTGAGCTGCAATTTGCGCGTACTCTAGAATTATATTTGATGCGCCCTTGAAATTGGTGCCTTGATCACTTGAAATATGTATGCATCTGCCACGACGGGCGACAAAACGTCTAAAGGCAGCCAAAAAGGCTTCAGATGTTAAATCTGAAGTTGCTTCCAAATGCACAGCTTTGGTCGCAGTGCAGACAAAGACACAAGCATAACCTTTAAATACCTTGGCACCTCGATGTCTGGACATTAATAAAGAAAATGGGCCAGCAAAATCTATACATACTGAAGAAAAAGGCTTGAGTTGAGATATACGGAGCTTTGGAAGGTCTCCCATATAAGGGTTATAAGATTTAGGTTTGCAGCGAAAACACTGAATACAATTAGAAAGACATTTATAAATCGCACTTCGAGGAGATAAAATCCAGAATTGCTGGAGTATTAAATAATGTAGGGTCTTTAAACCTGGATGAAAGTTCGTTTTATGAACCCATTCTATTACTAGTTCTGTTAATCTATGAGATTTAGGCAAGAGAATGGGGTGTTTAATGTCATAATTAAAATTGGAGTTTTTTAACCTACCGCCCACCCTAAGCATACCATCTGAATCAACAAAAGGAGCAAGTTTTCGGAATGGTTTCGGTAGTAAACTGTTATTTTTAATTTTGTCAAAAATATCAGAAAAGCATGTAGTCTGCACATTTTTAATAATAAGACAAAATGCCTTGTCAATTTCAAACGGTGTCAATTGATTTAACTGATTTTGTGAAACAGATCTGTCTTGGAAACGTGAGTTTGTAATAAATCGAGTAATATAAGCAACAATTCGCTTAATTTTTAAAAGTGAAGAAAATTTGGTTAATAATTCGTCAATCAAATCATCTTTAATTGAAACCGTAAGCAGCGTTTGCTTTTCCTCCTGAGAAACCTCAGGAATTTTACTGGAATCAAAGGTGGGTTGTGTATGCCACAAGTCGCGCCTTTGTGAAAGAAACTTGGGACCTGACCACCATATATCTTGTAGAAGTAGTTGTGAAGGCAGTAGGCCGCGTGAAGCACAGTCGGCTGGATTTTCCTGAGAGGGAACATAGTGCCAAGATGACATTTGAATGATATCTTGGATGTGGCTTACTCTGTTGGCAATAAACGTCTTCCATTTATGCGGAGAAGAGGATAGCCAAGCTAAGGTAACCATAGAGTCTGACCAAGCATATATATCATTAAAAATAATGAGTTCTGAATAACTCTTCTTTACAAAAGAAATCAAATCGGCAAGCAGAACAGCTGCGCAAAGCTCTAAACGAGGTATTGAAACTGTTTTCAGAGGGGCAACTTTACATTTTGCGCTAACTAAGTATGTCAGAATATTACCAGAACTTTGTTCTATACGAAAATATATAACACTAGAAAATCCTACTTGAGATGCATCGCAAAATCCGTGGAGCTCTATGCGAGAAATTTGATTAGAGACGACTAGGCGAGGTATTTTAATTTGAGTAAGTAGGGGTAGTTCAGATTTAAAAACATGCCACGCCTCAAGAATATCATTAGATGGAGTTTCGTCCCAGGCAACATTGGATGACCAAAGACATTGAAGAATATATTTTGCCCGTAACAGGACTGGAGAAATAAAACCAACAGGATCAAATATCCTACTTATTTCTGAGAGAATATTTCGTTTAGTACAAGACCGTTCGATTGGACAGAAATAATACGAGAATATGTCATTACTTGGATCCCATTTTAGTCCAAGTACCTTTATGAAAGATGGTTCTTCTTTGTCGAAGCTACAAGATAGTTGAATATCCGAAGAAGGAATATTTTGTAATAGTACAGGATGGTTACTTGCCCACTTTCTAAGCTCAAAACCACCAGCTTTCATTATGCTAATAAGTTCGGATTGAAGCGCTAAAGTGGAGTCCAAGTCTGACCCGCCAGTGACAACATCGTCTACATATATGTCGCGTCTTATGACTTGGGCCGCGCGAGGAAATGACATTTCCTCCTTATTAGCTAGTTCTTGTAAGGTCCTTATGGCCAAAAAAGGGGATGATGAAATGCCATAGGTGACAGTAAGTAAATGATATTCATCTAAAGGATCATTAGGTGAAAAACGCCACAATATTCTCTGATAATCTTGAAACTGTGGCAGAATACGAATTTGACGATACATTTGTTTTATATCACAAATGAAAACATATGGAAAGAAGCGAAAAGTCAAGAGAATTGATGAAATGTCTCGTTGGAGCTTGGGCCCAACAAGAAGCGAGTCATTTAAAGAACTACCTCGAGTGCCGCGCGCAGACGCGTCAAATACCACTCGAAGTTTAGAACCGGAAATTTCATTTTTGAGTATACTGTGATGAGGAATATAAAAGGCAGTAGTAGATTTGTAATCTGACCTTGGAACTAAGGACATATGGTGACTATCTAAATAGTCTTGCATAAAATCTGAGTATTTATTAGACAAATCAGGATTTTTTAATAAACGAGTTTCAAGCAAACAAAATCGACGATAAGCTTGAGCATATGTGTCACCAAAACAAGGTTTCACATTTTTGAAAGGTAGAGGCACTAAAAAACGACCAGTGGGGTCTCTTGTAGTAAGGGAATTAAAAATTTCCTCACATTTCTTCTCCTCAGGAGATAAAAAAGAAGGTTTAGAAATTTCTTCAACATTCCAGAATTTCTGGAGTGTGAAGTCAAGTTGATTTTCAACAGATGCATGGCAACTTACTAGCGAACAAAATGGATCAGATACAGATGGCTCAATAATTGTTTTGCCTTGAAGAATATAACCAAAAACTGTCTCTAAAGCCACGGGTTGACCCGGTTTTCCGAAAATACGTCCAGAGCCCAAAAATAGTGGGACAAGTTCTGCCCCAAAAAGAATATCAATGGGTCCAGGAATGTTAAAATTACAATCTGCTAATTTTAAATGCTTAATGTGCGACCAATCAGTAAAATTAATTTTTACTTTAGGCTGATCCGAACATATTTTTGGTAAAATAATAGCATCGAATGAAAATAAAGATTCAGATTGATGTCCGGGTTTAATATGGCATTGAGTTATACCATTACTAGGACAAGCGGACATACCATTTATTCCTTCAATCGGACTATAATGTTTTTGACGACTTAGGCCAAGTCGATTGACACATTTTTCAGAGATAAAGTTTGCCATACTGGCAGTGTCAAAGAGAGCCCGAATTTTTTGAAAATTACCGCGAATATCTTTAATTTCTATTTCCGCTGTAGAAAGAAGAACAGTGCTTTGTCGAACTGCTAAGGTACTAGTCATGACACTAGTAAGGGTAGTATCTGATCGTTGGTTTTCCAACAGAGGGCGTGTCTGGGCTGTAGAGGTTGAAGCCACAGCACTTAAAGGATTATTTGAAGAAGCATTATCAGTTTTTTCAAAATGCAATAAAGTATGATGTGGAGCCATGCATATTCGGCACCGGAAAGTAGATCCGCATTTTCGAAGCGGGTGAGGTGAAATTAAACAATTAACACAAAGGTTGTGTTGCTTAACGAAAGAATATCTTTCACTTGGGGTTTTTGATATAAATGAAGGGCATCGATATAAGGCATGAGACGATGGACAAGAAGGACATTTTGACGCATTAATAGGGGTTGTAGTATTTAAAAGAGTTGTTTGTCTTCGGTTCTTAAAGTTTGAATTATTAACACCAGAATTAAAATGAGAAGGGTTTATTCTTGGCTGTTTGTTTTGATTAATGTTAATGTTTGTATTATATGCATTAGTATTACATGAATTAAATTGAACTGACTCTAAAGCCTTGCAATTATTTTCTAAAAAGGTTTTTAATTGTAAATATGACGGTATCTCGGTTAAACTGTGCTCAACTTCGAAATCAGTTCGTGTTTTTGAATCAATTTTTTGAAGTAACATATTAAATAATAAGAAATCCCACTGATCTACAGGAAAATTTAAGGCTCTTAGGGCAGCTAAATTTTCAGAAAAAATGTTTAGAATATGTCTAAGTTCTTTAGCAGACGATTTTTGCATATAAGGCGCTGAGATAAGCTCATTATAATAATGAGTTGCCAGAAGTCTTTTATTTTGATATCTTTTTTCTAACAGTTCATAAGCAATAACATAATTATTTTCAGTAAGCGGAATTCCTTTTACTAGTGCTAGGGGTTCCTTATCTAAGGAAGTAATGAGATATTGAAATTTTTCTACCTGAGATAAATCATTATTAAAATGAATTAAACTATTATATAAATCATAAAAACTGGGCCATAAAGCAAAATTGCCGTCAAATTTTGGCAAACTTATTATAGGCAACTTTGTCCCTGGCTTATGAGAGACTGATGAAGCAATAGAATTATTTAATACTGACTGATTTGGATCATTAATAGAAACCTCATGTTTGATTGCCTTTGAACCGTAGTAATATTTATCTGCAGCGATGCGTACTGCATCATGTGTTTTAAAATCATCTTCAGAAATTAAAGAAATAATTTGATTATGTGATGTCTGAAATTCCTCATAAAATCTATCCATACCTTCAATTCTAGCCAAAAATGTAGGTTTTACTGAGCTGTCAGAAGCGATTTGAAGTCCCAATTCATAGGTTTCTTTCAGACGGTTATACGCTGTCGTGCGTTTTAAAGTTTGTTTTGTAATTTTTTCTACACTTGCCATGGTGTCACAGTTTTAATAATAACACAACCAAACGAAAAAAAAATAGTACTTTAGACCGAAATAATAATCACTGTATTGAAAGAACCCCGGAAAACTGGTTAAATTTTAACATTTGTTTAACACCCGAAAATGCAACAATAAAAACTGGTTTGTTTATTTTAAAAATTGATCGAGCGCCTGTAATTTTTAAAAATCAATACTTTTGGTACGACCAAATGCACGTCTAAAACTCGCGCATTAGTTTAAAGCGATAAATACCTGCGCGACTTTATCCACGGTATTAAGCATAAAAATGTTAAAGCAAAAAATTTTAAAAATGGCTATTAGGAAGCGAAATGAATAAAATATTTTAAATATTTTAAAAAATGATTTTTTGAAGCTGATTTATATCCGGCGAAGAGGGGCCAAAAATGATGCGGTAACGCATGTAAAAGTGGACTGTATTTCAAAATGTGTTAGTTTTAAGAGAAAACAAGAGAATACGCACAAAATAAACGTGTTGAGACTCTTACCTTGGACTGAGAAGCCGTGGCGGCATAGAGGGCCCTCTTACTTCTTTTTGTGGTTCTCTTAATTTATGTGCACTAACACTATTGTATGGTTAAAACTCGAAGAAAATGTTCAATTAACGCATTTTACAATAAAAAACGGATCGGCGAAGCAACCTTAGTACCGAGTTGCCCTTCTTGCGATTCTGACCTTGTCTCTAGTGACTGGACGTCTCACTTCGCATCAGCGACTCTGCGCTCCTCCTAGAGTCCAAAACGAGAACTTGTGCGTTCGCGACAAAAGTTATAAATTGATTTATTAAAAAATAAAAACTAATTAGTTAAAAAAGGAAAAAACGTTACCATACCAATATTAGCCCAAATTAAAATTAACTAATTTAGTTTAAGAACAATTATACAAACCATAAAAGAAAAGACTTTTCTTAACAATTATTTTCTGTCGATCACAAAAAATATAAGTACCTACCTATACTTATTTATATGTATACAATTACAATTTAATTATTTTTGCTTTAAAAAAAAATAATTTTAGTCATAGTCTGAATTTTTATAATGTAGTATTGTGGTCAGCAAGTATGAACAAAATTTATTATTTCCTGTATTAATAAATATAAAGATTTTATTTAAAACCACAAAAAATTTTACTTTCTCCATGTCTTTTACCCTTGGGCTATAGATATAGGTAGGTACCTATATATACTTTCAATTTTTCGGACAAATTTATAGTAGAACTTATTTGAAAATTATCATACGGTAGATCAGAAGGTGGGCACCGATCAAAGAGTCGGGCCTGTGTATATAGAATTATTTTATTCCATCTTCCTTATAACCATTCTTCATTTAACACGTTTACACCAAAACTATCAAAAGTATTAAAACGCGACGAGAAACCCACTAAATTCTACCTTGCTTTTACAAGCCAGTTACATACACACACTAACCAAAAATGTCAAGGAAGTTGAGTGAGAGTGATCCGGTTGCCAACGTCTATTCACACAGCAACCTTCGAGCAATCTGTGTAAATTGCCTTCAATCGCATTCGATTCACCTTTGCAACCAAAATATACTAAACGGGGCAATCTTCTGGAGATTCGATCGCAGGCGACTAGATTGTCAATCTGGTTGCTAGATAATCGTCGAATCAAATGGGGGGCCTCTTTAATAAGAGTCGACTTCATCAGAATTTGCTTGGAAAGTCGCCTAATTAATGGCATATCCTGATGATGATGAGTAACTCAAATTGCCAAGAATTTTTTAAGCAATTGAATTGAACGATGACTTGTTTGCTCATCGGTAATTTCCTCATAAATGGGTTCCTTTTAGTTTGGGTATCAGTTTTCTATTTTCACACAGGTAATAATAATAATAATAATTTATACGTTTATTTAATACAAAATTCATTATGTACAAGTAATAAGCATATTAATACTAATTAAAGATGTATAAAAATAAACGTTCTTGTCTTCTGCCGAAATATGTACAAAAATGTACGTATTTGCATGGCAGTTTTTTGCTCCACTTCAATGCAGTTCTTGTGCTCCACTTTTCACTAATTTCTAATATCTACTTTGATTTTGATTCACAAAACTGTCAATCTTCTCGAGAACACACTGTTAAAATCCATTCCGACATTTTTTTCTTGAAGCTTATTAAACTTCCACAAGATTTACCCATACAGCCACGGTACGTACTAGGTACGTACATGGTACGTAATGCTGCGGACGTACGTCACGTCCCTGGTACGTACAAGTACGTACAGGTATGTACTATGTACATACTGGCGACGTACATTTTCCAACGCTATGTACGTCCCTGGTACGTCCCTGGGATGTGGAAAAGTACGTACTATGTACGTACATGTCAGGTACGTACATTGTAATGATCAAAGATACGTACGAAGGTACATACGATGTACGTACAATGGACGTCCATTTTTCAACCGCATTGGTACGTCTCTGGGATGTAATAAAGTACTTACTATATACGCCTTTTGTACGTACATTTATATGGTACGTTAATTAGAAATTGTTGAATAAGTCAGTTTAAAAATATTTATTAACATAAAGAAATCGTTTTTTAAGTCTATGGACAAAATACTTATAGAATCCACTACAATAGTTTACTCTTAAAAAATACTTAGTGAACGTCCGGGCCCTCACAAAATGATGAATGTAAACAAACTAGAGATTAATAATTCAATAACAAACAACTAAAATTTTAAAAGTTAAAAAAAATCAAAGCGGAAACACTTGAAAAATACAAAACGAGCAGGTACATAATTATACACAATTATGCTAAATTGCACTATGTATTAACAGAAAAACGAACAGTCATAATAATAACATTGTAACAAAAAAACGTACTTTACTAAAAGTACAAGTAATAAAACTAAGTTCTAAAAAATATTATTATTATTATCACTTTAGCAACAGTAAGCGGCGTGGCCGATGAGTCTGTTGCTGTATATCATTGCATATTCTGAAGATAGACTAGAAGTATCTACCTACTTAATTAAGTATACCCTGTGGTAAATAAATTCCTTAGCATTCATCTAAATCTAATGCTAATCTAGAATTTTAGGCAGGAACATCTACCTAAAAACAGAAGAAAAAACCTGTTTTCAATAATATGAAACATTCTGTAGAACCGTCAGAACACAAATATTGATGCTAGCAGCCATGTATAGCCGTCCATATACAATATTATACACATAACTTAAAAAAACTTCGGCTCTGACAAACTTTGACATTATGAAAAATTTTGTTGGAAATGTAATTATTGTCAATATAAATTTGAAAACCGCGTTTCGCTAACTGTTGTGGTTCTGGAGTTATTTTTTTTATAATTCAACCTCCGTTCTTTCCCCTTACAAACCCCCAACCCCCACCAAAAACTAATGGCCTTACAGATCCCACAGAATTTTTGTGTGAAATTTGGTTAAAATCGGTTTATCGGTTTTTGAGTTACCGTGTTACAGACGGACAGACAAACAGACACCATCACAAAATTTGGTTTTTATTAAATTAGGTTTTTTTTTCCAAATAACTCATTTTGAGACTAGATATATAACCCTTTTTTAACGATGCCTATAAGCCTTCCATACCTGTTGATATGGACCGCTAAAAGCACACCACACCTAACCCATTACTTACATGTTCTGGTGCTTCTCCGTGCGACCTTCTATTACGTTCAGCTGCTCTTCTGAACCAAGCCTTGATTAATTCTTCACTCTCTTTTCGGTCTTTTGCTTTTTTGGTGTTTTCTGCCGATTCTAAAATTAAATTTGGGCTAAATTAAATAATACCTTAAGTCTCCAGGAGTTTCAAAAAGTTTTTTTATACTAAGACTTCAACATCCAACAAGGATCAATGCCCAGTCTACAATAGCAATGTTAAGTTAAAGTCGACATTCACAAAAACCATGGCGACTCACTTAAGTCTCCAGGACAATAGAAGTTAATGAATTTTGCAAAAAATGTTGGCAGCCATTTACACAGATTATGTGTTTACTTTATGCACTGACTACTAACAGAATATTCGAAAATTAATTTACTTAATTAAAAAAAAACTTGTAAGAAATTAAATCTACGTGACAGTGGTGGTATGCAAATACAGAGTTTTTTGAAAGAAATCTTTCAAAAACAGGAGTATTAAAAACTCGAACCACTTTCTTACTCTTAAAACTTACCAACAATTAGGCTTACGATCTGGCCATAATTTTCTTTAAAGCCTGCTTTTTTTCGCCGTCCTAGCCAGCTGTACTTACAAGCCAATTGGCTGGAGATTAGGAACGCCAAACATCTCTTGATAAAATCGTTGTTGTCTGATCCCCCTATTCTCGAAAGTTCGCGAATCTAAAAGATACGAAATGTTGTTAACATCTTTTACATTGTAAATAAGTGCAATTAAAAAAAAACGATAGAAATATTCTTACGTTATCTAGGTTCCCACGGTTTAGTACTTACACTTTTTTCCAAATTATTTTCGTCCTTCAAAAATTCGTTAAAACTTTGGAGGTCTCCATCTTTATTTATTGGAAGCTGAAAATCTGCAAATGTGCTTTGTTTCGTTAGAGGAGACGTAATTTTTACCGTATGATTGGCATTGTTTTGAGCAATGTCCTTTAAAGCCTCTTTCATTTTAATCTGTTCCTTCAGGATTTGATTTAACATCTTGGCTAAAAAAAATAATATATAATCAAAAAGCCTGTTTCGAGTAAATCAGGACCAATATTTTAAGTTGCAAAAACCTTTACCCTTAACCCCTCCTAAATCTTTGAATAACAAGATAAACACTTACTTTCATATGGGCAACACCTGCCACAGTTACAGGGTAGACCATTCTGGTGATTGAGTTGGGCCTTATTTGATGTCTTTTTGTCGAGCGTTTCTAATGAACCTAAAAAAATATACTATACAAATTTAAGGTCTTTTAAGGACTACTAAAGTCTCTAAAGTCTACTAAAGGACTTATTTTGGAATGCTTTTAATTCTGTAAATTTTAACAGGCAAAAGTCATACAAACCCTTTGGCATTGTTAGTATTAAGTTCATAGGCATCTTGCTCAAATTCTAAAATATAAAAAATTAATGTAATAAGCTGGTAAAAGTAAACAGTAAATAATGTGAAACAGACTGGAAGTAACAATACAGTTTGAAATACAAACCTTTTGAACCACCTTCTCCTGGTTCTTCAGCTTCATTGTAAGGGCTAAAAAGTTTTGTTTGTTTTGGAGTACTTTTTGGCGTTGATGTGCTTTTATAGGCTTCTAAAACAAATTTAAAAATAAAGAAATGTACATACAGCTTTGCTGAGCTTTGAATTATAAAAAGTAAGAAAGTTACCTACCTCTTAATAGGGATCTCTTGTGTTTTGCTTTTGAATTGTATTGTGCTGAAAAAAAATATTATTAAGTACTTATAAACCAAGTTGTGCTCTTAAACTTTCCGAAGACCCTTCTAAAATTGTCACTATTTAAAAAAAATGTAAGTCCTTTGTGACTTTTATAATTACAATGATTTAAAATTATTTTCTTTGAAAAAATGTCAACTGTCTGATCAAAAGTAGATATTACTTACGGGGTTCTTTAACAAAAGACAGCAAATTATTATCTTCATCATCATTATCAGATGAATAATTTATTTTCGGCCGCCTTCTCTTTCTTTTTCCCTGTTCCACATCAGTTGTGCTTAAGTCGCTATCGGATTCAGCTTTTTTTGCCTTGTTTCGAGCTTTTTCATAGTTACCTAAAAAAACAATTAAAATAAAACAAAACAGTTGAACAAAATGTTATTATAGCTATGTTATCATTTGTAGTAACCTATATTAGAGGCTACTAAAATAGTAGAATATTATCCTTAAAGTAACAGTGTACAGCTGGTTTCAAAAAGAATAGTTACGAGCCAGGAATTAAAAGATACAAAAAAGGAATTATGCAGGTCAAATAAAAAAATTTTGAAAAGGTCGGCCTGCTGCTACCATTACCTTTCTGAGGGAATGCCCCCTGACTTTTTCAAGAATAGTTACGATTTGTCAAAAAAATCTAAAGCTTACTCTATGTTTTGACAGTAAAAACATCAATGTTGTAAGTAATTTTTCTGAAACTAGCTGTATGTAAGATATAATGATTAGAATACAGAAGAAAACTTACTGTATATTGCATTACGAAAAGTTTTTACAGCAAAATCTTGCCAGTGTGTATCTGTATGGCAATTCTTTATGGCATTTAATATTTTTTCTGCTGTCCATGTGGCAGGTGGCCAAAGGCACTTTTCATTATCAATTATCCAAGCTGATGGCACAGCTTCAACTGTATTGTCCTTTTCAAAATGTACCACAGTCCACGATTTGTCATCCATTATTTCTCTCCAAAAATTAGTTATAATTACTAATGTTAGAAGTTAGCATTTTTATTTTATTTGGTAAGTACCTGCAATGGCAGTGGCAGTACATTATTTAGTTTTGACCTTTGTAAAAACATTTATTACAAAATGTAATTACATTAATTTTAATGGGGTTTCCCCCGTCTGTGTTTAAACAAATAAAAAAAAACTATATTATTAGTACAAAAGCGAACAATAGATTGTTTTAAAGATGGGTCATTTGATATTATATCAACCAAAGGTTTGGCAGACCAACTCATCAGTTTTGATAATTTTTGGTACCTACATTCAAAAATCCAAAATTTCAATATTTTCTGAACACTAATAGTTTTTTAAATTAATTTGTAAAAATTAAAAAAATAATGCCAGAAAATGCTAGTAAAATCCCACAATTATATCCCTAAATAATGCCAAAAAATGCTGAAAAATGCCAAAAAAGTCCTCATTATTCTTACACATGAATTTGTACATAATAATATATTCCTAAGGGTGAAATACCCCTTGGGATAGAATGAATACGCCTTAAAAAAATTTGAAATTTTGAATTTTTGAGTATGTATGGGTAGAACAAGAAGCGTACCAAAAATTTTTAATATTGGGTTGAGTTGAGGAAAAAAATTCTCTTTTTTTGGTTAATATAAAATCACCCTATATAAATATATATACCCTATAATTTAACATATTGTGTGTAACAATGGAAAAACTACTTCAGTGGTTTGGTATGAAAGTTTAACATATTTAAATGCAATTTCATAGGTATTCCACATTTTCAAATCACTTTCATGTTCGACTACATAAATGGATAAGAGAGAGGACTCACAAGGTTTAATGTAAAAATTTTGTTTTGACTGATATTCAGTTCCAACAATAAAATGTTCTGATCCTGTTCTTATAAAATTTTTAATTACAACTATGGAGCCATCTTTTAAAGAACAACAATTGTCAGGAGCCATAATTGAAAGTTTAAAATCTTGAAATAAAACTTCAGCAAACTGTTCGTTTCCTAAATAACTTTGGTTTAAGATAATGCCCCCCTCATGCCGCTTCTTAAAAGCAGGGTAAGAAATATTTTGACTTGAAAATGACTTGGATTCAAAATTGTCAATTTCTTCTTTTCTCCTAATAATTTGCTGTAATGGCTTTTCATTTTTTCTTAAAGGTTTTTTAAATGTTCTCATGAAATTTTCAAATTTAAAAGCACTAAATGCATACAAAGGCCCAAAATTTCGGACTTCATCCACTAAGTGAAGCATATTGTGAATGTTGTGTGACATATATTGAATACTGTATAAATCAGAAAAACTTTGAACAAACCACTTAAGTAATTCTTCTGCATAATCAATTTTTGTTAGATCTGCTGTTGATAGCATGGTTAAAGCTGCATGCAAAGACAAAAAATGAACATACTGATCAGTATTTAAGACACCTTTCAGACATACCGGACCTGTGTAAAACAAAAATTGACTGTATTCTGTAGCTTTCCACCTTTTACATTCATTAAGGCTGCGAGGTTTGCGACTAAATTCAAAAGGAATATTAGCTTTTTGCAGTAAAAGAGATTCTGATATAGAGTTAATTTGCCTAAAAACTAATTTATTTGGAGGTTTTCCATCTATCCACAAGTTTACAAGTAATCTTTTCATAACACCAAGATACAAAAGATGCATTGGATCAAGGGCAAATGACTTTATCATATCAAGTCCCGGAATACTTTCCAAAATTGATGTTCCAGTATGATGCTCTTCTTGAATTTTATTTCTAAACTGTTCGTCTGTCCTTAAAGGACAATTTATATCAGGAAAACAGACATTATTGTTTACATATTCACCTTCAGTGAGACATTTTGAACATGAAAAGTATCCTGAATGTCCTTTTATGTATTTTATAAAAGACTTTGCTGGGACATCGCACACAAATGCCTTGATTTTAACAGAATACTTTATGTCCTTGAAAATAATCCCCTCTGTCATGATAGTTTTAATTTCTGAAACAAAATCGGCTAAAAACTCATTGGCATCTTTTGGCTTTTCTAAACCGTGGTAAACACCAACAACGTCAACCGGATTGTGACCAAAAATACTTATTAAAATGGGATACAGCTGGCTGCTTGAACTGTCCGATATGTTTAAGCCATCAATGTTAACTAAAAGTTCAATTGTTTTATTTATGGATAGCTTTTGCAATGAAACTTTTGAATATAATTTACAAATCCCTTTTTTAACACCAAAATGGTAGTACTGCCCAGGATAAACAACTTTTATGTCAAGCATTTTTCTTGAAGTATGAAGAAGACTTCTAGAATCTAATGGTAAACTCGGGTGGTACGGACTGAGTATTTTAAGGAGATCGTTAATAGCAACATGACTTATGTTGTGTTGCAAAGCCCACTGAGTTAAATTAGTTTTTATTGTATTTTTTTGTAGTGATGTTGCTTTTAATGACTGCAACCCAAAAGTTACAGTGCTAGGTGTCACATTAGGTGAAATATCATTTAATTCATCTGATGTTTCCCCCGAGGTTTCCCCACCCTGGGATTCAACACATAAGTTATCTGCATAGGTCTCGCTATTGGCATCAAGTGATGAATCTTCGGAGTTCTGCGAAACAAGAACTGATGCCTGGCAAATGGTACTTTGATCATTAGGATGACTTTGAAATAAAGATACCTCATTTGAAGCAGGTGGCATATTACTGCTGTTAGGGTACGGAGCCTCTTGAAAAGCCCTTTCAAACCTCTTCATTTGAGCATTTGCCCTTTTGTAATATTTACTAGAAGCATTGCTGCGCCACATTATATATAGTTGGTAGGTAATAATTCAATTTTTACCTTTGAAATCACCTCAGAACCTCGGAACACCACGAAAAACACTGGCACACACACTGGCACAGAACAAATAGGTTGAACCCACAGTTGAACCAAAGAAAAATATAAATATAGGTTTGTTTGGTTGAACACTACGCCACGGATTCCATAAAAAAACCAAATCTTTTTTATGACGGATGACGGATTCCACTTTGGCTCTCATTTGTACGCATGCGTTAAATTTTCGCGGGAAGTTTAAACAGCGAAATGTTAATTTATATAACTTGGATCTTGGATAGTTTTAAGAGAGTAGTGCAAACCCGCGCGATTCACCTTTTGCGTGGAACGCACCTGAAAATAGATATAAAATACTACTACTAAAATAAAATATAAAATCGAAGTTATGCCGTATTTTGTTTAATCTGTCAAAGTGGACCAATCAAAACGCAGTGTTTCAAAAGAGTGACGCAAGATTTCAAACGCGGTTCGTCACGAACATTGAATATGAATAACTTTTTTGTTACGTGTTGTTGTGTTATTCGCTGTCACTCTGTCGCCGATAAAAGAGGGTAGTGGTATACGTCCGTAGTACGTATGCTTATGTACGTACAGTGTACCTTCGTAATTGGACGTTTGGGAGGGCAGCCCTAAAATGTACGTAAAATGTACGTACAAAGTGTATGGTACTATGTACGTACACTTTTGTACGTACATGGTACATCCGTAATTGGTCCCGGGACGTACCGACGTAAAATGGACATAAAATGTACGTCCCTGGGACGAAGTGTGCTGTATGGGTATTGCACTTGGGACTATATTAAAAAATCTTGGTGTGAGGTACAGAAAGCTTCTCTGTCCACAGACCTTATGACATTTTGGTACTGCAACTTTGTTAATAAATCTTAAAGTATAATGCCTGTCATTCACAATTAAGCATTCGTGTGGTTTTTTAAGACCTCAAAGCCATTCTGTAACAGAAAAGCTGTCGGATATCCATCACACGACTTATTAGGTTAATAAACATTTTTACTCCTCATGGGTCTATTTATTTTGACTCACCAATAGGCTGTGTGCCAACTCTTTACCAGCATTTTGGATTTAAAGTTTAATATAATAATCACGTGTAGGTATATCTATATCCTATTACTTTATATTGCTAATTAAAACAGTAAAAAAATGTATTCGGACAGATTGAACGAACATACAATACAATACAACACAAAATATTTATCAAATCTCAAACCTCCAATTAAGGATAGAACATGTCATATCATAATTATACAGACCATGCGTGATTGCTTTGAATATCAACATCAATGATCTGTAGGTACCTGGTACCAGATCATTGTATCAACATACATTCAAAAGTTAATGTAACCGTTCCATTAAATGTTTAACGAAAATTGTGGGTTTAGAAGTGAATAAAATAAAGATCATTCTTAGAACGGTTGTTGAAATCGGTAGTTTACCTAGACAACATGCTTCGGCAACAGCGGAACTGAATGCTGTCTATAGCACACAAGATTTTACATTTATACAAAATTCCTGAATACTCAGGAGCAACATTATTACCAGCTGTAACTTTGGGATAAATGTTAATTAATTATTTCGCTGTTTTTTTTCGTTTTTTAAAACCAAGCTGTATCCAGAAATCCTGTGGTAAAAAAACTTTAGGTTGCCTAGCGGCAACACTGTAGAAATTTGGCAGCTGTATTCTTTATTGCCAGTGACAGCTGGTTCTGTTCTAATAAAAATAATTTTATTATTTTAAAAAACAACCAAAATAAAACTTGCAATTAACAATAACTGTGTTGTTAGTGCTAGCCCTAAACTAAAAACGCTTGAATATTCTGCAAAAGCAATGGATCATTTAGCTCAAGATCTAACAGTTGCCCTAGAAGAATCGGAGTCCTGTGGACCCATTGTCACCCAATCCTCTGGGAAATGGGGCATGAGGCGACGGACTCGCTCAGCAGGAAATCTACACCGTAATTATATATTATTTAATATAAATAGTTAGTAATTTCTTGCATGCTGAACGGCGATGACGAGAGAAAAAGTTTTAATAGCAAGTTCGGTAGCAGAGAAATAAAATTTCATTGCCCTATGTCTGCCAAAGCTACAGATCAGCTTATTGCCATCAGCAACATTTGTTTTACGTGCTATAAGAAGGCTGTATATAGAACCCTTTAAATAAATTTCACAAGAAAAAGTTTTGTTGGTATGAAAAATTGCAAATATATCATTTTGCCTGAGCACATTCTTTTTTATTACCTGCAAACTTTACATAATAGAAAGGGCTTTGCAAGTTGTATTTATTTTGATAAATTGGTTTTTACTCAGATCTTTACTCCCACAAATCTGCCGACAATAACTCTGAAGAAAGTTCCAGTAGTCCTTCTGAGTTAAAGTTTGACAAACACCGGACCAAACTTGCCAGTTTCCATCAGTCAGATTCAGATGATCTTAGTCTGAGTGCAGCTGTGGCTAAGGTGCTGACTCAGAAAAATTCTCTGAGGACGAAGCATTCTATTCATGGATTGTTAAGAGGTAAGAATAAAATTTGTCATGTTTCCTTTTTAATTTCTAATTGGTACCTACCTAATGTTGGCAATTGAGTTTCAACTATATTTACCTAAGTTACCTATAACCTGTCACCTAATATATCTATAGATTCTGTGTTATAGTTAGCAGTGTTGCAAAGAATATGCAAGTTTTTTATTTTTATATTTGTTAAGGTGTAAGTCACAGTTTGGAATCTGACTCTGTCAATGAGCACTCACCTGCCAGTAGACCCAGTCTCAGGCGGAAAAGAAAGCTAAAACGAATGAGCATTGATGAAACGCCTATACCACCCAATGGTAAAAGGAAGAGATCTCAAAGAATGGACATGTCAGAAAATGGAAGATCTTTACATCATTCTATGAAAATTAAACCATTGCACCAGAGTGTAGTCGATAAAATAGAGAAGTTCTGTCAACCGCCAGCTTTTGATGAGGTAAACTTATAAACATGTTGAGATACCTCTGGTTCTCTTTTTTTGTTATCTAATTTATAAAAACGACTGTTATTTAGGATACACAGATGGAAACTCAAGACGATAACTGTGAAGTGGCTAGCGAAAGTAGCATCAGCTGGAGCGGAGGGGAGGGACATGAAGGTGATGATGAATTAACAGACTGGGCGCCTTCGATGGATAATTCTTCTTCACTGGAGCAGGCTTCCTGTGCTGAGGATTCCAGAGAAATAAGAGCGGGTAAGAACTTATAAATTAAAAACATATCTTTGGTCTACCAATAGGCTTTAGGTATGTTTAGTTACTACAAAATTTTATTTTAAACTCGTTTCGTAAAAACCTACTGGTGGTTGGCTTTTAAAATATACAGTGTCACCAGTAAAGTCTGCATCATATGGGATTTTTTTTATTATTAGCTTTATTCAAAATTTGACTTTGGCATCAAGTTCTGCTTCGATCGAGATGAAAATTAAGCAAAAAAATAGTAGTCACGTGATTCGCATTATCTGTCAAATTTTAATTTTTTCCAAAAAATAATTCAAAAGTGGGGTTATTTCTGAAAATATCGAAAAAAATTATTAGAAAAAGTTTTTTTAAATGCAGTTTTTAGCCCACATGCAACATTTCAGCTGCATAAGATAATTTTGATTTTTACCTATATTTTGTAAATTGCACCACTTTTGCAAAATAAGACTCGACGCAACCTACATAAAACTTCTCAGTTTTAACAAGGCTTTATTTCAGATACATTTTCTTTAAAGTAGCGCCATATTAAATGTGTATTTTTTTACAAAATCAAAATTGGGCTATAAAAATTTGGTCGCATGTGATGCAAAGTTTATTTGTTTTTGACCCTGTATAAGGTAACTTTATAAAAAAAACTACGTTTTCAAAAATACTTATTTTATGAAGTTACCTTATACAGGGTCAAAAACAAATAAACTTTGCATCACATGCGACTAAATTTTAATACCTAGCCCAATTTTGATTTTGTAGAAAAACACATTTAATATGGCGCTACTTTAAACAAAATGTATCTGAAACAAAGCCTTGTCAAAACTGAGAAGTTTTATGTAGGTTGCGTTGAGTCTTATTTTGCAAAAGTGGTGCAATTTACAAAATATGGGTAAAAAATCAAAATTATCTTATGCAGCTCAATTTTTTTTCATGTGGGCTAGAAACTGCATTTAAAAATACTTTTTCCAATATATTTTTTCGATATTTTCAGAAATAACCCCACCCCCACTTTTAAATTATTTTTTGGAAAAAATTAAAATTTGACAGATAATGCGAATCACGTGACTACTATTTTTTTGCCTAATTTTCATATCGATCGATGCAGAACTTGATGCCAAAGTCAAATTTTGAATAAATCTATTAATAAAAAAAAATCCCATATGATGCGGACTTTACTGGTGACACTATATATTAATTTACATGAACAAGGATTTGTTTTTCATTAAGGGCCTTTTGGTGTTTTTTTTTCAAAATTTTATTGTTTTGTTTTACATGATTTTGTAAACAGAATTCCTTTGGCGTAGGTTGCCGACGAGTACGGGACGAGAGACCAGGCTTCAGCATATCAACAGGCGCTAACGAAAGAGTGGCGAAGTTTCTTCAGGACTCTTCAAAGTACGAATTGAGACTTTACGGAGCCGAGCGAGAGAAACTAGGTCAGCTGGCTGCCTTGTATTCGCTTGATCTGTGGTTCGAAACCCCCACAATTACGTTGCTGAGAAAGACCAGCAAAACTCCATACATGCAGCCCACTCAACGTCATCACTCTGGTCATAGTGCCCATCATAAGCGGATACGCACACACAAAACTGGAGTACCTTGAGTTATATAGTTTTAGTTTTTTTTTTTTTTAATTTCTTGTTCAGTATTGCCGTAGATTTCACTCAGTGTATTCAATGCTTGAGAGTGGAAACTTGGTTGTTATTAGAGTTATAGGAATGGAAGAAAATGTTACCTCATTTCCCAAACAACCAATGTACATCTCATGTACAGGGTGTCCAGTTTTCGACACTTTTGACGGGTATCTCAGTTATTAGTACAGATAGAATGATGCGGTTTTCGCAAACCTGTATCACTTTTTTGTGAAACAAACGATGCCCTTAACGGATTTATCATGGCCATCTTGGTTTTTGAGATAAAGGGCGAAATTGAAAACGGTGCATTTTCAGACACCCCTTGTATTTTAATTATCTTATACCTTATTGAAAATATAAGAACGGGGTGTTATACGGTTTTTTACGTATAATCCAGTGGCGTAGTTAGTATTTTTCCAGGTGTTCCCATTTTTGAGAAATATACCAAAGTTATGTTTTTTTAAATGGAACGCCCTGTATATTTTTTCATATTTTTATTCTGCTTACTGAGAGCTTTCCAAAAATATATAATAGTTGGCACTTTGTTTTAACAGGAAGGTTAAAATTCATATTTTTAAAAAAATTTGGAGCAGGCCTTGAATTATGTTTCACTAGAACAATTAAATTGTGGATTAAAATGCATACTTTGTATTTATAAATATTGTTGAAAATGGTTGCCATTCTCCCCAATACAACGCTGACACATTTTGGTAATAAGTCTCAAGGCGTTTAAAATTATTATAGGCCTGTGGTTTTGTAGAAATTGAAATGTTAAATGGGTAGCCTGTCGAAGTTCCTCTACAGTTCTGTGCCTGGTATTGTATATCTTGCTCTGCAAAAAACCCCAAAGAAAGAAGTCCAACACCGATAGATCGGGCGATCGCGGTGGCCATCTTACAGCTCCATTTGTGCCTATCCATTTTTGTTGAAAATAATTTTCTAGAAAATGCCTTACTACGTGAGAGTTATGACTCGGTGCACCGTCTTGCTGGAAATGTATAGCATTTAGCTGGGCAAGGGGAACGATTTCTAATAACTCGGATATATAACCTCTTCCAAGATTTCCAGATATATATTTGCCGTAAGGCCTCCCTCATAAATACGGTAAGTTATTTGATTACCTAATATGAAGCAAGAAACACCAAATCCAAAGCGCCCTTGCTGCTCCCTTTCGTAAATAACATATTGATTTTCTTCAGACCAATGCCGGTTAAAAATTCCAGCACTAGAAATATGGTTCTCATCGGACCAGATTACTAATCTTCCAAAATTGGCATTGGCCCGGATTTGTTCTGTATACCAACGACAAAAGATTAATCGCCGATCTGCATCTCCAGGATGTAAATTTTGCACAATTTTAAATTTTTATGGATGGTATTTATATTTTCTTAGAAATGGCACCCAATTTTAACAATATTTATAAATAAAAAGGATGCATTTTAATCCACAATTTAATTGTTCTAGTGAAACAAAATTCAAGTCCTGCTCCCAATTTTTAAAAAAATATGAATTTTGACCTTCCTGTTAAAACAAAGTGCTAACTATTATATATTTTTGGAAATCTCTCAGTAAGCAGAATGCAAATATGAAAAAATATACAGGGCGTTCCATTTAAAAATACATAACTTTGGTATATTTCTCAAAAATGGGGACACCTGGAAAAATACTAACTACGCCACTGGATTCTACGTAAAAAACTGTATAACACTACGTTCTTATATTTTCGATAAGGTATAAGATAACTAAAATACAAGGGGTGTCTGAAAATGCACCGTTTTCAATTTCGCCCTGTATCTCAAAAACCAAGATGGCCATGATAAATCCGTTAAGGGCATCGTTTGTTTCACAAAAAAGTGATACAGGTTTGCGAAAACCGCATCATTCTATCTGTACTAATAACTGAGATACCCGTCAAAAGTGTCGAAAACTGGACACCCTGTACGTCTAATGTACGTACTTTGTGGACGTAAAGTACGTCTTATGGACGTACATAAAAGTACCTAGTACGTACATAACACGTATTATGTACGTACTTTTTCCAGCAAAATGTACGTTCGATGTACGTACATATTGTACGTTCGATGTAGGTACATATTGTACGTTCGATGTACGTACATATTGTACGTCTTATGTACGTTTGTAATAATACATAAAATGTACATACATTTTTCGCTTTATTAAAAACTTTTGAACGAGTTTTCATTGATTCAATTTGTGATCAATATAAATATTATTAAATCACAAATCAAAAGTATTTATTTTATGGAATAAAGGCACGCTTATATTAACCAAGATTTGGAAAATAAAGATGGAAGCACTTGATCGTAAATAATTTTTTCTACGTTTATTTATAAATAAAAACTGCATTGACAACCATAACAAAAAATAACTGTTCAGAATCAACTAAGTAATGTCCTTAGGTTACATCTCACAGGTCTCACTCATCAGGAATTGTCTTAATTCATATAATATATCACAAATACTGTATAAAACACAAGTACTAAATGGATGCAACGAGATACGTACTAAAAACATCCATTAACTATCAGGTGATTCTTACAGCATTCTCTGCATGGTAGGCTGGAATAATAACTGAAAAACTACATACATCGGCGGAGTTTTCTAGAATAGAAACTAATAGAATTGTATTAAATATTAAAATGATAATAAAAAATTAATTTAATTTCCTGAGAAGAAAACGTGGACAAGAAAAGTTGACAGTTTTGACATGGCGGGCTGGCTGGTTTGTTCCAATTAGCACCTGGCGCAGTTTGGGAAGCGTTGTAGTAGGTCAGAATATAACTGTCCTTCTCTTCTATACGTCAAAAAATATGCGCCAGAACCCGGTTACTCACGATCGTGGTTACTCGGCCAGCTGGAGAATCATCAAGCGACAACAGCGCCAATGTTAGTTTTTGTGAATTACAAGTATGTACGTACATAAGACATAAAAAAGGTATAGTAAAGTACGTACATAAGACAAACTACAATGTACGTACATAAGACGTACAATTTAGGGCTCTGGACGTAACGACCTAATATGGACCTAAAATGTACGTATTATGTACGTACTGTGCTGTTTGGGTTAAATTTGGAGATATTTGAGATAAATCAAAAATTTCCAATTTGTTTTTTTGTTAATGGAGATGTAAATCTGACGAAACTGATTCAGTCATTTTTATGACTATATAATAATGAAATTTCCGATTGTCTCTTATTTTCGTTTTGTACCAGAAACGTTACTCTTTCTTAAAGTGGCCATGTTGGATTTTTACATAATACTAATACATATTATTATTCCTCCCCAAATGAGTTTTTTTACTAAATTTTGATTTTTTACCTCATCACATAGAGACATAGAGGAAGAAAAAAAAATTCTACCATTTTAGTTTTTGAAATATTAACTGAAAAAATAATTAAACAAAATACGCTCGCGAAACCAGTTATCTACGTCACCAACAAATTGACCAGTCGCAGGGATTTGTGCTGAAGGTAGACCCTCCGGCATCTGCCAGAATCATATCGCGAGTCTTGTCTCCTGTTTTTTAGCTGTTCTTTTGGAATTATGGAATACCCTACAACCTACAAAGTATCTGATCTGTACTATGATCTGTCTATTAATATATATTTAAAGGTAAAAAGCTACCATACCATGATTTAAAAAAAAAATAATAATAAAATAAAAGACGTTTTGGTATTAACGATATTAGAAGGGTTGTGTGCAGAATTGAATTTATTACTATATAGATTATAACCAGCATAATTTGGAGATGTAGGTATAATATAAAAGATAATCTAATATGGCCGCCATAAAAAAGTATGAAAACGTTACTGAAAAACAAAACACAAACATTTTGAATTTCCAGAGGCCGGATATTTAAAATAATAACCGAGCTCCCAAGGTTAAGCATTAAATTTGAGACACACTGTGTATATAGCGTTATTTCTTCATTGTTTCCAGTATTATCATTTGTTTAAACAACTTGACTATGACCTATATTAGTGGCGTAGGTTCGGGTAGGTCGTATAATTATGTACGTGCAGAAATTGTAAATTTATTTTACATATTTAGAACTTTTTGAATCTTTGATCTGACCTGAATAATAACCGTACATGTGGTGACAAACTATTACCTCTGAGTTGGCCTATGTAACCTTCTCATGCTCCCATCTCGCTGTCATAATAAAGACTTGAGCATGTGTGAGAGACTAAGAACAATCTCCAAACTCCATATTATGCAGTGTTATCAATAATTAAAACTTTATTTTTATGTACCTACCTATATGTTGTGTTATGATTATGTTAATGTTTTAATTAATGTTTACATTATGAAATAAATGCAGTTTCTAAGATATTCATGGTGTATAAATAATTTTAAAAATTTTGTTGAATACAGTGTCACCAGTAAAGTCCGTTTTTTAAAGTAGCGCCATATTAAATGTGTGTTTTTCTACAAAATCAATATTGGGCGATTAAAATTTGGTCGCATGTGATGCAAAGTTTATTTGTTTTTGACCCTGTATAAGGTAACTTCATAAAATAAGTACCTATTTTTGAAAACGTAGTTTGTGCCTGAAAGTAAAAAAATAAAAAATAACTTAAAGGGGTTTTAAATTAAATCGTTGAAATAGATAAACTTTACGTTAAGTTAAACTAAAATTTATTTTCCAATTAATGAAAACACTTTACTGATGACACTGTGTTCTTTTTTGTCTTAATATTAAGGTGTATTACTTTCAGACACAAACTACGTTTCAAAAATACTCAATTTATGAAGTTACCTTATACAGGGTCAAAAACAAATATACTTACCTTGCATCCCATACGACCAAATTGTAATACCCAATTTTGATTTTGTAGAAAAAACACACAGTTAATATGGCGCTACTTTATTAAAGAAAATGTATCTGAAATAAAGCATTGCCAAAACTAAGAAGTTTTATGTAGGTTGCGTTGAGTCGTATTTTGCAAAAGTAGTGCAATTTACAAAATATAGGTAAAAAATCAAAATTATCTTATGCAGCTGAAATTTTGCATGTGGGCTAGAAACTGCATTAAAAAAAATGTTTAATAACTTTTCAGAAATAACCCCACTTTCGAATTATTTTTTGGAAAAAATTAAAATTTGACAGATAATGCGAATCACGTGACTACTATTTTTTTGCTTAATTTTCATCTCGATCGAAGCAGAAGTTGATGCCAAAGTCAAATATTGAATAAAGCTGTTAATAAAAAATCCCATATGATGCGGACTTTACTGGTGACTCTGTATAAAATAAAAATAGAATTTTCTTTCATATTCGTTCGAACATGGAACCATCCATAGACGCGTTTCGCCATAATATGACTCATAAGTAAGGCTAGGATCTGACGAAATGAAGAAATTTTTTTTAAAGCAATAAAAAGCATATAAGTAGCTGAGAGGATGCAGCACACATCGACATCTAGCGTCAATTTTAAACACTTAAAGCATACCAACACATCTTAACATGAACTTATTTATACATAGAAAATCATAAATTAAATATTAGGTATTTTGTACGTTTGTATAAAGTACTTTATCAAAAAATTCAAATAACCAAGTTTTTGGTTTGTTATTTTTATTTTTTATAATTTTTTTTTTCGCGAAATTTGGTGAAAACTTACCTTTTTATTTTTCTGGAAGTAGTCCATCTCTCAGTGGAGTGATATTATAAGGGAAAATAATAACACACGGTGTGCTCCACTAGTTTAAGCGAAGGAAATCAAAAAATCCTTAGACCGTACATGTTTCGGTATAATATAACGCTGAAGATGAAGGTTTTTGCCTTCGAAACATGTACGGTCTAAGGATTTTTTGATTTCCTTCGATTAAACTAGTGGAGCAGACTGTGTGTTATTATTTTCCCTTGCCTTTTTATGTCCCAAACACACTGTAATTTTTTTGATTTAAAATATTTATTTTTTCACCTTATTTTCACTTAATATCGAAAAAGCACCCTAATTTTCAATCGAAAACTCTCACGTCAAAATATCAGCTTTTTTAAAAAAGCCGGTGGGCTTTTTATTCATTGAAATCTCTACTTTCTGATGGTGTAAAAAAATATAGATTTAATAATTTAATTAGATGAAATTCCCTTTAAATCCTACCTTTAATTATATTTAGAACAACTATTTTAGCATGTTTTTTGCGATCTTTATATTTTATGGATTTGTATTTTTTTTGTTTATCAATGTAACATGGAATCTTACGTTTTTCGAGTAATTAAAGTATAAATTTTAATAAATAGCTTAAAATTGTACAAAATGATTAAAAAAAAATTCGGATTCGAGTTTTTAGTTTCTTTGCATTTTTCGAGAACATTTACCATAGTAATGTATATTTTTTTACACCATCAGAAAGTAGAGATTTCAACGAACGAAAAGCCCACCGACTTTTTTTAAAAAGTAGATTTTTTGACGTGTGAATTTTCGATTGAAAATTAGGGTGCTTTTTCGATATTAAGTCAAAATAAGGTGAAAATATAAATGTTTTAAATCAAAAAAATTACAGTGTGTTTGGGACATAAAAAAGTAAGTTTTCACCAAATTTCGTGAAAAAAAAAATTATTTGTAAAAAATAAAAAACCAAAAACTTGGTTATTTGAACTTCTCACATAATTTTTGAGGTTATGTAAAAAAAATGTAAATAAAAAAGTTGTAGATCTTTTTATTACCTACAACTTTGCCATTTAACGTTTTTCCATAGGACTTGTAGTTTTGCCGGAAATTGAGATAAATCGTTTTCTACCCTTAAAAACTCACCCCCTTTCACTTCCCGACCTCGGATCGCCCGTAAATTATTTTTCCTTTCATTTTTGTTATATTCTCTTCCTGTTCCAATGGGTTTCATCCTACTATTATTTTTTTTGGTTTCAAAAATTATCGACCCTGATGGTCTATAAATCATTTATTCTAGGTTGGCGTTTGTAAACACTAAAATAAATACCTTCATTACTATACTTGTATAAAATATATTTACTTACCCACATGTGGATATTTATTTATCCGCCACCAATTTTTGTATCTATCAGATTATGCCTGAGAAATAAAATGTTTCCTGGACACGTGAACATCCTCATTGACGTAGAAGAAAATCCCACACAGTAGAATCAAAAGGTTATATCTAGGCGGGAATTGTTGAAAATCGAGCCAATTTTCTTTGATAAAAACCTCACCAGAAAACTATAAATGTCAATTTTTTACAAATGTATCTGGTTTCATGGGAACAAAAAGAAAAGCAGAAACTCTTCCTCAACAAGTTTATTAGAATAAAGAAATGCTATTATTTTAAAGGTATCGACTTGTTTCTAGCAGAGAAACGCTCATCATCAGGACACAGAAAATAAGTTTTGTTGCTATTTATAGGTATTAGCATTCGAAAAAATGGTTGGTGGTATACCAGGACTAATTACCAATATTGTGAATTGGTCTGTGGTAGTACATATAACTTAAATGGAACTTTAGAAATACGTAAAATATCTAAACAGTTATGGAAAAACCGTCAGCATGCAGTTGTGTAGAAAGACATTTTAAATTTGTTTAATAAGAAATGAAAATGATAGTCAAAGGGATTCTTATTAAACATTAAAAAAAATGTACACAACCTTTTTATATGCAGATTTTTTTTCCATAACTTTTGCTGATTTTTTTTGCGGGGTCAAGGATTTAGTTTTTATTAAATCAAAGCCACACCATCGGTATACTTAGATAGATACTCTGTGATAGATACCAATGATCTGTGATAAATACGCTTGAAGTGCATTCGACGCATGCGAGATATTTCTCCATAAAGTGGTATACAAGAATGTACAACAACGGAAATTTTTAAACCGATTGTTATATTGCATATTAGTACAATGTAGGTACAATTATTATTAGTGAAGGATATTTTCCACATTTTATAAGATAATTCGTTGTTATTTGATTTCGTAATAACGTTTTTAAATGGTGTTTATTTTAGAAGTGTTAATATTTCGGAAACAGATAAATGTATAGGTATTATTATAAAGGTTATGTTATATGAAAATAAATATATGCATAGAGACCGACCGAAGGTTCGGTTTCGGCTAGTTTCGGTGACAGTTTTCGGTTTCGGCCAAAAACTGGCCGAACAAGTTTCGGTTTCGGCCGAAAGTGAGACCAAGGCCGAAGATTCGGTTTCGGCTGAAAATCTTGTTTCTGTCGGACACTAAATATATGTCTACAATATTCGCCGTGCAACATAATTTTAATGTTTGGAAAAATGCTCCGCACGGATTTTAAGTTGCAAGCACAAATAAGACATGTAGGTCAATGTCTCCCGAATTAATTAGAAATGTTTCTAATGTATTTGTGTTTTTGTTAATTTTCGTGTAAAGTGCGAAGTTCCTGCTCGCTATTTCAGGGGGGGGGGGAGTTAATCCCCCCCCCCCCCCTTGGGCACGGCCCTGACTTGGTGATTGAACCATAATACCAATATTAGTGATTCATGAATATAGACTCAAAAATATTTCAATAATCATTATTCCTTGTTATTATTATGCTAATATTGTTAATAATGTTATTCTCTCTTCTATAAATGGCTGATCAAATATTAGTCGTGATAAACCATCGAAGAAAACAAGGCAAAATAGAGATTGGAAGATTCTTATGACGACTATTTGTATTCTCGTGCGTCGTGTTTGCGTCATAGCGCACACGAAGCCGCGCCGTGTCCCTGTCACTAGTGCCTAGGTCACGACGGTCGCAAATTTCCTGCTATGCTATAAGCCAAACCACGTTGCCAGTTCCAGTTTACGACTGCGGGGTAACCACCAAAACAGTTTATTTGTTTATAGGTATATAAAAATCGTATAAGAGAATATCTAAAACTTTTTATATATGTAACTTTAAAATGTAGACGCAAAAAAAATTGTATAGATCTCCTCTAGTGATTAAACCCAGGACCTCTTGCTTTCCTGGCAAATAGCGTCACCTTAACCACTGCTCCATAGATAAGGGTCCTCAGTCAACTTCGGCTTAATACCTATTCCATTATTTATTGTTTGGAATCTATAAAAACTTTTAAAATGGGGTCTTATTAGAATATGTAGTTATTTTCCCAACAAGTGCGCAAAGTGATATTTTCTACTTTGGGCATGCGTTACGAGCAATATTTTCTCTGGTAAGCGTCCGATAACAACGAAAATAAAAACAATAATTATTTTTTGAAGAAATTTTAAATAAACTTAGGTAAAAGAAATAAGAACAATAAAATGATTAATCCCAAACGGCCCACAAGTCCAGTGGTCCAGTTTATATTATTGTATTAATATATTATAAAATTTCTATACTTTTTTTCGTATATACTCAGGACATAAATGAATCACTAACTTACTCACTTTTACTATACCCATTCATATGTAATGCCAATGGACATCCTGACTTGTACTTCCATTGGTAATCCAGAATATCCGTGGTGCTGTAACGGAGGTCCTGTGAATGTCTATTTTGGTAAAACCATTGGATATAGGTATGCTTTTGGATGTCCATTGGTAGTTCATTTTGGTAGCCATATTGAACATACGATTTTAGATTTCTATTAGTAATTCAAACTATCCGTACCTATAGTCTTCTTTTAACAGAGGTCCTATATGGATATCCATTTTGGTAGAGCCACTGGACATATGTTTTTGAATGTCTGTTGGTAGTTCTTTTTGGTAGCCATTGGACATACGGTTTTAGATGTTCATTAGTAATCCAAAATATCCGTGGTCTTTAACGAAGAGGTCCTATGGATATTCATTTTTGTAGAGCCATTGGACATATTATATGCTTTTCGATGTTCATTGGTAGTTCATTTTGGTAAAAGCCAGTGGACATAACATGATTTTGGATGTCTATACAGGGTGTTCCTTAATGACGTGCTTATATTTTAGGGTGTGATTCCTCAAGTCATTTTACGAAGAAAAGTTTATATAAACATATGTCCTAAACGGCTTAAATTTTTTGCTACAGGGTGTTGAATTTTTTCTTTTTGAATGCGTTTTTTGTAATATCTCCGAAAGTACTGTAGATAATATTTTTAATTTTGGCATGTGCTAATAGGACATAAAACCACATGTTTTAGTTATAAAAGTTATTTTTTTGTTCCACCAGTGGCGTTCCTGCAAACATGTCCTTTGATATTATTTAGAAAAAAAGTGGTACGCCACTGACATTTTTCCATGTGGATATTATTTCTGATTAGCCTAGTCAATTCTACATAAAAATGGTCTCTTGAGTTTTTCTCCTCAGGCATTCTTAATTAAAATAATAAAGCAAGCAAAGACAGGCGGAAGCATACCTATTAAGTAAATGTGGTAATTTCCAACAATTTTTATAAAACAAAATTTTGCATTATCAATGTTAATAATAATAAATAGTAGAGCTAATTTAATAAAATTTAATTATTTTAATTAAGAATGGTGTGCATGAGGAGAAAAACTGAAAAGACCATTTTTATGTAGAATTGACTAGGCTAATCAGAAATAATATCCACATGGAAAAATGTCAGTGGCGTACCACTTTTTTTCTAAAAAATATCAGAGGACATGTTTGCAGGGACGCCACTGGTGGGACAAAAAAATTACTTTTATAATTAAAATATGTGGTTTTATGTCCTATTAGCATATGCCAAAATTGAAAATATTATCGAAGATATTACAAAAAACTCATTAAAAAAGAAAAAAATTCAACACCCTGTAGCAAAAAATTTAAGCCGTTTACGACATTGTTTATATGAACTTTTCTTCATAAAATGACTTGAGGAATCACACCCTAAAATATTAGCACGTTATTAAGGAACACCCTGTATATTGGTAATCCAGAATATCCGTGGTCCTGTAAAGGAGCAGAGATCCTATGGATGTCCATTTATTTGACGCCTCGTACTTTCTGGGATGGGAACGCGGTAGGACGAAATTCTTAAA
This sequence comes from Polydrusus pterygomalis, assembly GCA_963969555.1. Lineage (NCBI taxonomy): Eukaryota > Metazoa > Arthropoda > Insecta > Coleoptera > Curculionidae > Polydrusus > Polydrusus pterygomalis. The sequence goes on from OZ018379.1 coordinate 14,357,718, forward strand.
AAAAAGTCGTTTAACTTATTTTTTCTAACAATCTATTATCTTTCAATTTTTCAAAATTTTCGGTAGGTATAAGTACCTAAACAATATAGGTATATTGTTAATAGAACTGGAAACAGCGCAAGATTGCGACCGTCACGACGCAAACGCCACTGTCTCCGTCAAACAGCTGACGGCAGTCGAATCCTGCTGAATCGGCGGACGCATTCTTGCGGCGCGTCGCTCGCTCCTGCTGCCAGCCATTCGCGTAGTTTCACCATTTAGCACAATTACTATGACAATACATCGAACCCTCAAGCAATAACATGAAATTAGCTTTTCCGTATTGTTTCAACGTGTAAAAAAGTTCATTTTACGGGGACTTTTAGTCAGCGCGACGGCCAAAAGGCGCGGATATGGGCGACCGCGAGAAAATATCCAAGAATCCCGTCAGGGTCGGGTTTTACGACATAGAAAGGACAATTGGAAAAGGGAACTTTGCCGTTGTTAAATTGGCACGTCACAGGATAACCAAAACAGAGGTAACATAAATACATAATATTTCTTATTTACTAAATTGGTTTTTCATTTTGTATACCTATATACATAAAATACTATAACATAATCTCATTGTAGCCTATAGTGGCCTACTATACTGTTTGCATGGTATACCTATATAGTAGGCCAACAGTGTTTTGACGGTCTTATTGTCTATTATTATCTAAGTAAAGTACGTAAAATATAAACGAAAAGTTATCGCATATTATATATCATTTATGTTTTCGATAACAAAAAAGTATCCCGCAAAAACATCATGTAAAAAATATAAAAAAAAGAAGCCGAAAATATTAAAATGAATTTACTTTAAAAATTTTTATTTCAATTTTCAGAAAATCTATGAAACTGTAAAAAAAAGTCTTCTACGAATAAATAAATTGTGCTTTTATAATTAAGGTATATAGGTTCCTACATAGAAATTAGGGGAAGGTCGCCTTTGATGGCATACAACAAGTAGTATCTTTGGAATAAACCGATTTAGCGGCATCCCGCATAGTTAGACAGGCGCCCGTATTGACCGTTCAGTTGTGAGTCGAATTGACTCGAATTTCAGTCGTGACGGACGTTTTTATGTAAAGTTATTTAATAGGACAGAAATTGTTAAGTGCCGAAGTAATATTAGCCAGTTTTTAAATAAAAAATTTATTATGTTAGGTGCATTAAATTAGAATGCACGATTTTTTAAATCTAAGTTGTGGTTTTAATTTTTTATAATTTATTTACTAGAAGTGTGACATTTTCCTAAGATGGCATATCCATTGGTATCCTATGATGGCATACCTATAAATAGGTATGCCATCATAGGCGTCATATTTAAAACGGCGCTACTTTTACTTTTCTCTTAGATATTTAGATATGTCACTACTTAAATGCTTTTTAAAGTTTTTTAATACCTATGTCTTTAGATTGTACTTTCCTGATAATGGTTTCATTATCCTTTTTAAAAGTTTTAAACATGTTCCCTAGAATTTAATATATTATTTTACGTTTTTTAAACAATTTTATGTGCTTGAATTTTTTAACAATAGAAATGTGCAAACTGTAACAAAAATATTCATTTAACATGTATGCGTCCTTCAGATTTTTGCATTTTACTGGAGTATGGCATACTTGGTGATTTTTTCTTTTCTATTTTTTTTTAACAAAAAAAAATAGTTTTTGTATAATTTCAAAGTTTTATAATGAATATTTAAGTAGTAACAAATATTTTAACATGGTTAAATGGGTTAAAACTTTTGAACTAAATAATATAATAGGTGGTAAAAAAAAGTGTGCCATCATAGGCGACCTTCCCCTATATTATTAGGTCGGTCGGTCTTACGGCGACCATCCGTCCATTAGAATATTTCGGATAGTAATAATGCGATGTGATCCTGCAAATAAAGTCGTCTCAAACTTGCTTATTTTAAATGGAGCACCCCGTATACTATATTTTTTGAGTTCCTTTTTTCATTTCCAATAACTTTTAATAAAATATTTGTATCTTATTCTATCGGTTTTTGAGAAAAAAAAATGTTTTTCTCAAATTTTGGTGTCGCTAAAATTGAATATCTTTTCAAAGACAAAAGAGAAAACTCGAAATTCTGGTTGAGGAACTAAATATTACGATAATGAATTGTCGAAAGATGAAATTTTAGATATAGGGACGTAGAAAAGTAATAATTTTTTTTTATCTTTATCAATAAATTAAAAAAAAAACTATTATTTTAAATGCGATGGTATATAAGGTTCCTTCAATGGTTGGGCGAGAACATTTCCTATCTGTCCACATCAGGTGTCCCTATAATACGTAACGAGACTGGTTTAAAACTTATTTACAGGTTTTCCCAAAATCCTCCAAATATCAAACAATATGTAAAATTTAATTTTCCGACAATTTATTATCGGGCAGAATCTAATTCCGTAACAAGAATTTCGAGTCTCAGTCTTTTATCTTTGAAAAGATACCTATTCGATTATTTTCTACTTAAAGTAAGTAAAGGTCAAAATAATTTGAGAAAAACAATTATACAATTATTTTGCAGAAGCGGCTAGAATAGAATACAAAAACTTTGAATAACAGTTATTGGAAATGAAGAACAGAACGTAAAAATTATAATATACAGGGTGACCTAAGACAAAGTTTGAGACAATTTCCGGTATAAACGTTAGTCGCATATTTTGGTCGATGTTGCCAGGGCCGAATTAAGGTCGTTAGACGCCTTAGGTCAGACAAATTTTGGCGCCTATTTTTTTCAATTTCCAAATGGATTTTAAAAAATTGTGCGAGTCATGATATAAGTACGGATGATCAAATTTGTGCCTAAACGTAATCTCGTCAAGCGGAAATTTGCACGTTTTGTTGAAGAAAAAACTCGTAGATTAATTTAATTGTAATAAACAGATAATATATGTAAGTAATACTAATACTCAGGGAAAATTATATGAATTAAACAATTAACTTAAAATATCATAACTTAATAAGAGTTCGGTAGTTTCCGAACTTCAAAAAAACTAATCGACTAATCCAGCTAATTAAGATACAAGAAAAATAAAACACATAAAAACACAAATTCAGCGCTAAGATCAAATGATATTGGTATAGATTGATGGTTCCTTATAAATACACAAAATGATATAAACTCAAGTATAGGGATTACTTCTAAAACATCATATCAATAACGACTCGTTATTAACGAGATCAATGGCATCAACAAATAAAATAATATATATGTAAATGTTTTGAGCAAAAAATATAAAGGTAAGGAACAGTTTTTGTGACCCAATGCCCAAAAACTTTTATTAAAGGTAACTTTAAAAATAACGACATATTTTTAAGAGTATTATTAAGATACTAGAAATGTTTTTCTTTTACATTTTTGACTCGAGAAATTTTGGATAATGTCGTCGAAGGAAGTTGATTTCACGAGATCTGATAACTAAATAGTCTTAATACTTTAATTTAGAATATTTTTGCTTAGATTGGAACGTGAAATGTTCTATACAGTGTCCGCAAGAAAGTTCGCATCAAATGGAATTTTTTTTTAATATTAGGTATAGGCAAAAATTAAAAAAGCAGTTAGTTTTTGCTTACCTAAAAACCAAAAATGACGTATACTGGAGCAGCTGCACGACTTGCGTTACCTGTCAAATTTGACATTTTTATTAAAATAGGTTCAAAAATGCCATTATTTATCAAAATATTGAAAAACTTTATTTGATAAAGTTCTTTATTTAGGCATTTTTAGCCTTTGTACGAAATTTTCAAACAAATAAAGTAAAGGCAAATGGTCTTACATCGATGTATAAAAGTTAATCTACGAGGGTTGATCAAAATTTTCAAGAATCTGGCAAAAAATAAAAATTGTATTAGACTGTCAAAATTTCGTACACAGGCTAAAAATGCCTAAATAAACAACTTTTTGGAATAAAGTTTTTCGATATTTTGATAAATAAGGGCATTTTTGAACCTATTTTTATTAAAAATGTCAAATTTGACAGGTAACGTAAGTCGTGGAGCTGCTTCAGTATACGTCATTTTTGGTTTTTAGGTAAGCAAAAACTAACTGCTTTTTCAATTTTTACCTATACCTAATAATAAAAAAAAATCCCATTTGATGGGGACTTTCTTGCGGACACTGTATATACTTTATAGGTATGATAATTAGCAATTATGCCATAGTTTAAATAGTGATTTAAATGGTATAAAATAATAATTATTATAGGTACACTGAAATTCGTTAAAAAGCCGCGGCGCCTATTTCGTTCGCCGCGCCTTAGTATATGGCCTATTGGTTAATCCGGCCCTGGATGTTACCTTATTTGAAGAGATCGTCTACGAAAACTCCTTTATCCAAAATTGCAGAATTAAATACGCATTACTTTCCGAAATATTCTACTGGACGGTTACCATAAGACACACTATTTTTTTCCTGACATTAACATGCCGATGATTTACGAGTTTTTCTCATCCAAGTCGATGTAATCTTATTTTACCTATTATTTGATTTATTTTTAAAAATTTGCACAATTTGTGTAGGTATGTATTTATGTATCCAGTGTAGGTATACAGTGTGACCAGTAAAGTCCGCATCATATGGGATTTTTTTTTTATTAATAACTTTATTCGAAATTTGACTTTGGCATCAAGTTCTGCTTTGATCGAGATGAAAATTAAACAGAAAAATAGTAGTCACGTGATTCACATTATCTGTCAAATTTTAATTATTTCCAAAAAATAATTCAAAAGTGTGGTTATTTTTGAAAGTATCGAAAAAAAATAATAAAATAAGGTTTTTTTTAAATGCAGTTTCTAGCCCACATGCAAAATTTTAGCTGCATAAGATAATTTTGATTTTTTACCCATATTTTGTAAATTGCACCACTTTTGCAAAATAAGACTCAACGCAACCTACATAAAACTTCTTAGTTTTGACATTGCTTTATTTCGGATACATTTTCTTTAAAGTAGGGCCATATTAAATGTGTGTTTTTCTACAAAATCAAAATTGGGCTATTAAAATTTGATCGCATGTAATGCAAAGTTTATTTGTTTTTGACCGTGTATAATGTAACTTCATAAAATAAGTATTTTTGAAAACGTAGTTTGTGTCTGAAAGTAATACACCTTAACATTAAGACAAAAAACAACACAGTGTCATCAGTAAAGTGCTCATTAAGTGAAAAATAAATTTAGTGGTGGGTAAAAAAAATCAAAATTATCTTATGCAGCTGAAATTTTGCATGTGGGCTAGAATCTGCATTTAAAAAAACTTTTTCTAATAACTTTGTTCGATATTTTCAGAAATAACCCCACTTTTGAATTATTTTTTGAAAAAATTAAAATTTTACAGATAATGCGAATCACGTGACTTATTTTGCTTAATTTTCATCTCGATTGAAGATTGAAGCAGAACTTGATGCCAACGTCAAATTTCGAATAAAGCTATTAATAGAAAAAATCCCATATGATGCGGACTTTACTGGTCACACTGTAGATCGGGAATATTGATTTTTGAAACTACTAACCAAAATGCAATCAGAAATGAAGCAGTGGTTTTGTCCGTGTCAGGTTTCTGCATCAATATGTCTTTCTTAATATTAATATTTCGAAACCGCTGCTGTTTTTAGACCTATATAAATAACCTTTCATTTTGGTCCCTATACATTGAAAATAAACCTATAATTCAATTTAAAGGATGTCCCATTAATAAATATCCTATAAGATATACATCCATCCTATATCCTATCTGTATATTAGGTATATAAATGAAAAGTTTTTGGTCGTGCCTCGTGCCATTCTAGAAAGTAATTTATTTCGTATTAGCAGTAGAATCCTCGTTTTACAAAAACTGCTCTTAGTTTTAAATGCTGCTTTTATGCACTGTTAAATTAATCAGAAAAATCTAAATTTTATTTCGAAAAATACAAATAATTAAACACGGCGAAAGGATTTTTCGCAACTGATTTTCCAAAGAAGCGCGTCTATTGATCCCTGCTCGCGCTGCGATTGAATTTTAAGCGTGGTTGTTTTTCTAGACACTACGGCAGTAAATTTTAATGCACTTTTTGATTCTAAAGTTACAAAAAAGTTAAATAAATTAAAATGAATATTATAGACTACCTCTAGGTATAGGGTAGGTACAAGCAAGGATACAAAAAAATTATGTTTACCAGAGTAGTATAGGGGTAAATTAACAATCTGTTTACATTAACGGGTAAATTTATTAATATTTGTTATATAATTTGCTTATTTGGATTTTCAGTTGTGTACCACTGTTAAAAATATGATTAACTAATTAATTATGCAACCAAATCCGGATATGAAAACAACTTCCTACATACGAGTAGGTAAATTTGCGTTAACATAATATTATTGCACGTTGATATCAAGCAAAGATAAGGTCATCTAGAGTATAAGATAAATTTTTAAATAATAAACAAAGGTACTGAATTAATTTCCATATTTATAAAGATATTTATTCCATTTTATAGGCGTAAATAATAGTAGATTATACCATAATTCGATAATGATTGCTATAAACTCCCAAGGAACCGAGGAGTAATATTTTGAGGGAATAATAGTTATTAGTGCGAGTAGTATACTTACTCTACTTTATCTACGACTATAATTTCATAATTTGAGATTTTTAAAGAACAAGTTTATTTGTCAATAACATTAAAATTAGTACATATTACATACAATTATTAAACTGAATTAGACTTGAACTATCATTAATTTTGGAAGAGTTTTCAATACAAATATTTGGAATTTCGGTTGCTGTAAAAGAAGAAGATGCTTCATTACTATAATATACACAGTGTCACCAGTAAAGTCCGCATCATATGGGATTTTTTTATTAACAGCTTTATTCAAAATTTGACTTTGTCATCAAGTTCTGCTTCGATCGAGATGACAGACACAAACTACGTTTTCAAAAATACTTATTTTATAAAGTTACCTTATACAGGGTCAAAAACACATAAACTTTGCATCACATGCGACCAAATTTTAATAGCCCAATTTTGATTTTGTAGAAAAACACACATTTATTATGGCGTTACTTTAAAGAAAATGTATCTGAAATAAAGCATTGTCAAAACTAAGAAGTTTTATGTAGGTTGCGTTGAGTCTTATTTTGCAAAAGTGGTGCAATTTACAAAATATAGGTAAAAATCAAACTTATCTTATGCAGCATGTGGGCTAGAAACTGCATTTAAAAAAACTTTTTCTAATAACTTTTTTCGATATTTTCAGAAATAACCCCACTTTTAAATTATTTTTTGGAAAAAATTAAAATTTTACAGATAATGCGAATTACGTGACTACTATTTTTTTGCTTAATTTTCATCTCGATTGAAGCAGAACTTGATGCCAAAGTCAAATTTCGAATAAAGCTATTAATAAAAAAAATCCCATATGATGCGGACTTTACTGGTGACACTGTATCTGTTAGCATTATAGTATTTGCTGTAGTTGTCTTCTTTCTTTTGTTATTGGAGTGTAAATAACGAATATTAATCCCTCGTCATTATTCCCTAAGGAAATAATATATGGCATTATACTCCAAGAACCTCAAGTATAATACTTACATTATACACTAGTCATAGATAAAGATATTTATACCATTTTATAGGCGTAAATAAGTAATTTTTATGCTTTGTTTTTAAATTTTATTTATTTATTTTTTTGTTTCTTCTGTTCGACAAACATAAAAAAGCCACTTTATTTTACTAGAAAATCAACATTCAGCTTCTCATGATTAGAAAGATAGCATAGAGAAAGCTGGGAAGGCCTATAAAATTTATGTGGAGATTTTATGGCCTGCCATAAAAATGCCTTAAAAAATCATTTGTTTACATCCGAAATAGAGTGTTTTATGATCATTTTTGCTAAGAAGGGTAGCTGATTCGGAGAATAGGGACGTAATGAAAGAAAGGATCCTTTAATACTGATGAAAAAACGTTAAAATTTAAAAAAAAACTTTGTTACAAAGTTAAACTTGCTTTAAATTCCCAAATTTTCGTGTCTTCGTGTAATTTACCTCTCTTTTTGGCTTAGAAACTGCCCCCACTTTTTTTTAATGTAAAGGTGCGTTGGAAAGGGTATAAAAATGGAATAAGACCCATGCACTATTTACTTTTGCATGTTTCATAAAGACACGTAAACGCACTCGTAGTTCTATATTTTTTCAGCAAATAAAAATTTTTTTAAAAATTTATTTTTCTTTATTAAATCATTGTCATCTGACGAAGCTACAGTGTTAGTGAAACATGTAATTTTTCTAGTAAATATACTGAAAATTTACAAGTTCCGCTTTGTTTTACTGTATCCCATAATACTATAATTATGGATTTCCACCAAGTATCGTCTTAATCAATTAATTTATTTAATTAAATAAAAATACTTTCTATTACTGAATTTATCCCAGTTAAAAGTTTCACCCTGTATAGATTTGCAGTAGGTTATTAACTAAACGTGAGATTACAGAAAATGCATACCTGCAACTATGGCGGACTTGCAGACGCTAAATAATTTGCAGCAATTTGATATTCTAAATAGTAATTTACGTTACAAGACCGGAAAGTAGTGTTTTTCAGGCCGAGACAAGCTCTCGCCTACGGCTCGCCCTGGAAGCTTGGAGAGACCTGCAAAACACTAATTTTCGGTTGCGTGACGTACAATATTTTTTTTAACGATATACATTTAATTCTTTATTTTATTTTATTTTATATTATTTTTAAATGCGTCGTATACTTCTCGTAACGGGCTTTTGATTTTACTAGCAATATATCCATCAATATATCGTAAGTCGCTTTCCTTGCTGCTTCCAAAATTTCTTCTGGAATCTCATTTTCCGTGTCGGATAATTCAAGATCTGAATTCATGTTTTTAAATTTGCGCACTCGCGAAACATGTTTGACATAAACAACAAATTAAAAATCAACGAACTGTCACTCGACAATACATCGAAATGTTGTTATCATAGTAACGAAATCAAGGTAGATTGTATTGTCAAAGAGCGATTGGAAAAATAAAAAAAAAATTTTTTCGGCAACCGTCCGGGAAATACCCACTTCCCGGACGCTTATCCTTTGAGAAAGTAGCATTTCTCCGGCCTAGTCCGGGAAGTACGTACTTCCCGGACTAGGCCGGGAAGAATCACATCAATATTAGCAATTGTTCGAATTTTAATATAAATATTAATATAAATAAGAATTAGATTGTTTCTGTTAGTACCTATCTTCTGTTCGAATTTCAATATTTAATACAAATAAGAATTAAAATGTTCGAAATTTTGTTCTACAAAGAAATATAATAAAGAAATGTGTCTCATTGATTTGTTATTCTACACGGTTGCCGAAAAAATAGTGTACGCAACACGTCCGAAAACGGTTTTTTTGGACTCGCAGACTTCCAGGACTCGCCTACGGTTCGTCCTAGAATTTTGTCGACTCGTCCAAAAAAACAGTATTTTCCGGACTTGTACCGTAAATTACTATTTCTGGTCCCTTACGTCCATTTTCCGGTCTTGATCGACAAAACGTTATTTTCTGGACGAAAAATCGTCCAGAATGTAAAGTGTATATTTTCTGGTCGGTCTTCAAAAAACTATTTTCAAATCAGCCATTTTTAACGTAGTTAAACCGTTTTAATAATTCTGGTTTATTGATATCGACTGCCAAATACGTTAAATACGCCCAAGTCCATGGCAATAATGAAATAATGAACTTAACTTTTAACCCTTGTTTTTTTTATATAAAAATCGGATAAAAATTGTAAATAAGTACCAATACCATCGTCCACAAAATATAGGTTAGTTTTTAACAAATTTTATACATCCTGCAAGTTTGGTGGACCTTCCAACCTTCCGCAAATTTGCAGACGCAAAGTATGATAAACGTTTTCTGGATTTCCAATTTTGTGATTTGCAAACTGCTACATGCAGCTGCAGACGTCAGATGCAGAACTTCTGTAATCTCACGAACAAACCCTAAATATATTCTAGATTTTTGAACGGCATATTATATGTACCACTCGATAGAAAGTAAAATCCATTAGGATGGGCACGAACTACCGGTAAACTACACAAAGGAAAATACAATTTGGCCCAATCAGTGAAACACTTTGCGGTCAAGGACCGCGGATACGGACATGGGAAATGTTGCGTCAAAACTAGCGCTGTGCATGACAAAAAATGGTCATTCCGAACCAGTAGCGGATCCAGAACTTCACTAAGGGGGGCACGTGATCGAAATGGTTTTTAGAAGAAAATACAATAATACAAAAAAAAATGTTACTCTAAAACAAGTGCATAAATTTATTAGGCAAGAGAAAACTTACAAATAAAACTCTGAATAACATATACAAAACGTAACTTCTATGTACAGGCTGTCTCACGGTGATCATGCATTAGAACATTTCGGAAACTAATGCAATTTGAAAAAATATGCCTTCGTTTTAACTTTTTGAGAATGCAGAGCCTTATTACGAAATGTGGATGTTTAAAGCGCCAAATTCTCATTTGTTGAGAATTTACATAACCATCCGATAGGTAAAACTTTACCTCCTTAGTAAAATTGTTTTTTTTAAAGACGTTTTCATTATTATGCAAATTACGCCAACCTGAAAACTGCATTCGCTGCAAGAGCGGATCGTAATTAACAATTCCAGGACTGAGCTTACAGAATCTTGGGAGCATCTATAATTTACCTTGCATCTGCAATTTTTCCTTACTCCATCAGAGCTCCAAATCGAAAGTTTTGTCGATAAATACATGGTTTAAAATACAGCACTAGAAACACTTACAAAAATACAGACAGACACTATACCTAATCAATCAATTCTTAAATGTTGTAAATGTGTAAAATAAAATGTTCGAGGCGATGAAAGGAGGAAAACTAAAACACACCTAATTGTAATGGCTATTTTTATGCTATTAACTGTCCGGTTTTTTCAAAAACAATGAATTATTAGCTTGATATAGTCATGTGCTTATACCGTGCGAGCAAAAATTATTTGCATCAAAGAGGGCTTGGATTAAAAAACGTAGGGCTTGGTTTAGATCACAATGATATGGGGACGATATATCTAACCAAATCTAGGTTAAAATTTTGTCAAATTCATATTATGACGACATGCCAAACTAATGAGTAATAAAATAAGTAGACAAATACAAATATATTTTTTTTGTTCACAAAATTACCAAAGTAAGAATATACAGAATGAAAAAGAAAAATAATTACATAAATTGCTGAAATTGGCCACCGCCAAGCATAAATTCACACGTCTCTTCATATTTTCGAAAGTGTTGACCAGCATCTCTGAAGAAATGTTACCACATTCTTGGATAATCCTTTCTTGTAATTGTTCTAAATTTGTATTTACACAATTCATACTTGTACTTTATAAGGAAATAAATTTAGCTGCTTCTTAAGAATAGTCCTGCATGTTCCATAAGGTCTTCCCACTTCTTGGGACAGGCGTCTTATACAATTTGTTGACGTATTTTGCATTATTTCACGAACGTTTGCAACAAGCTCTTCTGTTCTTACAGATGGTCTTCCTGCTCCTTTTTTGTGTTGTATAGAACCTGTTTCCCTAAACACAGCCACGGTTCTTTTCAGGCAATAATAAAAATCACCAGCAATAAAAGCAACGTTAGGAAAATGTTCGTAAAAATCGTCCATGCACAAACCCGGATTGTATTGCCACTCACCATTTACTCTAACCCCGTTTCGAAAATACGCTTCAACCATGAATGTTTTGTGCTGTTCCGTAAAGCCCATTGTGTGAATTGTTCAAGAAATTGGAAAAATTAGCGATAAATCAAATTACTTGTAACTTGTAACGACTGTCAAAGATGACGGAATAACTGATTGATTGGTAATTCAGGTAGTTACTGACACCCAACAGGTATTAAGCTCTACGGCTAAGCATTACGTACGTCCTTAGATGCAAGTCCCTCTTTGATGCAAATAATTTTTGCTCGCACGATATAAGGTTAATAATTTATCGTCTCCGTAGAACCCTTCTGCAAGTTTGGATATACAGGGTCTCTCATAGGTAAGGGGACATGGATAAGCGGATATGAATCAAATTTGGTGTAGTTATGCTTTTGAGGACAAGAGAGACGATTTAATAATTATATACCTTCTAGAGGGCGCTAGTTACGCAATATGAAGCACACTTCTGACCGCTGTACCATAAATTATGAAAGAGGGGTCTTTTAAGTATCTACGTAAAATAATTGCCAGGCATGTAGCCAGGGTTTTTTCTTAGGGGGCCACGCCTTTTTTTGAATCATATTCATGGTGCTTGGTTTTCAAGTGGGAAAAATAAAATCCTCAAGAAAAACACAAAAACAAACCCGGTAATAATTGAGGTGTTTGGGTCTCCTGCCTCAGGGGGGGAGAGCAAAACAATTTCGATATTTTCAATTAGTTTTTCAGATATTTACGTTCAAAGTACACAAGTAAACAAGACCTTTCTTAACGAAACATCGTTATCGCTTAAATTCCTAAACATAAATTTAAAAAAATCTTGGATTTGTAACGTAAGTAGTTCCGGGTTAAAATTTTAAAGAAAATCTTTAAACTTTTCCATCTTTTCATATTTTCCTAATGACGGCATCACATTCAACAGAAAACATCCTTAATATTGGCGCAAAAGTTAAAAATAGTAAAAGGTCGATATTAATAGCAGATAACAAAATAATAACAACCATTTTTGACATATACACAAAACTGGGACCGATTTAGATATACGCATTTACGTCATTCGCAATTTACCCAGCGTATTTAATCGCGGAATTAATGCATTCAAGATTTTCCGACTGTACGAAAAATATTTGATTCTAAATTCCGCGAAGCCAGAGCGAAGTTTTATTCCAGAAAAAGTACACATTTTCTTTTTATAGATCCATATTTTATTGATGTCGGGTACGGATATATGTGACTATTTTTCGTTGAGACGAGAGACAGATTTTTAAAGCTGTTCCTTGTTCTAGTGTGACAAGTTTTCTTCCTTATCTTCCTTTTTAATCTATACACTCCCGTGCAAAAAAAAATTGACATCATAAAATTTGGATTAAGTTTAGGGCTTTTAAACTTTTTAATTTTTACTCCGATTTAAGTGATTTTTTAGAGAGCTCTAGTGACATTTATTAGTTTTAACATGCCAATACAAATTTTAAGAGAAATTGTTTTTTTACCTATAATGTCAAAACACCATGTAGAATAATTAAGAAGCAAAATTACTTTAAAATATCAGTTTCCATTAAGCCGCAAATAATGTTCTTTGCATTTTGGTTTTTGGATCATAAATACGTGCACTTGTTCTCACCCAAATGCAAAACGATCTTGATGATGTCAATAATTCAGGAAACTCAAAACGAAAGCTATTGATTGCTTTCTTTTACTTAAAACTCTTCAGAATCGTCGTTTGACGTCAGTACAGGCGAAAAACCAATGATCTGTTATACCTAGATCATTGCGAAAAACCAACTTCGATAGGTTCGAATTAAAAATGTCAGTTCTTGGACAGTTCGTCGAAGATTACACGAAGGTAATTTAAACTCAGGCAGACCAGCAACTGGACCTAAATTACTTCCTCGTCATAAGAGTCAGGAATGGAGGAATATTACCAAGGATGATATTCGCGTGCTAATTGATCGCATGAGTAAGGGCTAGAGGAGGCAATAGAAATTATTGAGATGTGTTTAAGTGAAAAAGTTGTTATTGGTACATGGTAAGTTTGTTTCGCGAAAATGTTATTTTTTAAATCGTAGGTATACGTACCTTCTTCCGTAAATTTATGTGTTTATTAAATCTTAATTATTACAATAACATTTGTTTTCTTGCATTTTAATAGTCTATTTTATGTTAAATGCAATGGCAGTGAGAAAATTATGAAAATATTTAAATTATTGACATCATCAAGATCATTTTGCATTTGCGTGAGAACAAATGCACGTATTGACATGAACTAAAAACCAAAATGCAAAGAATATTTGCGGCCCATGAAAACTAATATTTTGAAGTAATTTTGCTTCCTAGTTATTCCACAGGGTGTCTTGACACTAAGCAAAAAAAAAACTTTTCGATTATCCTTGTATAATATGTCAAGAAATCAATTTCTCTTAAAACTTGTATAAGCATATTAAAACTAATAAATGTATCTATAGCTCTCTAAAGAATCATTTAAATCGGAGTAAAAATTAAAAAATTATAAAGCCCTAAACTAAATCCAAATTTTATGATGCCCGTTTTTTTTTTGGACGGGAGTGTATTAATATCTACGCACAATCATTTTTTACTTTCAAATCAGGCGAACAGTTTGGTATTTCACCGCTGCGAGTCCATGCACAAACGACGCCAGTGTTTGCTGGAACCAACCCGAACAAACCCGAGAACCGCTTACTATCCATAGTCTTAACAATAATAATTTTAATACAGACTGAGAAATCCTAAATGATACACCCTGTACATGGAAACAAAGGTCAGCAAGGTCCTCATAATCTACTTCCGTTTCCATAAAAAAAAAACCGCCATAGATATACAGGTCAATTATTATTATTTCAAATACCAACCAGAAAAAATGCAAGCAACTTAACTGGAACACATTTAAACCCCGCAAGTTTTGCGTCAGCGTTGACGTCAATAGTCTACAAAAGGTTGTATAGATAAATTTGACTAAATATCAATTGAAACTACCGGAGCAATTACTCAATTTTTTTTAATTGAATTAGTAAGTATATTTAAGACTATTGTATAGTTGACCCCGTAGGTCATTTTATATTTTAATGAAGCGATAAAGAAGACGTAACGGAAAAGTATGCATATATTTTTATCCTTGTTGTGTATCACGCGGGAAGAAAGTCACACATTTTTGTAGATGTTGCATGGTAGGCTGTAGGCTGTAGTGTCACTTTAGAAGTAGAGCATTTTCTTTGGAACAGGGGGAACAACTGCTTCTTTTGCTTCCCACAAAATGCAGCCTTTTGGGGTTAAATTTGTGAAATTCACTAGGTCTCGATTATTGACCTTGCCAACCTTTGTAGAGAGACAAATGTGCTTTTCTTTTAACTATTCATATGGTTTTGTAACAAAAGAATGACGCTCGTTGTGCAATATCCTATACTTAATTTTTTTTTACGATTATAATTAAAAATGTAAAAGTTCCATTGACGTCAAACTTCAAAATGATAATGTTGGACTGACGTAAGGGTACGTTTTTTAGTGCGGGTTTCAAAATGATTGTGAATAGAACGAAATGAATGATTGATTTTACGTTCGGTATAATCATGCTGGATATACAGGGTAGGTAGGGGAGACCAGGGCGAGTAGTAACAATTTTCACACAAATATTTTAGATTATATTTTAAGACGGATTTTTGATAAAATTTATGTAGGTATTATTATGTTTCAAGTTTTGGGAAAGCAATAGGAAATTTTCCCGCTCGTGGAATAGTAATTTACGTTACAAGAGCAGAAAGTAGTGTTTTTTAGGTCGAGACAAGCATTTCCAGGGTGAGCCGTAGGCGAGTCCTGGAAGCTTGGAGAGACCTGCAAAACACTAATTTTCGGTTGCGTACAATTTTTTTTTTAGGACCGACACTTCGATATACCTATATACATTTAATTCTTTATTTTATTATATATTATTTTTAAATGCATCGTATGACTTCTCGTAACGGGCTTTTGATTTTGCTGGCAATATATCGTAAGTCGCTTTCCTTGCTGCTTCCAAATTTTTTTCTGGAATGACATTTTCCGTGTCGGATAATTCAAAATCTGAATTCATATTTTTAAATTTGCGCACTCGCGAAACAAGTTTGACATAAACAACAAATGAAAAATCAACGAATTTTCACTCGACAATACATCGAAATGTTATTATAGTAACGAAATCAAGGTAGATTGTACCTATTATCAAAGAGCGATTGGAAAAATGAAAAACAGGGACCGGAAAAATATTTTGCCGGTCCCTCAGGTCCATTGTCCGGTCTTCATTGACAAAACGTTATTTTCTGGACAAAAAATTGTCTAGAAAGTGTATATTTTCTGGTCGGTCTTAAAAAAATAATTTTTCAACCAAATTAAAATTTTTCAAAATAAGTGTGTCAACATACCCCATCACGGGGTGTGTTGTCACAGTAGGTGGAGTAGGTTGTCACGTGTACTTTAAAGGGAAGAAAAAGAAAGAGTTAAATTTTGATAACAAACCATATTCATATACGCTAAGGTGTCGGCCAACGAGAATTAGGTCTAACACCTTTAAACAGATCTAAACCGGGTGACGGTGTTACCCCCCTTATATTTTCCGTAGTTTAATTTTTTTATTCGTTTCTATTATTCCATTATTTTATTTTTCTGTGCTTGCAGACTTTTTGTTTTCACGTTTTTTTTTTTCATGTTATTCGTATGTTATTATTCTAATTACTAGTCGTATAGTTATTTTATAGATTACCTAAGGTATACAAAAGCTGACACAACGGCTATTAGTCGGTATTATCTAAGATAGTTTTGATTATTACATTTTTTTTTCTATATGTATACGTATCAATATTGTTATTTTCTCTAACGCCATGGAAGTTTTTACATGAAAGTGAGCTTTTTAAACTTTTGCTAGTTTTATTTTTATTGTCTAACTAAATAAAAAGTATTCGTAACAAAAATTTTATTTTTACCTAATCCCTCTTAATTTTTTAAAAATAATATTACCTACATCTAAAATATTTCTACAGAAGCATCTTTCGCAAACAAATAATTGATTAGATAACACAAAACAGGTTAAAATAGTTCACCTTAAAAGTTCCATGGCGCACTATCAAAAAGTCATGTTGTATATCAACGAATTGATGGCCATCTTAGGATTTACTAGCGTGTACCCGGCATGCGTTGCAACCCGCTGGTATAAATACAAACCCGAACAAACCCGATATATTAGTACCCGGCATGCTACTTTCTGAAATTGCACCCGTGCGAAGCCGGGGCGGGTCGCTAGTTATACATAAAAACCTTCCTCTTGAATCACTCTATCTATTAAAAAAAAACGCTTCAAAATCCGTTGCGTTGTTTTAAAGATTTAAGCACATATAGGGATATGGGGACAGACGGGCGATAGCGACTTATACTATGTTAAGATTTAAAAACTTAGCCTGGAGGCCATTTTGAAATAATACGTCATTTTAAAGGATATTTTCCGTAGATTTCAAATATCAAATAAAAATTATAGGTTTCTATTTAAAATAAAAAAGTTGATATGATTTTGATTTTAAATAGACAGTATATTTTTTAATTCATTCATATTTTAATTGCATATTAGGTAAAATTGTTATTTTGTTCCAGGTTGCAATCAAAATTATAGATAAGTCCCAGTTAGATGCTAGTAATCTCCAGAAAGTGTATAGAGAAGTAGATATAATGAAAAGACTGGATCATCCCCATATTATAAAACTTTATCAGGTAAGTCTTAAGAATAAGAAATAAGATTCTATCCACAAATAATGTTTATTCAAAAAAATCAAGGAAAGGTAATATATTTAAAGTTTTTGGGGGCGCTCAATTTCTCAGAGAGGGCTTTCTTACAATATGATCACTCACCAGTACTTTTCGCTATGCCCATGCCACCGTATTGACGTACCTACGTCTGTAACTATATTTTTGAGATATCATAAAAGAACAGAATATATGGCTATATTATATTCTGTGATAAAAGTCAAATGTACAAAAATTACCTAATGCCTCTATAAACAAATACAACAAAAGCTATCGAATGTGGCGAAAGTAATCCATTAATATATTTTGAACGGTGAAACCGAAATATTCTCCACATATATATTTTTTAGTAGGTATATAGGTACCTATACCGGATTAATAATGTAAAACATGCGTGTTTCCTTTAAAAGGTATTATTTAAGATTCAATTATCTACCTTCAATTATCATGTTTTCATTCTGTTTTATCATATTTCTGATTATAACTATTATTTATAACAAATTATTAGTCATTAGTGATACCTGATAGAGATACATACCATGTAGCGAATTTAATTACAAATAAAAAATGTACAACCTTGATAGCATAATTATCATGTAAAGATTTTACATGACCACGACTTTCAATGTATTTTATTTCAAATCTAAATAGCTATGGCCACAGTTAAATCGGTTACCACTAATCTTGTTTCTACGAAGGCCTAGCAGGGTCACAATTAAAAAAAAAATACATCCAAATTTCGAATTGTAACCCAGAATTCCGAGTTATGTCAATTATTTTATTATTCTCTTAAAATTGTTTAAAAACAGTTTATAAAATTGTGCAAGATTGTATCCTTAATTAAATATTCATCTATATTAACTTTACGCCTGTAATAATCGCATTGATACTTTAGTCACATTTAATAATTTATTGTGATATTGACACGTCTTATATTAAATCAAAACTAATTCAATTTAAAGGTAGTGTTCTCTGCTAACCAAATACATACAAATCACTTGGGACTTTTTTTTATTAATAGCTTTATTCAAAATTTGACTTTGGCATCAAGTTCTGCTTCGATCGAGATGAAAATTAAGCAAAAAATAGTAGTCACGTGATACGCATTATCTATCAAATTTTACTTTTTTCCAAAAAATAATTCAAAAGTGGGGTTATTTCTGAAAATATCGAAAAATTTATTATAAAAAGTTTTTTTTTAATGCAGTTTCTAGCTCACATGCAAAATTTCAGCTGCATAAGATAATATTGATTTTTTACCCACCACTAAAATTTATTTTCCACTTAATGAACACTTTACTGATGACACTGTGTTATTTTTGTCTTAATATTAAGGTGTATTACTTTCAGACACAAACCATAATTTCAAAAATACTTATTTTATGAAGTTACCTTATACAGGGTCATAAACAAATAAACTTTGCATCACATGCGACCAAATTTTAATAGCCCAATTTTGATTTTGTAGAAAAACACACATTTAATATGTCGCTACTTTAAAGAAAATGTACGCATTCGTAATTTTCCCCCATGCTCTAGTTTTGTGTATTCTTTTTAACGTTTCGAAACTTATTTTCGATTATCTTGATCATCATGATAAACTTCAATTGTCCTGCCTGCAAACCAAATCTAAGTCTTTGCGATTTTTAATGTTTCGGTCATTGTCGTTGTTTCACGCTCCACGCTCCATTTCATTCTTTCTCGTACTGATAATGGCTGTTTCCTGTTCTGTTACAATAATTATTACCTTTAAACTACATGTCAACAACTTGTATCGGCCACTGCAGCGTCAATAACCTAAGAAATAAATTCACGGATATTGTAAAATATTTAACAGACAGCTTTAATTAACTGAAGGAAATAAGCCTTGCGTCAATGGCATTTTTGCAATTGATTTTTTAATTGGCCATTTATGTTACTGTAATTGATTACTTCACAAGCAGTTTAACGATTTCATGTAATATCTATTTGAAAAGCATAACGGAACCCAAACCCACAAGTTCTGAAAATCATTGGAGTATAGTATTTGTAGAATTATACCGTTGATCTTTTGACTGCAATAAACCCTCATTATCCCTTTGACCATAAAATAAATAATATCCCAAATTTTAAAACCTTTTCGAGCAGAGCCGGACCAGGTACAAATTCAATGTATACCTATGCCTGATTCATATATAAATACAAATTGATTTTTAATAATTTTAGCCTTTAGTGGTTTTCCGGCGAGTAATTTTTAGTTAGGCTTATTAGTGGTAGAATGTGGCGTCCTTGGAATTGTGCTGATAGGGGGCATCTTCAAGTGTCATTTTTAAAAGAAAGCATTTATCTACCGATGCCAAACTAATAATTAAAAATGTGTATCAATCTTGTTGAGTAGAAATTTTAATTCGATGGATGCTTTAGCAGAGACGTCTACTTTGACAAAAACTTCTTTATCTTCGGTAAGAGACATAGTACTTAAACCTGTTAATCCTAGAAAAAATCAGAGAGATTCTGGCACATTTAGAAGCATTGACGAAAATGACATGGATTTATTAAAAAGAAATATTTACCGAATGTATGAGGCACAAAACTGTACCCACTTTGATTTCCCTCAAAGAGCGGCTGATTAAAGACGAACGAAACAAATATCTCTTGTTGCCTTTCAAGCCTTAGGAAAATATTGCGTAAAATGGGTTTTAAATACCGAAGCATTGATAAAAGACCAACATTAATGGAATCTCAACGTTTACGGGAATAAAGACTTAAATATTTAACAGCTGTTAAAAAATTTAGAGAAGAAAATCGTCCAATTATTTACCTTGACGAAACATGGTTCGATACCCATGACACTCCAAGAAAAGGTTGGGATGATTCTTCCAAAAAATGTCAAACCAAGGCACCATCAAATAAAGGCAAAAGAATCACAATATTACATGCTGGTTCAGAGAACGGGTTTGTTCCAAATTGTCTGTTGTTTATAACTAAAATGTTAAGGTGATTGTTACTTGCAGGATTAAAATGAAAGCTCCTTTTATCTCTGTACAATCCCTGTGATGGTGTTTTTTAAATGGAACATAGCTTTTTTTATACGATTTTTGGAACGAGTAATTTTTTTTTGTCCGTTCTGATTAAAATATTTAATATTGTGACAGCTATTTTTATTAAATTTTAATGTTTTATCCAGTATAATTTAACTTTAACCTGTTTGAAACATACACTAGGTAATAAAGGTATAATCACCTTTGAACCCGTCAAAGTCAAAAAATTTGACAAATTTACTATAATATTGCCGAAATGACTTTGAAGGATTCAAAGGTGATTATACCTTTATTACCTAGTGTATGTTTCAAACAGGTTAAAGTTAAATTATACTGGATAAAACATTAAAATTTAATAAAAATAGCTGTCACAATATTGAATATTTTAATCAGAACGGACAAAAAAAAATCACTCGTTCCAAAAATCGTATAAAAAAGCTATGTTCCATTTAAAAAACACCTTATCCATAGCGTAACTCTTTTGTTTCTGGTTCAAATACATTTTTGAATTCTGCAGGAAAAAGTACATCGATTGGCTATTTTGGATTTTTCTTTAAATACAAGGAAGCTCAAAAATGAGCCCCTGTTCAGTCCTCGTTGGAAGACCCTGTACCTACGGTATACTTCTTTACTTAGTTATAATGAAGTTAAATTCTCAGGATATAAAAAAATAAAATTAATTATTAAATGAAATACCTATGAAAAGCAAAGGTGGCAGCAAGTTTTGAAGGGGCCGTCAATGTGGGCCCCCTGGCTGGCGCCCCCCCCCACGGTGCTTTGTTACGCCTGTTCCCCCCCTAGAAAGTACTAGTTACGCTAAAGCGGAAATACAGTACGTTTAGGTTCAAAAAATCGCTATATTGTTGTAATAGGTATGACTACTTTTTTCAAAAACAGGTATTGTTTGCATTTTTTTCCTATTTCAAATTGTTTTACTTTTCAAACCGGCAAGATTGATTTAAAATTAAAAAGTGACACTTGTATACATTTTTTAGCTTTTTCGGTACCTACGTGCGTCAAATCAAATATTTATTTGCTTCTTTTTGCCAAGATTTAAACAGCGACACCGTAATAAAAAATGTATTCTCGCTTAAAAACCCACCATTTAAACCAAATTGCAATAAACCACGGGAATTAATGCTTTATTGTTTCTTTGTTTTTTTTCTTAATTTGAAATTCAAATTGACAAACCGGTATTTTCTATTATTGCATCCTCGATTTAAATTAATTGACTAAAAACAAATCATTAGAAACTCGACTGTTTTAAAGTATTAAAACAATGTCGTTTAGCCTTTGCAACCATTCAACCAAAACGTTTCAAGATTGGATATGAACGAATACCTTTATTTAATTAAATTCAACCAACTGCAGTTTTTGCTTTTAATACAAATAATTCAATATGAGACTATAATACTATTAAAACGAGATATAAAATAGAAATAACGTTGCGACAAAAGTGTTAAATATACAGTTTCACCAGTAAAGTACGCATCATAGGGGTTTTTTTTTTATTAATAATTTTATGCGAAATTTGACTTTGGCATCAAGTTCTGCTTCGATCGAGATGAAAATTAAGCAAAAAATAGTAGTCACGTGATTCGCATTATCTGTCAAATTTTAATTTTTTCCAAAAAAAATTCAAAAGTGGGGTTATTTCTGAAAGTATCGAAAAAATTTATTAGAAAAAGTTTTTTTAAATGCAGTTTCTAGCTCACATGCAAAATTCGATTTTTTACCCATATTTTGTAATTTGCACAACTTTTGCAAAATAAGACTCAACGCAACCTACATAAAACTTCTCAGTTTTAACAAAGCTTTATTTCAGATAGGTACATTTTATTTAAAGTAGCGCCATAATAAATGTGTGTTTTTCTACAAAATCAAAATTGGGCTATTAAAATTTGGTCGCATGTGATGCAAAGTTTATTATTTGTTTTTGACTCTGTATAAGGTAACTTCATAAAATAAGTATTTTTGAAATTATGGTTTGTGTCTGAAAGTAATACACCTTAATATTAAAACAAAAAGAACACAGTGTCATCAGTGAAGTGTTCATTAAGTGGAAAATAAATTTTAGTTTAACTTAACGTAAAGTTTACCTATCTATTTTCAACGATTTAATTGAAAACCCCTTTATTTTATTTTTTATTTTTTTACTTTCAGGCCCAAACTACGTTTTCAAAAATACTTATTTTATGAAGTTACCTTATACGCACGCAGACGATCCCAAATGAGTTTTTTGAATTTTGATTGTCACTTTTAAGTTATATTTTATTTGCAATAAAAGGTAACAGATTGCAAAAACGCAAGTTTTGATAAAACAGTAGTTAATGCTTTAGTTATCTGGTAAGCACAACAAATATATTCCGCCAAAAGTAAGATTTCCTTGGAGATGCCTCAACAATCCCAGCTGTTCCGAAATATATCTAATGATTAATAGACATACCTGCATAGCGCTGGATAAATTGCTTTCATGTTTTTATGGTTCCATCAAAAAAATTCTAATTGGGCTCTATAAATATCAGAGTCATGGTCTCCAACTTCTAATGGCCTGATACGTCGTGATTCACACGTGTCATTTACCTTTATTTCGAGGTTAATGGGGACATGTGTTTTTTAGGATACATATCCAAGTTAAGGATTCCTTACTTAGGTAACTGACTGTTCTTGTGCGTCACTATGCTTAATGACGATATAGGATATTGTCCAATTTCGAAATCATTGTCTACATGATTTATATCCGCGCCAATAATTTTAAAAAACATGCTAAGTGTATATATTATGTGTTGTCCATTATTTTGCAATTAGGACATACGAGCATGACTTTGCCAACCTGTCAATATACAGTTGTGATATATACACAGTTAATTTACGAAAATACCTCGTCCTTACCTCACTAATAAGGTAATTAGGTAAATAAGCTTGATTCTGTTATTTTATGGATTTGTTTATACCTTTTTGTCAATATGTATAAGTCAACCCAACGAGCCTCAGGACCTCAGGAACATTTACACCTTTTCCACATCCACATATACTTCATAGAGCCTCATTTATAGAAGATACCTATACCGAAACCTCTATCATTCCAGACGAAATATCTCTCATTCTCTCAAAACATGCGGCTGGTGCTTTAATTACAAAAGTATAATATTATAGCGAATCTTGTTTACCGAATGTGTATATACATACAAAAATAATCTGTTATTCCCGATATTACTAATTAAAACGGGATCTTAAATGTTACCTTCAACTTGACTGTCGTGACGCCAATGACGCCCGTGACGTCATAGCGTCGCCTGGCAACGACTGGATACTATTTTGTGAATACTCTTGGCCGTCGCCAGTGTTGTCACTTGTTGGCATAGTAAAAAAATGTGGAAAAATATATACGTATAGTAAAAACAATGTTAACTATACGATTTATACAGGGTGTTATTTAAGTATGTGGCCAAACTCCAAGGGGTGCTTCTTTAAGTGATTTTAAGAAAAAAAGTTCACATAAACATGGGTCCGAAATGCATATATACAACTATTTTGTCTCCTGAGTTTTTTTTTCATATATAAAAACCACTTTATTGCATGTTCCCGGGACAATAATAACAGCTATACCTACTTAGTTGTTACTTTTAAAACATTGCAGTAATAACTTATTACGTTATGCGATTATTTTATGTTAATTTCTTTTATCGAAAACAGTTTTAATCTGTGCAAAAAAATTCAAAAGAGGACTTTCGTCTAACTTTAATAGTTTGTAAGTAGTTTAAATTTTTTGCTCTTATTGTCTCGGGGACATGCAATAAAGTGGTTTTTATTTTTTTTCTCGAAAACAAATCAAGATGTGGAAAAAACTCAAGAGATAAAATAGTTGTATTTGTAGTTGCTTAATTCGAAAAAAATACATAATTTTAAAAAGTCAGTGGCGCGCCATTTTTTGTCAAATATATTAGTTGGACTGTCTTCCGGGACGCCAGTGAACTTAATAATTTTAATCTAATTGAGGCTAAATTATCCTCTTGTTATTATAAACAGAATTGCCAAATTTCAACAAAATCGAATAAAAGAGTATTGAGATATTTACGAACATCCGATTTTTTACAAAATTTGACACCCTGTACCGTAAAAACTATGTATTTTCGGATCCATGTTTATATTAACTTTCCTTCTTAAAATCACTTAAAGAAGCACCCCTTGGAGTTTGGCCACATACTTAAATAACATCCTGTATATTAATTATTGTTTAAAATACATTTTTGGAACATTTATTTAACAGAAGTTTATTCGTCTTTTTCACAAAACAATTTTTTAAAAAAGTAACACTTTCGCTAGGCATGAATGTAAAGAAAAATAGAAAAATTAATAAAAAAAAAACAATATTTTGACATAAATTAGGAATATGGGCTAATATATTATAAATAAGAAGTAGGTACTAAACGATAGAACATTCTTATTATATTTTTTTTTGGTTTATTTAATTAGCTAAAGAATAGACAAAAAGTTCATAAACTACTTTTTTTTCAGGTTATGGAGACAAAGAATATGATTTATTTAGTGTCGGAGTATGCAAGTCAGGGCGAAATTTTTGGTAAGTTTTATATGGTGGTTACAAGACCGAATTTAATTATTTGGCAGGGTGGGGGTGGCGGGTTATTTCCAATACAAACTCGCGGCTTGCAGTTTACACTTATTTTACATTTAGTGAGGTAGTTTCTGATTCATGGAGGGGTAATTATCCCTCTTTTACAACATTAAAAAAAACATCGTTTGAAAAAAACTGCAATTTTAATTTTTTTAAAACAAAAAGGTAAATTTGCTTCGTTCTTCAGCTACATCATTAAAGTTATAATATTTGATAAATACTTTTCGTCTAAATCATTTTTAACGGCGCCAAAATTTTGCCCACGTTTAGGAAGGACCTTGGACGTCGTTCTGACGTCAGAGCTGGCTGAAATTTTGATAAATCGACGCTCCGCGCCGCGACGCTGCGATATCAAGAAGCGATGAAAATGGTCCTTCGAGCCCGTAAATGTGGGTAATGTTGCCAGCGTTCCCGGAACTTCTGGAATGATTTTATTTTTAGAGAAATTTTACGTTTCATTGTGAAATTATTTTAATTCAAATAAATCACATTTATTGCTCTTTTTGTGTATTTTTAATACAATAATTGTCGGAGCATTAAAGTAAAGAAAAGGGAATTTTTCTATTATAACATAAAGCATTGTTAATACCCATTAGTCCATAACTGAAAGATTCGGTTATAAAACATGGCAAATAACAATGATTATGCTAATTTATTTTGTGGCATGGCTTGGTTAATCACAGTTAATATTAGGTATACGTTTGATATTTTAGACCTAGGCCACGGTATCAAGGCCGCCCGCAAGGGAGGGGGGGAAAAATATATACAAATATTTAGGTTATACCCCCTAGCTACTCCGGTACTTTCACACAAAAAAGTGCTATTATTTTTTATAAAGCATTTAAAAAGTTAACATAGTGACAAGGGGGTTGATTTAAACATTATAATTGATGACATAAACTAGCCCTGTGGGTGGGGGGTACTGTCCCTCAGTACCACCCCCTCTCCCTAACAACGTGCCTGGGGCCTGCACGGTATCTGGCTATGCCAATGTCAAGATATTCTTGTTTATGTGTAATTTTTTGATTTATTTTTCTTTTACAGATTATATTGCTAAGTATGGAAGAATGAGCGAAGAACAAGCTATAGCTAAATTTTGGCAAATTTTGTCAGCTGTTGAATACTGCCATAATCGTAATATAGTACATCGAGATTTAAAGGTATGTAAATAACATGCTATTATTCTATGAGCAATAAATTAGCAAAGCAAATATCGTATCCTGGGGCGGGTAGACTCAGGGTATCCATTGTGCTTGGATCCCTGTGTATTCCAATATAAAAACAGTTACACACTTGTCCGATATGCCACGATATTCGCTTTTAATTATTTTCGCGGGCACTATATTATCCTTTATTTTTTTTATCGTATGCAATTTATACGCACTAAGAACTATAAAAAAATAAAAAATTCACAGATCTTGCATCTTACGCAAGTATCATAGGCGTATTGAAAATACCTACCACATCAGTGGCGAGAAGGAAACCATTATGTCACAGCACCGATTACTCCTATCTGTGAGTATGTAACGTGCCGCTATCACGCGTTATTATGACGGCATGGATGCTCCGATTTAGTTTGAAGAGAGCCCAAAACCACCTTTTCAAAAATAGCGACAAAATTATTTCTTTAGCTATACACAGCCATTTACCTGCTGGTCCTTGAACTCTTTGTTCATAAAATGTCTAAATCTTAAGTCGGCTATGAAATGTTTTGGATTGGTATATCCATTCTCCCCCGACTTTCTGTGTAATACGCCAAGACCGCCGCGCTATTTCGCCTTGTTTCAGCGACATTCACTGTTTATTTTTTTCCAATTTTATCGAAATTGAAACAATCAAAAATGCGGTTACCATGATATCGACTAATATGGACACCTGAAAATTTTAAAAATTACGAAAACGTTATCTGATATCAATGGAATTTAGACGAATAAAATCTATTTGCACTGTCGTAGATTAAATTTTGAATGATACACGTTCGATATGAACTTTGTTTAGAAACTTGTGCAATTGAACCAACGTTGCACACGTTTCATTATAGTGTTCATCGAACTAGTATCATTAATAACTATCTACTAACTGTTCTCATACTTCTACTGTTCTCTCTCCCGGCCATATTATCTTATTATCAACAAATATAGTAATAAATGCCGAAACCCAAAACAAAACAATATTAATACTCAGCAGATGATGTCATCGATCCTGTGCTACTCGGATGTTTGTTTAGACTTCACCGCCGTGTTATTTATGTGCATGTCGCATGTCGCGTTCATTTTTCATGAAATATACCCGTATATACGCACCCAGTAGTATTTTCAATACCAAAAGGCCCACCATACTAATAGACGTCAATAAACTACTCAAGTAAAAATTAGGATTTTTTTTTAACAACGCTTATAAGATAATCTAAAAATATTCCAGTTTTATGGATAATAGTATTTTTAACACATGTCAAATAAGTATTTCAAAAAGTGTTCAACTAATAAAAAATGAGAATTTGCTGGACTTTACATACCTATTTACCAACCCATTTTTATTCTTCTCCAAACTATTGCCTTTAAAAATGACGAACCACGTGCCCATAAAAGAATTTTCGAAGATCCGCTTCTACTATTGTTCTACTCTATATTTCATGGCCTTATACACGCTGGAATCCAGATTACGTACATACTCATGATAACAGCGGAAATAAAACCAAGTGAATTGTTTTCGGATAAGACAATAAAACGAGTCCTTGCCGGAATGTCAATAACTTCAACCCCTGATTTCCAAGTGTTCACATAAATCTGACTAGTGAAGAGGTGCGTTGTTAAAAGCTTCTCGAAACTCTAAATACGTTTTTTTTCTCTATAAAGTTTAAGATTTTTACTTTCCCACTTTCGACAACTTTTGTTCGGGGTAACAGTTGGCAGAGAAGTTGTAAAATATACATGGTGATAATGTTAATAGAGATACCGTGCGAGCAAAAATTATTTGCATCAAAGAGGGCCTTGCATCTAAGGACGTAATGCTTAGCCGTAGAGCTTAATACCTGTTGGGTGTCAGTAACTACCTGAATTAACAATCAATCAGTTATTCCGTCATCTTTGACAGTCGTTACAAGTAATTTGATCCATCGCTAACTTTTCCAATTTCTTGAACAATTCACACAATGGACTTTACGGAACAGCACAAAACATTCATGGTTGAAGCGTATTTTTGAAACGGGGTTAAAGTAAATGGTGAGTGGCAATACAATCCGGGTTTGTGCATGGACGATTTTCGCGAACATTTTCCTAACGTTGCTTTTATTGCTGGGGATTATTATCATTGCCTGAAAAGAACCGTGGCTGTGTTTAGGGAAACAGGTTCTATACAACACAAAAAAGGAGCAGGAAGACCATCTGTAAGAACAGAAGAACTTGTTGCAAACGTTCGTGAAATAATGCAAAATACGCCAATAAATTGTATAAGACGCCGGTCCCAAGAAGTGGGAAGATCTTATGGAACATGCAGGACTATTCTTTAGAAGCAGCTAAATTTATTTCCTTTTAAAGTGCAAGTATTCCAAGAAATACAAGCCGCAGATTTTGAAAGACGCAGGAATTAATCTCAATGGTTTACCCAAAATTTATTGGAAAAAAAAAAGATTTATTAGACCTGAAATTTTTTTCGGATGAAGCCTGTTTCCACCTCTCCGGTTATGTGAATTCCCAGAATACACGCATGTAGAGTAGTGAAAATCCCCATTTTTGTGTAGAGTCCACATTGCACCCTCAAAAAATTGGTGTCTGGTTAGCTGTATCCCGAAGAAGAATAATTGTTGGTCCTATTTTTTCCATGACACAGTTGCAGCACAGCGGTATAGAGACAATATTTTGAATCCATTTGTGGAGCAATTACTTGACGACGAACTACGTTTTGGATATTTCCAACAGGACGGTGCAACCGCCCATACAGCCGCCGAAACTATTAACTACTTACGCAATTTTTTCGACGACAGACTGATCAGTTTTCGATCAGACATTGAATTCTCACCTAGATCACCTTGTTTAACGGTTATGGATTACTTAGTTTTCCTCATTTAAAGAACACTATTTTTAAAACACTTTCGAAAATATGACGAGACGTGTGAATTTATGCTTGGAGCATGGCGGTGGCCAATTTCAGCAATTTATGTAATTATTTTTCTTTTTCTTTCTCTATATTGACGGCCGCTTTGATTTTATAAAGAGTCTTTTAATGCATTTTACCGCCGTTATGGAATTGCTTGGGTTATGGCTGCCCGTATAGAGTCCTAACAAGGACAAAACGGCCGTCGTGGTCCACCCGTCCCAGGGTATCCATTGTGCTTGGATCCCTGTGCATTCCAATATAAGAAACAGTTACACACTTCTTGTCCGATATGCCACAATATTAACTTTTTAATTAAAAAATAATAATTTATTAAATACCTTTTAACTATTGATTATTCTTTTCCAGGCTGAAAATCTTTTACTAGATTCCAATAATAATATTAAAATAGCAGACTTTGGTTTTTCAAATTACTACACAGCGGGCGGACAACTATCCACTTGGTGTGGCTCTCCCCCTTATGCCGCCCCTGAGGTTTTTGAGGGCAAAAAATACGTCGGCCCTGAAATTGATATTTGGGTAAGTAATATTATTTTAAATGATACATATTTAAGTTAATTATAATTGCTCATAATTAAAAAATAATTTCGTTATAAGATATCAAGCATGCACGCACGATAAATTTCCAAAATCATAATTAGGGCTGGGCGATTATAAAATTTCATAATCGATTTTCGATTACCTATATAAAATCGATTTTTTTTCAATTGCATCGATTAATCGAAAGAATCGATACTTGAAATCGACAAACCATTCCATTGTTTTTCAAAGCCGCCTTTCTATTTCTTTAGAAAAGACAGGGCGGCAATAATGCATGACGCTTTTAAATTTGCGATTGGGACTTAAGGCAATTTTTTCAGTGTCAATTTTAAAATAGCATAGGAGTGTATGGTATCAAATTGTTGAAAAAAAAATACACGTTTTAAATATCCTAGTGAACTACCATGGTTCCATTTGGAAAAATGGAGTAAACGTCAAGAAAACAAAATTTCATTTTTTAAACGCTTGTGAAACTTAAAAAGTCAATTATTATGACATAATTTTAATTTTCATATACTACTTGACTATAAATTAACAGATTTAATTAATTTGTAGCACTCTAGATTAAAAATAAAAAATAAACATAAAAAGGTTATAACACGTCAAAAAATGACAAGTGAGGTGTCATTTTACTCAGAATGTTATGTTGAATCCCAATAAGTAAAAATATACAAGATGTCCCATTTAAAACACCAAAGTCATGGTCACTTCCGGTCAAACCGGAAGTGCTAACAAATTGAAATTTATACCAATAAATGCAGACTCATCTCTTATGCACAATCTTAAAATTTCATTTTAATATCTATACAGAAAAGTTATAGGGGTGAACGTCTTTTGAGAAACACCCGGTATGTGTTAGTTAAAAGAATTGGGCAATATTTTTAAGCTCTTGCTGTTGGCTTCTATTTTAATACATAGGAGAGGTCAGACATTAGTTTTCTTTGATGGTCGATCTAAATTTGTTTGTCGCCTAGAGACTGACATAAAATTTTTGTCGACATCGATATAATAATAAAAGCAGTGTAGCAGCCGGAAAATTCATTTGAGGGGGCCGTCTTAAAAGTAAGAAATAGGTCTACCTTTCAATAATATTAAAAGAAAAGGTTAATGGTATAAAAATCTGAATTAAAAGCTGACTCCGCACAAACATAATATGTAACAATAATAAATAAATAATAATAAACATAGTAAAAATTTTGATAAGAGGGTTTTCGAAGACGCTATCCTGAAATAGCAGCGAGCACACCGGAAGTTGCCACAAACATTGATTGTTGATTTTTGGCAAGAAGGCCATAATAAACAAAGTAAGTAATAATTGAAACTGACAATGTTACGCGTCTGGAATTGGTAGAGTAGGACAAGAAAACGTTTAATAAAAGTGATTGGAAATGAAGAAAGGAACACAAAAAATTATATTAGGTATATAGGGTGTTCCATTATCCGAATTTGCAGTATTCAAATCGCATGAGCTAGTTTTATGTTACATAGACATTCAGTGGACGAAAAATCAATTATTTAAGACGATATGTAGCCCTGTGTTGCTAGGGAGGAATATTAATAACATTTTTTTTTATTTCCAGAGCCTTGGCGTAGTTCTGTATGTTCTAGTTTGTGGGGCCCTGCCCTTCGATGGATGCTCACTTCAGGCCCTGAGAGACAGAGTTCTGTCGGGCCGTTTTAGAATTCCTTATTTTATGAGTCAAGGTGAGAAACTGCACTTTCTACCCGGATGTAATATATTATTGCCTGTCTTGTTTTTACTTATATAAAATCACAGCTTTTGGTTTGCCATAAGACCATGTTGTAAAGCGAGATGTTTGCTTTCAAGACCGTCGTAATATGAATTGCTTATAGGGCGATCGAAATTTGCTATTAATGGAGTAATAGTTTAATCAACGCGTTAAGGATACATGATATACGGTACCTTCTACAATATTGATGTATAGAAAAGTTTCCAGAGCTAGATATCACAGATAATAAATTTTAAAGGTTGGTTTCAAGAGTAGGCAATGCTTTTTTGCCTATATTGTTTGCACGTTACTAGAACACTAACCACAAAACTGCAATAATAGCAACAAAAAATACAAATTAATATACTTTCCAGATTAAATAATTAAAGAATATAATTATGATAAATTTTTATTGACGGTGTTAGCATGTAAAAATAAATGACCCCCTCTAATCAAAATCAGCATTTTGAAGTAATTAATTTTTATTTAATTTCTTATAATAGATTATTCAGTCGGTTTTATTTGTAAAAAAAAATGATTAGAAAAATTCGATTAGGTAATCTATACAGGGTTTGTTCGGGTTTGTAGGGCTGTTAAAAATCTACATATCGGTGATAAATTGAAATATACAGGGTCGCCCACAAAGTTGTGGAGAATGATAGTTATATATTTTTAAATGGAACACCCTTTATATTTTTACTTATTTTGATTGTCGACTCAATTTTAAACATTTTTTATTAACCATGTGTTATACCTAAATTCATTACTTTCCTACATAAATTGATCAGCTACAAAACACAAAATAAATTTCAAGAAACAATTTATTAAGTTAACTTTAAACAAAAACGTATAACAAATCATGGCAAAACGGCTCTATTTTTTAATAAGTGTTGAAAATGACCCCCATTTACTAACTGACAATGATACAAATTATCGCAAAAATGTCTTTGGGTGTTTAAAACCATTTCCCTTGTTATTCTCGGACTTTCATTGACAATTTTCATTCTTAATTCTTCTAAGTTATTGGATTTATTTTGATAAACTATGTTTTTCAGGTGACCCCAATAAAAAAAATCTAATGGCGAAAGATCGGGGGACCGTGAAGGCCATTCGATAGGCCCTCTTCTTCCTATCCATCGATTTGGGAACGTGACATCCAAAAATTCTCTAACTTCGCGAGTAAAATGTGGAGGAGCTCCATCAGTGGCGTAGCGCTACTACCGCGAACCCCAGCAGTTACGGGGGGGCCCGAAGGCTCCGAGGCCCCAAAGAGCCTATTGCTATGGCCCCGAAGTCCTGGGCGAGGGGGCCCTAACACAAATTTCGCGGGGGGGCCTATAATTTGTCGCTACGCCACTGAGCTCCATCTTGCTGATACCAGGTTAAGTTAATATATCAGCATTTAAATTGTTTATAGCTGGAACTATTTCTTGCCGAAGAAGCCGGAGTTATCGATCACCGTTCAAATTTCCCTCGATAAAAAAGGGTCCAATTACATGTCCCGCAAACAATCCAGCCCAGACATTAACTTTTCTTGGGAACTATGTATGCAGCTCTTCATACCAGTTAGGGTTATTTCGCGCCCAGTAACGGTAATTTTGCTTATTCACCATTCCGTGTAGTGTACAAGTCCCTTCATCCGAAAACACAATATTGTTTGAAAAAGTCGGGTTTTCTTCCATATTTCTAGTCATTATTTCGCAAAATTCTAGCCTTCGATCACAGTCAACGTCAAAAAGTTCTTGTACAACATTAATTTTGTATGGATGCATTTTCTCAGTATGAAGAACGGTTCGTACAGATTTTTGATCAATTTCATGATCCAAAGCAAGCTGATTGGTGGATTGTTTGGGATTTTCTCCTATCGCAAGCAGAATGTCCAGCTTTTTTTCCTCGGAGGTAGCAGTCCTAGGTCTTCCAGATCTTGGGCGGTTTTTTACAGTACCAGTCATTCTGTAACGCTCAATAGTTCGAAAAACTGCATTTTATTAATGTGCCTGTCTGGATGCAAATTATTGTAAATATTACATACCTCCTGATATGATCTCTGTTTATCGCCAAACCCCCTTAAAATTAAAATATCAATTCACTCTGTTTCAGGAAGTAAAAATGCCATGCTATTTTCTTTTTTGTCTATTTCTGTCAGAATTTGAGTTTCAGATGTCAAACTATTAATTATTTATTAGTAACCATGGTCGTGCCATATTTGTTGTTCACTATGTTCGAAAATCCCATCGTTATACGTTATTATTTGAAACGCCGATTTCTAGGAAAGTAATGAATTTAGGTATAACACATGGTTAATAAAAAATGTTTAAAATTGAGTCTACAATCAAAATAAGTAAAAATATACAGGGTGTTCCATTTAAAAAAATATAACTATCATTCTCCACAACTTTGTGGGCGACCCTGTATATTTCAATTTATCACCGATATGTAGATTTTTAACAGCCCTACATTTTTTATATAAGACGTTTTTTGATAACCCCTGTATATTTTGATATAATCGACCGTTCTGGTAATTTTTCCTAAGCCTGTATGATGTATTTCAATGACAAAATAAATTTAACGGAATTTCTTTTGTTTAGATTATTTAATAATTTATTTATGAAAAAAATCCTTATCGGGTAATACCGATTTAATTTTTGACGTAAACCTAATTGACAAATTAATCTTTTCGATTATTAAGGATGCAAAAAAGAATCCATAAATTTTTAATTTTTAAAATTCCCCACAGGTGTCATGAATATAAATATCTAATAACATTTCGTACGCATTGAATATTTTTACCTACCTTTTATTAAGGTGATTCTCCGAAAAGTGTTTACAGATATAAATATAATCCAATGCAAATATAAACAGAAATTAAGTACCTACGTTGACGCAATTGCTCCAAAATTTATAGAAAAATGTTATAGACTTATTAAACTTTTTTTAATGTTGCCATAAAACCTGTTTAATCTCAAAAAAATGTAAGTCTTTCTTTATTATCGGTAAAGGACGGATTACATGCATTTAAATTCAGCCAAAATTTGCGCATATAGATATGCCTTGTTTGTCTTTAAAATATGCATTTATTTGCATTTTTTTACCAAATATGCCTACTGGTATGCAATATTTATTAATTTATTATAGTAAAATGAGGTAAAGAAACACATTGGGTTCTAAAAAATAAATTTATTTAAAAAAAAAATGTAAAAAAAAACAAAGAAAAATAGAAGTAAACCATTTTTTAACCTAAAATTGTATAAAAGGCATCTACCTCTTACTAAATATTTTTTTTAATTTTCAACTAAAAAGGATCGTCTTCTATTAGTAAAAATATGTTTATACAAAAAGAAGTTTCTTTCAACATTTAATGATGTAATCGGACAATACTGCAACTTAGGTAGCAAAATATAAGGCCATCAAGATACAACTTCGTTGGGTGGTTTAATAACGCAGTATTAAGTGACAATAAACAACCCCTAACAATGTACCTGCAAACCCCGGAAACCCCAATAAATACCTTATGTATAACCAAAATGTAAATATGTATAATAATTATTATAATCTTCAGATTGGACAATCCCTGATATAAGTACGGAACTGGACATTAAACCTTTAACGTTTTAAATTTTTTAATAAAGCCTAAAATATAAAAATATGCTCTTCAAATAATAATTTATGAAAAATATGCATTTTATTATAAAATTGACAAAATATGCAAAAAAATGGATATATATACCTACATTTTGCATATATTTTGCCCTTTAAGGTGGAATTCTCAACGTCGTTCAATTTATTGCCAACCTATAACCTATTTTGCTTTGTTTTTCAAGTTTATTATTTTTTAAACTAACATTTAAATAAAATCAGTATTGTCGGCACATTACTTAGGTAATATCTGATATATTACAAAAATATCAATTTATTTCATTGCTAATTTTGGGAGAATTGTATAGTGAAAGAACAATGACATAATAAAGTTAAAAAAAATCTTACCCGATATTTTTCGCTATACAATTCTTCTAAAATAAGTTATGAAATTCCTTGATATTTATTAAATATGTCAATTATTACCTATACCTAGAATATCAAGTCGATACTGATTTTATTTAAATTTTAGGTAAAAGCTAGAAAACATAAATAAATCTACGCGAAATAGGTTATAGGTTGGCAAGCATGTTGATACTCCCACCTTAATTTAGCATAGGTAATGATAATGATTTTTCATTAGGTGTATGGTATCAGTGAATACAACTATTTTAAATAATTATCCATTTTAACTAATTAGGTAATATCTTATTGTTATTAAGCAATAACAAGTTTCTTTTTGTGAGAAACCTGAAACATACAGCAATAAAAAGTTTTGAATCTCTTGTACTATGATTTCTTTGGGATGGTTTGTCAATTTACAAATTAGTCCCTAATACATTTTTGAAAGGTTTGGACGAACTGGTCGACTGTAATTTATGCGAGGGCAAGAAACTGTTAATAAAATATGAACAATAATCTAATCGAGTAAAGAAAAAGATTAGCATGGCACATATAACACGTCCCTATGTACAACGCCAATCAAATAATATTTTTAAAAAATCTCGAATTATATTATCCTGAGGATCGATTAATATAATTCGAAACGCTATTTTTAGACTGCGAATCCCTTATAAGAAAAATGCTTGTCCTCGAGCCGAACAAACGATACACCATCCAGCAAATCAAAAAACATCGGTGGATCCAGATGGGAGTTTTACCGACGTTTCCGCCGACCATTCCCACGTCCAACACCCAACCAAATGAACAGATTCTTAGGTTAATGCAGAGTCTAGGAATTGACAGCTCAAAAACTAGAGAGGTGAGAATAGGATAGAATGATTTAGTTTTTAGTTATGACCTAGCGAGTTGAGAAACATTCATAGTTGACATATGTGTTTCTATCCCACAAAAAAATGTGAGAAATTTCTAACATTGTAGTATATTTTTAAAATATTTTTTTTTACAGTCCATCCGTCTGGGTTGTTATGATCATCATGCAGCAATATATTTCCTACTATTAGATAAGTTAAGAAGCCAATTGATTGGAGGAGAAAATCAAACAGGAGTACGAGAAGTACAAAGAAGAAGACCATCAAATGTTGCGGAACAAGCAATGAGAAAATTAGGTACAAAAATTATAAACAATTTTAACTTAAGACTTAACACAAATCGCAGCAATATTTATCAATTTATTCTTGTCATCAAATATGGACCGCCTTTCTGGCGACTTGATATTGTGGTAAAGGGGTTTAAGTAGCATTCTTCAAGCTACCACGTTCACTTAAATCAATCTATCGTGGCTCTCCTTTTTAACACGATTTTATTAGCTTCACCTGTATGTTTGTATGTATGTAACCGACTTCTTTGAACCCGATTTTGACCCACTTTAAACGGTCAGATTTAATTTAAATTTGTGAGACTTATCAAGAACCGCTGACAATACAATAATTTTATAGTTAAAAATTAACCTGTCAAATTTTGACAGCTGACCAGTATAAAAAAATGCGATATTGACGAAACAAAATATGGGGTCGTATAGTATTTCATACGGAGACTTCGGAAAAAATACGCAAAAAATTCTCCTGTCAAATTTTGACAGCTGTCAGGTATAAAACGAGGGTGCTATTTTGACGAAACAAATTATGGGGTCGTATAAGTATTTGATGCGGAGACTTCGGGAAAAATAAGCAAAAAATTCTCTTGTCAAAATTTGACAGCTGTCATTATGTCAAATCGTTTAAAAAAATGGATATTAATAAAAAAACTATAAGGTCGTATGTATATTGACGGTGGAAAATTGAAAAAAATACGCAAAAAATTCTCTTG
This sequence comes from Polydrusus pterygomalis, assembly GCA_963969555.1. Lineage (NCBI taxonomy): Eukaryota > Metazoa > Arthropoda > Insecta > Coleoptera > Curculionidae > Polydrusus > Polydrusus pterygomalis. The sequence continues at coordinate 14,395,115 of OZ018379.1, forward strand.
TCAAAATTTAACACCTGTCATGTCAGAATTTTCAAAAATTTGCAAATATCGTTCTTTTCTTATAATTCGGCATAAACGATCGGGTTTGTATGTATGTTTGTTTGTAACCCAATTTTGACCCACTTTAAACGGTCAGACTTAATTTAAATTTTGTAGACTTAACAATAATTTACTAATCTAGTTCAATTTACTCAAAAAAAAATATTCTTAACAATAACTCAAACAAAAAAAATGAAAAATAAATATAGTTTAAAAAAACTAAAAGACACGCTTTAATAATTAATCAGACTAAAAAGCGGAAAATAAATATAGTTTAAAATAATTCTTGAAATTCTTAATATAGGCAGAAAATAATAATAAAAGATAAACATTAGTATTATTGTGAAAAAAGCGTGGGGTGCTTGATATACGAAAAATATAGCACAAAGCGCCCCACGCTTTTTTCACAATAATAATAATGGTTATCGTTCATTATTATTTTCTGCCTTTAAGAATTTCAAGAATTATTTTAAACTATATTTATTTTCCGCGCGCACAACTATTTTTTTAACTATATTTATTTAAATAATTTTAAACCAGGATTATCTCCATGTATGCCGGACACAATGAAAATATAATGAAAATATGACAGTTCTTGAATTAGGTGCATAATACTTAGATATAATACCTAATGAACCCCGTTGCTTCTTACTTTCCTAATTAACAGGTCAAATAATTAAAATTGCAAAAATTAAGCTTCAATCTTCAACTATGCTAAAAAAAATTGAATTAATTCAAACAACTTTTTTGCCAGACAATTATTTTATTTTCTTTCAGACAAACGGCGCTTACTAATTATTATTGATGTAAACAGGGAGAGCAAGCACCACCGAAGACTGCCGACGTCTTCTGCAACATTCCACCATCGCCCCTACAGCAAGCAACAGCAAAATTAACATAGGATCGACCGCACCAAATCCTAGACCAGTTAATTTATCACCTATTCATGGAATTGATGCAGCTAAACTTCTAGCAGCTACGAACAGTGAGGACGCGTTAAAAATTTTGAATCAAGCCGCTTCTACCACGACGTTTAGCATGTGTAGTGAAGCTACAAGGTTGATGTCAACGTTGCAAATGTCAGCTGTGCCGTCAAGTTCTACGGAAACATCTCCGTTTAAGGAGTTTAGTAAGGGAACCGTACAGTCCTATCCTCTAGTACTGAATATGCACCCTTTTGAAAGCCATGATATGAAAGGAAGTCTTGATCGGTTTAGTAAAAGGTAAGCTATCTATGTACGATTAACCTAGTTAACACAATCACTATAACGGAAACTGATTCAATATTGAATTCTCAACAGCAAGGGCAAAACTAATAGTTACTGACACAAGGTGAAGAGCCAATTAATAGAATCCGATCATTTAAATTTTAGTACGAACGTTGAATACTATTTTACATGGAAATACTGCTGATAACCTATTTTTTACTAGTTTAAAGAGATACTAAGGATTCTATATTTTAATGAAGTTAATTTTTTTTCAGTGGTTTCAAAACCAGCGAAGTTCATATGCAGTATTCCAGTTCAACGGATGAAGGAGTGGAAACTGATTTAGAAGAAACATCTCACGGAGGCACTAGACTGAGTTACGCATCGTCAAGTTCCTCCAGCGGTGTGGTGAACAATTTTAATACATCTAAAAGTCTTAGCCAAAATCTAAGTTGTGATAGTAACTTCGAAAGTTTAGAATATCCCTTATCTGAATCCAGTGAATTAGCCAGTAGTTTGCCAAGTTGTACTTCGACAGATAAAAAGCCTGAACCCATCCTAACTAGTTCCAATGCTTTATCAAGTACCAAATATACCGTAGTTCCTAGATCAGTTCTTCATAAGCATAATCATCTCGTTCATATGTCAAGCTTTAAGACCACGAGAAATTTGACTAGATCTCCTGTAGATTTTCGCGAGGGTAGACGCGCTAGTGATGGGCTTGTAGCGCAGCAAGCTGCTGACACACCAGGGGGCACATTAGCTTTTAACTCCCAAAAACTTAACGAAAGCTACAAAGCCAAAGGTGTTTTGGACATGGGGTTAGTTCAGCGCGAAGCTTTGAGGCTGCAAAGTCAGTACCAAGCTAGGGAACCACCGGAAGAGGTATCAAACCGACAGAAACAACATACTCAGTACATGCAGCCGAGAGCAACTAAAAAAATAAGTTTGCCAGATAACTTCAGTTATTCCAGTACATGTGCTGAACCTGTGCAGCTCCAAACAGCTATGCAGCACAGGCTCTTGCAACAGAAGCGCCAAGTATTACAAAAACAATGCGCAATGGCTCATCAAACGCCAAGCAGTGCTGTGGATGTCACTCAGTTGTCTCGAAGGCATATGTTAAGACAAGCTAGTTATAAAATAGCTCAGCAACAACCGGTTCTACCGCCATTACCACCATTACCTTTATCGGAAACGGAAAGCAAAGATCTATTGGCATTTCAATCGTTAGTTGAAGGCTCCGGGGAATCGTGGAATTCTTTATCGAATAACATGCAGACTTCTTGTCAGATTGTTGAATCAAATATCAATTCAAAGAGTACCCCTTGGCAAAAACAGAATTCTACGTGGAATCAGGTACTTCAGCGATTGTAGTGCTGCACTGCTGCATTTTTTCAGTTTTCTATGCTTAGTTTTATAAGCATATAGTGCTTGTTGACTAGAGTTTATTTATTATCTTTAAAATCGTGAAATTGTCACAAACTTTTGAGTCTCAGTCCAATCAACCAATAAATAGCAAAGATTTTTGATGAAAAAACATGCACGTGCGACCAAGGTTAATAGAATTACTTTATCTATATTTATCCTTAAATTCAGGCTCAGATTGATCCCAATACTCATTGTTATCTTATAAACCTTTAAAGATTTTCTTGTTTTTTTCATAGATTATAGAATTAATCTAGTAAATGTGCGATTTCAATAAAAATGGAACTGTATCTTAATTTTGTGACTATTTCGTGTTTTCTTATTGCTATACTTCTTACTGATTACACTCTTGTATTTATTGACACTAGTGTGCTTTTTCTACACCTTTTATAGATTTTTTAAAATAAATTATTAGTTTTTTTTTTTCACAAGGGCTTATCTGTAATAAAAAAATCAAGACTGAATAGGCAAGTATAACTTCTGTGTACAAGACTTTTTCGTATAACTAAAATCCATCCAAAAATCAAAAGATACTACCAAAACCTATTGCTCGAAAAATTGCATAGGCCAACGCGTGCTACTAAGACTTTCTGTAGATCAGAATTATTCATTAATTGGCATTAACATTTTTAATATTTCATCGCGATCCCGTCCTCTAGATTAAGAAAAAAGTTCAATTTTTTAAAACATAAATACCTACACAGAAACGTAAAAAAAAAATTCGTCCAATGACATCAAGAATTTTCGACAAAAAAATACTTGAAGGTGTTTTTTAAATGAATTTTTTAACCATTTTATTTGTACCTTATTGTTGACGTGGTAATAAGTCCTTTTTAAGTAGGCATTTGTTTACACAAAAGTATTAATGCTAGTCTCTCCTTAGCTACGATTATTCAACCCTGTAGACAAATATTTAGCTCATGTACAGTGTGACTAGTAAAGTCCGCATCATATGGGATTTTTTTAAATTAATAACTTTATTCCAAATTTGACTTTGGAAAATAGTAGTCACGTGATTCGCATTATCTGTCAAATTTTAATTCTTTCCAAAAAATAATTCGAAAGTGGGGTTATTTCTGAAAGTATCGAAAAAAGTTATTAGAAAAAGTTTTTTTAATGCAGTTTCTAGCTCACATGCAAAATTTTAGCTGCATAAAATAATTTTGATTTTTTACCCATATTTTGTAAATTGCACCACTTTTGCCAAATAAGACTCAACGCAACCTACATAAAACTTCTTTGTTTTGACAATGCTTTATTTCAGATACATTTTCTTTAAAGTAGAGCCATATTAAATGTGTGTTTCTCTACAAAATCAAAATTGGGCTATTAAAATTTGGTCGCATGTGATGCAAAGTTTATTTGTTTTTGACCCTGTATAAGGTTACTTCATAAAATAAGTATTTTTGAAAACGTAGTTTGTGTCTGAAAGTAATACACCTTAATATTAAGACAAAAAAGTGTCATCAGTAAAGTGTTTATTAAGTGGAAAATAAATTTTTGTGGTGGGTAAAAAATCAAAATTATCTTAAAAAAAACTTTTTCTAATAACTTTTTTCGATATTATCAGAAATAACCCCACTTTTGAATTATTTTTTGGAAAAAAATTTAAATTTGACAGATAATACGAATCGCGTGACTACTATTTTTTTTGCTTAATTTTCATCTCGTTCGAAGCAGAACTTGATGCCAAAGTCAAATTTCGAATAAAGCTATTAATAAAAAAAAATCCCATATGATGCGGACTTTACTGGTCACACTGTAGTTTCAGCAAAAACTTTTCATATTGCAGTTGACAAATTACTTTACTCCTTAAATCAAAAGCACTGGGTCACCAATTAATTGCCACCCCAACCTCTGGGGAAGTGTGACAGGAATCGCATCAATATTTTTTACTTAAGCATTTCTTGCTATCAATAAAAGTGGGTACATCGACAAACAGCAGCTAACCAATCAAATTTAAAAGAAATACAGAGGTTTCGTTAGTAGCGAAATTTCCTATATAAAAAAAACATTTGACTTTTAAGGTAATATATACTACCTAAAAAATTGAAAAATCTAAAAACTAACTTACGCCTTTCTTTATCACCAACAAATTATCTATATTTTCTACAGGTGTTTACTTTTCGAAGCTCTTTAGTTTTTATGTATTTCTAGTTAAGTATCTGTGTTGTATTGCTGCATTTTTAGCTATGCCCTTAGGCTATTTTAACCAAATTGTAACTTGCCCTAAATATATACACATTTTAAAAGTTAAAATTTTGTTTTTATTTTGCTTTTGCTTTTCTGATAGAGATAGTAGCCCCACAACTGACTGTAAAATTTTTTTAAAAGATGAACCTGCTAGTTTATGATGCATTTTCGGGATATTTAAACATAACTATTTTTTTTTATTTCGATTACAGTTATTTTTTTAGTTACAGCTTTGTTCCAAAATTGAAAAACTGCGAAACCCGCAAAACCAGTTTCTTAGATTTGGCAGTTTAAATGCTTCACAATATGGAGTGTGCAATTCAAAAAAATATTAGTTTGTTTAACCTATTGCGATATTCCAATTCTTGGATGCCTTGTATATTTCATTATTATTTTAGAATATGTTCTAATTCTTCTATTTAATATTTTTGTTGTATCTCTAACCACACAGGAGTTATTTTACTTTATTACACCTTTAATTTATTTATTTTATTTACTCTAAATGCGGATATGAAGGAAAATCTTTTTCTAACAGGGACCTTCCAGCCTGCCCACTCCAACGAACCTACAAGCAAATATATGGCCGCCATTATTGCCGTTGCGGGAAAGCCCCATTTTGGAATTAACTGAACAGATGGAGTCCATTTAAGCGGTTTTATTAGACCTACTTACTAATTTTTCTATAATTTTAGTCAAAGTTTATCGATATAGAAAGGTTGTGTGCAAATGGACCGTTTGTACTCTAAGATGTTTACCCCAATAAACACAAAAGGATTACTCGTTATGACCTTCTACTTCTTCAAAAAAAAAATAAAAAGATAGCTGAACAGTGAACAGGCCATGCAACTTTTAAGTATGGTATAAATAATATTTTCAAATTGCCAAATGTAAACCCTCTCTTTGACTAAGATTATAGACATTTAATGATTTATTGTAATACTCTGTTCAAATCTAAAAAAAAAACCGGCTCCCTAATTTACTTATAAAATAGTCAATATAAAGAGGACAATAAATAAAATAAATTACGGAGAAGAAAAACTTTCAAATTTCTCCTTTTCATCCTCACTTTGCCATTACTAGGTAAGAGTTATTTTTAGAAGGGTAGGTAAATAATAATTACGATAGGTGTTCTTATTTTCAAAAATAAAGGACAACTTTCAAAACTAACGTTAGATATTAGTAAAACACATTGACGTGTGGCGGTGGAGGACGTGATTGTGTGGACAATAGAATAATACTATCATAGACTAGCTAATGGTGTTTAAAAAAAATGTTGATATTATCAATGCACTTAAACATTCAATCGAATATCGTTAAAATAATACTGTATTTGAACAGAGTATTACTTTAATACCTTTAGTGCAATATTCATGGATACATAGGCAAGTTAAGTATTATTTAACCATGTTATTACTACCCAAACAGACCAATAAACAGTGCTCCACAATAATACATCGAAAAGCAACGCTGAATATCACGAAATTGGTGTATAGTAAGGTAGTGATAGAATATTAAAATTATCACGTTTTAGTGATACATTGTGGTAAACTTAAGGTCAATTTTACTACTTACAGTAAAACATAATTTCAAAAATTGTAATCGGTAACGTTTTCGTCTTTGACATTCCAAAAGAACACAACTTGTAGGTACGAATAGTATGGTAGAAAAAAGATAGTTTTGTAAAAAAAAACTTGTAACGTAACAATAGTAGTAGGACTATGAAAGTTTGCGGTAACTCTTTTAACGATAGTTTTAAAAATAATCGATACTACCTACCTATATCAATTAAGTGTAACATTTATTCTATAATAGAACTAATAAAAAAATGAATAAATGCTAACTTCAATCGTTTGGGGACGCCTTAAAGGCTTCCTTTGCCTATACCAAAGCGGATATTAAAAGAATGCCTTCAACCCCTCCTGGAGCATCTATCGATGGTTGGTAAAAGAATCATTTTCAAAAAAGTAATCATCTGGAATCCAGTCAAAATTGCGCTGAAAGAGAACTCAACTACTAATCTAAATAGTCAATATAAGCAAATGATAATCAATCTTATGGAGTTACTGTAAATTTTATTAAATATAGTTTAGAGGTGAGATAGAATAGAGAAGTAGCCTATACTTAGATGACTTTACATTAATAGTATAACCCAAAAGCTTGCAGTCACAAAAATCGGAGCTCTTGAGTGCTTTATCAGCAAAATAACTCGCATAGAGCAAAAACGAGCCTGTATGGAGTATGATCTAAGAGTGTGCTTTGGATGTTCCGCAAAATCAGTTGTCAATATAATTGAAACCTATTTGAAGGTCTTTAACATTCACGCCGATTTACTCGGCATGTATTTTATTCGTCGTCAGTGCCTAATAAATACAGTTTTCTTACTTTTATCACCATGCAGAATCGTGTGCTCTAATATTTAGAACCTTTTAATAGGTTACAGAATATCTACATGTGCAGAGGTACTGGACCCAATTTTGGCAAGATTCTTCTCTGATAGGTTCTTTTCTTCAAACTGCACGAGCTGGAGTATTCTATACGTTAAGATTTTGTCCACTACTTGGTAAAAGGTCGGGTAAAAGTAAGGTAGGATTTCGGCTGTTTGGAAAGGTTTTTATTGAGTTGGAGTACATCGTAGAGGCTACTCGTATGCCCGATATGGAAGGAAATGACATGTTACTCTAGTGGAGCTGACAATCAGTCATGCTTAATACACTCCAGAGGCAGAAAAACTCCTAGAACTTGGATGCGCATCTATCAGACAAGCTGTTGCAAGGAGATACGACTCAAACTAAATATTGTGTAAATAATTCCTCAGTGTTGCTGGGCGCTATGTATCACGTTCCAGACCGAGCACTAAGCTGGCTAACAGTCAAAGTTAATGACAAAACCAGTTTTACATCTATTGATCAATTAATGTAATAAAATAAACAACTACGAAAACTACTTATTTTCCTTCAAAAAACAATCGTGTAAATTTTGACAGAGGAAGCCCATAGGTTTTATACTGGCAATACAAAGTCACCTACTGGCAGTAGAACGTAATCCGATGATTGCAACTCAGACTGTAATAATAAGATAATAAAACTATTTAAGTAGGAGTAAGGAAATCTGTAATATTTTTAGTTAAGCATACATGAGCTCACATAAGAAACTCGCATAAAAAAGAAACATTTGTCAACTTCTACTGACACTGTGATATGACAGAAAAATATTTGATTCACAAGTTATGCAAAAACACAGTACATTATAGTGTTCAAATAATTTAAAGTGCATGTGTACTATGTAGACGTTTGTTTCTTGGTGCTGCATGGACATAGTACAATGCGATTTGTACTATCAACAGTATTTTTTTAAATGTACGTATGTGCAAAGGTACTGTTTCTGTACAACACCATACCACCAATAAACAAACCTTGTGAGGCAAAACAAGGAAAATAGTTTTCTTTTTTTTAAATCAAAATTTGACAGGCATCCTTTTCTTTTGGTAGCTTTTGCCACATTCTCCTCTCATTGATCATTTAATAATACTGTTTCCACGTGTTAACATAAAATCTGGACACAGGATTCAAGTGATATAATCCATGTGCTAGTGTTTCTCCAAAATAATAATAAAAGGCATGTTTCTATATTGTACCTACTATTTTATAAACTATAATCCAGTATAACATATCATTCACGTCAAATATCATATAAAACGTAAAAATGCGAATGCCGAAAAAATGTTATTGGTAGTAATTGCGCAATACTTAAATTATTTGCTTTTTAAGAAAGCGTATTATTAGACAGCAATATATTTATCCATTTTTTAAACTCTATATAAGTTTTGTTTGATATTGCTTTTGTTATTGTTTATATTAAACATATTTAAAAAAATAGTATTGTTTTTATTTATACTTCGTCTGTACCAATATCTAGTACCTATAGATGAAACAATAACAAATGAACCTATTGCCAAATTCGTTTTCTATTCTGAAGTAAATCAAGATTCGAATTGCGCCCCTCCACATTGCCAAACTTACGCTGTTAAAATTATCGTGATGTGGATTAAATTTAAATCTTTGTCTAAAACCTTATAAAAAGTAAGCAGTATGGCAACGCAGCAATGAGAGATCCGCTCCCAAAGATGAGGCCATGATGACGTTGTTTCATTCATTTCCGTTTAGGGATGTCCACAGAAAATGTATCGCGGAAAAACATCGATTGCGATGCACCGAATTTTTTATAGAATTAGAATTACAAAACAAATCACAAATCTACTAAGCTCACACGTTAACTGAAACCGAAGGTAACAGGTTTAATGAAAATCGAGAGGCAACGCTAAAATAATTATTTTTTGAATAAAATTAAGGCCTAATACATCGATAAATTTCAAATGGCCTCGATGCATCGCTTGAAAACGATACATCGCATTGAAAATACTGATGTTTTCGATGCATCGATGTATATCGAACATCCCTATTTCCGTTTGGTGTTTCTTTAACAGCGGTTTAACACATTTTTTTTTCAGTTTGTCGGTTTTGTGTAATAATTGTTGTGTTTTAGCGGTTTGTGATATTTTCTGAAGGCTAATTAAGATGAGTAGCAAGTACCAACTATGCGAGAATTCGAAAAATAATAGTTCTGCAGTTACTTTTCAGTGAATAAATAGAAATTTGGGATAGTTGTAGGTTAGGTTTTTTCTATAGTAGCAAGGTAACTCCGGCGTAATCCCCACTACCTGCCACACCCAGCTCTTCACCTTCTCTCTCCTACAAACGATGTTGCCAACACAATTGAATAGCGTTTATGAATGACAATAGATCATTGGTCTGTGTACCCCATCCAAAGTAACAAGTAGCACAACATGGTGTCAATTTTGCAGGAATATAAGAGGAAATAACATAAAAAACATGTTTAATAAAAAATAAAGGTGTATTATGTATAACATTTTCTTAATTTGATAATTTTGTAGAAAGTATAGCTACAATACATACAGAAGTACTTATCAATAACGTATACTTAAGAGGTAAATAAGTGTTAAGAAGAGTAACTTACAATCAGTCCTATGATGCTTCCATAACTGGTTTATTTATTTATTATTTATTTATTTTTATTTATTCCAAATAAAATCCCAAAAACATTTGTTTATGCGGGATTCTCTACTATTAACAACATCTAAAAATATAATTGTTTAAAATAACTAATTAAAATACAAGGTAAATCAAAATAATACTTAAAATGTTAATATTCAATAAAAAAAAATAAAAATATTCAATTATTATTTCTTTTAATAAAATAATATAACTAATAATATCGTTTAGATATCATTTATAAATAATTTTGAAAATAATAATTAATCATAAAATAAGTGCACGTTTAAATATTTTTTAGTTTAAAATTTAGCTTCCCTTTTTTAAGAAGAAAATTTTTTTAATTTTTGGCAAAATAATAACACTCCCCTGTCTTAAGACATCGAAATATGAAAATTGGGGTTTTTAAAGGGGGTGTTAAGATAAACGGGGTTTTAATATAACAGTTAGGTATCTGGGGAAGCGTCATCGGACTAAATAACAGTTTTATGTCACCCTTAAATACAAAAAAATATATTCTTGTCGTGGATTCCTTTTTTTTACAAATAAAGAGTATTACCCTAAACCAAAGACCTTTCAAAGTTGAGACCCAATTGTTTACCTTTTTACTCGATCTCTCATCATTCCGTCCTTTTCTTCAATTTCAATGCGCCATAGCCAGATTTACATATTTAAATGGGATACCTGGTATATTTTTCCTTTTTTTGACTCCATATGACATTCTAAATATAACGAAGTGTCACTTGTCACTTTTTGTCACCAAGAAAATATTTTTTTTTTCCAAATTTATTTTCTTATATAGAGGGCTATGAATACCTTTAAATTACTTATTTTAGTTCTTTAATCTTGGGAAAAATACAATTTTACCATTTTTGGTCCAATGCTATGTGCTGTGTAAAATTTAATCTTTCAAGTTGTAACTCATTTTTTTTAAACCGCAACATGGTGGCTCGTCGGGTTATGAAAAAAGAGGATTTTATTACGATTATTTTGATACCACACACTACTAGGTTTTAGAAAAGCTGCCCTTAAAAAACTTTAAAAAGTTAACTTGGAACTTTTCTAAAATGAAGCATCTTTTGAGAATAAATTTAGATTTAAATGCATCAAGTAGCCTGTGACCAGCAAAACTGATAAAACAAAATCATGCCTTGAAGAAAATTGACATGTCGACAGCTACTGCCAAAGTAAATTAGTTTGTTGTTTAAAAAACAAGGAAAATAAGTTTTACAAGGAGTGAAAAAGTTGATATGTTATTAGTATGTGGAGAATGTAGAAAGAATTCAACCGATGCTGCACGACTTTACGCACAAATATGTCCAACCCGGCACTATTACCCAAAACAGCCTACTTGATGCATTTAAATCTAAATTTATAAAAAAAATACCAGGTGTCCCATTTAAAAATCGAAAGTTTATGTCACTTCCGGTTAAACTGGAAGTTCCAGAATGTTGAGTCACCTGTCAAAAAATGAAGTTTTATGTCGTATACAAATCCCCCAAATTTTATTCCATTATATTGAAAAACAAAAAGAGTTAGGGGGCCGAACCACCTTCCGTGGACACCCGGTATTTGTCGAAAATACTTTCCCCCCAAAATACAGGGTGGCCCTTTAGTGTGGCAAAGTACAATAGCTCCGTTACTATTTCAAATACATTAAAAATATTAATACAAAAGTTGAAGGGCAGTAAGTGACTTATAACGTAAAATTATTTTTAACTCTATAGGGTGGCTCAAAAAAGCGGAACAATAAAAAATGTACTTTTTTCAAATGGAACACCCTGTATATTTTTTAATTTTTAAATTCCACATAAAATTATAATTATTTTTTATTAAATACATTATTAGTCTATACTTTATAGTTTCCGAGATATTGACTCTTGAAAAGTGACATTTTTGAACTTTGACAGCTTCTAACTTTCTAACAGTACGTCTTAGAGCAAAACGGCTTACATGTCCCTATCTTTAATTTTTATTATCTTCCCAAAAAAATCAACTTCCGGTTAAACCGGATGTTACTCGAAAGCAGGAAATATAGTTGTTCCGGTTTAACTGGAAGTTGCTTTTTTTGGGAAGATAATAAAAATTGAAGATAGAGACATGTAAGCCGTTTTGCTCTAAGACGTACTGTTAGAAAGTTAGAAGCTGTCAAAGTTCAAAAATGTCACTTTTCAAGAGTCAATATCTCGGAAACTATAAAGTATAGACTTATAATGTATTTAATAAAAAATAATTATAATTCTATGTAGAATTTAAAAATGAAAAAATATACAGGGTGTTCCATTTGAAAAAAGTACATTTTTTCTTGTTCCGCTTTTTTGAGCCACCCTATAGAGTTAAAAATAATTTTACGTTATAAGTCACTTACTGCCCTTCAACTTTTGTATTAATATTTTTAATGTATTTGAAATAGTAACGGAGCTATTGTACTTTGCCACACTAAAGGGCCACCCTGTATGTTAATTTGGCAATTTCAATAGTTCTAGCAACTGCTTTAATAAAAAAGTAATCCGTAATTATTTCCCTCATACCAATAATTAATTGTTTTATCAATAATAATTATTCTACTACTTTGCAAAACGTCTATAAGAGAATTTTAAAAATTATTTCTATCGTATCCGGCAATCTGGCCACATGCATTTTATTTAACGAGTATCGCTTACTATCCGAACTTCTAAATAAATGGAATTGACGACAGGTTGTTGTTGTACTGATTTTCAATGACATTTCGAACAATAACGGATCAGCTCGTCATGTCTTTTTTATGAATAAAACATTGGGTCTAAAGTTTATAAGATCTTTGACCTAAACTTACAATATATCTATGTTTACAATTCAAACATTTCGTCTCTCATAATATTATACTCCATAACTAATAAGGCTACGAGTTTAACAAGGCACAACTATGGACGGTTTATATAATACAAGTATTGATAGGTAATCAATTTAGATGAACTAGCTGCACATAATACTTTAAACGTACTTAATACTTTATTATAGGTAATAAAAACTATCGCAAAAATTAAATGCTACTCAATAAAGAAAGAAAGTAAACAAAAATAATTATTACTTCAATTAACAAATTCGACATAAAAGTTAACATTTTTAAATTGATATTTCTGTTCCCAAAATTTAAAATTCAGCTTCCCTTATTCTTTGTGGTGACTACTCCGTTGTCCATCTTTGGAAATAATAAAACCTTTTTTCCAAAGCCCCTTGCTGAGGGTACACTAAGTCACACACAGTAATGTCAGGAACAACACCCAGTTATATACCTCTATAAACCTAGCAGAACAAGGTGCTCAAAATTGAAAATTTTTGTATGGAAAATTAGGTGCTAGTTAGGTGCTAATTAGGTGCCAACTTTAAAATTTAGGTGCTCCTATGGTTTTTGAGAAAATAATATTTTTGTGTTGTTCTGCTAGATTAACGTTAAGCTAGCAGAACTTTACTGTCAAATAAGCTAATCAAGAACAAAATGTAGTACCAAAATTAGGTGCTTTTTAGGTGCTTATTGAATATCTAAAAAAAATTTAATTAGTTAAGGTTTTTAAAAAATACCGCCATGTTCTGCTAATTTTAAGAGGAACAAATTCCGTCTAAAAGGTATATCGGCAACCGGTTTGTTCGTTGTTACCCAGAGCATTGTTTTGTATTGAAATTTTATAAAATACCTATTTGTTGAAAAAATTGAATTAAAAAAAATGCTCTGGTAACAACGAACAAACCGGTTGCCGATATACCTTTTAGACGGAATTTGTTAGTAGGGAATAGTAAGCGGTTCTAGATCATCCATGGATTTGGATCGCAGACACCCCCACCACCACACCCAAACCGATGGGTAAATTGCAATCCTCCTTCCAACACACCCAAACCTACCAGTACAACACTCCCCCCAACACCACACCCCACTTTGTTGTTGTAAAAAGCAGTCGTTGTTCAGTTTAAAAAATAATAGTTAATAGTAATTTTCGTACAGTATTGTTAAGACCAGTTACACAAGATGTATCAGTGCAGCGATTGCAATAAAACATTCAGCCATCAATCAAACATGTATAGACATAAGAAGGAATCTTGTCCTAATAGATCACCCCATATTAAAAGGAAGAATAACATGCAATTATGTGACGATTGCAATAAAACATTCAGTCATCAATCAAACGTGTATAGACATAAGAAGGAATCTTGTCCTAATAGACCATACCATATTAAAAGGAAGAATAACATGCAATTATGTAAGATACCAACAAAGAAACTTAAAATAGAGGAACCCCAAAAATCAGAACATCAACCATCAATTCCTAAACTTATTCTATCACGATGTAAGGAAATAATTATTGCAGTCCTTCTGTGGATATTATATTATCCCATATAAATGGAGAGAAAAATTTGGGCGACCTTTCCAGTGATGAATTAAAAATGATACCTTTGGGGGGAGTGTTGTACTGGTAGGTTTGGGTGTGTTGGAAGGAGGATTGCATTTTACCCATCGGTTTGGGTGTGGTGGTGGGGGTGTCTGCGATCCAAATCCATGGATGATCTAGAACCGCTTACTATTCCCTACTTTTGTTCCTCTTAAAATTAGCAGAACATGGCGGTATTTTTTAAAAATCTTAACTAATTAAATTTTTTTTTAGTTATTCAATAAGCACCTAAAAAGCACCTAATTTTGGTACTACATTTTGTTCTTGATTAGCTTATTTGACAGTAATGTTCTGCTAGCTTAACGTTAATCTAGCAAAACAACACAAAAATATAATTTTCTCAAAAATCATAGGAGCACCTAAATTTTAAAGTTGGCACCTAATTAGCACCTAATTTTCCATACAAAATTTTTTAATTTTGAGCACCTTGTTCTGCTAGGTTTATAACTGGGTGTTGTTCCTGGCATTACTGTGTGTGACTTAGTGGGGTAATTTAGAAACATATTTTTCATATACCCCTAAAAGTGTGGTCATAAAAAGTTGTGATTTTTTTAAATGGGATACACCATATTTTTTTGCATATTTAGATTTATGCTATCGTCCTTTATAAATGCCTAAAATTTTGTTTGAATTGCTTTGGTAGTTTAAGAGCAATCAATTGATAACTAAAAAAAAATTATTTTGAAGTCGTGGAAAAAATATCAAAAAAAAACAATCTAAAATTAGTTTTTCAACCACGGTATTAAGTGAGTTTAATGACAAGAGGTTTAAAGATACTATGAATTGAATAGTAATTATTAATTTCATACAGAGTGTTCATAATAAGGTTTCAAAAATGACACATTTCAAACCTATTTTTCTCAACTTTTTCAAATGGAACACCCTGTACCTATATTATTTCGGTATTTTATATAAATTACACAAGCAATTTTTTTTTGTAGTTGAAGCATATAAGTTATTTTCAGCCGTTTTCGAAATAAATGCAAATTTCATAAATTATGTTGATGAAAGAGAGTTTATTTTTAAAATTAAGCTTAGGCGACTAGACTAATAATTGAAAACTACAGTAATTGTTCAAAATGTATTCCATTTTGTTCTGTGCATAAGCCAACACGCTTTCCAAAAGAAAAGGTTTTTTTTGATATTTTTTCCACAACTTCAAAATATTTTTTTTTTAGTTTTTAATTGATTGCTCTTAAACTACCGAAGCAAATCAAACAAAAATTTAGGCATTTATAAAGGACGATAGAATAAATCTAAATATACAAAAAAATATGGGGTATCCCATAACTTTTTATGACCACACTTTTTTGGGCCATCCTGTATATGAAAAAATATTTTTCTGAAGTACCCCGTATGATACAGTATAAGTTAGCGTATGAATGAAATTCCTAACTTAATTCATATAGGAACTATGGAAGCCTGACGCACTATTGCAGGACCCTGTATAATTGAACACTTTTGATAAACATAAACATTTAAATCATTACTAAGCATGATTAAAATATAGGTATCTTGGAATAAGTTTAAAGCTGTAAAATGGACATGTTATCATAGCTATGCTGCTACGTGCAGCTATAGAGTGACTGTAATATCTCAATACTTCTTCATAGTAATAAGGTACCTACACTTAAATAATATAAGGAATGTTTTGTATTGTTATAAATAATCCAATTTTTGCCTACCAAATTTTATAATAAGTACCTACTTAAGAAAAAGCATTTAAACTATAAAATCATTGAGAATTTTAATGCACATGTTATAGATACCTAAAAAGATACTCATGTCAGCAATTTTATATACCTAGATAAAAAAAAATTATTTGTAATGCACATAAAGTAGCTAGTACTTAATGTAATGATGTCACTTTATGTTCTGTCAATGTGTCAATAAATACCAATAATTATCTTCTTATGTTGAAGTGTGCAAATTTGAAGAGTGCATAAATATACTACTAAAAATTATGTACACCTTAACAACATCCATAAATATTAAGTAAAAAGTGCCTTTAACTAATTAAGTATCAGAAAGGAATATTTGTTTGATTGATTGTACATACAAAGGTACAACAAACTTACTGTATACATCTACTTTTATGACACCAAAATACAATAATAATTACTTAACAACGTAAAAAAATACAAATTAATAAAGTTATAATAATAAATTGGTAAAAAAACTTACCTGATTAAAGCTACCAAACAAAATATACATCACTTATTACCTTTCATACCAGGTTACATACAGTTAATAATTTGTGTGTTTGGAACCCCTCATCAGTGGTACAAGCATCGCAGGAGGTCCGGCCTGTCTTAAAAATGGATGGGAGAGCAATTCCTGTGCTGTAGCTCGTTGGGCAGGGTCACGAACCAATATGCGGTCCAAAAAAGACAGAAGTCTAGGAGAAACTTTATGAGCATTCTTAAGTTTTGGTGGAGGCATCTCTCTTATTCTCCTCATAGCTTGCAATGGGGGTTCATTAAAGAAAGGGGGTTCACCATCAACCATTTCAATAACCATAATACCAAGGGACCAAATGTCGACTTCAGGTCCGTAAGGCAACCGTGATATTACCTCGGGAGACATCCAGTAGGGAGTACCTACTAAGGACTTTCTTTTTGGTAGCTCTTGTGAGACTTGGGCACAAAAACCAAAGTCAGACAGTTTCACTCTACCATCCAAGGCAAGTAGAATCGAATCAGACTTAATATCTCTATGTATGACACCTTGAGAGTGCAGATAAGCTAAAGCTTTAAGGCATTGTTTGCAGACTGTAGCTATTTGTTCCTCATCCATTCTTGAGTGGGTAACAATATCTGTTAATGCACCACCTTCAAGGAATTCCATGACAACCCACAGTTCATCATTGACCAAATAGCTGTCAAACATTTCTACAATGTTAGGGTGATGATAATCCCTCATAATAACAACTTCATTGAATAATAGTTCCCTTCTTTGCTGCTTTCTTAGGTCCATTTTTTTTACAGCAACTTGCCTTCCAGTATTTCTGTCATGAGCTATGCAGACGGTACCAGTAGAACCTTCTCCAATTTTTACAAATCTTTCCAGGTTTTCTCGGGGATCTTTGGATGAAACTACCATTTGTAATGCTGCTCTAAACTGCAAATAAAAGATGCTATGGTAAAAATGACTAAAGTGCCAAACTTTGTTGTAAGTTAGAGGTTATACCTATTAATATAAAACTTTTGATATTAGGTAGGTATCACCTGAGTCAAACTTAATGCTACAACAATTAAAATAAATAAAAATTACAATAAATTACCTGTTCATGTGTAAGCCTTTGTTCATGATGTTTTGAAGATGAGCTTTGTCCACTACTAGACGTGGAAGGATGGCCGGGATGACCACCAGTGTGTCCATGAGAAGGTAAGCTTCCATTCTTATTAATGTTTTGATTGAGGTCAGGTCTTGTATGTGGTGGAAGGGTGGGAAGAAGTCCTTGAGTGGAATGAGGGTGTAAAGAGTGATGTACTGCCATTGCAGTTTGTGGTATTGAAGGAACCGTTGAAGCTACAGATCCTACAGGAGATATCTGTGGATGATCTGGCCCTCTTGATGGATAAACCACATTAGCAGAGGGTACAAAATGCTCGGGCAAGTTTCCATTAAGTATATGCTGGTTAGCATAAGCATTCTGCATTTCATGGTTGCTCACAGACCTTTCAGCAGGAGAACCCTCTCGTACCTGAGGTTTACTAATACTTGGATCCCGCCTCATTGAAGGATACTGCATTATTTGTTCCTCAGGCACTGCAGGTGGAACATTAGCATTGTTTCTGTCTCTTCGTAATCTTGGCGGGCTGGAGGACCTTAAGGAATTCGATCTAGCAACATTGGATGTTTTAGGGAGCATAATTCCATTTACAGGGGGCTTTTGGTTTTGATGTGCACTCAGTCTGTTTTCAGCTTTGTGATCACCACGAACAATTGTCTTCAGATCTAAAATTTCTGTTGGTGTAATTTCAGAAGGATCCACGAGGGGCAGGGGTCTATTCGTTGACTTAAGAATCTGGTTGTTACCTACAATAGAGGCCCACTGAAGGGGAAGACCTACATACTTGCCCTCGCGTTTATCAAAGCCTGTGTGCACTCTGTGTTCAAAATTTATAGGTGGAGAGATCTGGGGTTTCTTCTTTTTCTTGGAGAACATTGTCGCACTTAATTATTTTAAGTATTTAAAGGAAAACAATGCCCCGTTACAATTTCTTAAAAACGTCAACATATATTCACAACATAACCTTGCTAACGGTGTTTTGCCTTGTACGCCTTAACCAACATCAACTGTCTGGCAATATCACAAGAAATTTGATTATTTAAACTTCAGAAATAATTTCAAGGTACAACGGAAAAACTTTTCTTGAACATAAACAAATGTTTTCTTGAGAAAAATGTAAATATTTCTAAAAAAGGCGAGGTCACAACGAGGTCATTGTCAAAAAACGACAGAAGCGCTGGTAATTTGACTATTTGACAGACGGAAAATATGAGAACCATTTTTTTCGTTAGCGTTTGCACGAATTAGCTAAAACTCCTGTACTTTTTCTCAAATAATTATGGAACATTCAAAGTTTTAGGTAAAAAATGGATAAATAGCCTTAAAAAATCATTTTAAACCATAAATTCAGAATAATTTCACAAAACATTAATAGAAGCTATATGTTCCGGTGTTGTCATATCGTTTCCTAAATCACAGAAGAGTGATAGGTTGCCACGCTCTCGCTCTTTCAGAACTTGGATAAATGGACAAATTACGAAGTCGAATAATACGTAGCTGGTTTGTGATAAAGTTCCGGAATTTATAAAAATAGCAACAATTGTAATTATTATGGTATATAAATATCTAATTTATTGGGACTGTAAATAAATATTGTTGATATAATCATATATATTTTTAATGAAGATTAAACTTTTATAGACATTAATAACTTTATGAGTTGATTACTTTATTTATTACTATACGTATAGGTACCTATAGAATGTCGCTATACTAAGATTTCTTTTTTATTATTAACATTACTTAAATCGATTACGCCATATTTTGCTACCCCTTCTTTGGTTATTTGTTTGAAATGAATAATCTGCTCTGATGGTGACGTAAATTATCGAAACGAGCAATTTGTTATAAAACAAAATGTTATAGGTATTGTCTACACCAAAGTATTTATAATACTAGGTTACTAGGTCTTACCTATACCTAAAATAATTATGTTTTAATATAAATATTTTATTTTAGTTAAGTTAGTTAAATTTACTATAATATTGCCGAAATGACTTTGAAGGATTCAAAGGTGATTATAACTTTATTACCTAGTGTACCTATGTTTCAAACAGGTTAAAGTTAAATTATACTGGATAAAACATTAAAATTTAATAAAAATAGCTGTCACAATATTAAATATTTTAATCAGAACGGACAAAAAAAAAATCACTTGTTCCAAAAATCGTTTAAAAAAAGCTATGTTCCATTTAAAAAACACCTTATCCATAGCGTAACTCTTTTGTTTCTGGTTCAAATACATTTTTGGTTTCATTTTTGAATTCTGCAGGAAAAAGTACATCGATTGGCTATTTTGGATTTTTCTTCAAATACAAGGAAGCTTAAAAATGAGCCCCTGTTCAGTCCTCGTTGGAAGACCCCCTGTACCTATAGCTTTTTTGATGATTCTACAGCGATTGATTTTATAGCAAAATCCTTATATGTCATTATTCTATAGATGCTTTTATATAAATTCAGTATTAAAACTTTATTTTGTTTATTTCTGTTTAATTTATAACTTGCCGGCGCTTCTGTTAAGGTGTATAAAAGATAACCAAAAGTGTCTGTGTAATAAGTACCTATATACGAATTAGGATATAGCAATGGCAATGGTAGTTCGTTTAATGTGGTATTAATTTAGTTTACCGGTGTACTTGGTATCGAATGGGTTGTGAAAGTGCTTTTAACAAATTATATGCAACGTGCCCAGGATGAAATTACATTGGTGAGCGAATTTTTGAATAAAAAGCTAATTATATTTGCATCAATCAATATAATAACTTACCAATTATTATTAATAAATTATTTTTAATGGTATTAAAACAAAAAAGTGATGAGCTTGCATGCTTATTTGTCTTTTATAAAAGAATTGTATAGGTAAACTAGATATATATATATCGTACCTACCTACCTACCTACTAAATAAAATAGATAATATTAAAAAATGAGTAATGAGTATACAATGAGAAAAATGTTTATACCTAGGTACTTATACTATAGGTTAAAATATAGGTATATTAATTAAAAAGATTACCACATACAGGGTGTCCGGTAATGATGAGCAAAAAATGTAGGGGATAATTCTAGACCGAAAATAAATGCTATCTCTTCCTATAACATTTTTTCGAAAATTGATTATTAACGTAATTACAGGGTGTTAAAGTTAAATTGTATTTACAGTTTTAAAATACCTAAGTTACTAAAATAATAAATTAAACATTCATATTATCAAAGATTCAAAGTGACGTCCTTCCCGTTCAATGCATAAACTACTTAATTCTTCTTAAAAATTTAATTAATTATATTAAAGAATAAAAAAATAAATTAAAATTATACGAAATTATTGTGCGTTTTCCTAGAAAACGGTTAGATTTATCGAAACAAAAGTAGTATACCTTTTTTATGTCAAAAGGTTAGAAAAATAAAAATATTCAGTCAAAATGCGTATACAGTGTAGGGCAAAAAAGTTGGGACCATTCAAATTTATGTATAGGCTCCTATATGTGGCCCTCTACAAAATGCGAAAAAACGGTGGGCAAATTTGTATTCCTCATCCCGAAAAAGCCCCATATACGAGATTCCGTCAAAATATTATGAGCGTGGCAAAAGGTATTGCAAAAAACAGCAAATAAAATTTAACTTTAACACTCTGTCACTCCGTTAATAATCGATTTTTGAAAATGTTATGGGAAGAGATTTTCGGTTTAGAATTATCCCCTAAATTTTTTGCTCATTATTTATGGACACCCTGTTTATATTCTATCAACTGCTCGAAATTCATATAAACAGGAATAGTTTTTCCTTAAATTCCAATTTTCATAACTACTCAACTAGAGGCTCTGACTTAATCAGACATAAAAAATGTTGCTACAAGAAGGCCAAGGATAATTATATATTAATATCTCCTTGTATAATGCACTGGCCGAAAATGTAAAGCTGCTTAGTTATTCAAAATTCAAATCTATGATTAAAAAATCTCTTCGCCGTGTACTGTTTTTATTCAGTTCGGGAGTATATGCGGACACAGCCACAGCGGATGGGTTGTTTTAACAATTTTTTTCTGTTGAAGTGTGAGAAATATTAAATTTTTTTGTTTGTTTATAACGTTTGTTTATGCTATGTTCTTATACAATAATTATGTTTTAATATATATTTTATTTTAGTTAAGTCCAGGAATGCTTTATATTTTATATGACTTGCTACAATTTGTAATCTACAAAAACGTGGTCAAATACATATGTCTATGTCTATGTCTATGTCTATGTCTATGTCTATGTCTATGTCTATGTCTATGTCTATGTCTATGTCTATGTCTATGTCTATGTCTATGTCTATGTCTATGTCTATGTCTATGTCTATGTCTATGTCTATGTCTATGTCTATGTCTATGTCTATGTCTATGTCTATGTCTATGTCTATGTCTATGTCTATGTCTATGTCTATGTCTATGTCTATGTCTATGTCTATGTCTATGTCTATGTCTATGTCTATGTCTATGTCTATGTCTATGTCTATGTCTATGTCTATGTCTATGTCTATGTCTATGTCTATGTCTATGTCTATGTCTATGTCTATGTCTATGTCTATGTCTATGTCTATGTCTATGTCTATGTCTATGTCTATGTCTATGTCTATGTCTATGTCTATGTCTATGTCTATGTCTATGTCTATGTCTATGTCTATGTCTATGTCTATGTCTATGTCTATGTCTATGTCTATGTCTATGTCTATGTCTATGTCTATGTCTATGTCTATGTCTATGTCTATGTCTATGTCTATGTCTATGTCTATGTCTATGTCTATGTCTATGTCTATGTCTATGTCTATGTCTATGTCTATGTCTATGTCTATGTCTATGTCTATGTCTATGTCTATGTCTATGTCTATGTCTATGTCTATGTCTATGTCTATGTCTATGTCTATGTCTATGTCTATGTCTATGTCTATGTCTATGTCTATGTCTATGTCTATGTCTATGTCTATGTCTATGTCTATGTCTATGTCTATGTCTATGTCTATGTCTATGTCTATGTCTATGTCTATGTCTATGTCTATGTCTATGTCTATGTCTATGTCTATGTCTATGTCTATGTCTATGTCTATGTCTATGTCTATGTCTATGTCTATGTCTATGTCTATGTCTATGTCTATGTCTATGTCTATGTCTATGTCTATGTCTATGTCTATGTCTATGTCTATGGCTATGGCTATGGCTATGGCTATGGCTATGGCTATGGCTATGGCTATGGCTATGGCTATGTCTATGTCTATTTCTATGTCTATGTCTATGTCTATGTCTATGTCTATGTCTATGTCTATGTCTATGTCTATGTCTATGTCTATGTCTATGTCTATGTCTATGTCTATGTCTATGTCTATGTCTATGTCTATGTCTATGTCTATGTCTATGTCTATGTCTATGTCTATGTCTATGTCTATGTCTATGTCTATGTCTATGTCTATGTCTATGTCTATGTCTATGTCTATGTCTATGTCTATGTCTATGTCTATGTCTATGTCTATGTCTATGTCTATGTCTATGTCTATGTCTATGTCTATGTCTATGTCTATGTCTATGTCTATGTCTATGTCTATGTCTATGTCTATGTCTATGTCTATGTCTATGTCTATGTCTATGTCTATGTCTATGTCTATGTCTATGTCTATTTCTATGACTATGTCTATGTCTATGTCTATGTCTATAACGATTAAATTAAAGTACCTATTGATGGTAAATTGAAAAGCTTAAAAGACATTTTAGATTATTCATCATACAATTCTGGTTATTTTTGTTTTATTGTGGTTAAAATAACGATGCTCTGTTAACAATATGTTGACATTGTTGAATGGACTTTCAGGACCAACGTTCTTTAAAACCCAATTATCTTGAAAAACGCAATTAGGTAGTTACTTTATTAAACATTTATGCACGCTTTTTATTAAACCCGGAAAAATAGTTTGATAAATTGTTTTATGTTATGTTTAATGCAATGTTAATTTGCCTTCCAAAATTTTCTTTACTTATCGCTAACAGCAATGATATGTCAGTTTTCCATTTCGGTAGATACTATAGGGTTAAAATTAAAATTTTATTGTCTGTCATTAATTTACATGCATGGACATCCTACTTGCTATTAGTTTATACCTAATGTTTATTCAATATTGGAAGTGGAAATGGGTTTTTAATTAGTAAACGTCAACGAGTCCAAAAATATAATAATATAAATGGTATTGTGGTAAAATATAAAGGAGTTAAAATATATCCCATTTAGACACGTAACAAACGAATATATAGGTAGCGTTTATAGTGCCAAGCGCGGTGTATGGCAATAAAATAATGAAATGACGTCTTTTCACGCATATTAAAATTAAAAACTCAATTAAACTGAAACGTCGTTAAAAGTTATATTTAGAAACATATGCTAATAAAATTACCAATTGTTTTTAGACAAAAGTTTTTTTTGGTGTATATGCACGGTACATAATTTGTGCGCAATTTTTTTTTATGACTGACAAATATAATTTGCCATTTTCACCTACGAGGGACGACTTCCTTATTTAAACAAAAAAATTCCTACTTTTTCAAAATATTAAGTCGGAATTTAGAACCCTTTAAATTCCTTTAATTTCGCAAGATGGTAAAAATTATATAGGTTAAAAAAGGGTGGAGGGAGGGGATTGCCATTCGCCCTATAAGAGGCAAACTGAAAAATTATTATACGACATTTTAAAACGCTACTCGCTTAAGTTATAATTTACTTGGATTCTCAGTGTAGTTCTGGAGTAAATATGTAACAAAGACATCTGCTCCACTAGTTTTATTAGGCTTTGGTTTTAAGCTATTCCGAACATGTTTCGAAGGTAAAGGCTCTCATCGTCAGCGGAAATAGTTGTATAGTACTTACATGAGAAAAACGACCATTTAAAAAAAAATAACTAAATCGTCAGGAGTGTCATCAAAGGTTGTATTTTCCAGACACCCAGTAGATATAACTCTTATCTCTCCTCTTGTTTATCAAATCGCCATTTGTATGTAGAACACTTCGGTCACAAATCATTTGAATTCATCGCCACAAGTGGTACACCACAGGGTAGTAACCTGGCTTCGCTTTTTATTACCCTTAAATATTGACAAATGTAAAATCATGACTTTCACCCTTAAAAAACATAAAATTCTTCATCAATATAGTATCCAATCAATAGCTCCCGATCGTGTTGTTTTCCTTGGGGACCTAGGGATTAAATTTGATTCTAAATTCTCCTTTAACCAACATGCGTATTGAATGTCCGTGAATCTTCTATAAAAATGATAGAGTTTCTCATTCACTTTTCAAAGGTTACAATTTCCTTCACTATCTCAACAAAGATCATACCTTAGCTTACAGTTCCTATTTAAACTATGCAATCATAATGCTTGCACTTGCTCACCAAAAATTTCGCATCCCAGCTGCTAACACAAGATCAAGAGGCCTATTTTATCTGTCCAAATTGATGATAAGATCGTCAATTTGTAACATGTGTAATTAATATAGTAATCTTGTCTTCCAACTGGAAATTTTTGCATATCCAAGGGCGGATCCAGGGGGGGGTGTCATGGGGGTCATGACCCCCCCTGCATGGGCGGTTTATATTTCAACATACCTAAAAACTATTGTGGAGTCAAAAAGAGTGAGTTCATAACCCAGTGCACATTTTTCTACAAATTGAAAACACTGTTATTTTACGGCGTCGTGCAAAAAGGAACTCGTTACCTACTAATTTTTATTGTAAAAGGAACTTCATTAATAAGATTATAATTTAGGATTATCTCTAAAAAATGTACTAATAAAATCTCTAGTTTTGTATATTTCAGGAGTTGGTTCTCTATAAACCTACGTTCTTTTTTCATTAAAAACTCGGCGACTGCCGGTCTTGGATAAAAATGGGCTGTTCCAACTCCATTCAATGACACTAAGAGGCGATCATTCATTGTATCTTCATTTAATGAAATTCTTCCTGGCGTTTTTAATTTGTTGTAATGGGAAATAATCCTCTCAGTAGTCATTGAATGAGGACTTATTAGCAATAACGCTTTTGTAATATATCCTTAGTGCAAACTATAAGTTTTTTTAATTTATTAGCAAGTCTGATGCCTTCATCGGAAGTATCAATGTCTAAAATTTCTTGAATTAAAGGCCAGCAATCACACACGGATGTCGCAAAATTGGACACTTCCTCTGAACCGAAGATATTCTCAACTAATGGTCGGCCTGCGGATATCATTTTAGCTTCGGCACAAATAAAGTTAATCATATTTTTAATTGTTTCATCTTCTTCCTCTATAAAAACCTCTAAAAATTTTCGCCTGCGGCGCTATTTTTGCGCCTTCAGCGCTGTGTGACCCCCCCCAAAATTAATTTCTGGATCCGCCCTTGTGCATATCAGCATTCTAATGTGACCAAGGCTGTGCTCCTTGGAGTTGCAATATGACTTCTAGTCTTAATATATAAAATACTTTAGATTTAACAATATATTAATATATCAATAATAATACAATACCTTCTACTAAGTATACTTTAGGATTTTGATTGTGTACGTCTTATAAATGGAGTAAAACCTGTTAGACTTACGTGCGTAAATAAATAAATAAATAAATAAATAACGTGGGTGGTCCAGCAACAAGGTGTTTAAAATTTATTTATAAAGGTACCTAATTAAAATGCAAAGTAAGTATGTTTTAAATGTTGACTGGAATAGTAATGTATAGTTCCGTTCATAAAAAAAACGTTCAAGACTTATGATTAGTTTTTGTATCATTTAAGCTATTTAAAACAGGCTTTTGTGACTTATTATTGACCAAGGCCTTTAGATGGTGTTTAAGGAGTACCTAAGTGAAAACAGTTCACTAAAAAAAACAAGTGAAATTTTGGTGATTAACTCGTTAAAAATTTAATATTTTGTTAAAGAACCATTATTGTGACACTTTGTAATCATCTCGAGATGCTTAAAACTAAATTTCTGGTATATTCTTCAGTAATTTGTTCCCAACTTTCTAATATTTTTATCTCTCATGCGTGATCAATATTGGTGTGTATAATGTGTCATTTACCCCAAACATTTTCAATTGGGTTTAGGTCTGGGCTCTTTGAGGGCCACCGCAAAATATTTATGTGGCTTTCTTGTATGTAATTTTGATCTACTTTTGCCATATGGATGGAAGAATTATTCTAAAAAATTAGTTTACATTATGAATCTTGGATTAAGTTAATAAATTTATTTCCACATGCTAAAAAAGTAAGTTTTCTCTAAATACTGGTCAAACTGATGGTAACATAATGTCGTTGGATTTAACGATATACTAGGCAAATAAGTATTTCGCCAATAATTATACTCTAGGGCCTGTGGCACTGATCCACCCCCCAAACATTTACCTAAATATGACTACTTTTATTTAAGCTTTTACTATGTAGTTCGTTATATCTCGTACCTGTAGGAAAAACTTAATGCTTATTTTATTCTTTACTTAAATAGTATTCTACGGTAAGTGCCTATCTACATTAATGATAATAAAGTAAAAGTGCGTTGATGTTCAGTAAATGAATAAAAAACATGCAAATAGAAACATTCCTGAATTATAAACTTTAAAAAGTTTTAAATTAACAATTTTATATTTATTAGGAAGTAGGTATCTACTAGTCCTAATTTTAAAGGAATTGGTGCAGTTTTTCTATATTTATTACTATATATATTAGATTTATTCCACTAGATATAAACAAGTATTTTCGAAAACTATCTCGCTGAAGATGAACGCAAATAAAAAAATAAATAATATAGGAGTTCCTCAACGAAAGGTTCGATATTATTTATTTTATACATCAACAGCCTTTAGTTTTAAAAATGTGTAAGTTGCAAATGTTTGCTAATGACACCTTAATTTACATTAATGTTTTAAATATTTTTGATGGTCTAAATACTCTAAATTCTGAGATAAATATATTATTACTTTGGCTAAAAGTAAACTAAATGTATGGTTATGGGTACCTAATAATTTAATTTGTTAAAATATAAATGTTGTAATTGATAGTGAAAAATTGGAATTAGTGAACAGTTTTAAATATTTAGGGATTATTGATTCAAAATTTAAAATTTTTAAATATTTTAAAAGTATCATAATATCGAAGGTTGCCGGAAAAGTAGGTTATTTTAAAAGAATCAGTTCTAATTTAAGTTTGTTTTCTAAAAAAAACTGTACCTATTTAATACTATTATATTACCACATTTTCTTTATTGTTCTTCCATTTTATATCGTGCTAGTGAGGAAATATTTGACAAATTACAAATTTTACAAAATAAGGCAAGCGGATCATTTTAAATTGTGACAAATATACAAAAATAAATTTTATGTTAAAAAATTTAGATTGGTGAAATTTTTTATTTTATCTTTATCTTACATAAAATAAAAAAATTTTTATTGCCTGATTGTTTAAAAATTTTTTGTTCTTTTAATCATGACCATCATAATTAATATAAAACAAGAACTAATCAAAATTTTTTGTGGATATAGTGTCTAAAACATTAGCTCATAAGTTTATTTTTCATAATAAAGGTTTGATAGAATATAATAAATTGGAAAATTCTATTAAATCTCAAATATCATTAAAACTATTTAAAAAAACTTTAAAATTACATTTATTTAAAAACAAAATGATACGTAATATTTGATACAATTTGCAAAATGTTTAACTTTTCTGTGTGTTTTTTGTTAAAAGAAGGTTCCGTTTTAAAATTAAAAATGAATCAATAAAAATGTTGTTAAAAAATGTATTAAAAAATATTTAATTGTAGCTTTTTGCTAAATAAAACATGTTACTACTACTACTACTACTACTACATGAAATAAAAATTTCATGAAAAAAATAAAGTTGATACCGGTAGGATATTTATTACACTATCTTTTTCTAAAAAATTGACGGGTCCGAGCGATTCGTGATTAAGTGGGTGGTATTCTATATAAAAGGCTGATCCGTTTATAATATCTACAATGATTTGTAATATAATATACAGGGTTGGGCAAATGTTCCGGAACGGCTTAATTACAGGCGAACGAAAAGTGATATCGGATCCGGGCTCTGGGCAATCTATAGGACTAAAATTTTACTATTTGACTATTATACCATATGTCAGTAATGTCACCAACTGTCAAGTGTTGACGTTATTTTTTCTTTTTTTTAAATGGAACACCCTGTATATTTTTACATTTTTAAATTCCACATAAAATTATAATTATTTTTTATTAAATGCACTATTAGTCTATACTTCATAGTTTCCGAGATATTGACTCTCGAAAAGTGACATTTTTGAAATTTGACAGCTTATAACTTTTTAACCGTACGTCTTAGAGCAAAACGGCTTACATGTCCCTATCTTCAATCCCAAAAAAATCAACTTCCAGTTAAACCGGAACAACTTTACTATATTTCCTGCATTCGAGTTACATCCGGTTTAACCGGAAGTTGATTTTTTTGGGAATATAATAAAAATTGAAGATAGGGACATGTAAGCCGTTTTGCTCTAAGACGTACTGTTAGAAAGTTATAAGCTGTCAAAGTTCAAAAATGTCACTATTCGAAAGTCAATATCTCGGAAACTATGAAGTATAGACTAATAGTGCATTTAATAAAAAATAATTATAATTTTATGTGGAATTTAAAAATGTAAAAATATACAGGGTGTTCCATTTAAAAAAAAGAAAAAATAACGTCAACACTTGACAGTTGGTGACATTACTGACATATAGTATAATAGTCAAATAATAAAATTTTAGTCCTATAGATTGCCCAAAACCCGGATCACTTTTCGTTCGCCTGTAATTAAGCCGTTCCGGAACATTTGCCCAACCGTGTATATATTTTAACTTAACTAAAGAACATATTTTCGTATACTACCCATAATATAATAACGGTATTTCTTCATATTATTATTTGTTCGTTTTTGTGTTTTCAACAAGCCAACCGCAATAATTTACACTATTTATATTTATCTAAAACCTATTTCAAACAGTCATAATTTATATAAGCCACAAAATTAAGTCTAAAAAACTCATTTAACCATGTTATCACGCCTATAATCTAGATTAAAAATCATCACAATATGATATTTTAAATTGCTGTATGTGCGTAGATAACATTGTTTAAAAGATATATAACTTTATTACCGTGCTTAGATAAATACTAACTTTATAATTCATCAGTCATCAAAAGAATTTCTTGTGAACTATAGTACGATTTTTTTGCAAGTTTTGTTATTTTTATACTGGGAATATAGCTTTCTAGATATTTTATTTGAACAAGGTAAGGGTGTTAGGTGGTGTTTTTTAACTGTTAAAAAAACTTTTTATAATTTTAAACCTATAGCATATACATTAAGGGAGAGTCAGTGTGCATATTTAATTATGAAGTAGTATAAAATATTTTTATATCAACATTTTTCACAAAAATCTGCCGGCAGTAACTTATTACAAATAATTACAACCATAGAATATATAAAAAGATATACCTAATTGTTTACATTTTGTTCCGATCAAACATCGTTCAGAAATCAACGATGACAAATTACAGTGGAGACGCTGTACGGACGTTTTGTCTAATTTTGGATCCAAATTATTCAATTGCGATGTAATAAAATTATTGTAAAATTCCAATATGTAGCTATATACCTACAGAAATTACTTAGGCCTCATACACAGATAACGTCTACTAATAAGGTATAATGTCTACCTATAGTTACTCTAAGAGTAAATGTACGAAATAAAATAAAATATTTCCCGCTAATAAGAATGGTCGTTTTCACTAAATTTCGATTTGTAACCTACCGCATAGAAGAAGAAACGGTTTCAGTTTTTAAAAGTTTGAATTATTTATTGAAAATAACTAAAATCGCGAAACCAACCACGGCATAACAAATTGACAAGTTGAAGGTCGACCAGCCGGCATCTATCTGAATGATAGCTCAAGAGACACCCTAAGAAGCCACCTGACTGTGTCTACATAAACTTATATTCAACGAATCTACAGATTGACTAATGTTCGATCTGGAGTCGACGTGATACACCATTTGTTATTGTTATTATACTATAAGAACTTTCTGGCCTCGAGAACATATTCATTAAAAGTGGCCTTTTAAAAGGTCGTCTGTTCTAAATCTTCGACCACTTAAGTTGAACTTGCAACGCCATTTTTGTGTAAGTAGGTACCACACAGAAAAGCTGCTTAATCAATTCCTGCAGTGTCAATTAAAATAAATCCTTATCAAGTCCAAAATTCGATCTTTGGTACACCTATTCCTATGCCAAATTTTATTGGACACCGCATAAGGAACATTAATTTGCCTTATTTTCTCCGTAGATCTTAAAAAGGAAACTTGAAAAAATCTTTTTTAATACTTATTATATAGCTTCAATCAGACAATTCTAAGAACAAAAAGGAGGTAACCTTCTTCTGCAAGTAATTACTCGTTATAATGCATGTAAACAACATCTTAATATGTACTACATCAATAATAATTATAGTTGTTAAGTCAAAAATATCAATAACAAATATTTATTTAACTTTTCTTTATAAATTAAAAAAAATGTTATAGTTTGCAATGGTCGCAGATTCGATATTATTTTAGACCTTATGGTATCTGGGGATACCGCCGAATTTAACTTTCATTGCCCAGATATGCGTCTGATTAACCTTGCCATGGTATCATTGGCCCCAATACATAAAACAGTCCGACTTATAGTCGTAGTAACGCAGGGACGTACCTACTTGAAAAGAACTTTTTTCAATACAGGATACAGGCGTTAGAATGAATAGCTGAGATAAAAGAGAAATGCATCAGTCAAAGTAGGATGCATCGGGGAATATTATAAGAAGATAGTGAAACAACAGAGCAAAACCACAGATCCTGTATTAAATTATAAACTAGCTTGTACCCGAGGCATCGCTCGCACAATTCAATTCAATTGTTATAAACTCGCTGTCGAAACAAAGCAGCGGGAACCCAAATATACTACCCAATAGTCCCAATAGAACCTTTTATAGGTACCCATATTATTAAAAACTTTGTTCATGAATTTAGTACCAAAAATATAGTTTTATCATCATTAATAAAATATATATACAGGGTGTTTAATTAAGGGCCATATCTCAATATCTCGTAAACTACTAATAAGCATAGAAACGTAGGGGAAAAAAATATGTTTGATTATTTATTATTATGATTTAATTTGCAAAAAAAAATTTTAAGACCGTAGTTCGTTATCTTTGTTTGTTTCAGAGTTATTGCAAAAATAATAATTTTTAACACGAACGAACAAACTCTAAGTGAAAAATGACGACAGTTGATGACATATAAATTCGTACACTCCACCCATTCACTCAATTACAACAAACTTGGGTAAAACGGGTTTCTCACCTTGCTGCTTATACCTGGATAGAACACCAGCTATATACATATAGCTGTAAATTATTGTATGTACGATTTTTTACTATAAGAGTAATAATGGTTCTTTCAAAATATTTTTGTGTTTAAATTACAGCCGCGAAATAAGAAAATTATAGAAGCAAACAAAAGTATAAAGCCAAAAAGGGTAAATTTATTTACAAACCACAAACAAAATACTAATTTATAATTGCTGCGCCATTGAATTCCAACACTACTCTATTTCATTCTGTGGTTTAAAATTTATTTTGTACATTTTTTTTATCATCAATCCCCAAACATTTTCAACTGGATTTAAATCAGGACTTCTTGAGCACCAAGGCAGACATGTTACGTTGTCTAAACCAGTTTCTTATATTTCTTGTAGTATGCACAGGGCAGTTATCCTGCTAAAATATAAAGTTATTTCCTTTAAAAACCATCGCGGCAAAAGGAAGAAAAACATTTTTCAAAATCTGAAGATATATATTACTGTTTAGTGTTCCACCAATCTTCCAGCATACTCCTGCACCGTAAACACTTATCCATGCCCACACATTAACGGAGAAACGTCCACTGGTTTGCTTTTTTTAGGTATACTTCTCATCATATCGGAAATTTGGTGGTCTATATACTCTAATCCTTCCATAATGTAGACTGAAAAATGTTCTGATCGGAAAAGATAACATTTTGCCAAAGAAAATCATTGCCTGGTAAATATTGCATAGCAAACCCAATTCTTTGTTCCTTATCACTATTTTTTAAAAACGGTTTGGATGCAGCTGCTCGATTTTTTAATTCGGAACATTGTCTTACTCGGCGTTGTGCAGTTGTAGATGAAGCAGGGAATCCTGTTATGTGCATAGCGGATACTGCAGTTTCAAATGGATTTTGCCTTAAATACTCCACCAAATTTCGGTCTTCTTCATTTGATGATTTTCTATTATTTAAACCAGACCCAACAGACCCTTCAAGACTTGTTTGATGATTGCGTTATTTTTTACCATTCATTGAACAGTACCTACTTCTAGGTACTCTAAAATGATCAGCTATTTTTCCATAGGACCACCCTATTTCTACTAAACATATTATTCTTGCTTTTTCAATAATATGTACTTTAAAGAGGCATTTTTAAATCAAATAAATGACAATACTTTGACAGATATCATGATAACAATTAACACGTTACAAAGGTAATGAAGGTAAAAAAGTTGCATTTACAGTGTCACAGTTTAGTGTACAAAATTATCTGTCGTCATCTGTATATTAACGAAAAGTATTTTTAGACCTCTTCCAGTTTTAGTTTCTGATATACAGAAATTCGTATAAAAATTTCAAACCCCGTTTTTACCCCTATAGGGGTTGATTTTCGAAAAATCCCTTCTTAGTGGATGCCTACGTTACAACGAGAAGACATCCTTGAAATTTTATGACACGAGAAAGGCTCAAGAAAGATACATCGATAAGTCCACGGTGCGTGCGCTTTCCCAAAATATTCTTCAATTTTTCCAATACAGAAATATAGATCGCATCGAAAAACCAACCAGACGATGGGAATCAGCCGAAGTTTTTTTATAATATTTTTTTTTCATGTTTACTTAATCCAATGATACATTCTGATTAACTAGACTTGAGGATGACTGCCAATTTTAATGGAAATAAAATCCATGGTCAACTACAACAGCTACAGAGATAAATTTTGGCAATAATTCACTACTCACCTTTATTGCATCATTATTTTTGTATGTCTGTCTGGTCTCGATTTTTAGTACTGGTTCTATATATGCATTGAACTTGTATTTCTATAAAGAGATCAAGTTTAAGGTGAAGCATGAATAATAGAGAGCTGGCAATTAGCGTGATTTGAAGTTCATATTCATATAGTACCTAATGTATACAGTATTTATAGTCCAATCACAAGATGTTCTAACTTGTTACTGCCAGTCCTAGTCATAATTTGATGGTTAAGGGTCTAAAATGAGACGATACGTAATCAATCAAATGAAATTTGACGGATTTAATTAAAATTAATCAAGTGCGACTACTGTGTGCCCTCCAGAAAACATGACTGACTTGTCACTGATGTCATTACGGAAAGATCAATTGCCGCAAAAACTGCCTTTTCCTGCCAACTATACCTTCCTTCTATGTTAGTCAGTACAAATAAATATAACGTCGCCAATTTATCAAGAAACATAACATATAACTAAAATATATTGTACATTGTTACAATTTTTATTAAGTAATAGCACAGAATATATAGCTACGCAACTATATATTCTGTGGTAATAGAATAGTAATTCTTTATATTTATAACATCTCGATAAAACAATACACCTCGATACATGAAAGTAACAGTGAGATATATTATATTGAAAAACAAAATATTGGGATAATTGCATTTAAAGATTTTGTTGAAATATTAATAAACATTGTTTCTATTCCAATGAAAATAATTACAATATAATTACAGATTCCGATTAAGGGTATTAAAGAGGATACAAGTATGCTAGCGTTTTAATTTCTTGTCCAATATTTTAGCAAAAAAAACAACATAACTCAGTGTTGCAAAAACATTATTTATGAAACAAGTAAAGAAACACGAGATATCTCAGTGTTGCAAAACTTTATTTATGAAACAAGTTAAAGAAACACGAGATATCTCAGTGTTGCACAAAAATGTATATATAAAACATATAAAAACACCAGAGATATTATTATCTTTAGTGCTGTACAAACATCAAGAACCAAGTAAAAAAAAATTATGTAGTGTTTTTTTTGAGAACCCATTTTATTTTTAGTTTTCTTCGTCTGATCCAGTATTATTTTTTGGTGCGTTATTTTTTGTTGCAGACTTTAAACTTTGAAAAAACTCATGATGTATTTTCGGTATTTGATTTTCCGTACATAACTGCAATAAATCGTATTTCTTCCTTTCAGAGAATGCTTGCGGACCTTCATAGCAAAAATTTAGGTTTATCTATGGTCTGTTTCCCCCACATTTGTGTCTTATAAAAATTCTCTTAAAGCTTTCTTTTTTCAAATAGGTTGTTTTGTAATTGATAATATCAATTTCTCCTTTAACGAACTTCGCAATTTTTACTGCTTGTCATTTTCAATCAATAAAATAGAAAAAAATACTGTACACTTGCACTGTGACTGTAAACAAACAAGTCATAACTAAACAATGTGCATCGTGAAACCTAGTTGGAAGCAACACTGGGTTATCTTATAGAAATTAAATTAATGAAAGTTCAAAACTGGTATATCTCACTGTTACCCCCGAAAACCTTAAAAAAAGGATATTGTTATACACTGATAATCTCAAATACCATTTTTTTTGACATATCTCACTGTTACTTTCATGTATCGGCTGATTGAAAGAGTTCCTCTGCCGCGCTTCCACTAAATATAGTGGCATTGTTATTACCAATTGTTTTGACTTTTGCTTTGTTAATAGCACAAAAATGTTTTAAAAAAACCCTATTTTACTATCTTAATAGTTATTTACACTACAAGGGATGTAAGTAAACATACTTACATCCCGTAAAGTATATAACATTTTTTCTCCTCCCCGCAGAATTTATTCTTGGATTTTTATTAATTTAATTCGATACTTTTGGTATGAAATTATTATGGACAGCTTTGACCGATTTCTATAGCATTATAAGCACAACATCAAGCTGACAGTTTATTATCAAAAATTGAGAAAAATTGGAATTATGGATTTGTATACCAGACAAATGGATATAGAAGAATCAGCAAATATCGCTTGTCTATCGCTGCTGCCAAAAAAATCGAGGAAGAGGTATGAAGCAACGTATCAATACTTCAAGAAATGGTGCCAAAACAAAATTGCTACTGCAGTTTCAGAAACCGTGCTTTTGGCGTACTTTCACAAAAAATCTGCTGTATTAAAGTCTCCATCAAGCTTATGGTGTAAATATTCCATGCTGAAGTCCACCCTTTTCATAGAGGAAAACATAGATATTTCCAAGTATCTTAAACTTCGAGCATTTTTGAAAAGAAAAAATTACGGATAAAAACCCAAAAAATCTAATGTGTTTGAAGCCCCCGATGATATTGATTTAATGATAATGGGGATTGCTGGAGCGTGGCGTTCTAGTGAACTCTGTGCAATGAAAACGGACAATGTTGTTTTATATCACAAGAATAACGACAAATTGTTCAACAAAATTATTGGAGACAACAACAAACACGCGAATAAGTTGATAACCATCATAGGCTTGATTGGCTCGCCGTGGTTCGGCGAAACTCGTGTTTTTGGTTGGCGTAAATGTAATTTTAAATTATTGCTAACTTTTTCTAGGGAAAAATATTAATTTCCCCATAAGAGAGCCTTTCCTTGAGGTGTTATTCTAATAGCACACATCTTATGGGGATTAAGTATTCACTTTTTATATAGGCCTGTGCTTTGATCGCAGTATAACCAAAATGGTGATGAAGGTTGACTAACCGGTCCGTTGTAAAATTTGTTACAATAGAAAATGATAATCCTTAAAAGGGACATACCAATTAACGCGTGAAGATAAAAAAAATGTTATAAAATCAGCTACTTGTAACCATTAAATTAAAATAGCTTTAACTTCGTACAATAATAAAATTATAGCGTAGATACGTATGTACATGATACGTAGTTAATTAAAAAAGCCAAATATGCTGGATAAAACAATTATTGTCTATTTAGCATTATTAAACTGTAAATTTAGCAAAAAATGTGCATTATTAAAACACATCGTATGACGCACATTGACGCAATGTAAAAATATAATAATAATATGATAAATATTGATAAACAAATTAAAACATTGATTCTACAAAAGTATTTTTATTTTCGGCTTTACTGGAAATTTTAGGTTGTGGTCTCCTATTATCGTTTTCATATAAAAAAAATTGAATTTAAACACACCAATTAGTTATAATATACCCCTACTCAGACAAAACAAGAAATACTATTTTCTTTATCTTTTCTCAAAAACAATTCTGCCAATTATTTTACATTTTTTATTTACATGCAGAAAGCATGCACTAAATATAACGTAAGATAAAAAAAAATTTGCTCAAAGTTAGCTCTGCAACATCGTGTAGGTATGCAATAACTGTCACTAAATAAGCAGTAATGTAGCAGGTTTTCCGATTATCCATTCGTTTTCAAAATAAACCGTAATTTGTTTGTTTGAAAGAGGTATATAGACATTGAAGTAATATCAAAAAAATTACCTTGTCGGACTTCCATTGTCTTTATTTTGTTACTTAACACAATGTTTCGGTTAGTTAGTATCTCTAAAGTGTACTACTGTCTTAAATACTATCCATGTGCAATGAAGCTTGATGACTCCGCCTACGTGCTTATTGGAGTGTGAAGTTTGAGCTGTTGGTTTTGGACAAGAAAAGGCTTCCAGATATTGGGGATATCCATATTTGGTTTACTAAATATACCTACGGGTATTATGATAAATGAAAGCTGCTTCTTTGAATTTTCATTTTCTCCAGTGCTATTCCGTGTTCAAAATATTTTCTTCTGATCACTGTATACAGGGTGTCCGGAAATGACGATGAAAAATTTTAAGGTACGAATTTACATAAAAAGATATGAAAAAAAGTTCATATTAACATAGGTCCGGAAATGCTTCCAGAGGGAGGTACAGGCCCTTGAAGATGGTGTCATACAAGTGGTTTTTATTTAATTTATTAGGATCTACCTTCAATACAGGAATTAACCTCTACGTATAAGTTAGAGTGATTAGAGGTCACTCCTTGAAAATATCAGGTGACCCATAATTACAACCAGTGGCGTGGGAACAAAGGGGTGGTTAGGTATTGAGGGTTATATTTTTTCGCCAGTGTATTTTCGCTATCTTTTAAATAAATTATGATTCTTTGAACATTTTTACGTAAAAAAGGTTCCCTTGGTATAAAGTCGTATAGTCGACCGTTTTCGAGATAAACGGACTTTAATGCTCAGATTTTTTTTTGAATAATAATTTTATTAATAAAAATAACAACAAATCAATAACAAAATAATAAACAACGCTGTCCCTAAATTTTTAAATCCTTTTCAATGTTATTATAAATTTTATAATAAGTGTTGAAAATGATTTCCGTTCATTTCAATGCATCCTCGAACTCGTTTTCTCATAGATCTTCTACCTAACTGTTCTAAAAATACCAGGTTTATTTCTTATAACTTCACAACAAGCAAAAATCCGCTGCTCTAAATCTTCAACGCTGCGAACTGGTACTTCGTATACTAAGGATTTTAGGTAACCCCATAAAAAAAAATCTGAGCATTAAAGTCCGTTTATCTCGAAAACGGTCGACTATACGACTTTATACCAAGGAAACCTTTTTTACGTAAAAATGTTCAAAGAACCATAATTTATTTAAAAGATAGCGAAAATACACTCGGCGAAAAAATATAACCCTAAATATCTAACCACCCCTTTGTTCCCACGCCACTGGTTGCAATTTTGGGTCACCTGATATTTTCCAAGAGTGACCTCCAATCACTCTAACTTATACGTAGAAGTTAATTCCTGTATTGTAAGTAGATCCTTATAAATTAAATAAAAACCACTTTTATGACACCATCGTCAAGGGCCTGTAGCTCCCTCTGGAAGCATTTCCGTACCTATGCTAATATGAACTTTTTTTCATTACTTTTTATGTAGAATCACACCTTAAAATTTTTCATCGTCATTTTCGGACACTCTGTATTATGTTGGTTGGTCCATACCATAGACAAAGGCTAAATTGTCTATGGTCCATACATGTTCCGCTATACCTGATTTCGAAGTTTCACCTCTTTGAGTATGTTTCAGATGTTCTTTAACTCATACGGGAAAAGGTCTTTTTGTTTCTTCAATGTACGATTCGCCACCCTCACAAGGGATTTGTGCGTACCTATTTCCGGATTTGAAGGATGTTTTGATATTATAGTTTTTGGTTATACTTCTAATCTTTTCAGAAATCCGCTTAACATAAGTTAGAGATACTAACTTACCGAAACGTTGTGTTAAGTAACAAAATAAAGACATTAGAAGTCCGATACGGTAATTTTTTTGATACCGTAATTTGTGTTATTATAAATATAAATACTTTAAAATTAATTTTTTCCCAAAGAAATAATATAAAAATATTCCAGCCCAGGGTATGGGTTCCAGAGTTCTAGTGACAGGCGAGACCGCAAGTTGTTAACTTTAACTTTGTCATGTCTGGACGACATTTTGGTGTCTGACGTATTGTCGTTATGAGTCGAGCAACTACACCCAAAAATTAGTTACCGAATAATATATTTATGGCATTTGATTGATGAGATTAATAAATACCATTGACAAACCCATAAATTCTTGTAAATTGTAATATTGTAAATGAAAGCTTTTATAATAAATTGTTGTTGTTGTTGGCAAGAGAATTTAATTAGCAGACTGCCAGAATGTCATCTAAACATACAGGAGCATAACGAAAAGTATATTTTTACATTAAACTTTAATTCATCTAGTACATATGTCTAAAATGCATCTATTTTACTATTCCGCGCTAACTTAAATGGACACGAAGAGGGGACTATAAATGCGAGATGTTATTCAGGTAGATGCAGGCCGGTCGACCTTCAGTCCAGACTGGTCAATTTGTTATGACGCATATCACTGGTTTTGTGATTTTTATTAAAGAGCGTCTTCTGCTTTAATTGTTTTTCCAGTAGATAATTCAAAATTGAAACCGTATAGAAACTTTTTTTTCCACTCTGCGGTAGGGTAAAAATCATCACAATATTTCGAAAAAAAATCATGGATGCAGGGGTCCATTAAAATAGTGATTACCGTTACAAGACCGGAAAGTAGTGTTTTTCAGGTAGAGACAAGCATTTTCAGGGCGAGCCGTAGGCGAGTCCTGGAAGCTTGGAGAGACCTGCAAAAAAACAATAATTTTCGGTTGCGTGACGTACAATATTTTTTTTAAGACCGACACTTCGATATACATATAATTCTTTATGTATGACTTCTCGTAGAGGACTTTTGATTTTACTGGCAATATATCGTAAGTCGCTTTCCTTGCTGCTTCCAAAATTTCTTCTGAAATCTCATTTTCCGTGTCGGATAATTCAAAATCTGAATTCATATTTTTAAATTTGCGCACTCGCGAAACAAGTTTCCCATAAACAACAAATTAAAAATCAACGAACTGTCACTCGACAATACATCGAAATGTTATTATAGTAACGAAATCAAGGTAGATTGTATTATCAAAAAGCGATTGGAAAAACAGGGACCGGAAAAATCTTTTTTTTAAAACCGACCAGAAAATTTACACTTTCTGGACAATTTTTCGTCTAGAAAATAACGTTTTTCCGGTCTCTAATGTCACTGTCACCCTGTTTTTTGTTTTTCCAATCGCTCTTTGATAATACAAGATACCTTGATTTCGTTATTATGACAACAACATTTCGATGTAGTGTCGAGTGACAGTTCGTTGATTTTTAATTTTGTTCTTTATGTCAAACTTGTTTCGCGTAGATTATAAAATATATCGAAGTGTCGGTCTTAAAAAAAATATTGTACGTCACGCAACCGAAAATTAGTGTTTTCCAGGTCTCTCCAAGCTTCCAGGACTCGCCTATGGCTCGCCCTGGAAATGCTTGTCTCGACCTGAAAAACACTACTTTCCGGTCTTGTAACGTAAATTACTATTGCCGGTCCCTCACTTCCCTTTTCCGGTCTTGATCGACAAAACGTTATTTTCTGGACGAAAAATTGTCCAGAAAGTGTATATTTTCTGGTCAGTCTTAAAAAAAAATCATTACTCCTGTTCCTGTATCGTAAATTAATTATTTAAAATTCCGTTCCCAAATCCGATTCGGGCGAAATTTTGCACCTTTAGATACTAACTCTTTTGTTATATTATATAATTCTATATTATTTATATTATATTAATCCCTCTTTTAAAATTGATAAACAATAAATATTCAAGACTTATCTTCTCAAACGATATCTACCATCTTTGTCAAGAATCAATGAAAAATTGAATTTATATTTAGATATTTTTATCCTTTTAAACATGTTTTGTATTTGTTAAAAAAATAGATGTAGATAAATAACTACATTTAAATTTTTTTTTTAATAAAACTGACTTAGCTCTCTTTGTAATGTAGTGTAGCTAAAGATGGTTGTAAAATAAACCAAAACGTTAACAAATAAAAATATTTTCAATAAAAAATTGACGTAAAATCCAGATAAAATTTACTATTGAATTTTTAGGCTACTTTTATTAACATTGAGAGTGGTTTTTGAAATATTGGCATTTTTTCAAAGAAATGTAAGATTTTTTATCTCTTTTTAATACAAAATAATTATTTCATCACAAATAATGGTCAATGGGAGCATCGTTCTTATTAAGCCTATAAAACGATCCAAAACTGACTAGGAGACTATACAGTGTGGAGTGTGGTTGTTTAAGTGTGCAACATATGGGAATTTTTTTTATTACCGATTTCTCAGAAAATTTTATTCTCGATAAAAGTTGGTGCATGTTCGATAATCATATTAGGTGCACTTGGAATGGTTGCAAGTCAAACGGCGTACAGGGTAGGCCAAAAATATAAAATTTGTACCGTAATAAAATTTTTCAGAAAATTCAGCAAAATATTATTAAGAAAAGTTGTTTAGAATTAAAAGTTATGCATATATTCAAAAACGTGGCCTCCTAAAATATAGAACTATTTTTTTTAAAAAACATTAATAATTTCCAAAAATTTTTTTTTTATATTCACCATGAAGACCTTCATAAATTAATCAAAATCAAATCAATTTCACATATCTTTGTTCAAATTCAAGCATATTTGTAAAATTTACTTGAATTTTTATTTTATTAAGGAATCACAAACTTCATGAGTTTGTTTGCGACGATATTAAACACAACTTTAAAATATCCTAAAAATTATTTTTAACAAGATAAAACATTTGTAATGGTAATATGCTAATTAAAACACTATCATTTAAAGTGCAAAATTTTTATTTTAAATGTTAAGTAAAAAACTTTATTCTTGTACAAGTTTTATATTTTTTGGCCTACCCTGTACGCCGTTTGACTTGCAACAACCATTCCTAGTGCACCTAATATGATTATCGAACATGCACCAACTTTTATCAAGAATAAAATTTTCTGAGATATCGGTAATAAAAAAATGCCCTTATGTTGCACACTTAAACAACCACACTGTATAGCTGATAATATATAGATACCGTAAAACGGGGCTACTTCGGCCAGATTTTACAGTTTTTTGCATTTTTTAAGGGTAAAAACTTTCGCAATGCAATTAATGTTTTTTATGTGGGATACTACATCCTTGCTAGAGTACTTCCTAAAAGGAAAAGTTTTTTTTTTGTTCTAACATATATATTTTTTTGGTTGAAAAGTGTCCGAATTTACCCTACAAGGTGGGGCAAATTCGGACACCTTTAAACCGAAAAATATTGAAGTAAACATGGCTTAATAATTACTTCGGACACTAATTTAACTTTTAAAAATATAATAGGTGGGTAGGTACTAAAAAAAGTTAGCATAAAAGCTAGAAATATTTTTAAAAAAGGCTTTCATATTTACCATAATATCACATAATATGATATTTATTTTATAAAAATACAAAATATTTTCTTACAAAAATAATAACAAACATGTCAACAATAAAAACAATCTTATCACTTATAGTGAATTTGGGAATCCTATAAAATTCCGATGCGCCTCGAAGTGACATTGCTTTTCGCCGAACCGCGCCTACAGGCGACTCCCCAACTGCCTTTTGCTGTGTATATGCGAACCATGTCCGAAGTTGCCCCTCAAATTTGGATTTTTTTGCTTACACCTCTCTAAAAAAAAACATAGCAACTATAAATTTAAAATTTTTCCTAAATGTTAACAACATATAGGGCTACTAAAAAGTAAAATAAAGTTATCCCCTATCATAACTACTTTCGGCTGTGCGCCAGTTACTTTTACCACTTTTGAAAAAGTTCCAAAAATGACTTCATAATAAAATAACACGTGGAGACGAGACACTTACCTCTTAATGCTGCTAACTGTCGGAACGTACAAAGGCAACTGTTAAGGCACGTTTCTGAAGAGAAATAGTGCGCTTGTATTCTCTTTTTCCCCACCACTTAATTATTTTAACCCTGATGTCGCAATGTCCGAAGTTACCCACACTGTCCGAAGTAGCCCCGTTTTACGGTAGATTAGATATTTGTCATTTATGCCCAAAGCGACCCAGCACGTTTAAAGAGTCACACTTTTTGTTGAAACCTCGTAGGCCACTTACAAGTATGTAAATAAAATTATTAGCAACGGAAAATTAAACGCTCTCGCGGACGGTTAGTTCAATATATGCATGGTGTATTTTTATAATAATCCCGCTGTTCCGAGTTATTTGATAAATAATGATAACGCACCAGTCGTCAAACAAATCTCGTAGCATGCACGGCACAACAAAATGTAAGTCAGTTCTTTTTTATTTTCAGTTTCGCCGGCTTCTGGTCCCGCAGAACCTTCGGAGAGGACGTTTCCTCCCCTTGGATCATCGGCGGGGTCGAGGAGGTGAAGATAGTTCCTCCCCAGAAGGCTCAACCTCTCACCCACATCGACGTGTTGCGGAACGTTCCAAGCAATCGTCTTCGAAACGAATACTACCAAGCCCTTCTGGAGAAGAACAACTCCGAGGAGGATTTTATGGCTAGTCGTCCAGAATTCACGGGTATAGATCTTCGAGAAATAGTTAAATATAGGGCAGAAAAACACAAGAACTATTTTAAGTCTTTGGTAGGTACCTTCTTGAACTCACAACAAAGTTCGACGCTTGAAATACAGATGGCGGGCCAAGTACCGATTCGCGCGGAACCCACTTTTGGCACCGATTCGACCGCGGCGGACGTGACTGAAGAAAATAACGCAAAGAGTAAAATTATCATCGGTACTATAAAGATAACCAACCCAGGTAGTACTGAAGGGTCTGAAGGTAGCAAACGTCAACGCCGCCAGGGTGTCTACGAACGAGAAGTTGTAGAGGGCGATTTTAAGAATAAAGACAAAGTCGTTTTTAAAAGTGTTAGGCAATTGCGGGAACAGTACCTAGAGATGCTTGAAAAATCGACGAAAGATTTAAATCAACCGACAACCAGGGTCCACATTGAATTACCAGTTCAACATAAAGCGGAAGTT
This sequence comes from Polydrusus pterygomalis, assembly GCA_963969555.1. NCBI lineage: Eukaryota > Metazoa > Arthropoda > Insecta > Coleoptera > Curculionidae > Polydrusus > Polydrusus pterygomalis. The sequence continues at coordinate 14,439,429 of OZ018379.1, forward strand.
GTCGAAGAAAATTTGTTAGTGCCCCCACAGAGCGATTACTGTAGTTCTTCTGCTTCCGGAGCCAGCGATGACGAGCGCGAAAAAAACTGGCATCGCAAGCACAAAGTCACTAGATGGGGCAGTACGGATTCGGCGGTAGGACAAAGTGACGAGGATCCGCAACAAGCAGAAGGAGAAGAGAAAGAAGACTACACCCCTCAAGGCCATTATCTACCCCCTATTATCAGTCCTTATAGTCCAAGGGGATCCATAGATCATTCCAACGTGCCAAGCAAACTGATTATAGAGGCACAGACAGTATTGTATCCGGTCGATCGAAAGTGCAGCATAGATTGTGTTAGTGAAGATACTGATTTTGATACAACTGATAGTCGACGGCAAAGTTGTTTTACAGACGATGGCGACGAGGCTCCTCGGTATCGCTATTGGCGGACACCTTCGGTTGTTGTGAGTGATTATTCCGATGATCTTATGGGTTTAACTCTTGAAGACATAGAATATATCCGGAGTCGTCGGAAAGACGCCTCGTCCAGTCCGGATTCGAGTTTGCATAGTTCTTGTAGTAATTTAAATTATTGTGGTTCTATGATTAGTGCCCTCGAGTCGGAGTATGTGTTGACTAAACCCTATCGCAAGTCTTCGAACTGTTCTACGTGCTCTACTTTGAGCGGGGACGAGGACCAGGAACAGGCGCTCGATGCTACGCCGGAAGCCACGCTACATCCGTACAAAAATAGAGAGGTAAGGATAATTTTTTTTTTTTAATTTTTTTTTAAGGTGGCTCCAAACAAGTTAATTTGTTGTGCATATGTATGTATTTAACCTTTGTGTAAGCATTTTTTTGTAAAATTAGCATTTAAATGGGAGGGTAGGTATAGGTATAATAGGTACCTAAATACGTCGGCATTTTTTATTAGTGGCTCTGCTAGAGCAATGCAATCGTAAGTTTTTTAAAATCAAATTAAGGTTGAATTCTCAACGTCATTCAATCTATTGCCAACCTATAACCTATTTCGCGTTGATTTTTTGAGTTTATTATTTTAATAACTAACATTTAAAGAAAATCAATATCGTCGGTACATTATTTAGGCAGTATCTGATATATTACAAAAATATCAATTTATTTCATTGCTAATTTTGGGAGAATTGTATAGTGAGAATGAGATAATAATGTTAAAAAAAATCTTACCCGATATTTTTCGCTATACAATTCTCCTAAAATAGGTTATGAAATTCCTTGATATTTATTAAATATGTCAATTATTACCTATAGAATATCAAGTCGATACTGATTTTCTTTAAATTTTGTATAAAAGCTAGAAAACATAAATAAATCTACGCGAAATAGGTTATAGGTTGGCAAGCATGTTGATACTCCCACCTTAAATAATATAATCTAAGTAAAATAGACATAATGTGTGAATAATTTGATCATATTGGTCTCAAAGGTGACCTATTATTCTACATTTTTTTGTATAATTTTGATTGTGGATATTTGCGATGATTCACATATTAACAATTTCGTTAATAATTTAACATTAGAAATTGTCATTACATCTGATATTATTATTTTCGAATTAAAACTTGCGTCAAATTTTTTTTTTTTCTATTTAAATTTTTTGGGATATTTATAGTGACCGCACATTGATTTAAAAATTAAACGGCAGATTAGTTAGGTTGAGTTCAATAAAACAACTAAGAAAATCTTAATTTTTATAATGCCAACGTTTCCACCTATATAAGGTCATCCACAAGAATCTAAAAAGGATTATTTTAAACTAAATTTATTATCAATTAAAATGTAATATAATATCTTTATTATAGGTATATTCTAATTTGAATTTAAGACACGGTAAATCCCTATTGGATATATACCAATATAAAGAAAAGTCCCTATGTATAAATTGAAGTAGGTATAAATAAAATATTTTATTGTTAAAACAGGTAGGGATGAGATCCTCTGTGATAAACATTAAAATTCCATATCTACAGACTACAGGGCTAATTGTTGATTAGGTCTTCATTATATTTCGAAAATACGGTTAGGTAATTAGGTTTTTATTAAACAAACTTAAACCAACAAACGTCTGAAAAATAGCTCTTCCTACCCCCACTCCCTTATTGTAATCGACAATAAATTTAGGCAACGAGGATTTTTGAGTAGAGCTGACGTTTTAGCTGGATGAAAACAAATCGACTTGTAGATACGGTGGGATCAATGCAAGTGAAAAATAAAATAGCCTAAAATATATTGTCGTTGTGAAAACATGTCAATCTACTCTCGTATGCAGGTTGGTTTAAAAAAATATGCGAAAATTTCTTGTGCTTCTTAAAAATTAGCACAACAGAAATTTTTGTAGGTACCTTATGTCTTTACGTAAATAATATTTGTAAAATAATATAAAAATGCAAATAACGTCAATAAATGCAGAATATATAAATATAATTTTTCGTTCCTTTTGACCTCTCTCATAAATAACTAATGCGAATCCAGCGGTTTTAGCAGAGTTTTTTTTTGCCTAGGTTTACCTATGATATTTTCTAATAACCTTAAGATCAATATTGATAAAACAAAATTTATGGTGTTTAAGCAAAAAAATAAAGAAATAGGTAATATTAATAATGTGATACTAGAACAGGTTAAAAAAAATTAAGTATTTGGGTTTAATTATAGATGATAAGCTGTGTTGGAATGACCATATTATTCACATCTCTGATAAAATCGTACCCATGATGGCAGCTATTTTTAAATGTGGAAATTATCTATCAAAGAAAACCAAGACAATGGTTTATAATGCTTTTCTTCTTTCCCATATAAGATATCTACTGCCCATATGGGGAATGTGTGGTAAAACAAATTTTAATAAAATGCAAACTTTACAAAATAAAATCCTTAAAGTATTGTATAGCTATGATAGGCTTACTCATACTGACAGGTTGTATAAAGAACTAAATACTTTTAAATTAGACACCCTCTTGAGGATTGAGCAATGCAAGCTTGTCTACAAAACACTACATAGGCACCAAAAATCTAACATTAATAGGTATCATATTGTCAAATCAAGTTCACAATTATGAAACGCGAATTATTAATGATATATATCAAATAAATACTAGGACAAATATATGCCAATATATGCGTCTTTATAATCCCATTGTACATGCATCTAAGGTTTTTAATCAATTGCCAAAATAATCTAAAAAGGATAGAAAGGTGTGCATTGTTTATAAAAAATGTCAAAAAGCACTTTGCTGATGTTCAGAAAGGTTAGAAAGAGGAAACATACTCACACTTTTTCCTTTTGCTAATAGCTTAGTATTCTCGAGGCAGAGCTTTTAAGCACTGATTGGAGAATGAGAAATTATATATTGTTTGTAATTATTTTGTTAATAAATAGTTTTCAAAAAAAAAATTTAATATTATATTTACACATCTAAAATACTTTTTTTTTTCATGTCAAAATTCAAAATTGGCCATATTATTGAAATATTCTGAATAATAAGTATGAGAATGAGCTTATAATATATCTAAGAAAAATATTTATGATAGGAAAACAGTTACCGAAATTTTTCCAATTTTCGTACCGAAAACAATAATGATTTTCTCGAATTATTTGGCTCACGGTGTGTATTTTTATTATTACATTACATACCTACATACATTGCTTTCTCTTCTCCTTCAATAATAAACAAATGCATGAGAATTGCTAATTTCATGTTATTCTTTTCGTATGCTCACGCTATATCAGTGTAAAAATTATGCTCGATTAATTATTATAATATCATGGCATTATAAAAAAAAATTAATTACATATTTTTAATGAAATATTCTTGTTCATTGCAAAAAATTATTTCTTTAACGTCAGAGAAGCAATTAAATATTTAATTATGTGCATTAAACAAAAAACAACTATTAAATATCATCTAATTTTAACAGATCTATGATGAACAAAACGCAAGGGCGCAAAAATCAGTTTTAAAAGTACCAAAAAGAATAATGGACAAACATTATGTATTTATTATACTTAGCACTATGAAGTACCTTAACCAAAAAGAATAATGGACAAACATTATGTATTTATTATACTTAGCACTATGAAGTACCTTAACCAAAAAGAATAATGGACAAACATTATGTATTTATTATACTTAGCACTATGAAGTACCTTAACCAAAAAGAATAATGGACAAACATTATGTATTTATTATACTTAGTACTATGAAGTACCTTAAGGCTGCCAACTTTTAAAATGACAAATGCGGGACAGCAGGACAATATTCGCTTTTGCACCATTACCTGTAAACTTGTATAGGGTTAGGGTTGTCCACCCCTTGGGCCATCAAATTATTATTTAATTTAATCGAATAGAACAACAAAAGCAAAATTTATTTAAAGAAAATGAATTTGAATACAAAAAAATGTAAACAAGGTATTAATCAAATAATATTCTATTTATTTTTAAAATCATATCCATGAAATTTGGGTGGGGGCGAGATCCATCGATATTTTTAATGTCGATATAACTGCTGCATATTATGATGCTTTGCAAAATAATATGGTCATTCCGGGACAGATTTAATAAATGCGGGACGATTTTAGGTAAAATTTCAGAGGCGGGACAACTCTAAAGAATACGGGACTGTCCCGCAAAATGCGGGACGGTTGGCAGCCTTAAAGTACCTACTTCATAAATCTATATAGATAATTCTTATAGGCAGTTTACATCAGGTGCAAGCACTGCATACAACTTCATGCGATGCAAATAAATTAATGGCCGTGTTTAAATGAGTAAAATTACATCAACTGATTAAAAAGTCATCAAAATGCGTGCCTACAGGAAACAGGAAATTTATGTTGCACTTGCCCTTGCCTTGCACCTATTGTAAAATGGCGTTTTCCAGCATAGCTAACACAAAAGTACCTATTTAGCCTTTGATATGTTTATATAAATCAGAGTAAAATGCCATTTGAACCAACAATTCCATAAATGCCTCGATAAATGCCAAACAAATATTTTTCAATTCAAAATTACTATCATTCAACATCCAATCAAATATATTTGTTAATTGGAACTATTAGAAATACGTAATAATGTATAAGCTACTAATAATTAACAGATTTAATTCAGTAATATTTCCAAATAAATGGACGACCAAGGTAACCTAAAGAATGTATTATTAATATTTTTTTACATCTGTAAATATACATCTAACTTTCATTGGCTTTGTTGATACTAAACAAATGTCGATAAGAGGAGCATTTGACGTCAATGATGACGTCTGTACACTGGGTACTGACTTGCTTTGGAGGTCAACGGGATTAAACACAGGCGGTAGGTAAAGAGATACATGTACTGCATGGTTGTCATGTCTCTAAAAAATAAATAAAGACCTCAGAATTCTATAAAAATTGGAACACGTAATGGAATATCTCTGTACGAATGGGGTTTCGGTTTTTTTTAGGTTGCCATCTACTAATTTGAGATGGCAGCATCTTTCCAACTGACAATAAGCGCGCCGACTTACATACAGGGTGTCCCAGAATATGTGGGCAATCTCCCGGATTCGGATAGAATATGAAAAAATAATATGATAAGTTCCCATAAAAAAATTTCCTACAGGCCCTCCCTACTGAGATATAAGCCCCTGAAGGACGCCTCTGGAAATCGGTTTATCTTGAATAATTCTTAAAGTACTTGGTGTAATTTAATAATTTTTCAGTATGATGGTTGCTAGGTAAGTCTCCTCAAAATGAACCGTTTTAATTTTATTCGGCTTATTTAGTTTTCCAGGGACGGACTACCTTTAACAGAATAATGCTTATTTTTTTACACCCTGTATGATAGAGGCATATCAATAATACTATTGAACAGCTGAAACCTTAAACTAAAAAAAAGGTACTCTTCATCGACATCGATAAAGTAAACCGTTTACGAGAAATTTTTTTGTTCCATATGCCTTTTTTTATAAAATATTCGATAAATACCTTATTTTGTTGATATGGTTTAGTTGATAATGTACCAGTTAAAATAAACAATAATTACTTCAGTGTCAGTTGGAAATTGAGTGTGTTTAAGTTTTTGATCTTATTTCTTCTGCTTCTTTTTGGTATGGAGTTTACGTGTGAGGAATATGCCAACATGCATTTAATGTATGGGCTTGCATCATGTAATGCCTTAGAAGCCCGAAGGCTTTATGAAGAATGATTTCCAAACAGAAGAATTCCTGACAAAAAAACTTTTGAAAGAGTAGATCGTCGTTTAAGAGAGACAGGTAAAAACTAAGTTGTTTTATTTTTAATTTGTACTTATCGGATGATAAAGATTTGATTTAAAGTATTTAAGTCGTAAATAATTTTAAGAAAGTTTGACAAAGCCAGTCACAATTGTGGAAATCAAAACCATCGCGTTGATGGTCTTGAAGAAAACATCCTTAATGCCGTAGAAGTAGATCCTGCTGCAAGTGTTCGAAAATTGGCTGCCGAATTTGATTGTTCAAAATCAATGGTCTTTAGAATCCTTAGAGAGCAACAGTTACATCCATACTACCTTTAAAAAGTCCACGCGCTTCTTCCTGAAGACTTTCCGCGAAGGATGGAATTTTGTAACTGGGTTTTAGATCGGCACAGAAACGATGCAAATTTCATTGGTTCAGTTCTCTTCACGGACGAAGCTGGGTTTTCCAAAAACGGCATCATAAATTCTCATAATTTACATTTATGGGCAGAGGAAAATCCCCATGCTTCTATTGTAACGCATCATCAGTACCAATTTGAACCCATCAACGTGTGGGCCGGAATTATCAGACAATACTTAATTGGACCATTTGTATTGCCAAGAAGGTTAAATGGAGAAAGGTATTTGGAATTTCTTCAAAACAATCTGCCAGAACTTTTAGAAGATCTACCTCTGCAACTACGACATAATATGTGGTTCATGCATGATGGGGCTCCGCCACATTTTAGTCTAGTAGTTCGAGAACACCTAAACAGGGTCTTCGAAAATCAATGCATAGGAAGGGGAGGACCAGCGGCTTGGCCTCCTCGATCACCAGACCTAAATCCATTAGATTTTTTTGTGGGGCTATCTAAAATGTTTAGTAACGTCCATTGTCGCGAAATAAGGAATAATATTGGCGCATTGTGGAGGATCCAACAATCTACAATTAAAAGATATAGGGAATGCATTGCAGTAGAAGGAGCTCATGTTGAACCGACGTACAAAATGAATCAGTAAAAATATGGTATTTATCGAATATTTTATAAAAAAAGGCATATGGAACAACATTTTTTTTCTCGTAAACGGTTTACTTTATCGATGTCGGTGAAGAGTACTTTTTTTTAGTTTAAGGTTTCAGTTGTTTAATAGTATTATTGATATGCCTCTATCATACAGGGTGTAAAAAAAAATAAGCATTATTCTGTTAAAGCTAGTCCGTCCCTGGAAAACTAAATAAGCCGAATAAAATTAAAATGGTTCATTTTGAGGACACTTACCTAGCAACCATCATACTGAAAAATTATTAAATTTCACCAAGTACTTTAAGAATTATTCAAGATAAACCGATTTCCAGAGGCGTCCTTCAGGGGCTTATATCTCAGTAGGGAGGGCCTGTAGGAAATTTTTTTATGGGAACTTGTCATATTATTTTTTCATATTCTATCCGAATCCGGGAGATTGCCCACATATTCTGGGACACCCTGTATAGGTACAATGTAATGTTATTTGGGTTTGTTGAAAGGTAAAAGAAATAACTACTAATATTTGGATATCTCCAGACCGCAGCAGCTGCGACTACGCGAAAGCCCGAGCTGCTCGCAGCTTGCTTAGACCTGGTCACGTGTTCACGAGTAGGTATACACGAAAAGGGAGGGCGACTATAATCTCCATCCCATTATTGATGATTACAAAGAAACAACACGTGTATGAAACCGAGATACGAAAAGTCGCAGCTGTCACTTGTCATTAAAGTCACTTGCCATCCACTACATATAGCGTCTCTGTCAAGGAAATAAACAAGGTTCACTCAAAATAAAATACATGATATGCCAATGGCAACCAATCACATTGCTTCATTTCTTAACCAGCCTGTTTGTCTTCGTCCTTGCAGTCTTTTTGATACTGATAATACGTTTCTATTACAAATTGTGCGGTGCTAACTGTATTTATTGGTAATAAAAACTTATTTAAAAAAAAATTACTTACAAGAAGATTTGAATTTCAAAATATTAATTTGTCAATAAACATTATGCTATAAATATTTTTATTATAGTACAATTTATTTATTTATTTATTTAGCGTATGGCTACATCACAGGTAAGTATAATATAACAAAAATAACACTTGTTGTTGTTGTTGCGCCTGTGATTCTCTTGCCAGGAGATCCACAGATATTCTAAATATTGTCTGGCGCCTCTTTGTGTTAGTTCATTTAGCGTTACCCAGGGTGCACCATATATATATGCAAATATAGTACAATGTGCCGATGAGATAATTGTGATAAGTAATAAGATGATTAGCACTAAAGTTGATCTGAGATGTTTAAAATTTCCTCTGTGGAGTAAAAAAGTTTCTGTATTCCGCCCATATTTATTTTTTTAATGATGTTTATTTTCTATTAACACTTAACAGTTAAAAACAACAACTTTCAGTTTAGTTAGTTTCGCTTTTAAAACTTTTTTACTATATAGATGTTGGTCCCTATTTCTACTTAAGAAAATAAGGATAATATGTATATTGTTTAAATGTATATAGTTCGGCTTGTTTTGGTTAAAAACTTTTTACAGTTGCAGACTTTCGTCTTTATTTTGGACTCACAGACAATTAATACACGTTATAAGACCAGTCTAAATCCATGACCCTAAAACGTCATATTTACGTCACTAATGAAGTATGTGTCGTCTAGAAAAGGTAATTTTTAGACACAAAATGACTATATTTTTATAATAATTTTACGTTGCAATTGACGTACATAACTGCCGTAAAATTGACGTCGTAGTAAGACGTCTATGACTTAGGTATGTCTTTTTAACGTATATTTTAAGTCATCCTGTTGGTCAATATGACGTAACGTGAAAGGGCCCATTCTTGATAAAACCACCCAGTAGAGCCCAATTTTGCTATAACAAAAAATATTATGCTGTATTTTTTTAAAATTTGCGTGTTAACGGAAATCTCGTTAAGAAGTCTGGCAACCCAGCTACTTGGATTTGTATAAATACAGCAGAGTAGTATCTAATCTAAATATAGTGTAAATTAAAGAACCTCTTCTCGTTCAACGCTTCTGAATTGATATTGACTGTATATAATATAATAAACAATTTAGTAGTCCCCCCTATTATACGATCGAGACATGACTTTTGCCTTCTTCTTCTGTGTTTAAAACGCAAAATAAAATAGTTCCTGGATTATTTGTTGAAATAGTTATTCTTTTAATACATAGATCCTGCGGGTATATCATTATTTTGTTTAATACATAATTTAGTCGAGTGATCAAAATTTTAAGTGCCCATTCTGTCTCTTACTAGTTCAGGATATGTGATGACAAAACGACAAAAAAAAATATTTTATATCTAGTTACACCATAAACAATATTCAACATATTATAAACAAAAAATTACTTGTATTTCACAATTAGTGTTCTATTTTTAAGACAATGGCGTAACATGGAATTTTTTACTGTGTATTCAAATATACAAAAAAGCTATTTAGGTACCTATTTAAGGATTTTTTGGTAAATTAGGTTTTTGTTTCCTCTTTTCCATCGAATAAAATTTTATAATAAAAACTAAAACAAAAACAAATCTTGCATTCTAAGCTGGGCTAAAAGTTGCTTGTAATTCTTTAACAAAATTAAAAGAAAAAAAAGAAATCGCTCGGCATTTCATGAAGCTCATTTTTGTGTACAAATAATCCCCATCGGTCCTTGAAAGGGGACGAGGGCAGTGCTAGTTCCAAAGAAGCATGGGCCTTATTTACACCCCTCAGATACGCCAATGTTATCAGATTGCCCAAGTCGTTACACTTTTGTTGATTATAATCGCTTGACATGATGGTATGACAGTTTAAAATGCTTCTCATTCTTCGTATTTATAACCTTTCTAATAGTTTTCACGTAAAATTCCTGTATGTTATCTTGATTTCAATCAACTGATATCGTTTTAATGAAAGAGAAAAAGGTGAAGGAACTGTGTGGAACTAAAATGATTTTGTTGAGGTGAGAATAAAACTTTGATCCGTTATTTGGATAGTAGAGAACCTGGTCTAGTTTCCAATTCTTCTTTAAAGGCGAGGCTATATCATCGATCAGCTTATCTTGTGCGCAAACAAAAGTTAAGTCTTATGGGTGAAAAAAAACGTTTGTACGCATAGCTCGCCAGTCACACGCCTTGTCGCCCTACAGGAATGAGCATGCGCACAACCATCTTATTATAGACCAGGGTCGATAATTTTTGAAACCAAAAAAAATAATAGTAGGATGAAACCCATTGGAAAAGGAAGAGAATAAAACAAAAATGAAAGGAAAAATAAATTACGGGCGATCCGAGGTCGGGAAGGGGTGGAGGGGGGGGGGGGGGTTTAAGGGTAGAAAACGATTTATCTCGATTTCCGGTAAAACTACAAGTCCTATGCAAGAGCGTTAAATAGCAAAGTTGTAGGCAATAATAAAATCTACAACTTTTGTATATACACTTTTTTCACATAACCTCAAAACTTATGTAAAAAATTCAAATAACCAACTTTTTGGTTTTTTACAAAAATTTTTTTTTATCCACAAAATTTGGTGAAAACTTACCTTTTTATGTCCTAAACACACTGTAATTTTTTTGATTTAAAATATTTATTTTTTCACCTTATTTTGACTTAATATCGAAAAAAAACCCTAATTTTCAATCGAAAATTCTCACGTCAAAATATCTGCTTTTTTAAAAAAGTCGGTGGGCTTTTTGTTCGTTGAAATCTCTAGGAAGCCTTCGCTGTCGTGGCTGAGAGAATTTCAGATTTGATATAAACTTGTTTTCGCTTTGGCAATATGACAGAAATTGTTATTAGATTGATCACCATCTTTACAGCTTTAGTTGGAGTACAAGTCTTTTCCTGCAACCACAGACGAAATAACCCAATAAGCCCAAGCAATTAATTCATAAGGCTGTTGTTATGTTTACACTTTTAAATTACGTTCGAACCGCGTTTTCCAATCATATGAGAAACTAAATGAAGCCACAAACGCTGAGTTCGATAGAGGAAAATGAAGAAATTAATATGTGTTGGAAAATCGTTGAGGCAGAACGCCGTACTAATAGTATCATGCCGAATGGTAGTGTATATAGTATTTGTAGAATTATACCGTTGATCTTTTGACTGCAACAATCCCTCATCATCTCTTTGACCATAAAATAAATAATGAAATCCCAAATTTTAAAACCTTTTCGAGCAGAGCCGGACCAGAGGTACAAATTCAATTTATACCTATGCCTGATTCATATATAAATACAAACTGATTTTTAATAATTTTAGTGGTTTTCCGGCAAGTAATTTTTAGTTAGGCTTATTAGTGGTAGAATGTGGCGTCCTTGGAAATGTGCTGATAGGGGGCATCTTCAAGTGTAATTTTTAAAAGAAAGCATGTATTTACCGATGCCAAACTAATAATTAAAAATGTATATCAATATTTGTTGAGTAGAAATTTTAATTCGATGGATGCTTTAGCAGAGACGTCTACTTTGATAAAAACTCCTTTATCTTCGGTAAGAGACATAGTACTTAAACCTGTTAATCCTAGAAAAAATCGGAGTGATTCTGGCAGATTTAGAAGCATTGACGAAAATGACATGGATTTAATAAGAAGAAAGATTTACCAAATGTATGAGGCACAAACTGTACCCACTTTGATTTCCCTCAAAGAGCGGCTGATTAAAGACGAAACAAAATAAATATCTCTTGTTGCCTATAGGTACGAATTATTTTCTCAAGAATAGGGATCACTGATCACTGGCCTATTATTTAGCAGCGACGAACTGAAGTTCACCTTTTAGTTGCTCCTTTATTACCTTCTCAAATTATGTACATAATCAATTAAATTTTCTCGAATAATTTATAGCATTTGGTCATAGACAAACAACTCTCTCAAGCAATTTGTACAGTGTAACACATACGGAGAATTTGTTTTTTTACTACTGCAAGAAAATTTATGATATCAACTTCTAAATTTGGAAGATCGGCTTTTTACAATATTCTTGATTTATAGCTGATGTTGATAAGTGGACTTGTAATAAAGGTATTTTATCGGCTTAATGTAAAGCTATTCCTGCGTTTATGCGTGTAATGGTAAAAAATTATACGGGACTAAGTGGTAAAATTAAGTCAGTGATTTAATAAGTTATAAGTTTAAGAAGGTGTGTTTCACTCCCTCAGGCAATAATATTATATCAGGATATTTTGAAACTGCTCGTAATTTTCGTTTAGGTGCAGCTGTGCAGTAAACCTCTAGGTATATTGCCGCCTGGAACAACCTGACTATACAGGGTGGTCAGTTGCCCCGATACTATACTGTTTGAGAAACAAATTAATCAATCCGAACGGTAAAAATGAAAATTTTCTATATTTTTATTTATTTATCTTAGTTTCCTCATAAGTTATGAAGATAAGAAAACACTGTAAATTATATGGTATTTTCCATAGAATCCAGTAAACGTAACGTAGCTCTTTTATGGTGCCTCTAATGGAAAAATATATCCAAACCAGCTGCGGCGCTGGTGATAATTGAAAATTAAGTGGGCAAACCTTTTCAATGGCTCCTTCTCTATAACGAATTGAAAATGATAATTCTTATTTTCATTATTATTAGGTTCAGGTTTATGAATTTTTAAATTTTTTAATCGTGTAATAATTTAATTAGGGTTCAACCCACATTATGTGTTAAGTACCTACCAACTATTAAAATAGCAAATAATTGGAATTTATTTCATAATCCTATAGGTAGACTGGTAGACATAACATATATAGTTATTAAGTCATTATACGTAATATTCCAGCAAAGATGATGCAAAATCAAAAGTTTAAACACCACTTAATGTTGCTTACCATGTATGGTAGTAACGGGGGTAGCAGTGATCGAGCCTCATAGAATCCAAAAGACAGAAAACAGTAAAACACATGTCTGCACAAACATTATGTCACTAAGTACTATACAACGTATTATATACAAAACGACCAGATCGTCGAGAGTTTTTTTTTGCAAAATCGTTTATAATTTCGTCGATATTTAATGTTTTAACAAATTCGTGTTCAATACTGATTAAGGATAAATCCGAAAGGCGTTGTTGTCCCATGGTGTTACGTAAATGGGTTTTACTATTTTAAGTTTGGAAAAAGATCGTTCCGCTGATGCCACCCGAACTGGTAAAGTTAGAAATACCTACTATCACTATACTAGATACATCTGGAAAATTTAAAGAAACACACTGATTTTTTATTATTAAATGATCTGCAAGTTCATACACTGTTTTTAATTTTGAAATACTATCTCCAAGTCCCTTTCTGAGGCTTAAAATTTGACTAGGAAAGTCAATGGACAAATCTTATGGTATAGTAAAAATCTTGAATACTCTCGCAAGATGGGGGCAAAGTCACGTGACACTCTGTCAATTTTGGTCTATTAAATTTTTATAAGTTGGCATGAATTACAGGACCGGACTTGAAAATTATACATGTGATACCTTCTAAAACAATTTATGCAATAGCCTCATCGGTTCTACCGCTTTAATATTGCCAAATAATAAGTAATAGGTAATAATTTATTTTGTTTTATAAATATTATAATTTAAGGTAATAAGCATGAATTTCTATATGGTTTAAAGATAAAGTGTCAAAATAGATTTAAAAAGTTTATAATATTATAAATATCCAAACCTTAAAAATACTAAACTAACTGAAACACAGCTTAAAATAGGATTCTGTCACTCATATTTAGAACAGATTTTTTTTTGTTTTATTATTTGTTCAGATTATACCTATAGGTAAAATACCCACAGTTCAACATAAACTAATTGAATTCAAGTTATTACATTCACTGTCAAGAAAATCGCCATATATGACTTATGTAAGGTACGTAGACCCAAATATGGTTTTTATAGAATTTGTTGGCTATGGTACGGTTACATTTCTAAACTTGTATGTGGGCTAACATAAAGTTAAAAGCTTCAATATAGCTAGGGATTTAATTTTTTTGTCAATGGAAACCCTAATTTAACAGTTTTTGACTTAACGTTAGGTACGAAGACCCAAATACGGTTCTTATAGAATTTGTTGGTTATAATACAGTTACATTCCTAAACTTGTATGTAGGCTAACATAAAGTTAAAAGCTTTAGTTAAGCCAGGGATTACATTTTTCTGTCAGTGGAAACCCTACTTTAACAGTTTTTGAACTACGTAAGGTACGTAGACCCAAAAGTGTTTTTTATGGAATTTGTTTGTTAAAATGCAATTTATTGATACAGTTACATTTCTAAACTTGTATGTAGGCTAACTTTATGTTAAAAACTTTATTTTATTGTCATACAAATAATAATAATAATAGTAATATCAAATAATAATTTCACTTATGTAAGGTACGTAGACACAGAAAATAGAATTATATATTATTTGTTCGCTATCTTATTACATACTAATATGGTTAGCTATTTTAACTAATATAGTAACATAATGTTACTTACTATTACCTTACTATTGCCAAACAATAATAATATTTACTAATAATAATAATAAAAATAATTCCTTCAAAATCAAATAGTTGCTTTTTAAATGTTAATAATATGGAAAGCTCTTTTGGCATATGGTAGAACTAGGCGATACCCGGTTTTATCAACCTACCCGGTTTTGTCCAACTCTCTCCTACCTACCTAAGTCAGGGAAATACTTAATTTCTACTTATTTTTCTTGAAACAGAAAAGGATACCTAGATAATGTAAAATGCTAAAAATAATACATTAGAAACCTAACCTTAACGAACAAACATTTTAAGAAAAAAAATTTTACAAACTAACTTTTCGACAAAAACGGCGTTCAGATGAAATAAAACTTATTACTTATCGATGAACTCAACTTAACGAGCAAGGCACGTATTAATAATTATGGTCCCTAATGAAAAAGAATTAAAAAGTTTTAACCTGTATCTAAATTTTTGGTCAAATGAATAATAATTGTAGGTACTTACACAAAAGTAATTAAATTAAAATTTTTAACATGTAATTTAATGTAACAAAAACGCAATTCATAACTCGGTGTTTGGGCTCACTACGGTCCGCTACAAATCTAGGGATATTATTATGTCCCAATATCAGCTGATCGATGACAAATAACCGCTGTCATCTGTATTAAAACGAGACTATTCGTGATATTTAGTATATATCATTTGTAAATTCCGCGCTTTCACGTATAATTACTTTTCACTTAACGAAGTTAAATTGTCAATAGGGAATTCAATCCCGGAGGAAATTTTCAATCCCGGGATTTCGGGATTATAATTTTTCAATCCCGGGATCCCGGGATTGGTCCCGGGATTTATAAAAAAAAATAATTTTCCTTGGACTTTTTCCTATTAAGTAAATAAAAACATTTATTTCTTCATCAGAACATTAATACAAAACCAAGAAACTAAAACATACTCTCTTCATTTAATTTTAATATTTAAAAAAAAATAACAATAAACATAAATTATGTATAAGTACACTAGGTATAACATAATAATATAACCTATAAATAAAAAAAATGTTAAAACATAGCATAAAAACGATTCTTATAATAGGAAAAAAAGGTATTCTAAACTTGTTTTTTAAAAAAATTTCTTAAAAAAATAAGTTGATCTAGAGTGTCTTCACTCAACCTAGACCCTGTGCACGATATAAATTAACGAAAAATGCAACGATACACTGAGAATAATTAACCCATTAGAAAGTTTGTAAGTCCCTAATTTGCACCGACAACAATATTTTCGCTTACCACTATTAGAGTAATCATAACAGTTATAAAAAAAATCTCTATCCATAACAATCTCGCTTATTTAAACTTTTCTTATACTCTCTAAAAGTCATGCTTATACGTTTAGCAAATCAGTTTCCCGCGCTTATAATACAGGCATTATTAAAAGACAGCATAATACTCGCAGCGACCTGTTAATTGCGTGTTATTAGAAATCTTATATTCCCAAATAACCGGGTTGATATACTTCACCCCAACGCCACCTGGTCATCGTCATTAGTCATTATGCTCTCGAATGCCGCCATCGTCGCGTCGGGACATGATTGTGCATTGTGCATTCTGTGTTTAACAAGTGATAAAACTGACACTGTGTACAATAATAAAATCTATACTGTTATAAACGGTTTTTGCTCCAAAAATACATAGCAAAGTATATTTTCGAGAATTATATTTTATTTGTTGATTTCAAAAACCTGTAGGTTTACAGTTATAAACCGTATTTTTTGAACTAATAATTACCTGTTTCTTTGTATTTTAGTTTCAATAAAGATGTTCGTTATATTGGAAGTTGTTTTTGTTATAATATAGAATGTCTATTGTGAACAAATTCTAGCGAATACAATTATTAGTTGAGTCCCTTAACGTAAAAACGCCATATAATAATTATTTATTAGGCTTTTGGCTTTTTACAGGTAAATACTTTTCATCGGACATCGTAAGTGGACCACCCAGTATATCAGATTTTCTAATACATAGTATTAGAACCTTATTATAACAGGTATAAGAACTTTCCTATATTGGGTATAAGCTATCTGTTATGTGGAAAAAACAGTATAATATTCGATATTATCTACATTATTACTAATATTAGAAATTCTTATAAACGGTATACCAATGTATACTGGTCACAAGTAACACTATCATACTACTTACAACATATTCACTAGCTGTTATTAACAGCTTTATATTAGGTATAAAACATATAGCCGCTACTAATTATATAATTACTAAGAGCAGCTATTACAGGTTATAACTACTATTAGAAGTAAATTATAACCACTATAATCACATGTTAGCAAAGCGAGATTAGTTACAGTAGCGAACTGTCGCACTGTCCAAATACGTATGTGGAAATCTAATAACTGATATAATATTTCTTATATCAGGTATTGGAATTTTTTCTCAGTGTAAATACCGAAAATCCCGTGATTAAATAAACGACAATCCCGGGATTTCGAGATCGAAAAAATTTCCGGGATCCCGGGAAATGAGATCACGGGATTGAATTCCCTAATTGTCAGGTTATAAAAAAATAAAATTAATTATGAAATGAAATACCTATGAATGGGTTATGGCTGCCTGTAGAGTCCTAACAAGGACGAAACGGCCGTCGTGGTCTAACCACTCCAGGGAATCCATTGTGCTGGGATCCCTGTGTATTCCAATATAAAAACAGTTACACACTTGTCGGATATGCCACAATATTCACTTTTTAATAAACTAATAATATTAAATTTTAAATAGCAAATGACTATAAATGAAATGTTTTTATTGGAAATAAGAGAGTTATTTAACCTTCACTTGTTTATTCTACTCACCGTTTAACTTAAATAATAAACACCAAGAAAATTTAGTCTCTGATACGTGACGCGTGAGCTTGCTACGGCCCACTACTGAACTGGGAACTATTAGGAAGAAATCAGTATCAGCAGTCAAGTGTGGTGTTCTTTTTCTGCTTTTATTGATTTTTAAATATATCTGTTTTTAACGTAAAACAAGATTGACATTTGGCCGACTTTCAAATAAAACGAAAAGTAACGATATATTGATCAAAAATTCACAGATCTTGCATCTTACGCAAGTATCATAGGCGTATTGAAAATACCTACCACATACAGTGGCGAGAAGGAAACCATTATGTCACAGCACAGATTACTCCCATCTGTGAGTATGTAACGTGCCGCTATCACGCATTATTATGACGGCATGGATGCTCCGATTTAGTTTGAAATAATAATTAAATTATTATACTTAGAAATGTGTAAACTATACTTAGAAATGTGTAAATTTGACTGTTTTGTTAAAATAAAAAATATAGGATAATCTGTTTATTAGTACATATTGAAGAGAGCTCAAAACCACCTTTTCAAAAATAGCGACAAAATTATTTCTTTAGCTATACACAGCCATTTACCTGCTGGTCCTTGTACTCTTTGTTCATGAAATGTCTAAATCTTAAGTCGGCTATGAAATGTTTTGGATTGGTATATCCATTCTTCCTCGACTTTCTGTGTAATACGCCAAGACCGCCGCGCTATTTCGCTTTGTTTCAGCGACATTCACTGTTTATTTTTTTCCAATTTTATCGAAGTTGAAACAATCAAAAATGCGGTTACTATGCTATCGACTAATATGGACACCTGAAAATTTTAAAAATTACGAAAACGTTATCTGATATCAATGAAATTTAGACGAATACAATCTATTTGCACTGTCGTAGATTAAATTTTGAATGATACACGTTCGATATGAACTTTGTTAATGAAACTTGTGCAATTAAACCACTCGGCTGACGCCTCGTGGTAACACGTTTCATTATAGTGTTCATTAAACTAGTATCATTAATAACTATCTACTAATTGTTCTCAGACTTCTACTGTTCTCTCTCCCGGCCATATTATCTTAATATCAACAAATATAATAATAAATGCCGAAACCCAAAACAAAACAATATTAACACAGCAGATCATGTCATCGATCCTGTTCAGCTCGGATGTTTGTTTAGACTTCACCGCCGTGTTATTTATGTGCATGTCGCGTTAATTTTTCATGAAATATACCCGTATATACACACCCAGTAGTATTTTCAATACTAAAAACGAAATGCTGTTAATTGCTCGTAAACGAAAAACATTTTCAAAAAAATTTTAAAAACCTTAATTACCATAATATGTAATTGTTTTTTCTATGGGCATTAAAATACTTTATCGTCAATAATTATACATCAATAAACTGTTAAATAATATTAAAGTCCTAATTATTAGGTACACGCGCTATGCGACACCTGGTATAACCGTACGCGCAAGCTTAACAATTTTCCATCAAGAAAATGATACATTAATCCATAAAAAAATCTTCAATTAGCATATTAGTAAGGCAAAATGGTGCTTAAAGCTCCGATAAGTGGCATGGATAATGTAATAAAGAATAAAGGTAGACTTGAAAGCAAAACCGTGTGGAAGTCAGTTTCAGTATTAAACTCAACTCCGCGCGTTCTATACATCGCGCTAGTCCAGAGATGCTGGACGAAATATCTCGGGATTTGTTGGGACCCGCGATGATAACTAAATTTAATATCAGTAACTTTATGTATGTATAATAATAATAGTGATTTAACTTGATTGAATGGGTATATATATAGTGTTTGTTTTGCTTCAGATTTATTCGCGCGTTTTTTAAAAGCTAGTTTGTTTCTTCAAATAATTATGTATGTATATTTACTAACTATAAGGGAAACCTTGTGCTGTTTGTCTATCTATGACGTGTGACAGTAGCTTCTTAGAGAATTCATATAGTTGTAAATGGACCAAATACAACTTATGTCCGAAAATCCATTCGCTATTGTAAAATTGTGCGACAAAAAATATTACTTATTCTGCGGGGTATGGCAGGAAATTCAGTACCGCAATAATAAAAAAAAATGAAAAAGATAAATATTTTACTCGTAGATATATTATGTTTTTTGTTAATTAAAATACCAAACAAAGAGTCAAAATATCAATAGTCTTGTTCCATTCGCGTTTCCTGATATTGAATATATTATGGTAAAATTAAAGAACATGTAGATTGATAAAATGTATTACGAGCCAACACTAGTGTCGCATCCGCCATTTCATTTTCTTGTCAATGGTCCGTTTATTTTTCGTTTTCTCCAAAAAACGGCCAACTACCCGTCGTTGGATACCAGTTACTTACAGTTTCAAGTTCAAAAAAATAATTGATGAATTAACAAAAGCATAAAATGAAATTTTGTCAAATTTGCGCATAGTTTTTTTTTGCTTTTATTAATTTTCTCCGATTTTTCGATAAAACGAAAAAGTAATAATAATAATAATAATGATGTCTTTATTTCTAATTCAAGCAATAAAAATAATACCGTGCGAGCAAAAATTATTTGCATCAAAGAGGGCTTGGATTAAATAACGTAGGGCTTGGTTTAGATCACAATGATATGGGGTTATGGGGACGATATATCTAACCAAATCTAGGTTAAAATTTTGTCAAATTCATATTATGACATGATATGCCAAACTAATGAGTAATAAAATAAGTAGACAAATACAAATTTATTTTTGTTGTTTACAAAATTAACAAAGTAAGAATATACAGAAAGAAAAAGAAAAATAATTACATAAATTGCTGAAATTGGCCACCGCTATGCTCCAAGCATAAATTCACACGTTTCTTCATATTTTCGAAAGTGTTGAGTGATTTTGCATTATTTCACGAACGTTTGCAACAAGTTCTTCTGTTCTTACAGATGGTCTCTCTGCTCCTTTTTGTGTTGTATAGAACCTGTTTCCCTAAACACAGCCACGGCTCTTTTCAGGCAATGATAAAATTCCCCAGCAATAAAAGCAACGTTAGGAAAATGTTCGTGAAAATCGTCCATGCACAAACCAGGATTGTATTGCTACTCACCATTTACTCTAACCCCGTTTCGAAAATACGCTTCAACCATGAATGTTTTGTGCTGTTCCGTAAAGCCCATTGTGTGAATTGTTCAAGAAATTGGAAAAATTAGCGATGAATCAAATTACTTGTAACGACTGTCAAAGATGACGGAATAACTGATTGATTGTTAATTCAGGTAGTTACTGACACCCAACAGGTATTAAGCTCTACGGCCAAGCATTACGTCCTTAGATGCAAGGCCCTCTTTGATGCAAATAATTTTTGCTCGCACGGTAACATTACAATTCAGAACTATAGCAAATAACGGTTACAGCTTAACATCAGAAAAAGCACTTATGTTATCCACCCTGATCGACTTAACCTCAAAATCAACATATAATAATAAAAAAATCCTTAAGAGTAGGTACGCGCGTAATATGTTGTAACCATATAAATATTTAAAGAAGAAAAAAAAATGTTTTGTGCCTTTTTATCGAGCAGCTTGCTTGGCGAAGAGATATTTAAATGTATTTTGTCTAAATTTGTTCGGAGTGAGAGTCTTAAAAAAGTCGGGAAGTAAGTTGTATAAGTTAGCAGAGTTAAAAGTAAAACACCGTTCAAACATGGAGGATTTATGTAGGGGTAGGGTTATCATACCCCGAGATCGAATATTTACGTCATGTAAATATTAACAAGAAAAAGAAATTGCGAATGCTTTGTTAGTATTTGCTCTACAACAGCTGTAAACAATAAAAAATATCCAAATCGTCGTTGTCACGACAATATCTCCTATGTGACACATATGGCGAATAATTATAGGTTATGGCAGTTTGGGAAGCTTTCAGGTACTACGTATCGAATAAGAAAACCCACCTATGTGTAGATGTCATAACCGCGTCAATAAAATTGTTTTAAAAAAACTCCTATGTGTAAGCATTCTAAAAGTGATTGCGATAATACCTTTTATGCAGGGCCTATTTTTGGTTCAAGTGGGCCCTAGGGTCACAAACCCTCTGGGGGCCCTAAAAAAAATAGCGCCGCAGGCAAAAACTTTTTGGGAGCCACGCCCTTTTTTATTCAAAAAAACAATAAAAACAAGTAGAACTGTCAAAAACTAACGTTTATATTATTTTGTCATAAAATAAACATAACACAAAATAAATAATAGAACAAACACAGAACACAAATAACCAAAAAATTAAATTAAAATATTTAAATTTTTCGTTTGCGCATTTTCATTTCTGCAAATTGGTTAATAATTTCATTCGAATCTATATTTTCTAGTACTTCATTTTTCACGTTAAGAAGGGCCAAAGATGATAAATTATCTTCGTTCAAAGAGTTTCTCAGATATGATTTAACCCTTTTAAGACAACATTGCATCTTTTTGCTTTTCTCTCGTTCATTTTCTATCATTCTTTTCTTCTTGCGTTTATTGCTGCGTTAAATGTTGTCTATGAATCATGGTACTTTTTATCTGCCGACTTAAGATGTAGAACATTAAAAAAAAATCAATTCTTAAATTTACTATAATATTGCATACAAGAAAAAGAGCTATGAAAATATTTTTTTAAGAAAAATTAATTTACTTACCCACAAAGATATCTATTAATTTTGTCAAATTAACAGTTAAAGCACTTTTGAAAAATACTAATTATTTGCAATTCAATTAGGTTTGCCCAATGCTTACAATGTTTACATAACATTAACTGAATGAACTATTAACGAATAAAAAGAAAATATTATACAGAAATCTACTCAAAATCAAATTATTTTTACTAAAGCAGACAAAGGTAATACAGTGGTAGCTATAAACAAATTAGATTATATTCAAAAAACATTAAATTTTTTAGACCCAACAAAATACACCATTTTTAAGAAAGATCCCACTAATTTATTTCAAAAACAAATAAAAAATGTAATTAACAGTTGTAAAAGCTTGTTTATAGATAGTGATTTAAATAAGCTAACAATAATGAACCCTCAATATCCTAGGTTATACTCACTGATAAAATTGCATAAACAAGGAAATCCCATAAGACCAGTAGTATCATTCTTTTCCGCACCATCTTACAAAATCTCGAAAAAACTAATAGATATTATCAAAGAAAATACAAAATTTACCGCTAAATTCGCTATAAAAAACTCAATTGACCTAGTAAACAAAATCGAAAATATTATTCTACCGAAGAATGCCAAACTAATTTCATTTGACATTACTAACTTATTTCCTAGCATACCCGTAAAAGATGTTTTGATTCTTGTTGAAAAACTTCTGGATAAAAAACAAATAAACATAATTAAAAAACAAGAAATATTAAATACCCTCACCTTATGTTTAAATCATAACTATTTTGAATTTGACAATAAATTTTACAGCAGCAAAGAAGGATTAATTATGGGAAACCCGCTTAGCCCCATCTTAGCGGAAATATTTATGGATTCATTAGAGTCAACAATTAGTAGTCATCCCCTCTTTAAGAAATTTCTTTATTGGTACAGGTATGTGGATGATGTTTTAACATGTTTTGTCGGTACTGAGAGACAACTAAATCAATTTATAGAACATATCAATAATATTCACCCAAACATTAAATTTACCATAGAAAAAGAAGTAGACAACTCCATCAATTTTTTAGATCTTACTATAAAGAAAGAAAACAACAAACATATTTTTTCAATTTTTCATAAACCTACACATACCGACACAACAATACACACCCTCTCATGCCATCCTATCCAACACAAGAGGGCAGCTTTTTACAGCATGGTCCATTGATTAATTTCAATTCCCCTCCAACCAACAGATTTTCAAAAAGAACTAGACCTTATTAAACAAATCGCAGTAAGCAATGGATACCAACCCGAAATTATAGATAAAATACTAAAACAAAAAATGTATAAAAAATCCCTATCAATGATATATCCGACAGAAAAAGAAAAACCGAGTTACTACCAGACAATTACATATATAGAAAACATCAGCACAAAAATTAGTAAATTCATGAGAAATCTTAATATAAACACAGCCTTCAAAACTCAAAATACCATAGGAAAACTAATAAAAAATAGTAAAACTAAAACCCATAAAAAAGAAAAATCAGGAGTATATAAATTAACTTGCGGTGATTGTCCAAAAACCTATATAGTTTTTCAAAAAGAATCAAAGGACATTTTAATAGATTTGTAAATAGCAAAAATGATTCCAATTACGCGAATCATCTTATTGAATCCAACCACTCTTTTAAAGAAGAATTTAAAATACTTTATATAGAAAATAAAGGATCAAAATTAAACCATCTCGAATCACTGGAAATAAACAAGCTTAAAAATGCAAATGTGTTGTTAAATAATCAATTAGACCTAAACAATTCACCTTTATTGAACTTATTTTAATATTCTTGTCAGTCAATATAACTCCCAATTTCATAAATTTTGTAAATAAAATTATGATAGGAAAACCCCAAACCTTTGATCTGTTCTTAGGACTAAATTGTTTGTCATCCTAGAATAAATTATACAAAATATTAGGAAATCCCATCGTTTATACCACCCTTTACAATAAAATTTCTTTTGTTATTATACAGGCATTTATATATAGCGTATCTTTAAAATTAAATGTACATTACCTGACGAAGCTGCAGTGCAGTGAAACATGTCGTATTGTCAATAAAAAGTGGAATTTAAGTAAAAAAGTGTTTTACTTACAGTAATAAAACAATAATAAAAAGAAAGACAAAAGCATGCGGCGACTCCTGCTATTCAGGGGCGAAGAATGTTGTCGGTACCGTTCAAACCTTTGACGCGTCGAGCATCAAAAGATCCTTTTGTGCCGCCTATTGGACAGTTATCGCATTGAATTTGAATTTCGGATCGTAATAACAATAAATCGTAGTTAAATTTTTGAAATAATTTTTAAATAGAATTTTTTATTTTTCTTTTATTTTTATATATTTCAGTTAGGTCAATCTTGGGGCCCCCTGAGTCAGGGGGCCCCAGGCCCGGGCCTATAGGGCCTATTGGAAAAATAGGCCCTGCTCTTATGTGAATTTCGTAACACATAGGAGATTTTGTAACTACTACCAGAACATAACCTGTCAGCAGATTCTCACATAGGACTTAATGTTTGTGTGAAGTCTCGAAATTACTCTTATGTGTTAATTTTACAATTAAATAAATCCTCCTATGTGTTAATGTGTCTATTTAATATCTCCCATGTTATTGTTCATAACCATCAATAACACCTATGTGACTGATTTTCTATTATTTTTGTTTTTACATAATTTTCTTGTAAAATTTTATTTCAGCTCCTTCTTATTTTTACAAAAAATTACTTTTATTGCTTTTAATACTAGTTGCTCTATAATTTGTAACGTTTTTTGCTGCTCCTGAACAATTTTGCATTTCACACATAGGATATATTGTCATGACAACGACGAAATATCATATAGTAAGGTAGAAGGGTGCTCAGACGACTATTCTATAAGTACTTGGCGCCAGTTTTAGTACTTCGCCCGTTCTATACATGCGAATCCAGAGATACTGGCGATATATCTCGGGATTGTTGGGACTCGCGATGTTGACAAACAAAGTAAACGTATTTACTTTGCGTTGTATCAAGTGATTTAATTCCCTTATCAGCACAGCGGTATATACAATTAAAAATAGATACTAACGGTATTTGTATAAACGTAGCAATGTTTAATTAGTATAATTTATTACCTTTCCTATTTCTGAGTATTAATTTCAAATGTTACCTTCATTAACAATAATTTTATTTTAAGAATCTCGTCAACAAAACGTAGCATTTGAGAGTGTCTGTCGATCAAACTATATTTTTTAGGGACCTCAAAGATGGATGGTCCCAATATTATTAGCAGGACCGAGTTAAAATCCCTCTTAAGGTGCCCACTCACACTCCGGAAATTACTGATATTGGCCTGAATTCACCCGGCTCCACACACGCTCCGGTAATCCTTAAGGCCATGCAGGCCTGTGCAGTTTTTCCTCTGAGGATTTCCGGAGTGTGAGTGGGACCCTTTAGATATATTACACAGGCCTGCATTTTTTAACACTTTGATTTAAAAATTTTAACTGTTTTGTAGTAATTGGGTAGCGCTGATTTCAAATCTGCTTTCAGTTTTTTTATATCACGTAAGGTTATTTTTCAAACCGGTAAAATCCAAAAATATAGAAAAAACACGATTTATTTCATTTATAAGCTAGTTTTTAATATATTAAGGAAAAAAATACAAAAATAAACAAAATATACACATATAAACTATTATAAATGATTATTTATTCAGAAAAAGAAAAGCACGAAGTCTTTCTCCACAATCTTTATTAAACGAAAAACTAGGCGAACCTAGTATTACATCGACATGTTTCGAGTGTAGAAACACTCATCATCAGGAAACAAAGTGAAAATTAAAATGCTGATGTTTTTAGCAAGAGAAAATAATGGTGAGATTGAGCCGTAATGGAGCTTTTAATGGTGTACAAGAGATGTAAAATTGAAAAATCAGAAGATCAAAAATCAAGACTCCAGCATACCGAAGAGTCGAGGGTTAACGTAAAAGCACACTGTCGTGCGAAAAAAAAAAAAAAAAAAAAAAAAAGAGATAGGGTAGTAACGACAGTGTGCTTTTACGTTAACCCTCGACTCTTCAGTATGCTGGAGTCTTGATTTTTGATCTTCTGATTTTTCAATTTTACATCTCTTGTACACCATTAAAAGCTCCATTACGGCTCAATCTCACCATTATTTTCTCTTGCTAAAAACATCAGCATTTTAATTTTCACTTTGTTTCCTGATGATGAGTGTTTCTACACTCGAAACATGTCGATGTAATACTAGGTTCGCCTAGTTTTTCGTTTAATAAAGATTGTGGAGAAAGACTTCGTGCTTTTCTTTTTCTGTATCATTTAACTCCACTTTGAGTATGGACTACTTCTTCAAGA
Organism: Polydrusus pterygomalis; assembly: GCA_963969555.1. Taxonomy (NCBI): domain Eukaryota; kingdom Metazoa; phylum Arthropoda; class Insecta; order Coleoptera; family Curculionidae; genus Polydrusus; species Polydrusus pterygomalis. The sequence goes on from OZ018379.1 coordinate 14,466,043, forward strand.
TTATTTATTCGTTACGCTTCTTCAAAATACGTTTTCTTTTTTCAGAAAAGCTTCTTTTGGTTGTTTTTCTGTTTCAGCTAAAGGAAGATCTCTTCTCAATGTCCAACAGAAATCATTTTCGTATCCCAGCGCTCCTGGTATCTTTTTTCCATCTCTTTAATATATTAATGAAATCTTTCACCTTGCTCTTCACCCACGTATCCAAGATTTTCCGGGAATTAGTCCAAATGGGAATGTAAAAAGTGAATTTTTATGATTATATTCTGAAATTCCTGAAATTTTCCAGCATATTTTCAACGACAACATAGTAGTAATGTAGGTTCAACTTCTTTAAAAGCATTCCATGCATGTTTTTCCTTATCTTCCATTACCTTTTCAAATTCTGTATCTTTCATCAAGCTGCTAATCTGCGGCCCTACAAGGATTCCCTCCTTTAATTTTGCCTCTGACAGAGCCGGAAATGTTTTACACAAATATTTAAAACAATTTCCTTCTTTGTTTAATGCCTTAACAAATTGTTTCATACGTCCAAGTTTTATGTGAAGTGGTGGAAGTAAAACTTTTTGAGGGTCAATAAGACTTTCGCGAATTACATTTTTGTTTCCAGGTGTTAAAGTCTCTCTTTGTGACCAGTCTCTTTTTATCCAATGCTGTTCTCGATTCCTGCTAGCCCACTCGCACAGGAAACATGGAAATTTAGTAAATCTAGACTGCTGACCTAAGAGAAGACCTACATTTTTTAGATCTTCACACACTTCCCAGTTGTGATTTTTATATTGTATTCTTAAAAGTAATTCCTCTAAATTTTCATAGTTTTCCTTTAACTTAACTGTATGGCCGACCGAAACAGAAGCAAAAACATTGTCATTATGTAAAAGAACAGCTTTAAAGCTCCTTTTTGAAGTCGATAAAAGGTCTCCAGTCGGAAGGTGTGTAGCACCACAGTAAATCATTTTTTTATTCATCAATCATTTAGAATTTGAAGTACTACATTCATTTTAAAATGTTTTTATATTTCTTTCTTTTTTTTGCAAAAAAAAAATCTGTGGGTGATAGAGACCAATTGTATTTTAATTAGTTATCTTAACATAGTATAAAACAAAGTCGCTGTCTTATATTTTATATTTTCGAGTGACTGAAATATTATTATCACTTTATCATAGCACTGCCGTCCGCCCTGTCTCGTCTCCATGAATTATGTGGCGCGTGACCTTACGAAATCAACTGGGTTTATTCGATGTTGGTTTTGCATTTGCACGGATTTTCTTTTATGCATATTAAATAATAGGTGCATCTCCCTTGTCTATTTTATTGAATAATCAATTCCTGGGTTTAGTTTTTCCAGTTTTATGGTGAAAATGCCATATTGTTGTTGCGTTCCTGGATGCAAGTCTAACTATAAATGCCGGTCGAAATATTGCTGTTTTAACTTGCGAAAAAATTAGTAAGTAAGTATTTATACTTAATTACAGAAAAGTAGGTAGGTATTCGATAAAAGAATTTGGATATCCGTAAATACATAGTTTATGTGGATAAAGAGACCTTTAAAGAACGGTTTTTAAACCCTGATTAAAAACCATACAAAAGATTAAAAAAATACTCGGATTAACTATACCTACCTACTTTTTTGTTTTTGGGTGTAATTTTAATGAAGCTATATTAATACACATTATAGTACCTATATTATTGCATCATCCAAAAGAAAAGGCTTATAGCAACCAGTATATTTTTACATTAGCTTATTCCCGGGCCTCCCAACAAAAAACACCGACTGCATAATTTGGATATTAGCTCGTTTATCACCATTTCTTTAGTCAAAAAGTAACGTCATCGACAAAAAAAAATGCCCATAAAGAGGTATAAGTTATCTTTTCGTTACTTTGGAATAAAAGACCATGCATAAATGTTTTTAAAAATTCGTGACTTGGCAAAAATACGCCCATTTTTTTTCTGTGACAAAAATATTTAAATACAACTGCCATTTTGGTCGACGTTGTGGTCTAGTGGTTAGCGCAGCAGCCTTACAGATCGTAGGCCCGAGTTCCATTCCCGGTGCCGGCAACGTCGATGTTAAATTTGGAATTTGGTTTAAGAGGTGGCGCCGTCTTTCGGAAGAGACGTTAAACTGTGGGCCCCGTGTCATGGATGTTGGCACGTTAAAGAACCCTACCCTCGACAAAGAGGGATTCGGCAAAATTACCAGATAGTGTGTGACAAATTCCCTGGCGTCGGTGATTGGCCTCGTTGCGGAAAAAGGCCGACGTAAAATAAATAAATAAAAAAAAAATAAATAAAAAAAAAAAAACTGCCATTTTGGTTTGCTTCTCGACTGTACAGTTTGGTTTGTATCTTTGCTCACGAGGTAAATGTCAAATTTTTATTTTTTTCTAAGGAACAGGCCTGTATTCAGACTTACTTGTCCCTAAATCCCAGATGGCCTAGAATAAAACTAATCAAAATCAATGAAAACCATTTTATTTTTAAAAAATTGTACCGTCAAAACAAAGCTTTATATGCGTACTGGATTTGATAGACTGCTTGAGTGAATTAAGAAATTATTACGTTAAAACCGCTATTTTTAATAAATCTAACTTTATGAATACATAAAAGAGAATTATAATTTCTTGAAATTATTATTAATATCAAACTATATAGTAATTTTAACACAAAAATCCCGAATTTTTACTCAAATTTGTAATTTATTAACAAAAATGTAGAGATATTATCCTATACAAACTTTGATTTTTGAGCCGTTCTTAAAAATAATTTTAATAATTAATCGTTTTGACTTTAAAAACTTTCAAAAAATAAAGATCAATATCAAACGAAAAATATATGTTTTCTATTGCCTTTAATATTTTTAATTTAAATCATTATCGTCATATCTAGCAGGAACCTACCTATATCAATTTTATTAATGGTGTATTGTGCTTTTATTTATCTATTGACAAAAATTAATACACTTTTAAATTTATTCATAGTATTTTTACCTATATGGACATGATAAATTACGGAACAGTAAAACCAATAAATTTTATTTATTGCATTGTTATTTAAAATACCTAATAAAAATAATATGGTCCAAGGATTGTTCTATTTGGCAATATTATAATGACAGTCACTCTGCAAAGCTTAAAGACCGAAAACAATCGGAATAATTGTCCCTTAAACCAGGGTTATATAACTTTAAGTTGCCCAGGGGCCGCTGTAAATAAAATTGTGGTTGTGGGGACCTCATTCTAAATTTCTAGCTATCTGCATCATGTTGAATTATATCGCTTTTATGAAGCAAACTGAGATAGTTTAACCCTAGAACCACAAGGTGGAGTTAATGGAACAATAACCACAAGGTGGCGTCGTATGCGACACCTACATGGAATAGCTAACTAGAGGAACAAATTCCGTCTAAAAAGGTATATTGGCAACCGGTTTGTTCGTTGTTACCCAAAGCATTTTTTTAAACTAAATTTAAATTATATTTTTATAAAATAATGTTAGTTAAATAAATTGAATTAAAAAAAAATGCTCTGGGTAACAACGAACAAACCGGTTGCCAATATACCTTTTAGACGGAATTTGTTCCTCAAGTTATCGCCTCCTTTTTTTTCTACATATTACGTAAAAATGGCCACCAAAAATATATATTTTTATTTTATTTATGGCATAGTAAATTCAAATAACATTGTAAAATTAAAAAGTGTACGATATATAATATGTATATTTGAATTTCAATTTCACTGTTAGTATACTTGACAATAAAATCTAAAAGTTCATCTGTAAAAAATAAACCCCAGATTTTTTTGTATCTGTAATATTTTTAGCTTTGCCTTTTGGACCAGGCAAATGATTAACTATATTTTTCTGGGAAGTTCAGGTGGTTTTGGCATGAAAACTAGTTAGGTACCATTTATGCTTATTTTTAGAGTACATTACACTTTTTGCTTTCACAGCTGGGTCAGGTAAAATGGGATTGTCTATATCTGGTATTATAGCATCAAACTCATCATCGGCGATATCATCAGTTTCTGTAGAATCTTCATTTTCACTCTCCTCGCTTTCCAATATGTCACAGTCATTTATATCTTCATACAGGTATTTCTCCAGTTCAGAATCTCGTAAGGGGCGTGTTCTTTCATAATATGTACCAGAATTTGTTCCGGGATCATCTAATCGAGGTTCTTTTGACTCCATTTTAGCTCAGGTAAATAAAATTAAAAAAAAATAAGCAAGGTTTGAAAATATGCAATAGATCATAACACATACCTTCGAAATTTTTTTATTATAGAGCACAAGGTATGGAGTCGTATGCGACCAAGACGAAATAACTTAAAACTATCAAAACTACACGCACCGTCTTACTAAGCCATCAAAAGATTGCTAAAAATGCGGAAGGTACTTAGGCGCTAAGCAACGAGACTAAAATGACGTCAATACGAGTGGGGATATTGCATTTTGACGCCACCTTGTGATTCTCTTCATAAAAACCTGATGAAAACTAGGTGAACCTTAAAAAAAAATGAAAATAATTCCTTCGAATTCAATGATTTGTAAAGGTTAAGTTGGTACCTACCCAAGTCACTTCTACTTATTTTTCTTGAAACAGATAAAGATTACCTACATAATGTAAAATTTATACGTTAAAAACCAACCTTTGCGAACAGAACATTTAAGAAGAGAAGAACCATTTCAAAAACGGCGTTCAGATGAAATAAACCATTACTTATCGATGACATCAACTAACGTGCAAGGCACACAATAATAATTATGATCTATAATGATTTAATGTCTAAAAAAAGAATAATAAAATGTCAACCTGTAAATTTTTGGTCAAATAAATAATAATTGTAGATACTTACATGGTCACACAAAGGCACCAAAACCACTAAATATTTTAAAAATGTAATCAAATATAACAAAAAGCACAAAAACGCAATTCATAGCTCGGTGTGTGGACTCATATACGGTCCACTAATTTGCGGATATTATTATGTCCCAATATCAGCTGATCGATGACAAATTCCTGTTGTCATCTGTCGGAAAATAAGATAATTCGAGGCGTTTTGGTTTTATATAATACTAGCGTGTACCCGGCATGCGTCGCAACCCGCTGGTATAAATACTAGGTTGGGCCGTTTTTATTATTTTTTATTTTTCCGGGGGGCTTATCGCGAAAAAGGTACAAAACGATTTAAAACTAACGTGTGCAAAATGGTATTCCATTCTGATAAGTCCTTCTGCCTCCGGATTGTAGGCAAAGTTTCGAAATTTTTGCGTACCCACTAAACCACTAAACCACCTAACGTTTATGAATTCTGAAATTATGTTTTGTCTTTTTTATTTTTCTAGTAGATAAAGAAAACTAATAAAATTGTGTTTTATTTTATAAATATATATTGTTTGTCCGTGGTTGCCTTGCTGTTATGTTTTAAAAAAATTCGACTTTTTTTATTAAATTCGCTATCCGGAGGCATAAGTTGAAATCCGACCTCAACCATATTTTACGTGTGCTCTAAAGGTATCATGAGGCACTCTTTTCGCGATGAGCCCAAAGGAAATCGGCCAATTTTTATTTTTTACATATAAAACGGCCCAGCCTAATAAATACAAACCCGAATAAACCCGATATATTAGTACCCGGCATGCCACTTTCTGAAATTGCACCCGTGCGAAGCCAAGGCGGGTCGCTAGTTATACATAAAAACCTTCCCCTTGAATTACTCTATCTATTAAAAAAACCGCTTCAAAATCCGTTGCGTAGTTTTAAAGATTTACGCACATAAGGGGACATGACGGGCGACAGCGATTTTGTTTTATACTATGTTAAGATCTATGCGCGCGAATGGCCACTCGAATGTTCGAGCGAGGTCCAACGAGTTCCAGTAACTTCGTTGCGGCTTTCTATCCATCCTCAGTTATTTTATTTCATCGTTGGTGTAGGAATGGCTCGTTTTTAGGCAAATATTTCTATATTTTTTCAAAGAATGTCGCAGCCATGCCTTAAACCAATAATTTCCTTCCTTAAACCTACAGCGTCACCAGTAAAGTCCGCATCATATGTTATTTTTTTTTATTAATAGCTTTATTCAAAATTTGACTTTGGCATCAAGTTCTGCTTCGATCGACATGAATATTAAGCAAAAAAAATAGTAGTCACGTTATTCGCATTATCTGTCAAATTTTAATTTTTTTCAAAAAATAATTCAAAAGTGGGGTTATTTCTGAAAATATCGAAAAAAGTTATTAGAAAAACTTTTTTTAAATGCAGTTTCTAGCCCACATGCAAAATTTCAGCTGCATAAGATAATTTTGATTTTTTACCCATATTTTGTAAATTGCACCACCTTTGCTAAATAAGACTCAACGCAACCTACATTAAACTTCTTTGTTTTGACAATGCTTTATTTTTGATACATTTTCTTTAAAGTAGAGCCATATTAAATGTGTGTTTTGCTACAAAATCAAAATTGGGCTATTAAAATTTGGTCGCATGTGATGCAAAGTTTATTTGTTTTTGACCCTGTATAAGCTAACTTCATAAAATAAGTATTTTTGAAAATGTAGTTTGTGTCTAAAAGTAATACACGTTAACGTTATTATGGCATAGCTTAATAATAAATTATAATATAGGGGTTTTAAATTAAATCGTTGAAAATAGATAAACTTTGCGTTGTTAAACTAAAATTTATTTTCCACTTAAAAACACTTTACCTACTGAAGACACTGTGTTGTTTTTTGTCTTAATATTAAGGTGTATTACTTTCAGACACAAAGTACGTTTTCAAAAATACTTATTTTATGAAGTAACCTTATACTGAGTGAAAAACAAATAAATTTTGCATCACATGCGACCAAATTTTAATAGCCCAATTTTGATTGTGTAGAAAAACACACATTTAATATGGCGCTACTTTAAAGAAAATGTATCTGAAATAAAGCCTTGTCAAAACTGAGAAGTTTTATGTGGGTTGCGTTGAGTCTCATTTTGCAAAAGTGGTGCAATTTACAAAATACAGGCAAAAAATCAAAATTATCTTATGCAGCTAAAATTTTGTATATGGGCTACAAACTGCATTTAAAAAACTTTTTCTTATAACTTTTTTCGATATTTTTAGAAATAACCCCACTTTTGAATTATTCTTTGGAAAAAATTAAAATTTGACATATAATGCGAATCACGTGACTACTATTTTTTTGCTTAATTTTCATCTTGATCGAAGCAGAACTTGATGCCAAAGTAATAAAAAAAAATCCCATATGATGCGGACTTTACTGGTGACACTGTATGGACTTTTTGCTTTTTCTGGAAAATTTTTCAGCTCCTGAAGAGTTCACTCTGAATTTTTCACTAAATTTTCCTAATCATGTGTATATAATATAATAATATGGAACCATATTTTGTTTGCCATAATAGAAAATAAATGAATTGAAATACCTATGTAATAATTTAAGAAAGAAGGAGAACATTTTATTGTTAAAATAAGGTCGTGATTTACGTCAACCAATGTAGGTACTGTTACAATAATTTAAAAACCAATGATTATCATGGCAATTAAATCTATTTACTGTTTACCCACATAATTAGATGATCAGCAAAAACCGTCTTAATTTCTTTGTGTTACGATGTTGCGACGAAATACAATACGAAAAGTCGACGAACTGAAACGAACCACTTAAAAAAATTTATACGATAAACAGATTTGATTTCTGATCAATCTGTCATATCATGAGCGTTCACAGATGGCCTTAAAAATTGCTGTTAAAGCATTTAGTAGCAATATAATATAAGATATTCCAGGACCACTGGGGCAAAGTGCATATCTTATTCATTGTTCATGCAGTCTGCCAGGGCCGGATTAACCACTAGGCCAAATAGGCCATAGCCTAAGGCACCACGAACAAAATAGACGAAGCGGCTTTTTAACGAATTTCAGTGTACCTATAATAATTATTCTTTTATACATTTAAATCAATATTTAAACTATGGCATAGTTGCTAATTACACAGGCCTGCATTTTTTTAACACTTTGAAAGTTGATTTAAAAATTTTAACTGTTTTCTAGTAATTGGGTAGCGCTGATTTCAAATCTGCTTTCAGTTTTTTTATATCACGTAAGGTTATTTTTCAAACCGGTAAAATCCAAAAATATAGAAAAAACACGATTTATTTCATTTATAAGCTAGTTTTTTAATATATATTAAGGAAAAAAATACAAAAATATACAAAATATACACATATAAACTATTATAAATGGTTATTTATTCGTTACGCTTCTTCAAAAAATGTTTTCTTTTTTCAGAAAAGCTTCTTTTGGTTGTTGTTCTGTTCCAACAGAAATCGGCCATCATTTTTGTGTCCCAGCGCCCCTGGTATCTTTTTTCCATCTCTTTATTTTGATGAAATCTTTCACCTTGCTCTTCACTCACGTCCCCAATATTTTCCGGGAATTAGTCCAAATGGGAATGTAAAAAGTGAATTTTTATGCTAATATTCTGAAATTCCTGAAATTTTCCAGCATATTTTCAACGATCTCAACATAGTAGTAATTTATGTTCAACTTCTTTAAAAACATTCCATGCATGTTTTTCTTTATCTTCCATTACCTTTTCAAATTCTGTATCTTTCATCAAGCTGCTAATCTGCGGCCCTACAAAGATTCCCTCCTTTAATTTTGCCTCTGACCAGAGCCGGAAATGTTTTGCACAAATATTTAAAACAATATCCTTCTTTGTTTAATGCCTTAACAAATTGTTTCATACGTCCAAGTTTTATGTGAAGTGGTGGAAGTAAAACTTTTTGAGGGTCAATAAGACTTTCGCGAATTACATTTTTGTTTCCAGGTGTTAAAGTCTCTCTTTGTGACCAGTCTCTTTTTGGCCAATGCTGTTCTCGCTAGCTAAACCACTGGCACAGGAAACATGGAAAGTTAGTAAATCCAGACTGCTGACCTAAGAAAAGACTTAAAATGTTTAGATCTTCACACACTTCCCAGTTGTGATTTTCATATTGTATTCTTAAAAGTAATTCCTCTTAATTTTCATAGTTTTTCTTTAACTTAACTGTATGGCCGACCGAAACAGAAGCAAAAATATTGTCATTATGTAAAAGAACAGCTTTAAAGCTCCTTTTTGAAGTCGATAAAAAGTCTCCAGTCGGAAGGTGTGTAGCACAACAGAAAATCATTTTTTATTCATCAATCATTTAGAATTTGAAGTACTACATTCATTTTAAAATGTTTTAAAACGCCTATTATAACTTTTTTTTATATTTTTTTTTTTGTTTGCAAAAAAAAATCTGTGGGTGATAGAAACCAATTGTATTTTAATTAGTAATTTCTATATAAAAACTAAACTCAACAAACAAAAATCACGTCATCACAAATTTCATACAGGCCTGTGTTATCATACGTATAAAGTATAAAGAACATTCCACATTTCAATCTAAACAAAAATATTCTAAATTAAATTATTAAGATTATTTAGTAATCGGATCTCGTGAAATCAACTTCCTTCGACGACATTATTCAAAATTTCTCGAGTCAAAAATGTCGAAAGAAACATTTCTAGTATCTTAATACTCTTAAAAATATGTCGTGTTTTTAAAAATTAAGTATCTTTAATAAAAGTTTTTGGGCATTGGGCTACGAGAACTGTTCCTTTACTACCTTTATATTTTTTGCTCAAAACATTTACATATTATATTATTTTATTGGTTGATGTCATTGATCTCGTTAATAACGGGTCGTTATTGATATGATGTTTTAGAAGTAATCTCTATACTTTAGTTTATATCATTTTGTGTATTTATAAGGAACTAATCTACCAATATCATTTGACTATTAGCGCTGAATTTGTGCTTTTATGTGTTCTATTTTTTCTGTATCTAGCTGGATTAGTCGATTCGTTTTTTTGAACTTTGGAAACTACCAAGCTCTTATTAAGCTATACTATTTTAAGTTAATTGTTTAATTCATTTCACATTTGTAAACATCAATCATTTATGTTAAGTTTATACTTCTAATTTTTGTTTTATAATTTTCCCTAAGTTTACATGTATTAACTATACGTTTATTACATTTAAATTAATCTATGAGTTTTTTTTCAACAAAACGTGCAAATTTCCGCTTGCAAAACATATTTTTACGAGATTACGTTTAGGCACAAATTTGATCATCCGTATCATGACTCGCTCAATTTTTTTAAATCCATTTCGAAATTGAAAAAATAGGCGCCAAAATTTGACTGGCCTAAGGCGTCAAACGACCTTAATTCGGCCCTGCATTCTGCTCTATAAATCCTCTATTCATTACGAGGCCAGGAGCGTCGTTAGTCACGTTGGGAGGGGGACCACTGTCATGTAAAATCCAACTCATGTGGGGGTACACACCTATCTATAGCTACTAAATTTTTTGCGTCTTTGAACGTACGCCAATGAAAACAGCTTCCGTCAACATAATTATTAAAACTAAATTACGAATAATTATCCTGACAATCAAAGCGCTTCATCATTAACTCATATAATTAAATCATTAGATACATTTTTTTTATGTTTTGTTCTCTATAAAAAAGTAAAAGCTATACCTACAAAAACTCGACGAACTGTAAAAATCTAGGTGGAAGATAAAAACTATTTGTTGAAGTAATCAAAATTTATTTTTTAAATTTTTTTCATAGGCGTTCTTATATTGTTTTGATTTAAAATTTAAAAATTAATATACAACCAGCAACCAAAGAAATGGTTCAAATTAAAATTGATATACCTAAGTAGGTAGGTATGCCTTTATCTGGTTTTAAAAACGGCATATTTAGTACGATGTGTTCCGGTTAGTTCGTAATAGTAGGTACCGTGGCACACCTTAGTGGTACTTGCATCAATAATGTAATAATTGTTAATTTTCTTCAAATTTATTGCAGATATTATGCAAAATCAAAACACGTTCTTAAGATCGCCATAAAATAAATTAAACCAGCTTATGAACTGACAATGTTAATAATTGTAATTTAAGTACTATCGTGTTATAAATTGTAAACTATCTTGTATTTATTTGCAACATTTTTTTATTCATTAGCAGAGCGCTTTCGATATTGTGGTCATCTTCTGTGCCTGTTTTCACCCTTGACATACTATGTAGAATCTTAAACTATTTCATTTAAATTTTTTTTAAAGTTTGACAAAACCTTTTAATTTCGAGATAAAGGATATAAGTAGATACTAAGACCAATTGGCCATTTTATTTTTTTAACAATATTTCATGGTGGTTTCATTTTACCCAAAATGCTGCCAAATCGTCCTTGGGCAGCACCTACCTATACAGTTACCGTAAGAATTCTCGAAATTTGGTCGTATATACCCCTATCTCTTTTTTTATTTTATAAATTGAAAGTACCGTAGCCTTACAGGGTCTTACTCTTTAACACTGTTAGCTTCTCTATTTCCTAAGCTTTCAAATACTCTCGAAAGTAAAAAATAATTGATTACTTAGATACTGTTTGGTTTTTAACAATGTGAAAAAGGAAAGGAAAACTCAATATGTCGGTCTCAAAGTTAATAATTGACCTTATGTTTTTTTACCTTTTTAAAACCCTTTCGGGCAGCAGGCACGTAGCCCCCCCCCCCCCCCCCCCGCCCCCCGAAACTCGAGATCATACTTATAAAACTTACAAAAACAAAATGAATCTTATGCGAAATATCCATAGCTCTGATTTTGACAATATAGCCAACAGATTAAACATTTCCTACACTATTTAATTTTCTTCGTTACAATTTTTTCCCACTTCAAAACCAAGCACCATGATTCAAAAAATGTTCGCCTGCGGCGCTTTTTTTTGGAGCGATCTCGCTAGGCCCCTCCCCAGAAGAAATACTGGCTACGTGCCTGCTTTCGAGCTCTTCGAGAAACGTTGACGATTTCTTTAAATTTCAACAGTTCGCCCAATAATACTAATAAATAAATATTTGGCATCATATTGACCAAACAAGTTTGAAGGTGGTAGACAATGAAGTAATATCAAAAAAATTACCTTGTTCGACTTCCATTGTCTTTATTTTGTTACTTAACACAACGTTTCGATTAGTTAGTATCCTAACCGTCGTCAGGTGTAAACTAAATTATAATTCTAAGGCTACTGTCTTAAATACTATCATCCATGTGCAATGAAGCTTGATGACTCCGCCTACATGCTTATTGGAGTGTGAAGTTTGAGCTGTTGAAAGGAAAGAGGAGCAAGCCTTTCTTACAATACCATATGTCAAGGAAATTTCTAAAAATATTAGAATGATAACCGAAAACTATAATATCAAAACAGCCTTTAAATCCGGAAATACGCTTAGAAACTTTCTTACAAAAGTAAAACCCCCCGTAATGAAAACACAAAAAATTGTATCTATCAAATCCCTTGCGAGTGTGGCGAATCGTACATTGGAGAAACAAAAAGACCTCTTTCCGTACGAGTTAAAGAAGATCTGAAACATAGGTACTCAAAGAGGTAAAACTTCAAGATCAGGTATAGCGGAACATGTATGGATCAACCAACATAATATACAGTGGTCTGAAGCCAAGGTTTTGGACATGGAACAGCACTGGAAAAAACGAAAATTCAAAGAAGCAACTTTCATGAATCAAAATACCAATACATTTAGTAAACCAAGTATTGATATCCCCAATATCTGGAAGCCTCTTCTTGTCCAAAACCAACAGCTCAAACTTCACACTCCAATAAGCACGTAGGCGGAGTCATCAAGCTTCATTGCACATGGATAGTATTTACGACAGTAGCCTTAGAATTAAAATTTAGTTTACACTTGAAACGGTTAGAGATACTAACTAACTAAACCGTTGTGTTAAGTAACAAAATAAAGACAATGGAAGCACGAAAAGGTAATTTTTTTAAACTAAAACTTCATCTGTAATGGTTTGAGATATACAGGGTGTTCCGATGATCATGTTACAAAATTCTAGGGTAGATAAAACACACGAAAATAAGAAAAAAAGTTCATGTGAACATGGGTCCGGAAACGCTTCTTCAGGGAGCTAGGGCCCTTCGAAGATGACCTTCAAAAACTACTTTACTGTGACAGATAGCGATTTTTACTAAGAGTACCTTTTTTATGTAAAAGGCATTGGAGAATCATAATCAGATATAAAAATGGTAAGAAATTAAAGCCTAAGAGGAGTAGGGTCAAATTTACTCAAATACCCCCTTGGTTTGTACGCCCCTGGTTAAAGGTGACAAAATCCGGAAGGCTCAAATTGATGAACCTACGAACTAGATTTCATGTCCCAAAATTGGTTGCGATAGCTGCAGTAGTACCGAAGCTATAAAACGAAAAGTAGTTTTTGAAGGTCATCTTCGAAGGGCCCTAGCTCCCTGAAGAAGCGTTTCCGGACCCATGTTCACATGAACTTTTTTTCTTATTTTCGTGTGTTTTATCTATCCTAGAATTTTGTAACATGATCATCGGAACACCCTGTATAAAGCCTTAATTACATAAGCTGTATAATTTTATCCCATTATCTTTGACAAGCTCCTGCATTTAATGCCACCTGCCATCGAAACTGCATAATATCTTAGAATCATATTAATAATTTGCAGCGATGATGGTGGTATTATGTCAAAGAAAGTTACGATTCCAGTGATTCCTGATAAGCAATGTCTATCCATTTAAAGGACTTTAATGAAACCACTTTACGATCTTTTTTACGAGATATATAAGTATGATTAATGAAAGAGTGCGATGAGTTAAAACAATACAGTCTACAATCTAGAGGTTGTTATGGAAATAACTTAATATTTGGATTGATTAATTATTGTTCTGGCCTTTTAAGACCCCTTTATTACATCCCCATTTCTTGGTTTGCTTTTTATATTTACATCTTTATAAACTCTACTTTTATTCCAAATCGTAGAAAGCTACATAAAAAATTATTTCATCTGCTTCTATTATTGGCGACCACAAACAAAAATGGGAGCAACGTTCCAATTTCTTTTAATCTTTTTCCGCCTAGGAGATGATGTCATAAATTTTCAATTAATCCAATGATAACCTAATGTTTTTCCACTTTAATCAAAATAAAATAAAAGTTTCTATTAATCACCTCAATCAATAATTTATCAAGTTCGCCTACGTTCCAACATTATAACTAATACTTACTTCGACACCGTTGATGTATTTTTAAACGACTTAAGTTGTTCAATTTTGTTTCTTATCTTTTTTAATAGCTGAGCACATAAAAAATATCACCTGGCCTTAAATCTGGCTTTATTAGAGGCATATTTGTCTCATTAGTGCGAAAATGGTTTTGATTAATTAACTGTAAAAGTTATGATCAAAATATTATATTTTAATTAAGGTTCATTTGCATTTAAATTAAAATGTCGAATTCCATCATTTTCAAACGACAAATTACATATACAGTACTGGCTAGCCTAAACTTACTATGCGGCTTGTAACTTCAAGAAATGAATACAAAATGGACTTGATGATGACCAAGACTAATGAGTAATTAAATAAGGAGACAAATACAAATTTATTTTTGTTGTTTACAAAATTAACAAAGTAAGAATATACAGAAAGAAAAAGAAAAATAATTACATATATTGCTGAAATTGGCCAGCCCCATGCTCCAAGCATAAATTCATATGTCTCTTCATATTTTCCACATTCTTGGATAATCCTTTCTTGTAATTGTTCTAAATTTGCAACTGGTGTTTTAAACATAGTGTTCTTTAAATAAGGAAAAACTAAGTAATCCATAACCGTTAAACAAGGTGATCTAGGTGGGAATTCAATGTCAATCTGCGTCGAAAAATTGCGTAAGTAGTTAATAGTTTCGGCGGCTGTATGGGCGGTTGCACCGTCCTGTTGAAAATATCCAAAACGTAGTTCGTCGTCAAGTAATTGCTCGACAAATGAATTCAAAATATTGTCTCTATACCGCTGTGCTGTAACTGTGTCATGGAAAAAAATAGGACCAACAATTCTTCTTCGGGAAACAGCTAACCAGACACCAATTTTTTGAGGGTGCAATGTGGACTCTACAAAAAAATGGGGATTTTCACTACTCCACATGCGTGTATTCTGAGAATTCACATAACCGGAAGGGGGGAACCAGGCTTCATCTGAAAAAAATGTCAGGTCTAATAAATCATTTCTTTCCAATAAATGGTAGTATCATGCGTTCGGATTAGTTTTCTATTTTTTAGAGACGATGAAATATCTATTTTTAATTCCTTTACTAAATCTTACTAGAGGAACTGTTCGGTGTTAAAAATGTATTTTCTAAACGGGCTAAAGTGCTCTTGACGGTGTCCATCTCTTTTGATATGTATGTGTGGCAATTGTTTGATGTAAAATACAATACAAACCAGAATTTTTTATTGTTTTTACGAAGAGGTCTATTTTGATTATTCTTTAATCAATAAATTATTATATCTCATCATTATGAATGGATTTATCTAGGAAACCGTAAAAATTAAACTTAAATAAGGAATTTGTGTCAATGCTATAGCCAAGATGAACACCACTGATTTCTTTAAACCACTCTCCTGAAAAACTGCAAAAACCGAGTTAGGCCCCTACGTAATGACAGCAACGAAATGATCCCCTCTCTTTAAGCGAGGGATAGCCTCGTCATGTGTTGCCACGCCGGCAATACTGATTGATTCGTTGTCCTTATTAACAAATTATTTATCCTTTCATACTCGCATAAGTTTGCCAGTACGATATCTTTCAAAAATATGTTTGTGTTGCATTGCTTCGAAAGGGTCAGATTCTGGTGAAAAAAAAGATAAACATTTTAACTTTCACAGGGTGTATTTTTTTTTGAGATTGCGATGTTTTTTTTTTTTAATATTGTATTTTACAAATGTTAAAAACAAAATGGGGGCCCGACTTTGGGTACTTTCCTCTAAGGGTAAATCTACTTACTATAATCTCTATAATATACTACCGTTATTCAGAAGTTATTTATGTCATCAGTGCAAAATATATTTGATCGATTAACCGTAAAATTGGGATATCGAAATTGATATTTTAAATTGATGCTAATTGATGATCATTTAATTTTTTAACATCGAATTAGGAAGGCAGATAAAAAAATTCGCAATGTCCGGTTATTCGAATTAGATACATACAATTTCGGATGATTTTAACATAAGTTGATTGGCCGAATTAAAATCGTTACCTTCGTGGGAAATTTAGTTTATTATTTTTTTCTTATTTTTAGGATAAATTTAATGCCTATTAAATTACAACGAATGTCTTAATAAACTGGAAGTTCGTGATGATCTCACATTAAACTATATTTGAAGCGACATATAAACACCATTTAAATTATTTTTCCTAATTTATTTTTAAATTTAATACCAGTAGGTATATGTAACGTATTTTGGAGAAGGATACATAGGAGCAGGAGGAAAACTTTTCCGTCACTACCGCTAAATTATTTGGTTGACTCAGTTCTACACTGAGAAAAAAACTTCTATTCCTTAGAAGAATTCACATACTCTTGATACAACTGTTTAATATTACATGTGACATAGAAGGGTTAATAGCCATTATTGCTCTGAATACTCACAGAAATTATCAAGTTCTATTGGGGGTGTAATCTGGTTTTATATACTGTATTAGTTCAGACTGGCACTTGTAATAAAACTTGATATTAATCAAAATAATATTTGCTTGCTACGGTTTATAAAGCATAATATACTTACCACTAAAAATTAGTAGGTACTGTAGTTCTCAAGAATTTAAATAGCTTCTCGTATGATATCGTTCTTGTCGTTTAACATTGCATATGATTATCTATTATGCAACATGGTTTACTAAGATCGTAAAATTAGTCCATAGATTATAAAGTGCAATACTAATGATGGGTTGTGCGAAATAAGAATATTATATTGTTTTATCTATAGCATGCTAAGTTTTAAAATACTTATATACAAAGTAAAAATAAATTAATTGAAACAGGTATTGGTACGATCAATAGAATTCAAATTCAGACAGGACAGTTAGAAAACTTCGAACAACGATGTGACCTGCGCAACAAATATGTTAAATAATTTAACGGCGCGCGGCGATTGCCGATCGCTACGAACCCGCAGCAACGGATACAATTCGTTTTTGGGGACGCTGTTCTACTTTCTTAATTGTAGAAAAAGCGCTTTACTGGAAAAAAATGCGTTGCATTGAGAAGACACAATTTATTTCTTAACAAAATTACTGTACATTAAGAATAGTTCATTATCCAACAAGACTGGTAAGAAGGTACTTATCTTTTTCTTCCAAACAAGCTTAAATTTAGTAAAATCGGTTAAGTCGTTTAGAAGTTAGAGCGATTTTAATGTTTACACTTTCACTTGATAAACGACTTATCCGATTTTACTAAATTTAAGCTTGTTTGGAAGTACCTTCAATTGTCGTATCAATGGTACACGATAGTTTCTAATAAAATTGCTGGAGGGCGCAATTTGTATTAAAAATTATTGTTTTGGCAATAACTCTGAAACGAACAAAGAGATCGAACTGCGGTCTTCACATCTTTTCTTGAAAATTTCATCTACTTTTCGATTATGATGTCATAGTTATACCGTATGATTTGAATTTTCGGGATAAAATCGAAAAAACTGTTATTATTACAAATTGCGCCCTCTAGCAATTTTATTAAACACTATCGTGTGCTGTTGGATACGGCAATTGAAGATGCTTATTTTCTTTTTCCAAACAAGCTTAAATTTAGTAAAATCGGATAAGTCGTTTAGAAGTTACAGCGATTTTAATGTGTACACTTTCAATAGCTTCTCCCACTCTTATCAAGGTCGGTACGCCAATGAGCCCTAAACCAAAATGATGCAGAATTATCTAAGCTTTCCAATGATGTAATCAGAGTTATACCTTAATATGGGAATCTTCGGAGAAATTTAGAATTTAAAAAAACAATTTTTAATTGTGCCCCCTTGCGGCGAAATGAGGAACTTAAAAGTAATTTCCAGCAATTTCTCTTGACTACTTTACTCATAAAAAAATCTTTCCGAAAGTTGTACGATAAAGCCGACGTCCTCGCTTATTTAACCACCCGGTACATTCGCTCTCATTGCTTGATTTTCTAAGACCGGTTCAGCTTCGGCAGCTAAAAGATACTTTGTTGTTTCACTCGCGTTATAAAAAAACCAATCAGGGTAAAATTACATAGTATGTCGTTCCTAAAACAGAAATTTAGAAAAAAACAGGCTAGTATAATATGGTAAAACCCCTTCTCTCCCTTATGTGTTTCCATAAAAATTTGCAATATTTGACTTAACATATTTAATAATAGATTAAGAAGAAGTACATATAAAAAACTTATAGACCTACCTTAACGTTTTTCGGCAAAATGTCGTAAAAAACATACACAAACCCAGTTAAACTAACACAGGACGACTAACACGCGCATACAGCACCTACGCCAATTTATAGTAAGTTTCCATTGCGAGTATTTAGCTAAAAACCCAAACTATGTCGTTTTAGCCGAGTACCTATGTCATTTTAGGCCAAACTCCCCTACCAGAAAAACCTACCATCTTTGAGAGCTTGCGAGCAAAGTAAAAAAAGAATTCTTTAAATATGACATTTATTCATATGTATTTCACGTTCTTACCAATAATAAAAAAAAAATAGAATTTAAGTCAATAAATCTTTTTTATTTTTCATATAATTGACTTTAATTTGCCGGAATCCATGTTAAGACATCGCGGTCTTCGTAGAGGTACATTGCACGTGTCACAGTTTTCCTGGTAAAAGACGACCGGACGTTCCATTGCATTTTACTGGTAATTACTTAAAGAGTCGTTAATTGCGACCATTAATTACAACTACTCGTATAATAATGGCAGCAACTAACACCTCTCTTAGTAACAACGTTGTGTAGGTTATTTATTTACATTGTAAAAGAACCTAGGTACCTGCGTGTTCCATATATTTTTACCGAAATGAGATTTTAGCATCCAGGTGTGCCTGTTAAAATCAAAAGTAATTATGCATTGCATATTGCAAAACATTGCGGGATTAGACGTGCGGGATTTGCGGGACTCGATGTGGGTGCTATAAAAACAGAGTAGAGTGGCAGAAAAATGTTTATTGCATATAGGTACATTACAATAGTACGACTAGTTTAACGGTTATATACTAAGTGACATAGAAACCCGAACACCCAGTAAAAATGATTTGATTTTAATAATAGTTTGTATACAAGTTTATCATCACAAAAGGAAGGTATGATTAAATTTTTAGCCTTATCAGTTTCACATTCCTTTTTTTTTATTTGGAATTTTTTCCTATATTTATGTGGTTGCTAGTACATGGGCTTTGAAGGAGCAGTGTGATCGGAATTGCCGGTGATCGTGTTAGTAAACGTTGTTTGCAAGTGTTATAATGTCCAGAGTGCGAAGAAATGCAAATTATCGCCAATCAAGCGAGTTTGATAGGGGACGAATAGTTGGATTAAGGGAGGCTGGACTGTCTTACCGGGATATTGCTACTAGAGTGCAAAGAAGTTTAGATACTGTGGTGAGATGCTGTCAGGCATGGCTTCAAACCCGAACACAAAGAACCGGCACCGGGGCTCCGGACAAGTTCGCAGAACAACAGAGCTTCGAGAACGTCGCCTAAGATTGCTAGTTTTGCGAGATCGTTTCTCTACCACCAGGGCAATTGCAAACCAGTGGTTTGCAGAACATGGAAGGCGTATTGGAATGCGAACCGTTTATCGTCGAATAAGGTCCTTCGGTCATTTTCCATTCCGTCCTCAATGGAACCCTTAACTCGAGAGCTTCGAAACAATCGACTTGAGTGGTGTAGAGAACGACTAGCGTGGGACCAGCAATGGAACACAGTGGTCTTTAGCGACGAATCACGATTTTGCTTAGCCATGGATGATGGTCGGCAACGGGTAAGAAGGCAACGGGTAAACGGCGTGATCCACAATTTTTTGTTAAGAGGCATGTTCATCGCCCTGTTGGGATTATAGTGTGGCGTTCCATTGCTTACGGCTCTAGGTCACCTTTAGTGTTCATTAGAGGCAACACGAATGCGCAGCGTTACATTTAATCATTACATGTAGCAAGAGTAACGTTGGATTACTTTGAATATGCTCAAATTAAATTGGCTGCATGGCTGCCATGGCCTCCACGATTTCCTGATTTGTCTCCCATTGAACACGTGTGGGACATGATGGGTAGGAGATTAAACAATTTACAACAGCCTCCTCAAACTGTGGCTGCGCTCCAACACCAGGTTGAGGTGGCCTGGAATGATATACCCCATGAGGATATTAATCACCTAATTAGAAGTATGCCTAGACGCATTAATGAATGTTTTAGGCACCATGATGCATCAACACATTATTGAAGATAAAACCGAATAAACTTAGTCTGTCTTTAAAGATTGGATTGAAATTTTAATCATTTTCTTACTATAACCCTCCGAAAGTTTATGTAAAATAGTATTGAAGTTAAATCATTTTTACTGGGTGTTCGGGTTTTTATGTCACTTAGTATATGTTGCATTGATTTTGGAAGTATTTTCGGAGAAAAGATAGGTAACATGTTTAATGTTTCATCTTTTAGATTTGATCTTATTTTATTGCACATGTTTCTTGCGGCTGAAAACGCACGTTCAGCTTCGACACTTGTCGGCGGAATAAATTTTACACAGTTATATGCAGGTTACAAGTACATTTTTTTCGTCTTCCCTGGTAGCCTGATCCAACCCGGTGATTCCTAGCACCCTCTGACTGCCATCTAACCCAACCGCTACCTTGGCTGGAGATAGGCAGTCCGCCGGGGACTGAGGGCCAAACTTTTCCTGTCTGATTCATGATTTATATCGAGAAGAATTTAGCCATTTCCTATCACGCTGGCCAGTGCGGGTTGATAGGAGGTCAAAATTTAGAACGATATTTCCTTCGATCTAGGTTGAACGGTTATACCGCCGTGACTCGGTCGCCAGAGCCTCTTTAGTTTTTGCAGCAGGGTGCACCGGATGACATAGTCACCGCTCGAGCAGGCGAGGTTGACGTTTGGGTTGGCTATTTTGACCATGTCGTGCCATCACCCCTTACACCCCCTAACATAAGCCTTCAGAAACCAGGGACGACCACCGACCAGATGGACAGATGATGTAAAACGCATCTCGACCAACTGGATTCATGCTGCTCAGGACCGGAAAAATTGGGGATTATTGAGAGAGGCCTATGTTCAGCAGTGGACGAGACAGGCTGCATGATGATACAAGTACATTCCTCTATTCCCTCCGCATTCAAAAAGTGTCATCTCATATTTTAGTAGCTGGTCAAGTGATGCTCAGACGGGCATAGATACATGTTTTGTGGCCCTCTGATTCGAATAGTTGGCGCATATCGAACGATGTGATGAACTTTCCAAAGGGTATGCCATCTTTAGCTACCATTCGAGACATTCGGAAGTTTTTTCTCAGATGAAAAAAAATCTGTGACTTTCATTTTCTTAGGTAGCATACATCTGAGCGCTTAGCAATAGAATTAAACGAACTACTCGAGCTGCTGGTACTAAGCTTTCATTTCCTGTGTTATTTTATCAATATCAACAGTACCGCTGCTGCTATGGACTTTTCAAGTTAATATTATGCTTTGTTTGTAAGTGGGTGTGAAGACCTTTGGTGGAACGAGCGGAGATTTTGATAATGCTTGGGCATAACTTATATTTAGCTGTAAAACCATCTTCGGACTTTAATAAATAATTCCAATCTAAACTTAAACCGTTATTCTCTTTGTGAACTACAGTGACACTCATTTTTGTGATTGCTGTTTAAATTCCATGTATTATCTTCAACCACTTGATAAATGTCACTAGATACTAGTTGAATGACGCTCTTACTTTCGCACGTACGCAAGAAACCTGTTCTGTTTAACGTATTTTCAATAGCCCAGCAGGGCGGGGAATCCCCGACGCGTCGACCAAAAATACTGCAGTTCATTGTTTGCTATCCCGCAAATTCCGCGGATCGATATGTGCTC
Source organism: Polydrusus pterygomalis (assembly GCA_963969555.1). Lineage (NCBI taxonomy): Eukaryota > Metazoa > Arthropoda > Insecta > Coleoptera > Curculionidae > Polydrusus > Polydrusus pterygomalis. The sequence goes on from OZ018379.1 coordinate 14,488,068, forward strand.
AATCCAGCAGGTTTAAAGTTTGTGTGCGGGATTGGATTCCCTAGTCTGATCCAACTGCCTGACTAATATAATAGTTATCTGTCTACCAGGGACTGACTCGCTCCTATTTCAGTACGCTCCTGTTTTACGGAAGCGCAAGGACAGGTATTTTGTTCGTTTATTCAACTGAACAGATTTAATTGGCGGCACCTTTATCAATAATAATCGGAACATCGATTTCATTTCTCCAATTTGTATTTGTTAAATAGCTTTATATAACATGTCAATATGTTTAACAATGTTGTTTTGTCTACTAGAGTAGTAATTCAATACAGTTAATAATAACATGAATAAAAATCGAATTAGCATTTGATAGGACCATTTAAAATCTTCTGTCAGTAGGCGTGATAGTCATCTCATCAACTATTTAAATTGTTTGATGTTGTGATAAAAATTGATTGACAATAACTGTGAATAAATTTTTAATGGATTATTTTTTAAGTCACTTAAAATATTGTAATATTGAAATTGCCAAAATGAAACTACTAATGTCAATTAGATATAGACACCTGACTAATTTTGGTAATAAATCCAGAAAAAAACCTATTTTGATAAAACGCTATCATAGGCAGGATATATTATAAATTTGATGTTTTATTAGCTTCACTGGCAGCTTGGAATTATTAAGAATTATCTAGTTATTTTGATGGTTATATAAACCTACAGGTTTTTCTTTTTGTTGGTTGTTGGATATCGATTTTTATAGTTCTAAAATAAAGTATTGAGTGATTTTATTCGAAAATGCATTTCTCCTAGAGGCTAGAACAAAAGAAAATGGTTTAATTGCCTGTGCTCTTTTGTTCTGATAAAAATATACTCAGAGAAAAATCCTGCTTTTCCATCGTCAATATAAATACCAAATTACCAATTTTAATGGGCCCATTCTTATTGTGACCATCTTCATATAGTAGTAGTTATGGAGAAGTGGAGAGGCTCGGCAATTTGAGAAATAGACCAAAGCGATCCTTCAGGCTTACTCCTTAATCTTCCCCAACTACTTAAAGAATCTTCATACTTGTCGAACCTTTCCGTTATGAAAGTCAGGACGTCCTTCCATTCGAGAACGAAAACTTCCTCTCTTCAGAGAACCACCAAGCCTAGGTCCACCTATACATCAAATAACATCATATGTTTCTTCAGCCAGCAGTGCTCAGTCAGAATCCTTATTAATGGATTGAGGGTCCACCGTCTCCTATTCAGGAGCCACTTGAATCTGGATTTATCTACTCCCTTTATAAAATCCTTAATCTGTCTGCATCCTTGGATTTGCCGGCTTTGTTCCACTCCTTAAGTGCAGATTTTAAATGTTGATTTGAAACTAATATTGGTAATTCTAAAAGGAGTTTTAGTTCCGAGTATAGCGAACTTATCATCTGGTCTTTCGTTGATATGCACTCCTTGGTTTCCCAGGATACAGACCAATTTAACTTATTTCTTGATATCTCAAAGCCTTTCCAGAACATCTATTTACTTTTCAACAAGTACTGACGTAATCCCGAATTTGCATACATCCTTGAGGTCAGCTTGGCTTTGCGAGCAGATTATATTACCCGCTCTTGACACTCTCTGACCTCATCTAGACCATCTTTATGTAAATTTTTGTAAAATTGTTTGCCGATATTTTGCGGTAGTAAATTTATGAACAACGCGAACAAAACCATGTAAAAAACTTATAAATAGCATGTTTTGACTGCCCCACCAATGAAATTAACTCGTTACTGCCAGACCTTGACGCACCAACAGGTAAACAAACAAACAAATTGTGCAGATTTATAAATCAAGTCGAAGTGCAGTTACGGAAATTAAAATTATCTACTCTGTCAGAAAATCAAACAACTTTTCAGCGAATTTGACATAAATTTAATGGGAAACGACTTATAATACTTAATAACATAAATGTCGATAGAATATTTAATCCTAAAAACGTTTTTTTGGTGTAAAATGTGAATAATTTTGTAAGATGTCATAACATTTATTAGCAATGAATTAATGTATGCTATATATAGTTAACAGGAGATTCAAGTAAGTCGATATTGATAGTAATGAATGACTAATACTTAATGGGATTAATTTTTAAATTCATCTGGTAGAAATAGTGAATAAATTTTCAACAAAGATGTGTACTTAAATTATTATTTTCCTAATAATCATTTTCTTAAATGTTAGGTGTTTCTGGTTTCTGCTTAAATTTTGAATTGGGTCTGCATGTTCTATTTAACGATGTACTAAAAATAATTAATTTTCAAGTTCTGTCTGACCATGAGAATGTGCCAGAAAGAAAACAACGATCTGTAAAATATAAACAAGATTGTTAATTTAAATAGAAACTATGAACGCTAAGAAGTTGTACTCGAAAACGGATAACTTTGTTCTAGTTTCCATAACTAACAATAATTTGTTTCTAAATTTAAAATCGTTGAAATGTGTAAAAAGCCTGTTATTTATAAAACAGTATATGAGTGAATGATGATGTAAGAATACGATTAAAAGTGATAAAGACAAAATAGTAACATCATGACCTCACGTCTACGATCAGCAACACCTCCGCCTGGAGCATGTTGTCAGTGTCTTCAAGCTCAGAAAGAACAAAGACCGAAATCGCTAATGGAAAGTCTTCTCGTGGCAAAAATGGAACAAGTGACATTAGAACAAAGTGTAACGTTAGGTTCTAGACCAAAACTGGTTAGAACCGATAGTAATAATTCTTGCAGTTCGTTCGGTTCGACAGGATCCCTTGTGTCTAGTGATATATGCCGGTGTGATGATTGTTTACTGGGAATTGCCGATCTATACGCACAACCCGAGCAAGAAAAGAAAAAGAAGGTAAGTTTTCTATGAGAATGTGCCAACCACAACGAAACTATGCTTAATGAACGATTTGAATAAGATATGAAACAGTACTTTATTTGAAAAAATGTTTATTTTATAAAGAACTTAATTTAAAATAAAAAATAAAATTTGGTACTTTTTTGCAATAACTATACGGGGACCAGTAAAAATAACTTTTGGACCTAAATAGTTGTACTAAAATTTAAAAATGTAATATACATAACGGAAAGGCGCCTTTCAGAAACAAGAGACAGTATATTTAACAATATGTAACTTATGCTTAATGCATTTAAATTAACATTCAATTAATTGTGAAGGAAAGCAAAAACTAAAAGTCTTCCTCCACAAAATTTAATAGAATAAAAATTCTTTAGGAGTCTCTACATGTTTCGAACGTAGAAACGTTCATCATCAGGAGACAGAAAATTTATTTAATGCTGATGGTTTTAGCAGGAGCGAAAATGGTATGAAACCCTAATGGAGCTTTTATGGAATTCAAAAATTGAAGTGTAGAAGTGATAAAATAAGAAGAAAATTGAGAAGGTTAAAACATACTGAGTATGTAAAAAAGTCAGTAAAGAAGGTCTTAACCAACTAAATAGACTGGGAAAGAAGAAAACGGCCTTCTAAAAAGAAGGTGTCGAGGTTTTTTTTTTTTAATTTTTCTTCTTCCCCAGTCTATTTAGTTAGTTAAGACCTTCTTTACTGACCTCTTACATACTCAGTATGTTTTAACCTTTTCAATTTCCTTCTTATTATGTCACTTCTACACTTCAATTTTTTAATTCCATAAAGGCTCCATTACGGTTTTATACCATTTTCTCTCCTGCTAAAACCATCAGCATTAAATAAATTTTCTGTCTTCCGATGATGAACGTTTCTACGTTCGAAACATGTAGAGACTCTTACTGAATATTCTTATTCTATTAAACTTTGTGGAGGAAGACTTTGAGTTTTTCTTTCTTTCCCATACTTTCAACTCCACTTTAAGCATGGACTATTTCTTCAAATTCAATTAATTGTTTCGTTAAGAAAGGTGGTATTTATATGTTGCTTGACATCTAGCATTTAAAAGCAAATATCTCAACAACTAATTAAAATATCGAAATTAAGGAATTTTATGCATAAAAGAGGCCTCTTTAATAAGTTGAGAGAAAGCGGGCTAAAATGACGTATTTTTACTTATACACTCTTACTAGTTATGGCACCCAGTATAATTCTGAAGACTGAAGAACACAAGAGTTTATAACTGCGAAAATTGAGTCCATTATTGAAAGAGTATGAATAGGTTATTAATATTAAAATTTATATCCACTGTTTAACAATAAGTATCCTTTGTAGGCGACCTCTTTACAATTATAAAAAGTAAAAAATTTGGGGTTATGGGTGCTTTACCATAAAATATTATGTAGATCATAATTTATGAAAAATGTGTCATGATTTATCAAATTATGACAAATTTAGCACAGTATGTCTGCAAATATGGAACTAATAATTGTGTAATTTTAAATTCTGAGAAATACTCTTAGATATGGTTAAATTATTATAAATGAATACATCTATATTTAAATTACGACAATTTTAGTAATGTGGTAGAATCTAGCATAAAAATTATTACACATTTTTAGTTCGGGTTGTCCTGACAACTTATTTATATGTATACCTTTATTATCATTTTTCCAATGAGTATTGTTGAGGGATTTTATTACTCATCCACTTGAATTAGTAGGTATCAAATGGGTACCATGCACAAGAGCAGTACTTTTACTGATACCCTGGTATTTAACGCTATTATGTAATAGATTTGCGTCAACTGTAGGTCACACAATATACGCCGGTTCCATGCACTCAAACCAAAAGTAATTCCCACCTTAAGTAGGCAGTACCACGGTGGTTCTATCTTTTGATTGGAAACAAAATGTAAACACGTTTGCCCACTACTTTTACGTAAAGATATCTAAACTTTTATTCAATCGACTTTATTTTGAAATGTTAACTGGACGGTCAATAGATGTCGGTACCAGTATGTTAAATATATGGAACCAAATTACTGATTTTAACCATCGATCCGTAACTACAACTCTGTAGGTTATTGTATTTTATTATCTAAATAGATAGGAACCATCAAATTTGTTCAAATGTTTTGGTTTTTGAAAGCTTAAAGTTGCTATAATTACTTATTGGAAATAAATATGAGATTTCGTTAATATAATAAAGATGTGGAGTATTTGGAGAATGCGCTGGATGTTAATGATTATTGTAATAAAATAATTATTAAGGGACTCTCGTCGCTGTCAGATATTTCCCATTATATTAAATAAAATACATTTTTTTAGTTATTAGGTATTATTATAAAGACAATGATTCTTGTTAACAACTTGTTAAGCATTCTTAACGAGTTTGACTATTCTAAATACTAAATTTAAGCTTGTTTGGAAGTACCTTCAATTGTCGTATCTAATGGTACACGATAGTTTTTAATAAAACTGCTAGAGGGCGCAATTTGTATTAAAAATTATTGTTTTGGCAATAACTCTGAAACGAACAAAGATATCGAACTGCGGTTTTCACATCTTTTCTTGCAAATTTCATCTACTTTTCGATTATGATGTCATAGTTATACCGTATCGTTTAAATTTTCAGGATAAAATCGAAAAAACTGTTATTATTACAAATTGCGCCCTCTAGCAATTTTATTAAACACTATCGTGTACCGTTGAATACGGCAATTGAAGATACTTATTTTCCCCTTCCAAACAAGCTTAAATTTAGTAAAATCGGATAAGTCGTTTAGAAGTTACAGCGATTTTAATGTTTACACTTTCAATAGCTTCTCCCACTCTTATCAAGGTCGGTACGCCAATGAGCCTTAAACCAAAATGATGCAGAATTGTCTAAGCTTTCCAATGATGTAATCAGAGTTATACCTTAATATGGAAATTCTCGGAGAAATTTAGAATTTAAAAAAACAATTTTTAATTGTGCCCCCTTGCGGCGAAATGAGGAACTTAAAAGTACTTTCCAGCAATTTCTCTTGACCACTTTACTCATAAAAAAATCTTTCCGAAAGTTGTACGATTAATGGTTTCCGAGATAAAGCCGACGTCCTCGCTTATTTGACCAACCGGTACATACCCTCGTGCATGTATGATTACAAAATTAATACCATTATACTGGACTTTTCGCGATTTGGGTGTATTATTTGACAGTAAACAACTATCTTTTGTTCCGCACATAAATGACCTGGTTGCGGCCTGTCATAGATCCCTAGGTTTTATAATAAGGCATTCTCGTGATTTTTTAAATTGTCATACACTGAAAATACTTTTTATGCGTTTGTAAAATCTAAATTGGAGTACGCCTCGGTTGTATGGTCTCCATATTATCAAGTGCACGTTTATCGCATTGAAAGGGTCCAACGACGTTTGCTAAAATATCTAAGTTTTAAAATTGATGGTCAGTATCCTGAAATCGGTATTCTAGAAGAATCTCTATTGCAAAGGCACTCGTTTTGCTCCTTAGAAGATCGACGTACAATTTTTCAACCTAAATTTCTCCATAATATCTTGCATAATAGAGTTGAATGCAGTGATATATTAGAAAACCTACAATTCCTCGTCCCTAGAATACGTCATTCCAACATTTTTTATGTTTCAACCGCGCGTACCAACATTTGTAAATACTCCCCTATTTATCGATTGTGCAACACATACAATCTACACCAAAATATATTTGTCATTTTCAGCTTTCGTTTATCCAGTATTTATAAGTCTAAATTAGCGTGTTAGTGTCTTTTTAGGCATAATTATTCCGTTTCAATATCATAATTTAAGTCTAAATTTCTTGTTATCACATAATGTTTTAAATTGTTATAATATTACCTGTTTTATTTTAAATATCCTATTAATATATCCATTTGTTAATTGGTTTATTGTAACTGTGAAATGGTGTAAAATAAATAACTAAAATAAAATAAGATACCTACTATTAGGTTGGCATAAAAAGGAAGGATTGTCTTGAATTATTTGTCTTCTAAGTCCAAATAATACCAGACTGGAATTAATAGTAGTTTAATCGTGTGGCGACAGTTGTACTAAATCTAAGAAATGTCAAGAAACTTTATCAATGTGCTACAAATACTTCAAATGCAAAACATAAACAATAAAAAGTTATTTTTAAGAGATTGTTTATTTTTATTCGCACAAATTACCGCTAATAGCTTAATAAGAGCCATGACATTGATCTCTTTAGGATGATGACGCAAATCATTACCTTTGATCCGCTTTTATGTAAGGATCTCATTATAGAATGATTATTATTGCTTATTGTGACAAATTGGCATTGATTTTAATTAGATGTTATTGGTTTTGCTTTGATAACTTGTAAACTTGTGATTTAAGTATTTAAATAATTATTTATTAAACATTATACTTTAAGAGCATCGCATATTATTAAAAATCTTTCCGGTAATAATGGCTATATTCTGTAATATGAACGAAAACTGTTGTTTTATAATGGAAGTGATCATGGATGTAATTAAGACGCATTTACCGCTCTTTATGAAGATGAAAGATCTAGCAGTCATGCAGGAACGACAAGGTTGAATTCCTGTAGGTTCCTGGTAAGCCAGGGATAAAAGTCAGTAAAAAGCAGATGAACTAGTGAGAGTAGGATCTGCTCAAAATTTTAGGGCCCTGAAGCCGCCCCTGGAATATTGAAACAGGCAACAATGACAACATTAGACATTTGGGAGCAACAACAACATCGATCTCGATGGAACTATCAACTGGAATGCTACTTTTTACGCGCATCCAGTTAAAACAAGTGCCTGTTAACAGGCCATTGTCACTTAAGAAACCATTTTTAATGAATAGGAATTTACGATAGACACATTGAATGCAGACTTTGCAGTGAAAAGGACGAAACCACCTCTCGTATCCATATAAAAAAGCTGCAAAACACTAACCCGCAAAAATTCAAAATCTTTGGGAATAAACGTGGTGCCACCGGAAAAACTTTGTAGAAAACTATTGTTATACAGTGTGACCAGTAAAGTCCGCATCATATTGGATTTTTTTTATTAATAGCTTTATTCGAAATTTGACTTTGGCATCAAGTTCTGCTTCGATCGAAATAAAATTAATCAAAAAAATAGTAGTCACGTGATTCGCATTATCTGTCAAATTTAAATTTTTTCCAAAAATAATTCAAAAGTGGGGTTATTTCTGAAAATATCGAGAAAAGTTATAAGAAAAAGTTTTTTTTAAATGCAGTTTCTAGTCCACATGCATTAGATAATTTTGATTTTTACCCACCACTAAAATTTGTTTTCCACTTAATGAACATTTTACTGATGACTCTGTATTCTTTTTTGTCTTAATATTAAAGTGTATTACTTTCAGACACAAACCACGTTTTCAAAAATACTTATTTTATGAAGTTACCTTATACAAGGTCAAAAACAAATAAACTTTGCATCACTTGCGACCAAATTTTAATAGCCCAATTTTGATTTTGAACACACATTTAATATGGCGCGGCTTTAAAGAAAATGTATCTTAAATAAAGCATTGTTAAAACTAAGAAGTTCTATGTAGGTTGCGTCGAGTCTTATTTTGCAAAAGTGGTGCAATTTACAAAATATGGGTAAAAAATCAAAATTATCTTATGCAGCAAAAATTTTGCATGTAGGCTAGAAACTGCATTTAAAAAAACTTTTTCTAATAACTTTCTTTAAAACTTTCAGAAATAACCCCACTTTTGAATTATTTTTTGGAAAAAATTAAAATTTGACAGATAATGCAAATCTGACTACTATTTTTTTGCTTAATTTTCATCTCGATCGAAGCAGAATTTGATGCATTGATTGAGTCAAATTTCGAATAAAGTTGTTAATAAAAAATCCCATATGATGCGGACTTTACTGCCCTGCATTGGCAAAAAGCCGTAAATGAAATTTTATAGTATTGAGAAAACTCCACTTAAAGTTGAAATTAGTGTACTTTTGCACCATTTTTGTGTTTTGGCAACGGAACAATTTTAAACTCTCCGGTAAAGGATATAGATAGTAAGTTTTATTTTTTTAGGTAGGTACTTGTTTTTTTTTGTAGTTTTAAGCAAAATCTGTTGCTTACGTCTTATATCCATTTTTTTTTAAATAATGGTTTAGTTCTCATACTAACAAAAAAATACTTAAGTGCGTTTAAGTCTATTTGCCATTGTTAAAAGTTTCAATTTTTGAAGCAGAAATTAATGGCTGACCAATGTAAAGTACTTATACGTTTTTTTTCCAATGTATTTTATTGCTCAAAAGCTTTATGGTGCTATGAATTTAAATACAATAATTAATAATATTTATTAATTAAAATAAACAAATTAGAAAGTAATATGATTTTTATCATTTAAATCTTCAGACGTTGAACTTTCTGGTAAATTCATCCAAAATCTTCTACGGCTTTCTGCAATTTTTTAAAAATGTCTTCCTTCTTCTTTGACAATACACCTCGATGAACCGATCGCTTCTCAGGTAAAATTCCGACATCAACTTTTCTGTCGCTGTCGCTGTCTGTCGGTCCCTATATATGCTTAAATCTTTAAAACTACGCAACTGATTTTAAAGCGGTTTTTTTAAATAGATAGAGTGATTCAAGAGGAAGGTTTATATGTATAATACATGCATAATATTGTAGAGAAACACTGATAAATTTAGAGGTTTCTAATGTGATGTCGTAAATAAACACATTTTAGACCCGCGTGCGAAGCCGGGTCGCTAGTAATATATATACAGGGTCCTGCAATAGTGCGTCAGGCTTCCATAACTCCTATACGAATGGGGTTAGGAATTTTGTTAATATGCCGACTTAAACCGCATAGTACGGGGTACTTCCGGAAAATATTTTCTCATATACAGGGTGGCCCAAAAAAGTGTGGTCACATAAAGTTGTGATTTTTTAAATGGAACACCCTGTATATTATTAAATTTTCACATTCTACGTAAAATTATAATAATTTTTTTATAAATGCATTACTGGTCTATATTTAATAGTTTCCGAGATATCGATATTTGAAAAATGACATTTATTCATTTTATACATTCGTATAGGAGCTATGGAAGCCTGACGCACTATTGCAGGACCCTGTATAATACAGTGGCAAACGAACGTATACGATTTATACGTTATATTGCAATTGCATAAAGAAAATAAAAGTTTAAAGAAAACCATACCACAAACACGTATGACTTTTATAAGGTTTTTTTGCCTTTTTTGTAAACTTTAGAAATTAAGAAAAGGAGAAATGGTATAAAATGGTATAAAAGCATACATTCTTTTGCCAATGTATGAATGTTTCTATTTTGCTGGAGAAAAACCTTATAAATTGTATAAGTCTTTTTGACACAGGAATTGTATTCAAAACATGTCGGATAAGGTTTTTTGACATTGTAAATTAAAATTTTTTAGCGCTTACATCATTTGGCCAATGTATGTAGACAAGAAACTACAAGGGCTATTCAAAATGTAATTATAGAGTTCGAAAGAGAATAAAAAGTTACGGGGGAAAATTGAAAAAACGCAAAACGTAAAATTTGCATATACGGCTTTTTACCATTGTAGGGCAGTTTACTGGTCACACTGTAGAAGGAACAAATCTTTTCTCACAAGACTGGGGCGCACAATAAGCCAGAAGGCTGCAGTGCAATAGGCTTGAGCTACATATCCGACCCCCGCCTTTAACCAACAAATTAACCAACCAACCCACCGCTAATAGCATGTGACAAATTAATATATTCATTTTACAATATCATTAGTTATGATTTAATAGACATACTTATCGTATAAAGAATTAAATAATCATCACCTTCTCACATCGCTTTAAATGTATCTATAAGTACTTTATTTTGTAAGTTAGGCGGCGGATTTCTCCTACATAATGCTCCGAAAGAGCAGAGCTTCCTCGAGAGTATTTTATTGTTTTGTCATATTTAAAAACGGTTAGATAAATAATATCATATTAGATAAAAATAATTATCTATCCGACGGTAAAGAAAAGTCATCACGTTGATTACCTACTATAAAGGCGAGAATGGGCGGTAATATTTCAATTAATTTAGTTTTTTAAAATAATTAAACCACTTGCAATTTACCAAATTACTTAATTTCTTTAACATAAAAACTTTAATTGAAATAACAAAATTATAAAACACTCAACGGATTAATCGGTGAAAAAAGGCTCGTTGTGGTTATTTGGCTTCAGGCGCGTAATTACTCAATAGAAAATCATCTTACCAGTTCCGGATGACTAGTGAACTATGTTTTACTTACTACCGTTACCAAATATATTTATTTTTGGTTTAGTAATAAATAGGATATAAAATTTTATTTTTGTACTGTTGTCCAGCACTACGAAGTGGTCCTTGTAGTTCTTGGGCAACAAAAGGGATCACTTTGGGTGATGTACAAGCTAGACATAATAATTATTCTAACAGAACTATAAGTTAATAGTAGTACTTTTAGGACTATAAATTGTCGCTTTGGCTATTTATGGGTTAATGGGTTAATTAATGTATACAATAGTATACCTACTTAGTCATAAATGTAATTTATTATTTCAGAACAACTGTAGATATAAAACTTGGAAGAAAACTCAAAATTTAATTGGTAACGTATAATTTTAAAATGTTTCTAAAATCAAAAAATACACATTATCATTTTTTAAATTAAGTTAAATTTTATTTTCAAATCAAATAACAAAACAAAAACAACAACAATCATAACATTATCAACAAATTTTACAAAATTGCTTTGGAAATCAGCTTCATTCGAGAATTCAAGCTTAGTGCTTGCTACTTTTCTTGTGACCCCAGGATTTGTGACTTTCGTGACCTCCCTTCTTGCCTCCTTTGTGTCCATGATGATGATGAGAGTCATGTCCGGCAGCCTTTTTGTGTCCACCTTCATGATGATGATGTCCTCCTTTCTCACTGCTTCCTTTCTTGCCGTAGTGGTCTTCGTGGTGTCCTCCCTTCTTGTGACCTCCTTTTTTGTGACCTCCCTTCTTGTATCCATCTTCATGGTGGAACCCTCCGTGCTTCTCGTGATGACCGGAATCGTGGTCTTCGTCGAAGAAGTGTTTTTCCTTTTTATACTCATCAAGCTTATGTACGTCATGTCCTCCCTTGGTGGAGTGTCCCTTCTTGTACGATCCTTTTTCTCCGAATTTGTGTCCTTTTTCTCCCTTTTCTCCCTTGTGGTGTTCGCCATGGTATCCGTCATCGTGATGGTGCTTCTTTTTGTGACCCCCGTGTTCCTCGTAGTGGTGACCGTGTCCCTCTTTGTCGTGGTGTCCCTTGTCTCCTTTCTCATGGTGATGATGTCCTTTGTACCCTTTGTCACCCTTTTCACCATGAGCTGAGTGGTGATCGGAGTGGTGTTTGTGGCCGCCACCCTTGTCCCATTTGTGACCGTGACCAGAAGCGGATGCCTCTAAGTCAGCAACAGCTTCAGCTTCACGTCTTTGCCTTGATATTTCCCTAGCTTGGGAATAAGAAACAGCACATAGAGCCACAAGGATGAGCACACATAATCCCTTGAGGGAATTCATGGTTGTTATTGAAACCGAGAAACACGAGTTAATACTGCTTTGGTTGAATGCGGTAGTGGCTTTTATATGAAACAATTCTAAAACGATTTTTGGTTTTTATCTATAGTGAAATTAGTATTTGATCTGTAACATTTATTGACAAATTATTTGCCTATTGCATCTTGCGGTAAATAACTTTCACCATGGGCAGCTTTTTTCGTTATTTAAGATTGGCAAAGTTTTAAATTCAATTATTCTTATTGAACGGCAAAATTACTGCAACTTTTTTCTATACTCAATTCATTGTTTGGCCAAATGGGTCGTGCATATGATGTGAAGGCCCCAGCTTAATTTATTTTGCCACATATTTAAGTAGCCCGTGAAAAATTGATTTTATTTATCAGATACATGAGTTATTAACTTATTATAATCAATGTCTTGTACCAACAAATGTGGCAATTTTAAATATGTAGCAGAACAATTTATTTAGTCATTGACAAGCAGTACCGATAGTGTCTAATTTTTTTTAAATAAGGTATTTTGGAAAATTTAACTGCTATGTATTTTTCAGATATAGCTATACTTATATAACTCCATATAATTTAACGCTTACCTGTATAAACCTTTTCTATTAAGAGGACTCCGCTTACCGGTAGAACGATATTTCTTTTTTTGACGTCCCAAACTTAAATAGCAAATTGTCATTGTTAATTCCTGAAAGATTGTGACTTGAGGTCAGACGTTGCTAAGACGAGAAACATATTAATGGTGCATACCAGCATTAAAGTGTTAATATTTCGTAAACGGTTGAAGATAGATAGGTAATTATTTTATAAAAAATATCTGGAATTGATTGTAGAATATAATATGTTTATATTATTAAATATCTAAAAAAAATGCGTTTCAAAAACGTAAATTTGATGGGTTCAAGCGATTTTTGATTAAACCTAATTATTATCAATCCATCTCAGTCGCCCACTGATTGTCTCTCTTTCTAACATCAGAGGCAAACGATACTCTCAGAGACGCAACATCTGCCAACTGACCAGCTAGAAAATGAAAAACACTCTACATGCAGGTGGCGACGGAATGCTCTTAATAAATTATGTCACGTAAATAGTATTTAAAATAAAAACAAACTTATAGTTATTACTAATTAATGTGTCCTCAATATATACAGGATGTTATATACTAGGGAGTTATAAATGATCTATATTTACATATTTTCATAAGGGTAATTTTAATTGCTAACGTGGTTGTATTTTGTTTCAGGTGAGTTCCAGAAGAATACTAAACTAAGGTAATAGTTGTAATTGTTTTTATGAATTACTTAACTTATATTCATTTTAAAGATAATCGACAGTTTTGCAAATATACCTACGTACCATATATTGAAACGTGAATATCTTCGAAAGTCATTTTCTTATTCAGGGGAGAACACCTTTCTTGGTTTGTCCTGAAAATCTTCGTTCAGTGGCGAACCGTTCTCGATAAGTTTGCATTTAAAACAATAATTGGTGTACATATTTGCAAAAAATATTCAATAACACTGTTCTGTATTTTAAACCTATTTTTTATCCATAAACTCTTTTGGCCTTTTCTTATCTATTATGCCAATCAAATAAAAACCATCATAATGCTGTTAAAAATGCAGGGTGTCCGGGAAAATGTGGGAAATCTCCCGGATATAAAAAAAAACACGTGAAAAGAATACTACAAGTTCATATAAACTTCTTTCGTATCGGCCTCCTCTTCGGAGATATGGGCTCCCAAAGAGCTCCTATGGAATTAAGTTTTTGACACATAATTATTAAACCAACAGGTATATTTCAATTTTTTTTTCATATGATGTACACCAGGTAAGACCCTTCAAATTACTATCCCAGAAAGTGTTGCGAATTACTCACAGCTGCAGGGAGGGACTAACTAATGTGCCCATTTTTTTTACGCCCTGTATGATAAAAACTTTGGACAACGTTTTTTACATACCTTTAACTATTGACTAAAAATTAAGTACTCTTCATTCATGTCGCTAATCCTAACCGTTTTCATAAAAACGTAATTTTTAACATAGTTACATCATGTATAATAGTATTTAGCGTATTTCAATAAAATATACATCTTTGTTCCTATAAATTATAAATAAATGTTCACTTTTAACTGCTTAATATTAATACATGATCGCAATAAAATGACGTTTTTCCGAAAACGGTTAGGATTAGCGACATGAATGAAGAGAACTTAATTTTTAGTCAATAGTTAAAGGTATGAAAAAAAACGTTGTCCCACGTTTTTATCATACATCAGGCCGTAAAAAAATGGGCATATTAGTGTTACAGCTAGTCCGTCCTGTTAAGGACAATAAATCCAACCTCAGACGACAAGTGGCAACACCGCGCACCCCCACGAAGGGACTAGGCTAATGGGGCGAAAAAATGACCTGAGACCAGATTATGCGAGATGCAAACGAGATGCGAAAGAACTTTCTTGAAATACGTTTTAATATACATGTAAAAGTAGAAGTTAAAATATATTACGTAAACCAAAAAATACGTCCTATTTTTATGCGAACAATTTAAAATTCGTACAGTTCATACTATTCCAAACACGTCCCTGTGAGTAATTCGCAACACTTTCTGAGATAGTAATTTAAAGGGTCTTACCTGGTGTACATCATATGAAAAAAAACTGAAATATTCCTGTTGGTTTAATAATTATGCGTCAAAAACTTAATTCCATGGGAGCTCTTTGGGAGCCCATATCTTCGAAGAGGAGGCCGATACGAAAGAAGTTTATATGGACTTGTAGTATTCTTTTCACGTGTTTTTTTCATATCCGGGAGATTTCCCACATTTTCACGGACACCCTGTATATTCCCGTTTTATTAAGGTAAAAGAGACGGTTTATCTGCGCAACAGAGTTATTATATATATATATATATTTATATATGCCTACAAATTAAATGACAATTGGACCCAATAGAGAAACGGCTAAGAATATGATAATATACTAAGCGCTGACATTTTCGTTCCTGATTTAATACATGATCATAATCATAAAATAATCATACATTCAGGCCATATCAATCGTCATTGATTCTTTAGTGTGTCGCTATTATTTATCAATAATTAGTAAGCAGGGAAACTCTAATTGAATAGAGTCATTTAGGTCACTATAAAAGTTGAACCGTTAGATATTGATTTAGTTATAGAGATGAAATCTTTACACGACTCGATATAAATTGATCTTAGATAGAGACTATTAACCCTTTGATAGGTTGATATATAGTATCTCTATAATGAGAAGTGGTGTAAATTGTATAATTTTTTTCCTTACCCAATATTATCGTACTCTCATGCAGATATCCATAAATTCAGGTTGAGCATCATCGTTATCTAACCCAATTAAAATATTCTTTATCCAAAGTTCATATGTCATGTTAAACAGCGGTATTTCCCAAAAAAAATAGTTGATTATTTCGTTGGCACTGTTAGCAGTTTCTGGTTCAAACCAAATTTAGAAATAAAAAATTGTTTGGGCGGTATTAAAACAAAATTAATGGGTAGGAAACGTAATTAATGGCAACCATCAGTATTACAACGTAAAAAAGAAGCATTTAAAATAATTGAGATGCCTTTGATGCCGCATTTCAGGCAGATAATAAATTATCGCTGTTAAATCATTAGTATCCATTTCGTTCGGATCACGTTTGCACGATCCGCCTGAAAAAAAATGGTGTTAGTAAAGTCATTTTTTATGTTGCTTGGGTGAAGAAATAGTGTTAATTATTGGTTACTGCTTGATAAACCATTGTGGAGTTTATGAAGAATCATCGAAGAATGCAGACCAAAAGAAGAGTGCTGCTATAGATTAAATTCGTGGTATAACAAATGACAGCTTTAAATAGTCTTTTTCAAGGAGCTGAGCTGTGTAGATCCGTGTACCAAACTTCATTATACAAAGTGTGCGAAATTTTCTTCCTCGAGCTTGAATCCGGAAATTTTTCCTCAGTCGCGAAAATAATAATTTAACAACTATGAAAATCTTTTGAACATTAAAGATTAATGAAAGTTTTTTTATTTAATTTTTATAAGTAGTTTTTCCCGAAAATTGTAATTTTATAGCTTTTTATCATAGCTTAAAAATCACCAAGATTAAGATAACGAAGATCTACCGATAGTATACAGTGTGACCAGTAAAGTCCGCATCATATAGGATTTTTTTTTTATTAATAACTTTATTCGAAATTTGACTTTGGCATGCTGCTTCGATCGAGATGAAAATTAAGCAAAAAAATAGTAGTCACGTGATTCGCATTATCTGTCAAATATTAATTTTTTCCAAAAAATAATTCAAAAGTGGGGTTATTCCTGAAAATATCGAAAAAAGTTATTAGAAAAGTTTTTTAAATGCCGTTTCTAGCCCAGATGCAAAATTTTAGCTGCATTAGATAATTTTGATTTTTTACCCATATTTTCAAATTCAAATTCAAATTCAAAAACTTTTATTTGTCAAATAAAAAATATTACAATTTTGTGATTGCAATGAGTATTATAACAATATGACAAAATGGACAAATACCGCGATTATAAAGAAACCGATAGTTCTGGAATGCATATTTATGCACCCAGAATGGTACTGCCCATGCATGTATTAATATCTAAGATATTTATTAGGATAATATAATAATATAAAATAAACTTTAGCGAAACAAAACAGTATCAACAGATGATGATTGAAAAAAATATATATAACCTTTGTGGCATAGGCTGAGAGACACAAGTAGAGGCGCAGGAGACAAGACGCACGCCAGCCGCCGGCAGCGGCCGGTAACCCCGAGAAACCAAAACCGCGACAGGGCGAGAAGATAGACGTCGTGTTAGAATTAACAAAAGTAGGCAGGTTTATGACCAACATTATAATATATTATAATAACAATAATAATACTCGTATGACCTACCTTTGTTGTTGCATTAACATGTCTTTAATGTACTTACCAAATCGGTAAGGAGATAAATCCTTTACGTAATTTGGAAGACTATTCCATATGGAGGGCGCTACAAAGGAGAAAGACTTTTGAAAGAGGGCTGTCCGATGAGGTGGTATTTGGAAGTCGTGAGTATTTCTTGTAGCATGGTTATGATCAAAAGGTACAAATACGTTTTTTAAGTATGGTGATTTACCACTCTTAATAATTTTATACACACTAAGGTACATATGGTAACGTCTGCGATTTTTCATGTTTAAGATTAAATTATTATTTAGATAAGGAGTAATGTGATTTCGGTATGCAATATTATATGAAAACCGCATGCAGCTATTTTGTAGTTTTTGAATTTTATTTGATATCTGTAGTGTTAGTGAGTCGCCATACACTATGTCTCCGTAATCGAAAAACAAAGTTTATTTGTTTTTGACCCTGTATAAGGTAACTTCATAAAATAAGTATTTTTGAAAAGTTTGAGTCTGAAAGTAATACACCTTAATATTAAGACAAAAAAGAACACAGTGTCATCAGTAAAGTGTTCATTAAGTGGAAAATAAATTTTAGTGGTGGGTAAAAAAATCAAAATTATCTTATGCAGCTGAAATTTTGCACATGGGCTAGAAACTGCACTTAAAAAAACTTTTTCTTATAACTTTTTTTGATATTTTCAGAAATAACTCCACTTTTAAATTATTGTTTGGAAAAAATTAAAGTTTGACAGATAATGCGAATCACGTGACTACTATTTTTTTGCTTAATTTTCATCTCGATCGAAGCAAAACTTGAAGCCAAAGTCAAATTTCGAATAAAGCTATTAATAAAAAAAAATCCCATATGATGCGGACTTTACTGGCCACACTGTATATGCAACAAGTATCTAATTCCTGTTCAAGATATTTATAAAAATCCCATATAATAAAGAAGAAAACCTTTTATGTAAATATTAATATCAAAAAATCAAGGCGCATAGTGGACATTTAAAAAAAAAGGAGCGTTAAATATTGCAGAAAATATAATAATATATACAGACAGGAGCGCGCGCCCCCTACCTCCTCCCCTAAAACCGCCACGGTTCTACAGTATACTGTAATATGTATTTATACCGTGCGAGCAAAAATTATTTGCATCAAAGAGGGCTTGTATTAAAAAACGTGGCTTGGTTTAGATCACAATGATATAGGGACGATATAACTAACCAAATCTAGGTTAAAATTTTGTCAAATTCATATTATGACATGATATGCCAAACTAATGAGTAATAAAATAAGTAGACAAATACAAATTTATTTTTGTTGTTTACAAAAATAACTTAAGAATAGTCCTGCATGTTCCATAAGATCTTCCCAATTTTTAGGACAGGCGTCTTATACAATTTGTTGGCGTATTTTGCATTATTTCAAGAACGTTTGCAACAAGTTCTTTTGTTCTTACAGATGGCCTTCCTGCTCCTTTTTTGTGTTGTATAGAACCTGTTTCCCTAAACACAGCCACGGTTCTTTTCAGGCAATGATAAAAATCCCCAGCAATAAAAGCAACGTTAGGAAAATGTTCGTGAAAATCGTCCATGCACAAACCCCAATTGTATTGCCTCTCACCATTTACTCTAACCCCGTTTCGAAAATACGCTTCAACCATGAATGTTTTGTGCTGTTCCGTAAAGCCAATTGTGTGAATGGTTCAAGAAATTGGAAAAATTAGCGATGAATCAAATAACTTGTAACGACTGTCAAAAATGACGGAATAACTGATTGTTAATTCAGGCAGTTACTTACTGACACCTAACAGGTATTAATTAAGCTCTGCGGCTAAGCATTACGTACTTAGATGCAAGGTCCTCTTTGATGCAAATAATTTTTGCTCGCTTGGTAAATATCCTGGTATGTAAATTACAGCAATTAGTTTAAAATGGCATAAAATATATACTTTTTCTTCTACAATTATTATTTTCAAATGGTTCATGCAAACATCTCGGGGAGAGGTGCGCGGCCCCGTCTCCCCCTAAATCCGGCTCTGTTTGTACTACAACCAAATGAAATTTAGCTATAATCTATTTAAAATTGTATACGAAAACCTGCAAACAATGGCAATAATTATGACCTGTAAGCTAGAATAACCCTAACATTAAATTGATTCTGTGAAAATTTTGATTGTAGAGGACTGCGTACCGTATGTTGGAAAAAATATTCGGTTAAAAAAATTAAATTAAATTGACAGAAAACAGAAAACAACTTGTTTCTAACAAGTATTAATATTTAATTTTAGGAATGAAATTGGTGACTATTGATTCAGTTAAAATAATACATTTTCTATTTTTACTAATAGAACAGGCTGATAGCTACAGTTCTATAATGTTTTTTATGTCCTACTCGAATAATTATTTCATAACACCATAGTTACCAGACACTTTCTTTAAATGGTATATAATATCCTAGGGCATTAAGAGTTTCTAATGCCCTCAACGAAAAATTCATTATTTTATATGAACTTCAGTTTTGACTTTGACACAGCACAACAATAAAGACTTATTACCTTTGTTTATTTAACAATTTTATAGGTAAAAAACCTTTCGTGATTTTGAATTTTCTTATTGGCCGGGCCAAAGGCCCTCGGCTTTGTGAGATTGTTGCCCTCGGAGGCATAAACATCATCATAATGCCCTTAATACATAAATAACTATACTGTTTTGTCATTAGAATAACAGTTAATGAAAGTTATATTAAATAGGTACCGAGCAAGAAATAGGAAAAAACTGTCGATAATAACTTTACGATTGAGAACTTTGATATTTGAGTATATATACATATATATGAGATATAAAAACATGAGTTCGTCGGTCTAGCAATAGAAAATAACGTTACATATTGACATTGCTTTTCAAATAAAAATGTATTACCGTTTTTTTACAACTGATGATAATTACAACTAGATTTGATTCCATGAAAAAACCATTTTATTAATAGAATTTTTCAATACTACGACACTGTTTTAACGAGACCCAGTTTCTGTAAAGCAATCTTGGTTTAGTCTTAAATAATGGTACTTATATTGACCTGACCTTAATTAACTTATTTTCAGATAAATTGCATGGGAGGATTTTTAATTCCACTGTTTACATACTGGTTAATTTTAATATTCTTTCGTAAAAGTGTCCGGTATTTTGCATCTCGGCAATATTATAGTAAATTTGTCAAATTTTTTGACTTTAAAGGATTCAAAGGTGATTATACCTTTATTACCTAGTGTATGTTTCAAACAGGTTAAAGTTAAATTATACTGGATAAAGCATTAAAATTTAATAAAAATAGCTGTCACAATATTAAATATTTTAATCAGAACGGACAAAAAAAATCACTCGTTCCAAAAATCGTATAAAAAAAGCTATGTTCCATTTAAAAAACACCTTATTCATAGCGTAACTCTTTTGTTTCTGGTTCAAATAAATTTTTGGTTTCATTTTTGAATTCTGCAGGAAAAAGTACATCGATTGGCTATTTTGGATTTTTCTTTAAATACAAGGAAGCTCAAAAATGAGCCCCTATTCAGTCCTCGTTGGAAGACCCTATACACGTATTGACATGAACCAAAAACCTAAATGCAAAGAATATTTGCGGCCCAATGAAAACTGATATTTTGAAATAATTTTGCTTCTTAATTATTCCACAGGGTGTTTGGACACGAAGCAAAAAAAACAACTTTTCGGTTATCCTTGTATAATATGTCAAAAAAGCAATTTCTCTTAAAATTTGTATAGGCATGTTAAAACTAATAAATGTATCTAGAGCTCTCTATAAAATCACTTAAATCGTAGTAAAATTAAAAAAGTTATAAAGCAATAAACTGAATCCAAATTTTATGATGCCCGTTTTTTTTTGCATGGGAGTGTAGTATTTTAGCTTTTCACACCAATAGCTTGTAGTTTCTTATAATAGAAGACATAGGTACCTTACTTGCATAGATATATTAGCAATTCTACAATTAATAAAAAAGGATAAACTGAAGAAATTATTTTTAAAAAAATAACCAATAGGTTAAAGGAATTCTGTAGGGTAGACTGGGGACAAAAGTAATATTTTCACTTTAAATATTTTTGGGTGATAAACTATAAGGTTTATTTAAAATTTCTTTACATCAGTATATACACTATCTTAGTGTCAACGGTTTGCGAGAATGCTTTTTTCTTGTAACTGAAAGCAATACAAGAAATTCTGTTTTTAATAAACATGTAAAGTGTTACAATTGTCCCCTACCCCGAGACAATTGTAACAGTACTAGGGGACAATTGTAACCATGGTCGAAATGGATACTTTGAACATTACTTTTATTGTTGAAACAGCTAGGTGTACGAGATTAGCTATATATTTCATACAATAAACGTGAAACGCAAACATTAATTAAATTTATTCCGACTCACAATTTTATTGTGATAAACGTATAAATCATTTTGCTTCGTACAGTCTACATGAGACCAGCCCTTAAATTCAATACACTGCACCCAGTTTTCACCCGCCTTACTTGAGCTATACGGCTTTAAACACACTAAACAACAAGTGTCTTCTTCATCATCTTCACTTGATGACATGACATCTTCTTTTTTATAATTTTTTTTATAACTCTCTTACCAGGTTTGTTTGTTTTATTTTTTACCGAAAATTCTATGTTTTTTTTAACTTTTTTTCTGTTTTTCATCGTATTCCGATTGGATGACTTCTTTTTCAGGAGTATCAGTATTCCTCACTTTCCTTTTTCTTATCACATTTTTTCTCGGGGGAGCTTTTGGTAGTGTTGTAGTATGTTACAACCGTCTCCGGGCATGGTTGTTACAATTATCCCCACACTGAATGTCGCCTCTTAAAGCCTTGTAACTAATTTAACAATTACTAAAATCATTCTAAGATAACAGAATATTATGTAGAAATAAGCAGTTATTCATTATCAAATATTATATTTCAACCATATTCCATAAACGTAAAAATATTTTAAAAATTTTACTTACGTTAAAATTTACTTTTAAGCGCGAAAAATTAATTTTATACACAACGCACCTTCGTTCACGCTGGGGGTTGGACAAATACTAATAGATAAGTCGAAGGCGCTGTAAAATATGGATATGGATAGTCAGTGGGATACAGTGTTGCCTGGCTCTAATTGCGGAAATTTATTGTTACTATTGTACCCTGTTACTTTTGTCCCCAGTCTACCCTACATTTCGTTAATTATAAAGTAAGTCTAAGGCATCCAACGAAAAAAAGGTATGATATAATGTTCTTACGTTGTAAAAATAACAAGTAGGTAGGTACTACTTACTAATTTTTTCCAAACAACAAATTTGGTTGGGATAATGTTTTGTTATGATTATACCTAGTAGGTATAGGAAAGTCATTAGTACGCCCATGTATGACCGCCTTTAAAAAAAAAGCTATCTGTAACAAATAGTCGGTACTACTTTAAAATTATATTAAGCATTTTGACGTCAGTAATGACGTCACTACTAACCGTCGGTCATTTACCTGATTATGACTTTATTTCGTGTCAATCTATAGATAGGTACGACTCATGGAAAGTTACTGGGTTGCACATATCGATGGTACTACTATGCTACTTTATAGGTAGATTGGCACTACCACATGAAGGGATTTTATTCAAGTCGTGTAATAATAATTATTATTGTGAAAATTGTCATTCTCTGAAAGCAAGTTGTATTTTGTATGAATCATACCTATTAAATTGTATTTTATTACTTGCTCTTAACATTTTCGTAATTAACAAATAATTACCTTTTGTCTTGAAATATGGTTGCGGAATTCAGTCAAGAAATCGTTACCTTAAAAATATAATAAATGTTTTAAGCTGTGCCAAATAATTTTTTTTTCGAAATGTCCCGAATAATTTTACTTAAATTCAAATTTTAGTGTAACACTGAAACAAATCCGTTGCAGCCACAAGTCAAAGTTCATTGGATGTTTTCCCTTTATCAAAATGTTTTTAAAATATTGTTACTGACTTTTTTCGTGCGTTAACAATTTTTTGGAAATAAAGAACTTGAAACTAAATTAGAAGTCTTTTGAATTCTAGGTTGGGAGGTGACAGCACGAAACCGTATACATTTTTGTACTTCCGGGACTAAAGACGGAGACTAAAATGGGTCATTAATTTAATCCCAGTAAAGTGCATTATAGCAACATATATTTAGAAAAAGGTTAAATTTAAGAAATTATTTATCACTTATTTATTATTCAGATGGATGTTTACGTTGGAACAATTTACAATATTAAATAATCGATTTGGTTCATCGCTAGAAGCTAGGATGTTGTATGACGTTGTAGAACTTCAAAATCTTGCTTTAAGGTGAAATTATCAACGTCATTCAATTTATTGCCAACCTATAACCTATTTCGCTTTGTTTTTCTTAGTTTATTTATTTTATTGACTAAGATTTAAATAAAATCAATATCGTCGGCACATTATTTAGGTATTAATATCTGATATATTACAAAAATATCAATTTATTTCATTGCTTATTTTGGAAGAATTGTATAGTGAAAGAACAATGACATAATAATTTAAAAAAAAATCTCAACCGATATTTTTCGATATGCAATTCTCCTTATATAACTTATGAAATTCCTTGATATTTATTTGACATGTAAATTATTACCTATAGAATATGAAGACGATATTGATTTTATTTAAATTTTGTGTAAAAGTTCGAAAAAATAAATAAATCTACGCGAAATAGGTTATAGGTTGGCAAGCATGTTGATACTCCCACCTTAAAGCTTCTCTGGAAGCGTTCCTGATTTGGAATGCTTTCACTTTTATGTCCAAAAATGTTGTCGAATAATGCGCTTCATAATATATTTTCCTTGATTTTGTCGGCATCTCATCTAACGCCTTTTCAGCTACTTTTTTTCAAATCAAACGATTTTGACTGTGATTGCAAAATTGATGACACAGATAATTTTTGTTTATCTAAACTGTAACTAAGTGTCTTTTGTCTTTCAAAGTAGACTATAAAATAGGTACCTATTTTCAACTGGTATACTGGCATTAAATTGTGACATTATCAAATGCATGTTTTTATATTAATACTTAATACCTAATTTAATAATACTGTTTCTGGGAGTACAAAAAATATTGTATATAATTATTGTAAATAATGTATAAGTCGTTTTAGTTCCTTGATTTATATTAAATAGGTTATTTACTGGTGGTGATCTATTTTAAAACAGTTATCTTGGCGCTCGTTAATAATACAAGTGAACAAAAATTACTTCAATATCTTAATAGACAAACCTATCTTGGACTATTTTTCGAAGGTTGCCGATTCATAGATTAAGTCTTTCGGTTTTAAAGTCCTTAGATTGATATCGCTTTTAAAAATTTTGTTTAATATACGGCCAATAACCTTATTAATATATATTATTTTAAATTGTACTAATTGTAAAAGTCTTAAAATACATTTCAACGATTAGAATCAATTAGGTATTAGGATTTTGGATCACCAGTAAAGTGTCAATTTGCTCATTGTTGTGTTGGCTCTAATAAGAGCCATGACATCGATAAAATTCTATGGCATCAATAACGTTATATTTATGCTGGGTATATCTCAAAGTTGCAATTTTCACCAAACAAATGGAAAAAAAAATTACAATTTTAAAAAATGTCTATTACCGCCAAACTTTCCTAAGCACTCGATAAGACAAATCCATACATTTTACATTATTGATGTTTACTCGTATTTGACGCATTTAAATTTCTTCGTATTACCTTTTCGTCATATATTATGACGACGACCAAACTTACCACTGAATACCCGGATCTATATACAGGTTTATATGTTACTGTGAGTAAATGTCATTATTTTTATTAAAAGGGTTTGCCTTACGAAGCACTCATCTATTTCCGTACCATACCCGATTCTATAGATCGTAAACGTTTTATTTGCTGTAGAAAAACGTTAATTAGTCTAATAAAAAACTAATTTGCATTAGGTCGTTAAATATAGCTTATTATGCATGCATGAAATTTTTTTTAAAATGAGGTAGGGAATGATTACGTGAAATCGTGAAAGGTTCCTTTTTATTCATAAATTCTTAGATAATTAATTTATTCTTAATAAACATCTCTATAAAAATCTGACAAAAAATCAACTCCAAGGCAATCAACTCGGAGTCCCAGCCCAATGATAGCTTCGGTGTTGATAAGGAACGTCGGAGCTGATACTAAAGATTACATGAAGCTCTTAAAAAAGTCAGAAGAAGAAAAACATTAAAAACAAAATTAAAAAACTGAGTTGCAGCTTTTATTAAGTTAAGAATGATTCAGGTGCACATCAGCAGAGCGAGAGAAAGATCGAAAGAGCGAGTTTAGCAGGACAGAATTCTAAAAATTGAAATTTATTTCGGCGGGACAAGAATGCCAAAGGAGCAATGTGATTATGAAGCCCGTCTCATAGGAGAAATGACGCCACCTGGAACTCTGGTCAGTGTAAATGACGAACCTAGCAATAGTCGACAGAGGAGGATAGAAAAAAAGTTACAAGGAAAAGGACCAAAATTAATATAGTCATGTATCACGATTACCGATTACCGATTACCGATTACCGATTACCTAGATCTTGTTCAAATGCAACGTTGTTAATACCGTGTGAGCAAAAATTATTTGCATCAAAGAGGGCTTGGATTAAAAAACGTAGGGCTTGGTTTAGATCACAATGATATGGGGACGATCTATCTAACCCAATCTAGGTTAAAATTTTGTCAAATTCATATTATGACATGATATGCCAAACTAAGGAGTAATAAAATAAGTAGACAAATACAAATTTATTTTTGTTGTTTACAAAATTAAAAAAGTAAGAATATACGGAAAGAAAAAGAAAAATAGTTACATAAATTGCTGAAATTGGCCACCGCCATGCTCCAAGCATAAATTCACACGTCTCTTCATATTTTTGAAAGTGTTGACCAGCATCTCTGGAGAAATGTTACCACATTCTTGGATAATCCCTTCTTGTAATTATTGTTCTAAATCTAATGAAAATGTTCCTGAAAATTGTCCATGCGTAAACCAGGATTGTATTGCCACTCACCATTTACTCTAACCCCGTTTCGAAAATACGCTTCAACCATAAATGTTTTGTGCTGTTCCGTAAAGCCCATTGTGTGAATTGTTCAAGAAATTGAAAAAAATTGTGATAAATAAAATTACTTGTAACGACTGTCAAAGATGACGGAATAACTGATTGATTGTTAACTCAGGTAGTTAGTGACATCCAACAGGTATTAAGCTCTACGGCTACGTATTACGTCCTTAGATGCAAATAATTGCTGCACTTGCAAAATCCTTAGAGCAAAAACTACCAGGTTTGTTAAGAAGTGAGAAGATAATTATTGTTATTCCATTAAGTTTCAACCAGTCAACCAATCTTAACTTAAAAGTATAAAAAATACTTCTAGCTCGCAATTTTTATCAGGCAACTTAATAAAAAAATACAGATTCTTAAGAAACACGTTTTCTTAAGTTATAAAGGACAGCATCCAGTCAAGATAATAATAACTAAAATTAAAAGAGAAGAATTCGCAAAAAAAGTTACGTTTCTGGAATGCGATACATCAAGTCGTCAATGCGGTGGAAAAATTATACAATTAATAGACGCTGTATTAAGAAACATAACGATTTCGTAACAAGTCTTTACCTAAAGATTATATGATTAATAACTGTCCCATTAGCTATTATTTTGGTGTACATTACGGCCATTTTGGATATTTTTCCTAATGGTATAATCAGGGTTCGGAGGATATATATCAAGCGATATAGTTATATATATAATGATATATATCATGATATTTATAGTTTAATATATATCACGATATATTCAATAATTAATTTTTTTTTTATTTCGATTATTCAGAATATAGCAATCGACAAATAAACAAAAAAAAAAGATTTTATGTTTTTAACTAACATTAAGGGTGGGTCCGTTTTGAAAATATGTTCTTTTTTGGATATCTTATAATTATTAACCTTTGTGATTTATCTCTCATGTTTTTTAACATCATTTTACTTTAATAAATATCCTACAAAAATATTTAGTTTTCAAGATAAGTATAGTATGTTTTTGATCGACGTAGTTGTCCTTTCATTAAAAAGAAATATCTTAAAATGATTTATAGGTCAAATATGTATCCTTTGATATGATACTTTCGAAAATATCATGATATTTTCGCCTGGGTATAGTAAAGTCCGCATCATATGGGATTTTTTTTTATTAATAGCTTTATTCGAAATTTGACTTTCGCATCAAGTTCTGCTTCGATCGAGATGAAAATTAAGCAAAAAAATAGTAGTCACGTGATTCACATTAACTGTCAAATTTTAATTTTTTCCAAAAAATAATTCAAAAGTGGGTTTATTTCTGAAAATATCGAAAAAAGTTATTAGAAAAAAGTTTTTTACATGCAGTTTCTAGCCCACAAGCAAAATTTCAGCTGCATAAGATAATTTTGATTTTTTACCTATATTTTGTAAATTGCACCACTTTTGCAAAATAAGACTTAACGCAACCTACATAAAACTTAGTTTTGACAAGGCTTTATTTCAGATATATTTTCTATAAAGTAGCGCCATATTAAATGTGTGTTTTTCTACAAAATCAAAATTGGGCTATTAAAATTTGGTCGCATGCATGCAAAGTTCATTTGTTTTGGACCCTGTATAAGGTAACTTTATGAAATAGGTATTTTTGAAAACGTAGTTTTTGTCTGAAAGTAATACACCTTAATATTAAGACAAAAAGAACACAGTGTCATCAGTAAAGTGTTCATTAAGTGGAAAATAAAGTTTATCTGTTTTCAACGATTTATTTTAAAATAATCCAGATCTGATCTTAGATAATTAACTATGAATAATATTAACCATCATCCTGTTTACGCGGTATTTTTATTTTTTGTGGTTTGTGGCTTCGAATAAACCCGAAAAGTCGATAAGGAGGCAAGCGAAAACCACAAGTAAAGTCTTCAGCTTGAGACGCCTAATAAAAAACATATCGTCGCCATTGGATCTATGAGATAAAATAGTCCCTAATAATTAATAACAAAAATTGTGTCTATACTATATTCAGATTTCATTTACGTCGAGGTAAACACTCCTTCACCAATAACAGCACAATGAGGAAGAAGGAAGGGCTGGTATTGGCCAAGACGTCTCTAGTCTGACCTAAATAAAATCTAGATATAGTGTAGTGCTCGACAATTCACGACAAAAAATAAATTTGCAAACTAACGCCCTTATAGCCGACTCTACAGCAACATTTTTCAAAGTCGCCTGGAGACGCACGTAAAGCCCCAGTTCAGTTCGTCGATGTTTGTGACGAACAAGTGCAACAACAAGACCATAAAAACGGTAAAGAAAATAACATTAGTTTGTAAACAGCTGTGCTGTAGGTCCTGTTTAGAATCCTACACTACTACCAGCCAACAGCCCAAGTTCTACTGGACCGGGTTTGAACCCATAACATTAGGTTTGTAAATAAATTAATATTTTCATCTGCAACAAATTTTAAATTGTAACGCACCAACTTTATCGGTAGATGAAATTTACATGAAAAATAAATTGTCGTTAAAAAACTGACGTATTTTAGAAAAACAAACTGTGGTTTTTATTTTAATAATATGTTTTTGCCGCTGAACATCTCAAATAATTGACGTTCATAATAAAGTACACACGCAAAAATATGTCCCCCCTATAAATAATTTTTTTCCGTACATACAAGTGTGAGACAGTATAATATTTTACCAAAAGTACCAAATATAGCTATATATATATCATAAAAAAATATTATTTTAGGATTCGGAACAAAAAACAATATTGTAGTCTACAGTGTCACCAGTAAAGTCCGCATCATATGGGATTTTTTTTATTAATAGCTTTTTTCGAAATTTGACTTTGGCATCAAGTTCTGCTTCGATCGAGATGAAAATTAAGCAAAAAAATAGTAGTCACGTGATTCGCATTATCTGTCAAATTTTAATTTTTTCCAAAAAATATTTCAAAAGTGGGGTTATTTCTGAAAATATCGAAAAAAGTTATTAGAAAAAGTTTTTTTAAATGCAGTTTTTAGCCCACATGAAAAATTTCAGCTGGATAAGATAATTTTGATTTTTTACCTATATTTTGTAAATTGTACCACTTTTGCAAAATAAGACTTAACGCAACCTACATAAAACTTCTTAGTTTTGACAATGCTTCATTTCAGATATATTTTCTTTAAAGTAGCGCCATATTAAATGTGTGTTTTTCTACAAAATCAAAATTGGGCCATTAAAATTTGGTCGCATGTGATGCAAAGTTCATTTGTTTTTGACCCTGTATAAGGTAACTTCATAAAATAAGTATTTTTGAAAACGTAGTTTGTGTCTGAAAGTAAAAAAAATAAAAAATAAAATAAAGGGGTTTTAAATTAAATCGTTGAAAATAGATAAACTTTACGTTAAGTTAAACTAAATTTTATTTTTCACTTAATGAACACTTTACTGATGACACTGTGTTCTTTTTTGTCTTAATATTAAGGTGTATCACTCTCAGACACAAACTACGTTTTCAAAAATACTTATTTTATTAAGTTACCTTATACAGAGTGAAATGAAGTATTGTCAAAACTAAGAAGTTTTATGTAGGTTGCGTTGAGTCTTATTTTGCAAAAGTGGTGCAATTACAAAATATAGGTAAAAAATCAGAATTATTTTATCCAGCTGAAATTTTGCATGTGGGCTAGAAACTGCATTTAAAAAAACTTTTTCTAATAACTTTTTTTGATATTTTCAGAAATAACCCCACTTTTGAATTATTTTTTGGAAAAAATTAAAATTTGACAGATAATGCGAATCACGTGACTACTATTTTTTGGCTTAATTTTCATCTCGATCGAAGCAGAACTTGATGCCAAAGTCAAATTTCGAATAACGCTATTAATAAAAAAAAATCCCATATGATGCGGACTTTACTGGTGACACTGTATGAAGGATTATTCCTTATTTAAATAAACTTTTGTTATTTTTGCAGACATACCTATTAGGACACAATTGCTCGTCTTGCCAATATGAACTTCTTATTATCAAAATATCATTTTTATAACGTATTTTAGCTGATTTCCTTTTAGTTGTTTTTTAAAAGCATAGCAAAGCCAAAGCGTTCCTTTAAAAATGTTAGCAAATATTTTTTCCACCCCTTTGCCGCGGTTAAGTATGCCCCTCTTGTCCGCGAAGTGTTCCTTTAACAACTAAGCTAAGCAAAGATTTTTCTTTAATATGCTGCTTGAAAGAAGCAAAACGACTACCTTGTGTTCCATCTTTTTGTTATGTTATTTAGATATTTTAATTAGAGAGAACTTACAAATAAATATTTAGTTATTTTCTTGTGCCCAGTATTATATATTATATACCCTATGGATAGCTAATAGGTGGGCGATTTGGGTATTTTTCATTGGACGTATCAGGGACTTTCATATACCTTCTACTTTTATTTCCACAACCCAACATAATCACAATTTCCATGCGTTCATCTTCAGCAGGACGCATTTTGGATGTAATATCAGCGGAGCAAAATTCAAATTTGATTACCATTCACTGACTTAAACTTGAACAGCAAATTGTCATTTGCAATATCTTTAAGAGTGTAACTTAAATTCAGAACCTTGAGAAACATATCAATGGTGCATATCAGTATTAAGGTGTTATTATTTCGTAAACTGTTGAAGATACAAGAACAAGATTTATGAAACATCTCTAGAATTATAGGGAAAAAAAATCCACAGTGGTCTCCACAAATATATTAAATGTCAAATTAATGGGGTGTACATGTTCCTTTCGAATTTTATTACCACTTGTTAATCTGTATTCGTCTAAGCACACAAAATGGCCTCGTCCCATTCATGGCTTTTAATTTTTAACAATTTTTTACATTCCTTGGTATCAGTGGCACTTGGGCCCTTCGGTGCTGATGATGGTACTTTCTAGTACCGAAACATGTACACCCCATTAATTTTGCTATTAATATATTTGTGGAGACGACTGTGGGTTTTTTCCCCTATAACTCAACAGGTCCACTTTGAGACAATGGACTACTTCCATAAAATATCTAGAGTTGACTGTAGAACGTAAAAATATAAAATGTTTCATTAAAAAAATTAGAGCTGAGACACGTAGCATTTTTATGATCCATCCTGTATAATATATTTTTTCTAAAATGCATTTCAAGTAATACCATGACTAGTTTTTTAGGTTGTTTTATTATTAATTGTTTACGTTAGGTATTACATTTTTTCCTTTTTTGGCACTAATACGACAAGAAATTCCAGCTAACTAAAGATTTTAGTATTGAAAATACTACTCGGTTCGTATATACGGGTCTGTTTCATGAAAAACAAACGACATGCAACGACATGCAAGAGCGTAACGCTAGACTCGACCTCGTCTGCGATGTAGGTAGGTCAAGGTTGCATAGCCCAAAATTAAGCGGCGTCGGCTTTAACAGGATGTTTATTTAGACCAAATATTATTACTATTTTACTATATAGATTAGTATATAATATACCAGCGCATATGGATAGGTACACATCCGAGCAGCACAGGATCGATGACATCATCTGCTAAGTTCGGTGGCTATAAAAGTGTTAATATTGTTTTGTTTTGGGTTTCGGCATTTAACAGTTAGTACCTATTATTGAATCGGCCAGTACTTGTACGGTTTACGTTTTTAGTATTGAAAATACTTCTGGTTGCGTATATTATTACATTACTATTTAAATATTATACTGTGTGTTTGAATTTTGAATATAACCTTATTTGGACATAATAAAAAGTAGATTATCTTTATTATTGTTCTACATTCTTACATTTTTAATGATACTAGTTCGATATGAACATTATAATGAAACGTGTGCAACGTTAAACCACGAGGCGTCAGCCGAGTGGTTTAATTGCACAAGTTTCATTAACAAAGTTCTCGCAAAGTTCATATCGAACGTGTATCATTCAAAATTTAATCTACGACAGTACAAACAAACAGATTTTATTCGTCTAAACAAACCCGAACAAAGAGTACAAGGACCAGCAGGTAAATGGCTGTGTATAGCTAAAGAAATAATTTTGTCGCTATTTTTGAAAAGGGGGTTTTATTGAGCTCTCTTCAATATGTACTATAATATAGATTATCCTATATTTTTTATTTTAACAAAACAGTTAAATTTACACATTTTTAAGTATAATTTACACATTTCTAAGTATAATAATTTTACTATTATTTCAAACTAAATCGGAGCATCCATGCCGTCATATATAACGCGTGATAGCCAGCGGCTCAATTGTGTCAACACGTTACATACTCACAGATAGGAGTAATCTGTGCTGTGACATAATGGCTTCCTTCTCGCCACTGTATGTGGTAGGTATTTTCAATACGCCTATGATACTTGCGTACAATGCAAGATCTGTGCATTTTTTTTTAACATCTCGAGCATATCAATATGACCCGTAACCAAAATCCAGTCTGCAACTGACGTCATATTTAGATATCAAGGGCCCATGACGCTTCGTCTTCAATATGAAACTTCAAAGTGCACAGGATGACTCATGTTATCACATAAAGACGTCAGTACTACACTGCGTCACGAATTGGGAACTTGTTTTCTTATTGAAAGTCAAAAGGATTAGGAATGGATTGCGGATACAAAAGTTTGTTAAACTCAAAACGATTCGATCCTACGCCACTGCAATCACTTCTACCTCCTTATATTACAAACGAGAATCTTTTCGTACGGTACGCTTGCGTCCGACCAGTCTGAAATTCGAAACTTACATGTGTCGCCGCGACTTTACACTTTACCAATTTCGTTACTTTTCCATAACAATCTTTGTTTAATCCACAAACAGTGACAATTTTTCATAACAAAATGTGTCTAGTGCTCGGCAGACTGGAACTGCATACAACCGTAAACAATTCTTACACGATATGGTTTAGTTAGTGTTGCGGTCGTGAGGAAATACTTATTACCAACGATAATTGCAAAAGATGTAGTCGTTGCGTACCAAGACCAAGTACTTATAACTATCTTAACAATAACTTAGTATATCTTATCGTTAAAGTGTAAAAGTTTGTTAACACTGGCGTGGTTGTATGAAATAGTTATGTCCATGATAAATAATAGCCTGAACTCTAAAAACCAGTCTGTAAACGATGTAGGTCAGCAGAGACGTAAATTGAGTCTCGAGACCCTACAGAAGACGTCCGAAAGAAGCAATAACGGATTTGATCCTAGTTCGCCTATTTCACCCGATGGAAGTTGCAATCCTTTTGTTTTTAATTCCCCCGAAATTACTTGCTCTCCCTCTCCGTGTGTCTTCAGTGAAAATAGCGATGGTAGCGTTAAAGGTATTTATAGGCATTTATTTTATTAAAGAAACTTATAATTTGTAAAACTTAATTAGTACTTATATTACGGCAAAACGTTTCAGGCCCGTTCATAACAAGTTAAAAACGTATATTATGCTTTTAATTTTAAGAAATAGTCCATGCTCAATACGTAGGTCTCCAACCGTTTTTTTCAACTTTTTTTTATAGTTCACCTTAAAATGAGTTTTTCTTCCCCCACTCCCGATTAAATCAATTTCCGTTTTAAGAAAATAACTTTTTTATAACGTGTGACAAAGTTTTAGACTTTCAGATTTTTCCTTGTTAAAATACGAGTTTTATTATACTTTCCCTTTCATTCAGTTAGTTTGGACTTTTCTTACTAAACCAATGTTTTGAATTATTTTTTTTCAATTATATTTCTACAAACTAAGTGCGCTGATAATTTTTTCTTCGCTATTTATATGTTATACCAACTTTTTTTTTATTTATTTTAATTTCCCAACCAACTTTACAAAAGTTTATTACCGGGAAATTTCTAAGTAAAAAAAAATTAATTAATTAAGATTAAGAGTCAAAATTATACAATAATTATAGTATCATATATAACAACAAAAAAAAAGAAAGAAAACAATAATATGTTATATTTTTAATAAATGTTTTTTAAATAAATATTTAAACTTTTTTATATTGATTGTATTTTTAATTTGTTTTGGAATATTATTATAAATTTTTATACCATCATGAAGAATTGATTTTTTTCCAAAATTACTTTTTATTTTTACAGTTTTTAAATTTTTATTTTTTCTTGTATTGTGTTCATGAATTTTTGTGCTATCAATAAATTTTATTTCAGAATTTTTAATCTTTTCATTGATTGAGTGAATTAATATACCTACTTTTAATTTATATAAATTTTCTATATCCAAATAATTATTTGGTTTATATAAATTTACAGTAGGCTCTAAAAATGGTAATTTATGAATGCATTTTATGGCTTTATTTTGTAATTTTTTAAAGGATTGATATTTGACAAACAGGCAGAACCCCAAACTGATGTTAAATATTGCAATTTTGAATATATTAATGCAAAGTAAATATTTCTTAAAAATTTTAATGGGATGTAATATCTCACTTTGTATAAAATACCAATTAAAGGAGAAATATTAGTTCTTAAATTATTAATATGTGTTCTCCAACTTAAATTTTCATCTATATGTAAACCTAAAAATTTTATTGTATTTGAATATTTTATAATATGTCCATTAAAAAGTAATTTAAATTTATATCCAACATATTGATTTGTTTTAGTTATTATCATAAAAGAAGATTTTTCAAAATTTAAAGTTAATTTAAAACTTTGTAGCCACGAATAAATTTGAATTAAATCATGTTTTATATTATCTAAAATTTAATCTATATCATCATCAAAATATATAATTATTGTATCATCTGCAAATAATTTTAAATCACCTTTTAATTTTAAGTTTGAAATTGAATTTATGTATATTAGAAAAAGAATAGGTCCCAAAATTGATCCTTGCTTACCATCTTCCATAAGCTCCATTAAGGTTGAATAACATCTATCATTTCCTCTTCTGCTAACACCATCAGCAAAGCTTTTTCTGATGATGAAAGTTTCTACATTCGAAACATGTAGAGAACTTTGAAAGAATACATTTTTTATTTTAATAAAATTGTGGAGGAACACTTTTTGTTTTTCTTTCGTTCTCATATAAGTTTCTTGTATCCCCACCATAAAAGCTGTAATTTAGTTGTTATTACAAAAATTCCAATCTAATTTCAAATGATAATTAAAGATTATGAAGAATTTCCATAAAATGTTGAACTTTTAAAACCTCTTTTGCAAGAAATTCAGCAGTTAAGCTACATTTTGCGCTATTTTATCCCGAATTCTAAACAGAGTTGAAAATTACTAACGGGAGTTGTATTCGAGCACAATACTGTTGCGATAATAGGGCACATTATTCCTTGGGATATGTCTTTAAGACATCCTTTTTGATTTAATAAATCCTCAATTAATACAAAATTTTATAACAAGGGGGCTTATCACGTTTTAGTATAGTTATTACTATTTAAAAATAGTAAGGATCCCAACTCTTCTTTTTTCATTGTAGTTTATATAGTTAGCTATTCAGTTTTTGGTATATTAGGTACGTTAATAAAAGTTAATAAAAAACCTGTCCATTTTTATTCCCCAGCGAACTAATTTTTTAATTAAAACGATACCTGATGATAGAACAGCTATATTTAAATAAATCCTGATACTGGTTTTTAAATATACGCTTTTTTTTAAATTATTTGTTATAATTGGGCATTATAATAAAATAACAATTTAATTATTGTAGTAAGTACCTATTTGAAAAAATACCCAAGTCCAAAGAGTCAAATAATAAAAATGTTATTGTTAGAAATGCCAGGATTGACTTGAAAGCAGATCTGAAGAAAATTTACATTATTTAATAATCAATTTTTTAGCAAAAAAATTATAATCGCTTCAATAGAATCATAAATGGAAAGAACACGATTGAATTGGGAATTGGGGCTTTTTATTATTTTTAAGTTGTCTATAGGGGAGAGTGGTCCACAGTGAGACGTTTTTTGGTTACTCTAGATTTTTTAAAAACTGGTTAAACATTTATTAAAGAAAACAGGTTTATAATGTAAAGTAACCTTTATTTTCCTAAAATGCATAAAGAAAATAAACAAAAACTTAAAAACTTAAATTCTAGAAATATTTATTATTGACATTGCAAATAGTCTCACTGTGCCCCATGGTGGTCTACAGTGAGACTTACCGCGGTCCACAGGAAGACAACCCGTTATTGGACATCTAGCTGACCAAAATTAACTTCAAATTGGACACATTGATTTGGTCTTTTTGTTTTACCAAATAATGCTGGAACTGGCAAAATCATTACGATGTCTTCAAACAAAACAGTAGCAACTTCTGGAATATTTGGGTAGACGAATTTGTTTGACCGATTTTTTCTTTGCAAATAACTTATATCATATTCAGATTCATGGGAGATATTGTTTAAAATTTTTCCAATGAAATATTTGGTTGATTATTTTTTCCCCGAAAATTTTACTAGGACGTAGTCGTTAATGACAACAATTCTATCTAGTTCCTCAATCATTCAATTGGGGCCTGGCTTTTCATTAAAAGTATTGTGTGCTTTCCCAAAGCTTAGTTATAGAGGCTCTAAAACTCATTTTAGATAAATCCGGTTGGCAGTCTTATTGGCCATCCTGTAAATATCTTCAATGTAATTCCAGACTCTTTCCAATCACAATTTACCTTGCTAAGGTCTGTTGTGACACTCCTTTTAGTTCGGCTGCCTTTCTCAATAAAAAAATCCTTCATCCATAACCAGTTTTACGGCACTTTTCATCTGGTTTTCTGAAAAGGACCTTATGGTAGTTTTTCCTTTTCTATTTCTTGCCATTCTCTAAAAAAAATAGTTTAAAAGATAGGTACTCCAACCTTCTTGCGCATGGTGGGACACGGTGAGACACATCTCAGTGTGCCCCACCTAGTGTTGTCTCAGTGTTTCCCACAAGCACAATATTTAAAAATCATGTAATATTTTCTAATGAACCCGAAATAAAAATAATATCGCAACGTAAATGAACACACAAATACCTAAACTTTACTTACCACCAATCTTAAAGTTCTAATTAAAAGCACGTCAAATAAACACCAATCAAAACAGCTTTTCGAAAAATTACTTTTGCGGTCAAAATTTGCATAAACGCCGCTCTACAGATAAAAACAAACTGAACTGAAACAAGAACTCATTGGTGGATCTGGCGTGTAAAAACAAGCTTGCGCATGGCGTGGTTTCCAGAGCCTCAGAAATTGTACTGTCTTACTGTGGAACATGTCTCACTGTGGACCACTCTCCCCTACAGGGTTTAAACTAAGAACAACTAAGCAAGATAGACATTATTCTTATCATAACTACACTGAGAGAAAACTCGTTTGTTAAAAAAAAAGGCCTCGTGTGTGTCGAAGCGAAAATTTTAGTGATTAAAGGATTTCTTTTTTTTCTTCTCTTACCTATCCCACGGACTGTACGCTCTATGGCTATTTAATAAAACGAAATTCAGTACCTACTAGCTATAATGACTGCATAATATACACCATTTTTTTTATTAATCACCATAATATATTATATTTGGCTTGCAATTTGCAATAAGTATATAATGTCACGTAATGAAACATTGTGATAAGCTTTAAACATAAAAAGGAGATCCCAAAATAAAAACCAGATGTACAATGTGAAGGCCAATTATGTTGCTAAAAGTGGGACAACTAAAATTATTGTAGACTATATCATAATGTGTCATGGTTTGGCTTTGCAATTAATTGAAAACCATACATTATGAATTATGGGTTTATAAAAAATTTCAATTAAACATTGTTTAGCGAGTATTATAAAAACGCAATGCATTATGTAGGTAAATGCATTTTATTGCGGCAAATATCACAAAGAAAACAATACCCACTTACATTCCACAAATAGCTGGCTTTCATGAATAAGGAAAATTTTAAAGAAATTTGAATTTTGAACTCACTTTCATATTGCAATTTGGTTAATAACTGTAAACATTATATTTTGAGTATTTTCGTATACCAGTCATTTTAGCATTGGCAACAAACATTTTTAATTTGAAGAAGTAGTCCATGCTTAAAGTGGAGTTGAAAGTATAGGAAAGAAAGAAAAAACTTCTCTTTCTCCACAAAATTTAATATAATAAAAATTCTTTGGGGTGTCTTTACATGTTTCGAACGTAGAAACGTTCATCATCAGGAGACAGAAAATTTAAATAGTGCTGATGGTATTAGCAGAAAAGAAAATGCTGTAAAACCTTAATGGAGCTTTTATGGCATTGAAAAATTGAAATGTAGAAGTGGCAAGTGGCAAGTTGGCAGTATCCCAAAAACCATTCTTTAACAATTTTAAAATTATGACTTCTACAAATGACAATTATTATCTTTATACTGCCTTATAGACATATCAATAATTTTACAAAAAATTTTATACAGTGTCACCAGTAAAGTCCGCATCATATGGGATTTTTTTTTATTAATAGCTTTATTCGAAATTTGACTTTGGCATCAAGTTCTGCTTCGATCGAGATGAAAATTAAGCAAAAAAATAGTAGTCACGTGATTCGCATTATCTGTCAAATTTTAATTTTTTTCAAAAAGTAATTCAAAAGTGGGGTTATTTCTGAAAATATCGAAAAAAGTTATTAGAAAAAGTTTTTTTAAATGCAGTTTCTAGTCCACATGCAAAATTTCAGCTGGATAAGATAATTTTGATTTTTTACCTATATTTTGTAAATTGCACCACTTTTGCAAAATAAGACTCAACGCAACCTACATAAAACTTCTTAGTTTTGACAATGCTTTATTTCAGATACATTTTCTTTAAAGTAGCGCCATATTAAATGTGTGTTTTTCTACAAAATCAAAATTGGGCTATTAAAATTTGGTCGCATGTGATGCAAAGTTCATTTGTTTTTGACCCTGTATAAGGTAACTTCATAAAATACGTATTTTTGAAAACGTAGTTTGTGTCTGAAAGTAAAAGAATAAAAATAAAATAAAGAAGTTTTAAATTAAATCGTTGAAAATAGATAAACTTTACGCTAAGTTAAACTTAAATTTATTTTCCACTTAATGAACACTTTACTGATGACACTGTGTTCTTTTTGTCTTAATATTAAGGTGCATTACTTTCAGACACAAACTACGTTTTTAAAAATACCTATTTTATGAAGTTACCTTATACAGGGTCAAAAACAAATAAACTTTGCATCACATGCGACCAAATTTTAATAGCCCAATTTTTATTTTGTAGAAAAACACACATTTAATATGGCGCTACTTTAAAGAAAATGTATCTGAAATAAAGCATTGTCAAAATTAAGAAGTTTTATGTGGGTTGCGTTGAGTTTTATTTTGCAAAAGTGGTGCAATTTACAAAATATGGGTAAAAAATCAAAATTATCTTATGCAGCTGAAATTTTGCATGTGGGCTAGAAAAGGCATTTTAAAAAACTTTTTCCAATAACTTTTTTCGATATTTTCAGAAATAACCCCACTTTTGAATTGTTTTTTGGAAAAAATTAAAATTTGACAGATAATGCGAATCATGTGACTACCATTTTTTTGCTTAATTTTCATCTCGATCTAAGCAGAACTTGATGCCAAAGTCAAATTTCAAATAAAGTTATTAATAAAAAAAAATCCCATATGATGCGGACTTTATTGGTGACACTGTATAAAAAATTTTAAAAATCCTCGACACCTCTTTAGAAGACCTTTTTCTTCTTTCTCATTTTATTTGGTTGTTTAGACTTTCTTTACTAACTTTCTTCATATGCTCAGCATGTTTTAACTCTCCTCAACCCTTTTTTTATATATGCCACTTCTACATTTCAATTTTTTAATGCCATAAAAGCTCCATTAAGGGTTTATACCATTTTCTCTTCTGCTAATACCATCAGCACTATATAAATTTTCTGTCTCCTGATGATAAACGTTCCTACGTTCGAAACACGTAGAGACCCCTAACGAATTTCTATATTCTATTAAATTTTGTGGAGGAAGACTTTTAGTTTTTTCTTTCTTTCATAAACATTTTTAAGAAACAACAACATATTTTACTACATAATATTGTCAAATAAATTATCTATTGACAGTGTGTGAAAAGCATTGTAATTGCTCCATTCGATTAATTTTTTTAAAGTGACACTTAACGACTTAAGGTTATAGATGATTAATCACTGAGAATTTAATGATTGTTTTATTTGAGTGAAAAACTAAAATATAGTTTATTTCGATAGACCTGGAGTCTGGAGAGTAAGCTATTAAGTTTTTATCAATAGAAATTCTTCCATACCTTCAACATTTGTAGATTTTATGATCAAGATTTGTCATCATCATATCGTCATAATCTTTATCATCATTTATATATCTTGATTAACAAAGAAGATTGAAACGTCATACATTTTTTTGCATTGTCATCAAAATAAGATTTATTGTCATCGTGTCACAACCCCTTACCAAACTACGAATTTGAACAAGTTCAAATTAAATTAAAAGTTCTTTGATGAAAAACCAAATGAAAAAAATTAAATAGATATCACTAGAGAAAATAATTTATCTGATCACCTGAAAAATTCTTGTACAATATGGTTGGGTATCATTGCCCATAGTTAAAAAAATTAATTGATTCAGCCGATACTAGGTGGAAATCCATAATTATAGTGTTATGGGATACAGAAAACAAAGTTGAACTTGTAAATTTCCACTATATTAACAAGAAAATGGCATGTTTCGCTAACACTGTACCTTCGTCAGATGACAATGATTTAATCCCAGTTAAATTAATTAACAATAATATTAAATCAGTGTCATCTGACAAAGGTACAGTGTTAGCGAATTATGTCATTTTCT
Organism: Polydrusus pterygomalis; assembly: GCA_963969555.1. Taxonomy (NCBI): domain Eukaryota; kingdom Metazoa; phylum Arthropoda; class Insecta; order Coleoptera; family Curculionidae; genus Polydrusus; species Polydrusus pterygomalis. The sequence goes on from OZ018379.1 coordinate 14,529,404, forward strand.
TGTTAATATAGTGGAAATATACAAGTTTAACTTTGTTTTACTGTATCCCATAATACTATAGTTAGAAGAATTAGCGTCTCCACAATTAATTAATTACTATAAAAATACTATAAATAACAATTTATTACAAAACGACTTACTCCACATTGTACCTATACATAGAAATTTCATTATGTGTAATTATGTCATAAAAACTGCAATTAAGACTGTATCAATGACAATGTATTATCCAATTTATATAATTGAGGCATTTGATGCACCTTAAAGTAAGTAAATTAAAGTATTTGGTTTGACTGACGGTTACAAACACACATATAGGGGCAATTTCCGTTAGTCGTGGCCCACGTATGAACTCGCAACCACAGGACTGCATCTTTTATCTTTCCTTTCCCTGATGCCAACTGGTCAGCCCAATGCACTGCCTAACATGCATTAGGAAAGCTTCAGCGTCCACTTTTCGTCGAGCTCAAAGACGATGTATTATCGGGTGTGGGTGAATGACGAAAGTCAGTAGAGAAAAAAAGGTCCCAAGCCATGTTCTATTGCTAGAATCAAAGGAAATTACCTATCTGTAATATAAGGCAACTCTAATATAGCAAATAAGGCCAATAACCATCGGTTGAATCGTTCATAATATGTAGAACAAATTATAACATTTGGATAAGGATCTATATCATTCTTTTTTATTTTTGCTTTCCTCCGTTTTGCCGTAAATTATTATATTCCTACACATCCAAAAAATATACCCAAATATCCCAACCAGCAATATAATCTAAATTTCAGACCATAACATCTATTCATCTCGGTCACCATCTCCCGTATCAGTCAACGGCTCCCCAAAAGCCTCCCCGCTCGTTTCCCCGAGGTTAACCAGAAGGAAAGCCTCATTTAGACGAAGTAGGAGCCCCGCAACTCCTCAGACACCTACAAGCCCGGTACCTAACTTTAGTAGAAGAGGATCTTATACGGGGTATGAGCAGTATCAAAAGAGTTTACTGGAGGTACCTTTTTATGCTGAGTATGGTGACCCTAGCTCAGATGATCTTAGTTCTGAGTGGGAATCTGAGAGAGATGAACCGTCTAGGACAAGTGATAGAGGGAAGGTTTGTATAAAGATACATAAAGCTATATTTTTGATTTGATTGATTATTGTGATTCTGAGTTTAACAAAATCCTTATGTATTAAGAAAGTTATATTTATAACTAAATATTACTGTGAATATGTAGCCTTTAAAAATAATGTATAGCCAAAGCATTTGCTTCATCTATACATTGATTTCTGTGTTTTTTTAATGATAGAAATGATAAAACGGGTTATTGACAAATACTACAGGTCGGTTATTTTTATATTTAGTTTTACTTATGAAGACCAACAGGAAATTTTTAATAGATGTAAATTAGTTTAGATGTTATATGCGGGTGTATGTACGTCATTAAGCTAGCAATTGCCATGCAATTACTACATAAATAAGAATTAAAAATCGTGTACCAATACTAAATTTTATTAAAATCATGTTTTTTTCTTTTATTATCTCAGAAAACATTTCTAATACAACCAGCAAGAATTATTAATTCCATACAAGATTTATTATTATTTGAAATTGATTAAGGTTTATAAATATATTTTATTCTAAAATAATACCCCCTAATTTGTCCGGTCCAATTGTCATTTGATCTACTGATTATTAATTTTCAGAATTACTCATTAAAATATAATTATATCACCTACAAAGATCTATTTTTGTTTTTTCTAGAACTCCGGATGGAGAAAACTAAGAAATATTGTTCAGTGGACGCCATTTTTCCAAACATACAAGAAGCAGCGATATCCTTGGGTACAACTTGCAGGACATCAAGGAAATTTCAAAGCAGGACCGGACCAAGGGACGATTTTAAAGAAGCTATGTGTAAAAGAAGAAAAATGTTTTCAAGTAAGTATTATATGTTAGCGTTAAAAAGAGATCGACCAAGGTTCAATGTCGCCAAGTGCCAACTTCTGTTGTAAAGGTTTGAATTTGAAACTTTACCGAACAGATCAGAAATAATATACCTAATAGTAGGGGTAAACAATTTGAAAAATTAGAATTTCATGAAAATTTACAAGCTACAGGTCGTATTACCTAGCTAGTGATACAAAGCATAGTTTTCCGAACAATAAATTATGATAAATTTATAAGCGATGCTATCGCCCGAGTTGGTTTGGTTTTTACCTAGCGTAGGTACAGTTGACGACATATAAATTCGTACACTCCAACCATACATAACTCAATTACAACAAAATTGGGTAAAACGGGTTTCTAACCTTGCTGCTTATACCTGGATAGAACACCAGCTATATACATAGCTGTAAATTATTGTATGTACGATTTTTTGCCATAAGTAATAATGGTTATTTCTAAATATTTTTGTATTTAAATTACAGCCGCGAAATAAGAAAATTATAATTTTCCATACCAGGAAAACTACAAAAGTATAAAGCCATAAAGAGTAAATTTATTAACAAACAACAAACAAAATACAAATATTTAATTGCTGCGCCACTGGACTCTAACACTAATCGTAATCTTCTTGGCATTCTGGTGTAATCCGGAGTTAGTCCTTCCCAAATTTCTTCTATTTTATCAATTAACTCTATTTCGTTCTGTAGTTTAAAATTTATTTTGTACATTTTTTTTACCATCAATCCCCAACTATCGCGGCAGAAGGAAGAAAAACATTTTTCAAAATCTGAAGATATATATTATTGTTAAGTGTTTCACCAATATTCCAGCATACGCCTGCACCATAAACACTTATCCATACCCACACATTACCGGAGAAACTTCCACTGGTTTACTTTTGTTAAGTATATTTTTATCATATCGAGAATTTGGTGGTCTATATACTCGAATCCTTCCATTATATGTAGACTGAAAAGTTTTATCATCGGGAAAGAGAACATATTTTGCCAAAAAAAAAATTTTTCTCTAAAATATTGCATAGCAAACCAAATTGTTTGTTCCTTATCACTGTTTTTAAAAACGGTTTGGATGCAGCTGCTCGATTTCTTAATTCGGAACATTGTCTTGCTCGGCGTTGCGCAGATTCGGATGAAGGGAATCCTGTTATGTGCATAGCGGATACTGCAGTTTCAAATGGATTTTGCCTTAAATACTCCACCAAATTTCGGTCTTTTTCATTTGATGGTTTTCTGTTATTTAAACCAGACCCAACAGACCTTTCAAGTGTTCGATGATAGCGCCAAAAGGATCAGCTATTTTTCCATAAGACCCCCCTACTTCTACTAAACATATTATTCTTGCCTTTTCAATAATACTTAAATGGGGCCTTTTTAAATCAAATAAGATAATGACAATACTTTGGCAGATATCATAATAACAGTTAACACGTTACAAAGATAATAAAGGTAAAAAAATTGCATTTACAGCGTCACAGTTTAGTGTACGAAATTATCTGTCGTCAACTGTACCTACATGACTGCTTATTTAATTAATAATGTTTTTTTTTTAGATTTTAATGAAAGATATTCTGCGACCTTACGTCCCCGAATACAAAGGACTCGTGGCAAGCGACGACGGTGAATCGGAATATATTCAATTGCAAGATCTTTTAGGAGATTTCATATCTCCTTGTGTGATGGATTGCAAAATAGGCGTGAGGACTTACCTCGAAGAAGAGCTGGCCAAAGCTAAAGAAAAGCCCAAGCTAAGAAAGGTATGATTAAAAACAATTAATGTTCATCCGATTTTAAAAATAAAAATGCCCTTAATATGTTGGTGACGTCCAAGTATGATAATTTGTCAATATTTTCTGTGTCCAATATCCTATAGGATATTTAAACTTAGTTTTGATGTTCGTTATGCATTGTAGTTACTAGTTAAAACTATAAGAAAACATTCTTTTAGTAGTATTATTGTGACGTCAAATCACTCAAATCTGAACTTGCATATACAACTTTTTTTTTATTTTACATTTTGTTCAAGGTTTTTAACAACTCGATAATTAATATAACAAAAAGCAAACATTTTTTTGCGTTCGTATTGCATAAATAGCAAAAGTTTTAATCCAAACAAAAACAACGTTTTTTACAGTAGCGTCTCCAAAGATAACTTTTGTAGGGGTACCCGATTTTTGTCTTATTGACTATTCGTTTATTACAAGATGTATAAAAAAAACGTTTTAAAATTTTTCTTAATCTGATATAGGTAAATACCTAAAAAGTGACGAATCCCACTTGACAAATTTGGCGAATAAAGGTTATTTTAATGCCTTTTTAATTCAGTTTGCATTGAAATAACGTTTATTCTCAAAATTTGTAAAGTCGATTAAATTATAGAAAAATTATTGCTGTATTGTTATACAGTGTCCAATTCAATTCAATTCAAAATCTTTATTAGTCCTTAAAAATACAAGCACAATTTACAATTTATGTTCGAAAGCCCAAAGGCGTAGGACCTGTCATAAGTAAAGTAAATAGCCTTAAGAATAAGTTAGATAGATATATTTAAAAGGTTAAAATCTGTAAATTTCAATAGTACACTTTTACACTTAAAACAAACAAGTCACAATTTATTAGAAAACCGTGTAACAATGAAAAATATTAAACAAAGAGACCCAAAAGAAAGAAAGAAAGTTAGAAAAAAAAAAAGAAGTCAAGAAGTTAAGAGTGGGCAAGTAATAAGTCCGCATCATATGGGATTTTTTTTTATTAATAGCTTAATTTGAAATTGGACTTTGGCATCAAGTTCTGCTTCGATCGAGATGAAAATTAAGCCAAAAAATAGTAGTCACGTGATTCGCATCATCTGTCAAATTTTAATTTTTTTCAAAAAATAATTCAAAAGTGGGGTTATTTCTGAAAATATCACAAAAAGTTATTAGAAAAATTTTTAAATGCAGTTTTTAGCCCACGTGCAAAATTTCAGCTGCATAAGATAATTTTGCTTTTTTACCCACCACTAAAATTTATTTTCCACTTAATGAACACTTTACTGATGACACTGTATTATTTTTTGTCTTAATATTAAGGTGTATTACTTTCAGACACAAATAACGTTTTCAAAAATACTTATTTTATGAAGTTACCTTATACAGGGTCAAAAACAAATAAACTTTGCATCACATGCGACCAAATTTTAAGAGCCCATTTTTGATTTTTTAGAAAAAAACACCTTTAATATGGCGCTACTTTAAAGAAAATGTATCTGTAATAAAGCATTGTCAAAACTAAGAAGTTTTATGTAGGTTGCGTTGAGTCTAATCTTGCAAAAGTGGTGCAATTTACAAAATATGGGTAAAAAATCAAAATTATCTTATGCAGCTGAAATTTTGCATGTGGGTTAGAAACTGCGTTAAAAAAAACTTTTTCTAATAACTTGTCTCGATACTTTCAGAAATAACCCCACTTTTGAATTATTTTTTGGAAAAAATTAAAATTTGCCAGATAATGCGAATCACGTGACTACTATTTTTTTTTGCTTAATTTTCATCTCGATCGAAGCAGAACTTGATGCCAAAGTCAAATTTCGAATAAAGATTAATAAAAAAAAAATCCCATGTGACGCGGACTTTACTGGTCACATTGTATACATACTGCTTTTAAAGGTAATGAACATTTATATTTTATAAATTGTGAAGAGAAGGGAAAGTGAGCCACTGGTTTCGATCTTGGAATATACCCACTGTTTGCGATTATTTATTTTTAATTATGCATACATTTTTTACACTATCCTATTTTTAATGGCATTATCAATTAACAGTATACAATAGAAAACTACGACAAAGGAGGCATGTATGACGTACAAGTATGGCGTACATGTTACATAATTATAATTATTTACGCATTTCTGGAGGTGTGTATGTAATCGAAAATAAAATAATTTACAAGGAATTTAAATAATCTCTCATTGTTAATTATTTGGCCTTTAATATAAATAGTTGATTTTAATTGATATTTTTTTATGCTGCACGAAGTACAAATTCTAGTTTTTCTATAAGACACGTTTCTTATTTAATAGCAAACACTAGTAGTGAGGTATTCGCCATATTTTTTATGCTATTATTAACTTATAAACCCAAACTTTTTAATCGTGAAAGTGTAGCTATGTAACTGTACTCCACAGAAGGGCATTTGAGATATTTTTGGATAAAACGAGATAAAAGGAAGAAGTAACGAAATATTGATCAAAATATATATTTAGAAAATTACTTCAGGCCAGAAAAGAGGGATGTTAAAAAGAATGGAAAGGGAGTAGGAACAATTATTTTTGTTAAGTTAAAAATAATATAATTTTTGGGCCTCAGAAGGAGGGGGGGATTTAATCCACCCCTCCCGGCTGAGCCACTCATTTGTTTAATTCCTTTAATCTACCCCATCTTCTTTTAACCTCCACTTAAGGCAAGAAGAAGAAGCTTCTTTACTTTGTCCCTGACAGGATGAAACCTCCATGTCAAAATAAAATATCGTGTCGGGGACCAAATCAAGTTAAGTTTTTTAGAAATCTTTTGTACCAAGAAAAGGTAGCTTGTCGGATATGGGCATTTAAAAGTTTGACAATAACTTTCGAACGATATGTACCTATCTTACAAAAAATGGGTTTTCACATTCCTATGATACTATCTGAGTTTTTAAATCCTGATTCAAAAATTACAACTAAAAAAAAATTTGTGTTTGAAGGTGGGACAATGAAGTAATATCAAAAAAATTAGCTTGTCGGACTTCCATTCTCTTTATTTTGTTACTTGACACAACGTTTCGGTTGTTTAGTATCTCTATCCGTTTTCAAGTGTCAACTAAATTATAATTCTAAAGCTACTGTCTTAAATACTATCCATGTGCAATGAAGCTTGATGACTCCGCCTACGTGCTTATTGGAGTGTGGGTATAAGAAGTTTGAGCTGCTTGTTTTGGACAAGAATAGGCTTCCAGATATTGGGGATATCTATACTCGGTTTACTAAATATATGGGTATTTTGATTCATGAAAGCTGCTTCTTTGAATTTTCGTTTTCTCCAGTGCTGTTCCATGTTCAAAACCTTGACTTCTGACCACTGTATATTATGTTGGTTGGTCCATACATGTTCCGCTATACCTGATCTCGAAGTTTCACATTTTTGAGTATGTTTCAAATGTTCTTTAACTTGTACGGGAAGAGGTCTTTTTGTTTCTCCAATGTACGATTCGCCACACTTGCAAGGGATTTGATAGATAAAGATACCATTGTTTATGTTTTCATTACAAGGGGGTTTTACTCTTGTAAGAAAGGTTCTAAGCGTATTTCCGGATTTAAAGGCCGTTTTGATATTATAGTCTTTGGTTATACTTCTAATCTTTTCAGAAATCCCCTTGACCTAAGGTATTGTAAGAAATGCGTGCTCCTCTTTCGTTTCTGTTTTAGTTTAATACTGAAAGATAAATAATTTTTTTGCTAAAATACAAAAAAATTAAAAAAATCAGAAGAAATTAATCAAACTTTAACTTTTTTAAGGATATGTATGAAAAAATGTGTCAAATAGACCCAAACGCCCCCACCGAAGAGGAACATAAATTAAAAGGAGTGACGAAGCCACGATACATGGTTTGGAGAGAAACAATTTCTTCTACCGCAACGTTGGGATTTCGAGTAGAAGGCATAAGAAATGTTGATGGTACCAGTAGTAAAGACTTTAAGACTACGAAGACTAAAGAACAAATTGTCGATGCTTTTGAGAAGTTCACTGAAGGGTTTCCCCATGCAGTGGTAGGTCATTTTCATTATTGAAGTATTACCTTTTTTTATAGGTTAGAAATATTTTGTCACTTCCAAATACTGTACTATTAACTTATATGCTATACACTGAGAAAATGGGCCCAGCTAGCATTTTTATGATTTTGGTATTTCCTAAATTGTTCACCAGCCAAAGCACCTCAAAAGATGAGGTTTTTGCTTCATATAAATATTAATGTAAACTTATTTTTTTAAATTTATTTTAGCCAAAATATATACAACGGCTAAAGGCGATCAAAGCAACAATGGAACAGTCGACGTTTTTTGAAACTCATGAGGTATGTATATAAAATTTTGAGTTACCTACATTGACTTTTAGATTTATAATACATAATACTAGAGGGTATTTTATCCAATAAACATCCAGTTATTAGTGGGTCCCTAAAGGATCTGTTTTAGGGCCATTACTGTTTCTGGTCTACATTAGCGATTTATCACGGATGTTGATAATCGAATAATTATTCCATTTATAACACAAATCGATTAATCGTAATATCAACTGACGTTATTTATTCTTGAACTGAAATATTGAGACAATCATGATTTTCTTTGCTGACGATACCAAGTTATTCTGTAATCCATTGTTGCAAAAGCAATGCTTAGACAGGGATCTAAGGCAGATTGAGTCATGGACAAGCCAGTGGTGCATGAAGCTTAATGTATCAAAATGTACAGTATTGCATATTGGCCTAAATAACCCTTCTGAAACATATTTGCTAAATAATCTTCAACTTATTAGTGTTACAGAACAAACAGATCTGGGGTTACTAATTTCTTCTAATTTAAAATGGGAGGCACATATTATTAAAATGGTAAAGGAAGCCAATACCTAGTTTATTTTCATGGTGCAAAAGACTTTCAACGATAACTCTCTACAGATTGTAAAGAAATTGTACACTTCCTATATTAGACCAAAAATGTAATATGGATACAATATTTGGAACCCCTACTACATCAAAGATATTGAAATTTTGGAAAGGGTCCAAAGGCGTGTTACTAGAATTCCATTTGAATTAACAGGACTATACCTTATCCCGAAAGAATTAAAATATTTGGGCTAACTGATCTGAAGCAAAGAACTAGGGGTGATATAATAGAAACGTTTAAAATACTAACGGACTAATATTCTTGTTACTTGAGAAATTTGTTTCATTTAAATCAGAATCAACAGCTGCGAAAGACTCAAAAAAATTAAGCAAAGAAAAATTCGCGACATTTCCAAGAAAAAACTTCCTCATCAATCGGGGAGTGTACATATGGAACTCGCTTGAAGAAAGTACCGTCTGCGCAAATAGTGTAAACTCCTTTAAAAACCAAGTTGATCGTAATTTTGAGCAATTAACTCAAAACCTTGTGCATTACGGTGCTTGATGATATTCGTTTTTAAATATCTAATGATATTTGTGCGTCCAAAATACTTACCTATATACCCATGTTTAAATAAGAATTTAACAAGTAATTTAAACTAGCCAACGGACTTTTAGACATTTTAAATCACGATGAATAATTAAAGAAAAAAAACAAATCAAAGAAACTAAAACAGTAGCTTCATCGGACTTTCCGCTTGCTGTTGATTAAAAAATAATAATTTAATCCCAATTTTCCAAAATATCATCCTTAAGTTTTGGCTCTGAAACCAGACTGATTGCTAGGTAAAACATTATATTTATCTAAATAAGATATAATTTGATTAAAAATTAGTCTTTCAAGAATTTTTGATATTAAAGATAGTAAAGGTATTGGTCGAAAATCTTTAACATTTTGTAATATTTATTATTGTAAAGTTACCTGTGTATTAACTTTTAAAAATATTTTTAGGTAATTGGGAGTTCCTTACTCTTCGTACACGACCGATATAATGCCAATGTATGGCTAATCGACTTTGCCAAAACCATCAAACTACCGGGCGATGTAAAAATTTCACACAGTGCCAAGTGGAAAGTTGGAAACCACGAAGATGGATACTTAATCGGAATAAATAACTTAATCAAAATATTCATGGCCGTACTGGAAAACCAGCCGTTAACCGTTTCGCCGCCATTATCACTGGAAGATCCACCAGAGTTAACGTCAGAAGTGGAGAAGGAGATGAGACGAAAACAGGCTATAGAAAATACTTGATTCCAATCATTTGTTTTGTAGGAATTTTTTATTAAGGTTTCGCTTCCTCAAAGAGCTTTCCGTTGAAGAGGTTAACGCGAATACAGTTAATAGAGGCTATAATTATATTAATTTTAAATCAATAGTAGGATTATTCACAAATATAGGCGTCAAAAAACCAGCCTTAGTAACATGAGCTCTAAAGCGTTATGATGTGAATCCCCAATGAAATGGCACCATAAAATGATTGATATTTTTCTACTTCTTCTGTAAAAATACATAATTTTCCCCTATTGTACGTATCAGTTTTTCTTTTCTTTATTAAAAGTTGTATTTCCATATTAAATTTTGTACAAGGGAAGCCCAACCTTTATACCTATATAAATGAAACATTTGAGAAGCCTGATGTGTTGTTTTTGGTTATGGCAAGTTGTACCCTATTGATTATTTTTTCAAAAAACTTTTATATACAATGTGACCAGTAAAGTTCGCATCATATGGGATTTTTTTTATTAATAGCTTTATTCGAAATTTGACTTTGGCATCAAGTTCTGCTTTGATCGAGATGAAAATTAAGCAAAAAAATAGTAGTCACGTGATTCGCATTATCTGTCAAATTTTAATTTTTTTCAAAAAATAATTCAAAAGTGGGGTTATTTCTGAAAATATCGAAAAAGATATTAAAAAAAGTTTTTTTTAAATGCAGTTTCTAGCTCACATGCAAAATTTCAGCTGCATAACATAATTTTGATTTTTTACCCATATTTTGTAAATTGCACCACTTTTGCAAAATAAGACTCAACGCAACCTAAACTTAAATCAAAAGAATTTCCGTTGCACGTCATCAATCAGCTGATAATTGAAAATCGGTTAGGAAACATAAGAAAATTAAATTTGGGCAAAAAATATATAAATTTCATGCGATATTGAATGTAAAAGAAACTTAATGTATTCTTCTTTGATACTAAGCCGCTTAAAGGAGATGTTTTTTTAAATTTAACATTTTAAAAATTAATATCATTTGCATTTTTTGGACTGACAGTTGGCAACAGAAGTGTCAACGCATCGGTGATGCCAGTTTATTTCTTGGCGAATTTTGATTGACGTTTATTGTTTTCATTTCGTGTTTTCGTGAGTTTATTTAAGTCGTTTTTAACTAAAACTGCAAATCCTTTTATAAATAGGATTAAAAACTGATCTTTTAAGAACAACAAAGGGATTCATACACATTTCTGTTGATTACGTTGTTTACCTTTATTGAAAAATGCCGAAGCATTTCCTTACTGGGGTATTTTGATTACAAACTGGCAACATTGCTAATACTCGAAGGTATGACGTGCAACGGAAATTCTTTTAATTTAACTATACATAAAACTTCTTAGTTTTGACAATGCTTTATTTCAGATACATTTTCTTTAAAGTAGCGCCACATTAAATGTGTGTTTTTCTACAAAATCAAAATTGGGCTATTAAAATTTGGTCGCATGCATGCAAAGTGTATTTGTTTTGGACCCTGTATAAGGTAACTTTATAAAATAAGTATTTTTGAAAACGTAGTTTGTGTTTGAAAGTAATACATCCTAATATTAAGACAAAAAAAGAACACAGTGTCATCAGTAAAATGTTCATTAAGTGGAAAATAAATTTTAGTGGTGGGTAAAAAATCAAAATTATCTTATGCAGCTGAAATTTTGTATGTGGGCTAGAAACTGCATTTAAAAAAACTTTTTTCGATATTTTCAGAACACTTTTGAATTATTTTTGAAAAAAAATTAAATTTAACAGTTAATACGAATCACGTGACTACTATTTTTTTGCTTAATTTTCATCTCGATCGAAGCGGAACTTAATGCCAAAGTCAAATTTCGAATAAAGCTATTAACAAAAAAAATTCCATATGATGCGGACTTTACTGGTCACACTGTAGAGGGATATTTATGTTCAATGATATTTATTATTATGTGGACAATCTAATAACTACAGTAAAATTAGAGAAAAATCTAAGTTAAAAAACTACCTGAGAAACAGGGGGGTTTAGAACTTAATCAACTCAACCATCACAAACTTGCAGCATAAACTCATTGACATGTTATAGCTTTTGACGTTAAAGAACATAATATTCATATACACCTGCTTATTTAGGAATCCCAGAGAGGACGCCCAAAAAACCCTTAACTCCAAATGTCCATCGTATTTGTATTTATTCCAAAGATATGATATAAATTTAAAAAATGAAAATACCTATGTCTAAAATAGGATTTTAAGCGCCCAATTTTAGGAAAACTTTTACTATATATCGCAAAGAAATTTATATAAGCAATACTTTTATCATCAAGGAGAATTAAAAATCTTCTCGAGATTTCATTGTACAGATAAGTTGGTACGGATCGGTTTAATTCATTTTTATACTACGTATAATATTAAATAGAGAAATTTTAGCTTATTTTATTATAAGGCAGGGTTCAGCTAAGCGATTAGCTCTTGACTAAGTTTTAACGGCTGGTCAAAGGATGTCCAAGGATTTATTGAAGTGTCCGTTTATATGCAGTAATCTGACCTAAGTTAAAAGTCGACTGGCAGCAATTAGATTAAACTATATATTAATGAACCTGTCCTAAAACTTGTACTTTGCATTGAATATCAAACTATAAGAAGGCCATATGAGCCGATTTCCTAAATCTGCTACGTCAAATTCATAGATGGCACAATGAGTTCACCAACAAGAAAGCGACTAACCTTTTCACGGCTAAATTAAAACATTGTTGCCGCCTCTCTGTTTGACTTGCTGCATGAGTTTTTTAAATTTATCTTTATAGCTTATCGTAAAACTTGATTTCATCCACGTCTAGACCTAAAAATGTACCTATTTTTAATAGCTTTGTAGCATATAATATTTTCAACCTTTTGATGTCCCAACGTTAATTACATGAAAACATATTGACCGCCATGTATTCTATTTCTAACAGAACTAAATGACGACTCTAACTATTCAATACCTACCTAGGCTATAACGTATAAGTTGGGTAAAATATGAATGATGTGCGGTTTGTTTGTATAACTTTGGTTTTTATTTGCAATTATTACTACTTTTCAAAATGGTTAAAATAAGTAGGTTTTACTTTCTTACTTAAGAAACATTCAGTTTGTTTGTATTAGTGTATTACGTATTTTGCTATTTTTCGACGAAATAAAACCTATTTTAGTTATACTTGCTGTCGCTTTTTATCTACTTTTATTTGTTTAACATTTAACACCCAGTGCAACGATAAAATCATTGTGAAAATCGGTCCAATAATTACCCCGGAGTAATCAGCGTACATATATTATTATCAAAAACATACATTCGGCTGGAATTGAGAACCTCCTATTTTATTGTCTGTTAAAAATGCTTGAATTCTTAAAAATTCCAATAAAATACGATATGCGGCAACACCACGACATCACATCAGTGAATTTGAGACATCTGTTGCCGAGGCGCTGCATTATAACGACAGACAGGCTACAGATTTAAGGTTAGAGTTACGATCAGCTCCACAATGGCGGCCAAACCAGCTCCAATACGTCAAAAAATGGGTTGTCAACTTTTCTCGGACATCCGTCATTCTTATATAGTTTGATATTCAATGTACTTTGTTAAGCTTTAAAATCCAATTGGGTTCTGATCTTCGTGCTTTCATGGTTTTCTCACCTCTCTCTTGATCTAGATCACGAGAGTTTTAAAGTATTACAATAATTACCAATAATGTTCTTTTGCATGCCAACGTAACCTATCCGATGTATATAGAACCTATTTATTTTTTATTTTAGTCGAATTTTAGGAAAGCAACTTAAGACTTTAGTCACTATGATACAAAATCATACGCTTATTTTTAGGATTATGAGGTAGATAAGTTTCTGATTTTCAGTATGTTATACATACTGGTAAATTAAACAATAAACTAAATTTGGAGCATCAATCGATTATAAGACTAAATTATACAAAAGTAGGTAAATATTGTAATACCTACATATGCTTTACTTTGTCATGTGCAGGCAACTGTTAAGAGTCTACTAAAGTTCACTGTTTTGGTATTTTAGATTTGTAAAGCGAACGTTGATATAGATTAGTGGAAAGATTTTCGACAATATCCAGACAACTTGGCATCTGATAATATCAATGATATTGGCAGAAATGGTTTTCTCACAATCAAAACCTAGTTGGATATTAACTTAATTTTTGATTTACACAAATCAAAGTTGTGTGGTTAGTTGTTATTAGGTATTGTTTAAATTCTTTCTATTGATTGGACAGACGACGATGGATGCTTAAGATTTGATTTTTTAAGTTAATTTATAAAATAAAAAATGCAAGACGTGGTCTTGCTTCAGGTAAATTTAGTTTTGGATTCTACTGTAAATAAATTTTATTCCTAAAAAGAAATATTATATTTTTGAATCATAAAATAAAACATTACCAAGTATACATCGTATGTATTTTTTTATTTTGCCTATACCTACAGTGTCACCATAAAGTCCGCATCATATATATGTGATTTTTTTTTATTAATAGCTTTATTCAAAATTTGACTTTGGCATCAAATTCTGCTTCGATCGAGATGAATATTAAGCAAAAAAATAGTAGTCACATGATTCGCATTATCTGTCAAGTTTTAATTTTTTCCAAAAAATTATTCAAAAGTGGGGTTATTTCTGAAAATATCGAAAAAGTTATTAGAAAAGGTTTTTTTTTAAATGCAGTTTCTAATCCACATGCAAAATTTCAGCTGCATAACATAATTTTGATTTTTTACCCATATTTTGTAAATTGCACCACTTTTGCAAAATAAGACTCAACGCAACCTACATAAAACTTCTTAGTTTTGACAATGCTTTATTTCAGATATATTTTCTTTAAAGTAGCGCCATATTAAATGAATGTTTTTCTACAAAATCAAAATTGGGCTATTAAACTTTGGTCGCATGTGATGCAAAGTTCATTTGTTTTTGACACTGTATAATAAAGTAACTTCATAAAATAAGTATTTTTGAAAACGTAGTTTGTGTCTGAAAGTAAAAAAATAAATAAAGTGGTTTTAAATTAAATCGTTGAAAATAGATAATCTTTACGTTAAGTTAAACTAAAATTTATTTTCTACTTAATGAACACTTTATTGATGACACTGTGTTCTTTTTTGTCTTAATATTAAGGTGTATTACTTTCAGACACAAACTACGTTTTTAAAAATACTTATTTTATGAAGTTACCTTATACAGGGTCAATTTTGATTTTGTAGAAAAACACACATTTAATATGGCGCAACTTTAAAGAAAATGTATCTGAAATAAAGCATTGTCAAAACTAAGAAGTTTTATGTAGGTTGCGTAAAGTCTTATTTTGCAAAAGTGGTGCAATTTACAAAATATAGGTAAAAAATCAAAATTATCTTATCCAACTGATTTCAAATAAAGCTATTAATAAAAAAAATTCCATATGATGCGGACTTTACTGGTGACACTATGAATAATTGGTAAGTAATGAAGGAAATAGATGGTCAAAATAAAACATCCCAATCATCGCCTAAATATTAAGCAAATTTATTTAAAAAACAATGTTTTTATTCGAGTTGGACATGATAACTAACTTCTATTACACGTTGGTTAAAAATCAGTTTATTACAATAACTGGACAAACCATTTAAACAACTGGCATAATTTGTTACTTTTGTTAACTTTAATATAAAGCAATTCAGTATTGCAAACGCCTAAAGGGCATAACTAATATCATATGTCCTGGCTTATTCCAATTCCAAAATACCTGATACAGGCTATAAATAATGTTTTAGAGTTATAAAATTTTATATAACTACCTTCAGATAGAAGATTTTATAAAAAAATACACCTTGTCTAGAAACCCTAATCACCGAGGACAGGTCTACCGCGTTTCTTCAAGGCATTAAATATCACAATGCTATAAATACATCCATACACTACATTTATTTTTGGGTTTAACAAGTACCACCATTAATCATACTTACTAATTTAACCAGTACTATACAATCATCCTTTTTCTTTACTAACAATACTTATAAGTGCTTTTAGTTGTATGGCAATAATTTAAAGTTAAATAACTTTCTTTTAGTTTAACTTAAGCTAAAATTTCTTCTAATCAACTACTAGGACCTATTCTTAAATCACAGCGATGCCTATAAATATATCATATTCTTATACTTATTCTTATACTTATTACTAATACGTTATGGGCAAGTACCTACTTTGTCATACTACTAGTACTATCGGTTCGATCACGTTTTTGTAATTGTTTTTGTATTGGACTTACGAACGCACTTCCTAAATTTGCTGGCCTTACTGAGAACTTCCGATGCGGTACAGTTGGAGCTGCCGAATAAGGAGGTGGGCCTCCTGAATCAACAGGAGGACCATTTGCAGGTATTTTTCTGTTCCTAGTCTCAGTAATAGTCGGAGACGATGATGTAAATAATACATTTTCTTGTACGGTCGGTGGAATGTTGCTAGGTTCAAACAGCAAAGACCCGCGTCTTTCATCTTGAAACACTACCGACACCTTCCTTTTCCTGTCTTTTTTCCTTATGTTCTCTTGTAGTAGATTTTCATCTGATGGTTTTAAGGAAAACCTCCTTCTTGTTATATCATCGCTTGCTGACTTATCAGGAATTAATGATGATCTTCGGCTTGGCATTATAGTTACTCCGTGTCTTCGACTTTTAGGTGATTTAGTCTGTTCCAAAGAATCAGAATCTTGAAGAGTATCTGTAGTAGCTATGGCTGATAAAGCTCGGATGAAGTCAGCTATAGATGTATGTTCTAAAATTTGTTCTTGAGCTTGGGACATCACCGAACCTCTCCTGGCATGCACGTTCGGTGGAGTTTCACTATGTGCTTTCTCCATTTCACTGGGTATCTTTACCTTCTCGATATCCTGGTTCGTTTCATCTCTAGACATGATTCTGTTTCTAATCTTCTTAAATATATTTTCTTCTTTGGGTTTCCTTGCCTCGAAAACAGACTTCGCTCGTTGCCTTTTTCTATATTCGTTAATAGCCTCATCTGCATCTGCTCCGTACCACGTGTTACCATTTACAGCTTCGTGAAGGAGCATGCTCGGTGGTCTTACGTCACTTATTGCTCTTCGGTTTTTACGATAAGGTGACTTCAGCTGCGTTACTCCCGACTCATAATATTCACTGGCCAAAATATTTTTGTCTGAAAATCCATTAATTCCACCACCCTCATTATCTTGCCGATTTAGCGATTCGCAACTAAGAGCATCAACAACTTTAAAGAGGAGGTCAGTTTGCTCGAATAACTCATTAGATGGCATAAAGGTTCTTTCCTTGTCAATTCTATTTAGATCTGTGTCTGACTGTACCTGCTGTAGTGTAACAGCTCGGTAACATTCGGACATTGCTCGTTTTCTTCCCATCCTGGGGGAGACCTGTTGATACATCAGCAGATCTGGGCAACTTTGACTTCGTTCTATCATCTGAGGTATGTACTCAAATTCCCCTTTGTAAACTGGTTTTACTCTTAAAAATAGGAACTCCTGTAACATAGATCTTAATTCAGATCGTAGCTTCTTGGGAGTATTCTTAATATTTTCGGTAAGCATATGTTCGATTTTTTTTATTCGTTTGCTTCGCATTCCATGCGTGATAAAACTGAGAATCATTGCGACGTAGCCCATTCCTCCAATGATCCATACCAATAAAAATATTTTATATACGGAATATAAAGGTCCAAAGTTATGGGTATCCACAACTCCTAAAATAAAAAAAATTACCTATAAGAACTAGGTACATAACATATACAAATTAAGAAACGTTTACAATTTAATGTGCCATAAATAATAGACATCTCTAGATTTAATAATTATTGCTTTGACACAGTGTATTGGTTTGGTCTTTGGAGATATTATTAAAATCACTTTTTATTTTACTAACCTGCAACATAATCTCCAAAGCCAATGGTTGTTAAAGAAACAAAAGAATAATAGACGGAAACATCATATTCCCATCCTTCGAACACGGTCATTATGGTCGAAGGTAAAAATATAAAAAAAGTAAAACCAGGAATTAGGTACAGTATTACTTGTCCGATCAAACCCAATTTGGCCGTGTCATAGTTTAATTTTGCTTCTAGTTTCGAATTCTTCCATCGTTCGTGCAGTTTAGTAAACTAAAAATAAATATTATATTTAGCAGTCTTAATGTAGGTAATGCTGATTACCAAAATATTTCAGATTGGTATGCCCAACTAAGAATAAGTATTGTAAATATCAGCTTTTCTCACATCGAGATTACGATAGCTATGTGCTAACTGATTTAGCTATACATACGGTTTTTATACCGTGAAAGCAAAAATTATTTGCATCAAAGAGGGCCTGGCATCTAAGGACGTAATGCTTAGCCGTAGAGCTTAATACCTTTTGGGTGTCAGTAGCTACCTGAATTAAAAATCAATCAGTTATTCCGTCATCTTTGACAGTCGTTATACAAGTAATTTGATTCATAGCTAATTTTTCCAATTTCCTGAACAATTCACACAATGGGCTTTACGGAACAGCACAAAACATTCATGGTTGAAGCGTATTTTCGAAACGGGGTTAGAGTAAATGGTGAGTGTCAATACAATCCGGGTTTATGCATGGACGATTTTCACGAACATTTTCCTAACGTTGCTTTTATTGCTAAGGATTTTTATCATTGCCTGAAAAGAACCGTGGCTGTGTTTAGGGAAACAGGTTCTATACAACACAAAAAAGGAGCAGGAAGACCATCTGTAAGAACAGAAGAGCTTGTTGCAAACGTTTGTGAAATAATGCAAAATACGCCAACAAATTGTATAAGACGCCTGTCCCAAGAAGTGGGAAGATCTTATGGAACATGCAGGACTATTCTTAAGAAGGAGCTAAATTTATTTCCTTATAAAGTGCAAGTATTCCAAGAAATACAAGCCGCAGATTTTAAAAGACGCAGGAATTACTCTCAATGGTTTACCCAAAATTTATTGGAAAAAAATAATTATTAGACCTGACATTTTTTTCGGATGAAGCCTGGTTTCACCTCTCCGGTTATGTGAATTCTTAGAATACATGTTATTATTTTTCTTTTTCTTTCTGTATATTCTTACTTTGTTAATTTTGTAAACAACAAAAATAAATTTGTATTTGTCTACTTAGTTTATTACTTATTAGTTTGGTATATGATGTCATAATATGAATTTGACAAAATTTTAACCTAGATTTGGTTAGATATATCGTCCCCTTATCATTGTGATCTAAACCAAGCCCTACGTTTTTTAATCCAAGCCCTCTTTGATGCAAATAATTTTTGCTCGCACGGTAGGACAAATTCATCAATGTGTAGTTGAGGATTTAGCTATATATTGGCTTTTAGTCAATTAAATGTGAAAGTATTAATTAAAATGCCAGTTTATGTATGTCTATACTTTTAGGTTATATTGTCCAAATTGTTACGTTTAGAGATTAGCTAACTAACGCGTCCATCGCAGTCATAATTATTGTCCGTTAGTTCTTTTTGTTAGAAACTTTTTAGTAAGTAACGATGTGATTGTTAAAAAAATTATAAATGGATTACCGATTTTCCAAAAAATTCACCTAGGGTAAAAACGACGATACCATTCATTGGGATTCCTATAAGACCATAAAAAATCATAAATATTCTTGTAAACATTGTAGTTGGCGCTAGATTACCATACCCTAAAAAAATACAAACTGTTAGAGTAAACAATTTACAAATAGACAATTAAGTTCTTGTCATTGGATGAAATCATGGACTCAGACTTTCTGCCATCTTAAGATATATTCAGCTATTATACCAAGTTAGCAATTAAGCAGGTGGAATAATTTATATGCTCTTTTTTCTGCATCTCAATCTGCAAGAATAATTTCTTACCTATGGTACTCACAACAGTTATCACGAAAAACAGCGAATGATAATAATCCCATCTGTACCGATATGGATCTTCACTCATGTTAATGTCCAGTGGCTTCCCGCAATAATCGGATAGACTTTCAAAAAGTCTTTTTCTTGCTGAATAATTGCCAGTAAAGTGTTCTCTAAGCAAAACTGTAAAAAAAGGAGATATTAGATGATAAAACTATATTAAGTATATCTACAAACAAAATTCTAATGTATAATAAGCATAACAAAGCTGGGGAAGCAGCACCGTTTATTCCAATAGGTACCAAGTCTTTCTTAACTTTTGCGACATTCAAATCCACTATTAAATCTTTTACGTTAAAATTTTATTGGATCTTTTTGAATGTTCTTGTATCATGGACTCGCATACTACATTTTATTATTTTCTAATAAGCGAATTTTTACTTAGAAAAAAACTCTTCGTAAACTTTTTAAAACGTAAATACGGCTGTGATAAATACTCCACTGAAACCACCATTATTATGATAACATCAAATGTTTCTAGCTGTTCTATTTCTTATTAACTTGAATATATTTTACAGCATACAAGAAAAATAAAAACTATCTAGTGATACAGAAAAACTGAATTTTATGACCGCTTACTGTTTTTTTTTATATTGGAATACACAGGGATCCAAGCACAATGGATACCCTGGAGCGGGTAGACCACCACGGCCGTTTCGTCCTTGATAGGACTCTACGGGCAGCCATAACCCAAGCAATCCTGACAACGGCGGTAAGATGTATTAAAAGCCTTTTTACAAAAGCAAAACGGCCATCAATACACCGTAGCGCCATTCCAGCGGAATTAACTCCAATATAAAAGGCAGTTACACTGGTAATAATCCAAAGGTAGACAACTAAACCACGAAGTGCATCACAATCCAGTATAGGGAACGCTATTTGCGTTTTCACCGAAACATCTGCCGTTTTGCAGACTAGAAACATATCAACGCCGGCACCCACTAGAATGCGCGCAATCCGTTTAAGAAAAGCCATAAAAATGTTGAGAAGATAATATAGTATCCGCGAAAATAATTAAAGGCGAATATTGTGGCATATCGGACAAGTGTGTAACTGTTTTTTATATTGGAATACACAGGGATCCAAGCACAATGCATGGATACCCTGGAGCGGGTAGACCACGACGGCCGTTTCGTCCTTGTTAAGACTCTACGGGCAGCCATAACCCAAGCAATCCCGGGGTGAATCGATGGCCGCTTTGCTTTTGTAAAAGGCGGTTTGGTATTAAACTTTTTTTTTGTTTTTTCAAAAGCTCATTCTTATAAATTCTTAAAGAAATATCGAGAGAAAGATCCACCCATTTTTATAAGCAAAGGTTTTAAAAGTTCTTCCATAAAAACGTTTAGTAAAGTGTTTTTAAATTAGTAAATCATTATTAAATTTAAAGTTATTAACACCATATTACTAACAAATTACCGATTTATTTGACAATTAGATAGGTGAGGTGATAATAATCGATTTGTCACGATTTCGGTCCAGACGAAATCACCTTTATGTTAAGTGATAAATTTTTTTTGAGAGGCTAGAGTGTCATATGATCAACTTATAAACGTAATACATTGGCATAATTATGAATTTTACATACTTACAGAAATAATATTAAGATAAAAGGATAGAAATATAATTAATTTTAAGAATACTTATCTCAAGTAACATGACGTGTACAAAAAAGTTTTTTGGCTACTAAATTTTCGATACTAACTTTGGTTAGCTTAAATATTTACCGGAAGTAAAGAGAAATATTTTAACTAAATATGACTATATTTAATATAAACATATTTTTATCACTATTGGAAGATTCTTTTAGCTCTAGCACACAACTTGGGTCTATAAGACTCACCCAATCTAAATTTAAAAAAAGAAAAGGTTCATCCTTACAAACCAGTAGGTAATTATTTGTACAAGAGTTATTGGACGATGATCCTGATAGGCAAAAGCAATTTTGTGGATTAATGGTCAAGTTAATAGACAAAACTACAGATACTGAGCACATGAAAATCCTGACTGTTTCATATAATAGAAAGAAAAAACTGGGTGTACGTCCTTAAGTCTGTCGTACTTGTACCAATGATATAAAATGTAATGTTCCTTAGTATACTTATAAATAAAAAGAAACCGATAAAGACATGCAAGAAAATCGTGTTTCTTTTTTCTATTAACAGTTGGTGAACTAGATTCAGAATCTTGAAATCTTTGACCGTCCAAGTTCTGCATTGTATAGTTATTTTTTATTCAGGAATTCTGCAGAAATTTCCTTAAACGGATGAATGGAATTTTGTACGACTTTATATCGACATTTTTTTATTAAGTTCAAGTTTATGTTTAATCATAATTTTAAATAATTTTATTTAGATACGAATTTATCAACTTTTTTTGTTTGGGTTGCTAGGTTCAGAAGATATTTTTTCTGGATGTCAAAGAGTCATTATTCAATTTCAAGTGGCCAATAGTTAGTCCCTGTGATTACTTTTTTTTGGCGTCCGCCTCCAGGAATAAATTTGCCAGATTACTTGCAGCTGTTCTAATGTATTTATGAGTGCTTTTTTTCATAAAAAATTGTGTGTAGGCATACGTATATCAGACCTACCCCGGGTAGTTGTAGTCATGTCAATCCTATAGTGATGTGACTTTGTGTGAAATAGATATCTTTTTACGAAAATCACTAGTGACAAAAGAAATAGGGATGATAAGGTTAGAAAGTCAAGCTCTGTGCAGTACGGTTGGCATAAAGTAAGAGGATGAAGCCTCAGTAGGCATCTTATGATGCGCTTTTGTGCTACAAAAACTGCGAAAGCACCATAAGAAAAGCCCCAGAACATCGCACCGTAAATTAAGATTGATCGAACAGAATAATAAAATGCAGTACAAGTACCCAGAGAGACTGTGCAACCTCGAAATCAGGCCGATCGTCTAGCATTCCCAACTCATTGAAGAATCCAGATGGACCTTCAGAAACTTAAGGAACTCCACCACTGGCACTGTTCTGTGGTTACTCCAAACGCATGGAGTCACTCAACTTTTGGGTTTTGTTAAATGTAAGTAGGTGGTCCGGTTTTTGTGGCATTTAGTTTCAACGTATAGGTATACGTTGTTATTTTTTTAAGTAAATAAATAATAATCTTATAAATGAGGTTATTTCCCGTCTCCAAAAACCACTTCTACTGAACTAAATAAATGTGTTTTTAATAATGATTGCATGCAAAAATCAGATTGTATTTACTCTACAATTTCCTAACTTATTTAGTAATAGATTATTGACCCATTTTACAATGTGATAAAAAACATTGTACAAAGTACAGAGTACTTGTATTATAATCGAAATGAAAAGAAATGTCTCACTCACTCAAAAAAAAAAAATCAAAAATCAAGGCTGTTTTACCTTTATTTTAAAGATTAATTTTTGAACAAGATCAAATTCCGTATCAGGGGATATTTAGGGGTTTTAACATTGTGTGAATTATAATAGGCCATAGGTACATACATTGCAACTTGTATTTTAACTTTGCTAAACGTTTTGCGTCATTTAATTTTTCATAAATTTGATTAAGGCTGTATTTTAAGGTTGTCCCGATGAAAAATCAATTTTAATTAATATCGTGGGACACATTTCAAGACTGAAATATGCAGATTACGGGTTAATTTTTTTAGAAACAGGTCTGTGTGGGGCGCCTACTCAATATATCACGTTTTTTACTTTAAAAATCCTTGGTTAGTCGAAAAACTAGACATGATATATAACAAACATGCAGTTTTTGTAGAATAACATAGACAAGTTTGTACGCATACGCAATTATTCCGATAATTACTAGCTGTTTATCACCAATATATTGCGATAAACATATTTTTCGTAATAATTTGTTATATTATATTGATGGTTACCTTAAAAAAAAGAAAAACTTTTAAAACATGTAAAGTAAAATATGAGTAGGTATATTAAGTTTGTTATGTCGTCCAGTGCCAATGTATCATTTGTGCTACTCTCTGAAAGGGTAATTGTTAGGCTATTTTAAGTTAATAGGCGAATAAAAGACCTAGGGGAAGGTTGCCTATATTGAACCGCAACCTAAATTGGACCACAGTACATTTCTCCGAAACTAAAGAAGTGCCATATCATCTGGCAACACTGTAACATACTTCCACCCAGAACCTTTGATCGGCAACAAACTCAACTAGTTGGCCGTTAGTGCTTGGCGTGTACAGAGCAAAACGTAATTTACACAATTTTAATGTAATATTTTTAGGATTTTCCTAAGAATTTACCTTAGAACCATAAAACTCTAAGCAAAATCTTTTTTATGCAAGTTATCAAGTAAGTTTTTCTCTTTCTATTTCTCCTATTACCATGCCCTATTTGTTTTTTCTTGTTTCTTTCCTGGGTGGTTTTGTAAAACACGTGATAGTTGCTTAAATTGGACCACTGGGTGATTGCCGAAATGGAACCGGTCCAATTTAAGCAATTTTTCCAAATTGTGCAAAAATAATTTTTCTCTTTAAATAAGTTAATGTCATGAACTAACACCATTTCAATATTGCTAAAATCTTTTTTCTTTGAGTTAAAAAATTAAACTAGTACTGGTCCAATATAGGAAACTAATAGGTACTTTTTTTTGCATTAGGATGTCTTCTACCGAAATTTTGATTGTAAATTTGCTGTTTTTTTGAAATATAAGTATAAAACTTCCTATACCAACAATTTAATTTTTTATTTATTTATTTATTTAACACCTACCCTTCCGATTTAAATCATGTGGTCCAATTTTGGAACCCCCAGGTGCCATTTAGGCAACCGGTTTCCAGAGGTTTTTATAGCCTGGTATATCATAGATACTTTGAAATAAAATTCTGCAAAAAATCCTGCAGTTGAACAACATGCTAAAGTATACTAAGGTGTAGCTTCAAGATCGATTTTGCGTTATTATCAGGATCTATGGTAAGAAATCTGGAAATTGGTCCAATATGGGCAACCTTCCCCTATATACCTTCTTCAATATATATGTCGTAGGCTGATAGTGAAATCCAACATTTCATGAAATGCCTAGTCATATCATGAAGCGTGGCTAAAAGGTATATTGCAACTGGTTTGTTGGTTGTTCCCCAGAGCAATTTTTTCAACTAATATTATTTTATAAAAATTAAATTTAAATTAAAATAAAAGTATATATAGGTAAGGCAATACAGCGAGACGCACCCAGTTAACACACATATAACCTCAGACCAAGTTGGTCTGAGCATATAACATACTACATTAATAAATCAAGAATCACAAAAATGAAATGTACTATATTTAAAGAAAAACATGGAATGCCAGTATAATTAATGATAGTATGTTATGTGTGTGTTGACTGGGTGCATTGAGGGCCTAAATTATGGTGTAATAGAGCCATAGGGGGGCAGGTGCCCTAGGGACCCCTTTAGTGCGCCACCGGAAAGCAGAAATTATTGAAAAAAGCTTTGGCCCGAAAAAATTACTTCCCTCCTCTTTATTTGAATGTGTTTTAAAGTGTTCCAGTTAGTTAAACACAATCTTTTAGGGGAGCTTATGTTGCTCTTACGGTTTTTTTTCTCGTCCCTCGTTGTCGTCATGGTCATTCCCTAAGGGGTATAACGTAGGTTCCGAACCACGGCCCTCAGTCATTACAAGCACCCCCAAGGGATATCAATCCCTGGTGAGGTTTTTTCAAAGTAAAACTATATATTGGCTGTTAGGCTATTAGGGTTTATGGGTCTTTTAAAACCCATCGGACCCGATATTTTACTCTTAAGGGAGGCTACATCCCTGCCCCCCCCCCCCTAGGTGCGACACTGAATGCTCCCTATTGTGGGTTGTTGAACTTAAAAAAATAATGACCTATATCAACAGTGAGGTACTTAATGATTTAAAAAATAACTGTTTAAACACTTAAGCTGGAATATTTCCATTTAGCTTTTGAATTAAAGAAACAGAAGATAGGTAGTAAAAAAAGTGTTCTTAATGCAGCGAAAAGGTAGGACAGAAACTATACCTATATTATGATGTAAAAAATAATAATAAATTCATTAAAAAAAATTAGTTATTTAAATTCTTAATATATAAAGAGTGTATAGGGTTCTGGAAAAAAATTACAAAAATTTTTTTTAACTTTTGGTAGGTTGTAAAAATTTATTTTTTAATTTTTTTTATTTTACCCCGCAATAAATATACGTACGTCCATCTAAAATTTTTAACTAGTAATTTTGCAACTGGTAAAAAAACTGTTAGTTTATATTTGAATCTAGTTGTTGGAGCTTACCTATCAGCTGACTTACCCTCCAAATTTTTACGTTCGTCAAGTTCATTTCCAGCTTTTTTATACTCCTCTTTGGATTCAATATAGTAAAAAATGGCAGCACCTGCCATTAGATACAGGACGTAAAGACACAATAGTACAAACCATTGTTTTTTCGACATTATTGCAGAATTTTTTATCTGAAAAAGCGGGGCAAATTTTAAGATACCCTAAGAATGTTTGTGTAAAATTTTATTCGTACTTTTATAACGGATTTATTCAAAAGGGCTTCTTGTTCTTCTTCCTCGGTATTCATTACTTTAAATATTTTTTAAACTAACTTTATTGTATATCTATAAACACTTATAGGAAGTATTTCATAGTCAAAAACGGACTCATTACTTAACTATTGTCTTGACAACAAAACCGTAATCTTGCATGTGACTAAAATCCGTACAATTCTCGAGAAAAAAGTTGTTTATGCCCTTCAAGAACTAGCGCGACTTGAATAGATACTTCTACGTTTCAATGGACACTTCAAAATTTCTTATCGATATTAAATAAATATTTATTTATTTCCAAGGAAAATCATTTACTAAAAAGTTAAATTTTTAATATATATAATAGTGTTCTACATACCTGTTAAGAGTAGTTAATAGCTGTTTTGACGCAGATAAACATATCCAAAAACAACAGATGAAATTAAAAGCTCACTATCACTGCACCGTTCATAATATCAGGACTTTGTTTTTCCAAATTAAAAAAAAATACTTCCAAATAAGAAACAGACAAAACATCAATAATTTTTACCAATCAGCATAGAATAATCAATACAATTGGCTTTTTAAATAACCTTAAGGGAGTGGTTCCGATTGTCACCAAGAATTTTTTTGTTCGCTATCCCGGTATTAGCGAAGCTTTTGTAATATCCCGAACTGACATTTAAAATATTTATATATGTAGGTATTCACTTAAAAACACTTATAGATAATATATTACTAAGAAGTATGTGTAAAGGTTTCTTGATTGCGCTGATCACACGGGGTAGGTAGTAGTAATTTTGATAAATGCAACCGACAGATGCTCTTCAAAACGATGTTTAGCAATAATATAAAGCTGTCCTTCTCTCTAGCACCTATAGTGACGAATAGGGGGGAAACAATATACATAAATATTGTGATAACGATTGCTAATGTCGACCACTTAGTTATAGTTATTGGTGCTTGAGTTATTCAGTAGCTATTGGCGATGTAATGTTTGTCAATTTGGCGAGCTTTCATTTAAATGCGATTCTCACATTTTCCGTGTCATTTTCTGCTCTTGATTAGCGTAATTTTTACAGCGTAAGATTCATGGATCTAACATGAACTTTTAAAAAATATATTCATCATTTTAAGGGTGAATAGGGATTGGTTATGCAAATCAACGAGATATACAACAATTGAATTAATCAATAATTTACTTAATTCTTTCATACCTCCCATCAATAGAACGCCTAAAATCATTCTTCATTTCATACATTTTTGATTTCGTGCATCTTTTTCTATTCCACATTATTTACAAACTGTCCAGCTTTCGTACAAGAGCGATTGAAAATTTCCAATTTTCAGTCAACAATGGCGGTTTTTTAAAGACCCATATTTTCGAATGAGGCGAATTTATTTTGTGAACTAATGTTTTGTAATTAAATTATACACTCCCGTAAAACGGGCATCATAAAATTTGAATTAAGTTTGGGGCTTTATAACATTTTTATTTTTACTCCAACTTAAGTTATTTTTTAAAAATCACTTAAATCGGAGTAAAAAAATGGTTTAAACTGAAAACATATAATTGGAAAGATCTAGCGTTTGCTCCTACATGTGTAGTTAAAAAAACGATTTGTCGAAAATTGTGATGAGCAGTTTACTTGGACTTACCTACGGATGTTTTGGTGAGTATATGAAGAAGATATAAAACTGTAAGTATCCACATTTTATTTTAAGGCAGATTCGTTTTAAATTTATGAAAAAAGTTAATATAATATTTATAATAAAGTCACCACATCAAATTTCAACGAGTAGAACATTACCTAAACATTTTTGTGTTTTGATAATTCTATTGCAGATTGTTGCAGTCACTAACTAATAAGGCATCAGAAATTGTAGAATATTAGATACCTCAAATGCACTTTATTATAGGTATAAAATTATTTTTAATATTTATTTGTGATGTGGTGTCCAACCACAACAATGCAAAATTAATTTAAAATGAGTTTTCATTCGAAAAATACTCATATTATTCTTCATTACTTTCAAATTTTTACGGTTTAATAAATTCTTGAGTTTATGTTTACATTTAAATTTTGTTCAACTGCTTTTGAACGACTTTAAAAGTATCTAAACATTATCAAATTGTGTGTTTACTGCACTAAGGAAAATGATTTAATACAATAGGTTTGCTAAGACATACTTTGTATTGATAGTTTTTTTTTAAATCCATATTAAATAAATTGCTA
This sequence comes from Polydrusus pterygomalis, assembly GCA_963969555.1. NCBI lineage: Eukaryota > Metazoa > Arthropoda > Insecta > Coleoptera > Curculionidae > Polydrusus > Polydrusus pterygomalis. The sequence goes on from OZ018379.1 coordinate 14,557,995, forward strand.
GTGTATCAAACCCGCTTTAGTGTTATACTAATTCCAGATTTGCTAGAACAGTGTTTTTATTTGTAGTAATCAGTTCCATTAACAGCACAGTCTTGTTGAATAATGAACTACTTTTATTACAGCAATTTTGTTAAGAAATAAATTGTATATTCTCAATCCGATGCATTTTGTTTCCAGTAAAGCGCTTTCTCTACAATTAAGAAAGCAGAACAGCGTCCCCAAAAACGAATTGTATCCATTAGAACCTATTATCCACAAGACGTTGGTGGGGGTTCGTAGCGATCGGCAATTGTCGAGCGCCCTATTATTAGTTTTAACGTATTTGTTGCGCAGGTCACACCGTTGTTCGGAATCTTCTAGCTTCTAGCGGTCCGGTCTGAATTTGAATTTTATTATTAATCGTTCCAATACCTGTTTCAATTAATTTATTTTTACTTTGTATTTACGTTTTTTTAAACTTTGCATGTCAGGTAAAGCAATAGAAGATTCTTATTTTGCACAACCCATCATTAGTATTGGAGTTTATAAGCTATGGATGAATTTTATCATGTCAGTAAACCATGTTGCATAATAGATAATCATATGTAATGTTAAACGACAAGAACAATATCACACTGGAAGCTATTTACATTTTTGAGAAGGAGAGTACTGATTTTTGGTTGTAAGTATTCGCTTTATTAACCGTAGCAAGCATATATTATTATGATTAATGTCAAGTTTTATTACAACTGCCAGTCGAAACTAATACAGCATATATAAAACCCGATTACACCCCCAATAGAACTTGATAATTGCTGTGAGTGTTCAGAGCAATAATGGCTATAAAGCATTCTATGGTAGCGATAACTCCTATTTCCTATTGGCTAAATTACCGTGATATGATCACTACACAACGGTCTAGCAATTTTGGTTGTCTTACAGTAGGACATCGCATTGCTGTCACATATGGTATTAAACAGTTGTATAAAGAGTATGTGAATTCTTACAAAGAATATAAGGTTTTTTCTCAGTGTACTTTTCAACTGTTTAAAATTAGGTAGTTAGATTTTTTGGATCATTAGTGCCTAATATATATTTATACAAGTACACATTTTGCATCACTGGATAGCTAAGGGTTCAAAAGTACCTTATCAAGTACTAGATTCTTAAGAATTTGATTGGGAGAAAATAACTAATAATCTTGTATATTTTAAAAATTAAAGTAAAACCTTAAAATCCGTTATATAAAAATACAGTTTAAGGATGTCTCTTTTTATATATTATTTAAATTTAAGGAGATCGTATTGTCCCAATTTGAAGCAATTTATTGACAACGGAGAGCAACTGTGGGTGCTGAATTCTTAAACAGTTTTAAATTGGTTTGAAGTCTACGCAATTGAAGATGTTACTAATTTTTATAAAAAGTAATTTTGTAAGACTATGCAATATTCGTTTTCCTTCTTACCTATATGGTTTAATTTAGGTAACGAGTTAAAATCTTATTCAATAAAATTATTGTAAACAAATTGTATCTTCTGTAATAATACATATTTTGGTAGTTAAACCTTAGATTAACCCAAAATTTCTGAATAATTCCCCTCCCTCTTATAAAATCATGTACACAAATATAGACTTACTATAAATTACCAATATTCCAATAATTAATAAACACAAACAATAAAGTAGAAATATTTATTGATTGTGATATTGAACATAACAGAACACTTAAGCAAATAACCTACATAATATACTGAGTGTGAAGAGGAGCAGAAAGAGAATAATAAGCAAGTGATCATAACTCTGATTAACGCAGGTAACACAAATATAACAATAATGATACAATAATTAAATTGAAATCCGAACTAGGCCTATTAATTTTAAAGTCATTAAGATTAGAACAATTTTTAAAATAATCATCATCACAATCCGAACCTTTTCCTGATTTACAATTTATAAGAGCACTACTTTTGATAGTTTGTACCTAATTATACAAGTGGTATTGTTATTCCAAAGTCAGTGTGATGACATTCCAATCATTTCATACGGCATACAATGGTCGGTCTCTTTGAGACTGTTTACCGCCGGTTGGAATGTCATCACACTGACTTTGGATAACGTATATATCTGCTGGTTTTTGTGTTAATAATTTTGATAAATGATAAGTAAATTTGGTACATAGCTACTTATTCTCGTAGCCGTTGACACAACTAGGGAGAGCACAGGGGGTGGCTCCAGAGCATATATTTGCCCCCCTCCATATTCTCAAGCTTCAATTCTTTACGCAAATATTATTGGTATATTGCAGTCACATTAATAGTTTGGCTTAAATATTCCGGTATTCAAATTCTCTCAAACCGGTAACGTTTGTAATGGATGGTAATTTTTCATTTACCTACATTTTCACAAAAATATAACGACATAATTTACGTCCATCAATATATTTAAGTTAAGTTAGCTACTGGTGAATTGCAGGAAGTATTATGTTACATAATAAATAACTCTTTTAAATTTGGCATTTTCCCGGAAAATTTAAAAATTGCATTGATTAAACCTGTATATAAAAAAGGAGATCCCGAAGGTTTAGACAACTATAGGCCTATAAGTCTGCTACCTGGATTCTCTAAGATTTTTGAATCAGCAATGAGCAGTAGATTAGTTAGTTTCATAAAATAATGCAACATATTTAGCGAATATCAACATGGTTTCATAAAAGGAAGATCCACACAAACGGCTATCTTTCAATTTGTACAATTTCTTATTGACCACCTCGAAAAAGGTGAAATGGCTTTTGGGATGTTTTTAGATCCATCAAAGGCATATGACTGTCTAGACAGGGAACTGTTAATTAAAAAACTGGAAATATATGGAATCAGGGGAAATGCCAAAAACTGGTTTGTATCGTATCTAAAAAATAGAAAACAAACGGTATCAATCACAAAAAGAGGAAACACATGTAAGTCAGAATTACTTATTAATGATATAGGAATAGCGCAGGGTAGTATTTTAGGGCCAATTTTATTTATATTGTTTATTAATGACCTGGATTTCATAACTGATAAACCGAATCAACATATTGTTAAATTTGCAGATGATACGAATCTAATTGTTGGGGATGAAGATCTGGAAAATCTGCTCACTAGGGCAAGACACTTTTTTGCACTGGTGACAGATTGGTTCACAAAAAATAAGCTTATTTTAAATAGGGATAAAACCAAAAGTATCTTATTTAGAACAAAACAATCAGCAGTAGATAAACCTCCAACTGTAGAAGTAGATAATAACGAACTAAATTTTTCAGAAAATGCAAAATTTTTAGGTATACATATTAATGAACACTTTGATTGGTCATATCATATAGATAATTTGGAGCAAAAATTAAATTCGGTTTGTTATGGAATACGGGTTGTTGGAAAGTATGTAAAGGAAAACATTCTCAGGATACTCTATTATGCAAATTTTGAATCACTAATATCAAATTAAATCAAATCAAAATATGCTTTATTGTTTTAAAGAACAGTCATTCTTATTAACAAAGCTAAAAAGAAATACAAGTAATATACTACGAATACTTACATAAATTAAAAGAAGTAAAAATAATTAATTTTTTCTTAAGGTAATAGGTACATCGTCAAAAATATAAAGGTAAATAACTACAAACATAGTAAACAGGACAAAGACAAACTCAACAAGACAAAACGAAATGCCTGCCGGAAATACTTAGTTAAAAGGCGTCGTTGTAATACTCGACCACCTCGTAATAGGCCCTTTCCACCAGTAGTTCCTTTATTGTTCTTTTAAAAGTTTTAAGGGTAGGTATGTTTCGTATTTGCTCAGGAAGATGGTTAAATAATTTACGGCTTTCGTAAATTATAGAGTTTCTAATAAGGGCAGAAGAAGGTATGGGCAGGCACAGGTTTTTTGATCCTCTAGTGTCATGAGTGTGGTCAGGCACCGGCAAAGTATCCCTATGCTTGTATATCATGCAGACAGTTTCAAGGATAAACAGGCATGGCAAAGTTAAAATTTTCTTAGATATAAATAAGGGTCTGCATGACTCTCTGCCATACACACCACAAAGACATCTTACAGCACGCTTTTGCAGAATAAACACTGAGTTCAGCAGGTAGCCATACGTATTCCCCCAGAACACAATGCCATATCGCAAGTGAGACTCCACTAGTGAATGGTAGACCCTCTTAGCCAAGGTTGCTCCAACCTCCATCGATGTTAATCGCACTGCGTAGCATCCCGAAGCCACTTTGCGAGCAAGTCCCAAGATATGGGAGTGAAACCTCAGACAGTCATCAATTAAAAGTCCCAAAAACTTTGTGTTAGCTTGTTTTGATAGTGGAGCTCCTCCTAGATACAAACCATCCATATCACATCGAAAACCCACAATGTTGGTCTTCTCAAAGTTTAGGGTCAATAGGTTAGCATCACACCATTGTCTAATTTTAGAAAGATCAGACGAAACCTTGATCTTTAATATATTGGGATCTGAATCATGCCAGAGGACAGTGGTGTCGTCAGCAAAAATTGTAAACCGGCCCGCAATGTCTATAGAAGCAAGATCATTAATATAAATAAGGAAAAGGATAGGACCCAGCACTGAACCCTGAGGAACACCATAGTATATGTTACTAGCTTTTGATGTCTCAGAATACGTTATGGAATTATTTTTTGGGGTAGACACAGTTCAATCCAGAACATTTTTATAGCCCAAAAAAGAATAGTAAGAGTCATAAGGAAGATGGAATATAGGGAAAGTTGCAGAAATGTTTTTAAAAATTTAGGAATGTTGACGGTTTATGCAATTTATATTTATGAATGTTTAATGTTTTTCTTTAAAAACAGAGATATGTTTAATCTAAGGGTAAACCATGAATATAGAAGAAGAACATTGGATGTCTCGTACCCAGTACACCGATTAACTCTTACTGAAAAATGTCCTCATTATATGTGCTTAAAACTGTTTAATGCTCTGCCAAATAAGATCAAACAAATAAACTCGCAAAAACTTTTCAAAGGGGAAATCAGAAAACTGTTAATTAATTTAGAACCCTAGAATTTAAGTGACTTTGTTGATACTATCTAGATTGAATTGTCTGTAAAGAACGTGCATTGTTTTTTCGTTTTTTTTTTTGACGTCATTTCATTTTGTATTCTTTTGTTTATGACTTGAAATAAAGAAATTTATTATTATTATTATTATTATTATTATTATTATTATTATTATTATTATTATTTTCATTTACAGTAAGCGAAACTGTGATGGTATAGAGGAAAAATAATTTTGCTCTACCTGAAGAGTGAAGATCATGTGTTCGAATCAGCACAAAACATACTAATAGGAAATTTTTCCTGGAACTAAAGAAACGTGCAGTATTAAAATAAAGACTAATTTTATCTCAGTATATTTCAATTGTCTAAGAGCCAGCTCTCCCCCCCCTCACCCTCCAAGTGCTCCTAGTTACGCAAAAGCAGTCATATCTATAAAAGTGGTACATCTTTAATCATTATTACCACTTTTAACAATCTTATTGGATAATTTTAAACCTTTCATTATAATATTCCGCTAAATATGTCTTAAGGTCAAAAAGAATCTCAAAATCCATTTCATCTATTTTTAAAAGCAAATCATATTTTATCAGGAATAATGATTTCATTTGGGAAGCCGGCACTTTTACAACAAAAATGTATAATGCATAATATCAATTGAAGGCCTTGGTGCAAGAACCGGGCAAGTCCACTTTTTCAAAATGTTGGAAAAATGAATAAAACCTTTTAATTTGGAAACAAGTTTACAAAAACTTAATATTTGATAAATTTTATGTAATGTAGACCAAATGCATCGGAGTGGTAAAAAGAACATGAAAAATTTCAGTCAACATATTTAAAAAAAAAATTGAAAATTTCGACTTGCCTGTTTTTTGCACCAATATATTAAAAAACCATCAATAATTTTGTCTTATTTATTTATTATAATAGTAACAGTGTTTTCCCTTAAAGTAAAGAAGAATCGGTTTCATAGCCATCACTATAGACATTTGAGTTGGGTCTTCTTCAGAATGATCCTCGGTTGGCAAATCTCCAAAAATAATGTTATAATACGCCTGGTCAGCTAGTGGGACGTATTTTTGCACCAGACTTTTGCAATCTTTTATTTCTTTGTCATTTACTAATAAACGATTATTGTAGGCTAATTCACTCGGCAGTGACAATAATTGACTTTGTGGGTTCGTCTTGATGAGAGAAAAATTTGAGAAAACAGTCATCCCAGCAGTAACAGAGCACTGAATAAATCCATTATTTTTTGTATATTTAAAAAGTCTGTAAGTTGATATTGCAAACTTCTGCTTACCAGTTCGTTTAAATAATTTAAACAGTTTTTTTAAATGTTCTGTGTGGTTACGGATCATTTCTTGTTGGACGTTTATTACCCTAAAATGTTTAGATGTTTTTTGTACAAGGTTTCTCCATTCTTCTAGAGTATATACCCTCTCCTTTCTTCGTTTATTTTTTTCTATAAGACCAAAAGAACGGTCACAGGGTAGGAAGCTATGCCCTGGTTCCCACCGCACTAATTATTTGCATTTTGGAGCAATTATCGGGCAAGTCCAGGACTTGCCCGTTTTTTGCGCCAAACTGATTAAACGGGTAAGTCTTTTGCCAATGTATCTTCACTAATATGCCACGGACTTGCCTGATTCTTACACCAAAAGGTGGCCACGATAGATATGTAGCAGAATCCATATTTAATTAATTTCTTGTGAAAAATGGACTTGCCTGGTTCTTGCACCAAGGCCTTCAATTTGACTATGTAAAATAAAACGACAGTGTACATTGTTATTTGTTACTAATTCCTTAATTAATTTTATTATAAAATGTTATATTCGGATTACTTAATAAAGAAATATATCTTAACATAAACTCGACAATTTTTCATTTATTGGGTAAATGTTATATGAACTTGGGACGTTTATTTAACCAGGGACTTAACCCTGGAGGAGATTCAAGAAATATCATGTTCGTATTATAGAATATAAATCTAGTAATCAATAGCGTTTGTAGGTATATGGTTGTGACTTTTTTTTATCAATAAGTGGACGCATTCACATCAATAAAATGATTTTCAATTGTTTAGATAATTTAAAGTGTGTGTATATACGTAAATGATTAATTAATATATTAAGAGACATTCTTCAAATTATTATACTAACCTTTTCTCTCTAGAAAAGGATGTGATTTTTGAAAAAGTTTAAAATATACTTATATTTTAGAAGTAGAAATTACATGTTTCACGTACTATCTGCCGATAAAAACGAGAACAACACAATTTCAAAACTGGGAAAGGAAATAATATATTTCCTACACTATAAAAGATGCTCCAGAGCTGAAAAGGTAAAAGCACCTAACTTTTAAAAATAAAAATGGAAAATAAAAGATGAAAAATACACACAAAATTTTTAAGTTAGTCATAGAACCATTACAACCATACACTGCTTACTACTTTTTGAAGCATTTGCGGCACACATAAAACTAGGTTTCTGCATAATTCGCCCGTTACTTCATTCCAAGCTTCATCTCTGTTTCTTGATTGAAAATCATGGTTTTGACAATTTAACCCCAAATTTTTTCGATCGGGTTCGTATCGGGACTTTTCGAAGGCCGGGGAAGAACTGCTATATTATTTGCGTCTGTATTATACAGTATGTCTTCGTAAGTTGGAACCATATGGAAAACTTTTTTATTATTAATTTTACGAAAAAAAGTTATTCTTTATAAAAAGTTCTGCATGGCCTAAAACCTAAAATGCAACTAGCAGATATTAAATTTTTTTAGGCGTATACGAGGTTTATCAAAAAATATGAATTTTGCCTAAGAGCACAGTACCTTTATTTTTGACAATATCGAAAATTGTTATTAAAAAAAGTTGATCAGAACTAAACACCACCTTTAAGTGTGTAATTTCACCCATTTACGATGAAAAAATTATTTTTAGAAACGTAGGGGAGACTCAAGCAAGAAGAACCATATGGGCAAAAGGAATCAATCAAATATTTTAAAATTTAAATTTGCCGCTCTAGTTTTGTCATTTAGTTTCGATAGCCGCCGCATTTCTGCAGTGTATGTTGTGAAATATATTACGGTAAATTGTTTTTTTCATATTTTACAGTGAATACAGAAATATGTACGTTCTGAATCATTTAACTGGGTTCAGGAGTTTGGAAACTATTTCTAAACAGTAAAAATGTGTAACATCATGATTGAATATATGTAAAAAGGATCTTTCGCCTTATTTAACCTCAAAATATTTCCGCGGTATCTGAAATCCAAAATATAAGAACAATCGGAACATTTTGGCAGGCTTTTAATATTAGGTGGTTCTTCTTGCACGAGTCTCCCCTATGTGTGCAATAACAATGCAAATTTAACCGTACCTACAGTAGTTGGGTAAATGTAATCTAGGATGTATATTTTCTTATTTGCAATATAAATGCACATGTATTTATTACGGACTTGTTTAAATGGCATCATTGTTAGATAAAATTAAGAAACGAAAAGGTTATCATGTTTTTAATAATTACAAGATATGTCATATTTAATTTTCAAGTGGAAAAATTGCATGACAGCTCCTGTCAGTTATTTTTCCGAAAAAATGTTTGCTAGGTAGATCATCAAGCATTATAAAAAATCATAACAATATATCAAACAACACTCCCGTAGTATACCTACAATAACTGTGAATTTTACGTAAATTGTAACTTTAGTAATAGTACCTACCCAGTAAAAAAACGTTGCTTTGAATGATTAAATTATCATATTACTAGTAAATAGGCTTTTTTCGTTCAGTCAGGAAATAATCTTGCCAAACATCATTCGTGCATCTAATTTTTTCGGAAAAATTAGATGCACTTATGATAGTATGTATATACCCCCGATAAATGTTCAGTCATAATTAATGTAGAAAAATTATTAAAAAATAACAAAACCTATTTTTTCATCGTAAATGGGTGTAATTACAGATTTGAACGTAGTTTTTAGTTTTGATCGAGTTTTTTTAATAACAATTTTCGATATTGTCAAAAATAAAGGTACTTTGCTCTTGGGCAAAATTCACATTTTTTGACAAACCTCATCGTATCCGCTTAAAAGAATTTAATATCTGATAGTTGCATTTTAGGTTTTAGACCATGCAGAACTTTTTATTAAAATAACTTTTTTTCGTAAAATTAATCATAAAAAAGTTTTCCATATGGTTCCAACTTACGGAGACATATATACTATATATACAGCGGTGCCCGAAATTGGCGAGTATTGCCATCTCGGGAACTATATGAGATAGAAAGACGTTTAAATGGGAACAACTTTAGTCAATTATGTTAGCAGTTAATTCATGCTTGTGGATCGATTCTGGTTCTATTGGTTTTTGAGATATTTTGAATAAACTAAAATGTTGCACTTCCTTAGATCGGTTGTAACTATGTTATTTCCCACATTTTCATAGCAAATTTTTTCATACAATATGCCCACTCGGTAATATTTTAGTTGTAACGTAACGGTTTCCTGGAACCATCATCAATTTTATTTTTTCTTATGACCGCCATAGGTATTGGATTTTTTATTTATCGAAAAGTACACACCAATTTGAATAAATATGCACTTACTTCCTACATGCTAATATAAATAACCCGTGCAAATATAGTTTCCTTTAGTCATCTATCATCATTACATGGATACTCAATAGGAAAACCTTATGCAGAAGCTTATTATCCTATTTAAAATAACGACACCCAGATGCAACAAAAATTGCAATAAATTATTATTAGGTATGTAGGAATCTATTATTATAACTTAAATTAGCAATTTTTTAAGAGCAGAGGTGCATTCGCCATTTCGTTTTTTGAGTAATAAATAACCGTGTATATTGTATTACTCTATAGAGAAAGAGATATAGATATATTTCTCCTACATTATAGGAGCATTGATGGGAGACAACAAAATAAAAAGTGTGAGCGTATGTCTTGTTCGGTTCATGTCTACGTAAGAACAAATTTTAATTTTTTTATTTAGTGAAAGATTAACCAATCGTTGACCTTCATTAACAGTTACCTATTATTTTTGCGTCCTTAAAAAAATGTAGATTCAGTTACAAAAAGAACAGTTAAGATTTGTACACGTTTAATTTTCCCTATACAGACCACAAAACAATTTAACATAATTTTTTATTATTTAATTTATTTTTAAAAAAGACAAAATCATTATAAAAGTAGGTACCTATATTAATTAATAGTTAATTTAAAATCCTTTTTCAATTTTTTTCTGGTATATTAGTATAAAAATAAATAGTATATAATTGTACTTTACACAAAGATTGACTTATTCACAAAGAACTTGGTATACTTAAAACTGTTCCGCGATTTAATAGCTGAAATAAGGAAGCAAAGATGATTTTTTAAATCTAGTCCTATGTCCCGTCAGAGATTTAGTCTACTGCTCTCTTAAAAATAGTGATGGGCACCAAAAGTCAGTCAGAGTTGGAACAGCTAGAAAGAACCAATTACCTTAAGGCAATAAGGAATGTATATTCGAACGAGATAATGGTACTTTCTTACGCAATTATTAAGTCATTGCATCAAATTTGGACAACCAATCAAGTAGCACTTAATTTTGTGTGCTTAGTAATTATTAACTTTTTATTTTCAAAAATGTACTTGTAGGTAAAAGTTTTTTAAAATTTTTTTAAAGTATTATATATTTTTTAAGTAGAATAGCTCCAGGAGTATAAAAGGTAAAGTTGACCTCTTTTCTCTCTTTGTTAATGATATTATCTGATATTTCTTTCGATTTATTTTTTTATGTAGGTATAACAATTTTGAATTATTCTGTAATAAAATTAGGTATAGTACCTCTAGCAGGTATATAGTATCTATAAGATCTGAGAATTAAAAGTAGGTATAGAAATCATTTGTTCTTAGGAAATAATCCTATTTGTTCATATGTCTAGAAATTACATACGGCATACGGTAATTCACATTTTGGGTCAGTATTTATTTACTTTGCCATTTATAACGTTCATAGTTAGTGTTAATTCGATTGACATCTATAAGTACAATCTAAAAGTGGTAATTACCGGAATCTAACTCTTTAATCAAATATATTGGCAGAATTCTGCCTGTCTTAAAAATTTCCACAAAAAGCATTCATTTCCTAGTGAATACTTTTGTTAGACCCGGAAGATTTTCTTGTAAAAATTAAAAAAAATATTTTTAAATTATTAGTAGGTAGATATACAGTGATGGGCTAAAATATGGAACAAATTCATTTAAAAATCAGGTATTCATTTTTTTAAAAAACGCTCGGACACGTCGATTATAATTCTTTCTTCCGGATTTTTTGCCTCAAAAAGAAATTATACCGGGTGTGTCAAAAAGTAGATGTAGCAAAATTTTTTTGTTTTTTAAATAGAACCCCCCCTATTTTTACTTATTACCCTAATTCTACGTCAAATTCTGCGCAAAATTCATGTAGCATACTCTATCTTATCTCTAACGGTTTTAGAGAAAAATTACATCATAAAAAAATGCTTTAAAAAAAGGTACCTATTTAAAGGTAAACAGGTAAATTTAAATGAATTGTTACTACGATAGCAAGTCATGTGTCAATCAAAAATTAGTTTAGGTATAATTTTGAAAAACGGTGATCATGGTGCATTTAAATGAAACACAAAGAATCGAAATTTTAATTTTAATTGGATGTGGAGACAAAACAAGAAGTCAAGAAGAAGTTTGTAACTTGTTTAACGCTAAGTATCCAGAACGGCCAATTACAAGATCTACAGTAAGTAAAATTGAGAAGAAATTCAGGGAAACAGGGAATGTAAAGGATCGTCTACGGCCAGGTCGTCCAAAAATTAGTAAAAACTCACAATTGAACATTTTGTTAGAGGTTGAAGATAATCCTCATAGTGCATCCACTGAAGTAGCCCTTAATATTGATGTTATCCGACGATCTGTGTTGCGGGTATTGAAACAAGAAAAGTACCATCCGTACAAAATTAGGTTGCTGCACGAGCTAAACGAAGATGATCCCGACCGCCGACTACAGTTTTGTGAAACTATGATGGAAATTTGTAACTTAAATCTATTTTTCCATCCAACATACTTTTTAGCGATGACAAAGTTTTCGGTATTGGAGTACAAATAATCCCCGTTGGATGAGAGAACAGCACACGCAATACCCACAAAAAGTAAATGTTTGGGCAGGGATATTAAATGATAGAATTATTGGACCTTTTTTCTTCGATGGAAATCTTACAGGAGACCGGTATTTACAATTTCTTCAAAATTAATTAATTCCCACACTAGCAGCGGATTTTCCAAATCCGAATCAGCCTCATCTACCAGAAGCGTCTATTTGCTTTCAGCAGGATGGTGCTCCGCCTCATTTTGCTCGACAAGTACGAGAGTATTTGAATACTGTATTTCCCAAACGATGGATAGGTAGAATAGGACCCATAGAATGGCCTGCAAAATCTCCCGATCTTACACCCATGGATTTCTTTCTTTGGGGTTATTTGAAATCAAAAGTGTATAAGGATAAACCACAAAATTTGGAAGACTTAAAATTTAAAATTAGATATGAAATTAGGCAAATTAATGAAAATACTGTAAATAATGTTTTAGAAGGGTTTTTAAGTAGATTAGCATATTGTCAAGAAGTTAATGGTTTGCATTTTCAACACTTAATAAACTAATTTTTTAACCTTTTTTTAAAGAATTTTTTTTTATGATGTAATTTTTCTCTAAAACCGTTAGAGATAAGGATAGAGTATGCTACATGAATTATGCGCAGAATTTGACGTAGAATTAGGGTAAAAATAGGGGGGTTCTATTTAAAAACCAAAAAATTTTTGCTACATCTACTTTTTGACACACCCGGTATAATTTCTTTTTGAGGCAAAACATCCGGAAGAAAGAATTATAATCGACGTGTCCGAGCGTTTTTTCAAAAAATGAATACCTGATTTTTAAATGAATTTGTTCCATATTTTAGCCCATCACTGTATTGGTAAGCACGTAATTTTGGAAATCACCAAATCGTTGATTACTATAGTGAATATACCCAGACCGTAAGGTAATAATTTTATTAGTACTCTGTTCATCATAATCTCATTTATTACAATACATGGGTATCCAAGGGATACCTCGCTATACCCACGCAAAGGACCTCTTTCTCCCTTTATACTAATGGGCATACGTTTCGTATTATTGCATCTCATAAACTTATTATTAATGTATCTGAGCAGGGATCCTATACTCGTATATATATAATAAGGCCTGGGAAGTTCATATTTTGCACGCGGATAACGTGTGCCCTAAAGGAGAATCCAATAAACCAGTGTTGATGTGTCAGTTAGTAGAACTAACAACGATAGATAATAATTTTGTAAAGGGGGAAACTTTCTAGGAGAGGAGCCTTTCTCAAATTCCTTTTATAGGAATTAACTTCCAAAAAAGTGAACTTAAGGCCCAAACATTATGCTGCTAATAAAAAAATATTTACATTGAATTCACAAAAAGGAGTCATCCGCTCAATAAATGAAATGTATATTTGCGAAACTTTAACTGCACTAAATAATTTAAGCAGTGTCATACAATTATCAAGTAATTAATTAGTTGATCTCGTGATGTTTGTTTTTAAAATTGACATGCTCTTGTGTTGTACGTTTATCTTCATGTAAAACGTCTGAGCAAACGCCGAAAATGGAAAAGAATGTGAATGAATTACCATAAAATTTTGTTGTTAATAAAGTAATGTGCGTAAGAATGTATAAGAATAATAATTTTATTGTAATTTCCATTGCCGTAAGTAATACCTATCGAGCAGGTTGTCCTTAATTTTTATGATCAATAAGTACAGAATATAAGTGGAGAATCGAAATTATTTAAAGGCTTATCTCTACCCCATTATTAAGAAAACAAGGTTTTTAATGAGACTTATATGTCACAACTGTGCTGTCCTTTTAAAATCTGGCCTATAAGTGGCCTAAGTGTTGTATAGCCTAGCTCACCCTTCACACCATTATCTTTTAGAATGTAGATTCCGATTCTTTTATCGTTAAGAACAAATAGTTACACATTCGCCTACAGTTTAAAGTTAAAAAAATTGTAAATTTTGCCAATATCCCTTTTTCTGTTTTTATTAATTGATAAATCCAACCCCTTTAATGTAAAACTGTGGGTAATTGTACTCCAATGGTGCGTTTTCAACAGGTTTTGGATAAAATGGACTATATATACCTATAGTATTAATTTAAAAATGTTATTAAATAATATTATTTCGTCGCTACTGGCGCCGGCGATTAACATAGTGATGTTAAAGAGCAGGTAAATTGCTGAACAGGTTCGAACAGTTCGGTTCTCACCCGGGAACCTGTTCCGTAAACCTGTTCACCTGTTCTTTCTTTTGATCATAAATTATTGTCACTACTCACTCACTTGGTAAAAGGTCGCCAAAGTAGTAAAAAACCGGTTTTTGTTAATCACTTTCTAAAAAAAAAAAAAGATCGCCAGTTCCGTAAACTAACAACATAACAACACAGAACACCGTTGCATCCGCGTGTGTGCTCTCACTGCTCCCTGTTCCAAAGAAAGAACAAACAAAGAACAGCCTGTTCTTTTTATTCTCAAACGACGACCCGCAGGCCATCATTCATAAATCAGCAATCACTCATAAAAAGAACACGCTGTTCTTTGTTTGTTCTTTCTTTGGAACAGGGAGCAGTGAGAGCACACACGCGGATGCAGCGGTGTTCTGTGTTGTTATGTTGTTAGTTTACGGAACTGGCGATCTTTTTTTTTTTTTTTTTTTTAGAAAGTGATTAACAAAAACCGGTTTTTTACTACTTTGGCGACCTTTTACCTTTTTTTTACCAAATGAGTGAGTGACAATAATTTATGATCAAAAGAACAGGTGAACAGGTTCCCTGGTGAGAACCGAACTGTTCGAACCTGCTGTTCAGCAATTTACCTGCTCTTTAACATCACTCGAGCGCAATCATCTGTCATAAGTCTATCTAAAGAACCGGTTCAGTTCTTTTACAAAGAACAGTTCACTGAACAGGCTATCTCTAACCTGTTCTAAAGAACCTGTTCGGTTCTTTTCTTAACAACTCTAGATTAACAATGTAATATTTGTTTAGATAACTTAAACTATAGCCATATTATGATGAATAAAGGGCTGATTAGATGCACAAATTCAGCCAAAATATGCGCATATATAGGGGAGAATGGCCCAAAATGATCCCCCTAACGGGAAAATCCCTCGTAAACCGAGTGTATGATTTAGGGAGATTCATAATCATAGTTATGGGATTCCTCAATCCTTATGCTTTCAGATTTGGATGCGCAGAGTGTTTAATAAAAAAACCTAATAGGTAATGTTATTTATATAATTATGAACTTGGTCAAAATGATCATTTTACCCTACCTGGTTGGGTAAAATGATCCCTTAAGGTAGGGTAAAATGATCCACCAATTTAATTTAAGAAAAAATACAAAATTGTTGATTATAAGTCAATATCTACAAAAACAGATAGGCCGTACTTTATTATTTAAGAGAAAACAGGAAGAAAACAGTAAGAAAATGCAAATATTCTTATCATAGAACAAAGAAGAAGAAAACTCAAAATGTTAATAGTTAAATTTAAATGTACTAAAAAAATATAAACAAAGTTAAACTACATAGATTTTTTCTTTCTGAAGACTTAAATCGCAAGTATAGGGATCGCAGTCATTTTTCTCAATACCCGCGCACTCCTCGTGTGCCCAGCGCTTGCAATTATTACACTGCACCCATCCTTCTCCTGCGGGAGATCTTTCAAAAGTATCTGAACGCATAATGCATTCCGTATCTTCCTCTTCCTCTTCCTCTTCGGAGTCGTCATCCTCATCCCATTTCTGCCTTTCACTCGTTCGCTTGTATTTTTGAACCATTTCTTAACTGAAAACAAAATAATTTTGTTAAGAAAATAAAATTATTATTAAGTGATGTCTCAATAACCTATGACACAAAATTATATTAGTACCTATTTTTAAAACTTGAATCTTTAAAGAATACCAAGATAGGTACCTAACTTAAAGGTTTAATATAATATTTCTTATATAAAACCAAAAAATTCGGGTAAAATGATCCCGGAATCGTTTTACCCTACCTCATGCATGAGGGATCATTTTGCCCGAATGTGCAAAATTTACTAACCGCCACTTAGTCGTTGAGTTTAAAAATTTTACAAATATCTTAAAATATAGCTGAAGTAATAAGCTTCTAAGAAATATACTACATTTTAACATTCCTGATGTTATTTGTCACAAGCTGTCACAAAAGTTTGTAGGTACGTACCTTAAATCAGAATAAGCAAAAATCACTTTTTTATTGATAGCGCACCAACCGCTAACTAGTTCCGATTCAACTGACAAGCATAACTCGACGGAAGACAAGGAAGGTATAGTGGCTTACGAAAACCATAGATGGCACCATCCGTATTAACCATAATATAGGGGGGGATCGTTTTGCCCGCTGGGATCATTTTGGGCCATTCTCCCCTATATACCTACCTATGCCTTGTTTGCCTTCAATATATGCAGTTATTTGCATTTTTTTACCAAATTTGCATACTGGTATGCAATATTTCTTAATTTATTAGAGTAAAATGAGGTAAAGAAACACATTGGGTTCTAAAAAATACATTTATTTTTTTTAAAATGAATGTTTTTTACTGCAGTTAAGTATTTAAATCCTTCATTATTGTTTACAGTAACATCCAATTTCTTCCTTACTTAATCTCCTACTCTACCGGGAATGTTGTTACATTTAGCGGAAAAAAGTTTCAACAATACCAAATCAATTGCAATTGAGTCTTTTAACTAAATTTCAAATAGTATTAACAGTAGGTAACACAAATAGGTATTACAATATCAGTAGTTGGCTATCTAATAGAATAAATAATTACCTAGAAATATTGTAATTTATTATTGGCCTCTCTCAATTCAATTACAAAATCGTGACGCTATGAACGTTACACTAGTCCCGCTATAAGGTCTCACCTATTATTTCTCTGTGTCACAATCGGACGTAAAAAAGAAAAATTATTGGTTCGTCTCCGGTATCATAGACAGTAGTGTCATCGCAAAACTAACCCCATTTTCTACACACTTTTTTTCTAGGTTTTTAAGAAGTTTAGGTAATAAGTAGTATTTTTTTATAATAAATTCATATTTTTTTGGTATTATGGATTCAGAATCGGCTATACACACTGCAGATTTCTTTCTTAGAGAAGTGGCGGACGTTAAAATAGGGTAAGTTTGTTACCTTGTCAGAGATTGGGGAGGTTTTCACTTTCAGTTTTCATAGTTGCTAGAAACTTATTTAGAGGCCATAAGTATTTTGTTAAGTAATATAACTTTCTTTCCGTTTTTAAAATTTAGAAATCTAAAATTATACAAGTGAACTTTTAATAAATTACTACGGACATTGGTAGGTTCCAAGGTAGGTTTCTAAGTTAAAAACATTATAAAATTCCAAAGAAAGTTAGTAGATGTATAAGTATTACATCTACCATTACTCTGTTCCTTTTACTTACCACATAAAGCAGTAGTAAATCATCTTTTTTAACTGTACTGATGTTACTCTAGGGATCCTTACGTTTTTGTTAGTTATTATGAAATATTGCATAATCCCCAATATATTTAATTTCGGGTTAATTGAATGCCCTTTAGATGAGACTTCATAATTTATAGTTGTCAAGATGTTATATCTTAGGTTTGGTTTGTTTTAAACTCAATGAGGCTGTGGCTTTTTGTTATCTCTCTTAGCTTGTTGGTGTAGCTCATAAAATACTTTAATTTTATAGTAAGCAGCAGGCTCCAGTACCCAAAAACATAGTAAAACAGGAACTTCAGTTTTTGAGATTAACAGACTCGACAGAAGAACAAATATTAGATACTTTGAAACATATACATGGCCCTGTAAGTATTTATTTGGTTTAAGATTTATTCTTAAGTAGTTATGTATGTATCAGCTACTTAACTGCTTAGCCTGTCATTAAAAAAGTTTCTTTTATATTAAATATTTTTTTAGGATTTTAAATTAAGCAGTATTTCTGACTACAGTGATAGCAAATCTAATTTATTAAAAAAATATTGGGTAGGACGGGGTAGTCTGGTAGTTAAGGGTGTATTCGATTACTCTCAAATTAAAGATACCCCTGGTGAAGAAGAGGAAAGGCTAAAATTATATGCTTTAATGAGGCTTCAAAGGTAATTTATTTGTAGTAATTTTAAGTTAAGTTTATAAGTTTGGTTCAGGTTTCTTAGAGTTTTATTTTATACATTCTGGTCATTTATTTAACTATGAAATTAGAAGGCCTAACATACAACCCCTAAAATACAACCCAATGTTTACTGAAAGGGCTTTAGAAATTAGTCTACTGTTTGAGACTTATGTTATAGACAAGTTCTGTTGGTTTTATTAATAATAGTAGTTTCTACAATACCTGAGACAATACCATTTTCTTTATACAGGGTCACTAATAGGTATGGGATATGTGTCTAGAAACCTATGACAATATTTACATCAATAAAAATCTGTCAGTGTTTCTCGACCTGGCAAAAGCTTTTGACACGGTTAATCACGACATACTATACACACGACTAGAGAGAATGGGAATAAGGGGAGTTTGCTTAAGTTTGATTCAAAATTATCTTACAGGGCGGACACAAACTACAAAGGTTAATAATTCTATGAGCACTCCGCTAACCAGCTCAATTGGAGTACCACAAGGCACGGTGCTTGTTCCTATTTTATTCCTTGTCTATATAAACAGCATTTTTTCGCTGAATATTGATGCTAAAATAATTTCATACGCTGATGATACGGCAATAGTATTTGCCGGACAAAACTGGGAACAATTAACAAACGCTGCTTCTAGAGGATTGAGTATGGTTCGTGGCTGGTTGGACAGCAACCTACTTTCTCTTAACCTTATAAAAACTAAGTTTGTCTCCTTTTCAATTACAAGTGCTGGCTTAAATAATTATGAAAAAATTATTATCCATTCTCATGTTTGTCTATCTCAAAACTGTGTTAATTGTACATGCACAGAAAGCATTAACTCGGTGGAATACATAAAATACTTGGGAGTAATGGTAGATCAACATCTCAAATGGGACAAACATGTAGAAATGTTAACAAAAAAACTAAAAACTTTACTACCTATCTTTTATCAGCTAAGATATATTCTCACACACCAGCTAATATCAACAGTATATAAAACACTTGTAGAATCGATCCTGAGATATGCCTTGGTTATATGGGGGGGTTCGACGGACAGTACGGTACGACCTCTCAGAGTCTGCCAAAACTCTATTATTAAGGTAATACTTAGAAAGGAAAGAAGGTTTTCCACAAAAATGTTATACAAGGAGTCCTGCTTATTAAATCTCAAGCTTCTATATGTTTGGTGTAGTGTTGTGTTTGTCTACTCGCACCTTAATCCTAATCAAAACTTGGTAGCTCACCGTTATAGCACTAGGAAAAAAAATAACAAGGAAATGTCACAAAATTTTGTTCCTACAACATTTGGACAAAAGTTTGTATCTTTTAATGGTCCCAAATTTTTCAACAAATTACCTCTTAAAATACGCATGATAGATAAACCTAACAAATTTAAAATAGCAGTCAAGGACTTCATTACTTGTAATCAAGATATATTCCTATAAACTCACTCTTTAACTCTATACAAGGTAACTCTCCCACTGATCCCCCTTCCCCCACTGCTTTCCTAAAATATAATAAAGTTATTTATGCGTGTCAGCTTCGGCCGTCTCAGCCTTGCCATATACAGTGTATCTTCTTCAGAATATCGTTGACAATCCACTTATTACTCTGTCCAACTGCGTTGCAACATTATGAATTTGTTCATTAAAAACTATTTCGATGGAGCACAACACAAATTTATTTATTTAAATTTAGGTGCTCCTCTTTATCAACTATTGCTATATCTCTAGTGTTAAACAACGTTATAATATATAACAGTAGTTTTAAGATTTCTAATGTAACAAATTTTAGTAATATATTTGAATTTGAATTTGAATTTGAATACAATACAAAAAATAAAGCTTGGGGCAGATATCCCTACATTTTACATTTGTTTACAGTTATGGTTTTCATGAAAGTCATTGTATAGAAGCGTTTGAATATTGCGGAAACTCTGTTGAAGATGCACTATATCTTCTTTACTGTAAATATTTAAAAGTGAAAGATAAAGATAACATAGAGCATGATTTAACTCAATCTGAACTAGGAGACATGCGTACAGATGAAAAAAGTTCTTTGGAATCCATTTATGAAAATTCTTTTCAAGAGAAAATAGAAGGTGTTTGGATAATAAATTTAAATCTAGAATATCTGTTTAATTTGTTTCATAAAAAAGAACCTGTGAAAAAAAGTACTGTAGAAAAAAAACCCAAGGAGAAATGTAAGAATTTCCAAAGAGGTCTTCCTTGCAAGTTTGGTAATAGGTGTAGATACTCTCACGAACCAGATAAAGTTGAAAGCAACGTCAATAACAATCATTTGAACTCGCACTACTTTGAATTAGAATTTCGCTTTCCGAAGACCTCCAAGTATCCCTATGAACCACCTATGATATTTGTTAAAACCAACGCATGTCTTCCACACCAAATGAATCTGCATATCTGTAAAAGACTTTACCATGAAGCGGCATCTTTGGCAGTGGATGGAATCCCTTGCGTTTACACTGTAACTGAACTTCTAAAAAACGAAGATGAAATAAAAGAACACCTGAAAACTGATATTGATTTCATTCACCCAAAGCAAAAACTGTTTGCAAGCGAGAAAATATTAGAAATTAGGAAAGCTCGCCCGAAACACTACAGAAAAGGGGCGACAAATAAAGATAACAAAAGACGACTTACCCCCGAAGAGATTATTAGGGATGATCAAAGAATTATTCGAGAATTTCAGCAAAATATTACAAATCCTAAGTATTCAAAAATGGTTAATGCCCGAAAAAAGTTACCAGCTTGGTCATTGAAAAATGATATTTTAAATTCAATTCAGCAGTCACAAGTTGTAGTTATTAGTGGAGAAACGGGGTGTGGTAAAAGTACACAGGTACCTCAGTTTATAATTGATGAGTGGATAGGGAATTATAATAATGAACACTTGGAAATTGTTTGCACTCAACCTAGAAGGATTTCTGCTATAGGTGTTGCTGAGAGGTAAGAACTTGTATGAAAATATTCTTAGTTCGAATATGCCTCTATGTTGGTTTTTCTTCTGTGGTTATTGTTATTACTTTAGATAATAATGCTTATTTTGACTTTGACTTACATTTTTTTTATATTTGAAGGGTTTCTGATGAAAGAGTAGAACGAATTGGTTCTACAGTAGGCTATCAAATAAGATTGGAAAGTAAAATCTCTGCACTAACTAGGTTAACATTTTGCACAACTGGTATTTTATTAAGACGATTGGAAGGTGAACCCACCCTGCCAAATGTAACCCATATCATTGTTGATGAAGTTCATGAAAGAAGTGAAGAAAGGTACGATAATTTTAAAGAATCGTGCGGTAGATCATAGAACCTCATAAACCTATGTTTTTATATTTATTCATATATTTCTATGGGAATTTGTAACTTTTGTCATTTAAGCTAGCTTCAGATTTTATTTATTCTTTCATTTTACAATTCGAGAACATGAAGAGATGTCTGGCTACCTGACATTGCTTTCTTCCTTGAGTAGCAAGACCTACAAAGGGACAGAAAAAAAGTAAAAAAGTGTAAAAAATGTTGAAAAAGGCGCCAGATATAAAGGTGCCAAACCAAGATAGCAATTTTCGGTGAACGAGGTTTTCGGTTCTAGCAATTATTGATCTGGACGACCTGGCGATGCCTTAGGACCACTATTTTGATCTGGCTCTTTAAAAATAATTTTAAAAAAATGCTACTATGACTGTGTACCACTTTTTGTTATATGAAGCGTGTTGAAATGACTCTCCTACTAGGTAGTATGTTTGTGCAACAATAGCATAACCATTCTTTATTCAATAATTTCAGTGATTTTCTTCTTGTTATTCTCAAAGACCTTTTGCCGATCCGTCCAGATCTAAAAGTAATTCTTATGAGTGCCACCCTAAACGCAAATCTATTTTCGTCCTATTTTGGGGAAATACCTGTAATAACCATTCCTGGACGAACATTTCCCGTGGAACAATATTTCCTGGAGGACATCCTGGACGAGACAGGTTATGTATTGGAAGATGGATCGGAATATTGTAGGAAAATTAAAAATGAAACAGAGTATATAGATGCATTGATGGCCGGCAATGAATTACCTGTTAATAAGCCTAGGGATAATGTGAGGGATGAACATTGTACTGTACAACAAATTGTGGCAAGATATGAAGGTATGGTTAATAAAAATAACATTTTTATTGTCTTTAATTCTTATTTTAGGAACAGTAATTTGTCTTTTGAAGTTTGAATGCTAACGAACTACGAAAGTGTAAACATCTGACAAACTACGCTTATGTGTGCGAAGTAATGTGCTCTCTGTTTTCGTTAGTCGTGACGTTCAAAATGGAAAAAACAATTCACTAAACGCTGGCCAATCAAAGCAAAACATTATTTATCCCAAAAAAGTTACCATTTTAACATAATTTTATTGTGACATTAAGTGATATTTTACAATTATCTCTACCTCTGCCTTTTTAAACCACTTCGTTTTCTTTTAAAGATTATAGTCTCAAAACCTGCAAGAACCTTTTCCTTATGGACAGCGAAAAAATAAATAACGACCTTATTGAATACATCTTAATGTGGATAGTAATGGGAGATCATAAATATCCAAAGCAAGGTACCATCTTGATATTTTTACCCGGTATTGCTGAAATCACTGCCGTTTATGATCAATTGGTGGTTCATGAAGAATTCGGAAAACGAAATGGAAAGTACATTATTCTTCCTTTGCATTCATCTTTAACTAACGAAGAACAAGCGGCTATTTTTAGGTAAGTTGTTTAGTTGGTTGTTCCGTTGTTTGTTTATGCGTATTAAGTACCTTCACATACAAACCGGGTCACTGTAAGGTTGGTAGAATTGAGTACAGTTTATTATTTACAAAAAATGTTTAAATTGTTATACTTTTGCTACTTGAACCTTTTGACCATAATTACCGTTCTTCTGAACACGAACAATTCTATTAAAATTAGACTTATGAAGACGTAAAGTGTATGCTGACATCAAAAAATTTCAGAAAGCCAATTTATGGGGAACGAAAAATCGTTATCTCCACAAATCTAGCAGAAACCTCGGTGACCATCGACGACTGCGTTTTCGTCATTGATTCAGGGAAAATGAAAGAAAAACATTTTGACTCGAATCGTAACATGGAAAGTTTGGAAACTGTTTGGGTGACTCGGGCCAACGCTCTTCAACGGAAAGGCAGGGCTGGACGTGTCATGTCTGGCGTTTGTATCCATTTGTACACGCAGCATAGATACAAACATAACTTTTTGCCACAACCCATTGCTGAGATTCATAGAATACCTTTAGAACAGTTGATTTTGAATATAAGGGTTTTGCCTGGGTTTTATGATAGAGACATTGCTGAAGTTTTAGGTAAGATATGTACATATAAATTTCGTCAGTTTTTTAAATTAACAGTACCACTGCGTTTAGTGGATAATTGTTTTAATACATTTTTGAAAATTTTTAGGATCATTTATAGAGCCTCCTACAGAGGAAAATATAATTTCCTCAATTAGGAGACTTCAAAGTGTAGGCGCCTTAGACAAAGAAGATAATCTCACCCCCTTAGGACACCATTTAGCCGCGTTACCCGTAGATGTACGAATAGGGAAGTTAATGTTATATGGCGCCATTTTTGGATGTGTCGATGCTGCCCTAACAATGGCGGCTTGTCTTAGTCATAAAACACCGTTCGTTTCTCCTTTTGGAAAAAGAGAGGAAGCTAACAGGAAAAAGTTGACTTTCTCTGCAGGATTTAGCGATCAGATAACCGTTTTGGTCGCTTATAAGGTATGAAATAAATTAGTGTTAAAGTATTTTTCACTCTAAAAATGGTATCGACTTATTGACTGCAATAAAACTACCGGTTTAATCCCATTGTAATACACAATCAACAAGCAAATACACTACAGGGTAGGACTTTAGATATTTAATTCGTTTTTAATAATATATTATTTAATGACATAAAATATCCTAAATAAATAGTACAAGATAGTTAATATAATTACAAATTATAATCCTACCCTGACTAACAGTTTATTTGCATTTTTATGGCCGAGCTCTTGCAAAACGTCCCAGGTAGTTCAACGGAGTCAACCATTTCTTGTGAAAATACTTTACCCATAGGAAAAAAGGCGGATGTTCATATCTATACAGGGAATGTGTTAAATGTCTATCAAAAATCTTAAAATAATATTTACGTTGGTACTATTTGTTTTAGAAATTTTTAACAATGAACAAGAAAAGTGCAGCCGCTGCAAGAAACTTTGCCAACGAGAACTTCTTGTCTTATAAAACGTTGATTACCATAGCCGATATTAAATATCAATTTTTGGAGTTCTTGGTAGATATTGGATTCGTGCCAGTAAATTTAAGTAACCAAAGAAGGAGAACTGGTCAAGATAACGTTTATGAATTAACGGGAACCAAAGTAAGTAAACAGGTAGTTAGTTATTATACGGGGTGATTCGCGGTCGATGGTACCTTAGCGTATATGACGAATCATGATAATTGATAATAATTGATAGCAACCAAAAATGCTGCCTACTGTCCCTAGATTTATGTAAAGCATTTGATACAGTCAATCACTACGTTTTACTTAAATGCCTATACTACTTATACAATATTGGAATTCGGGGAAATATTTATTTATTGTTAAAAAATAAAAAGCAGTTTGTTTAAATTGAAAATGTTAAAAGTTCACAAAAAAACATAACTTGTGGTGTTCCGCAAGGATCAACCTTAGGACCTACTTTTTTTTTAATCTAAATTAATTCTATAGGTAGCAAAATTAAATTTAAAAGGTAAGCTAATATTGTTTGCCGATGATACTACTCTTGTATATTTTTATGAAGACTATGCTCAAATTCATAATAACATTAACCACGACTTAATATAATATGTAAATGGCTTGAAATTAATAAATTATCATTAAATTTTAATAAATCATCTTTTATGTTTATAAGTAAATGAAAATTAAAAAATAATAATGTTTCTTTACTGTCTTTCAATAATCATTTAATTAAATATACTAATACAATTAAATTTTTAGGTTTATATATTCATGAAAATTTAAGTTGGAAAAAACATATTGAATATTTAAGAAGTTACACCTCACCAAAAATTGGCATTTTGTTTAAAGCTAAAAATTATATATCGTTCAAATATTATTTTAAAATTAAATATATTATTCTTTGGTTTATTCAAAATTACTTTATATTATTTCAATTTGGGGATCAGCAAATTTAACTACAATTCAGCCATTAAAAAATCTACAAAACAAAATAATTAAATGCATACATAAACTTCCTTTTTTAGAACCAATTATAAATTTATATGAACCAAATGAATATTTAAATTTAGAAAAGCTTTATAAATTAAAACTATGCATTCTAATACACTCTATTATTATTATTAAAGAAAAACAATGGAATATAATATTTCCTTCGACCAACATTATTCACATCACAAGACAAAATCATCATATTCAGATACCAATGGTAAAGAGTACTTTTGGCCAAAGATCAATATTTTATAAAGGAATAACAATTTACAACAGTTTGCCGAAAAAAATGATAGAAATATCAAAAATTTAAAAAAACACTAAAAAATATTTTAACTAACTTTAAAGTATTATATATTAATATTTTTTTTTTGTAAATGGTTATACCGGGTGTCCACGGAAGGTGGCTCGCCCCTCTAACTTTTTTGTTTTTCAAGATAATGAAAGAAAATTCGGGGGATTTGTATACGACATAAAACTGCATTTTTTGACAGGTGACTCAACATTATGGAACTTCCGGTTTAACCGGAAGTGACACAAACTTTCGATTTTTAAATGGGACACCTGGTATATTTTTACTTTTTTTGACTCCATATGACATTCTAAATACAACGATGTGTTACTTGTCACTTTTTGTCACCAAGAAAATATTTTTTTTCCAAATTTATTGTTTTATCTAGAGGGCTATGAATACCTTAAAATCACTTATTTCAGTTCTTTAATGTTGGGAAAAATACAATTTTACTATTTTTGGTCCAATGCTATGTGCTATGTAAAATTTAATCTTTAAAGTTGTATAACTCATTTTTTTTTAAATGGTAAGATGGTGGCTCGTCGGGTTAAGGAAAGTTCTAAGTTAACTTTTTAAAGTTTTTTAATGGCAGCTTTTCTTAAACCCAATAGTGTATGTATGGTATCAAAATAATCGTAATAAAATCCTCTTTTTTCTTAACCCGACGAGCCACCATGTTGCCATTTAAAAAAAATGACAGATTAAATTTTACATAGCAAATAGCATTGGACCAAAAATAGTAAAATTGTATTTTTAACAGGATTAAAGAACTGAAATAAGTGATTTTAAGGTATTCATAGCCCTCTAGATAAAACAATAAATTTGGAAAAAAAATATTTTCTTGGTGACAAAAAGTGACAAATGACACATCGTTGTATTTAGAATGTCATATGGAGTCAAAAAAGGTAAAAATATACCAGGTGTCCCATTTAAAAATCGAAAGTTTGTGTCACTTCCGGTTAAACCGGAAGTTCCATAATGTTGAGTCACCTGTCAAAAAATGCAGTTTTATGTCGTATACAAATCCCCCGAATTTTCTTTCATTATCTTGAAAAACAAAAAAGTTAGAGGGGCGAGCCACCTTCCGTGGACACCCGGTATATATTTTTTTTTGAATAATTTCGATGGAGTTATTAATAGTTACTAAACATGGTTTTTATTATTTGTGAATTTATATATTCTATATTTGGTGTTATATTCTCTGTAATAAACTTTTTTAAGTTGGTTGAGAATAAAGATATATATGAATTAATAATAATAATAATAATCTAAAAATTTGTACGATTGTACTACACATTTTCTAACAATACACCATTGTAACTTCTACCAAAAACTTCGATATTTTAAATGGAAGACTCTGTATTTTATTTTCGAAACCCTTATTAATTTACTAACAACTTTCTTAAACATTATATTATGGAAATAGTGTAACAAAAAATAAATATTAGCTTCATATTATCTCAACCGGCAGCTACGGTCGTAATCGTAAAGAAACATCGTTGCTTCATCACTTTGGAGTTACATGCAACATGATCCAGTTCGCTTGTAGAGATATCCCTTTATTATTTGATAACTGAAACATAATAAAACTGACATAAAAGTTACAATTGGTCGTTACGTAGCAATAAAGTGTTGTACATTTTCAGTTTAATGTTAACGGCGAAAACCTGAGGTTATTGACATCAATATTGAGCGCCGCTTTGTATCCCAACATTGTTAAAGTTTTGACTCCATCAAAAACATTTGTGCAAAGCGCAGTGGGCGCAGTGCCAAAGGAGAATGAGGCGAAAGATATCAAGTTTGCCACTTCCACAGAAACGGTAAGTACTTGTCAATTAAAATTGTTTGTCTGAACTATTATCGCAGAATACATTTTAACATTAATAGAATGTTATAATCTAGCATTGGCTAAGGATTTAATCTAGTCCAATTCTTCAAACCCATGTATATTTAACGACACAGTAGTTTATGTAACGCTAATACCAACAACACAATGCTTGTGTGTCTGCTAAGTAAATTAAAATAGTGTAAAGTTACTTCTTTTTAAATTAATGTCATGTATCCATTACCTAGTTTTAAGTTTTTTAGTCGCTATGACTGCACGCGCTCTTTCTAAATCTTCTTCAAACTCTGAAGATTAAATGAACTATTATTTAGTTTCCACATTTTCTGGTTACGATTAGCGAAGCACCCCACAGCTTGTTTTTATAAAATAAATGATATGACTTCGCGTGAAGAACTTAATAATAATGTGATTCTGCTTGAAGCTCATGCATTTTATTTCTGGCATTTCACATCAAACCAACCAAAATAAAAGGAGGTTTGGCAGATCACCTCACCGATTTTGATAATTTTTGAAAAAAAAAGAAAATTATGAAAGCCACGCAATTTATTTGGTAAGAAGGTTTGCTGAAACACAAACCATTTCTGGAACACAAAAATACATTCCGTTATTCCAATATCAAAATCAAAGATTGTAACAAGAGGCTTTTCATTCAGCGTGGAACAAAAAACACAGGAACTTGTGAGGTGTTCTGAAATTACAATTACAGAATTACTGTTTCTTCAATCTGGTTTTGTGACTGTTCAGTACGATAACTTGTGGTGGTTAGCGTGTATTATTGGAAAAAATGAAGAATCTGATGAGCTTAAAATCAGCTTTTTGCATCCAAATGGACCATCTAGTTCATTTTATTATCCTACGCCTAAAGCAGATATTTTAATAATTAAAAGATATTTAATAATAAGGAAGGTTCAACCGGTTACTGCTATAGGTCGAACTTACACACTAACTAAAGAGGAAATGTTAAATTCTTAAAAAATTTTAGAAAAAAAAAATAAAAGCTAAAATCTAATTTTAATGTATTGTGGATTTTGGATTTTTTGAAAAATTTTGTATCTATTAAAAGTAATAAGTGTTGTTGGTGTTACATGGTTACCATTTTTTGCTTGTATTTTTAGTGTTATTTTTTTTTCACCTTGTTCCCATTATTTCTCCATCCTGAAATTCGGCCAATATGTTGCTAAAATATTGAAAATAAAATTATTTTGTCGACTATTTAACTAGAGTGTTTTACACTGGCAAAATGTCATAGCAACGGCCGGTCTTCTACTGGCAAAATTACTACCTGCACCTACCTGGACAAAATTCACATGTGATTTTTGCCGCGGCAAAATTTTGTCTTTTTTCTAGTTAAATAGTCATGTCGAATACCACTCGAGAAAAAATTGTGTAAGCAAAATTGTTCTCAAGGATTTATTTAAGTTTGTTGCTTTTAAGCAATTTCGCTCATGACATTTTCGACAAAAAATTTTGTCAAAAATGTCATTCGCGAAATTGCCAAGCAACAAACTTTCATACCTTTCGAAAATTTTGCCTACAAAATTTTATCTCTTGTGATATTATATATGAAAAAAATAAAAAAATACTTTTTAGAAAAATTTGAAAAAAAAAACTCAATTTTTTTTGAACACCTACATTGAGTGGTACCCCATTTAAAAGGTATTTTTAAGACCTTTTAAATGAGACCTAACTCACTGCTTTTGTAAGTAGTTCTTGAGATATATTGATTTATTTTAATATGTTTAAGGAAAATGGCCATATTTTTGATTTTTAAAAATTAATTAAAAAGAAATTACTTATCAGAAAAATTCGAAATTTTGTATTTTTCATCTACTAGATGGGTAGAATAATTGTACCAAAAATTATCAAAATCGGAGAGGTCACCTGCCAAACCTCTGGTTGATTTGATATGAAATGACCTCATGATAGGATGTGAACTCACGTCAGGTGATAGTAATATGTTTCTACCTTAAGAGACTTGCTGCATCAAAGGTGTCTACCAACCAATGAGAGGCTCAAATTAAGCAAAGTTTAACCAATCGTTGTATTGTAATGTTTTTAGAACGTTTTCTTTCTCGTTGCTACCTATTTTTGTAAAGATGTTTAATCCAGAATATTAATATGATAATTAAAAGAAGACATGTTCCTGGAAATAGAGTGGAAAATTCTCACTTTCCATTTTTAAATTAGTACCTTCCTACGCAAAATAGCGTCTTTTCGTGGTCGTAAAGAAATACTTTCTCTTTTAGGTATTTATGCATCCCAGTTCCGTTAACTATTCAATAAAAAGTTTTCCCAGTCCTTACTTAATTTACCAAGAAAAAGTTAGGACTAGTAAGGTGTTCTTTAGAGATTGCACGATGGTCCCCATTATACCACTGGTTCTTTTCTCTGGAAATTTGGAGATCATGGTACAAAGTGGCAACACATTTTTGACGCTTGAAGATAGTTGGATATTGTTTCAAGTTGAGGAGCATAAGGTAACAATCACAATGGCCGAGTTTATTGAATATGTACACTACATTTGGTATTCTTTTGAGAGGTGGAGCGACGTCTGTAGCTCGTAGCTAACAACAGTTTCGTTATTCAACGTTCTTTTATTAATAAATAAAGCGATATTAATGTCTTGCTAGTTTGACTTTGTTTAACGAGCTTCGGGCTTCGCTCATCCCCCAGCCGGGGTGGCTGATACCCTTTGCCATGGCCTGAGAATTACGTCCTTGTCTTCACAACATTTGAAAAATTACTAACAGAGGCAACATCGCTTTGTTTGCGATCCGCGATTGTTTTTTTTTGTAGTGTATTTTCTACGATAGCTTATTTGACAAAATAAAGGATTTTCATTTGGGGACATTTTGGGCGAGGGTTATTGCTCCTTTTACCCCCTAATGGGACCGCCCTTGGCGGAGGGCAAAAAATAGTTTTAGTTTACGTCATGGTGTGACGATATCTTAAAGAAAATTGAAAATTGTAACATATTCCATGATTTTCTTTTGGGTTTCAGATCGCAGAAATGATTAAAATGATACGAATAGAATTATACAATTTACTAGAAGAAAAAATTAAAGATCCTTTACTAGATTTACTTCACAACGATCACGGTGAACGAGTTATATCAACAATACTTAAGTTGATTTCTTTGTGATAACGACATTAAATAAACATGTTTTGTTTTTAATGTAAATAAGAGTATGTTTGTTATGTTGTGTTTAATATACTCTAAGTTTTCTTACAATACCGTTAACAATTACTTCTATAGTTTTTTTTTTGAGGCTATTTTAATGCAGGCGGAGAAGACCATAATATTAGCTTCGTTCGTACAAACAATTGTCAACCTGCTCTCTGCGCATGCGTGGTTTTTAACCTGTTGGAATTGCTGTAAGGCCTCTGCGAACGCCGGATTTACTGTCAGCGGTTTGGGATTTGTCTTGTGCGAACGCTTTTATTATATCAACGCTTAAAAAAAGAAAAATTGGAATCGCAGCACTGAACGCAACAAGCGTCTATACAGGGTGTCCGGAAAATACGTGTACAACGTTTGACGACAGACTCCTGACGTCAAAATAGGTCGATCTAAGCCGACTTAGTTATATCCAAAATTGTCTCGTTTAGCCGGTAGAGGGCGTCAAAAATTTGTAAAAATATTGGTTTTTCCTAAATTACATGAAAACCTGCTAATCGATTTTAATGATTTTTAGTATGTAGACTAATACTATAAAACGACGTTTTCTAGTAGTATAGTCACCGGCTGTAAATAAGTTACTTAAAAAATTATTGTTACAGGTAATTTGATTTTAATATTATTACTAATAATACTAAATATTGTAAATATTTTCTTCTGGCAAAACAGCTCATTCAACGAAAAATATTAAAGAGGTAAAATAGCTTCCAAATACATCCAGTCACTCTACAAAAATATCTGGGTTGTCATAACGCCGTTCATATAAAAAATGAGGAGAAATGTTGACGTATTATATCACTTTTATAACACTTCCACTTATTTACAGCCGGTGACTATACTACTAGAAAACGTCATTTTCAAAATCATTAAAATCGATTAGCAGGTTTTCACGTAATTTAGGAAAAACCAATATTTTTACAAATTTTTGACGCCCTCTACCGGCTAAACGAGACAATTTTGGATATAACTAAGTCGGCTTATATCGACCTATTTTGACGTCAGGAGTCTGTCGTCAAACGTTGTACACGTATTTTCCGGACACCCTGTATATCGGCCGAGGACTTTAGCACCAGCCAATCAAAATACGTCGCTTCAGTGCGATATTACGAAGGTTGTTTAAACTTACTTTTACTATAGTTATAATGATTGGGGTTTATAAGGAAAGTATTAAATACAGTTTGACCAGTAAAGTCCGCTTTATATGGCATTTTTTTTTTAGTAATAGCTTTATTCGAAATTTGACTTTGGCATCAAGTTCTGCTTCGATCGAGATGAAAATTAAGCAAAAAAATAGTAGTCACGTGATTCGCATTATCTATCAAATTTTAATTTTTTCCAAAAAATATCGAAAAAGTTATTAGAAAAAGTTTTTTTTAATGCAGTTTCTAGCCCACATGCAAAAATTTCAGGTGCATAAGATAATTTTGATTTTTTACCCACCACTAAAATTTATTTTCCACTAAATGAACACTTTACTGATGACACTGTGTTCTTTTTTGTCTTAATATTAAGATGTATTACTTTCAGACACAAACAACGTTTTCAAAAATACTTATTTTATGAAGTTACCTTATACACGGTCAAAAACAAATAAACTTTACATCACATGCGAGCAAATTTGAATAGCCCAATTTTGATTTTGTAGAAAAACACACATTTAATATGGCGCTACTTTAAAGAAAGTCTATCTGAAATAAAGCATTGTCAAAACTAAGAAGTTTTATGTAGGTTGCGTTGAGTCTTATTTTGCAAAAGTGGTGCAATTTACAAAATATGGGTAAAAAATCAAAATTATCTTATGCAGCTAAAATTTTGCATGTGGGCTAGAAATTGCATTTAAAAAAACTTTTTAATAACTTTTTTCGATACTTTCAGAAATAACCTCACTTTTGAATTATTTTTTGGAAATAATTAAAATTTGACAGATAATGCGAATTACGTGACTAATATTTTTTTGCTTAATTTTCATGTCGACCGAAGCAGAACTTGATGCCAAAATCAAATTTCAAATAAAGCTATTAATAAAAAAAAAATCCCATATGATGCGGACTTTCCTGGTCACACTGTATATAGTTTGTTTTGTTTAAAGTTTCAGTTTAGGAAACAAAGTATAAAAGTGAGTATGCATGTAATGTAAATCTAAAATCTACACCCACATGATACCTATTAATAAGGAAGGTAACAAGATGGAAAATGAAATATTTATATTTTAAAGTACCTACCTACTTCACTTACTGTACTGAGAGAAGTTTTATAACAATTAATTTAAAGATATTATATTTTTTTCTTCAGATTATGGTTTTTCAATGATTGTGCCATTTTTTATGTTAAAAATAAGCCTAATTGGTTTTCCATTAGGTTTTTATGAATTACAATTTTTTCGTGGTAGGTATAGCTATCAGCGAATAGGAATTTGAAAAAAATATGAGAAAAAGTGTACCTATCAAAGCTGATTTGTTAATGTTAAATTTTGTGATTCTTTTATTACAGTCATTGCAAAAAATTTTCCTCACATTGAAATTCTTACTTTCAGGAGTAACATTTAAATGGTGATTTTCTGTTAGATGGGAAAGATGCATTCTTTTTTAAAGAACACAGATTCAAAGAAATTGCATTTATATTGTGTCTGGCTTGTTTTAAGATAGTGGATATGGTTTACTTTCCTTTCATGTCTCAAGATGTTCTGTTTATTATTAAATTGCCTGTTACACTCTTCACATTTAAATTTCTTTTGAAGTGAATGTTTCTGCTTCTCATGTCTTCGAAGGAATTTAAAAGGCTCGTAATTTGAGGGGTATAGATTCGAAGTGTTCAATCTCCATGTTTCCTAAATTATCAGTAGACGAATAAACTTATAATTCATTAAATACAAACAATTACGATAGTTTTTCTTTTTTATTGTATTTATGGCACATTTTTGACTAAAAAAACAATTTGTTTTCCTTAACATTTTTAAAAAATATCAAAGTTATTTGAAAAAAGGAGATGGAGATTGTACGTTTTGGAAATAACAATTGGAGTTTGTCCATTTTGAAAATAGCAAATATGAAGTTTGCCCACTTTGAAAATAATCATTTTTCATAAAATTTTGAATGAAACCGTCTTATTTCGCCCATTGTTAGTAAGGTACATTGAAGGGCAGCACTTTTGTGTCCACATTTTGGATAAATTTTGAGCGAATGTCTATACCTCAATGTTTTTTGCTGGGCTCTTCCACGACGCCCTAATACGTTGTATTTTTCTTGCTGTATTACCGGTTGGTTAAGATCTAAATCTTAAATGGATACCCCTATTTTATATAATTTTTATGGATTCCGCATAAAATTCTGAACATTTCTTAATAAAAGCATTATTAGTCTATACTTAACAGTTTCCGAGATATTGACTCTTGAAAAATTACATTTTTTAACTTTGACAGCGTCTAGCTTTCTAATTGTACGTCTTAGAGCAAAACGGCTTACATGTCCCTATCTTCGATTTTTATTATCTTTCCAATAGTGTCAACTTCCGGTCAAACCGGAAGTACTATATTTCTTACATCCGATTTAACCGAAAGTTCACACTATTGGAAAGATAATAAAAATCGAAGATAGGGACATGTAAGCCGTTTTGCTCTAAGACGTACAGTTAGAAAGCTAGACGCTGTCAAAGTTCAAAAATGTAATTTTTCACAAGTAAATATCTTGGAAAGAAGTATAGACTAATAATGCTTTTATTAACAAATGTTCAGAATTTTATGCAGAATTCAAAAAAATTATATAAAATAGGGGTATCCATTTAAGATTTAGATCTTACCCCCCCTCCCTCCTAGGGGCTTGAAGTAACAAGATTGACAATGTACGCAAAAGATGTCCCCCTCGAAATAAAAATCGACGGGTCCGAGCGATTTTCCACATTTTCATTTTAAAGCAGGAAAATCGAGGTGGGAAGTTTTCAAATGAACACCCTGTATAGTTAACAATAATAATGATGATTACTAAGGCTTATAAAACAACATAAGGTTAGGTTCGTTATTGATAACTTTTTAATGCTTTTTATATAACCCTGTCTGATTGGTTGCTTCCAAAGTCAACGGCCGAAATGTAGCTTATATTTGTCTGTCTGAACGCAAGTCATAAAACTATACTGGGCAACTGTGTACCTAGCTATATTAATACATATTTCCTGGCATAGAAATAAATATCCTCTCACTATGACTAATTTAATCTCATTGGTTAGTTTTTCGTATTCCTATTCATATTTCGGTCTTCCTTTTCACGAACCGAAAATTAAAGAAGCCGCACAATTTTCACGAAAAAATTTAATCAGTTACACCAGTGAGATATTATATTATTATTATCGGAGTTTAAAAATAATCCTCTTTTAGTCAGCGCGTTATGAAAATGTGTGAAAAGACTGCTGTAACTCTGTGAAACTTATTGGTTTCTGTATTTTTTTTTGGTTTTGATTTTTATATTTAAAACCGATATCTGTTGACGTTCTCGTGTATCATTTTACATTTTATTGTGGAAATAGGAAGGTGTACTTCAATCCATCAAAATTCCTGACGTTTGTATAGGTAAGCAGTAACCAATATAAAGTCAAATTAATGTAAGAACTCACCGCATCACCTGTCATTAATGGCACCTTGTTGAAGTCTGGTATATTTTACGTTAAGCGGTTGGCTATAGAAACAGAACCGGACTAAGTTCTTTTATGCCAAAGGGTGTCTGCAGGGGGGCGTCCTATCGCCCCTCTTATGATCACTACTGGTGGATGACCTGCTGGCTATACTCTCCCTATGGAAGATCGGTCTGCAAGCATATGCGAATTACCTAGTCATACTAATTAAAGGAACATCTGAGGAACGAATATCCAATATTCTACAAAATATCCTCAATACCATATACGCATAGTGCCTGAGAGAGGAAATGTCAATTAATCCTCACAAAACGGCAATAGTGCCATTCACCAAGAAAAGGAAGCTGGAAAACTTAAGACCGCCTAAAGTCGGGACGATAGATACTTGGTTCCGAAAGATCCTTTGACTGCCGATGCCGCCGAAAAAAAAAGTACCGTTTTTATTGACCGATTAAATTTAAAAGTAAAATTCTCTCTTGAAAAATATTATTTATTATTTTTTGTCGGGATAGTCAAAGGGGTCGGTACCCGAGGCTATGACGACGCGTAAGTTTGGCGAAGGCAGGCGGCAATGCGGTGGTCTGATACATAAAATATCCGGTCAAAGCTCTGGCAAAATATTTAAATATGGATTTATATAAGTTGTCATCCCTGGGCGATGATTGAAAGCAGGTTCTTTACTAAGTTGTAATTTTTTATAAACATGCTTAGAGACTCGGACATGGAACAGACATTAGGGGCGTATAAGATTAATAAATAAAATTATTAAATACGCAGTAGATTAAGCTTGAAAATAACTTGAAATAAGAAATACTTGGATTTTAAAAACATAAGAACAAAAAGTAAAAATATTTAATATTTTATAAGAAATTATTTTTTTAGCAGGTGTTTTTCTATCGATTAAAATAAAATAACTAGCGCCTGTGGCACCGTTGACACGAGCTCACAAAAAAATGGGTTATTCTACACGAACAAAACTTACTGGAAACTAATATAAATTTTATATAGTAATTAGATGATGATGATTTTGCTGTTTGTCAGTGATATTAAGAAAAGCAGCTTTTGTTACAATTATAATACATTTAGGTACCTTATTAAATTTCGTTTTGGGAGTCTCCACTTTCTTCCCCACTATTAAGATTTTCTTCTTCGAGGTTAATAATAAATCTGTCTCCAGCATTAGTGTGAATTTGGCCTAACCTTCTATACTCGTCCTCAATCTTTATTACATATTGAATACAACGTGTCCAATTTTCATTAGTTATTTGAGAAACTTCATTTTTAATTAATTCAACAACTTTGTGGTCAAATTTTGGAAAAACATTTTTTCGTCGAAGTCGTGGTTTTAGTTGTCCCCAGATAAGCTCTATCGGGTTAAACGTACAATAATAAGGAGGTAATCTAAGAACAGTATGACCATGTCTTGCTGCGAGTTGATCAGTGACATATTTTTTTTCAAATTTTTTAGTACGAAGTACGTCTAACAATTCCTTTTTTGTATAACTTTCTTCAAAGTATAGATCATGATATACCAGGTAATGATATGAGGCATTATCCATAACTATTACACTGTTAGGTTTCAAATTGGGAAGAAGATTGTGCTCAAACCATTCTTCGAATATTTCCGATTCCATGTTTTTATGATAGTCAACATTACAATCTTGAATTTTCTTTCCGCACAATTTCAAACCATTTGTAACCCATCCGTCAGCAGATCCACAGTGAAGTATAACAAGACGGGATCCTCTGTTTGGTGGCACACCTCTTAACTGACATTTCGGTGTATCATCAGTCCATCCACGTTTAGCAGTGTCGTGGGTATCAAACCACGTTTCATCCAAATAGTAAATTGATCGATTGGCCTCTCGATATTTTTTAATCTTGTCCAAATACTCAATTCTCCAACGTACGATTCTTTTACTTTCCATTATTGCAACACGTTTGTCAACAATTTTAAATTTAAAGCCCAGTTTTTTAAGCAAACTTTTTAATGTTGTTGTGGAATAAGATTTATTAAATTCTAATAACGTCTTGCGTATTGTTTCAATAGTAGGTATTTCATTTTTTTTGTATTTGTCGTATATTATATTTCTTAAACATTTTGCAAGCGACGGATCAATTTCTCTGCATGTCCCCACATCGGATCGTTTTTTCCTCTTGGTATTGCCTTCCCTGACAAGGCGACACATCGTGGAATATGAAATACCTGTTAAGTGGGCTGCTTTTTTCAGAACAGTGTCCTTTCCGATATCTTCGGGAGATTTTGTAAGATTATTGTATACATTTAAACAAATTTGTTTTGCCTGTTCATTTAAATATACGTAATGTTTTTTACCGTTTCTTTTAACCGGCTGAAATGTATTTCCAGTAGCACTATCTTCTCCTATGCAATTGCCAATATCTTCAACTCGGTTAGAGTTGGTTCTCGTAGCTGCATATTCCCATGGACGCCACACGGTTGGTGATTCGTGCCATTC
This sequence comes from Polydrusus pterygomalis, assembly GCA_963969555.1. Lineage (NCBI taxonomy): Eukaryota > Metazoa > Arthropoda > Insecta > Coleoptera > Curculionidae > Polydrusus > Polydrusus pterygomalis. The sequence goes on from OZ018379.1 coordinate 14,596,006, forward strand.
CTTCCATGGGCGCCATATTGAAGGCTCTTCCCAGGGGCGAAACATTTTTCTTTTAAAACAACCCAAAGAATAATAACACTAAATAGTTACTTTCACTTAAATTATCCAAAAGGTACGTGATTTACCAAAAAAATAGTATAGTTCCACTAATATACAAACAGTTAAAGACACCGTCGCGTCACTCGCACCGCATTAAACAAGTCAATCAACTGCACTATTGTCCGAAATGTATTTTATTCAATAAACATTTCATTTCTACTGTTGTAACCAGCGTCCCCCCAGACATTTAAATGGAGCAGGTCTGTTGCCCTGCTTGGCTCTCCGTCTCGTCAGAAAACAAGCGAAGAATTTCTGCGTGTCGTGCGAACTAAAAAGCAGTGGGACAGTAGTCACCGCACGATAAGCATCTCCGTGCGTCACCGATCACCACAGACCACAGGACCTAAAGCGGAATACAAACAAATTTTTTCAGAGTTATTCGAATATTGTTGCGTTTGAGTGCTGGCGAAAATAAAATTAAGGGCGGTCACACTATTGATGTGAGCCGACACATAAACGGGTTATTCTACACGAACAGACTTTTCTTAAAAATAGTTATGTACATATTAAATGACGAACTGTACCAAAATATTTTTACAGTTTTATTTTTATACGTTGACAATAGTTAATAATTATTATAATACTATTTAATATTCGTTATTCGGCCGGGAAGATCAGGCGAATATTCGGTATTCGGCCAGTGAAAAATTATTTCAATATGTGTTTATCTACATTCCTTAGAATTAAACTAAATCAAAGAATAGAAGTCCAATTTTCACCAACATATTGGACCACTGTACTTGCAGGTGTTGTTTGCTCAAGCTCCGAGGCTTTTTTATAAAATAATAGAGAGATATCGGTATATTAAATAACACGCCCTAGCGCAAATTACTCCAGGCGTTGCGTTATCTGAATAACGTCTGAGCGGTATTATGTTTTATATTAAAGATATCGGAACCATAGATAGCGTTGCGCGTTAACGTTATCAATGACAGGATCAAAACTGCAATGATCTGCAAAATTTAATTTATAATAAGAAGGCTTTTCAAAAAATACTTGCCTTAAAAATCAAAGAAAATAACCCAAGCACTTAAATCATTCAAACATAACATAAACAGAAAGAACTAACCTCAAAATTTGATTCTACTCCGTCTGCGCATGCCAATATGTTACGTTATTTCTAATACCGCACGGAGTAATACCCTCGTAAATAACTCCGTGCGGTATCGCTATTAACGTTGCGGCGCTATCAAATCGAATCGCGCATAGGAAACACGTTAAAATAGTGTCTCCGCTATTTGCGGACGACGCTATTGGAACTACCGATATCTCTCTAATGTAAATATAAATCGTTTTTATTTCTTAATTTTTTTACAAAGAGAAGCCGAAGAAAATAAATAATATTTTTCAAGAGAGAATTTTATTTTTAAATTTAATCGGTGAATAAAAACAGTACTTTTTTTTCGGCGGCATCGGCAGTCAAAGGATCTTTCGGAACCAAGTATCTATCGTCCCGACTTTACCTTCAAAGAAGAGAGTATACCGTTTGCAAGAGAAGCGAAATATCTGGGGGGTAATCCTAGACAAAACGCTCAGCTGGAACTCTCATATAGAAAAGACTATCCGCAAGGCAAATCTTTCTCTATGGACATGCCGCAGAATTTGCGGAAAATCCTGGGGCATGGCACCAAAACAACTATACTGGCTTTATGTGACGGTCATTCGTCTGGTGGAAGAAAGGCCAGCAACGACAGGCCCAAGCGAAACTATCCGGACTGCAAAGGCAAGCATTTCTTGCGATCACTGGAGCTATTCGCACCACACCAACGGCATCCATTGAGGTCCTGTTAGGACTTATACCATTTCATATATATCTGGAGAAGGAGGCTAAATGGGCCACCTACAGACTATATCAAGCAGCTACTAATAAGCCGCAGTCATGCATCATGGAGAGCACTAGCATGTTGGAAGGTACGCTAGCCTGTGGCATGTTAAATATGCCCTCTGACATAATGACAAGAAAGTCCATTAACGAACCGCCTTATAAAATCATCCACCCAAGAAGGGAGGAATGGGTCAAGAACACTGCTGACTTGCTAAAGGCGGAATTTTGAATATTTACAGACGGCTCCAAAACTAAAGAAGGTATTGGAGCCGGAATATATGGCAAAAACCCAAAGATAGAAATAACTGTCAGCCTGGGAACTATGACAACCATATTTCAAGCAGAGGTCCATGCAATAGAAATGTGTGCAAGACTGCTGATAGACCGACGGTATGCACACAAATCAATCAAGATATTCTCCGACAGTCAAGCTGCATTGAAAGCTCTTGAATCGAGATGGTGTACCTCAAAAACAGTGTGGAGTTGTCACGGAACACTATCCGAACTAAGTCTGAATAACAGAATAACCCTAGTGTGGATACCGGGACACATGGGCCTGGAGGGTAATAAGGCTGCCGACAAGCTCGCTAAGAGAAGGGCAGCACAGAAATTCACAGGACCCGAGCCGGTAATGGGTATATCTCATGCTACGGCCAGGAAAACAATAATAGCCGAAGCAAAAAAGCAAATGGGAAAGACACTGGTTAAATCTACCAGGGCTAACACACTCTAAAGCATTTATTTATATTTTTACAGCCATATAAATCAACAACTAACTGACAAACTACTTGTGCTCAACAGATCATGCCTTAAAGCACTAGTAGGATTGTACACCGGCCACTGCAGGTTGCGACACCATATGTATAAAATTGGATTAGCCCCAACTGATGAATGCCGGCTCTGCATGGAAGATGCAGAAACAGCAGAACACGTATTGTGCGCCTGCCCCGCAGCAGGAAGAATCAGATTCGCCCTATTCGACGAGGTGACTCTGCTGCCGGATGACATGAAAAATGTCTCTCCCAATACCATCATTAATTTCATCAAAAAGTTAGGCCTATTGGGGGAAATATAAATAAGGTGTGAGCCACAATAGATCGCATGGTCGCAGTGGAGGGTTAGCTGTAACCCACTCACTGTTAACCTAACCTAACCTAAGTTCTGTTACCTTCGCCTTCGCCATTTGTTAAATTTTGTAAGGGAGTCTTAATATTTTGGAAAGATATAGCGGAGATGCTAATTTTATTTTTATCAAATAAAATATTGACATACCCGTACCTACCAAAATAAGTATGTGAAAACATTAAAAAATAAAGCGAAACATTAACATAGTATAAAACAAAGTCGCTGTCGCCCGTCTGTCCCCTTTCATATGTGCTTAATTTTTTTAAACTACGCAACGGATTTTGAAGCGGTTTTTTTAATAGATAGAGTGATTCGAGAGGAAGGTTTTTATGTATAATACATGCATAATATTGTAGAGAAACACTGATAAATTTAGAGGTTTGTTCGGGTTTGTATTTATAAATCTTGACGTGATGGTGAACTCGCCTTATTATCTCAGAGAAAGCGCTGCAACGAACGCCGGGTACACGCTAGTTTATTAATATAAAACACCATATTGGGAACAATTTTGTATTGTTACTTTTGGGGAATTTTATATAGGGTGTCCCGTAACTAAGCGGCTATACAGTAACAGGAGATAGCGGACTTAAAAATATGTCATTTAATTTTATTTCGTATACGGTTAAAGAGATACAGGGTGATCCAAGTAAATATTTACTTTACAAAATCGGCGATGATTTGATGTTAATCGAATATGAATCCAATTTGGTGTAGTTATGTTTTTGAGGGCAAGAAGAAGGATTCTATAATGAGTTTTAAGTGGAGTTGAAATGTAGGAATGAAAGAAAAACTCAAAGTCTTCCTTCACAAAATTTAATAGAAATAGATTCTTTAGGGGTCTCTACATGTTTCGAACGTAAAAACGTTCATCATCAGGAGACAGAAAAAATTTATATTGTGCTGCTGGTATTGGCAGAAGAGAAAATTGTATAAAACCATAATGGAGCTTTTATGGCATTGAATAATCGAAATTTTGAAGTGACGTATATAAAAAAAGTTGAGGAGAGTTGAAACATGCTGAGCATGTAAAGGAAGTATAAACAACCAAGGTAAAAGAGGAAGAAGAAAAAGGCCTTCTAAAGAAAAAGTGTCAAAGATTTTAAGATCATTTATATAATTTTTTTTGTAAAATCATTGATAATAATATGTCTGTAGGACAGTATAAAGATAAGTCCATTTAAAAGGAACGAAACTCTACCGAATAATGGATTGCGAGAGATTCGAGGCCACCCTATACATACCATAATTATTTTAATGGTGCAAATAAATTTTATTGGGTAATAATTTCAACGCAGTACCAAATATTGTTGATTTATCCCTAGAAGCATACATTTCTCTACAGTGGTATTATGATTCTAATGCTCTTTTTGCTAATGTTAGGTAACTTGGTTCAATTTTATACGAAAATTATCAATTTTATATAAATCTATAATCTATCTATAATATACCTAGTCCATTAATTTTGATTTAATAGTATTTTTATTTTCAATAAAAAACAAGCGATAAATTATAAAAATAATTGCTTGCATTATTGAATATTGAGTTTAATTATGGAAACAACAATGAAACTCCTGTTATTTTTGGGATTGGTTAACGTATTATTATGTGGTAGTGTTATTTTAATCTTTACAGTATCGGTGGTTTTAAAAGATACTGTCAGTAAAATTACAGTGGACCCATCAGATGAATTTGGTAAGTACCTACCTAATAAGTTTTCTTCATTTTAAAATTATAATTGTATCGATCCTTTAAAATAAGTTATGATTGGTTCTGTTTGATTGGATTCCATTATTTTAGATTAACAAAACGGTTTTTTTCTGTTCGTTCTGCTGTTAAAATTCTCTTATCCGCGATTTCTAACCCGTATACCTGCATCATAAAAATGTCTGTGTAATTTTTAAGTCATTATAATAAAATGCACGTATGACATACATGGGGTAACCCAAGGATGTGAATTTTATAGCTTTATGTACAAACAGATTTATGGAGCTAAAGTCTCTTAGAGAAAAAATTCACTCAAAATATTTTCAAGAAAACATGACTCAGAGCGTAAATATTTCTGTTCTAAAATAGCAATTTTACTCATTCGGCCACCATCAATCTCTGCGACTACCAGTTACCCATAGAGATAAGAAAAATATTTTATAGTATAGACATTGGGAATATTGTGGACTTTTTTCCACGAGCAATTAAATATTTACCGTTTAAACTAGTTTTTGATTTTATAATTAATAAAAGTAACAAACGAGATGTAAAAAAAACTAGGTAGGTAACTGGGAAGCAGTGAGAAAATATTGAATATGAACGAAAAAACGAATGTGTCATAAACCCTAACTCTAGAAGGACCCATCGTCACTGTTGGCTTTTTTATAACTTGACAGCAAACACTAGCCATTTAATTTTCTTATCAAATCCCGTTATTCTTTCGTTTTATCCAAAAAGCGGCCTAATACCCGTCTATATGTAGCATTTCCGACAGTTTTAAGTTAAAAAAATTAATTGATAACCTAGTAAACGCAAAAAACAAAGGAACGTTACTTTGAAGAAACTTATTCCTAAAGATAAACTGTTTTACTGCTTGTAAAGTTAAATCGATCGTAATTTGTTAAAATATTTTTGCAACGCGATACTTATACCTACCTGATGTAAATTGTTTAATTAATGTTTTTAGGTGTTTTTCTCGAATCCATAGTAGGAGAAACGTTGGTTCAATGTAAGTACAAGCAATATTATTAACATTTACAATTTTTTTAGTATGCAAATGTGAAAAATTCGCATGCTTTTAATCAATAATTAATCTACTAATTCTGGATTAGTTTGATGTGAGTAAAACATTATTATTAGGATTTTATTCTCATAAACACTTAATGTTGTTAACTTAAAATTTGCAAAATAAAGTGTTCTTTCTAAATCCAAATGACTTGATTTATTATCAAAGTCATAAATTATATTTAATTTTTATTGAGAACATGTCGATCAATACCTGCCTTTAAACACCTTATTTTTCAAAATGGCGTTTAAGGTTGGAGTATCAACATGCTTGCCAACCTATAACCTATTTCGCGTATATTTATTTATTTTTCTAGATTTACACAATTTATATAAAATCAATATCGACTGCATATTCTATAGGTAGATAATAATTGACGTATTTAATAAATATCAAAGATTGTTTGTTTGAAGGTGGTAGTAAATGAAGTAATATCAAAAAAATGACCTTGTCAGACTTCCATTGTCTTTATTTTGTTACTTAACACAACGTTTGGACAAGAAGAGGCTTCCAGATAGGGTTGCCACCTTTAAAAGTGAGCTGACCCGGAGATTTTTTACGACCAAAAAAAAAAACGAAAAGGGGACTGAATAGGTGTATTTTATTTTCCTCATAAACATAAATATAAACATAAACTTTATTCTAAACCTCTTAAATATTTTTAAATTTGAAGGTATATTTGGCATTTTTTTGGCATACTGTTAATAAAGTCTTTTGTTCGCCTTTCCCTAAATATTCAGCAAATTCTTGGCAGGTCATATTAAAATTTAACTTGGTGCATAATTCTGCCTTTACCAAAGCTACTCTCATTCGATTACGCTCATCAGTCCATAGATTAAGCATTAATGAGAATATCCTTTCTGGATAAGCGTTGCTTATAGGAATTGAAAGAATTTTGCTTACAATTTTGAGCAATTGAGGCATATCTGCATTTTGAAATATCTTGCACCATATTTTATCTATGTCAGTTTGAAAAGTGACTGAATGTTCTTGCAATTTTTTAACGGTTTTTTTAAGAAGACTTACTTCATTATACAGCTCGTCTTCATCTATATCTAGTTTTATGGCATTTTTTGCCTCTAAAACTTGCGAGTATTCAATATTCGGATATTTTTTTAAGTTTAAACATTCAAAATATTTAAAAGGCGAGTTTTCAAAATTATAATAACGATTTAAGTAATCCAAAGTCCTTTGGTAAGCTAAAGAAGCTTCTTTTGCAAATGTTTGTTTCTCAGATGGTGTAAGATATTTTAAAGCCGATGCTATTTTGCTTCCGAAAAACTGATCTTTTAGCCGCTGTTCAATTTGGTCCTTTAAATCTAACATTATGTTATGTAGTTCTAAACTTGTTACATAATTACTCTCTAACTTCAATATATGTGTATTTAATATATGCATATAATGATGTAGAAAATAAACATAACATTCAGAAAAAGAAATGTTAGGTTTCAAATCATTTTCTAAAGCACTGTCTTGACTTTTAAAAAAACTCCATATATTTTTATGGCAGTTTTCCTCACCTAGTTCTAAAAAATATTTTTTTACTGCTGGCCAAGATCGTATTAAACGTTCAAGCGCAGAATACAAAGAAAGCCATCTTGTGGTAACGTGCCTTTTATCATTTTTTGATATTCAATGTCTAAAAAATCAAAACAATCTTTTAAGGATTCTGATTTTTTAGCACTATTTGAGAACTCTGCATAAATTTTTAATATTAAATTTTCGACATCAAAAGATAGCACTTTACAGGCATTTCTACCAGCATTATGAATTACATGGCAGTTACAATTAGCTTTTACGATCCCTTTATTTTCATTGATCAATTTTTGATAAATTGAGTTATGAATGCCGTAGTTCACTGATGCATTATCCGCGCTGTACGCACTTATGTCAGCTACTTTTAGTGAGCACATTTCTAAAGTTTTAAGTATAGTATTAGTAACTGATAAGGAAGATTCGTCATTATTTTCAACAAAGTCTAAAAGTTTGTTTTGAACACCATTATTAACACAAAAATATCTTACAGCTACTGGAAAAAGTTTTTGGTTACCTTTATTTGAAGCATCACACAATATTGAGAATGGTATAGATGTTTCTGTACCAGCACCCATTTCTACCAACACTTTTTCCACACTTTTGGGCCCCAAACAATTTTCGACTATTGCTTCCGCTTTTGTTCGACCGCAATGAACCTTTTTTGCCAAATCAGAGTCGCGATAAACATATGAGTTTAGTTTTATGCCGCAATCAGTACTCAAGTAACTATGGTGATGGTTTACAGCATGATAAATTTGAGCAACTTCAATAATAGTTACGTAATTTTCTTCGGCTGACTCTTTTTTTGGCAAAAACGCTGTAAGCAATGTGTTTTTAGACAGCGTATTTGCTGCCTTAGAATGTCCTTTACTACTTAAATGGGTCTTTAAAGATTTTTCACCATCATGTTTAACAGTAAACTTTATATTGCATATACTACATTTAGCAATAAACTGATCTATTTTCACCAGCCAACATTTATATTGCGGGTTTTGTTTCCAAGACTCTTGAAAATGTGTTGCGTACTTGGCTTTTTTACTTTTAGGGGTGAATTCCGATGACGAAGTACTGGGAATATCATTGTCTATTTCATTAATCTCATTACTCTCACTCATGGTTCGTGGCAAATTGAAAAATAGTAAACATATAAGTACCTTTTCAATTACTAATTTAAAATAAAACAAATCAATAAAACTGTATAATAGCGAACAATTTAATCTCTGCCGAAAATGATCAAAACGACGTTGACGACAACGATGACAATCGTGAATTATACGCACAACAGACAGGGAGGGGATTCACATAAATATTTCCATGGTGTTTGTTTACATGGTTATTTCTATCTCTATCTCGGCCGCTGGATGAGACGGAAACGCGAATCTAGAAAAATTAAATTTCATGACCGCGACCTGCTCTGCCCTACTTCAACTGTTGCGCCGTTGCCAGGTGTAAAACTTTTTCTTGTCATAAGAATTTATTTTTTTTTTCGGGAATTCCGTTTTACCCGGAGAAAATATCTAGTAAACCGGAGCCCGGAGACCCTATATCAAAACCCGGAGTCTCCGGGTGAAACCCGGAGAGGTGGCAACCCTACTTCCAGATATTGGGATATCTATACTTGGTTTACTTAGTATATGGGTATTTTGATTCATGAAGCTGCTCCTTTAAATTTTCGTTTTCTCCAGTGCTGTTTCGTGTCCAAAATCTTGGCTTCTGACTACTGTATATTATGTTGGTTGGTCCATAACTACATGTTCCGCTATGTACGATCCGCCACACTCGCAAGAGATTTGATAGTAACAAAATATAGACAATGGAAGTCCGGCAGGTAATTTTTTTGAAATATCAACGAGTTTCATAAATTACTTCAGGAGAATTGTATAGCGAAAAATAGAGAATAAGATTTAAAAAAATATTATTATGCCATTGTTCTTACATACAATTCTCCCAAAATTAGCAATAAAATAAATCAATATTTTTGTAGTATGTCAGATATTACCTAAATAATGTGCCGACGATATTGATCTTATTTAAATGTTAGTTAATAAACTAAAGAAAACAAGGCGAAATACGTTGGCAATCGATTGAATGCCGTTGAGAATTCCACCTTAAGTCAAAAAAACTTTGCTTTGATGTGCTTTGATTTGTAGTTTTGAAACAGTGTTTTTCAGGCAGTCCCCCTTTATTTCTGCGGGTGTCCTTGCTAGGATATGTATAATTAATTGACTCTTAAAAGGTTTAATAATTTTTTTTTTCAGCTGCATTGAAAACATCAAGCAAATATGCATGCTTCGTTAAGGAGGCTTTTCAGACAAGATTTGAATGTTCCACACAATGTATACGATATTTGTTAAAATGCGGAGTGTAGACAGTATTGAATTTAAGTTTATTCACCCAGACATCCCAACAATTCTGTAGTAGGTCAAGTAGAAAATCCATTTATTTTTTAAAATATATTTAATGCTGATTTTTAAGTCTTGTGTTTTATTATTGGGAGGAATTTTTTTTACTTGTTTGGGTTTCTGAATTAAGAATTTATATGGTAACTGCTTAGCGTGGCCAAGAAAATGTTTGAGCAGGAGTATTAACATTTTAAGTTATGAAAAGGAAAAAAAAACAAAGTCTTTCTCCACAAAATTTATTAGAACAAAAACGTTCAGAGGTCTCAACGTGTTTCGAACGTAGAAACGTTCATCATCAGGAGACAGAAAAAATGTATTGCTGATGGTTTTAGCAGAAGAGAAAATGATAAATGGTATAAAACCAAAAACTGGTGTGTCGAAATAACATAATGTGAAGAAAAAGAGAAATAAGTTAAAACATAGGTACTCGTACCTATACTGAGTGTGTAAAAAAGTTAGTTAAAAGGAAAACAACCAAATAAAACTGGGAAGCAAAAAAACAACTTCTAAAAAGAAGATGTCAAAAGGGTTTTTAAGCAAAAAATGGTAGTCACGTGATTCGCATTATCTGTCAAATTTTAATTTTTAAAAAAATTCAATAGTGGGGTTATTTAAGAAAATATTGAAAAAGTTATTCGAAAAAGTTTTTTTAAATGCAGTTTCTAGCCCACATGCAAAATTTCAGCTGCATAAGATAGTTTTGTATACTGTACAGTATTCACCTGAAGACGACTGAAGATACTTACCAGTTGAAACGTTGTGATTTAAAACAAATAAAGACAATGGAAGTCCAAAACTCTTTTATCATTAAAGAAACATCATTGTCTCCAACCTACCTTCAAACAGTCACATAAAACTTGTTATGTACTTATAAAAATATTTTAAAATTCGGTATTAAGAAAGAATCATGTAGTCAAAATCTGTAAGAATAAAAAATGATGATTAATCTTCTCCTCTTAACCTCTGAACATTTTTGTTCTAATAAATTTTGTCGGAGAAGTTTTTTTTCCTTTTCATAACTTAAAATGTTAATATTCCTGCTCAAACATTTTCTCCAAAAAAATAAAACTACTGAATTTACTGAATTTGTTCTAACTTAGAAACTCACACTGCATACTTGTTACGCACCTTAATTTTCCAATTTTGTACCAAAGATCGTAGATTAAAAAGTTAACAATAAAATATTTTTTCGTCGTAATTGGCCCTTAGGTAACAATAATTGTTTGGCGCGTTCGAAGAGTGGAATTGATTTTATTTGACTTTAATAGGTAGTTTTTATGATTCTAATATTTTCGAACGACGAGACAATTTAATTTCAATTGATTACCCTTTAACCGGTTTTATTTTTTTTAATTGAAAATGCTAATTTGTTTTTAAACAGTTAATAGGGAACTTGACAAAAATTTTAAATGGGGAAAAAATTCTATAAATCATAAGTAGATTATATTGTCATAAAACATATGGCAGCAAAAAAACAACATATTTCGTCCCAAAAGACCGCTAGCAAAATTTAAAAATGCCCCAAAATTCAAATTATCCCAAGCTGGTAAAAAAGGGTCGTGACGTCAAGAACTATAATTCGTGTGTGACATCCACGAAATAGGTTATAGGTTGGCAATAAATTGAACGACGTTGAGAATTCCACCTTAAAACAACAATACAATAACAATAACACACGGCAATCCAAATGCAAACTCGGTAGCTCGGCCACCGGTCAGGATGACGGATGACGGAAGAGTCATACTTCCTGACGTCATCGGGCTTGGCGCGCTTAAAAGGTCGTTTGAAATGCTTTTGACACGCGCGAAACTTTAAAGAATTTTTACCAAGTATTGGTAATTTTTAAGGAGTAATAATTGGGGAATATTTTTTTAAGGCCTAACTAAATTGAAGAAAAGAAAATTGGAAAGTTTCCTATTAAGTTTTGCTTCTTAAATAAAACAAAATATGTATTTTTCTTCATTTTAACAAAGCATTTTTTCCAGCCGGGGTTAAATCAAATACTTAAAAAGTGCCTATACGCATTAACACGATTATAATAGTCAACTATAGGAGGCGCCTTAATATTGGCCATGCATGATCAGCTGATCTGCGCATATGACGCCCAGGGAAATTGCTCCTTTCGCCCCCCCTCCTTGTCTCAGCTCTGGGTGTAGTATAAAAATGTTATTTGTCGTCAAAGAAATTTTTATTTAATAAAATAAACTCACCTTGAGAATCCTCAAATTTCCTTTTGAAAATTCTGTAAAGGAGAGTATATACGAAACTGAAGACGTTATTATGACTGGCGTTTTCAAATATTACGTTTTATGCAAACACTTCAGTAAAATTGTTTTCCGAAAAATAACAAGCGGAAAGTCTGTGATATTGAATCTATAAAGTGCCCGATTTGAAAAATTAAATAAAATATCGACTTACGAAATTCGCAGATACCTACCTATTTCGTGCCGCAAAAGATCAAAGACTTTTTTCAAATACATTTATATTGATCGTTGAGAGTCTACCATCGTTTTAACCGTCGACGTGCATTTATACAATTTACTCGAAACCGTCTAAAACTATCGAATTTAGACATATTTATTTATTTTAAAATAATAAAGCTATTTTTGTAAATTTGAACTATTGACGATAGTCAAGATAAATATTATAGAAATAGTAGGTATTCGGTTGTCACCAAATATCACAAGTAAAATTTAATTTGACAGGCATTAATTTAGTATTACTGGGTACTTAAAGGTTCAAGCGTTGTTTGTCTTCAAACATATTGTTAATTTGGCCTTACTTTGGGAGAAAATAATTTTTAAAGTTTACCAATTGATACTAATAACACATTATAGTATACATGGTGTTATTTAAATATTTGACCAAACTCCAAGGGGTGCTTTTTTAAGTGATTTTAAGAAGAAAAGTTCATATAAACATGGGTCCGAAAATGCATAGTTTTTACGATACAGGGTGTCAAACTAAAAAAAATCGCATATTCGTGAATATCTCGATACTCTTTTATTTGATTTTGTTGAAATTTGGCAATTCTTTTTGTAAAAACAAGAGGATAATTAAGCCTCAATTAGATGAAAAAAAAAGTCCAGTGGCGTCCGGGAAGACAGCAGTCCAACTAATATTTTTGACTAAAAAATTGCGCGCCACTGGTTTTAAAATTATGTATTTTTTTCGAATTAAGCAACTACAAATACAACTATTTTATCTCTAGAGGTTTTTTTTATATTTTGCTTTGTTTTCGAGAAAAAAAATAAAAACCACTTTATTGCATGTCCCCGGGACAATCAGAGTAAAAAATGTAAACTACTTACCAAACTATTAAGCAATTAAAATTACACGAAAGTCTCTTTTGAATTTTTTCGCACGGATTAAAACTGTTTTCGATAAAAGAAATGAACATAAAATAATCGCATAACATATTAATTTATTACTGCAATGTTTTAAAAGTAACAACTATAACTCTTATTGTCCCGGGAACCTGCAATAAAGTGGTTTTTATTTTTTTCTCGAAAACAAAGCAAGATATGAAAAAAACTTTGAAAATAAAATAGTTTTATTTATAGTTGCTTAATTCGAGAAAAATACATAATTTAAAAAAAGTCAGCGGCACGCAATTTTTTTGTCAAAAATATTAGTTGGACTGTCTTCCGGGATGCCACTGGACTTAATAATTTAAATCTAATTGAGGCTAAATTATCCTCTTGTTATTACAAACAGAATTTCCAAATTTCGACAAAATCGAACAAAAGAGTATTGAGATAGTTACGAGCATCCGATTATTTTTTAAAAGTTTGACACCTGTATCGTAAAAACTATGTGTTTTCGGACCCATGTTTATATGAACTTTTCTTCTTAAAATTACTTAAACAAGCACCCTTTGGAGTTTGGCCACATACCTAAATAACACCCCGTATTTTGAAAACGAAAGGATAATCGGAAAATCTGTTACATTAGCAACAGAGTTTAACGATAGGTCTTTCAATTTTTTGAAAATTAAAGTAAATCGTATCTGCGGTTTCTGAGAAATTCGGCGACAGCGGAGGGCAAAAATTTGGTTTATTTTACATACGATGATGCGCCCTTAAGGGTATTGGCTAGGTTTTTACGTGTGTCAGATTTATACATGTTCACTTATTAGAAATATTATCGAATACTACTGAAGTGGCGGGCGGTGCGATATTGGTGATGTGGGGTAGCGCCCCTAAAAATAATACTTTTTTGTGGATATTAGTGTGGAAAAACAAGCAAATAAAACTATTCTTACTGTCCGAACATCCAGTAGAGTTCCATGCAAACAGTAATAATCCGAGACCCACAACTTTATTTTAATGACCAAAATTGCCATCGGATTGTGGTTGATATAATTAATATGAAGATATATCAGATAGCCGCCCTAGTCCAACCTACCAGTGGTGTTCCAGCTTCATTTTAATATAAAATTCTTGATTATAACATTAAATTAGTGTCATTCACGATGCGTCGCATCGAGTTCTTTAGAGTCATGATTTAAATGTTAAAGTTTCCAGTGGCGGCTCGTGACTAGCGAGTCAGGGGGGCGCTGGCTTTAAATAAAAAAAATTTAAAATGTCTATTATTTTCGAAAGTACGTGTGTCTGTTTTTTCTAAATTTCTTGTTGTGAATTTTAATTTCATCAGCATATTAATAAGCACTACTTAAACAAGTTAAAATATTAGTTTGTCCTAACATCTTAAAACATACCACATTATGACGATGTTTTGCACTATTTTCATGTTTTTTTTTTATTTTCTCTGAAAGATGTTTTAAGTCCTGCACCCCATTGTCCCCATTTATAGTCCAATTATCATCCCCGTCAAAAAGAAGACACCCGAAACAAAAAAAAGAATTTTTGCCCTCACAACCGCATATCCAGGATTTTCTATTCTATATTACTTTGTCAAACTTACGCGTAAACTGTGCCTTACTTTTACATTTTGATTGCACTTCTTGTACTATGTTCAATATTGGTAGTGGCCGCCCTGCATTTTTTAAATCAAGTTTTTCACTTAAGCTCAGAGAACTAAACACAAGCTTCTGTAAATCACGGACCTTCATGTTACACGAAATTTTCCAACTTTATAACGTAACTAATAAATCAAATCAAAACAAATAAACAAAACATCAACGGCATCGACAGGTCGCCTCGTCAGAGTACATAATAGGTATATCGATGATTCTACCATCCGTGGCATCGCGATTCGCGAACACATGTTGGGGCGCGGAAAATGGGAGCTCATCCGTGGCCGCTCGTTGTGCGATGTCTAGGTGACGTCACGCCTCCGTCGTCATGACAACCCATCGAGACGTCGCATTGAATCGGGACGGATAATCGGTCGCCCGCGCTTAGTATAACCTTGAGAGCGCGCAACTCGCTTGTCTATGAGTATAACCTGCCCGTTGGAATAGGGCTATGTTTGGTTTGAATTATTTTAATGGATTGCTTACATACATTGCTTTATTGTTTTTTTAGTAAAGTATTTTTGGATTCTGTTTGAAATAATTGCAGGGAGGGCGGCGCCCCAGAGCCCTTCATTAACGAGCCGCCACTGAAAGTTTCGCTTTGTGTGTCAAATAAGTAATAATGAAATTTAAAAATAGTGAAATTAAAATACGATGATGGATGGTTATAAATAAAGCTTATAACTAAACCATAATACATTCGGATGAATAAGTATATAAGTATAACACTAGCCGCAATAGCGGCTTGCGTTATAATCATCCTCGCTTATTATAGCCTACATTATAGGCTCGTTAAATACTAAATCCCGAAGAAATTAGAGAAGAGATCCTATAAGAGTAAACTCCGCTGTAAAACCGAGTCTAATTTATTCATTACATGTCTATTGTTCAATCATCCCTTTTCAAATAACCGAATCAATTTTCCCGAACAAATTCCCGTAATAGGTATAAACAAGAGCAGACCAACAAACCTGCATAATTGAATATTTACAATGTAATAATATTCCGCGATCCAGAAAAACTATACTAATATAATCCCGTATACCTAATCGATAACTGTTACAACCGACCCTTTTTTTATATAAGAGCATGGAAAATGCAGCATAGTACTCGGCTACTGGAAAAATTCCATAGACAGATACCTTAAGGTGGGAGTATCAACTTGCTTGCCAACCTATAACCTATTTCGCGTAGATTTATTTATTTTTTCTAACTTTTACATAAAATTTAAATAAAATCAATATCGTCTTCATATTCTATAGGTAATAATTAACATGTTAAATAAATATCAAGGAATTTCATAAGTTATTTAAGGAGAATTGTATATCGAAAAATATCGGTTAAGATTTTTTTAAACATTATTATGTCATTGTTCTTTCACTATACAATTCTCCCAAAATAACCAATGAAATAAATTGATATTTTTGTAATATATCAGATACTACCTAAATAATGTGCAGACGATATTCATTGTATTTAAATCTTAGTAACACAGGCCTGCATGAAATTTGTGATGACGTGATTTTTATTTGTTGAGCTTAGTTTTTATATCGAAATAACTAATTAAAATACAATTGGTCTCTATCACCCACAGATTTTTTTTTTTGCAAAAAAAAGAAAAATATAAAAAAAACTTATAATAGGCGTTTTAATACATTTTAAAATGAATGTAGTACTTCAAATTCTAAATGATTGACGAATAAAAAATTATTTTCTGTGGTGCTACACACCTTCCGACTGGAGACGTTTTATCGACTTCAAAAAGAAGCTTTAAAGCTGTTCTTTTACATAATGACAATGTTTTTGCTTCTGTTTCGGTCGGCCATACAGTTAAGTTAAAGGAAAACTATGAAAATTTAGGGGAATTACTTTTAAGAATACAATATGAAAATCACAACTGGAAAGTGTGTGAAGATCTAAACATTTAAAGTCTTCTCTTAGGTCAGCAGTCTGGATTTACTAAATTTCCATGTTTCCTGTGCGAGTGGTCTAGCTAGCGAGAACAGCATTGGATAAAAAGAGACTGGTCACAAAGAGAGACTTTAACACCTGGAAACAAAAATGTAATTCGCGAAAGTCCTATTGACCCTTAAAAAGTTTTACTTCCACCACTTCACATAAAACTTGGACGTATGAAACAATTTCTTAAGGCATTAAACAAAGAAGGATATTGTTTTAAATATTTGTGTAAAACATTTCCGGCTCTGTCAGAGGCAAAATTAAAGAAGGGAATCTTTGTAGGGCCGCAGATTAGCAGCTTGATGAAAGATACAGAATTTGAATAGGTAATGGAAGATAAGGAAAATCATGCATGGAATGCTTTTAAAGAAGTTGAACATAAATTACTACTATGTTGAGATCGTTGAAAATATGCTGGAAAATTTCAGGAATTTCAGAATATGAGCATAAAAATTCACTTTTTACATTCCCATTTGGACTAATTCCTGGAAAATCTTGGGGACGGGGGTGAAGAGCAAGGTGAAAGATTTCATTAATATATATTAAACATTCTTTGAAGAAGCGTAACGAATAAATAACCATTTATAATAGTTTATATGCGTATATTTTGTATATTTTTGTATTTTTTTTCTTAATATATTAAAAAACTAGCTTATAATGAAATAAATCGTGTTTTTTCTATATTTTTGGATTTTACCGGTTTGAAAAATAACCTTTCGTGATATAAAAAAACTGGAAGCAGATTTGAAATCAGCGCTACCCAATTACTAGAAAACAGTTAAAATTTTTAAATCAACTTTCAAAGTGTTAAAAAATGCAGGCCTGTGTAATAGTTATTTATGTACCAAGGCAGTAAAGTGATTCTTTATCGGACGAGTTTGAAATTATGAGATGAGCGAGCGAGGCGAATAACAGGCGAGTCGATAAAGACACTTTACTGACGTGGTGCATACAACATTTTATCGCCAACCGTTTAGAATTTTTAATATAAAAAATTGAGGTATAACTCATCGCAATAAATCGCGAGAAAACTATTATCGAGCTGTCATAGGGAAAGGCGGACAGTGACAGACGATTGTTGATTAATAAATGTCAAAGTCACTAATTTGCGGAGGGTAAAAGTATTTATCTGCCGCATTTGCGGCAGGTAAATGCGGCAGGTAAAGTATTTTATTTTACAATAAAATAAAGTGTTCGATTACTTCTGGAAATCACTCTGATAATGTACGGCTTTACTGACGGTTGACGATAAAATAATAAACTAAGAAAAACAAGGCGAGATAGATTATAGGTTGGCAATAAATTGAATGACGTTGATAATTCCACCTTAAGGTCCGTATACAGCTTATCTCGTGCGCAAACAAAATTTAAGTTTTATGGGTGAAAAAATACGTTTGTACTCACAATTCACCGGTCAGATCTCCTTGCGCTCAGGGGGGATGGGCATGCGCACAACCCTCTTGTTATTAGGTTTCCCTGCTTTATCGACAACAATAAATACACTCCAGAACCGACTTGGCGCCGTTTTTCTTGTTACGTTTTCTTTGTGGATTTCTTGTATTTTTTGCTGTTAGGTACTTTCCTTTTGCTTCTTTTAAACAGCATAGCAAAGTAAATATCTTTGCTCAGCTAAGTTCTTTAAGGAACGCTTCGCGAACAAGTCGTATGAGAATTATAAATGGGCATACTTTATCGCGGCAAGGGAGGAGGAAAAAATCTTTGCTGAGCTGAGTTAAATTTTTAAAAGCAACGCTTAACTTAGTAGTTGGTTTTGCTTTGCTATTTAATAGCAAGTAAAGTGATCTCGCCAATCTACCTCATTTTATATTTCATTTGCTACATTCCCTTTTTTTATCGTTTACGTGACTTTTATGAAAAACAATTTTTTCTTTTTCTTTCCCTCTTATTTCAATACTTTCACATGTCTCTGACAAAGTTGAATGAAACTTAAGATTTTTCACTACTTAATAAATGATTTTCACAAAGTCTGTTAAAACTACCTAATTTTTCTTTGGCTTTCTTCACTTTTCTGACCAAGACTGGGCCTTTGCACTAACCCTTTCCAGTATGCTGAATTCTTGTCGGTCTTCTGACTATTCAATTTTTACACCTCTTGTATACCATTAAAAGCTCCATTATGGCTTAATCCCACTTAATATTTTTTCTATTGCTAACAACATCAGCATTTTACCATTTACTTTGTTTTCCTGATGATTTGTGTTTCTACACTCGAAACATGTCGAATTGAATTATGAATTATTCGAGGTTCGCCTATTCTTTTTTCTATACATTTAACTCCACTTTGAGTATGGACTATTTCTTCAAAATTGTTAAATGTTACCTACCAATTAATATTTGGTTTGATATTGTTTACGATAGCATCGAAGATTGCTGTTTTGTTTGTTTGTTCTTTTTCGATTTGATATAGGGTAAGTTTATTTGACTTGTTATCTTGCCTTTTGAACTAAAAACACGACGGCGAATCATTTTTAAAGAAATTTTAAAAACAAGACAAAAACGATTTTCTCACCCCAAAATGTGATAGGTTGGTAGCAATTAAAAACACCAGAAATCACTACCTTTTCCTCCAACTTTGTCAAAAATCTATCTTTCTATTCGTTTAATGAATTTTTTGCTATTATAACAGGGTGTTCAAACAATAAGATTGAAAATTAAATTGAAAAACTAAAAAATCTACATTTTTAAATGGACATTATAATTATTTCTTATTTTGCATTAAAAATCAAGTTACCTATTCCGAAACTTTTTGGTTTTGGAATAATTGCCTTTTCAACAAGGAATCCGACCTACATTAAATATTAATGGCTGCAAACGTAATTTTCGCATAAAAACTATATATCAAAAACGCTTAGACTTAAGTATAGGACATAATATAGGAAATCTGCATAGAACCTTGCATAGAATCCAAACATGTAGTAATATATAGGGTGTTCCGTTTATAATAAGCAAGTTGACACCTACTTCCGGTATAACCGGAAGTACCACCATATTGACAATATTTTAGCCGGGTTTCCCCCATCAACATTATTATATGGATATTATAATTATTTCTTATTTCGCATTAAAAATCGAGTTACCTATTCCGAAACTTTTTGGTTTTGGAACAGGTGCCTTTTCAACAAGGAATCCGACCTACATTAAATAGTAATAGCTGCAAACGTAATTTTTGCATAAAAACTTAAATATAAGTATCAAAAACGCTTAGACTTAAGTATAGGACATAATATAGGAAATCTGCCTAGAACCTTGCATAGAATCCAAACATGTAGTAATATATAGGGTGTTCCGTTTATAATAAGCAAGTTGACACCTACTTCCGGTATAACCGGAAGTACCACCATATTGACAATACTTTAGCCGGGTTTCCCCCATCAACATTAGTATACTCTTAAATTTTAAAAAAATTCGTATTATATTTTTCTATTTATAAATACCGGGGAAACCCTGTATGGAATAGATATATGTATGTTTTTGCCGTTTTAAATATTTTGATGTACAAATTTAATAATATAATCGATTTAATTAATTCCTGTATGGTTTCGCTGAAAATTTCCTGCAAGGGATGCTGCACGAGACGCCTCTGTCGGTTGGTGCAGGAGACAGGGCGGCGCCTGACGCGCGTCTTTTTCGACGCCGACGTCGTTTCTCCCTCAAAACGACGCTCGGCACCGATCCTAACGCACTTTAACCCTCCAAAACCTCCATTCGCGATCGCGACCCCGTTTACGCAACACGCGAATTCTTGAAGGACAATGTAGACAGATGATCCGATAAGTCATAGTTTTAGTGACATGTGTATATGTCAAGGTTAGGAGGGACCTTTGCGAGCAAAGCGAAACCATGACTTCAAGCCTTGCACCCTAGTGTAGATACATGCAAAAACCAGTGTTAGCTATGTGTTAAATACTCTTTATCATCGCTGAAATAATGCTTATAATAAAATGTAATAATACTTTAAGCAAGAAGTGATCAAATTAGTGTTGTATAATGGGTTCTTCCAAAAACCCAGATATCAGATTCTGGTACAACGAGTCGACTAACCTATCCGACTATGATCAAAGTATTTCTTCTCACCCAGAGCAATATATGCTTCTTCCCGATGACATAGACCAATATTATAACAAGATAAATCTGTCGAATGTATCTAATTTTATTGTATATGTTCAACACCAATTTAATTGTAGTTATATCGGAAACAATACGAACTTAACTTGTTCAACAGGCTTTAGTAGTGAACATTTTTATAACTATTATGCATTAGTACTACTAATAGTCCCGATTTTAACACTGTTTGGAAATGTGCTAGTTATTTTAAGTGTTTATAGAGAGCGAACTTTACAGACTGCCACGAATTATTTTATTGTTAGTCTGGCTTTAGCTGATCTTCTTGTTGCTGTGGTAGTTATGCCCTTTGCTGTTTATGTACTGGTAAGTGTATTTTTCTTGAAAATATCGGAGTACGAAATTGTTGTTAAGCTGTACATAACTCAAAATAGCATATTATTTTATTGAAATATATTTGTTAGTACAAAATTTAGGAAACTTGCTATCATATTATGTATTTGTGAATTATGTCACAATAACAGGATGCAAGATATTATTAAGGTTATTAAAACGTAGAGAATATAAAAATAGTTATATATATATACAATGTTAGATGGAGCAATTTGTAACATTTTCACCTGTTAGGTAAATTCAACAGGTTATCACTTTTTTTTTAAATGGTACAAGGACTTTTTGCTAAATATACTATGATAATAAACTGTAAGTTTTAACCATTATTAAATTATAAATAAGACATATTTTCAAAATTTTGCTTTTATAAAAAAAAAGTTTTAATTAAAAGAATTTTGTTATTAGAGTACAGAAAAACTTTTTTAGGGGATCGTTTCTATGTCCGATAACCTACAAATTAATTTTGACATACGTCGCGTCGCAGGACTACTGGTATACGGGAAAAAAAATTGTGAATTTACAAAAAGTGTGAAGATATCCAAAAATTATATTTTAGAAATTTGTTTATAATTAAATTTTAGCTCCATGTTAAAAATTGCAAGTTTTTATTAAAAAAATTGGAAAACTTTTTTTTTAATTATTTTTTTTCAATCAATTTACAGTATTCTCCTCTTACGTAGCTTGGCTAGTATAAAGCCCATGAATTTGAATCAAACTTAATAAAAGTGGTAGTTTTTACAGTTGACAAGACAACATTGCAAAATAGGTTTTCGCAGGACCCTCGCTGTTGCAATGGTTTGTATTGGATAACTATATCAGTTTTTTTTAATTGCTTTTCTGCTTAAGTACTAGCTGGAAAAAGACCATTCTTTTTTAGAATAATTTTTAAATTTAAAAATTCAAATGTTCCTTTTAGAAAAAACGTATTGATTACTCTCTGATATCATGTAGGTGATAGATCCGTAATAATAATTGCGGTTTGCTGCAAGGAAAAGTGTATTCTCCTAAATACTGTGTTAATATTAAAAAAAAAATATCGATATCTTCACATCTCTAATTTGGGATACACTACTTTAATATTTTTTTATATATAAAAAAACCACAAATTAAAATGTTAATACCGGTGTCCAAACAGCATTTTTCCAAAAAAAAAAACTGTAATGGATTTACTGAACTTAATCTAAGTTATAAACTCACACTGTATAAATCTGAAAGGTTTATATAATAAGTTAAAACTATACCAATAATAGTCATCCGTTTCCAATGGTAAAACAACTTTTCTACATAAACTTTTATCAATTTACTGCCTAAATATTCATGGTGTCTAAAAATGGTCATGGATATAAACTGGATTAAATTAATTACGTAATCTACGACAGTGCCATTATGACGTATTTAGCATTATCATTTAGATGTCATTATGACCTTCATAATAGCACTCAGTGCCATTATGAATTCATAATAACATCCAAATGTTAAGATACAAAAACAAAAAGAAAGTCGGTGCAAACTATTTATTTGTTATTATTACTTAGAAAGTAGGGAATCTATTACGCTTTGCGCGATATCTTCGACATCCGAAGGAACAGAATCTCCCATATTTAAATTATTTTTGGCCAACACTTTGCATACAATAGAAAATTAGACGGCAATAATGACGTTGTCAAAATCGAAATTGAAACAATCAAAAATGCGGTTACCGTAATATCGACTAATATGGACACCTGAAAATTTTAAAAATTACGAAAACGTTATCTGGTATCAATGAAATTTAGACGAATAAAATCTATTTGCACTGTCGTAGATTACATTTTGAATGATACAAGTTCGATATGAACTTTGTTAATGAAACTTGTGCTTTTAACGTTGCACACGTTTCATTATAGTGTTCATATCGAACTAGTATCATTAATAACTATAATAAAACTCTTCTCTATTATATTTTGCTCTAAAATTCTAAAAAAAAATTCACAGTTTGGTTTTTTTACAAAAGGAATAGACACAAACACATTTCAACATAAGAAGATTATCTAGGTCACACTCTAAATAAAAAACGTTCCCGATGTAATTAACTAATGGTAGTCTCTGGCTTTTATTAAGGTCAAATGGACCTAAAAGCACCCGATTCCCGACATCTATCTATTTGTGGGGTCAAAAGATTAGCGTTCCGATCTAAATGGGGTCAATAAATTTTCATGAGCCCTCAAATATTTAACACGTTTACTGCAGATTCTATAATGAGCTTGGAATTATTCTTTCTTTTTATTTACGAGTTTGGAGGTTCTTCTTATGGAGCCCACAGAATGCGGGTGTGCTGGTTGCTTTGTTCGACGAGCCTCTATGCGGAAACTTAAAGTTACAGTAAGTCGCTTATGTTGTGTAATTGCTTGTCTTAACTGCGTGTCTTGTTCGATGAAAGCGGGGTTACTAATTTCAAAAGAATACAATAGATTCCGTAATTCATTCGTAATTCGGTTCCAGTTTCAACAGGAGTGTATTGACAAGAAAAATAATACAAAAAACTAAAAAATCTGTTTTAATTTTTAGGTAGTTCCTAAAGTAATAGCTAATATTAAAGGCAAATTAAATTCTAAATTTTTATAATCTGAATATTCATAGGATCAATATCATTGATGGCCAGGCACCTCACCGATTAGCATACCATCTAGTTTAAACCTACCATCTGTAAACTAATACACTACTGCTACCTATACTATAAAGCACTACGCCTTTGTTGTTGAATGGTAATGTCGATAAATGATATTAAGTATATGTTGGTGAAGTATTATTATATTAGATTAGTTTGTTGGTCACTTTTATCGGTTTTAATAACTGTGTATTTAATACCACTCTTTTAAAATTCCAGTACAAAAAAAATATTCAAGTCACTGGCAATGTATTAAACATCTAAAGTGATGCCACAATCCAAAGGTAAAATAAAACATTGTCCTCATGTCATCATCATGTATTTATAAGTGATTTCTTTTTCGGAATAACAATTTTTTCAATTTAAGAAGACGAGTAATATTTTTAGTGAGTCATAAAACGAGAACAAATTTCTTTATTGTAAATTGAAAATAAAAATAGAAACGTTATTCGATAATAAAATTTATGACAGGTTTCTGTTGACTTATAAATAAATATTGGATGACTAGAAAAGACGGAGATCTTTGAATAATGTTTATTTTTGTGACAATAAATCTTCTCTTATGAAAGCGTAATAAACCGAAATAAAAGTGAATCATTTTAGTCGGAGATGAGACGAAACAAAACTTTAGCCGCAATATAATTTACTACTTTCCCCTTGGAGTTTAAATGCAGAAAAATACTAATACTTGATAGAAAGCCGATGATGCTTTTTGAAGATTACACAAAAAAGTCCTGTCGACTGTAAAATCATTTTAAAAGCAATTTTGTAAGAAAATGGACAGCTGCCAACTATAACAATGGCTGCTTTGTTAAAACAATAAATTGTGGCTATTTGGTATCGAAAAATTGCCTATTTGTAGCTATTTAACTGCGAAGTTGAATTTTTTAAAATGTGTTGTAAAATAGAGCTAATTTATCGTCCAATAGCATTTCTATTTTATTCCCTAATAAGAAAACTATAGATAATTTTGTCTAGTTTTCAACTACAAATCTCCTGGTTAAATAAAATCGATGAAGAACACTTAAGGGCTCATTATAATAGTGGTGTTTACTACACACTAAGCGACTATAAAGTTGGAAAACTAACATTTTCCACAAACAAAGCTACCTACTATTTATGAACAAAAAAAAAATAAAACTTGATTCTTTAGAAACAAGTTCTGGAGGTAAAACATAATTCTAGAATAGCTATTTGATATAAACAACTTTTAAGGTTTTGAATTTAGTTTTTTAGCTGAGGAAATAAAAACAAATATCATTTAAGTAAAATTTTTTTAAGTAGGCACTCCTTATTTTGTATCATGAATATTTCTACTTTTATGATGAGTTTTAATTTTATTCTAGAACGTAACAAATACCATTATTGAAAGGGAAAGAAAAACTCTAAGTCTTCCTCCACTAATATATTTCAAATAAATCTTATTTAAAGATACCTCAACATGTTTCGAAGATAGAAATGTTCATCTTCAGGAGAATTAAGATGTTATAAGCAAGAAAAATAACCAGTATTAACGTTTTAAGCTAGGCTTTAAGATAGTGAGAAGGACACATTAACATTCTGTCAGAAAAGCACCAAAAAACAAAGAACCGAAGTATTAATTTGCCAGGTGTAGGGTAATAATAGTAAAATTAGAGGAAGCAAGGCCCATATGTGAAGCGAAATCAGTACAGCTGTAGAAAAGAGTAAAATTTGAATTTAAACATGCTGATGAAAGGGAAAGAAAAAGTGATCAAGTGTGAGGAAAGTAATGTATAAAACAGTAAAATTAAGAGTGGAAAATAGCGTTAAAATTTAAAGTAGGTCGTCATAATGTGAGTAGTAGGTTAACTCACATTATGACGACCTACTTTAAATTGTAACGCTATTTTCCACTCTTAATTTTACTGTTTTATACATTACTTTCCTCACACTTGATCACTTTTTCTTCCCCTTTCATCAGCATGTTTAAATTCAAATTTTACTCTTTTCTACGGCTGTACTAATCATTTTGCTTCACATATGGGCCTTGCTTCCTTTAATTTTACTAATATTACCCTACACCTGGCAAATTAATACTTCGGTTCTTTGTTTTTTGGTGCTTTTCTGACAGAATGTTAATGTGTCCTTCTCACTATCTTAAAGCCTAGCTTAAAACGTTAATACTGGTTATTTTTCTTGCTTATAACATCTTAATTCTCCTGAAGATGAACATTTCTATGTTCGAAACATGTTGAGGTATCTTTAAATAAGATTTATTTGGAATATATTAGTGGAGGAAGACTTAGAGTTTTTCTTTCCCTTTCAATCTTTTACTCCACTTGAAGTATGGACTATTTCTTCAATTTAAATACCATTATTATTGTCTCAATGTGAGTTTGTTGCTGCTAAATGCATTATAAATCGCATCCTTTTAATTCCATATATCTCACATTGAGTCCCATTTTATGGCATTATTTGACCTCAATGTCCCAAAATCCAATACAGGCTCTTAAAGAGAACCTATGCCCTCGGAAGTGCCATTCAATAGAATTATTACCAGCATAAGAATGTAGGTCGAATGTTTAGGTGTTTTTGCATGGAAATATTTGAAATTTATTCGGAATTGTTTAGAAACCTACTTTGTGGAATTTTATTTTGTGAAATAGTTTACAAGAATGCATTTCTAAATTAAACCTCTGCGTATAAGGTAAATAAAACTATGTCAGAACATTTAATTTTCTTTTCCACAAGGTTGTGTGATGTTTTCTATTTTTATTTTCAATCCCCCCCCCCCCCCCCCCCAACCAAGGCCAGAAAAACTTACCGTTTTATATCTTTTTCTCGTATTAAATATAAATAAATCTTTAACTTAGATAGTAGTTGGTGGGTGAACTTTTAAGAAAATTACATAAATTTATTTTCAACCAATTAGAAGGCTCCTTTTTGTTTACGTTGCTTCTAGCAAAGGGAGATTATCGCGATAATTTTGTTAGTTTCTGTTAACTTACTGAAATTAATAAGTGATAATTTTTCTGTCAAATATGAAGTGCTTTATATCCATTGGCAAAAGTCACTCAGAATGAAATCAAAATACATTTTGTTGCTAATTTATAATTTTTATTGATACTAACCAATTTGCTTTACATATCGAACACCGGGGTTAAAAGAGACACATCAAAAATTTAACCAAACTCATCGGAAATATGTTTTTTTAAGTTTCATTTGAAACTATGTAGACATGTAATGTCAGATGTTATGGTTGAAAACGAATTACCTAATGTTTTTAATGTTCCTGAAATTTTAGTAATAAACCTTAGTTACTAACAAGTAAAATCTACTTCTATTGTAAAAATACAGTTCGTCATATTAAACTAAACTCATCGGAAATATATTTTTTAAAGTTTTATTTGAATTTAAAACTATAAAGACATTGGATTTCAGATAACAAATTTGTTAGTTAATGTTTCTCACATTTTAGTAATAAAAATGAGTTAGGTACTAACGGCTAAAATGAACTTCATTTCTAAAACTCTAATTAGTTACAATTAACTAAAGCCGCCGGAAATATGTTTTTGTAGCATTTTAGCAATAAACTTACAATAAGAAAAAACTCTAATTTATTAAATTTTCTTACTGAATCTCCCACGCAGCAGAATTATTTCCCCATAATTCTGCTGCTAGGGAGATTATGAGTGAAAATTTGGCAAATTCCGAAAAACTCGCCTACGGCGCATGCCTTGTGTCGCTTTTTCACCACCGATTTCCATTTAATTCCTTATCACATAACGTGTTTTATGATTACAAAGGGAAGTAGGTATAAAGTCAAATTTGAAAGAAAATGCGTATTGTACATTAAATAATAACTGTCCAAATAAGAAGAAATAAGCACCAGTAATGCTACTATATAATATATTTTTACCACCAACATAATGGAAGGTGGTATGACTCACATATTGTTACAAGCAGTACAATATACGATGATTTGACTAACAACTTGATACAACCAACACAATATACGGTAGCATGATCAACCTTTTATTACAACCACACACTAAAAGATCAGGTATATTGTGATCAACATGTCATAACATGCCATTACACGTATTGTGTTTACAATTGAAAGCGGTATGCTGTTGAACTAACAAATAAAATGAATTACCTCGGACCGGAATGAACCGACAATCGATTCTCAAAAACCATGACCTATTTTTTGATACCATGGTGGTATTAGTAGGATAATAGCTTTATTCGTACAGGCAGCGGTCAGAAACCGTTAGCAAATTAACGCATGCGTACGTGTTTAAAAGCGTTCCCACAAGACAAATTCCAAACCGCTGGCAGAAAATCCGGTGTTCGCAAATGCCAAATTGTTGGTTGTGGATCCGTTTGTAACGTGTTCGCAAAGCAAATAATTTGCAATCAGTTTGCAACCAGATAGAAACCATGCATACGCAGAGAAAAATTGGAAATCGGTTGACAATTTCTTTGTATGAACGAAGCTATTCACTTTTTAAAATATGATCTACATTGACATCACTCTCGTTCTCCCTGTCTCCAAATTATAAAGATTTTTATTTCAATAAAAGGTATTTTTTATTAGGCACGCTATCTAAGCACTCAAGTTGGGAATTCACATAACTTCCTTTATTTCCTCTAACCTTTATTGTATCTTATAATAAAAATCAAACAAAACAAAAAGGTTTTTATATAATTTATTTACAAAAAAATGTAGGAAAATAAATTGCCCATAAACATGAGAAACGTAATGCGGCATTTCTTTTACAAAAATTTCACTTTATGTAAAAAGGAACGGTAAAGAAATATGTATAGTTAAAAAGGGCGTTGATTTCGGCAATATTTTACATAAATAACTTTTTTGAAAGATGTCCTTCTCGTTTTTTTTTTAAATTTACCATAGTTTGCTCGGAAAGTATCTTTCCGAATTGAAATGTGATCCTACTTACGTGCCAAACTAAAATTTTTGAAATAAACTAATCATTTGTTGCTACTTTTGATTATAATTTTAATATTGTAAAAATATATCTTACTTGGTTTAATACCATCTGATTTTCGCTCATGGTAAATCATTTAATATATTTAATACTACAACAATAACCTCTTGAGGAGTAGGTGCTATTAATTAATAACAGGTAATCCCCAGAATCCCTAAAATTCATCCCTAAAGTTCATGGTTGGTGTTAGTGATTGAGTTTTAGATAGACGTTAAACTAGATATAGGTTAAATGTTTTATAAGGATTCAAATTTTACTATAATTCCCGGTTCAAGAATGGGTAAATTTTGTTGCTTGAATGTAGTTTTATCAACTACAAGCCAAAAGATTATTACTTTCGTCAGATAATTTCTGGGATACAATTACATCATTTAAAAAAATGCTGTTCCTGGTAAAAGCTCCAGAGCATTTATTCTATAAAATATGGTTGCGTATCATATTCCATAATATGCTTAAATTGTTATAAATATGACAAATTATTCCATATTATAACGAAAATGTCCATGAAGCTGCCACTATCTTTAGATATTTCTAGCCAGCTATATAAGCTAATAATACTAAAATTTCCCGACCAGTCCAAATAATTCTCTAATACCCCAACTCAAATGCTAAAAGTCCATCCATTTCAAAGGGACAGTAATTTTCGTGTTATTCGAGTCATGCCCTTTCTACCTCTGGCGTATATTTTACTGGGCTTAAATCTTGAAGCAAGGATCTAGTATGGGAAAAAAGATTTATAAGGTAACAAAGGACTCCAATCACGATGCCAGGGACTTCAAAAAGTCCAGAAATATTTTATCTTTCGGTATGAAATGTTGGCACTTTTAAAAAATCTGTTTTAAATAATTTTTCACTTATATATTGAAATATTTATTCCTTAATTGTACAAAAGAAATACAGTTTAAAAAAAATGTTTAACAAAATTAATCAATTCTTTAAATTTATAAAATTCGTATTACTGTTTTCTAACCTAAAGAGTTGTTATTTATACAATTTAAAAATTAATTACACCTGTTTTAGTTAACTATATATGTTGTCCTATAAAAAATAGGGCGGTGTATTATTTATTATCCTAAGTTTCTACAAAAAATTGTTACTTTGTAAAAAAGCTTATATTTTTAATGTCAAAAAGCTTTTGCTTAAAATTAGGTTTTTAAGAAAATATCGGTGTCTTAAGTTTTTAATAAGCATGGTAAATTTTATATTATAAGATAATGAGCTAAGCTACTTCGTAAATTACCAAATCGTTATCAAAACTTTGCGGTAACAAAAGCTTAAGGTAAAGGATGTTAAATGGAAAAAAGGAAAGCACTTTTTAATAATTAATATTCTGTTTATAGCAAATGATTTCGCTTTAAAAAATATATAAGCAATTTTAGCACCTACTTTACCTTGTTTTAGCTACTTATTGAAATATAAAAGTTCCACATGGGAATTTTAAATTTTCTCTTCTTTTGTTACGGTTGCTTAGAACTTGAACAAATTAATTTCGAGTTGAAGTTATTCAAAAAATCTGACTCGGCAATCGAACACAGCACAGAGCTTCCGGGTGAATGTATTAAATTAAACTTTAGTCCCACAGGCGTCTTTGAGCAGGTTTGGCCAAATCCGCAACAAAAGAAATATTTCCTTACAATATTAAACTTTAGAATCTTTGTTGCTCTTTCGTGACTTGTTTACAAAATGTTCTTATAATAGCCAACTGATTGTTTAACATTATACAGTGTGTCCGGGAAAATGTGGGAAATCTCTCGGATATGAAAAAAACACGTGAAAAGAATACTACAAGTTCATATAAACTTCTTTCGTATCGGCCTCCTCTTCGGAGATATGGGCTCCCAAAGAGCTCCCATGGAATTAAGTTTTTGACACATAATTATTAAACCAAAAGGTATATTTCAATTTTTCCTTCATATTACTATCCCAGAAAGTGTTGCGAATTACTCACAGCTACAGGGACGGACTAGGTGACACTAATGTGCCCATTTTTTTTACGCCCTGTATGATAAAAACTTTAGACAACGTTTTTTACATACCTTTAACTATTGACTAAACATTAAGTACTCTTAATTACTCAATAATGGCTATAAACCATTCTATGGTAGCGATAACCCCTACTTCCTATTGGCTAAATTACCGTGATATTATCACTACACAGCGGTCTGGCAGTTTTCGTTGTCTTACAGTAGAAAAGCGCGTTGCTTTCACATATACTATTAAACAGTTGTATAAAGAGTATGTGAATACTTATAAAGAATAGAAGGATTTTTTCTCAGTGTTGTATCATGCATAACATATTGTATAAAGATCACAAGTATTATACCCATATATAACTAAATAGTTGTAGATGAATTTATTAAAACTATTCGCGAGTGCAATATACAGAGTGGTCCTTAAGTAATGGGACACAGAGCAGCAGTAAATTATTCACTTCAAAACATAACGATTTAGCGCAATTTTTATAATCCGAAAATTTATATTAAGACAGATACAGGGTGTCAAAGTTAAAAAAATTATTTCGAGTTTCTTAGATATTTTCAAAAGGTTTCGGAGCATTGGGTTAAAATTTGGTGTAGGGGTTTTTTTTGGGGTGGGAAATAACAATCTGGGCTCATTTTTCTTCTATCGGATAGAGGGCACTACGAGCAGCACTTTTCTTACTTTTGAACTGCAATAACTTGTTGTCAGTAGGTATAATAAGACTTATCACTCCTAATTAATAATCTTACGACTTTTTTACGTAAAAAAGGTACTCTTGTCAAATAACGCTAAAGTTGATAGTTTTCGAAATATTTGCTATTTTAATGTAACATGTAAGGTAATACTTCTTATTTTATCCGAACGTAAAACGTATTTTGTAAAAGTTTAACCAAAAAAATCGTTTTCCTCTTGTAAAATATTATAAACAAAAGTTTGAAATTTTGTGTTTTATTTCCCCGTCAATTATTTAAAAACAACTTGGATTGAAGAATTCTTTCTGCTGGATCTCAAACAACGGAAAGGTCATTGAGTATTAAAATAGCAAATATTTCGAAAACTATCAACTTTAGCGTTATTTGACCTTTTTTATGTAAAAAAGTCGTAAGATTATTAATTAGGAGTGATAAGTCTTATTATACCTAGTGACAACAAGTTATTGCAGTTCAAAAGTAAGAAAAGTGCTGCTCGTAGCGCCTTCTATCCGATAGAAGGAAAATGAGCCCAGATTGTTATTTCCCGTCCCAAAAAACCCCCCTACACCAAATTTTAACCCAATGCTCCGAAAACTTTTGAAAATATCTAAAAAACTCGAAATAATTTTTTTAATTTTGACACCCTGTATATGTCTTAATATAAATTTTCGGATATAAAAATTGCGCTAAATCGTTATGTTTTGAAGTGAATAATTTACTGCTGCTCTGTGTCCCATTACTTAAGGACCACCCTGTATAATATGTAAGTATACCGTTTGATTATAACACTGACCTAAATTGCCGGCAAAATCCCCAATAGAATTGCGGAGACACGAAAATATCGTTTTATTAATATTGAAATGTATATTTTAAGCAAATGCTTTACCATTTAGACTTAGGGGAAGGTTGCCCATATTGGACCAATTTCCAGATTTCTTATCATAGATCCTGATAATAACGCAAAATCGATCTTGATGATATACCATAGTATACTTTAGTATGTTGTTCAACTGCAGGATTTTTTGCAGAATTTTATTTCAAAGTATCTATGATATACCAGGCTATAAAAAAAACCTCTGCAAGTGGTTCAATATAGGAAACCGGTAGCCTAAATTGCACCTGGGGGTTCCAAAATTGGACCACATGATTTAAATCGGAAGCTTAGGTGTTAAATAAATAAATAAAAAATAAAATTGTTGGTATAGGAAGTTTTATACTTATAGTTCAAAAAAACATCAAATATACAATCAAAATTTCGGTAGCAGACATCCTAATGCAAAAAACGTACCTATTAGTTTCCTATATTGGACCAGTCATAGTTTCATTTTTTAACTCAAAGAAAAAAGATTTTAGCAATATTGAAATGGTGTTAGTTTATGACATTAACTTATTTAAAGAGAAAAATTATTTTTGCACAATTTGGAAAAATTGCCTAAATTCAATTTTGGCAATCACTTAGTGGTCCAATTTAAGCAACTACCACGTGTTTTACAAAACCACCCAGGAAAGAAACAAGAAAAAACAAATATGGCATGGTAATAGGAGAAATAGAAAAAGAAAAACTTACTTGATAACTTCCATAAAAAAGATTTTGCTTAGAGTTTTATGGTTCTAAGGTAAATTCTTAGGAAAATCCTAAAAATATTACATTAAAATTGTGTAAATTACGTTTTGCTCTGTACACGCCAAGCACTAACGGCCAACTAGTTGAGTTTGTTGCCGACCAAAGTTTCTGGGTGGAAGTATGTTACAGTGTTGCCAGATGATATGGCACTTGTTTAGTTTCGGAGAAATGTACTGTGGTCCAATTTAGGTAGCGGTTCAATATAGGCAACCTTCCCCTAAATGCTCTTATGACATGCATTTAATATTTACTTTACAAATGCACAACTATGGTTTATTATGTTAATCTGAATATTATGGAGGCCGATCTATATTGATAGCGACTTTGGATCCTATTCACCCGCGCGTAAACCTGGAAATGCTTAGAGTTTTGATTTTTAACATAAAAATAGAAATTTAAGTTAAGGTTATCTTCAAATTCATCGAAAACTTACCTCACCTGTTTTTTTCAATTAAAAATTTATAAAAAACCAAGTTAGTTCATCATATTTTTATCAGCTTAGATAAATAAAGCCAAACTTTTAGGTCTCACCCGCTTTTTCAAACTAAATTTATCCTTTTATAAGAAGCAAAACTTTTTCTGGACTGTCAATAATTTTGTAAGGGTTCCTCTGATTTATGTCAGTTTGCAAATTCTAAATTTTCTGTTATGGCCAAATATAAAAGGTTGTAAATTGTTTACAAAACGAAATGGAATCGAAATAATAATGAAATTATACAGGGTTAGGAAAAATTACCAGAACGGTCGATTATTTCAAAATATACAGGGGTTATCAAAAAACGTCTTATATAAAAAATGTAGGGCTGTTAAAAATCTACATATCGGTGATAAATTGAAATATACAGGGTCGCCCACAAAGTTGTGGAGAATGATAGTTATATTTTTTTAAATGGAACACCTGGTATGGTATACTTTTACTTATTTTGATTGTCGACTCAATTTTAAACATTTTTTATTAACCATGTGTTATACCTAAATGCATTACTTTCCTAGAAATCAGCGTTTCAAATAATAACGTATAACGATGCGATTTTCGAACATAGTGAACAACAAATAAGGCACGACCATGGTTACTAATAAATAATTAATAGTTTGACATCTGAAACTCAAATTCTGACAGAAATAGACAAAAAAGAAAATAGCATGGCATTTTTACTTACTGAAACAGAGAGAATTGATATTTTAATTTTAAGGGGGTTTGGCGATAAACAGAGATCATATCAGAAGGTAGGTATGTAATATTTACAATAATTTGCATCCAGACAGGTACAAAAAAAAATGCAGTTTTTCGAACTATTGAGCGTTACTGAATGACTGGTACTGTAAAAAACCGCACAAGATCTGGAAGACCTAGGACTGCTACCTCCGAGGAAAAAAAGCTGGACATTCTGCTTGCGATAGAAGAAAATCCCAAACAATCCACCAATCAGCTTGCTTTGGATCATGAAATTGATCAAAAATCTGTACGAACCGTTCTTCATACTGAGAAAATGCATCCATACAAAATTAATGTTGTACAAGAACTTTTTGACGTTGACTGTGATCGAGGGCTAGAATTTTGCGAAATAATGACTAGAAATATGGAAGAAAACCCGAATTTTTCAAATAATATTGTGTTTTCGGATGAAGCGACTTTTACACTACACGAAATGGTGAATAAGCTAAATTACCGTTACTGGGCGCGAAATAACCCTAACTGGTATGAAGAGCTGCATACACAGTTCCCAAGAAAAGTTAATGTCTGGGCTGGATTGTTTGCGGGACATGTAATTGGACCCTTTTTTATCGAGGGAAATTTGAACGGTGATCGATATCTCCGGCTTCTTCGGCAAGAAATAGTTCCAGCTATAAACAATTTAAATGCTGATATTAACTTAACCTGGTATCAGCAAGATGGAGCTCCTCCGCATTTTACTCGCGAAGTTACAGAATTTTTGGATGTCACGTTCCCAAATCGATGGATAGGAAGAAGAGGGCCTATCGAATGGCCTTCACGGTCCCCCGATCTTTCGCCATTAGATTTTTTTTATTGGGGTCACCTGAAAAACATAGTTTATCAAAATAAATCCAATAATTTAGAAGAATTCAGAATGAAAATTGTCAATGAAAGTGCGAGAATAACAAGGGAAACGGTTTTAAACACCCAAAGACATTTTTGCGATAATTTGTATCATTGTCAGTTAGTAAATGGGGGTCATTTTCAACACTTATTAAAAAATAGAGCCGTTTTGCCATGATTTGTTATAAGTTTTTGTTTAAAGTTAACTTAATAAATTGTTTCTTGAAATTTATTTTGTGTTTTGTAGCTGATCAATTTATGTAGGAAAGTAATGAATTTAGGTATAACACATGGTTAATAAAAAATGTTTAAAATTGAGTCGACAATCAAAATAAGTAAAAATATACAGGGTATTTCATCGCAAATTTACTATCTCACCTAGTTCACGAATGTTAGAAAGCTAAGCACCAGTCGTGACGTAATGGTCAGCGGTTATTGAACACACTCTTTTTTTACTAGAAGCTGTGAAAGAGCATATTTTTCTATATAGGTCATAAAAAAGGGCAATACTCTATCTTCAAAGAAAATGCTTGGCAAAAATCAGCCTTTAACAAAACCGTGTCAATTTCATAATCTTCTGGGCTTTGTCGTACTTACCAACATAATTGAATCATAAATATTTACCGCCTACAAAGGCGAAAAAAAATACAACATCCATTTTAAAAGTGCTTTTATGGCTGCCTTTTTAATACGCCTGTTTTGTTAAAGCAGCAATGTAGTTAACTCGGGAGAAGGAAATGATTCCCTAATTAATTTTTAATGAGTTGCAACAACCTAGATGGATACAGATGTTTAAGAAAAGATGTTGCGGTGGGTCTTTCCGGTTTGTTAATTTCAGTTAAAGCGAATATTTTTTACGTAAAAACTGGTTGGTAGGCATTTGAGAACAATATGGGCGTTTATTTTGTAAGAAAATAATGCTAAACATACTTTTAGCTGGCTAAAAATAGAATGTAGGAGTAAAAATAATATATCTTCCCGGACGCTTTTCCTTTGAGAAAGTAGCATTTCTCCGGCGTAGTCCAGGAAGTACGTACTTCTCGGACTAAGCCGGGAATAATCACATCAATATTAGCAATTGCTCGAATTTTAATATAAATATTAATATAAATAAGAATTAGAATGTTTCTGTTAGTACCTATCTTCTGTTCGAATTTCAATATTTAATACAAATAAGAATTAAAATGTTCGAAATTTTGTTCTACAAAGAAATATAATAAAGAAATGTGTCTCATTGATTTGTTATTCTACACGGTTGCCGAAAAAATAGTGTACGCAACACGTCCGAAAACAGTTTTTTTGGACTCGCAGACTTCCAGGACTCGCCTACGGCTCGTCCTAGAATTTTGTCGGCTCGTCCAAAAAAACAGTATTTTCCGGACTTGTAACGTTAATTACTATTGTTAAATTTTGATTAGGTATGCACATTTTTAACACACATTTATTAGCTTTATTTATGTTTGTTTCCTTGCTTGCTTGTTTGTTTGTCAGTAACCGACTTCTTTGAACCCGATTTTAACCCACTTTAAGCGGTCAGATTTAATTTAAATTTTGTATACTTATCAAGAACCGCTGACAATACAATAATCTACACGCAAAAAATGCACCTGTCAAATTTTGACAGCTTTTAGGTATAAAACGAAGAAGCGATTTTGACGAAACAAATTATGGGGTCGTATAGTAGTCGATGTGGAGACTTCAAGAAAAATAAGCAAAAATTTTCCTGTCAAAATTTCACGGCTGTCAATACGTCAAATAGTTTTAAAAAAAATTATATTAATGAAAAAACTATAAGGTCGTATGTATATTGACGGTGGAGAGTTAAAAAAAATACGCAAAAAATTCTCTTGTCAATATGTCAGAATTATTACAATAACCGATAGTAATGAAACAAATGTGGGGTCGTATAGATATTGTCGCTAAGAATGGAGAAGAATTTAAAAAAAAATTCTACCCGTCAAAATAAAATTTTAACAATTTTTTTTTTTTAATTTTGAATCTTTTTGTCGTTTGTTCGGGTTTGTATGTATGTTTGTTTGTAACCGACTTCTTTGAACACGATTTTGACCAACTTTAAACGGTCAAATTTAATTTCAATTTTGTAGACTTGTCAAGAACCGCTGACAATACAATAATCTGCTAATCTGGCTCAATCTACTCAAAAAAAATTTTTCTTAACAATAACTCAAACTAAAAAATGAAAAATAAATATAGTTTAAAAAAACTAAAAAACACGCTTTAATAATTAATCAAACTAAAAAGAGGAAAATAAATATAGTTTAAAATAATTCTTGAAAATCTAAATATAGGCAGAAAATAATAATGAACGATAAACATTAGTATTATTGTGAAAAAAGCCTGGGTCGCTTTGTGCTATATTTTTGGTATATCGAGCACCCCACGCTTTTTTCACAATAATACGAATGTTTATCGTTCTCTATTATTTTCTGCCTATATTAAGAATTTTAAGTTTAAACTATATTTATTTTCCGCTTTTTAGTTTAATTAATTATTAAAGCGTGTTTTTTAGTTTTTTTAAACTATATTTATTATAAAAAACACTATTACAGTGATCCTTATAGGAAAATGTCTTTTGGTGAATGATTAGGAGACCTAGCCGATGTCCAAATATGCCGGCCGAAACATTTATCTTTTGAGGGTATAGAGGTTCTTGTTTATACAAATCTGTTTTCATTTAGTGTACTCCAATATCTTATGTGAAGGAGCATTCTTCGGTAAAACAAACTTGGGAATGCCTAAAAACATGGTTTAATAGTATTTCGTATTCTTTTCAGCATAAATAATTATTAAATAAAGTAAACCTTA
Organism: Polydrusus pterygomalis; assembly: GCA_963969555.1. Classification (NCBI taxonomy): domain Eukaryota; kingdom Metazoa; phylum Arthropoda; class Insecta; order Coleoptera; family Curculionidae; genus Polydrusus; species Polydrusus pterygomalis. The sequence goes on from OZ018379.1 coordinate 14,633,977, forward strand.
GATTTACAGGGCAATAAAACCAAATAAGCCGAATTTATACAAAATTAAGCCATAAATGTACAACTATAAAGCTTGTTTCGCCTTACGTGTTCGATTTTTATTTGTTTTGGATGCACCAAACGTATAAAACGTAACTGCCCGGAGTTTTTTCGGAAAGTAGATTCTGTCTAAATTTCCCAAACCTGAATGAAGGGTTATTGTCTAAATCCTGCGCTAAATATTTGGCGACCATATAACTCACTGAGAAAAAAACCTTTTATTCCTTATGAGAATTCACATACTCTTTATACAACTGTTTAATACTATATGTGACCGCGACGCTTTTTCCTACTGTAAGACAACGAAAATTGCTAGACCGTTATGTAGTGATAATATCACGGTAATTTAGCCAATAATAGGAGTTAACGCTACCATATAATGGTTTATAGCCATTATTGCTCCCAATATTCACAGTAAGTAACAAGTTCTATTGGGGGTGTAATCTGTTCCGACTGGCAGTTGTAATGAAACTTGACATTAATCATAATAATATTTGCTTGCTACGGATAATAAAGCATATACTTACCACTAAAAATCAGTACTGACACTTACTAGTTCTCAAAAATTTAAATAACTTCTAGTTTGATATTGTTTTTGTCGTTTAACATTGCATATATGATTATCTTTTTTGCAACATGGTAAAATTCGTCCAGAGATTATAAAGTCCAATACCAATTAAGGGTTGTGCGCAATAAGAATATTCTATTGCTTCATCTGACATGCAGAGTTGAAAAAAACTTAAATACAAGGTAAAAATATATTAATTGAAACAGGTATTGGTACGATCAATAAAATTCAAATTCAGACAGGACCACTAGAAGATTCCAAACAACGATGTGATCTGCGCATCAAATACATTACAACTACTGGTGGATTATAGGTTCTAACGGATACAATTCGTTTTTGGGGATGGTGTGCTGCTTTCTTAATTGTAGAGAAAGCGCTTTACTGGGAACAAAATGCGTCGCTTTGAGAAAATACAATTTATTTCTTAACATCGCTGTATTAAAAGTAGTTCATTATTCAACAAGACTGTGCTGTTAATGGAACTACCAATAGAAACACTGTTCCAGCAGTGGCGGCTCGTGATACTTAAAACAGGTGAGGCCCAAAAAAGGAATAAATTTCCACATCACCTTGGTGCTTAGACACCTGAGGTATTATTCCTTGACGCGTTGACCTTTTTTTTTATGGAGGTCATCGCCTATAGCCCTACTAAAACCATAAAAAAATAACGTAAAAACTCTAAAATTTTTATATATAAATATTTATAAGTAAGTATACAAAAAAATAATAAAAAACATAATATGTATTTCTATAACCACAAAAAAAACGTTTTCTTCTTCTCTGGAGTAGAATGAAAAACTCCCAGAAAACTAAAAAACACAAAATAATTTCCTTATTATTAGGAAAAACCAAAAAATAATAACTAATAAATAAGGGCTTTGGTAAAGGCAAAATAATAAATAAAATATAAACATTTTCTATGTACCTTTTTTTACTTTTTATATATTAAGTCTATTCGACGGTTCTTTAAAGTTGCAAATTTATTTATAATGTCTTCATAAAATTGGGGATCCTCACTAACACTTTGTAAAATTCTTTTTTCTATAGCCAATGTTGACAAACCCGTTAGGCGCTCTTGTGTCATTGTATTTCGTAAATACGTTTTAATGCGCTTAAGACACGAAAAATTTCTTTCTACCGACACACTAGTTGCAGGGATAGTTAATACTAGGCAAAATAACTTGTATGTTTCCGAAAAGATCATTTTAAATTCCTTGTATAATATCTCTAATATTTGTTGAACATCTAGATTATAAAATTGTTCGTCTCTGTATAAAACACTAAGTTCGTTTTTTAGCCGATCTAATTCAAAAACATTTGGATACATTTTTAATAAACATTCAAATGATTTATCGGGAAAATTTTTAACATATTCTGTAAATTTTGAAGAATCTACTAATGAAAGAAAATTTAAATCGTGGAGATTATTAAAACGAGTACTTAATTGAAGGGAAATACAATCTATAATTTCATAATACAACATTTTATAGCTCGAAAATATTTCTAATTCATTGTTACTTTTGCCCCGTTTTCTTGGTAATTCAGTTTTGTTTTTTGCCCAATTAAAAAACTCTTTAAATTTGTCTTCGTTTCTTAATTCAGAAATTCTTTGGGCCGCAATTTTGATTTGATTAGAGCAGTAGTTTATATCTAGGGCTTTAGTTTGCAGAATTTGGAAAAGTAAATCTGTGCATGCAAAAATTTCGTAATAGATCTTGGTCAAAATAGCAAAGTCAAAGTCTTCAAAATGTTTAAGAAATCCCTTTGCCGAATTAATCGATTCGGAACCTGAAGTTTTGTCGTCAATTATAGTTTGAAAAACTAATATTAAGTTATCCCATTCAACGGCAACCAAATTTAGAATTTTGGAACGGGTATACCAGCGCGTTTCGACCGAACGTGGTATCCTTTTCCCGACTATTTGATCCAGAACAAAGGCGCGCTTTGGTGAATTATGAAAATAGGTTGGTATACCTAACAAAGTACAAAAAAAAATTCTACTTTTATCAATTTGTTTGGTGCCTTGCTGCAGCACAAGGTTTAACCTATGTGCACAGCAATGAGTAAACAAAGCCAAGGGGGCAGACGATTTAATCTTCGCTTGAAGTCCATTTAACTCACCAGACATGACACTGGCCCCGTCATAACACTGAGCCACTAACCTTTCCCTAAAATTATATGACTCCAAAACACTTTCTAATAAATTATAAAGAGCATCTGCAGTTCGATTTTCGCTCACATCGAAAAAACCCAAAAATCTTTCATGGAGGCACCCTTTTATGACGTATCGAATAGTTATGGCGCATTGGGAACGCTCTGTTATATCCGTGGTGTCATCTGCCATTACAGCGAAAAAAAAACATTCTTTATTATTAACTTCATTTTTAATAAAATCTGTTAAATATTGATGAATACAAAAAATGAGGTCGTTTTGTATTGTTTTAGACTGCCCAGTAAAAATATTACTAAATTTTTCACAGTGTTCTGTAAGGTCTTGATTACGTTTAATTAGGCATTTAAAAATCTCTTTAAAATTTCCGCGATTTAACGATTCTAAACTTTCATCATGGCCCCGAAAAGGCAGTTCCTGTTTCCCCAACGTAAGTGTGACATCTATTAAATAACTAATTAATAATCTATTTTTTCGAACATTTTCGTTAAATAAAATTAAGTTTAAACTGGCGTTCTCCCTTAACGCATCCTGAATGGTTGCCTTATTTTGTTCTAACCGCACTACAGCCATAAAGTTTTTTATGTGCTCTTTAGATGACTCGTGCATTTTGGTACTACGAGAAAAAATTTTTAAATCCTTAAAACCATCTTTAGTTGACCATGCATTTTTCGCTTTACCCAATAAAATACAGGGCCAGCAATACAAACTTTGTTTATATAAACTCCCGCACAGCCACTTGTAGCTATCATACCATGAAGTTTGAAATGATCGCGAACTTTCCCGACCCACCCTCTTTTCGGTAAAAACTGATGTTATTTTTGGCGTTGGTCGACTCTCCAAAATTTGCCGTTTTTCCAATTCAGGTCGTCGCGAGAAAGGGGTTTCAAGCAAAGACAAAACAATATCGTGTAAAGGATTCATTTTTACCTATCTTACAAAAATTATTTTTAAATTAAAATAAGCGCAAAAGTAAACAATTTTATTAAACGTAAACGAGAAACGAAACCTTGGCTATGCAGACAATTCGGCTTACTTACCTGATGTAAGGGCTTTTACCTTACCTTCCTTCAGCAACACAACAATATTAATTAGCAGTTTTTTAACCCGGAAACGGCACAAACTACAAACCCGCCACGAAAATCTACAATCACAAATTAATAGGTTAATTAAAACAAACGAACGGCACACGTCGTAACTCGTATCTCGGCGATCTAATTTTAATTTTTAATTCTTATCAGATGACCCGCTGACTGACCGACCCCTGTCACCTGATCCTTTAAGAAGAAAAGAGACAATAAAACGTTGCCAAATTTTCACCCAAATCGGCACCCACCTGTAATGCTATATGGAATGGAACCAACTAATAACTAATCTTTTTAAATCTTTGTTTTTTGTTGTTAAGTGTTAATTATATAATAATGTCAGAACAATGGAAACATTTATCAAACATTTCTGACTTTTTTATGTTTTTTAAAAAGAAATATTTAAATAATGTGTGTTCCTGTTCAAAATCAAAGCGAACATTTGGCAACATGCAAGCTAATAATGTTAAAAATAATACGGCACAAGCCCAAATTTGTGGGCCTCACTGCCTACAAAAATTTGCCTATGATCCCCGTCTTGTGCAATTAAAGCGGCGGGGTGGAGCATGGCATTGTATCGGTGATAGGTGACGTATATGAAGCCGAAATTTCTGGGATTATTATTTTCTTTTATGCGGTCGGCGTCGAGCGATTAACGAGTTGAGCGTTTAGAATTAAAGTCGGAAGGGGTGCGCGCTAAATTTAAAAGATAATATTTTAAACTTTGATGGTAATTCGATGTTTTCATACTTTTAATGATTGGAAATTATTTTAAAAATGTTTTATAGTTAAATAAATAATACATCAAAATTTTACATTATAACATGTGAGGCCCGGCCTCAGTTGCTTCATACGACGAGCCGCCACTGTGTTCCAGCAAATCTGGAATTGATATACCACTTAAGCAGGTTTGATACAATGGCAATTTATTTAATATGAGTTAATAAAATATAAGGTTTTATTTAATACATACTATGTATGTCTTAGCAAACCTGTTGTATTAGATCATTTTCCTTAGTGTGCGATTTATACTTTACTTTTATTTGTTTTTCAATTTCTTGTCTTATTTTATTGTCAGCTTTTTCCATTAAGTGGGTCGTCTCTTAAAATTTAACAATCGCAAAAGAACGGAAAGAGAATTTTAGATATGGTCGATTAAAGAAGGAATAGGTTACAAAAGGTTTTAGGAGCATTTTCATGTTGTTTTATATTTATTCTTGCGATAGAACAGTAATGCGACAAAATTATTCCTTCGTATTTATCAAAAATAAGAAAGAAAACTGTGAACATTTTATGAATATTAATAAATATAGTTTAAAAAACAAGCTTTAATGCTGTTGGTGCTCAATATACGAAAAATATAGCACAAAGCGCCCTACGCTTTTATTTTTCACTATATAATACTAAAGTTTATCGTTCATTATTATTTTCTGCCTATATTAAGACTTATTTTAAACTATATTTATTTTCCGCTTTTAGTTTGATTATTTATTAAAGCGTGTTTTTTAGTTTTTTCAAACTATTTTTATTTCTCATTTTTTAGTTTGAGTTATTGTTAAGAAATTTTTTTTTTGAGTAGATTGAGCTAGATTAGTAGAATAGTAGATTATTGTATTGTCAGCGGTTCTTGATAATTCTGCAAATTTTAAACTAAATCTGACCTTTTAAAGTAGGTAAAAATCGTGTTTAAAGAAGTCGGTTACAAACCCGAACAAACGACTAAAATTTGACAAAATTTTATTTTGACGAGTAGAATTTTTTTTTATTTTCTCTCTATTCTTAGCGACAATATCTATACGACCCCACGTTTGTTGCATTACTATCGGCTATTGTAATAATTCTGACATATTGACAGATGTCAAATTTTGACAAGAGAATTTTTTGCGTATTTTTTTCAACTTTCCACCGTCAATATACATACGACCTTATAGTTTTTCAATCAATTTTTAATATAATTTTTTTTTAAACGATTTGATATATTGACAGCTGTCAAATTTTGACAAGAGAATTTTTTGCTTATTTTTTCCGCATCGAATACTATACGACCCCATAATTTGTTTTGTCAAAATCGCTTCTTCGTTTTACACCTGACAGCTGTCAAAATTTGACAGGAGAATTTTTCGCGTGTAGATTATTGTATTGTCAGCGGTTCTTGATAAGTTTAAATTAAATCTGACCGTTTAAAGTGGGTCAAAATCGGGTTCAAAGAAGCCGGTTACAAACAAACAAACAAACAAACAAACAAACAAGCAAACATACAGGTGAAGCTAATGAAAGCGTGTTAAAAAGGACATAAGGTTAAGAGTTAAAGTTTTTTATACAATATTTAATGAAGCCTAAAGAATGCAGAGCACGGCGACATCCAGCATCGATTTGAGCCACCTTTTTTACACATGAACCTATATAACATAATATTGTATAAATTATTTAAAAGATAACCCTGCAACTGGTTTTACCAGTAAAACAGTTAAACCGGCTTAAAAAAATTTTAGATTAATCCTTATGAGTCAGTCGCGTTACAACAAGACTTTACACTTGTGATTTTTTTTTGTTTCTTTTTATTGGGCGTCTAGCCTATTTCCGTAACAGGTTGTAAGCAGGTTTTTCGGAGAGATATAACATTCCCGAGGGAATAAGAATGTTAGATACGGTCGATTGACGTTAGAATAGTGAAAGGAGGCTCTCGCTATGCAAATTATTGTTTTCAACGGTTTAAAATGGTATTTGATTTCTATATATTATTATGTAGGATAAACGACCGGCCGAAATTGATTTTTTCTTTATAACGTTTCCAGATCAAAATAATATTAACACAGTATTCAAAAAAAAATATACTTTTTTTTGCAGCAAACCAAAATTTTTGTTACGGGCAATCTATAACCTACATGATCATAGAGAGTAATCAAGTTTTTTTTTAACTATATTTCTGTTGTAAAATGAAAATTGAAACCACCACGACCACCTGAAATCTCTACGTTTACTTCGGTGATAAGAAAAGCATTTCTTTTTCAAACCCATTGGAAAAGTTGTGGGAGTTTCCAAATTTTTCTATAAACTCATTATTTTTCTGGAGCCATTTAAACAAATTATCAATATATGGAGAAAAGAGCCTTTTATTCCTTATAAGAATTCACATAGGTACTCTTTATACAACTGTTTAATACTATATGTGACAGCAACCCGCTTTCCTAATGTAAGACAATAAAAATTGCTAGACCTTTATGTAGTGATAATATCACGGTAATTTAGCCAATAGGAAATAGGAGTTAATGCTACCATAGAATGGTTTATAGCCATTATTGCTCTGAAATATATATTGGGAGTGTAATCTGGTTTTATATACTTACTATATTAGTTCCGACTGGCAATTGTAATGAAACTTGACATTAATCATAATAATATTTGCTTGCTATTGTTAATAAAGCATATTATACTACCACTAAAAATCAGTACTGTAGTTTTCAAAAATTTAAATAGCTTCTAGTGTGATATTGTTCTTGTCGTTTAACATTGCATAATATGATTATCTATTATGCAACATGATTTACTGAGATAGCAAAATTCGTCCAAAGATTATAACGTCCAAAACTAATGATAGGTTGTGCGAAATAAGAATCTTTTATTAGGTACTTTATCTAACATGCAAAGTTTAAAAAAACTTAAATACAAAGTAAAAATAAAATAATTGAAACAGGTACGATCAATAAAATTCAAATTCAGACAGGACAGCTAGAAGCCTCCGAACAACGATGTGACCCGCGCAACAAATACATTAAAACTAATAATACGGCGCGCGGCGATTGACGCGAACAAACCCCCATCAACTTCTTGAGGATTATAGGTTCTAATGAATACAATTCGTTTTTGGGGACGCTGTTCTGCTATCTTAATTGTATAGAGAAACAAAATGCGTCGCATTGAGAAGATAGAATTTATTTCTTAACAAAATTGCTGTATTAAAAGTAGTTCATTATTCAACAACACTGTGCTGCTAATGGAACTGATTACGACCATAAAAAACACTGTTCTAGCAAATCTGGAATTAATACTATATTTATTATACACTAGCAATTTATTTAATATGGATTAATAAAAAATAAGCTATCAATACAAACTATGTCTCAGCAAACCTGTCGTATTAGATCATTTTCCTTAGTACGTCATATCTGTAATTTGGGACACATCAATATACAGTGTGTGTATAAAGTCTGGAAACGGCTTAATAACATCACAATTTACTGGCCGATTTAAACCAAATTTGGTACAGTTCTGTAAGAGGATCTAACGCACCGAATGACGATATTGGCGTTGTTGCCAGCTTTTTAGTTTGTCTGGAATTCGAACGAATTTTATATTTTTAAATATAACACCCAGTATATTTTTACATTTTTAAATTCCACATTTCAAAAAAATCAACTTCCAGTTAAACCGGAACAACTATATTTCCTGCTTTCGAGTTACATCCGGTTTAACAGGAAATTGATTTTTTTTGGGAAGATAATAAAAATTGAAGATAGGGACATGTAAGCCGTTTTGCTCTAAGACGTACTGTTAGAAAGTTATATGCTGTCAAAATTCAAAAATGTCACTTTTCGAGAGTCAATATCTCGGAAACTATGAAGTATAGACTAATAATGCATTTAATAAAAAATAATTATAATTTTATGTGGAGTTTAAGCATGCAAAAATATACTGGGTGTTATATTTAAAAATATAAAATTCGTTCGAATTCCAGACAAACTAAAAAGCTGGCAACAACGCCAATATCGTCATTCGGTGCGTTAGATCCTCTTACAGAACTGTACCAAATTTGGTTTAAATCGGCCAGTAAATTGTGATGTTATTAAGCCGTTTCCAGACTTTATACACACACTGTATAATTGTGATGCTTAGTTTAATTCACCTAGGTTCATGTTACGATACAACGTAGTTGACTCTGAATGGTCAATTATATTACTAGCTTTGACCTTGCTTGTAAGATTTATTTTATATTGTTGTTTGTTCTTATACTTAGGTAAGGGCCTTATTTCGTTGCAGCCTTTTTCCATTAGGAAGGTCTTTCCACTAAAATTTAACAGTCCTGAAAGAATGGAAAGGTAGTGTTAGATACGGTCGATTGAAAAGAGAATAGCTAATAAAGAACAGTTGAAAAATATACTTTACACGTCCTACATTACATGTAGGTTTCCCAGAAAGTTCAGTTTTTGATTCTAAAATCCAGAATTGTTTCTTTATAAATAACTTTTTTTCTGAAAATTGGAATTAATTATTTTTAAACTTTATTCTCATTTCCCTGCTTTCTTGTGTAGGGGAGAATAGGGCTGGTAGTCACATTTTAATATATATATTTTTATTATAGTTTAAGAAGGATTTTGAAAAACTTTATATACTATTATTAAATTTTATGTTTTATTTGTGCCTATCAAAGGGTTTGTTTCTAACTTCATGTTTTAGTCGTTTTGCCCCTTTTTTAAATAATCTTTTTTAGAAGTGTCATCTTTCATTCAGTTGCTTTGACAATTTTTTTTTTCGAACAAATATGTTTTAATTATTTTATTTCATATATATTTTTACGTACTATTTTTCTTCACCATTCATTTGATTATACCAACACATCTTTTGTTATATTACATAAAGGCCCCATTAAGGTTGTATACCTTCTACCTTTTTCTCTTCTGCTAACACCATCATCAAAGCTTTTTTCTGTATCCTGATGATGAACGTTTATACGTTCGAAACATGTTAAGACCCTAATTAAATATTTTTATTCTAATAAATTTGTGGAGGAAGACTTTTAGTTTCTATACTTTCAACTCCACTTTAACCATGGACTATTTCTTCAAATTGAAAATAATATGATGATGATTTTTTTGACAATTTTTTTAAATTTAAACATATCCAACTCGTTATGTGTAATAGCCAACTTATTGGTTGGGGGGTTCCTTGAAAAATTAAGATCATATTTCACAATTATAGTATAAAAGATCCATGCTTCCTTTTATTACCCTTAATATTCATGAATCTCGTGCGCTCTGTCCTTACGAAAAACTTTGTATAACTTAAAATTAGTTCTGCACTGCATTAACTTTTAACAAGATTAAAATTTTCTGGAAACTCATTATTAAAAGTTTTATGTTTGTTTCAGATTTACCTTAAGGAAAAATTAGCTAGTTTTATGCCCTATTAGCTGAATAACATAAAGTTGAAAACTTGTACATGAAAAAATAAATAATGCAGTTAACTATTTATTATAGTAAGTAACTCAATAAATCAAAAATTTTGCGATAACAAGAAATTTAGACTTAAATTATTATATTGAAACGGAATAATTATACCCAAAAAGACACACGCTAATTTAGATTTATACTGGATAAACCACAGCTAAAAATGTCAAATTTATTTTGGTGCATATTGTATGTGTTGCACAATCGATAAATAGAGGAGTATAATTACGCGCGGTTGGTACATAAAAAGTGTGAAAATGATGTGTTCTAGGGACGAGGAATTGCATGTTTTCTAATATATCACTGCAATAAACTCTATTATGCAAGATATTATGGAACAATTTAAGTTGAGAAACTGTACGTCGATCTTCTAAGGAGCAAAACGAGTGCCTTTGCAATAGAGCTTCTTCTAGAATACCGATTTCAGGATACTGACCATCAATGTTAAAACTTAGATATTTTAGAAAATGTCGTTGAACCCTATCAATGCGATTAAGGTGTACTTGATGATATGGAGACCATACAACCGAAACTTACTTCAATTTAGATATTACAAATGCACAAAAAAGTTTTTTTGGTGTATGACAATTTAAAAAATCACGAGAATGTCTTATTATAAAACCTAGGAATCTATGACAGGCCGCAACAAGGTCATAATATATAGTTTACTGTCAAATAATACACTCAAATCGCGAAAAGTCTCCGCTCTGTCAACTGTAATGTTATTAATTTTGTAATCATACACAATGATATTATGTCGTTTTAATGAAAAGGTCATTATGTTATACTTACTGATTTAACGGCAATTTATTTTGAACACACCATCTCTATAATCATGTTAATGGACAATTGAAGTTTTTCACGGTCTGCCAGGTTACGAATACGAGCATAGATTTTTTTGTCATCGGCATAAGGAAGACCATCATCACTGTCAAGATTATTAACTATATCATTAATAAATATTATAAACATTAAAGGACCCAAAATGGACCCCTGTGGTACACCCGATGTAGCATGCAATGGCACAGATGATAGGCCACCGCGCTCCACTATTTGTTGTCGTTCATTAGACAAGAATGGCAAAACTTTATAATATTATTTGAGATACCAAACGAGTTGAGTTTATTAAGTAAAATTCGATCTACCAAATGCCTTATAAAAATCTGTAAAAATAACATATCAACTTGACAGTCCCGATCAAAGGCTTGAGCCACAAATTGTGTAAAACAAACTAAGTTGGATGTTGTAGGTTTGCCCTTAACAAAACCGTGTTGTTTGTCCGACAGCTTACTCTTAACTTGAAAGTACAAATTTTCCTGAAGAAACATTTCAAAACATTTGGAAAAATTATTAATGATACGTATTGTTCTGTAGTTCTCGATTCTGGTTTTATCCACTTTTTTATACACAGGAGTTATTTTGGATTTTTTCCAAGTATCACGATAGTAAGAGGTTTTTAGTGGCAAATTAAATATTTTACAAAGAGGTTTTGCAAAGACATATGCACAATCAGGTGAGAGGAAAGGCGGTATTTTATCAGAACCCACAGTTGCTTTAGGCTTAATCTTTTTCAAGCAACGCATAACATCATCCTCAGTAGCAGTGTTAATTGAGAGATAATCAGTGGAATTAAAAGAACCCGAACAAACCCCATCGACGACCGGAGTTGGTAAACCATAAGAATTCGGCGAAAGCATTTGCAATTTAGCTATGATCTTTAAAGTTATTATCACCCATTGTCATTTATTATGATACTTACCGATGCTGTCAGCCTATGCCTATATTACTACGAAAATTTAGCTTAGCATTTTAATAACTCTAATGGATAATAAATCGCTTTCACGCTTAAAGCAAACAGGTATATGCTATTAAAAATTTACATTTTATTAGCTTATACTATAGACATTTGAAAAATTGTATTTCCTAACATATGATAAGGGTCATAAATCGGATTTATATAGGATAATTTATCAATGGCAAACCCTATTATGATAACCATCACTTGTATCTGATTTTGACGTCAGGCTTATCGAAAAACACTTACGGAAAAAATAATATCATCAGGTGTTACACGGCACAATAATTTTTTTACCCTGATTTAAACGTGTTAGAGTTTTATTTGGGCAATTTTTATGTTTGTTTGTTCGTGTTTGTTGCTGCTTGTTAGACAGTAAATATTAAAATTAATTCAATTTACTTTTTTTTAGATGTTCTTTATATAATCGATGTTTAATATGCAGGTATTAAATTGAATCGATCTTTTAAATCTCAATCACGCCCTTTCCTTTGCCATATTTTATTGATTATTGTTGAGTTACGCCTTTTTACTGGTCCATATTGGAAATTTCGCTCTGCTGGCTATTTTGTTATCGCGATAGAGCAATGATGCTAGTGCCGCCTTCGAATCACCGGTGTTTTTTTCGATATAACTTAGCCACCAAAGACTGTTACTGCTACACATGGAATGAAATAGATAGTAAAAGAGGCTCCTCTAAAGTTTTAACTTGTGTTTATAACTTTCTGCAGCATTATGACGAGAAGGGAACGAAAACAGTCTTTTATGTTCTGATGGATGCACAGGCCAGAACAAAAATTCTATAGTTGCCTCGATGCTACTTTATTTTGTCATTAATAGCAAAAACGTTGAACAAGTCAGTCTAAAATTTTTTAAACCTTTTCGTGGGCAAAGCGAAGGAGACTCCTGTCATAGCAAAATTTCCACCGCAATGTCTTATTCAGGGAACTTGTTTGTTCCATCACAACTACTGCCTATTTTCCAACTTGCAAGAAGGAAACAACCATACATTGTAAATAAGATGGAACATACTGACTTCTTAGACTTTAAAGATTTGTTAAAACGATTACGAGTTTTATGTATTCGTGAAGACGATAACAAAAACAAAGTGAACTGGACAGAAATCTCGGACTTTAAAGTTGAAAAGGAAGAGGCTAATAAAATTTTCTACAAGTTATCCCATTGTGATGACAAAAGCAATACCCTAAAAAGAAACCAGCCCAGCAATGTCTCATTCAGGGAACTTGTTTGTTCCATCACAACTACTGCCTATTTTCAAACTTGCAAGAAGGAAACAACCATACATTGTAAATAAGATGGAACATACTGACTTCTTAGACTTTAAAGATTTGTTAAAACGATTACGAGTTTTATGTATTCGTGAAGACGATAACAAAAACAAAGTGAACTGGACAGAAATCTCGGACTTTAAAGTTGAAAAGGAAGAGGCTAATAAAATTTTCTACAAGTTATCCCATTGTGATGACAAAAGCAATACCCTAAAAAGAAACCAGGAAACTATTTTAAATTTGTCTGTTGGGAAGCTCAATAAGGAAAGACCTAAAGTAGCATCCCTTAAATACGACAACTTGGTTTCACTGTGCTCTGGAAAAGACCCGATGGTAAAATCTCTTGACTACGTTGCCTTCTACAGATCGCTTCCCCATGAGTAAAATGCCGATTGTTTATTGTCTAAACATTTTGCTTAAGTTTAGTTTCCTTATTAACGTTTTTTCAAAGTTTATGTTACTTTTTTGTACGAAAAATATATTTTTGCATTTAAATAACGGTGCGTATCTTTTTTAGCAATCTATAAATCCAAACATTAACAGCACACAAAAGGGAGTATCTTATTTGTTTAAACTTTTTTTCTCTTTTTTTGCAATGTCGAAGATATTTATTTAAAACATATTTAGTGTGAATGTATATAGTGAATATGTATTATTTTTGTGACTGAAAAACCCAAACTGCAGCCATAAAAACCGTATAGTATTCTTGTGGCAGAAGTTTTAATTGTATCAAATTTTTAAAATCTCTCTACTGCAAAACTATCAATTTTGAGATACTTACGTCCTTTCGTATGCAAGGCTACGATATTATACACCCTAATTTAAATACTTACCAAAGGTTTACTCAATAAGTATATTTTATCGCGGGCCTTTACTAATAGAAAAGCTTTGGAAGTTCTGGCAATGTTTTTATTATTTTTGTTTGACTTTGTGTAAAGAAAATAATTATAAAAATATTACGCTCTTTGTGACCCAATTTTGACGATCCTCTTAAAAGTTCGACGCCTTTTAAAATAACAAAAATCTCATTATGTTGTCATCATGTCCCTGTTTATATCATCATTTTGATTTGGGGCTCTTCAAAAAATATATTAAGTTTAAAGAATCTTAGTTCCTCTTTAAAAATGTATTCAATTTTATATTAAAAAATATCGAAAAAAATGCTGTCAAATTTTATTATATAACGGAATTATGATTTTATGTTAGGGAAGCAAAAAGTATTCATCATTTTAAAATAATATACTAAGTAAAATAATTGAACCAAGAACGTTGTAAAATGTATATTTCGCGCGTGGTTTAATGTAATTTTTGGTGGATACATCATTTAAGAAGAGAGCGCATCAATAAATGCTGGAACTAGACTTCTGCCATTATAAATGATTGTAAAAAATAACTATATATCTATAACACACGCGAAAGTATAAAATAATTAAGATCTGTACTAAAAAAAAAATATTAAGAATTACATCAAAGAGCTTTTAAACAAATTATAGGTATAATTTATAAGGAATTTGTAATAATTTCAAATACTTCACTATTATTTGTTCAGCAGATTTTCTTTAATCAAAATAATTAATACAACCTACTGCCAAATGTAACAAGTTTAAAGAAAACATTTTATTGCATTAGTCGGCTTTTTCCCATCGAAATTGTTTACAACCTGTCAGTCACCCTTTGTAAGCTCACTTTTTCTTCCACTCATTTGTAACAGACATTTGCTGTGTTTAGATTCCCAACACGATGTCACATATTAAATGGAGCTTGACTGAAAAAAGGTGAGAAAGACAGAGATATGTTTTTGATTTTTAATATTACTTATACTGTAGACAACCCAATGAGCATTGTATTTTATGTATTTTCGTTTCAATCCACGATGAAAAATTAATTGATATTCATACAGGGTGAGTTTTTTAAAGTGTTACAAGGCGATATCTCGAAACGGTTTAAAATATTTTCTTAAAATATTAGTGAGAGAATGGGGGGACATATTTAAACATATTTTTGACGTCTACCCCCCTTTCCCATTTTGAGTGGTGGGGGGTAACTATGGAATTTATTATCAGATAATGAACTTTTTTTGGTAAATAGGAACCTACGTAAAAAACTACGTACGTATACAAAAAATGTTTTGATTTGCTCCCATGGTTACGAAATCCTTTTAAAAACCAATTACCGCAATTATTAAATCAAAACGTAAGTTCTGACATGTGGTTTTAATAGGACGAAGCTCCACCGGATTATGTGATACAGGCCCGTAATGAGTTGAACAAATTGTTTGAAAACAGGTGGATAAGTCGACCCGGTTCGGTAAACGGCCTGCTAGGTCCCCGGATTTGACACCCCTTGACTTTTTCATTTATTTATTTTTTATTTTATAAAAGATAAAGTGATGGCGGCTACACCTACAACTTTAGATGATATGAAATACCGAGTCCGCGTTACATGCTTATTAGTGAGACTTAAAATGTTACAACGGGTACGATATTAATTCTCAGTCTCAGCTCCACTTCTGGCAAGTTCATCTGCCATCTCGTTGTTTAAAATCCCCTGGCGTCAAGGAACCCAGACCAGGTTTACCTGTTTCTTCCTCGAGAGTCCCTCCAAGGCATAAACACATTCGCGAACAAGATTGGTCGTGACTCTTGCTTTACAGACAGCTTTTTAGGCAGCTTGGCTGTCGAAGCAGATATAAATATATTATCGTGCGCTTCTCGCAGTCCCTGACTTTTGTTTTGCTGGCCGTCATTAAGATGGCAAATACCTCTGCTTGGAAGACTGTCGTGAGCCGTCCCTTCACGGGTATGTCTTTTCGGCCAATAATAATAAATAAAACAGTAGGCCATAACCATCGAGATATTATACTACAAACAACCTCTCTAAAAACGAAACGGAGAAAAAAAACCAAGTACTCAAATTTGTTGATAAAGATTAAAAATATATGTAAGGTTGAAAAAATAGAAATAGTTCCAATACTAATATCGATGGAGGAAGCTATGACGAAAAACTTCAAACCCAACTTAGAAAAATTACTTATTCAGGATTCAGGTTATTTGTATGTACCTACTTACCAAAAAATTCAAAAAAGCGTATTTCTTCAAACATGCCACAGTACGAAAATGTTCAAACAGTCTAAGGGTTAAAGTTAAGATGTACTGAATAAATTACCCTGCAACAATAAGTTGTCAAAAAGAAAGATACTACCGTGCGAGCAAAAATCATTTGCATCAAAGAGGGCCTTGCATCTAAGGACGTAATGCTTAGCCGTAGAGCTTAATACCTGTTGGGTGTCAGTAACTACCTGAATTAACAATCAATCAGTTATTCCGTCATCTTTGACAGTCGTTACAAGTAATTTGATTCATTGCTTATTTTTCCTATTTCTTGAACAATTCACACAATGGGCTTTACGGAACAGTACAAAGCATTTATGGTTCGAAACGGGGTTAGAGTAAATGGTGAGTGGAAATACAATCCAGGTTTGTCCATGGACGATTTTCACGAACATTTTCTTAGCGTTGCTTTTATTGCTGGGGATTTTTATCATTGCCTGAAAAGAACCGTGGCTATGTTTAGGGAAATAGGTTCTTTACAACACAAAAAAGGAGCAGGAAGACCATCTGTAAGAACAGAATAACTTGTTGCAAACGTTCGTGAAATAATGCAAAATACGCCAACAAATTGTATAAGACACCTGTCCCAAGAAGTGGGAAGATCTTATGGAACATGCAGGACTATTCTTAGGAAGCAGCTAAATTTATTTCCTTATAAAGTGCAAGTATTCCAAGAAATACAAGCCGCAGATTATGAAAGACGCAGGAATTACTCTCAATGGAGCATGGCGGTGGCCAATTTCAGCAATTTATGTAATTTTTTTCTTTTTCTTTCTGTATATTCTTACTTTGTTAATTTTGTAAACAACAAAAATAAATTTGTGTTTGTCAACTTATTTTATTACTCATTAGTTTGGCATATCATGTCATAATATGAATTTGACAAAATTTTAACCTAGATTTGGTTAGATAGGTATAACGTCCCCATATCATTGTGATCTAAACCAAGCCCTACGTTTTTTAATCCAAGCCCTCTTTGATGGAAATAATTTTAGCTCGCACGGTATTATACATTAATTATTTCCATTAAAAAAATGCATTTTATTTTAGCAATAGCAATTAATGGATCATATTTGCAGCATTCCACTCAAGTATAGGTGCTGTTAAGGCTGCAAAAATACTATTAAATAAAATTTGACATTATGTCTAAACTAAACTTAAGTAGTAGATATTATATTAGATATTGTTTATCCTGCATAAAATTAGCAGAATTGAAAAAAAAAAACTTCAATTTTGTCAATAAAAGTCTATCTCGCCTTAAAAGCTAAGCGATGTGCTTTACTTAGGTAACTTATACGAGGCTTAAGTTACATAACTAAAACATAAACATTTACATTGCAGGCTGCATGAAAACGGATTATTAAATCCTGTTATTTTAGTTTTTAGTAAATATAAAAGTGGTAATCGGATTAGAGATTTAATCGGTTCCCACGAATTGTAAATATTTTAGAAGCAAACACCCGCTTCTGTAAAAGTTTCAAAATTCCGAAGCTATCAGATATGCATGTATAGGATTATTGGTATTAATTTGTTGTTTACTGTCGTTATCCAATTTATAAAAGTTCCATGTAAATGTTAAACGTACAACAACTTTGCATATTACGACGCACATTTTATATGCTTACATATCATACAACAATACTTATCCGAATATGACTTACATTATTATCTAGTTTTATTACAAAAATACGTATTCTAATATATCGAGAAAAAAATTAAAGTTTTACTACTACTAACCTACAAGACCGCCATTATTGACCCATTATTAACCTTATTAGTTAACTTATTATATATCTTTTAATACCACTGTAAATAATTTCTTGGTATGTTGTACCATGGTCCGGTAAAAATAAATTTAAACCAGATTAAAGTTTATCCTCCAACCTTGCATATCGCGGTTAGTAGTGAAGAAAATATATTAACTACGGTTTGGACAGCTTATAGCCCTCGCGTCTAGACGCTTTGGCAATAATAGTAGTTATCTAAACATTGGCTAATAATATACTATAAGTTCCTGTAATGTTATCTGGTTGCCTTACATATTCACTTGAAATTGAAAAATACATGTTTATTATAATGTTTTGAATTAATTAATGAATATAAGTACCTGATAATAAAATTAACTTGTCCATTAGTGTAGGTATTAATAATAATTAAGTCATCTTTCTAGTTCATTTCCGGTAAAATATTCCAAACAAACAAAACCCAGAAATAATAAACAAAACAATTTTATGATATTTATTATATTATTAAATATTTGATATAAAAGGTAGAACCTTTTATAGATGACATAATAATTGATGATAAAACTAAGGAGGAACACGATAAAATACTTATAAAAGTTTTCGATATTGCACGCGACTATTATACCTTTTAATAAAAACAAATGAAAGTTTGGTTTAACTCAAATTAATTTAATGGTTTATAAACCAACAGAAAAAGGTTGGTTACCGAGCGAAAAAAAACTGAATCTGTAAAAAATATGTCAATAGCAAAAGATGAGACGGATGTACAAAGGTTTTTGGGTATGGTGAACTATATTGGCCCTAATTCCAAATCGTGCGAATTTAAATTCAACCTTCTTCTTCTTAATCCGCCGTCTCCCCTTGAAGGTTGGCAATCCATCCAGCAATCAAAATTTTTAAAGTTGCAGCTCTAAAAATATCTGTCGATGTGCATCCAAACCATCTCCTTAGATCCTTCAACCAAGAGTTTTGACTTCTTCCAACTGATCTTCTGCCCTGAATTTTGCCCTCAATTATTAGTCTGATGAGCTCATACTTTTCTCCTCTCATTACATGCACTATATATTCTGTTTTTCTTTTCTTGGTTGTAACTGGAAGTTCCAGCTGCTTCCTCATTCGTTCAAGCACTTCTACATTTGTCACTTTTTGAACCCACGATATTTTCAATATGCGTCGATATAGGTACATCTCAAACGCCTTCAGTTTCTTTTCCATAGTTGGATCAAGAGTCCATGCTTCACACCCATAAAGCAGTACGGAGAATATGCAGCATCTAATCATTCTTATTCTAAGCTCTAGACTGCGTTCAGACCTCGGGAAGAATTTCTTCATTGTAATGAATGCTTTCCTTGCTTGTTCAATTCGTGATCTAATTCAACCTTAAGAATTTAAAAAAGATGTACCATTTATTTGAGATGAAAATCACACACATTCTTTTAATAAATTAAAAGAAATTCTTATATGAAAACTTAGATACCTATATTTTGAAAATACATATCAAACTGGTTTTTGTAATATGCTTATAATTTACAATAAAGCGCATGTTCCCTATAGGTTTTACCACTAATGCCTATGTAAGTTAAATTTTCTATATTGCCTTTAAAAAATAGGATCCTCCTTTAAATGCTCTTTTTATTCTCAGATTATTCTCTAGCAACGAATTTTCTTTATTGATTTACTTGAAAATTCCAACTCTAAATTTATTAATTCTATATAGATATTTTTTGAATAAAACGGGTAACAATATTAAACCTTAAGTATTCCCTACCTGCCAATTGAGAGTTTAGAGTTGGCTTCCATTTTCCCTATAGATGCGTTCAGACCGCCGGGGTCTTGTCAATAAAATTCTGTTAAAGAAGGGTACATTTTTCTGAAAAGTTCAAATCTCCTACAGGAAAAAATCGGGATAAATGACGTAAAGAGAGGTATATTATACCAAAAGGAGAGATCCTTTCGTTTGACACATGATACAGGAGGAAAATCCTGCTGCTTGAAGTCGTATTTTATTATAAAGAGTATTTTAAGGTTTTTTTTTTCGGCTAACGTTTAGTAAAGAAGTTGTATCGCTTTTATCCTGTATAATAGTAAAGAAGCATTCTACTTCCTATTTTGATACCTGAAATATCACCGAGAGTAAATTCGTTGTAAAGAATTTTAAAATCAAACTTTCCAGAAATATTACAACGCATTTTTAACAAGTTTCAACAAAAGAGCTTCGAAGTACAAAGTATAAGTTTCTTTAATAATGTAAAATTCTAAGTTACAAAAATGCAGTTAGATGAAAAAGTAACATTAAAAATTAAATATCATTGCTTCTAGAAATAGTCCGGTCAATCTAAACATTCGAAGATACATAAAGTTACAACAAGCTGAAAATCAGTAAAATTGTTCAAAATATAATTATAAATAAAATTTTTAAATTCCCCATCGTTCCCGTGTATGGAAAAAACTTTACTCAAGGTCAAAGGTAAAAAAAATGAATTTTGCGATTTTCAGCAAAACGGTAAGTTTTATTATAAATATACCCCAATTGTAGATCATAAAATTATCTATAAAAATGTATTAATAATTTTTTTTCTTACGAGCCACCGTTTCTGAGATATAACGATTCAAAAGTTGTTATCGTCAAAATGGAAAAATGCGTCTTTACCCGGTTGGAATGGTTTTATTGAACGTTTAACAAATAATCATATGAATTATTCTAAATCTCAAATTTCATTTTTACCATTTATTCAACCAGCCACCAGCCAGTATCTATAATACTATCTATACGACTTTACTTTGTGCATTAGAGAATGCAAAACGGTATGGCCACACTGTATGCATCGTGACTTTCGACCAGCCCCTGTATGCTAAAGCTCGAGAAATGATATCAGCCGCTCCTGAGGGCTCTGAAGTATCAAAAATTATCAGCAGACTCGGAGGATTTCATCTACTCATGTCTTTTCTGGGAGCAATTGGTCCTATTATGCAAGGAAGCGGCATGAAAGAAGTACTCGCAGAGATCTATGCGGTAAAATCATTAGAAAAATAACGTGTGCATATTATGACGATATCAACTTTTACAACTTTTTGAATCGTTATATCTCAGAAACGGTGGCTCGTAGGAAAAAACATATTGATAAATTTTTTATAGATAATTTTATGATCTACAATTTTTGCCTAAAGTATTTTTATGATAAAACCATTTTGATATCGTGAAAAGATGTCAAATACTTTAAGGCATCAAATTCCTAAACCTCTTTGTCAAAGAACATTTTTTAGGATATTTCCACTTTTGTTTAAACCAGATATATACAGAAACACACAACCCCTTTTTAATTTTTCGTTCCAAATTTGCAAATAAGTTATTAAAAGTCCATTACTGTTTGGGCCCTTTCGGTCAAAGTTTCAGGCAACCACCTACCTTTGGATCTGGTCTGATCCCAAAACTTTTAAATCGTGTTCACTCTTAAAATGCAAATTGAACCCACACGTGCGATTACCTACTGGTTTTAATTCTGTCGTTTATTACTCATATTATCGTTCTGGAAAATCCAGTGGCGTTCAGGAAAATTTATTTTTTACTTACTTGTGATTGTTATTTAGGGGAACATCTTAATCTCCTGCTCAAGATAAAGAAGACCTGCCAAATAAAATAATGAATTTATTGTAATAATTTAATAATCAAAAATACAGCAGGAATTTTCGAGAGACCGCGTAATTAAGTGATAAGAGGAATAGACGTAATCGTTCTTAGCATAAGTGATGGAAAGGATCTAGGAAAATGTACTGTTTAGTTTCAAACAAATTTTAAAAAGTGTTATAAAGTCGCCACAGTGGATCTTTGCCCGTGCGTCATCAATCAACCATCAGGACTCAACGTGGTTAATAACTCTGCATTCTTATTTATTACAGTTACAAGTTTGAATAAAAGCATAAAAGAACGTCTCCAAGATTCCGCAATAATATAACGTGCTAGACAAGAATAAAACTATAAACGTCAATTAATTACTATTTTTATTTGTTTAGTTGACTACCGTTGTATTTTAGAACGTCATTGTCAACCTTATTTTGATCTGCCAATCTAATTCATATTTTGTACATTTTTGTGCCTTAAAACTGTTCCTTTTTCTAAAAATAGTTATTTTTAGAGCTAATTATACCCACTATCTGTTTTGGCGGTAAGTATTTATGGATTTTTATAATACCTAATTTATTTATTTTAAATATTCTAACCGTAAAAGTTCTTTGAAAAGTTTACGGCAGTGGCTAAATTCCCTTAAATGAAAGGATGTCAAAAATTTGACTTTTGCGATTTTAATTGTCAATAAAACACCAAACTTTTCTAGATTTTAAGCTTTAAAAATAGTATTAAATGTATTAACATTTGTTTGTCAATTTCTTTTAGATAATAGAGAGTGCCGGGCAAAACTTAAAATAAATAATAATTTTTCGGGATATTATGTAGGTACGTCAAACAGTAGGCGGGCACGTCCATTTTATGAACTTAGACTTAGTTTTGACTTTTTTCGTCTCGTAATTTTGATTTGATTCATACGATTTTGATGACGTGAAAGTGATGACGCACGGGAAAAGATCCACTGTGGCGACTTTAGTTCCTATTTATTAAAATTATTGTTATTAGTACTTAAAAAAATAAATTTCCAATGTCCTTTATCGCGGAAATTAAATGGTTTTTCCACATGTTCCTAATTTTTTAAATTTAGATCTATCTCTTAAAAGTAAATTCTAGTAACGCCTTCGCAATTTCGTTTCTGGGGTCAATTTTTAAAATAATCAGTATTTTGTCATAAAAAAACAAATATCGTTTTTTCGGTTTTTTCAAGTATCTCCAGAAGTTATCGGGATTTTTTAAATTTCTTTTCTATTTTATTATTCATAATGGAACTTTGCCCTTATTTAACAAACTTTCTATCTCTTATAGTTACCAAGCTAATAATGCTAATGGATCGAATTTGTAGCACCCTGTATACTTTGTACATTTGATAGGTACCCTGCTCATTATGTACGAGTATATACATAAAAAATTGTCTAAATACTAAAAATCTTTGTTTGCTACTTCACGTCGTATATCCAAAATTTTGAATGTTTAAGTTTAAAAACTAACTATCCATTATCTCCAGGCGTCAGTTTTAAGACAAAAGTTCAGTCTCTTTTCCAAAGTGATGATTTTACCAAGAATTCCGAATTCCTATTTATGTGGCAAGATTCCAAGTTCTGCTATAAAGTTCGCCATAATAATGTTATGGCAAGCTTGTATACATATTTTCTTATTTTCCACGTCGAAACATCCAATTGAAAAATTTGGCAAAAGCCGAGTAGTTACTGGTAAAAATAGATTAAATTTCCCAAGTATAACATTATTCAAAGTTTCTAACATAAAGTTACCATTGCTTAACTTAGAATTTTCATCAAACATCTGCTGGCGTAAGTAAATATGGATGTTGGAAATTTGTGTGCGAATTATGACCTATGTGCAGCATCTGTAGTTAGAAGCTTTAAATAATATATCGTCATTTTATAATCAGACTACATTATGTACATTTTAAAAATATCTATAAAAGAACCTGCTAAAGTTTAATTGTCTTTGGCATTGCATATTATATAAAGGTCCATTTCATAGACCGCTGATTCAATTAAAAACATTATAACTAAAGTGATTGGTTTAATTAAAATTTAAAAAAATTGAGTTAGAAACCTGTTCAAGTGTTTATAGTCATAGGTAGGTATTACATAATTGGTTCTTTGCCACAATTCAAGAGTTAAATATTATTTTACAGTATCGCTACCTAAATCACTTTTATTTACATTTCTATTGTACTATACACTAAAAAGTCGTCTACCCATTCTAATTTAATTGTAAATAATCAGGTTGTACAAGTTTACCACAATCCTATACCTCCTTGATTTATCTTATACATTCCAGCTAACCTACTTATAAGTTTTAATGTGTTTTATTCGCCAACTTGTAAACTGACTACTTCGCTAAAGCCTTTTAACAGATTAACAAAAAACTTCCAGGTCTTATTGTGTAACCCAGAAAATTCCGACGTAGTTTCCAAACAGTATCATTACCCAGACAGTTTCTTTCAACTGCAGCTGAGCTTCGAGAAACTAAGCGTTGCTTTATTGAGTTTGAAAACCTTTTAAAGATCGTACGTCTTCTACGAAAACCGAAAGAGTTGAAATTATATTTTTTGTCGTCTGGATTTTCCCTTCCATGGGCTGTTAATAATTATAAAAACATGGAAGATATCATTGTTTATTATAACATTGACATCAACGGTAGTACAAGATGTGGTGATATTGACGGTAGTGTCACAACCACCTTGAAAAGAAGCCATGAAGTGACATTGGGCAACGCCGCTTCAGCTGGGAGTTGCGTATCCACAAGCTATTATTATTACGCGCGGCAACGGGCGAGTTTTTTATTCTTTCTGATATTTTTTGTGTTTTTTTTGGCTCTGTTGCCACTATATTAATATTGAAAAATGTACAGAAAAGTAATAAAAATTTTTGAATAACGAGGACAACTTACCTAATTATTAAATAATAGTAATATTGCGTTAAGAAGCTGTTTTTATTTCACTACGAGTCGATTTATTTGATCGATCAAAAGTAATATTCTATTATACAAATTAGTTATTATCTTCTGCGTTTAAATTACAAGATTGACTATCGACTTCTAAAGTCTCAAAATTTAGTAAGCTTAAGGCTTTGTTTAAGAAATGTACGCTTGTCTTAAGAAAGGCACCTACTATCTGGGTAACTTCGTTACTTTCACAATGTATGAATTGGTACTGAGACAATAAATTTTCAAGCTCAGACCACCTGCTTACTTTCCTATTTAATAAATTAACTGTAGGCACAAAACAATAAAGTTTATCCCAAAGAGCTAACTAGAATTCAAAAAACAACTTTTAAATTAAAACAAATAAAATTCTGCCGCCATGTATAAGACCCGTAAACAAACCGCCAGGTCGGCCAGGCTGTTGGATTTTTCACTTTATTAATACTATTAGAGCAAGCCCGCACCAAAAAATTTCATCTGTATTTTGTAGAGGTTCTTAGCAATCATGTCACTTAAATTTTCTATTAAATATCAATCGAAAACCGGATAAAAATACAAATTAATACAACACCTACAGCTAGTTCGCCCGTAAATTATATATTAAACCATGGCTAACCTCAAAACGGTCACGTGACACATGGATCTTCAAGCAGTGTTGTCGATGATTCTGTTTCACGGCTTCTTTCAAGGTGGTTGTGGTAGTGTCGCCAAAGCGGCAATATTTGCAATTCCTTAAGTTATTTTAGGAGCTTTGAGTCTAATTATGAATTAAAAAATATACCAATAATATTCGGAACGAGAGAAGATCTAGTTTCAGGCTCAAATGCATCACATCGTCTACAAATATATGTATGTGAACACACCGCTGCTTTCTGCATGTATTATGCAAAATTCTGCACTATTACGCAATACCTAAAAGGATCACCTTTATAACTGCAATCATGCAGAAAATTTAATGTTACGTAAATTAGGACGTGCGCAGCGTCTCGATGAAATTCGATGGCATGATTAAGCTTTACAGGTTCAAACTCGAAATTATATTTAACATAGTGCAAACATGGTGTGTTTGGTTTACTAATTTAATTGACACACAAAGCTGGATTGAGTATGATTGGAAATTGTTTTATCTAAAAAGGGACTTTAATATCGTCTTTTTGGCTATATTTTTATTTATATGGGGTTTGAACTATAGAGAAATTAAAGGAACTATGTCTATCTAGCCATGTACGACTGTAAGACATGTAAGACTAAAATGATTTCTCTCACTGTGGACTATAACAACCTATGTTATTTAGGTTGTGGTTATTTATAAGTACTTTGACATTAAAAATTTTTTTTTATTACCGAATACATTAAATATCAAACTATAAGAAGGCCATATAGGCAGATTTCCTAAATCTGCTACGTTAAATTCATAGATGGCACAAATGAGTCATAAAAAATAAAATGTGTTGATGCAGCCACTAACGACAAGCCTTTTCACTGCTAAATTAAAACATTGTTGCCGCCTGTCTGTTTGACTTGCTGCATGAGTTTTTTAAATTTGTTTTTATGGCTTATCGTAAAACTTGATTCCACATAAGTACCTACACCTATCCTAGATTTAAGTAGCTCACATTTATTTTCCTACCTATAGTATAGCCTAGACTTAAAAATGTCCCTATTTTTAATTGCTTTGTAGCATATAATATTTTTAACCTTTTGACGTCCCAACGTTAATTACATGAAAACATATTGACTGCCATGTATTCTATTTCTAACAGAATTAAATGATGACTCTCACTATTTAATACATATCTAGGCTACAACGTATATGTTGGGTAAAATATGAATGTGCGGTTTTTATTTGCAATTATTACTACTTTTCAAAATGGTTAAAATAAGTAGGTTTTTCTTTCTTACTTAAGAAAAATCCAGTTTGTTTGTATTAGTGTATTACATATTTTGCTATTTTTCGACGAAATAAAACATATTTTAGTTATACTTGCTGTCCCTTTTATCTACTTTTATTTGTTTAACATTTAACACCTAATGCAACGGTAAGATCATTGTGAAAATCGGTCCAATTACCCCGGAGTAATTAGCGTACATATCAAAAACATACATTAGGCTGGAATTGAGAACCTCCTATTTTATTGTCTGTTAAAAATGCTTATATCATTAAAAATTTCAATAAAATACGATATGCGGCAACACCACGACATCACATCAGTGAATTTGAGACATCTGTTGCCGAAGCGCTGCATTATAACGACATATTTAAGGTTAGAGTTACGATCAACCCCACAATGGCGGCCAAACCACCTCCAATACGTCTAAAACTGGGTTGTCAACTTTTCTCGGACATCCGCCATTCTTATAGGTTGATATTCAAAGCCGAATATGTACGACGTGCGTAGCAACA
This sequence comes from Polydrusus pterygomalis, assembly GCA_963969555.1. Taxonomy (NCBI): domain Eukaryota; kingdom Metazoa; phylum Arthropoda; class Insecta; order Coleoptera; family Curculionidae; genus Polydrusus; species Polydrusus pterygomalis. Next base: position 14,660,979 of record OZ018379.1, read on the forward strand.
ATTAAACCAGCAATGAGAAAATAGAAGTTATTAATTTTGGTTTATTCTGAGACAAATACATAATTTATTTCGTCGAAATGATAAATCTCGCCCTTGCCTTAGAGAAAACCGTGTTACTTTGTTACTGTTAACTAACAGAAACCAGCGGGGCGTTATAATTGCAATAATTAGATATTGAAATGCAAAGTTATTTCAGCTAAAGCCCTCCGGCATTTTCTTATAATTTTCCACAAAACAATTTTCTGCTATATCGAAACGAAACCAATTAATAAATTTTGCAGTTCCATTGACATTTTTAAAGGACAATGATTAAATTTTTCGAGAAAAGTTGTTATTTCCAATATTTTAACAAATACTATATTTTGAGGGTCGCAGAGAATGGCAAAGGGGCCACAAAAGTTGATCAATTTGGGTAAACTAAGTTGTGACGTTTAGAACTTGACGCAGGCCAGGTGCCCCTCTTCCTGATAGTTGGCTTAAGCAGGCCATCATACTACGTAGTGTTACGAATGCAACACAGATTGGCACTGGCGTAGCTAGGATATTGTCTTGGGGGGGGCATATAGCTGCACAGAGGCGTAAAGCCCGCCGCAGGCGAAAAAATTTTTGGACCACGCCCAAATTTTGCTAAATTTGACAGTATTAGCAGTGTTGCTGTTTTTATACCCTGGCAAACAATGGTAAAAACTAGCGACATAAGAACAGTGAGAGAAAATATACAATATAATATAGGAATATTGGTAAAGCCGCCACAGTGGTTCTTTTCCCGTGCGTCATCACTTTTACGTCATTAAAATCATATGAATCAAATCAAAATTACGAGACAAAAAAAGTCAAAACTAAGTTAAGTTCATAAAATCGACGTGCCTGCCTACCGTTTGACGTACCTACATAATATCCCGAAAAATGATTATTTATTTTAAGTTTTGCCCGGCATTCTCTATTATCTAAAAGAAATTGACAAACAAATGTTAATACATTTAAAACTATTTTTAAAGCTTAAAATCTAGAAAAGTTTGGTGTTTTATTGACTATTAAAATCGCAAAAGTCAAATTTTTAACATCCTCTCATTTAAGGGAATTTAGCCACTGCCGTAAACGTTTCAAAGAACTTTCATGGTTAGAATATTTAAAATAAATAAATTAGTTATTATACAAATCCATAAATACTTACTGCCAAAACAGATGGTGGGTATAATTACCTCTAAAAAGAACTATTTTTAGAAACAGAAACAGTTTTAAGGCACACAGATTTACAATATACGAATTAGATTGGCAGATCAAAATAAGGTTGACAATGACGTTCTAAAATACAACGGTTGTCAACTAAACAAATAAAAAAAGGAATTAATTGACGTTTATAGTTTTATTCTTGTCTAGCACATTATATTATTGCGGAATCTTGGAGACGTACTTTTATGCTTTTATTCAAACTTGTTACTGTAATAAACAAGGATGCAGAGTTATTAACCACGTTGAGTCCTGATCGTTGATTGATGACGCACGGGCAAAGATCCACTGTGGCGACTTTATATAGTAATTATTATACACTTTATTTATAGCTATTTATGTATCAAGGGCGTTACGGGGACTATAATGCCCTGAAGGTAGAAATAGCCCGAGGGCCTCTGGCCCGAGGGATAGGTTTCTGCCTGATGGGCATTATAGTCCAGTAAAGCCCGTGGTGCATACAATGCTTTATGTTTTACCTAAAAAAGAGTTTTTCAATGACTAATTACATTATTTATTCGCAATATAAAAAATAAGTTGCACCTGTACCTGTATACGTAAGTAGATAATGACTGGTGTTAAGTTTGACTTTGATGTTTCTGTCAGTTAGTCAGTTGGCATTTTTTATTTAACGATTTGCTCAAAATGGAAGAAATTCCACAAAATATAAGAGAAAAGGTCATAAAAGCGACCGAAAATCTTTTGCCAGTTAAATCAAGGCAACAGTATGATCGGGAGTATGGCATATTTGGTATTTGGAAAGATACGAACACAATTCTTCAAATAACCGAAAATGTTTTAATGGCATATTTCCAGGAACTGGTAAGTTATTGATTTTATTTTAATACATATGTTTAACAAACTTTATTATTTTTAGTCGGAAAAATACAGTCCGAACTCTCTCTGGACCAAGTATTCTACAAGCGGGCATTATCATAATGCCCGCTTATAATGCCCTAGGTGTGATAGCAGGTATTATTGCTATCATAACATATTCCGTTTCTAAGGTATTATAGATCAATAATAGATAGGTAAAACATAAAAGATATAATAACATTAAAATTGGACAAACATTGTCTGTAACTCTAATACTTATGTTGTTATGAAATAAATAAAAATTTTGAAACCAAATATTAAATTTAAATATAATAAAATAAGTAAATAACAAACTTATAAACTGATAATTTGTAGTCTTTTTTTTATTTTTGCCATATGAAATGTTAAAAGTTTTTGAAATATTGTTGATAATTACTTTTTTTCATGGCTCTTGGGGGGGGGCAAATGCCCCGATGCCCCCCCCCCTAGCTACGCCGGTGCAGATTGGCATTCTTAATGGCACAAATACTACAGTTAAAAGGTCATCTCGATACGATATAGCTCGGGTTTCTCGGTTATCGTTCGGGTGTTCCTGTGGCATGTTGCTGAACCTAAACCAAGTAAAGGATTCAGTGCGGAAAATGACCCACGAAAGGGATGCATGTCTGGTACCTATTCAAATTATTAATTGGCTCTGCGGTAAAATTCTTCAAGTCGCACCACGGAGACATAATCTATCAAGTAACGAGGTTGTCTTATAGAACAGCATTAGGGTAAGTGGAAACGTTTATCATCAGTAGACAGAAAATTTATTAAATGCTGATGGTTTTAGCAGGAGAGAAAATGGTATAAAACCTTAATGGAGCTTAAATGGAATTAAACAATTGAAGTGTAGAAGTGATATAATAAGAAGAAAATTGAAAAGATTAAAACATACTGAGTATGTGAAAAAGTCGGTAAAAAAGGTCTAAAAACCAACTTAAGAAACTCGGGATGAAGAAAAATGCCTTCTAAGAAGGTGTTGAGGTTTTTTTTTAAATTTATTTTTTTGTAAAATTTTTAAAACATGTCTGTAAGGCAATATAAAGGTAAAATTTGTCGAAGAAAGGTATGTGACGATATCATAATGAAGATATTGTAGAAAATGGTTTGTGGGGTACGGAGAGTTAAACCATTTTCTACAATATCTTCATTATGATATCTTCACACACCTTTTTTCGACAAATTTTACCTTTACATTGTCTTACAGACATGTTTTAAAAATTTTACAAAAAAAAGTTTAAAAAAACCCTGGACACCTTTTTAGAAGACCTTCTTCTTCTTCCCCAGTCTATTTAGTTAGTTTAGACCTTCTTTACTGACTTTTTCACATATTCAGTATGTTTTAACCTTTACAATTTTCTTCTTATTATATAACTTCTACACTTCAATTTGTTAATTCCATAAAAGCCCCATTAAGGTTTTATACCATTTTCTCTCCTGCTAAAACCATCAGCAGTAAATAAATTTTCTGTCTACTGATGATGAACGTTTCTACGTTCGAAGCATGTAGAGACCCCTAAATAATTTTTATTCTATTAAATTTTGTGGAGGAAGACTTTAAGGTTTTTCTTTCTTTCCCATACTTTCAACTCCACTTTAAGCATGGACTATTTCTTCAAATTGTTAGAAGTAGGATCAACATACACCAGTACCTACTAACACTCCCATTGTATTGTCTATTCATTATATAGATTTCTTTATCCAACGACTTTTGTTTGATAGATGCTTCGTCGTTAATTATTCATAAAACATCTCCAATTCTTCTTCTCTTAGGAAATACTGTTGTTATTATTAACGAACGAAAGCCAGTGGGAGTAATAATTATAGTAATTATATACAGAATTGCAGTTATTTCAATTTAACAGAAGCTTCAGGCGTTTTCATACAAGTTACTGGCAAACAATTTTCTGCTGAATCGAAATCATGCCAATCAAGGAGCGCTTCTGGTTCGCTGAAAACTTTAGCAGCATTTTACTTTAGGTCGTTGATTGTAAAAATCGTTTACAATTTAGAAGTGTTTTATTATGGATTTATGTGTAACAGAAGAGCAATTTTTTTCAATTATTTATTATTTCGCGTTTCCGTTTGCCGCAAAATTATTTACCGTGAATTTAAGTGATTTGAGTAGATCAGCGATTGTGCCCAAATGAAATTTATCGAGTCTGTTCATGTATAGAGCACCGTGTAACAAGCTAACAAAATACCAGACTGATAATTAAAAGTACGTAAAAGTGAAACCAAAGATATTTAGAAAAATGCAGTGAATAAATGCACTTAAATAATTTCTGTCCTGTTATAAAGAAGGGCTGTAGGCGCAACGTGGCGATGTAACTGCCGAGAAGCGAAGTGCTTTAGACGGATATTTGCGCTTGGTAAATGTATATCATAGGCAACGTTTGGCGTAACTCATTACAGAGTTATACGTCGTACACAATTATGAGCGGTAAATATATATATTTTCATTGCATGGTTTCTCTTGATTTTGTTTCTCTATGGCTGTACTAAACGAAATAATCGCTAACTAATAATGAATTTGTAAAGGAATCTGCATTAATGCTTTTAATAACCACAAGGAGCAAAATATCTTTTGACGAATTTTATGTACCGGGTGGTCAAATAAGCGAGGACGTTGGCTTTATCTCGGAAACCGTTAATCGTACAACTTTCGGAAAGATTTTTTTATGAGTAAAGTGGTCAAGAGAAATTGCTGGAAATTACTTTTAAGTTCCTCATTTCGCCGCAAGGGGGCACAATTAAAAGTTGTTTTTTTAAATTCTAAATTTCTCCAAAAATTCCCATATTAATGTATAACTCTGATTACATAATTGGAAAGCCTAGACAATTCTGCATCATTTTGGTTTAAGGCTCATTGGCGTACCGACCTTGATAAGAGTGGGAGAAGCTATTGAAAGTGTAAACATTAAAATCGCTGTAACTTCTAAACGACTTATCCGATTTTACTAAATTTAAGCTTGTTTGGAAGGGGAAAATAAGCATCTTCAATTGCCGTATCCATCAGTACACGATAGTGTTTAATAAAATTGCTAGAGGGCGCAATTTATATTAATAACAGTTTTTTCGATTTTATCCCGAAAATTCAAATCATACGGTATAACTATGACATCATAATCGAAAAGTAGATGAAGTTTGCAAGAGAATATGTGAAGACCGCAGTTCGATATCTTTGTTCGTTTCAGAGTTATTGCCAAAACAATAATTTTGAATACAAATTGCGCCCTCTAGCAATTTTATTAGAAACTATCGTGTACCATTAGATACGACAATTGAAGGTACTTCCAAGCAAGCTTAAATTTAGTAAAATCGGATAAGTCGTTTAGAAGTTACAGCGATTTTAATGTTTACACTTTCAATAGCTTCTCCCACTCTTATCAAGTGAAAGTGTAAACATTAAAATCGCTGTAACTTCTAAACGACTTAACCGATTTTACTAAGTTTAAGCTTGTTTGGAAGAAAAATGTATGTACCTTCAATTGTCGTATCGAATGGTACAAGATAGTTTCTAATAAAATTGCTAGAGGGCGCAACTTGTATTAAAAAATATTGTTTTGGCAATAACTCTGAAACGAACAAATATATCGAACTGCGGTCTTCACATCTTTTCTTGCAAAGTTCATCTACTTTTCGATTATGATGTCATAGTTATACCGTATGATTTGAATTTTCGGGATAAAATCGAAAAAACTGTTATTACTACAAATTGCGCCCTCTAGCAATTTTATTAAACACTATCGTGTACTGTTGGATACGGCAATTGAAGATGCTTATTTTCCCCTTCCAAACAAGCTTAAATTTAGCAAAATCGAATAAGTCGTTTAGAAGTTAAAGCGATTTTAATGTTTACACTTTCAATAGCTTCTCCCACTCTTATCAAGGTCGGTACGTTAATGAGCATTAAACCAAAATTATGCAGAATTGTCTAAGCTTTCCAATAATATAATCAGAGTTATACCTTAATATGGGAATTTTCGGAGAAATTTAGAATCTAAAAAAACAATTTTTAATTGTGCCCCCTTGCGGCGAAATGAGGAACTTAAAAGTAATTTCCAGCAATTTCTCTTGACCACTTTACCCATAAAAAAATCTTTCCGAAAGTTGTACGATTATTGGTTTCGGAGATAAAGCCGACGTCCTCTCTTATTTGACCACCCAGTACAAGTAACAATATAATATCATAACTACCATAGTCGCTGCCATCATGTTACACGATAATAGTTAAGGGCTAAAGAAGACGTCATAAATGAACTTTGGGTGATTTTTTTTTCATATGGTTTTTTTCTTCGCATTCCTCGTCACTGGTCGACTGGCATCCTAGTTTTAATCAGTATTGCTTGACAATTCGTCATGGAAAGACTTACACCGCAACAGCGTCTCAAAATTGTTCAGCTGTATTACGGAAATCAGCATTCTGTGAGAAATGTTTCTCGTGCACTTCGAGCAACGTATGGTGTGCATCATCGACCTTCCTAGACCACTATTGCCAATACCATCCGCAAATTTGAGTGTCAGTGTATGTACGTTACTTGATGATACGCGACCGAATAGACCACATCCAGCCCGTAATGAGGAGAATATTGCGGCTGTAGCGGAAAGTGTGACTAAAGAACGTCAGCAATCAATTCGGCGCCGATCTCAACAGTTGGGCCTATCGTATTCGACAACTTGGCGAATTTTACAAAAGGATCTTGGTTTAAAGGCTTACAAAATCCAAATCGTTTAAGAATTGAAGCCACAAGACTTGAATTTGCGCTTCAATTTCAGTCAATGGGCCCTGGAACAGCTTAATGAAGATCCATTGTTTTCTCGTCGAATTTTGTTTAGTGACGAGGCATATTTTTGGCTCAATGGATATGTCAATAAACAAAATTGCCGGATTTGGGCTGATGAGCAACCCGAAGAGACTCTTAAACTACCGTTGCATTCACCCTATTTTTCAAAAACGAGCGCTATCGCACCATGATAACAGACTTTTTGTTGCCTGAAATTGTAGCCCGTGATGTCGGCGATATTTGGTTTCAGCAAGCAGGTACGGCACACACAGCGCGCGAAACAATAGCTTTATTGAGAAATCAGTTTGTTGAGCAGATAATTTCGCGTTTTGGACCTGTCAACTGGCTTCCTAAATCGTGCGATATCATACTCTTGGACTTTTTTCTTTGGGGTTATGGTCAAATCAAAAGTTTTCGTCGATAAGCCAGCTACGATTCAGGACAGCCATCAACATACCGGTCGCAATGCTAGAAAGCTAGATCGAAAATTGAACCTTCCGAATGGACCACGTACGGCGTAGTCGCGGCCAGCATTTAAATAAAATTATTTTCAAAAAATAAATTCCATAGATTGTTCTTTCAGCTCATAATAAAGAATCCACCATTCAATTCCATTCTATGTGTTTTATTTAGAATTAAAAAAAAAGGATCTAAATGAATCACCCGTTATTTTATTCCAGGCCGGAATGTTTAAAATTTAATTACCAAATGACATTGATGGCAATGTTTTAATTGTAGGCCTACTGACTTTGATAGTTACATTAACTTGAAACCGGATAATAGCAAACTATATATATTTATTTTTTAAATTTCAAGTTATAAAGGTATTAGCATTTAAAGCCTTCGGGTTCATAGTTACATTGGTTCATATTATGGGCTCCAGTAATATTAATGTGCCTCCATTTAAAATTAGAACATCCTTTTGATCCACAAATAATCTGTACAGCGGTAGATTTCTTTCCAGTCATTGTACCTAAAAAGTAACTCCTTTAAAATATTTGTGTTACCAGTGGCGGATGTGAGGCCCCAGGCGCAAACTGATCTGGGGCCCCCATTAACATTACCAAGTAGTAAAAAATTAACAATGCTGAAAATCATACAATTTTTTATTTTTCGAAACAATATGAACACGAAACAAAATAAATACTGAACACATAAGAATAAGGTACGAAAAAATATATTCGCAGATACTAGATACGGCCCAACGTAACCAGCGTCAGTTGCATGTTTTGGCGATTCGAACCCACGTTATTACTGTTATTAGTGTATAATATGTTTTTTGTTGTGTAGTTTAGTTTTTTTAATTAGCATCAATATGACTATTAATTTTCGAATATACCTATACCTATAATTAGTTGTTCTGGCTTTCAAGTTTGAGGCCCCCATGCGCCGGAGGCCCGAGGCGCTCGCCTCATGCGGCTATTGGATAATCTGCCACTGTGTGTTACAAGTAGTAAACAATTAAATGGTATATTATGACAGATTCTTTGGATCTTAATTATTATAAGAAGGGGATGCATTAACTCTTTACTGCCAGTTTAGGTTTGGTCTAATAAAAACTGAGATAGGAGGACGATCAAAAAGATAAATTGGTATTTAAAAATAAAATATTTTAACATAAAAGATTACAAGATGATATAATGTCCGCGAAAATAATTAAAGAAAGAAAATATTGTGTCATATCGGACAAGTTTATACAATATTTTCTTTCTTTAATTATTTTCGCGGACATTATATCATCTTTTAAACATTGTTATGGCTTAAAACACAAGCGGATTGCGCGCATTCTGGTGGGTGCCAGCGTTGATCTGTTTTCTGGTCTGCAAAATGGCAGATGTTTTCGGTGAAAACGCAAATAGCGTTCCCAATACTGGATTGTGATGCACTTTGTAGTTTATTTAGTTGTCTACCTTTCGTTATTACCAGCGTAACTATTTTTTATATTGGAGTTGGTTCCGTGGGATGGCGCTAAGGTGTATTGAGGGCCGCCTTGATTCTACAGGTAGGCTTTTAGTACATTTTTCCGTCGTTCTTGGAATTGCTTGGGTTATGGCTGCCCGTCGAGTCCTAACAAGGACGAAACGGCCGTCGTGGTCTGCCCGCCCCAGGGTATCCATTGAACTTGGATCACTGTGTATTCCATTATAAAAAATAGTAGTGATGGGAAAAATCGAGTTATTTCAATAATCGATTACCGAGAATTCGAGTGATTTAAAAAACCGAATGATAATCGATTGTTCACTCAAATGCTATATGAGGGGCAATTTAAAAAAAAATCATTTTCAACCACATGTATTTTATTTTTAGACTTCTAAAAAAAAAAAAAAGGTCGCCAGTTCCATAAACTAACTACTTTGTATAGCCCCGCAATGAGTGATCGGTTATTTTTTTTAACTCGAGTGATCCCATCGCTATCAAAAACCATTATCTTCATCACTCATTTCGTCACTCGAATGATTTCCGAAGATAATCGAATAATTCGAGTGATTGAAAAAACCGAGTGATCGGTTATTTTTCACTCGAGTTATACCATCACTAAAAAATAGTTACACACCTGTCCGATATGCCACAATATTTTCTTTCTTTAATAAAAGATTACATTATTTTTTCCATAGAAAATAAAGATAAAGCTATTTGCTAGAACGAAAACAAAAGGAAGCGGAAAATTCAAGCGACACCGAAAAAATATCACTTTATTAAAGTTATTTCTCTATAAAAAGTATTCAACATGTGGAAGCATCATCAAAACGCTCTAAGATGAATTAAAGGAGGGTAATTTTTAATGTTTATTTAATGATGGGATCGTATAAATTTTCTGAATATCAGTGGCTTAAAATCCTTATCGACATATTTGCTCTTACCTTGTACTTTACTTATGTGAATATTGTTCATTAGTACATTGCTTGTACCATTAGGGGAGTTTTCCTGAATAAAGATTCCAACCCTCTCAACATCTGAAAATAATTTTCAAAAAGGTAACAATTAAAGTGTGATAAATATATTTTATTCGTACCTACATTCTTTACTATTAGATGTAGGTATAAGAAGAAAAACCCAAGCTTATGGTAAGATTTTCACTGTGCTTGCAGAGAAAATAACTAATTTTTTTTTTCAAATATTCGTCGGTCTATCTCTCTGTCGGTTGTCTTGAAAGCTTCAAAACTACTCGACAAGAAATTACGAAATTTTGTATATGGTTTATATAGGTATTGACTATGCTCAAAACCGGGTATAGTTAGGGTTTGCTATCGACAGGGTTAGCATCAGAAAAACTAACGACATTTGTTATTAGTTAATGTTATAGTATAATGGTATCAAATGGTCTATAACGTAAAATTATTTTTGATTGTACAGGTGGCTCAAAAAACGAAACAAAAAATATGTAGTTTTTTTTTTAAATATGACTTAAACCAAGCAAAGTGGCTATGTTTCCAATATTTACCTGTCAAAAAAAGAAGTTGCTGAATTTGTAAATTTTTCTAGCTACCTGCGTAAACGTATCAATGGATAAGTTTTAGTAAAAATGCCAAAACCAACCTTTTAATGTAATGTTGTGAAAAGCGATGTTTTCAATTAATCCTGGCCCTGCTGTATTATGATTATTCAAGTGAATACCAATGTCACCACCAATAATACGGCTATTTTTAAAAGTTATATTTGTTGCTGTACTATCTTCTACTGACTTGTTAGTGCCAGAGGTTACCTAAAAATCATAAATAAATTAATATATTTAAACATAATAAATCATTTGCATTGTGTAGGAAAATCTTGGCTTAACGTTATTAATGTTATATTAAAAATATTCAATTCTATATTAGATTCTCCATAGCTTAATATTTAAAGTTTTATCTGAAAGTCTTGATTTTTTTGTTTAGACACAAATCTTATAGGTAGAAATATGTATATTCACGAAGAAATTATTTTGGAAAACGAATAAAACATTATTTTTAACCAGACCGGCCAAGGCCAGTCAATTTTGCTATTCTCAAATATTGGCTCCCTTAGATATTAATTTTGTCATAAATCAAAATTGTATTAAACTTTTTTTAAGGACCTTGTATGGTGCTCTCGCGTACAAAATGTTATTATTGTCTAATAAATCAATTACCAGTAATAAATTATGATAACTTTAAATGTTACTTGACGTTTAATTTTTATTAGTTTCAACAAGTGTTACTGTAATTCAGAAAATTGATCATTGTACTAATTTAATAAACCTTAACATATTTGTCATAGTTTGCACATTTTCTTAAACAGAACAATAATTGCCGTATTACCATAAATATAAGTACTTACTGAGATACTTAATCCGTGTGATCCATGACATTCTAGATCATTGAAAATGTAATTGTTACCATTATGTATTGCTACACAATCATCTTGATTGTAAATAACCGAATGCTGAATAACAACATTCTCGGATGTATTTATATAAAACCCATCGGTATTTTTTGCTTCATAACCATCTGGACGTTTACCCTAAAAATTAAAACCATTTACCAGATAAATATGATCGTGAACAATCGTAAATTGTCTGCTAGTAACTATCAGGCTGTTTTAAAACTAATTAACATCGTTTCTCTTGAAATTTATTTATTAAGGCAGTATCATAGAATAGAAATATATTACATACTGGGTTATAAATTATGACACTGTATTTTTGTACTAAAAGTACCTAATCTAATACAAAGTTAACATTTTCTGTAGGGTTTTACATTTGCACCTAGAGAACTAAATCCCTGTATGCGCAAAATAAAAAATATTCTATATTATTTAAATTATTAGTTATATTTTGATTTTTTTTAGGAACTAGTTTATTATGTAAATACACTTAACCTAAAATAATTGCACTATTAGTGTGCATAAACAAGAAAAATATTTATAAACAGCTATATTATGTCAGAGAAAAGAAAATTAGGAATTTAGAATAAGTCAGTGAATTTATGATTGTCTGCATATATAAATGTTTTGCAACACCTCCTGAATTTTTTAATATTGTTAATATTTCTAATTTCTACGGGTAATATGTTATATAGTTTTGGAGCTAGGTAGCTAAAGAAACGTAAATTAATATTTGTATTACTGTGAGGTATTCTGAGGTGTTTTTCAGTTTTGCTTCGTGTTGTATATCTATGATTAATAGGTTTTTTTAGTTCGGGTTTTCTGTGAGTGAATATTGAGACTGCTAATATGTATAGGGATCGTACATTAAAGTATCTTCATTGTAAAGTAATTGGGTCGAGTAACGTTTGTTTTTTTATTAATTATTAATAATATATAATTTTGAACAACATTTAATGGTTTTAGCGAATTTTTGTACAGGCCACCCCATGCAATTATGCCATAATTTATTAAAGATTCTACAAGCGCTTTATATATGGATAGTAACAATTTTTTTCCAAGAATTTCCCTTAGGATGTAAAATTTGTAGATTAATTTCCTTATATTTTTCGTTAGGTTTAAGACATGTTGGTTCCACTTAAGGTGTTTATCAATAGTGATGCCTAAATATTTTGTGGTTTCTACTTCATGAATAGCATCATCTAGGCTAATAATTTTTATTTTATTAAAATTTGGACGATTAGGTAAGGTAAGAGAAAAAGCTATATAGTTGGTTTTTGATGTATTCCGTGTTAATTTAAAATGATCTAGTAATTGTTTTATTGTACTAATTCCTTGAATAGCATTATTTTTAACCTCCTCCCACGTTTCACCTTCAAAAATGACCGCTGTGTCATCTGCGTAAGATATGACGTTACCATTATTAATATGTATTTTTGTTAAGGACTTTTTGTATGTTATGAAAAGAATTGGTCCTAGTACGGTTCCTTGCGATATTCCAATTTTAATGCCCAGAGGGTCACTCTGGGTATCAGCTATTTTTACTACTTGTTGTCGATCTTTTAGGTAGCTCTCTAAGACATTCAATACAACGCCTCTTACTCCATAATTGCGCAACGTATCAAGTAGTAAATGATGCGGCACTGTATCCAACGCTTTTGCTAGGTCAAGGAATACGGCAAGGCATTTCTTGTTATTGTCTAATTTGTGTATTATCTGACTAGTTAATTCATATATAGCGGTTTTAGTGCTGGATCCTTTCATAAATCCGTATTGATTTTTTGAAAGAATATTATTAATTTCGAGAAAATTGATTAGTCTATCTTTAACGCACTTTTCAAAAATTTTTGCAAAATTATTTATGATACTAATTGGTCGATAGTTACCTACATTGTTTTTATCACCCGATTTATAAATGGGAGTAACAGTTGACATTTTAAATTTGTTCGGAACTTTACCTGTTTTAAAAATTAAATCATGATAACGTAGTTACTGACTCAACACTCAACATTAATTTCCAGAAGCATCATAACAATTTTATTATTACATTAATTAATACATTTCTTACCGGATCACCTGCACGATTATCAATCAAAAATCCACTAATATGTAAATTTTTGGACTTTTTTATGGAAACGCAATTAGAGGGCGAGTTAAGCAAATTTAAATGTTTAATAGTAGAGTTGGTTGCCTCAATGCTCAACAAATGTGGTATGACTTCTGTACTATCTTCGTGCCAGTATTTTTCACCCTGCCCATCAATAACATGTCCTAAAAATTTACATTAATGTATTTTATAAAATGGCAGGGGAATCGTCCTTATGCTTTCCAATTCCCTATTCTTTTTATCTATACTATTGTATAAAATTGTAAAGTGACTAACTAAGAGACTGACTGATCATCATCAACGTCCAGCCTAAACCCCAATCCTAGAATTATGAAATTTCAAGAATGTATTCTTCTTTTAACGTAGGCATCTACTAAGAAGAAATTTTCCGACAATCCAATCCTAAGGTAGTAAAAGCTGGGGTTGAAATTTTTATAGAAATTTCTGTCTCAGACACTCAAACTGGTAGAGGTTTAAAAATTGGTATATATAAGTTCTTTTAAATAAATAATGAAACAAGTGTTTCGTGATTTTTTCAAAATTCACTTAGGGGTTGTTTTAATAATGTGAAACCTATAATTTTGGTATTATTTTCACGAACAAAGCTAGAAGTTAAATGAAATTTTTATTGAAAGATAAAGAAGTCCGACAAAATCAGTCACGGTAAATACTTACCAGTGTGTCCAAGAACAGATAAACTATCACCCTTAATGGTAATCAAATATCTCTTTGAAGCACCATGTTCAAAAGTAAGTTTTCCTGCAAAGCCAAGCTTAGTGCCTGGTTGTAAGTTTAGTAAGAGGGTTGTGTTAGCAGGAACAGTCATGTCTTTTATATTTAGTGTAGTACATTTTTTAATCGCTGCGGCTACTTTGTTATAATCTGACACTTTGCAGTCATCACCGGATATTGATGATGTTAATAAAAGAAGAATGAATTTTACTAAATACACAGTTTTGGGCAACATTTTTGAAAATTGTGTCTTGAAAATGCTGTATTGCACTAAAATACTTTCCATATAATATTTTCTTATATAATGTGCAGTATCTTTGTATAGGCACTCATATCAATCAAGGCAAGTGTATTATTGATTCACAATTTAAAAAAAGTTATAATTACAAATACTTTAGCTCCTTTCTATCAACACTTGATTTAAGGAAATACGATAACAAAAACAATAGAGGTACCTAAATATTTTTTCTCAAAAATGACTTTTTAAATATAAATAATAGACAATAAAATTAAATCAATTATGTTTGGTTTGGCCTCTTAAAACGAGAAAAAAACTGAACAATAGCATATTATAATAAATACAATTTATTTATGAGTTCATAATTTAAATTTAATTTTTACACAATATTTATTGATCAAACGATGATTAACAATTAAATCCATCGGGTTCGTAATTACATTCATTGGCATTATGAGCCCCAGTTATTTTAATGTCACTCCAGGTCCAGTTAGAACATCCAGTTGATCCACAGACAGAGCTGTCGCAATTACTTTTAAAAAGTAATTCAATTACAATTACCCATTACCCTCCGAAAAAGGCATCAATTACAATTACCAATTACTAACAGTATGATAAAAATATTTAAATTACCAATTACCTACTAAAAGTAATTGATTCCTTGATCAATTACCGCATTCGAATTACTGAGTTTAATTCAATTACTTTTATACTAATTCAATTACTTTATAGTAATGGAACTACCCTAAAAGTAATTGAATTACTCTGAATCTATAAATTATAGGCACTTTTTTGGCAAATAAATTACTCTGAGTAATTTAATTACATTTTGGTAAGTAATTGAATTACATTTTGGTAGTTCAATTACATTTTGTTAATTGAATTACATTCTGGTAATTGAATAGGGAATTTTCCAATTTTTTTTTTCAATAATATGATTGAGTTAGGCCTAAAAAAAATATTCCCCAATTATTACTCCTTAAAAATCAGTAATAACTTGGTAAAAATTCTTTAAAGTTTCGCGCGTGTCAAAAGCATTTCAAACGACCTTTTAAGCGCGCCAAGCCCGATGACGTAACGAAGTATGACTTTTCCGTCATCCGTCATCCTGACCGGTGGCCGAGCTACCGAGTTTGCCGTGTGTTATTGTTATTGTATTGTTGTTTTAAGGTGGAATTCTCAACGTCGTTCAATTTACTGCCAACCTATAACCTATAACCTATTTTATAGATGTCATCATGACAAATGATACTTCATGACGTCACGACCCGTTTTTACCCGCTTGGGATAATTTGAATTTTGGGGCAGTTTTAAATCTTTCTAGTGGTCTTTTGGGACGAAATATGTTTTTTTTTTGCTGCCATATGTTTTATGACAATATATACTTATGATTTATAGAATTTTTTCACCATTTAAAATGTTTGTCAAGTTCCCTATTACAGTTTGGTAATTGAATTACATTTTTAAAATTGAATTAGTATATGATCAATGGAATTACTTTTTTTACATTTTACAAAAAAATAGTTGTATAGCTAAGGTATTATTTTTTTTAATAGTAGTAGGTCCTACTATCACTATCACATTTTATTATAGAAAGAAATTTTAAAAAATTTCGAAATTTATAGTTAAACTTCATCTTTTAATTTTGATAAAAATACCTACTTACCTTTAACAAATTTACAAATAATAACAACTCTCTTTTTTATTTAATATGATTTATTTGTTGAAATAAAACAAACGTAATATTAGGGAAAATAAAAAATATTTTTTTCTTTCTAGAGTAAAGGAATTATGAAAATCTTTAAAGGAATTGAATTATTTTGGAGTAATTAAATTACTTTTTATGTAATTGAATTATTTGAGAGTAATTCAATTACTTTTTAAAATAATTGAATTACTTTTAAGTAATTCAATTACCTCAGATTTCTTAAAACCAATTACCAATTACAATTACTTTATCACAGTAATTGGAAAATCAATTACAATTACTATTTTCCAAAAGTAATTCAATTACAGTAATTTAATTACTAAAAAGTAATTGAACACGATTTTTCAATTATTTTAATTTAATTACCGACAGCTCTGTCCACAGATAATCTGAACAGCTGTGGATTTCGTACCAGTCATTGTATCTAAAAACACACTTATGTAAAATACAAAGTCAAAACATGGTTTGGCGTCTGCAAGACATTCTACAAAGTTTTGCACACACTTGAATATATTAGTAATTATAATATTATAAACTTTAAGATTTTAACAAGCAAGTTACTCAAAATCATATAACATATTATCAGTTTTAATACTAAACTAAATATTTAATTAAAAGAAATATCTCTTAATATATTTAAAAAACCAGAGGGAACTATTTACGAGACGATACAAATAAAAAGGAGTGGTCAGAGTTCCGGAAAATTGGGTCTTCGCCCAATATTTCGTATATAGATCACAAAAGAAAAATCGAAGTGACATGGGAAAAGATGACTATATTAAAGTAATTTAGAAACAGATGAAGTAAAAATATGAAATATCTAAGCAGTGCAGTGAAGTGAAGTGAAAATCGACGGGTAGCGTTATTACTATTTCATTTTTTGCAAAAAAAGGGTCAGTGTTTACTTCCTCAATTATGATAATAAAATATCTAGGAAATAACCAATTTAGCACATTTTTACAATGATACTCTTGGTATACAGGGTAGTGAGTGGGCTAATATTAGCTTCCCTGTTCATTTTAGCCAGGTTAAGAAAAATGTAAATCCAAAATAGCGGAATTTTAAAATACGACTCTGAAACTTAATAATAAAAGCTCAATGTCTATTGTCTTACCATGTATATTTTAATATTGGTCATTAGAACATTATTGGTGGCGTCCCCTTCAGTATAGTGTTCTTGGATAAAGACACCAACTCTTTGAACGTCTAAAAAAAGAAATATAACAAAACAACAATCGTATACCTAATATTTCGTTTTAACCTAATAAATTTAAAATTAATTTACGATTTTGCTGCTTTCATTCATCAAAGTCTAACGTATTTTAAGGAGCCCGCAGACAGATTGCGGCTTTGCTTATCGAGCCTACACAATTGTGAAGCTGATGATGACGTTTCCTAAGTTCGAAACATGTCCTGCCATTATGTATTAACGTACTAACATAATTTTTATTTATTACAACTATTTTGTGGTGAACCACTTAGAAAAAGAACTACTTCCGAAAACATATTGTTTTCTTAAATGACTACAAACACAAGCCTCTATTGGCTTGTCAGTACCAAAAGCTATCTAGAAGAAGTAAATACAGTTGATAATATAATAAGCAAATAAAAATTAGGAACTTGAGAAAATATAAAAGCTTTGTTGACGAATATGGGTGCATATTTCCACTCGTGTTCAGAATTAGACTACATCATTAGATTAGAAGACGATCAATACAGAGCCGAAACCTGTGAATTTAATAGTTATTAATAATACTAATTCAATATAAATACACTGCTCAAAAAAATTAAAGGAACACCTTTGGATACCCCTGTAACTTATTAAGTCATAGTTATATACAGATGAACATTTATATTCTGAAAGACACATATTATTATTTTCTTCTAATAAATCGATTAATAGAACTTTCAACTAATCCTCTATTCGTAAATTAATATTAACAATAAAAAAAAGTGCGAATAACAAAATGAAAAGAAAAGTTTTTTTAATGGAAATGTTCCGCTATCTGAAAACTAATGTGTTTTAGTATAGCAGCACGAATTACGTCTTGGCATACTTCTCACAAGCCTTCGAATGTCTTAATGTGGTATACTGTCCCACTCTTCGACTAGGGCTTCTGTTAGTTCCTGAAGGGTTTGAGATGGATTTGGACGACGTCGAATACGTCTGTCTAATATATCCCATAAGTGTTCAATTGGATTAAGGTCAAGGCTTATCGCTGGCCAATCTATTTCCAGCAGCGAAGTATCGTTCATTGGGTCGTCTATAGACACGCACCCGGCCATCACAACGAGTGAGACGAAATCTTGATTCGTCTGTAAAAAGTACTGGTCTCCATTGTCGAAATTGCCATCCAAAATGATCACGAGCAAAGTTTAATCGCATAGTTTTATGATGTCGAGTTAAAACAGGATTTCGTATCGGTCTTCTTGGTTTTAAATCTGCTTCCCGTAACCTGTTTCTTCTTCTGGGTTCGTTTTTAATATTGTCCAGTCTCTCTATAGCGATCATACACACGTTTAATGACTGACGGACTGCGATTAACATTTCTTGCTACTTGTCGAATATTTACACCATTTCAATTAAATTTATAGCACGAGCGACTTCTATCTCGCTAAGATCTCTCATTTTGACAAATAATGAATTCAACAACTACAAATTGTCATGCCATTGCCCGGTGAGGCTTTCTAAGCCTGCCGCAACATAAAACCTAAAGGTGAATATTTTCATAATCACTTTCACTAAAACAAAACGCAAATCAATTATGAAAATATAATTTTCATTTGTTAATAACAGCAAGCCAAAAAATTATAGAATTTTCCAAAAGTGTGCCTTTAATTTTTAAAAAAATGTAACCTACGGCGATGGTCTAAATAGATTTTATTTGCATAGATTCGATTTATCTTAAAACACCAGAAACGTTTTCATAAAATAAAATTGGAGGACGTGAGTCATTACAAACGCCCATATAAAACTTTATCATTAGAATTACCGATGGTTCTCTACATCCAGTGTTCGTATATTTTACCCTACTTACCGAGAAACTTAATCCATGAGATCCATGATATTCTAGGTCATTGAAAATGTAATTTTTACCATCGTTGATTGCAACACAATCGTCTTAATTGTAAATAACTGAATGTTCAATGTGGACATTGTCAGATGTGTTTACATTAAAACCGTCAGTGTTCTTTGCTTCATAACCATCTGGACGAACGCCCTATAAAAAGTGTGGCTCTTACTATATTTTTTTTAATTTGTGGAACAGAAAACTTGACTCAAAAAGTTGCTCAGCATTATTTGTAGCTTTACTATTAAAATAGGTAGTCCCAATGTTGGGGCAGATGTTTCGGAATCGTTTCATTACCGGAGAATGGAAAGTGATATCATTATGTGGTTTTTAAATTTACTGGTCCATATTTTTAAAACAGTTCAATTTGAACATATGCTAGGTTATAGAAGAAATGTTTAAAAGTTATTGAGAATTTAGAATAACTAATAATATGGAGAGTATTTAATAAAATTAAAAGTAACGTCACCATTTGAGAGTTAATGACATTACTGACATATGGAATGCACAGTCAAATAGTAAACGTAGAAAGCTGATCCTAGAGTATAGTAGTACTACAGTTTGTCGAAAACCCTGATCCAATACCACTTTTCATTCTTCTTCAGTTCGTAACAGAATATTTGCCAAACTCTATATTAAAGTTTAACAACTACCGTGCGAGCAAAAATTATTTGCATCAAAGAGGGCTTGGATTAAAAAATGTAGGGCTTGGTTTAGATCACAATGATATGGGGACAATATATCTAACCAAATCTAGGTTAAAATTTTTATTACAATATTAGCAAAAAATATTAGCTACTTGGTTCCTTTTTGAAAAACTTCAATTAAGTATAAAAAATAAAAATAAAAAAGAACCAACTACCTGGTTCCTTTTAAAATATGTATTTTCTATATTTCTCGAGGTATTACAGTACCAACTGTTATTGGTATACTAGGCATGTGGATCTTTCTTGAATGACGAAAAAAATACACAGGTGTATAACAGAACAAGTTTATTAAAGTTTATGTACGAGCAAGTAATGTGGAACGGAAATACAAAAATACAAGTTTTGGATTCATTTGATTTCTTGAACAAAGAACCAAGTGACATATTTTTTAGGTTAGAATATGGGTTTTTCAATACCCAAAGCTTGATTCTGGTGATTAACTGCATTTTAACATCTCTAATATTTTTTTCTTACGCGATATTTTTACGATTTTCAGAAAAAAAAACTGGAAATCACTCTTGTCAATGAATGTGGATCTTCGTACAAAACTCACATTTCACGAAGTGTGTTCGAGTAAATGGGACTCTCATTAATAGATGGCGCCACATGTTACTTTTCATCCTCATATTTTGAGGATATAATAGTACGCATGCCCGGGTTATTTTAAACATAAAAACTGATATTCCCATGTTTGGCGTTTGGTTCCTTGTTCTATAATGGTATCCAATTAAAAGTACGTAAAAGTAAAACCAAAGATATTTAGAACAATGCAGTGAAAAAGTATATGTTTTTTTTTAAATGCTCTTAAATAATTTCTGTGCAGTTATAACAAAAGGGCTGTAGGCGCAAGGTGGCGATGTAACTGCCGAGAAGCGAAGTGCTTTAGACGGATATTTGCGTTTGGTAAATGTATATCACAGGCAACGTTTGGCGTAACTCATTACAGATTTATACGTCGTACACAATTATTATGAGCGGTAAAATATTTTCATTGCATGGTTTCTCTTGGTTTTGTTTCTCTATGGCTGTACTAAACGAAATAATCGCTAACATAACGAATTTGTAAAGGAATCTGCATTAATGCTTTTAATGACTACAAGGAGCAGCAAAATATCTTTTGACGAATTATATAATATTATAAATACCATAATCGCTGCCATCATGTTACACGATAATAGTTAAGGGCTTAATAGCAAAGAGGACGTCAAAAATGAACTTTGGGTGATTCATTTAGACCTTTTTTTTCCATATGGGTTTTTCTTCGCATTCCTCGTCACTGGTCGCATACTGGCATCCTAGTTTTAATCAGTATTGCTTGACAATTTGTCATCGAAATACTTACACCGCAACAGCGCCTCCAAATTGTTCAGCTGTTTTACGGAAATCAGCGTTCTATGAGAAATGTTTCTCGTGCACATCGAGCAACGTATGGTGTGGTGCATCATCGACCTTCCGGGATCACTATTGCCAATACCATCCGCAAATTTGAGTGTCAGTGTATGTACGTTACTTGATGATACGCGACCGAATAGACCACATCCAGCCCGTAATGAGGAGAATATTGCGGCTGTAGCGGAAAGTGTGACTAAAGAACGTCAGCAATCAATTCGGCGCCGATCTCAACAGTTGGGCCTATCGTATTCGACAACTTGGCGAATTTTACAAAAGGATCTTGGTTTAAAGGCTTACAAAATCCAACTCGTTTAAGAATTGAAGCCACAAGACTTGAATTTGCGCTTCAATTTCAGTCAATGGGCCCTGGAACAGCTTAATGAAGATCCATTGTTTTCTCGTCGAATTTTGTTTAGTGACGAGGCATATTTTTAGCTTAATGGATATGTCAATAAACAAAATTGCCGGATTTGGGCTGATGAGCAACCCGAAGAGACTCTTGAACTACAGTTGCATTCACCCTATTTTTCAATGGCGAGCATTATCGCACCATGATAACAGACTTTTTGTTGTCTGAAATTGTAGCCCGTGATGTCGGCGATATTTGGTTTCAGCAAGACGGAGGTACGGCACACACAGCGCGCGAAACAATAGCTTTATTGAGAAATCAGTTTGGTGAGCAGATAATTTCGCGTTTTGGACCTGTTAACTGGCTTCATAAATCGTGCGATATCACACCCTTGGACTTTTTTCTTTGGGGTTATGTCAAATCAAAAGTCTTCGTCGATAAGCCAGCTACGATTCAGGACTTAGAAGCCAACATACTGGTTGCAATGCTAGAAAGCGTGATCGAAAATTAGACCTTCCGAATGGACGGCGAAATCGCGGACAGCATTTAAATAAAATTATTTTCAAAAAACAAATGTCAATGATTGCAGCAGAAACTCTAACATTGACAATGACATCCCTACTGACTTTGATAGCGCTTATGGAGAACTAAAGGGTAGAAGGCCGATCGACAATGGTAGCATTTTCAAATTCTATCCCGGTTTTTTGGTTAGTTCGCTATTGGCCGATAGATGGCTCTCGCGTCCGAAGTGGGCTGATGTTGTCTTCTTCTTCTTCTTCTTCTTCTTCTTCGTTTTTAATATGGAAAACTAGATCCTCCATAGTTTTTAAATTTTACTTTTGACAATTGACATTTTATTTTTCGAAATAACAAATAGCGTTTGAAGTATGGAGAACTATAGGATAGGAGGCCGATCGACAATGGCAGCATTTTCAAATTCTGTCCCGGTTTTTTGGTTAGTTCGCTAGTTGGCCGATAGATGGCTCTCGCGTCCGAAGTGGGCTGATGTTGTCTTCTTCTTCTTCGTTTTTAATATGGAAAACTAGATCCTCCATAGTTTTTAACTTTTACTTAAACCCTTTATTTTTCTGTGCTTTTATTTTTGACAATTGACATTTTATTTTTCGAAATAACAAATAACGTTTGAAGGCAAGACAAGACAAATAACGTTGTATTGTAATTAATTTCCATAGTTATAATGAATAATGGTACAATTTATAAAAGTAGAGTTTGCTTTG
This sequence comes from Polydrusus pterygomalis, assembly GCA_963969555.1. Lineage (NCBI taxonomy): Eukaryota > Metazoa > Arthropoda > Insecta > Coleoptera > Curculionidae > Polydrusus > Polydrusus pterygomalis. The sequence goes on from OZ018379.1 coordinate 14,683,737, forward strand.
TGTCGGGGTGTAAGACAGGATCTTCTTCAGAGATAAAACGCAGCCAAATAAGTCTCTTTCTAGCTCCAAAGGTAAAACATTCTAGCTAGAATGTTCCTGTATTTTAAAAACGAAGCATCGTTGGAACTTTATACAGGCCGAGTTTACTAATAAGTATATCAAAGTAAGTGTAAATTCATATAAAAGTCCTTATTTGTTCCTTAAAGAACTAATTTAAATAAAAATAGTTATCGCGTCCATAAGAAACCATTTATTTGATAGCCCACTTCGAACACGAGCGCCATCTTATGGCAACTCGTAAAGCTGAATTACCGATGCTAATTTGGGACCGAATCCAATGCATTGCGATCGGCCTCCTACCTCAAGTCCTCCATAATAGCGCTTACATTAAAACTATATTCCAAAAACTTTTATTTTTTAAATTTTAAATTATAAAGGTATTAGCATTTAAAGCCTTCGGGTTCATAATTACATTGGTTCTTATTATGGGCTCCAGTAATTTTAATGTTACTCCATTTAAAATTAGAACATCCTTTTGATCCACAAATAATCTGTACACCTGTAGATTTCTTTCCAGTCATTGTACCTAAAAAGTAAATACGCCTTTCAAATATTTGTGTTACAAGTAGTAAACAATTAAATGGTATATTCTTTGGAGCTTAATTATAAAAAGGGGATGCATTAACTCTTTACTGCCAGTTTAGCTTTGGTCTAATAAAAACTGCGATAGGAGGACGATCAAAAAGATAAATTGGTATTTAAAAATAAAATATTTTAAAATAAAAGATTACTTTATTTTTTCCATAGAAAATAAAAATAAAGCTATTTGCTAGAATTAAAACAAAAGGAAGCGGAAAATTGGGTCTTTGCCCAAAATTCTATACTTACCTAGATTACCAAAGAACAATTCAAGCGACACCGAAAAAATATCACTTTATTAAAGTTATTTCTTAATAAAAAGTATTCAACATCTGGAAGCATCATCAGAACGCTCTAAGATGAATTAAAGAAGGATAATTTTTAATGTTTATTTAATGATGGGATCGTATAAATTTTCCGAAGATCAGTGGCTTAAAATCATTATCGACATATTTGCTATTACCTTGTACTCCACTTATGTGAATATTGTTCATTAGTACATTGCTTGTGGCTTCTCCACTAGGATAGTTTTCCTGAATAAAGATTCCAACCCTCTCAACACCTGAAAATAATTTTCAAAAAGATAACAATCAAAGTGTGATAAATATATTTTATTCGTACCTACATTCTTTACTATTAAATGTATAAGAAGAAAAACCCAAGCGTAGGGTATGATTTTAACTGTGCTTGCAGAGAAAATAGCTAAATTTTTTTTTAAATATTCGTCGGTCTATCTCTCTGTCGGTTGCCTCGAAAGCTTCAAAACTACTCGACGAGAAATTACGAAATTTTGTATATCGTTTATATACATACTGACCATGCTCAAAACCGGGTATAGTTAGGGTTTGCTATCGACAGGGTTAGCATCAGAAAAAATAACGACCTTTGTTATTAGTTTAATATCAGCGTTATGCAGTATAATGGTATCAAATGGTCTATAACGTAAAATTATTTTTGATTGTACAGGTGGCTCAAAAAACGAAACAAAAAATATGTACGTTGTTTTAAATAGGACTTAAACCAAGCAAAGTGTTTCCAATATCTACCTGTCAAAAAGGTTTGCTAAATTTGTAAATTTTTCTAGCTACCTACGTAAACGTATCAATGGATAGGTTTTAGTAAAAATACCAAAACCAACCTTTTAATGTAATGTTGTGGTAAGTGACGTCTTCAATTAATCCTGGCCCCGCTGTATTATGATTTTTCAAGTGAATACCATTGTCACCACCAATAATACGGCAATTTTTAAAAGTTATATTTTTTGCTGTACTAGCTTCTACTGGCTTGTTAGTGCCAAAGGCTACCTAAAAATCATAAGTAAATTAATATACCTTATTTAAACATAATAAATAATTTGCATTGTGTAGGAAAACCTTGGTTTACCGTTATTAATGTTATATTAAGAATATTCAATTCAATATTAGTTTCTCCATAGCTTGATTCTTAAAGTTTTATCTGAAAGTCTTGAATATTTCGTTTCTTATAGGTAGAAATATGTATATTCACGAAGAAATTATTTTGGAAAATGAATAAAACATTAATTTTCACCAACTCAATAACTAAGAAAGCAATAGTATAAACGGTTATTAATCGTTTTTCCTGTGATCACATCGCGTAGACTGTGAATTATACCTGGTTGGGCAGCGCCAATTTTGCTATTCTTAAATATTGGCTCCCTTAGATATTAATTTTGTCATGAATCAAAATTATTGTATTAAACGTTTTCACAAAATAATTATGATAACTTTAAATGTTACTAGACGTTTAATTTTTATTAGTTTCAACAAGTGTTACAGTAATTCAGAAAATTGATCATTGTAGTAATTTAATAAAGCTTAACATATTCGCCATAGTTTGCACATTTTTTTTTTACATAACTGATCAATTGCCGTAATACCATAAACACAAGTACTTACTGAGAAACTTAATCCGTGTGATCCGTGACATTCTAGATCATTGAAAATGTAATTTTTACCATCATTTATTGCTACACAATCATCTTGATTGTAAATAACCGAATGCTCAATAATAACATTGTCGGATGTATTTACATCAAACCCATCGGTATTTTTTGCTTCATAACCATCTGGACGTTTACCCTAAAAATTAAAACGATTTAACAGATAAATATGGTCGTTAACAATCGTAAATTGTCTGCTAATAACTATCAGGCTGTTTTAAAAGTAATTAACATCGTTTCTCTTGAAATTTAATTATTAAGGTGGAATTATCAACGTCATTCAATTTATTGCCAACCTATAACCTATTTCGCCTTGTTTATGTTAGTTTATTATTTTATTGACTAAGATTTAAATAAAATCAATATCGTCTGCACATTATTTAGGTAATATCTGATATATTACAAAAATATCAATTTATTTCATTGCTTATTTTGGGAGAATTGTATTGTGAAAGAGCAATGACATAATAATGTTTAAAAACAATCTTAACCGATATTTTTCGATAATTCTCCTTAAATAACTTATAAAATTCCTTGATATTTATTTAAAATGTTAATTATTACCTTTATTATTTAAATTTCGTGTAAAAGTTAGAAAAAATAAATAACTCTACGCGAAATAGGTTATAGGTTCGCAAGCATCTTGATACTCCCACCTTAAGGCAGTATCATGATAACGTAGTTACTGACTCAACACTCAACACTAATAGTTACTCAATAGGTATTTCCAGAAGCCTCATAATAATTTTATTATTAAATTAATTAATAAAATTTCTTACCGGATCACCTGCACGATTATCAATCAAAAACCCACTAATATGTAAATTTTTGGACTTTTTTACGGAAACGCAATTAGAAGGCGAGTTAAGCAAATGTAAAGATTTAATAACAGAGTTGGTTGCTTCAATGCTCATAAAATATGGTCTGACTTCTGTACTATGTCCGTGCCAGTATTTTTCACCCTGCCCATCAATAACATGTCCTAAAAAATTACATTCATGTATTTTATAAAATGTTAGGGGATTTACTAAAAAATAAAATCGTCCTTATAATAATACCTATGCTTCCCGATTCCCTATTCTTTCTATCTATACTACTGTATAAAATTGTAAAGTGACTAACTGACAGACTGACAACGTGCAGCGTAAACCCCAATTCTAGAATTGTGAAATTTCAAGAATGTCGTCTTTTTTTAACGAGGGCATCTACCGTGCGAGCAAAAATTATTTGCATAAAAGAAGGCTTGGATTAAAAAACGTAGGGCTTGGTTTAGATCACAATGATATGGGGACGATATATCTAACCAAATATAGGTTAAAATTTTGTAAAATTCATATTATGACATGGTATACCAAACTAATGAGTAATAAAATAAGTAGACAAATACAAATGTATTTTTGTTGTTTACAAAATTAACAAATTAAGAATATACAGAAAGAAAAAGAAAAATATTTACATAAATTGCTGAAATTGGCCACCGCCATGCCCCAAGCAGAAATTCACACGTCTTTTCATATTTTCGAAATTCAAAAGTGTTGAACAACATCTCTGAAGAAATGTTACCACATTCTTGGATAATCCTTTCTTGTAATTGTTCTAAATTTGCAACTGGTGTTTTAAAAATAGTGTTCTTTAAATGAGGAAAAACGAAGTAATCCATAACCGTTAAATAAGGTGATCTAGGTGGGAATTCAATGTCTGATCGAAAACTGATCAATCTGTCATCGAAAAAATTGCGTAAGAAGTTAATAGTTTCGGCGGCTGAATGGCCGGTTGCACCGTCCTGTTGAAAATATCTAAAACGTAGTTCGTCGTCAAGTAATTGCTCCACAAATGGATTTAAAATATTGTCTCTATATCGCTGTGCCATGAAAAAAAATAGGACCAACAATTCTTCTTCGGGAAACAGCTAACCAGACACGAATTTTTTGGTGTGGACTATACAAAAAAATGGGGATTTTCACTACTCTACATGCGTGTATTCTGAGAATTCACATAACCGGAGAGGTGGAACCAGGCTTCATCCGAAAAAAATGTCAGGTTTAATAAATCATTTCTTTCCAAAAATTTTTGGTTAAACCATTGAGAGTAATTCCTGCGTCTTTTAAAATGTGCGGCTTGTATTTCTTGGAATACTTGCACTTTATAAGGAAATAAATTTAGCTGCTTTCTAAGAATGTTCGAATCTCCCATATGATCTTCGCACTTCTTGGGACATGCGTCTTATACAATTTGTTGGCGTATTTTGCATTATTTCATGAACGTTTGCAACAAGTTCTTCTGTTTTTACAGATGGTCTTCCTGCTCCTTTTTTGTGTTGTATAGAACCTGTTTTCGTAAACACTTCCGCAGTTTTTTTCAGGCAATGATAAAAATCCCCAGCAATAAAAGCAACGTTAGGAAAATGTTCGTGAAAATCGTCCATGCACAAACCCGGATTTTATTGCCACTCACCATTTACTCTAACCCCGTTTCGAAAATACGCTTCAACAAGAAATTGGAAAAATTAGCAATGAATCGAATTACTTGTAACGACTCTCAAAGATGACGGAATAACTGATTGATTGGTAATTCAGGTAGTTACTGACACCCAACAGGTATTAAGCTCTACGGCTAAGCATTACGTCCTTAGATGCAAGGCCCTTTTTGATGCAAATCATTTTTGCTTGCACGGTACTAAGAAGAAATTTTCCGACAATCCAATCCTAAGGTGGTAAAAACTGGGGTTGAAATTTGTATAAGAATTTCTGTCTCAGACATTCAAACCGGTAGAGGTTTAAAAATTGGTATATAAGTTCTCTAAATAAATAAAGATATAAGTGTTTCGTCATTTTTTCAAAATTCACTTAGGGGTTCTATTAATAATGTGTAACCTATAATTTTGGTATTATTTTCACGAACAAAGCTAGAAGTTAAATGAAATTTTTATTCAAATACAAAGAAGTCCGACAAAATCAGTCACGGTAAATACTTACCAGTGTGTCCAAGAACATCTAAACTATCACCCTTAATGGTAATCAAATATCTCTGTGAAGCACCATGTTCAAAAGTAAGTTTTCCTGCAAAGGTAAGCTTAGTGCCTTTTTGTAAGTCTAGTAAGAGGGTTGTGTTAGCAGGAACAGTCATGTCTTTTATATTTAGTGTAGTACATTTTTTAATCGCTGCGGCCACTTTGTTGTAATCTGACACTGTGCAGTCATCACCGGATATTGATGACGTTAATAAAAGAAGAATGAATTTTACCAAATACACCGTTTTGGGCAACATTTTTTAAAATTATGTATTGAAAATTCTGTATTGCACTAAAATAATTTCCATATCATATTTTCTTATATAATGTGTAGTATCTTTGTATACTCATACCAATCAAATCAAGTGCGTTATTGATTCACTATTTAAAAAAAGTTATAATAATTACAAATACTATAGCTCCTTTCTATCAAAACTTGATTTAAGGTAATGCGATAACAAAAACAATAGAGGTACCTAAATATTTTTTCTCAAAAATGGTTTTTTAAATATAAATAATAGACAATAAAATTAAATCTATTATGTTTGGTTTGGCCTCTTAAAAAGAGAAAAAACTGAACAATAGCATATTATGAATACAATTTATTTATGGGTTCATAATTTAAATGAAATTTTTACACAATATTTATTGATCAAACGATGATTAACAATTAAATCCATCGGGTTCATAATTACATTCATTGGCATTATGAGCCCCAGTTATTTCAATGTCACTCCACGTCCAGTTAGAACATCCAGTTGATCCACAGATAATCTGAACAGCTGTGGATTTCGTACCAGTCATTGTACCTAAAACCACACTTATGTAAAATACAAAGATAAAACAGTGTTTGACGCCTACAAGACACTTTACACGGTTTTGCACAAACTTGAAAATATTATTAATTGTAATATTATAAACTTTAGATTTTAACAAGCAAGTTACTCAAAATCATAGAAAATATCAATTTTAATACTTAACTAAATATTTAATTAAAAGAAATATCTTTTTATTGAAAAAAAAACCAGAGGGAATTATTTACGAGACGATACAAATAAAAAGGAGTGGTCAGAGTTCCGGAAAATTGGGTCTTCGCCCAATATTTCGTATATAGATCACGAAAGAAAAATCGAAGTGACATGGGAAAAGATGACTATATTAAAGTAATTTAGAAACAGATGAAGTAAAAATATGAAATATCTAGGCAGTGCAGTGAAGTGAAGTGAAAATCGACGGGTAGCGTTATTACTATTTCATTTTTTGCAAAAAAAGGGTCAGTAAAAGTGTTTACTTCCTCAATTATGATAATAAAATATCTAGGAAATAACCAATTTAGCACATTTTTACAATGATACTCTTGGTATACAGGGTAGTGAGTGGGCTAATATTAGCTCCCCTGTTTATTTTAGCCAGGTTAAGAAAAATGTAAATCCAAAATAGCGGAATTTTAAAATACGACTCTGAAACTTAATAATAAAAGTTCAATGTCTATTGTCTTACCATGTATACCACTTATTTTAATATTGGTCATTAGAACATTATTAGTGGCGTCCCCTTTAGGATAGTTTTCTTGGATAAAGACACCAACTCTTTGAACGTCTAAAAAAAAAGAAATATCACAAAACAACAATCGTATACCTAATATTTCGTTTTAACCTAATAAATTTAAAATTAATTTACGATTTTGCTGGTTTCATTCATCAAAGTCTAACGTATTTTAAGGAGCCCGCAGACAGATTGCGGCTTTGCTTGTCGAGCCTATACAATTGTGTAGCTGATGATGACGTTCCCTAAGTTCGAAACATGTCCTACCATTATGTATTAATGTACTAACATAATTTTTATTTATTAAAACTATTTTGTGGTGAACCACTGAGAGAAATAACTACTTCCGAAAACATAAAGACATATTGTTTCCTTAAATAACTACAAACCAACCTTGCAAGGTAATGTTGTGAAAGGTTACGTCTTCAATTAATCCAGGACCGGCAGTATTATGATTTTTCAGGTGAATACCATTGTCACCACCAATCATCTGGCAATTTTTAAAAGTAACATTTTGGGCGGTACAAGCCTCTATTGGCTTGTCAGTACCAAAAGCTACCTAGAAGAAGTAAATACAGTTGATAATAATATAATAAGCAAATAAAAATTAGGAACTTGAGAAAATATAAAAGCTTTGTTGACGATTATGGGTGCATATTTCCACTCGTGTTCAGAATTAAACTACATCATTAGATTTGAAGACGATCAAAGTCACTACAGAGCATAAACCTGGGAATTTACTAGTTATAAATGATACTAGTTTAATATAAATACACTGCTCAAAAAAATTAAAGGAACACTTTTTGATAACCCCGTAACTTATTAAGTGATAGTTATATACAGATAACCATTTATATTCTGAAAGACACATATTTTCTTCTAATAAATCGATTAATAGAACTTTCCATTAATCCTTTATTCGTATAATAAGATTTAAAAATAAAAAAAAAAAGTGCGAATAAGAAAATGAAATGAAAAGATTTTTTAATGGCAATGTTCCGCTATCTGAAAACCAATGTATTTTAGTATGGCGTGTGCCCTCCAGCAGCACGAATTACTTCTTGGCATAATTCTCACGAGCCTTCGAATGTCTTAATGTGGTATACTGTCCCACTCTTCGACTAGGGCTTCTGTTAGTTCCTGAAGGGTTTGAGGTGGATTTGGACGACGTCGAATACGCCTGTCTAATATATCCTATAAGTGTTCAATTGGATTAAGGTTGCTGGCCAATCCATTTTACAAATTTCATGCTCGTTAAGAAAATCCATAGTAATCGCAGCAGTATGAGGACTGCATGAAAAGAAAATCAGGGCCTACACCATATTCTGCAGGAATACCGTTATTTGACAGAATGATGTCAATATATCTTGCAGCTGTAAGACTTCCTGGTATCACTGCAAGATCGTTTTTTTCCTCCAAACTTATTCCACCCCAGACCATTACCGGCGAACCATCTCCAAATCTGGATACTTCTTGTGCAGCAGTAGCGGAGTATCGTTCATTGGGAAGTATATACACACGCACCAGGCAATCACAACGAGTGAGACGAAATCTTGATTCGTCTGTAGAAAGTACTGGTCTCCATTGTCGAAGTTGCCATCCCAAATGATCACGAGCAAAGTTTAATCGCATAGTTTTATGATGTCGAGTTAAAACAGGTTTTAGTACCGGTCTTCTTGGTTTTAAATCTGCTTCCCGTAACCTGTTTCTAACTGTCTCGTCAGAAATGGTTACCTGATGAGCCATCCAAACTGTACTTTGAAGGTCTTTTGCTGTCGCTATTTGTTTTCGCAAAGAAGAAACTACTAAATATCGGTCCTGAATTTGTGTAGTTTTTTGCTTTCGACCTTGTCCGGTTCGTTTTTAATATCGTCCAGTCTCTCGATAGCGATCATACACAAGTTTGATGACTGACGGACTGCGATTAACATTTCTTGCTACTTGTCAAATTTTTACACCATTTTCCATTAAAGCTATAGCACGAGCGACTTCTACCTCGCTAAGATCTCTCATTTTGACAAATAATGAATTCAACAACTACAAACTGTCATGCCATTGCCCGGTGAAGCTCTCTAAGCCTGCCGCAATATAAAACCTAAATGTGAATATTTTCATAATCACTTTATTTTTTGTACTTGCTGTGAAAAATTAACCTTATCCCGAATAAATGAGCATAAACACGTTTATTTTTTAATAAATCACTAAAACAAAATACAAATTAATTATGAAAATATAATTTTCATTTGCTAATAACAGCAAGCCAAAAAGTTACAATGTTATCCAAAACTGTTCCTTACATTTTTTTGAGCAGTGTACTATAATAAAATGCTTGGTTTAGTTACACAAGTTTTATTAGCAAAGTTCATATCGAACGTGCATCATCCAAAATTTTACCTACGGCGATGGTCCAAATAGATTTTATTTGCATAGATTCGATTTATCTTAAAATGTCAGAAACGTTTTCATAAAATAAAATTCAAAATGATCAGGTGCCCATATTAGTCGATGCCATGACAACTGCGCTTGTTGCAATGTTGACTTTGGCAACTTCGTTATTATGAATTCAAAATGGCACTTATATTAGTGAAGGCCATAATGACATTCAAATGAGGATGCTAAATGCGTCATAATGACACCGTAGTAGAATAACAAATTAAAACAACTGACTATGGAGGACTTGAGGGTAGTCCTCCATATAACTGATATACAGCAACTCCATCTTTCATAACCCATAACCCACAAACTTTGATATTAAATTTACCGATGGTTCTTTACATCCAGTGTTCGTATATTTTACCCTACTTACCGAGAAACTTAATCCATGAGATCCATGACATTCTAGGTTATTGAAAATGTAATTTTTACCATCGTTGATTGCAACACAATCGTCTTGATTGTAAATAACTGAATGTTCAATGTGGACATTGTCAGATGTGTTAACATCGAAACCGTCAGTGTTCTTTGCTTCATAACCATCTGGACGGACGCCCTATAAAAAGTGTGGCTCTTACTATATTTTTTTTTAATTTGTGGAACAGAAAAATTGACTTAAAATAGTTGCTTAGCATCATTTATAGCTTTATCTATTAAAATAGGTAGTCCCAAGGTTGGGGCTGATGTTTCGGAACCGTTTCATTACCGGAGAATAAAAATTGTGATATCATTATGTGGTTTCTAAATTTACTGGTCCATATTTCCAAAACAGTTGAATTTGGACACATTATGCTATGTTATAGAAGAAATGTTTAAAATTTATTGAGAATTTAGAATAACTAATAATATGGAGAGTATTTAATAAAATTAAAAGTAACGTCACCATTTGAGAGTTGTTAATGACATTACTGACATATGGAATGCACAGTCAAATAGTAAACGTTAAAAGCTAATCCCAGAGTATAGTAGTACTACAGTTTGTCGAAAACCCTGATCCAATATCACTTTTCATTTTTCAAACTTTAACAACTATATTAACTAAAGAGTTACAAATTGCTAGTTAGAATACAACACACAAAGTTACTTATTTGCCTTTATAGACTAAATATGAAACGCTTCGTTCATTGATAAGCAGTTACTTGCAGACTACTGCAGTTTCGGCCAAAATTGTCTTAAGAACCATGAACAGTCAAGTAGGTACGTAAATAACTAATCCTAATATAGGATCGGTATTTAAATTGTAAACGTTGCAGATCTGCGCTAGGAATGATAAGATTGTAATACAAGACACTCGTTACTTATCAGCTAAAGTAAAAAATTGTTATTATCACGGAAATTAATGTAATATACCGGGTGGCCAAATAAGAACGGCTCTCGGCTGTATTACAGAAACCGTTACATATTTGAGAGTTTTTCTTAAACAAGTTAATAAAAACATCTTACCGGGTCTCCTGCACGATTGTCAATTAAAAATCCACTGATGTGTAAGTTTTTAGAATTCCTCACAGATACACAATTGGATGGTGAATTAAGTAAATTCAAATATTTTATCACTGAATTTGTGGCTTCAATACTCATAAAGTAAGGTCTGACGTCAGTACTATGTCCATGCCAGTATTTTTCACCTTGTCCATCGATAACATGACCTAACAAATATTTTTTTTAAAAGGAGCCGTCAGTCATATACAGGGTGTCCAGGAAAATGTGGGAAATCTCCCGGATATGAAAAGAACACCTGAAAAGAATACTACAAGTTCATATAAACTTCTTTCGTATCGGCCTCCTCTTCGGAGATATGGGCTCCCAAAGAGCTCCCATGGAATTAAGTTTTTGACTCATAATTATTGAACCAACAGGTATATTTTAATTTTTTTTATGTGATGTATACCAGGCAAGACCCTTCAAATTACTATCCCAGAAAGTGTTGCGAATTATTCACAGCTGCAGGGACGGACTAGCTGTGACACTAATGTGCCCATTTTTTTACACCCTGTATAATAAAATTGGACAACGTTTTTTACATACAGGGTGTTACAAATTCGAGGGCCACCATTGGGATCTGGGAAATGGTAATAGATACGGGGAAGTTTAAATTAGGGCAAAGTTGCGCAATTTAATGCCGATCAATATACCGTCAAGAAGATTTGTCAATTCCGAGTACTTCCGAAGATATTCGATAAAATCCGAATTTAACGTTTTTCATTTATATGTTTTCCTGCGTTTATTTAAAGAGATAATTGAAAATAAATTTAACCTTCTCATTGCCACTTTTTCTCTTCTATTAGACTGTAGTATCAGATTTCGAATCCGACGTTTTGTCTCTGGGCCCCATCAATAATTTATTTTTTTTAAATACGGACCTGGATTTTTTATTTTATTTTTGGAATCACCAAGGCTGATTGCATGATATGGTTGCATTATTTTAATTAGGATTCAAAAGTTTAAGCTAATAAAAAGATCTTATAATATTGTTTTTGTTTATTTTTTAATTATTGATATTTTACTTAAATTCTAGAAATAATCGGAAAATAATGGTAGGTAGGTACCTTCACATTCACTAAAAAGAATCAATTTTATCTAAGACTAAGATGTTCAAAAAGATTTCCGTTTGCACGTATACATTGATTAATTTTGTTCCTTACTTTTTCAGTGGACCTTTGTATCGACCTTCTCCTTATTGACCTAAATCCTTCAATAATCCTAGCTCTAAGTTTTTCTAATGTATTAACATTATGTTTATAAATTTTATTTTTCAAAGCCCCCCACAAAAAAAAAGTCTAAAGGTGTCAAATCTGGAGATCTCGCAAGCCATTCTACCACACCTCGATTTCCTATCCATCTGCCTGGGAATTTATGATTTAAAAACTCCCTAACCTCTCTTGTTCCATGAACCGGGGCACCGTCTTGTTGAAACCAAATGGTTGGTAGTCTGGCGAGCGGAATCTCAGCTAAGAACTCTTGTAAATGGGTGTTTAGAAGGAAGAGATAGTCGGCACCTCTTAGTCTGTCTGGTAAAAAAATGGGTCCAAGAATTTTGTCTCCAAACATCCCTGCCCAAACATTGATACTGAAGCGTACTTGTTTGCGCATTTCTCTATTAACTCTAGGATTTTCTACGGCCCATAAGTGCTCATTATTTCTATTAAAATTACCGCAATTGGTAAATTTAGTTTCATCGGTCCAGATTATAGACCTAAGAAAGTTATTATCATCGTCAATTTGATTCTGTAGCCAGTAACAAAAATCTAACCGCCTCTGAGGATCTCCTTCTTGCAACGCATGGGAAATATGAATTTTATATGGTTTTAAACTATTATTTTTTAAAACTCTCCAAGCCTTAACATGATTTAGGGTTGGCAAGTTAGATTCTACGGAAATTTGCCTTGTGGATGTGGAAGGGTTGTTGTCTACCTAAAATAATACCATACCCTAAATAAAATAGCGCTTATACTTTATAAAAAATAATAAACGAAAAACCAAGTTTACATGGTTTTAAAAGAAAGCCAGTCAAAGTTTTCAATACAGACCTGGCGTAAAACATTGTTGGATTCTGCTTCTGTTACACGGTTACCATATTTTTTTCTGGGTTTTTCAAATCTACCGTGTTCGCGTAGGCTTTTATCCAACTTTTGAAAGAACCTTCTGTTAGGCTGCTGTCTTTCGGGGTAATCTTCAAAATATCTTTGCGCAGCTGTTACTGAGTTTCTGTTACAGCTGTAATAAACCTTTATCATATCACTTTTTTCCCCAGTAGAATATTGAATTTTAGATTTTTAAAAGATCAGCCTATAACACCTCACAAAAATCTTGAAGTTAAAAATTTCTTACTGTCAGTTATGAAAATTCGCCCATTTTTTTTCCATATGGTAAACTACGATTTAATTTTATTTAAGCCTCCTGGGATTAGACATCAAAGTAAAAATTATTGCATTTTTAATTTTTTTTTTGGGGCCCATCAGCACCCCACATCACCATTTTTTTTCTACCTTATGTTTATTTTTACGCTAGGAATTAACATTATTAAGAAATTTAAGATTATTGTTAGGATGATTTTAAAATACCTACATTAATTAAAAAATAAACAAAAACAATATTATAAGATCTTTTTATTAGCTTAAACTTTTGAATCCTAATCAAAATAATGCAACCATATCATGCAATCAGCCTTGGTGATTCCAAAAATAAAATAAAAAATCCAGGTCCGTATTTAAAAAAAATAAATTAATGATGGGGCCCAGAGACAAAACGTCGGATTCGAAATCTGATACCACAGTCTAATAGAGGAGAAAAAGTGGCAATGAGAAGGTTACATTTATTTTCAATTATCTTTTTAAATAAACGCAGGAAAACATATAAATGAAAAACGTTAAATTCGGATTTTATCGAATATCTTCGGAAGTACTCGGAATGGACAAATCTTCTTGACGGTATATTGATCGGCATTGAATTGCGCAACTTTGCCCTAATTTAAACTTCCCCGTATCTATTACCATTTCCCAGATCCCAATGGTGGCCCTCGAATTTGTAACACCCTGTATCTTTAACTATTGACTAAAAATTAAGTACTCTTCATTCATGTCGCTAATCCCTACCTTTTCGGAAAAACGTAATTTTATTGCGATCATGTATTAATATTAAGCAGTTAAAAGTGAACATTTATAATTTATAGGAACAAAGATGTATCTTTTATTGAAATACGCTAAATATACATGATGTAAATATGTTAAAAATTACGTTTTTCCGAAAACGGCTAGGATTAGCGACATGAATGAAGAGTACTTAATTTTTAGTCAATAGTTAAAGGTATGTAAAAAACGTTGTCCAAAGTTTTTATCATACAGGGCGTAAAAAAATTGGCACATTAGTGTCACAGCTAGTCCGTCCCTGCAGCTGTGAGTAATTCGCAATACTTTCTGGGATAATAATTTGAAGGGTCTTACCTGGTATAGATCATATGAAAAAAAAAAATTGAAAAATTGAAGTTGGTTTAATAATTATGTATCAAAAACTTAATTCCATGGGAGCTCTTTGGGAGCCCATATCTCCTAAGAGAAGGCCGATACGAAAGAAGTTTATATGAACTTCTTTTCACGTGTTTTTCTCATACCCGGGATATTTCCCACATTTTCCCGGACACCCTGTATAAATGTATTTATTTATTTCTTTAATTACATGCATTACAGGTTCTTACAAATCCAATACAAGGCAAGACCAAAAAATGTTTACAAGCCTTTTATTAAATTATTAAATAATAAGTGAAGAGTTTAATTCAACTACTACAACAAAAATCAAAAGGTACTAAGATAAGATAGGTACATTAGATTACTCCTCTCCTTAAGATTATGAAGAAAACCTTGATAAGGGTAAACTCCACATCGCTTTAAAGTGATATAAGAATAATAATAATGATATTTATTTGTGCCAAAATATAAAAATTATAAAATATAACAACTCAAAATAACTATTTTTGACAGTAACATACTAGTTGGCACAAAAAAAAGGATTAAGTTCAATTTAGAGACTCTAGACTATTTTTGTTAAATTCCACCTACAATAAAATGTTCTTTATTATTACTTACCAGTATGTCCAAGAACATCTAGGCTATCTCCCTTGATTGTAATCAAATATCTTTTAGATGGTCCATGTTCAAAAGTAAGTCTTCCTGCAAAAGTAAGTTTAGTGCCTTGCTGTAAGTCTAGTAAGAGGGTGGTATTAGCAGGAACGGTCATGTCTTTTATATTTAGTGTAGTGCATTGTTTAATAGCATCTGCAACTTTGTTATAATCTGATACTGTACAGTCATCGCCAAATACTGACAGTATTGATAATAACAAAGGCACTGTTTTATTAAGCCACATTTTAAAAAAGAAATAGTGCTTCTGCTAGATTCGGTTGCGAAAATATACTTGTATTTTTTTATTTATAAATGTGGGGTTTTATACTCAACTCAAGTGGCATCTTGTTGGTTAATGTATTTTTCAACAAGCTAATAATTTTTTTATGATAATCCTTAATGATTGTTTTTTAAATTAGGAAATAGATATTACCTAATACATTAAAAAAATTAGTATCTATGTTGACAAAAAATAAATGCGTCTCTATCTATTAGGATTTGAATAATAAAAATACATTCAAGCTTTCTCTTTCAAAGCAATGAAAAGCCGAAAATAATTGGCAACACCTTTATTTGACAATAATTTTTAAAAATTTGTCGATTTGTAACAGATTACCATAATACAATAAAGAATAACACTTTAATAAAAAAATTGATATAGCTTCGTTTGCTAACAAAACTGAGAACCTTTTAGCAATAAAATTTTATGATACTTTTCATAAATATCATTTACTTTTAAATTCGATATTGGAATGTTGTCTTTTGGGTGTTATTTAGGATAGTTTTCTTGAGTATAACATCAACTCGTTCTATATATAAAAACTAAATTTTATTAAACTTTTTAGATTGTCCATTTTCGAAATAGGTAAATAAAGACAATTTAAGTATTGTATAAAACACCTTATTGGGACCCGTATTTTATTTTCTCTTCCCTGTAACTTTACCGTAACTACCGTATAAAATATACTTAAAATAAGGCTATCCAAGCATAACAATGTTATCAAATGGTTTATCCGTATTATAGGTAAATTATTATAATATAGGTCGATTACTGTATGATTAGATCTAACATACATTATTCCTTAAGCTATGGATTCAATAATCTTATATAATGTCAGACGTTTGGCGTTAACTATGAGGAACATCTAGAGGATCTCCCATATATATCTTATATATGAAAAGAGGGCCATAACAGTCGATACTCAAACCTGTTGTCACCTTTGTCAATAATAATTATTTTTATCGTTAACCGGCAGTAAAGCCGTACATTATCAGAGTGATTTCCGGAAATAAACGAACACTTTATTTTATTGTAACATAAAATACTTTACCTGCCGCAAATGCGGCAGATAATAGTTATTTATGTACCAAGGCAGTAAAATGATTCTTTATCGGACGAGTCTGAAATTATGAGATGAGCGAGCGAGGCGAATAACAGGCGAGTCGATAAAGACACTTTACTGACGTGGTGCATACAAAATTTTATCGCCAACCGTTCAGAATTTATAATATAAAAAATTGAGGTATAACTCATCGCAATAAATCGCGAGAAAACTATTATCGAGCTGTCATAAGGAAATTTTATTTTACAATAAAATAAAGTGTTCGTTTACTTCCGGAAATCACTTTGATAATGTACGGCTTTACTGACGGCTGACGATAAATACTTTTACCCTCCGCAAATTAATG
Source organism: Polydrusus pterygomalis (assembly GCA_963969555.1). Taxonomy (NCBI): domain Eukaryota; kingdom Metazoa; phylum Arthropoda; class Insecta; order Coleoptera; family Curculionidae; genus Polydrusus; species Polydrusus pterygomalis. The sequence goes on from OZ018379.1 coordinate 14,700,628, forward strand.
ACTTTGACATTTATTAATCAAAAATCGTCTGTCACTGTCACGCCTTTTCCTATGACAGCTCGATAATAGTTTTCTCGCGATTTATTGCGATGAGTTATACCTCAATTTTTTATATTATAAATTCTGAATGGTTGGCGATAAAATTTTGTATGCACCACGTCAGTAAAGTGTCTTTATCGACTCGCCTGTTATTCGCTTTGCTCGCTTCGCTCGCTCATCTCATAATTTCATACTCGTCCGATAAAGAATCACTTTACTGTCTTGGTACATAAATAACTATTATCAGACTTTATTGCCGTTCTGACATGCTGTTTTAAATAACAATTTTTTTTTTAAAATCCCAATATTGTCATCTACAAACAAATTTTTATATCTCTAACGGTTCAATTTTGTCATTAGAGATTTGCCATGTAATTACTTATTGTTTTTTACTTAGAGTAGAATTAACTATCTGGGTTTAAACGTAACCTATAATCTCTCAAAAGCTCAACTACATTTCTATGATATTTTAGCATACCTTGTGTTGAATGGAGTGTCCTTTTCCTTGGCAAGTGTCCTTTCATAATATGTCCTTTTGCAGGGCATGGTTGTGTCTTCTTAGCTTTGACATTAAGAATTGCCTCTTCTTTAATATATATTTTTTTAATTAGAAGAGTTTACTAGAAATGCAGCGCAAATGCATGTATTTGCTGTTGATTTCTTTTGGGGCATTGCAGAAAAATTCTGATCTACCTACCATAGATTTCCTTTGTTATTTTCTATTAAAGTGTTCAGCGCTTGACGTTTCTTTCTGTTAGGTTATTTCCACATCATCGCTACATGTCGGTTTAAAATCGTTTACATGCCACACCACTTTACTATTAACAGACGAATCTTTAAGTTCATAATTACATCGTGCTGATTTTGTTTTCAATAAAAGAACCTATAAATTCGGGCCCCACTTTGCGCGCCTAAAATTGCAAATCACTATCGTTTTTTTTTTTTCAATTTAATGGCTCTTGAACCCTTAACTCCTGGGCAGTCGGTGAGTTGCACGCACAATAGCCAATACTCTGCGCAAAAGACACAACAAGCAACCCGTTTTCTACGTACTCATTATCTTTATTTGAGGTCCAAGCGGTAGATTTTAGTGTTGGAATTATTTACAACGCCTTTAATTAAACTTGACGAAAGTAGATACAGGTTTACATAATCGACAATTTATTATCAGATCGAAACTGTAGGTAATATGTAAGAAGTTCTATAAGGCGTAATAATTATGGGATATTGCAATTATTGACTTCGATTAAATAAAAATTAGACCTCGTTTCGTCATCGAACCATCATCAACGCAATCGCAATCTGAAACATTAACAACTCGGCCATAGGTCACAACATCAGCCACTACTTGTCCTTTTATCAAAATAACATTTGCAATTATCTAAAATAATGGTGCAGCTTGCCAGTCCCATACCCTAAAATTCAATTTCACTTTATTTTACTACTAATACCCCAGAGTTGGGAATAAGCTCACATGTGTGGAAGATTTCAAATGAATGTGGTAAATTTCCGGCTTATTCGGAAATGCGATTAACTCCCGTATTATAAGACCCAAAGTTTATCTGTTATTCTAACCAATATCTTTCCGTGGTAATTCCGACTTGGTCAAAGCTTGTTTCTGGAAAATAATGATTTGTACCTTTTGGAGAAAACAAACTTGTGCTATTATACTAACCGACAAAGTTGTTGTTGCAACTGGTCAAAAGAACGAAAAAATTACTGGGATTTTCCCGTCATGAAATTGTAACATTACGTAAAAGATTTATTCATCAGTTATCGTAATGGTAACGATCTCTACCTGGGCCCAACAGAACGCATAAAGTGGATTCCAAGGATTTACGAAATTTTATTAAATAATTTGGTTCTCTAAGCTCTTAAGCATTTTATATTTTTCCAACAATAGTTACGAACAAAACCATATAGATAAATAATTTAGATGTTAATAGATACAACATATTAAGGACTGTCGAATTTAGAACAAACTTATGTAATACTTTATTTAACTTTATTAAGAGCAGCATACTTCCCCTATGGATGGATCCTTTAAGGGATGTAATAAATGATTTTTATGTAAACATAAATTGTGAGTATGTACAACCAAAAAAAGTATAAACTAATATAATAGAACTCTATACGTTGAGAATACACAAAATAAAATTCTCCTTTACCCTAAATTAATACAAATTTTAAAATATATACCTACTGTCGGCCAGTGTTATTTAACGGGTAAGAATATTTATACCTTAGAGGGATAAATTAACTACAGTTTGTTTGTTTTGTGAAGTTAAATATGGCTCGAGATTAGGTGCTTCTATTGTATAAAACACATTGTTTGGACCAGTAGTTTATTTCCTCTCCACTGTCACCTCTAAATCAGGAAAATATTTTGCTTAAAATCCAATATAAAATCTGATATAGAGAGCTGTTAGGTATTAGTTAAATAGCCAAAGAAAATCGCTGATGAAATAAAATTCAAAAGGTGGAAATAGTATGCAAAGCAGCCAAAAATGTATTTACCTGTATATAGTACGTCACACTGTAAGCTTCATCAAAATTATCATAATATCCTTTAAAAAAAGTGTTAAAGTGAAAAATTCAACAGCCTGGCCGGCCCAGGGCGGTTTGTTTACGGGTCTTATAATAGCGGCAGAATTTTATTTGTTTTAATTTAAAAGTTGTGTTTTTTGTATTCTAGTTAGCTCTTTGGTATAAACTTTATTGTTTTGTGGCTTAAATATTGAAGTGTTTATTTAGCTTGAAGGTATATGTGAATTAGTTTAAAAATATTACTAGTAGAGGTAGTTCGCAAGTAGGTAGGATACCTCTATATACCTAGGTACTTATTAGGTAAGTACCATTTTTTTCTTTTAGTTTGTTTATTTATCAACATGCCAAGCCCGTATTCCTGGGTGTAACTCTAACTATAAAAGTGTTTTAAAAGCAGGTAAAGAGAGTGTATCAGTTTTCACTGCTCAAAAGATGAAAATCTGGAAATTCAATGGTTAAAAGCCATTCCAAGAGCTAATTGGTCGGCCACTCAGTATTCTGTAGTTTGTGCTAAGCATTTTGTCCCCAGTGACATTATTCGTGAGGATATTTATATTTTGCCTGATGACACCACAAAAATAATCCAACTAAAGTGAGACTAAATTTAACAGCTGTCCCGTGTTTTTATCCCAATTTGCCTGCTTACTTGTCAAAAACTGTTCTCATTATTAGAAAAAGTCCAGCGGAATGAAACAAGGAACAACAAGAGCGTACCTATAAACTTAATCAAGCTTTCGAGCAATCAGATTTTATAAAAAGTTTTGACGATCTCAGTAAATATTCACAAAAAATTAATACTTCTGAATTTTGGGAAGTAAAAATTGTAAGTGACTCAAAAATATATTTTTATAGTTTAGATTTGACCAATGACTGTATAAATATTGTTAATCAGGTTTCAGTGGACATTGATATGAAGGTAAAGGTTTTTTTAAAAGGTAATGAATTGGCTTACAATGATTTGAAATGGATTTTACCCTTTGAAAGAATAAAAAACTCGCCCGATGCCGTGCGTCATAATAATAGCTTGTGGATCTGCAACTCCCAGCTAATGCGGAGTTGCCCGATGTCACTTCACGGCTTCTTTTTAAGGTGGTTGCGGTCCATCATACAAGGACTTTCAAGAAAGTTTATTACAGTCTAGCCTTGCACAAACGAACAAACCCGGTATAACATCCCAAAATAAATAATTTAACACTTATTTAATTTTAGGAATCTGTTTACAAATTAGTATTTAATTTTGTCGACGCCGGTACGGTATTGTCGTCCGTTAATAAACGCCACAGTCGTTAACAAAGGCAGGCGTAATCAATAAAATGGTGATGACCCTTTGTCATATTTATAGCCCTATGGATGAATGTATTTAGCTCAGGAATTATCCAGTTGACTAACGGCATAAAGAATTGCCCCCCAGATACAGTGGATTTCCATTTAAATATCGTAAATCTACGGAAAACTCTACATCAAACAAGCGACGCTATTGTGTCTCTATGTTGTGTTCATTACTGCTGCTGTTGTTGCGATTATCTATTGGTTAACTTTCGATAGAATCTAGGACCTGAAAAATTTAATTTCAGTTTTTTGAATAAAAGGCAAGTTTTCCTTTTAATTTACACTTCTTTTTTTAAGCCAGCTTTTACTTATATCTAACTCTTTTTTCAACACGATTTTATTAGCTTCACCTGTATGTTTGTATATGTGTATGTTTGTAACCGACTTCTTTGAACCCGATATTGACCCACTTTAAACGGTCAGATTTAATTTAAATTTTGTAGACTTATCAAGAACCGCTGATAATACAATAATTTGATAAGTTTATCACATTATCCTGATCAGGATCGCCGGAATTAAATCATTTCCTTACAGATCCTCTGTATGAGAGTAAGAGAGATAGAGCTTACCGTATGCGCATGCGTACTATCTACCTTCTTTTCGGCTAGAGCACTTGGCTTAATAGTGTTGGTACATTCTTTCGCTATCAGTTGGTCCGTTGGCCGAGCGGGTGTGTTCGGGTTTGTGGATCCAATGGTTTGAATCTAGCGATTAAAAAAAAATGGATTTACTACTTTAAATTTAGCTATTTTAAAAAGTCATTGTTAAATTAGTGACAGTATTCCATCTCTACTCCGGACCTCTCTATGACTATCTCCACTCAAAAAAAAAATTTTCTTAACAATCTCAAACTAAAAAATGAAAAATAAATATAGTTTAAAAAAACTAAAAAACACGCTTTAATAATTAATCAAACTAAAAAGCGGAAAATAAATATAGTTTAAAATAATTCTTGACATTCTTAATATAGGCAGAAAATAATAATGGACGATAAACATTGGTATTATTGTGAAAAAAGCGTGGGGCGCTTTGTGCTATATTTTTCGTATATCGAGAACCCCACGCTTTTTGCACAATAATACTAATGTTTATCGTTAATTATTATTTTTGGCCTATAATATTAAGAAATTCAAGAATTATTTTAAACTAGGTATATTTATTTTCCGCTTTTTAGTTTCATTAATTTATTAAAGCGTGTTCTTTAGTTTTTTTAAACTACACTTATATAATATTTTATTTACATACTTGAATAAAACCATTACTAATGCGTGTAGCATGCTGCTGGCCAATAAAATTGAAAACATGTATGTTACCACACGCTAAACCGATTTTGTGGTTACCTTCAAAATAAGTAAATTGAACAATATGTTGAAAATATCAGGCACACTAATCTGAAGTATAGCATGTCGTATAGAGTTATAAAAAAATTAATAAATACATCGGCATGAATGTTAATTCTGGAAACGTGGTGTTTATAATTTATAAATATCCATTATAACCCATAAAATAATAAAAACAATCGCAAATATCGATATTTTATTTGATTTTATTGAAAATGCTAGATTATGTTTAAGAAAATGCTATTAGAGAGGTTCGGTGTCTCTTTGACAGCGGTCTGAAATTTTTTATAGTTTATCAGTTTTGTGTAATAATTGCTATGTTTTGTGATTTTGAGACTGATTAAGATAAGTCGCAAGTGTGTATGCGAGAATTCGGAAAATAATAATTCTGCATCAGTTACTTTTCATATAGTGTGACCAGGAAAGTCCGCATCATATGGGATTTTTTTTATTAATAACTTTATTCGAAATTTGACTTTGGCATCAAGCTCTGCTTCGATCGAGATAAAAATTAAGCAAAAAAATAGTAGTCACGTGTTTCGCATTATCTGTAAAATTTAAATTTTTTCCAAAAAATAATTCAAAAGTGGGATTATTTCTGAAAGTATCGAAAAAGTTATAAAAAAAAGTTTTTTTAAATGCAGTTTCCAGCCCACATGCAAAGTTTTAGCTGCATAAGATAATTTTGATTTTTTTCTCATATTTTGTAAATTGCACCACTTTTGCAAAATAAGACTCAACGCAACATACATAAAACTTCTTAGTTTTGACAATGCTTTATTTCAGATACATTTTCTTTAAAGTAGCGCCATATTAAATGTGTGTTTTTCTACAAAATCAAAATTGGGCCATTAAAATTTGGTCGCATGTGTTGCAAAGTTGATTTGTTTTTGACCCTGTATAAATAAGGTACTTCATAAAATAAGTATTTTTGAAAACGTAGTTTGTGTCTGAAAGTAATACACCTTAATATTAAGATCAAAAAGAACACAGTGTCATCAGTAAAGTGTTCATTAAGTGGAAAATAAATTTTAGTGGTGGGTAAAAATTCAAAATTATCCTATGCAGCTGAAATTTTGCATGTGGGCTAGAAACTGCAATTAAAAAAACTTTTTTTCATAACTTTTTCGATATTTTCAGAAATAACCTCACTTTTGAATTATTTTTTGGAAAAAATTAGAATTTGACAGATAATGCGAATCACGTGACTACTATTTTTTTTGCTTAATTTTTTATCTCGATCGAAGCAGAACTTGATGCCAAAGTCAAATTTTGAATAAAGCTATTAATAAAAAAAAATCCCATATGATGCGGACTTTAGTGGTCATACTGTAGAAGAGTAAATAGACAGTTATGTTATTTGTAGGTTAGGTTTAATCTATAGTAGCAAGGTTATATTCAAATGTAAATCCACCTGTAGGTAATTAACTGTATTCCAAATATGGATATTTGGCTGATTTTTGCTTAAAATGTAGAATTCATCAAAAAATGAAATAGCGAATGCTGATATGAATGAAACAGTGTTTATAAAGTAATAAATTTACTGAAACTTTATTAGGTAATTATTGTAAAACGTGTTTACAAGAAATTGAGCTTCTTGGATATAAAATAGGTTTAAAAGCCACCACCTTAACTACACATAATATGGAATTCATTATTATAATAGAATATATACATTTAACTATAATGTAGTAATTTACTAAGAATTAATTAATTCAATTAGTAAATAACCATTATAGTAAAAAGTACCAATATTAATTATTAATAAAACGAGCTTTTGAGCAATAAACTGCACAAGAAATTAATTTTCCAGCAACTTCTTTATTATCAAATTTGTCGTTCTTGGAAATCTTAAATTAAATATAATTAATAAAGAATGAAACTTGACGTATCATTGGCTCAGCAATATTAAAGTTTGTACGACAGCTTTTCGCATAGATAGACACTTATATTATTAAATTCGCCTGAATGAACAAACTCGTGTAGGTGAGACAAAAAACATCTAGCATCGCTTTTACTCGTGTTATGCATTTATACCATTTATTCGATACCTCTTGAATTTATTTTAAGATATATTTGTTTATTTAGAAATAAAATATTTAAGCAATTTTTGTTCAGTTGACTTTATTTTTATGTGAGGTTGTTTTTTGGGCTCAATCTTGTCCAAGCATTCAACTATTTGGACGTTCGGATTTTTAAATTATTGAGGAAAGTAGAAAATTAAATTTTACCCACATATGACTTTTTTTGAATTTCCAGGTTGATATGATATTTAACAGATATATGACGACAACATTACTTTGTTTTTTATAAAATTAACAACCCTTACATTATTTAAATGTTCCATTACATACACAATCTCTACATTACCAAGAAATAAATAAGTTAAAAGGGGGGCCTGCTTCTCTGAGTTATTAAACTTGCTACAAGATATTACAAATGTCCTTCTCCGAAATCGCACAATATTATTTTCCGAAAGAGAATCGGAAAAAGCCAGTTGTTGGGCACGATTTCAGATAAAGTAAGGGTATTATTTCACTGAAGCGAATGTGATTTCCTAGTAACCGGAAAATTGATCTTATTAATTCTTGACCTGTCTCACTTATATGACCTTATTTCCAGAAAATATTAAATTTGTAAACGATTTTTTTGTAAGTATTTGTTATTTGAAATAACTAATTATTTGAATGACAGAAGAGAGATAAAAGAAAGAGCTTTAGATTTGCATTGTCTTTATTTTCTTTAAATCACAACGTCTTTACTGGTATATATCGTATCTATCGAAGTCGTATTCAGTCAGGTGAATACTAATATAATCAAAGTAACAACTACTCCATTTATTTTAAACTCGCTCGGTGTTCTGAACCATAACTGAGATTGGTACGTTTAATTCGTGGGCGGTAATATTCTGAGATTACATCTACTTAATACAGGTTTTCAGATATACTAAAACAATCTGGATTTTGGTGTGTAGCAGAAGCTTCCCGTCTCTTCTTTCAGTGTGGTTCCTTATGCAGGTTTTCAGCTTTTGACCATATGATATGATGTCCATGTGTCCAGACACGGTCAGCTGCACCTGACCTTTTAGGTCTCTACTGTTAGCATAATATTGCTTTTGTGCTCTTTAATTCTTGTTTCTGGTGGTCTTAGTGTCTCGCCAATACAAGATTGGTCGCACTCGCAGGAAATCCGATAGACACAGTTTTTTTCTATCTTTTTGGTTTGTCCGTTTTGTCTACGTCAGGTGGCCTTTTAGGATATCTCTCTGTTGAGTTCGGTCATGATGTAGGTGTTTTCTTTTTTAAGTCCTTCTTTTGAGATACGTACTGTAATTGTCCTATCCACAAGGGTTCTTACTATGCCATCTTTTGTGCTATCTGAGTGGTTTGATATATAATATATTGACCTGTATATGTAGGTTTCCTGTATACTGAAGATTGTATGGCATTGTCACTTTTCTTTACGTTGACATCTAGAAAAGGTAATTGGCTGTTTTATTCTTTCTGCATGGTTAATTGGATTGTTGGTGTGAAGCTATGGATGTGATTTAGGAATTACCTAAGTTTGTTATCGTTCCCATTCCAAATCATGATGGTTTCATGATTCCACACATCTTAGCCCCATTTTTGGTTTCCACCTTGCTTAATTCATTGCTTCAGATTTAAACCATTCCATGTAAATGTTGGTGATTATTGTCGAGAGAGATGAGTCCATAGATAGTCCATTTATTTGGAGGAAGTATCTAATAATAATAATAATAATAATAATGATAATAAATGCCTTTTATTAAAACAAACAATAGTTAATTTACAAAATAGTACATAGAAAATTTGTAAAGCAGATGCGAGGCGCAGTCTAGTCAAAGAGGCTACTCCGCTGAACCCCGATCAGCTCAAAAGTTTTAAATAAATAAAAATACAAACATAGTCAACACTAAGCGTTACCACACCCAAGTATACCAAAATATATGAAAAAAGACAAAACTAAATCACTACATCCAAACAAAAAAATCAGTGCTGTGGTAAAAACATTTAGAATAAAAAACAATCATCGCATAAATTATTTAAGGATTCTGGAGATTAAGTTAATATTTTTTGTAGAGTAATTTCAATTTATTGTAGTTAAGTATAATAAGCTCGTCAGGTAAATTGTTATATAAATTAATACAGTTGTAAGTTAACGATCTCTGAAACATGGCACTCTGGTGATAAGGAAGAGTAATTTTGTCTTTCTCTTGGAAGTGGGAATTGTTGAAACAATATTCTTTCATGTAGAGTTTGATCTTTCTTAAGTCTGCTTCTGATAACCTTAAGGGCATCTGTTACGGGGATGTTGGTGTAAATACTTTCTACGTCAAAGCTGACAAGCTAGTTTTCTGTATGTTCTTCCTTTCCCTCCCATCGTGGTGTATATTGGTGACATTTCTTTCCTTGACAAATTTTTGATGGGCCAAGACTGACTCTTTTAGGCGTGGTACCCAAGTAAATGCTACGGTGCTTTTATCGTTTGCCCATGCCTGCGTTCTGCGCCCTTCCATACTTAATGTTTTCGGGCCGCCACTGCTTTTCAGATCAACCAACCATTTATAGAGTAATTCAACTGATCCTACATTACAGTTTCCGTGCCGGCCTCTAATAACGCCTATACAAATATGGACGCAATAGAGCTATCTTCTTAATTTAGGTTTTTAATAAAATTTTAGTCGAAATTATACAGAAATGAGTCTAATATCTCATCTTAAAAGTCTTATATTAAATTACGGTGCATGGATCGAAAGCTCTTTAATAAATCTCTTAAAAAAAGCGCCAAGGCTTTTTTTTATCGCAGTAATAAAAAATTCAAAAAAAGAAGATGCTGCCGTATATTCGTGGAGATTGAAAGGGCGGTTTGCCGATTTACAGCCGTAAATTAGAATTTGGGCACATTTTTAGGGTCAACCCTTAATATTACTAAAACATGCATGCACTCTACACAAACATAAATTAATATCCCAAACTTTAATAATAAAATTTTGGATTATTTACAGTCTATATAATATACAGATTCTCCGCGGATAGGGTACAAATGGATGAAAAATTTAATTTTCGGGAAAAAGTCATTCTCGATAAAAAGTTTTGCTTGTAAACAAATGCAATTCACGAAGAGAAAATTTTGATTGTTTATACAGGGTTCGCAAAAATGAGTTTTCTCCAACTACCTTTATTTTTCATTTTTGACCAAAATGCCAATTAGAAAACTTATTTAGAATAACGTTTGTAATTTAAATTCGAGATTTAAAATAAATCTTTTTAGTTTTTTTTTTTAATTTTTAGAGGTAAATGGAAATTTTGCTGCTCAATAAAAATATTAATATAAAATTTTATTAGACTCTATTTTCATAATGGGTGGTGTGTATCTTATTTTAAAATTTTAAATGCATTCCAACCATCTTTTGTAAAAACAAGGGTTTTTTTTTTCCTTTTTATTACTTTGCTATGGGGCAAATTAGAAGTTGTCAAATAGATATTGATGTGTTTTAAAAATGTTCACCTTAGAACAAAGGGTCAATTTAGTTCAATGTTACGGTGCGGGCGATAGTTCTTACAACTTGATAGAGAAATTTAAACAAAGATACCCTAACATTTACGTTTCAAAAATGGGACTTCATGAATTATTAAGAAAATTTCAGCGAACTGGTTCAGTTTCCATTAAAAAAAACAATGATCAGAATGACACAGCTTCCCTAATCGTATTGCAATCTGTTGCTGACAATCCTACCCTTTCATTAAGAAACCGAGCTCAAGAACTTGATGTAGTAAAAAAAACTCATATGCAGTATATTTTAAAGGCAAACAAAATATTCCCATTTAAGCAAACTTTTAATCAAACGTTGGAAGAAGGCGACGAAGCCAAAACGTTTGGATTTTTGTCTTTGGGTCGGAAACAAAATTGTAAGTGAAAACAGGAATTTTCATAAATTTATCATGTTCTCCGATGAATCGACATTTTCAACAAACGGGAAAGTGTCTTCTGCGCATATTAGATACTGGAGCTAACTCATGCGTAAAGTGTCTTTCCCGCCCTTGACCGCTCCGGGTCGTTCGGGTCAACAGCAGTCGCGTGCGAGAAAGTATCACTTTCCACACTTGTTAGGAAAATAACTATTTCTCAATAGTTTCTTTCATCTTTGCACTTAAATCCTTATGCTTCTAGCCCTTTCATATGGTAAATTATAAACAGGATAGAAAGTTCTATGATAAACTCATTTGTTTATCTTGGACCACCATTGTATAAACTATTCTAAAAATCTTTTATTCCAATTATGCAACAAAAAAAAATCAATTCGAAAAGGAAATGTAAAAGCAACTATAATAAACAAGCTCTTTACAATAGCTAATTTTATTTTCATTGCCAAGGTATCGTGTTTGCGTGTTCTCGTTTCTCGACGGAGCTAATGTATTCAAGGAAGCATTTATTACTTGCAGATTTATTGCTCTGGAATATAAAATAAAACTTTTATCCAGAGGGAAGCGTATTTAAAAAACATATAAAAAGGTTTAGAATAGTAGATATTTAGGTCCAAATTTAATTTCTGTGTTCTATTATTTGAATATTTTTAAATCATTGATAAACTTTACCCCTAATGTTAGGTTAGGTTAGAGTGGCAGACCTCTGGCATTGTCCAAACAGTCACACGTAGTCCTATAAGGACCGTTGTGGTACCACACATGTTCCGCGGAACCTATTTGCATCAGCTTCCTGATGGTTAACGCGATCGTAGACGAATCTTGACAGCTCATTTAAACCACTGTTAATAAACTTAGTGAGTCGACCTAGTTGCAGGCTGCTCACTTCCTCCAGATCATTAAGAAATGATTCGCTTAGTGCATTGAACCTTCTTCTCGCGAGGCCGGGGCATTCACACAAGAAATGCTGAATACTTTCCTCCTCTTCTTCATCTCTGCAACTTCTACGGAATTCGTTAGTTGGTTTTTGCATACGTTCAGCATGTCTACCGAACAGGCAATGTCCGGTGACTACGGCAGTGGTATTTCTTAGGTCCTTCCGACTGTGCTGTAATAGCGCTGCGGTTTTCCTGTTATCAAGGTAACGGCCACAATTGCCTGGAGATGCTACAAGTTGTAAGCCCTGTCCATCTGCTTTGCGCAAGTTGTTTAGCTATCGATCTATCTCTTCTTTGACTTATCCCAGTGGTCTAGCCACAGTATTCTCTGCTAGTTCGACAGACATGCTTGCGCCCTCCCTGGCGAGCGCATCAGCAGTCTCGTTGCCATATATGTTGCTGTATTCAGGAACCCAACACAAGGTGATTCGATGTTGAGCACTAAGTGTGCAGCGATAGTTGCGACAGCGCCTTGCTAATTTTGACTTAGTACTGCTGGAGCAAATTGCCTTTATGGCTGCTTTACCCCTTATACCATAGTTAAATAATATTTCCCTGTAAATCGCTTCAAAATCTCGCTTAAAATCAAGAAAAACTGCGATGATATATTCTTCTTTTTCCAAGGCTCTTTTCCAATTTCTTACTACATATTGGATGGCTATTTCAATAAAACAACTGTTTCAAAAACCAGCTTGAGAATAAATTAAAATTTTGTTTTTATGCAAAAAATCCATAACTTGCTCATAAGCTACTTCTTCTATTAATTTTTCTATATCCCATGATACATTTCTTTGTCTATTCTCATTCCAATGTTTTGAATTTTTAAATTAATATAAAGTTGAGGTTCTTTTAGGACTGCCACCTTAGTTACCTACTTAGTTACTAAGGGAATTGAGAACCCGCTCATGGACCTTTGATCGTCAAGATATAAATGGGTTATTTAGAAATTCGTAAATTTTGCTACCCTCAAATATTTCGCTTCGCTACTAATTTTACATAAAAATTGTGTTAGGTTTTGTAAAGGTTCTAGTACCGTGCGGGCAAAAATTATTTGCATCAAAGAGGGCCTTGCATCTAAGGACGTAATGCTTAGCCGTAAAGCTTAATATCTGTTGGGTGTCAGTAACTACCTGAATTAACAATCAATCAGGTATTCCGTCATCTTTGACAGTCGTTACAAGTAATTTGATTCATCGCTAATTTTTTAAATTTCTTGAACAATTCACACAATGCGCTTACGGGACAGCACAAAACATTCATGGTTGAAGAGTATTTTCGAAACGGGGTTACAGTAAATGGTCAGTGGCAATACAATCCGGCTTTGTGCATGGAGGATTTTCACGAACATTTACCTAACGTTGCTTATATTGCTGGGGATTTTTATCATTACCTGAAAAGAACCATGGCTGTGTTTAGGGAAACAGGTTCAATACAACACAAAAAAAGGAGCAAAAATACCAGTTGCTAATTTAGAACAATTACCAGAAAGGATTATCCAAGAATGTGGTAAGATTTCTCCATAGATGCTGGTCAACACTTTCGAAAATATGAAGAGACTTGTGAATTTATGCTTGGAGCTTGGCGGTGGCCAATTTCAGCAATTTATGTAATTATTTTTCTTTTTCTTTCTGTATATTCTTACTTTGTTAATTTTGTAAACAACAAAAATTAATTTGTATTTGCCTACTTATTTTATTACTCATTAGTTTGGCATATCATGTTATAATATGAATTTGACAAAATTGTAACCTAGATTTGGTTAGATATATCGTCCCCATATCATTGTGATCTAAACCAAGCCCTACGTTTTTTAATCCAAGCCCTCTTTGATGCCAATAATTTTTGCGTTCTATATATAAGCAATTCTATATTTTGTGGATACATAAAAATATTAAAATCAAAATATTATATTTATTTATGTGTCAATACATTTTGAGGAAAAATATAATATCTCCTTTTTTTACTTGTGCTTAACTTGTGACGGATGGAGATTGATAGTCCATCAAATGTTATGTTAATGTAAGTAAACGTCTACTTTAAATAAACGATAGGTTTTTTTTATTAAAAGTGCGGAGTACGATATACAACGGAACATTATACAATGTTTAGAGTGATCCAGAACTCCCGGCAATAAATAAAAAAAAGTTAATTATATAAAAGCAGTTTGTATTTGCTTTTCTTTTATTAGATGAGGTTTATGATAATTTGAAGAAATATTAACAGCATTGATGCGCAGATTCCTTCTCAATTTCATTGTTTTAGCCCCACGACACCAGACTGTTGTTGTTGTTTACTCGTCAAAAATGCCAGTGAATATATTTGCTTTGCTTTTATTAGATCCAAAAGCGCCTGGCTAAAGATTAACGCATTAAAGTTTTGTTTGTGTTGGGTTTGGAAATAAAAGTAAAAGTCATAGGGAAGTCCGTAATATGTTTGATAAAAAATACCCAAATCGCCTATCTATGAGCCAATCGACAGTGTCTAGAGTAGCAATAGAGTGGAGAACTATCCGTACTATTAAATATAGTGTTACAAGTGGTCACCCTGGTATATCTAAGGAGAAAAATAAACATTATTTTATCACTACAGGAAGACTCTCCATAGCTTAAGCACACAACTTGGGCGTGACTACGATACTCTCCAAACCACCGTATCTAAATTCACACAAAAAAAAGATATTTCATCTCTACAAACCAGTAACTGTACCGGGTGAGTCAACGATTGCGGGGAGTAAATTTATACCTTGAAGGTAAGATTTGTCAATAATGAGCTTTTGTAATAAGGTATGGTTGGATTTCTGGCACATTTTAAAAATATTTTGAATTATACAGGATGCGTCTAAAAAGTAGGGTGTCATAAAGTTAAATTTTTTTAAATGGGACATTTGAATACCTACATTTATTAATTCTACTTGTTATTTCATACATTTTTATTAATGTTTTAATATACAAAAAAGTTATAGTTTTTTAGATAATTCGACTTATAATGAAAATTTTGCATTTGCAAGCATCTCGTTGTTGTGAAAATGCTACTTAAATGTTGACACTAAGCTATACATAATTTTTATACTTACTAAATAAAGTCAAAAATGCATAGTCACTATGAAATATTTGACGTCTCATTTACAGGGTGTTTAGGACCAAAGGCAGAAAACTTCTAAATGAAAAATGTCACTTTTATTAAATGGAACACCCTATAAAGTTTTCTGTCATCTTATAGCTTGTTATAAACTCTTTAACTTTCGTGAAGAACGTCCTATCCCTATCTCTAATAGTTTTTGAAAGATTTTGATACTTCTAGATTTAATGTCCTCTTTATAGCATTTTTTGTCAATGGATCACAGTAGCCATGCAAAATAAATGAAAATAATGGCAGTGAATGACACATTAAGAATCAGATCAATGTAGAAATTAAGCCTTTTTACTGCAAAGTTTATTGTCCAGTCATTTTATACGAAGGAACTCAAAATGAATTTTTCAAGAAATGAATAAATCGAAATGATTTATGTTTTGGGCGAGGCAGATAAAAAGTGTCTTTTGCTTAACAACTATACAGGATGAAATATCCCGAGCGGCGAACACCCAGTCCTCGAAGTTTTCAAAATTTAATGAAAATGTTTGATTCAACAGGCGTGATCCATCAACAAAAAATGCTATAACGAAGATATTAAATCTTGAAATATCAAAATATTTCAAAAACTATTAGAGATAGGGATAGGATGTTCTTCACGAAATTTGAAGAGTTTATGACGAGCTATAAGAGGACAAAAAAATATATAGAGTGTTCTATTTAATAAAATTAGATTAGAAGTTTTCTGACTTTGGTCCTAGAAAGTAAACACCCTGTAAATGAGACGTCGAATATTTCATAGTGAATATGTATTTTTGACTTTATTTAGTAAATATAAAAATTATGAATCGCTTAGTGTCAAAATTTAAGTAGCATTTTCACAACAACGAGATGCTTGCTTTTGCAAAATTTTTCGTCGAATTTTCTTTAAAACTATAAGTTTTTCGTATATTAAACCATTAATAAAAATGTATGAAATAACACGTGGAATCAATAAATGAATTCAAATATAGGGTGTCTCATTTAAAAAAATCTAATTTTATGACACCCTACTTTTTGGGCGTACCCTGTATAATTCAAAATATTTTTAAAATGTGCCAGATATCCAACCATACCTTATTACAAAAGCTTATTATCGACAAATCTTATCTTCAAGGCCTAAAATTACTCCGCGCAATCCGGTACAAGAGTTGTCGGAGGATGATCCTCATATAGGCCTGATACGCACAAGTTGTCGAAAGAGTTTGTTTTTCAGATAAACCTATGATTCTTTAAATGGTAAGGTTAACAGACGAAATTATAGATACTGAGCACAGGAAAATTCTCACTAGTTCATAGAAAATCACACCCAGTTTGATTGATTGAAAATAGGGTAATCGAACCATGATTTAATAAAAAATATCTAGAACTTAGAATGCGAAAATTTAAAATATACAATAGTTTCATTAAAATTGTTTTTCTAAAAAAAAAGATTGACGGATTCGAGCGATTCTTGTGGCCAGTATTCTACATAAAGGGCTGATCCATTTATCCCTTATCATATCCCTGATTGAAATGCTGTCTAAAGATCTGTCTTACATCATCAACAAATATTTTTATGGTTAAACCATCAATAATTGTTCTGATTCTAAACTTGTCAAATTAGATGGCTCAAAGCTGATTGGATTTTCCTAAGTTCTCAGCTGAAAGCTTTAACACAATTTCCAATTACGAAGAATCGTGTTGGAATTAGGCGTCAGTCGATTTTTTCCGGTCTGCTATCTTTTTCAAACGCCTTAGAAAAAAGCTGCCAATAAAAGATATAGTGAATTTGACAACCTGATTTTATTATAATATCTGTTAAAACTCATGTTACTTTGCATTTGATTGTAAAATTGTAAAATCATTTATTTCAACTTTTTCACTTTAATTTTATAGTTTTTTGTGCGTTTAACACAATAATATAAAAAAAAATAAAAAAATAAATAAAAATACTGCTGGATCTCTTTAATTCCTGATAATCTTAAATAATATACATATTATGTATGCACCTATGTAATAGTTTAAAAAATTACCTTGTCGGACTTCTATTGTCTTTATTTTGTTACCTAACACAACGTTTCCGTTAGTATCTCTAACCGTTTTTAAGAGTAAACTAAATTATAATTATAAGGCTACTGTCTTAAATAATATCCTTGTGCAATGAAGCTTGCAATGATTCCGCCTACGTGCAGAAGCCAAGGTTTTGAACACGGAACAGCACTGGAGAAAACGAAAATTCAAAGAAACAGCTTTCATGAATCAAAATACTAATATATAGTAAACCAAGTATAGACATCCCCAATATCTGGAAGCCTCTTCTTGTCCACAACCAACAGCTCAAACTTCACACTCCAATAAGCACTTGGGCGGAATCATCAAGCTTCATTGCACATAGATGGTATTTAAGACAGTAGCCATAGAATTATAATTTAGTTTACACTTGAAAACGGTTAGAGATACTTACTAACCAAAACGTTGTGTTAAGTAACAAAATAAAGACAATGGAAATTCGACAAGGTAATTTTCTTGATACTGCTACATTGTCTTCTATCTTCAAACAAACTATGTAGGTAATAGTAGTTTGTTAAAACATAATGTATTAATATGTTGCCCTTTATAATTTGATTCTCCGAAATAATCGTAGCCAAACAATTTTTTAACTAATACAATTTTATTTCTTTATTACCTTTTTTATGCAAAATACTTCTGCATACTAATTACCCCTGACGCTATGCGGAAAATATAATTTAAAAGAGTTTTTAGGGCAAAATTCCTTCTGGGATTATTAAGTTAAAAAAGTTTTTTCTCTAAACTCTCTCTGCATTAATGATAAAAGAAGATCGATGTTCAATTACATTTTACACAAAAGATACAAAATACTTTTTAGCGGTGTTATTTAAAAGTTATAAAGGCCTGCTTTGAATAACAGATACGTTTTAAGGTTATCAGGTTTGCCTTTATCAGCATTCTTAAAATTCAAAAAGGATTTGACTAAAATACAGCTCGAAAACGAGTTCCTTATTGTTATTGTCAAGTAAAAGATTAGCACGCGTCATTTTGAAAAACGAATTTAATGTTTTGACAATAAATTGAATTATATCGGAACAAGGTAACTGACTAAAATGTATGTACCTAACGCTGCCTAGCGGGATTCCTGTTTCTGTGACGTATGTGATTTCCTCTAAACATTTTTATTTATTAAATTATTTAGTTTGTTTTAACTTAAGTATGTTTTAAAAATGTCCCACATGGATACTAGATGGAGCTTAGCGCTGTTACATCCTTGTGACGGTGTATCCGTGTACTGGCTCCAGTTGGGATGGAACTGACGAAATAAACGAACGAACCCTTCCTCTCTTCCTAGTTCTCGGTCGTTAGAGCGATAGCCTATGGGCTTAGCATAATAGCATAATTGTAACGTGGGTTTTTATACATTTTTCCTTATATTTATTATTTATAAGTTTGTTAGAGCTACTGGGTATGCTTCAAATGCTATAGGTCTTTGTCATAAGTTTGATTTAATTATGTTATAAAATAAACTTTTTTTTTTAAATTGTCAGTGTGCAAACTTTCGATACACAATTCTACTCAAAAACACTTTACTCGGATTTCCGATTCTTGTTCATGTCAACATTTTTTTTTCTGGTAGCGTGTTTTCAAACAAATTAGTCTTGAAATAAAAAGGCCTCAAATTAACTCTATAACCACTAGCTTGAATGCTATTAACAAGTTCCGTCGTCCGTATCACGCAAAGGAATTTAACCTTAATGAAAAAGTAATGGAAACTATGAAAATGCAAATCAATGAGAGAAATAAATGTTTATGTAGATTTTTTTCCAACGAATTTTCGTCAGGCCAAAGTTATATTGGAAAGAAAGAAAAAACCTAAAGTCTTCCTCCACAAAATTTAATAGAATAAAAATTCTTTAACGTAGAAACGTTCATCATCAGAAGACAGAAAATGTATTTAGTGCTGATGTTTTTAGCAGAAGAGAAAATTGTGTAGAACCTTAATGGAGCTTTTATGGAATTAAAAACTTGCTGTGTAGAAGAGACATAACATGAGGAAAATTGATAAAGGTTAATCCATACTGAGTATGTTAAAAAAGTTATTAAAGGGGTTCTAAACCAATCAAATAAACTGGGGAAGAAGAAAAACCTTCCTGAAAAGAAGGTGTCGAAGATTAGTTACTATTCACTTACTTTACATTCAGTTTGGTTCCAACACGTGGAAGTGAACAACCTTTTGACTTTTTAAAAAAATGTGCAACTTATCAATGATTTTATTGGTTTTAAATTATTTTGTGGAGGAAGACTTTAGGTTTTTTCTTTCTTTCCCATACTTTCAACTCCACTTTAAGCATGGACTAGTTCTTCAAATTCAAAGTTATATTGTTGCGACTATATCAGTTAAGTATTTTAAATTATTATTTTTACTGACAATTTTAGTTAGGTTAGGTTAGAATAAGGGCATACTTCTGGTACTGTCCAACCAGTATCACGTAGTCTCATGAACCGTTGTGATACCAAATGTGTTCCGCGGAACCTATCCTAATCAGCTTCTTGACCGTTGACTGATCCAAGCGGTCTAGAAATAGCCGCAGTATTCTCTAGCTCAGGGATTCCCAACCAGTGGCTCGTGACCCCCTTGGAGGTCTGCTTTCTCTCCGGGTACTAGTACCATTTGCTTCGTCCTATGTGAAAGTGGTTTTTCAACTCTTTTGCAAATTAAAACAAAGGCGAGAAAAAACTGGATGCTCAACTGACATTAGACTGGCTTTGACATGTACTCAACCAAGAATTTTAAAACTTGTTATGCAGATGCAAGCTCAGTCATCACATTAACATACCAAATAAATGATATTACTGATATTAAATTGTTTTTTTTTTATTTAGTTACCAACTAC
Organism: Polydrusus pterygomalis; assembly: GCA_963969555.1. Classification (NCBI taxonomy): domain Eukaryota; kingdom Metazoa; phylum Arthropoda; class Insecta; order Coleoptera; family Curculionidae; genus Polydrusus; species Polydrusus pterygomalis. The sequence goes on from OZ018379.1 coordinate 14,720,763, forward strand.
ATTGAATATTAAACTATAAGAAGGCCATATGAGCCGATTTCCTAAATCTGCTACGTCAAAGTCATAGATGGCACAATGACTTCACCAACAAGAAAGCGACTAACCTTTTCACTGCTAAATTAAAACATTGTTGCCGCCTGTCTGTTGGACTTGCTGCATGAGTTTTTTAAATTTATTTTTATAGCTTATCGTAAAACTTGATTTCACATAAGTACCTACACCTATCCACGTCTAGACTTAAAAATGTACCTATTTTTAATTGCTTTATAGCATATAATGTTTTCAACCTTTTGAAGTCCCAACGTTAATTACATGAAAACATATTGACCGCCATGTACCTATTCTATTTCTAACAGAACTAAATGACGACTCTCACTATTCAATACCGACCTATGCTACAACGTATATTTTGGGTAAAATATGAATGATGTGCGGTTTGTATAACTTGGTTTTTATTTGCAATTATTACTACTTTTCAAAATGGTTAAAATAAGTAGGTTTTACTTTCTTGCTTAAGAAACATTCAGTTTGTTTGTATGAGTGTATTACGTATTTTGCTATTTTTCGACGAAATAAAACCTATTTTAATTATACTTGCTGTCGCTTTTTATCTACTTTTATTTGTTTAATATTTAACACCCAATTCAACGGTAAAATCATTGTGAAAATCGGTCCAATTACCCCGGAGTAATCAGCGTACATATTATTATCAAAAACATACATTCGGGTGGAATTGAGAACCTCCTATTTTATTGTCTGTTAAAAATGCTTGAAATCTTAAAAATTCCAATAAAATACGATATTTGGCAACACCACGACATCACATCAGTGAATTTGAGACTCTGTTGCCGAGGCGCTGCATTATAACGACAGACAGGCGACAGATTTAAGGTTAGAGTTACGATCAACTCCACAATAGCGGCCAAACCAGCTCATACGTCATACGTCAAAAAATGGGTTGTCAACTTTTCTCGGACATCCGTCATTCTTATATAGTTTGATATTCAATGCCAACTATCAATATAATAAAGGGTTATGACTGAAAAAAGGTTGGGAACCACTGCTCTAGCTAGTTCGGCAGACATGCCTGCATCTTCTCTGACAAGCTCGTCAGCAGCACTAGATACAGGAATTCCTATACAAATTTTAACCCCCCGTTGTCACCCTCTTAGGGGTTGATTTTCGAAAAATCTCTTTTTAGTGTACGGCATACGGACAAGACTTAATATCTAAAGCCGAACTTAAAAAAAATTAAAAGTGAAATTTTAAAATACGAATTTACTTGTAGGCTATTTCTTAAATTTCCATTTTTATTTAAGCAGCATTTTTTATTAAGTTCTTTAAAAAATGTTGATTAACCGCTTCAATTTTTTATTTTTTGTTTAATGAGCGACTAACTTTTTAAGGAAACAAAAAATGCAAAATAAGCTCATTATGCGAATTACCTACCCTATCAAAAAAAAAAATGCGGTAAGAATTGAGTTATATTATATAAAATACATTTTTAATTATCATAAAAAAATAATATTTAATTAATTTGAAAACTGTTTCCTATTTTCAGTAAAGTACTAACAGAAATGGGAGGAGGATCTAGCTTTCAATATGAAAAAGTTCTCAATTTCTGCTATACGAAGCTAATATCAGGTATACCACAGGACTAAAAAAAATATTTCTCTATATTATTATACAATGTGTATCAGCCAAATGGAATAAATTAGAAAAAATAAGTACCTGGGGGCGTGCGCGAAAAAAAGCTCGAATACGGCGATTGGTATTTCTTGTTGCGCATTTTTTCAATAAAAACTTTTTATACAGGGTGTGTCATGTAACAGTGGTCAATACCAACTTTCTTATATCAAATGCAACGCCCTGTATATTATTCAATTTTTGGATTCTTCAGAAAATTCTAGACATATTTCATGTACAATATCCTATACCTATCTTCAACTGTTTCGGAAATATTAAGTGTTTTCAGATTTATTGCAAAAACTCACACTCAAAAACTAATAAGTAATCCTACTGTTTATATATTGATAATGTAAAAAAAACGTTAATATAAGAGATGTTGCAAATGCTCGCCGCGAACGTCTTGGCAATATCCTAATCTTAAATAGAAATTTTTTCTAATGTGACTGAATATCACATGCGTGACCGCATCGCAAGCGTTATTCGTCTTCTTACGTCAGCTAAGTCGAGGGGTTTAGTTTTGTATACAATATTTTTAACATAACCACATTATAAGAAGTCTAATGGCGTCAGATCAGGGGATCGCGTCGGCCATTCCATCGATCCACGTCTCCCTATCCACCGATTTGGAAATACTCGGTTGATGTACTGCCGGACATTGATTTGGTAATGGAGCGGTGCTCCATCTTACTACCAATTTATTTTTTAGTCAAAATTGAATGATTTGAATAACCTTATGCACAATCCAAGCTATAAATAAAATTGATGCTTTGAAAGTCTGCTCTAATTAAATCATTTCGAATTAATATTAAATGCACAAAGTTTAATTTTGCATAAAACTGATTTAATTTAAATTAAAGGTTAACTTTATGTAAATAAACGTTCTGAAAACTTTTTGCCAACAACGTCCTATTCATAGAAGTTCGAGGGAAGGTAGTTCAATCCCTTGCTTCAAATATAAATTCACTAAATTCAGTTGCCAAATTTATGGTTTCTTTGGAACTTGAAGTAATATAATATGTTTTTAGACGGTTTTTTTAGGAAAATGCCAAAGAAAAGTAGACATTTCAATAAATTTGTCCTAGTCCAGACTTTTGCTGATACATCTGCCTTTTTTGCGTGTTATATACACACTCGGTCCAAAATTTTTTTATTCGAAATCATATTTTTAGGACAGTTCGTGCCGAATTGGGTGCAAGAATTTAGTGGGTATCAGAAAAAGTAAAAACCGAACAGATTTTTTATTTCGTCTTACAATTTTTCTGCTACAGATATAAGGAAAGTTGTCATATCTGTGTCTAACAAGACCTAAATAAAAGAAAAATAGTCAATGATTGTATTGTACAGTTGACGACAGATAATTTCGTACACTAAACTGTGACAATGTAAATCCAACTTTTTTACCTTTATTACGTTTGTAATGTGTTAATAGATATCTGTCAAAATATTGTCATTATCTTATTTGATTTAAAAATGCCTCATTTAAGTTTATTATTATTGAAAAAGCAAGAATAATATGTTTAGTACAAACAGGGTGGTCTTATAGAAAAATAGCTGATAATTTTAGGGTACCTAGAAGTACTGTTCAAGAAATTGTAAAAAATCAAACACTTGAAAGGTCTGTTGGGTCTGGTTTAAATAATAAAAAATCATCAAATGAAGAAGACCGAAATTTGGTGGAATATTTAAGGCAAAATCCATTTGAAACTGCAGTATCCGCTATGCACATAACAGGATTCCCTGCTTCATCTAGAACTGCGCAACGTCGAATAAGACAATGTTCCGAATTAAGAAATCGAGCAGCTGCATCCAAACCGTTTTTAAAAAATAAAAAAAAAGGAACAAACAATTGAGTTTGCTATGCAATATTTAGCAGAAAATGATTTTTTTGGCAAAATGTTATCTTTTTCGATGAGAAAACTATTCAGTCTACATATAATGGAAGGATTCGAGTATATAGACCACCAAATTCCCGATATGATGAGAAGTATACTCGAAAAAGCAAACCAGTGGACGTTTCTCTGTTAATGTGTGGGCATGGATAAGTGTTTACGGTGCAGGTGCATGCTGGAATATTGGTGGAACACTAAACAGTAGATAATATATATCTTCAGATTTTGGAAAATGTTTCTCTTCCTTCTGCTGCGATAGTTTTTGAAGGAAATAACTTTATATTTCAGCAGGATAACTGCCCTGAGCATACTGCAAGAAATATAGGAAACTGGTTTAGACAAAACAACGTAACATGTCTGCCTTGGTGCTCAAGAAGTCCTGATTTAAATCCAATTGAAAATGTTTGGGGATTGATGGTAAAAATGTACAAAATAAATTTTAAACCACAAAATGAAATAGAGTTATTTGATAAAATAGAAGAAATTTGGGAAGGGCTAACTCCGGATTACACCAGAAGTATTATTTTGTCAATGCCATGAAGATTACGATTAGTGTTGGAATCCAATGGCGCAGCTATTAAATATTAGTATTTTGTTTGTTGTTCGTTAATAAATTTACCCTTTTTGGCTTTATACTTTTGTAGTTTTCCTGGTATTATTTTATAGTTTTCTTATTTCGCGGCTGTAATTTGAACACAAAAATATTTACAAATTCGTACATACAATAATTTATAGCTATTTATATAGCTGGTATAATAAAAAATAAATAACCTTTTAGATAAGTCATAGACAGTGAATTATAACGTAAAAGTTTTAGATATTGAATCTTAAATTTTAAAAAAATTGTTTTGTTCCTGAATGTATTCCTGAAGTATTACTCAATCCCGCCACCCAACTCGACTGGCCCGCTTTTCTATCTTACCATGCAATATCCCTTAAAATCAAAAAGTTGACTTGGTTTACAAACATACCCACCTTTTTTACATACATATAAAATTTTATATTGCCGAAATCTGAAAATATTGAATAGAAAAAGTTTGTTTCAGCAAAAAAATTAAATTTTATGTTCAATTTATTGAAAACTTTTATGGAGTTTCTTATAAGTATTAGTTTCTTATTAAAATGTCCTTTCAAATGAAAAATCCATTGAATCATATGGTGTGTTATTAAGTTTATATACAGGGTGATTTTAGGATTCAGGCATGAAAATATGTTAAACCAGTAATCTGGTCGTCTTCGTCAGAAGTTACGGGTCGAGGCAAGTTTCTTGGCGCTTTTAAAGTTAAACCAACTCAGTAACATTTTTCTGAATTTGTAAAAATTTCCTAAGGTTTATTGGCGATACATTTGGGTACATTTCATTAAACGTTATACCTATTCTAGCGATAATTTCATCACATTGTCCAAAAAAAGTAATTCATAAGAATTGCATTTGAATAGTTTTCTAATGGAAATTAAATTGTCGCTTTTCTGCCAAAAAAAATTGGAATTTAGTTATTATTTTAGAAACGATAAAATATAGATATAGGATAATATTAAAAAAAAATTGTCAAGAAATTAATAGGGGGTTTGACAATGAAACAAAACAAAGGGTGTTCTATTTAAAATATGCTACTAAATTTTGGTAACAATGGCAACACTGTATTGTCAAAATATTTTCAACAAATAGAGGATGCTTGTTTATGTAAATGATCAAATTTTCAGAACAATTCGTTAGCTGGTTTGTCATATACGTCTATCGTACCATTCGCCGTGTGTGTATTCATACACAGTATACAGGATGACAAATTAGAAATTATTAAAACACTATACAGGGTGTTTGGGGGGGAAAGGGCACAATAAGAGAAATAAACCCATATGTTTTAGTTCGAATCTGAAATAATCTGTTCTAAAGTTTTTGTAAGGTAATTTTTGTTTTAAAAGCGAATAATTGCAGGTACTGCAGTACAAACTAACTTAACGGATATTTTCAAAAACCCCTCCACCAACTTCAATACATTTTTCGGCACGTTTGTTAATCGCTCGGGTAGTACATTAGATTGTGTGGGGATTGTTTTTTTTTATAAAAGCTGCAGCATTGAAAATTCGATCGCGGAGTGCTTCTCTCGTTTCCACTCGTGTTTCATATACTATCGATTTAATCCATCCCCAAAGGCAATAATGAAGCGGACCACCTCTGCCAATCCAGCGATTAGGAAAACGATAATTTAAGGAATTTCGCATACGGAGACTAAAATGAGGTGGGGCTCCATCATGTTGGAAGTACATCCGTTGTCGAACATTTAACGGAACATCATCCAGAATGTGTATCAAATGGTCTTCCAAAAACCGTAAATATCCTTCTCCAGTAAGACGCCCATCCATTTCAAATGGACCAAACAACTGGTCGTTGAGCATTCCACACCAGACATTAATACTGAATCGATGTTGAAAGTTTCGTTCAAATGTAGCATGAGGGTTTTCATCTGACCACCGATGTTCATTGTGGCAATTATTAATTCCATCACGAGGGAACTGAGCTTCATCGCTAAATAAAATGTATTTGTGCAGACTTCGATTTTGATGGATCCATTCACAAAATTGTACCCTTGAAGCAGGATCACCCTCTAGAAGATGTTAAACGGGTTGAACGTGAAAAGGGTTTTAAACGTTCTTTCCTAGTGATGTACCCGTACGGCTAGATGTGACGGTATATGAGTATTATTTGCAACCCGTCTCGTACTTATACCTGAGTTCTCTGCGACAATATCCAGAACAATTTCTTCATTTTCCACATCTAGACCCTGCACTCTTTCAGAAACAATTCTCACACTTGAAAACATTCCATTGTTCTGAGCACTTGCAAATACTTTTTGAAAAACTCTTCTATTAGGGACTCTTCGATTGAGAAAACGACGTCGATATTCATTAACTGCGCGCATCGCACTTCCGTTACAGTAACCATTAAACTATACACGGATATCATGTCGGCATACTCCCTGCGACTGAATGTGTGGGGCATTGTAAGTATGAAAATCTTGGTTCAAGTCGATACGCTTAATATGAAGCTAATTGACAACTACTATGCATGTCAATACTATCAATCAAAATGTATCGGACGTTTATAACTAAAGCCTCCCTCATTTTATTTTTTTTTTATTTTTTTTTTCAGTATAAAAAAAAATCAGAACCGATTATTTCAGAAATAGTTGAGAATCAAACTAAAACATATCGATGGCTTAGAGTGCAAACTGTCTAACTCCAAAAATAGAAATTTTACAGGAGGGCAAAAAAACGATTCTGACTTCTACAAAATGCATAATATATAACTGGAAAACAGCTAACTCCATTTTTATTTCACGTGTAAAATGGCGCGAAATGCTGGAGTTAGATGTTTTGCCGTATTCAGCCGTATTCATAATTGTAGGTCATGGAGTTAGACGCTTTACGTGCGGTAAAGAAAACCGTAATTATTTGGAGTAATCTGGTTTGGGTATCCATAGATCTAACATTAAGCTAACTATTTGCACAAAAATCGACATTTTCATAAAAAGTGGAGTTAGACGGTTTGCACTTTAATCCATCGATATGGGTTTATTTCTCTTATTTTCACCCTCTGAGCACATTCCCAAAATATTGCCCTTTCCTCCCCAAATACCCTGTATATTTAGCCCAAAATATATACAATAATAATAATAATCCACAGTTTTATTGTTCAAGTTGATCCGGCTTGTTATAAATTCGGTTACTGATACTGTGGCTTCCCTTTCATGAGATAAGCTGACCTATGTTATCGATAAATTGCATTTCTTTTATCGATTGTAATATAAGAAAAGTAAAGGTTGTTTAAATATTCTTCTTAGAATCAGTCACTAAACATTATTGTCTTCCAGCGACGGCATTATATATATTCCCGCTATTAAAAATATTCTACTTCTACTACTACTTCCCTGGCAATAGGCCACCATGGACATTGAACTATATGGAAGTTCATGATAGTTCACCACGTAAATAACCCAATAAAAGTGTCTTATATTTCGCATACATAAATTTTATTTCCTGTTGCTCGTTTCCTTAGTTTCTTATAACTAAGTTGGGCCGTCAAAGATTTGTTTTTAGGTGCCAAAATTTCTACTGTTGTAATTTGGTGCATGTTGGCGGTATTTAAATCGTATCTCGACTTTTATATAATCAGTAGACTAATTATCTTAAATAAAGGTCTTAAGAGAGGTTACACACGAGAGGAAATAATCAAATCTTTAGATCGGCTATAGAGCCTTTGCCTAATTTAGACTGATATATCTATGTCGACTAGACGGTAATTACTTGATTTCGGTTATTACTGATGTGTTCAAAGATAATTTGTTCTTGTATAAGGCTTTATAATTATTCAAGTTTTTTTTAAATATTTAGCATTATTTACGTATAGTCAGTAACATAATAAAATGTGTTTGGATTTGGAAAACAAGAAGAATTGTGTACATATACAAGACTTTGTTATCCCCATACAGAGTTGGATAAAAGGCTGAGGCCTGAGGCATACCCTGTGAGGATAGATAGGAAATGTTCTCGCCTATCCATTAAGTGAACCAGTTTTAAAAAAATTTGGATAAAGATCTAAAATTAATACTTTTTCACTTCCCTATATCTAAAATTTCATTTTCAATAATTCATTATAGAGCATAATAACATCTACTTACACAAATGAAATTTCAAGTTTTCCTCTTTTATCTTTGAAAAAATTTTCAAATCTAGGCGACATCTTGTTAAAAATCAAATTTTGAGAAGAGCAATTTGGTTCTCAGAAACGGTTATAGTAGGAAACAAAGGCTTTTAATTAATAAAAGTTGTTAGAAAGGAAGAAAGTAACCAAAAAAAATTATACATGGCGCTCCATTTAAAAAAAATAAGTTTGAAAAAGAAAAGCACGAAGTCTTTCTCCACAATCTTTATTCATCGAAAAACTAGGCGAACCTAGTATCACATCGACATGTTTCGAGTGTAGAAACACTCATCATCAGGAAACAAAGTGAAAAGTAAAATGCTGATGTTTTTAGCAAAAGAGAAAATAATGGTGAGATTGAGCCGTAATGGAGCTTTTAATGGTGTACAAGAGATGTAAAATTGAAAAATCAGAAGGTCGACAATTAAGACTCCAGCATACTGAAGAGTCGTGGGTTAAGTGTAGAAGCACACTGTGCCGTGCAGAAAATTATAGGGTAGTAAAAATTAGGGAGTTTTGAAAAACATATCTGTAAAAGGCATTATTAAATTACTGAAACATCCTGAGTTTTATTAAGCCCAGTCAGAAACATGTGAAAATGTTGGGGTGAGATGTAAAGAAAAGAAAAAGAAAAAAATTGTTTTTTGGGTCAAAGCATCTTTTGGTTAAAAAGTAAAAACAGTTAGGGGTACCAGGCTTTTTACGGCCCAGTTACCCCGCCGGAGTCAGAGCAGACACATTTGGTGCAAAAAAGTTTTTAAGAAATTTTGACACACAACAGGTATTAAGCTCTACGGCTAAGCATTACGTCCTTACATGCAAGGCCCTCTTTGATGCAAATAATTTTTGCTCGCATGGTAGAAAGGGCTTAGTTTATTACTAAATATCCCTAGTAAAATTTAATTAAACGGGTACAAATCTGGAATCACTGGGTAGCTAAAGGTTCAAACGTTGTTTGTATGGTAACAGATTTTTAATTTAGTCCCGTCTTTGGGAGGAAATAATTTTTAAACTTGGCCTATTTATACTAGCACAAATTATAGAGGAAATAATTTTTAAACTTTGCCTATTTATACTAGCACAAATTATAGAGGAAATAATTTTTAACTTGGCCTATTTATACTAGCACAAATGATAGTGCATTTTGAAAACGAAAGGGTAATCGGACAATCTGCTATATGAGAAACAGTGTTTCAAAATAGGTCCTTCAATATTTTTTAATTGAAGATTTGGGAGAAATTCGGTGACAGCGTAAGTATGGCAAAAATAGGGTTTATTTTACATGCGTTAATGAACTCTTAATATAGCAAAGGAAATTCATAAAAGAACACTCCTTCTTAACCACCGCAAAAAAGAAGTGTAAAAAAAAATTAAAATTTAATATTACTTTTATTTAGGTCAGTATAACATCTACGCTTTTTTAGGACAAGGTCTATGGACTACTAAAACCTAAAGTTCCTACGCAAAGGCTCAATAAAAAGTAACGGCCTAAAATTCTCCCGTTTTTCATACCTGCTGGTTTTTATACTAAAAATATCTGTTTTGCATTCATTTAGTTAGGACTACGTCTTCATGGAAATATAGGAATGTGATAAAGTAACAAATCAGCTAGGACACGTCAATTTTTTTTTTTAAACAATTCAGTCATCTAAAATATTTCCAATTTTGAAAGTATTAATTAAACAGTAGACGTTAAAAATTTCATTAAATTGTTGATTAAGTTTTAATTTTTCTCTGCTGTTACTACATTCAAAATGCTGAAGATGAACGCATAGAAATGTTGATTTTTGATGAAAGCCTAACTGCATAATTATACCGACAAAAAAAAGCGGCACCTAAACTTTTTAAGTAATTTCAATATGGCATAACTTTTTTATTTTTGACTTTATTGCAATGATTTTTCGCTGGGCGATAGATCTATTCATTAAAATGACGCTGCAGTTTGTTCTGATGTAATTTTGGTTGCTTAAATGTTTATACCAGGGTAAGTCAAAATGATATTTTTAGTCGGAAGTTTAAAACGTCCTGTGGATAAAACACTCCAGAGAACCGTGTTTAAACATAATTTACGATAAAGCTGGATGTATTCCTAGCATTTTGTTTTTTGAATCATCTGGTTATCTTGTTTCTCTTACGAGCTACGCGTTTTTAATTGAAACGCTGCATTTTTTCAATGCCAATAAAAATAATCAGCGTAAAATAATCAAGTTAGCTAGTGGTTACTTTATTAGATTATTTTGTCAGTGACATTGTCATATATAATATCACAAGAGATAAAATTTTGTCGGCAAAATTTTCGAAAGGTATGAAAGTTTGTTGCTTGGCAATTTCGCGAATGACATTTTTGACAAAATCACGAGCCGTCAGGCGAGTGATTTTGTCGAAAATGTCATGAGCGAAATTGCTTAAAAGCAACAAACTTAAATAAATCCTTGAGAACAATTTTGCTTACACAATTTTTTCTCGAGTGGTATTCGACATGACTATTTAACTAGAAAAAAGACAAAATTTTGCCGCGGCAAAAATCACATGTGAATTTTGTCCAGGTAGGTGCAGGTAGTAATTTTGCCAGTAGAAGACCGGCCGTTGCTATGACATTTTGCCAGTGTAAAACACTCTAGTTAAATAGTCATATATAATATCACAAGAGATAAAATTTTGTCGGCAAAATTTTCGAAAGGTATGAAAGTTTGTTGCTTGGCAATTTCGCGAATGACATTTTTGACAAAATCACGAGCCGTCAGGCGAGTGATTTTGTCGAAAATGTCATGAGCGAAATTGCTTAAAAGCAACAAACTTAAATAAATCCTTGAGAACAATTTTGCTTACACAATTTTTTCTCGAGTGGTATTCGACATGACTATTTAACTAGAAAAAAGACAAAATTTTGCCGCGGCAAAAATCACATGTGAATTTTGTCCAGGTAGGTGCAGGTAGTAATTTTGCCAGTAGAAGACCGGCCGTTGCTATGACATTTTGCCAGTGTAAAACACTCTAGTTAAATAGTCAATATTAAAATCGTAATTAAAATGGTGCTAACCACTGCAGACGTGGGTAAAATCATCTCTTTAATAGAAGATGGTCGAAATAAAAGTTATGTTGCCCGTACATTACGAATTGCGCGATCTATAGTACAAGATGCTTGGAATAGGTATCTCGAGACGGGAAACCATACCAGAAGGCCAGGGTCTGGAAGAAAAAATCAACCACCTTAGCCAACAACCGTTTCATATTGCTAAAATCATTAAGGGATCGAAGTGAATTTCTAGAGAACGACGTACAAACCTGATATTTGTGGAAAATGGAGCTCTAAATGCCCACAGATATACAGATACTATAGAAAGCTATCATTTCATTTGCCCCTTTCATTGGAAAAGAGTTGTTACTCATGCAAGACAACGCCAGAACACAGACAGTAAATGAGTTTTTGGATTTCAAAGGTTAAAATAGCCACCCTGTAGCCCAGATCTCAACCCAATTGAGCATCTTTGAGATGAATTAAAAAGACGCGTTCGGCACCGTCCCAACAAACCTACAACTTTACCAGAGCTCAGGTTAGCATTAAATGAAGAATATGAAGCTATTCCTCAAGAAAAAATAATCACTCTAATTGATTCCATGCCACGAAGAATGCAAGCTGTCATTGAAGCTAGAGGTGGACACACTCGTTATTAACGTTTTATTTTAATTTTAAGTGCTCTAATGACAAGTTTTAATGTTTGAAGTAAAAATGTTTTTTAAATGCAGCGTTTTAATTAAAAATGCGTAGCTCGTAAAAGAAACAAGATAACCAGATGATTCAAAAAACAAAATTTCCAGATGATAATTATCCTGATTTACATTCTGGTTTTAACAGGGCGGTTTTCTGCACTGTCCTGTTCGTGTAAAAGAGTACTTAAATACAATTTTTCCACGTCGATGGATAGGTAGACGAGGGACTATAGGGTGGCCACCTAAATTGCCCGATCTTGATTCGTTTGATTTTTTCTTGTTTATTTTTCGCCGTAAAAATTTAATTTACAAAAAATCTAAGCCTGACTGTAGATACGCTTAAGGACAAGTAATACCCGAAATCTCTCCTCTAGTGGTATAAAATGTAGAACAGAAATTTTTAGATCGGTGCAAGACTGTTGGTGGAAAGCATTTTCAAAATCTAACACTGTATTTTTTTCATGCGTTGTTGTTTGCATATTTTTTCGAAGTTACAAGTGATAATATTTTAAAAGACAGAAACTTTTTTATTTTCAATTTAATTCTATAAATAAAATAATTTATGTGTCTGACCTTAGCTGATTCACCTTGTCGAGCCAGAGGTATCCGAGGCAAGATTAAATGCGAAATTGAAAATCAGCATATATATATAAAATACTCGGCCTGGCCGAAATAATCGAAATTAATCTACATATTTTGTGTGCCTCTGTCGACGTTTTTTTTTTATATTCAGCACAACAATCTTTAACATTATTCAGTTATGCAAATGCAGAACAAAAACGTGGAGTTTATTTTTGTTTTATTAAAATGAAGGAGTTTATATCAAGGATCTTCTTAACGGTCCATTTGGTGTTCCTATTTAAAGGATAAGAAATGTAATTCATTTTAAAAAATTACCGTTGAAAAATAATTAGAATTATTAAATCTGTAAAAAAATCCACAATAAAAATGGGTATTATATTCGATTTGTGGTCACCTTGCATTTGCGCAAATAGTTACATATTTGTGTGAAAGGACGCAAATATTCAAATATTTGGGTAAACAAATATATACAGTGTGGTTGTTTAAGTGTGCAACATATGGGCATTTTTTTTATTACCGATTTCTAAGAAAATTTTATTCTTGATAAAAGTTGGTGCATGTTCGATAATCGTATTAGGTGCACTTGGAATGGTTGCAAGTCAAACGGCGTACAGGGTAGGCCAAAAAGTATAAAACTTGTACAAGAATAAAGTTTTTTAATAAACATTTAAAATAAAAATTTTGCACTTTAAATGATAGTTTTTTAATTAGCATATTATCATTACTAATGTTTCATATTGTTAAAAAGAATTAGGACAATTTAAAGTTGTGTTCAATATCGTTGCAACAAAGATGGAATTTGTGATTCCTTAATAAATTAAAAATTCAAGTACATTTTACAAATATCCTTGAATTTGAACAAAGATATGTGTAATTGATTTGATTTTGATTAATTTATGAAGTTCTTTATGGTGATTATAAAAAAAATTTTTTTGGGAAATTATTAATGTTTTTTAAAATAATCTATTTTTTTTTATTTTAGGAGGTCACGTTTTTGAATCTATACATACCTTTTAATTCTTAACAACTTTTCTTAATAACATTTTGCTGAATTTTCTGAAATAGGGATACTTTATTCTTGTACAAGTTTTATATTTTTTGGCCTACCCTGTACGCCGTTGGACTTGCAACCATCCCAAGTGCACCTAATAATATAATTATCGAATATGCACCAACTTTTATCAAGAATAAAATATATTTTCTGAGAAATCGGTAATAAAAAAATGCCCATATGTTGCACACTTAAACAACCACACTGTATAGTGGAACTGGACCTTTTCGTTCTTTCTAATGAACTAAACATATCTATAATAATAGCCTTTATGACTAGTATACATCTTTGAATGTACAAAATAAAATTTAATTTCAATTCGATTAAATATTATTAATAATAATAATATTAATGGTTTTATAGGTTGTATTAGGGAGTAAATGAAACCCAAATTTTAATTCTCCGACGCTGCGGATAATATATTTCCTTCCTCAAGGCTCTGAAAAAATAAGATTCTTTCTTAGTTACAATAGTATTTGAAAGATGTATGATGTATGTGTACTTACTGTTATGTTATGTTAAGGAAAATGGCATTTGTCATTCTTCCAATCAAATTAGTTATATAATTTTTGTATCGGTTACTGTTGAAACCTAAGAAAGAATCCTATTGTTTCAAAGCCCTGGGGCAGGAAATATACAGGGTGTTCCAAAGTAATGGGACACAAGAGCAACAGCAGACTCCTTAAAGCGAAATAATGCGATTTATTTAAACTTGCCTTATCCCAAAATTGACAACAACAAAGATACAGGGTGTCAAAGTTTTAATCTTGTTTTCGTTTTTTTGCGATTATTTCTTAATGAAACGACATAGCAGCACAAAATTAAGGGTTTTGGGGTTTTTTATTTTTAAGGTGAGAAATTCAAAATTATTCATAGTTTTTGTGTAACCAGTAGAGGGCGCTGCCTACGGCATGGCCCACTCTTTTTAGTTGGCATAACTTTGTTTGGGCTACTTATATCGATCCGACTATTAAAAAAATAACTTACTTTACTTCTTCTACATCAAAAACGTATACTTTATTGAAGTTGCTAGGAGCAACCATTTTCGAGATAATCGCATTCGATATTTTTAATACAAGAATGTTAAAATATTTAAAACAATTGTCTATTTGTATTAGTATTATTTATCACATCTGGTCTTCATTAAAAACAACGCCGTTTCTAAGGCAACAACATATTACACAAAGTATCATCTGTCAAAGTTAATAAAATTTTTGATTAGAATAAAACTAATAATTCCGTAGGTACTTATACGAAAAAGCGTTTTTATTTGAAAAAAATAGTCAACCTTAAGTATTTACATTAACTTTAACACTTAGCAAATGTAGCTGATTTACAATAATTTTAAGTTAGAAATTCACCGTTGCTCGATTATCCGTTGTTTTTGGACCACGTACTTGTTGCATTGGACATATAAAATGCGATTATTTCGAAAATGGTTGCTCCTAGCGACTTCAATGACTTATACATTTTTGATGTAACTTATTTTTTTAATAGTCGGATCGATATAAGAAGCCCAAACAAAGTTATGCCAGCTAAAACGAATGGGCCATGCCGTAGGCAGCGCCCTCTACTGGTTACACAAAAACTATGGATAATTTTGAATTCCTCACCTAAAAAAACCCCAAAACCCTTAATTTTGTGCTGCTATGTCGTTTCGTTAAGAAATAGTCGCAAAAAAAACGAAAACAAAATTAAAACTTTGACACCCTGTATCTTGGTTGTTATCAATTTTGGGATAAGGCAAGTTTAAATAAATCGCATTATTTCGGCTTAAGGAGTCTGCTGTTGCTCTGTGTCCCATTACTTTTGGGACACCCTGTATATTCCGAAATTTCGGCAAATTAAACTTTGTGTTTTATTTCCTTCCTAAGATCCTTAAACCTATAAAAACCATGTACACAAAAAAGTCTATTTTAACAACTTTATTTTATAATAATATTAATATTTATTTATTAATCCCTTGGAGAAATGTTTTATTTAGTAAAATAATATTATCTAAAAAAAATATTTCTTTATTTTTATTCCATTTTGTGGCTTTTTCTGTACTTTTTAAAATAAACCGGGCATGATTGGCTGACAATGGAAATAAAATATTGATTAGTGCTGACATGAAAACAAAAACAATTGAGATGGGTGTGGGTGAATGATTTGGGAACAACACCGTCAAACCAGGTAACTATTTAATTGTTATTATATTTTATTTTAAATGTATTGTTAAAGAGAAGCCAATAGCATAATACACTTTGCACAAATTTCGTACAATATTGGTTTAACCCAATTACTATTTATTTTAAAAATTACAGTAATGCCCTACTTTACGGCATATTTTACTTTGCGTTATTAATTTGAGTCCTAGAAATGAAATGGGATGGCGTCTCCGAGGGATGAGGTTCAACACAGACGGCGCGCGGCGTCTTAAAGTCAGCGGCACGAAGTTCAACCAAATCATTTGAGGTTAGTTTTGCTGGTCAAATTACAAATTATTCGTTTGTTTATTAATTTAATATTTTGAGGTTTCTTTGTTGGTCAAGTTATGATAAGATGTCATAATATTAAAAAATCCACTACCATTTTGGTATGCTTCTTAGCTGTACAATTGGTTTGAATCTTTCCTAGCCCTGTAGTAGAAGGTTGTGACTATGGAGAACTAGAGGGTAGGAGGCCGATCGACAATGGCAGCATTTTTAAATTCTGTCCCGGTTTTTTGGTTAGTTCGCTATTGGCCGATAGATGCTCTCGCGTCGCAAGTGGGCTGGTGTCGTCTTCTTCTTTTTCGTTTTTTACTTTTACTTTTGAAAAATTAAAATTTTATTTTTGAAATAACAAATAACGTTTGAAGACAAGACAAATAACGGTGTATTGTAATTGATTTCCATATTTAATGAATAATGGTACAATTTATAAAAGTAGAGTTTGCATATGTATCGGGGTGTAAGACAGGATCTTCTTCAGAGAGTGAACGCAGCCAAATAAGTATCTTTCTAGCTCTAAAGGTAAGTTAAAATTGGTTTATAAACTATAATAATTAAGTAAATATATTTTTTATAATAACTTTGTGTTTTTTTTACATATTCATATTCTAATAATAAAATAAGATTATAATAGTTGTTTAGTTGCTCACTTTAAAAAAAAACTCTGTAGCTAGAATGTTTAATACCCTGTATTTTAAAAACCAAGCATCGTTGGAACTTTATACAGGCCGAGTTTACGAATAAGTATAACAAAGTAAGTGTAAATTCATAGAAAAGTCCTTATTTGTCCCTTAAAGAACTAATTTAAATAAAAATAGTTATCGCGTCCATAAGAAACCATTTATTTGATAGCCCACATTGAACACGAGCGCTATCTTACGACGACTCGTATAGCTGAATTACCGATGCAAATTTGGGACCGAATCCCGAATCCAATGCATTGCGATCGGCCTCCTACCTCAAGTCCTCCATAGCTGTGACCTACGTTAGTCAACGAGTTAAACGTTCAAATTCCACCTGCTTTTTTTTAGTGAATAGGCCTGAATTCAGTTTCACTTACTTCTCCTTAAATCACAGAAGGTCTTGGTTTAGACTATCTTTATATTGACATAAATACAGTAAATTTTAATTTTAATTCGGGGTAAGCACAAGTTAAACTGTGTTTAAGTTTAGAAAGTTTTCCGCGTAACCTACTTGAAAATTTAAATAAATCAAAAGCTTACGAAAACTAGATCATGTCGTTAAAACCGAGGTTAAAACTGAAATTTGATTGAACTTGATAAGTTTATGGAAGACTTATTACGAGTTTGTAAACTTTGACTTCAGTTAACTCGTTGTATCAGTTAAAATAGAGGCGTTTTAAAAAATAAAACAAAGTAATAAATAGGCAAGATACGCTCTCTATGTTTTCAAACTGCTTTCGCGGTTTCTTGTCAATTTTGTTTCTAGAGAAGATTTGTGACACTCTAGGAAGATTTTTATTAATGGAATATATTATCAGTAGGTTCTAATTCAGGATGTCATTGCTGAATATGATAAATTAGGCTGTGAACAAGCCAAGTATAATGTTTTAATTAAATCCATTTACATAGAGCGTAGATGCCCTGAAAAGTCCTTCAGACATCAAGGAAGTTAAACTGGTCTGGGTCCAGGTTCACCAATCGATATAATGCAACGAAAAGACAGTCCCTGATTTTCTGGTTTAAATTATTTTCATAACAGTCTGTGTTGAATCTGGGGTTGAAGTTAGAAATATAATCTCGACGACTTCATATTAGTTATTCAGAAAGCAGAAAGCAGAAATCTGTAAAAATCGTCTCCATATACTTTAGGACAAAACATCCAACATTTTCAAAATAGGGACGCCTCTCCGCTTCTTCCATAATGTTATGCCTTAGATTAAATTTGATCTCCAATCAAGAACAGAAACTTTTAACAAGACTTCTTCCAATACTTTTTATATAGTCTTAAAGAAAATTAAATTTAAAAAGTTTTGGATGTCTCGCATAGGTAGATTACTCGTAAAATTCAGCAATAAAAAATCGGTAACGCCTATTTTTATTGGCGGGGTTGAAAAACCGAGATTTTATTTTAACTTCTTGAAATATATTTTCTTAACTTATATCCAGCTTTCTTGCTGTTAAAATTGAATGATGGAAGGAAAAGAGTAGGTATATACAGGGTGTCCCAAAAGTAATGGAACACAGAGCAACAGCAGACTCCTTAAGGCGAAATAATGCGGTTTATTTAAACTTGCCTTATCCCAAAATTGATAACAACAAAGATACAGGGTGTCAAAGTTTTAATTTTGTTTTTGTTTTTTTTGCGATTATTTCTTAACAAAACGACGTAGTAGCACAAAATTAAGGACTTTGGGGTTTTTTGAGGTGAGGAATTCAAAATTATTTATAGTTTTTGTGTAACCAGTAAAGGGCGCTGCCTACGGCATGTCCCACTCCTTTTAGCTGCCATAACTTTGTTTAGTCTTCTTATATCGATCTGACTATTAAAAAAATAAGTTACTTTACCAAACGTCTTTTAATATTTTTGATAAAAGTGACTAAGAGAAATTGTTGGAAATTATTTTTAAGTTTCGAGGCTGGCCGCTAGGGAGAGCGTTCCGAATTCTGTTGCGACAGCTAGAGGGCATTATTTAGCAGATTCAACTATTTCGTCATTTTTCTCAAAAACTTTGAATGCAACGGTATAATTTTTTTAACTTAAGCAAAAAGAAGAATAAATAAGAAGAATATCTGTAAAAACCGTAAGTCAGTATATTTTCTTAAACCGGAGATATGGAAAATATAATATAAAAATGAGCTCCATAAGAATAAACAGCCGTTTTAATACGGTATTTGTAGGCAAGAAGTTACAAATACAATTACAATTGTGTCTTCTACAAAGCTATAATCAACACAATACTTGCAAAAGGCTTGGTCCAAACACCGTACCCTCGCGTTTAGAAGCCAGCCTGACAAAAACACACCAACACTTTAATTGTCACAAAATTGTTTCTGACAATGTAATTTTTATCACAGTCAAAGTGGTCTTTTATTTTAAATCTTGGCTAACTTCACAAATCTTATTTAATTTTCTTACAGATATAGCCAAAACAATATTTATTCGATAACGTCTTGATGTATGCCTTGCGTCAGTTATATAAATAATTTTTATTATGCTTGAAGGCTTTTCAAAAGTAAAGTACGTTTTTCATATACAAAACACGCGCTTAAAAATATCAAAGTAGGAAAAATCTACGAAAATATTGCGTTGAGTTCTGGGGAAAAAGATTTTTATGTTGATGCACCTACATCAAGATAAAACCGCCATTTTAATGCTGTGTGAGGGGATTTTGTATAAAGTATGTGGAATATTTAAAGTAAAAAATGTCGAACTATGTTCTTTTCAACTTTAAGTTTTTAAATATTTCGTTTGCCACGATGAAATACAACCTTATTGTGTAAAGATTTTTCAGGTGGTTAGGAAAATTATTTTCTTGACTAATATTCATACGCGATATTGTATTTGAGTCATTCAATAAATACCTTAGACATTAGCCATTCTAAAAGGACGCCAACCTTCTTTTTGTCAGACAAGTATGCTCTGCGCTTTTGTGGATAATCCATTGTTCTAGAAAAGTTTTAAACATTTCATTACCAGTCCAGAAAGTAAAAAGAAAAGTTTTTTCTTTGAACGGATTTCTTTGTTAAGTCAACACACTTTAAAGTTCGCTTTATGCGATTAAAAGTTAAAATGAAAATTAGTTAATACATATTTTAAGGAACATAACACCAATTTTTAAAGCAGGTACCAGAGACTCAATGAATAATTATAGACCCATATCTGTGATAAGTGTGTTCTCAAAGATTGTAGAATCTGTGATAAAAAATAGAATGTTATCATTTATAGACAAATATATAGAAAAAGATCTATATCAATACGGTTTTATTAGGAACAGTAACACCTTAAGTGCGACAATGGATCTTACAGATAAAATAACATCATTTTTAGATAACAATAAGATAGTGATTGCTGTGTTTGTAGATCTTAGCAAGGCATTTGATGTGGTTAGCTTAGAGTTATTACTAAAAAAACTAAGTGATATGGGATTTAGGGGTAGTATTTATAACTTAATAAAGTCATATTTAGTTGATAGGAAACAATATGTTAGGGTTAATAAGGAAAAAAGCTGTGATAGGGAAAATGTTTGCGGGGTGCCCCAGGGGTCTGTCCTTGGGCCACTACTCTACTCGTTGTATGTATTAAGTTTAAGATGTGCAAATTTAAGTGGCAGATATTTTACCTTCGCGGACGATACTGTGCTACTATACGTGGGTGAAAATGTAAGAGACTTGGAGACGGAGGTAAACAATGATTTGAAATTATATTCTAGGTGGCTGTTATATAATAGACTGAAAATAAATATAGAAAAAACAAAATATATGTTCTTTAAACAAAAAAATAAAAAGACTAAGGTACCAAATATAAAATTAGAAAATGTAGAGTTACAAAAAGTGGATTGTATTAAATACTTAGGGTTAATGATAGATGCAAACTTAAACTGGTCTGAACATACAAATTATATAAATAAAAAAATTACCTCAATGATCGGTGCTCTCTACAAATATAGGAATTACATAACATATAACGTAAAAAGTATGGTATACAATGCATACTTTGCAGCACACTTGAGATATCTCCTCCCGGTGTGGGGCACGTGTGGCAAGGTTACGTTCGGGAATATTCAAATTATGCAAAACAAAGTTTTGAAGATTCTTTTTGGACTTGAGTGGCGGATGCACACGTGTGACTTATACCGGGAGCTGGGTATACATAGCTTAAATCAATTGTTAGAAGTAGAACAATGCAAGTATATATATAAAGTAATAAATAAAACACAAAAATGTAATACACAAATTTTATTCACAAACAATATTCATGAACACAACACTAGGACACAAAACAACATATACCAACATAATGTTAACACTAACAAAGGCTTAAATAATCCCATATCACAAGCAGTCACTGCATTCAACAACTTGCCAAAGAATATCAAGGAATGTAGGAATATAATAACTTTTACCAAAAATGTAAAACAACGTATTATGTCAATGTATGCAACTTGTGGCTGTGTTAAAGACTGACGTGTTTTTGATGTAAGTAGATAGGTATAAATCTAAATTGTTATAAAATAAAAAATAAAATAAAAAAAATTTAAGATTAAGTTGAAAACATAATTAGTGATTGGGTATAAGTATTCTTAATGTATTTCTGTACAGCTTAGACTAATCAGTATCCTCAATACCAGTGTTATAAACACTGCTTAGAGGTTTATGTACACATTTCATGTACCTATATTTATAGTTGAATAAAGAGTTTTCAAAAAAAAGTTATATAACAGAAATAAATGATATATAAAAATACTCGTAAATACTTAAAATTTCAGAAACAACAACAGAATGCTACAAATTTAGTAAGCGGAAGAAATATCTGAAGACAACCAGCTACCCTTCAAATATACAGTGTCACCAGTAAAGTCCGCATCATATGGGATTTTTTTTTTATTAATAGCTTTATTCAAAATTTGACATTGGTAACTTCATAAAATAAGTATTTTAAAAAACGTAGTTTGTGTCTGAAAGTAAAAAAATAACAAGTAAAGTGAAGGGGTTTTAAATTAAATCGTTGAAAATAGATAAACTTTACGTTGAGTTAAACTAAAATTTATTTTCCACTTAATGAACACTTTACTGAAGACACTGTGTTCTTTTTTGTCTTAATATTAAGATGTATTACTTTCAGACACAAACTACGTTTTCAAAAATACTTATTTTATCAAGTTACCTTATACAGGGTCAAAAACAAAAAATAAACTTTGCATCACATGCGACCAAATTTTAATAGCCCAATTTTGATTTGTAGAAAACACACATTTAATATCGCGCTACTTTAAAGAAAATGTATCTGAAATAAAGCCTTGTCAAAACTCAGAAGTTTTTGTAGGTTGCGTTGAGTATTATTTTGCAATTATAGGTAAAAAATCAAAATTATCTTATGCAGCTGACATTTTTTGGAAAAAATTAAAATTTGACAGATAATGCGAATCACGTGACTACTATTTTTTTGCTTTATGTTCATCTCGATCGAAGCAAAACTTCATGCCAAAGTCAAATTTTGAATAAAGCTATTAATTATTATTTCGGTGGGAACAGTACCCCTGAACCCCCACCACATTTATTATCTTAGGATGTATTACATTTAAATCGTTACATTTAGATGTAGTTGTATTATTAGCTAAAAGTTATCTCTTCTGTAATGTTTTTGTTAAGTAATAAATACTAAGATACATTTTTTACACAAAAAAATGCAACTTCCTATCACCTAGATGACTAACCACCTGTATGTGTAATAGCCGCAATTTTCCTATATGTTTAAATTTTAAATAATTGAACAGTTTTCAAATAAATAAATAGACATAAATAAGTAGATACCTTCCAGACTACAGAAGTGACCTACATAACCGAAATTCAGAATAGGTTCCTAAATATGTAAATCCTTTCAAATATTTAAGATCTACATTCTTTTTTGAAAACATGAATTTTAGTGATATTTCTTATTTCCAGGGGTATGAGATTATAAATCTTGGGAGCGAAATAATTAAGAAATCTTAAGTTAGTATTAGTGTTACTTTCAGGTAGTTTTATATAATCATTTGCTTTATTTCGCGTTAGGTGGCAGTGACTGATATGATTTTTTAGATCTTTACTTTTATAGACAAAAATGCTAGTCTCCAAGACATATAGAGACCTTATGTCCTTATTAATAAAAAAAAAAAACCATATGATGAGGACTTTACTGGTGACACTGTATACATTATTATGTATATATACTAGACTAAATCCATAGTCCAATTTGTATTTTTTACTTTTTAATTTCTTTGTTATTTTTTTGCCCGTGTACGTAACACATATTTATAAAAAAATATATAGACACGAAGTAAATTAAAAACGGTTGACATACTACTCTTCGTAGCTTCAAGCTCAATAAAAAACCTCTATTTGGCTACGGGATAATTTAATTTTACTTGAGCGAATAACAAGAGCTTACTTGAAATAACTTAACTTTATTTATTTTAAACCTAATAAAGAACCGATAATATTATACAAACAGGAGGTTTACAAACCTTATTAGTTTCGTCGTATTGGGAGCATTTAATGGAAAAATCGAAGAATAACAAGAAGTTATTTCAATAAAAAAAACTATAAATAATCGTTTTTAATTAAATGTATTTTTTATGGTATATAATAGCCGAATAAAAAAAAATATTGAAGAAAATTGCACAAACAATTTTTTTATATTATTTACCATGCGTTTGAAAGCAAAATTTAAAAATATAATTTCGAAAATTATTTATTTTCAAATTTTCGTTCCTACCTTCTTTTGAAAACTGAATTAACTTTTCAAGCTTTATTGTCAATTTCAATATATTGCTTTAAATAACCCACTATGTTCTTCAAATTATGAGTTATTTGTGTCGACCTTTTTATTTACCTTAATGAATTACATTTTAAGAAGATTATAAACCTAAAAATCTTCATGTGGCTAGTTTTTTTTACCTATAAAGTCAATTTTTCTATTAGGCATATTTACTAATTTAAAAATGTACTCCGCTTGCAAAAAAATGTGACAGCAAATATGGGAAGAGAAACAATAAAATAGGATAACTAATTTCTCTCGTCGGTACCATAATACCTCCTTTGAAAATGCAATTAAATAAAAGGGATTCAAGGCTAGGAAAAACTTTCGTTTTTGATTATAGACTGATTGAATTTTTGCTTGGTTGATTCGGAAACAAATTTAGTTTATAAAGAAAATTGAAATTAGGTTTATTTTCAATGGAAAAGAGAGTTGGGTAGGTATATAACACAATAAAAAATTCTTAATAATTTTAGTGAGCATGAAAAAAAATAACAATTTGCACACTAAATAAGAGAAATGTGATCTTAAAATTAACCTACAACTACTAGGTTTTTTTTATAATGAAGTCACCGAACGTGAAATTGCTTGCAGTAATTAAAACTCATGTAAATAAATCATTTTTACGAATGATCTTTTCCCATTAAAAGCTGCAAATAAAAAAAGTTGACAAACAAGGTTTTAACGTTAAGCTATCCAGTAATAACAAACGCTTGCAAATATTTTAATAGTATATTAACGTACACGTTTTATAAAGCATCATTTTATAGCACGCGTCCATATTAAAAAACGAGCCGCTTGCGGCTAGTTTTATAACGGGGCAAGTGCTTAAAACTGTTTTATATAACACGTACGTTATACTATTTTTTCTAATTTGTAGTTTATTCAATAAAAAACACATATTTAAAAATAAAATAAATTCTTCAAATTTTGTAAATTTTTATGTCTAAATTTTATGTTGGTAATATTATTTTTTATCATAGTAGCCTTTGGACAACAAAAATTATTTTGCGAACTGTCATTTTTTGATTTATTCACCCATTTTCACCACGAGATTCTAAAGTTATTTTAGCGATATGAGATTTGAAATAGGATGGAATACGTTGTGTGATCCTTGTACATTTGGTACATTTACAGAGCGTTCGGAAGTTCGGGCAATTTTGCTACTTTTTTCCGAATTTCAAAAGACGTTATTTTACGTCACGGCATTGCAATTTAGTATAGGGAAGATGGAAAATTCAAATAAAGTTGAAGTTAAAGTCGACATGGAAGGTTAGTAGATTGAATTTTTGATAGAATTTGGCAGAAAATAATAGCTTGAAGCATCTACAAAAGATTGATTTATGCAACCTACATACATGACTGTTATCCACACAGAATAAAAAAGTAGGTTATCAAGCTATTTTTCCTCTGCGAAAAATGGGTTTTCTCGTAAATCACAAAGGCCGCGCAAGTCAATGAAATAAAACATTTAAATGTTACCAACATCAAATAAAGAAAAAACGCGTATGGAAATAGCTTCATTACGATATGCAAATGCGTATCGTAATAGGCTTGTTACGATACCAAATTAGAAAAACATATTTATTTTTTAGAAGAGTTTTTTTCGTTTCATTTAGTCAGATGCATTTCTCCATATCACTTATCAGTGAGGTTAAGATCCAATTCTTTTAATATTCAACAGTTTACTATCAACTCGTACCAGAGTTATTCCGAACAAACCAAACGAACAAAATATCTTTGCTTATTAGGTTTCGCGGAGTCATAAAATTTTGCTACCCAAATTATCCTTAATAAATTGTTCTGCTAATTAGATTCTTTTAGATTATACAATCTCTATTGGGCTGTGCGCCTAGATCTTAGAAATCGATATGCTAATTTAATTTTAATGGTTTAATTGAATCTCTGCTTTGAAGGAAAATTAGATTTTCTACGAAGGAGAACACAATCTGAGCGGAATCTAGACGGCACTTGTGCATGTGACATAGATATGCATCCTTACGAAACTGGAATTTCATTGGGTAACATATTGTTTGGGAATAGGCCCGGAAAAACCTAAGAAACTGACAAAAATTAAATTTTTTTCTATGAAAATGTAATATTTTGCTGGCGTACTTCGAAAACCAATTCCCAAATTCAAAAATCCTTTGGAAAATTGGATTTTAATGTTACATAAGTGATTAATTTTTGCGAATTTACTGTTTGTTTTTTCTTATCTAGTACCTTTTCTATAAAATAGGGGTTTGTACTTTGTGTAATGAAATTAAAAACAAATGAACAACCGTGGGTCCTAAATCCAGAAAATAAAGAAATTAATTTAAAATTTTTAGTAAGTATTAAAATAAATATTTTTATTTAAAAATTTATGAAATGTGCCATTCTCTTTGGTTACCTAATATAAATATATCATTGCCTGAAATCTTTAAGAACAGAAGAACTTGTTGCAAACGTACGTGAAATAATGCAAAATACGCTAAAAAATTGTATAAGACGCCTGTCCCAAGAAGTGGGAAGATCTTATGGAACATGCAGGACTATTCTTAAAAAACAGCTAAATTTATAGCCTTATATATAAAGTGTGAGTATTCCAAGAAATACAAGCCGTACATTTTGAAAGAAGCAAGAATTACTCTCAATGGTTTACCCAAAATTTATTGGAAAGAAATGATTTATTAGACCTGACTTTTTTTTTTGGATGAAACCTGATGGTTCCACCTCTCCGGTTATGTGAATTCTCAGAATACACGCATGTGTATTGGAGTAGTGAAAATCCCCATTTTTCTTAGAGTCCAAATTGCACCCTCAAAAAATTAGTGTCTGGTTAGCTGTTTCCCGAAGAAGAATTGTTGGTCCTATTTTTTTTCATGACACAGTTACAGCACAGCGATATAGAGACAATATTTTGAATCCATTTGGGAAGCAATTACTTGACGACGAACTACGTTTTGGATATTTTCAACAGGACGGTGCAACCGCCCATACAGCCGCCGAAACTATTAACTACTTACGCAATTTTTTCGACGACAGATTGATCAGTTTTCGGTCAGACATTGAATTCCCACCTTGTTTAACGGTTATGGATTACTTCGTTTTTCCTCATTTAAAGAAAACTATTTTTAAAACACCAGTTGCAAATTTAGAACAATTACAAAAAAGGATTATCCAAGAATGAAGTAACATGTCTCCAGAGATGCTGGTCAACACTTTCGAAAATATGAAGAGACGTGTGAATTTATGCTTGGAGCATGGCGGTGGCCAATTTCAGCAATTTATATAATTATTTTTCTTTTTCTTTCTGTATATTCTTACTTTGTTAATTTTGTAAACACCAAAAATAAATTTGTATTTGTGTACTTATGTTACACACTTATACGGTGTACAACTGTATTTTTATTTCTTCATAAATATTAGTGTTCTATTATTATTGTCAGTACCGTATATGACATTATTGTCATATTGTAACAATTTCAGTAGGTATGAGATACATATTGTTAGATTTAACATCATTTTGCTGGATATGATCAACCTTTTATTTCTAGGTCCGACCTTATTCAACGTGATATCAAATTGTGGCCATTATTTATACTGCTTAAATATTAAAACTTGTTTTATAATTCCGAACAGGAATCAAAGAAAAGAGACGCTGAATAATAAATATTTAGCGTAACATACAGTTCGAAAATTAATTGTAGTAAGATTTACAAAACTTTTCCTTTCAAGCCGTTTAAACACGGAGGACGAATGAACAAATTTTCCTTTGGAAAAGCCAGACTACAATAAAACAGGTTTAAATCGATATCATTAAAATTCTTAGAATTTCAACCCTTTCCGCATCAAAAATTTTCCATAAACATTTTCGTTCGCTAAAGTAAAATAACTTAAAGGAGTTTAAAAGTTTCCAGGGGGTTTGTTTAATGTCGTTTATCACCCTTGCCTTTATCGAAGAGTCATGAATAGAACATGCGATGCATGATTCTGACATCTAGATGTTTTATTGCGGCTTAGTTGATGAGTTGATATTGTAAGGGGAATCATTTTTGTTTTAAAAATAAAACTTTTTCACGGAATAAAGTTTAAAAAAAAGAATAATTATCGAAGCTAAGGTTTGAAATGAATTTATTGTTCCTGTTAACAGAAAATATCTCTTAGAGATTAGACCAAATCATTCGTTCGTAAATAGACTGATTGCTGGAATCAAATATTCATGCGTGTACAATAATGTTTGCATCTTTGCAAAATTTAGGCTTGGGATAGTTTTCCATCATTTACTTTTATTTTCTAATTTTTTCTGTGAAATTAATTTTGCAAAAAAGCTAGTTATAAAACATTTTCTCAAAAATTTGCTAATATTTCGTACTTAATTCTCATTATTTTGTATCGCTGAACAGCATTTTTGATAATATTTCCATAGAGGAGCCACAAGTGAGATAGTGCCATTTAAGATTTTAAAGCGAGGACTAGACATTAAAAAAAAGGAAAAATTATGAAAACTAGTGGACTGTATTAATGATAAAAACGAGATTCGCACAACGCCATAAAACTAG
Source organism: Polydrusus pterygomalis (assembly GCA_963969555.1). Lineage (NCBI taxonomy): Eukaryota > Metazoa > Arthropoda > Insecta > Coleoptera > Curculionidae > Polydrusus > Polydrusus pterygomalis. Next base: position 14,748,884 of record OZ018379.1, read on the forward strand.
ACTTACCCGGCAGAATCCTACGGATGTTTCTGAGGGCCCTCAGGATAGCTTCCTGCACTCTAGATCAAGTCATCACAGTAATATGGATGCACTATGGTCAACACATTCACAGGATACAATAATTAAAGTTTTTCTTCGTTTTACAAAAATTAACCGTACTTTATTTATTTATTTTTGCGGTACTACCTTTTTTAAAACAAGTTCTGGTAGCTGCCGCCGATCACTCGCGCGCTGTGCACAGGTGTCGGGAGTTGATTGACGTTGTGTCGAACTTGTAATTGGACGAATTAAACTTCTCGTCAAAAATAATAAATAAAATAGGGTAGAAAAGGCCATTTAGCCGTATTAACTACTTTTATTTTAAACATACTTAAGATTAACCCAAAAATAAAATAGAAAATTAATTTAATAAAGAAATGAAATAATGTGGAATTTTGAACACGAGGTACTGCTTCAGGGGTGGGTGAGGGTGCAAAATACCTCTTTTTTATTCTCCCGCGTTTTTGTCGAAACGGTATTTTTGGTTTTTTGATATCTTCTTTAGTGTCCAAAATATAGCCATTGTAAGTTTTCTGAAGTCTGTTAACTAAAGTAGTTTCAATATAAATACGTAGTTGAGGTATGAATGAAAAGTACAGCACAATGCATTTTCAATATCCCATTTTACATTTTCAAGCCATAATTTATAAAGTCCGCTTTGCATTTTTTAAATGCTTTGCTTTGTTGTCTGCGAGATTATTTTACATAAATTTAGAGCCGTTGGTCTTGACCACAAATGACGACGACACATACACAGGTTCTGTTTTATATGTAGACGAAGTTTTAATATTCTAACCAAGAAAGATGTACACTGCATTGCTAGAACCTATTTAATTCAGTTAAAATAAATAATTTAATTAGGTCTGGCTAGGGATTAAATAGGGTTTTCACCCTGATATATGATGAAGCCCTAAATTACGATAAATATTTAACTTGCGTTTAGACTTCATATTTTTAGGAACTAAGGGTTCAGGTAACAATCTGTTAAAAGTACATAAACGTAATATATTTTTGAAGTTTTGAATTTAACGGCGTAAAATTTTCTTTCTAGATAACTTAATTAATCTATTTATTAATGATATATTGTTAAATGGTGTTAACATATTTTCTTTTATTTTTGAATTAATTCATTCATTTTATCAGCAATCATCATTTTATAAATTGGTGAAGTTAATAGTGGTTTATAACTACAATTAGTTTTAAGGGGATATTACCTTACTACCTATTTACTAACTCCCATTATGTTATTCTAGATCTTAATGAAGAGTAACATAATTATGATAATAATTCTGAAATTTAACATGAAGAAAATAAATCATTACTAAATTTTCCAGAAAGTATGAAAGTAAAAAATTGAATATTTTATTTAAATGACCAGTTGGACTTGAATAAATTCCCATTGTTAAATTTATGATGTATTAATTTTTCACCCATAACAAAACTGTAATTATTCTTTTGTTATATAGGGATCTCTGATGTAAACATAATTAAAAAAAAGTTGTTAAATCCTAATAGTACTTGGAGTAAGTTTAATTTTATTTACAGAGAAGTTCTTCAGTTCCATTTGATGAAGACATTGTCTATCGAAAGAATTATTATAATTATAATAAAAATCGAGCATCAGCTTCTTGATGGTTAACGCGATCGTAGAAGAATCTTGACAGCATTCAAACCAGCCACTGCTGTTGATAAACTTAGCGAGTCAACCCAGGTGCAGGCTGCTCACTTTCTCCGGATCATTAAAGAATGGTTCGCCCAGGGCATTAAACCACAAGAAATGCTGAATACTTTCCTCCTCTTCTTCATCTCTGCAACTTCTACAGAAGTCGTTAGTTGGTATTTGCATACGTTTAGCGTATCTACCGAACAGGCAATGTCTGGTGACTATGGCAGTAATATTTCTTGGGTCCTTCCGACTGTGCTGTAATAGCGCAGCGGTTTTCAAGTAGGGGCCACAATTATTGCCTGGAGATGCTACAAGTTGTCAGCCCTGTCAATTTGCCTTGCGCAAGTTGTTTAGCTATCCGATCTATCTCCCCTTTGACTGATCCCAGTGGTCTAGCTACAGTATTCTCTGCTAGTTCGACAGCCATGCCTGCGCTTTCCCTGGCCCGCGCAACCCTAAGATAATAAATACAGTCCACTTCTCCCTTTTTTTGTTAGTGGCTAATAACGCCACAAGCGTATTTTGGAAAATAATGCAAAAAAAATTAACACACTATTTTCCAAAAAAATAAAAAACTGTAGCTTCTACAATATAAAATTATATTCTAAAAATTATTTAAGACGTTTTTTCTTTGAGTTGTAGTTGTAATAATACACGTAGCAAAATTGCACCATATGCTAGTAATACATTATCCATATTAGTTTAAGTTCAAATAATTTTAATGAGAACTTTTTGCCTTAAGACGATAATATTTATAGCGTAATAACTTACGCTGTCATTATTAATTAAACAAATTTAACATGTAACCTAATAATAATTATGAGTTAAAACATTTAAACGTCTAAAGGTATTACAGGAAAATCTCTCAAAGTAAGGTTTATAACTTAAATCGAGTCTATTGGTAATTTAAGTCTGAAGAACCACTTCCATATTTTCAACTTTTCGAGTTCGTTAAGTTCGTTTCCTTTAATTCTATAAATTAAGATAAATACGTACTTTTTAATAAAATTTGATATATTGCCTAAAAACTTTTAATTAAAGAAAAAGTAAAAGTGCTCACGCTGTCTCGATTACAAGGATTTTAATTAAAACGAATGAGCTTGATTAGGGTAGAATGTTTGCAGGTGTTATATAGTTCTAACAAAGAAAATATTTTTCATTTTTTCACGAAACCCGCACCGTTTTCGTGATTATTTCCTAGTGCATTCTTAATTTTAAATTTTTTAAAAAATTTTTTACAATAAGAGCACTAATTATACAGGGTGATTCATTAAGGGTGGCGACCGGCCATACCTCGGAAACTACTAGGCATAGAAATTTGGAGAAAAAAGAATTATGATTAAAGCGGTCATGAGAAAATTCTGGAAATTACTTTTAAGTTCCTCATTTTGCCGCAAGGGGGCACAATTAAATATTTTTTTTTTAATTCTAAATTTCTCCGAAATTTCCCATATTAAGGTATAACTCTGATTACATCATCGAAAAGCTTAGACATTTCTGCATCATTTTGGTTAAAGGCTCATTGGCGTACCGGCCTTGATAAGAAAGGGGGAAGCTATTGAATGTGCAAACATTAAAATCGCTGTAACTTGTAAACGACTTATCCGATTTTACTAAATTTAAGCTTGTTTGGAAGGGAAAGGTAAGTATCTTCAATCGCCGTATCTAATAGTACTCGATTGTGTTTAATAAAATTGCTAGAGGGCGCAATTTGTAATAATAACAGTTTTTTCGATTTTATCCCGGAAATTCAAATCATACGGTATAACTATGACATTATAATCGAAAAGTAGATGAAATTTGCAAGAAAAGATGTGAAGACCGCAGTTCGATATCTTTGTTCGTTTCAGAGTTATTGCCAAAACAATAATTTTTAATGCAAATTGCGCCCTCTAGCAATTTTATTAGAAATTATCTTGTACCATTGGATACGATAATTGAAGGTACTTACCTTTCTCTTCCAAACAAGCGTAAATTTAGTAAAATCGGTTAAGTCGTTTAGAAGTTACAGCGATTTTAATGTTTACAGTTTCACTTCATAAGAGTGGGCGAAGCTATTGAAAGTGTAAACATTAAAATCGCTGTAACTTCTAAACGACTTGACCGATTTTACTAAATTTAAGCTTGTTTGGAAGAGAAAGGTAAGTACCTTCAATTGTCGTATCCAATGCTACAAGATAATTTCTAATAAAATTGCTAGAGGGCGCAATTTGTATTAAAAATTATTGTTTCGGCAATAACTCTGAAACAAACAAAGATATCAAACTGCGGTCTTCACATCTTTTCTTGCAAATTTCATCTACTTTTCGATTATAATGTCATAGTTATACCGTATGATTTGAATTTTCGGGATAAAATCGAAAAAACGGTTATTATTACAAATTGCGCCCTCTAGCAATTTTATTAAACACTATCGTGTACCGTTGGATACGGCGATTGAAGATACTTACCATTCCCTTCCAAACAAGCTTAAATTTAGCAAAATCGGATAAGTCGTTTAGAAGTTACAGCGATTTTAATGTTTACACATTTAATAGCTTTCCCCACTCTTATCAAGGTCGGTACGCCAATGAGCATTAAACCAAAATTATGCAGAATTGTCTAAGCTTTTCGATGATGTAATGAGAGTTATACCTTAATACGGGAAATTTCGGAGAAATTTAGAATAAAAAAAATTTTTAATTGTGCCCCCTTGCGGCGAAATGAGGAACTTAAAAGTAATTTCCAGAATTTTCTCATGACCGCTTTAATGATAATTTTTTTTTCTCCAAGTTTCTATGCCTAGTAGTTTCCGAGATATGGCCGGTCGCCACCCTTAATGAACCACCCTGTATAGCTATTTCCATTAAAGTGAAGTGTTATCAGATCACTTTATGTCAACATTCCTTTTGATTTTTATGTCGTCAAATTTATGATAACCCATATAAATACAAAACGCAAAATATTATAATATCTGAGGGCTTCAGATGTTTATCCATACAGACACGAAGATAGCTTTTCTTCCCAGAAGGGGTACTCCCCCCACAGGCGCAGCTAGGATTTCCATCTTGGGGGGGGGGGGGGGGGGCAGTCATGTACTAAAAAGGGGTAAATCCCGCCGCAGGCGAGAGCGAAAATTTGTTGAGAAGAAATAAACTTGCTATAGATCCAGGAACACGCCGGAGTATCCAGTGGGAACCCACGAGACGTCTTGGTGCTGATAAAAAGAGCCCAATCTGTTAAATATATAGGTAGTAGGTAGTCACCGGATCATCGGGCAGTTATCCATGTAGTCTAGGAAATAAAAATGACGGCCTGAGCACAAAAGGAATGAAGAAAATCACACGGTCTGGCAGATATAGAATAATGCAGGTACTTGGGCACAACCTGTAAACCTGTAGATAACAATTAAGGAAAGCAACACATTCGGAAAACCCATTAAAACAATTTTAGCTTACCTCTAGCTTGAGGGAATTCATTTAGACTATGTATTATGGCGATGTATTAAACACAACTCGGGACTTATCCCACAACAGGAAAAAAAAGTATATACGTCATAGTATGCTTGATATATTAATTTTTGAATACGTACTATGAAGAAACTAGTATACTTAAAATAGTACCCAAAAAAACAAAAATAAAGCCACAAAAGGTGACCTCTCCTATAGCAACGCTGAAAACGCTAAAAAATAACAAAAAAAATTTTTTTTTTATCTAATTATCCCTTTTACTTTATTTTTTAATTTGAAGAAATGGTCCATGCTTAAAGTGGAGTTGAAAGTATGTAAAGAAAGGAAAAACTAAAAGTCTTCCTCCACAAAATTTAATAGAATAAAAATTCTTTAGGGGTCTCTACATGTTTCGAACGTAGAAACGTTCATCATCAGGAGACAGAAAATTTATTTAGTGCTGATGGTATTAGCAGAAGAGAAAATGGTGTAGAATCTTAATGGAGCTTTTATGGAATTAAAAAATTGAAGTGTAGAAATGACATAATAAGAAGAAAATTTAAAACGTTAAAACCTACTGAGTATGTGAAAAAGTCAGTAAAGAAGGTCTTAACCAACTAAATAGACTGGGGAAGAAGAAAAAGGCCTTCTAAAAAAAGGTGTCTAGGGTTTTTTTTTTCATTTTTTTTTTTTCATAATGAAGCTTTTGTAGAAAATTAAAAAAAAAGAAACCTTCGACACCTTCTTTTTAGAAGGCCTTTTTCTTCTTCCCCAGTCTATTTAGACCTTTTTTACTGACTTTTTCACTCATAATAGTCATATTATGTTTACACCTTTTCAATTTTCTTCATATTATGTCATTTCTACACTTCAAATTTTTAAATCCATAAAAGCTCCATTAGGGTTTTATGCCATTTCTCTCCTGCTAAAACCATTAGCATTAAATGCATTTTCTGTCTCCTGATGATGAACGTTTCTACGTTCGAAACATGTAGAGACCCCTAAAGAATTTTTATTCAATTAAATTTTGTGGAGGAAGACTTGGTTATTTTTTTTTTTCCCCTTTATTTTTTAGTTTATTTATTAACCAGTGGTAGTTAAATCGATCACTAAATTATGACTGCGGGATAACAAGATATCCAAAATCCGACTGCCAGATGGTCATCTCTAATCCTTATTAACCTTAAGGTACGATGGTGGACCCCGACGATATTATGTTCCTAATTAATATTACTATCCGAACCCAATTTAAGCCGATCAGATTATCAGCTAAAAAAAGGTGCGTGGAACGTAAATATTCGTTTTAAGCATATGACTATATTATATGTAGGAATATTTTTATGATATCTTCTATACAGGGTGTCCCATAACTTATGGGCCGTAGAGTAACTAGTGATACTAGACATTAAACTAAGCCGATTAAGTTATATAAGTTTTTTCGGATTGTTACTCGTTCTAGAGATACAGGGTGTTGAAAGTAAAAGTTTATTATTATTATTATTATTAATATTATTATTTATTTAGTTAAAAGTTTAATAAAGTGTATTGAGGTCAACGGTGGTCACTTTCAACATTTACTAAAGTGAGCTTCTTGTTTTTGTTCCACTGTTTCGAATTTATTGCGTTGTGATAATTAAAATATTAATTTAATTATGTACATGGTTTTTTATGCTTTGGGATGTTTAAAGAGAAATATCTCGAAAACCGTTAAAGATATTAAGATCAATCAGGTATACCTTTTTGACTCAGAAAATGCCCTTCTTTAAGAAACTTTAATTGAAAAACACCTAATATCACAGGTAAGAAAAAAATCATAGATTTATGAAGTCCAGTGTATGCAACTAGCGCCCTCTAGTGTGAAACTTAAAAATTTCTACAAATTCTTATTTCTTGCTCATAAAAATATAATACTGCCAACTTTCAATTCGATTCATTAAACGGTTTTAAAATTATGGCTTATTTTCGAGAATAAACTTTTACTTTCAACACCCTGTATCTCTAGAACGAGTAACAATCCGAAAAAACTTATATGACTTAATCGGCTTAGTTTGATGTCTAGTATCTCCAGTTACTCTACGGCCCATAAGTTATGGGACACCCTGTATACTTTCTTATGGGTCCCCTAATAAGTTTTGTCATTCTTTCCCTGCTTTCAGTTCGGTATCATCCGATGTAAAATCAATAAATATATTGCGTCCCGATAACCTGCCTTTAATTTATTTGATTTCTACAGGTGTTAGAAAATGCAAGAAATTGTAAAATGTGCACTTAACCTGGTTTCTCTCCTTCGAAGTACCCATAAAAACGCTTTTAGCTTGTTTATTTGAGTGATTCAACTTGAGACTGAAGTAATTTCCTTCTCCATCAAGATTACATCGCGTTTTGATCTAATTTACAGGGTTTCCCATACATAACCCATGCAACAAAACACATGTGATGGGAAAAATGTCATTTATACTTAATTTCTTATATAAAATATACACGGTTAAATAGATACAGGGTGATCCAAGTAAACATTTATTTGAAAAAAATGACCATGATTTGAAAATGGTTTAGCCTATATGAATTAATTTTGGTGTAGTTATTAATTAAGATACTTTTTAAACGACGCTAGTTATATAATATGTGTTTGGTTATTTCCCGCATATAATTATTGTCTGATATTTCTGACCACTGCACCTTAAATTAAATAAAAAGTTAAATTTTATTAATCCCGATCAGTGTCGTAACAAAAACTGAGTGCCCCCCCCCCCGCAAACGTTTTCAGGGGACCCCTGTCCATACCGAATAGAAAATGATAATTCTTATTTTCATCACTGTTAGGTTCAGGTTTATGAATTTATGAATTCGTTAATAGTGTAATAATTTAATTAGGCTTAAAACCACATTATGTGTTAAGTACTTACTATTAAAATAGCAAACAATTCGAATTTATTTTATAATCCTAGGTAGAGTAGTAGACATAACATAGGTCATAATACGTAATATTCCAGCAAACATGATGCAAAAACAAAATTTTGAAAATCCACTTATAATGTTGCTTACCATGTATGGTAGTAACGGGGGTAGCAGTGATTGAGCCTCATAGAATCCAAAAGAGAGAAAACATGAGTAAAACTTAGGAGCACTCGACAAGTCTGCACAAACATTATGAAACTAAGTAACCTACTATACAAGGTATTATACAAAACGACCAGATCGTTGAGAGTTTTTAAAGTTAGTAATTTTTATTTTGTTTTGAATATATATCTATCGATACCATATAACTTTGTGTAGATGCTTTAACTTGTAAAAGCATTTTTTCTACCAACTTTAGTAAATGAAAAATATTACGCAACTACAGAATAGACTCTCTTTTACAATTTTTTAAATATTTTGCTTAACTAAAGTTAGTAATTTTTATTTTGTTTTGACTATATATTTATCGATCCCAAGTAACTCTGTTTAGATGCTTTAACTTGTAAAAATTTTTTTTCTACCAACTTTAGTAAATGAAAAATATTACGCAACTACAGAATAGACTCAATTTTACAATTTTTTAAATATTTTGCTTAACTAAAGTTAGTAAATTTTATTTTATTTAAACTATATCCAGTGATACCAATTAAAAATGAAATCAAATATCATACGATACAAGTCCGTTAGGTGTTATTACAGCACTCGTTTATATTCCAGACGCGGCTCCTACGTCGCCTCGTCCGTAAACCAACTCGTACTGTAATAAGTCACCTACCGGCCTTGTAACGTAAAATACTATTTCAATATATTTGCACAATTTTTAATTAATACAGTAGATTATAATCCTAAACTAATTTGCTTTTCGTACGACATTTTTGTATTGGCATTACATTTATTAGCCGGAGGTCACGAAATACAAACCTATTAGTTTCCTACCCCCTGACCTTCTTCATCCTGATTGGCTATAATATTATTTTTCATTTCAAGTCGAGCCATAAGCAAACCTAGTTAATAATAAATTTTAAATAACTCGGTCTAGAAAAATAGGTAAAAGCCATATATTGTGCATAACCATATTTATTTTGCACGCTTGGAAAACCCGAACAATGAATATATACAACCTCGGATCGTATGCACTCGAGAAAATAAATTTTTCTATACGGTGTTCGCTTATTTCGTACAGTGCAGGGACCTTTGGAAAAAAGGGCTAAAAATAATAATTTACTATATTTTAATACTTAAAAGGTAGTAATTAGGTATATTGCCAATTTAAACATGTTCTAGAAACTCCAAATTTCCGTTAGTTTTCAACCATTAGAAATTAAAGAAATATTTTGTGATAGGGCACAGATGTAGATATCGGAATGTTATTTTTGAAATCCTAACCTTATTATTTAATTTTTTTATTTTTCTGATTTAAAATTTTTTTTTCGTTCTCTTTATACCGTGCGAGCAAAAATTAGTTGCATTAAAGAGGGTTTGGATTAAAAAACGTAGGGCTTGGTTTAGATCACAATGATATAGGGATGATCTATCTAACCAAATCTAGGTTAAAATTTTGTCAAATTCATATTATGACATGATATTATGTCATATTATGAGTAATAAAATAAGTAAACAAATACAAATTAATTTTTTTTTTGTTTACAAAATTAACAAAGTAAGAATATACAGAAGAAAAAAGAAAAATAATTACATAAATTGCTGAAATTGGCCACCGCCATGCTCCAAGCATAAATTCACACGTCTCTTCATATTTTCGAAAGTGTTGACCCGCATCTCTGGAGAAATGTTACTACAAGACATATGGTATTTCTTGGAATACTTGCACTTTATAAGGAAATCAATTTAGCTGCTTCTTAAGAATAGTTCTGTATGTTCCACAAGATCTTTCCACTTCTTGGGACAGGCGTCTTATTTAATTTGTTGGCGTACTTTGCATTATTTCACGAACGTTTGCAACAAGTTCTTCTGTTCTTACAGATGGTCTTCCTGCTCCTTTTTTGTGTTGTATAGAACCTGTTTCCCTAAACACAGCCACGGTTCTTTTCAGGCAATGATAAAAATCCCCAGCAATAAAAGCAACGTTAGGAAAATGTTCGTGAAAATCGTCCACTCACAAACCCGGATTGTATTACCACTTACCGTTTTCTCTAACCCCGTTTCGAAAATACGCTTCAACCATGAATGTTTTGTGCTTTTTCGTAAAGCCCATTGTGTGAATTGTTCAAGAAATTGGAAAAATTAGCGATGAATCAAATTACTTGTAACGACTGTTAAAGATGACGGAATAACTGATTGATTGTTAATTCAGGTAGTTACTGACACCCAACAGGTATTAAGCTCTACGGCTAAGCATTACGTCCTTAGATGCAAGGTCGTATTTAATGCAAATAGTTTTTGCTTGCACGGTATTTCGTTCCCTTATTGAAGTGGTCGTTCAGGAAGCCCCCAATTTATTTGCATCGGTATAGGGTAAAAACTGGGTATAAAAACAATGAAACAATATTTAATTAAATGAATTAGTTTAGAATACATAGGTATACATAAACATGAAAGATGTGTCATAAATAAAACAAAATTTTAAATGTCCTTCTCGTTAAGGAAACGATGACTTAGCTTAGGTACTTGTATAAATTTAATTTCAAACTAAAGAATTTTTATAACGTAATAATAAAGTTTCAAGTTAACTGCACAATGCGTAAAAGCTCGTAAAACATAATAGGGACCTGGGATTTATGTGTTATTATATGAAGAGCAATAATTTTTAAAGTTTAAAGTTATTATACCTATGAGGCGATTTATTGGCAAGAAAATTAAAAAAGTTCGAAAATTTTATTTTTTATTATACTTACTACTCGAATAAATATGGCGCTCCGAGCACAGGTGCAGTTCTTATTATGATGGAAAAAAAATTTAATTTAATGTGATGCTTTTTTATTTTTGTGTTTTATAACAAACTAGCAGGTCCCCCCTGAAATAGTCATATACGTGAAGCATGGGCACGTGTTATATCTCTAAAGCACAAACACGTACACTGCACCATAATTCTTACACCTTCACAAACACCTTAACAGTAAGTTGTAAACAAACAAAGTAATAAGACCAAACCGAAACCTAGGTACACCGGTACCTAGATCTAGGTGAAGTATGAAGGAAAGCAGGAACACGGCGAGTTTATCCGACACTATTCTGCTTTACATGGTGCCAGTATTTAGAAGATTCAGACAGATAATTTCGTACACTAAACTGTGACACTGTAAATGCAACTTTTTTACCTTTATTATCTTTGTAACGTATTAATAATTGTTATCATGATATCTGTCAAAGTATTGTCATTATCTTATTTGATTTAAAAATGCCTCATTTAAGTATTGTTGAAAAAGCAAGAATAATATCTTTAGTAGAAATAGGATGGCCTTATGGAAAAATAGCTGATCATTTTAGAGTACCTAGAAGTACTGTTCAAGGAATTGTAAAAAATGGGGCTATCATCAAACACTTGAAAGGTCTGTTGGGTCTGGTTTAAATAATAAAAAAATCATCAAATGAAGAAGACCGAAATTTGGAGTATTTAAGGCAAAATTCACTTGAAACTGCAGTGGCCGCTATGCACATAACAGGATTCCCTGCTTCATCTAGAACTGCGCAACGCCGAGAAAGACAATGTTCCGAATTAAGAAATCCAGCAGCTGCATCCAAACCGTTTTAAAAAAATAGTGATAAGGAACAAAAATTGGGTTTGCTATGCAATATTTACCAGAAAATGATTTTTTTTGGCAAAATGTTACCTTTTCCGATAAGAAAAATTCTCGGTCTACATAATAATATAATTAAAGGATTCGAGTATAATATAGACCACCAAATTCCCGATATGATGAGAAGTATCCTCAGACCAAGTGGTCTGAGGAAGTACCTAAACTCAAAAAAAGTAAACCAGTGGACGTTTCTCTGTTAATGTGTGGACATGAATAAGTGTTTACGGTGCAGGTGTATCCTGGAATATTGGTGGAACACTAAACAGTAATATAAATCTTCAGATTTTGGAAAATGTTTTTCTTCCTTCTGCCGCGATAGGTCTTGAAGGAAATAACTTTATATTTCAGCAGCATAACTGCCCTGTGTATACTGCAAAAAATATAGGAAACTGGTTTGGACAAAACAACGTAACATGTCTGCCTTGGTGCTCAAGAAGTCCTGATTTAAATCCAATTAAAAATTTTTGGGGATTGATGGTATAAAAAATGTACAAAATAAATTTTAAACCACAGAATAAAATAAAGTTATTTGATAAAATAGAAGAAAATTGGGAAGGACTAACTCCGGATTACACCAGAAGTATTATTTTGTCAATGCCAAGAAGATTACGATTATTGTTAGAATCCTATGGCGCAGCAATTAATTATTAGTATTTTGTTTGTTGTTTGTTAATAAATTTACCCTTTTCAGCTTTATACTTTTGTAGTTTTCCTGGTATTATTTTATAATTTTCCTATTTCGCGGCTGTAATTTAAACACAAAAATATTTAGAAACAACCATTATTACTTACGGTAAAAAATCGCACATACAATAATTTACCAGCTATGTATATAGCTGGTGTTCTATCCAGGTATAAGCAGCAAGATAAGAAACCCGTTTTACCCAATTTTGTTGTAATTGAGCTATGTACGGGTGGAGTATAGGAATATATATGTCGTCAGCTGTACAAAAATCACTTTATTATCTTTAAATAAAGAAACATATCTTGAAAAAAATTGGATAGGTTTAAAGAGTTTGTATGGTATAAATGCGTGTCACGAATAAGAGAAATGGTAGACTCTTAAACCAGCTCACTTAATGTTGCACAACCTCTGTCAAACATTTACCAATAGAAGTCTTACACTCCCCGGTCTTTTCTAAAGCCCATAAAATACAGTAATTTAAAATTTTCTGCTTCAGGTCGAACTAGCCCCGGTAATTTAAAATTTATGACTTAGGAACAGTAGAACGATCCCAAGAAACTTTAATATGGCTGGTAAATTTAAGTAAATGTTGTCGGAGGCTAAACGTAAATCGAATTCTGGTTAAATGTTACACTAAATGTACCAAATAAGTAAATTTAAAAAATTTTATTTACTTTTCCTAATAGCTAGAAAGATGTGCTTAATTATTTATTTAAAAAAATTACATACCTTATAGCAGTGGTTCCCAAACTTATTTTGTCTACTGCCCACTTTGAGAATAAATTATTTTTTAGCGCCCCATTTTTTCACCTTACGTAAAAACCACTATAATTTCAAATTAAATTAATTAATTATTGTGAGCTATATTAGCGGAGATTAAACATTTATTCTAAACAAGACTTTTACTATAACCCGCAAGAGTTAACTTGAGGCCAGAGCGTACACAAGAGGTACACAACGGCGCTCAGGTCTCAAGTTAACTATTACGGGCTACACCTGCCAATGAGAATGATTATTGAAACGCAACTTTATAGTATTCAGACAGAGTATCTTTTATTCAAAATAAAATAAACATAATCGATTCTTATATAAAAACTAATGTGAAGGATGAATCTGATGCTGTTTAATAAGTTTGTTGATATCAGCTTCCAATTTACTGAAGAACAGCCGCAAGTCGCCACGTTCGGTAACATAATATGCAAACGTTTTCTCTTTTTAGTAAGCAGCGTTGCCACAGCACTAAATCCACGTTCACACAAATATGACGATGGGAATGCTATCAAGAATCATTGAACGATTGACCACAATCCAGGGTACAATTGCGGGATCGGTTTTTGTAGCCCAAATTCTTGGTAGCCATTTTTGAACTTGATACAGGAATCGGGTTATTTAACAAAAACTTGTTATAACATGATTGCCCGTGGTCTATTATCTACGAAAATTACCTATCCAGGAATACTAATAACTAGTAAAATGCGAAAGTGTGTCTGTTGCCTTTTTATTTGTTTGTTTGTGTCTATACTTTCATTTCGAAACGGAGCGACCGATTAACATGATTTTTATTTTATTTATTCAATAAAACAAAAACAGGATAGATATATGAACTTCGCGGAGAGAAAAATTGAACCGAGTTTGAGCAATCTCTTAATTAATATTAGTTGATGTTCACAAGTTGTAGTCGAGTGTCGAGAGCTCAGTTGGTGTCTAAGAGTCTTCCCAGTTAGATGAAATTACAAATCGCCCCCCAAGCCTCTACACAACGCCCCCATTTTTTTTTCTGGGTCTCTTACCGCCCCCTTTAGGCCTGCAGCGCCCACAAGGGGGCGTTATCGCCCACTTTGGGAACCACTGCCTTATAGCAATCGAAATAATTTAATACTTTTGGTGCTTACAAAAAATATTAATTTAAGAAATAAATTTACTAAAGCTTATCTCAGTATTTATTTCCTTATTACGTATTTCCATCTTCCACTAAACTTATGGACAGAGCTTACTTCTTAGTTGAAAAGCTCTAAAAACTAAAAATCCACAAGACACTGAGTGGCGCCCTTAAAAGCATAGGCATCCCTTGCCTGCGACCATCTGCTTAACCGTGAAATGCTGTCGTAAGCACATTTTAAGGTTTTATTTTCCCCTAACAAGTATATACAGGGTGTCCGGGAACATGTGGGAAGTCTCCCGGATATAAAAAAAAAACACTTGAAAAGAATACTACAAGTTCATATAAACTTCTTTCGTATCGGTCTCCTCTTCGGAGATATGGACTTCCAAAGAGCTCCCATGGAATTAAGTTTTTGACACATAATTATTAAACCAACAGGTATATTTCAATTTTTTTTTCATATGATCTATACCAGGTAAGACCCTTCAAATTACTATCCCAGAAAGTGTTGCCAATTACTCACAGCTGCAGGGATGGACTAGCTTTGACACTAATGTGCCCATTTTTTTTACGCCCTGTATGATAAAAGCTTTGGACAACGTTTTTTACATACCTTTAACTATTGACTAAAAATTAAGTACTCTTTATTCATGTCGCTAATCCTAACCATTTTCGGAAAAACGTCATTTTTAACATATTTACATCATGTATATTTAGCGTATTTTAATAAAAGATACATCTTTGTTAATATAAATTATAAATGTTCACTTTTAACTGCTTAATATTAATACATGATCGCAATAAAATGACGTTTTTCCGAAAACGGTTAGGATTAGCAACATGAATGAAGAGTAGGTACTTAATTTTTAGTCAATAGTTAAAGGTATGTAAAAAACGTTGTTCAAAGTTTTTATCATACAGTGCGTAAAAAAAATGGGCACATAAGTGTCACAGCTAGTCCGTCCCTGCAGCTGTGAGTAATTCGCAACACTTTCTGGGATAGTAATTTGAAGGGTCTTACCTGGTACTTATAAATCATAATAATATGAAAAAAAAATTGAAATATACCTGTTGGTTTAATAATTATGTGTCAAGAACTTCATTCCATGGGAGCTCTTTGGGAGCCCTTATCTCCGAAGAGGAGGCCGATACGAAAGAAGTTTATATGAACTTGTAGTATTCTTTCCACGTATTTTTTTCATATCCAGGAGATTTCCCACATTTTTCCGGACACCCTGTATAGTAATATGCTAAATAAAACTTGTCAGATTCTTCTAGTATATTGAAACGACGAAAAAATAAAACATTTATTACAAATAACACACAAACCTTATTTAATTTAAATCAGAGAGTGTATTACAATTTATCAAAGCTTAATTACGCCAGCTTAAACCAGGTCAAATTTTTCCTTTTTGTTCAGTTAATTTTATTTTTATGAAAGGGCTTTTAAAATTAAATATTGGGTTGACTGATTTTGCAAAGGCCTCGTTTTCTGCGGCCCTATTTGTTCTTATCATATATGTTTCTGCACATAGTAAAAAAATCTTTTGAGTCGAGGGCTACTACCTGAATACAAGCAAAGGCGGTCTTAAAAACTCATAAAGAATTATACATAAATATATGAATGATAGAAGAGATTTAAACTTGCATTGCCTTATTTTTTTTTTGCCAATCGTCTTCTGGTGAATATTACATAAGCAAAATAACCACAGTTCTTCCATGACTACTGCCACCCTTTGAAGGCGATCTTGGGCTGTGGTGCACCGACGAAGGATTTCTGGGATTAGGTATTGACGTAGACGGACTTTTGGAGCTGTGATGAGTTAAGGATGAAGGGTTTTCGGACTGTGAAGTGATACTAGCTAGGCGCACTGAAGCATAACAGAGATAATGTATAATGTGTTGTACTTTGTGATAAATTGTATTACTTTGGGTTTTCACCGACGGCAGTGTTATTTTTTAGGAATTATTTGACTGGAAGACAGCAGAGAGTTGTATGCAATGGTATAAACTTAGAATTTTTACTTATTACTCAGGGGGTTCCACAGGGTAGTATTCTTGGCCCTATCTTGTGTTTGATTTATACTTCTGATTTTTATACTTTTCTAAAGCACTGCATTATTCAATTGGATGCTGATGATTCTCAGATCTACTTGTCATTTTTCCTACAACAAAATGATGATTTTGTACTTCATTTGAATGGTTCTCTTTTAACTTTTACTGATATTTGTCGTAATCTAAGAGTGCAGTTTGATTCAAACCTAGGGTCATGTAAATAATTTACTTCAAAAAACTATTTTAAACTTAAACTGTTATACATGCATAAGGATATTCTTACTACTGATATCAAGCTATAACTGTAACTCTTTAATTCTTTCATTTGTCTCTTATTGTGATGTTGTTTTCTGGCCTGCGTTACGTCAACAAGATCGGCATTCCTTACAAAAATTACAAAATTCCTGTGTTCGATTCTCTTACAATTTACGTAAATTTGATTACATCTCGGACTGTTTTGGGAATTTCCATTGGCTAAACCTGGATGAACTGTTTAAAGTACATATGGCCTGTTTGGTTTATAAAATTAATAAGACTAAAACTCCTCCTTACCTTTATCAAAAACTCTTCAAAGAAACTGACATACATAACCGTCTAACAAAATCATCATCCCTTTACAGTATTCCCAAGCATTACACCTTCTTGTTTCGGCGATCATTTTCTTATAATGCTTCAAAAATTTGTAACAATATCCCGGAAGTAATTAAGAGTTCCCCTAGTTTTCAAGTTTTTAAAGGTAAGGTGGGTAAGTTTGTGCTGGGAAAGCGTGGGTGACTATGTCATTGTGTAACTTGCTATGGCGATTCTTTTATTTCTGATTTTCTAATTGTTTACTTTTTTACTTTGTATAATATATTAGGTTAGCAATTATTATTGAATTAATATTTTATTTTATACCTGATGGTTGCGTGGAAAAGCATTAATTTTTTGAACGTCGCCATCACTTTTCATTAAGTTTTTCTTTTCTAAATTTCTTTGGTAATAAATAAAGACATTTTGTATTGTATTGTATAATATATTATCCTAAGATTACAACAACTTAACAAGGGTTCCAGATATTTCTTATTTATATTATGATGGCTTACTAACAGAACTTGGGTTCTGGTTTATGGCAGCAGCTTCTTTGACTTTCCTCTTCCTCCAGTGTGGTTCTTTATGCATAATTTTAGCTTTTGACTACATTATATCAAGCATGTATCTAGGCGTGGTTAGTGGCACCTGACTTTTTGGTCTCTCGTTTTAGCGTATAATCATAATTTTTTTTTGAATAGTGCAAAACATATTGAAACTAATAAAAATAAAATAAAATAAAAGCACAAAGTCTTTCTCCACAATATTTAATTAGAAAAACTAGGCGAACCTGGAATAATTCATAATTCAATTCGACATGTTTCGAGTGTATGAAAAATCTTTAGTTTAATTCATCACTTACACTTAAAAATTATTTTTACAAAGTCTTTTAAAACTCATTTTTCTTTTTTCTCTTCATTTCTTACCCAAAACAGTGGCTTTGCACTAGTCCTTGACTCTTCAGTATGCTGAAATCTTTTCTGTCTTCTGACTATTTAAATTTTTTCACCCTCGTATGGTCGTATGTACCATTGAAAGCTCCATTACGGCTTAGCCTCACTTGTTATTTTCTCTACTGCTAACGACATCAGCATTGTACCATTTACTTCGTTTTTCTGATGATGAGTGTTTCTACACTCGAAACATGTCGAATTGAATTATGAATTATTCTAGGTTCCCATAGTTTTTCTAATTAAATATTGTGGAGAAAGACTTGGTGCTTTTCTTTTTTTCTATACATTTAACTCCACTTTGAGTATGGACTGCTTCTTCAAAATTAATAAAAATAAATCTTCTAGTAACTTTAACATTATTATAATTATTACAGATGGTTTCATTCTTTTATCTACCTATATTTTCGACTCCTTTGAGACTACAAATAAAACATATTGTATAGGTATAGCGATAGTGTTGGCAATATTCCTTTGCGACCTTTTTCAAATATTTACCAATTTGGTCTTTATGTTCCCGGCGCTTACATCAAAAGCATAAAATATCCCGAGTTCGAATTGGTGCCCTTTAGTCGAACTAGCCGCACTAATTTGGAATTTATTGCTTGGAAAAGTGAAACGCTACTTTGGAGCATTAATGGAGCTGTGAATTTAGGTAAGAGTCTTTAGTACCGATAGTATAAATGTAATTTAGGTAAGATATTGCCCTATTAAATGAAACTAAGATTCTAAATATTGCCGCCAAACGGTCGGTGTGAAACAATATATTTATAAAAGGTTTAAAGGTTATAAAGGTCAAGTCTGAGTTAAGATTCGTGCGATTTTTCTATACTTATGTATCCAGCTTTATGCCTGTTTTTTGTACTTGTTGAACAGTGCGTAGATGCCCTGTAAAGGCTTTCAGGTATCAAGGCGGTTAAACTGAAATGGGTCCCGGGACACTAACGTGCAAGGTAATGAAAGAGCAGATGAGCTCCAAGCAATAGGAATTTCAGATCAACAGGTAGGTATCTGCACGCAAGTAGTGGTTCACACGACATTCTACAGAGCAATGGCGGCAAACTCAAGAATGCAGTTGGACTAAGGATCCAGATTGTAATGGAAACTGAAGAAGAGACTGCCGGCCCTCAACTCATTTATAGGAATTCTTACTGGGCAGTGAGGAAACATAATATGAAGCTGATTGGCGTGGACGATGACCCAATTTGTCCTGGGTGTCAGCAAGAGGAGCAGGCACGCACTTCCTGGAAACGTGTAAGACTCTGGGAAGACTGAGATCGCCCTCGTCTAAAAATAAATCGCCTTGGTCTACTTGCCAGGTTACTGAGCCTTCACTCAACTACTACTGCTACTATTTTACCTATTCTATTGTTAATATAAATATTTTCGAAAACTTGTTAATGTTCTTCCAGTTTTCAGAATTTACAATCTCTGGTTTCTAAAAAAATATACTACAAGTAGCCAAGAATCCGCAATAATTTTAGAATAACAAGTATTAAAGTCGATAGCCAATGCACGATTATTTAGCGATTATATCCCGTCCCTATATCTGTTTAATCAAGATACGCTAAGATCCATCTCTTACACTTCAATATACGTCCGTTTTATGAGCCATGAGCAGCTAATTTCCTAGACTTAATAGCTATAAATCTTGATAGATCTTCCTTAATATCCTGCATGGGGGATTTGCCTAATTGGGAAATGACCCGTATATTATATCTAATTATTAACTTAGATTGGACACATTTTGGACAATCCCTAAAGCTGAGCGAGAGTACCTAATAAAAGAAAAATTTAGAAACGACAGCAACATAGGTGATTGGTAATGTAGGACATGTACCTAAACCGCAAATTACTGCATCACCGCGTTGAGTATTCCCGAAGAGAGACGGGTTCGTCTTCTTCGCCGCAAAGTCTGCATTCAATGGATTCATTGCATATTATTATTAATTGAATAAGGTGTTTTTTGAAGTGACAGTCGCCTGTTAACAAGCCAGTTACTAGTTTTAACTGGGTACGCGTTGGAAGTAGCATTTTAGTTGATCCATCCTATTAGGTACTCATGTGGACTCTGTCTCTCTATCATTACCCGATAAGATACTTTTAAATTTTGGATTTTAAATTGCAATAATTAAAGGACGAAATTATTAAAAATATTAAGTGATTGGAAATATTTTATTTTTATTTTTATATTTATATTCTCCTTAGAAGGATTCAATTCCCCCACACCCTTTTTAGTTAAGTATAGGCATGTACCCATTACAAATATGTTGTAAAATTCGTTAAAATATATTATTTTGTACTTTTTAGAACGATTTAAAAGGTTATTTTTATTTTTAAGTTTAAGAATTGCAACCTTTTTTTTCAAATCGAAACAATTTCAAGTAAAATTAAAAGAAAGAAATAACCTAGATTCCCCTCATGTAACTAAATGACTTTACAAATTTACGTGTATTATAAAAATGTTTCCGAGGGTAACAAAAACGAGCGAAACGTAACTCAAAAACGAGGCGTTAAAGGCGAAAGAAAAGTTTTAAACATGGAACATTAAAAATAAGCACGGAATCTCGCCTTAAAATATTGTTAATTTTATACTGCGAAATAAGTAGGGGACGTTTAAGTAAAAAAGATCGTAAAAAGGTTGTTGAACGCCTTTTTCTCTTGTAAAGTTTGTTTCATGAAGAAAACACATGCATACCTATCCACAGTGTGACCAGTAAAGTCCGCATCATATGGATTTGTTTTATATTAATAGCTTTATTTGAAATTTGACTTTGGCTTCAAGTTCTGCTTCGATCGAGATGAAAATTAAGGAAAAAAATATTAGTCACGTGATTCGCATTATCTGTCAAATTTTAATTATTTCCAGAAAATAATCCAAACGTGGGGTTATTTCTAAAAGTATCGAAAAAAGTTATTGGAAAAAGTTTTTTTAAATGCAGTTTCTAGCCCACGTGCAAAATTTCAGCTGCATAAAATAATTTTGATTTTTTAACCACCACTAAAATTTATTTTCCAATTAATGAACACTTTACTGATGACACTGTGTTATTTATTGTCTTAATATTAAGGTGTATTACTTTCAGACACAAACTACGTTTTCAAAAATACTTATTTTATGAAGTTACCTTATACATGGTCAAAAACAAACAAACAAACAAACCAAATTTTAATAGCCCAATTTTGATTTTGTAGAAAAACACACATTTAATATGACCAAAATGTATCTGAAATAAAGCATTGTCAAAACTAAGAAGTTTTATGTAGGTTCCGTTGAGTCTTATTTTGCAAAGGTGGTGCAATTTACAAAATATAGGTAAAAAATCAAAATTAACTTATGCAGCGGAAATTTTGCATGTGGGCTAGAAACTGCATTTAAAAAAACTTTTTCTTATAAATTTTTTCGATACTTTCAGAAATAACACCACTTTTGAATTATTTTCTGGAAAAAATTAAAATTTGACAGATAATGCGAATCACGTGACTACTATTTTTTGCCTAATTTTCATCTCGATCGAAGCAGAACTTGATGCCCAAGTCAAATTTCGAATAAAGCTTATAATAATAAAAAACCATATGATGCGGACTTTACTGGTCACACTGTATATAAAGGAATAAAATCTCACATAAGAGTATTGTTAAATTAATAAAGCGAAATAAAGAAACTTGCTGGTTTAAGGTTTTATTTAAGAATAAGTAACGTCACAAAATTAATTTCGTCCCATTTAAACAAACTAAAATATACCTCTTAAGTACTTAAAAGGATTAAATTTGATTAACCACATCCCGGGAAGTTTCCGCTGGCTTAAACCCAACAGGTTTTAGCGAATCGTTAAAATTAATTGAAAGTTTTAATACCGGTGTAGTGGAACCGCTAAACAAAACAAAATTGGGTTAGAAACTATTAAAAGCCAGAATTTAAAGAGCTGGAAAACCTTTTACTACCATCAAAAAATTAAAGAACATTATTTATTTATTTATTTATTTATTTTACACAATTTTACAGTTACAAACCAATTAACAAATGGGTATATAGGCTATTTAAAATAAAATAGGTAATATTATAACAATCCAAAAAATTATGTAATAACAAGAAATTAACACTTAAATCATTATGATATTGGAACGGAATAATTATGCCTAAAAAGACAGTAATACGCTAATTTAGATTTATACTGAAGCTAAAAATGTCAAATCTATTTTGGTGCAGATTGTATGTGTTGCACAATCGATAAATAGGGAAGTATTTACAGAGTTCGTACATAAAAACTGTTGGAACGACGTGTTCTAGGGACGAGGAATTGCAGGTTTTCTAATATATCACTGCATTCAACTCTATTATGCAAGATATTATGGAGAAATTCAGGTTGAGAAACTGTACGTCGATCTTCTAAGGAGCAAAACGAGTGCCTTTGCAATAGAGATTCTTCTAGAATACCGATTTCAGGATACTGACCATCAATTTTAAAACTTAGATATTTTAGAAAACGTCGTTGGACCCTTTCAATGCGATGAAGGTGCACTTGATAATATGGAGACCATACAACCGAGGCGTTATGTTAAGACAACTACAGAAAGGGCTTTTGTAGAATAATAGGAAAGTTCAGAAATAATTCATAGGTCAGAGACTAGTTTGTTATAGAAAATTTAAATTAAAAAAATAACGAATCCATGTGTTGCTTACTTACAATGTTAACAATCATTGATTATTTTTTTCAATTGTATTTCAGTGGCGTAATTGCAAATTTTAGAATATTAATTATAACATCTCCAAATTAAAGATACCTACTACTGTGCGAGCAAAAATTATTTGTATCAAAGAGGGCTTGGATTAAAAAACGTAGGGCTTGGTTTAGATCACAATGATATGGGGACGATATATCTAACCAAATCTAGGTTAAAATTTTGTCAAATGACATTATATGCTAAACTGATGAGTAATATAATAACTAGACAAATACAAATTTATTTTTGTTGTTTACAAAATTAACAAAGTTAGAATATACAGAAAGAAAAAGAAAAATAATTACATAAGTTGCTGAATTTGGCCACCGCCATGCTCCAAGCATAAGTTCACACGAATCTTTATATTTTCGAAAGTGTTGACCAGCATCTCTGGAAAAATGTTACCACATTCTTAGATACTCCTTTCTTGTAATTGTTCTAAATTTGCAACTGGTGTTTTTTTAACTGCTTCTTAAGAATAGTCCTGCATGTTCCATAAGATCTTCCCACTTCTTGGAACAGGCGTCTTATACAATTTGTTGGAGTATTTTGCATTATTTTACGAACGTTTGCAACAAGTTCTGTTCTATTTCTCTTCTTATAGATGGTCTTCCTGCTCCTTTTTTGTGTTGTATAGAACCAGTTTCCCTAAACACAGCCACGGTTCTTTTCAGGCAATGATAAAAATCCCCAGCAATAAAAGCTACGTTAGGAAAATGTTCGTGAAAATCGTCTATGCACAAACCCGGATTGTATTGCCACTCACCATTTACTCTAACCCCGTTTCGAAAATACGCTTCAACTATGAATGTTTTGTGCTGTTCCGTAAAGCCCATTTTGTGAATTGTTCAAGAAATTGGAAAAAGTAGCGATGAATCAAATTACTTGTAACGACTCTCAAAGATGACTCGATCAAAGTCTCGGCGTTCCGATCACACCCGATTCTCGGTAACATCCATTATTGGTCCTGTCCTTCAAGTAAATCTATCACTAAGATCAAAAGAACAGGTTTAGGGGATCCGAACTGTTCGAACTTGTTCAGCAATTATCCATTCTTTATTTAGTTAAGAAGAATCGTTCTTCAATAATTCTCTTTTTTTTTAAACCATTTTAAATCGAAAATGCTGTATCAATATGTTGGTTAACATATCAGTACATGCAAGTAGATTGTTATAGATGAAAGTATAATAATTATAATATATATAATTCCGTGGACAATAATTTCTGTACACCGTATTATTCTTTTTATATAGGCTTAATAGGTATGCATTGTGGATAAAATAATTTGTCAGTATTTAGGTGTTCCCAAACTAACTATTTTTTTTTATTAGATAATAAATGGCACTTATTTTTTCCTATAGAAGTTATTTAAGCTTACCACGTTTTGAACCCGCAAAAGTTATATAAGTTGTAATTGATTAATAGTTGGCAAATGATTGGGTGGTTTATACATAAATAACAAGTTTTTTTAGCACCTCAAATTGCAGCTTCAATGATTAAAACAGTCAGACACGACCTTTTATCATTAGTTTTTGCTATCTAACTTTAGCTTACGTATTAATGAAATCGTTTTATTACCTTGCCGTACTCAAACAGAGTTTTTTTTTAATTGTTAACACCGAAAAACTTTTTTAGACCCTAATCAAAACCGGTTTAATTAGAGAGTAGTACGTTATTTCGGAATCTAATTTTATAATTTGTAATGACAGCCATTGGTTTTATCTAATTACCCAGAGGCAATATTTTTACTAAAACATAACTTAAAAAATCTTCATATCAAAATTTACAAGAAGAAAACGAAAAAGCACATTTTGCTACTTAAAGTCGGTGAATCATATTTTGATATATCGTACAAAATATTAATGACAAATTTTCCATTATATTGCAAAAACACATTAAAAAATAATATAGTGTCCGCGAAACTAATTAAAAAGCGAATATTGTGGCATATCGCACAACTGTGTAACTGTTTTTTATATTGGAATATACAGTGATCCAAGCACAATGGATATCCTGGGGCGGGTAGACCACGACGGCCGTTTCGTCCTTGTTAGGACTCTACGGGCAGCCATAACTCAAGCAATCTCAACAACGGCGGTAAGATGTATTAAAAGCCTTTTGCAAAATCAACGCGGCCTTTAATACACCGTAGCGCCATCCCATCGGACTTAACAGCAGTATAAAATGCAGTCACACTGGTAATAATCGGAAAATAGACAACTAAGTAAATCACGAAGTGCATCACAATCCAGTATAGGGAACGCTAGTTGCGTTTTCACCGGAACATCTGCAGTTTTGCAGATTATAAACAGATCAACGCTGGCACCCACTAGAATGCGCGCAATCCGTTTAAGAAAAGCCATAAAAATGTTTAGAAGTTAATATAGTGTCCGCGAAAATAATTAAAAAGCGAATATTGTGGCATATCGGACAAGTGTGTAACTGTTTTATATATTGGAATACACAGGGATCCAAGCACAATGGAAAAAAACAGTTACACACTTGTCGGATATGCCACAATATTCGCGTTTTAATTATAATTTTATGTAAAAACATCTCAGGAAGTCAAATGTTACAAATCCGTCTGATTAAAAATATACATGAGGTAAATAATTTCTCAGCAATCTAATCCAATATATATGAAGATTCAATCTTTAAAAATCATCTGCTAATGGAATATCCCGGTGGAAATGCAAAACTACATTCTCAAGATTAGTTGCAATGGATTTGCAATCCATTAGTTTGTATCGAATAAAGTTTAATAGAAATTTCCGCAGACTTCGTTTAATTGCAGTTCTGTTGTAATGGTTTATTTTTATTTTAGAAAAATTGATTAAATAGAAACACCCCCTTAGATTCCCTCCCGGTTTTTCGATATGGTGTTAAATTATTATAGAAAAAAAAACCACAGTATTCTCCACAAATACTTATATTAAAAGAGTTAGATTAATGTGGTGTACATGTTTCGGTACTAGGGAGTATCATCATCAGCACCGAAGGGCTTAAATAAATATAGAACGAATAGAAAGAGGAAGGACAAGTCAGATTAACGTACTTACCCCAAGTGCCACTAATACAAGCAATGTAAAAGATTTTTAAAAAATCAAAAACTAAAAACATAAATAGGACGAGGACATTTTGAGTGGTTGGACGAAAACGTGGTAGTAAAATAAAATTCGAAAGGAATTAATTTTCTTCCTCTACCCTAGATTGTAAACAAATAACAAACTGATTGTACTGAAAGTTTGTTATTTGTTTACAATGTAGGGTAGAGGAAGAAAATTAATTCCTTTCGAATTTTATATTACTACCACTTTTTAATCTGTTTTCGTCCAACCACTCAAAATGTGCTCATCTTATTCATGTTTTTAGTTTTTGATTTTTTTAAAATCTTTTACATTGCTTGTATTAGTGGCACTTGGGGTAAGTACATTAATCTGACTTGTCCTTCCTCTTTCTATTCGTTCTATATTTATTTTAGCCCTTCGGTGCTGATGATGGTACTTCCTAGTACCGAAACATGTACACCACATTAATCTAACTCTTTAAATATAAGTATTTGTGGAGACGACTGTGGGTTTTTTCCCAATATCTCTACAGCTCCACTGTGAGATAATGGACTACTTCCGCAAAAGTTAAATTATTAAAAGGATATAACAGAAGCTACTACGTACTGATGTACAATAAAGAAAAGGAAAGTATGATGTACTTATTTTATTTTACTAGACTAGAGTCCATACTACTAAACCCTCCCCCACTTTATTCGTTAATTCGTACTTGGTTATTTTATTTGTAATAATATTAAGAATATAATTTCGTTTTCAGTTGGCGTTAATATAATTTCAAATGCTTGCCAACCTTTTCCTAGGAAAATGAAATTAATTCCCCGAACAAGACTAGTCAATTCTAGAGATGCTATGTTAATAACAAAGGTCCTATGGAGATCAGACATTCTACCTTTTTTTATAGGCCTTTGCTATTAACTCGACGAAACCTTCAAGCGATCTATCCACTCCAATTCTAAAATCTGAACAGAGCAATAGTTTAGTGTCAACCATCAGTAATAAATAAAACCTTTAATTTTACCCTGCCTTCTTGTTCCCTAATTGTTCCCTAATTAATTAACCTTTACCCCTTAATTGTTCTAGATGCAAACGAATATTAAGCAGACTATTTTAAAGAAATAGGAACCGCAACATAAATTTCATTAGGATTTGACGAATTTAATTTTATTAATGAATTTAAAACTCTGTGTCAGATTCCGGGGAAACAAAGAGAAACGTCGTAATGGTTAAAAGAAAATAGAGATCAATTTAGTGGGAGGAAGTCGAAGCCGTACTGTCAAGTTAAGTAAGACGTATGTCAAAATAGAATAATATCGATTATATACCTCAATCCGATTCTGACCAATTAAACGCTGTTTTGCGACCAATCAGATGCATATTATACTGAATATACCCCGCATAAGTGGATATACCCCGGGCCACCTGCCACAACAATGCCAATGCATAACAACATCATAACAAGTTTAAAATATTTGATGGTTGCTATAGACCGTTTCTATAATAACAAAAATCCCTTTCAACAAATCAAGTTTTTGATTTTGTCAGATTCATGTCACATTTTTTTAAAAATGGAATCTTGCCGATTCGGTAATGTTTCAGTCGAAAATATAAGAAAAAACGCTGAAAAGACTATCCTAGAAAATACAACAAAAACAAAAAAGTATATATGGACCCAATTCGAGAAATTCTGCGAAACACGGCAGTATATATTGACCAAAAATACAACTATAATACAGCTTGCCGCTATATTGGAAGACTGGAGTTTTAATATGAAGAAAAAAGATGGTTCTGACTACAAGGAAGGGGTTATCAAGACAATGTGGAACCAAACAGCCCAACTGCTTCAAGAAAGGTACTTCAATAAATACAACATTAAATTTGATCCTTTTAAAGATCCTGAATTCCAAAAAGCACGTATGGCTAGAAATTCTAAAAGAAAATTGCTTCAGGCTGATCCAAAAAATCACCAGAAAAGTGCAAGAGCACTAACCTACGACGAGTACAAAAAGATGGTAAAAATTTTTGACGAAAATAACCCCGAGGATTTACAGAAAAAGTTCTATCAAATAGCGGCTGTGGAATTAGCATGGAGAGGAGGAGAAGCCGAGACATGCCTAAATACGTATTTCAGAGAAGAATATTATAGCGATGGTACAAAAAGTAATAGAATGGAATATAACCCAATCTTTTCAAAAACATCCTAAGGCGGAGACAAGAAGCTTTCAAATTCAAAATGGTTAGTGGCAAACACAAAAGATGCCGATTTATGTCCAGTTCGCCTTTACAGAAAACTAATTTCAAAAAGAGGGCAAAATATAACTACCCAAAGACTATTCCTGACAGTAAATCCAAATTGGAAAATGGGAAATTGGTACAGAAACTGTCCCATTGGAAAAAATACTCTTTCTAATTGGACAAAACAAGCAGCACAAAAAATTGGGCTAGATACTGAGAAAGAAAAAATCACAAACCATTCCAATCGAGCCACAGCTGTCTCTACATTAAGCAAAGCAGGTGTGAGCGAACAAACTCTTATAAAAATAACTGGACATAGTAGTGCTGCATTCATAAAGCCATACTTGCAGATGGACAAAACTCATCACGAAAACACTATTCAAGGTTTAAGAGGTCACCCTCCAACTAATGGGTTGGACCAACACGAAGCTCCAGTCTCTTGCAGCTCGAAGAGTTTCCAGCAATACCAGCAAGCCACTACTGTTTATTATAATAACTGTGTGTTTAACAATAATACTTATAACTAATTTTCTGTTAGTTTTATTACTTTGTCAATTGTTTAGGTTTTGTTTCGTTTTGTCCGTTTTTCTAGTAACTACATAAATCATTTTAAAAATCTTGCATTTCGTTGTATTTTTTCTTTTTTTTTGGTATATAATCTCAACATATACCACTCGAGGTAAATATTTTATTTAGAATATTCACCTCTTGTGATATAACTTATGATTATTTACTACCGTGCGAGCAAAATTTATTTTCATTAAAGAGGGCCTTGCATCTAAGGACGTAATGCTTAGCCGTAGAGCTTAATACCTGTTGGGTGTCAGTAACTACCTGAATTAACAATCAATCAGTTATTCCGTCATCTTTGACAGTCGTTACAAGTAATTTGATTTATCGCTAATTTTTCCAATTTCTTGAACAATTCACACAATGGGCTTTACGGAACAGCACAAAACATTCATGGTTGAAGCGTATCTTCGAAACGGAGTTAGAGTAAATGGTGGTATACAATCCGGGTTTGTGCATGGACGATTTTCACGAACATTTTCCTAACGTTGCTTTTATTGCTGGGGATTTTTATTATTGCCTGAAAAGAACCGTGGCTGTGTTTAGGGAAACACAAAAAAGGAGCAGGAAGACCATCTGTAAGAACAGAAGAACTTGTTCAAACGTTCGTGAAATAATGCAAAATACGCCAACAAATTGTATAAGATGCAGTTCCCAAGAAGTAGGAAGATCTTATGGAATATGCAGGACTATTCTTAAGAAGCAGCTAAATTTATTTCCTTTTAAAGTGCAAGTATTCCAAGAAATACAAGCAGCAGATTTTGAAAGATGCAGGAATTAGGTACTCTTCATGGTTTACCTAAAATTTATTGGAAAGAAATGCTTTATTAGACCTGACATTTTTTTCGGATGAAGCCTGGTTCCACCTCTCCGGTTATGTGAATTCTCAGAATACATGTAATTACTTTTCTTTTTCTTTCTGTATATTCTTACTTTGTTAATTTTGTAAATAACAAAAATAAATTTGTATTTGTCTACTTATTTAATTACTCATTAGTTTGGCATATCACGTCATAATATGAAATTGACAAAATTTTATCCTAGATTTGGTTGGATATATCGTCCCCATATTATTGTGGTCTAAACTAAGCCCTACGTTTTCTAATCCAATCCCTCTTTGATGCAAATAATTATAGCACGCACGGTACAAGCCGTTATTATTAAAAACAGACAACGAAAAATTCCAGTCAGTTTTGTTTGTCATTTGCGAAAAATCTATTCTTATCGTTTTGAAAATATTTTTTGGATGTTTTTAGGAAAAGGGAGAAATTATTATTAATTAAAGAAGTTGAAAAATGGAAACATTTTTATTTTTTTCTTTCACGTCTATTATTCTTGAATATAAATACCTGGATACTGGATCACCATGTATAGTATGTTCTGTCTTATGATTATACTTACCCACGCCTTTTTTTAACTAGTTTAATGCAGGTAAATTAATGACTTACCGGTGGTTATTAAATATATTCATAAACACGTCAGCAAACTATAGTCAATAAATAAATTATGAAAATCATTTTCGACAAGCCTTTATTTCTTAAAAAAGGTTACAAAAACACGAGCATTATAAATGACTTTCCATAAAATAAATCACCTTTACCGGATCCCGAAAAATCACGTTACATTCTGTCAACATTGATTTCGCGGTGCATACTTTTTTATCTCCTTTTTCGACACTGAATAATCTGAATTAATATGTTTTTTTTATAAAATATGTCTGTCTTGAATTATAACGTAATAATAATTTAATTGATGAATTGCTTTTAATATTTATTTTATATGGTAATTTTTTCGTGTTTTAAGAATCCAAGTGTAATATACGCGAGTCAAATACTATACTTTATCTACGACTATTCAG
Organism: Polydrusus pterygomalis; assembly: GCA_963969555.1. NCBI lineage: Eukaryota > Metazoa > Arthropoda > Insecta > Coleoptera > Curculionidae > Polydrusus > Polydrusus pterygomalis. The sequence goes on from OZ018379.1 coordinate 14,779,328, forward strand.
TATTCAAAAAATTAGAAAATGCTTTCAGAGCAACAAATTTTATTACAATAAGATGTTTTTACATAACAGGGAAATATTATTAATTATATTTCTTAACTAAAAAATACAATTCAACAATGTTAACAATAATTAAACAAAATACAATTACTTATGTCTAATTTTTCATGAAATTGATGACGAATAGGAGTATAGGAGCACAAATATTATTTATATTCATATAGTTTTTATTAGTAATGGAAAAAGTTTCGGAGCTAACATTATTTACAGTGGTAGATGTAGTTGGGCATAAATTTTAGTTTATTTGTTTTAAAATTTTATTAGCAGCGTCTATTTTAGTTTTTTTTGAATCAGCAATATAACCTTCAGCTACAGAGGCCGATTTCCATCCTCCATGTACTGTCATAGTTGCTCCTCCGTCAGGGAACGTGGATTATGAAATATCATAATCCACGGTTGTAGATTATGAGTAACTATGGTAATATGAACCACATTATACGAGTATATGAACGAACAAACAGATTGTGCTTCTATTAATAAATAGTCGTAGATAAAAACTTTAAAATAAACGTATAGAAAATTTACACACGACATTCCTATACAATTATTAGAATTTGATGAATTCATGAGATGATAAAAATAGTAATATTTTTTTTTGAATAAGTTAATTTTTTTAATTGAAAATACAATATCTCCACGGTTAGATATAATAAATACAATAAAATCCATGATAATTAAATTGTTCAAATTTTATTTCCCATCCTGAAACAAATCATAAAATTTACCCCTTTCTACTAACATAAATACCTACATACTTACAGGGTTGGTATTATTCAAGGAATTTATATTATGCACGCTAAAAATATGTTTAATAATGTATTTAATTAAAATATTTGGTTTTATTAAAAATGTACAAAAAAATTTTCGTTATTTAAAAACAGGAATGTAAATTAATTCGCTTTAAATACAAACAATAATTTTGCCTAAAAGCAAATATTATTAAATTATCACAGACCATTATAACAGACATAGGTATATAAAATCCATGCATGTATATTTTTAAATAAATAACTCTAGCTCTTCTGGAGTTTGTGTAATGCTTTACGAAGAAAGCATTTTGTTTGTGGTTATGTATTTAGTTGTCGGATGTACTCCCTGTAATAAAATAGTCCTGCAAAGGTCACTTCTAACCGACAACCCTTCATAAACCATAAATTCAACAGTCAAAATCAAGACCGCGTTCGAATCAGAAACGAATTGGCAGAGAAAGCGATCAAAGTTGACCGGATTAAATTATTTGATAAGATTAAGGCTGACTTGAAGTATCATCGTGGGAAATGGATGAAGAAGACTCTGCGATGTGAAACTAACATTGTTTCGTATTTCTGTATTGCAATATGACGATTTCAGGAGCGTAAGAATTTTAGAGCATTGGAGATTAATAATGGAGAAATATAATAAGGGTAAGCAGACAACGTTCTTTTATCAACTTCAAGGACTCAATAAATGGGATGCCATAAAAACTTATAGCTTTTCTAGAGCGATTGGCTTCTCTGTATATTTGGTGCTTAGCACCGAGTCACTTTGTGATGGACTTCCGGTTATTACAATATAGATGACACTGTAGGTATGTCTGCCGATCTAGCAGAGAATACTGTTGCCATACGACTGGGATCGGTCCAAGAGGAGATAGATTGCACAGCCAAACAACTTGTTTATAGCAGGTGGACAAAGCTAACAATCTGTAGCATCTCCAAGCAATGGTGGCCCATACTTGATAACGGGAAACCCGCAGTGTTTTTACAATATAGTCGGAAAGACCTAAGGAATATCACTGCTGTAGTCACATGTACCAGCGAACTTTTGCATAAACTGCAAAGATAAAGAAGGGGATGAAAACATTCAATATTTTTTGTGAAAATATTTTGGCACAATCACCTTAAAAAGAAGCCATAAAGTGACATCGGGCAACGCCGCGTCAGCTGGGAGTTGCGGATCCACAAGCTACAAATATGACGCGCGGCAACGGGTCTTTTATTCTATCAAAGGGTAAAATCCATTTCAAATCATTGTAAGCCAATTCATTACCTTTTAAAAAAAACCTTTACCTTCATATCAATGTTCACTGAAACCTGAGTAACAATATTTATACAGTCATTGGTCAAATCTAAACTATAAAAATATATTTTTGAGTCACTTACAATTTTTACTTCCCAAAATTCAGAAGTATTAATTTTTTGTGAATAATTACTGAGATCGTCGAAACTTTTTATAAAATCTGATTGCTCGAAAGCTTAATTAAGTTGAGAGGTACGCTTTTGTTGTTCCTCGTTTCTCTTCGCTGGACTTTTTCTAGGAATGAGAACAGTTAATGCTGTTAAATTTAGTCTCACTTTAGTTGGAATTTTGTTTATGGTGCCATCACGCAAAATATCACTGGGGAATGCTTAGCACAAACTACAGAATACTGTGTGGACGACCAATTAGCTCTTGGAATGACTTTTAGCCACAGAATTTTCAGATTTTCATCTTTTGGGAGGGGAAGAACTAATACACTCTCTTTATAGTTAGAGTTACACCCAGGAATACAGCAGGGGCTTGGCATGTTGATAAATAAACAAACTAAAAGAAAAAAATAGTACTTACCTAAATACCTAGGTATCTAGAGGTATCCTACCTACTTACAAACTATCACTACTAGTGATATTTTTCAACTAATTCATATATGTATACCTTCAAGCTATAAAACACTTCAATATTTAATAAAGTAACTGTAGCCACAAAACAATAAAGTTTATCCCAAAAAGTTAACTAGAATACAAAAAACACAACTTTTAAATTAAAACAAATAAAATTCTGCCGCCATTATAAGACCCGTAAACAAACCGCCCTGGGCCGGCCAGGCTGTTGGATTTTTCACTTTATTAATGCTATTACAGCAAACGCGCACCAAAAATGTTCACTAATATTTTGTAGAGGTTCTTACCAATCATGTCACTTAAATTTTCTATTAGATATCAATCGAAAACCGGATAAAAATACAAATTAATACAAAAAACACACTTTAAGACCAACTTCGCGCGTAAAATACATACTAAACAATGTTTAACCTCAAAAAGTCACGTGACACATGGATCTTCAAGAAGTGTTGTCGATGTTTCTGTTTCACGGCTTCTTTCAAGGTGGTTGTGGTTCTGGCATAGCAAGAAAAAGGTTTTATGCCGTCTTGGGCGAACCACTTTAATAACGATCGGCAAATGCGTGGCAATCAATTGTATTAAAACTTCAACATTTTATATTGCAGTTGAATTGTGCTAAATAAGTTTGAAATAAGATAAAAAGTATTGTGTGTTGTCTATAGTAATTATCACATACCCAGTGTAACAAAATGTTTTCCAAATTACGATAATTATATTATTAACTTTCACCTACACTGTGTTGTTTACTAACATCTGTTTCTACGCCCGTGATGATCCAAATTATATTCCATAATGTAATAACCTAAACGCGCTGAATATAAATGAGGAATATCAAATAGGTTTATGTTTCCTGTTATGTATTTAGTTATGGGGCTAAATGTGGATTTATATTTACGTCGACAGCGAATAATTAAGATGTGACATGGAGTAATTTTGCTCTTGTTTTGATAAGAAAGTTATTTTCAGAATTCTTTGGCCTAAATTAATAGCGCGAACGATAACCGAGATCAGAAGCGGGATGGAGGACAACGATACTAATCGATTCCTTCAGCGTAAACATTTCGATACTGCTTCCGAAATATGATCTTTGCCTTGATTGTAGGAAACATATCAGATTGTAAATAAGGACGTTATTTTCACTGCGACTTTTTGAAAAAAACGTCGCACAATAAAGTAATTGTTTTTGTTGTAATGTGTATTTATTTCCTTTCCCTCATTAATATTCTTCTAGTAAATTTACATTCAAATTTAATTTAAACACATGAATTTTATAGCGAGGAAGAGACAAAATGAGTTAATTTTCTTTAAGGAATGTATCAGACATGTGCTTCTCCCTCAGTTCTTTTTTTTAGGCAAATAAAATTACGTTTGTCTGAAAAAATTGAAGCATTCCTTAGTGTAAGTATGCTTAGTATAGGAATGCCTATGCTTAAATTTTTTAAATTATTCTTTTTTCATTATACAACGTAATTTACTAAGGTTATCCATCGACACATAGTACTTTTAGACACGTACAGTAGACGACATATAAATTCGTACACTCTACCCATACATAACTCAATTACAACAAAATTGGGTAAAACGGGTTTCTAACCTTGCTGCTTATACCTGGATAGAACACCAGCTATATACATGGCTGTACATTATTGTATGTACGATTCTTTACCATAAGAAATTATGGCTATTTCTAAATATTTTTGTGTTTAAATTACAGCCGCGAAATAAGAAAATTATAAAATAATACCAGGAAAACTACACAAGTATAAAGTCAAAAAGGGTAAATTTATTACCAAACAACAAACAACAAACAAAATACTAATATTTAATTGCTGCGACACACCGGCGTAGCTAGAGGGGGGGCATCGGGGCATTTGCCCCCCCCCAAGAGCCATGAAAAAAAGTAATTATCAACAATATTTTAAAAACAATATTTAAATATAATTTTTTTGCCCTTTTAAATTTAACGTAGGTAGGCTTACTTTGAGAAACAACGCATCTGTTTTGGTCATCACATCCCCGTCGTCTTGTTTTATGTGACATTCGCGGATCTGGTGTCTGGTGGTGTAAATTTCCTTTTCTCTCTTTTATTTACGTAAATGACAAAGTAAGATATAAACATCGTAGGAAAACCTAGATAATTACGTTTGGTTGTGGTGTGTTTGTAGGACTTCTAGATTATTTCAGTTGCGGATTGTACTTAGGCGATTACGTAACAATTATAGATAATAGAAAAATTTAGCAAAATTTGGGCGTGGTCCAAATTTTTTTTTGCTTGCGGCGCTTTTGCCTACGGCGGGCTTTACGCCTCTATGCAACTATATGCCCCCCCCAAGACAATATCCTAGCTACGCCACTGCTGCGACATTGGATTCTAATACTAATCGCAGTCTTCTTGACAAAATAAGTATTATTTTGTTTGGTGTAATCCGGAGTTAGCCATTCCCAAATTTCTTCTATTTTATCAAATAACTCCATTTCATTCTGTGGTTTAAAATTTATTTTGTACATTTTTTTACCATCAATTCCCAAAATTTCCTTCATAAACTATCGCGGCAGAAGGAAGAAAAACATTTTCCAAAATCTGAAGATATATATTACTGTTTAGTATTCTACCAATAAACCAGATACACCTGCACCGTAAATACTTATCCATATTCACACATTAATGGAGAAAGGTTCACTAGTTTGCCTTTTTTGAGTATACTTCTTATCATATCGGGAATTTGGTGGTCTATATACTCGAATCCTTCCATTATAATATATAGACGGAAAAGATTTTGCCAAAAGAATCATTTTCTAGTAAATATTGCAAAGCAAATGTTCCTTATCACTATTTTTTAAAAACAATTTGGATGCAGCTGTTTCATTTCTTAATTCGAAACATTGTCTTACTCGGCGTTGCGCAGTTGTAGATGAAGCAGGGAATCCTGTTATCTGCATAGCGGATACTGCACTTTCAAATGGATTTTGCCTTAAATACTCCACCAAATTTCGGTCTTCTTTATTTGGTGATTTTCTATTATTTAAACCAGACCCAACAGACTTTTCAAGTGTTTGATGATAGTGCCATTTCTTTACAATTCCTTGAACAGTACTTCTAGGTACTCTAAAATGGTCAGCTATTTTTCCATAAGACCACCCTTCTAAACATATTATTCTTGCTTTTTCAATATTACTTACATTTTAAATCAAATAAGCAGTCGTATCTGTCGACGTCTAGTAACGATGCACATGCGCACAATCCTCTTGTTTGCTTCTTAAGCGACATCGTCGAATACACTTCAGTACCTTCATTGTTCACGGAGAGGAATTTGCTCTTGTGGCTGTTTAATATTTATATTTAAGTACAACAAACACAAAACGCAGAAAAAAGGAAAAATCTATTTTCTTAAATAATTATTAAAAACATAGTGCGTGTAGTCGGATGATGAAAATCCATACTAGCTTAACAGAAATGGATATTGCCCTCCTTACTAACTAATTCTATTTGAAATTGTATATTTGCATTAGAGGCTTTACTCATACCATTAGTATACTACTTGATCTATTGATTACTATAGTTATTGTTTGAATATTGCCGCTAGCATACATTTCAATATCTGAAACTAATAGTAATTTTAAGCGTTGCTCCCAGCGACGCAACAATTTTGCATTCAGCTAGACTTGTGATATCTTAGGATGAACACAAGTAATACATTTAAAAACTTCCCCTCGATTTTCCTGCTTTAAAATCAAAAATGTGGAAAATCGCTCGGACCCGTCGATTTTTATTTCGAGGGGGACATCTTTTGCGTATATTGTCAATCTTGTTACTTCAAGCCCCTAGGAGGGAGGGGGGGGGGGGGGGGTAAGATCTAAATCTTAAATGGATACCTCTATTTTGTATAATTTTTTTGGATTCTGCATAAAATTCTAAACATTTTTTAATAAAAGCATTATTAGTCTATACTTAACAGTTTCCGAGATATTTACTCTTGAGAAATGACATTTTTGAACTTTGACAGCGTCTAGCTTTCTAACTGTACGTCTTAGATCCAAATGGCTTACATGTCCCTATCTTCGATTTTTATTATCTTTCCAATAGTGTGAACTTTCGGTTAAACCGGATGTAAGAAATATAGTACTTCCGGTTTGACAGGAAGTTTACACTATTGGAAAGATAATAAAAATCGAGGATAGGGACATGTAAGCCGTTTTGCTCTACGACGTACAGTTAGAAAGCTAGACGCTGTCAAAATTCAAAAATGTAATTTTTGAAGAGTCAATATCTCGGAAACTGTGTAGTATAGACTAATAATGCTTTTATTAAAAAATGTTCAGAATTTTATGCAGAATCCAAAAAATTATATAAAATAGGGGTATCCATTTAAGATTTAGATCTTACCCCCCCCCCTCACTCCTAGGGGCTTGAAGTAACATGATTAACAATATACGCAAAAGGTGTCCCCCTCGAAATAAAAATCGACGGGTCCGAGCGATTTTCCACATTTTCATTTTAAAGCCGGAAAATCGAGGTGGGAAGTTTTCAAATAAACACCAACAAATAATAATATGTTGTTTTTTACGTACGTTCTGTTTTAGCACTTAGTCAACCAGAACATTCAACACAAGTCATTTTTAATAAAAAATACTTAAGTCGTTATTAGGAAAATGCCAAATAAGAGTTCTATTCAATTTAAATAACTAAAATAATTTTTATTCTTTAGCACAGCTTAATAGTTGTTGCTAAACTAATCTAACAAATAAATGTGAGTCATAAAACACAAAATTGTTAGTAGAATTTACAAGCATATTCATGCGATGAAGAATTACTTATTAATCGCAAATAAACTTTTCATCTTCATGCTTCTATATACATTTAAAATTAAATACAAGAGTTTAGTACGGTGGGGTGACGAAATATATATCTTCTTTCACCATTATCCTTTTATTTACTTTTTAAAATTCTATAATATTATAACAACTAGGTAAATAGGTTGGCGATAAATTTTTAATAAAATATAAAAATAATTATTTTACAAAACTCTTGTATTTACCTCTTTTCTCGTTAAAAGCGACTGCCTAAAATATTCACCTTATGACGATCTATTGCAGAGACTGTTTACTAGTTTGACTGTTTACGAACTCTATTTTAATTTTCCGGAGACTAGTCCATAAATTTAGCTTTCAGGAGACTTGGTAAATATACTAGGAGGCCCCAAACTAAAATTTAATTAGCTAGTTATGTGTATAAATTACAATAATATGTTAATACAACCCTCGAATCAGACATTCTTTTCAATGGAAACTGAGGCGTTTGTGAAAGATAACAAAATGTATAACCATAAATCTTTCATAATTATTTGTTATTTATTACAAGTATAAGCTCCTAAAGTAATTAAAATTTTTAACGGATCAACATGTACGGGCAATATTCTGTTGTGGTCCCAACTCCGCGTCAGAGTCCAAAGTTACCAATATAGTGTGGTTGTTTAAGTGTGCAACATATGGGAATTTTTTTTATTACCGATTTCTCAGAAAATTGTATTCTTGATATAAGTTGGTGCATGTTAGATAATCATATTAGGTGCACTTGGAATTGTTGCAAGTCAAACGGCGTACAGGGTAGGCCAAAAAATATGAAACTTGTACAAGAATAAAGTACCCCTATTTCAGATAATTTAGCGAAAGGTTATTAAGAAAAGTTGTTTACAATTAAAAGTTATGCATAAATTCCAAAACCCTCGTAAAATAAAAAAAATATATTTTAAAAAAAAAACAATAATTTCCCAAAAAAATTGTTTTTTTACATTCACCATAAAGACCTTCATAAATTAATCAAAATCAAATCAATTTTACATATCTTTGTTCAAATTCAAGCATATTTGTAAAATTTACTTGAATTTTTAATGTATTAAGGAATCACAAACATGTTTGTTGCAACGATATTAAACACAACTTTTAAATATTCTAGAAATTCTTTTTAACAAGATAAAACATTAGTAATGATAATATGCTTATTAAAAAACTATCATTTAAAGTGCAAAATTTTTATTTTAAATGTTTATTAAAAAACTTTATTCTTGTACAAGTTTTATATTTTTTGTCCTACCCTGCACGCCGTTTGACTTGCAACCATTCCAAGTGCACCTAATATGATTATCGAACATGCACCAACTTTTATCAAGATTAAAATTTTCTGAGCAATCGGTAAAAAAAAAATGCCCATATGTTGCACACTTAAACAACTACACTGTATAGGGGTAGCAAAAATAATGCATAGGGACGGGTGACGAATGACAATAGCGAAATAAGAAGCTTAACCGTTTTCATGACCAAAGATAAATAAAATGACCTGTATAAAAGTATGCTATAGTAAAAATCTTGAATACTCTCGCAAGATGGGGGCAAAGTCACGTGACACTCTGTCAATTTTGGTCTATTAAATTTTTATAAGTTGGCATGAATTACAGGACCGGACTTGAAAATTATACATGTGATACCTTCTAAAACAATTTATGCAATAGCCTCATCGGTTCTACGGCTTTAATATTGCCAAATAATAAGTAATAGGTAGGTAATCATTTCTTTTAAAAGATATGTTTTATAAATATTATAATTTAAGGTAGGTAATAGGTAATAAGGATGAATTTCTATATGGTTTAAAGATAAAGTATCAAAATAGATTTAAAAAGTTTATAATATTATAAATATCCAAACCTTAAAAATACTAAACTAACTGAAACACAACTTAAAATAGGATTCTGTCACTCATATTTAGAATAGATTTTTTTTTGTTTTATTTGTTCAGATTATACCTATAGGTAAAATACCTACAGTTCAACATAAACTAATTGAATTCAAGTTATTACATTCACTGTCAAGAAAATCTCCATATATGACTTACGTAAGGTACGTAGACCCAAATATGGTTTTTATAGAATTTGTTGGCTATGGTACGGTTACATTTCTTAACTTGTATGTGGGCTAACATAAGGTTAAAAGCTTTAATATAGCTAGGGATTTAATTTTTCTGTCAATGAAAACCCTAATTTAACAATTTTTGACTTAACGTAAGGTACGAGGACCCAAATACGGTTTTTATAGAATTTGTTGGTTATAATACAGTTACATTTCTAAACTTCTATGTAGGCTAACATAAAGTTAAAAGCTTTAGTTTAGCCAGGGATTAAATTTTTCTTTCAGTGGAAACCCTACTTTAACAGTTTTTGACTTACGTAAGGTACGTAGACCCAAAAGTGATTTTTATGGAATTTGTTTGTTAAAATGCAATTTATTGATAGAGTTACATTTCTAAACTTGTATGTAGGCTAACTTTATGTTAAAAACTTTATTTTATTGTCATACAAACAATAATAATAGTAATATCAAATAATAATTTTACTTATGTAAGGTACGTAGACACAGAAAATAGAATTATATATTTGTTCGCTATCCTATTACATACTAATATGGTTAGCTATTTTAACTACTATAGTAACATAATGTTACTTACTATTACCTTACTATTGCCAAACAATAATAATATTTACTAATAACAATAATAAAAATAATTCCTGCAAAATTAAATAGCTGCTTTTTAAAGGTTAATAATATGGAAAGCTGTTTTGGCATATGGTAGAACTAGGCGGTACCCGGTTTTATCAACCTACCCGGTTTTGTCCAACTCTCTCCTACCTACGTACCTAAGTCAGGGAAATATTTAATTTCTACTTATTTTTCTTCAAACAGAAAAGGATACCTAGATAATGTAAAATGCGAAAATTATACATTAGAAGCCTAACCTTAACGAACAAACATTTTAAGAACAAAAATTTTACAAACTAACTTTTCGACAAAAACGGCGTTCAGATGAAATAAAACTTATTACTTATCGATGAAATCAACTTAACGAGCAAGGCACACATTAATAATTATGATCCCTAATGAAAAAGAATTAAAAATTTTTAACCTGTTTCTAAATTTTTGGTCAAATGAATAATAATTGTAGGTACTTACACAAAAGTAATTAAATTAAAATTTTTAAAATGTAATTAAATGTAACAAAAACGCAATTCATAACTCGGTGTTTGGGCTCATTACGGTCCACTATAAACCTAGGGATATTATTATTTCCCAATATCAGCTGATCGATGACAAATAACCGCTGTCATCTGTTTTAAAACGAGACTATTCGTGATATTTAGTATATAACTTTTTTCTTCGTTGTAAGTTAAATTTTTGTTCAACTGCTTATTTTAAGCATTTCCAGAATATAAATAAGGCAAAAAAAAATATTTTTAGATGCCTATTTTAGTTATTTTTCAATCTAAAACCTTTACTGATCCAAAAGAATTACGCAATTTCATTTAAAAAGTTGCCGTGTCGTGCTAATGTCATTTACATAAAATATAATATCAATATGAGAATCATTATAAATTTAAATCTCTGAATAAAAAATGAATGAAATCTGATACACAGTCTTCATCTAAATCTTAAAATCTTTAAAACTTACTCAAGAAATCGCTTTTGTATTATTGCTTATTATGTTTACACTGACTTTTTGCCGTTATTCTGAAAATATAAAGACGATCGCCTCTAAGGCTTTTCTATAAAAAGAAATTTTAAAGGTATATAAGAATTAGTTTTGTTTAATCTTGTCAAAGACTTGGGAACATCAATTTAGTTAATTAGTCTATTTTTGATATTGGAACATACAGATTGTATGTGGGTTTATGTTTCGTTAAAACGAATTCCTGCGATTTTTTAAAAATATTTATTTTTGCATTTTTTGCTAACCACCTAAAAGTTAGATAACAAAATAGAAAGGTCTTTTAAAAATATCTCCTTAAAATAAAATAAAAATATTTTAGTTATAATATTATGCAAAATAAGTCCTTTGGTACTTACGTTTAAAATTGACGAAATAAAAAACAATTACTTTGGAAATCAAATTTCTATTTCCCGATAAATTCATGGAAAGTTGAAAAAAAAAATCCAAGCCAAGAAGGACAATTTTTTTTGTCACAAATATACAAGCTTTTAAAATAACTCGCTCCACCTAAAAGTATTTCTTTACCCTTCCATACACTCTCCTTATAGACCTGTCAGAAACGCTACATAACCTCAACATATATGGAACACAAAAAGGGGTGTCTTAAACAAGATTTTATAGAAACTTTTGGGACCATTAGCGACGTTATGTTGTCGTATACTTTAGAGGAATTTAAGTGTAAGAAATTCCCTTGAAATATAATAAGTGATAGGAGATATACAATATAATGGGTATACACAAGATATCCTGTTCCTAACACATAACACGTCTCTTTTGTAGTTTACAGTTATAATTCTTAGGTTAATTGAATTTTGTGGAAATGGAAATGACAATGACAGTAGGTATACCTAGTACATTTTTTAAAACTACAAAATTTATAATTTGATAATTCTACTTTTCACTCACTTTTACCTTTTGCCTAAGTTACCTCTTTAGAGTTTAAAACACGCGAGGTCAATTCTACGGCATACTCCGAAGAGGTTTTTTTAATCTTATGTTATAAAGAAGCATACGAACATCAAGGAAAGATTCCAGACCATTAACTACGTCTCAATTTCGTACATTTTAAAGAAATTCAAGTGTAAAGCATTTATCTTAAAGTATGTAGTTTATTCTTGTATAAAAAAACGAATCTAAAAGAGACGTTAACGATAAACTTTATGTTATGAACCCATATTAAATATTAGTTTTTTGAAGTGAAAACTTCTTTAGGCGCGTTCAGCACTTTTTTGTGGGCACTGAATTAAACTGGGCCGTCACGCTCGGCTGTGTTACGCTCGAATTCGACTCCTATATTCAATCCGAACTGACCCTGACCTTCGGGTCTGTTTATTCGTAAACGTTATATGAAAGAGCATGCCGCTGCCGCATCAGTCGACGTGGAAACAGTGTGCGACACTTGTTGCGTCTCAGGTATGTTCTGGCATTTTTTAAATTATATATTTACGTAGGGTGAAGTAAGGTAATTAGTTTTACCGTAAAAATTCAAGGGTTGTTTAATTTTAGGAAATATATTTTTTCGGATGCAGTAAAATTATCCCGTATTCCAAGTTTATGTTATTTTTATGATTGCTTACGAACCTAACCTAAGATGTGATGAAAGTTCATTAAAAAAATCAATACTGCATAATTGTCTCATACTAATTAACGTCTTGTTATATTCGGTATTATACGGTTATATACGAACAAACCCGAACAAACCAAAAAAAATTGTATTTGATATTATTAATTTCACCTTGTTGAAGTTTTCACTTCTGTCGTGTGGTTTTAAGCACACACAATTTTTTATTTTTATTTAACTTCTACCTCGTTGGTTCATACAAATGTATATTTAGTAGCAAAACGTTGCGCCACGACAAATACACTGCTCAAAAAAATTAAAGGAACACTTTTGGATAACTCTGAAACTTTTTGACTTGTTGTTATTAACAAATGAAAATTATATTTTCATAATTGATTTGCATTTTGTTTTAATGATTTGTTAAAAAATAAACGTGTTTATGCTCATTTATTCGAGATAAGTTTAATGTTCCACAGCAAGTATAAAAAATAAATTGATTATGAAAATATTGACATTTAGGTTTAATGTTGCGGCAGGCCCATATTAGGGGAGCCCACGATGCTAAATGGGGATTTACTCGAGCGTCGTGAGGACCTATTGGATCTTGAAGATTGGATGGTAGAAAGGAAAAAATGTCATATCATGTGTACCCTTTCACCGGTGGGGGGAGTTACTACAGGCTTTCAAAAATGTAAAAAAAAAAACAGTCACATACTCGAGCGCGTCAGATATTAATAGTGTATATGCCCCACGTGACTCTCATGACGGAGGTACATTAATCTGCCGGTTTTGATGGTGGGGGCGGCGGTACGGAAGGGTTAAAAATGGGGAAAAAAAAATTTACTCGAGCGTGTCAGATATTCAGAGGGGATGTTAAGGGATCCCTAAGGAAGCTCCCATTCAATAGACTGACGATTCGGATGTGACGCAAGCTCGTGGCGTCAGATTTTCATACAGACGGTTCAGCTTGGTGTCCTGGTCGTGCTGATTCATAATCTGACTATTATTTTGAGGGATTTTGTTAATCTTACCTTTTAAAAAAAAAATTCATGATTTTTTTTTCTTAAATCTTAAAAATTTTCCGGTTCACTTACAAAAATATTTCGGTACAAAATTCGGAACGAGTAATAACAATAAGAGTGACAGATTGCGATATAAATAAAGACAAAATCCATAGCAACAAAACTGTTTCATAACTATTTTGATGCTTTTTAATAATATTAGTTTTACATATTTTTGATGGAATTAAGAGAATAATGCATGAGTGTGTTATATTTTTGAAATCGAAAGAAATGGAATCATCTAATGCGCTTCTAATATACAGAGTGTCTCATTTAAAAAAAAATAAATGTTTGGTTTTAAATGTGACATGTGACACCTACTGTCGTTTTTGACAAAACCCATAAATACTTGGCCAAAAGTTCTACATCCTACTTTTCGAGTGAACGCGCTTACTCACACACTCAAAAAACAAAAAAGTTACAGGCTTTTAAAAGTGGGACAAACTAAAATGTAAAATAATAACCCTGTACATATAATCCCACGAATGCTGTGATCAGCCTATGATGGCGTGATGGCTGACGAAAAGTAGTGTGGGGACGGTGCGAGAGAGTGAGTGATAAAGAAAGAGACATTGAGGCGCGGAGTGCTTCACTGCAGCTGCACGCGCTAATAAACTTTATTGACGATTTTTGTTACTTCGGCTTGTGGTAATCGGCAGATTATATTTTTCCCGTTATCCTTGAATTATTTCCTTCAAAATAAAAAAAAAATTGACCGCGCTCGAGAATGTCCATGTGACTTTTTTTTTTGCAGGTTTGTGACCCTCCCACTCCCTTGCGTCACGCTCAAATCGTCAGATTATTGAAATGCAGACTTTTTAGCATGTAATTAACCCACCACACCTTAATCTGACGCGCTCGAGTAAATACAGCTATCGATTTTTTTTACTATTCTGATCAGCTGCCGTACACGCGCGGCACTATATAGAGGGCTTAGACATGGCAACAGGGTGCAAGGTATCCCCCATATGTTAATCTGCCGCGCTTGAGTAAATCCCAAAATCCCCTGTTGGGCTCCCCTTCTATTAGAGAGCTTCACCGGGCAACGGCATGACAGTTTGTAGTTGTTGAATTCATTATTTGTCAAAGTGAGAGATCTTAGCGAGATAGAAGTCGCTCGTGCTATAGCTTCAATTGAAAATGACACTTTGGATGGCTCATCAGGTAATCATTTCTGATCAGACTGTTAGAAACAGGTTACGGGAAGCAGATTTAAAACGAAGAAGACCGGTACGAAAACCTGTTTTAACTAGACATCATAAAACTATGCGATTAAACTTTGCTCGCGATTGTTTGGGATATCAACTTCGACAATGGAGACCAGTACTTTTAACAGAAGAATCAAGATTTCGTCTCACTCGATATAATCCGATATAACATCAACACAGTATTCAACTCAAGGAACACCCTAAGAAGCCACCTGACGAAGACAAAGCCAACAAGTAAAAAAAATAGGAAAAACTGCGTCTACCAGATCCCCTGCGAATGCGGCCAATCTTATATAGGTGAGACATTAACACCACTAGGAACAAGGATTAAAGAACACAAAACCAATACGTTAAAAAGAACGACCGAAAAGTCAGGTGCCGCTGACAATGCCTGGAAACATGGTCACCATATCATGTGGTCAGAAGCTGAAATCCTACATAAGGAACCACACTGGAGAAATAGAAAGTTCAAGGAAGCTGCTGCTATTCACAAGAACTCAGGCTGCTTTAGTAAACCATCATTAGACATAAGAAGTATCTCGAAACCTTTGTTAGATAGACGTAATCTTAGGATAAGATCGCGTGCCAACTGAACGCATGACTGCACCCACCTCAGTTATTCTTCAGTGCACCTAGCTAGTATAAATAGTCCTGTAGTTACTTTACTTATTTAGTATTCACCTGAAGACGACTGGAGATACTTACCAGTTGAAACGTTGTGATTTAAAACAAATGTACTCTTAATCTAAAAAATGCAAACCGGTAATCATCTTACAAAGCATCAATTTCTCTTATTGCTTTAACTGTAACTTTAATAACAACCCTATACTTACAAAAAATTTAGGATTTTTTCTTTATATTCAAAGGATAGAAGTCCGGGTTGAATTTCAAAGTAAAAACGGAAGTCCCCCTAATCCTTCCCTCCCCCTTGGGTACGGTCCTGTCTCAATATGTTTATCCGAAAAATTAACAAAATCAGCATAGTAAGCATTTTTAAAGAGATAAAATTTATTTTTTCTCTCAGTTTGTGTATGTGTGTGTTGTGCTTTTCGATTAATCAGTTGTGGTATTAATCTGCCTGATTAAACACGATATGAGTAAATATGCTATACAAAAGTAATCAATAATAATATATTGGTAATTACCGAGCAACCACAATCAAAATATGGGTTTTAGTTATTCTCAAATTACTCTGTGTATTCAGTTTAACTTATTATCTCTTGCTTGCACCACAAAGCGTGATTGAAATTATTAACACATCAATAAAGATTGTTGTATCATTATTAAACACAATAAATTAATCATACAAGACTAAAAAACATTTTTTCTTAAAGCAATGAAATAAAAGCCTTTCGGTTTTTTTCCATAACCATAAGATTGACAATTTTTGTCTGGCAGGCGAATCAAGTATAGGACTTGGCTAATAGGAGTTCAAACTCAAAATCAAGAAAGTTTAATTTTCAAACATCAGATTAGTTCTTAGTTTTACAAGTACCTACGAGACAAATAGAATAAGCACAGGAGTCTCACGAATATTTCGGAAACTAATGTTATATTTGATAGGACATATTCTCGCTTATTCATTGAATAAAACAGCAATGCAGCATCGTATTTAAAAAAATGAAGTTTTTCAAACTTTTTGATAGTATCACAAATTATTAAGTTTCTACTTCCCTGTATCTAAAATTCCCTTTTCCAAAAATTCATTATCATTATCGATTACAATAATATCTATAAGTAAAAATTTTGAATACTCTCGCAAGATGGAGGCAAAGGCACGTGACACTTTGTCACTTTTGGTATATTTAATGTTGATAGGTTGGTATGAAATCCAGGACTGGACTTGAAAATTATACATGTGATACCTTTTAAAACAATTGATGCAATAGTCTCATCGGTTTTACCGCTTTAATATTGCCAAATAATAATAATACTAATTTATTTTGGAAGGTTTGTTTTATAAATATTATAATTTAAGGTAGGTAATAATAAACATGATATTTTATATGGTTTAAGGATAAAGTGTCAAAATAGATTTAAAAACTGTATAATATTATAATTATCCAAACCTTGAAAATACTAATTGACCTGAAACGCAACTTTAAATAGAACTCATAGTCACTCATATTTACAACAATTTTTTTTGTTTTATTTGATCAGATTATACCTATAGGTAAAATACTATACCTAGAGTTCAATATAAACCAATTGAATTTAGTCAGATATCACATTTACTGTCAAGGAAATTCCCATATATGACTTACGTAAGGTACGTAGACGTATTTTAAAAACGTAATTAAATATTACAAAAAGCACAAAAACGCAATTCATTTCTCGGTGTTTGGGCTCATTACGGCCCACTACTAATCTGGGGATATTATTATGTCCCAATATCAGCTGATCGATGACAAATTTCTGCTGTCATCTGTTTTAAAACGAGAAAACTCGTGCCGTTTACTATGTTTAATGCTGTCCAGTGTTACCAAATTTATTCCTGTTTAAATAAATTTTACTGACGTTATTTGGTGACAGCCGAACGCCTACAACTATTTTTGGTGCCCTCTTAAAGAGAAGGTCTTCGAAATATTCTAATGGACGGAAACCTTAAGACACATTGCATATCTACATAATTATAGTTTTCAGCCATAAAATGTATGTCATAATCAACGGTCTTATCTCATGCATTTATCCTTAAAATATACCATGACTAAAAAGAAAAATAGTAACATCTTACTTTTACATACTGAGTAAACATCTGCATGCAGATTTGCCGCAGTACGGAATTCTTTTCACACGATTTAAAGAATGTATTCTGTCCCATTACCAAAATACACTTCAAAAGAATCTACGTGTGAAGTCGTTTAGGTAGAGAGATTGCATCTATTGATGTGACGAACACAGTGCAGAGATATTTGTGCAGATATTGAAATTTTCTAAAAAAAAGTTTCTTTATTGCAAACAGTGGCGTTCGATGACATTAAAAGTTGGTTAAACAATGTGTCAATTTGTTTAAAAAATAATATGCTTATTTTGATGTACTATTAAAATAAATCTTTAACTGCTTACCGCAATTGCTTGATAGACCAAAATTTAATATTTTTTTTTCTTTTTTAGGTAAGTAATTATATTGAAAAAAAAAATAGGGAAGAATCATAACAGGGGTAAGTATTTAAGTATATTTTGTAAACGATTAAAAAAATGTTTAAGGTTAAAATGGTAAAGGTCTTTAACAAGAAAAATATTGGAAGAACCAACAGGAATATATTTATTTTGAATGAATAAAGTAGACCTAACGCAGATTAAAGTTAAAAGAATATTATATAATATAGGTAATTTTGATATAAAAATTTTTATATATATTTTAAATATTGAATTCAGAGGGAAGCAATTAGAATTAATTAAAAATTATCTGAAAAATAGACCCACTTATGTTCAAATAGATAAAGAAAAAAACTATTCAAAAGTATTTAAGTATGGTGTTCCTCAAGGAACAATTTTAGTACCATTATTTTTTACTATTTATATTAACGACTTATTTAGTATAAATTACGATGGACAAATTCATAGTTTTGCAGATGATACTACAATTTTTTATACCGATACAAATTGGGAAAACTTAAATAATAAAATTAAGAAAGATTTTAAAATTATAAAAAATTGGTTTGATAACAATTTGTTAACAATTAATTTTATTAAAACAAATTATATTCCTTTTACTTTAAACCTAAATAACCTACCACAAATTATGAATAGTATTCAAATAAATGAAGACATTCAAATTTTTAAAGTTAATAAAATATATTATTTATATTATTTTTGACAGTAAATTAAATTGGAATTTTCACATAGAATACTTAATTAAAAAATTAAGAAGTTTACTGCCGATTTTTAAAAACATTAAAAAGTTTTTAAATGTTAGACATAATATGGAAATATTATATTACGCGTTAGTTAAAACTCATTTTTAAATTACGAAATTTTAGGTTGGGGAGGAAAAAATAGAACTTTAGTTAAAAAATTAAAAATACTACAAAAAAGGTTTCTAAAATTATATTCAATAAATATTATCTTTATCCTTCAAAAGAATTATATTCAGAAACAAAAAAGTTGAACATAAGACAACGCTACATTTATAACATCTTAATATATATATTTAAAAATAAAAACCTTATACAATTTAAAAACCATAATCATAATACACGTCATAAAAATGAAATAACCATAAAACCTGAAATAAATAAGTCCATAGGACAAAGAAATTTCAATTATTTATGTTTTTATTTAAACGATTATTTACCAACAAAAATTAAAAATTAAGGGTAATAAAACTAAAAATTAAAAAATTGATTTCATTAAAAAAATTTAAAGTCGAAATAAAAACATGGATATTAAAAACAGACAATTTGAAAATATTTTTAGAAATACTTTAATTAATTAATATTGTTCTAAATAATTTATATAATTAATATTTTGTACTTGAAAATTATAAATTAATAATTTTATTATAGGTAATATATTTCTTTAAAAAAGCTGCGTTTATACTATAAATTAACATTTTTACTTTAAAACTTCATTTTTAATGCATATTTATGATTTATGATTTTACATACTAAAACAAAAAAATAAGATTTGCCCTTAACAAGCTTAGCTTCAGGGGATTGAAGAATAAGTTTATTGAAGACAACATTAACATATTTATGATATTATTAAATTTTAAATAAATTTATTATTATTATTAAACTCGTTAACTGGGTAAAAAAGTGTTTTCTACTGCCTCTTGTATATTAGAGGCCTTTTATTTACACCCTTGTCTTGGCTTAGCTAAAATGTAAATATTTCTTGACTGGATGACAAACATAACGATCTTCTTGCGAAAGTAAGCTGATTTTAATAATTAAACCAAAATACACAAACTCAGTCTGAAATCCTGTAGATTTGATATAGGTAAGTGAAGAGGGAATTTATCTAAAAAACGTTTGCAAAATTAAATAGTAGCGAAATAAGTGGTAATGATTTTTTCTATTAGAGGTGCATGAGTAAACTGCATTGGAGTTTTTAAAAATAATATTGTGTGTTACCATAAGTACATAAATAATTGAAGTTTGTCAACTTGTCATATAATTTTTATTCAATATTAACTCAGTGCCCCAAACCTACATACTTTCTATATATACATTCTTAATACGTGTTTGTTATACATGGCAAATTTTAAATTTTAACAATGACTTACAGACATACTCGTGAAAATACCATTTTAACATCATCGTTTTAGAAGTGATTTTGTCTTCTTCCTCGGGTTTATTTGGTGGTTTTGGACCCTTTAAATTGACTTTTTCACATACTCCGTATATTTTAATCAACAGTGTTACCAGTAAAGTCCGCATCATATGGGATTTTTTTAAATAGCTTTATTCGAAATTTGACTTTGGCATCAAGTTCTGCTTCGATCGAGATGAAAATTAAAAAAAAAATAGTAGTCACATGAGACACATTAGGTATCTGTCAAATTTTAATTTTTTCCAAAATATAATTCAAAAGTTGGGTTAGTTCTGAAAATATCGAAAAAAGTTATAAGAAAAAGTTTTTTTAAATGCAGTTTCTAGCCCAGATGCAAAATTTCAGCTGCATAAGATAATTTTGATTTTTTACCCACCACTAAAATTTATTTTCCACTTAATGAACACTTTACTGATGACACTGTTCTTTTTTGTATTAATATTAAGGTGTATTACTTTCGGACACAAACGTTTTTAAAAAAACTTATTTTATGAAGTTACCTTATACAAGGTCAAAAACAAATAAACTTTGCATCACATGCGACCAGATATTAATAGCCCAAATTTGATTTTGTAGCAAAACACACATATAATATGGCGCTACTTTAAAGAAAATGTACCTATCTAAAATAAAGCCTAGTCAAAACTAAGAAGTTTTATGTAGGTAGCGTTGAGTCTTATTTTGCAAAAGTGGTGCAATTTACAAAATATATATGGGTAAAATATCAAAATTATCTTATGCAGCTGAAATTGCATGTGGGCCTAGAAACTGCATTTAAGAAAACTTTTTCTAATTACTTTTTTCGATATTTTTAGAAATAACCCCAGTTTGAATTATTTTTTGGAAAAAATTAAAATTTGACAGATAATACGAATCACGTGACTACTATTTTTTTCCTTAATTTTCATCTTGATCAAAGCAGAACTTGATGCCAAAGTTAAATTTCTAATAAAGTTATTATTTAAAAAAAATTCCATATGATGCGGACTTTACTGGTCACGCTGTATTTCTATTTTTCGTCACATCATGTCATTTCGACACCAATTTTTTAATTCCATAAAAGCTCCATTAAGGTTTTATACCACTTATCTTTTTCTCTTCTGCTAAAACCATCAGCAATACATTTTTCTCTCTCCTGATGATGAACGTTTCTTCGTTCAAAACATGTAAAGACCTCTGAACAAATTTTTGTTCAATTAAATTTTGTGGAGGAAGACTTTTAGTTTTTTGTTTCCTTTCCAAGTCCTTTAAATATTTTATTTATTTTTTATTAATTATTTAGTTAGAGATACAGTGTCCGCAAGAAAGTCCGCATCAAATGGGATTTTTTTTTTATTATTAGGTTTAGGTAAAAATTGAAAAAGCAGTTAGTTTTTGCTTACCTAAATACCAAAAATGACGTGTACAGAAGCAGCTGCACGACTTGCGTTACCTGTCAAATTTGACATTTTTAATAAAATAGGTTCAAAAATGCCATTATTTATCAAAATATCGAAAAACTTTATACAAGAAAGTTGTTTATTTAGGCATTTTTAGCTTCTGTACGAAATTTTGATAGACTAATACAATTTTTATTTTTTGCCAGATTCTTGAAAATGTTGATCAACCCTCGTAGATTAACTTTTATACATCGATTTAAAACCATTTGCCTTTACTTCATTTGTAATCTTATTGCAATTTTGTGTAAAATTTTTATTTCCAATTATTTATTTTGCTTCAAAAACTGAAATTGTTATTGATCAGTATGTAATGTTTGATGCAAAGTTTATCTAATTACATCAGTTTTGCCAAAACCGACGTTTCCCATTTTTCTTAAGTTAGTAAACAGATGTACAAAAAAAAATATTAGGAAGCTTTCGTTGAAATTTTACTTAATTAATATTGGATCAAAAAGAATAAATATTAATCGCTCGAAACAAATTATTCAACAAAAATATAGTTTAATATAATTAATTTAATTTAATATTAATTAAGTAAAATTTCAACGAAAGCTTCCTAATATTTTCTTTTTGTACATCTGCTTACTAACAAGAAAACTGAGAAACGTCGGTTTTGGCAAAACTGATGTAATTGGATAAACTTTGCATCAAACATTACATACTGATCAATAACAATTTCAGTTTTTGAAGCAAAATAAATAATTGGAAACAAAAATTTTACACAAATTGCATTAAGATTACAAATGAAGTAAATGCAAATGGTTTTACATCGATGTATAAAAGTTAATCTACGAGGGTTGATCAAAATTTTCAAGAATCTGGCAAAAAATAAAAATTGTATTAGACTGTCAAAATTTCGTACAAAAGCTAAAAATGTCTAAATAAACAACTTTCTCGAATAAAGTTTTTCGATATTTTGATAAATAATGGCATTTTTGAACCTATTTTATTAAAAATGTCAAATTTCACAGGTAACGCAAGTCGTGCAGCTGCTTCAGTATACGTCATTTTTGGTTTTTAGGTAAGCAAAAACTAACTGCTTTTTCAATTTTTACCTAAACCTAATAATAAAAAAAATCCCATTTGATGCGGACTTTCTTGCGGACACTGTATACCTAGCTAACGACGCCGCTGAGTTACGTAACTAAAGGATTATTGTAATCAGCAGAAGGTTTGTCTAGATAAAGACCTTTCCATTGTAGATACTACGATTTGGCCAAAATCGGTTTAACTTGGGTAGCCTTGTGTGGTAATCGCTAAAGTCAATGAATCCTATTAATTCGTTAAAAGGCTGCCAATCGCTTTAATCTTGAAACTAGTAGTCATAATTTTTGGGTCGGCCTCAAACAATCGATTTTTAAATAATGACAGCCATTTATACTTAAGATTTTGTAAATTAAAACTGGGTTTAAAATGACGACTAAAACAGCTGAGTAGGTACTGTAGAGTTTTTTTTAAGAGATACATCACATTGTTTCCTATATAGCCATTACTGCTCTCGATACTCAGATTACTTATTATATTCTATTGGGAGTGTAATCTGGTTTTATATAGTGTATTAGTTCCGACAGGCAGTTGTAATGAAATGACATTATCATAATAATATTTTGAAGAAGCAGTCCATACTCAAAGTGGAGTTAAATGATACAGAAAAAGAAAAGCACGAAGTCTTTCTCCACAATCTTTATTCATCGAAAAACTAGGCGAACCTAGTATCACATCGACATGTTTCGAGTGTAGAAACACTCATCATCAGGAAACAAAGTGAAAAGTAAAATGCTGATGTTTTTAGCAAAAGAGAAAATAATGGTGAGATTGAGCCGTAATGGAGCTTTTAATGGTGTACAAGAGATGTAAAATTGAAAAATCAGAAGGTCGACAATCAAGACTTCAGCATACTGAAGAGTTGAGGGTTAAGTGTAGAAGCACACTGTGCCATGCAGAAAATTATAGGGTAGTAAAAATTAGGGAGTTTTGAAAAACATATCTGTAAAAAGCATTATTAAATTACTGAAACATCCTGAGTTTTATTAAGCCCAGTCAGAAACATGTGAAAATGTTGGGGTGAGATGTAAAGAAAAGAAAAAGAAAAAAGTTGTTTTTTGGGTCAAAGCATCTGTATATTTTTTACAGATTTTTTACAGATGCTTTGACCCAAAAAACAACTTTTTTCTTTTTCTTTTCTTTACATCTCACCCCAACATTTTCACATGTTTCTGACTGGGCTTAATAAAACTCAGGATGTTTCAGTAATTTAATAATGCTTTTTACAGATATGTTTTTCAAAACTCCCTAATTTTTACTACCCTATAATTTTCTGCACGGCACAGTGTGCTTCTACACTTAACCCTCAACCCTTCAGTATGCTGGAGTCTTGATTGTCGACCTTCTGATTTTTCAATTTTACATCTCTTGTACACCATTAAAAGCTCCATTACGGCTCAATCTCACCATTATTTTCTCTTTTGCTAAAAACATCAGCATTTTACGTTTCACTTTGTTTCCTGATGATGAGTGTTTCTACACTCGAAACATGTCGATGTGATACTAGGTTCGCCTAGTTTTTCGATGAATAAAGATTGTGGAGAAAGACTTCGTGCTTTTCTTTTTCTGAATAATAATATTTGCTTGCCACGGTTAATAATGCTAAAAATCAGTACTGTAATTCTCAAAACTTTAAATAGCTTCTAGTGTGCTATTGTTATTGTCATTTAACATTGCATATAATTATCTATTATGCAACATGGTTTACTGAGATAGTAAAATTCGTCCATAGATTATAAAGTCCAATACTAATTAGTGATAGGTTGTGCGAAATAAGCATCTTCTATTGCTTAATCTTATATGCAAAGTTTAGAAAACTTTAAAGTAAAAATAAATTAATTGAAACAGGTATTGATACGATCCATAAAATTTAAATTCCAACAGGACAGCTAGAAGACTCCGAACAATGATGTGACCTGCGCAACAAATATTATGTTAAAACCAATATGAATACTTTACTTTGTTATAATATAACTTTATTTAATTAAATTAAATAGTGTGTGGTGATATAAAAAATAATATATTGTCTTTGTTGATACGCAATATCACAAAGTAACGGACTAGGTACTCAATCCAACATTTGAAATATATTAAAACTGATAATTTACTACAAACCCCCACCAACGTCTTGTGGATTATAGGTTTTAACGGATACAATTCGGTTTTGGGGACACTGCACTGCTTTCTTAATTGTAGAGAAAGCGCTTTACTGGGAACAAAATGCGTCGCGTTGAGAAGATACAATTTATTTCTTAACAAAATTGCTGTATTAAAAGTAGTTTATTAGTCAACAAGACTGTGCTGCTAATGGAACTGATTACTACCAATAAAAACACTGTTCTAGCAAATCTGGAATTGATATAACTTTAAAGCGGGTTTGATACACTAATAATTTATTTAATATGGGTTAATACCAGTGGCGGCTTCTCCTATGAGGCAGGTGAGGCAGTGCCTCACCAATAATTTAGCAAATTAAATATATTACAAATTTATATTATTTTACTATTTGCATAATTGCATAAATATATATCCATTAGAATTAATGCCGTCAATCTTCACGCGCTTCGCTAGAAATATCATCTATCATCCATCTCATTTCTGCATGCGGTCGTATATGGTAGAAGCCGGTCTCGCGCTTTCTTGTCTTTTACGATCCGTTGCGTGTTTTGTTCTTATATCATCCATCTCATTTCTGCATGCGGTCGTATAAGGTTAGAGGCCCGGCCTCCCGCTTCCTTGTCTAGCGTATTAGTGAAAATATCTAATGTGATGTATGATACCCGTAATAGTCCAGTCCAATCTAGCTTTAAATAGCGCATAAAAACATTCTTTTGAGGCCAGCCTCATTTCTCTACTAATCTATTAGAATTATTAGATAAACGCCGCGACACGGTATATGGAGATATGCTATTATTAGATCAACAGGTTGTCCGTTGAAAGTTTAGAGTGCATAATGAATTTGAATTTGACTTTTACACCTGCATTTTATTTTATTATAGTTTTCGGTAAATACTTTTGTGGTTTTCCGTACTGATTTTTGTTTTGCTTTTTTTCCAACAGTGGGCAGTGATTTTTCTAAAATATTAATATACATTACTTTTATTACTTATTAGTTTATTTGGTTTGTGCTTATTAGCGAAAAATTGATTCAGCGGGACCTAGCACAGCGTCACCACTTCCCCAGGTAAATGTAAACATTCGCAATCCTACTTGTGACCTTGTTAATTTTTTAGTAAATGAGCAGAATTTTTCAAGTAATTCCTATGAAGATAAATTGTACATAGTAAAAGAAGTAAAGCGACCTGTTCCAGATTTGAGTAAACGTCTTGTTACTATCGGTGGGGTGGGGAAATCAAATCGGAGCTTTCAAAACACTTGGTCCGAAAAGTACGACTGGCTTACTGGTAGTGTAACGTTAAACAAATTATTTTGCTGGCCGTGTATTATGTTTGCAACAAATAATAGCGACAAAGTTTGGTCAAAATGTGGTTATAGCGATTTAAAAACCTTGTCTAAACTTTAAAATATAACCTTGCTAAAAAAAAATTTCAACTATGCCTCACCACTTTCAAATACCACGAGCCGCCCCTGGTTAATACAAAATAAGGTATCAATACATACTCTGCCCTATAATGGTAAAAAGCCGTATATGCAAATTTTACGTTTTGCGTTTTTTCAATTTTCCCCCGTAACTTTTTATTCTCTTTCGAACTCTATAATTACATTTTGAATAGCCCTTGTAGTTTCTTGTCTACATACATTGGCCAAATGATGTAAGCGCTAAAAAATTTTAATTTACAATTTCAAAAAACCTTATCCGACATGTTTTGAATACAATTCTTGTGTCAAAAAGACTTATACAATTTATAAGGTTTTTCTCCAGCAAAATAGAAACATTTATACATTGGCAAAAGAATGTATGCTTTTATACCATTTTATACCATTTCTCCTTTTCTTAATTTCTAAAGTTTACAAAAAAGGCAAAAAACCTTATAAAAGTCATACGTGTTTGGGGTATGGTTTTCTTTAAACTTTTATTTTCTTTATGCAATTGCAATATAACGTATAAATCGTATACGTTCGTTTGCCACTGTATTATATATATTACTAGCGACCCGGCTTCGCACGCGGGTCTAAAATGTGTTTATTTACGACATCACATTAGAAACCTCTAAATTTATCAGTGTTTCTCTACAATATTATGCATGTATTATACATATAAACCTTCCTCTTAAATCACTCTATCTATTTAAAAAAAACCGCTTCAAAATCTGTTGCGTAGTTTTAAAGATTTAAGCATATATAGGGACGGACAGACAGCGACAGCGACTTTGTTTTATACTATGTCAAAATAATTAAAAGAAAAGTTGATGTCGGAATTTTACCTGAGAAGCGATCGGTTCATCGAGGTGTATTGTCAAAGAAGAAGGAAGACATTTTTAAAAAATTGCAGAAAGCCGTAGAAGATTTTGGATGAATTTACCAGAAAGTTCAACGTCTGAAGATTTAAATGATAAAAATGATATTACTTTCTAATTTGTTTATTTTAATTAATAAATATTATTAATTATTGTATTTTAATTCATAGCACCATAAAGCTTTTGAGCAATAAACTACATTGGAAAAAAAACGTATAAGTACTTTACATTGGTCAGCCATTAATTTCTGCTTCAAAAATTGAAACTTTTAACAATGGCAAATAGACTTAAACGCACTTAAGTCTTTTTTTGTTAGTATGAGAACTAAACCATTATTTAAAAAAAAATGGATAAAAGATGTAAGCAACAGATTTTGCTTAAAACTACAAAAAAAAACAAGTACCTACCTAAAAAAATAAAACTTACTATCTATATCCTTTACCGGAGAGTTTAAAATTGTTCCGTTGCCAAAACACAAAAATGGTGCAAAAGTACACTAATTTCAACTTTAAGTGGAGTTTTCTCAAAACTATAAAATTTCATTTACGGCTTTTTGCCAATGCAGGGCAGTACTGGGTACGTCTTAGCAAACCTGTTGTATTACATCATTTTCCTCAATGCAGTATACACGCACAATTTGATAATGATTATTGAGAAGAATCTAAAATAATTTTCATGCAAGTATCATGATGTCGAGTAAAGTATTATTAAATAACACTCTGTACACAGGACCTTCCAAATAAATGGGTTAATTAGAAAAGTCCATTAAATTTTTTCCAAACATTTTTACCCTCTTAAATCTTTTGTTGGTAAATTGTATTAGCAAAAAATTCGAAACGAATAAGAAAATGTTTTAATTTTTTTGCTCGTTAGTATTAATTAAAGCTTAAATTTTAGAGAACGAAGAATTTGTCCCATTGTTTGGAAAAAGGGTGAAGTTTTATTGTTCTTTAATTTCTTTTATCGTCCAGTTTTATTATAATGAGGATTTGGGACTTTAGAATAAATAATATAGTAAAAATGCAACAAGGATAAATAAAAAATCAAAAATATGGGGTTTTAATTTGTATTATACCGGGTGGTATATCGCCAAACTGGTCATGTGAATTCCTATGCAAATTCTTCTACCCTCAAAATTTGAGGGTTTGAGAATATTTAATATTGGCTTCCCTAAATATTTCACGTCATACATAAAATTATAAAAATAATAAAATTTTATTCCACTTTTTTATGGCCCTTGTATGATAGGTTCGCACACCAATTTTTATTATGTACCAATAAAAAGTTATTTAGAAATAACAAAATTCAGGACTGTTGTTTCGCCTGAAATGGGTCTATCAGGAAATATCGCAGAGAACATTTCCGGATACTCTCCGAGAACTATTTTTCATGTAGTGCCAATTGATTTTCTTCAGTTCGGACCGACTTATTTCTTACTGATTTTGGGTAGTTTACATTTCCCGTTTGTAAAAGCCCCTCTAATATGTTTTGCAGGCTGCTTTTGTCTGGATGTCGTCGTTCCGGATAACGCTGTGCGTAAACTCGGCTTTCCAAAAAAGAGTTCTTTTCGCATGCTCCTAATATAAAAATCACATCTACGAGCTCTTCTTGGTTGTAGTCCACCACAAAAACAATATAAAGTACTTATAACAGCTTAAATAATTACTAACAATTTAACAATATT
Organism: Polydrusus pterygomalis; assembly: GCA_963969555.1. Taxonomy (NCBI): domain Eukaryota; kingdom Metazoa; phylum Arthropoda; class Insecta; order Coleoptera; family Curculionidae; genus Polydrusus; species Polydrusus pterygomalis. The sequence continues at coordinate 14,808,249 of OZ018379.1, forward strand.
TGAAACTTTTAGATTACTAAAGTCAAAATGGTCTCTTGTCACTTTAATACACTTTAATACCAATAAATTGTTTTTCAAAGCCACCTTCAATATTTATTCATAATGCCTGTTGGAATACTTAGTTGATAAAATGAGTTTTCTGCAAATAAGTCTTGAAACCTTGGAAATTGCGATAGGGTTGTAATTAGGAAAAATGTTTGATTTTTAATTCTGCATCGTATGACATAAGAAGATACAGGGGATCCTATTGAAATAAGAAAAATAAATTGCTTTAAACTTTGCAAAGTTTGACACTAAACTTTGGACACCCTGTACAATTTGTTTTAATTAAACTTGGTTAACGAGACTGTTATACTTTATTTAATAAGTACCTTTGTTAAATTTTATTAACGGGGCATTATTTTTATTTTTTATTAATTTTTAATACCAGTGCCAAACTGATATTTTTTAGTTATTATTTTTTTCGTTTATATAATACTTAATCAAGTTCAATAAAATTTTACGGGTATGTAGGTAACTATAGGATGCACCCAAATAAGTAAGAAAATATATGGCATGTAATCTCAAAAATACATCCTTATAACGTCCCACTTTTTTGGAACGTCCTGTATGAAAAAAAATATTTTTCTGAAATGCGCCCCAAGATACAGGTAAGGTCTGCAAAATATCAAAATTCTAACTATAATAGAAGACGGGAGGTGAGGTGCCGGACTCTGTATTTTTGTAACTTTCCTGAACAAAATTCTAGCACCACACTGATCGTTGTTTTGTTAGGTTTTAATTTATGGACATATTATATTACGTCCATTTTCTTCTGTACCTTTACTTGTTAATTAATATAAGCGTATAGCTGAAACGACATTATAATCAGGTTACTATCTACCATTTGGCCGACACAAATTAATAGTGTAATCAATTACTTAAATGACGATATTCGTAATTCTGATTAGGTATACATATATATATATATATATATATATTCTGTTAATTGCGGAACAGCATTAAGGGTTTAATATAAGCTAACCTAGTGGGGTTAGTTAAGATAAATTACTGTGACCGACCGATAGGTTGACATTTAGAAGTCAAAACTTTAAAATTTTGCAAGCGGTGTCTGACTGCCATAAGACTAATAATAAAATATTTAAAAACACAAAATTTTTTTTAAAATTTGAATGGATTTGTTAAGAGTTAATTTTTTTCCAGGATGGCGATGGCCCTTTTTTCAAAACAATTTTAGAAACGTATTTAGATATTCGATTAGGTGCAAACATTCTAAGCTACATGTTATTGAAGCCAGTGTAAACTTAATACTTACCTATAAATCTGTTATTGGAAAATATTAAAGAGTTGAGTATTTTAGACGCTATGGAATCAAAGTCAAAGCCAAAGTCAAAGTGTTATTTGCTAGTTACATAAATTGTTTATAGCACGTCATAGACAATAATAATAGATAATATATAGGTAAATATAATTTAACATGTACAAATGTATATAAATAACAATAAATTAGTGTATAAAGCAAACAATGCAAAAACATTAAAATAAAATGTAAAATTAAGAGACACGAAACTGGCAACTCCACAACCAATGCACAGCATCCGGGCAGTGATTACAAGGAGGCCAACAGGTACCTACTCATTCAAGGTATAAAAGCAATGGTCTAGTAAATACTTTTTAACAAACAGGATATCATCGAGGGCTAGATACCGTCCCGGGATCTTATTATATAAATTGCAATAAAGTGAATTGTTTTTAGATTTAGTAAGTCTGAGTCATTGAGCCACTATTCTGTATGAGCCTCTAGTATTGTAGCTGTGAATATCTGAATGCCTAGTGAGTTTATCTCTGCGGGAATGTAGTTCCAGCACAGTTTGAAAAATATAAACACAGGGTAGCGGCATAATGCCAAATTTTTTTAACAGAGGCTGACAATGGTCCCTATATCCTGCGTTAGCCAAAAGTCTTACAGCTTTCTTTTGGGGTCGAAAGATCTGTTGTGCATTTGCACTGTTTCCCCACAATATTGCCCCATAAGCAATATGGGAATGAAAAAGGCCGAAGTAAAGCGATTTCAAAACATCCAAAGTCAAACACTTACGCAAATTTCTAAGAAAAAATATCGTACTCGACAATTTTCGTCCCAGTTCAGTTATGTGGGCCTCCCAGGATAAGGAACTATCGAGAGTGATACAAAGTAATTTACATTTATTGTTTTTGTTCAATAGTCGATTACTCGAGACAACCAGTTCTTAAGTCTTACTCGTATTAAGCTGTAAGAGATTGCAAGAAAACCAGTTTTCTGCATCCTTCAGCAGTAGTAGTGACGTCATAATCAAATTCTCCAGACTAGAAGCAAAAGTAATAAAAGTAGTGTCGTCTGCAAATATGGTCAAATTGCAAATCCTTTACATGTAATAACACAGATCATTAATATAAATTATAAACAGAAGGGGACCAAGGACGGATCCCTGTGGCACTCCTAATTTAACAAAGCCTAAATCAGACTTGACACCTTCAATCTCTATAAACTGCCGCCTATCAGACAAATAAGGTTCAATAAGGTTCAGGGGAACACCTCTTATGCCATAGTGGCATAGTTTTTTTAACAGGAGTTTGTGACAGACACAATCCTACGTTGAGTTGGTGAGAATAGATCACTCTGTATAAAATTGTAATAATTCTACCCAGTTAATATAGTATACATCAATAAAGTCAATAAATCCATCAATATAATGACGGCACAATGAGTCCTATAATTATATGGAAACAGCGGAAACCACAATGCGCTGTGGCAAGTCGGAAAGCATCAATTCAATGAGAAGTTTTGACTAAAGAATAACATTTATAACCATATTGTGATGCATTCACTCTCAAACAAAACAAGGATATATTGGTAAACTGTACACCAAATTCATTATTAAAATTTAGGCCCTTATTAGTCATATAAAATTAAATGTTTCTCTTTCAAAAATCTATCAGCCTATAAATCTACAAGACTGTAATTAACAAATATTAAGTCTAATAGAACCCTAAACAAAGGTGTTTACGAAGCGTTCCTTTAACAACTTAACTAAGCCTAGATTTTTACCTTTGCTGTGCTGTTTAAAAGAAACAAATGAAAGCCTATTTAGTGGGTAAGAGTGCGCATCTTTGTTGTCTATGTTCAGTGGGTTCCTGATAAATTTTCCGTTTTTTTAAATTTTTATCATAAAAACTCCTAATGGTTCCCAGAATTAACAGAAAAAAGAGTTTTCTTTATTTACTGTAATGCCCTAGTATACTTTACCACCACACAGCACCCCAATTCGCTCCAAAGGTCCTGTAAGTCTGTTATTTTTTAAATAGTATTGCTGTCAAATACGTCAGCCATCAGCTGTTTTTCAACACACGTATTGAAAGAAATATTTCAACACGCGTATGTTATAAAGCATTTTATAGCCAAGCTTTTATAAGCCTTCAGCTGTTGTCCAGTATAAAAACTATGACTCAAAACAAGATAATTCACCAGGATACCAGGTCAATCGTAATTACATTGGGTAATTTGGATCAAGACAAAGTTCTTTGTATGATAACACATATATGGATCAATTTTATCTTATTATTTTGTTTTTGGTTATACCGGTACTTATTATCGCCACTAAGAGTACGGTAATATTCAGTTCTAAACATTTTTACTTGGTATTTAGCTAAATAACACCAGAAAAATAACTATTTATAACAAAAGTAATCGAAAACACGATGGTTAAACGTAAAATAATCGTGGGCCCTCCAAGAAACACAAGTTAGGTGTTCTGGAATGATTAATTGATCATAGTTTTACATTTGTAGGCGAATAAAAAAGCTTATTTCCTATTAAAATTTACAAAATATGCTATGGCTATGGTTAGAGCTTTTTAAGCTTGTCTGAAAATGTTATTTTAATTATCGTAGGGACAAAACTTGAAACAATAACATGGGTAAAAGTAATATTTTCCTATTTTATCAATATTATTTTATGAAAGCACCCTTGTCGTGGGATATCTGCATAGAATTTTCACTTTAATAGTCACCAGCTGTAAATGTCTAATTAAAAAGTTACTTTTGACAAATTTTAATTATTTCAGGCGACACGACAAATATAAAGAATAAAATAATTTCGTTATTTCAATAAAATAACATTGTTAGCAAATTTGCAGGGTATCCAAAAAATGCATTTATAGCGTTTTATGGAACTGACATCAAAATAAGCCTATCTAACTCAACTTAGTTATATTCGAAATTGACTTGTATGGTCGGTAGATGGCGTCAAAAATTTTTTTTTTTCGTTTTCAGTCTAATACCATAAATTAATTACGTTTCTTAGTGTAACAGATACCGGCTTTGGGCAAGCAAAAGTGTTAAAAAAGTAACCTATAATAAACATTTATTATAGTTTTAAAAGATAGCATAGTGATAATGGGATTAATTTAAGCAGATTACACAAACTGGTTCTGGGAGGGGGAGGGGTGCAGTCCCCTAGTATCCCCTCTTATCTACGGGCCTGCTCTTAGCTCCAAATTAGAAAGTTATTTAGCGATAATATTACAACGACAATAATATCAAATCTTGAAAACCAGAACTTTAGAAACTGTAAATCAGTAAAATGCTAATTTGTTTTATAAAAAAAAGAGTTTATAATAACAATTTTATTTTCTCAGTTTTTTATACTTATAAATTTATTGTTACATATTATTACATGCATATGTTTCGGTAAATCCTGCAACGCGGGGCTCAGACCATATTCTGTTTTATACTTTTCCACATATTTTCAAATATTGTAAATCAAATATTTCTTATAGAAAGTTGTTTTGTGGGGCAGCTTACAGCTGCAAATGTTGCAGTATGCATCAAATTTAAAACAGATATCAATTTTATGTATTCTTACAAGATTTCTATTGTACATGGCAAAACTGGTTACTATAAAATATTTATAACTTTGAATTGGTAAAGAAGGATGTAAAATTTCAATATTAAATATTTAAGGGTGTATCATATAGTTGTTGGCTGATGTAGGGTTTTCACTAGCGTCTAGCATTATATACAGTACCCAGCAGAATTCTGGCTCCATTACTATTAATCTCTCAGAAAATTTAATCTCGATAAAAGTTTCTGCATCCACTTAAACTAACCTAAAAAGCGCTTATTAAAATAAGAAAAAACGTATTTACTGTATCGAGTTGACCTGCTGTGTGCATACACTAAAGTCAAATTAAGCTATTTTCTAAACACTTATTTCAAAATCTTGGCATCATATTTCTAAGGTAATAAATCTTATACAAGTTCCTAATATACGAGAATGTTAAAATATATAAACCACTTATAAATTTGAAACTGAAAAATGTTTTCGTATGTATTTTATATTCGCCAATATTGGAAATCTAGCAAAAAATTTAAACATATGTGCGTACATCAACGGAAAATCGCTCATCCTTGAAGAAAAGAGTTATTCCAATTACGTGAATGTGAACTTCAATCAAAAAATTATTTTTTTGAAATATTTAGCTTAAATTGGAATTTTCAATGCATTTTCCGAATTTAACTTTTAAAATGTCTTTATTCCGAACTAACTTTTACAGTTCATTACATGGAAAGTGACCACTTAATATAGAAAATAATAACTATTAAAAAAATGGAAGTTTATCCAATTTAATTCAATAATAAAATAAATTTAAAAAAAATAGTATACAATACAACAATTTAATTTAGTAAATATGTCTTTAATTGTTTTTTAAAAGTTTGCAATTTTTTAACTTTTCTGATATTTTTTGGAAGATTGTTATATTTTATTATTCCGTCATATAAAAGCGATTTTTTTCCGAAATTACTTTTTACTGGTATAGTTTGATAATTTATACAACGTCTGGTGTTATGATCATGTAATGTCCCATTCTCCTGAACTGTTATGTTTGATTTTTTTTCTTATAAAATAATAGAGTGAATTAGAATACAAATTTTTAATTTATAAATGTTTTGAACGTGTAAATACCCTTTCGGTCTATATAGATTAATAGTTGTTCTAAATGTGGTAATTTGTGTAAACAATATACTAACTTTATTTTGCAATTTTTGTAATGGTTTTAAGTTTGATAAACAAGCAGATCCCCATTCAGAAGCTAAGTATTGTAATTTTGAATATATTAATAAAAAATATTTATTTTTTAAGTATTTCAAAGGAATGAAATATCTAGCTCTGTACAAAACAGATACCAAAGGAGATATCGAGTTAATAATATACTGGATATGGCATTTCCAATTTAAATTTTCGTCTAAAACTAATCCTAAAAATTTCGTCTTTTTGAATATTGAATATTTTCATTATTAAAAGTTAAGGGGTTAATGATGGAATTTATTTTATTTTTAGTTATAAACATAAAAGGGGATTTGTAAAATTTAACGTAAGTTTATTTGATTGAAGCCAAAAAAGAAGTATTTTTAAATCATTATTCATATGAAAATACATTTATCCATAGTAAGACATGTTGGAAGTGACATTGTGAGAAAAAATCCGAAATGAAGGAACTACATAGAAGAATAAAAGTTAGGGATGCAATTGAAAAAGTCACACACTTAAATGGTACTGGGCTGGCCACGTCGCTAGAAGAGCAGATAACAGATGGTCAAAGAAAATTCTAGAATGGCATCCCAGAGACGAAGCACACAGAAGCGGACGACTTTGGGATATCTTCAAACTGGACTAAGACCGAACAGAATGGTCTAGGTTAAGAGAGGATTATAGTCAGCAGTGGACGAGACAAGCTACTAGATGATGAAGACATAAAATATATTTTTGGTACAAATAAGCACCCTAAAATCCAATTTTAGAGAATATTTTTTAATAAGACCCCAACAGACATGCACGTAAAAACCCAATCCATGCTCTGAGATTTTTACCAGTATCCAGATCCAAAAAAAGCTAAACCATTTTATTAAATTTCCTTCATTTGGCAACATATTGTCGATCAATTTAGTTCCATAACTAGGTTAAATTATTAAACCAATTCTTTTTTGTCAGCCTTTTATATGTTTACAATATCGATTCGGTATATTTTACAGTAAACCAAACCCGAACTGGGAAAATATTTTGTTTTGCTTTGCCACATCTTGCCAAATATTGTAAATCAAATTTTCTTAGTAATACATCTTCGAGACGTGCCGCATCTTTGAATATAAATTTTTCCGAAGGGAGTTTTGTGTGCTGTTTTCAATTGCAAGTACCCTTGCAATGCTGAAACGTGCGCAAAATTTAATACAATTATCAGTTTTATGTATGTTAAGTAACATCCTTATAAATATCAAAAGCAAATAAGGTGATACCATTAAGGTCTCAATATCCTTAAAAGATTCCTGTTTGGGTGGGACATTACCATAATTATAACTAGTGGTTTCAGAGGTCCTTACCCAAGTTTTTTCTTCTAAATATTTCTAAAAAATTCAGACAAATTAAAACATTTTTATAACGTCCTACATGTGTAATACAGCTTGAATAATCATCAAGGCAAACATAGTTTCAATGCAAATTTTTTATAATTAAATAAAAGCGTGTGAGAAAACTCAACAAAGTTTGGTTTATTTTTAGAGAAAAACCGTATATATAAGAGCCACAGAGTCATGATGTTTCGCTTCCTGCTTCTTGTTTGCATCTCCATATTAAATTAAATCTCCAGGGGTGGCTCAAATATAGAACATTTTATACCTTAATGTATTTCTTAATTAATTAGAGGATTTCACGTCTTATGTTATGCACAACATGCTGTGTTTGCTAATTCCTAAACAAACCTAAATATGTTTACGTTGCTTGTTTATTATTTAAGTAAATTATTACCGTAAGCAAATAGATGCAAGACTAAAATACATAATATACCTACCGTTGATATTTGGTAGGTAGTCATTTAAACTTTACAAATGAGACAATTTAAAAGCAAACGTGGTCATTTATAGCATGTTTCCGTGTTATAACATATTAGTTTGTTCCTCTATAGTTACATAAAGTAAAGAAAAATGTGAAGTTGGTAACAAGTAATACATGCAAATAGTTACAACGTAAATATGTATTTACTATTTAGTAAGTCGGTAGCAATTTTGTCTTTATAAATGGGACATTATTGAGATTTATGTACGTGTCTGCATAGAAACCATATTTTCAGACTACTGCCATATCTACCGTTTGATTTATTTCTCTATCCATCAATTTTAAAGCAGAAACGTAAAATATGAGTGGCGAGCAAATGGTTTTTTGTAACATACTTTTAAGCCTTCTCCCAAAGCAATTAAACAAGAAATCATTTTTCATGCAGGATATGAAGAATCCTTTGCAATGTTTAATGTTACGGATACAAAGGACAGGGCAGTCTTTTCTAAGTAATTTTTTATTTTATTTTATAGTAGTTTTAGCAAAAATTGTCCTCTCTGTTTTATTCATGGGACCCCAATCGGTAATAAGTATATCCCATGCTACAACTAAGAGGTCAATTTTGGCCGAAGCAATAGACAAGTGGACATTGTTGAAACTTACCTGGCCTCAGAGCTGTCGGTAATTGAATTAAAATAATTGGAAAATCGTGTTTAATTATTTTTTAGTAATTGAATTACTGTAATTGAATTACTTTTTGAAAATAGTAATTGTAATTGATTTTCCAATTATTGTGATAAAGTAATTGTAATTGGTAATTGGTTTTAAGAAATCTGAGGTAATTGAATTACTTAAAAGGAATTAAATTATTTTAAAAAGTAATTGAATTACTCCCAAATAATTCAATTACATAAAAAGTAATTTAATTACATTCGAATAATTCTATTAGATTAAAAGTAATTGAATTACTCCAAAATAATTCAATTCCTTTAAAAATTTTCATAATTCCTTTACTCTAGAAGGAAAAAAAGATTGTTTGGTTAAATCGCGGCTAAGGCTAATAGGAGGTTTCCTCGGGCACAGTAGTTCCTACCTAGTTTTTTTTTAATTATTTTTTATTTTCCCTAATATTACGTTTGTTTTATTTCAACAAATAATATTATATAAAAAAAACAGTTGTTATTATTGGTCAATTTCTTAAAGGTAAGTAGGTAGGTACTTATCAAAATTAGGAGATCAAGTTTAACTATAAATTTCGAAATTTTTTAAATTTCTTTCTATAAAAAAGTGTGATAGTAGGACCTACTGCTTAAAAAAAAATAATACCTTACCTATACAACTCTTTTTTTGTAAAATGTAAAAAAAGTAATTCCATTGCTCATATACTATAATTTAATTTTAAAAATGTAATTTAATTACCAAACTGTAATTCAATTACCAGAATGTAATTCAATTATCAAAATGTAATTGAATTACTTACCAAAATATAATTAAATTACCAAGAGTAATTTATTTGCCAAAAAAGTGCCTATAATTTATAGATTCAGAGTAATTCAGTTACTTTTAGGGTAGTTTCATTACTAAAAAGTAAAAAAGTAATTGAATTAAACTCAGTAATTTGAATGCGGTAATTGATCAAGGAATCAATTACTTTTAGTGGGTAATTGGTAATTTAAATATTTTTATCATACTGTTAGTAATTGGTAATTGTAATTGATGCCTTTTTCGGAGGGTAATGGGTAATTGTAATTGAATTACTTTTTAAGAGTAATTACGACAGCTCTGCCTAGCCTAACATAAAAATTTATTTATAAGCAGCCATATAAATCTACAGTTAACTGACAAACTACTAGAGCTTAACAGATTGTAACTTAAAGCTCTAGTGGGATTGTATATCAGGCACTGCAGATTGCGATAACCTGCATAAAATTGGACTAGCGCAAAGTGATGAATGCCGGCTCTGTATGGAAGATTCTAATCTCATCTTTATGATTTAAGATTATTATTTTGTTAACAGGCACTTAAGAAAATACCTTCAACCAAAAGGAATTTAAAATGGACCCAATAATTGCAGACTTTGCGGTGAAAAGGACGGAACCGCCCTCTCATATACAGCTTCCGGAATATACAATGCGTCGACAACCTTTATTAGGACAAACTTGGTTGGAAACTTTATTGGACCTAATAGAAGGAACAAATCCTTTTTAACAAGACTGGGGCACGTACAATAAAACAGAAAGCTGCAGTGCAAGAAGCTTAGGCCACACACCCGTCTCCCGCTTTTAACCACCTAATCAAGATTGTTATTTTTTGTGCCTGATATTTTCAAGATAATAAATACCATAAGAATAATTTATTTTTAAAGTTTCTAATTTCTACTGTTTTTTAAACAGAATTCCATTGAAAGCCTTGATAATGTGCGGCTTAATTATCAATATTTAACATCCTCTCAATTACATAATTATCAACATGCTAAAACACGCCGAACTCTGAACCACAATCCATCTTCCCAAGGAACTTGCATCATATTGATAAGACAAAATGCAGGCAATTATCTCGAAACATGTGACAAGTACTCAGACTACTTGAGCTTATTCTCTGAGTTATGGCGGATTTTGCAGGCATGTAGCAACTGTGATAAAGATGCTGTATTTAAGCCTGTAAGTAAATTATCCAATTAGAAAATTATTTAAATATTTAATTATTCAGTAATTATTAAAAAAATAAGCTTAATTTATAAGAAGTTTTTTTGAATAATGCATGATTGCACTGGTAATTTTAATATTGGTTAAGTTTGTGACCTAATCTAATCTACCTTATTTTAGATAATAATGCGACTGTGGAAGTCTGCTTTTTTAGCCTCTGTAAGACCCGTTTGTGAAAAATAATAAATACTTTTTGAAAATTTCATTATAAAATTCAAATATCTGGTCGCTCTGTAAATAAAATTACAAATAATTAAAATGTATTTAGACGCCATCATGAAATGGTAAATTATGCTGCTACACCTTATCAATCTTTCCACCGTTAATAAAAACCATTTTCTTTTTTTTAAATAAGGATTTATAATTAAATGACTTGATGACTTGAATCATCTTTGTCACTACAGTAATTGCAAATTTATTTGGAACGACACCATATTGAGTAATCAAATTTATGATAGTTCTTCAGTAACATTATACTTAATCTCCTTAAACATCTTAGCTGTTATAAGATGATAGATCTATTCTTCTTTTAATTTTGCTTCTATCGACATTTTTGAGGTACATGAAATATTTTCTTGAGGTGACGCTTTTTAGGCGGCTAAATCTTTACCAACGTTTATGTAATAACCATTTTTTGTTAATGTTAATGACGAGTAAATAATAATCCATAATATTATTTTTTCATTCGTTACTGTGCAAATATAAAATAATGGATATCCTTAACTTCATTAAGGTTAACTTTTATTTTTTATTAATGAAAAAAACTTTTTTCCCGCTTCCTAATAATAAATCAACATTGTAAGGAAAATGTACTATATTTGGCGAGAAACCTTATCACAAACTTTCTGGACCAAGCCAAATAAGTCTCTAAACGTGGAAAAGTTCAAAAAGAATTCTATTTAATTTTTGGGTCGAAAAATAAGTGCTTTCTATTGTTATATAGCACGAAAGCGAATTAGCAATTTAGTAAGCCGCAGAACAGAAAATACCGGTTAGAAAATGTCTTGCAACAGAACAGGAGGGGAAAATAGTCATTAAATAAATCTCAGATAAAATATGTTTGCAAAGGTCCGTGACAAATGTAAATTCTCCAAAACAATAATTTATTTTATAATAGGGAAACACACAGAGAAAATAGTTTGTTAAAATATTGAGCTGGGAAGGCAATCAAGTAATAATAATTATGGAGACGGATCACTCGATCTTCACAGACGTTTCAAAAATGGACGTCGGGGTGGGAGCTGGTATCTTCTCCGAGAGCATGCAAATACAGAGGTCGTATAGACTTCCTGACTACTGCAGCATTTTTCAAGCAGAAATTTTGGAAGTAGATAAAGCAGTCGGATCATCCTGGCCTGAGAGGAGCTGCCTCTATAACTATCTTTATAGATAGTCAAGCAGTCATAAAGGCAATTTGTTCCAGCAGTACTAAATCAAAATTAGTAAGGCGCTATCGCAACAATCTCTGCACCAAGACTGCTGATGCGCTCCCCCTGGGAGAGCGCAGGCGTGTCTGTCGAACTAGCAGAGAATACTGAGATGAAGAAGAGGAGGAAAGAGGAAAGTATTCAGCATTTCTTGTGTAAATGCCCCGACCTTGCGAGAAGAAGTTTCAATGCCTTGGACGAACCATGATCTGGAGGAGTTGAGCCACTTACAACTGGGTCGACTCACTAAGTTTATTAACAGCAGTGGTTGGCTTGAATGAGCTGTCAAGAGTCTTTTACGTTAACCATCGGGAAGCTGATGCGGATAGGTTCCGCGGAACATGTGTGGTACCACAACGGTCCTTATAGGACTACGTAAGACTGTTTGGACAGTGCCAGAAGTCTGCCACTCTAACCTTACCTTACTTAACCTAAAATATTGAGCACTTTGATCCCTTTAACCTATTATTTAAATGGAGAAACCATTGTATTGTAAAAAAATAATGAGTTGATAATCGCCAAATGCCTTATCTATGGAAACAATAATAATTATCCATATACGTGTTTTGGAATTCGTGTTTATTATAATTTCTAAGAAATTATTAAAAATATGTGGAGAGTTTAAATTCTTTTACCAAAAATAAAATATCTAAAAATAAAGAAAGAAATTGTGTTGGGAATTGTACAAATCGCCAATATAAAATGACGGCAAATAAAAAACCTTATCAAAATTTTTATTATTAATAAAAAAAGGTATTGCGTGGGTGGTGTAAATACACAGTACAAAAAACACGACGGAGAAAATGTTGCTTTGTTAAAATGATATTAATTCTTTTGATTGTAACGTAGCTTAATAATGCAAAAGTTGAATAATAAATATTTATTTTATTTTTGTACATTTTACAAAAAAAATATACAGATGGTCTTCACGATAATAATTATTAGTTATTACTTTTTTGTAAAAACATAAACCTGTTTTTAAATAATATTATGCGTGATAGAGTTTATTTAATTTTTAAATTCGGATTAAAATAAAATGATATCGAATCTATAATAAAGTATATTATTAACATAAATTTAATCTTGTAATCAATAATACCTATAATTATTTGCAAGTATAGCATACCCGCTTTGGAGTTATATCAATTCCAGATTTGTCAGTGTTTTTATTAGGAGTCATCAGTTCCATAGCAGCACAGTCTTGTTGAATAATGAACTATAGGGTTTTCCAATAAGAACGATATGATTTCAAAATGAAATAAAATTAAAATAATTTTAGATACAACAAAACGTTTTATATTATCTTAAAGTATAGTCGATAACATTTATGTTTTGAATAACACATCGTTTAAATGTCCTCCGCGACTTCTAGTACACGAGCGAATTCGACGAACCCAATTTTCGATTACTTTATGCAATAAATCGGGCGTGATCTGACGAATGCAGGGTTTAATGTTCAACCTTAATGCATCACGTGTTTGTGGTCTGTTTTCATAAACCTTAGATTTTAAATAGCCCCACAAGAAGTAATCTAAAGGAGTTAAATCACAGCTTCCTGGAGGCCACTGAACAGTTAAGTAGCATTCCTTGAAATTATCCTTTCGTCAAACTTTTCTTGCAGTATATCGATAGTTTCATGAGCAGTGTGACATGTGGCACCGTGCTGGAACCACATATCCTCCAAGTCAAGTGCATCTAAATTTGGCCAAAAAAAAATTCTTAACATTTGTCGATATCGTTCACCATTCACTGTAACTGCATCTCCTGGTCCGATGATGCCACCATACCATAAACCACAACATACAGTTACCTTTAGCGGATACAAAGGCTTCTCATGAATCTGTTGTGGATTGTTTTCACACCAAAAATGGAAATTTTGCTTGTTAACGTATCCACTTAACCAAAAATGAGCTTCATCTGAAAAGATAATTTTTTTTGGCAAAATTAGGATCCCTTTCAAGTTGTTCTAAACTCCAAGCAGAAAATTCTCTGCGCCGACGATGGTCCAGTGGCTTAAGTTCTTGGGTCAAAACAATCTTATAAGGGTGTAAATTCAAGTCTTCTTTCAAAATACGCCAAGTTGTCGTTTTTTTAATTCTTAACTCCTGAGCACGACGAGGAATTCATAAATTTGCATCCACTGCAACACTAGCTCTTACAGCAGCAATATTCTCAACAGTTCTTGCGTTTCGATGTCTTCTTGGTGTTTTTACATCGTGAAGAGTAGAATTATTTTCAAATTTCTCAACGATGCGACGAATGGCAAGCAAAGGAGGACGATTCTTTACACCAAAGTTTTCGCGAAGTGCGCGATAAGTGTTCACAAAAGATCATCTATTTTCGTAAAATTTTTGATAATAACCAAACGTTCTTGAAGCGCGTATTTAGCCATAATAAATTGTTATAGTTTACTGACAATAACTGACAACTGGTGACAGGTATAACTTTATTACCATGGTTACCATATCGTTTCAAAATCATATCGTTCTTATTGGAAAACCCTTTACTTTTAAGGTTGAATTCTCAATGTCATTCAATCTATTGCCAACCTATAACCTATTTCGAGTTGATTTTTTGAGTTTAGTATTTTAATAACTAACATTTAAAGAAAATCGATATCGTCGGTACATTATTTAGGTAGTATTTGATATATTACAAAAATATCAATTTATTTCATTGCTAATTTTGGGAGAATTGTATAGTAAAAGAACAAAGAGTGACAATGACATAATAATGTTAAAAAAATCTAACCCGATATTTTTCGCTATACAATTCTCCTAAAATAAGTTATGAAATTCCTTGATATTTATTAAGTACGTTTAAATTATTACCTATAGAATATCAAGTCGATACTGAGTTTCTTTAAATTTTGTATAAAAGCTAGAAAACATAAATAAATCTACGCGAAATAGGTTATAGGTTGGCAAGCATGTTGATACTCCCACCTTAATACATCAATTTTGTTAAGAAATAAATGTATGATTTTGAAATTCATTGATCGTACCAATACCTGTTTCAATTATTTTATTTTTAATTTATATTTAAGTTTTTTCAAACTTTGCATGTCAGATAAAGCAATAGATGATTTTTATTTCGCACAACCCATCATTAGTTTTGGACGAATTTTACCATCTTAGCAAACTATGTTGCATATTCGATAATAATGCAATGTTAAACGACAACAACAATATCACACTAGAAGCTATTTAATTTTTAAGATGTGTACTGATTTTTAGTGGTAAGTATATGCTTTATTAACTGTAGCGATGTCAAGTTTCATTACAACAGCCAGTCGGAACTAATACGGTGTATAAAACCAGATTATACCCCCAATAGAACTTAAATTACTGTAAGTATTGAGAGCAATAATGGCTATAAACCATTCTATGGTAGCATTAACTCCTATTTCCTATTGGGTAAATTACCGTGATATTATCACGGCACAACGGTCTACCAATTTTTGTTGTCTTACAGTAAGAAAGCGCGTTGGTGTCACATATAGTATTAAACAGTTTTATAAAGAGATTGTGAAATCTTATACGGAATAATAGTAGGATATTAAAGTACACGTTTCATAAGAAGCGGTTTTAGCGCACGCGTCTATTTTTTATTGACACGTGCGCTAAAACGCCTTATGAAACATGTGCTTTATACATTTTTTCTATTTCACCTTTTATAATCAAGAAAAATACATTTTAAAAAGAAACTAAATCCTTCAAATTTTGTAAATTTTTATATCTAAATTTTATGTTGATATTACTATTTTTTATCATAGTAGCCTCTGGACAACACAAATTATTTTGCAAACTGTCATTTTTTGATTTATTGACCCATTTTCACCACGAGATTCTAAAGTTATTTTAGCGATATGAGATTTGAAATTGGACGGAATACGTTGTGTGATCCTTGTACAAGGTGGCGCAATGGGTATTGACGGTTTGTGAAACGCCACTGTTCGAAAATAAGGAAAGTGGAAGGGAGAATTAATGGCGTAAAATATTACGTATGTAATGCAGTATGTATGTATCACCGTTCGGAGTCTATTATTGAAGTGCAACGACAATTTCGGCGTGAATATAATGTTCCCAGGAGTGGTAGAATTCCTTCGCGTAACACAATTTTGTTGTGGGTTGCAAGGTTTTGTGATCTTGGAAGTGTACTAAATGAATATGTCGGTTCTGTACAAACTGTGCATACACCAGAGAACGTAGAACGAGTACGACAAGCCGTAGTAAGGAGTCCAACGCGTACAGCAAGGCGTCAAGCATGAGCATTGAACATTACACGAAGAAGTTTGGGTCGAATTTTACACGAAGACCTACGACTTTATCCGTACAAAATTCAAATTGTTCATAAAATTTTGCCGCAAGACTTCCCAGCACGAATAGAGTTTTGTAGGACTTTTCTTGATTTACTGAACCCATATGTTTTAAATCATTTAATAATGTGTGATGAGGCGCATTTTCACTTATCATATGTGAATAAACAAAATTTTCGGTGATTTTAATTGGCCCGCAAGGTCACCAGATTTGACCAGCCCTGATTTTTTCTTATGGGGATATTTAAAGGCTAGGGTTTTCAATAATAGGCCTTAAACGTAACGAGTTTTAAAAGACAACTTACTGAAGAAATCAGAGCGATAAACCAGGAAATGCTGCTACGAGTTACAGATAATTTTCAATCACGACTTCAACAATGTTTAGAAAAACGAGGTGGTCATTTAAAAGATGTTATTTTCGAAAAATAATTTTTGTTGTAAAACTGCATTATATATATAATAAAAATATATGATTTTGACCTTGATCGTTTCATTTCAAACACTCTCAAAATCGTCAATACCCATTGCGCCACCCTGTACATTCGGTACATATACAGAGCGTTCGGAAATTCGGGAGATTTCGCTACTTTTTTTCGAATTTCAAAAGACGTGATTTTACGTTACGGCATTGCAATTTAGAATAGGGAAGATGGAAAATTCCAATAAAGTTGAAGTTAAAATCGACATTGGAAGGTTAGTAGATTGAATTTTGGATAGGATTTGGCAGAAAATGATAGCTTGAAGCATCTACAAAAAATTGATTTATAGATTTATGTAACTAACATACATGACTGTTATCCACACAGAATAAAAAAGTAAGTTATCAAGCTATTTTTCCTCTGCGATAAATGGGGTTTTTCGTAAATCACAAACGCCGCGCAAGTCAATGAAATAAAACATTTAAATGTTACCAACATCAAATAAAGAAAAAACGCGTATCGAAATAGCTTCATTACGATACGCAAATGCGTATCGTACTGAGCTCATTATGAACGTGAAATAGAAAAAAGACTTTTTCTCAGTGTAATGCTAGTCCTACAATATAGCGTAGGTATATTTATCGTATTATTTTAGGTTCCAAAATTATTTGTCCGCGTAAAGGACGTCGCTAACCGTAATTATGTCGTCACAAATGTATAAATGATCCTTGACGGAGCGAATTAGGGTGGGCCATACTAAACATGATATGAAGAGAAAACACGGAACATGCTTTGCCCGTTTAAGCCCTTAATTATCCACGGATTTATATTTAAATTAGACCCACAACTGCTGGTAAAACATAGTTTTGTTATGCCCTTCAAAGTTTCGTAGTGCGTACCTTTAGGCGTTTAATTTTATTTTAATTATGCAATAAAACGACGGATGCTGAAACGAGTTATTATATTTATTCATGCAAAGACGCTTTTTGTCTTGAGAACATTTTGGAATAAAATTATGTCGGTAGATAACTTAATTTGTACTATAGTTACAGAACTTTTGTATTAAATGAATATTATTTTATCCACGGCCATGTCAATTTATACGTGATAGATTAAGAGTTTGAATTTTTGGAAAATATTTGGTTTCATCGTCACTTTAAATAATATTTTCTACGACTACCTACAGGGTGGCCCTTTAGTGTGGCAAAGTACAATAGCTCCGTTACTATTTCAAATACATTAAAAATATTAATACAAAAGTTGAAGGGCAGTAAGTGACTTATAACGTAAAATTATTTTTAACTTTATAGGGTGGCTCAAAAAAGCGAAACAATAAAAAATGTACTTTTTTCAAATGGAACACCCTGTATATTTTTTCATTTTTAAATTCCATATTAAATTATAATTATTTTTTATTAAATACATTATTAGTCTATACTTTATAGTTTCCGAGATATTTGCTCTTGAAAAGTGACATTTTTGAACTTTGACAGCTTCTAGCTTTCTAACAGTACGTCTTAGAGCAAAACGGCTTACATGTCCCTATCTTTAATTTCTATTATCTTCCCAAAAAAATCAACTTCCGGTTAAACCGGATGTTACTCGAAAGCAGGAAATATAGTTGTTCCGGTTTAACTGGAAGTTGATTTTTTTGGGAAGATAATAAAAATTGAAGATAGGGACATGTAAGCCGTTTTGCTCTAAGACGTACTGTTAGAAAGTTAGAAGCTGTCAAAGTTCAAAAATGTCACTTTTCAACAGTCAATATCTCGGAAACTATAAAGTATAGACTAATAATGTATTTCATAAAAAATAATTATAATTCTATGTAGAATTTAAAAATGAAAAAATATACAGGGTGTTCCATTTGAAAAAAGTACATTTTTTTTGTTCCGCTTTTTCGAGCCACCCTATAAAGTTAAAAATAATTTTACGTTATAAGTCACTTACTGCCCTTCAACTTTTGTATTAATATTTTTAATGTATTTGAAATAGTAACGGAGCTATTGTACTTTGCCACACTAAAGGGCCACCCTGTATATGAAAATAAGAAAAAAGCACGCCTAACTTGGCTAGAAAGTCCTTTATATCACACGCGTGTTGAAATATTTTCTTTCAATATGTCTGTTGGAATATAAAACAGCTGATGGCTGATGAATTTGACAGCAAAAGTTTTTAAAAAATAACAAACTCACGAGACCCGTGGAGCGAATTGGGCTGCTGGATGGGGTAAAGTACACTAGGGCATTACTACAAATAAAATTTTCTTTTTTTCGTTATTTTTGGGAACCTAAGGGTATTTATGATAAAAGTAATAATATATCAAAAAGGGAAAATATGTCAGGCAACCCACCAAACATGTCAACTGATTTAACAGAATAAAAAGGGGCAGCTATAGAGCAGAAATAGAATACCTACCCTAGGAAATGCCGATTTATAATTTTACAATTATCTCGAATAAAAATATCCATACAATGTTTAAGGATATGGGACAAGTGAATGGGCTTTATGTAAATAAATTTATTTTAGCAATATTCAAACAAATCGAATATAGTTAGAACTTTTGTAATTAACAAGCTATCGATATTTAACTTCCATCTCTATCTTTCTATAATGTTGACGTTATGTTTTAGTTTTGTGTTTTGTTGTTTTTGTGTGTATATTTAGGTATATTAGTTTTATTGAAAGAATGCAAGCACCTAAATAATCAAAGAAACGAAATTTATTCACTGTAGGGGAGACTGTCCTAAAATGACATAGTCAGATAAAATGACATAGGCGGCGTTTCTGCCTATGTCATTTTATGACCAATAAAGAATTGTTTAAAATATTACAAAATTACTAAAAATAAAAAAAATTTCTAAAAAAAATTTTGGGAATATTTTCGATCGTCATTTACTTTTCTGGATGGGGTATTATTATATAAGTAGAATTTATTTTCTAAATACCAATTTTTATTTTTTCTTTTTGTTTGACCAGCAAAACGTTCGGCAATTTTCATTGTGGTAAAGGGGTTACTTCCTCTTAAAGATCATCTTTATTCTTTCTGTCGGTAAATTTCATAGAAAAAGTAAGTATACTTTTATTTCGGTTGATTTTCTTACAATGTCTTACTCGTTTAAAATGGCATAGTCTATTTACGTATGAAACGACATAGGTATGTCATTTTACCCTAGTATAATATAATCATATAATATATTCTTTTTATAATAAAAAAGTTCTCTAGTTTAGAAAAAACTTTTCCACTTATTATTGCTTATGTTTCAGAATGTGAATTACTTATTTTTTAAAATTTTAATTTAAATAAAAATACATTTATGAAGGGTATGTCATTTTATCAGATATACTTGTGAAGACCAGGAAAGCGAGTTTTTTAGAAAACACTATTTTTGTTCTAAGTAGACATTTATCTAAAAAAATTCAGATGTACCGCCTTATGCTATATAGGTTTCAATAAATTATTTAACCACATTCTGTGCATTTATTTCACTTTTTGCTCCGATTTTTTGCCCAAAATAGTTTGGGTATGTCATTTTAGGACAGTCTCCCCTACATAGATACCTAGTAGGTATGATGTGCGTAAGCAAATAGGAGAAAAAGTTATTCTTTTTATTTAAATCTAGGTAAGTTAAAATGTGTAATTGGGCATTGTGTTTATTTTGTTTTAATATAGACGCTTCTGTTGAAATCCGCCTTGAAATTTACTTTACATTTTTCAACTCTAGTGTTGAAAAAATTTGTTTAACACAATCGTGATTCCTACAAACTATTAAAAACAAATCAAACTCTTTTTGATTATTTTGTATGGTCATAGGAAAAATTGAGTACTCGTGTGAAAGTGATTTTCTCACACTCGGAGAATTTCCGCACTCGGCTAACACCTCGCTAAATACCTCCTCGTTTGATGAGTACCTACCAGTCCTACCACTTTCACTTTCAAAACTTGTTATGTAATATACTATTTTAATCCAAATGGCCGCTGTGTGCAACTACTGCTTTGTAATTTGTACTAAACCCTTTATTTTTCTGTGATTGGTACACATGGCAATAAAAACTTCATTGATGTTGGCACCATAGCCATCTCGATATTAAAGGAGTAAGTAAAAGTAATATTTCTAGCCACTCTATTTGGGGATTGTGACGGATCCAGGTAGGAGGAGTCAGTTCGGTCAAGTAGCGACCTTCACGTCGGCGACACAGGGTTAAACTAAATAATTTGAGGTTAGTTTTGCTTGTCGTATCATTGCAAGATGTTGGTTTGTTTATCTGAAGTTAGTTTTATGACAGGACGTTGGACATCGGTTTATTTTCAGATTAGTTTGTTTGTCAAATCATGACAAAATATTAAAAATCAACTGCCATTTTAGCTTGCTTCTCGGCCGGCTATTCAGTCGGTTTGTATCTTTACTAGCCAAGTAGTAGAATGTTTTGGTCAAAGGCTGTCCAGATTAAACGCCAAATCTTATTCACTTGTTTTTTTTATGAACAGGCCCTGTATTCTGTTTCAGTCAGTCTTCCATAAATCCCAGATGACCTTGGGTGGCACAATGCTTATTGGCGACATTAAAAGTCACTCGATTTGGATTAGTTAATTGCTAAGTCAAGTTTCCTGAAATGTGCCCTAGGATACAGGTAAAGTCTGCAAAATAGCACCCCGTTTCGTGGTCCAAGTTAAGTAAATGATGAGTTGTCCATTAGTCTGTAAAGTGTGAATTTGGCCACCCTTTGAACTGGCCGCCCGGGGCATAGACCCCGGCTTGCCCCCCCCTAGATCCGGGACTGAGTGCAGGCCCTGTAAATTGAAATAACGTGTATGTATTCCAAAAAGTTTAATATTGTAATTTTCCAATTTTTCAGTATACCGGCATAGAAACCGATAAAAACCCGTACGGATTAATTAAACATTTAATGACATTAAAACCTTTTATTTATACGAACTGAACCATGTTGGGTGAACATAAAACATAATAAAGGCGAAAAATGCAATTAATTTGTAAATTAAATTGCAGTATTTCATATTCCCTTTTTATAAAATTATCAAATTTCTATGATGAACTATTAATTCAAAACCGTAAACAAATATGAAAGTTAATATTTTTTGTTGTGCTATAGTTTCGGAAGGGATCTTAAAGAATTGGTAATTAATAACACGTTTTTAGAAAACAATAATTTACATTTCGATATTGTTTTGAATTTAAACGAATATAACACTGGATCTAAAGTTGATTTTAAAAAGCTATATTTTTTATAATTTTTTTCGACGCATTAGCATATCTATAAGCTGATTACTTTTAAATCACTTTTCAACCGAAAAATTCCCCCTTTTTGTAATTTACTTTCAATATTGCCAAAGTACTTAACACATTAATGCTCAATTTTATTATAAATAGAATAAATTAAAGCAGTATTGCCGATAAATGAAAAATAAAACACATTTGGAAGTATAAATTGGTAGCAGCTGTTGACCATTAAATCTAAATGAGGCAAAATATTTTTTTTACGATATTTATTTTGCGATTATTTTATTGGAAATGTCTTTATTTATTTTTGAAAAGCACGATTTTTAAAATTTTTCATCCTTTTTTTTATCTTTTAAGAAATAATCTAAAAGAATATGCACTGTGGAAAATAATCTAATACAATAGTTTTGTTGAATAATGAACTACTTTTAATACAGCAATTTTGTTAAGAAATAAATTATTGTATCTTCTCAATGCGACGCATTTTGTTTCCATTAAAGTGCCTTCTCTACAATTAAGAAAACAGAACTGCTTCCCCAAAAACGAATTGTATCCCTTAGAACCCTATAATCCATAAGACGTTGGTGGGGGTTCGCAGCGATCGGCAATCGCCGCGCGCCGTATTATTAGTTTTAACGTATTTGTTGCGCAGGTCACACGTTGTTCGGAGTCATATAGCTGTCATGTCTGAATTTGAATTTTATTGATCGTACCAATACCTGTTTCATTTAATTTATGTTTACTTTGTATTTATGTTTTTTAAACTTTGCATGTCAGACAAAGCAATGGAAGATTCTTATTTCGCACAACCCATCATTAATATTGAACTTTGTATTACCATCTCAGTAAACCATGTTGCAGAGCAGATAATCATATTATGCAATGTTAAACGACAAGAACAATATCACACTAGAAGCTATTTAAATTTATGAGAACTACAGTACTGATTATTGTGGTAAGTATATGCTTTATTAACCGTAGCAAGCAAAGATTATTATGATTAATGTCAAGTTTTATTACAACTGCCAGTCGGAACTAATACAGTATATAAAACCATATTATACCTTCAATATAACTTACTGTGGTATTCAGAAAAATAATGGCTATAAACCATTCTATGGTAGCGATAAAAAAAATTCCTATTAGCTAAGGGTATAGCCATTTTCGTTATCTTGCAGTAGGAATGCGCGTTGCTGTCACATATAGTATTAAACAGTTGTACCTATAAAGAGTATCTGATTTCTTATAAGTAATAGAAGGTTTTTTTTTTATCAGTGTATTTTATATTACAAATTGTCACGAAATTTTTTTAATAAGAACTACTTTTCAGCAGATTTATAGGTCAGAAAGTATCAATAATTTATTGGCCTCTAGGTCTGAAAGTCAAAAGACAGCCCATTTCTGGGCCCTCATAATGAATAAATTTCAAGAATAGTCTGAAGGAAGAGTGTACGATCTATAATTCCTATGTGTTTCTGGCTTTTACAAGCTTGTTACCTTCCTTAGACTAAAATGTGTTTATGCAGTTCTGTATTCTCCAAATATAATTTTCTCCCGAAATATCGAAATATATCTAAATGCAATTAAACGCTTGGCTAGTTAGTAACATACATCGTGGAGGAAACTAATATAATTTCGAATTCAAGCCAAGCTAACAATCGTAGTTTGGTTTAAGCAACGTCTGCAGTTGGCAATTCAAATAAGGGACTTATCAGTTTTCATCTCAAGCTGTTGATATTCAGACCTTATATTATTCAACAGGCAATAATGAAAACTATTACTCACGAGGATAAAGTTTTGCGGGACTATAATCAAATGCTAGCGAAGCAAAGCAATAAGCGAATAACCTTAGAAATAAGTAATTGTGTTTATTTTTAGGTAGAATACACACATTTTCGTGTTTGTAAATTAAATAAGGTTAATATTAAACCTAATTTGAAAAGAAATTAAATATATATTCGGTTTTTATTGGAATTAATTGGAAATCGATTTACATATTCTTCCCAATTAGTGACTTAGTAACAATTTTTTTTGAAGCAGATATAATTAATCAAAATTGTATAATTTGACTTCTTTCTTCTTACAATAATTGTCCCCTCAGCTTCGCCGGTGTACCTCAATACAATGTAGAGTAAGAATATTAATTTACAATACTATTAGGTACACAAAATACTTCCTTATTAGAATTATTTTTATAAAATCCCTGAAAAATTAATTATAAAAAATAAATTATTTTTGCAGGCTTTATTATTATATTGTGACTGAAAATATTTTAGCTTTGCTCCACATCAGGCCCGTGATCAATACGGAGTCACGCATTTCACAGTGCCGCGAACTGTGAATAAAAAAGGCAAAAATTTAACATTTAATATTAATTTAATTTATTTTTGGATAGGTAGTATACACAACAGACACAAATTTTTAAATTTCTGACAGCTACATCATGACTGCTATTGAAAGAGTAAATCAATCAGTGGTTGAATTTAGTGACTGGTGTACCAACAATTGGTAAAACCCAATTTATGAGTTTTTTTCCAAAGAATACCACAATTGATCAAGCTTATCCAATTAGGGTGAATAGTGTGTCTATTCCTCAAGCTGCGAACACGAAGTTCTTGGGTATTATTGTAGATTAAAGGATGACATAGGAATGTCATATTAACAGTTTGACTTCAAAATTAAGTAAATCTGGTTTTTTTAATAATTAGGTACTTGAGAGCTTCGGTTTCATTAAATGTTCTTAAATTAACTTACTACGGTCTTGTTCAATCGCACCTCTCATATGGGGTAATATTTTGGGGAGGCTCGGTTTATCTCGGAAGAGCATTTGTTATGCAAAAAAAAAATCATAAGATGTATGTTAGGCCTCCTGCCGGGTGGTCATTGTCGAAGGGCATTTGTTGATCTGGGTCTCTTGACTATTCTATCACTTTGAATATGCTCAATGATTCTATATGTCAAAAGAAATGAGAGTGGATTTCAGGAAATTGTTTTATATAATAAGTTTCTGCAACTTTTTGGTGATAAAACTGTCAGTTTTCGAAGGACTTTGTTTAACTTCTTGGTGGGTCGGGCTTTTTAAGATGTGGAAGAGTGTGGAGCATTGTAAATTAAGTGTGATTGTCTTTACTTTTACTGTATTTACTTTTATCAAATTTAAGATGGGCATTGTTTGATTGTTAAGATATACTGATATGCTTATTGACAAGTCTGATAAACTAATTTATATTATTGTAAATGAGCTTGAATGACGAATAAAGATTACTTTACTTTACTTTACTTTTATAGTCCTTAAAATCATGGTCAAGACAATAACTTTTAAATTTGCAAGTAATATTGCGTATTTGGCAATTACAAAGCTTAAGTAAATTGCTCACGTAATTAAAATTATAAAGGAATTTGTTTATTAAGAACAAAATTATATGACATTCTTTACATTTTAAACTGATTTAGAAGCAAGGCAGTTGCAGCGCTAGTAATAAGAACCTTATTAAGTTACTTAATAAAGAGAATTGCAATAAAAAAAATATGTCTTTCCTTTTCTCTAATCTCTCATTGTCATTATCTCTAGAATGGTCTAGTTTATAGGCACGATTCAACTCATCACAGGAAAATTGTTTGAGAAATGTAGGTAATTTTAATTGGGTTTTCAAGTTAGGGATGGTGCAGATGGACAGGGCTGACAACCTGTAGCATCTCCAGGCAATTGTGGCCTCTACTGGATGGCAGAAAAAACCGTAACGCTATTACAGCACAGTCGGAAGGACCTAAGAAACATCACTTCCGTAGTCACCGGACATTGCCTAGTTGGTAGACAGGCTGAACGTATGCAAATACCAACTAACGACTTCCGTAGAAGTTGCAGAGATGAAGAAGAGGAGAAAAGTATTCAGTATTTTTTTGTGTGAATGCCCCGGCCTCGCGAGAAAAAGGTTCAATGCCCTGTGCGAACCATTCTTTAATGATCTAGAGGAAGTGAGCAGCCTGCAACTGGGTCAAATCACTAAGTTTATTAACAGCAGTGGCTGGTTTGAATGAGCTGTCAAGATTCTTCTACAATCTACGTCGCGTTAACCATCAGGAAGCTGATGCGGATAGGTTCCACGGAACATGTGTCGTACCACAACGGTCCATATAGGACTACGTGTAACTGTTTGGATAATGCCAGAGGTCTGCCACTCTAACCTAACCTAGGGATGGTGATGGTAAGATAAAAATGCTATACGTTCTCAAAATTATAGTTTTTAAAAACGATAATTAAGGTACCCTTATTTTCATTTGACCCTTAATTTTTTATTTTTGTCCTATTCTTTCATTTACTCGCCACGCCGTGCTTCTCCCGTTTCTCGTGCTTTCTCCAATTCTGGCAAATTCGCACCCTCAGAAAGTGTGCAATGGTGTAAAGTTGCGCTGAATTAGGAAAATTTTATTCGAATAGAACCTAAGGAATGAAATACCTGGTTAATACTAGGTATACAGTATTGGTTTTGCAGTAGATTTTTCCCACATGTACAATATACAGTTTTTAATTTAAATTTATCTGAAGTATTAGATAAATTCAAGATCTAGCTTTATGTCTCTAAAATTGAGAACAAAATGCGCATTGAAGATATTCTTTAAGAGGCAGTTGTTCCACTTGCTCCTGTAATTAATGAACAAAAATATTGATTCACGTGCTATGTGCCCGATATTTCATGGGTGAACAAACCGAATAGTTAGATGAGTTTGGTGTTCGCGACGGTTAGATAAGGCCTACATGTAGTACAAGTTTAAGAACATTTCCGGGTCCGTGTTTAAATGTACATTAAAGCCCAAAGTATACTCTTAGTGTTTCTGACCTATTTCTATTAATTTATACACTTGGCCCCAATTTCAGCATTATAATTTAAATTACATTTCGTAAATGCTTTTAAGGCAGCAAAAATTTCGACATATAGTGTTTTCAAGCCCAACTAAATCTGCAAAAACCATGTTTAACCAAGGAAGTAATTGTATTCATGGGCGTACGTACAACAACTCCTATAAATAAGGACACAGTGCTCTAAAGAAATTTGGTAGTGACGTCACGTTCCGTAGTACGATTGCGTTTTGGCATCATCTAAACCAGTCAGCCTTGCTTTCCGTCCATTAACAGGTGATCGTGGCAACATGGTCAGATCATCCATATTTCCTGATTTGCTTTGAAATAAGTTTTCTATATGTAATATGTTTATGTTTATAAGTATGTTATTACCACAGGTCTAACATAATTTTACAGAAATATGTACTTTAAACATAAAGAACTAACAAGTTATAAATCATTTGAACAATTTAATAATTTGTTTTAAACGTTCAGTTTAAAGGTAGGATGGTTTATCATTAATGTAAAAACTTTCAAGACCCTCTTTAAAATTAAGTTACTTCTGGTCCTTTAATTAAGTGGGCTCTGTTAAAATAAATAATAATTTAGAAATAAGTTCATATTTATATGGACAATCAGTACCTGTAAAAATTTATAAACAAAAACTCCCTTTTTGTAAAGTAGTTTGGATTAATTGCGAAGTTTACTGAAAATCATTGATGGTTCGATGAATATTCCTTTCTTTAGACTTCGAACCAGACAATAATTCTAAGAATAATTTTAATCCCGACCAAGAACCCGAAGATAACAGGAAAAAAAACGCAGATATGTCACAAATTAATAAAATCTTAAACTTTGTTTCAGATTTGTTAAAAGGCTTAAAAGTAGACAATGATATTTTGGCACAAGGATTACAATTTATCTCCGAACAAATAAAATTAAGAACTTTGCCAAAGGAACGTTACAGATATTCCTCTACAACTATAATATTTTGTTCAATTGTATATAAAATCAGCCCTTATAATTACAGAAATTTAAGAAATCACTGGCCAATAATTTTACCCCATCCCGAAACCATCAAAGGGTAAAACCTCGAGTACCTACCTAAACTTTTAAAGGAATTTGCTCTCTGAGGATATACAAAATCTAAGATTAAATTTCCGACAGAAGAAAAAATTTCATAATTTCAGAATTTATCACCGCATGTAAAATTAACCCATTTTTTGCCATACGCAGTCAGCAAATTTCTCTGAAACCGTCCATTCGATTTATTTCAATTTAGAAAATATTGAAAGACCTATCCTTGAACTCACTTTCTCATGTAAGAGATTTTCCGGTTGCCTTATCGTTTTCAAAATATACTATAGTTTAAGTTAGTATGAGTTAGTATAAATAGGCCAACTTTAAATATTATTTTCCCCAATGAAACGCCGAAATTAAAAATCTTTTACAATACAAACAACGTTAGAACCTTTAACTATTTAGTTGTACCAAATTTATACCTGTCTAATTAAATTTTACTTGTGATATTGGGTGACAGCCGAACGCCTGCCAATACTTTTCGAATTTTTATCTTGGAGATTGTAAACAGTACCAAAATTACTTTATTAGTTTTAAATAAGCAAATATATCTTGAAATAAATTCGATAGGTGATGCATGTCGCGAGTAAAAGGGATGGTACACTCCTCGGTAGACACTTTAAATGAATTATTATTTTTTATTAATTGTATAAATATTTACCCTAACATAATAGGTATTTATCTAAAAAAAGACAGTAAAACATCTAAGACAAATTAAGTAGTAAGGTAAATTTATCTATCTAGATATAGGTTTTCTCACTTAGGTTATGCTTTAAGTAGCGCATAATTTACTTAAATGCCAGCTTAAATTCGCAAATAACGATAGTTTCAAGTGTATAAGTAAATTTAAAAGTCACACAAAAATATAAATCCTTGTATAAATCCCGAAAAACATAATATAATAGGTATAGTGTATTCATCTGTTTATAGGACTACAGATGCTGACGTCACAAATAAGCACTGTGTTCTTGTTTTGTAGAAGTTGTTGGTACGTACCGTCGACTGATAATTCAGAGTTTAAAATAATAACAGAAAAGGGAAAGAAAAACTCTAAGTCTTCCTCCACTAATATATTCAAATTAACTCTATTTAAAGATAACTCTACATGTTTCGGACATAGAAATGTTCATCTTCAGGAGAATCAAGATGTTATAAAAATAAAAATAATTAGTGTTACGTCTTAAGCTAGGCTTTAAGATAGTGAGGACACATTAACATTATAAGTCATAAAAGCACCAAAGAACAAAGTACCGAAGTATTAATTTGCCAGGTATAGGTATTGGTGCTTTTATGACTTATAATGTTAATGTGTCCTTCTCACTATCTTAAAGCCTAGCTTAAGACGTAACACTAGTTATTTTTCTTTTTATAAAATCTTGATTCTCCTGAAGATGAACATTTCTATGTTCGAAACATGTAGAGTTATCTTTAAATAGAGTTAATTTGAATATATAAGTGGAGGAAGACTTAGAGTTTTTCTTTCCCTTCCAATCTTTTACTCCACTTGAAGTATGGACTATTTCTTCAATTTAATGACAGAAAAGATTTTTGTCGCCAGATCCAATCTTAGATGATGTAGCGTGTAGAGATATCTAGTGTCGCTGTCAGATATTCTTAAAGTATACCAGCATCTGCTTTTCTTGTTTTACAAATTTCTTGATACATCACCGATATCTTGAACTATAAAACGACAGGCCGCCACTGACTCTGCCTAGTTAGGAGACCTTGTTTGCTCAGGAAATATCTGTGCCGCAAATTAATACTGATGTTTGCAGCTTGTAATTTCATGAAAATATTAAATTGTAAGTTTAAAATTATTAAGCTTAACAAAACCTAAATTTTGTACTCGAACTAAGCTTCACAAGTTTACTATTTTGACGTCGTTGTTGGTATTTGACGAAAACTCAATCTTAGACCGCGCTCCGTGGCTCAATCTATTGCAAAGTGTAGTTTTGTTAGATAGATAGTGTTTATTTGTTTAAAAAAAAATATAGTTCAAGGGTATCAATAAACAAAATTCCAAATATTCTACGTTCTTCTGAGGGTAGGTGTAATTATTTATAAAATATTGAAAAGTATTTTTATTTCTGGTATTATAATCGTGATTAATAAACTCTCCGAAAAAATTTGGATTTCTTTTATAAGCAACCTAAAATTCCAAGACATATAAATTCGTACACTCCACCCATACATAACTCAATTACAACAAAATTGGGTAAAACGGGTTTCTTACCTTGCTGCTTATACCTGGATAGAACACCAGCTATATACATAGCTGTAAATTATTGTATGTACAATTTCTTACCATAAGTAATAATGGTTATTTCTAAATATATAATATCAAAAGTATAAAGCCAAAAAGGGTAAATTTATTAAAAAACAACAACCAACATACTAATATTTAATTGCTGCGCCATTGGATTCTAACACTAATCGTAATCTTCTTGGCATTGACAAAACAATACTTCTGGTGTAACCCGGAGTTAGCCCTTCCCAAATTTCTTCTATTTTATTAAATAACTCTATTTCATTCTGTGGTTTAAAATTTATTTTGTACATTTTTTTTTACCATCAATCCCCAAAAAATTTCAATTGGATATAAATCGGGACTTCTTGAGCACCAAGGCAGACATGTTACGTTGTTTTGTCTAAACCAGTTTCCTATATTTCTTGCAGTATGCACAGGGCAGTTATCCTGCTGAAATATAAAGTTATTTCGTTCAAAAACTATCGCGGCAGAAGGAAGAAAAACATTTTCCAAAATCTGAAGATATATATTACTGTTTAGTGTTCCACCAATATTTCAGCATACACCTGCACCGTAAACACTTCTCCATGCCCACACATTAACGGAGAAACGTCCACTGGTTTGTTGTTTTTGAGTATACTTCTTATCATAACGGGATGGTGGTCTATATACTCGAATCCTTCCATTATATGTAGATTGAAAAGTTTTCTCATCGGAAAAGATAACATTTTGCCAAAAAAAAAACATTTTCTGGTAAATGTTGCATAGCAAACCCAATTCTTTGTTCCTTATCACTATTTAAAAAAAAACGGATTGGATGCAGCTGCTCGATTTCTTAATTCGGAACATTGTCTTACTCGGCGTTGCGCAGTTCTAGATGAAGCAGGGAATCCTGTTATGTGCATAGCGGATACTGCAGTTTCAAATGGATTTTGCCTTAAATACTCCACCAAATTTCGGTGTTCTCCATTTGATGATTTTCTATTATTTAAACCAGACCCAACAGACCTTTCAAGTGTTTGATGATAGCGCCTTTTTTTACAATTCCTTGAACAGCACTTCTATACAGGTACTCTAAAATGATCAGCTATTTTTTCATAAGACTATTTTTACTAAACGTATTATTCTTGGTTTGTCAATAATACTTAAATGAGGCATTTTTAAATCAAATGAGATAATGACAATACTTTGACAGATATCATAATGACAATTAACACGTTACAAAGGTAAAAATATTGCATTTACTGTGTCACAGTTTAGTGTACGAAATTATCTGTCGTTAACTGTACATACCAACCACTGTTAATGGTTTTTTTTTATTTTGGCTCAACCTGTATGATTGTATTTAATGGCAACATGGTAATAATTCTTATCTGTTCTCAACTTAATCAAGAGTTTAGGATAATAAAATATAGTTCTAAAATTAAATTAACAATTTCATTCTTTTAGTACACCATGACATTAAAGTTTCTATAATTTATGTGTGTAATTTCGACTTAAATTGACATTTATAATCCTGAATAATTATTCCATTTATTTTTCTTCGTTCATCTAGTAGGGAAATTAATATTTTTATAGCGTTTTATATTTTAGAAAAGGAAAAAGAGTGTTATAAGTTTTCCAATATTTTGCAAGTCATACTGGCTAGTCTTGTTCAAGTTTAACTGCTATGACTAGAATTGTATAAAAGTTTTAAATAAATGTTGATGTTACAAGAGATTCTCATGGTTGAAGACTAGTTTAGAACTAAAGCAAAACAGTTATTTTATTGTCTGCACATTGAAATCAATTTTTTAAGTGTTTTTGTCCAGGCATGTGGATAAGCTGAACACACGTACATATCCCTCTGTCATAAATTCGGGAAACTTGCTCTCAATGAAAAGCCAGCATACTAGAACGGCACAGCCGAAATTGCCTTGTAACTGCGGTTTTCCGTTGAAAAACACTAGTGTGTATTGCATGTACAACACTGGTTTCCTGATAAAGCAAATTTTCCGCCTATTAAAGAACATGGCAAAATTTTATTAAAATATGAATTATCTTTAAATAAAGATAATGTTAAGATTAATATTACAAATTAAAACTTGTTCTTTTACAATTAAAAGTTATCCAGTTGAAAAATATCAGGTAACATGCCTTAAAGGAAACTTTTATTACGTTGTTTAATATGTACTATCATTTTCATAACGTATCACAACCCATCATTATATGTAGGGACAGTAACCACCTGGGGTGAGTACTTTTAAAATTCTTACACTGAGAAAAAATACTTTCCTTATAAGAATTTACATACTCTTTATGCAACTGTTTAATACTATATTATTATGTGACAGCAACGCGCTTTCCTACTGTAAGACAATGAAAATTACTAGACCGTTGTGTAGTGATAATATCACGGTAATTCAGAAAATAGTAAATAGGAGTTAATGCTACCATAGAATGGTTTATAGCCATTAGTGCTCTGATTACTCACAGTAATTATCAAGTTCCATGGGGGGTTTATTCTGGTTTTATATACTATATTAGTTCCGATTGGCAGTTGTAATGAAACTTGACATTAATCATAATATATTTGCTTGGTGCGGTTAATAAGGCGTATCAGTGGCGTATTTAGGGGGGGGGGGGTCCGAGGGGTCTGGACCCCCCCCCGTGGGCTTAACATTTAAAAAAACTCAGAACAGATCAGATGCCTTGTTGCATTTAATTTCTAATTTAAGTGAGTAAAATAATATATATATGGTGATTGATAATTCGATTAATTCCTCGCAGGAGGTAATTTGTGATTTTTTCTTAAATATGACCTATTCCGAAAATGCTTGGTTTTCGAGTTATTTCAATTTTTTTCTTGTTTTTTACCTGCGTGTCTAATTTATTTAATTTTAAAAAATTGAAATTATGTTCACTTAGTTTTGTAATTTTTTTGCAAACTAGAACTATTAGCAATACTTTGTTTTTACAAATAATTAAGTAACTGTGTCACAGATAACAAAACAACATGGCCAAACTTGGCAAAAAAAAATGGCAAAAATAACTTGAAAACCAATCATTTTCGGAATAGGTCATATTATGTAGAAATATATATTTTTAAACATAAATATTTAAAAAAATATATATTCCCATTATTGCGTTTATATTTAATTATTATTAATATTTTTTTTTGGGTTCAGCTATCAAAACATAGAAATTATAAATTTTAATAGTTCAAAATAGGGCGTGGCACCGAAAAATTTTTCGCCTGCGGCGCTTTTTTAAAGAAAGGAAGAAAAAAAGAAAGAAAGAAAGAAAGAAAGAAAGAAAGAAAGAAAGAAAGAAAGATAAAACGAAAGGTATAGACCCCCCCGTGGCAATATTCTAAATACGCCACTGAAGCGTATATACTTACTACTAAAAATCAGTAGGTACTGTAGTTCTCAAATATTTAAATGGCTTCTAGTTTGATATTGTTCTTGTAGTTTAACATTGTATATGAATAATAATAAGATTAATATAAGAAATTTCCATTGCTTTATCTGACATGCAAAGTTTTAAAAAACCTATAAACACAATAAAAATAAATTAATTAAAACAGGTATTGGTACGACCAATAAAATTCAAATTCAGACAGGACAGCTAGAAGACTCCGAACAACGATGTGACCTGCGCAACAAAAACGTTAAAACTAATACCACAGCTCGAGACGATTACCGGTCGCTACGAACCCCCACCAACGTTTTGTGGATTATAGGTTGTAGCGTGTACAATTCTTTTTTGGGGACGCTGTTCTGGTTTCTTAATTGTAGAGAACGGGCCTTACTGGGAACACAATTCGTCTCATTGAGAAGATACAATTTATTTCTTAACAAAATTGCTGTATTAAAAGTAGTTCATTATTTAACAAGACTGTGCTGCTAATGGAACTAATTACTACCAATAAAAATACTGTTCTAGCAAATCGGGAAGTGATATAACAGTAAGGCTGGTTTGATACACTAGCAATTTATTTAATATGGGTTAATAAATAATAAGATGTCTTAGCAAACCTGTTGTATTAGGTCATTTCCTTCAGTGTAATAATTCCATTTCATTCTTTATCTTTTAATAGTAAAAGCTACATTATTGTATCAACTTAAATTTCAGCTCATAGCTTTTCAAGTAATACTACACGTTTCATATTTGGTTTAAAATAAGATCAAACTTAAATTCTATTATTAAAGAAATAATAGTCGATATTATTAAAAGCGAAAAGGAATTTGATGGAAGCATTTTAAATTATTTTTAACGATTTTTGACATAGATGTGACTTTTTAAAAACTCACCCCGTTGGATGTATCATTCGAAATGATTAATGAAAAGTTAAAGTTTTTATTGTTTCAACTTAGGTTTTAATCGATTTTTTAGCAAGATTGTTCTTTAAAGACAGACAACCAACATTACGCTATTAACAAAACATGAACTAGCCTAAGTTTTAGAATGTAACAATTTTTTTTCAGTTGTTTTTCTATCATCATTCTCAAGATACAATGGACAGACCATGGAACGAAGGGTTTCAAAAAGCCAGATATACCGGGTGTCCACGGAAGGTGGCTCGCCCCTCTAACTTTTTTGTTTTTCAAGATAATGAAATAAAATTCCGGGGATTTGTATACGACATTAAACTGCATTTTTTGACAGGTGACTCAACATTATCGAACTTCCGGTTTAACCGGAAGTGACATAAACTTTCGATTTTTAAATGGGACACCTGGTATATTTTTATTTTTTTTGACTCCATATGACATTCTAAATACAACGATGTGTCACTTGTCACTTTTTGTCACCAAGAAAATATTTTTTTTATATTATTATAACGTATCTAAAATTATTTTTTCTATTAAATTAAAAATTTTATTATCCTATAGATTTTATTAAAATTTTAATGAAATTTTTTCTCTTCTATTTTTAAATGCATAAAAATTAAAGGTGTGACCAAATCAATTCTAATCATTGTAAGAAATATTTAATATAACTTTTTTAAGTCTACATCAATGTTTGTTTCCGCTGCTGTCCATGCTTTTATCCTGCCATGTGTGTTTTATTTTTCTCTTTCTTAAACTTCTTGTCCTGGGAACCGAATCCGTAAAATAGTATTTTCTTAATTATCGATGTTTTTATAGCATAATATTATAAAGTATTAATGTAGGTAAACTTTTAACTTTAAACATTGAATATCAAACTATAAGAAGGCCATATGAGCCAATTTCCTAAATCTGCTACGTTAAATTTATAGATAACTCAATGAGTTCATCAACAAAAAAACGACTAACCTTTTCACTGCTAAATTAAAACATTGTTGCCGCCTGTCTGCTTGACTTGCTGCATAAGTTTTTTAAATTTGTTTCTATGGCTTATCGTAAAACTTGATTTCACATAAGTACCTACACCAGCTATCGTAGATTTAAGTAGCTTACATTTATTTTCCTACCTATAGTATAGTCTAGACTTAAAAATATCCCTATTTTTAATTGCTTTGTAGCTTATAATATTTTCAACCTTTTGACGTCCCAACGTTAATTACATGAAAACATATTAACCGCTATGTATTCTATTTCTAACAGAATTAAACGACGACTCTCACTGTTCAATGCCTACCTAGGCTACAACGTATATGTTGGGTAAAATATGAATGATGTGCGGTTTGTTTGTATAACTTGGTTTTAATTTGCAATTATTACTACTTTTCAAAATGGTTAAAATAAGTAGGTTTTACTTTCTTACTTAAGAAACATCCAGTTTGTTTGTATTAGTGTATTACGTATTTTGCTATTTTTCGGCGAAATAAAACCTATTTTAGTTATACTTGCTGTCGCTTTTTATCTACTTTTATTTGTTTAACATTTGCAACATAATGCAACGGTAAAATCATTATGAAAGTCGGTCCAATTACCCCGGAGTAATCAGCGTACATATTATTATCAAAAACATACATTCGGCTGGAATTGAGAACCTCCTATTTTATTGTCTGTTAAAAATGCTTGAATTCTTAAAAATTCCAATAAAATACGATATGCGGCAACACCACGACATCACATCAGTGAATTTGAGACATCTGTTGCCGAGGCGCTGCATTATAACGACAGACAGGCGACATATTTAAGATTAGAGTTCCGATCAACTCCACAATGGCGGCCAAACCAGCTCCAATACGTCAAAAAATGGGTTGTCAACGTTTCTCGGACATCCGTCATTCTTATATAGTTTGATATTCAATGCTTTAAAGTTCCACAACGAGGTCCTTAAAAGGTTAAATATACATTAAACATAAGATCTAAAATATTTATAAGAATTCTATAAATATGATTCCTGCAATTTACACCTAAATTTTCCTGGAATTATCCTTTTTCTCCACTTCCAATTATTTTTAAATCAAACTTTATGAAGTCTTTTATAAATTGAAAGGGGACGCTCATCTTTAGATTAAACGCATAAAGATCAATTAAAGATTCAAACGAGCCATAAAAGCGTAAAAAGCTTTCAATTCCTGATCCATTCAATTCGTCCTTTTAACATTTTAATGTGAAAAGTTAGTCGATAGAATGTCTCTGTATATTTTAAAATATTTCTTTTTTAAGTGGATTCGTATAAAGTAACTTGTTCGTCAATTCATGGGCTATTTTTTACAGTTGTCAAATGTATTTTATACATGAAATTATTTTAATTCAAAGGGCTGTAATTTAGTTAAAAGAGATAATAACCATTTTGTCAAGATTGAATTTAAAATGTTAAACATAAGAAACCATTTTTCCCTGACAGGCTACCATGACCTCTTCAAGTGTGCGATTCAAAATATGACATCAGCAATATCGTAACAGTCGCACAGTCGATAGAAACGACATAACCGTAAAAAAACAAGAGCCTCCTATTAGCTCATAATATAAAATATTTCTGCTAAGGTAGTCTACGAATCGATCGAACGAAAAGAAAACGCATTTTCATATAATAATTATTACGAATTATTATTTGAGGTGAACAAATTATTTTATTTTAAATATCTGTATTTAATATCAGCGCTCTATTTTATTGAAATTAAGAAACTTCTTTTATCATAATAAATAAATCAACGTCGGAAACACTCGCATCATATTTTGCTTTCCTCCCCGCTTTCGAGATATTTAACAGACACAAGAAGTTTCTTATTATGAATCCATATTTAGTTTGCTTTGCTCGAGGATGTTTTTTTAGAGAATTTCGCTATTCTCACATTAAGTTCCATCTTAATGACATGAAATATGTTTCTTGCAGAAGATTTTAGTAAAGGAGTTTTTAGAATTGAAAAACTGAAATATACGCTATTTCCGGAAAAATATGGAATACCGAATTGTTTTTGTAGTCAGTTGTAATGCAGTCAACGACATTTCGGGGTTATAGGAGGAGGAGAAGGAAGAGGGTGGAAGAGGGTGTCCAACTCATTCGTAAAACGATTACTGATCTACCGACGTAAATAATTGATTTTGTTATCTCGTTACCTTCCTCTAGAATAACAACGTTGCGTTTTAATCAGTCAAATATAAATAATTTATGTTAATCTGGTTTGTAACAGCCCTAAAACAAGAAGTTTTCATGTACTATTGTTTAGGTAGCAATCGCTTATCACTTTAACACAACTAAAGCATGTTCCATATAATTAAAATGTTTTAAACTTATTGTTAGCTATGTCGAAACAGGGAGATATCGTTAAAGAACTAGTTTATATTATTAATTATGTAATATAAACTAGTTCCAAAAGTTTCTCAATACGTAAAGATTATTGAGAGAGAGAAAGATAAAACTTCATTGCATAGTTGAGTTTCAATAAAAAATTGGATAACAGTTATTTTTTCTCTAAGTACACTGAGAGAAAACTCTATTAGCTGTAGCTAGAAATCCATTTGCAGTAGCAAGAAATCTGCATTAAATAGGCGCCGAAAAAACAACTCTGTTGTCGCTACAAGGTTCATTTTTTTGAAATGACTTTTTAACCTCAACATGGTCGTTTTTTAAATATTATTCTTTTGCTGTTAAAAGACAACTCTATTGCCATAAAAAATATATAATGCAGTGGTAAACAAAAATGATTTTGCGATTAATTGAGGTCGTGTAGTTAGAAATGTATCGGTTTTTACTCCTAAAAATAATCGGCCAGCTAAAAATAATTTTATTTTTATTGTAGCTAGTCCACCTAGCTACTACTAAATTCCTTTTTTTTTGCTCCTTCGCCAAAATGGCTGTGGTTGGTGGATTAGTTTATAGTTGGCTATTGATTTGATAAAATTTTTATATTTTAATAATTCTATATAGGGTGGTGTACTTTTAGTGCATCGTTATACAATAAGTGTTGTGGCGGTGTGTCCTCAAATTCAGGTAGGTACAATTATTTTACCAATAAATATATTTATTACTTATATTTTTTAATTCATTCCGATAATGGCCGCCATTAAGATTCCGTTCTGCACTTATTAGGGCCGATAAAAATTGTATGTTAAAATTTGTTTAATAAGGGGAGGATCTGACTAAAATTAAATTATCACTAAAATAAATAATGAATAAGCAGCGTACCTAATTGAATACGACAATTTAATAAAAAGTAACAAACTGCTAGGAACATGACCCTTTTTAGCCATTTTTTTTATTAATAGGTATCAGAAAACCTAACAAATGCGATTTTGCATTGCAAAATTTAGAACGGGGAAGAAATATCTCAAAAACTCCAGATCTAAGTCAACGATTTTTTTGTAGGTACCTAAGTAGAGTAATGTGATAAACATGAGTTACTTACAGGTAATAGATATAATTATTGGTAAAATAATTGTACCTACCTGAATTTGGGGACACACCGCCACAACACCTATTGTATAACGTTGCACTAAAAGTACACCACCCTATATAAAATTATTAAAATATAAAAAATTTATCAAATCGATAGCCAAACATCCACTATAAACTATAATCCACCAACCACTAAACAAACTAACAACACTGCAAACGGCAATAAAATGAAACAAACGATTTCACCATATTTTAAAAAAGCAACTGTTTAGTTCCTAAAAGGTATATTTTAGATAGGTATAAAAGATTGGTTCATTTTTATTTTATTTTTTGTGGTAATAAGATTATAGGAATTAAAAAAATACTTTTTAAAAACACTTTATTGGATACATATTGTTATGGTTATATGATATTCTGTTACCATAAAAAATCATTGAGCACACATAACAAGATTGTTGTCAAAAAAACGTCCTTGATTGCGACTAAACGAAATATTTTAGGGATAAATGGATTTTTTCTTGTGGTAATACATATATATTCAAAAAAATACTTGTATTGAGTGATTTTCCTCAGTGTATTATGGCGAATATATCTGTTAAAAATAAAGGTATTTAGGCATTCCTGGATAATCTATCAACCCGGTACATATTAATACCACCTTAATTTCCTATTTAAGCAAATTCAGCGATACGGAGCTTCCTGTCTGTTAAAATGGTTTAAAGTATAAAATAAAGCGAGTGTTTTAGACGTTGATTTATTTATTAGGCCAGAAGACAACTTAGAATAAATTAAATGTTGCTTTCAGACGATATACGAATATGATATATCTAAACTAGGTATTTTTATAACATACAAGTTTCTTGATAAGTAGAAATACTGTGGAATTGAGAAAAAAATAACCGTCCATACCATTAGAAGTTCGATGACCCCGCTACTAACTGCGGACTGCATTCAGGTATTCCTTCGGCATGTTGTGAGGAGCGAGCTTTCTGAATCCAAGAGTAAAGCGAACAGTGTCTCATTATATTGATCCAGATGGATTGGGGATGCTCTAAACTATTCATTGGTGTGGATAGAATCCCAGTCTCACTTCGGAGACGGGGACGTTGCAGACAAGGGTCATTACACAACTACTGCATAGATATTAGGTGCTGTCGGTCAAATTGTGGTTCAGAATCTACGTTAAATTTTTTGCCGATATTACCCGTTGTACCCAGATTATAAAGGGGTTTTAAAAATTAGTTCCGCTCCTCCTCCCTCCTTCTCTACTACTACGT
Organism: Polydrusus pterygomalis; assembly: GCA_963969555.1. Lineage (NCBI taxonomy): Eukaryota > Metazoa > Arthropoda > Insecta > Coleoptera > Curculionidae > Polydrusus > Polydrusus pterygomalis. Next base: position 14,848,430 of record OZ018379.1, read on the forward strand.
ATCGAAGGTATTACAAAACTCCACTTGTTTTAGAAAAGATTGCGGATAAAATGGTTTGGGTTTCTTCCATAAGATACAGAAGCTGCCTCAAAATGTATTCATTTTCCCTTTTAGAACATGTTTTCAACATGTTTGTTTTAAGTATTCCACGTGACTCTGCTTAACAGCCATTTATCATGTTGCTAAACGTATATGTCCGTTTTTAACAACTTCTTGAATGTAGGTGCGTTCTCGAAACGAGCAAAGTTTCTTTTAATGGCCGAATGTTTCGTACATCTTTTACAGTAAACTTAACAATACGGAAAATAAATAATGTCTTTTCTGTTGCTAACGTTTCTGCTGTAGCCTGTACTTTAAATCAACTAATGGAGCAAATTGTATTTCATTGTTTATAATAGATTTTTTGGAAAAATGGATGATTTGCAATTAACAGAGAGCTTAATTTATGTTTTTTAAAGAGCGCAAGATGTTCCCGAGGTTAAAATTGAATATTCCAGTTAGGTGAGTATAGCGCCCTTACTAGTAGATTCGAATAAGTCTAGCGGAAATGAGGGCAGGCAATGAAATGACACAATTGTATTTGAAACGTTTGGATGCATACAATTGTGTCATATCATTGCCTGCCCTCATTCATGCTCATGGGCGTACGCAAAGAGGGGCAGGGGGCATTTGCCCCCCCCCCCCCCTTGATGTTGAAAATAATTTAATAGTTTCCTAATTTTTAAACAAAAGATAAAAATAATCAATTATTCAAGTTAAAAATTTAAACTTATACCTACCTACATAATATTATACAATACACTTATTTCTAACTATATTTTACTATTTATAATCTCATAATGTATTTAGTTGGAAGTGCAAAATTAGATTTATTATGATTCACAATTATTGTTCTGGAAAAGAGTATTAGATATAATTAAACTTAAATATCAACGCGAATCTGCAGAAGAAGTCGTAAACACTATCTTAGCTGAAGCCAGCACACATGCCGAAAACCTTGGAATAGAGTTACAGGTGCCAAAGATAGTAGGGCGACAGCAAAATCGTACGAACATTCCAGCTAAAGTCGATTCACTCAGTAAACCTGCAAGATGGCCGACATGTCATATGACAAAAGTCATTGAAAATGCAAAAATTTATTTTATTTAGCTGGAATATGACTTTTGTCATATGACATGTCGGCCATCTTGCAGGTTTACTGAGTGAATCGACTCTAGCAACCCGCTAAAATACTGGAGAAGACCTTTGTTAATACCTTATTTGGTCTCTCTGATAATATCTTTGGAGCAACGCTTTTCCGATGGAAACCTACCAGCTTTCGAACTATTGTCACTGCATCCGTTCGTTATGCTCAACTTGTCATTGAGTGCATTTAAGATCGTATTAAACAATTTTCAGAAATCAATAATTTAAATGGGCTTGACGATAAAGCCGAATTATGGTACAACTTATGGAAAGACAAAAAAATTGATAAAGAGGAGTTAAAAAGTTTGAAAGTAGCAGAAGTGGTAAAAGAAGCAGAATTTTTTTTTCCATTAACAAAAACTGCTCTACATATTTTGTTAGCATTGCCATATACAACAAGTACCGTAGAACGTTCTTTTAGTACTCTACGCAGAGTTAAAACTTGGTAAAGGTCCACAATGACAGGCAATAGATTAAGCGGTTTGTGTATGCTGAGTGTACACCAAAAATTAGTTTCACAAAAAAATAAACACATAGAAGAAGAGGTTTTAAGCAGATTTGCAGAAGATTCCAGACGTTTCGTTTTGCTATAATACCTAGATTAAGATAAAAAAATAATAAGTATGTATAAATGTTTGTTATCTCGTTTTCGTTTTTTTTTGGTAATTTCAAAAAACACCTTTTTTATTTCTCCCCCCCCCCTTAAATTTGATGCTGCGTATGCCCTTGTATCCTGCTATACTTATTCGAATTGACTATCCCTTTCATATCACCTAAAGCTTTTAGACTATTGAGTCAAAAACAACAAATAGGTACTCGTTTTCAAAATGAATACAACGGTAAAGTTTTGTCCCAAAAATTAATTTACTAAAATCTTAAACTGGCCAATCAGCATTTTCAATATAAACCAAAGTTTTCGCGTTTCCGACCAAGTAAATTGAAAGGAAAAGTTTGGATAAAATTTTAATATAAATATAGCTTTAAATGCTGGGAAAGTCAAAAGGGATTGTAATAAAATATTTAGTCTTTGCGTCCCTTTGTTTTACTTTGGCTGTTATTTTGTTGATAGTGGTGTGGTAAGCACACTTAAATCCATGTTTCTCTTTTGTTAATTGTTTCATTATTTCGTAAAAGTCTGAAAAGGTAATTCTAAAATTGATTTTGTAATTTTACACCAAATCGGTTACTTACTGTTTCTTGTAAAAATAACGTTAATTAATACGAGAACAACTAAAAAACATGGTTACTCAGCAATGATAGAAACAACTGTACCATTACCTTTCGTATGAACATTTAATAGTGAATACTAGTTATGTATCAAGTTTGATTTCAATTAGTTTCAATTTGAGGTTTTGCAAGAAAAAGGTTTCCTGCTTTGGCCGCAAAATTATTTGGATTCTTTGTATGCAGACTTTGACTTTCAGATAGTCAGAGTCTTAGAGGACCTCATTTTTCTCTCCATTTACAATATTTCCTTTTTTAATTTTGCTTTTCGGTCGCCCCATTTTTTCAATTAGTGCCTGTCGATGTTTTTCAGCGTCTCATCTTCTTTTTTCGGTTGTTTCCTCGTTCTCGCGTCCTATTTCATATACAGTGTAACCAGTAAAGTCCGCATCATATGGGATTTTTTTATTAATAGATTTATTCGAAATTTGACTTTGGCATCAAGTTCTGCTTCGATCGAGATGAAAATTAAGCAAAAAAATAGTAGTCACGTGATTCGCATTATCTGTCAAATTTTAATTATTGCCAAAAAATAATTTAAAAGTGGGGTTATTTCTGAGAGTATCGAAAAAAGTTATTAGAAAAGTTTTTTTTTAAATGCAGTTTCTAGCTCACATGCAAAATTTTAGCTGCATAAGATAACTGTGATTTTTTACCCATATTTTGTAAATTGCACCACTTTTGCAAAATAAGACTCAACGCAACCTACATAAAACTTTTTAGTTTTAACAATGCTATATTTCAAATACATTTTCTTTAAAGTAACGCCATATTAAATGTGGGTTTTTCTACAAAATCAATATTGGGCTATTAAAATTTGGTCGCATGTGATGCAAAGTTTATTTGTTTTTGACCCTGTATAAGGTTACTTCATAAAATAAGTATTTTTGAAAACGTAGTTTGTGTCTGAAAATAATACACCTTAATATTAAGACAAAAGAGAACACAGTGTCATCAGAAAAGTGTTCATTAAGTGGAAATTAAATTCTAGTGGTGGGTAAAAAATCAAAATTATCTTATGCAGCTGAAATTTTGCATGTAGGCTAGAAACTGCAACTAAAAAAAAATTTTCTTATAACTTTTTTTGATATTTTCAGAAATATTGATATTTTTGAATTATTTTTTGGAAAAAATTAAAATTTGACAGATATGTAAGGCGAATCACGTGACTACTATTTTTTCCTTAATTTTCATTCCGATCGAAGCAGAACTTGATGCCAAAGTCAAATTTCGAATAAAGCTATTAATAAAAAAAATCCCATATGATGCGGACTTTACTGGTCACACTGTATATGCTTCGTTTATTCTTGTTCTCTCTGCTGCTAATCTTCCACCTTCATTTTTTTCTGATTTCTTTTTGCAAATCTGTAGTCTTCTTTATTCCTTCTCCTCATTCTTCATTTTGCGAACGATACTGTTCAGTCTCTTATAATAATATGTCATGTTGATTGTTGATCAACGCCAATAAATCTTGAGTAACATGATTTTATGTTTTATGGTGATCAATAATAATAATGATTTTTTAGACTGGCAACATAAAAGTGCGCACAAGCATGTTACCACTGCTAAAATCTTACTTTTTTTTCAATTTGCTCAAGAACAATGTGTAAAAGAATACTTGCTTCAAAATATAAACCGATAATGCATTGAATATCAAACTATAAGAAAGCCATATGAGCCGATTTCCTAAATCTGCTACGTTAAATTCATAGATGGCACAATGAGTTCACCAACAAGAAAGCGACTAACCTTTTCATTGCTAAATTAAAGCATTGGTGCCGCCTGTCTGTTTGACTTGCTGCATGAGCTTTTTAAATTTATTTTTATAGCGTATCGTAAAACTTGATTTCACATAAGTACCTACACCTATCCTAGATTTAAGTAGCTTACATTTATTTTCCTACCTATAGTATAGTCTAGACTTAAAAATGTCCCTATTTTTAATTGCTTTGTAGCTTATAATATTTTCAACCTTTTGACGTCCCAACGTTTATTACATGAAACATATTAACCGCCATGTATTTTATTTCTAACAGAATTAAATGACGACTCTCACTATTCAATACCTACCTACCTAGGCTACCTACAACGTATATGTTGGGTAAAATATGAATGATGTGCGGTTTGTTTGTATAACTTGGTTTTAATTTTCAATTATTAGATACTACTTTTCAAAATGGTTAAAATAAATAGGTTTTACTTTCTTGCTTAAGAAACATCCATCAGTTTGTTTGTATTAGTGTATTACGTATTTTGCTATTTTTCGATGAAATAAAACCTATTTTAGTTATACTTGCTGTAGCTTTTTATCTACTTTTATTTGTTTAACATTTAACACCTAATGCAACGGTAAAATCATTATGAAAGTCGGTCCAATTACCCCGGAGTAATCAGCGTACATATTATTATCAAAAACATACATTCGGCTGGAATTGAGAACCTCGTATTTTATTGTCTGTTAAAAATGCTTGAATTCTTAAAAATTCCAATAAAATACGATATGCGGCACCACCACGACATCACATCAGTGAATTTGAGACATCTGTTGCCGAGGCGCTGCATTATAACGACAGACAGGCGACAGATTTAAGGTTAGAGTTACGATGAACTCCACAATGGCGGCCAAACCAGCTCCAATACGTCAAAAAATGGGTTGTCAACTTTTCTCGGACATCCGCCATTCTTATATAATTTGATATTCAATGGTTAATGTAATGTTAAGTTTGCATTTTAAAGTCCGTGGCTAGTCAACAGACCGGCGCGGCGCGGCGTTTGTAATATACAGGGTGGTCCTTAAGTAATGGGACACAGAGCAGCAGTAAATTATTCACTTCAAAACATAACGACTTAGCGCTATTTTTATAATCCGAAAATTTATATTAAGACAGATACAGGGTGTCAAAGTTAAAAAAAATTATTTCGCGTTTTTTAGATATTTTCAAAAGTTTTCGGAGCATTGGGTTAAAATTTGTTGTAGGGTTTTTTTTGGGGCGGGAAATAACAATCTGGGCTCATTTTTCTTCTATCGGATAGAGGGCGCTACGAGCAGCACTTTTCTTACTTTTGAACTACAATAACTTGTTGTCACTAGGTATAATAAGACTTATCACTCCTAATTAATAATCTTACGACTTTTTTACATAAATACTCTTGTCAAATAACGCTAAAGTTGATAGTTTTCGAAATATTTGCTATTTTAATGTAACATGTAAGGTAATACTTCTTATTTTATCCGAACGTAAAACGTATTTTGTAAAACTTTACCCAAAAAAATCGTTTTCCTCTTGTAAAATATTATAAACAAAAGTTTGAAATTTTGTGTTTTATTTACCCGTCAATTATTCAAAAACAACTTGTATTGAAGAATTCTTTCTGCTGGATCTCAAACAACGGAAAGGTCATTGAGTATTAAAATAGCAAATATTTCGAAAACTATTAACTTTAGCGTTATTTGACAAGAATACCTTTTTTACGTTAAAAAAGTCGTAAGATTATTAATTAGGAGTGATAAGTCTTATTTTACCTAGTGAACAAGTTACTGCAGTTCAAAATTAAGAAAAGTGCTGCTCGTAGCGCCCTCTATCCGATAGAAGAAAAATGAACCCAGATTGTTATTTCCCGCCCCAAAAAACCCCCCTACACCCAATATTAACCCAATGCTCCGAAATCTTTTGAAAATATCTAAAAAACTCAAAATAATTTTTTTAACTGTTACACCCTGTATCTGTCTTAATATAAATTTTCGGATTATAAAAATTGCGCTAAATCGTTATGTTTTGAAGTGAATAATTTACTGCTGTTCTGTGTCCCATTACTTAAGGACCACCCTGTATAAACCTCAAGGGCTTGAATTGAGCGCGATGATACTCTTAATTTATTAGCTGAACTATTCCGGGACGTCGCGCTGCCTGTAGACCTTTGGGTTTTATTTATCCCTGTGGTCTACTAAATTTATCCGAATATAATAGCTTTAATAAAACTTCATACTAAGCTGTAAAGTTAATGTCACTTTATTTAATGTATTGATGTTTATGATTAATAATACGGGAGAAGATGGGTCTTTTACTACCATAAGGATTTATTAATAAAGCCCTGCTATTGGCTTGACCATCAATTGGCGGCGCTATCGGTAAGGGAACTTGATAAAAATTTTAAATGGGGAAAAAATTCTATAAATCATAAGCGACAATATTGTCGTAAAACATATTATGGCAACAAAAAAAACTACATATTTCGTCCCAAAACACCGCTAGCAAGATTTATTTATTATATTTTAGATTATCGAACAAACCCGAACAAACCCGAACAAACCCAAAATTCAAATTATCCCAAGCGGGTAAAAACGGGTCGTGACGTCAATACAATAACAATAACACACGACAATCCAAATGCAAACTCGGTAGCTCGGCCACCGCTCAGGATGACGGATGACGGAAAAGTCATACTTCCTGACGTCATCGGGCTTGGCGCGCTTAAAAGGTCGTTTAAAATGCTTTTGACACACGCGAAACTTTAAAGAATTTTTACCAAGTTATTACTGATTTTTAAGGAGTAATAATTGGGGAATATTTTTTTTAGGCCCAACTAAATCATATTATTGAAAAAAAAATTGGAAAGTTCCCTATTGAAAAAATCACTGATAGGTACCTATAGTAATATAGTAACAAATATGACTTCATGCCTTAATTCAACATTGTCCATTTTCATTGCACAGAGTTCACTAGAACGGCACACTCCAGCAATTCCCATTATCATTACAACCTTCATCATTAAATAAATATCATCGGGGGCTTCAAACAGGAATTTATTTACATCTTCCCTGTCAAACACATTAGATTTTTTGGGTTTATATCCGTCATTTTTTTTTTTTAAATGCTCGAAGTTTAGGATACTTGGAAATATCTATGTTTTTCTCTATAAAAAGGGTGGACTTCGGCATGGAATATTTACACCATAAGCTTGATGAAGACTTTAATACAGCAGTTGTAAAAATCTAGGCTTTCTTCTACAAATCAAATTTATTCCAGAGAACACTGCAAAAAAATTTCTTTTATTTTCCTGCATTAAAGAGTACTAGATACTATTGAGACTATAATAAATTAAATTGTGATATTATGTTAATTTCATTGTTTAAAATCTGCAAACAACAAATAAACAAATAAATACACAGTTAACAGGAAAAATAACTGCAGACATATTTAAACATGTCTAAAAAAATAATCATATCATCACGTGGCAATAATCAGTCAAAAAGGGTTAACCATTCGACACAGAGATAGAAACAAATTAAAAAATATCTGTAATAATGTAATAAGTGAAATACATAATTTTTACTTCTGTGACAAATTACTTTTTCAATCGATTTAATATTGTGCTTTATGGGTTCTATATTGGCTTGGCGTAAGCAACATCGATAAATTAGAATTCCAATAATAATTCCGAGTAATAAATTTTCTGTTCATAAGAGCTGCTCGCTAAAAGTATTAATAAATAGGGATTTTTTTTATGAAATATACCATAAATCAGTGGACGTTTTTCGTGTTTTGGCATAATATGTGATAACTGATAAGCAAAATGTAATTTAAGGGCGATTTAAAATTCTACCTGTATTTTTGCAATCCATGCGTTAAAGGAATTTAAACCTAATATTTTTATTTAAAATTAAATTATTCCAGTTATAGGGAATTTATGCAAAATAAATATAGTTTAAAAAAACTAAAAGACACGCTTTAATAATTAATTAAACCAAAAAAACGGAAAATAAATAAATATAGTTTAAAATAATTCTTGAAATTCTTAATATAGGCAGAAAATAATAATGAACGATAAACATTAGTATTATTGTGAAAAAAGAGCGGGGAGCTTTGTGCTATATTTTTCGTATATCGAGCACCCCACGCTTTTTTTTTTCACAATAATACTAATGTTTATCGTTCATTATTATTTTCTGCCTATATTAAGAATTTCAAGAATTATTTTAAACTATATTTATTTATTTTCCGGTTTTTTAGTTTTTTTAAACTATATTTATTTTTCATTTTTTAGTTTGAGTTATTGTTTAGAAAAATTTTTTTTTAGTAGAGATAGTCATAGAGAGGTCCGGAGTAGCGATGGAATACTGTTACTAATTTAACAATGACTTTTTGAAATGGCTAGATTTAAAGCAGCAGTGGATCCATTTTTTTTAAATGGCTAGATTCAAAGCCCAATACTCCACAAACCCAAACAAACCCGAATCGGATGTCAAATTATTGTATTGTCAGCGGTTCTTAGATACAAACAAACATACAGGTGAGGCTAATAAAAACGTGTTAAATAGACGCGTCTTCGAACGTTCCATAAATATAGTTATACAATAAATATTTTCTGTCAAACTTACAATAACGGAGTTATTCGCGCGAAATAAAAAAACGATAAAAAAAAAATAAAATAAAAAAAAAAAAATGTCAACATTTTATTTTGACGGGTAAAATTTTTTTTATAATTTTTCTCTATTCTGAGAGACAATATCTATACGACCTCACGTTTGTTTCTTTACTCTCGGTTATTGTAATAATTCTGACATATTGACAGATGTCAAATTTAGACAAGATAATTTTTTGCGTATTTTTTTTTCTTTCCACCGTCAATATACATACGACCTTATAGTTTTTTTATTAATATAATTTTTTTTAACGATTTGACATATTGACAGCTGTCAAATTTTGACAGGTGAATTTTTTGCTTATTTTTCCCGAAGTCTCCGCATCGAACACTATACGACCCCCTAATTTGTTTCGTCAAAATCGCTTCTTCGTTTTATACCTGACAGCTGTCAAACTTTGACAGGAGAATTTGTTGCGTGTAGATTATTGTATTTTCAGCGGTTCTTGATAAGTCTACATAATTTAAATTAAATCTGACCGTTTAAAGTGGGTCAAAATCGGGTTCAAAGAAGTCAGTTACAAACATACATACAAACGTACACCCATACAGGTGAAGGTAATAAGAGCATGTTAAAAATGGTTTCAGAGATGGGGAGTCGCCTGGTGCACCTGTGCTCGCATCGTCAGCAGAAGGTCCCGGGTTTGATACCGAGCTGGTCGGGTGGGTTTATTTAGTTCTTGGCAAGAGAGCTAAACTACGCAGTGCTATCTTTGCATTAACCAGAAAACCAATGTACTTATTTCCTTCATTCTGTGTTATTTACTACTAGAAAACCAATTATTAATGAAAAAAATATCCAAGATTTTTTGTGTCACTTGGCACTCTTGTTTAATTAAACTTCCATAAAGACCGAGATTATTTCCTTTGTTTAATTTAATTTGAGGATCTTAAGCCTAAGTCCCTTTAATTTGAAATGGTCCTTTTTACTATTGTGTTATCGTTTCCGAAATAATTATTACTTTCACGATCTGAAATAATAAAGTCTATTATTGAAGTAGATGTGCTTTCAGATTGTTTCTCTAGTGACTACACGCACTACAGGAAAACATTAATGAAATATTTTTTATAGTAATTGGAAAAGTGCTTTATAATAAATTTTTGCGTCGGCAGTTAACGAAAAATTCGCAGGGTTTAGTACACAATCACACAATTGCTACCGTGCGAGCAAAAATTATTTGCATCAAAAAAGGCTTGGATTAAAAAACGTATGGGTTGGTTTAGATCACAATGATATCGGCACCTCACAGGCCTAGTGGCGTAACCCTTAAAAAAGAGAAAATAAGTTTTACCTTCATTTTAAATGGCAGGTGTGAAAATACATCAGTAGACCAAAGGATGTATCCCGCAACCTAAATGTATGTCTTCTAAACCAGAAAAATTTGAAAATCATACATATAACGTAACCCATTTCCAGCATAGCCAAGTGATGTAACCATCAGCAGTAAGCCACTTTATTATCATTTGATATCCGTATGCGGCAAAGCTTAATTTTATTTACATTTTATTCACATTTTTGAGTAGCATAAATAATCTTAATTAATAAATCTTTATACAACAATTTTTAATACTTTATGTTTCCTTTTAAATAATGTTTGTTTAATCCAGCCAATTGAAGTATCCTCCAGGGTTACGTCATACAGAAAATAGTTTATGAGACATGGAAAATGACGTAACCCTCATTTTTCAACAATATTTTCATTTTTCAGCTCTTAAACACTATTTCATATAGATATGTTTTATAATAAATAGTTTTAATAGGCTAAATCATAATAAAAAATATTATTTTATCGACAAAAATTTTGTAGTTCAAATTTTATTAAGTTTCTTCCCTCTCCTGTAAAATTTACATTTTGAGGGTTATGCCATTTGGCTTATGAGGTGTCGATATGAGGACGATATATCTAACCAAACCTAGGTTAAAATTTTGTCAAATTCATATTATGACATGATACGCCAAACTAATAAGTAATAAAATAAGTAGACAAATACAAATTTATTTTTGTTGTTTACAAAATTAACAAAGTATACTTGCACTTTATAAGGAAATAAATTTTGCTGTTTCTTAAGAATAGTCCTGCATGTTCCATAAGATCTTCCCACTTCTTGGGACAGGCGTCTTATACAATTTGTTGGCGTATTTTGCATTATTTCAGGAACGTTTGCAACAAATTCTTCTATTCTTACAGATGGTCTTCCTGCTCCTTTTTTGTGTTGTATAGAACCTGTTTCCCTAAACACAGCCACGGTTCTTTTCAGGCAATGATAAAAATCCGCAGCAATAAAAGCAACGTTAGGAAAATTATCGTGAAAATCGTCCATGCACAAGCCCGGATTGTATTGCCACTCACCATTTACTCTAACCCCGTTTCGAAAATACGCTTCAACCATGAATGTTTTGTGCTGTTCCGTAAAGCCCATTGGGTGAATTGTTCAAGAAATTGGAAAAATTAGAGATGAATCGAATTACTTGTAACGACTGTCAAAGATGACGGAATAACTGATTGATTGTTAATTCAGGTAGTTACTGCCACCCAACAGGTATTAAGCTCTACGGCTAAGCATTACGTCCTTAGATGCAAGGCCCTCTTTGATGCAAATAATTTTTGCTCGCACGGTAGAAATGTGTAACGTAATTCATTTGTCACAAATAATGCCAGTTAGGGAAGTGCACTGTTGCCAGTCAGCAAGAGACGAAAAGTTCGTCCCGTCTTCGTACAAAAGCAAACAAATACTTTGTAAAATAAAAACCATTTGACTGAATTCTTAAATGAACCAGAACTTTATCCAAAACATAGCTGCTCGATTTATGGGTGATTTTTTAGTGCCTAAAAGCCATAAAATTTTAGAAGATCGAGAGATAACCTGCAATTTATCTTTTTTATAGATACTTTAACGAAAAATGTTTAGCTTATTTAAGGAAGTTTATCCCTAAAATTCCATTTCTTTAAAGGCTACTCAAGAATTTAAATTGATATTTTCTACACAAACCAATCCTAAAATGTTTTGAGTTGCAACCAACCAAAGGTATACTTTTCTGTGACTCAAATCGTAGATACAAAGGTTTGTATGAATTTAGATCTACGATTTTGCACAACCACATATTTTAACAACTATTGCATACACCAAAATTTACTCAATAATATTTTTTAGACCAATAAAATTATATAATACAGGGGGTTATTAAAACCAGTCAAATTAGGACAGGGTACCTGAAACTAACTACGTTTTACGTGGAATTGCAAAGTTATTCAATCTATTGCCAAGCTATTATTATTATTATTATTATTGTTAATATTAATATATTTTTAAATACTCCTCACATTTACATTGCTGATTCACTAATATGTGACTTTCAGTTACTCTTCATTTTATTAAAAAACTTTTTACTACCCCACTATTCCAATTTTAAATACTCTTCTCCTCAAACACGTTACTAGTTCACTAATATGTGACTTTTTAGCTACTCCTCATTTAAATATTCTTCTCCTCACGCTTACGTTACTAGTTCACTAATATGTGACTTTTTAACTACTCCTCATTTGATTATAAATAAACTTTTTACAACATCTACCATTTCAACTATTCTTCTCTCCTCACACCTATGGTGTTGCCTCACCAATATGACACTTAGCTTACTGTTATGATACCTTTATAACTTATTTTCTGCCAATATTTCACTAACTACCTCTGGTTACGTCTATCATTACGTTGCAAGTTTTTTCAAATACTTTGCTTGTTTCTTCCATCTCGTAGCTCCGTTAGGACTGTTTGCACCTAGTATCTTTCTTATATTCCTTATTCTATTCTCCTGATGATGAATGTATAATATGCATTCCAAACACGTAGAGAATTTACCCTTCAATAAACCTTAAAACTTATTTTAATATACCAGTGGAGGAAGACTTAAAGTGTCTTCTTTTTTTCCGCTTTATTAATATATTTATTATTTCATTAACTAGCATTTAAATAAAATCAATATACCCTGGACATTATTTAGATAGTATCTGACATAATACAAAAATATCAATTTATTTCAATGTTAATTTTGGAAAAATTGTATAGTAAAAGAACAATAACTAATAATATAATATAAGATATATGTTAAAAATAGCTCACCCGATATTTGTGGCTATAGAATTATCCCTGATTTTATTTACATTTTGTGTAAAACCTAGAAACAAAATAAAGCTTCACCAGAAGAAGTACCTTATGAAATAGTACTTATTTTAATTTATCTTTCTAAACAGTATGTAAATAAATCTTAACATAGTATAAAACAAAGTCGCTGTCGCGTCTGTCCCCAGCTATATGTGCCCTAATCTTTAAAACTACGCAACGGATTTTGAAGCGGTTTTTTAAAATAGATAGAGTGATTCAAGAGGAAGGTATAATACATGCCTAATATTGTAGAGAAACACTGATAAATTTATAGTTTTGTTCGGGTTTGTATTTATAAATCTTGACGTGATGGTGAACTCGCCTTATTATTATCTCAGAGGCGTATAATGCCTGGCATTGCAACGCAGCCCGGGTACACGCTATATTAATAATATAGCACGCCGAGGAGAAACGAATCCTATTTTTTGTTATATTTTATTTTAATATATTTAATTTCTATGCATGTTAATAATACATTTTCAATAAAAACTCCTATCTTCAGTACAATATTCTCTATTTCTATAGGTGATATAAATAAATATTTTAATATGTATGTATTATGTAGAAGCCTACTCATCCCACTTCTCATCTCATACCGTTAATTTACCATTAACATCTCTGGCACGTTCATCTTCTCATAAATTGATGTGAAATATCGAAATTTATCCTGATGTATGTGATCGTATTAGCTTATTATGTAAGCCCTTACACAAGGACCCAAGAATTCTTTTTATAAATTTATTTCATCATTCACGATTAAGATGCTAAATTATTTAGTTTATTTATTTAAAACGTGTACTGGTCGCTTAAGAATTTAAATTTAAGTGTTCGGTATATAACGGTAAATTACCCACCACTCCAACGAAAGTGTTTTTCATATTATAATAAAGTATATCATTTAAAATAAAATTTGCATCATACTACATTCAATTGGTTTACTCCATATCAAGTGTGTATCACACTACGCAAAATTATTCAAATTCAAACAAAATGTGTTTCATGCAACAATAAATTGTTTCACTCAAAAGAAAGTACGCATTATTCTATAATAAATGGTTCCACCTATAATATCGTGTACTGGTTTTGAAATGTTCTATTTAAAAATTGTGTAATCATACTACATTTAACTGTTCCACACAGAACAAAAAATATTTTGGGCGCAAACAAATAAAGTAAATCAAAAAGGATCGAGTTGTTCCTTCCAAAAAAAAAATCATTCCCTTAAGCAATTAACCTTGGATTTACCGTGCGAGCAAAAAATATTTGCATCAAAGAGGGCCTTGCATCTAAGGACGTAATGCTTAGCCGTAGAGCCTAATACCTGTTGGGTGTCAGTAACTACCTGAATTAACAATCAATTAGTTATTCCGTCATCTTTGACAGTCGTTACAAGTAATTTGATTCATTGCTAATTTTTCCATTTTCTTGAATAATTCACACAATGGGCTTTACGGAACAGCACAAAACATTCATGGTTGAAGCGTATTTTCGAAACGAGGTTAGAGTAAATGGTGAGTGGCAATACAATCCGGGTTTGTGCATGGACGATTTTCACGAACATTTCCCTAACGTTGCTTTTATTGCTGGGGATTTTTATCATTGCCTGAAAAGAACCGTGGCTGTGTTTAGGGAAACAGGTTCTATACAACAAAAAAAAGAAACAGGAAGAGCATTTGTATGAACAGAAGAACTTGTTGCAAATGTTCGTGAAATAATGCAAAATACGACAACAAATTGTATAAGACGCCTGTTCCAAGAAGTGGGAAGATCTTATGGAACATGCAGGACTATTCTTAAGAAGCAGCTAAATTTATTTTCTTTTAAAGTGCAAGTATTCCAAGAAATACAAGCCGCAGATTTTGAAAGACGCAGGAATTACTTTCAATGGTTTACCAAAAATTTATTGGAAAGAAATGATTTATTAGACCTGACATTTTTTTCGGATGAAGCCTGGTTCCACCTCTCCGGTTATGTGAATTCTCAGAATACATGTTATTATTTTTCTTTTTCTTTCTGTATATTCTTACTTTGTTAATTTTGTAAACAACAAAAATAAATTTGTATTTGTCTACTTATTTTATTACTCATTAGTTTGGCATATCATGTCATAATACGAATTTGACAAAATTTTTACCTAGATTTGGTTAGATATATCGTCCCCATATCATTGTGATCTAAACCAAGCCCCACGTTTTTTAATCCAAACCCTCTTTGATGCAAATAATTTTTGCTCGCACGGTACAATTAGATTTATGTTTGACAGAAATTTCATCCTACTTGTCAGAATAAAAAATGGGTTTTAATTTTAACCAAAAGAACACAAAACAAAAAAAAAAGACAAATAACAATAAATTAATTCGAGTAAAGGAATAACGCACCTCGTATATAACTTGCCGCACAACAAAGGCAATGAATCTACGAATTATGCCTAGGGTAACCCGAAAATTAAGGTGAACACCAAACAGGAAACTAATAGGAAAGTTTTATAACTAAAAGGACTGCCCCCTTATAGGTGTTATTCTATATAGGACTATAGGTATATTTGCAATCAAAACAAGAGGTAAACCTTTATTTCCCAAAGTCTTGTAAAGTATTGGCGAATTTAATTTAGACTGAATTAAAGCTAAAATAAATATTCACATCAAATACTTTAAATAAATAAAGGGTGTAGTTTTAAATTGAGAATATCTAATATAGTGCCAGAATAATAAAACACTATAAAGTCTTTAAAACAATTTATGGTTGGATTGTATTGATCAATGCCTTATTTAAGGAGAAGTAAGTGAAACTGAATACAGGCCCGCTTACTAAAAAACAATTGAAATTTTGACGTTTAACTCGTGGACTACGTAGATCACAGCATTCTACTACTAGGCTAGTAAAGATTCAAACTAATTGTATAGCTGAGAAGCAAACCAATAGCCGTTGATTTTTTGATGTTATGACATCTTATCGTGATTTGACAAACAAAACTAACCTGATAATATACCGATGTCAACATCCCGTCAAAAAAACTAACGTCAAAATATTAAATTAATAGACAAATGGATGTCAACGTCTTTTCATGGTTTGAAAAGAGAAACGCGTCACAGACGTATAAACCTTCAGACCACACGTCTTAGTATTTCAGCTCTGCACGCCTAATGCGTGCTTTGCGTCATACCTCGCCAAGGCTTTGGTACCGGTGTACTGAGCTGGCTTTGTCTTCTAACTAGGTAGTAAGCTTACTGTGTTAGTGTTTGTGTTTGTGATGTTTGTGCTCAGATAAGATATTATGTACCCACGGATGGGGACCCCGCGTTTCAGGGAGAGAACCAACAGTGCTGGTCTGGGCAGAAGTAAGCTTTGTAGGGTGTAGATTGTTATTAACTAAAAACGTTTTTGTATTAGTGTAGGTGTGTGTATTGGTGCAGTGTTGTATGTAGTAAGTTCTTGTGTGGTAGGTAAATTTATTTTCAGGCTTTTTGTAGGCTATTTGTTGGCCTTTTTGTGTGCTAACCACTTAAATTAGGTATGGCGGCATCTAGTTGAACGACTCCTTGCTAGGTATGATACTTCTTGTTGCCTTCTTCTTTCTATGTTCCAGCAGCAGTTTCCTTTAAGCTATTACAAAAGATGGTTCCTTGGGCGCTTATAGTATACCCTCATTCTTTCCACATCCTGTGCTGGATCATAGTCCACTAATCTTCCTAATTCGTCATTGGGATGAGTTCCTGCTTTATCAAAAAATTTGGCTGCTTACCATTTTTCATGAATGTTGTTATTGTTTCCCATTCAAGATCTCTATGGATTTGTGTATTTCTTACAAACCATAGTGCTGCTACAGCTTTTCTTACATAATTATTTTCTGTGGCCTCCAGCCGTTTTATATATTATGTATTTGCTAAGCCGTGGGTCAGCTGATTTGCTGCATAGCCCCATGCTGCTAAGCCGCGGGTCAGCTGTGGTCTAGCTACTGCTTTTACCATTTGCAGCTTGGTTTTGAGTCCCATTGTGCTCTTTGGACCTATCAGTGGGTACAGCCTACCCATACCTGCCTTTGTATTCTTAATTACTTTCTTAATGTGCTTTTCCTCCTTCTCTTCATCAATGATTATATTCCTAGAAGAAATCTTTTTCTTTGCAGCGCTATGGCTTGACTTTGTTTATTGATTTTTCATCTTATACAATATTGCACTATTTTGTCGACTTCGTTCTGCAGTTTTCTGCAGAGCTTCATTTGTGAAAAGGCTTTTATATGCTGCCTCATTTTTTAGAATCGAGAATGCTATGGTATTGATCATATTTTGGTGCCTAAAATGGATCAAAAATAAAATTTACAGCTGAAATGGTAAAATATGTGCTAATAATCTCTTACATTTTTAAAATGTTTAGCTGAAACTTACTTTTTATGCTGATTATCTTAAAGCTTTTAAAAATACAATAAACATTTTATGTTTAACTTCTTTTTTTCTCTTTTAGAAGGTAAAACCACGTTACTTCTATCTTGCGGTCGGTTTAATGGGCTTGTTTTTCCGAGTAATCATTAAAAGTTTACTACTGCCTCCTTCTTTCATTTTACTTGGAGATTTCATCTCATTTTGCCACTGACAATGACGCTTAAAAGGATAATAAACCATGATAAATTGCTTTGCGAAAGTCCCATAAGGTTAATCATTTTTCATTAATTAGTAACATATTACTAGGGAAAACCAAACTAAACATTTATTTTGTTTATTTCTCAAGATCATTAAATATAAGACTGTGGTGTAGCTAGCTTTTAGAGGTGGTGGAGAGGAGTGGAGTGGCGGGAGGTTACCGTTGGAAAAACATACAGCTCGAAGACACGAGAGGCGATAATAATTATAGTAATAATAATATCGTTTATTTTATTTAAATTGAAAGGTAAAACAGGGCACTACAATAATTGGAAAAAACGTCAGACAAATGAAGTAACTACAAGAAAAATTCACTAAAACTATAACAGTTTTTTTGAAACAGCAGCTTTTTAAGTCTACTCTTAAAAACATTAATATTAGGTGCTACTTTTATGCTATTATCTAGGACATTATAAAATCTAAAACAGTTAAAATAAAAACTGTTTTGGTAAGTAGCTGGTGCGATGAGGTGGTGGCATCAATCTTAAGTGACCTCTAGTATTATTATAATAATTAAGTCGGCAACCCTCAAACGTGTGCCTATCTCTATAAACATGAGCATATGTCGAAAACTGTAAGAATTTTATTCTGCCTAAAAGCAAGTTTACAGGTTTCCCGACATTGAAGCCCACACAATATTCTAATCGCAAACTTTTGAAGCTGAAAAACCCTGTTTATCTGACTACTATTACCCCAGCACAATATACCGTATCTAAGGTGGCTATGAAAATTAGAAAAATATAGTGACATAAGTGTAGGCAAGCCACACTGCCCTGACAAAGAGTGTAGTCCATAGCAGGTGCTGCGCAATCTTGAGCATAAGTTGTCAACATGGAATCCCCATTTAAGCTTATAATCAATCTCCACAACTAACATCTTCGTACTTTCCTGACACCCAAGTTCGTCCAGAGATCCCTCAAACAACTTAAAATCACTTTCGGTGTTTCGTCCTGCTAATGTAAAGCAAAGCAATACCGTTTTTTTTTATTCAGTTTTAGAAAATTCTTATCGGCTCACAGCTGTACTTCACTGTAAATATTCTTACATTCGTCTCTCAGTATCGACCGATCGTGTGCAATTATTAGGATGTTAGTATTGTCTGCATTGCAGACATCTCTAACTTTTTCTGTGGTGATATAAGGACTTAAATCATTCGCATAGGCAATATAGAAAAAAGGTCCCAAGTTTGATCCTTGGGGGACACCCCGTGAAATTACCTTAGTGGCGCCTTTAGCCTTATTAACTTTCACAAATTGGTATCGATTATTTAAGTAAGATTTTATTAGACTGAGGGGAACACCCCTAATACCATAACGATGCAATTTCTCTAATTATAGAGCATGGTTAACACAATCAAAGGCCAGCGAAAAATCAACAAACAAATCCTGATCCAAGTTATCCACAATGGACTTGACATAGAAGAGAGGGCTGTTTCGGTACTAAGATTTTTAGTAAATCCGTGCTGACAGGGTGAAAGCAGTTTGTGTGTGTGTGTATGGAGAACTAGAGGGTAGGAGGCCGATCGACAATGGCAGCATTTTCAATTTCTGTCCCGGTTTTTTGGTTAGTTCGCTATTGGCCGATAGATGGCTCTCGCGTCCAAAGTGGGCTGATGTTGTCTTCTTCTTCTTTGTTTTTAATATGGAAAACTAGATCCTCCATATTTTTTAACTTTTATTTAAAGCCTTTATTTTTCTGTGCTTTTACTTTTGACAATTGACATTTTATTTTTCGAAATAACAAATAACGTTTGAAGGCAAGACAAGACAAATAATGTTGTATTGTAATTAATTTCCATATTTATAATGAATAATGGTACAATTTATAAAAGTGGAGTTTGCTTTGTGTCGGGGTGGTAAGACAGAATCTTCTTCAGAGATGAAACGCAGCCAAATAAGTCTCTTTCCAGCTCCAAAGGTAAAACACTCTAGCTAGAATGTTCCTGTATTTTAAAAACGAAGCATCGTTGGAACTTTATACAGGCCGAGTTTACTAATAAGTATAACAAAGTAAGTGTAAATTCATATAAAAGTCCTTATTTGTTCCTTAAAGAACTAATTTAAATAAAAATAGTTATCGCGTTCATAAGAAACCATTTATTTGATAGCCCACTTCGGACACGAGCGCCATCTTATGGCAACTCGTAAAGCTGAATTACCGATGCTAATTTGGGACCGAATCCAATGCATTGCGATCGGCCTCCTACCTCAAGTCCTCCATATGCGTGTGATACTTTTGTAAATATTTATATTAATACTTAAAATTCACAGCTACATAATATTTATAACCTCAAAATTAAATAATTCGTCCGTGAGTATAATGACTTTTCGGGATTTTATAAAGAAGTTATACTTTACTACCACTAAGGCTTATATTGTAACAGTTTTGTTTGGTGCAAAGGGGTGCCGTCGTTGGTGGCAGAGCCACGGCACTGGAATCAATCCTCCTAATATTATTCCCTTAGCCCTTACGAATATTACAGACGGTCATTCCATCTTAATGAACTTCGTCTTTTCAGCTGCCATTCAAAAATTCGTGGCTTGAATTTACATAGACATAAATAAGCCTTAAACTAATTTCGTACAGGCTTTTTTTTTTAATTTTGAACCAGAAAATTGTGAAACAGCTGTGGATAGCAGACTGGCAATTTTTTACTTGAAAGGTCCGCATACTTCTTCGCATATTGTAAATTAGATCCGCTTATTTACCAGCGTTTACCAGCTTGACAATGGAGGAAGCAGTTAACCAAATTTTAATTAACTACGCAATTTTGTTTAAGTTTTAATAATGTCCGTTTTTCACGTCGCGTCGGTTTCGGAACGGTAGCCTTTTATTATTAATTTAGTTAATTCTCTTACTTTGCCTCATCCATTTTCAGCATGTTTATGTAACTTTAATTTTCTATTATATACGTCGTGCTTAGGAGGGCCAGTAGAGAAATGTTGTAACCCAAATGTAGCATGAATGTTTGCTTAAAAGCAAACACTAGTTACGCATTCGCCATTTCATTTTTGAATGAATGAATGTTTCGGTTTTAACTTAAAGAAATTGACAAATTAACAAAAGCACAAAAAAATAAAATTTTGTCAAATTTGCGCATATTTCTTTTTCTGCTTTAATAAATATAGGTATAAATCCAATATTTTTTAATGTAAAACTGTGGGTAATTGTTTTCCTAACAGCGGTATTTGCCCAATTTTTGGATAAAACGAAGAAGTAACGAAAAATTGAACAAGAAACAAAGTGGCGTCACTAGTTTCTCTTAAAAATAAACGGTTATTAGTTTTACCATTGAATATCAAACTATAAGAATAGAGATATATAATAAGACAACCCTGTTTTAGACTATATTGGAGACGGTTTGGCCGCCATTGTGGAGCTGATCGTAAATCTATAGTTATAAATGCAGTGGAATTTTTAAGGACCTAAGCATTTTTAACAAACAATAGAATAGTAGGTTCTCAATTCCAGCCGAATGTATGTCTTTGATAATAATATGTACGCTGATTACTCCGGGGTAATTGGTCCGATTTTCCCAATGATTTTACCGTTGCATTAGGTGTTAAATGTTAAACAAATAAAAGTAGATAAAAAGCGACAGCAAGTATAACTAAAATAGGTTTTATTTCGTCGAAAAATAGCAAATTACATAATACACTAATACAAACAAACTGGATGTTTCTTAAGTAAGAAAATAAAAAATATATTAAAAAAAGTTTGTACATATGCACATGACAACTTCGTAGGCATAACATTATTGCACATTTTTTTAAACAATCACTTTAAACTCCGCCATTTCTTAAGACTGGGTTTTACTCAAAACTGTCAATTTTGACTTCATGAATTTTTGCACTAAGCCGACGATATATTATGCCAGTGCAAGGCAATCCAGGCACCGCGATGCGCCTGACGCTATGGTTATGGCATGCAGCAAGTCAAACAGACAGGCGGCAATAATGTTTTAATTTAGCAGTGAAAAGGCTTGTTGTTAGTGGATGCATCAATACGCTTTATTGTTGGTGACTCATTGTGCCATCTATGAATTTAACGTAGCAGATTTAGGAAATCTGCTTATATGGCCTTCTTATAGTTTGATATTCAATGATTTTACCAATAATTTTCTCGATTTTAAAGGAGTGAGACAACATATTATACTGGCCTTTTCGCAATGGCACTTGAACGTATCCATGAGGTTCACCTTAGCCGTCGTCTGCCAATCAGCGGCCCGGAGTTTAAATAAATGATTTGAGGTTAGTTTTGCTTATCAAATCATAACAAGACGTCAAAATATCAAATCAACTGCTATTTTGGTTTGCTTCTCGGCTATACAGTTGGTTTGTCTTTACTAGCCTAGTAGAGGAATACTCTGAGCTACGTCGACCACTAGGTTTCACTTGTTTTTCTTTTAATAAACAGGTCTTTTTTGTTTCATTCAGCACTCACACCCCCTTAAATGCCCGATTACTTTGCTTTCATCGGTTCTTTGACCATTAATTACGCTGCAACGAAGAGAAATATTGAGACAAAATTTCGAAACCTTTACCAGAAGTTGTAGTTAATCAATGATGCACCAACCCGACGATGAAACTATTAGGATAAATTATTTATAAAATTTAATTAATTTAAAAATATACGATACGGATTTTTTATTTTCACTTCAACCACAAGTCATACATAATCTATCGAATGGCTAAAATAGGCTTATGGCACATTAAATACGTTGAAAATTTCATAAATTTATTTTCAACCGATTAGAAGGCTCCTTTTTGTTTACGTTGCTTATAGCAACGGGATACTATCGCGAAAATTTCATAAATTTATTTTCAACCAATTAGAAGGCTTCTTTTTGTTTGCGTTGCTTATAGCGACGGGAGACTATCGCGATAGTCTATAGCCTATTAACCTAATAAAATTAATAAGTGATAATTTTTCTGTCAAAAATGAAGTGCTTTATTTTTTATGGCAAACGTCACTCAGAATAAAATCAAAATACATTTTGTTGCTAACTTATAATTTTTATTAAGAATAGGTAGTAGGTCTCATCAACTCATCATATTAAAAGAAACTCCAATTTATGAAATTTTCTTACCGAATCTCCCACGCAGCAGAATTAATTCCAGATAATTTTTTTCTCGGTTTCACTCATGTTTTTGTTGATAGAAAATTTTCTATCAACAGAACCATTCGTGACCTTAAAAAAAATTATCGGTAATAATTCTACTGCTAGGGAGATTATAAGTGATAATTTTTGGAAATATTTATAATGTTAGTTAAATTTAAACAAATCAAAACAATTACCTAATTATATTGGGCCCGAATGAAAATGCAATATAATATTGCAACCACGGCTTAATCGGACGTGTATACGCAGACAACCCCACCACTAATTAGAAACCGTCAGTTGTTTCGCGCTCGGCGGTAAATTTAATGTGATACCTAGCAGAGCGTATAAAATAATAGCTCTTGTATTTAGACCATATTCACCATTCTATAAACCGAAATATATAGAGTATGTTCAAATATAAAATGTGGACAATCTTTTTGAGTTTATCCGTTGGTAAGTATGCCAAAGAGATAGTAGCAGGGTTGAATGAACTTTTTGAAGTGGCCCGGGAAATCAACGGCGGTCCTAGAACGTCTTTCTGGGGGGGGGGGGGGTACTTTTAAGGATCCGCGCCGAAGGCGGTCTTTTGCGGGTGTTATGTTACAATATTAAAACATACTACATCAGTGGCGTATTTACGGGGGGGTTCAGGGGTCCCGGCCCTCCCTCCCAGATATGTATAGTATAATTGTATAAACAAAGTTCATCTGTCACGGATAGTGCCCTCGCAGCTTTTAAAACTTGTTTATTTTGTCGCCCTTTCAAATTTCTTTTAAATTAAAAGAGTGTTTTAAAGTCTGGCATATCGCCGCAGATTAAGCTTTACGGCTATTTTACACAAAAAAGGTACTTACCTTTCTCTTCCAAACAAGCTTAAATTTAGTAAAATTGGTTAAGTCGTTTAGAAGTTACAGCGATTTTAATGTTTACAGTTTCACTTGATAAGAGTGGGAGAAGCTATTGAAAGTTTAAACATTAAAATAGCTGTAACTTCTAAACGACTTATCCGATTTTACTAAGTTTAAGCTTGTTTGGAAGAACCTTCAATTGTCGTATCGAATGGTACAAGATAGTTTCTAATAAAATTGCTAGAGGGCGCAATTTGTGTTAAAAATTATTGTTTTGGCAATAACTCAGAAACGAACGGAGATATCGAGCTGCGGTTTTAATATTTTTTCTAGCAAATTTTATCTACTTTTCAATTATGGTATCATAATTATACCGTATGATTTATTTTTTCGGAGGAAAATCAAAAAATGTATTGTTATTGCAAATTGCGCCCTCTAGCATTTTTTTTGAGAACTATTATGGACAACTAAATACGATTGGTCAAAGTGCATACATTTCTCTTCCAACCAGTCTTTAGTTTGCTAAAATCGGATAAGTCGTTTATAAGTTACAGCGATTTAAATGATTACACTTTCAACAGCTTCCCCCACTCTTATTAAAGTCGGTACGCCAATGAGCATAAGACCAAAATGATGCATAATTGTCCAAGCTTTAAAATGGTGTTATCAAACTATACCTTAATGTGGAATTTTCGGAGTTATGTAAAATTTAAAAAAATTACTTTTCAATTACGCCCTCTTGTGGCAAAATGCGGAACTTGAAAATTATTTCCAGAACTTTCTCATGGCCACTTTTATTATCATTTTTCTTTTCCTGAGTTTCTATGCCCAGTAGTTTCCGAGATATGGCCGCTCTTCGACCTTAATGAAACACCCTGTATATTATATTTAAATTTAGTTAAATGCATACGTCCAGGAATGCTTTATATTTTATATATTTATATTTATACTTTATATTTTTTATGACTTGCTACAATGTGTAATTTTCAAAAACGTAGTCAAATAAATATGTCTATGTCTATGTCTAATCGCCGCGCACCCTAGTAATAGTTCTAACGTATTTGTTGCGCAGGTCACATTGTTGTTCGGAGTCATATAGCTGTCCTGTCTGAATTTAAATTTAATTGATCGTACCAATACCTGTTTCCATTAATTTATTTTCATTTTGTATTTAAGTTTTTTTAAACTTCGCATGTCTGATAAAGCAATGGAAGATTCTTATTTCGCACAACCCATCATTAGTAGGTATTAGACCTTATAATCTATGTACGAATTTTACCATCTCAGTAGACCTTGTTGCATAATAATAATCATATGCAACGACAAGAACAATATCACACTAGAAGCTATTTACATTTTTGAGAACTACAGTACTGATTCTTAGTGGTAAGTATATGATTTATTAACTACAGCAAGCAAATATTATTATGATTATTGTCAAGTTTCATTACAATTGCCAGTCGGAACTAATACAGTATATAAAACCAGATTACACCTCCAATAAAACTTGATAACTGCTTTGAGTAATCAGAGCAATAATGGCTATAAACCATTATATGGTAGCATTAACTCCTATCTCCTATTGGCTAAATTACCGTGATAATATCAATACACAACGGTCTAGCAATTTTCGTTGTCTTACAGTAGGAAAGCGCGTTGCTGTCACATATAGTATTAAACAGTTGTATAAAGAGTATGGGAATTCTTATAAGGAATAGAAGGGTTTTTCTCTGTGTACTAACTAATATTTAATGCGTTATTTATGAATTTTGTCGGACAAATGCGTCTGTACCCCTGACAGCTCATATTATTACTATTTTTTAGTCGTCCTATTTCTAATTAAAACTATTAAATATAATCTTATTGATTTTTTGAAAATTCTCTTTGTACACGTTACATTGCAAGCCATGAGTGCATGGTAGCGAGCAAATAAGGCGAATTTGCACTGTCCGTGGCAATGCCTCGCGAAGCTGCCTCGTACAGTCTATTATCTGATAGTGGTACCGACATTTATTGAAACGAATTTACAACAAATCTTGAGGTAGAAGAAGATTATTAAATATTATATAATTTATACCAAAGCCATGCTAAAACCAGTCTAACAATTCAAAATTTATTATTTAGTAGATTAAGACCACCTTTTCAGGAAGCTCAACCTAATGCCACCGGAAGTAAAAGCTTTTAGGTCTAACGCAGTGTGAAGTGAAAAGTGGAGAATTCCGTACAGTAGAGAGAGTAACAACGGTCCGATTTTTTATTTAAAAGTTTAAATTAGGCTCAACTGCAAAGGAGCATTAACTCGCCCAAAAACAAAGGAATACGAATTTGTGTGATTAAAACGCAAGAAAATAGCGAGGAAAAATTGAACAACTTTTATAAATGGTAAAAAAAATTTGATAAGAGTGTCAATTTTTCTATTTTACTCAAGCGGAGTTTATCTGTATAAAGTGTGACCAGTAAAGTCCGCATGATAGGGGATTTTTTTTATTAATAACTTTATATACAACCATTTAATAATAGGTGCATAATACTTCTGATAATAAGAGCATTATGCTATCCGTAATACAACAAGTGTAATTATCATAAAACAACAAGTGTAATTATTATATTTCCCATATGAACTCAACTTTTTTCCGATAATAAGAGCATTATGCGATCCATAATACAACAAGTGTAATTATTATATTTCCCATATGAAATCAACTTTTTTTCAGGCACTGTATAAATGGATGGTTTTAGATAAAGTATAGTATTTGACTTGCGTCTAATGAACCATAATACACTCGGATGATTTACAACACTCGCCTTTGGCTCGTGCCGTAAACTTCAATCTCGTTTTATTATGGCCTACATTATACGCTTGTTAAATAATATACTATTATTCCAAATTTGACTTTGGCATCAAGTTCTGCTTCGATCGAGATGCAAATTCAGCAAAAAAATAGTAGTCAAGTGATTCGCATTATCTATCTGTCATATTTTAATTTTTTCCAAAAAAGAATTCAAAAGTGTGGTTATTTCCGAAAATATCGAAAAAAGTTATTGGATAAAGTTTTATTTAATGCATTTTCTAGCCAACATGCAAAATAAAGCTTTTAATAAAAGAAAAATCCCATATGATGCGGACTTTACAGGTCACACTGTATTATACTTAAATTGTATAAAACTTTATAAAAATATACTTATTAAATTAATGAAATCCGTAGTTTTTATTATTGCTCGATGTATAGAAATTACATTGGCAGAAACAATAATTGTCGCACAGGCAAAACTTTCTGGACGTCTATTCTCGAAATATCATATATCATATATCATATATGATCATTTCAAGAGAATTGATTACTTTTTCTCTTAAAAATGTTTAAACTGTATTCTTGAAACCTAAAATGACTATTCATTTCCATCGAAAGTTCAGACGATGTGAGCATAATATGATGTGAATTTTATTGTCCCCTCTCGCCAGAGAGCATTCACTTTTCTTAAAATGGAGAATAGACGTCCTGGCTGTTATGTCTGGTTTCACAATGACATTGAATGACAAGAATGACGGATGTCCGAGAAAAGTTGACAACCCATTTTTTGACGTATTGGAGCTGGTTTGGCCGCCATTGTGGAGTTGATCGTAACTCTAACCTTAAATCTGTCGCCTGTCTGTCATTATATTGCAGCGCCTCGGCAACAGATGTCTCAAATTCACTGATGTGATGTCGCGGTGTTGCCGCATATCGTATTTTATTGGCGTTTTTAAGAATTCAAGCATTTTTAACAGACAATAAAATAGGAGGTTCTCAATTCCAGCCGAATGTATGTTTTTGATAATAATATGTACGCTGATTACTCCGGGGATGATTGGACCGACTTTCATAATGATTTTACCGTTGCATTAGGTGTTAAATGTTAAACAAATAAAAGTAGATAAAAAGCGACACCAAGTATAACGAAAATAGGTTTTATTTCGTCGAAAAATAGCAAAATACGTAATACACTAATACAAACAAACTGGATATTTTTTAAGTAAGAAAGTAAAACCTATTTATTTTAACCATTTTGAAAAATAGTATCTAATAATTGAATATTAAAACCAGGTTATACAAACAAACCGCACATCATTCATATTTTACCCAACATATACGTTGTAGGTAGCCTAGGTAGGTATTGAATAGTGAGAGTCGTCATTTAATTCTGTTAGAAATAGAATACATGGCGGTCAATATGTTTTCATGTAATTAACGTTGGGACGTCAAAAGGTTGAAAATATTATAAGCTACAAAGCAATTAAAAATAGAGACATTTTTAAGGTAGGAAAATAAATGTAAGCTACTTAAATCTAGGATAGGTGTAGGACTGTAGGTACTTATGTGAAATCAAGTTTTACGATAAGCTATAAAAATAAATTTAAAAAACTCATGCAGCAAGTCAAACAGACAGGCGGCAACAATGCTTTAATTTAGCAGTGAAAAGGTTAGTCGCTTTCTTGTTGGTGAACTCATTGTGCCATCTATGAATTTAACGTAGCAGATTTAGGAAATCGGCTCATATGGCCTTCTTATGGCCTTCTTATAGTTTGATATTCAATGACAATGATTTCAAAAAAATAATTAACTAAGCAGCAACTGTGACTGTGACATAAATGCCATTGACAGAAAATACTTTCTCACAATCAGAGACGCCAGGCTAGCTTAATTCTTAATTTACTATCAGGCAACTATATGTAAGTAAATAATGTTTGCGAATGTCATTTATGTCACAGTAGGAGATACCGGCTTAGTTAATTATTGCTAAAGACTTTGTGCAACCAAACATTAATGTTGCCTTGTGAGTTATTTATTTATTAAAATCTTACCCTAGCCCGACATAGTCCAATAGGAACTTTCGGTATCCTGCATAAATAAAATAAAGCATTCCAGCGGTTGCAAATTATAATAGATCACCCTGTAGATAAACCTAACCTGATTAGGCAGTTGCTGCCGTGAATCTATTACGGGATAAGTTTAGAATTAGTAACAACTTTACAGATTAGGGAGATTTGACGACTAATCAACCACTGACAATGAAGACCGACAATCTTAAGCCACTGGGCTTCACGGGATTGATTTAATTTCACTGGATTAAGGTGGGATATTTCTGCCGAAACGCTGCGCTGTGCATAAATGAGAGATTTGTCCTAAATTTCATTGTAAAGTTTAGGTAGGTACCTATAACAAAAGTTAAAGTTCGATTAATCGATAAAATTTATTTTATTTATTTTATATATCATAAAGCCTGTTTGAAGATGGTAAACAGCGTTAGTTTCCACGTGAAAACGGTAAGAGATACTAACTAACCGAAACGTTGTGTTAAGAAACAAAATGAAGAAAGTAAGTCCGACAAAGGTACTTTTTTTGATAATCAAAAGCCTGTTTGTCAAAAATAGCATACGATGAAAACTTCTATAAGTTTGCCTTACTTATCTGTATCTACGCGATCGAGATAATGTAGCATCTATAAGGTTTAAACTTAAAAACCTTTTAACCTGCTCTCAAACTAAATTTACAAACTAAAAGTTTTCCCAGCGCTTTTTAACTTCTTGAAATTCAAATCGTGCTGCTTCTTGCCTTAAGGACTTTGTGCTGCAGAATATATCGATAAAGCTGTATTAGAAAAACGTGCTACTGAATAAACTTTGAATAGTGTTAACATGCACTATAAAAGTATGTTTTCTGGTAAACAGCCTGGTATTTTTATGTCGAGTATTAAATGGTCAAGAGTGTAACACAGATTTGACAAACTGTACAACAGGAATTTTTAGATTGATTGATCTACTGCAGAACAACTGGTAAAGGAAACTTTCAACATCAAAATAGTTTTTTCAAAAAAAATACTAACGATAACACCATACTCAAGGATCTGTAGTTCCGTATAGAAGCATTTGCATTGCGTAAATATGAACTTTTTTTCATAAAATTTTCAACGAAAAATATTCTTGGCTAGCGGCCTGTAGAGTGTGAAAAACCCTGCATTTTGCATTGAAGTACACAGGGATGCCAAAAAATAGACTCCCTGGGGCCGAGTAGACATTGACAGCTGTTTCGTCCTTGTTAGGAACTCATCAGAATGCCACAACCCGAAGCAACTCCACTGATAATACTGCAGCGCATTTAAACCCTACTTAATAAAATAGCCAGTAATACCGTGCGAGCAAAAATTATTTGCATCAAAGAGGGCTTGGATTAAAAAACGTAGGGCTTGATTTAGATCACAATGATATGGGGACGATATATCTAACCAAATATAGGTTAAAATTTTGTCAAATTCATATTATGACATGATATGCTAAACTAATGAGTAATAAAATAAGTAGACAAATACAAATTTATTTTTGTTGCTTACCAAATTAACAAAGTAAGAATATGCAGAAAAAAAAAAATTATATAAATAGTAATATATAAAAGTAGTTAATAGTTTCGGCGGCTGTATGGGCGGTTGCACCGTCCTGTTGAAAATATCCAAAACGTAGTTCGTCGTCAAGTAATTGCTCCACAATTGAATTCAAAATATTGTCTCTATACCTCTGTGCTGTAACTGTGTCATGGAAAAAAGTAGGACCAACAATTCTTCCGGGAAACAGCTAACCAGACACCAATTTTTTGAGCGTTCAATGTGGACTCTACAAATAAATGGGGATTTTTACTACTCTACATGCGTGTATTCTGAGAATTCACATAACCGGAGAGGTGGAACGAGGCTTCATCCGAAAAAAAGTCAGGTCTAATAAATCATTTCTTTCCAATCAATTTTGGGTAAACCATTGAGAGTAATTCCTGCGTCTTCCAAAATCTGCGGCTTGTATTTTTTGGAATACTTGCACTTTATAAGGAAATAAATTTAGCTGCTTCTTAAGAATAGCCCTGCATGTTCCATAAGATCTTCCCACTTCTTGGGACAGGCGTCTTATACAATTTGTTGGCCTATTTTGCATTATTTCACGAACATTTGCAACAAGTTCTTCTGTTATTACAGATGGTTTTCCTGCTCCCTTTTTGTGTTGTATAGAACCTGTTTTCCTAAACACAGCCACGGTTCTTTTCAGGCAATGATAAAAATTCCCAGCAATAAAAGCAACGTTAGGAAACGGTTCGTGAAAATCGTCCATGTACAAACCCGGATTGTATTGCCACTCACAATTTACTCTAACCTCGTTTCGAAAATACGCTTCAACCATGAATGTTTTGTACTGTACCGTAAAACCCATTGTGTAAATTGTTCAAGAAATTGGAAAAATTAGCGATGAATCAAATTACTTGAAACGACTGTCAAAGATGACGAAATAACTAATTGATTGTTAATTCAGGTAGTTACTGACACCCAACAGGTATTATGCTCTACGGCTAAGCATTACGTCCTTAGTTGCAAGGCCCTCTTTGATGCAAATAATTTTTGCTCCCACGGTATAAATAAACAAGATGCTCACTCGGATCCTGGACAAACGCCATGGTCATTAAATTTCCGCGTTCCGTTAATAAGTTGCAAAGGCGAAGAAATGATTAATGATGCAGTAAAAAATGTAGTCATTTAATAGAATGTCTTAATTTTATTTCTTGTTTCTTTCTTGGACTTTTCCACTAAGCACGGCGTTTAGATTAAGTGACTGAGTATCTCGCATATTTTGCGCATGACTTCGACATAGTTTCAGAAACAAATGTCGCGTAAGTATGCGACCGGCCTAAAGACACAAGAAAGTAAAATATCGATTGTATAAAATTCAGTTAAACAGAGTCCTTAACCTTTACCCAAAAATGTAAACATAATCATTTTTTCTCCTTTGTATTCATTAGGGGTTTTCCTAAATATTTGTTTTCTTGTTCGCCCTTTACATTCTCTTTCATCATAATTAGTTTTATTTTTCATTACAGTATTTTTTTAAGACTGATGCCTGTTAAAATAAAGAAACGGAATTTATTTAGTCGAACAGTATTATACAGCTAAATTGATACAGGAAAAATAAAAAAATAATACAACGTTTTGCCTTTACCATTGAAAATCCGTATCCTAAAGTAGCCCACAGAGTTGGCAGCGAACATTCTGTTTAAACAAAAAACACGCAGAGTGTTCAGTATAAATAGCAGTAGTGTTGTAGCCGAGAAGCTTCAGGTTTAAACTAGGGCTCGGAATTTTTAAAATATTAGTATTCGAATAGTCGTTTGGTATGTTATTCGAATAGTCGAATAATTGGAATGGTCGAATATAGTCGAATAATTCGAATAGTTGAATAGATACTTGAATAGTCGAATAGACAAATATTCGAATTTCGAATAGTCGAATATTTGAATAGTCGAATATTTAGATAGTCGAATATTTAAATAGTCAAATCTTCGAATTTTGAATAGTCGAATATTTGAATGGTCGAATTTTTTAACTAACAAAAAATTCGAATTTAGAATAGTCCAATATTCGAATATTCAAATTATTCGAATGCAATTCTGAGCCCTAGTTTAAATTAGGTGGATTAATTATCGCTAATACTGGATAACTGATATTTTCCATAATTGTTAATTATTTTAATTTTCTTTCTTTGTATCACACTCCTGCGGACTGTGATCAGGAAACATATTGCTCAAATTTTTAAAATATAACAGAAAAATGTTATCTTTTGTTTTTAAATTAAATGATTACAACTCACAACCAGAACAAAGGATTTTGTTAATAAAACCTTCATATTGTGCCCTTATTTGTATCTCTCCGGAAAGTAGATGTTTTTAATTTTTAATAATGGTCAACTTCAAAACACGAAACGCTAAAATCTCATTAAAATTATGACGACGAAAAACGTAACTGTAACCTTATTTTTACATCAAAATAATTAATTATTCCATTCTGACGATTTTGTGCACAGCGCACTATTCAAAACGTCGCGTCACAACTTTCAACAAACTATCATTGCTTTAAGAAAATTGCATACTACTTAAAATTGGAAATTAAAATATTAAGCGGATGCCTACAGTGTCACCAGTAAAGTCCGCATCATAATATGGGATTTTTTTTTATTAATAACTTTATTCGAAATTTGACTTTGGCATCATGTTCTGCTTCGATCGAGATGAAAATTAAGCAAAAAAATAGTAGTCACGTGATTCGCATTATCTGTCAAATTTTAATTTATTCCAAAAAATAATTCAAAAGTGTGGTTATTTCTGAAAGTATCGAAAAAAGTTAATAAAAAAACTTTTTTTAAATGCAGTTTCTAGCCCACGTGCAGAATTTCAGCTGCATAAAATAATTTTGATTTTTTATCCATATTTTGTAAATTGCACCACTTTTACAAAATAAGACTTAACGCAACCTACATGAAACGTCTTAGTTTTGACAATGCTTTATTTCAGATACATTTTCTTTAAAGTAGCGCCATATTAAATGTGTGTTTTTCTACAAAATCAAAATGGGGCTATTAAAATTTGGTCGCCTGTGATGCAAAGTTTATTTGTTTTTGACCATGTATAAGGTAACTTCATAAAATAAGTATTTTAGTATTGAAAATACTACTGGGTGCGTATATACGGGTATAGACCCGTATATACGCACCATGAAAAATGAACGCGACATGCGACATGCACATAAATAACACGGCGGTGAAGTCTAAACAAACACCGAGCAGGATCGATGACATCATCTGCTGAGTATTAATATTGTTTTGTTTTGGGTTTCGGCATTTATTATTATATTTGTTGATATTAAGATAATATGGCCGGGAGAGAGAACAGTTAGTAGATAGTTATTAATGATACTAGTTCGATGAACACTATAATGAAACGCGTGCAACGTTAAACCACGAGGCGTCAGCCGAGTTGTTTAATTGCACAAGTTTCATTAACAAAGTTCATATCGAACGTGTATCATTTACAATTTAATCTACGACAGTGCAAATAGATTTTATTCGTCTAAATTTCATTGATATCAGATAACGTTTTCGTAATTTTTAAAATTTTCAGGTGTCCATATTAGTCGATATCATGGTAACCGCATTTTTGATTGTTTCAATTTCGATAAAATTGGAAAAAAATAAACAGTGAATGTCGCTGAAACAAAGCGAAATAGCGCGGCGGTCTTGGCGTATTACACAGAAAGTCGGGGGAGAATGGATATACCAATCCATAACATTTCATAGCCGACTTAAGATTTAGACATTTTATGAACAAAGAGTACAAGGACCAGCAGGTAAATGGCTGTGTATAGCTAAAGAACTAATTTTGTCGCTATTTTTGAAAAGGTGGTTTTGAGCTCTCTTCAATATGTACTAATATACAGATTATCCTATATTTTTTATTTTAACAAAACTCAAATTTACAAATTTCTAAGTATAATTTACACATTTCTAAATATTATAATTTAATTATTATTTCAAACTAAATCGGAGCATCCATGCCGTCATAATAACGTGTGATAGCGGCACTTTACATACTCACAGATAGAAGTAATCTGCGCTGTGACATAATGGTTTCCTTCTCGCCACTGTATGTGGTAGGTATTTTTAATACGCCTATGATACTTGCGTAAGATGCAAGATCTGTGAATTTTTAAAAACTTAGTTTGTGTCTGAAAGTAATACACCTTAATATTAACACAAAAAAAACACAGTATCTTCAGTAAAGTGTTCATTAAGTGGAAAATAAATTTTAGTGGTGGGCAAAAAATCAAAATTATCTTATGCAGCTGAAATTTTGGATGTGGGTTAGAAACTGCATTTAAAAAAACTTTTTCTAATCACTTTTTTCGATACCTTCAGAAATAACCCCACTTTTGAATTATTTCTTGGAAAAAAATTAAAATTTGACAGATTATGCGAATCACGTGACTACTATTTTTTTGCTTAATTTTCATCTTGATCGGAACAGAATTTGATGCCAAAGTCTAATTTCGAATAAAGCTATTAAAAAAAAAAGTCCAATATGATGCGGACTTTACTGGTCACACTGTATATAACGGACTTTCAGATTTGACTTAAATTTTAGATTTCTAAAGTTTTAAACTATAGCACTTACGAATGTAGCATTAGATGATAAACTGATGTTAGTTCCAAATAAAACATAGCTCTTTAATTACATCCTAAAGACATTTATCTTTAATGCACGATATATTACGAAACATTTTTGAAATGGTGGAATTTAATTAATCTTAAAGATTTATTTAGCAGATGGTGATAATGTAATTAATAATTTTAATTAAATTTTAGAAAAGGAAGCGTTCTCGCTTGCCAAAAGTTTTAAGAGCTAAAGCTCAATACAGTCCCAGTAGGTCAGGTTTAGTTGGTTTATTTTTATATTTGGAGACCACGTCTTTTTTCAAAACTCTTGAAACAAATATTTTAATTTTTAAATTTTTATTCTTATTTTGAAAAAAAATATATCTGCCTCTGTCATCAAAGTTGGACAACTATCATTAACATTGGCCAAATTTGTATATGTATAGATGTATATTTTAGAACAAAAACAAATTCCATACACTGATAATAAGACGCCTAAACTTAATTATTTTTCACGATGCTCCTCTGAATGTTATTCCAATACAAAAGGATAAAAACGTATTACAATCATAGACAATTTACCTTTAGATACCTACAGCTTATCTCCTGCGCAAACAAAAGTTACGTTTTATGGGTGAAAAAATACGTCCGAGCGCATGACTCGTCGGTCAGCTGTCTTCATTCGGGGAACCTTCGTGCATGCGCACAAACCTCGTGTTATCGGCCGTCCTACTTTATCGACAATAATCGACGCGCTCAAGAATACTCTCCAGAACCGGCTCGGCCGCCATTTTTGTTGTTGTGTTTTAAGGTTTCTCTGCGGATTCCTTGTAGTTTTCTAAAGTTTTCAGCTATCGGATCGGCTATCGTGGATTGTGGGACTGGTGTTTAATATTTATGGATTTCTGGTTTTTGTGTAGTAGTTAGTGAATTGTGTTTGTGCTTTTAGTGACTCGCATTGTAATATAAACAATGACTAGTACTAGTTGCAGCCGTTGTATAATTGTATTATGCCCAAATAGGGGTAAAATAAACCCTCATCTATGGTGGCATATGAGCAAGAATTTAAATTTTAAAGCCCGGACCTGTCTATTTTCCCATTCGTCAAACGATAATGTTGCTGTGCGCATGGCTAATAGTGTCTAGCTTTGTTTACATGCGCGAGGCCATAAAACTGCCATATTCGTGATTATTGTTTGTTTATCTAAAGGTAAATTGTCTATGATTACAATGATTTGGATGGGTGACCGCTGGTGTACAATAACAATCGGCAAGGGAGAGAAAAACGATTTCTAAGGTTAATATAGTTTTATAGGTAAGTAGTGGGAAAATTTCATTGTTTACTGTCACTAAATGTTCAAATTGAAGTATCTCAAAACTTACTTATAGTTATTTGTTTCACTAGGCAGAAAAGCACAAGTGTTAATGCCGCGGCTGGTGTTTCATAGACGAGGCGCAGCCGAGGCTAGGAAACCAGCCAAGGCATTAAATCTGCTTTTCTGCCTAGTAAAACATATAATTTTTTCTCCAAATTTGTTCCAATTTCACGCAAAATCGTATTTTTTATATTTATGTAGGTATGTTATTTATGACATTTATTAAATTATTGTGTTTACTTGTCATTTTAAATTTTAATTTTTAATGACACCTTTTGAGCCTGTCAGGTGTCATTAAAAGACCGCTTTTAATGTCATTTGGAGAAAAAAGCTTTTATGTTTTATCGTTCAGAGTTTATAAAATGTTGGTTGGTTTTTTCTTGTAGTTTAAACAAAATTTGCAGAACATTGTGTCTTCTTTAAAAGAAATTAATGCCAGGAGTTACCGTGTGTTACAATGGTCTAAATAATAGACAAAATGTAATTATTACGCTATTTAGAGTAGAGTTATTGTTGCTGTACCGTACCCTCTTGATACGATTAAATTGAATAGAATATTTTATGATAACATAAAATACTGTTACTATTATTCTGTTACTAAATGGGCATAATTATAATGGAAAATAAGTCGTCACAGCCTTTATTGTCAATTACATATCAATATGATACTGTGTTCTAGGGATAACGTCAAAAATAATAAGAGATAAACTTAAAGCAAAGAGAGAAAAAGTGTACACAGTCTGAGTTACCTTCGCTATTCTTTCCTGTTTTTTTCTATGATTGTAAACCGCAACCTAACATAATATATGCTTGCAATGTCTTTATAGTTTTAAATTTTCTTTCAAATAAAACTTTAAAAAACATATTTCCGATGAGTTTAGTTTAATATGACGCACTGTATTTTCACAATAGAAGTTGATTCTACTTGTTAGTAACTAAAGTTTATTACTAAAATTTCAGGAACATTAAAAACATTAATTCGTTTTCAACCATAACATCTGACATTACATGTCTACATAGTTTTAAATGAAACTTAAAAAAACATATTTCCGATGAGTTTAGTTAAATATAACTCACCATATTTTTAGATTTGAAGTTGATTTTACTTGTTAATAACTAAGGTTTATTACTAAAATTTCAGGAACGTTAAAAACATTACTTCGTTTTCAACCATAACAAATATAGGTTAAAATTTTGTCAAATTCATATTATGACATGATATGCTAAACTAATGAGTAATAAAATAAGTAGACAAATACAAATTTATTTTTGTTGTTTACCAAATTAACAAAGTAAGAATATACAGAAAAAAAAAGGAAAATAATTACATAAATTGCTGAAATTGGCCACCAAGCATAAATTCACACGTCTCTTCATATTTTCGAAAGTGTTGACCAGCATCTCTGAAGAAATGTTACTACATTCTTGGATAATCATTTCTTGTAATTGTTCTAAATTTGCAACTGGTGTTTTAAAAACAGTGTTCTTTAAATGAGGAAAAACGAAGTAATCCATAACCGTTAAACAAGGCGATCTAGGTGGGAATTCAATGTCTGATAGAAAACTGATCAATTTATCGTCGAAAAAATTGCGTAAGTAGTTATTAGTTTCGGCGGCTGTATGGGCGGTTGCACCGTCCTGTTGAAAATATCCAAAATGTAGTTCGTCGTTAAGTAATTGCTCCACAAATGGATTTAAAATATTGTCTCTATACCTCTGTGCTGTAACTGTGTCATGGAAAAATATAGGACCAACAATTCTTCTTCGGGAAACAGCTACCAGACACCAATTTTTTGAGCGTTCACTGTGGACTCTACAAAAAAGTGGGGATTTCACTACTCTACATGCGTGTATTCTGAGAATTCACATAACCGGAGAGGTGGAACCAGGCTTCATCCGAAAAAAGTCAGGTCTAATAAATCATTTCTTTCCAATAAATTTTGGGTAAACCATTGAGAGTAATTCCTGCGTCTTCCAAAATCTGCGGCTTGTATTTTTTGGAATACTTGCACTTTATAAGGAAATAAATTTAGCTGCTTCTTAAAAATAGTCCTGCATGTTCCATAAGATCTTCCCACTTCTTGGGACAGGCGTCTTATACAATTTTTTGGCCTATTTTGCATTATTTCACGAACATTTGCAACAAGTTCTTGTTCTAACAAAGGTTTATTACTAAAATTTCAGGAACATTAAAAACATTAATTCGTTTTTAACCATAACATCAGATCTGATATTACATATCTACATCGTTTCAAATGAAACTTAAAATAACATATTTCCGAAGAGTTTAGTTAAATATGACGCACTATATGTTTACAATAGAAGTTGATTTTACTTCATTTTTGACAGAAAAATTATCACTTATTAATTTCTTCAAGTTACTAGGAACTAACAAAATTATCGCGATAATCTCCCGTTGCTATAAGCAACGTAAACAAAACGGTGCCTTCTAATTGGTTGATAATAAATTTATGTAATTTTCACTTATAATCTACCTAGTGCTCGAATTATTTCCGGAAATTTTTCCGAAGGAACGCATTTTCTAGAAAAATGCGTGACTGAGGAAGAATTTCCGGATATTAATTCAAGGACGCGGGGGATTCGGTAAGAAAATTTCACACCTAAAATTTATTTGAATTATTTTATTGAAATTATCCATGGGAATACTTAAACTTTCAAAAAAAAGTTTCCTCACCGTTTAGTTAAACGAAATGCAAAAAATATAAGTGAAAATTATTATTTTTATTTATTTTTACTACATTTCATTTACTAAAACAAGGGAAAAGCATAGTATAGTCTAGTTTAGGCTAGTTATGCCAGATAAAACAATTTTTAAAATCTAGGTAGATAGTAGATACCACAGTCAAGTAGGCTTAGGCTTGTGATGTCAAAATCGTCTCTGCTATACGTCACGTCCACAGTTATTTCTTAAACGTGCTTCTTTAGTTCACAATAATTAAATCATGGCAGTAAACAATCAAGAAACTAATTTTAAGCCCTACGGTGTTTGTAAATCTTGCTCTGAAATAGGGGACATTAATATGTCTCACAAAAATTTAAAGTATTTGCAATGTTTAATGGAAAAAACTGAATTAAATCCCCATCAAGAAAACCTTTTCTCAGCTATCCAGAAGATTTTGGAGGAAGATATCCCATCCTTTTTAAGAAAAACCAGAATTCAGCAGAACAAAATTGCATCCAAATATTACATCTATTATATTAAACATAGACATCTGATAGAAGTGGAAAGGGAAGATAACCATTATCCTTGTTATTCTCCATTACGAAGAGAAGAGTTCGATCCAGAATTCCAAAAACATTTAGCCTTAATGAAAGAAATATTTGGTAAATAAATATTTGTATCTATTTATTATTATAAAATGAATAAAAACATTAAATACCAAAATTTGATCCTGAATACTGATTTTCGGATCATATGATAGCTGTCAAGAAAAAATTTCCACTTATTAATTTTGTTCGCCTAGCTTGGCAGGAGGAGAAACATTTCCGAAAAATTTGAAGGTTGTCATTGGTAACTGTCGAAATGAAAGTGTGTGATTGGCTTAAAATGACAGGTGTGAAATTTTCAATATGATATATTAAAAATAATAAAAATTAATCTTTCATTAAATTACAAACACAAGTAAATGTAAACCCTAGATTTGTCTGACGTGTAATATAAGAACAAAGCAACAAAAGTTCCAACACATATTTTTATCTCGACCCATGTTACCCTAATTTAGCTGACAAATCTAGCGCTGTCGTACAGTGTTTCTTGTATATGTGTCCTTTTTGCTAACGAGATAAAGAATCTTGCAGATTAATTTATTTCATAGAAAAAAACTAAAGCAAGGGTAACCTTTTCCTAAATTCTGGCCTGCCAACGTTCATAGTAAAAAAACAGCATTGTCAGTAGTGCAAGACTTAAGTATAAACTATACAGGGTTACCCAGAAGTCCGGAATAAAATTAATATAACCTGTAACTTTCGGGAAAAACGCTCGGACACGTCATTTTAGTTTTATATATGCTCACATTATGACATTGTTCGTTTGTTTTTTTCTGGACATTTGTAAAAGATATGACGACATCGACCTTTTTTTTAAATGGAAACATACAGCTTGTGATACATCAGTTCACTGAGGAAAATAATTTGTAGCCATTACTAAAAATGTAGTTACCACAGCAAAATTTTTCATTAAAATGGGGGACAGCAAGGTGGATGACTTACAACAACTAAATCAAGTTTGCTGGAATAGATTAGTAGCTACAACTATAGGATTTAGTAGATAACGAACTTATGTTGTTGGGTTTACTAAATGGTCTTAGTTACAGTTACTAAAAAAACTGAGTTAGCACAGCTAATATATATATATATATATATGTCGATAGGCGGTTATGAGGACATTTTTAAAAGCTATGGGTTTTTTGTATACATCAGTTTATATAACATATAGAAACATATGTATACAAATTTTTTTCAAAAAAAATCAAAAATAAGCAATATTTTTATGTACTGGTGTATATTAGGACTTTTCGTTTTATTATTTTCTTCCACCTGAACTCAAGTCCAATGAGTCATGTCCTAACCCCTAATAAGGATACAACTGAAATGGGTTCCTTCATGTTGTGTACCTGGGCCCAGGGAACAGAAACCCATTCTTTTTGATTTTATTGTTTCTGGTCTGCGTACTTTTACCTTAAGGGACAGCTTATGGATGGTATCCCAGAGGTCATTCATTGGATGTCCTAAAAGGCCCATTTAGCGGATGTCCTAATTTGTGACATTTGTATCATGCATTAGATCAAAAATAAACCAAATTTAGACATACTTTGGACTTGTTGTCGACATTTTTCGAACTTCCATTGGATGTACATAAGGGGATAACTTATGGGCGTCATCCTAAAGGGCATTCATTGAATGTCATAAACGGCCGATTCTATGGATGTCCTGATTTGTATCATCAATTGGACATTCACTGGGCACAAACTGAACCAAATTTGGACATCTTCTGGACATGTCTAGACAATTTTTGTACTTCCATTGGATGTACAGGGTCTTCCAACGAGGACTGAACAGGGGCTCATTTTTAAGCTTCCTTGTATTTAAAGAAAAATCGAAAATAGCCAATCGATGTACTTTTTCCTGCAGAATTCAAAAATGAAACCAAAAATTTATTTGAACCAGAAACAAAAGAGTTACGATATGGATAAGGTGTTTTTTAAATGGAACATAGCTTTTTTTTATACGATTTTTGGAACGAGTGATTTTTTTTTGTCCGTTCTGATTAAAATATTTAATATTGTGACAGCTATTTTTATTAAATTTTAATGTTTTATCCAGTATAATTTAACTTTAACCTGTTTGAAACATACACTAGGTAATAAAGGTATAATCACCTTTGAATCCTTCAAAGTCATTTCGGCAATATTATAGTAAATTTGTCAAATTTTTTGACTTTGAAGGATTTAAAGGTGATTATACCTTTATTACCTAGTGTATGTTTCAAACAGGTTAAAGTTAAATTATACTGAATAAAACATTAAAATTTAATAAAAATAGCTGTCACAATATTAAATATTTTAATCAGAACGGACAAAAAAAATCACTCGTTCCAAAAATCGTATAAAAAAAGCTATGTTCCATTTAAAAAAACACCTTATCCATATCGTTACTCTTTTGTTTCTGGATCAAATAAATTTTTGGTTTCATTTTTGAATTCTGCAGGAAAAAGTACATCGATTGGCTATTTTGGATTTTTCTTTAAATACAAGGAAGCTCAAAAATTAGCCCCTGTTCAGTCCTCGTTGGAAGACCCTGTACATACGGGGGCCACTGTTGTGAACTTGATAAGAGTGGGAGAAGCTATTGAAAATGTAAACATTAAAATCGCTGTAACTTCTAAATGACTTATTCGATTTTACTAAATTTAAGCTTGTTTGACAGAACCTTCAATTGTCGTATCTAATGGTACACAATAGTTTCTAATAAAATAGCTAGAGGGCGCAATTTGTATTAAAAATTATTGTTTTGGCAATAACTCTGAAACGAACAAAGATATTGAACTGCGGTCTTCACATCTTTTCTTGCAAATTTCATCTACTTTTCGATTATGATGTCATAGTTATACCGTATGATTTGAATTTTCGGGATGAAATCGAAAAAACTGTTATTATTACAAATTGCGCCCTCTAGCAATTTTATTAAACACTATCGTATACTGCTGAATACGGCGATAGAAGATACTTA
The DNA here is from genome assembly GCA_963969555.1 of Polydrusus pterygomalis. Classification (NCBI taxonomy): domain Eukaryota; kingdom Metazoa; phylum Arthropoda; class Insecta; order Coleoptera; family Curculionidae; genus Polydrusus; species Polydrusus pterygomalis. The sequence continues at coordinate 14,890,633 of OZ018379.1, forward strand.
CCTTTTCCTTCCAAACAAGTTTAAATTTAGTAAAATCGGATAAGTCGTTTAGAAGTTACAGCAATTTAAATGTTTACACATTCAATAGCTGTCCCCACTCTTATCAAGGTCGGTACGCCAATGAGCGTAAAACCAAAATGATGCAGAATCGTCTAAGCTTTTCGATGATGTAATCAGAGTTATACCTTAATATGGGAATTTTCGGAGAAATTTAGAATTAAAAAAAAATTTTCAATTGTGCCCCCTTGCGGCGAAATGAGGAACTTAAACGTAATTTCCAGAATTTTCTCATGACCGCTTTAATCGTAATTTTTTTCTATGCCTAGTAGTTTCCGAGATATGACCGGTGGCCACCCTTAATGAAACACCCTGTATACATATACGTACTAGCAGTTTCGAAGACAAATTTTTAGAAATACCGGTTGTTGCGAGAACAATTGGTGCTTATAAAGTCTCCATATAAGTTTCTCCGAAACATTATGATTACCTAACCTAAGAACCAAGAAGAAAAAATCTATACCAACCATAAACGTTAAAATTTACTAACTATGTGGTTTACCTAAAACGAGGTAGCAGTTTTCTTTCTCTTCCTCTCTCTCTTCCCCTTTCTTAAGGAATGTAAATAAGGGTAGACTCTTAGGCCAGCAGTAAGCTGTCTTAAGAAAATGCAAAGGGAAAGGAGGAATCTCGTAGGGCTATTTTAACGGTTTTTAAATTAAAAATATGGTTCATAGGTTAACCACATGATTTCTAGGATAATCACCTGGTTTGTAGGTTAATAATCATGGTTCTAAGGCCATTATAGTTCGTATAAAGAATATCAATTATACTTTCCAGGATTACCATGATGATCAACATGGTTTTTTAGGTTACTTATCATGGTTTTTAGGTAAATCAACAAACCCTAATTTTTACCAATTGACGTTTATACTATGAAAAACATTATTACATTAAAAGGCACAATATATGGAAAATTTATTAAAAATCAGAGGCTACGGGTTACTTTAAAAACTTATTTTTTTTCAAAAACTGCAATTTTTACCATTTGACGTTTATACCTTATGAAAAACAATATTATATTAGAAAACACAACAGATCGAAAATTTCGTACTTTTATTAATTTATTTGTATTGAAAACCGTAATATTTACTTATCGACGTTTATGCCTTATGAAAAACACTATTGTATTAAAAACACCACATATTGAGAAGTTAACGAGAAACAGAGACTACGGGGTACTTTCCAAAAGTTATTTTTATCAAGAACTGTAATTTTTACCAATCGACGTTTAATGATAAACGCTATTGTATTAAAAAGACAACAGATCGAGAATTTATTAAAAGTCAAAGACTACGGGGTACATTAAAAAGCTACATTTATTGAAAACAGTAATTTTATTATTAACATTTTTTTGGGGGATGTTGGAGATAAACGGTTGATTTCTAAAGAAAAGCTGTACATTATTGGTGTTGGGTTTCTTCTTTTCAAAAATTTTATAATCTTAGGGTCAATAATAGGGCTATTTCATAAAGCATAAACGAATTGGTATAACAATCAAATCACATGATTCTTCATTGGTAAAAATCATTTTAACCATTTTTTAATATAAATAATGACTTTTCTAATATCATCGACAAAATAATAAGATAAACACTTATTAAGGAAATTTTAACGTTCGCCCAGGATATTGTTTTAAAATGCCCCCAAGGATCAAAATGTGATTTTTTCGGTACCTCTTAATGAGGCAACATAACGAGAAAAACCTAATTTTCTATCTGATCATACTAGCTGACATCTCTCGAATTTGAAAATAACTTCCAGCGATTTTTCTCAGCAGTATATACTAACAAATTTTTTTTCCTAAAGCTGTAATACGACCGAGGGCCGTTCTTATTTGGTCACCCGGTATACTTTTCTAACCTTCTAATTAATCCTTGTCCTTATACTATAAAGTTGTATTTCATCTAACACTGTTAGACAGGTATTTGTTTTTTTCTTTTGCACTCATTTGGTTTTTTTTTTTAATAAAATTACCCTAAACTAATTTATCTACCGGGTGTCCAAAATAGGAATGATTAGCCCACACTGGGAAAAATGTAATGCAATATGAGATATGAAAAACATTTTTTTTATGATAATGAATTATTTTAGGATAGTCCTTTAATTTCCTATTTTATGGTATTTTTGCCAAGTTCAATAATCGTTGCTCATAATTATGTCCTGTTAGTTATTATGCTTCTTGTCATACCAGTCAACAAACCCAGAGTTTCACTTTAACCGTATACGTATACCGGGTGTTTCTCAAAAGACGTTCACCCCTATAACTTTTCTGTATTTATAGATAGTAAAATGAAATTTTGAGATTATGCATAAGAGATGAGTCTGCATTTATTGTCATAATTTTCAATTTGTTAGCACTTCCGGTTTGACCGGAAGTGTCCTTGACTTTGGTATTTTAAATGGGACATCTTGTATATTTTTACTTATTGAGATTCAGCATAACATTCTGAGTGAAATGACATCTCGCTTGTCATTTTTCGACGTGTTATAACATTTTTATGTTTTTTTTTTCAGTCCAGAGTGCTACAAATTAATTAAATCTGTTAGTTTACAGTCATGTAGTGTATGAAAATTAAAATTATGTCATAATAATTGACTTTCTAAGTTTCACAAGCGTTAAAAAAATGAAATTTTGTTGACGTTTACTCCATTTTTCGAACAATTTGATACCATACACTCCTATGCTATTTTAAAATTGACACGAAGAAATTTGCCTTAAGTCCCAATCGCAAATTTAAAAGCGTTATGTATTATTGCCGCCCTTTATTTTATAAAGAAATATAAAGGCGGCTTTGAAAAACAATGGAATGATTTTAAAAACCAATATGGTTTTAAAGTGAAATTGTAATGTCATTCGTTTATTAAACTTTAAAATTTTAAATCAGATAAAATGGTTAGTTTTACTAGAAATGAACAAATTGATATGCTCCTAATTTTTGGAGTGACCAGAAAAATTTTTCTGAAGCCGCAAGATTGTATGTATTGTATGTTTTATAAACTAATGACATTACAACTTTAAATTAAAGCCATAAATATTGCTTTTTAAAACCATTCCATTGTTTTTCAAAGCCGCCTTTATATATATAGAGAGGGCGGCATATAAAAGATGTCCCATTTAAAATGGCAAGGTCACTTCCGGTCAAACCGGAAGTGCTAACAAATTGAAAATTATGCCAATAAATGCAGACTCATCTCGTATGCATAATCTCATAATTTCATTAATATAAATATAAAAAAGTTATGGGGGTGAATGTATTTTAAGAAACACCCGGTATACAGGCAGTTTTGAAGACACATTATTAGAAATGCCGGTGGTTGCGAGGACATTTGGTAAGCTGATGACTTATTTCCATGTAAGAAATTACGGTTAATCTTCGAAACATAATGATTAACCTAAGAATCATAATGCATCACCTATAAAACATATTGGTTAACCTTGTGGTTAGACGAATCATGTATTTAACCTACGAACCGGGAATTCTTTTCAGTATAGGAATTCTCTCTCTGTGTGTTGTTTTTTTTTCTAATTCTTACTAGATCGTAGTTACTATGATCTGTTGTAAAGTTTTGGACCATAATCTTTAAAAATAAAATTTACGCTACGGCTAGGTGTATCTTTTTTTTCACTTTTACACAGAGATTAAAAAATCCTGTATAAACCGTCGGTTAACATACACAAGTATACACGATGTAACAAATTCGATGCGGAATATTATTATTAACTTAGCTGTCGGTATCGTATAATAAACTATAGAGTCCAATTTACAGCAAAGTTGGTAATTTTGATGTTATTTATTCATGGTTCTTGTATATTAATTATCATGACTAGATGACTAGATTTAACACAAATTCTCATCTGGAAAGACCTTATAAGCACCAAGTGTCCTCGTAACTGCCGGTAATTCTAAAACTGGGTCTTTAAAACTGCCTGTACTTATATGTATATAAAGTAAAGTATGAATTAGTTTGCGTTATAGACTGGAAAAGGTGCCTTAAGTAACGTGCCGTCATTCTGAATAATACCATTACAAATAATAATTAAAATGTTTTTAAAATTTAAAAAAATACATTTCTTTTCATCTTTAAGAAAAGTGTATCAATGCAAAACTGCCACTATTTAAAAAAAAACTTGTCTTCGGTATTATTTTGCTAAGCATTTCATAGCTCTCCTCTAATACTAATGTCCTCAAATCCACCAGTACATACATTGTTTTTAGAGGGTGGTTAGCGAAACCGAGCCCAACGCGATAAAAATCGAAGGAAAATAATTTCTTTTTGAATAATACCGACAGCGTAATAGAACACTCTTCCGTACCAGTGGTACCTTGATTAGATAATTGACATATTTTGCCATTTTATTGTTAAATTAAATATTCCCATAAAGGTAAAAATCTCATAAGCAACAAAGCAAGTGTCCTCGTAACTACCGGTATTTCTGGAAATAGGTCTTTAAAACTACCTGTACATTTATGTATACAACGGAAATTATAAATTAGTTTTCGCTATAGCTTAAACAAGGTGCCATTAAGTAAAAAATAATAATGGCAAAATGAAAATCTGGCATTGTAAGTTGAACGTGCCGTTTTTCTGATTAAGAGCAAGGCAAACAATAAAAGAAAAGATCAAAAAAATTGCATTCCAAGATGAAATTTGTATCTAACCGTTCAATTTTATTATTATTATTTTAAGCCCCCTTCTCGACTCTAAACTGCATACATATTATACCTACAGGTAGTTTTGAAGACATATATTTGGAAATACCGGTAGTTGCGAGAACACTTTGTGCCAATCAGGTCCTTCTTCCATTTAAGAATTTGTAGTTAACCTACGACAGTAGCGGATCCAGGATTTTGTTAAGGGGGTAGGGGGTGTCCATTTCATTTGGGTCCGGCAAAATGAAATGAAAATGAAATGAATGAAATGTCCATTTCATTTGGGTCCGGCACATGGACGTTTAACAACTTTTTCGACCTCTTGAATATTTTTGATAAAATGTGTGATTTTCTGAATATTTTTACTGCAATTAAATTAACCTTTGGAGGGGTTACTGAGCCTTAAACCTCAGTACCCCACCAGGCTCTTTTATGTGGTTTTCATCACCTGTGTGATAACTACTACAAATTTTCTCCACCTAAGTCTTTTTGACAAAAACTTTAAAATGTTTACTAAAATTAAATTATTTTTTTTTATACTTTCTTTTTAGAAAGATCCTTCTACTTCCTTAGTTTTTATCTATCTTAGACTACTTATACTGACTTCTTACATACTGAATATGGTTTAAATTTCATTAATTTCTCCATTTTATGGCTCTTTTACACATCAAAAATTTTTTTTTCAATTCCATGAAAGCTCCATTAAGGTCCTTTACCATTTTCTCTTCTGCTAAAACCATCAGCACTATTTAAATACATTTTCTGTCTCCTGATGATGAACGTTTCTACGTTCGAAACATGTAGAGACCCTTGAGAATCATTCTATTAAATTTTGTGGAGGAAGACTTTTTGTTTTTTCTTTCTTTCCCATTTATTACAAAGTTTTCAAGTTTTAGTACATGTAGCTGTTTTCCACGTCGTTTCTTTTGTAATAGTTTGTTAAAATAATTGCATTTCGCCTAATAATTTTGTAGGTTCTCCATGTCATTGCTTAAATTGGAAAATTAGTTAGAAATTAAAATTGCCTTGCCTTCTTTTAGTTCATCAACGCTTTTAATGTTTATCAGATTTTTTGGTATTAAAAACTGCAGGGAGAAACATTGTAATATCTTATTAGAAAATCTACCCAAAAAGTCATTAAGGACATAATCGAAAAGGGGAATATAAACTATTTTTTACCAGTAATCTTTTGGATTACTTGCAGATTGATTGGTTTGTTTTACTACCTACTAAACAAGGCACTTGTAGTTCAACACCAAGTGTATTCATAATTTTTCAAACTTCTTTCATAATAAATCAAATCTGTGATTCAAAGATCCAAACAACTCACAAGCTTGACACTAATAAAATAATAGAATAGAGCTACGAGTAAGAAAAAAAAAATTATCAACAGCCCTACTATGAGTGTTTACATGTTTTACTCTTCTACGGGCGGGTTACGAGGTTTGCAGTGTTTCGCAGTATTTGGCGTGACCGACGGCGAGTTCAAAGTACGCGGCTTCTTTGATCTGTTTCGGCGGCAGAACTTATATGGAAAGACCTCATAAACACCAATTGTCCTCGCAACCACCGGTATTTCTAGATATTTGTCTTCAAAACTGCTTATGCCTGTACACTGTACATGTATACAGCGAAAAAATATGATTAGGTGTGTAATATAGATTATTAGAGGCGTTTTGAGTAAAAAAAGTATATAAATCGGACGTACTGTCGTTTCGAATAATACCTACCAAAGATAATAACAATTTAAAATCCAAAAAATATTTCATTCCTTCTCATCTTGAAAGAAATTTTAAAATGCCATATGGCGTATTTGTTCTGTACCGCACACTAATTTATTTATGTTGTATAAATACAGTGACCGGCAGAAAGTACGCACCAAAGAGGATTTTTTTTTATTTCAAACTTACCAAATTTTTTTGGCGGTGGAAAAGTTCTGCATGTCCCTAAACAAAAAAGAGCATAGACAAAACTAGTAAATATTGCGCCATATACGAGGAAGAGGTGAAAACGTTAAATTCACTCAAGAATAAATTGCCCTTATTTTTCACTGTGGAAAATTTGTTTATTAGGAAATGTTGTTTGCACTTAAAAGTTATCCATAAATACCAAATTTCATCTCGGTAGCACTAATATAAATATTTTTCATGGCAACTAGATTTAAATGAAAACGAATTTTATTGTAAGGGTTTAAACTTTAATTCATGAACCAGTGGGTTTAAGAGTTTTTGAAAAATTGGGAACGGCAAAATATTGTTAAATGTATGAAGTAAACCCTAATTTATTTTGCATAAAGTTATTCCCTTTATCCATAGAATAATGTACGGTGTGCACCAGAAAAGTTGGATTATTTTTGACGTTATTTTATTAAACGTCCTGTTCTCGCGTATTTAAACAAATTTAAGTAAGTTATGTGTCTAATTGCCCAAGAGCTCTTAAAAAATTGAGTTTATAGGTTGCATACCTTCTATCGATTCGTTATACGAGGGAGCGTAAAAAAAAGTAAAAACACTTTTTTGTGCTACCGAGCTGAAATTTGGTATTTATGGATAACCTTTAAGTGCAAACATCATTTCCTAATAAAAAAATTCTACAGTGAAAAATAAGGGCACTTTATTCTTGAGTGAATTTAACGTTTTTACCTCTTCCTCGTATACAGCGCAATATTTACTAGTTTTGTCTATTTTTTTTTTGTTTAGGGACATGCAGAACTTTTCCACTGCCAAAAAAATTTGGTAAGTTTAAAAATTAAAAAAAATTCCCTTTGGTGCGTACTTTCTGCCGGTTACTGTATATGTACAGGCAGTTTTAAAGACACGTTTTTCAAAATAATGGTAGTTTCGAATACACTTAATGCTGATAAGATTTTTTTTTAAATAACACTTGTGGTTAACCTACGGACAAACCTGCGAACTATAAAAGATAACCTACAAACCTTATGGACGTCCAGAAGAATTTGGTTCAGTTTGTGCCCAGTAAATGTCCAATTGATGATACAAATTAGAACATCTATAGGATAGGCCGTTTAGGACATTCAACGTTATGTCATGTCATTGAATGTCCTCTAGGATGACGTCCATAAGGTGCCCCTTATGTATGTCTAATGCAGTGGCATAACAAAAACTGAGTGCCCCCCCCGCAAACGTTTTCAGGGGCCCCCTCTCTAATGATAACTCTTATTTTCATTACTATTAGGTTCAGGTTTATAAATTTTTGAATTCGTTAATCGTGTAATAATTTAATTATGCTTAAACCCACATTATGTGTTAAGTACCTACTATTAAAACAGGAAACAATTCAAATTTATTTATATAATCCTAGGTAGACTGGTAAACATACATAGGTATACACGATGTAACAAATTCGATGCTGAATATTATTATTAACTTAGCTATTGGTATCGTATAATAAATAAACTATAGAGTCCAACTTAAAGCAAAGTTGGTAATTTTGATGTTATTTATTTATGGTTCTTATATATTAATTATCATGATAGGTAGATTAAAAACACAAAGTCTCATCTGGAAAGACCTTATAAGCACCAAGTGTCCTCGTAACTGCTACTAATTCTAAAAATAAGTCTTTAAAACTGCCTGTACTTATATATTGTATATAAAGTAAATTATAAATAAATTTGCGTTATAGACTGGAAAACGTACCTTAAGTAACGAAGCCGTCATTCTCAATAATACCATGACAAATAATAATAAAAATGTTTTTAAAATTTAGAAAGATATCTTTAAAAAAAGTTTATCAATGCAAAACTAGTCTTTGATATTATTTTGCAAAGCATTTCGTAGCTTTTGTCATCATATTGAATTAAAACTTTGGTAATTTATAGTTTAAATTTAATAATACAATAAAATCTGGATCTGTCATTATTTTCTGCTGGCCTAAGAATCTACCTAATAATCACATTCCTTAAGAAAGATAGAGAGAGGAAAAAAGGAAACTCCTTAGATGGGATATTACCTTGTTTTAGGTTAACCACATGGTTAGTAGGTTTACCATCATGGTTTCTATTTTAACGTTTAAGCTTTATTTTTCTTAGGCTTATCACAAAGATAACCAGAAATTCTTGCATGAAAAGACTTCATAAGCACCAAGTGTCCTCGCAACCACCGGTATTTCTCGAAATTTGTCTTTAAAACTGCCTGTACGTACATGTATACAAAGGAAAATATAAATAAGCATGCATATAAACGGTTAAGTGTAAACTCTGATGGGTTTATAAATCGGTCGTGCTGTCGTTTCGAATAATACCTACTAAAGATAATAATAAATCGTAAAAGGCAAAAAAAAAATCCATTAATTCTCATTAAAAAAAAAACCTTTTATTGCCATTTTTATTTTATACCGCACACTAATTTATTTATGCCTCTGTATAAATATATGTAGGTACAAACAGTTTAAATGAACCATAAAAAATAACCTACGAACCTTATGGACGTCCGTATGGCTTTACCAAAATAAACTTCCATGGGATGTTCGTTATTAAAAATATGCTTCTTGTCAAACCAGTCAACAAACCCAGAGTTTTACTTTAACCGTATACGTATATGTACAGGCAGTTTTGAAGACACATTATTAGAAATACCGGTGGTTGCGAGGACATTTGGTAAGCTGATGACTTATTTCCATGTAAGAATTTACGGTTAATCTTCGAAACATAATGATTAACCTAAGAATCATAATGCATCACCTACAAAACATATTGGTTAACCGAAGAACCTTGTGGTTAAACGAATCATATATTTAACCTACGAATCTTGAATTCTTTTCAGTGAAGGAATTCTCTCTCTCTGTGTTGTTTTTTTTTCTAATTCTTACTAGATTAGTAGTTAATATAATCTGTTGTAAAGTTTTGGACCATAATCTTTAAAAAGAAAATTTACGCTACTGGTTGGTGTATCTTTTTTTTTCTTCACTTTTACACAGAGATAAAAAATCCTGTATAGGTAAACCGTCAATTAACATACATAGGTATACACGATGTAACCAAGTCGATGCTGAATATTATTATTAACTTAGCTGTTGGTATCGTATAAACTATATAGTCCAACTTAAAGCAAACTTGGTAATTTTGATGTTATTTCTTTATGGTTCTTATATTACATTAATTATCAATATTATGATAAGTAGATTAAACAGAAATTCTCATCTGGAAAGACCTTATAAGCACCAAGTATCCTCGTAACTGCTGCTAATTCTAAAAATAAGTCTTTAAAACTGCCTGCACATATATATTGTATATAAAGTAAATTATGAATTAATTTGCGTTATAGACTGGAAAAGGTGCCTTAAGTAACGAGCCGTCATTCTCAATAATACCATGACAAATAATAATAAAAATGTTTTTGAAATTTAGAAAGATACATTCTTTTATCAATGCAAAACTGGCACCATTTAAAAAAAAACTTGTCTTTGATATTATTTTGCAAAGTATTTCGTAGCTTTTGTCATCATATTGAAATTATTGAATAAAAACGTTTATAATTATATAGCCTAAATTTATTAATACAATAAAATCTCGATCTGTCATTATTTTCTGCTGGCCTAAGAATCTACCTGATAATCACATTCCTTAAGAATGATAGAGAGAGGAAAAAAGGAAACTCCTTAGATGGGATATTACCTTGTTTTAGGTTAACCATATGGTTAGTAGGTTTACCATCATGGTTTCTATTTTAACGTTTATGCTTTATTTTTCTTAGGCTTATCACAAAGATAACCAGAAATTCTTGCATGAAAAGACTTCATAAGCACCAAGTGTCCTCGCAACCACCGGTATTTCTAGAAATTTGTCTTTAAAACTGCCTGTACGTACATGTATACAACGGAAGTCGATTAATTAACATGGCTAGGATTTGGATCATGTAAACGCAATGTTTTTGGTCTTGTTTAATATTATTCTTTCTAAGAAAGAAATATTGATCGGATATTTTTTTAAAAAAAGCAATCGAGAAAATAATAGAAGTAACAATGTTTTGTTCGGACTAAAAATCTTGGGTTTAAAATCACAAGACATGATACTTTTGTTGCAACGCTACGCTGTTACGTGTTACGAGCAGGGCCGGAGTTAGAGCTGGATAGGCCCCGGGGCAAAACAAATTTTGGGGCCCCTTATTGAAATTACTTTTGATAATACCACAGTATTAATGTCGGGTAAGAATAACAGTATTTTGTTAATGTAGATATTTATTGTATCTTAAACCAACTTGTTAGAACAGCTCTTACTATAATCTGGCAATCTTCTATACATAGAATCTACGTAAACACCGCGCTCTCATGATATTTTGTCACAAACGCAAGAACTTAAAACTAAAAACACTTCTTTCTAGATTTTATAGTGGCAAATTCGTTTATCACTTTATGAAAGTCAATTTTGCGCGCTCTTCGATTTTCAATGGACAGTAACGCTAAATTACTGAGTTTATTTTGTCCCATTCAGGTACGCAAGTAGTTTTTTATCAACTTTAATTTGGAGAAAGTCCATCCGCACGCGCATCGCAAGTCTTGATTCTCGAATAGCTGTATGGCCAATATGGCATATGAACATGAACCACTGGCGCGGGAAATTTAAAATCCCTTGATAACATTAGGTCCGATCAGCAAACTTTGAGATTTGCTTTTTTCTAGTAGCTGAGCATGTTCTTTAACTTTTTTTTTAAGTTTGTTGGAGTATTGACAAAAAAATTGTTTGCAAAGTATTCGAATAAAGCTAAATATTATCCTCTTTCCAACCCCTGCCGGGGGGCTCCTCTGGGTCGGGGGCCCCGGGGCGCCGCCCCGCTTGCCCCGCTATAGATCCGGCCCTGGTTACGAGATAATCTGATATAGTCCTCATAAATATATTGTGTCCTTATAATAGCCTATTTACATATAAAGCTTATAAGGACAGTCCTGACAACTACCAATTGACATGTATTCTTATAAGGACAGACCTCATAAGCACCATGTGTCCTCGTTAGCACTGATACTCCTAAAAATTTGTCCTCAAAACTGCCCATTGACATATATATATATATATATATATTCATTACAAGTAGGTGGTTTGTTAAAGCTATTACATCATTTAGTTGCAGGAACTAAGCGTAGATGTTAACGTTACTAAAAAAATATATAATAGTAACTAAATTATGTAGTTAACCCAAATTGGGTGTTTAGTAAATACAAATAAAAATATTAGTTAAAAAGTAACCACAAAGTTTTTTTTTTATTTGGCAACGATTGCACGCACCTTCAGTCCCCTAAGGCCTTATTATATAAGGGCATCTTAACAGTAGCTCAAGTGAACCTTTAACTTGAACCTTCCCATAAAAATCACATTGTCGTCAAATACGGTTTTTTGTTTGGAACTGGCAGCAACGAAAAGCTTACTCTAGTCACCACAGCAAAAAGTATTTCGCTGTCCCCTATTGAACAAGAGTTCTATGCTGCATTAGAAAAATATTTCATCGCAACCGAAAAGCTCGGTATACAGCAGAAACAACTCTAAGCAGCACAGCGTAGTTTGCTGGAGCTTTTCTGTAACCACCAATAAAACCATTTTAGAGATGTTGAAGCTTTTCGTCTAAAATATATTGCTGCCAGTTTCAAACAGAAACAATATTTAATTTAACTGCAATGTGATTTTTATAAAAAAACTTTAAGTACCAGTAAAGGTTCAGTTAAGCTGATGTTGCGTAAGGAAACTGAAGGTGTGTGCAACAGTAGATACCAAATAAAACACTTTAACTTGGCTGTTTAACTAGTTGATCAAAATTTGTCTTTGTTTCTGGGAGTAACTTATTCAATATATCTACACGTCAGAATATTTAAATTCAACTATCCCACGATGCTACACACAAATTTATGGTTGTTAATATAAGATTAATTAAAAATATTTCAATCCATAAGTGATACATAAATCGAGGGATGATTACAATAACTGATCTCACTCGTGAAGCCTTCCGTGATAGCTTGTAGATGAAATTTCATTTCAAATAGATTGAATTATTTTTAAGGCTTTCTAGTTGAGGTAGGTAATTACTTCCCTAAAGCAAAAAGTTTGTTTTCTCTTCAACTTAAAATACAAAAAATAATTTTTTCAGTTTTTAAAATTTTAAATAAATAACATGGATAAATCCTATAACACAACATAACTTTACCTTCAAATGCATCTAGATGGGTTTGAAGCACCCATTCTAACAATAAAAGTCTGTAATACATCACTATAAACTATAATAAATAAATAACACTAATAGATACACACACACACACACACACCGCGGCAAGAAGCACCTGAAGCACGGAGACGAAATGATTGTTACCGCGTGGATGACCAATGATCGCGTGCGCGATCGGGTAAATTAACTAAATATTTAGTAATGGCTACCATATTTTTCGTTACGACAACTTAAGGCATTATTTAAAATATATTTTTTTTAGTTGTCACAAGTATAACAAAATCTTACGCCCTTGTTAGTTATCACAACAAAGGATGTATTTACCGCAAGTCTACCAAATCAATTTTCGGCGTACAGCCTACTAAATCGATTAGTAATTGTAAGTGGAGGGCAAAAAATATATTTGTTAGTCCCTGTAAATAGCTTTGCGGTATTATGGTAACTAAGTCTGCGGACATTTTTAGTAGCTACAACTAAAAAAAAATCAACTAAGTAATTTAGTTGGCGGGTTTTTCTCAGTGTTGAAAGCTATTATCTCGCACAGTACTCTCATAAATTTTGGCGCGATTCTGTAAAGCTATTTTAAAATGGCGACTGTTAAAATTTTTTTTAAATCTCTATTTAAATAAGCGGAAATAATAAATCATTGATGTTTTTTTCAAGGTAAGGAATCTTAATTGTTTCACGTTCTGTTGATGCCTGCTCTAGCTGTAATTTTTCCCAACGAAGTAGATACAGATATACCTAATGAAACAATTTGGTTTCAGCAAGATTGTGCTCCCCCGCATTTTGGTGTCAATGTGAGACGATATTTCCAGGTCGCTGGATTGAACGACGTGGTACAATTATTGAACGGCCACCGAGGTGCCCAGACTTTTTTAATTTTCGAAAAACTTTGTTTTTTCGCCGGCGCTGGCCGCTAATCATTTTTCACTTATATTTATTTTTGTTGCGGTTTGGCCGTTTTTGATTTAATATTTTTTGATGTGAAAATGATCAAAGCTTGTTTTATGTTGGAAATTTAAATAAATGACGGGCTTTATTTAAAACAATTTTACTGTAAATTCAGCCAACAGTTTTCCAGAATATTCGGCTATAGTAATGGAAAAGTGCTTTTAATGTAAAATTAAATTGTGGAACGTGTAACAATATCTATCTATACCTCTATTTACATTAACACTTACAAATTACAAAAACATTAACGATGTATGACATATTGGGTTTTATAATAATATGAACCAAACATTTGATATAGCTCAAGAAATGCACTAAAAATTAATTTTTTATAAATACCTTACAACAAACACAAAATATTAATAGAAGATAATACATATTATAGTATCTGCGAAAATAATTAAAAGCGAATATCGAAGTGTGTAACTGTTTTTTATATTGGAATACACAGGGATCCAAGCAGGAATTTGTAGGAATTGCTTGGGTTATGGCTGCCCGTAGAGTCCTAACAAGGACGAAATGGCCGTCGTGGTCTACCCGCCCAAGGGACTCCATTAAACTTGGATCTCTGTGTATTCCAATATAAAAAAACAATTACACACTTGTCCGATATGCCACAATAATCGCTTTTAATTATTTTTGCGGACACTATATTATCTTCTAAACATTTTTATGGCTCAAAACTTAAACGGATTGCGCGCATTCTAGTGGGTGCTGGCGTTGATCTGTTTTCTGATTTGCAAAGTGGCAGATGTTTTCGGTGAAAAAGCAAGTAGCGTTCCCTATACTGGATTGTGATGCACTTCGTGGTTTGTTTAGTTGTCTACCTCTCGATTATTACCAGTGTGACTGCCTTTTATATTGGAGTTAATTTCGCTGGGATGGCGCTACGGTATATTGATGGCCGCTTTGCTTTTGCAAAAAGGCTTTTAATATATCGTACCGCTGTTGTAGGAATTGCTTGAGTTATGGCTGCCCGTCGAGTCCTAACAAGGATGAAACGGCCGTCGTGGTCTACCCGCCCCAGGCCTCAGGGTATCCATTGCGCTGTGTATTCAAATATAAAAAACAGTTACACACTTGTCCGATATGCCACAATATTCGATTTTTCTACCACCGACCGGGCAATTAATAACAAAAATAATTACAGTTAAAATTCCTTACGATCTTTCCGACATGCAGTATATTATAAAACTAGATACGAGTCGTATCTAGTGGCGGCTCGTGGGGTAGAGCCACAGTGCCATGGCACTACCTGCCCTCCTGTCCAGCCTCCTGCCCTTTACAAATTACCAAAACCTATTAAAATTAATATTCTCGTTTTTAAAGCAATTAGCAAAATAATTTTAAAATGGAACACAGTTGGGTGCAAATTTCCATCTATTAAGGAAGCGATTATGCGTAAAATGGTAACGCAGCTTTCGCGCCAAGCGACGAGGCACACGGCGGAGGCCCGAAGTTATGACGAAATCGCCATAACACATCAATAAAAAACATTGAAAAATTACCTTTATTGCAAGCATGAATAAATCTCTGCGTGGCCAGGCCCGAGTCTCTTCGTTTAACCGTTTAACGTTAGACGTTTCAAACAGTGTTGTCCGCGTCGCGTCGCGATTTGTTTGTATTAGGTTGTTTGTAAACTAAATAATTTTCGTTCGGCCGGCTGATTTAATGTATGTTAACGAACTTTTTATTTTAGAAATACATAATGAATACTATTAGATTAAAATTATTAAGTGCTTTAATAACAACACCTATGTCTACGTCGGAGGCGGAAAGGTGTTTCTCAATGCTAAAAAGGATTAAGACCTTTCTGAGGAACACAACGAAAGAGGACAGACTCAGTGCTCTAGGTATGTTCTCTGCTGAGAAACAGTTTGATAACTCAATTAGTGACTTTAATAATAAAGTGATAACAAAGTTTGTGAGCCAAAAGGAACGAAGAATGGACTTTGTTTATCATGTACTTTAATAATAATTAGGTAAGTTAATACTTCCAACCCCCAACACATTTCTGAAAAAAAATTCCCCCATTAATGCTCTATACACCTTTTTCTTTCAGTCTATAAAGTACACTCTACCTACAGTATTTTCTTAAAATTCAAGATATGATTGTAAATTTATAAATTAAATTAGGTGCCTTTTGGCTTATTTTTCCTACTTCAAAAGCAAGAACTATTAACAAAAAAGGGCGTGGCACCCAACAATTTTTTGCCTGCGGCGCTAAGGGTTTACCTGGCCTTACTTTACTAAAATGGCACGAGCCGCCACTGGATACGACTCTTGTTTAGTAAATTTCACTGCACCAACAGATGGACCTTTTCCAGAGAAAAAGTTATGTTGCCATGCACGGCGACACAAATAATGTTGTTTCTTAAATTAAAAATACGCGTCCTAAATCGTTTAGGTTGTTCTCTTATTAAATTTTCACAGACGTTAAGTTGACACCGCCATACCTGGAATGTATTAATATCAAGCTCGTAACATAACAGGGAAAAATATTTTAATATTTTATCGTTTTGGTAGGTTTAATTTCCTGCTGCCTTGTATTATTAACGCATTTCAACCGGCACTCATCCGCTTTGTACTTTTGGTTAAATAAAACCAGATTTGATAAATACATTTTTAAACGACTTTTTTTCCTTCGGTGGTTTCTTTAGAAACCCTCCTGCAAAACATAAAGACATTATAAAGCATTACTGCAATAATGATAAGACGAGGTTTACAAGATAGGGACGACGACTTTTAAAAAAAAATGTTTTCCGGATAAAACTTTAAAAAATAATATTTTTCTTTCGGTAAAAATTGTAGATATACGGTAATAAGTAAGTATAATACATTGAATAATTTATAACCTTTGATAAATAAAATAAACCTTATTTTTACAGCATTATAAAGTGAAATTTTGGTATTTTAAGGGGTGTTCTATCGCCTATGTACGCTGACGATCAAGAAAAGTTTTTTACGATACCTGTATCTGTTCTGAAATAGCATTTTAAATTTGGTCAGGTAGGGGAGAGCCGGGCAAGTTCGGCATAGCGGGCAACATCGTCAATCCCTTTATTTTCTCTTTATACCGGACTACGGCGTAGAGATCCTAGAATCCATTCATTGTCGATGCCTGGCACATGTCAGTCATGTTGTTGTAGTTTTGTTATACATTTCTTCAATTTAAATCAATTTTCTGTGTTTTTGCTAAACCTGCCGTAAGTATTGACTATTTAATAACTTTATTTTTTTTGCCGACTTGTTTTATGCCAAACCTACTTAAATCATGACATTAGTTGTTATTAGGTTATGTAGTTAACGTTAGCGAATTAAAGGTATAATCCAGACAAACGAGGTTGTTGACATGTTCTTCGTCTACGTACATTGCGGGCAAGATGGTCAATGCCATTGCCGAACGCTCTGAAGTGCTGACAAGCACTCCATACAAAGATAACGTGGAAGAAAAAGTCATGAGTAAAGAGCAGCAAATAAAAAAGGCAGGTGTCAAACGAAAAATAAGTGATGATAATTCAATGTCTAAATCAAAGAAACAAAAATCAAAAGCAAAAAGTAGAGCCTACGTTTCAGAGAGCAATGAAGAAACTTTATGCCTATTCTGCAATGGACGGTATGGCGCAACTCAGGAGGAATGGATACAGTGCGATCAATGTAAGCAATGGGTCCATGAGGATTGCAGTGACTATAGCGGAACAGGAACTTTTATTTGCGATTCGTGTAGAGATTAAATTTTTTGCTGAACTTGCCCGCCACTGTCGGGTAAATTCGGCAATCGGCCATTTTTTATATTTTTATTAATAAAATAAATGTTTAAATCATTTTGGACTTTTTATATCGGTCAATATGTTTGCGAAGGAATAATCTATGTTTCCGCAAAATAGGGATAGAAATTACTATCTTGTGTGTCTTATGTCAACGTTCAAAGCTTAGCATGCCGAACTTGCCCGGCTCTCCCCTAATATTAGGTTTATGCCACCATTAATATCTGTGACTAGTACTATACAGGGTGTTATAGAGTTTCCTTAATATATTTAAACCTGTAATTCATGACAAAGGCGTGGAAGGGCCACGTAAAAAAAAAATTTTACTGTTTATGTATAGTGAAATTTATTGGACCTGTTTCTGACTTGGGACTTTTATGGAAAATGTGTCGAAAATGTTTCGAAACTGTTATATCAAATGTGTTTATTCTCAATCCTAGAGAGCACTAAGAAACAAAACTACCTCTTGCCGTACTAGTTTAAGAACATTTGAAACATATTTAAAGAGGTGAAACTTCGAGATCAGGTATGGCGGAACATGTATGGACCAACCAACATAATATACAGTGTTCAGAAGCCAAACTTTTGGACACGGAACAGCACTGGCGAAAACGAAAATTTAAAGAAGCAGCTTTCATGAATCAAAATACCCATATATTTAGTAAACCAAGTATAGATATCCCCGATATCTGGAAGCCTCTTCTTGTCCAAAACCAACAGCTCTAACTTCACACTTCAATAAGCACGTAGGTGGAGTCATCAAGCTTCATTGCACATTGATAGTATTTAAGACAGTAGCTTTGAATTATAAGAAGAAAAACAATATGAGGACGAAATAATTTCGTCATGATGCATTTGTCACTAGTGTACTAGTCATGATTTATTTCACTTACTTATTGCAAAAGAGAAACAAAGAGCAACTGTATTATGTAACTTAGTTCTAACTTAATCTATGTTCTATGTTGTATATTCTAACTTTTCGTTAGTTTAGTTTTTATATATATTGTATTATCTGTGTAAAGCGCCATACGCTAAATAAATAAATGTAACTTAGTAATTTAGCATTATATCTCGCACGCTCTCTCAATTTATTGGCATTTAAAGAAAAAATATTCATTCAAAATTTTACTTATTTCTTTTTTAAATTAAATTGGCTGGTAAAATGGAAATCATGACCACTTTACGGCTTTTCAAGAGATATAGGAATTTAACTAAAACCAAAGATAAAAGTTCATTTATCAAAATGGCCTCCAGAACGCGAGACATTATTCTGGTTCAAAATGGAGTCGAGATACAATTTCTAGTATTGGGTTTCTATAATGTTTCGTATAATATGTAGCTCTATATAATAGATACAGTATTGAAACAGAAACACTATTGTTGGTTGATATTTGATCACATTATGTTGGGTTTCTGGACACAGCAACATATATGGCAACGAGACTGCTGATGCGCTCGCCAGGGAGGGCGCAAGCATGTCTGTCGAACTAGCAGATAATACTGTGGCTAGACCACCGGGATCAGTCAAAGAAGAGATAGATCGGATAGCTAAACAACTTGCGCAAAGCAGATGGACAGGGCTGACAACTTGTAGCATCTCCAGGCAATTGTGGCCCCTACTTGACAGCAGGAAAACCGCAGCGCTATTACAGCACAGTCGGAAGGACCTAAGAAACATCACCGGACATTGCCTGTTCGGTAGACACGCTGAACGTATGCAAATACCAACTAAAGAGTTCTGTAGAAGTTGCAGAGATAAAGAAGAGGAGGAAAGTATTCCAGGATTTCTTGTGGTTCAATGCTCTGGGCGAACCATTCTTTAATCATCTGGAGGAAGCGAGTAGCCTGCAACTGGGTCGACTCATCAAGTTTATTAACAGCAATGGCTAGTTTGGATGAGCTGTCAAGATTCTTCTACGATCGCGTTAACCATCAGGAAGCTAATGCGGAGAGGTTCCGCGGAACATGTGTGGTACCACAACGGTCCTTATAGGACTTCGTGTGACTGTTTGGACCATGCCAGAGGTCTGCCACTCTAACCTAACCTTGATATTTGAATCGAAAATGTTTCAAAACGTTTGTCAGTAAAGAATGTGTGTCCAATTTGTGTCTAAATAGGCTCAATTTCAAGTTTAAAGTCAAAATTTCGAGATTAAAGTCGAAATCTTTCCATTTTAAAGTGATCCCCATAACTATGCCACTGTCTGGGCCTAACCATTAAGTTAGATTAAAGCTGATTTAAAAAACACATTTTTTAGCCGCCCTCTGAATAATTTTTAGGGGATCTAAGTATAAAAGTTTTATGAGATTCTTCTAAAATATTGGTTCATTTCCATTTCGGTTAGAATGAAGTTGAAAATAGGAGGTGCGTTACCTTTAAAAAGTTTTTTGCTGTTAGAATTCTGGAAACTACAGCTTGGAAGCGGCAATTTTTTAAATTTCTTTAAACATGACTGGAATCTAACCGTGCGTCTATTGGGAATCAGAAGTTATATTGCCGATGTTGGTTAAACTGGTATTTAAAAAGGTCCATATTTGATTCAATTTTAAAAATTTTGTCTGCACGCCGTCTAACATTTTTCAGTTATATTTAAGAATACAGACATTAAAAATGTACCATTTAGTTTTAATGTAACCCTAAATAATAAGCTTTTTGTATTTTATAAACTTTATTTAGTCAGAAATATAGTAATTATTTTAAATCCTCTTTGATCCTACAAACACATGTTATTTTACAACATTTTGTTAATTATTTCACAACAAAGAGTAATATGGAAACGGTTTATTCTACATAGTTATTTGTTTTTCATAAAATTATCACAATAATTAGCAAACGCTGCTCTGTTTTTAGTTGTTGTTAGGAAAGTAATATAATATGTAAAAATTATGTGTTCAAAATATTTTTTTAATAACATTTTTTCAAAAATTTCACTTGTATCTAGTAGACACTCAAATTAAGTTTGAAATATGATCCTGAAAATCTTACTAACAACATTTTTGAACCAAAAATGGAGATCAGCATAATAATTGTCACTTACCATGTCGTACTTTTAATTTGTACTTTCCAAAATAAATAAATATTTTTTAAAA
Organism: Polydrusus pterygomalis; assembly: GCA_963969555.1. NCBI lineage: Eukaryota > Metazoa > Arthropoda > Insecta > Coleoptera > Curculionidae > Polydrusus > Polydrusus pterygomalis. The sequence continues at coordinate 14,911,324 of OZ018379.1, forward strand.
TATATTAAGGTAAATATTCAAGTTTCTTCTTGGAAAAGTTTAATAGGCTTCTGATTAAATAAATTTAAATCTGAAAAGACGCAGATACTCCGACGAATATTAAATTAATTTATATATATCCGAACTATTTTTTGTCAATCAGGATATCTACCCTCATAAATAGTTTTTGTCTTTCAAACATTACATTTCGGTCCGTCTAGACATCTAAGTAAATAATTTGTAAAAATGTTCATGTTTAATTTTACATTTCGGATTTGTTTATGTTCGTTCTCCCTTAAAATATTTGAAGTTTGTAAGTATTGTTATTAGTTAACTTGTTTTCATTCCCCCTTTATTTTGAAGTGTCAAAAGTATTAACATAATGTTGCAAATCTAAATAATATATAAAAACTACGCAGTATGGCAACGCAGCAGTAAAAGATCCGCCCCCAAAGATGGGTATGCCACGACATTGGTCTGAGGCCATGGTGACGTTGTTTCATTCATTTCCGTTTAGGGATGTTCGCAGAAAATATATCGTATGTATAGAATTAGAATTACAAAACAAATCACAAATTTAATTATTCTTAGCTCACATCTAACTGAAACAAGAGGTAATACGAATAATCAAGATTGAGAGGCAACGGCAAAATAATTATTTTACGAATATAATTAAGGCCTAATATATCCATTAAAATACATCGATGCATCGATAAATATCAAATGGCCTCGATGCATCGCTTAGCAACGATATCGATGGTATATCGAACATATTTTCGTTAAGTGTTTGTTTGACAGCGGTCTGAAATTTTCTTCAGTTTATCGGTTTTGTGTATTAATTGTTGTGTTTTTAGTGTTTTGTGACATTTTTTGAAGCCTAAATAAGAGGAGTTGCAAGACTCAAGTATGCGAGAATTCGGAAAAAAAATAATAATTCTGCAGTTACTTTTCATAGGTGAGTAAATAGAAAGTTGGGTTATTTGTAGGTTAGGTTCATCCAATAATAGCAAGGTCAATAAATGCACCGCAATCTATACTCCCGGGTTCACCCAGCTCTTCACCTTCACCATTCTCCTATAAGCGATGTTGCCAACACATTTTAATAACGTTTATGAATGACATGTGGAATCTATAGGCAAATGATCATTGACTATTACAGTAAAAAATTCGCATAGTTCTTGTGACCTACCTTATTTCCTTTCGCAACGCTGTCAACTGTCACGAATGTCCTTGTCGACCGATCGTGACTTTTCTATCAACAAAAACATGAGTGAAACCGAGAAAAAAATTATCGGGAATTAATTCTGCTTGGTGGGAGATTGGATAAGAATATTTCTCACATGTGTAAAAACTACCATATGAAGCGGGAACTTTTCGACGAAAATTGCCCAGTAGGTGCGAAAATGTCCCGCCGAAAATTTCCCTATATGTCCGTATCTAAGTAACAATAATTAATATTTACAATAGCACCTTGTAGGTGTATTATTGTGTTGATATTATGTATTTGTCATTTTGACATACATAAATCAAATTTAAAAAGTCGTAAAAATATCGCGATTTGGAAGTGATTCATTAAGTTTAATTTTAGAGAAAGTTACCGAAAGTAAACCTAAAAATACATTACTAAACCACCAGTATATCTGGAAACAGTTCATGGATTTTATTAAAGAGAGAAATTATAGTTTAAACGAAAATACTTTAATACCGACGCTGGCCAATATTCTGACTGACTGGGCCTATATAATATTAATTATATTAAATTTTGTGCTTTCATTTCACGTACTTGAGAAATATTCTACCGAATTACATTCGTGCATCAAAATAGACCTGATAATTTTTTATTCAAGCATGTTGTCAGTAAAAAACTGGATTCGGTTATTTTCATATTTTGTTTAAAGAGCCTTCCACCTTCGTTGTCGGGCTCTTTTGCCAAAATATGAAAATAAACTCATCCAGTTTTTAGACAACATGCTTTCATAAAAAAATATCGGTAATTTTGATGCACTTATGTAATTACTTACGAAAATTTCATAAATTGGAGTTTTTTCTTATTGTAATTTTTTTGCTAAAATGCTTCAAAAACATATTTCCGGCGGCTTAACTTAATTGTAACTAATTAGAATTTTAGAAATTAAGTTCATTTTAGCCGTTAGTAACTCATTTTTATTACTAAAATGTGAGAAACCTTAAATAACAAATTTGTTATCTGAAATCCAATGTCTTTATAGTTTTAAATTCAAATAAAACGTTAAAAACCATATTTCCGATGAGATTAGTTTAATATGACGCACTGTATTTTTACAATAGAAGTTGATTTTACTTGTTAGTAACTAAGGTTTATTACTAAAATTTCAGGAACATTAAAATCATTAATTCGTTTTCAAACATAACATCTAATATTACATGTCTACATAGTTTCAAATGAAACTTAAAAAAACATATTTCCGATGAGTTTAGTTAAATATGACGCACTATATTTTTACAATAGAAGTTGATTTTACTTATTAGTAACTAAGGTTTATTACTAAAATTTCAGGAACATTAAAAACATTAATTCGTTTTCAACCATAACATCTAATATTACATGTCTACATAGTTTCAAATGAAACTTAAAAAAACATATTTCCGATGAGTTTAGTTAAATATGACGCACTAAATTTTTATAATAGAAGTTGATTTTACTTGTTAGTAACTAAGGTTTATTACTAAAATTTCAGGAACATTAAAAACATTAATTCGTTTTCAACCATAACATCTAATATTACATGTCTACATAGTTTCAAATGAAACTTAAAAAAACATATTTCCGATGAGTTTAGTTAAATATGACGCACTATATTTTTACAATAGAAGTTGATTTTACTTATTAGTAACTAAGGTTTATTACTAAAATTTCAGGAACATTAAAAACATTAATTCGTTTTCAACCATAACATCTAATATTACATGTCTACATAGTTTCAAATGAAACTTAAAAAAACATATTTCCGATGAGTTTAGTTAAATATGACGCAATATATTTTTACAATAGAAGTTGATTTTACTTATTAGTAACTAAGGTTTATTACTAAAATTTCAGGAGCATTAAAAACATTAATTCGTTTTCAACCATAACATCTGATATTACATGTCTACATAGTTTCAAATGAAACTTAAAAAAACATATTTCCGATGAGTTTAGTTAAATATGACGCACTATATTTTTACAATAGAAGTTGATTTTACTTGTTAGTAACTAAGGTTTATTACTAAAATTTCAGGAACATTAAAAACATTAATTCGTTTTCAACCATAACATCTAATATTACATGTCTACATAGTTTCAAATAAAACTTAAAAAAACATATTTCCGATGAGTTTAGTTAAATATGACGCACTAAATTTTTATAATAGAAGTTGATTTTACTTGTTAGTAACTAAGGTTTATTACTAAAATTTCAGGAACATTAAAAACATTAATTCGTTTTCAATCATAACATCTGAAATTACATGTCTACATAGTTTCAAATGAAATTTAAAAAAACATATTTCCGATGAGTTTAGCTAAATTTTTGATGTGTCTCTTTTAGCCCCGGTGTTGGATATGTAAAGCAAATTGGTTAGTATCAATACAAATTATAAGTTAGCAACAAAATGTATTTTGATTTTATTCTGAGTGACTTTTGCCAATAGATATAAAGCACTTCATTTTTGACAGAAAAATGATCACTTATTAATTTCATTAAGTTAATAGGAACTAACAAAATTATCGCCGCGATAATCTCCCGTTGCTATAAGCAACGTAAACAAAAAGGAGCCTTCTAATTGGTTGAAAATAAATTTATGTAATTTTCACAGAAACACTTAAAAACACAAAAACCAAAAGAAAATACCTGACGCCACCTGACGAGTAAGCTTGCTACCGCCCTCTACTGAACTGGGAACTTTTTGAGGGAACCATTATCTGTTAATGTCAACGTCAAAACGCTAAGTTTTATCGTAAATAGGTCCTTATTAGCCACATGATAAAAAACTAATTAAAATCCGTCCCTTTTACCTGAAACGCTTAGCATGAAAAGTGCCCTAATTAAATATTCCAAAAATTGTATCTAAATAAGTCCTATTCTACCAGAATAAATATATTTATTAAGCTCAACAGAAGACGAAATAGGACTTATCTCTTAGCTTCAACTAGCAAAGTTCAGAAACCATTATTAAAGCCAGATAGATTACTTTAATAACTTCGATTACCCTTGGGCTTCGATTGTTGATGGCCGCTTTGTTGCTTTAATAAGATATTTTGGACAAGAATAGCTTCCAGTACCTTATAATAGGCCACTGTCCAGCGAGTTACGTAGAGATAAATGGATTTTGTGGGGATTTTTGTATAACAGTTTAAGGGAGTAAATAAGGAGTTTTGGTAAAAGAAAGAATAATAATAGATAGTTGTTATAAAACACGTTGATCTCAAGCCTGGGGAAAATTGGTGGATGCATAATTGGGAAAAGTTGGATAATTTTTAGAAAGATATTATATTATTAGTTTAGGGCACAGTTAAAAGAATATACATATATTCTTTTAACTGTGGTTTAGGGTCATTTAAGAAGTTTTGGACGCTGTTTGTTGTCTTGTTTGGCTACTGAATATATGTTTGTGTGGAGTTTCTAGTGCAGTAGGATATTTACCGTGTTTTTACAGAAATGTGATTGTATATTTTTTCAATATTCTATTGTTAGCAATATTGACCAAAACAGTGAATAACTAAGCGATATAAGGATACCTAACTCATCCCAACAGAGATAATATATTTGTTCCCATCAGTTAATATCTACTTAATTTGTGTGTAGCACATGTCAAGGAATGCTTGTCAATAAAATAGTTATTTTCCTAACGAGTGCGGAAAGTGATACTTTCCCGCACGCGACTGCAGTCTACCCGAACGACGCGGAGCGGAGCTCGGGCAAGTGGTCAAGAGCGGGAAAGACACTTTACGCATGAGTTAGGAACATTATTTTTTCTACGACCGTATAGATATACAAAAAAGTATGCATATATACCTACTTATTTTCCAAAAATTATTTTATTTGAAGATAATATTATAATATATAAAATGTTAACTAAAAAGCTACTAATTATTATAAATATTAATATTAAAAACACAATTTGTTGCATTCTGTAAATTATTTAAAATTTCAAATTAGGCGTCTCATTGGCGGTACGGTCCGCTCTCATCGTCGTATTTATCGATCTTAATGTTAACATTCCTCGTTTTTATAGTAACAGCAAAGAAAACGCAATGACATTAGTCCAGGAGTTCAAGAAAAATGACAATCCGTTGTGACGAGTTTGGTTATTACCGTGCGAGCAAAAATTATTTGCATCAAAGAGGGCTTGGATTAAAAAACGTAGGGCTTGGTTTAGATCACAATGATATGGGGACGATATATCTAACCAAATCTAGGTTAAAATTTTGTCAAATTCATAATATGACATGATATGCCAATCTAATGAGTAATAAAATAAGTAAACAAATACAAATTTATTTTTGTTGTTTACAAAATTAACAGAGTAAGAATATACAGAACGAAAATGTAAAATAATTACATGTATTCTGAGAATTCACATAACCGGAGAGGTGGAACCAGGCTTCATCCGAAAAAATGTCAGGTCTAATAAATCATTTATAACGGTTCTTTTCAGGCAATGATAAAAATCCCCAGCAATAAAAGCAACGTTAGGAAAATGTTCGTGAAAATCGTCCATGCACAAACCCGGATTGTATTGCCACTCACCATTTACTCTAACCCCGTTTCGAAAATACGCTTCAACCATGAATGTTTTGTGCTGTTCCGTAAAGCCCATTGTTTGAATTGTTCAAGAAATTGAAAAAATTAGCGATGAATCGAATTACTTGTAACGAGGGTCAAAGATGACGGAATAACTGATTGATTGTTAATTCAGGTAGTTACTGACACTATCGGTATTAAGCTCTACGGCTAAGCATTACGTCCTTAGATGCAAGGTCCTCTTTGATACAAATAATTTTTGCTCGCACGGTACAAGATAGTTGTGGCTGTCGGATTATTACGAATAGTTCATACTAGGTCCTAAGTGTCTTATAAGAAGTTATAATTGTCCTAGTTGTGTTAAGCATATCGTCAGGTTCTTACTATCACAAGTAGGTAGGTACTATGCGCATATTGTTAACTGTTTGTAGACAAAGTAAATTATTCACGAAATGGTTTCCCTGTCCTCATTTCAAGAGTTCAACATTGGGTGCCCACGCCATTAGTGTCTAGTAATTATTTTAAAATACACAGGGCGGAAATGTATACTTTATTTGTCTCTAAAGAAACATAATCGGAAAACACAGACTAACGATAACGATGGTTAGATTTAAAATTTTTATTTTAAATAACTCTATAAAACTAACGCAAATAATTGAACATGTTTCCTATTAACATAATTGAAGTTTTTCTCACCCGAATAACTTCAATTACATATTTTCCAAATAAATTTTTCAAGCATTGTTTGCTATTCACGAATTTTATTTTATTTTTCCGCACTAGTGCGAACTCATACTTCGTCTGAATAAATAAACGTAAAAACGGCGCTGAGGTAAAAACAAACGAAATTAATTAAACCCTTTGGAAGCATTGTTCTGTTTAAACTGGCTTTTATTCTATCCACGTAAGTGCATTTTATTTCTTCGAGGTAAAATATGTTTTGGTTAAACTGTTAATTACTTTTAAAGTGGGTATACATCAGAAAAATATGAGAATATGCTAAAAGTTTTAAAACCGCCATTGTTTTTTTCTTTATATTAAAAATAAATTACCTACCAGCATACTATAAAACAGATCCCAGGAGTAAATCAAATTTTTTTTGGTCAAGGAGTTGACCAAAATTTGTAATAAATAAAAGGCAGAACATACCTATGCAAAATGCATATACAATATAAATTTCATGCATATTTTGTCAATTTTATAATAAAATGCATATTTTTCATAAATTATTATTTTAAGAGCATATTTTTATGTTTTCGGCTTTATCAAAAAATTTAAAACGTTGAAGGTTTAATGTCCAGTTCCGTACTTATTTCAGGGATTTTTTAATCTGAAGATTATAATATTTTTACATTTTGGTTATACACAATGACATACACAAGGTATTTATTGGGGGTTTCCGGGGTTTGCAGCTATATTGTTAGGGGTTATTCATTGTCACTTAATAATGAGTTATTACTAACTGCTTATCAAACTGTATTTGTATCGAATAAGTCGAAGGCCAAGATACAACTTTGTTGGATGGATTACACTGATAAATGCTTTTTACTTCAATTAAGTATTTAAATACCATCCAACGAAGTTGTATCTTGGCCTTATATAAGTTGCAGTATTGTCCGATTACATCAGTAGATGTTAAAGAAGCTTCTATTTGTATAAACATATTTTAACTAATAGAAAACAATTATTTTTAGTTGAAAATTTTAACAAATGCGTTTTAGACAATTTTAGGTTAAAAAATTGTTTACTTTTATTTTTCTTTGTTTTGTTTGCATTTTTTTTTAAATAAGCATATTTTTTAGAACCCAATGTGTTTCTTTACCTTATTTTAATATAATAAATTAGGAAATATTGCATACCAATATGCATATTTGGTAAAAAACGCAAATAACAGCATAAAGGCAAACAAATATATATGCGCATATTTTGGCTGAATCTAAGTGCATATAATCCGTACTTGAGTAATAAATAATTAATTTACAAATAACAGTAATCCGATCATCATTTGTGTTACATTTACTCCGCGTTCCGTTTGTCTCTGGTCTCCCCTAATTTGCCAAAAACCAATGGGTGTTCACTAGAATACATTAAGCAAATGTGTTGTTAGTTAGTGGGTTTATACAATTTAGGTTTAGTTAAATGGCTTCCATATGCTTTATATTATGTCGTTTTCCGATAATTATTTTGAAATAATAGCAGTAATATTTAACAAAATTATTGTAATTGCATGGTAAAAATGTGTTAAATAAATGGATTTCAACAATAGATAATGGAAGTTATTATTTTAGACCGGATTTTGCGTACAGGGTGTCAAAAAAAGCAAACTAATATTTCAAAATTCTAAAGGAGAACAACAGTTGAATTATATAAAATATAATTTTAGTTTTGTAGCTGTAAGTATTTTAAAACTAGAAAAAACATCTAGTAGTCTGTAAAAGTGGATAGATATTTTAAAAAGAGGTATTAATAATTGCAGACAAGTATGAGGTGAGGTAGGAAAAGCAGTAATGGCAAAATTAAAAGGGGTAATAGAAAAGAACAAGCGTTTTAACTTTTTAGTAAATATTTCAAAAATAGCGTCACGTTAAAATATAGATTATCTGGATTTTATACTTACACTTTCTTATATACACACACAGGTTTCTCGTTGCATATAATTTGGTCTCTAGTCTTTATAAAGCTTACTACTATGTACTCAATAATATAAAAAAAAATAAGCAAATTAATTTTATCGTTTACTCTACCAAGCGCTAATTTACTGATTAAATACTTAAATTTCTCAATTAAAAAAACTGCTCGATTATACGCTCATCCAAATTAACGATAAATAAAAGTAATTAGGCTGCCTAATTATCAAAAAAAAAGAATCGTTCGATCCCAAGATAAAACTTATTAATTGCTGAAAAAGATTTTTGACCTTAGACGATTTTGGAGGGAGGATTCGTTATAAAAGGAACATTTTTTAATGTTTTAAAAATTTAAATATAGAATATAATCTCTGTAATAATATGATTAATATAAATGGCAGTTACCTAATTGTATTTCATTGTTTAAATTAACACATTCCCTATTATTTCGTTTTACGACAACAACTTTTACCTTGAGATGTCCCTAGTTATTTTGGTTTCCTATATCAAAGGTCAGTCAGTTATTAAAACTAGAAAACTAGAAATACAAAATTTTTTTAAAAATTTTCTATTATAAAAGCGAATATTGTGGCATATTGGACAAGTGTGTAACTGTTTTTTTTATATTGGAATACACAGGGATCCAAGCACAATGGATACCCTGGGGCGGGTAGACCACGACGGCCGTTTCGACCTTGTTAGGACTTTACGGGCAGCCATAACCCAAGCGATTCCGACAACCGAGGTACGATATATCAAAAGCCTTTTTGCAAAAACAAAGCGGCCATCAATACACCGTAGCGCCATCCCAGCGGAATTAACTCCAATATAAAAGGTGCTGGGTTATGGCAGCCCGTAGAGTCCTAACAAGGTCGAAACGGCCGTCGTGGTCTACCCGCCCCAGGGTATCCATTGTGCTTGGAACTCTGTGTATTCCAATACAAAAAACAGTTACACACTTGTCCGATATGCCACACTATTAGTTTTTAATTATTTTCGCGGACACTATATTATCTTCTAAGCATTTTTTATTATGTTTTTTATCTCCTGGGCATAATTAGACGAGTAAGTATGCTCAAATAATCAGTTCAAAGAATTCTAATCATATATTTATTATTATCACCTATTTTGATGTATATAGTTTGTTTTGAGTTTTATTTTTTACTCTAGATTATGTATTTCTTTTGGAACCTTAGCCCTGGAGACCACCTATCAATAGGCCTAAAGCAGTTTACAATTTACTCTGAATAAAATAAAACCGTTTATTTTTTACATATTTTGTAAATGTTCTTATATCACACACACGTCAAAATCTCTCGCCTTCTGGTAAACTAAAAAGGATCCAACTCCGAAATTAACTTAGCTAAGTTTAGGATTAGCAAAAATAAAGCACAGCTAATATTTCAACACTATAATCTTGACATTCAAGGATATCACGACGACGGCAAAAACTACAACGATAGGAACTAATGGAGCTAAAGCCACGACCAACTGTTTTTACGTTTATTCTCTTACATGGCTACAGTCCTACAATTTCAAAGCTCATGTAGAATAAGTGGCGTATAATGAGTCCTATAAATTGTAAGTTAAATAAAGGAGATAATATATATAAACAAACGACATTTCTCTATTTTTCTGCTTTTTGCATTATGTGGCATAATATACTCGTACCATGCGAGCAAAAATTATTTGCTTCAAAGAGGGCTTGGATTAAAAAACGTAGAGCTTGGTTTAGATCACAATAATATGGGGACGATATATCCAACAAAATATAGGTTAAAATTTTGTCAAATTCATATTATGACATAATATGCCAAACTAATTAGTAATAAGATAAGTAGACAAATACAAATTTATTTTTGTTGTTTACAAAATTAACAAAGTAAAAATATACAGAAAGAAAAAGAAAAATAGTTAGATAAATTGCTAAAATTGGCCACCGCCATGCTCCAAGCATAAATACACACGTCTCTTCATATTTTCGAAAGTGTTGACCAGCATCTCTGGAGAAATGTTACCACATTCTTGGATAATCCTTTCTTTTTCCTTCTTAAGAATAGTCCTGCATGTTCCATAAGATCTTCCCATTTCTTGGGACAGGCGACTTATACACTTTGTTGGAGTATTTTGCATTATTTCACGAATGTTTGCAACAAGTTCTTCTATTCGTAAAAATCGTCCATGCACAAACCCGGATTGTCACCATTTACTCTAACCCCGTTTCGAAAATACGCTTCAACCATGAATGTTTTGTGCTGTTCCGTAAAGCCCATTGTGTGAACTGTTCAAGAAATTTGAAAAATTAGCGATGAATCAAATTACTTGTAACGACTGTCAAAGATGACGGAATAACTGGATGATTGTTAATTCAGGTAGTTACTGACACCCAACAGGTATTAAGCTCTACGGCTAAGCATTACGTCCTCAGATGCAAGTCCCTCTTTGATGCAAATAATTTTTGCTCGCACGGTATTTGACTTCATTAAAAGTTGGTCTTTATGGTTGGTTTTTTTGGTTGGTTAAAGGCGTGGGTCGCATGAAAGCCCCCCCCCCCCTGATTATTACACCATTGAATGGGCAGCTTATAATATTTGTGAAAAATAATTCCGGATTAAAAGAATCTAATTTTTCACAAATCTGTCACTGACGCACCATTTTGTTAAGTACCTATAACAATAAAATGAAAAATCCTTTATAAAAACTCAAAAAATAACACAAAACACTTACAAACACGAGTATTCCGACGACTAACCACGACAACGCAAAAACAAGTATAGTACTATGATTACTCACAGAAAAAATAAGGGTTTATTCGATTACTACAGCTATTTTTGTTGCTACCCGTGAATGGCCGACGCGTGAAAAAGGAAAGCGAGGTTGCCGCTATCATTCTAAATTTGATCATCATGGAACTAAATAAGAACTAAATACTAAGAATTGAAGTAATCATATTTATTTTATTTAAATCAACAAAACAAAAACTTGTTCTACCTATAGTATCTTATTGCTGTTTATAATTTATCTGAAATATACTTATAAAACGTGTATTTTAATATTGTTCTGCATCTAATATGTGACTCAACAGTAAGTTTGATAACAGTGCTTCTTTTGACGCACGTGTACGTAGATCATACAGCTAACCAGGCAAATTGTGAACAAGGGAATCTTTGATTTCTTAAAAACGTAACTTGTGGTAGTGGTAGCCCTTTCCAAGATTATTTTGTACACATGCTTTTATTGCATGGACTTCTGTCTAATATACTGTGGCGTAGTTTCTCAGGGGAAAAGTCTATATAGGTAAAATAGAAAAATAATATACCGTTGTACGGCAACCAGTAACCTGTAATTATGGGCAAGATACGATATTGTTGCCATTAATTACTATACAAAAGATTTAGTATCAGCAAGACACCGCTTTTCCTTAGTTCGAGTCTATGATGTCGTATATTGTCGAGGGACAACAATATTGAATATCGCTAGTTACCTCCTTTAATCCAGCAATGCGATGTATCTATGAATGTTTTGAATTTTTAATGATAAATTCAAATAGTATTTTTACAAATTGTTTTAGCGTTAACAATAAAAAGTTAAAGGATTCTTTTTTAATATGCTCTAACAAGAGTGTAACCCATTCAGCCTATACGAAATTCTATTGAAATACCTACACACATGTCTTAACCACTTTTCATCCAATAAGAGAATTTTTATTGCAAAATAATGTTATACGACTTTGAAAACAGGCTCTCTATCTGGCTGAAAATGTCATTACTAAAGCCGCAGATGAAATTCCAAAAATTTGGGGCTGATAAAACCGCCAACCCCAACAGAATAAACAATTTAAAATCGGACGTTCTTTACAAACGTAACTGTTTGCGTATAAACAGCACAAAACAGATTCCAAGGGCCATTGTTTGTTATCAAATTGAAAGCGAATAGGCCTTACGCACATCAAATGGTAATTACTAAACTGGGTACAGGGCAAATTACAGTATTTTGTCAGAATCCCAGGCGGTTAAAAAAAAATACTGAAATGAACATTTTTGTTATTTTGTTGAGCGTAAAGATGTTTTAAGTATTTTTTTTTACTTTCGGAACAATCTATAACTTTTATTTTAAAGCAAAACCTCTCTTATTAATTTCAAGAAAATGTGCTCGTTATAAATAGTACACTGAGGAAAATGATCTAATACAACAGGTTTGCTAAGACATAGTTTGTATTACCTTATTTTTTTTTAACCCATATTAAATAAACTACTAGTGTATCAAACCCGCTTTAGTGTTATATCAATTCCAGAATTGCTAGAACAGTGTTTATATTGGTAGTAATCAGTTCCATTAGCAGCACAATCTTGTTGAATAATGAACTACTTTTAATACAGCAATTTTGTTCAGAAATAAATCGTATTTTCTCAATGCGACGCATTTTGTTCCTAGTAAAGCGCTTTGTCTACAATTAAAAAAGCAGAAAAGCGTCCTCAATAACGAATTGTATCCGTTAGAACCCACAATCCACAAGACGTTGGTGGGGATTCGTAGCTATCTGCAATCACCGCGCGCCGTAGTATCAGCGTTGCCAGAGGTGGTACAATTGTACCAGATGTGGTTTAATGCCCTTTAAAAAAGTACGTTGGTACACTTTGCCTATATGTGGTACAATCTTAAGTTTTTATAAAAAAGTGTTAGATTTCAATATTTAAAACCTACTTCTTCGTTTCGACACAAGAGATTTATACTTTTTTGATTTTGATATGAAAACGTTCTTTACAGTTTTTAGGATTTTAAAATGATAAACCTAATTTATCAGTTGCAATTGCTGACTGATAGATGGTGGTGTATCGGCGAAACTGAATAATAATTACTGTTTCGGAGGTTTACCCGCTTTTACCCTACTCTGTTCTCTGTTTAGTTTTTGGTGACACGTTATACGATTTATGTTTTTTTTTAATTATATTGGTGTTTTATAGTAAATTTAAATTACTGTAAATTATGAAAAGGTAAAAGACATTATTTAATATATTATATTATGTATATTTAGTAATTAATATAAAAGATTTATCCGAATATTCTTATTCGGATGTTTTTATTTTTGTGTTTGTATAAAATACACATTATCTTGTATTTCAAGGAATATGTTAGTATTATTTATTTAAGTTGAACATTTTGCAGCTAAAAATATTTTCCAGAAAAAAGTAAAATATTCGAAACACTTGTTTACGTATAAAATTTTCTGCTTGCGCCGAGTTGGTACATTCATACTAAATATGGTACACTTTTTATCGCTGTCTGGTTCAACGCACTTTTTTTTTCTGGCAACACCGCGTAGTATTAATTTTAACGTATTTGTTGCGCAGGTCACATAGTATTCATAGAGTATTCTGGCAGTCCTGTCTAAATTTGAATTTTCTTGATCGTCAATACCTATTTCAATTAATTTATTTTTACTTTGTGTTTATAAGTTTTTTTTTACTTTGCATGTCCGATAAAGCAATAGAAGATTCTTATTTCGCACAAATCATCATTAGTATTGGACTTTATAATCTATGGACGAATTTTACCATCTTAATAAAACATGTTGCATAATAGATAATCATATGCAATGTTAAACAACAAGAACAACGTTGCACTAGAAGCTATTTAAATTTTTGAGAACCACAATACTGACTTTTAGTAGTAAGTATAAAATAATATGCTTTATTAACAGTAGCAAGCAAATATTATTATGATTTATGTCAAGTTTTATTACGATTGCCAGAAGGAACTAATACAGTATATAATACCAGATTACGCCCCCAATAGAACTTGATAATTACTGTGAGTATTCAGAGCAATAATGGCTATAAACCATTATTATGATAGCATTAACTCCTATTTCCTATCGGCTACATTACCGTGATATTATCACCACACCACGGTCTAGCAATTTTCGTTGTCTTACAGTAGGAAAGCGCGTTGCTGTCACATATACACAGTTGTATAAAGAGTATGTGAATTCTTATAAGGAATAGAAGGCTTTTTTCTCTATGTAGTAACGAGTTACCAATTGATTATATTATTATTTTTGCTCAAGGAATATATGGTTCACGGATTGACTTCGTTTTTCCGGACACCCTGTATAATTAAAAATAAAAAAACGTCTGCTTCCAGACAAGTTTTACTGTACATACTGCCGTAATAATTCCCGACGGTGCTAAAGTTTATAAAAAACCTCTATGTTTACTTATTCCCAACGGAAAATGTATTTCCAAATTCATTGTTTGATATCAAATTAAAGGTGAAAGGCTTAATTACACACAAGCGTAATCAAAAAAACAAAGCACGAAAACGAAACTGTTTGTCAAAAGCATGATTGGAACGAAAAAACATATAAATGAAAATTATTTTTAGTTTCATTTTAGCTAATGATATATCGTTTGAACTTCTTTACACCAATTTTTTTTCAACGAAAAGTGAATATTTTTAGAACGTTAAATCCAGTGGTATATTTAACCGTTTATGCATGATAATAAACTCAAATTAAACATTTGAACAAAGAGAAATAACAGCAAGAGAGAAAACCTCTTTAAAGCGGCTTAGAAAATGTTATTTGAATTACCACGACTTTTTATTTGTTAAGCTTTTCAACAACAGTTTCCACCAACCATGTCATTTTCCTGTTAAAAATAAATATAGTTTAAAAATTTTTTAAAACACGCTTTAAATTAATCAGACTAAAAAGCGGAAAATAAATATAGTTTAAAATAATTCTTGAAATTCTTAATATAGGCAGAAAATAATAATGAACGATAAACATTAGTATTATTGTAAAAAAAGCGTGGGGCGCTTTGTGCTATATTTTTCGTATATCGAGCACCCCTCGCTTTTTTTACAATAATACTAATGTTTATCGTTCATTATTATTTTCTGCCTATATTAAGAATTTCAAGAATTATTTTAAACTATATTTATTTTCCGCTTTTATTCTAATTAATTATTAAAGCGTATTTTTTAAACTATATTTATTTTTGATTTTTTAGTTTGAGTTATTGTTAAGAAAAAAAAAATTGAGTAGATTGAGCTAGATTAGTAGATTATTGTATTGTCAGCGGTTCTTGATAAGTCTACAAAATTTAAATTAAATCTGACCGTTTAAAGTGGGACAAAATCGGGTTCAAAGAAGTCGGTTACAAACAAACATACATACAAATCCGAAACAAACCCGAACAAACGCGATCGTTTATGCCGAATTATAAGAAAAGAACGGTATTTGCAAATTTTTAAAAATTCTGACATATTGACAGGTGTCAAATTTTGACAGAGAATTTTTTGCGTATTTTTTTCAACTTTCCACCGTCAATATACATACGACTTTATAGTTTTTTCATTAAGGTAGGAGTATCAACATGCTTGCCAACCTATAACCTATTTTGCGTAGATTTATTTATGTTTTCTAGCTTTTATACAAAATTTAAATAAAATCAGTATCGACTTGATGTTCTATAGGTAATAATTGACATATTTAATAAATATCAAGGAATTTCATAACTTATTTTAGGAGAATTGTATGGCGAAAAATATTGAGAAAGATTTTTTTTAACATTATTATGTCATTGTCACTCATTGTTCTTTCACTATACAATTCTCCCAAAATTAGCAATAAAATAAATTGATATTTTTGTAATATATAAAATATTACCTAAATAATGTACCGACGATATTGATTTTCTTTAAATGTTAGTTATTAAAATAATAAACTCAAAAAATCAACGCGAAATAGGTTATAGGTTGGCAATAGATGGAATGACGTTGAGAATTCAACCTTAAGGTTGGGAGAATTGTATAGTGAAAGAACAATGAGTGACAATGACATAATAATGTTAAAAAAAAACTTACCCGATATTTTTCGCTATACAATTCCCCTAAAATAAGTTATGAAATTCCTCGATATTTATTAAATATATCAATTATTACCTATAGAATATCAAGTCAATACTGATTTTCTTTAAATTTTGTATAAAAGCTAGAAAACATAAATAAATCTACGCGAAATAGGTTATAGGTTGGCAAGCATGTTGATACTCCCACCTTAATATCATTTTTTTAAAACGATTTGACATATCGACAGCTGTCAAATTTTGACAGGAGAATTTTTTGCTTATTTTTCCCGAAGTCTCCGCTTTGGAGAACTGGAGGGTAGGAGGCCGATCGACAATGGCAGCATTTTCAAATTCTGTCCCAGTTTTTTGGTTAGTTCGCTATTGGCCGATAGATGCTCTCGCGTCGCAAGTGGGCTGGTGTCGTCTTCTTCTTCTTGGTTTTTTACTTTTACTTTTGACAAATTGACCAAATTGAAATTTTATTTTTGAAATAACAAATAACGTTTGAAGACAAGACAAATAACGTTGCATTGTAATTGATTTCCATATTTATAATGAATAATGGTACAATTTATAAAAGTAGAGTTTGCTTTCTGTCGGGGTGTAAGACAGGATATTTTTCAGAGAGGAAACGCAGCCAAATAAGTCTCTTTCTAGCTCCAAAGGTAAGTTAAACTGGGTTTATAAACTATAATAAGAATGTTTAATACCCTTTATTTTAAAAACCAAGCATCGTTGGAACTTTATACAGGCCGAGTTTACTATTAAGTATAACAAAATAAGTGTAAATTCATATAACAGTCCCTATTTTTTCCTTAAAGAACTAATTTAAATAAAAATAGTTATTGCGTCTATAAGAAACCATTTATTTCATAGCCCACTTCGAACACGAGCGCCATCTTACGGCGACTCGTAAAGCTGAAAAACCGATGCTAATTTGGGACCGAATCCAATGCATTGCGATCGGCCTCCTACCCTCTAGTTCTCCATAGTCTCCGCATCGAATACTATACGACCCCATAATTTGTTTCGTCAAAATCGTATCTTCGTTTTATACCTGACAGCTGTCAAAATTTGACAGGAGAATTTTTTGCGTATTAGATTATTGTATTGTCAGCGGTTGTCAGTAAATCCTTTATTTTTCTGTGGTTGTCAGTCTACAAAATTTAAATTAAATCTGACCTTTAAAGTGGGTCAAAATCGGGTTCAAAAAAGTCGGTTACAAACAAACAAACAAACAAACAAACAAACAAACAAACAAACAAACAAACAAACATACATACAGGTGAAGCTAATAAAAGTGTGTTAAAAATACTATTGAACAAGAGTTTCACAAGTAATCCACTTACAAATAGAGAATTTCTTAATAACAGATAGCCACTGTTCATTGTTTTTTACAAAGCAGTCATTATTACCATAATTAGCAGCTGTCCATTTTCCCTTAAAATTGCTTTTAAAATAACTTCTCGCAGAACGTTTTGCGTCAGTTCCATTTCTTCAAAAAGCATCAATTTTTCAACAAGTTTCTTACCCTGAAATTGCTCCATAATATTAAGTAATTCTTGTACGTGTTTGGAAGTTCCTAAAATAAAACATAATAACTTTTTCGTTCATCAATATAATATTTATGCTTTATATAATCCTATTTCACTGAATATGGAGCTACGGTTCATGTCACTATACAAATCAAAAGGTGGAAAGATGTGGAAATGTTCCAGGAGTTCCTTAAAAGTGAGTTCCGCCTCTCCATCCATATATGATTTTTAACCACCCATACGCGGGCAGACTGAGAAACACATTTGAATTAAAACGTTATTCCACAATTTATTCCATATTAGTTTAGCCTGCATTTAGAAGTTTTATCTTGACCTTCCAAAATTTTATCGCTAGATTGTACAGACGCTTCCAGTAACTATTCAAAACACAAATTGCCTAGAATAGGACCATGCAATTATTTCTACTAGGACTAATTTTGAAGAAGTAGTCCATACTCAAAGTGGAGTTAAATGATATAGAATAAAGAAAAGCACAAAGTCTTTCTCCACAATTTTTTATTAGAAAAACTAGGCGAACCTATAATAATTCATAATAATACAAATCGACATGTTTCGAGTGTAGAAACACTCATCATCAGGAAAACAAAGTGAAAGGTAAAATGCTGATGTTGTTAGCAATAGAGAAAATAATAGTTGGATTGAGCCGTAATGGAGCTTTTAATGGTGTACAAGAGGTGTAAAATTGAATAGTTAAAAGACCGACAATCAAGACTTCAGCATACTGAAAAGTCAAGGGTTAGTGCAAAGGCACTGTCCTCGGCAGAAAAATGAGGAGAGCAAAAGAAAAATTAGGGAGTATTAAATGACCTGTTTGTGAAAATCATTAATATAGTAAAAAATCTTGGGTTTTATTCAGCTTTGACTATTCAATTTTACACCCCTTGTACACCATTAAAAGCTCCATTACGGCTCAATCCAACTATTATTTTCTCTATTGCTAACAACATCAGCATTTTACCTTACACTTTGTTTTCCTGATAATGAGTGTTTCTACACTCGAAACATGTCGATTTGCATTATTATGAATTATTCTAGGTTCGCTTAGTATTTCTAATAAAAAATTGTGGAGAAAGACTTTGTGCTTTTCTTTTTTCTATACTAGGATTAAGTTTAAACTGATGGTACGAAATAAAACGGGGTAGGGATATCAATACCTATATATTAGCTACTAGCTTTTCCTGCTACGTATCTATTCAAATCCATTAAAGTATAGAGGCCACGACGGATTTTGTTAATTACTCTTTTGTTTAGATTTCCAGCATACTTCTATGTGCGACGTCCCGTCTGGCGTTTTCTCTAAGTTAATTATAAATATGATCGGGTCACTCGTCAGGCCCGATTCCCATCGAGCTTTTAACGAAATAACAGATCCTCTTTTCCTTATCTCCTGAGGAGCTTTGTTACAACCTCAAAATATATTATCCTCTGTTTAATGAGAAACGAAAATCAATTAGAGAGAAAGACTTTTTAAAAGACGGAAAGTTTAAGTTGTCTTACTAAATTCGTTTTTATTTTATTTGACCTTTTTTTTTAGTTGATGTATTGTCAAAGAAGCGTTTGTTATCGCTTGTCCAACTGTTATTTAAATGCCGGGATTAAACTTTTGGGTATAAAATCCGAAACTATTTAAGAAAAATTGGTAAAAAAATCAAGATAACACAATTAAGCAGTACTTTTCAAGGCAGTGAAAAGTACCGTGTGAGCAAAAATTACTTTCATGAAAGAGGGCCTTGCATCTAAGGACGTAATATTTAGCCGTAGAGCTTAATACCTGTTGGGTGTCAGTAACTACCTGAATTAACAATCAATCAGTTATTCCGTCATCTTTGGCAGTCGTTACAAGTAATTTGATTAATTGCTAATTTTTCCAATTTCTTGAACAATTCACACAATGGGCTTTACGGAACAGCACAAAACATTCATGGTTGAAGCGTATTTTCGAAACAAGGTTAGAGTAATTGATGAGTGGCAATACAATCCGGGTTTGTGCATGGACGATTTTCACGAACATTTTCCTACCCCCATTGCTTTTATTGCTGGGGATTTTTATCATTGCCTAAAAAGAACCGTGGCTGTATTTAGGGAAACAAGTTCTATACAACACAAAAAAGGAGCAGGAAAACCATCTGTAAGAACATAAGAACTTCTTGCAAAAGTTCGTGAAATAATGCAATATACGCCAACAAATTGTATAAGACGCCTGTCCCAAGAAGTGGGAAGATCTTATCGAACATGCAGGACTATTCTTAAGAAGCAGCTAAATTTATTTGCTTATAAAGTGCAAGTATTTCAAGAAATATAAGCTGCAGATTTAGAACAATTACAAGAAAGGATTATCCATGAATGTGGTAACATTTCTTCAGAGATGCTGGTCACCACTTTCGAAAATATGAAGAGACGTGTGAATTTATGCTTGGAGCATGGCGGTGGCCAATTTCAGCAATTTATGTAATTATTTTCCTTTTTCTTTCTGTATATTCTTACTTTGTTAATTTTGTAAACAACAAAAATAAATTTGTATTAGTCTACTTATTTTATTACTCATTAGTTTGGCATAATATCATGTCATAATCTAAATTTGACAAAATTTTAACCTAGATTTGGTTAGATATATTATTATCTTCCCCATATCATTGTGATCTAAACCAAGCCCTACGTTTTTTAATCCAAGCCCTCTTTGATGCAAATAATTTTTGCTTGCACGGTATATGTCTAAACATTTAAATGATTATATTAATATATTATATGTTTTAAAAAGGTCCAATTCACCTGCAAAACCACAAACTACGTAATAAAATAATCTATAAAAGCCCATTAATATTGTATATTCTGACGACGAGATTTTCAGTGTATCTGTAATTTATAAATGAAATGATGATGTGACAGGAGCTACCAAAATTACATTATAGCTAATAAATTCAATGCGATTAGTTACGTGAAAGCTACTAGTCAAATATAAATTGTAACACAATTTATAGGAATATGATATCTACTTTTTAATTATTAGAATACAATTAACAATATCACAATAAATGAACTTATAACAACTTTAAGGCATTAAAATGATCATTTTCTATTTAAATTTCAGACGTCACAAAATGTCAGTAAATGTTAATCAAATTTGAATTTTGGTTTGCTGAAATTAAATCCAAAATCCTTATCGCTGAAGATGAACGTATAGAATTTTTGATTATGTTAATGTAAAGAAAGTTAAATTATTTTTCACCCTAATACCTTATTGACTGCAATAAAACTACCGGTTTAATCCCATTGTTATACACAATCAACAAGCAAATATACTACAGGGTAGGACTTTAGATATTTAATTCGATATTTTATTCGTCGATGTTATCGCAAGCACAAGATAGTTAAATATTACCTGCTATAATTACAAATTATAATCCGACCCTGACCGACAGTTTATTCGCATTTTTATGGCCGAGCTCTTGCAAAACGTCCCAGGTAGTTAAACGAAGTCAACCATTTATTGTGAAAAATACTTTAATATGTCTGGGCCAGCATTGTTAAAAATAGGATCGGTCATTGAACCATTTTTCTTTGATGAGTAGCTGACTACAGAAATATATCTAAATTTCCTTCGAAATGATCTGGTTCCAGCTCTTGCTACTCTATTTCCAGATGATAATGATACTGATGTACCAAATTTAACTTTATTGTTTCAATAGGATGGTCCACCCTAGCATTATGCTGTTCATGTAATGAGATACATTTTCCGGAGCGGTGGATAGGTTGACGGAGGTAAATAGAGTGGCCACCCAGATCGCCTGATCTTAACCCACTGGAATTATTTTTTTGGGGCTAAACGCAGGAAGGGGGGAAGGAATCCACTCGACGAGTAATTCAAGAAACTTCTCCACGTGCAGTACAAAAGGAACAACACTGTAACTTTACATAACTTAGAAAATGTTTAATACTAAATTCAAGTTCTATTACATATTCTGAACAACATAAATTTTACATTAACTGTTAACATGTGCAATTTACAGGAATTCGGTGTTCCATTTTGGGGATTTAATTATTTATTTACGAAGGTGTTTTATTTTAAAAGTTATGCGATAGCCGTGTTATAAATTTGCAAAGCCTTTTTAAGGCCGGACAGAGCAATTGAGCTTTTGAATAAAATTAAATTTTCAGCAAAATAAATTTGTTCCAAGCAGAGAAATAAAAATTGCAATTTCTGCCTTTGTTTTTAGCAAATTATCAAACTGTTTAACACTAAACTAAAGTAATTAAAATTAATTAGTTTGACTTTACAAGGTTTATTTTGCTTTATTTAATTCGGCTTTTAAATAGGAGAAGGTTTTAAATTCAACTGCATATAAAAACGCATGTTCATCAATGTTTTAATCTTTCAATTGTAGTGTTGGAATGTAAGTCAGCATTAAAGTATACAGTGTGGTTCTTTAAGTGTGCATTTTTTTTATTACCGATTTCTCAGAAAATTTTATTCTTGATAAAAATTGGTGCATATTCGATAATCATATTTGGTGCACCTGGAATGCTTGCAAGTCAAACGGCGTACAGGGTAGGCCAAAAAATATAAAACTTGTACAAGAATAAAGTACCCCTATTTCAGAAAATTCAGAAAAATGTTATTAAGAAAAGTTGTTTAGAATTACAAGTTATATACAGTTTCAAAAACGTGACCTCCTAAAATGAAAAAATAAATTTTTTTAAAGAACATTAATAATTTCCCAAAAAAAAATTTTTTATTCACCATAAATTATTCAAAATCAAATCAATATTTGTTCAAATTAAAGCATGTTTGTAAAATTTACTTGGATTTTTAATTTATTAAGGCATCACAAACTTCATGTTTGTTGCAACGATATTAAACAAAACTTTAAAATATCCTAAAAGTTCTTTTTAACAAGATAAAACATTAGTAATGATAATATGCTAATTAAAAAACTATCATTTAAAGTGCAAAATTTTAATTTTTAATGATTATAAAAAAACTGTACAAATTAAGCGACAAACATGAAATCCTACTAAAATAATCGCAGATACCTATGGAAAAAAACAAATAATGGCTAAAAGTAAACATTATTATATGGTGCCATTGGGTTCACCAATTTTTCTCGGCTTTTTTTATTATAACTAGATTAATTTATGAAGGTCTTTATGGTGAATATAAAAAAAAAATTTTGGGAAATTAATAATGTTTTTAAAAAAATATATTTTTTTATTTTAGGGGGTCACGTTTTCGAATCTATGCATAACTTTTAATTCTAAACAACTTTTCTTAATAACATTTTGCTGAATTTTCTGAAATAGGAGTATTCTTGTACAAGTTTTATATTTTTTGGCCTACCCTGTACGCCGTTTGAGTTGCAACCATTCCAGGTGCACCTAATATGATTATCGATCATGCACCAACTTTTATCAAGAATAAAATTTTCTAAGAAATCGGTAATAAAAGAAAAGCCCATATGCTGCATACTTAAACAACCACACTGTATATGAAACTTTAATTCTCTCTTTAAATATATGGATCATATTAAATGTTTAGAGGTTAGTGTCAACTTCCGGTTAAACCGGTTGTAAGAAATATAGTACTTCCGGTTTAACCGGAAGTTAACACTATTGGAAAGATAATAAAAATCGAAGATAGGGACATTTTACTCTAAGGCGTACAGGTAAAAAGCTAGACGCTATCAAAGTTCAAAAATCTCATTTTTTAAGAGTCAATGTCTCGGAAACAGTTTAGTATAGACTAATAATGCTTTTATTAAAAAATGTTCAGAATTTTATGGAGAATCCAAAAAAACTATATAAAATAGGGATATCCATTTAAGATTTAGATCTTACCCCCTCCCTCCTAGGGGCTTGAAGTAACAAGATTGACAATATACGCAAAAGATGTCCCCCTCGAAATAAAAATCGACGGGTCCGAGCGTTTTTTTTTAAATTAACGTGGAACCAGATATTTAGCCTTTTTCGTTTTAAATTTAAATCATATGTATGTATTACTATGTAGTAGGTATTATGAAAATAGCACGTTGTATTTTTCATAATCTAAAAATCAATTTTGCTAATTTTCCAATTATTGCTGCACAAAAGCCTAGTAGCTATTTGACTGACCTTGCACTTGCATTAAAGTCTCGCTCAATTGAGGCTCTATTTCCGCTTAGACCAACAAAAGTGTCAGCGTGAGAAATTAAACTTGGCGCACAAAGTAAAGTCAAACGTTGACATCCTTTGCTGGTCTTTCCTTTGTTTTGTTTATCTCATTAGAGAAATATTCACTTCCTTACAAAGCTCCTTGTTGATAAATTGGCTTAATTAAAAATTACCATAATCATCAAATGCTTACGTGTCACGTTGCTTGTTGATTTTTCACTTGTTAAATTCAAAATTTGTTGGAATAAATTCAGTAATTCCAGTACAGTTTCTTTTTTTTTTTTTTGGCAAAATGCTTGGACACTGGTTTTAACATTTTGAGTTGTGGTATTTTTACCGTGCGAGCAAAAATTATTTGCATCTAAGAGGGCCTTGCATCTAAGGACGTAATGCTTAGCCGTAGAGCTTAATACCTGTTGGGTGTCAGTAACTACCTGAATTACCAATCAATCAGTTATTCCGTCATCTTTGACAGTCGTTACAAATTACATGTAATTTGATTGATCGCTAATTTCCTCCAATTTCTTGAACAATTCACACAATGGGCTTTACGGAACAGCACAAAACATTCATGGTTGAAGCGTATTTTCGAAACGGGGTTAGAGTAAACGGTGAGTGGCAATACAATCCGGGTTTGTGCATGGACGATTTTCACGAACATTTTCCTAACGTTGCTTTTATTGCTGGGGATTTTTATCATTGCCTGAAAAGAACCGTGGCTGTGTTTAGGGAAACAGGTTCTATACAACACAAAAAAAACACCAGTTGCAAATTTAGAACAATTACAAGAAAGGATTATCTAAGAATGTGGTAACATTTCTCCAGTGATGCTGTCAACACTTTCGAAAATATGAAGAGATGTGTGAATTTATGCTTGAAGCATGGCCAGGTGGCCAATTTCAGCAATTTATGTAATTATTTTTCTTTTTCGAAAGAAAAATATGTTAATACAGAAATGTATATTCTTACTTTGTTAATAATTTTGTAAACAACAAAAATAAATTTGTATTTGTCTAGTTATTTTATTAGGTACTCATTAGTTTGGCATATCATGTCATAATATGAATTTGACAAAATTTTAACCTAGATTTGGTTAGATATATCGTCCCCATATCATTGTGATCTAAACCAGGTCCAAGCCCTCTTTGATGCAAATAATATTTGCTCGCACGGTATTATTGGGAGAACTGTTTACAAAAATATTCAAATGGCACCCTGTATTTTGGAAACTATCAACTTTTGGACTAAGGAAAATTGGGCTAGATTCTCACACTTTAGAACTTAGGACTTTGTATTACTGCTAGCTTCTTGTACACTTATTTTGCGGACACCCTGTATAGAGCACTTAGACAGGTAAGTTATAATAAATGTCTCATTTAAATTTGCAAAGTCGCCATTCGCAGGTCTGAAGTAATTAAGATAAAGCCAATTCTAAAACATTATACGCTCGGTTAGAATGAAAATGGCAGGGAAAATGGTGCCCGGGTAATTATACAAATTAAATTATTGTTTTAAATCTTTTGTGTGTCACAAAAATCATATAAAAATACTTTTGAACAGGCGCTAGACGTGGACAATTAAGTCGGTTTGGTATTTAAGGTATTTTGGGAAAACCGTGAATAAGAATAAAAATTATTCTAGTTAGTTATAGTGACATCTTAGTTGGACTGGAAGGAAATGTTCTATCTAGCCTATTGATTTAATGAAATAGCAACGTAGCATCGTTTTTTTAAAAAAAATAAGGATTTAAATTAAATTTGTTGATAAAAAGCAAAAATTCCAATCCACGTAAAGGTCGTAAAAATGGTAAAAAAAACAATGTTTTTATTAATATTAACTTTCAAATAATTCAAAAATATATATAAATTTATTTTGCTTGTAAAAGCCGTACATTTTAGCTATCCAAGTTTTCTTTTGATGTTTCTATCCACCGATTTAAAATAATATATCCACTCGTAAAATATATTTATTTAAAAATGCCTATATTTTGACTTTTCGAATTTCGATTTGTTTTTATTATGTTTGTCAACCTGAATCATTCCTCAAAAGTCGACATTATAGAAAACACTTCAAAAGACACAAAGTAAAAACGTATCTCAATTCGAGATACACCGGGAGACACTGTGGCAACATCGGCTTTCACAGCAACGTAAATATAAAAAGCGAAAAGGCTACGTTTTACATGCATCAGAATTATACCGTGCGAGCAAAAATTATTTGCATCAAAGAGGGCTTAGATTAAAAAACGTAGGGCTTGGTTTAGCTCACAATGATATGGGGACGATATATCTAACCAAATATATAGGTTAAAATTTTGTCAAATTCATATTATGACATGATATGCCAAACTAATGAGTAATAAAATAAGTAGAAAAATACAAATTTATTTTTGTTGTTTACAAAATTAACAAAGTAAGAATATACAGAAAGAAAAAGAAAAATTATTACATAAATTGCTGAAATTGGCCACCGCCATGCTTCAAGCATAAATTCACACGTCTCTTCATATTTTCGAAAGTGTTGACCAGCATCTCTGGAGAAATGTTACCACATTCTTGGATAATCCTTTCTTGTAATTGTTCTAAATTTGCAACTGGTGTTTTTTTTGTTGTTGTATAGAACCTGTTTTCCTAAACACAGCCACGGTTCTTTTCAGGCACTAAGAAAAATCCCCAGCAGTAATAGCAACGTTAGGGAAATATTCGTGAAAATCGTCCATGCACAAACCCGGATTGTATTGCCACTCACCATTTACTCTAACCCCGTTTCGAAAATACGCTTCAAACATAAATGTTTTTGCTGTACCGTAAAGCCCATTGTGTGAATTGTTCAAGAAATGTGAAAAATTAGCAATGAATCAAATTACTTGTCGTTACAAGTCAAAGATGACGAAATAACTGATTGATTGTTAATTCAGGTAGTTACTGACACCCAACAGGTATTAAGCTCTACGGCTAAGCATTACGTCCTTAGATGCAAGGCCCTCGTTGATGCAAATAATTTATGCTCGCACGGTAGCATCAATTGCACAAAATTTGGTACTCGATTTTCATATATTTATATGCACATATACTGATGATATCACATGGAATAACTTTAGGATAGGAACAGCTAGGCACAAGTGCATAAATTACCTTTAGGCGGGAACACTGCCAATTTAAATGATTAATTAAGCTCGAGCGCACAAAGTTGAAGTACCTACTTATTAAGGAAAACGTGTGGAAACTGAGTCTGCATATAATTTTCATGATTCTACTTTCGGCTTGTTATACGGGAACAAGTGCAGGGCAAAGGAGAAACGATGAAATTCTAATTTTGTTCAGCGCACCGCAATCCAAGGATCCAACAAATTTGGGACGAGAAAAATAACAAGGATATATTATACGAAAAAAAGAACGGCAAGTTAGGTTTTATATTTTTGGCCTAGTTTTAAACCGAAATTTTATAATAGTTGATCTACTACTTTAGCAGTTATAAGGTGTAAACGTACTCAGATGTCATGTACTAATCGAGTTCCACTATCGATGAAAACATATACAAAAGATCCATATTATGTGTAAGGTGGGGTAAATGCAACTGGTTTTTTGAATAGTTGACTTTTGGACTTCCATAAAAAATATGATTGATTCAAATAAAATTTTGCAAAAAATACCATGGGGTGTTCAGTAATTTTGCCATTAATTTATGAAGGAATTTTGGTAAAAGCTCAAAACTACATTTTTACAACATATTTTTTTTTAAATAATATCAAAATATTACATTTACCCCAGCAAATGGGGCAAATGTAATAGCTGCCTGCATTTGCAAGAGGTACTCTATATGAGATTCGAAAACGGGGCAAATGTAATAGGAACGGGTTTTACTACATATGGTTTTTATTTCAACTAAATTCCATTATAACTGAAGGAGATACAAACTTTTTAATGAATGATCATTTTCAATAAAATAAGAACTATAGTAAAACACAAATGTAAATTGTTATGCACTCATTTTAAGTAAGTAACAAGTTAAAAAATACGTAATAACGCAAAAAAATTTTTGACATATTATGTTCTGACCATGACGCCTAAAACAAAAAATTATCAACCATAAGTCTTAAACGAACACAAATAATGGGGTAAATGTAACATAGCCTATTACATTTACCCTCTACAAACATGTTACATTAACCCCAAAACCGATTTCTGTCGGGGCAAATGTACTCATGAAATAAATCGGTCGGTAATAATGTATTTATTATAATTTCTGATTTGAATCGATATATTGGCCCGATCTGACCGTGTAAACTCATATTTACCTGCTAATACTTTTCGTAATGTAAAATAGCCGGCACCGAAATTTGTAACACTAATTTGAAAACTCACTGCAAAATCAGGTGTTTATCTCGCAGCCATAAGCGTCTTACTGAAGTGACAAACATAGATAGGCGCATTGCAGAATGGACGAGGACACTTAAACTACGAAATTAATACATGCGGCGCCATCTCACGCTCAAGGGCGTAAATTATAGGACCAAATAACACATTTACCCCAATCTTGCATTTACCCCACCTTACCTTACATGACATTTGACGGCAACACGCGCTTGCGCACTGCTTGCAGCTTGATTGGTTTGAAGCAAGGCCTTCTGAAGTTTTTTAGAACCCTCAAAATCAGCGTTTCGCTCCAATATTTATCTCTACACAACAGGTATTGCGAATTTAAATATAATTGTTATACATCTAAATATAAAAAAATTAAAATACAGTTATATGGAAGAATCGAACTTCGCGGCGGGTGGTATAGGATAGTCCCTGTTTAGGGTATTTTCGCGAGAGTTCGCACCTTTTAAGGGGCCAGCGTGTGTATAATATTACAACCAGTGAACCAGTCGTTGTCATTTTACATCAAGGTGCGATGCGGTTCGTTTGCTGTTACGGTTTATTTCGTTATTGTTGTGTGCTACCCTGCACGGTTATTATTCTTATATAGGTAATGGGTGGACCTAGGAGAACTGTACCAATATTGAAGGAGACAAACTATTGTAAAATCTTTTGTTTAAAGAGAAACATAAAGGGGTATTTTAGTTGTTACATCCTCTGTTTCAAAAAATTAAACAATGTTACGACATTTATTTGTTGATGATATTGTGAATAATTTATTATTGGACTTTTCAATTATTTATTCGTTTTTTTACTTTATGACCCCATTTATTTTGGAATATAGCAGGAGCAACGTTGTCCATACTTTCTGGTAAGCACATAAATAACCTGTGATAGGTATAAAAGCCCGTTGAGGCACCCTATTCAGTTAATTTTTTTTTCGGGCCCGGTAGCCACTAAATTTTAAACCCAATATACGATAATCTCATCCCATAATTTTTTAACAAGATATTTTCATGGGATAAAAATAATTCTCTAAAAGCATATAAATTCACACACCTTACCAAATTTATGTGAATATATTATATTAAAAAATATGTTTAGTAGACTATACCTACTTGCTGAATAAATACGTATTTTAACCCTTTTTCGTTTTTGAAGACAACAACAATAAATAAAATTATTATTTTTATTTTATCACTTAACTTGGCATTCTTCCCAGTCCTTCAAAATAAGGGCTTTTTAAAGGAAAGTGCCCAGTTCCTTTATTTGACTCACTTGAATAATTTATATTGCCAAGAACTTTAAAGGGTTAAGGCAATTAGTTTAATCTGACAGACTTTTATTGATGTTATTCGCTTTTAAAATTGCCAACGTTTATCTGTAGGGAAGAGTCAGGAAATACTACGTGCATATTCGTTTATCTCATCTCCTAATTAATTAAAAATTTTTGGACAAAAAAATGCAATATTTTAAACTTTTACGTAACAGCTGCGTGCGAGGAAATGAAGAAAATAACTAAAACCAAAGTCAACCAAGGGCGAAACCGCGGTAATTTGTGTGTTATTCAGGTTCGGGAACCTCCCCTCAACTACCACCAAATTACTAAAGTACTTACTAAGACACACCTCTCCCACATGGAAATCGGAATTCCAATTTGTTAAAAAACAACACAATAAAAACGAAAAACGATCGGGAGTAATTTTTCCTTGAAGTAAATGAGTGTGTCAAGTTACTGACAATGAAATTATGCGTGACAAAAGGCCCGATAATATTTTTCGTTTGCTGAATATAAAAGCATAATCGTTTACATATTTTGTGTCGGTTTTTATCTGGACGATTATATGGTCCCCGTTCAGGTTTAAAAAGGTGTTAAGATAACGTGAACCAAAGAATAATGTGGTATTTAATTTAATAAAAAAATACGGCATATATAAATAAAGTGCCTATTGGAGTAATGGACCAGCTTCACAATCGAGCGAGAAACATAAATTAAAGAGATGACACAATCATTATATATAAAAGCGAAGATCTTTAAAAATTACAATATATGTAGGGTACAATAAGCCCGAAAAAGCGTATTACCGAATTCCACCTATCAATGAAAACAACAAAAGGGATAATTTTGCAAGTGACAAGAAATATTTCACATACCAGATGGCATACCTCGTTCAAAGAACGTATTTTGGATATACCTACTATGTTCAAAGAACGTACATTCGTATATTTCTGTTCATACATTTTATGTCAATTTTATGTTATTTTCTTTAAAATATGCAGTTATTTGCATTTTTTTTACCAAATCTGCATACTGTTATGCAATATTTCTTAATTTATTATAGTAAAATGAGACAAAGAAACAGATTGGGTTTTAAAAAATATATTTATTTAAAAAAAAGTAAGGAGGAAAAATAAAAGTAAACAATTTTTTAACCTAAAATTGTATAAAAGGCATTGATTAATAAATATTTTCCAAAATTTTCAACCAAAAGGTATTGTTTTCTATTAGTAAAAATATGTTTATACAAAAAGCAGCTTCTTTCAACATCTACTGATGTAATCGAACAATACTGCAACTTTTTTACAGTTACATCCAATTTGTTCCTTACTTGACCCTCCTACTTTACCGGGAACAATGAGTCTCTTACAATTAGATATTTCTTCAGAAGTATTTATTAAAAATCGATATAAATACAGTTTGTTAAGCAAGTAATAATAATGCATCATTAAGTGACAATAAACAACCCCTAACAATATACCTGCAAACCACGGAAATCCCCAATAAATACCAATAACCAAAATGTAAATATAATTATTATTATAATCTTCAGATTGGACAATCCCTGATATAAGTACGGAACTGGACATTAAACCTTTAACGTTTTAAATTTTTTGGTAAAGCCGAAAACATAAAAATATGCTCTTAAAAGAATAATTTATGAAAAATATGCATTTTATTATAAAATTGACAAAATATGCAAAAAATGCATATATGTACAGTGACCGGCAAAGAGTTCGCAACATATGGGAAAAATTTTTATTAGCGGAATATTGAAAAATCTTTTTTGGGGGATTGGATGTGCATGTCCCATAACCTTAAAATCGATTTTGACATACGTCTCGTGACCAATGGTATGGCGGGAAAGTTGAAAAAACCAATATGAAATCATCATAATCAGATAAGTTGATGAGATATCGAAAAAATTCCAGGAATAAAAAGTGTTTAGAATTCCATTAGAATCTTAAATACAATGTTTGGGATATATACTTAAAAAAACATAAAATCGAATATTTTTGTAAATATGTTTTTACCGAATTAAAAATTTCCATATTTTTTCTTTCTTAAAGCTTCATTAAAGTAAAACTGACATCTGGTGACCACAACTAGAAATATTCTTTTGTTTTTCTGACAATTTGGAGCAATAATTCAAAAAATTCGTTTACACTTGGATACCAGCTGTTGCAATAGTCTATTTCTAATAACCTTATCGATATTTTTTTATATCAAAATATTCTATTATGTTAAGAAATCCTTAAATTCATTAATCCAAAGAAACTTTTATTTATAACCGTAAGAAATAATTTTGAATTTCGCAGAAATCTTTAAAAAAATCTAAAAATTAATAAAAATTTAAATTATTTTTTACGGTTATAAGTAAAATTGGCTTTGAATTAATGAATTTAAGGATTTCTTAACATAATAGAATATTTCGATATAAAAAATATCGATAAGGTTATTAGAAATAGACTATTGCAACAGCTGGTATCCAAGTGTAAACGAATTTTTTGAATTATTGGTCCAAATTGTCAGAAAAACAAAAGAATATTTCTAGTTGTGGTCACCAGATGTCAGTTTTACTTTAATGAAGCTTTAAAAAAGGAAAAATATAGAAATTTTTAATTCGGTAAAAAAATATTTACAAAAATATTCGATTTTATATTTTTTTAAGTCGATATCCCAAACATTGTATTAAAGGTTCTTATGGAATTCTAAACACTTTTTATTCTTGGAATTTTTTCGATATCTCATCAACTTATCTGATTTATGATGATTTCATATTGGTTTTTTCAACTTTCCCGCCATACCATTGGTCACGTGACGTATGTCAAAATCGATTTTAAGGTTATGGGACATGCACATCCAATCCCCCAAAAAAGATTTTTCAATATTCGGCTAATAACATTTTTTCCCATATGTTGCGAACTCTTTGCCGGTCACTGTATATGCATTTTACATAATAATATATTCTGCCCTTTAGTCATAAGCCATGCGATAATATGTAGCGAAACGCGTCTGCGGAACTGACAAAATTAAGAAAATTTTTCTTATGCCTTTGTAACAATATACTTATCTACTCATTTTTTTAACAATCATCTAGCTACAGACCCTCTTTAGGCTGCGGACATGTGCATTAGGTTAGATAATTTTCATGTCGATAGTGTTGATGTGGTATCGACACGCTAAGAATTTTTGTATTCCCGCCGAGTTTTCGAAATTCGGTGCATAGGTACATAATCACAAATTTGATTTTGCACGGCGCGGCGTGTTGACAATATATCGCAAACGCATCTTGACATATTGGCGGGCTGAAACTGATAGGTATTTAAAATAGGGGAAAAATTAGTAAAATCAACAGTCAACAGTCGAACAAACCCGAACTAAAATTCGGATAATCAAATCTGTGGTTATATGTATCGAATTTTGGCAGGCAATATTCAAAAAGTTATAATCTAATGCGTATGTTCACAGCTAAAAGAGGCTCTGTACCTAGACGCTTGTGTTTTTATGTCTAATTTTTATTCAATACCTTAACGTACCTAATACAAATACGATTTACGCCCATTGTTCCTACTCTACATCCACAATATTCTCACTTTTCGTCCAATACAGTAGGCCTAGAGTTGTAAATAGAACCGGAGACTTTGGTGCAAAGTACGTCCATGATACGTACTTTTGCTATCTGGGTCATGGACATATTATTATGTCTATTATTATCTACCCCCTTTTCCAAGTAAAATACTGTTCGTTTCTGTATCCGGATAATGGAAATACCGAGCAAAAATTATTACAAAATAAATAGATATCGTTATTGGCGGTAATTTGGCTTTGTGTAAAGCCATTTAGATAGAACAACGGCAAAATTTAACAAATATCCGAGGTTGTATTGATGTTTGTTTGGTAAACAAGGCATATCGTAATAAGACTAATAAGCGAAACTATGTTCTGACGTAAAAACATGCATGTGTTGTGTTAACGTACCTCCAACCAACGACTAAATTGTTATTTTCATAAAATCGTTTATTTTGAGTGTTAAATTTTTGTTGACTTGGTAATAAGCATAGACAGGCATGTGCCTTAAGATCAGCAAACAATAATGACGACAGTGGATATTTTATAGCGTTATAAGTACTTAATGTAAAATGTAATGGGAATATGAACAGGTCCGGGCTTTAAAACATTTACATTGGATTTCCCATGGCCAGTTGGGAGGTCCATCATCCGGTATATCACAAAACAGCACAAAAACAAGAACTTAAATAAACGCATGTTAATAGAATGTATACAAATGAGACATATTTTGGCGTTAATCTAATTTCAAATCCATGACAACTTTTGCGTAGTGGAAACAATAATAATTGTTTTACGAAAGATTAGACCTTGCCTAGAAATTGTATTTTAATACCAGTCCTATAGACACACAAAAATATTTTTCTCAAAGAAAATTTATAGAGTTAGAAATGTCCTTGTTAAAAAATCGCAACACAGTAGAGAGAGAAAGAAGAGAGAGAGAGAGAGAGAGAGGTGTTAGTGTGCCCGCCGGCCATCAGAGGCGCAATGGCGGGAAATTTGAACAGCGGTTTTAGGACTTTTCAATTTAATTATTAACTTTTGAACGAGTTTTTATTGATTTAATTTGTGATTCAATATAAGTATTATTAAATCACAAATTAAATCAATAAAAAGACGCACAAAAGTATTTATTTTATGGAATAAATAATGCACGTTTTTATATTAACCAAGATTTGGAAAATAAGGATGGAAGCACTTTATCGTAAATAATTTTTTCTACGTTTATTTATAAATAAAAACTGCACTGACAACCATAACAAAAAATAACTGTTTATAATAAACTAATGTCATGTTACATCTCACAGATCTCACTTATCAGGAATTGTCTTAATTCATATAATATATCACAAATACTGTATAAAGCACAAGCACTAGGATGCAACGAGACACGTACTAAAACATCCATAAACTATCAGGTGATTCTTACAGCATTCTCTGAAACAAAAGAAACAGTATCGGGTAGACATTCAATTTCTCTGTAAAATAAGGCCAATGGCCAAGTATTTACTTATCGAGTTAGCTCAAACCATTATCTTTATGCCATTATGTTATACTTCTAATTTACTCAGTAAAACAAAAATGTTAAAATTATCATTTCAAGAGACTAAACTTATCTGTTCGTAACTGATGAAGATTGTTAGGTAATACCTCAGGCACAAATGTATTGCAGTTATCTGCAGGCTACCCAGTGATATTTTGTTAAGATTGGCTTGTTAACCAATACCTTACGTATGTGAAACATTTCATGTTAATTTATTTATTGTAAACTTACATTTCCTATATAAAAAATTGGTGTAAGTGTAAAATCAATTTGATAAACAATAAAAAATAATTACCTGCATAGTAGGCTGGAATAATAACTGAAAAATTACACACACATCGGCGAAGTTTTCTAGAATAAAAACTAATAGAATTGTATTAAATATTAAAATGATAATAAAAAATTTATTTTATTTCCTGAGAAAAAAACGTGGACAAGAAAAATTTACAGTTTTGACATGGATGGCGGGCTGGCTGGTTTGTTCCAATTAGCACCTGGCGCAGTTTGGGAAGCATTATAGTGGGTCAGAATATAACTGTCCTTCTCTTCTATACGTCAAAACTATGCGACAGAACCCCGTTACTCGGCCAGCTGGAGAATCTTCAAGCGACAACAGCGCCAACATTTGCCTCTGATGGCCGGCGGGCACACTAACACCTCTCTCCCTTCCCTCTCTTCTTTCTCTTTCTACTGTGTTGCAAAATCATCCATTTAAAGTTTCACCGGGGTGATTTTTCTGTTCTCAAAATTTCGTATTGATCCACTAAACTGTTCAGTTCCAATATGTGTCAGCTTTCTGTTTTCGAGAGTCTAAAGATGATAATGGTAAACAAGGATCGTTTAATAGTTTGAATTGGGAACTAATTGGAAGCACGTCTAAAGACCAATTTGTGTAACATGTTTTATAGAATATAATTTACTAGCGACCCGCCCCGGCTTCGCACGCGGGTCTAAAATGTGTTTATTTACGACATAACATTAGAAACCTCTAAATTTATCAGTGTTTCTCTACAATATTATGCATGTATTATACATTTAAACCTTCCTCTTGAATCACTCTATCTGTTAAAAAAAACGCTTCAAAATCCGTTGCGTAGTTTTAAAGATTTAAGCATATATAGGGACGGACAGACAGCGACAGCGATTTTGTTTTATACTATGTAGTGAAGTAGAGGAGACTAAAGACTATAAACCGATCCTAATATTCCTACAAATATTTTTCTGTGTCTTTAAGACATTGTTTTTATAATATAAAAATATTATATTATTACTTTTTTCTAGTCGACACTTTTCCTAAGGGCGTCAAGATGTATAAGATACTAAAAATTCAGAAAATGTAGCCAAATGTCATTTCCCATAAGTGAACAGGCGCTAGACGTGGACAATTAAAAATATATAAATCGGTTTGGTATTTAAGGTATTTTGGGAAAACCGTGAATAAGATTAAAAGTTATTCTAGTTACCGTGCGAGCAAAAATTATTTGCATCAAAGAGGGCCTTGCATCTAAGGACGTAATGCTTAGCCGTAGAGCTTAATACCTGTTGGGTGTCAGTAACTACCTGAATTAACAATGAATCAGTTATTCCGTTTTTTTTGACAGTCGTTACAAGTAATTTGATTCATCGCTAATTTTAACAATTTCTTGAACAATTCACACAATGGGCTTTACGGAACAGCACAAAACATTCATGGTTGAAGCGTATTTTCGCAACCGGGTTAGAGTAAATTGTGAGTGGCAATACAATCCGGGTTTGTGCATGGACGATTTTCACGAACATTTTCCTAACGTTGCTTTTATTGCTGGGGATTTTTATCATTGCCTGAAAAGAACCGTGGCTGTGTTTAGGGAAACAGGTTCTATTCAACACAAAAAAGGAGCAGGAAGACCATCTGTAAGAACAAAAGAATTTGTTGCAAACGTTCGTGAAATAATGCAAAATACGCCAACAAATTGTATAAGACGCCTGTCCCAAGAAGTGGGAAGATCTTATGGAACATGCAGGACTATTCTTAAGAAGCAGCTTGTAGAGCAATTACTTGACGACGAACTACGTTTTAGTTATTTTTAACAGAACGGTGCAACCGCCCATACAGCCGCCGAAACTATTAACTACTTACTCAATTTTTTCCACGACAGATTGATCACTTTTCGATCAGACATTGAATTCTCACCTTTAGATCACCTTGTTTAACGGTTCCGGATTGTAGATTTCCATTATTTTGGTCTTTCTTTTCTGTTATTTAAATATTTTTACATTTTGTTTACACAATAATAAGAGTTATAAAGAAAAGTGAAAAATATAAATCGACCAACAACAGCTTATTGCACTTTCCCTTATTTGCCCTTTGCGGCATAAAATCTGATAAATTTGCTTTTCTCCATTGCCGGAATAAATTGAATTTTTCTCGATTCAATCTAAGCAGTTTAGAGGCAAGGTGAAAAATTGAGTTAAACCAGGAAACTTAACTGTGGTTTTTCCTTTTTCGGGGCAAAATTCCCGTTTTTTTTCTTAATTAGGGTTGGGGGCGTTTAACGAAATTATTAGCCATGACGGGTTTGATCTTAAAGATATTTACATAATGCCGGAAGGCTTGAAGCCCAGTATAATGAAATTAAATAGTTACTCAAGGTTACCTTCGATTGAGATCAATAAAAAAGTATTCCTTAAAATAAGGTTAATCTGTTCAGAAAATAGAAAGGACTCAAAGGTATGAACTGCCGTAGGGTACACTAGAGACTATAGTACCTAAATATTCAACCTCAAATCGCACGAATTCTCTAATAAAAACTCAAAACTACTTAAAGAACAATAACAATCTCCAAGATGAACAGAAACTCTATGCTGTTGGAATAAGGGGAAATGCACTGTCCCTAATAATGTCATTCTTAACCGTAAGAATGTTGTTAGTCAAAATCGGAAATCATACCTCCTCAGAATATGAACTAAATATCGGAGCTGCCTAAGGATATGTCCTCGCCCTTCTCATATTTATATTATTTGTAAACGATCTATCACTACCTGGATTTACCATTAAATTTTCCGATGATACCACGGTTGCCATATCAGCACTAGATGATCCCGAAGCAGACAGAAAAATACAAGATGTAACAGAAAAAAATGAACACATGGTGTTTTTCAAATCAACTTATACTAAACGAAGACAAAACGGTTCACATTCATTTCTACAAAACTTTTCCCAAAATGCAATTAAACCAGGCGGCATCCTCTTCCAAATTTCTGGGAACATATCTTGATTCCAAACTATCGTGGGAACCTCAACTGGATCATGTATGCTCAAAATTGGCACAAGCTTACTACGCTTTACTAAAGTTAAGATGCACAGTGCCTGTCCCTATCAAATAACATCTTACTACGCATTAGCCTATCCTCATCTCAGCTATAATATTTTATTGTGGGGACAAGCAGTAAACACAAATCGAATATTTCAAGCACAGAAACGTCTAAAAACGCTAATTTTTGGATTGAAACCAACACAAACATGCAGAGAAATATATAGTAAAAACACAAAATCCTTACAGTCACTTTAATAATATACATCCTTATGTGCTCCACAAGAACAAAAACGAATTCCAAAAAAACAAAAACAATTACGACTAGCCTACAAGAAACGCAAATGGCCTTATAGTCTCTAGACACACTTCAACACGATATGAAAATTCTCTCCGCTATGCCTGCATTTAAACTATCAGAAGAAATCAAACAATCCATAACAAGAGGTATATTTGGAAGAAAACTAAAGGACTTACTTATAAAAAATGCATTTTACACACTAAAATACTTTTGAACGCCTAATCGATGTCATATTTGCGTAAAAGGTTTTGACCTTCTAGATTTTCTCTTACATTTAACGGCGCCCACATTTAATGCTAGTGGTTGAAATTTAAGGTGAATTTGCGTTATTGCAAGAAAAAATAGGTAGAAATTGAAACACTACAATTAGTGTTTTAATTTAGGCTTAGGAACATTTTTCATTATTTACGTTTATTTTCCAACTTTTTCCTTCCAAATTTTGCAAAAGCCAGTTTTAAAACATTTTTTCAAACATTTCGTACTTATATCTCATTAATTTTGATATCACTCAAAAGCAATTTTGATAATCTTTCCTGGAGTCACAAGTGGGGTAGTGTCATTTAAGGGGGTAGTTCTTGAGGGGTGAGTGAGCAAAAATACTCCATTTGTATTCCCCGAGTTTTTGTAGAATTTTTGGTTTTTTGATATCTCCTTTGGTATAGAAAATATACTCATTGTAAGTTTTATAAAGGTCACCCATTATTTTTTAATTACATATTTATTAGTTTTATTTAAGTTTTTTTTAATTCTGTAGTTCTCTCTGGGAGCGTCTATCTACAACAATAATATTATATAGAATTCGCTTTGTTTCAAGTAACAAAAGACATTTATCTTAATGATAAGGTAATTAACATTATGTTTGCCTAAAAATCCCCCCTTTGGTCTTAAATTATTATTATTATTTGCTTGGAACATAATACACTAGTATAACCCTAAAACCTAAAGATCGTATCTAACAGTATGTGTGACATAGGCAATGAAGATATAAATCTAACAAGCTTGCGAGGGAAACACATATTAACTTGAAGTGTAATACATAGATCTGTCATTTGAAGTGAATAACCATGTTACTGCTAAGTCTCCACGTCCCTTGAGTTATATATGAGCCATGCTTTAACTGGTAATAGGCATATGTTCGCATAAATTGTATTTTCCTATTGTTTTAAGATAATGAAATTTTTTCGATTTAAATAATACTTATTTTGCCACGAGAATATCAAACTTATTTTATTGCAATTCAGCTGCAAAAGTAACTCATGTATACCTTTTAATAAATTATATAGTCCGTCTAGAAAGTATCAGGAATTTATATTTATTTATGGTAATATTTAAAGACATATTAGGTATGTTGTGTTGATAGTATAAAGTATAAGTTATGACTAAAGGGCGGAATATATGCAAAATGCATATATATAGGCATATTTTTCATAAATTATTATTATTTTAAGTGCATATTTTTATGTTTTCGACTTTATCAAAAAATTTAATATCCAGTTCGGTACTTATTTCAGGGATTTTCCAATCTGAAGATTAAAATAATTATATTTACATTTTGGTTATACACAAGGTATTTATGGGGTTTTCCGGGGTTTGCAGGTATATTGTTAGAGGTTGTTTATTGTCACTTAATAATGCGTTATTATGACCTACCAAACAAACTGCATTTATATCGATTTGTAATACATACTTCTGTTTTAGTTTGTCGAAAGATTTCAGTATTTTCAGTGTGAAACTAGTAATTTCAAATTTGTATTCAGTCTAAGATGGCGAAAACGGCTTTGTGGATTAAAAATTTTCCTAAGGTTGCTACCTATGTTGCAGTATTGCCCGGTACACCAGCATATTATGTTGAAATAAGCTTCTCTTTGTATTAACATATTTTTACTAATAAACTTTTTTAGTTGAAAATTTTGAAAAATATTCTTTGGCCTTTTATACAATTTTAGGTTAAAAAATTGTTTAGTTTTATTTTTCTTTGTTTTTTGTGCTTGTTTTTAAAAATAAACTATTTTTTAGAATTCAATGTATTTCTTTACCTCATTTTACTATAATAAATTAAGAAATATTGCATACCAGTATGCATATTTGATAGAAAAAAATGTAAATACCTGCATATTTTAAAGGAAAACCAGGCATATATATATCCGTATATTTTGGCTGAATTTAAGTGCATATAATCCGCCCTTTAGTTACGTCTGAAATCCCAGGACAACATTATCTGTCAAATATTGTTGATTGCAAACAGGCTTATGATTTGCGAAATAATGTCGCAATTTGAAAAAGGTGGAATTTTTGTATAGAAAAGGTTTTCAAAACGTTAAAAATTTAGTGCAATTGACTGAACTTGGAAAACGTGTAGTATATGAGACAATAGCCAGAACAAAAATTGGCGCAGAAATGAGTCATAGACCAGTTTCGGGATTACCGCGTAAGATTCACAGAAACAATTTAAACGCTTAGGTTTGTTCCTACAGCGATCAGAAACAGTCCTTGACAGTCAGGATTCGGCGCAGTAATATAAAAGTGTTCCCACAAAGATTTTGGACAGTTTGAAAACCCAAAGTCGCTGTTCCTACACGTTTCTCTGATAGTTTGCCAACTGTCAGAGCAGTTTGCGAATCTTTTGCCAGTAAAATGTCTGGAGCATGCGCGGTTAAACGCTAGCATAACATATGACATAACCTACTTTTGTTAGACGTGTTTTTGCGGTTTTTGCTTTTGTATAAGACTTTTTCTATTCTTTAATTGAGAAATGAGCGACATTGCGTCATCTGATGAAGATTCAGAAATGTCTGCTGTTAGGTTGGTGTTTAATATTTTATTTACTTCTTGAGCTAGAACTTCCCATAGTCTCTTAATACTTTTGATTTGAAAAGTGCCAATCTTTGGAGGAGATATTAACATTTTTACAACATATTATTTAATATAAGTTACCTATTTTGTTTAGGTTTATTTATTGGGCCGAGCCACACGAGTTTAATTAACGAAATAATAATAAACAATTTTGAGATTTGAGGTTATGTCCATCGTTTAAAATTTCTTCAGTTTTAAACACCGAACCGAAGTTAGTTGATTTCGAACGCCTGTTCCTACAAGAGTTTGAAACCGGTCAGAAATCAGACTTGCGCCGTAAAGTTGGTTTGAAAATTGTCATGAAGTTGTCGGGGATTCGCTGTAGGAACAAACCTGAGTGACCTTAGGACTGGCCGGTCTACTGAATAACTGTCCGTGTGAAAAAGCCGTTACTGTATACTGTATTTTATAATCTACAGACTGTTAAAATATATTTTAATTTAAAGCTTAGAAGCAGCTTAAATTAACCAAAAGACCATCTTAATTAAATACTAAATAAAGAGTTAGTAATTTTTTTACTCTATTTTGGTTAATTAGGTTTTATAATTGCCCTAAATCCTTTTGCGGTTATAATGTATTCTATTAATTAAAAATATAAAGAGAAGAGTTTACCGCTTATTCTGTCTAAAGTTATACGTTAAACTTGCTTAATTAAAGATTTATTTTATTTGTTTCAGATTGTACACAAGTGAATTTTAATTATTTTTACAATATTGGGATAAAAAAATTTAAGCATTTTGTAAAAATTATACTTGGCGACAATACCTAAAAAACTCTTCTAAAGTTCAGGGCCGGCTGAGAGTGAGTGAGTCAGAGGCATGGAGATCGACTAAATAATTTGAAGTTAGGTTAGTTTTCCTTTTCAAATCATGACAACATGTTGATATCGGTTTGTTTTTACTTCAATTGATGTTTAAACATCTGCTTAAATTATTATTTTGAAATATAACTGTTTAAATCAAATCTTAAAGTGCCTTGTTGCTTTATAAAAGTTATAAAACTAGCGAGTTGTAGTATTTTATTAAATCTTATGAAGGTACGTTGAAAATAATTGCCAAAATCAGAAAAGTTATCGAGAATATATAATCAACGCTGCCAAAATTAAAAACAGTGTTTTCTGGCAATAGTTATTAAGAAGTTATTAGTTATTACGAAATCAGCTGGAAAATTGTCCATAAAGAGGTACACGTTATCTTTTCGTTACTTTGAAATAAAAAGATCTTAATTATTTTTAAAAATTCCTTAAACCCATTTTTTTCTGTGACCAAATAATCAAAATACAAGTACCATTTTGGTTTGTACCTTTTATCCACGAGTTAAACGTCAACATCTCAATCAAATTTTTTTTTAATGAACAGACCTGTATTCTATTTCACTTATTCCTCCTTAAACCCAGTGGGGGCTCGTGGTTATTTGAAGTGGGGGGAGGGGGGTAATTTAGTATGGTAAGGATACATCAATAGCGCCGCAGGCTAATCGCCGAGGCGTAAAATTTTTTTGAGTGCCACGCTCCTAAAAGTCTTTTTTGGCCTATTCAAATTTTATTTTTGATGTATTTACACTAATTTCTGTCTTCGCGGAAAAAACGTTAACACTATAATTTTACCTGATAAAAAAATCAAAAAAAAAATATAGACTGACCTATACGTACATTTTAAACAGATTTGAACTTAAGGTGGACTATTCTCTCTTTAGTTCCTGCAAAGTGATCATTAAAATTTGGAATACTTCTTACAAAATATTTTTAGACTGATAACATCGCTAAAGCAGATAATCGTTCCTGGCTCATATTTTTTACAACCGACATTTTATGGCACAAGGAACAATAAACTATTTAACACAACACTCGTTAAATAATAACAAACCAACAAATTATCAAATCCGACTGGCACCCG
The DNA here is from genome assembly GCA_963969555.1 of Polydrusus pterygomalis. Classification (NCBI taxonomy): domain Eukaryota; kingdom Metazoa; phylum Arthropoda; class Insecta; order Coleoptera; family Curculionidae; genus Polydrusus; species Polydrusus pterygomalis. The sequence continues at coordinate 14,954,343 of OZ018379.1, forward strand.
TACGTAAATTAAAAATCCAAAAAATGTAAACAATGACAAACTGACAATGAATATTTGAGTATGGATTATACATCCCTCCTTATTGCAGCAATCGGTTAAGCCAACAAATTTTCCTAGAAAATAAAGTAAGAACTGCTCCGTGACGTAACTCCCGTTCCCACATGTTTCTGCAAAATTGCAACGTTTGTCGGAACCGGAACCTCATCGAAACTTCTTATAGCCTTTACAGGACTCTTTTTCTTTGTCTTTCCTTCCAGTAGTAGCATGCGTTTATTTCTCTCTTGCACGCTTGCGCATTAAAGTTTCTCTGGGAAAGCAAACACAGAGCGGTGGTCAAGAGTCACCTGGACCTAATATACGAGGAACGTACGATAAGTACCGTTATGTATAGTGCGTAGCTGTGATCATAAACTCTGGTAAAATACGAGGGATATTTTAGAAGTAATAGTAATAGTACACGAAACAAACGAGGTTTGGCTGATTCGATGGCTTTTAAACCTTATTTAAACTTAATAAATATTAAGTGACACGAGAAGAGAATTGGTAAGGGAAGTCGTGGGGGGGGGGGAAGGGTGTCACAGAGGCTTTAGCCCCTTTTTACATGGTACAGGGACATTTTTTTAAGTGTCTCAGCCGATTAGCACACAAATAATCAGGAGGACCATTTGGGGTATTCCAATTTTCTCTCGAGGTTTTTAAAATTAAAAAAAAAATATTTAAATACTACCAACCGTAATTTTCGTAAGTCCGAGGGATGTAGTAGATACACTTTGGTATTGTTTAAAATATATCAAATAATCAGGGTTGGCCATTTGGGCAATACTAATTGTAAAAAACCCCGTATCTCTGGAACAGTTAAAAATATATATCAACACTTCTATATTTTTGATATCGGACTGCTAAACGGATGAGACCCCTTAAAAACTGTCCCTGTACATCATTACAGCAATGCTGAATCGATTTTTTTATTTTCAGGTAAATGGTACATGGGCACTACCAGGATTTGTCTGTGACTTCTACATCGCTATGGATGTAACTTGCTCAACGTCTTCAATATTTAACTTAGTAGCCATTTCAATAGATAGGTAAGTTAATTATTGGTTTGTAGTATATATATTCTATAGGTCGGTTTTTTTTTGGTACAGTCTATCGGACAGACAGGCTTGACTTCACAGAATTCCAACTCATTGGAATTATATGAACGTTTCTATTGGTATAAAAATAAGATAGGTACAACCACACAGGTGATAAAAAAATTATTCAAAATATTATAGAAATACGAGTCTTGCGTTTATTCTCCTGTGTCGCAAAAGGCAGAAGAAAATTTCTCTTGCTGAAATCTATTATTTTAATTCAGCTTCCATATACAGGGTGTTTGGGGAGGAAAGGGCAATATTTTGGGAATATGTTCAGAGGGTGAAAATAAGAGAAATAAAACCATATGTTTTAATTCGATTCTCAACCATTTCTGAAATAATCGGTTCTGAATTTTTTTTATATTGAAATAATGAAGAAGGCTTTAGTTTTAAACGTCCGATATATTTTGATTGATAGTTTTGACATGCATAGTAAATGTCAGTTAGCTTCATATTGAGCGTATCGACTTGAACCAAGATTTTCATACTTCCAATGCCCCACACATTCAGTCACAGGGAGTATGCCGACATGATATTCGTGTATGGTTACTGTAACGGTAATGCGATGCGCGCAACGCTTTTTTCAAATCGAAGAGTTCCTAATAGAAGAGTTTTTCAAAAAGTATTTGCAAATGCTCAGGAAACTGGAATGTTTCCAAGCGTGAGAATTGTTTCTGAAAGAGTGCAGGGTCTAGATGTGGAAAATGAAGAAAATGTTCTGAATATTGTCGCAGAGAACTCAGGTATAAGTACGAGACGGGTTTCAAATGATCTTCATATACCATCACATCTAGCCGTATGGGAGTTAAGTACTTAGAAAAAACGGTTTAAAACCTTTTCACGTTTAACCCGTTCAACATCTTCTAGATGGTGATCCTGCTTCAAGGTTACAATTTTGTGAATGGATCCATCAAAATCGAAGTCTGCACAAATACATTTTATTTATCGATAATAATTGCCACAATGAACATCGGTGGTCAGATGAAAACCCTCATGCTACATTTGAACGAAACTTTCAACATCGATTCAGTATTAATGTTTCGTATGGAATGCTCAACGACCAGTTGTTTCGTCCATTTGAAATGGATGGGCGTCTTACTGGAAAAGGATATTTACGGTTTTTGGAAGACCCTTTGATACACATTTTGGATAATTTTCCGTTAAATGTTCGACAACGAATGTATTTCCAACATGATGGAGCCTGAGCTCATTTTAGTCTCCGTGTGCGAAATTTCTTGAATTATCGTTTTCCTAATCGCTGGATTGGCAGAGGTGGTCCGCAAGTTTGGCCACCGAGATAACCACACTTAAACCCGCTTGATTTATTGCCTTTGGGGATGAATGAAATCGCTAGTATATAAAACACGAGTGGAAACGAGAGAAGCACTCCGCGATCGAATTTTCAATGCTGCAGTTTTTATAAAAAACAATCCCCACTCAATCCAACGTGCTACCCGAGAGATTAACAAACTTGCCAAAAACTGTATTGAAGTTGGTGGAGGGGTTTTTGATAGTATTTTTTACGTTAGTTTGTACTGCAGTACCTGCAATTATTCGCTTTTAAAATACAAATTAACTTACAAAAATTTTAGAACCTATTATTTCAGAAATGGTTGAGAATTGAACTAAAACATATGGGTTTATTTCTCTTATTTTCACCCTCTGAACACATTCCTAAAATATTGCCCTTTCCTCCCCAAACACCCTGTATATGTAGACAAATATTGTTGGCAACTAATATTTTAATATAGGTAATTTTTCATGTTTACTTTTTCTCTTCCCAACTGCACCTAACTGCACCTAACTGCACCTTTATTTTTTTCGACGTTTGGAATCGACTAATATGCTTATAATGGGAATATGTGATATATGCACGTAAAAGGAAATCCGCGTCAATATTTTTTGATGGTTGATATAACTATTACTCAGTTAAAACCCCATTAACCAGTTTTGCCGGTTATTTGTGCGACCAAATTTTTGAGGAGTTAATAAAAGCTAATAAACCCCATCGACAGAGAAAATTTTATTATTTGCCAACAAATTAGATTTGTCGTCTTTTATATATTACAATAAATTAATTTGCTAATTCAGTATAATCTCCATGTTTGTTTTGTTTCTAATTTTGCCGCGAATAAAACTCGTTCATTTTTAAAATAACAAGGGATTAGTTGTATTTATGCTTTAAAAATGTATAGCTAATTCAAAAAAGGGACAAATCCGCTTTATCCTTTTTTGCCTTCTCTTTAAGAGAATTAAAAAAATTGGTGCCAGAAAGAAAATTTTTGGGTAATATTTACAATTAACTTAAGACAACAGTGTTCACTAAAGAGTTTTAAATTAAAACCGTCCTAATTGGACAGTTGAAGGTTTGAATTGTTTTTTTTTTAGTTATATTATATTTTGAAAACGAAAGAATAATCGGAACATATAATACATGAGAATCATATACATAGGTACTAAAAATAAATAAAATCTTTTACAGTTTTATTCGCCTTTTTTAGGTAATTCACGAAAAGCTTTTGCTAGAATATTTAAGGAAGTGACTAAAGATACTTATTGAAACATTGCATGTTAATGCTTTGATGGCATGCTCACCTTAACTAAAAATAGTGCCATTTTTACATTACTTCCTGTTATCGAGGAAGTTGCTGCTTTACATTTTTAAACGCAATATAATTATTTTCAATTAACAATTTCGGTTTCACCTAAGATTGTAACGATACAATACATATTACACTACAAAATTAAACAATTTTTGAAGTAATAAATACTTTTTTTAATATATTGCCTACTTTCCATTTTATCTTGTTTTGCAGTAGCGGTCCATGAGGAAGAGCAATAGTACCCTGACTCTTCCTGTCCTACCATCTACAATTTATATTCTTATTTTTAAAACATTTAGCAAAGTATATTTAAAACTGGAACGCAGTCGATCGCACGGTCGCACTTTATCAAAATACTTAATTTTTGAAAATTATATGTGGTTTAAATGTTCAGTTGACGACATCTAAATTCGTACACTTCACCCATACATAACTCAATTACAACAAAATTGGGTAAAACGGGTTTCTCACCTTGCTGCTTATACCTGGATAAAACACCAGCTATATACATAGCTGTAAATTATTCTATGTACGATTATTTACCATAAATAATAAATATTTTTGTGTTTAAATGACAGCCGCGAAATAAGAAAATTATAAAATAATACCAGGAAAACTACAAAAGTATAAAGCCCAAAAGGGTAAATGTATTAACAGACAACAAACAAAATACTAATATTTAATTGCTACGCCATTGGATTCTAACACTAATCGTAATCTTCTTGACATTGACAAAATAATACTTCTGGTGTAATCCGGAGTTAGCCCTTCCCAAATTTCTTCTATTTTATTAAATAATTCTATTTCATTCTGTGGTTTAAAATTTATTTTGTACATTTCTTTTACCATCAATCCCCAAATATTTTCAATTGGATTTAAATCAGGACTTCTTGAGCACCAAGCTAGACATGTTACGTTGTTTTGTCTAAACCAGTTTCCTATATTCTTGCAGGATGCACAGGGCAGTTATCCTGCTGAAATATAAAGTTATTTCCTTCAAAAACTATCGCGGCAGAACGAAGAAAAACATTTTCCAAAATCAGAAGATATATATTACTGTTTAGTGTTCCACCAATATTCCAGCATACATCTGCACCGTAAACCCTTAATCCATGCCCACACATTAACGGAGAAACGTCCACTGGTTTGCTTTTTTTGAGTATACTTCTCATCATATCGGGAATTTGGTGGTCTATATACTCGAATCCTTCCATTATATGTAGACTGAAAAGTTGTCTCATCGGAAAAGATTTTGCCAAAAAAAAACATTTTCTGGTAAATATTGCATAGCAAACCCAATTCTTTGTTCCTTATCACTATTTTTTAAAAACGGTTTGGATGCAGCTGCTCGATTTCTTAATTCGGAAAATATATTGTCTTACATGGCGTTGCGCAGTTCTAGATGAAGCAGGGAATCCTGTTATGTGCATAGCGGATACTGCAGTTTCAAATGGATTTTGCCTTAAATACTTCACCAAATTTCGGTCTTCTTCATTTGACGATTTTCTATTATTTAAACCAGACCCAACAAACTTTTCAAGTATTTGATGATAGCGCCATTTTTTTACATTTCCTTGAACAGTTCTTCTAGGTACCCAAAAATGATCAGCTATTTGTTCATAAGACCACCCCGTTTCTACGAAACATATTATTTTTGCTTTTTCAATAATACTTAAATGAGGCATTTTTAAATCAAATAAGATAGTGACAATACTTTGACATATATTACGATAATAATTAACACGTTACACAGGTAATAAAGGTAAAAAAGTTGCATTTACAGTGTCACAGTTTAGTGTACGAAATCATCTGTCGTCAACTGTACATATATAAAGTTTCTATTCCTATTTTTTTAAAAGATAAATCATATCGTTATTTTTTTGACAAAAAAGAATGGCTTAGACCGTAACCTTAGACAATCTGAGAAAGTGTTTTTTTTTCTTGAAAAATGAAATGCGAACTGTAGTATGCTTCGAAAATGTTCTGTTTTCTTTTCTAACAGCTCCATGGAGAATATCTTAAAGTTAAAGCGTTTTTTATAAAGTGCCTTCCTAAATATTTCTCTTATATTTAGCTTCGCGACATACGGAATACATTATGTCAGAGTAATGTTATTAATATTACATTTTTTTCTCAATCGTTAAAGCGAAAAACTCGGAGTAAATTGGAGTAACACAAGTGACGAAGAGTTTCATATACAGAACTAAGAAAATAGGAAAAATGTCTAATAAGTCATATAAATGACATACTATAGGCAATGGGTCTATGCTATAGTATAGACGCATTTCTGAAGTTTTTGTTTTTATAGGTAGTAGCTGTAGTAGTAACAATTTAACAAATTTTATTAAATATTAAATCAAATTTAGAAATAACAGCCTAGAAGTATTAAAAAAGTTGTATCAGGTGTTATTCTGTTTTTTAAATAAATAATTCTTTATGAATCTTTAAAAAATTTCAGAAAGTTCTGAGATTTAGGTAATTAAAATATCCAAACTCTTATATTCACAAAGTCCTATAGAGAAACCCGATTTATATATCAAATAAATAATGTTTTGATATGCTATCTAGACAATAATCTTTTTTAATTAGTTCTATATCTGTGATTTTCTAAATTTTGGGTAATTAAATCTTTTATATGAAGTGGCGTAAGTTATGTTGTATCTTTAAAATGACTGTTTAACATTTAACTACTGATCTTTCTCTAATATAAAATTTATTATAGTTATACTACGTAGGGCTGCATACGCACATTGATAATAGTAGTAGTAGTAGTCGTAGTAGTAGTAGGTTAGGTTAGGTTAGGTAAGAGTGGCAGACCCTTGGTTCTGACCAAACGGTCTCACGTAGTCCTAATTAGGTCCGTTGTGATACCACACGTGTTCCGTAGAACCCACCTTCATCAGATCACTGATGGTTTATGCGACGTAACCGCGGAAGGATTTTAACAACTCATTCAAACCAGCCACTACTGTTCAGAAATCTGCTCAGCCGTCCAAGTTGTAAGTTGTTTAGTTCCTCCAGGCTATCGAAAGATGATTCACCCAGAGTAGTGAACCTCCTTCTTGCGAGGCCAGGGCATTCACACAGAAAATGTTGAATACTTTCTTCCTCTTCCTCATCTCTGCAGCTTCTGCAGAAGTCGTTAGTAGGTATTTGCATAAGTTCGGCATGTCTACCGAAGAGGCAATGTCCGGTAACAACCGCAGTAATATTTCTCACGTCTTTTCGACTGTGTCTCAATAGCTCTGCGGTTCTCTTTTTATCGAATGTGGGCCACAGTTGCCTGGATGTACTACAGGTTGTCAACCCTGTCCATCTGTTCTGTGCAAGCTGCTTGGCCGTGTAGTCAATCTCCTCTTTGACCAATCCCAGTGGTTTGTTCACTGTATTGTCTGCTAGATCAGCTGGCATGCCTGCGCCCTCTCTTGCGAGCGCATCGGCAGCCTCGTTGCCATCTATTTTGGAGTGTCCAGGAACCCAGCACAGAATAACCCGATGTTGGTTGCCAAGTGTGCATAGATTGTTGCGGCATCGCTTTACGAGCTTTGATTTGACGCTGCTGGAACAGATTGCCTTAATCGCCGCCTGACTATCACTGAAGATGGTGATTGACGAGGCTACTCCCAAGCCAAGGTATTCCTGCAGGATATTGACCGCCTTCTCTACTGCCAGTACTTCCGCCTGAAAAATACTACAATAGTTGGGGAGTCTATACGATTTCTGTATTTGTAAGCTTTCGGAAAAGACCCCGGCTCCCACACCAACGTCCATCTTTGAACCGTCTGTGAAGATTGCGTGATCTGTTTTCGTTATATTCTGATTGCCTTCCCACTCTTCCCTACTCGGAATGAGTATAGAATACCTTCTATCGAAGCATGTTATTGGGACAGAGTAATCAGTCGGGTCTCGTAGATTATTCCCCGGGTGAATCTTTAGTATACTGCTGTGCCCGTAGTTAGTTTCCTTCCAGAATTTCGACTCTTTTAGTCGCAGGGCACTTTTTGCAGCTATACTTTTTCCATAGATATCCAAGGGGGGTATATATAATATGACCTCTAGCGCCGCTGTCGGGGTTGACTTAAGGGCTCCGGTTATTCCTAAACAAGCTGCCCTTTGTATCCTTGTTATTGACTTAGTGTGCACTGCTTTTCCCAAAGCGGTCCACCAAACCAGGACCCCGTATATTAATATAGGTCTTATAATAGCTGTATAGATCCAGTGTACTATGTGGGGTTTTAGTCCCCATTTTTTTCCAATTGCTTTTTTGCAGGCATATAATGCTACCGACGCTTTCTTAACTCGTTCTTGCAAGTTTATGCCCCAGTTTAGCTTGGAGTCAAGTACCAATCCTAAATACTTTGCTTTTTCCTTAAGCACTAAAGCATTATTGTCGAGTACTGGGAGTCTAAAGTTCTCGATCACCCTTCTGCGTGTGAATAGAACTACCTCCGTTTTTTCGGGGTTGATTTTTAACCCGCATTTCATGGCCCACTGTTGTAGTATTCGTAGCGCCATTCCTGTTAGGTCGCTGATTGTGTTTACAAATTTACCTGACACTAGTATAACTATATCGTCAGCGTATGCAATCACTTTTATTCCAGCCTTCTCCAACGCTATGAGAACTTTATTTAAAACTCTCAGCCAGAGTGTTGGTGACAGAACCCCGCCTTGCGAGAGTTTCATATACAGAACTAAGAAAATAGGAAAAATGTCTAATAAGTCATATAAATGACATACTATAGGCAATGGGTCTATGCTATAGTATAGACGCATTTCTGAAGTTTTTGTTTTTATAGGTAGTAGCTGTAGTAGTAACAATTTAACAAATTTTATTAAATATTAAATCAAATTTAGAAATAACAGCCTAGAAGTATTAAAAAAGTTGTATCAGTTGTTATTCTGTTTTTTAAATAAATAATTCTTTATGAATCTTTAAAAAATTTCAGAAAGTTCTGAGATTTAGGTAATTAAAATATCCAAACTCTTATATTCACAAAGTCCTATAGAGAAACCCGATTTATATATCAAATAAATAATGTTTTGATATGCTATCTAGACAATAATCTTTTTTAATTAGTTCTATATCTGTGATTTTCTAAATTTTGGGTAATTAAATCTTTTATATGAAGTGGCGTAAGTTATGTTGTATCTTTAAAATGACTGTTTAACATTTAACTACTGATCTTTCTCTAATATAAAATTTATTATAGTTATACTACGTAGGGCTGCATACGCACATTGATAATAGTAGTAGTAGTAGTCGTAGTAGTAGTAACATGTTTTATTTAGCAAAAAGCTACAATTAAATATTTTTTAATACAATTTTTTAACACATTCTTATAGATTTATTTTTAAATTTCAAAAATCAAACTTCTTTTACCAAAAACAGACAGAAAAGTTATACATTTTGCAAATTGTATCAAATATTACGTATCATTTTGTTTTTTAAGTAAATGTAATGATTGTTGAGATTTAATAGAATTTTCCAAATTATTATATTCTATCAAACCTTTATAAAAAATAGATTTATAAGCTAATGTTTTAGACACTCTATCCACATAAAAATTCTGATTAGTTCTTGTTTTATAATTATGAGGGTCATAATTAAAAGAACAAAACATTTTTTAACAATCAGGCAATAAGTTATTTTTAATTTTATGTATAAAGATACATACTAAATAAAAAATTAAATTTCTAACATTCAACCAATCTAAATTTTTCAACATAAAATTATTTTTTTGTATACTTGTCACAATTTAAAATAATCCGCATTGCCTTATTTTGTAAAATTTGTAATTTATCAAATATTTCCTCACTAGCACAATATAAAATGGAAGAACAATAAAGAAAATGTGGTAATATAATTGTATTAAATACAGTTACTAACTAAAAAACTGTTTACTAATTCCAATTTTTCACCATCAATTATAATAATAATACAAGGTTATATTATTAGGGTTTATTTTTAAAAAAACAGGGTATGTGAAATAAGTATTCTACATTTTATGTTTCATCAAATCCATAATTAGAAGCGTTTCGTCATTTCATTCCTCATCAGTTAGGATACGATCTACGAGAGAAATTAAAGTGGTATAGGTAATACTATACATATTATAAGGTGAATAGACCAAGTATCTACATGGATGTGTCTCTGAGTTGTATTCATGATTATAATTTAATTACGTTTGCTAAATCATGCCTTAAAAAGTAAAAAAAAATCCCTACTAAATAAAAATAAATTATTACATTTAAGAAAAATATGCAATTACACCGTTTATAAGCATGTTTTATTTCTGACAAAATGCGCAATTTAAGTTTGAAATTAAATTTTCCCTACCTAGTTTATATTATGGAAAGAATCCTTATTAAAACTTCCCGTATTTTCGGAAGTAGGTATATATTCATTTTTTATTTGAGGGTACAAATGCAAAGTTATGCATTTGAAACGTATTAACTGGCAATTGGAACCTAACGTAGGTACCTGTAACCGAAAAATACTGATCGAACTTTAATCCAAGTGCTGTCAAAAATTATCATAATTTTTTCCGAAATTCCTAATCGTAATTTTAATTTTTTTCACCAAAAACTCTTTTCGTCTTATTTTCTCATAAATATCAACTAAGATTAATGTTGGCTTAATTTATTCGGCAAAATTTGTGTCGTTAGATAAACAGCCTAATTAAATTAAATTACTTTATCTCATTTAGGAGTTAATTGCCCCCTTTCATTTTGCAAATACACTTAAATTAATCATTCAATTGCCTCTAAATATTCGTCCTTTTATAAGTAAAATTAACTTGTTATTAATATTTCTACTTTTTTCGAGGGAAAAAAGCACATAATTGTAATTGAGAAAAAATACTTTTTGAATTGTAATCAATCAATATTGACGTACTTCGATCTCTATCCGTCTATCTGTCACTCTGCTAGCCTGTCACAGCCAAAGTTCAGCCTATTCTCGTCTAGTCTCACTTTCTTCGGCTGAATCATCCGCCTTATAGTTCGGATCTGGCTACTATCGACTGTTTTTAATTCCAAAATTTAAAAAACTTCAGCGCACGTCTTTTTGCAAATAATACAAGGTATTGGAAGCGAATATTGATATATTAAAAGCCTCCTTGCAGAAGCAAAGCGGCTATCAATACACCGTAGCGCCATCCCAGCGGAATTAACTCAAATATAAAAGACAGTTACACTGCACACACTGGGATGGCGCTACGGTGTATTAATAGCCGCTTTGCTTTTGCAAAGAGGCTTTTAATATTTCGAACCACTGTGTCGGAATTGCTTGGGTTATGGCTGCCCGTAGAGTCCTAACAATGACGAAACGGCCGTCGTGGTCTACCCGCCCCAGGGTATCCATTATGCTTGGATCCCTGTGTATTTTAGTATAAAAAAACAGTTGCACACTTGTCCGATATGCCACAATAATCGATTTTTATTATTGTCGCGGATACTATATTTCTCCAATACAAGGTATGTTATTGCCTATTTAAATGACATATTTTTCAAAATCTGTCATTTAAAAAATATATCTTTCCTCAAATTATTCGCTCTTAAATTCTTTTTAATTAAAAATAATGTTGTCAAATTAGCCCTTTTAAAATGAATAATACTACGTAATTTTCATTTTGAAACAGAGATCAGATAAAGTTTCATAAAGTAGGAGCAATTAGACCTTATAATTCTTCATAATAACAGCAATTAATATTAACGATTAAATCCTGCTACCTGTTATACGAAAAATGTTGAATTCAGTAATTAATTTCTATGTTTAACTTTCAGAGTAAAATCAACCGGTCAAAAATGCGTGGAATAATGAATTATTTTTATTTAAATTAACTTACCTTGTAATACTTACTACAAGTTTTTATTTTTATAATGGACGCTTCAGACACACACACAGCAGTCAGCAGAAATTTGTCCCTGCGGCCTTCATAAGTTAACTAAATATTTTACCAGCCATTCACCGAACTTTTAATTAGATTACAAAATTCATATAATTGGGTAAGGTGTAACTTTGGCACCTAAAATAGGAAAACCCTCATTAAAACGATTTATTTTATACCCATTTAATTTTTTTTAGATTAGCTAGGTTTATGTTATATTTTAACATTATTCTTTACTGACATTTTTAAAATTAATTTTGCCTTTATGCAAATTTAATTTAATTACCTCCTAATAAATCCAAGCAGCACTTTAACGACAAATCGACGCGACATTTGTTTATGCAACTAGATGTTGACACAACATCGTTACAACTTTGTTACAACTCGAAATGTATTGACCATATTGGGGTGGTTACTAGGTCTATTACCGATTTGTAGTGTTTTTGACTATTATATAAGTCTATAGGTACAAGGTATACCAATTGACTTGGTTACTCGTATTTCGCTAAATATAAATTAGGACAAAAATCTCTAATAACGATGTCGACCAAAGCCGAAGCTGCAGAACTGCAAATTGATAAAATGGTGAAGTCGGGAAAATTACAAATTAGAACCGACTTATGACGCGAAATAATTCGGTCTTACCAACCGACTCCAAATTGTCGTGATGTGCAACAATGACCTAAATACAACTCTATTTTCTACGACTAAATCAGTCGAGGTAGGATTAGGTATCTTTTTTTATCACACAGTTGTAGACAGAGACTGGCTTCCTTGTGTATCAGCATGAGAAGCGCCCCCACCGAAATAACAGAAATATAGGGAAAAGACAAGCATAAAGTCTTTCTCCACAATTTTAATTCAATAGCTAGGCTAGAATCGACATGTTTCGAGTGTAGAAACACTCATCATCAGGAAATTGAAACAAATATAATGAACAGCTGATGTTATTAGCAAAAGAGAAAATAAAAGTAAAATTAATAGGTGGAATTAATCCATAATGGAGCTTTCAGTGGCACGCATGGGGATTGAAAAAACTTTTTGCAGTCAAACAACAGAAAATATATCAGCACGCTAAAAGGTCGAGGACCAGTGAAAAGCCACTGTGAGTGGGAAAAGAAAAGAAAAATTAGGAAGTATCAAATAAAGGACTTTGTAGAAAAAAGTAATTTTTCTTTTCTTTTCCCACTCACAGTGACTTTTTACTCGTCCTTGACCTTTCAGCGTGCTGATATATTTTTTGTTGTTTGACTGCAAAAAGTTTTTTCAATCCCCATGCGTGCCACTGAAAGCTCCATTATGGATTAGTTCCACCTATTAATTTTACTTTTATTTTCTCTTTTGCTAATAACATCAGCTGTTCATTATATTTGTTTCAATTTCCTGATGATGAGTGTTTCTACACTCGAAACATGTCGATTCTAGCCTAGCTATTGAATTAAAATTGTGGAGAAAGACTTTATGCTTTTCTTTTCCCTATATCATTCAACTCCACTTTGAGTATGGACTACTTCTTCAGAAATATAGGACTAACACTCCTATATACATATCAGAATAGGGGCCACCTGCAGCGCTTCTTGAATAAAAATAAATAGGGGATCGAAACAACATTTCGAGAAAATAGGACACATAAGAGCCACGGACCTAATCAACGATGATCTCTTGGAGATGCAATACGATCGCTGATAGGGATTACAAATTTACAAAACCATTTAATATTAGCTGAAACTTTAATATATGAACAAACGGAGGTCATTAGATGAAGGTTCAGTTTGTTACACTGATGGATCGAAAACGGCCAATAGAGAAGCGCTGGTATATTTGGGGTAAGACCCAGAATTGACATCAGTACGCCCCTGGGAAACTACGGAACAGTATACCAAGCAGCGTTAACAAGAATCTTGACCAAAATATACACATCCTGTCAGACAGCTAAGCTGTCCTTAAGGCTTTGAACTCCTTCCGATTTAAATCAAAAATTATAATGAAGTTCCTCAACGACCTGAAGGATCTAACAGCTAGGAACAACAAGAATGATCTCCTATGTGTTCCTGGCCACTCAGTTATAAAGGCAGATGAACTGGCGATCGATCTGCTCAGAATTTCAGGGGTTGAATTCGGCCCTTCGAATATCAAAACACCATTAGTCAGATGGACATGAAAAAATATCTCTTTGGGAAGCCCTTAGAAGAAACTATCAACTGGAATGCTGCTTCTAATGCGTACCTAGTGAAATCAAGCAACTGGATTGTTAACAGGCCATTGTCACACTTCCAACGAATAGGAGTTTATACGATGGACCCATTAAATCTATACTTTGCAGTGAACAGGACGAAACCGCCTCTCGTGTTATACAGCTGCAAAGCACTAACCCGCAAAGGATTCCAAATATGCGGGAGTGTTTAACGCGGTGATAACTTTCCGCATCACAAACTTGGGAGAAATCTATTTGACCTTATAGAAGAAACAGATCTTTTCTACCAAGACTGGGGGCGCAGGGCGCAAAATAAGCCAGAAGGCAGAAGCTTGATTCAAACTCCCGATCCCAGCCTTTAACCAACTAACCAACCAAATAGAAGCCCCCTTATATTTTAGGTTTTACAATCCCAATCAACCAACTAACCAGCGTTCTAAGGATCTGTCCTTCATGCGAGCAGCACAATGATGGTGGGAAATTGCGCAAGAGATGATTATAAACTCAAACTGGTACTAAGATGGATGCGTTCCTATCGTTTTGGCGATAATTTATAGTCTGCGGCTTAGTATTTGTTTGTAATTTGTTTTGGCAAATTGGAATAAAACGACATTGCTATTATTCTCAATTTACAAAATGGACCTTTAGCTTATTTACGTCCCTGTTGTCGCATTAATAACTGAATTATTCTTGTTAATGCGTAAATTTGTTTTACTTCGCTAACAGAATAACAAACCACCCGATATATTGTTATCTCTGGGTATTTTGTTTTTACGTTTTTGTAGACGATTTAGAATAAAATAGCACTTACCGGCTAATCCGTCTGTATTTTCTAATTTTTTTTTAAATTTAACTCTTGAATTAAACAACTTGGGATTAGCACTTTCGCCATTGTAGAGATTATGATTTTTTTTACGGGAGGACTAGTCATGATTAACAAATCCCAAACATGAGTTTCTCAATTTAAGAGTTTCTTGCATATTATGCGACAATAACGTATATATTATACAGGATGGCTCAGAAATTAATTTTAAATGGGTCCGGTAATAATTTTTTAAAATGTGTGTCTGTTTGGCTAGGTATGAAGTTCCACCGAAATAGATGTTGTTCTTGCGCCCATCTGTCTTATGTTGTTTTCGTTGCCTATTCTGATACTCCAGGGACCCTAAAATTTTGAGCAGATCCGGTTCTTACCAGTTTATCTGCTACCGTGCGAGCAAAAATTATTTGCATCAAAGAGATCCTTGAAGGACGTAATGCTTAGCCGTAGAGCTTAATACTAGTGATGGGAATAACCGACTTATTTTAATAACCGACTACCGAGATTTCAAGGGATTTTAAAAACCGGATGATAACCGGTTATTTTTCACTCGAATTCTAATATGGGCGGTGGTTTATCTACATTATTAATGACTAAATTACTTTCTCCGGAAGATTCTGGAAGTTTCGTAATTGTTAAAAACACCGTTTTTTGTCGAGTGACCTATTCATGATGAACCGCCAATTCGAATGAAGAACCGGTCGTTACCCGGTATTTTAATCTAATTGTTAAGTACACAACGACACAAAAGGTGCGGTAAAAAACCCGATTGATAAATAACCGGTTCCGTCATCTTTGACAGTCGTTACAAGTAATTTGATTCACCGCTAATATTTCCAATTTCTTGAACAATTCACACAATGGGCTTTACGGAACAGCACAAAACATTCATGGTTGAAGCGTATTTTCGAAACGGGGTTAGAGTAAATGGTATGGTAATGGTAATACAATCCGGGTTTGTGCATGGACATTTTTCAAACGTTGCTTTTATTGCTGTTCACATGTTCTATACAACACAAAAAAGGAGTAGGAAGACCATCTGTAAGAACAGAAGAACTTGTTGCAAACGTTCGTGAAATAATGCAAAATACGCCAAGAAATTGTATAAGACGCCTGTCCCAAGAAGTGGGAAGATCTTATGGAACATGCAGAACTATTCTTAAGAAGAAGCTAAATTTATTTCCTTATAACGTGCAAGTATTATAATTTTATAAACAACAAAAATAAATTTGTGTTTGTCTACTTATTTTATTACTCATTAGTTTGGCATATCATGTCATAATATGAATTTGACAAAATTTTAATCTAGATTTGGTTAGATATATCGTAACCATATCATTGTGATCTAAACCAACCCCTACGTTTTTTAATCCAAGCCCTCTTTGATGCAAATAATTTTTGCTTGCACGGTATTTCATTTTATCATACTTTGTGGTGCAATATTTTAGGTGGCCATGTTTTCTAAAGAAATTGATTTAATACTCTTAACGTTGTAAAATCAGCTACCTGCGTTGCTTCCGATTTTAATATTGCATAGTTCTTTCTAAACTACATTACCGGTGCACTTGCAAAGGCTTGTTTAGAAAATGTTCTTCCTGTAAGAGCAGGAGTAAAAACTCCGCAAAGCTAATCAATGTTTAATGGTTGTACAAGAACAGTGAATGCTGAACAAACATTTTTCGAATGTAAAGGTTGGAACATTGGTTATTGTACGGGGCAAAAACTCGAGCGTATTGTGTTGGAAAATGGGTCAGATATTCGACGTGTTATGGGGCAATGACAATGTAGTTCCCTTGGTAGACATTAAAAATTAAAACTTATACAAACCAATTAAGGACCTCATCCTAATATTCTGGTTTAAAAATATTTTCCATTACGTTTGGTAATTTCATCCTTTTGTAAGTGCTGACTTTTTTTAAATATACGGAGAGCAAGCGACATTTCTACTATATAGGAAGTATCGGATCGGTGTAATACTAAATCAAAAATGATAAATTTTTCTGTACTTAATTCAATTTTACATTTAAGTGTAAGACCGGATTTTTCTCTCTCTTGCTCTTCACAGTTATTAACACTCTTGCACCAAAGTCTATTTTTCAATTTAATATGTTTTCCTCGCAAATCTTCGCATAACTTTATTGCTCAACAAAATTCTAAAATTAAATTTTATTTCACAAAAAAGCATAATTTCCGCTCGTTGAGCCTCTAAGGGGCTTTATGCAAAATCAATATAATGCAGCCAATGCTTAAAGTGATATTACCCTGCGTTAGTTTGAATTTTTAAAGGCAATGAAAAATCTTCGCCGGATTTAAAATGGCACTTACATTAAGTGGGATTTTCAACGACGTGATTTTCAGCTTTGTAAATTATTATGACATGAGAATCCCTTAGGAAATTTGACCAGTTTCCATAATTTTTTTAGAAATTCTACTAAGTAATAAATTAATGTTGAATGTCTAAATAGATAATTTAATTAATTCCGTTCATGGAAACATTCAGCGAGCATTTTGAGTTGTTACATGATATTTTTACTATTGTTATTATTCCGGGCACCTAAAACAACAAAGTGGGTATATCTTCCTTTATATCTTTACTGGTAACGACCCTTACAAGCTACAATGAAGGTTGGTTAGCTAGCCATCCGTACTGAAGTTTGGTCAGAGCTCCAGGAGGATAGTTTACATGCTTCAATTTGGGTGGTGTCTGCAGTACTGCAGCTTGTCAGGCAAATGTCATTGGCAACTACGCAAAATGATTAAACATTTCTTCGAATATTTTTAATAGGCTGAAAATCTATTAATGCTTAAACTTTATTTATACAATCCTCTACATATAGTCTCCGATATTTTAAAAGTAGAACCTAGAGGAAGCCCATAAGAACACACTTTTAAATTACTTGCTTACTCTAATCCAGTTAATGGACGGTGAATGGTAGATAAAACATGTATTTAACTAAATACCGAAACGACAACTGCTAACTTTAAGTTAAAGTTGTGTTACTTATCTTGTCCTATATTTAATGATATACTATAATAAGTAAGTAAAAAAAACATAAAACATCTCTTATTTTATCTAAAACATGCAGTAAACGGATTATCAAATTAATAAATACTTAAATAATACATTTTAAACGTAAGCATGATTTCCTCTACAGATCTTTAATAAAGTGTTATATCAATAAGTAGAAAAAGGAATGGGCCAGGAAGCCATTACTTGCACCTGAGGCACATCATTATCTTTCGAAAGTTTTGGAAATATTTTAGTGGAGTTTTCAAGCTAAACGTGATAAAATTTTATTAAGCCTCATAATAATTATAAATAAATGTGCAAATTAATTCTTTAGGATCAAGATCAGAAGTTTAGTAGTTCAAGTAACATATTTATATAAATGCATCATATATATTATATGGTAGATATTCCAACCCTTTTGCCTATAAAAAGCATAGCTACATTTTTTTCGTTGCTGCCTTCTTTCGCAATTTAATTGATCGTGGTACTATTTTTCCGGAAGTTCTTGAGTTAGGTGCTTGATGCGGCTTAGAGTACCGAAGAATTTATAATTATCAATAATTCTAAAATTGACATATCTCAGAAGTTGTATTTTTCTACTTAAACCCCTTTAAGTGTGTTCAGTTTTTCTATAGTTATTTGTCAGGTAGGCGGCAGCGTGTTTGCGTTGGATCCAACTTTTCGGAGTATCTGCCTGTGGACAGAGGGGTGCCTCAGGGGAGCATATTGGGTCCGCTTCATTTTTCGTTATACAGGGTGGTCCTTAAGTACATCAAGAAAATCTAGGATATGATTCCTGGCATCAATTTAAGTTGAAAAGTTCGTATGGACTTATGCCCTAAAATGCTTACCCTCTAAGATACAGGGTGTTAAAATATTTTCCATTTTCGAAAATTTGATCACGTCACACCACTGTTTGTTGCTTCAGAATGGCTGAAATTAGAAAGCCGATATTCTTTACATTTAGCCACATTGGTATACAAAACTGTTTTATCAAATAACCCAGAATATCTATTTAAGAAAGTTATTCGTGGAAGTGTCATTCATGATAGACCCATACGTCACTGCCAAAGGTTTAATGTTCCAAAGCACAGGACCGCACTGTTCCAGCGTCCTTAACATATAATGCTGTTAAAATTTATAATTCACTACAACCAGAAGTTGTAAGCTTTAAGAAAGCTGTCAAACATTTTTATAATATTTAAAAGTCCTCTTTGCTCCCATCACTATATATTTTATAGGTATATCTTTATTTTAACAACTTTCTCTGTGTTAATTTACTTAATTATTTATTCCTACCACAATGGTTAGATGAATAGCATTGCTAGATCTCGCCGTAATTTAAACATAATTATTTTATAAATTGGTTTATATATAATAAATACTTTATTTATTTATTTATCGGTGAATGAATGAAACTTAATAAAGCTTTATTTTCTTATACTTGTCAGTCAAGTACGCAATTATTACGTATACAAATTTAATTATAAAATAAATGTTCGAAAAGTAAAATTATTAAACTTAACGAGAGAAGAGAGTTATAATTATTGTTTTGTTTCTTTGGGATTTTACGTTCCAAAGTAATTAGTGCGGCGTAGAAAATAAACGGCGTCGGATTACCATCCTAACCAACAGTTGACGTTTTTGTTTTCTAGTTAAAGTAAGAATATTTAAATTTCGTCGGCGTCTTTTATTTAAAATTACTTCGTGCTCTGATCAAAGACGGTTCAATTGCGCTATGTTAAATATTCTGGACCTCAAATATAAAATAAACAAAATTCGATCCCCTTTCAAAATATTTTATCGATTTGAATAAATACATGAAAATGCCAAAATCATTAAGGGTGGCCACTGGCCATATCTCGAAAACTACTAGGCATAGAAACTTGGAAAAAAAAATATTATTAAAGCGGTCATGAGAAAATTCTGGAATTTACTTTTAAGTTCCTCATTTCGCCGCAAGGGGGCACAATTAAAATTTTTTTTTTAAATTCTAAATTTCTCCGAAAATTCCTATATTAAGGTATAACTCTGATTACATCATCAAAAAGCTTAGACAATTCTGCATCATTTTGGTTCAAGGCTCATTGAAGTACCGACCTTGATAAGAGTGGGGAAGCTATTGAATGTGTAAACATTAAAATCGCTGTAACTTCTAAACGACTTATCCTATTTTACTAAATTTAAGCTTGTTTGGAAGAGAAAGTTAAGTATATTCAATCGCCGTATCCAACAGTACACGATATTGTTTAATAAAATTACTAGAGGGCGGAATTTGTAATAATAAAAGTTTTTTCGATTTTATCCCGAAAATTCAAATCATACGGTATAACTATGACATCATAATCGAAAAGTAGATGAAATTTGCAAGAAAAGATGTGAAGACCGCAGTTCGATATCTTTGTTCGTTTCAGAGTTATTGCCAACACAATAATTTTTAATACAAATTGCGCCCTCTAGCAATATTATAAGAAACTATCGTGTACCATTAGATACGACAATTGAAGGTTCTTCCAAACAACCTTAAATTTAGTAAAATCGGATAGGTCGTTTAGAAGTTACAGCGATTTTAATGTTTACACATTCAATAGCTTCCCCCACTCTTATCAAGGTCCGTACGCCAACGAGCCTTAAACCGAAATGATGCAGAATTGTCTAAGCTTTCCAATGATGTAATCAGAGTTATACCTTAATGTGGGAATTTTCGGAGAAATTTAAAATTTAAAAAAATTATTTTCAATTGTGCCCCCTTGTGGCGAAATGAGGAACTTAAAAGTAATTTCCGAAATTTTCTTATGACCGCTGTATTTTGTATAATTTAGGGAATGTTTTTTTTTTTTGGATTTTGTGATATTTGTAAAAAATATATTAAGTAATCCGGTGTTCTGTGTTACTTTACGGAAGTGGTGACCTTTTTTTTTCGAACCTGCGCGCAACTCTAATTCATAAATGACCAATCACTCATTGCGGCTACACAAACTAGTTGGTTTACGGAAGTGGCGACCTTTTTTTTTTTTTTTTTTTCGAAACGTAAAATATATTGAAGTGAATTAAAAAAAAAACCTTTTTTCTACTACTTTGCCGAACTTTTGAACTGGGATACTCGGAAGTCGATTATTAAAATAACACGATTTTTCCAATCACTACTTCAAATTAAAAGATCTGGGGAAAATCTGAGGAATCTGGGGAATTTTTAAGAAATTATCTAGGGAAAAATATTTTTGGACCTGGCAACACTGGTTTGCAGATGATTTTCAGGATTATTCGTTCCTCTCTCGATTGCGATTGTTTGCAAAATGACCTTGACCTGCTTAACCAGTGGTGTATAAACAATCAACTACCCTTTGATATTGACAAATGTAAAATCATGACCTTTACCCTTAAAAAACATAAAATTCTTTATCAATGTACTATCCAATTAATACCGCTCGATCGTGTTGTTTCTAAATTGTCCTTTAACCAACATGCAATGAATGTCCGTGAATCTTCTATAAATATGCTAGGGTTTCTCATTTGTACATGTAAAAACTTTAATAATATTCAGTTGATAAAAATCCTCTATTACTTATATGTACGCTCTAGATTGGAATATGGCGCACTGATATGAAATCCACATTACAATAAATATGTAAAGGTCATTGAAGGTGTACAGAGAAAATTTTTAAAATATCATTCCTTTGTAACCGACGGATTCTATCCTCCACGAGGTACTGACAATCTAGCACTACTTCAAAGGTTTCAATTTCCATCACTATCTCAACGAAGATCATATTTTAGCTTACAGTTCCTATTTAAATTATGCAACCATAAGATAGACTGTACTGAATTACTTGCTCTCCTTAAATTTCGCATTCCAGCTGCTTATACAAGATCAAGAGACCTATTTTATCTGCTCACAGCAGCTAACAACTTAATGATAAGATCGCTAGTTTACAACATGTGTAAACAATCTTCCAACCGGACATTTTTGCTATGAATGCCCATCAGTATTTTAATGTAACCAACCTCTTTGGAATTGTAATATTGTGATGTAATATGACTTCTAGTCTTAATATATAAAATATTTTCGATTGAACAAAACATAACATATATACAATTTATATACTATATGATATTTGATTATGTAAGTCTTATAAATGGGGTAAAACCTGTAAGACATATATTGCTTAAATAAAATAAATAAATAACTAAATTAAAAAAAATCATTTTCATACCAACCATAGTAGTAAGCTGAGCAAAATAATCCATTTCTTAAATTCGTTTTTCCTCCTTTTCAGATATATAGCAGTAACGCAACCAATCAAGTACGCCAAACACAAGAATAATAGAAGGATCTGGTGTACTATAGCCTTAGTTTGGGTGATATCAGCTGCGATAGGTTCTCCAATTGTGTTGGGACTCAATAATACACCGGACAGAATACCGGACGCCTGTCTATTCTTCAACAGTGATTTTATAATTTTTTCCAGTTTATCATCGTTTTATATTCCTTGTATAATTATGGTCTTCCTCTACTATAGCATATTTAGGGTAAGTGAAATTAATTTACCTTCATGTACACATATGACTAGGGACAAAGTGTTCGCCATCCACCTTCCGCTAGGGGCTTTCTCATCTCATTGGACTTGTTCCTTATAAAAGGATCAGTATTATTTTTTTTAATATTGCCCATTTTTAAGAAAACATACCTACTAAAAGTAATTTTGCCGCAATAAATAACGCCACACGAAAAATGCAGACCATCTTTAAGGTGGGAGTTTCAACATGCTTGCCAAGGTATAACCTATATCGCGTCAATTTTCTTCTTCTTGCTTTTTAACAACCTTTCAATAAAATTAATATTCACTGCATATTCTATATAATATAACAATCATATTAAATAAATATCAAGGAATTCCATAAATTATTTTAGAATTGTATAGCGAAAAATATCGGGTAAGATTTTAACATTATTATGTCATTGTTCTTTTACTATACAATTCTCCCAAAATTAGTAATGACATCAATTGGTATTTTTTTAGTATGTCAGATATTATCTAAATAATGTGCTGGCGATATTGATTTTATTTAAATGTTAGTTAATAAAATAATTAAAGAAAAACAAGACGAAATAGTTTATAGGTTGGCAATAGATGGAATGACATTAAGAATTCCACCTTAATATCCAGATTTCGGAAATCAACAATATTAAGTCATATTGTCAAACCAAAAACTAGAGGTTCCAAATAATCAACTACGTCCAACATTTCAGTTTAAAACCTTAAAACATAAATTGAAGTTGAAATACCCCATTTTCCTCAAGTTTTTACAGCTCAAATAACTGAAACTTTTGATGAAAAACGTCTAAAAGAATCAAAAATGTTTTCTTTGAGTTACTAAAAAGCGCGGTTTACTATGCAATTTAAAGCTTGTTTATCCCTTAAAGTAATGGAACAAAAAAAATTCAAAAAGTTAAATACAATCGATTAGAGCTGATGCGTTTACGTGTACCAGTAGCACGAGAAAAAAAAATTAAAAAAATAACTTTTTGTGAACTTTAAGTATTGTATATTTTTCTGGAAAATAGGCAAGATTAAAAAAAACATACATCATGAACAGTATACCCTCCTACCTTTTTATGGTGGATTTTTAAGGCCAGGCTTACCTTCTATTAGTTAAAATGTACTTTTTATAAAGCTTAAATTATATATATACATACCTTGGCGGTGAGAGGATTGTGAACCTTCCGTCTTTAGCTACTTACTTTAATATGTAGTTCTTCTGACATAAATAAAATGATCGCTCTTACTCTCATAGTGTCCTTATGAAATTAGCGCACCTTAAGCGTCTATTATATTGCTTTCGCAATATGTGAGTTTAAAAGATACTGGTACTGAAAACTGAAATATTTTTAGGTCATAGCTCTTTCAAAATTCCCCGTAAAATGTTCGTAAAATGTCACAAGTTTAAATGCAGTTTTCCTTTTTGTATTAACGAATTTTACCAAATACAAATTTAAACGCATGAAGCTTACAACTCTGGTAAAAACACATTTTTTCAAATTTGTTTTGGTTATGTCAACATTTTCCGACTCGAATAACTTTTTATTTTCACCCTTTGAGCGGTGGATTTTTCATAATCAAACTAACTGAGCCGAGTGAAAAAAGTAATGTTGTAATTCGGATATTTTCGATTTTAAAAAAATTGTCAGGTAAATTGTGTATATAACAAATTAAATTAGGGTGAAGAGGGGATTTTTTTTATGGTATATTATCGATTATTGAAAGGGAAAGTTTGTTTTTTCATAAATAAAAGCGGGAAATTATGTTTTGTAAAAACAGTTTTATGTTAAAATTTTTTATTTTGCTCTCATGAAGATGACCAAGGTATACAAACTGAATTACCTTTTTCATATAATTTAGGTTTTGTGCAACTGTTAAAAAACTGACTTTTTTTGTTGCTATGGATGCACAAAACGCATTTTTTCTTCGTAAAAAGATGTTATTTTTTCACTTTAATAAAATATTATTTTTTCATTTTTTGATACGGTTTTTACCTTCTTTTTATTACACCATTCATAATCCTACTGAGTGTTTACTTTCTCATATTGTATTTTTGATTTAGCGGACATAAGATTTGGTACAACGATCTTCGCCGCATCCGTTATTTCTTGAGTTGTCTCGCTATCAAACATTATACCGTGCGAGCAAAAATTATTTGCATCAAAGAGGGCTTGGATTAAAAAACGTAGGGCTTGGTTTAGATCACAATGATATGGAGATGATATATCTAACCAAATCTAGGTTAAAATTTTGTCAAATTCATATTATGACATGATATGCCAAACTAATGAGTAATAAAATAAGTAGACAAATACAAATTTATTTTTTTTGTTGACAAAATTAACAAAGTAAGAATATACCGAAAGAAAAAGAAAAATAATTACATGTATTCTGAGAATTCACATAACCGGAGAGGTGGAACCAGGCTTTAACCGAAAAAAATGTCAGGTCTAATAAATAATTTCTTTCCAATAAATTTTGGGTAAACCATTGGGTAAATTCCTGCGTCTTTCAAAATCTGCGGCTTGTATTTCTTAAAATACTTGTACTTTTTAAGAAAATAAATTTAGCTGCTTCTTAAGAATAGTCCCGCATGTTCCATAAAATCTTCCCACTTCTTGGGACAGGCGTCTTATACAATTTGTTGGCATATTTTGCATTATTTCACGAACGTTTGAACAAGTTATTCTGTTCTTACAGATGGTCTTCCCTTTTTTGTATTGTATAGAACCTGTTTCCCTAAACACAGCCACGGTTCTTTTCGGGCAATGATAAAAATCCCCAGCAATAAAGGCAACGTTAGGAAAATGTTCGTGAAAATCGTCCATGCACAAACCCAGATTGTATTGCCACTCACCATTTACTCCAACCCTGTTTCGAAAATACGCTTCCACCATGAATGTTTTGTGCTGTTCCGTAAAGCCCATTGTGTTAATTGTTCAAGAAATTGGAAAAATTAGCGATGAATCAAATTACTTGTAACGACTGTCAAAGACGACGGAATAACGGATTGATTGTTAATTCAGGTAGTTACTGACACCCAACAGGTATTAAGCTCTACGGCTAAGCATTACGTCCTTAGATGCAAGGCCCTCTTTGATGCAAATAATTTTTGCTCGCACGGTAGTACTGGACAAACTTGAGAAAAATATTGTAAATTTCTTGACACGAAACACTCAATTTCGCAACGTCGCATTTTGGCTGCGCTCTCACCAAACTCTTGTCAAAAAAAGGGTTAAACAATTATTATTTTCATATCAATTGGTTCTTATTTGTGACGTTTACTATTTTTTTTCTATAAAATTTATGCACAAATACAATTATTATGCTCTTCTGCTAAGGGACGAACTTCTCACGTCAATTATAGTTTTTATACAAAATATTAAAAATTTAAATTTCATGAAGGTGAATTTCAACCCAAATTTCCATAAAATTAACATTTATTTACGAAACAGCAAAAAGCTTTCTAAAACCTCTTTCGACAAGAGAAAATTCCATCTTACCAATTATTTAAAAATTTACATTGAGCTTTTCGGTAATGGTTAAAAAGTTTACATACTATAAACATTGGTACTTGACACGTTTTTTTGTAACTATTGAACGATTAGTTACATTAAATAAGCACGTATAGTTTCAAAGGGTTTGTTCCATGGTTTGTCCCTTCGTTCTTCCGCAGTCTCCATATTTGTACTACGCTGTCACTGGACTTTTCTATATTCCGTGTTTTCCATAAACTTTTTTTATTCGAAACATGCACTAAATTTAATTGATCAAATTAAATAATTAATCGGAAGCAAATACAGTGTCACCAGTAAAGCCCGCATCATATGGGATTTTTTTATTATTAGCTTTATTCAAAATTTGACTTTGGTGTCAAGTTCTGCTTCGATCGAGATGAAAATTAAGCAAAAAAATAGTAGTCACGTGATTCGCATTATCTGACAAATTTTAATTTTTTCCAAAAAATTATTCAAAAGTGGGATTATTTCTGAAAATATTAAAAAAAGTTATTGGAAAAAGTTTTTTTAAATGCAGTTTCTAGCCCACATTTTCCCCAAGCCCAAAATTTCAGCTGCATTAGATAATTTTGATTTTTTACCTATATTTTGTAAATTGCACCACTTTTGCAAAATAAGACTCAACGCAACCTACATAAAACTTCTCAGTTTTGACAAGGCTTTATTTCAGATACATTTTCTTTAAAGTAGCGCCATATTAAATGTGTGTTTTTCTACAAAATCAAAATTGGGCTATTAAAATTTGGTTGCATGTGATGCAAAGTTTATTTGTTTTTGACCCTGTATGTATGTATGTAACTTCATAAAATAAGTATTTTTGAAAACGTAGTTTGTTCGTTAATTTTAGTTTAACAACGTAAAGTTTATCTATTTTTGATGATTTAATTTAAAACCCCTATATTATAATTTATTATTAAGCTATGTCATAATAACGTTAACGTGTATTACCTACTTTCAGGCACAAACTACGTTTTCAAAAATACTTATTTTATAAAGTTACCTTATACAGGATCAAGAACAAATAAACTTTGCATCACATGCGACCAAATTTTAATAGCCCAATATTGATTTTGTAGAAAAACACACATTTAATATGGCGCTACTTTAAAGAAAATGTATCTGAAATAAAGCATTGTCAAAACTAAGAAGTTTTATGTAGGTTGCGTTGAGTCTTATTTTGCAAAAGTGGTGCAATTTATAATGCATCTGAAATTTTGCATGTGGGCTAGAAACTGCATTTAAAAAAACTTTTTCTAATAACTTTTTTCGATATTTTCAGAAATTACCCCACTTTTGAATTATTTTGTGGAAAAAATTAAAATTTGACAGATAATGCGAATCACGTAACTACTATTTTTTTGTTTAATTTGCATCTCGATCCAAGCAGAACTTGATGCCAAAAACAAATTTCGAATAAAGCTATTAATAAAAAAAAATCCCATATGATGCGGACTTTACTGGTGACACTGTATAGTGAACTTTTCACAACTTTTTTACTATCCCCTAGAATAAATCCCTCCCCGTCTCTCCGTTTATTGTAATAATAAACTGTGTGACTAAACTAAAAGGTATGAACCCAAAAGTGAATCGTGAAATTTTTCGATTGAATCAAGTTTACAATAGACTCATCCGCTTTGCGTGCTCTTACGTTCCATCGACTCGCGGTGGTTCCCGTCCCAATTTTATTAAGAAATATACATTTTATTACTTCTATAACTCGTCTCACGGTTAAAAATATTGGAATTCCACTGACTGACCACAAATTTTAATATGCGTTATTCATTTTTTCAATTTTTATCTCAACTAGATTTAAAAGGGTAAATTTTTAATATGCGTAAAGCTAAAACGTCTATTTCTATACAATTTTTACAGTCAAGTAAGTCTTACGGTAGTGATGGATGTTTAAGAATTTAAACTGTGATTTTGCGGTGAGTCGAGAGCACACGAAACTTCTGACAACTTTAATGCCTGAAGCTTTAAACTGTATTTTAACTCGATTCTTTATTCAAATTACTAGTTCCATGTCAACATTGGAGAGCTGATGAAATATTTTATATTACAGGATTGAAGGGTTAGTTTTAAATTACGTTTCAATCAAACTCGATTTATATAGAATACTAATTTTTTTTTAATTATAGGGAATACTTAGTTTGTGTTAAATACAGATTAAAATCTATTTTGTTGCTGATTTAGTTATCAGTTATTAGTTAAGATATTATGATCCTTCAAAATAGAATTGAATAACATACCATACTTCAAAAGAATCCCTTTGTCGAACTTCCATTGTATTTATTATCAGTTTACACCTAAAACCGTTTAAAATTACTAACTAATTGAAACGTTGTATTAAGTAACAAAATAAAGACAAGGAAAGTTCAACAAAGTAATTATTTTGATCATACTGCCTTGTCTACCACCTTCAAACACGAAAAAAGCTTTAAGAAAAATGTTGCCGATATAAATAAAGCAACCCTAGCTGGGTTGACAATACGTATATGTCGTAGGCTAATTACAAATTCAGTTGTTTTATAGAACGCCTAGTCGTTTTATAAATGTCTAGGTATATTGTAAAATGAAGAATAAATACTGACTTTTTACAATTTGACTGAACTTTTTAAGCGTTTCATAAAACGACGAATTGCTCTCCGGCTCATTGTAAACTGTTCTTCAATCTCGTTTGTTTTAGGATATGACTGAATATAACTAGTCGTTTTATAAAAGACTGGAAAGTACATAGGCATTTTATAAAACACCGACTTATATTGTTGCTTGATCATATAATATTTCAAACAAATAAATAGTAAGTTGGACACTTTACTTTTGTCATAATATCATTAATTAATGGGTAACTCTTACAACACATCTTCCGACATTCGCTACGTAATTTACCAACAGAAACAGTTAAAAACTTAACAACTGAAGAAGAAAAGGTATCAACTAATATTATAGGCGAAGAAGAAAACATGACCGAGGAAGAAGAAAATTTAACAATTAATTCATTTGAAACGCTTCAAAATACCAACCAAAAATTGAAACCTCTATTTCTGGGTCAGAATATTGCGGTTGAAGTACCTACATTCGATAGGGGACCACTAGACCTTAAAAATGTATTGAGAACTATCGTAGAAATAAAAAATGGAGTATATCAAATTGGTACTAAGCACGGAACTTTGAATCCATGGTTTTCAAGAGACGAAATTGTTGGCATTGAATATCCCGAATCAATTCAGGTTTTGGAAGGAAAAATTATTTCTTTGAGAGAAGCTTTAACAAATTTTTCTACATTTGGAGGGCAGGAACTCAAAAAATGTTTCTGCAAAGCAAGCAAAACTCTGTGCCACACAAATTAGTGTTTTTGTTTTAAGGCTCACTTGAAATGCAATAGTAAATGTCATTTAAGCGGAACGTGTTCAAATAAGTGAAATATAATTACTTACTTAATAATTAAATTGTGTTAGATTACAATATGTAAATATATACCGAAATTTACATAGCGTTTCTTTTATGATGTTATGACAAAAATAAAGTGTCCAACTTATTATTTATTTGTTTGAAATATTATACGATCAAGCAATAATATAAATCGGTGTTTTATAAAATGCCTAAGTACTGTCCAGTCTTTTACAAAACGACTAGTTATAATCAGTCATATCCTAAAACAAACGAGATTGAAGAACCGTTTAAAATGAGCCTGAGAGCAACTCGGCGTCTTATGAAACGCCTAAAAAGTTCAGTCAAATTGTAAAAATTCAGTATTTATTCTTCATTTTACAATATACCTAGACATTTATAAATCGACTAGGCGTTTTATAAAACGACTGGTTTGTAATTAGCCTACGACATATACATTCTCTTCATGGTAATGCAATGAAGAGTAAGTCACTTTTCTTTTTAAATGTTGATGTTTTCCCTATACAAACAATTATAATTATAACCGATCCAGTAATACAA
Source organism: Polydrusus pterygomalis (assembly GCA_963969555.1). NCBI lineage: Eukaryota > Metazoa > Arthropoda > Insecta > Coleoptera > Curculionidae > Polydrusus > Polydrusus pterygomalis. The sequence continues at coordinate 14,984,005 of OZ018379.1, forward strand.
AGGGATTTATCGGCTTTAAAAGGTTGACAGGGCCACTTCAAATGAAATAAAGAATCGAATTAAAATGCAATGGTAAGCTCCGGACTTTAAAGTTTAGTGTACTTTCAACCGCAGTTTAAATTTTAAAACATTAATCACTGCCATGGGATTTACTCAACTGCAAAAATGGTTTAAAAAGTCAACATTTTAACTTTTTGCTTGCGACTGTTAATTGAGTTTTATAATTTCAGCAGGAATTTTTAATATTCAGAGTATAGGTACACGAAAATGGTAAAAGTGTGTTATGCCAACTGATCATTAATTTAATGATTATTTATTAGTAGTTTAGTAGGGTTTTAAATAAAACAACCCTAAGCATGGCAGTATGGCACGCAAGTTCTCGAGAACGCTTCAGCCTCATTTATAATAATATTCTACCAATTCTGCTTTATTTTAAATCTTGTATATCCTGTGCTGATAATGATAACTATTCCGGAAACAATAAATAATGATATTTGTTTTAAATAAATGTACGTCATGCGGCAATAAATTGTGTTATGTAGAAATAAAGGTATATCATGAAACAGTTGGTTGAAGCATGTTTAGAAAGAAAAGATAAGTACTAAAAAATGGCATTACAAAATAAAATACAACATTACTTCAGTGTCATCTGACGAAGCTACAGTGTTAGCGAGACTTGTCATTTTCTTTTAACTATAGTGAAAATTACATAAATTTATTTTCAACCACTAAGAAGGCTCCTTTTTGTTTACGTTGCTTATAGCAACGAGAAATTATCGCGATACTTTTGTTAGTTCGTATTAACTTAATGAAATTAATAAGTGATAATTTTTCTGTCAAAAATGAAGTGCCTTATATCTATTGGCAAAAGTCACTCAGAATAAAATCAAAATACATTTTGTTGCTAACTTATAATTTTTATTGATACTAACCAATTTGCTTTACATATCCAACACCTGGGCTAAAAGAGACACATCAGAAATTTAACTAAACTCATCGGAAATATGTTTTTTTAGGTTTTATTTGAAACTATGTAGAATGTAATTGCAGATGTTATGGTTGAAAACGAAATAATGTTCCTGAAATTTTAGTAATAAACCTTAGTTACTAACAAGTAAAATCAACTTCTATTGTAAAAATACAGTGCGTCATATTAAACTGAACTCATCGGAAATATGTGTTTTAAAGTTTTATTTGAATTTAAAATTATAAAGACATTGGATTTCAGATAACAAATTTGTTATTTAATGTTTCTCACATTTTAGTAATAAAAATGAGTTACTAACGGCTAAAATGAACTTCATTTCTAAAACCCTAATTAGTTACAATTAACTAAAGCCGCCTGAAATATGTTTTTGTAGCATTTTAGCAAAAAAATTACAATAAGAAAAAACTCCACTTTATGAAATTATCTTACCGAATCTCCCACGCAGCAGAATTTATTCCCGATAATTCTGCTGCTAGGGAGATTATAAGTGAAAATTTACTAATTTAGTTTTAGATGTCCACCTAGCATCGGCTAATTTTATTAATTTATTAATTAAAGGCTTGAAATAAAACCCGAGATTTGTGCCAAAATCAAAATTCTGAGAAAATACTATTCGTAGGTATATAGAATTTATTTCTGATTACCCTCTTCTTACACTCTGTTAATTATTTTAGATTAAAACGAACAAATGGATGTAATTAATTGACTTATTTTCTTTAGTAACTATTTGGATTGTTAACCATACTCATAATAAATAATATAACATTTTTATTAAATTTCTTCTTTTTGCAATAAACAATAGCTTTAAATTTACAATTTTCTGCTTATGCCCATAAAATTTGATACAAGATTGTGCAGTTGCCTTCGCCAGATTTCCGAGTTTTCATTTTTTCTCTGAATGGGTTTCATTGTAAACAAACAATACACAAAATTGGGCTTTTAGGAACGATCAACGATAACAGCTTCTTTTGTGTTAATGGCACTAAGCACTGTTTAAATCAATCCTGCTCTTTGGACTTGATGCTCGTGCCATCTTTAAAATATTTCTTATATGTCTAGCCAACTTTTTTGCTTATTAGCAAAGGAGCTTAACACCGTTTTCATGTAATAACGATATTTTGAATTTTTCAGCACTTAGCCCTGTTTTTATTTCATGTTTTTTACTGGAAAACATTTTATTTATAAACCAGGACCCAACTAGAACTAATTTTTTTAGTTATTATTGAATAAAGGCAAAGAGAAACTATCTTCAAAGATTATACCGTGCGAGCAAAAATTATTTGCAATAAAGAGGGGCACAATTATATGCGGACGATATATCTAACCAAATCTAGGTTAAAATTTTGTTAAATTCATATTATGACATGATATTCCAAACTAATGAGTAATAAAATAAGTAGACAAATATAAATTTATTTTTGTTGTTTACAAAATTAACAAAGTAAGAATATACAGAAAGAAACAGAAAAATAATTACATAAATTGTTAAAATTGGCCACCGCCACCCACGCTCCAAGCATAAATTCACACGTCTCTTCATATTTTCGAAAGTGTTGATCAGCAAATTTGAAAATTTGACCAGCACAAACCCGGATTGTATTGACACTCACTTGACTCTAACCTCGTTTCGAAAATACGCTTCAACCATAAATGTTTTGTGCTGTTCCGTAAAGCCCATCGTGTGAATTGTTCAAGAAATTAAAAAAATTAGCGATGAATCAAATTACTTGTAACGACTGTAAAAGATGACAGAATAACTGATTGATTGTTACTGACACCCACCAGATATTAAGCTCTACGGCTAAGCATTACGTCCTTAAATGCAAGGCCCTCTTTGATGCAAATAATTTTTGCTCACACGGTATACGTGCTTCATACTTTTCGTGTCTCTTCCAGGCTCTTCGCATACGAGGAATGCAACAGCGGGCGGCAAGGAAACCTTCTCCCAGCGAAATCAAAGCCGGATCTGTGATAGAAAATTTAGCCAATACTCGGCGGTTAGCCGAAACACATCTGGGACCCACGCCCATCGAGGAACAGGCGACAAACACAGGTTCCGGATCGGGGGATGAAGACGAGGAAATTGTAGACGATTGCCAGATCATATCAAACGATCGAACCGGAACGGATTTCATACTTGCAACGGTTGTGGAGGAAGCAGCGTAAGTACATTATTTTATTCTGTAAAATAAGTTGTGTCCCTTTAAAAATTAAAGACTTACAGTGTGACCAGTAAAGTCCGCATCATATGGAATTTTTTTTTATTAACAGCTTTATTCGAAATTTGACTTTGGCATCAAGTTCTGCTTTGATCGAGATGAAGATTAAGTAAAAAAATAGTAGTCACGTGATTCCCATTATCTGTCAAATTTTAATTTTTTTCAAAAAATAATTTAAAAGTGGGGTTATTTCTGAAAATATCGAAAAAAGTTATTAGAAAAAGTTTTTTTAAATACTGTTTCTAGCCCATATGCAAAATTTCAGCTGCAAAAGATAATTTTGATTTTTTACCCATATTTTGTAAATTGCAACACTTTTGCAAAATCAGACTCAATGCAACCTACATAAAACTTCTTAGTTTTGACCATGCTTTATTTCAGATACATTTTCATTAGGCTACCCTAAAATCCCACATGTAATAGTCAGTTTTTGGACTGATACCCGATTTTATCCAACTCTCCCCTACCTACTCATATTATTTTTAGAAAGAAATTTCTTTGGTGCTTTCTTACGTTATCTCTTTCTCTTTCAATAAGTCATGTTCTAGATTTGTTTATGAAAATAATACAGATTTATTCTCATTATTAAAAAATATATCTATTTTATTACAATTCGTTAATTACGCTCACAGATCCTGTCCATAGACTTTGAGTTTATAAACGCTGTAATGGTAGAATATAAACTTAACCCCTTTTCATCCCTGTAGAGGCAGACGTTAAAAAAACTATGAAATAAAAAATTCTTCGTTTAAATTTTGATTAGGGAAAAATGGTCCAATAATACAATGCTGGAAATTTTCCGCCCAAACATTTACTTTCAGGGGATACTGAGTTCTTGTTTCAACAAATCTATTCTGGTTATCTTTACTCCAGCATTTGCAATTTTAAATATTGGATTCGTTGTTTAACGTACTTTCATGGGTAAAACAAATATTTTTTTTAATTCTCAACAAATAATTTGTTCTTTCCATTACATCAAAGCAAAATTCCTGTCGGAGTATTGCATCTTCTTTTATTCCTGTCATTTTCACAAGTTGCCTTGTGCTAATATTTCTTTTTTTCTCTTTAACGTGCAGTAAAACATTTAAGTCCCTACCATTTTCAACATCTGCACTTTGATTCTTCCTTATTTCCCATAATATACAGTTATTAATAAGAATTCCCTTGGTCTCTTTTGTCGAATTAATAAGTGTTTTATTGGGAAAGTTAGCAGCAAATAGGTCGGATATCTTCCTATGGCTATTTTCTACATAATATAATTCAATCATAGTTATTTTTTTTCTTTAGTCTTCATCGCTACATGAAAGAATTATATTATATTTTAAAATTCATCATCAATTACAATTTATAATTAACCCTTAACTGGCTTGAAAAAAAAACACGCAATAGGGCTTGGGGCACATCTCCTAGCGCTTTTTAGTAAATCCCAATAACATTTCTCTCTAACATTAACAGGGGAGCCAATATTCGACACTCGCAAAAATTGCGCGAAACGATGCCAAACCCTGTATACGTATTTTTCATCATTGTAATATCTATTTATCTTAATTTAATATTTATATATTCTGTTAAGTCATTAGTCATTTCATTGATAATATATTCAATTTCTCAAGAAAGGGAAAATCCCAATTTAGCGATTTCTTATGCGGTTAATGATTCTAATTTCGGGGCCCGTGCTATATTAAATAAAGCAATTTATTTTCAGTTGATAAATGATTGTCAGATCCTAAAATCCAATAATGGAGAAATAAATTATACCAACATCTTTAAAAAATATTGCTTAATTTTACATTTTTAGGAACAGACTTATAACTTTAATTCGTAGCTATTATTCTAAGTATCTTTGTATGTATGTATAACCGTTATCGATGCCATGTTATTTGTAATCTATGTACTAATGCTGGACAACGACGAAAATATCCCAGAATTGCTTGGCGAAAAAGTGTTAGAGTATTCCATACTGAATAATGCTTCTTAAATTATGTTAGATAAAATTTAAACAAACTATTATATTACAGAGAACAAAAATGATAAACATTCTTATATGAAAAATAACATATTCGGCAAAAAACTCAACATCAAAAGATGGCCCATGTAAAATGTTATAGACGCCCACACGTTATGCCTAAGGGTCCAGAACGGATTTTTTACGGTGGTTCTATTGATAAAAATTCTAGAAAAGTGGACACATATAATTTATGATGCCTTGTTAGGAAGATAATAAGTTATCCCGTCTTTAGCGACATTTCTTAGGGATATTTGTTTTTATGGATAAAATGTTATTAAACTGTAACACCATAACACTTTTACATACACTTTTAACACTTACACATTTTTTATTTCAGGGTTGTTCGACGTAAAGATTCCAAAGTTTACGACAAAACGTAAGTTTATAGCCCCTCAGTGCACTACATTTTTGTAATCCGATTAAAAATATCAAATCTATTTCATTGTATAAAGGTTACACAAAAATCCGGAAAAATCAGATTTTACGACAAATAAACCTAATAATGCATATACAAAGCGTTGTTGTAATGATTACAGTAAGTTATATTAACAAAATACTTATATTAGTACAAGTAACAAACCTATAAATGATCATCTGCTGTCTGATACCTATCGAAAAAAGCAAAATACTTTGAAACTGGTTTTATTGGTATATTAACTTTAGTTTACCAAATATACATACAATTTTACATGTTCATCATAAAGTAGGAAAAGTTGGTTTACTTAGGGATCCTCAAGATTTGGCATAAATTGACTAATAAAATGTTTAAAACGTACAGGACCTTTCTTCTCAAACATGAAGATACCAATGAACAGGTTAGAAAAGCATGATCGTGTCAAAAAAAAAACAGATGGGAGAATTTTTTTAAATAAAGGAATATTAGTACAAAATATTCTAGATAGTCAACGTACTGTTACTACTGAGATATGGGCTTACTTAAACTATTGCCAGCCTCCCAAAACTGCCAGCAAAGCTCAACACTGGGTAACATAACACTTCTACCATAATAATGCTTGCAATTTACTGCATGTAGATATTTGAATAATTTAGACTTTACAGCCTTGAACATCTCATTAACAATCTAGATCTTATACGATATGACTTAGATTACTTGGTTAACATGCGTGAAAGATCAGTTAACATGATGATAGCGAAAGATGAAGCTTGTTGATGTTAAAGACAAAGATAATTTTTAATGACTGGTTTGTTTCAATAAGTAAAAATGATTTTCAAAAACCTGAATAAATACCTGTGAGAATAACATACTATTTAGATCTTTAGTATATTATAATAATATACAATCCGGACCGTTAAATACAGCATATCTTATTCCACTTCTTAAGTCACTAAAAACGAGTTCACATTATTTAAGAAACAAGGGTAAGATGCCTTTCTTAGCACCCTTAACTTATGGTTCTTTGTTAGTGGTCCAATTTCGCTTAGGCTTAACCTAAGGAATTTTAGGATTTTCACCAGAGTATTTTAGGTAGGCCTTTACCCAATTCGAAACTATTAAATACATTCCCTTGAACGCATATACTCTGTTTATTCAGCATCCCATCTCATATCCCAAATAACACTGAAACCTTTAGTGCTTTGGGGATGCCGCGAGATCCTTTAAAGGTTTTTTTTGTTAAGGGATACTATACGCCAGAAATTTGGAGTGTTTTGAACTGGAATAAAATATGGCTTTGTAAAGATTTCCTTTCTAAAAGCTCATAAGGGCATATTATTACATTAATATCGTTATATCGTATCATAACTGTTGTAATTTTGTTCTTGAAAGCCTTCACAAGCAATCTAAGCCGATGCATATGGTTAGCTGACTTAAACTGACAATTGGGTAAAGTATATAAATAACTGTAGAGCGTATTTTCTGTTTCTGGCTTTGGGACTCTAGACGTCAAGATAACGTTAAGTAAGAAATACGGTGTCAAGCAAATGACGTTTGTTAGCTTGTAATTGACATTGAATAACAAACTATAAGAATAGCGAATCTTCGAGAAAACTTGACAACACTGTTTTAGACTGTATTGGAGACTGTTTGGCCGCCATTGTGGAGTTAATCGTAAATCTATAGTTATAAACGCAGCGCCTCGGCAACAGATGTCTCAAATTCACTGATGTGATGTCGTTGTGTTGCCCAGGGCCGTTTCTGAGTGGTGTGCTGGGAGTGCCCCCGCACAAGGGCGGCCAAAGTTATAGGGCGGCGAAAGCCGCCTGCAGTTTCACAGAAAAAAATGTTAGACGTAAAAAAAAATTCTAGGAGATTTCATAAATATGAAGGGTCAAATAAGAATGGTAAATTCAGTTTTCAAAAAAAAATTATGCAGTAGCTGTCAAGAATGAGGCAGCCGCCCTTTGTGTTAATTAGAGATTTCTTTTTAGATAGAGAAGTATCGGAAAAATAAAAAGAATTCTCAACGGAGGTGGCCGCCCTGCAACCCACGTCAATTACATTTTGTCTTAAGTTTACTCAAAAAATTAAAACTAATTGATATTATTTGAATAATTATGTAGGTATAGTTGAATTCACATAAACTTTTAATGCCGTGACATTTCAGTTATGTCAAACTTGTCAAATACTGCAGCAACTCATAAAATATAAATTTCTAATGGCTAAATTTAATTAGTATAATTGTACTGCACACAAAGTATGTCTATCTTGTATTATTTCATACGATTAAAAAGAGATAGAAATAAAAAGACTTGGCCGAACAATTCCAGAAAAGAAAAAGAAAAAACACTGACCAATCTCAGCTGTATAAGAAATTTAGTAAGTTGGTGCAATCGAAAGTAACTAGACAATGACAAGACTTGACATTTGGCATTAAAACTTTATGTGAATTTAACTATAGGTCCTATTAATTTGGTAGTAGGGTAGGTGGGGGCACAAATACTCACAGGGCAAAAGAACGTACCCTATTTAAATTTGCCGCCGATGTCCGGTTTGAAATGCTGTTACAAATAACTTTTTCGACGCCGAAAAAAAGTACCCAGACATTTTGATTACGAATTAAAAGATGACCCCATCGTCGAGGCCAAACAGTGTTTCAATGTGAATTTTTATTTTTCGATTTTGGATTTTTTTTTTTTGCCAGGGAGGAAACCCTTTATGGGCACCGGTTACTTGTTCTTTGGATATTGCGATAGAATCAATTAAGGAGAGATTCGTTTCACTTAATAAGTGTAATGAAACTTTTGGGTTTTTGTCGAACTTCTATGAAGCTAATGCCATAAATGACGAGAAATTGTTAAAATCCTGCAAAGATCTCGATATTGCGCTTCAATAGCAAATGTCCCACAAACAAAGATATTGATCGCTCAGAGCTCGACCAGGAAATTTTGTCGTTCCGAGAAATTTTTCCAATAAAACGTACAAAATAATAATTGCAGATACGCTAAAATTCATAGCTGAAAAAGATTTAATCTCATCATTTATAAATCTTTGTGTTGCGCTGAGAATTTTTATTACTCTGCCGGTTACTGTTGCATCTATCGAACGTAGTTTTTCAAAGTTAAAATTAATTAAAAATTACTTGCGGTCAATTATGTCCCAAGAAAGGATTAGTGGCTTGGCCCTTATCGCCATTGAAAGCCAAATTGCTGAGCCCCTCTGTAGGTAAGTATGAATAAAAGAAAAATATTAAAAATAGGCACCTATTAAAGATTTATTTTTCTGACAATTGCTTTGCGCCATAATTTCAGGTAGGTAATTGTAAAATAGTAACTGATTTGATTTAAAGGGCAGCCAGTTCATATGTCGCACAATGGCGGCCAACAGGCCAGAAACGGCCCTGGTGTTGCCGCATATCGTATTTAATTGGAATTTTTAGGGATTTAAGTATTTTTAACAGAAAATAAAATAGGAGGTTTTCAATTCCAGCAGAATGTCTGTTTTTGATAATAATATGTAGGTATGCTGATTACTCCGGGGTAACTGGACCGATTTTCATAATGATTTTACCATTGCATTAGGTGTTAAATGTTATACAAATAAAAGTAGATAAAAAGCGAGAGCAAGGGTTTATTTTGTGAATTGTGCATATAATAAATACTATTTTGTAAAAATATATTGAAAAAAGTTAGTACATATGCACATGACAACTTCGTAGGCATAACATTATTGCACATTTTTTTTAATAAATCACTTTAAACTCCGCCATTTCTTAAAACTGGGTTTTACTGAAACCTGTCAATTTTGACTTAATGAATTTTTGCACTAAGCCGACGATATATTATGTCAGTGCAAGGCAATCCAGGCACCGCGATGCGCGTGACGGTATGGTTATGGTAGTGGGGAGGGGATCATTCAGCAAGTCAAACAGACAGGCGGCAACAATGATTTAATTTAACAGTGAAAAGGCTTGTCGTTCGTGGATGCATCAACACGCTTTATTGTTGGTGACTCATTGTGCCATCCATCTATGAATTTAACGTAGCAGATTTAGGAAATCTGCTTGTATGGCCTTCTTATAGTTTGATATTCAATGTAATTGATCATTACAGAACACGTGACATTGGCAGGTCGGCCAGATTTGCTAGAGGGCACACATGTCAGTTATTAAATTTCAGGTCGAACCATTGTGTTTTCCATAGCATTCCACAACTAACTACACTACAAAACAATTCAATAACTTTTAAATAAAATTTTAAGTTAAGGTTGAATTCTCAACGTCAATCAATCTATTGCCAACCTATAACCTATTTCGCGTTGATTTTTTGAGTTTATTATTTTAATAACTAACATTTAAAGAAAATCAATATCGTCGTTACATTATTTAGGTAGTATCTGATATATTACAAAAATATCAATTTATTTCATTGCTAATTTTGGGAGAATTGTATAGTGAAAGAACAATGAGTGACAATGACATAATAATGTTAAAAAAAATCTTACCCGATATTTTTCGCTATACAATTCTCCTAAAATAAGTTATGAAATTCCTTGATATTTATTAAATATGTCAATTATTACCTATAGAATATCAAGTCGATACTGATTTTCTTTAAATTTTGTATAAAAGCTAGAAAACATAAATAAATCTACGCGAAATAGGTTATAGGTTGGCAAGCATGTTGATAATCCCACCTTAATAACAAAAAACTACACATTTTTAAAATAATTTGATTGTTAACATTTAAAAGGATGTAATTAAGTGCGACTGTTTGCCTTTCGGAAAACATGGTCGACCGGTCAATTACGTCATTAAGGAATGGTCAATTGCTCATAAACATAAACATTTGAGAATCGAAAAACTTCCTGGTCCTCCTGCAGAATTCAAAAATCAACTGCTAAAAATGTACAAATTGAAATTAATTTATTTAATACAATTTTTATATATTATTCTCGTTAGCAAAAATTTGTTGGTATGGAATGACCTATATCCAGTATTACTGTTTTTTATTAGTAAAAATCAATACAATTTGTAATTATCATTACACTAACAAAGAAAATACAGTAATGTTTAAATTAATAATGGGCTTAAATTAATAAAGTAACGGTAATATTGTTTAAAAATAAAATAACTAGTTTGTAATGTAATATAATAATGTAAACATAATTTATTATATAAACACAATACTTACATAATATGGTATGTATACTGTTTAATTTATCCTTTTCACAGTTGAAATACAGAACGGCTATTTATTTATTTATTTATTTTATTAGTAGTTAATATGTTTTGTTGTTGTTATCCAATACCTAGTGGAATGCCTAAACATCAATAAAATAAGCTTTCAAAGAACGTAAAAGTTTGGTCTATTCAGGTTATTCCTAATAGGGAACTTGACAAAAATTTTTAATTGGGAAAAAATTCTATAAATCATAAGTATATATTGTCATAAAACATATGGCAGCAAAAAAAACTACATATTTCGTCCCAAAAGACCTACTAGCAAGATTTAAAAATGCCCCAAAATTCAAATTATCCCAAGCGGGTAAAAACGGGTCGTGACGTCAAGAAATATAATTCGTGTATGACATCCACGAAATAGGTTATAGGTTGGCAATAAATTGAACGACGTTGAGAATTCCACCCTAAAACAACAATACAATAACAATAACACACGGCAATCCAAATGCAAACTCGGTAGCTCGGCCACCGCTCAGGATGACGGATGACGGAAAAGTCCTGACGTCATCGGGCTTGGCGCGCTTAAAAGGTCGTTTGAAATGCTTTTGACACGCGCGATACTTTAAAGAATTTTTACCAAGCTATTGCTGATTTTTAAGGAGTAATAATTGGGGAATATTTTTTTAGGCCTAACTAAATCATATTATAGAAAAAAATTGGAAAGTTCCCTATTGAATAAGGAGACGTTTTCTTTGATTTTGTCTGATCCATCCCCAGATACGTTTGGCTATATTATGAGTCATCAGTATTTGGCACAACGATAATAAAGCAAGATAGACATTTTATTATATTTTTGATCGTTGTTTGTTTGCCACTATAGTAAAAATCTTGAATACTCTCGCAAGATGGGGGCAAAGTCACATGACACTCTGTCAATTTTGGTCCATTAAATTTTTATAAGTTGGCATGAATTACAGGACCGGACTTGAAAATTATACATGTGATACCTTCTAAAACAATTTATGCAATAGCCTCATCGGTTCTACCGCTTTAATATTGCGAAATAATAAGTAATAGGTACCTAATAATTTCTTTTGAAAGTTTCGTTTTATAAATATTATAATTTAAGGTAGGTAATAATAAGCATGAATTTCTATATGGTTTAAAGATAAAGTGTCAAAATAGATTTAAAAAGTTTATAATATTATAAATATCCAAACCTTAAAAATACTAAACTAACTGAAACACAACTTAAAATAGGATTCTGTCACTCATATTTAAAACAGATTTTTTTTTGTTTTATTTGTTCAAATTATACCTATAGGTAAAATACCTACAGTTCAACATAAACTAATTGAATTCAAGTTATTACATTCACTGTCAAGAAAATCCCCATATATGACTTACGTAAGGTACGTAGACCCAAATATGTTTTTTATAGAATTTGTTGGCTATGGTACGGTTACATTTCTAAACTTGTATGTGGGCTAACATAAAGTTAAAAATTTCAATATAGCCAGGGATTTAATTTTTCTGGTGGAAACCCTACTTGAGTTTTTGACTTACATAAGGTACGAACAAAAGTGGTTTTTATGGAATTTGTTGGTTATGATACAATTACATTATTTCTAAACTTGTATGTGGGCTAACATGAAGTTAAAAGCTTCAATATAGCTAGGGTTTTAATTTTTCTGTCAATGGAAACCCTAATTTAACAGTTTTTGACTTAACGTAAGGTACGAAGACCCAATTACGGTTTTTATAGAATTTGTTGGTTATGATACAGTTACATTCCTAAACTTGTATGTAGGCTAACATAAAGTTAAAAGCTTTAGTTTAGCCAGGGATTAAATTTTTCTGTCAGTGGAAACCCTACTTTAACAGTTTTTGACTTACGTAACGTACGTAGACCCAAAAGTGGTTTTTATGGAATTTGTTTGTTAAAATGCAATTTATTGATACATTTACATTTCTAAACTTGTATGTAGGCTAACTTTATGTTAAAAACTTTATTTTATTGTCATACAAACAATAATAATAGTAATATTAAATAATAATTTTACTTATGTAAGGTACCTACGTAGACACAGAAAATAGAATTATATATTTGTTCGCTATCCTATTACATACTAATATGGTTAGCTATTTTAACTATTATAGTAACATAATTTTACTTACTATTACCTTACTATTGCCAAACAATAATAATATTTACTAATAAAAATAATAAAAATAATTCCTTCAAAATCAAATAGCTGCTTTTTAAAGGTTAATAATATGGAAAGCTGTTTTGGCATTTGGTAGAACTAGGCGATACCCGGTTTTATCAACCTACCCGGTTTTGTCCAACTCTCCCCTACCTACCTAAGTCAGGGAAATACTTAATTTCTACTTATTTTTCTTGAAACAGAAAAGGATATATCTAGATAATGTAAAATGCAAAAATTATACATTAGAAACCTAACGTTAACGAACAAACATTTTAAGAACAAAAATTTTACAAACTAACTTTTCGACAAAAACGGCGTTCAGATGAAATAAAACTTATTACTTATCGATGAAATCAACTAACGAGCAAGGCACACATTAATAATTATGATCCCTAATGAAAAAGAATTTTAAAATTTTAACCTTTATCTAAATTTTTGCTCAAATGAATAATAATTGTAGGTGCTTACAATTAAATGTAACAAAAACGCAATTTATAACTCGGTGTTTGGGCTCATTACGGTCCGCTACAAATCTAGGGATGTTATTATGTCCAAATATCACCTGATCGATGACAAATAACCTCTGTCATCTGTTTTAAAACGAGACTATTCGTGATATTTAGGGTATGGTCCGAAAGTAACTAGTGTCGTGGTTTAGCGTTCCGTATTTAACCAAATGATAGCGGTAACCAAAAAATAGGTTTATTTTGGAACACGGTTTTCGGATACGACGTCACCCAAATGTCAAAATGCTCACCGGCTTTAAACGCCGGTTACAAGTGGTTTCTCCTGTCACTTGTCATTATAAAATATTGTTATGAATTTAATTTCAAAATATTTGGCCGATGGTTGGTAATTTATTAAGAGAATGAATCTCAATGAAATTATAAGTAAGTGTATTTAGCATTTCTGTAAATTATCAGTCTGTCGTGAACTTTTCAAAATTAAAGGTTATGATTTTAACGAACATGGTGATTTTTCGTCCCGAATATAACCGGATTTTTATGGTTGATCTGTCATTTGTCGAGGTTAACCGTGGTTACTGGTGGTGATATTCGGACCATACCCTTGGTATACCTAACATGACGTAAATATGACGTGAGTTTTTCTTAACATGTGATACGTATTTCAATAAATGCATGCTAGAGATGCTGGTGGTATTTTGAAAATTATTTAAAAAATGTCTTTCTTTAATTATTTTGGTAAATATTTTTAATTGAGTTAAAGGCGACCGAGGTTTAAAGTATTACGCCATAAATATACATCCATATAATTTAATTAAAATACTAAATTTGTTTTAACGGTAAACACTGTAAAACATGTCGATAAATTTAGTGTTTGTTCACGTTTATGCGATGTTTTAAAAATATTTATAACATAAAATTATTACTTTAATTAATGATTATTAAATCAACACAATATAATATCCATAACAATAATAAATTACTGCATAAATAAAGCCAATGTCAATAATTATAAATCAGTGTTATTGAACGGTGAACACTAATAAAATTTGTGTTAGTATTTTGGTTTAATTCTATTTCACGGCACAATTTTATAAAAATGGTTTTTTATTATTTTTGTTTATCTACTTCAGGTTCATATTTTCTTTCATATACAGTTAGTCTAACATTATTTGTCAATATATTTGAATCTACGATGCTATGTAATATATACAGTGCGTCCACGGATGAACTTCACTATACTTTATATAAATTTTTTCGAAAATAAGTCACTCATCATAATTTCTTTTGCTTGTTGTATAAATCCTATTCACGTTAAGAAACTTTGATTTTGGTATACAGGGTGCGCAAAAAAATGAAAGAATGTAGATTTTCAAAATTAATAATTTTTTAAATCAAACTTTTTTGAAGCATCAGAATAAAAGAGCTTAGAAGGTGAAATCGAAAAGCCGAATAAAGTTTTCCGATAGGAGTTGTAATTGCTGTGATATTTTATATTTAAACTTAAATCGCTGTGAAAAATTAATATTTTATTTAACCAATTACACTGAGATAAATGACAAACAGTAAAATGTATTCAACATGGAACCCTCCAACGTCGACATATTTTTCCAAACTTTCTCAAAATTCGTAATAAAAACAGTCTTCCACAAGTTGCTCAGCTTTCTGGGATTTACCACGAAAATATGAGGATACGAATAGGAAATGTGATGCTGGGTAACATTAACTAAAAACAGTTCCATGTACTCCGAGTCACTATCCATTTAAACAATGAATCAGATCGTTATTGTCAGTCTCATGAAAATCAAAACAACTACTTACCTGGCAGAACTAATCATGTGATTGAATGAATTGAGTATAAAACTATATTAGGCTTACTAACTAAGCTCCTTCCAACAGCATTATTCCGTGAAACTACAAACTTTATAAGGGACAAGAGAACAACCATGTTAAGACAATCTAAGAATATGTAAATCAGCAGCTTAAAGTTTTAACCCTACAGCTGGCTAAAGAAAACGTTAACTATTTGCGCCGTGATAAATAAAAGAAACAGAGATTTACAAAATTTACATACCCATTTTCTTATTCAATGCGAGTAAAACGCCTGGAAAATGTTGGGAACTTTACATCTATTTATTTTTAATTTACGAAGTTATGTTAAATTCTGGTAATAATAGCAATAATAATTGCTAAAAAATCACAATTTTTTTAAATTCCAGAATATCTACTGTAGTAGCAAGTTTGGCTACACCGAATAACCTGGGTGACCCAAACGGAAACAACGACTCTGGTTATGCTCACAGTCAGGCTGACAGTATAGCCCCCGATAGCCCCAGAACGTTTGGAATTATAAAAAATACCACAAAGAAAAATGGGGCGACTATGGATACCGAAATGAGGTAGGAAAATGTAATAATTTCTTAGAATAAGTGATGTTAGATAAAATCTAGGTCTTCGCTTGAAAGCTATAACTATATATCATACCTGATTATTATTCCCCGTACTTAATTAACTGCTTAAGACAATGA